>CM069072.1:15530000-18030000 GCA_035220775.1 Malus fusca
AAATGCTGCTATATGGCTGAGATATTACTGTCATGACATTCATACATACTTATATACATGCTCATCTTGTTGCACCCCAGTGTTAGTACTCGCCCCAGGGCCAGGGCCAATCCTTTACGTGTATGTTCACATCCGCACCATTCGCTCGCCTTGGATCCAAGTTAGGTGCCAGTCCTGTTGGGTAGATTGCATTAGGCAATCTGACTTGTATGTGATGTGCTTCTGCACCAGTCTTCACGTGATCGTAGTACTAGAGCATATTGATTACACCCACTCCTGTTCATGTCAGAAACTATTTGTTCGAACTTGTGTGTCAGCTTAGATGGATGAGCACTTAGCTATACTTGATTATCGCATGATTATATTACTGTGGCATTGATACATCATTATTTGGCATATTCTTGGTTATATTACTAATATTATCGAATTATTGTTTATATACCTGAGTAGTATGTTTTAAGGAAACTATACTTGTTTTACGGTGAGGGGTTAGTATTTTCAAAGTTAAAGGTTTTCTTATAAGAATTGTTTTGCTGACCCACTCAACTTTGTTTTTTGCCCCTCCAGGACCTAGATAGCTGTACTCTTTGTGGCACTCGAGGAATCTCGGCAGTTCTGACAATTCCTTCTGTTTTAGACGTACGAACTTATCACTATTATGTAATAAGTGTACTTTGGTTGTTTTGACTACTCTTCTGTAGTCTCACTGTCTATTACGCTCTGAATAATTGTAGTGGGTACAACCCACGATTGCGCACTCTTTCACAGTTTAGTTCTAATTAGTTTTAATTTTATTCACTTCTTGCATCACTTACCTTTGTGGTTACGTCACCTCACGGTGATGGCCAGCATACTTCGACCTTTCCAGGTCGGGGTGTGTCAAGTGTTCAGTTCTTTAAGTGAAGGTTGTAATTAATGGACGCATAGTCTAGAATAGGTCGAACTCAAATTAATAAAACCCTCTTCGGAAAAATGAATGAGAGTGAAATTGTGTCGAGTGAATTATTTGTTTACATATTGTGTACAATTTTTGCTCAACAGGTGCATCATGATCCCTAGAAAGTAGTTGGAGGCTATTTTCAAGGGAATGAATATGGTGCTAGTTTTGATGGAAATTAAAATAAAAATTATCAAACTCTTGTTGTAAGGCTCTAATATTTTCTTATGTCCTAACCTCATACCTGGTTGCTTAATTTTTTTATATTTTATTTTGTCAAATAATAGATTTTATTAGATTAACCATTGACGGGGTTTAAGCCCACGCAGCCATTTAAGGGCTCAACACCTTTACATCATTGTGGTAAACAACCACTTGCTACATGGTTGCTTAATTTGGATGTTCCCAAAGTTGTCTAAGAGAACCTGTTACCTATCAATGAGTTTTGGTATCCTTTGCCTATACCTCAGAGTGGGATTTTTGATATCATTAACTATAGTGCCATTAAAGTTAAAAGTGGGTACTGGTAGGGATGTTGATATATTCATGCTTGTTAAAACCAATTTCGTGCACCGCCGTGAGTGGTGGAGATGCATAAATCCATGTAACCTGTAAAAGAACAAACAACCATGAGCAAGCCTTAGGCACAAGGGGGTTGGCGGTGGGTCGGTGGGTGGGTGTGCCGACCAAAGGCTCTTCGACGGTCAAGTTTGTAATCAAGTATAAGACTCAAGTAGTGGGCAAGATAATTCGAGTGCAGAGATTGTGTTACTGGAAGCAAATCCTAGATAGGTGTATTTGTATAAACCAGGAGAGATACATTTTTACTACAGAATCCTTATTATAAGCCGGGAGAATCATAGAGGATATGTAGAAGTAGATATTGCACCATTTAGGAGTTATGATTACTTGTGGCGCACATTAGGGATAGGTTCAAAAAACTAAAAACCTAACAAAAAGGGTGACCGGACACTGAACTGACATCGAAAATTTAAAAACTCATAAAAAACTGAATCAAAAAAGAAAAAATAAAACCGAACCGAACCGAATCCCTTTACACTTAAAACAACCCTATTTTATGTTTAGAGTATTTAAACCTACGCCTCATCTGCTATCTCCTCTCATAGCCCGCTGCTCACTCACAAGTCACAACCTCACCCTGCAATTTTCTTATTACTAGTCTACTAATGCTCTCTACTCTCATACCCCTACTGCTCCACTCACAAGTCACAACCTCACCCCGCGATTTTCTTATTATTAAATATTAGTCTACCAATGCTCTCTGCTTTCATACCCTTGCCGAATCCCTTTAGTACAGCTACCTTCTCACTTTCCTCATTTTCTTATTATTAGTCTTCCAATGCAAGCCTCGTTTATAAATTCCATATTAAAAAAAAAAGGAACCGAACAAAACCAAATCGAAAAAATAAAACCGAACCAAAAGAAAATTGAACCGAATCAAATCGAACGGAAGTTTCGGTTTGGTTTTGGTTTTGGCAAAAAACCAAACCCACTCCTAGCGCACGCCAATCCTTAGATTGTAGGAACTCCAAGACTTATCGAGATCTAACTGATTCCATACTAGATTAGATCTCGTGTCTTGCGGAACAAGCTTGGTTATTCTAGCGAAGTAGCTCTGACTGAACTTCTGTGGTGGCACCACTGCTCCATTTGATCCAACTTCGCTCGGAGCTAGTGAGTCCATGACCGAACTTCTGAGGTAACGATATTCAGATCGACAAATTGGGTCCATATATTCACTATTCTAGAGAGGTGGAAAATCTGGTCTCACACATATAATGAAAAAACACCCATAGTAGGTAGCCTTAAAAAAAGTATATAGACATGGATTATTTTTTGGAATGCCTTCTGGAACTTAACATCAATCCCCCTTTCATAATTGAAATGTAAATTGCGTCACTAAAGACTTTGAAACACGATCCTGTCTCACTTTGTCACATTCCATCAAATCTGTTAAGTCTCTAATGTGGCACAAGTCCACTTAGTTGCTGACATGTGTTGCCACATCATTGACACATAAACTTAAAAAATTTAATATTTTAAAAACATTAAAGAATCACTTTGAAAAATTAGAGATGGAAATTAGAGAAAAAGACTTGTGAGAGCGAGAGAAGTAGCAGCCTAAGAGAAAGGCTTGCGGCTGCGGCGATGTCAGGTAGCTGCATCACTCCTGGATCGTATTATGAATGCCCACAAGCCTTGTTGTGTTCTTCGCCATAATCAACTGGGTCGCCCTTCATATAATAGAACAATTCACGAGCTCTGAAGCTTCAAAAACCCCCACTAAACCATGTTATCTTCAAAAGGTGCAGAACAAGAACAACTATTAAGATATAAATCATGAAAACTAAGGCATTTATTGCAAGTAGATTTGATGGATCGTACTTTTATATAGAGGATTTGAACACGAAAGAAGCCTAACAGACCCAATAGAGCAGAGTCGCCTTTAATTTTAAACTCATTCTCTAAACCCTAGCTGCTCTAAACCCATGAGTGTCGAATGAGAAATCTGGTGTATTGCTCATTCAATGCCCTTGGGTATCGATTTGAGAAATCACCCATGTTTTTATATGTTGTCTTTGTAGTTCACGTAGCATTCTTCGCCATATCCGAGCCTTCATCACCGTGTTTTGTGTCTTGGTAAACCCAATCCTTATCCTACAACCACCCTCCTTCAACCTCAAACATCCACCCTCTTCCACTTGTTCATTTGCCTCTCCTCTACACCTGCCGTCCCTCCCCCTCAACCTCTACTCAAAGCCACGAGCAACACACCAGATTTTGTCCCCTTAGTCTCATCCTCGTCCCTTTTGTTTTCGTTTTTGGTTCTACTTGCAGGTGCTTGTGTTTGTGGTTCAGATATGTTGACTCTTCTCCAGTGTATCAGTCTTGGTTTGGTTTGTGCTACGTTTCCTTCGTCGAATTCAACACAGAGTTGGTTTTCTTCGGATGATTACCTATGTGGTTGCTGGAAAGGTGATGGCGGCAGTCGAGGTCGTGTTGTGCAGGTTATCTTCTGCATTTTTGCTGATTGGGCTTTAGCTATCCCTATGTTTCAATGGAACTGCTTGCTTTGTTTTCGACCACAAAAAAGAACCAATAGAGCAGAATTTAGGTTGTTCTAAAAGAAAAATTGTGAACGGTGTACTGGTAAATAAAAAAGAAATCTTCTTGAGCAGTTTGGAAAAGCATTGAAGATTCACATTCAACATAAACTGAATCAAGTAAATAAGCTAAGGCTTGATTTGGTACTGAGGTGATTCTGAAAAAAGCTGGTATAAAACTTTTTTGTGTTTGGTAAACATTCAGTTTCAGTTTTTTTTTCACAGTTTTGGATGAAAAAAAGCCAAAAACAAGAAGTTGCAAAACCCAGCTTTGAAAAACCTGTTTTTTTTCACATCTGTTTTACATAAAAGTTTACCAAACACTATAATACTGTTTTTTTTTTTCAAAAGCATTTTTACAAAAAAATTTATCAAACACTCTACAGCTTTATTTCACAGCCGCTTATTCTCACAGCACAGTAGAAGTAGTTTTTTTCAAAGCACAACAATACCAAACCAACCTTAGGGTAACCAATTAAAAGTTACGGTGAAAAATGGAATTACAATTTACAAATACCTCTGACTCTTCAACTTCTTCTTCTTTTTCAACCCCCAGAAAAGCAAAACTTAGAAGGCTCCTTACTACAGAACGAAAAGTCTGAAGCTTTATTTTCTCTTTAAAACCAAACCTGAAGCTTTTCTACGTACGCATGAAAGCCCTTCTCCGCTGCCGTTCATTCACAATTCGTTTCTTTTATTTTTAATTTTTTTAAGTGATCTCTTGTAAACATTAAATATATTTTAAGCTGATGTGGTAATGACATGGAAAACATGTCAGCAAGTAGTTGGCTCCACTAATGCCACAGGGACCAACATATTCGAAGAAATGTGATAAAGTAATACTGATCACGATCCTGTCCTCAGCAAAGGGTGAAGATCCTTCTAACTAAGTCCATCGGGCCGTTGAAATTTTACCTAACGGCTACAATTATTATAACTTTTAGAGGGACCTCCTGTTTGTAGTCTTTGGATAAAATTTCAACGGCCCAATGGGCTTGGTCGGGAGGATCTCATCCTTTACTCAGGAGAGAATCCTGATCCAAAGTAATACGAAACTCGAGTTTCAAAGTGTTGAATAACGCAATTTACATTTCAAGTATTAAATAATGCAATTTACATTTCAAGACAAAGACATTGCAAAACATAAGCCTAGAGACAACAACGTTTTCTAAAGAAAAAAAAAACCGAATAATACAAAAGTAGATTATAAAAAATAAATCTGGAATATGGTATACGGTAATGGAGGCAGATTGTATGTCCTCCTGTTATGGTGCCCTTCTCATCCCCTTCTATTTGTGCAGTCACGGTTAAGTCACGTCAACATTTTATATTGATTTTTTATCATAAGACAAAAAATAATAAGAATATAAAATATTGATGTGGCTTAACCGTGACCGCATAAATAAGAATGGATGAGAAGAGCACCATAACAGGAGGGCAGACAATCTACCTCCTACTATAATACCTTGACAGAACAGCAAGCCATAGCTTTGTAGGTTTGTTGCTGTTTGCAAAACAGAAATTAAAAATTAAAAAGATTCTGCAGGTTGCTGCCGCTGCTGGACCTCCAAGGCTCCAACGGCTAGTTTGAAAGATGACCACTCAACGGTCACTAACCCCTATCTGCCAAATAGACCAAAAGAATCATATATGTATGTTTTGGGGCCAAGATCTAATTTTTTTTGGGAAATTGTGTTATTAATGTTGGGTTTTTGTTTATCTTCAGTTAAAATAATATTTATAATACTCAATAGACTATTAAAAACTAATAATTTTTTAATCTTTTAGGAATTGTGTTAATTAAATACCTTCACAATTCATTCTAAGAGACACGTGGATCGTACCATTTGATCTATTGTTATATGCTTTTTCTGGGAGTTGAATAGGGAGGTAGGTCGGACTTTTGTTTTTTTGTTTTTTGTTGTCAAACGATTGTTATATTAGATGTTAAATTAGAAAGCCGGCAGGGTTCGAACTCATTTAGTGGTGCAAGAGCAACACTCCTCTTTACTACTATGGTAGATGTCCACTTGCAGGTTGAACTTATGTTGAGGGGCACACACGCAGAGGAGGAGGGGATCAACTAATCCTGTATGGGTGTGTTTGTTTGGCTTCATTAAGTTTCAATGGATTGGACATGATTATATATTAGTATAGACATGTGTTTGTTATAGACAAGACTAAATTTAATGGGATAAAGGAGGACTCGCCTTGACTAAATTCCTCACTAGAAGGTCTTAGCAAGGCCCCAAAAAAACAACGGGATTCATCTGCAAGCGTCCCACGAACCAACATGAGTAGCATCAGCACCTCTTCTCCGATGACCAAACCAGAAACGGTTGTCACCGATCTCCATTGCGACAAACCCAGTGTTTTTTTTTTTTGGCATCTAGGTCGGTGATTTGGGGTATTTCACCATCTGGGTCGACCCAAACGATGACAAAGACGGGTCTTTTGCTACATCTGCTCCGTTTTGCCCCTCCCATCTCCTTTTTCCTTGCATCCCACAACTAGAAAATCCAACCCATAAAACCCAAAAAAATTATGTGGGATGAGCCTGAATCAACGATGGGATTGCTGTGGAAAGCTAACCAAACCCAGAAAACATAAAAATCCCTGATCACAGATCTTCCCTATCTTTCACCTTCGAGCCAATTACACATGCACCCCACCCCAACTCCTTAATTTTCACTCGATTTTGCTCTGTGGTTTGTTTTTGAAGACATGCAGTCAATTATGAAGTTGTGAGATGAAGTGAATGGGTGAGAGGGTGGGGTAGAAGGAGTTGGACGGGAAAGGAAAAGGAAAGAGATGGGGAAAAAGGAAGAGAGATAGTTTGACCAAAGAAAAAGGGAGAGGCAGAGTGAGTTCTAGAAAATGAAAAAAACAAAAACAAAAAAGAAAAAAAATTGATTTTTATTATATTGCTTTTTAGTTCGAGACTATACTAAACACTTCATTAAGTTAGTCCAGCTTAGTCTATTCGAAGCCAGTCCAGCTTAATCATTAAAACTAGTCTAGTCCGAGATAGTCCCCCCAAAAATTTGAAGGAATATGCCTGCATGGGCTTGGTTGTTACCTTGTGTACTTGGCGCAGTGGTGGCAACATTTTCCCTTTTTATTGTTTTATCTTTTTCATCATGTGCATCAATCCATATAAGTTAGGTGTAGGCAAACGGGCTCTGGACCCGAGGGTTGGGATGGGTCCAAATATGTGGGAAAACGGGTCCTCGGCGCTAACCCTTTGTCTCTTAGTGTATGCTGTCAGTTAGTCTCTCTCTCAGTCTGTCAACTCTTGTTGACTCTTAATCTTTCAGACCCAAATTCGCAGTGCAACTTCGTTGTCTCAAGTCTTCACCCCTTTGCAAAACTCGTACACCTGTGCATCTGTAAGAACTGGCCCATTATGGGCGGGGTTAGATTCGGTTTCATTTTTAAAATACATAAGATCCACTCCGTCTCGTCCCATTTCATTTTCAAACGGGTTTGGTCCCTTCAATTTTGGTTGGTGGCTCGGCACCTCAAAATCCATTCAATATATAAATTTTTGCACTATATTTGGTAGTTCAATAATTTTTTGTTAACAAACGATATAAGCTACATTAAGGGGGAAGAGATAAGTTTAGCCTTACAATGTGTTAGCAATAATGTGGTTCAAAATTATCTTTGGCGAGAATTGAACCTAAGGCCTCTTACTTATAAGTGAAGATGAATACCACTAGACTGTAGTATTAAATGGTGACACTCCAAATATTTAAACACCTTCCTTTTCTTTTCTTTTTTCATTTGTGGAGTTCCTAATTTGTTTTATTGGATATTATTTTTCTCTTTTTACTTGGACACAAGTAAATACTAAATAGAGAAGTCACCGATGTTTATAAATACATAATTCGTTAAAAAGGTTGCGGGGCGTAGCCGCGCCAATTCACTTTTTACTTTTCTTTTGGTTTTTTTCTAAGTGGGGAGGGGACTAGTGAGTCCTTAAAGTATAGGAATTCATTGGATACTTAGTGTATATAACCATATATAGGGACTGTATGAAGCATCTACAAGACCACCACATTTGAGTACTCATTTAAGAACTTAAAGGGAATCTTTGTGTATCTAAACGAGTCGCCTCTAATTAAAGAGTCCTTATAGTAGAATCCCAAATTTGAGGTTTTTATGATTTTATGTGAGAATTTGATCAGGTGCATATTTTTTTTGAGCATTTCTCTTGCATTAATTTTAAAAATTCGAACTGCATATCTTTCAAATCTATATTCATAGTGAAATTTGAAACAATTAATGCATTTAATCGTGACCAAGAAAATAGATAAACAAACACGGTGCTTCTCGAAAATTAATGGCCATTATTAATAGTCATATAACTTGTGATTTGGGCAAATCATTTTATAAACCAGCTATGAATAACGCCTAAAAAGTTGGAAAATTTGGATCATTAAGTCTAGATGGAGTTAAAATCAAACTGATTTTTACTTCATTCTAACCCGACTAGTTAAACTAATAAAAGTCGAATTGGGATTAAGTCGACCTGCGTTATCGAACCCTAATTAAAAATTAAAAAATGGGCGGCGCACCGCAACAAGGGCGCGTGTTTGACACTACCAACAGACAATCCAACGTCTTTTTCATTATTTATTCCCTTCTTTTCAAACGTTGAGTGGTTTTATTTTAAATTTTAGAGTATTTTATAATTAATTTAAAAGTAAGTCAGTAAAATTTGAATTATTTGTCTAAATAATAATTCAATATATATTTTTCTCCTTCCTCAAATTCAACCCCTTCAATCATTTCAAGGACAAATCGCTCTCTCTCTCGAGCACGCACAGTCTCTCTCTCTGCTCGTTGCATCGCGGCCCTTAAAGCCCTCAACCATCGCCTTGAAGGACAGCAATTGACTGAGTTTTTTTGGCGATTTCTCATCTGGGTCTGGTACATTTTTTTCTTTGGTTTCGGTTTCCGCTTTCAATCTGTCTTTCTGGACGGTCAGTTTGGTCGATTTGGTGTTTCTTGGATGCCTTTGTGTTCTTGATTATTGAGTTGTATGGTTCTGATTTTGTTTCTTGAGTAAATACATATCAATCTGTAATTTGTATTTTGTGAAATGGGAAAAAAAAGGGGATTTTTGGGCATCAGGGTTTTGGTACTTTGATCTGATTTAGGTTTTCTCCTTTGAGGTGCTTTTCTTGCTTTCTGGGCATCAGGGTTGTTGTTTCTGTGGGTGTTTGCTTGAAAGATAAAGCTTTCTCCTTTCTATCTCATAGGAAAGATAAGCCATTTGGGTTTTGTTGACTTTATCATATTTGTATGGATATTGATTTGAAGTGAGTGAGCTGGTTTTGTTAATGCCTTTAGGTCTTAGTGGATTTCAGGATTTAGCTGTTCATCGCTCGTGTTTTAGAGGTTTCAAAAGTTATAATAGGCTAGCTTTTGCACTTCTCTTGACTCTTTGTCGTCTTCGTTCGTTGAACTCGCTGTTGTGTTTGTCTTAAGTTTTAGCTTGAAGTAATTATGCCTGTAATTGGATTGTAATGACTAATGATTTTTGTTTTTGTGAACATTTCTTTCAAACATATCTTGTTTTCAGAACTTTATTGACAATTGGAGAAAAACAGGCCCAATCTCGTTTGCAGCTTTCCAAACCATTGATCCCCTAACTGGCACTCAGACAACCCTTAGAAAGCCAAAACAGTTTCGTGCTGTCATGCTCAAATCATCTGAACTATGCCTTTATCAGGAAACTAAGTGGTCTGCTTTAGTTTTGCAAAAGAAAGTTTGGAAATGAGAATGTAGAAAAAATAGTGGACAAGACGAAAAAGTGAGAGGAGAGGACTTAATTGTTGCATGTTTGAAATCAAGTCAAACTTGATCTGTGAAGTTAGGTGATGTGCCATAACCATTTAGGTTGCTTCAGCTGTAATTGTAAGGGACATATACAGGATTGGATTGATAGTTATGAGGAATTTATGCTTCACAATGCTTTATGGAGGTAATGTCATGTCCAGTATAATCATATTACTTTGGAACCTTCATAATCAATCAAACTATATTGTTCGATTGATTGGCTCTTGGTATCCAGACTCTTGCACGGGCCAAACAGTTTTTGCAAAATATGTTCATATGTTAGTCACCTATGTGGTCTCAGTTATTCTTAATCTCTACCAACCTACTTGCCCGCTGTCTGCATTACAGTTTCTATGTAATTGTTGGCAATCAAATGCTAATAATACTCTGTTTAACTTTTGAGCGGCAAGGGTTTGTGCCTCGTGGTTGTTTGTTAGTCTTCTATTTTTCATTATGAGACATGACTGATCTTACTTCTACTTTCCTAATTTTTCATATTAAATGTTAGTTTGTTATTGCAGGTATATCCGCTTACAATTTGCCGTATTCTAGCACTCTAATCAGTGCAGTTGGGAATTTTGTGGCACATAAATAAGCTGAGTTGCTGGTTCTCTTTTGGTAGCCTAAGTTTCTTGAGGACTTCATTCCTTTTTTTCTTATGGTAATGTTCTGTCTCTGTACATAAAAATTCATTCTTTTGTTTTTCATCATTGCTTAACTATAATAAAATATAACATGATAGTTATATGGACTAGTATGGTCCGGTCCAAACACTGGCACTGGACTATTAAAGGCAGATAGATCTTTTAATGGCATGCTATTCTCACCCAAAACTAATTTGAGATTTTTTCATTCTACTTTTAAGAGTAGATGATGGTTTAACAATCAACAGCAATATGTATGCATGGAACTCCATTCCTGTAGTAAATAACCAATCCTTGTAATATTGAAACATCGCCATGGGAATATAGCAGTTCAGAGTTTATATGCACAAATTGTTTGTTTTGTTTATATGGAGTCTATCTTTCTCCCTTGAAACAAATGGATTGTCACGATTGTTCTTAGCTACAAGTTTGCACCTGTTGAATTCTTCTTCTTTTTCCTTTCAAACTCTTCTTACAATTCTTTTGGTCATGTTAACATTTCAGGCTACGAATGAAAATCTCCCACCAAATGTAATTAAGCAACTTGCGAAGGAATTGAAGAGTCTTGATGAATCCCCTCCTGAAGGCATAAAAGTTGGTGTTAACGATGATGATTTTTCTATCATATATGCTGATATTGAAGGGCCAGGCATGTACAATTATTTCGTGGCGTAAACTGTAATTTAGTCTTTCGCTCCTGCAACTTTTGAATAATTTTGAGATGATTTCTGAGCTAGGATCTTGGCCTTTGCAGCTGGTACTCCTTACGAGAATGGTGTTTTCCGCATGAAGTTGTTATTGTCTTGGGACTTTCCACACTCTCCTCCTAAAGGTTGGTTTTACTATGTTTTATCATAAATGACATAATCGATAACACTATCATTTAAGTGGACATGTCATATTTCTGTTGCCTCATTCTGTTTGGAAGCGTGACCATACAACTGAAGAAAGATTTTGTTGATGGAAGGCTTGATATCATTTAACTCTTTAGTCCCTATTTGGATTATAATTTCTGGAATATAATTGTTGTAGGCTACTTCCTGACTAAGATTTTCCATCCAAACATTGCGACTAATGGTGAGATTTGTGTCAACACCTTGAAAAAAGATTGGAATCCAAGTCTTGGATTACGACATGTTCTGATTGTAAGTTCCCTTGATGGTTGTTGACTTTCTTTCATTTATGCTTATTCATCTGAGATTTTTGTGTTCCCTTACAAACTCTAGTTGGTCTTGGCTTCGTGCTTTGTGATAACAGGTAGTCAGATGTCTATTGATTGAACCATTTCCAGAATCAGCGTTGAATGAACAGGCAGGCAAGATGCTTCTTGAAAATTATGAGGAGTATGCAAGACATGCAAGGTGAGTTATAGTCGTGGTGTTATCTGCCTTGTGTTCAGTTGACTGGAGCAGGGGAAGTTTATATGTAAACCTTTGCATACCTGGTTTTTTTTTCAGTTGCTTATGAATAGAAAATGAAAGATACATATGCCGACTGTAGATAATATTGTGGCATGACTATGAAACTTAAGTAGACTTCATCTCTTGCATGTAGGCTTTATACTGGAATCCATGCAAAGCCGAAACCCAAGTTTAAAACGGGAGCTATTTCAGAGTCGACAACTGCACTGAATGTTGAACAAACCAACACTTCGACACTGAATGCTGATCAAAAGAACACAGCACCTGGTGCTGCCTTGCCAGTGATTTCTGCATCCCCATCCCCACTGGCGCCTATTACAGTCACCACTAGAGGAAACGGGCAGGATCAGCCAGCTGTTGTGGCTCCAATGGAGACTGGAGTAAGTGGGTCTGCTGCGGCTGCATCAGCAGCAGCAACTACTACAGTGAGGAAAGATGGCGGATTGACAAAGGCACAGGCGGACAAGAAGAAAATAGATGCGAGAAAGAAGAGTTTAAAGAGATTATGAAGTTAAGAGGGATAAGTGATTGATTGAAACTTGTGTTATGCAGTTTGTGACTTATTTGTCCTTGTTGTAGCTCCAAAGAGCCGAAACGTGTGTAAGAAGAAATACATGAATTTGGGAAAAGTGATGGATTAAATTTACCAGCCTTCCTCTTCATTTGGGAAATACATGAATTTGGGAAAAGTGATGGATTAAATTTACCAGCCTTCCTCTTCATTTGGGAAATACATGAATTTCGCAAATATGTTTTGGTTTAAATTGCAGTTCAACCTTTTATCTTACCCGTAACTCGCTCTTGAAAACCTGGATGGACCTGTTGGTTTTTAAGTTTATTATTTAAAAAAATTATGGTTTATGATTTAATTATTTTACAATGAAAAACTACACTAAATTCATATGAAACTTGAGTGTAAAGATGGGAGTACGTTGTTTTAGTTAATTTGGCTAAACTTAAATTTCCGTTTCAAAAATACAATGCAATTTCTTAAAACATATCTAAAGGAGATGTCAAATCCTAAGTGGAGATATGATTGCATATTTGACATCAAATATCCTTTCAACTGAAATGTTACTTGCTGACTGTATTTGAAGCCCTTGTGTTTAGGAGTCAAATTTGACCAATCAATGTCAAATTTGTTTTTTATTAGTTTTACTTTAATGAAAAAAATAATATTTGATAACTCTGCTAAAGAAACATATAATTTGATATAAGACTTCAAATTATCATATCAGCTATTAATTGTAATTCGACTCTTATCGTGCTTGTGTTTTAACTTTGTATTCAAATCTCAAATTCCAAAAAAAAAAAAGAAAACGCATTTGCAGCTTTATTAGGACACACGAATCAACCTAACAAAAACAAATTCACAACACCCACCTGAAATAAAGTTAAAGTTAAACAAAGTAAGTCAAGACGCAAGAACCCAGGCAACTTTTTCCATAAACGACAAGTATATATTTCCCACTGGTGGAAAATCTGAAATAGATGGCATCTTTTTACGAGTGGTTTCAATTTGACAAGGTAAAAATATCATTTTGGTCAATTATTTTCTGATTCTTTGTTTTAGCACTCCATACAAATACTGGTCGGTCGAGAGTGCATTCTTGCTAACCATCACAAAGTTTAGAACCTTGTATCTTCTATGATTCCTTTACTTTCTTGGGAGGTATATCTCTGCATTTTCATTTCAACTTTATCTAATAAACAACGAGGGCCTACGTATTGACGGTTTTGGTTATGGGATAACTTTAGGATGGATGTTAGTTAAGGGCCTAAAAGACACATTGAAGTTGAAGTGCAAGTTTTGGGAATGCAATGTTAAAAGCACTTCATAGGAGCTAAATACTGGTTAAATCGACCTTCCGAGGCCTTTGCCTCCGTATTTGACAACCCTCTCATCATAAGGCATCCAGGCATCCACAAGGCCATACTGCTCCAAGGCTAGGTTGGTTTAAACTGGTTTTTGGTGCATATACATTCACAACACACTTTCACACACGTATATCGTTGCGAAAATGGCCTCAACCTGAACTGGGTTTCGGTGTTTGTAAACAGATGAAGCAGCATTTGAGCAACCACGCGGTTCAACTACAGCAAGCATCCAAGGCAGTACTACTGCTTCAGATGGTAAGCATCAACTTGAGAACGGTGAAGCCAGAGAAAAACATAACGGCACAGATCTCATTCAATGCAATAACGCTACGTTAGACAGTAAGCATGATTTGGAGAATGGAGACACCAAAGAAATGATGTTTGGAACAGATCCAGTAGTTGCAAAAATTAAGATCCAACACCAGGAAACAAGCACTGCAGTTGACATAAAAACAAATGAAAGAAAAGTCGAGGTTGTGGAGGCAACCCAAGCATGAAGATCTCAAACGCCAAGAGCTGTTTTACTTGTAACTAAACATGTACAACGTACTATTAACATACAAGTACCATTTCGTTCAAGTTGACCTTAAGAAAACAACATGAGCAATCTGGTGAACAGTTTTACTAATACTGGATTACCAAAGCTGTCTTACTTGCAATTAAACATATACAACATACAATTAACATACACAAGTAGCATAAGCATTTGGTTCAAGTAGGCCTTACATAAACCGCATCAGCAATTTCCGTCATCCACGAGCAAGTGAAAACACTCACTGCCATTAGCAAACGCTTCACCATGTGCAGCCTTGCAATGCAGGTACAATCACTCCAAATAGCACTGCAAGTCCCCAATTCTTCCACCCAGTAGCCTCATTCAACCCCATTTCCAAAACCCAGCTACACACCCCCAAAACCCCAGATACACGCTCAAAAACCAGCATCAAACATACCTCAATCCTCCTTGTTCCATTGACACACCCTCGCGCTTCGAGTCAAGGAATCGAAACCCCAAGGGGATTCCAGTACAACAACCGAAGCCAGAGTCCAGAGTGAGTGAGTACCTGATCCAATGATGATTCTGTGTATTTGTTGAAACACATATTCTATTATACAAAATAGTCCCTGAGATTTGCATGATTAATAGAAATGGTCTCTGAGATTGAAAATCAATAGAAACGGTCCCTGAGATTGTCCACCATCCATGATTTTGGTCCTTCTGTTAAAACCTCTTTGGGCAATTTTCAAAGCTTTGTAACTCAATCGTTTCTTAACCAAATTCGACTCATAATATATCAAAATGAAGATAAGAAAGTGTAGAATAAGATTATATCATTTGGAAACCCAATGGTTGTCGGAGATGGCCGGAAAATAGCCTGAAAGGTAACTGGTCCGCGGAAAAACTGGAAAACTCGCCGGAAACTGGGTAAATTTTAAACGTTCATAACTTCTTCAATACTCAACGTAATCAAGTGATTCAAAAACAAAAATCATACTTCTTGATGAGACGAAGAGAATGGTACTTTTTTTTGAAAGCTAACTCGCAGTGGTTTGGTCCGACAACGGCTCGAAAGTGGCTAACCATTTTCGAGTTAGCCACTTTCGAGCTGTTTTCCGGCCACAAAATGGCTATTTAGCGGTTAAAAAAGATTTCATTCTCTTTATCTCATCGAGAAGTATGATTTTAGTTTTTGAATCACTCGATTTCGTTGAGTATTGAAGAAGTTATGAACGTTTAAAGTTTATCCAGTTTCCCGCCAGTTTTCCAGTTTTTCCGCGGACCAGTCATCTTTAAGGCTATTTTCCGGCCATCTCCGGAAATCATTGGGCTTCCAAATAGGTATAATATTGTTCTACACTTGCTTATCTTCATTTTGATATATTATGGGTCGAATTTGGTTAAGAATCGATTGAGTTACGAAGCTTTGAAAATTGCCCAAAAAAGTTTTTAACGGAAGGACCAAAATCATGGATGGTGGACAATCTCAGGGACCATTTTTATTGATCATGAAATCTCAGCGACTATTTTGTATAATAAGCCCTTTTTTTTTCACAATGGAAGCTGATTATTTCTGCTTTCCCTCTCAGACAAATTTTATGAATTGTCAAATTTATTTATCTAATTAATTATAAATTGTACTCGAAATAAGGTTCCCTAGTCAGCATGAACAAGTTGGAAATATAACCTACCCATAAAACAAACAAAACATACACGATTAGATCAAACATCATGATATCTGAAGGCACAAACCTGAAGAGCAGCACTACCCACCTCCAATTATCGACTTGCTATCTTACGTCTCCCCCTGCACTAATAACCCGATCACTCTCCACGAGACAGCTTGCAATGTGATCCTAATATCTCATTCATTATTCTGAGGAATAAAACCCTGTACTAAACCAGAACGACCAAACAGGAATGTATCAAGTCCTAGTCACCTTGCTTAGAACAAGGGGGTGGCCAGCCCAGCACCACACACTATTGTCCTGCAATCTCCTGCATTAGCTACAAAAAAAGTTTGTTTCTACCAATAAGAGCAGCAGCTGCAGTGCAACCAGGGTGCCAATCCTTTTGGATGACTCTCTTGGATTTCCGATATAAACCTGTTGAATTATAAGTTACGAGCTGATAGAATAAGTTTCTTATGATTTAAATGATGTATCCACTTGTGCTTAGAATGCCAAGTGTAAAGTTTTGATTTGTAGAGGCCATGAGAGCCATGTGAGTTTTTCCTTTTATTATTACATGTTAGATGTGTGGCTGTGATTAAAAGCTAGGAGAGAGAATGAATCCAACAGTCACTAACAGCTATATTCCTCACCTCACGACTTGTGTGAGTGTGTGTGCATATCAGTATAATCAAAGAAGCACCTCTGA
Source organism: Malus fusca (assembly GCA_035220775.1). Lineage (NCBI taxonomy): Eukaryota > Viridiplantae > Streptophyta > Magnoliopsida > Rosales > Rosaceae > Malus > Malus fusca. Next base: position 15,546,731 of record CM069072.1, read on the forward strand.
AACTTGCAGAGAGTGAGAAGAAGCCATTTTCACTTTTATCACTTTCTTCGAATCCATTCTGTTAAATAGAAAGCAAGGTTTGATTCAATCTAACATGGCCTCAGAGCCAGGTTACGATTAGTATTGGGCGTGCACTATGAATTCGAACATCACCGGTGCTAGGTGAAGTTTGCCGGAGTTTGTCTGAGATCTAAGAACTATGCGTTTCTGGGTTCACACAAGCTCGCGATGGCTGGATCTGGGAGTGCTGAAGTGAGGACTCCGATCTTCTCCGGTGAGAACTACGAGTTCTGGAGAATCAAAATGGTCACCATTTTCAAGTCACATGGACTATGGAATCTGGTGGAAAAAGGGATTACGACTCCCGATTCGAAGAAGAAGAAAGCAAAGACTGATGAAGATATTGATGCTGATGGTGACGATGATGAGAAAATGGCTGCTATCTTCATGAAAGATGCAAAAGCTCTCGGCATCATTCAAAGCGCAGTCTCCGATCAGATCTTCCCTCAGATCGCAAACGCAGACTCATCAAAAATGGCGTAGGATCTGTTATATGGCAAATATCATGGTGGAGATCAGGTAAGGTCTGTGAAACTCCAAAACCTTAGAAGAGAATTTGAATACACTAGAATTCGTGATGATGAATCCTTGTCTGGGTATCTTACTCGTTTAAATGACCTGATCAATCAAATGAAGACGTTTGGTGAAACTCTTTCAAATGAGAGATTAGTTCAGAAGGTGTTAATTAGTCTCACTAAGATGTATGATCCTATATGCTTAGTGATAGAAAACACCAAATGTCTGGAATCTGTTGAACTGCAAGAGGTACTAGCTATATTGAAGAGTCAAGAGCAGAGGTTTGATTTGCATTCCTCTGATGCAACTGAGAGAGCATTTTCTTCTCTTACTGTTAATTCAAAAGGACAGAATAGAGGGTATGCTCAGTCTAGTACATTCAAGTCACAGAGAAATTATAATCAGAAAAGTAAGAAATGGGAATCAAAACCCAAGTTTCAGCAAAAGTCAATTCTTAATGCTGCACATAATGGTATTCCTGCTCAAATTATGGGTCAAGAGGGTACAAAACCTCAGTGCAAGGTGTGCTCCAAGTTTCATTATGGTGAATGTAGACATAAGGGGAAATCTAAGTGTTATAACTGTGATAGATTTGGACACTGGGCTAAAGAATGTACTGTTGGTAAAACTGTTCAGAAAGCAAACTGTGCAAATCAAATGGAAGTTACTGGAAACTTATTTTATGCAAATTGTGCTGTTGCTGAATCAAAAGTTAATGGGGAATGGTATATTGATAGTGGATGCAGCAACCATATGACAGGAAATGTTGATCTTCTTGTTGATGTGAAGACTAATGTTGCAGGGAAAGTTCAAATGCCAACATGAGTGTTAGTGAATGTGGCAGGAATGGGATCACTAGCAATTGAAACTAATAGAGGAAGGAAATACATCAGAGAAGTCATGTACTTACCTGGTCTAAAGGAGAATCTACTAAGTGTGGGACAAATGGATGAGCACGGATATTATCTTGTGTTTGGTGGAAGTATGTGTACTGTTTTTGATGGTCCTTCTCTGGAATGTCAAATTATCAGTGTGAAAATGAAAAGAAACAGATGCTATCCTCTATCTCTTAGGTCCGAGAATCAACTTGTGTTGAAGACTAGCTTTGCTCACTGTACTTGGACTTGGCACAGAAGATTAGGCCATTTAAGTTTTGGTGGAATTAAACAGTTGAAGGATAAAGACATGGTTCATGGTCTACCATATCTAGAAGAGTATGATAGAGTCTGTGAAGGTTGTCAATAGGGTAAACAACACAGAGAAAGCTTTCCTAGTGGTCAAGCACAAAAAGCAGGTGTTCCACTCGAATTAGTTCATGTTGATCTATGTGGGCCAATGAGAAATGAATTCACTGGAGGAAACAAGTATTTTATGCTGCTTGTGGATGATGCAACAAGAATGATTTGGGTATATTTTCTTAGATATAAATCAGATGCTTTCTCATGCTTCAAGAAGTTTAGAGCAATGACTGAGTTGCAAATTGGTTTAAAGGTGAAATGTCTAAGGAGTGACAGAGGAGGGGAGTTCATATCTACTGAATTCAATCAGTTCTGTGATATAGAAGGCATTCAAAGGCAACTATCTCTTGCATACACTCCACAACAAAATGGAGTGGTGGAGAGGAAAAATAGAACTGTGGTTGAAATGGCCAAGTCTATGCTACATGATAAAAGGATGCCTTACTATATGTGGGCAGAGGCTGTACATACTGCAATTTATATTCTGAATCGATGTCCTACCAAATCTCTAGACAACATAACCCCCTTTGAAGCTTACAGTGGAAGGAAACCGGGTATTGCCCATTTGAAGGTTTTTGGCTCAGTTTGCTATGTCCACACTCCATCTGAGCTAAGGCACAAACTAGAAGCTAAAAGTCTGAAGGGAGTTCTTGTTGGTTATGCAAAGTGTGAAAAAGGGTACAAAGTTTTTGATCCACTTTCTAAAAGAGTAATATTGTCAAGAGATGTTGTGTTTGATGAAGATTCAAGTTGGAACTGGCAAGGAAACACAGAGAAACATGTGATTATGCCTAACTATGAATGGCAGTCTATTGAGACACCAAGAAGTGAGTTCACAGAAGATGAGATTCAAGTCTCAGATACCTTGTCACCTGGTAGTTTGAGAGAAACTTCAAGTGATACTGATGACACTCAGATTACTCCACAAGTACAATCAAGTGAGTCTTCTAGCAAATCAAGTGAAGGTGTGAGAGGCTCACAAGTTTTTGATCATACTCCATTGAAATGGAGAAACTTGGATGATGTACTTGCTCAATGCAATCTCTGCATTATGGAACCTGAAAAGTTTGAAGAGGTAGCTAAAGATGAATCATGGATGAAGGCTATGAAAGATGAATTGTCAATGATTGAGAAGAATGCAACATGGGAGCTAGTGAACAGAGCAAGTGATAAACCAATAATTGGGGTTAAGTGGGTGTTCAAGACCAAGCTTAATCTTGATGGGACAGTGCAAAAGAACAAGGCAAGGCTTGTTGCAAAGGGATATGCTCAGAAACCAGGGATAGACTACAATGAGACTTTTGCCCCCGTTGCTAGGTTGGATACAATCAGAACTCTTATTGCCTTGGCTGCACAAAAGAGTTGGAAACTCTATCAGCTTGATGTAAAATCTGCCTTTCTAAATGGTGTTCTGGAAGAAGAAGTATATGTAGAACAACCTGATGGATTTGTGATCACAGGGAAGGAAGACAAAGTGTATAAACTTCATAAAGCTCTCTACGGTCTCAAATAGGCACCTAGAGCCTGGTATGGGGAGATTGACACTTACCTCACACAGTGTGGCTTCATGAAGAGTCTCAGTGAGGCTACTCTCTACACCAAAGAAAGGGGAAATGAAATTCTGATTGTTTCAATTTATGTGGATGATATAGTGTATACAGGAAATAGCAATGAGCTGTTGAAAGAATTCAAGGAGGATATGATGGTCAAGTATGAAATGACTGATTTGGGTCTTCTCCATCACTTTCTTGGCATGGGAATGATTCAAACTCACTCTAGTATTTTTATTCACCAAAGAAAGTATGTTGCTTCCTTGTTGAACAAATTTGGTCTAAGTAAGTGCAAATCTGTACTCACCCCTCTTGTTCCATCAGATAAGCTATGCAAAGATGATGGTAGTGGATCAGCAAGTGAAGAATAATATAGAAGAATTGTGGGAAGCTTGCTATATCTTACTGCCACTCGACCAGATATAATGTATGCTGCCAGTCTCCTTGCTAGGTTCATGCACAGTCCCACAAATAAGCATTTTGGTACTGCTAAAAGGGTACTAAGATACATTAAAGGCACCCTGGATTATGGCCTGGAGTATGTAAAGGGAAAGAATGCAATGCTAATTGGGTTTTGTGATAGTGATTGGGGAGGATCAGTTGATGATAGTAAAAGCACTTCTGGATATGCTTTCTCTTTCGGCAGTGGGGTGTTTTCATGGGCCTCAGTGAAACAAAATTGTGTAGCTCTCTCCACGGCAGAAGCTGAGTATATCAGTGCTTCTGAGGCAACTGCTCAAGCTATTTGGCTTCGATTTGTTCTTGAAGACATTGGTGAGTTACAAACTGAAGCAACTCCATTGCACTGTGACAACACTGCTGCAATTGCAATCACCAAGAATCCTGTTTTCCATCAGAAAACCAAGCACATTGACAGAAGGTACCATTTCATCAAGGATGCATTACAAGAAGGAGTAATTGACTTAGTATACTGTCCAACAAATGAGCAAGTTGCAGACATCTTCACTAAGGCACTAACTAAGGATCGGTTCAACTACCTCAGAAACATGCTTGCTGTAAAATCAGCTCAAAACTTAAAGGGGAGTGTTGAATTATAAGTTATGAGCTGATAGAATAAGTTTCTTATGATTTAAATGGTGTATCCACTTGTGCTTAGAATGCCAAGTGTAAAGTTTTGATTTGTAGAGGCCATGAAAGCCATGTGAGTTTTTCCTTTTATTATTACATGTTAGATGTGTGGCTGTGATTAAAAGCTAGGAGAGATAATGAATCCAACAGTCACTAACAACTATATTCCTCACCTCACGTCTTGTGTGAGTGTGTGTGCATATTAGTATAATCAAAGAAGCACCTCTGAAACTTGCAAAGAGTGAGAAGAAGCCATTTTCACTTTTATCACTTTCTTCGAATCCATTCTGTTAAATAGAAAGCAAGGTTTGATTCAATCTAAAAAAACCCACCTCAGCTCTAAAAACTATAAAGTCAATTACTCAAATAAAATATACACTGTCAAAAAGAGAAAAAAAATGAAAGTAACAAACCTGCTAATCTAACTTATAGCTTGCAGGAATCCTGGAAAAGCTTGAGCTAAAAATTCAGCAGCTGCTGCACCTGCATTTTGTTACAGTTATATCCTTGTAGCACAGCATTGGAATCAGGTTTCCAGTAGAAGTACCAAATACACAATTATAATTAGATAAATCACCAAAACTCACCTCTATGACCATCAAAAGTACCAAAAACATGGATATCCCTTTCATTACACATGTGTGGCTAAAGGAAATGTGTGTCCTCCGCGGTCTCCCTTATGCCACATGTAGCAAAGGATCCCCCAGAAAGCACAGGATGATATTGTAAGTCTCATGAGAGCTGCACACTTGTTAATACGTGTATCTAAGGTTTGAGGTTATAGAGTTCGAGTATGACTTTGTTTGTAAGCTACCAAGAGGTGTGTACGATAAGGAATGTAGCTAAACTATACTAATGTTATATTAGCTGATATGGATACTTGGGATTGCATGATAAGGTTGAGTTCAATTAGGACTAACATTATGGGAAGTCTCCTAGTTGAACACCATTGCATAAGGTATAAATATAGGGTCCCTGCACTCTCAATTGATACGCAATAAAAGAGCCTCACGCCCCATTGTATTAAGCCATTGCATTCTGAGATTGACGAGTTGCAGAAGAAGCCTATCTCGATCGTGTTCTAGCCAACATGGTTTCATCAGGTTAGTGGTTATTTGGTTTTAGTGAATCAATTATGTATTAATCTAATTTTACATTTGGTATCAGAGCTTTCACATACCAATTAACCCTAAGATGAAAGCATCAAGAACAATTTTTTACTGCAGATTATGGACTGATGACAAGTTATCAAGGAATTCATGTATCGAGCATATATCAGCTAAAGCTGTTTGTGTTCAAATGCATGTCTTCAAAAACTTGGACATCAGTAGTTACACTAGAGTTTGATATGTAAACACTGATCATCTAAAGATGAATCGTTGTTTATATATCAAATTTTAAGTGGCATAATGCTTCATTAAAACCATGAATGACCACCGACATGGCCTCAAAACCACAAAGGTTTATAGTCATGATCAAAGTCAGGTTCGTTCATGGGGATATGTTGGCATTGTGATAAAGAAAATTGTTCATAAATTTTAACATTCAAAGATGTTGAAACTGTGACATATGGATATGGGACTAAAGTTTAATTTCTTTGCATATTGCGGTTTTAAAGGTGTCAATCCAAGCTCCATGAATCTCAATACCATTGAGCCACTGACTGGCATGAATTATAAGAAGTGGAAACAGGACCTTGAGATTGTTCTTGGGGTGATGGACATGGATTTGGCACTAAGGAGTGATGAACCACTGCTACCCGATGCATGATGCACATCAAGTCAAAGGTCTAAGCATGAGAAATGACAGAAAGCAAACATAATCTCTCTCACGATTATCAGAAAGACCATGACTGACGTTGTGCACGGGGCTTTCCCAGAAACATCCAAAGCCAAGGATCTTATGAAATCCATTGAAGGAAAATACAAGGAGTTCGAGAAGACCGAGACAGGTAACTTGATGAATTCTTTCACCACTATTAGATATGATGGAGTGGAAAGTGTTCGAGAATATATTCTCAAAGTGGTGGATATTGCTGGAAAATTGAAGATGCTTGAGGTACCAATTTCTGAGACCTTTTTAGTTCATGTCGTTATGAATACTCTACTTGAAAGTTACACTCAGTTGAAAGTCTCATATAATGCATTGCAAGCTAAGTGGGATATCAATGAATTGATTTCCATATGTGTGAACGAGGAAGTCAGAATTAAGCAAGAAAAGGCTGAATTCGAGAATTGTGTCCAAAGCTACAATCAATACCCCAAGCATGGTAACCATGATACTGTCATAAAAGATGCTACCAGAAGTGCTTCCTCCTCTAAGAAAGTTTTTAAACCTAACAAACCAAGTATTTTCAAATGTTTTTTCTGCAAAAGGCAGGCCATATGAAGAAAAATTGTCCAAAATACAAAGCTTGGCTTGCCAAGCAAGAAACGAAAAAAGGTAAAAATATTTTCGTTTGTTTTGAGTCTAATTCAATTGACATACCTAGTAATGCATGGTGGCTTGACACACCAAATAAAGATGAAGTGAAGGTCTTGGTGGGCAATGGAAGAGGGGTTGAAGTCAATGCCTTAGGGACTGTTAGACTTAAGTTAGAATTTGGTTTTTATTTGGACTTGGAAAATGTTGCTTATGTACCTTCCATGAGAAGGAAATTAGTTTTGGTTTCAAAACTTGTTTTGCTAGGTTATTATTTTACATTAAATAAAATTGGCTTCAACTCTTCTCACATTAGCACTGGTTCTATATGTGACGGCATGTTTCAATTCAAATTAAGTGTTGAAAATGTGATTTTTAAGCAAACAACTTCTAGAGATCATTCATACAGATTTTTGTGGCCCCTTTCCTACAAAACAATCAATGGAAACAAGTACTTTATAACATTTATAGATGATTTTTCACGTTTCTGTTTTATATACTTAATCCCTAAGAAATAAAAAGCTTTTGAAGTCTCTAAAATTTTTAAAACAGAAACTGAAAAACAATTGGAAAGGAAGATCAAAGTGGTTCGGTCTGATAGAGGAGGTGAGTACTATGGTAAGCAAAGTCAAACTGGCAGGCAACCAGGACCATTTGCATTGTATCTTCAAGATCATGGCATTGTAGCACAATATACCACTCCTGGTACACCTGAGCAGAATAGAGTCTCGGAGAGAAGAAACAGAACTCTTATGGACATGGTTAGAAGCATGATGTGCAAGGTGAACTTGCCAAATTTTTGTGGGGAGAAGTAGTCAAGACTGCTAATTACATTATTAACAGAGTGCCATCCAAAGCAGTTGTGAATACACCTTTTGAATTGTGGACAGGTAGGAGACCTAGCCTTAATCACCTACATATATGGGGATGCAAGGCTGAAGCTAAGGTTTACAACCCTAATGGCAAGAAGCTCGATCCTAAGACACTCTCTTGTTATTTCGTGGGATATGCTGAGATGCCTAAAGGTTTTAGGTTTTATTGTCCCAATCATGACATGAAAATTGTTGAGACTGGCAAAGCAATATTTATGGAACTAGGGATGGATGCTGATAACTGTTCAAGGATAGAAGAATTTGTTTTTGAAGAACAAGGAGATATGGGGACTGAATATGACCAACAACAAATTGTACCAAAGTCAGTGGTTGAACTTCCAAATCACGTGGACCATAGCATGGGAAATGATGATTACTTAATTCAACATGGCAGCAACCACCCACTAGTGAATGGTAATGACATTGAGGCATTATTAAATGGTGAACAACATGAAGAAAATGAGGAAGAGCACGTGGAAAATGCAGCTGCAAATGGCAGCCATGATCACCGACAAGAGCAGCGACTAGAGGAGCATGCAAATGTTCATAGAGAGCACGTGGAGATGGCTGATGCAAACGGAAACCATGATCACCGACAAGAGCACCGACTGGAGAAACATGAAAATATTCATAGAGAACATGTGGAGATGGCTGATGTGAATGACAATGGACACCGACAAGATGGTATGGGTATTGGTGAGGTTGCACCGCTTATGAGGAAATCGAGTAGGGTAAGAAAATCCACATTCTCTTCGGATTTTATATATATGGCAGAATCAGACTTCAATATGTCAGAGTTTGATGATCCTGGGAGTTACAAAAAAGCAATCTCAAACGCTCATGCAGATAAGTGGATGGATGCAATGAGGAGTGAGCTGTCCTCGATGAAGGAAAATAAAGTTTGGAGCTTGGTAGAGTTAAAAGAAGGAATAAAACCCATAGGTTGTAAGTAGGTCTTTAAAACCAAAAGTGACTCGAAGGGAAATGTGGAAAGACACAAAGCAAGGCTTGTTGCCAAGGGTTTTACACAGAGAGAGGGCATTGATTACAAAGAAACATTTAGTCCAGTGTCCACTAAAGATGCATTCAGAGTCATCATGGCAATGGTAGCAAACTATGATTTGTTTTTACATCAAATGGATGTAAAACAGCTTTCTTAAATGGTGAATTGGAGGAGAATATTTATATGATACAACCTGAGGGTTTCAAAGAAGAAGGGAAGGAAAATATGGTATGTAAACTAAACAAATCAATTTACGGTTTAAAACAGGCATCTAGGCAGTGGTATTTGAAGTTTCATCGTATTGTTAAGGAGCACGGTTTCATAGAAAATCTATCTGATACTCGTATATATTTGAAAGTCAGTAGGAGCACTTATATCATATTAGTGCTCTATGTGGACGATATTCTTTTAGCAGCAAATTGTTCTAGCCTATTGGATGAAACTAAGTCTTTCTTGCGGTGCAAGTTTGAAATGAAAGATTTAGGTGAGGCTTCGTATGTCTTGGGATGCAGGGAAAAGGGTTATGAGATACCTTCAGAGAACCAAATCTCACATGCTCATTTACAAGAAAACCGAACGTTTGGTTTTGGAAAGTTATAGTGATGCTGACTTTGCAGGATGTCCTGATGATTTAAAATCAACTTCGGGTTTTGTCTTCACTATGGCAGGAGGAGCTGTGTCGTGGAAAAGTTCTAAACAAGATATAGTTGCAGCCTCAACTATGGTAGCTGAGTACTTGTCATGTTGTGAAACAGTCAATCAGGAAATATGGATGAAATTTTTTATTACAGGATTGAGAGTGGTAGACTCAATTCAAATGCCTATTCAGATATTCTGTGATAACAATGCATCCATCTTTTTCTCTAAGAACAACAAGAGGTCAACTGCAACAAGGAATCTGGAGATTAAATATCTCATTGCTCGAGAAAAGGTAATGGCAGGACTTGTTAAGATTGATTACTTGGCAACTGGTTCTATGATTGCAGATCCTTTGAACAAACCAGTGCCGACTGCAGTGTTCAAGGGGCATGTTGCTAAGATGGGTGTGCTAGCAGGTTTTGAAGCTGTGGAATAGTGGGAGTCGTGTTTGTTCAATTTGTTAAGTTCTAGTTAAGCATGTTTAAATTTATGCATTGAGAATAAAGTTATATTTATAACTAATAAAGATGTTGTTGTTGGTTGTTCAAAGTTCCCTTAAAGCATACAACATTAGTTATAATGATGTGTTTTAATACATGAATATCAATCTGAGTTATTGTTTAAAGATTAACAACCATTGAAGTTTCTTATGAAGCATGAAGAAAGCCTACGTTGGTAGTCATAAGGAGGACCACATGTCAAATGTGTTTAAATATATATGTACAGTCACATTTACATATTTCCATGTCTTGTTGGAGTTTCATGTATGGTACGGTTTCATGAAGTGATTATGGGGATGTTGTTCTGGAGATGAGCATATAGTTCCTTATAGTTCTTTATGAATACTTTGCAATGACAGAAACTGGATTTTCAGGTTTATGTTCAACTCTAAACTCGTGGCCACTTAAGTATAATCTCTCTTCAGTATTACTATGATTAACAAGTGTTGGCTCTAGTGGGAGAATGTAAGTCTCATGAGAGCTGCACACTTGTTAATACGTGTATCTAAGGTTTGAGGTTATAGAGTTCGAGTATGACTTTGTTTGTAAGCTACCAAGAGGTGTGTACGATAAGGAATGTAGCTAAACAATCCTGATAAACTATACTAATGTTATATTAGCTGATATGGATACTTGGGATTGCATGATAAGGTTGAGTTCAATTAGGACTAACATTATGGGAAGTCTCCTAGTTGAACACCATTGCATAAGGTATAAATATAGGGTCCCTGCACTCTCAATTGATACGCAATAAAAGAGCCTCACGCCCCATAGTATTGAGCCATTGCATTATGAGATTGACGAGTTGCAGAAGAAGCCTATCTCGATCGTGTTCTAGCCAACATGGTTTCTTCAGGTTAGTGGTTATTTGGTTTTAGTGAGTCAATTATGTATTAATCTAATTTTACAGATATGCCAAAGGATCATTTGAAGGCCGAAGCCACATTTCCAAACCATGCATAGGTTCACAAGCTCTTTTGACAGAATTTCTCCCTCAGTAAACCAGTTAATCCCCTCTTGATAAGCTTCAAGATTGTTGGCAACATCTCTAGGCTGATTACCAAGAGAATTAAGAGAGTCGTGAAAGGAAATATCTAGCTCCTTTCTTTTCTTTCCCTGTTCCAAAATTATAGCAAGTTCAGTAACTATGACATCGAAAGAAGGCATGTTTTGAGACAATAAAGTTGATGGCACTCCAGACTTAGGATCAGCAAGAACTGGCCGCAATCCATCTGATATACCACTGCTGCTGTAAGTTGCTGCTCTTTGTAGTTCATCTCCAGTACAGTGTGCGCCTGCCAGCATTATTCACCAATCAGCTAGTAGCTACCATGAGCTATTCAGTGACATATTTGAGTAGTCACGTTCATAGCATTAAAGCTATGAGAAATTTATGTTGGATAAAAGCATAATTCCATCAAAAGATGCTGCTTTGAAACTCAAGATCATAATACTGATACTCAGAACACGAAATACATACATGAACGCATCTATAGATGGCAAGAATTCTTACTAAATATAAAGGCAGGTAGTCAGACAGAATAAGTATGTATACAGGATAGAAGCAAAGACTCAGGCGACGAAGCAGCACCAATGTAGGAGAGTTTGCAGTGGCAATGGAGGACGGGAATCTTATCTTATTTTCTAGTTCCTCTTCCTTAGACTTGTACCCTAATTAGCTATAATTCCATGTCAGCCTCTATGCCATTTTATGATTATAAGACATCCACCTTCGTTTAAGACCCTTGGATTTGATAATCCAAAGGCTAAAGAAAGCTGTAAGAATATTCATGAACTTGTTTGTCTGAAGATCCTGGTCCTAGCATAAGAACCACAAACTAAACACTGAGAGTCTAAGACAAAACAGCAAAGATCTTTTCATTGAAATGAGAAGTAAACTGATATGATGAAACTGTGATGCTTTGCCTAAATTTTTCGGAGGATGGGATGGTTCCTCCCACAGAGATATTTTTGTACTTGGATGCTCTATTCAACATAAACCCTCTGTAAGTTGATACTATAAAATATAAACCACATCAAATGAAAAGTTAGCAGTTTCGGAATTCTAAACCCTCTTTCATCCATTAAATATGCTGTTTCCAAGTAATGAATCAATGTTAAACAATACGCTGCCATAAAATCAAGTTACCAGAGATGTAAAATAAAAAATAAAAATCCAACGGAATATGGTGGAAACTTATTTCTGCATAAACCAAAAATGAACTGAAACTTTTAAAAACCAATCCCTTGGGATATATATACTATTCACAAAAAGGGGTCGCACGTGACCTCAACAATCAATGCAATCCGAAGATCTGAACAGTTGGACCTCATTCAAGGATCATCCTTGCAAAAAAATCTATGAGATCCAACATGATTTAGTCATCTAACAATAACATAAGAAATGGACGAACACAAAGTTTTTTCTTAAAGAACAAAAAAGTTCACGGTGATAATCAAATGGTCAAACAATTTTGGATTTCAATGATTTTTCTCAGGGATGATTCCTAGATGGTGATCTAAAACAGGGACAGTTTGGATTCCAATGATTCTTATGTATAAGTGCAGCCATGTTATTAGCAACAAGAAACATATGGCAAATCAATCCAACTGTAAATCAACATCTCTTAATATATAGTAAGTTAAGCAAAACACAATTAATGATGCGGGAGGCAGACCTTGAAGAAAACAATTTGAAGACCACTATAATGCATTATAATAATAAGGCTGTGTATTTTAATGACATAGGAACTTGTTAAGTCATTTTTAGAGAGTTTCTTAGGAAGTTGTAGTATATTTATGTTCCTTTATCTTGAGTTCTTTTAAATATTGATGTATCAAAAGCCTTTGGGGCTAGACTTGAATGAATTAAAATTGTATTTGCCTTGTGCATTTGAAGAGAGTGATTTCTCCTTCTAAAATCAAGCATTTGGCTTGGTCGTGTGAGCAAATCCACGATTAGTGATGTGAGCGAGCTCCTTGAGACCTTTGGTAGTGATTCCCAGGTCATCTATCCCCGTCTCCTTGAGACCTTTGGTTGTGTCCTGCATCAAGTGGCATCAGAGCGGGTTTTCGGATTTTTATCTGAAATCCTGGTGGTAGCGCTGCTCACATTATCTGTGTTCGACCTCAAAACCAACTCAGTTCCCGTGACTTTTATCTAGAGAGTCATACATCACTGGAAATCTGTGGAAGTCTAGTTTCCAACGCAACAAACCGTGCATCAAACCGAATTTTGTGTGTGCAAATATCGGCAAAACACCACAGAGCATCAGTGCTGTCGCGAAAACAAAATCAGTTCTCTTGCGGGTCGGTTTTCAAATTGGTTAAGCATTTCTCGACCTTCATGCCATATATCATTTGAAAGCCCTTCCAGTCTAGTTTTTAAATTCTCAAGCGATTCCTCAATCCGTTATTTCTACAAAAGAATATCTTCAATTTACTAAAGCATGTTGCTGCCTCCAGTAAATGAGGTTGGATGGATTCTAGAAACGGCTGTCTTTGATTTTTCAGGTGGTGATTTTGAAAGATAGTAATTATGAATCTCAACTCAATAATCGAGTGAGCGTCGTGCATTAATATTTATAGGATTACAAGTCATACATATGTAGAACTAGGATTACAAGTAGTTGAATCAGGACAAAACATGATCTGCAGTAAGCGGTGCAGCAAGCGGTGAGGATTCCTTGTTGGACTGGGATTCCTTGTTAGACTGGAATTCTATGTGTGCAACAGACATAGACTGAATTGGAGTCGGTTTATCACTCCCCCGCAAACGTACAGGGAGGTCACGAACTGGAAGTTTGGACAGCAAGGATGCAAAACGAACTGCAGACAATCCCTTGGTAAGAAGATCAGCCAGCTGATCCGTGGAGGAGACATAGCAAACGATGAGTTCTTTACGAGTGACCTTTTCCCGAACATAGTGATAGTCAACTTCGACATGCCGCATGCGTTGTTGATAAACTGGATTGGAAGCTACAGAAATGGCACTAATGTTGTCGCACCAGATGCGGGGCGGAACAAGAGGGAGATGAAGCTCCCGAAACAAGGTGCGATACCAAGAGAGAGCAGCGGCTGTGTAGGCAAGCTGACGATATTCAGCTTCTGTACTTGAGCGCGAGACACCACGTTGCTTCTTGGAGCTCCACGAGATGAGGTTATCACCAAGGAATATACAGTAACCACCTGTTGAACGACGATCGTCTGGATCACCAACATTGTCCGCATCAGCATAGGCAGTAAGCTGAAGGGAACTCGGGCGATAAACAATCCCATGGTTTGGAGTAGCTTTTAGATAACGGAGTATTCGTTTAACCGCAACCCAATGTGTCGTTGTGGGCTGATGCATAAACTGACAAACCTGGTTAAAGGCAATGGCAATATCAGGACGAGTGAAGAGAAGAAATTGCAAGGCACCCACAATGCTACGAAACTCGGTGATATCAGACAATGGCTCGCCATCAGAGAGACTGAGGCGTCGGCCACTAATGGCTGGGGTCGAAATGGGCTTGCATTCTAGCATTTTGGTGCGTTGGAGAAGATCAGTGATATACTTTGTCTGAGTAAGATGAAGACCGGTGCTAGTACGATGAACCTCCATACCTAAGAAATAATGAAGTGGTCCAAGATCCTTCATTGAAAATAATGTGCCCAACTGATGAATCAAACGAGTGATATGGTCCATGCTATTGCCAGTAATAAGAATGTCATCCACATAAATTAACAAGTAAATAACCACTGAACCATCAAAGAAAGTAAACAATGACGAATCTGCATGAGAAGATACAAAACCCAAATTTTTCAAGTGATTGGAAAAACATTGAAACCATGCACGAGGAGCTTGTTTAAGACCGTATAAAGAACGCCCGGTGGTTGCAGCATATAGACCTCTTCATTCAAAAAACCATGAAGGAACGCATTTGGACATCAAGTTGTCGAAGAGGGCAATTGAAATGAATAGCAATGGAGAGAATTAACCGAATAGTCGCATGATTGACAACGAGACTAAATGTCTCACTGTAGTCTAAACCCTCTTGTTGATGAAACCCGTTAGGCACTAACCGTGCCTTGTAACGCTCAATTGAGCCATCAGAGCGCCGCTTGATTTTATATACCCACTTATTAGGAAGAATATTCATAGTGGGTTGAAACGGGACCAAAGTCCATGTGCCATTATGTTGTAAAGCATTGAATTCGTCAACCATCGCCTTTCGCCACTCGGAATCCTTATTAGCCTGACTAAAACATGTAGGCTCAACCAAGGCATTAGTAACAGTAGCAACATAAGTATATTTGGGATTAGGTTTGCAAATACCACTTTTGCCTCGAGTGACCATAGAATGGGACATGGCACTTACCTCGGGATTAGATGAAACCATGGTCTAAAATATCCATAATATCCCGATATTTCCATTGAAATTTCCGTGTTTTTGGACTACCGATATTTCCGATATCATCGATATTTTAGACCTTACTAAGTCACTCATGTATCTTACCATGCAATGTATAAAGTGTAAAATATTGTACTAATTCATTATATATAAATGATTATGGTGTGTTTAAACTTCTTTCATTAATTACTACATATTTTCTACACTCACAATGTTTGTCAGCTCGCTATATAATCAACTTAAATAAGTTATATCTATTATGCAATGCATTTCCTTCCAATTTTTTGTGATAAACTAATAGATAATTGACTAAATAAACATCCTGCAAAGTTTCAATAAAAATTTCCAAGTTTTTCTTACAATTTCCGTGGTTTTTATTCAATTTTTATCGATATCGATAATATCCCGATATTTTCATCGAAATTTCTGTGTTTTTGGACTACCGATATTTCCGATATCATCGATATTTTATACCTTGGATGAAACCAATGGGGTAGGTGTGACTGGGGGCAGGTTTGATGTAGGGACCGGCTCATGAGAAGAACTGGAGGGTATGGTAGAGATTGATGCAGGTAGGACATGGGGCTGGGAAGGTTTGGGACGTGGGAACCGGCGAGTGTATACTTGAAGTGGGCGTTGGGTAGAAGGCTGAGGTGGGGTAGACACGGCTGAAGTAATAGGATGTGGGTGCGGGATGGAGTGGGTGGCAATAGTAGGATTGTTGGATGGGCCAATCTCGAGAACGGGATCCACAGACGAGGAGAGCGTTGATGACGAAGTAACAATGGATTCTTGATATGGAAAACTGTTCTCATCAAACACAACATGGCAGGAAAGAAAGACACGTCCCGTAGTGGAATCCAAACATCTATAACCTTGATGATTTAATGAATATCCTAAGAAAACACACCGTTTTGAACGAAATTGTAATTTGTTACTAGTATAAGGACGCAAGTAGGGATAACAGGCACAACCAAAAACTTTGAAAAAACAGATAATGAGGAGGTTTGTGAAATAATTTTTCATAAGGGGACATATGGTGTAAAAGACGAGTGGGCAAACGATTAATGATATAATTAGCAGTATGAAAAGCTTCGGCCCAATATGGAGTAGGCAAACCAGATTGGGCTAAAAGAGTAAGCCTAGTCTCTACTAAATGACGATGTTTACGTTCGGCTAATCCGTTTTGTTCAGGGTGATGGGGGCAGGTGAGGCGATGTAAAATACCATGGTCATTCAAAAACGTACTAAAGGCTTTATTAACAAATTCCCCACCACCATCGGTTTGAAAAGCTTTAATCTTAATAGTGAACATATTTTCAACCAAATTTTTAAAAATAACAAATGTAGAAAAAAATATCAAATTTTAAACGCAATGGATAAAACCAAGTATAACGAGAAAAATCATCCACAAACACCACATAATATTTAAAGCCAGAAACAAATAAAGATGGTGAAGTCCAAACATCGGAATGAATTAACTCTAAAGGAGAAGAAGACACGGATGTAGACAAAGAAAAGGGTAATTTATGACTTTTACCTAGGGGACAAAATTGACAAAATTTATTTTGAAACGAGCCTTGAATGGGCAATTTATTAGCAGAAATTAAATGTTGTAAAATTGAAAACGAAGGATGACCTAGCCTACTATGCCACAAAGCATCAGTTGCACATTCACCTAATAAAGCAAAAACACCATTGGTTTGATGAGAGGGGTGACTAGAACACGGGTAGAGTCCATTGTTACTCTGGCCTTGTAAAAGAATCTTCCCCGTCCGCGAATCCTGCACACGATAAAAATGGGGATGTAAAGTAAAGAAGCAGTTATTATCATCCGAAAAACGGTTCAAAGAAATCACATTAGTTGAGTCTTGGGGACAATAGAGGGTGTTGGGCAAACAAAAAGAAGCATATTTAGTTCTAAGGTACGAGTCACCAATTTTTGAGATGTTCAAACCTGGACCACCATGCACACCACGAATTTGATCAGTTCCATGATACTCACGAGGATTTTGGAGTTGGCTGACATCATTGGTTATGTGAGAATTTGCGCCAGAGTTAAAAAGCCATTGCTGGACAGAGGGTGCAGTGGCGGAGGCACGAGAAGATGGTGCAGCTTCGTAGGCTTGAAGACGAGAGGAGCGAACCCGACCTTCGTAGGACATGCTGAGACGATTGAAGCAATCAATAGCCGAGTGTCCAAAGTGTTGACAAATCTGACATTGAATGCGCCCAGAGGAGGAAAAAACAGGCAAGGAACCATGAGATATGTTGGAGCCAGGTACCAAACCAAGAAGGCCATTGTAGGAAGAAGATGACCTGCGGGAAGGGGCGACAGAGGTGGATGTTGCAGGGGTAGCAGAACCAGAGTCATGAGCAGCCAAAATTGGGCGTGAGAAGTTACCAGCACCACCACGGGAGAAGCATCCACCACGAAAAGAATTACCACGGCCATGGAAGCCACCGCGACCACCACGGACAACAACAAAAGCAGAGGTGTCGCTATCAGATGGAAGAGAAAAGGCGTTGTAACGTTGCTCAACACTTAGTAATAAAGCTTCCAATGAATTGTAGGTGATGGGAGTGTCACGAGCTTGTGAGAAAGCAACAGTGGTCTCATATTGTGGACCTACTTTACTCATAATAATGGCGACTAAGTCAGATTCAGAGACGGGGGCGCCATAAAGAGCAAGGTTGTCGGTGATGGCGTTGACTTTGTCGAGATAGTCAGCGATAGAAAGATTACCACAAGAAGTATTCATCAATTCCGTACGCATGTGGATAATACGAGTTTGAGACGTAGAAGCATACCGTTCTTGAAGAGACGACCAGGCAGAAGCCGAATCAGTTTTGTTGACGATCGTAGCAAGAACCTTGGGAGTAAGGGAACTTGTAATCCAAGAAAGGATCATCTGATCAGTCTGTATCCATTTAGCATATAATGGATTGACATTGTCGGTGAGTTTACCATTGTCATCAAGAAGAAAAGCAAATGGGCAGTGGTTTTCACCAGTAACATAAGACAGTAAGTTGCGGCTGCGCAACAAGGGAAGTAACTAAGCACACTAGAGAGGGTAGTTGTTTTGGTCGAGCTTGATGGTGAGAAAAGTCGTGACAGAGGGAGCAGCAACAGCAGAGGAAGAAGATGCCATAACTGTAGAAGACTGAAAAAAAAAATTATAATATGAACCTTTGTCATGAGACGCTGGCTCTTGATACCATGAAAAATAGTAATTATGAATCTCAACTCAATAATCAAGTGAGCGTCGTGCATTAATATTTATATGATTACAAGTCATTCATATGTAGAACTAGGATTACAAGTAGTTGAATCAGGACAAAACATGATCTGCAGTAAGCGGTGCAGCAAGCGGTGAGGATTCCTTGTTGGACTGGGATTCCTTGTTAGACTGGAATTCTATGTGTGCAACAGACATAGACTGAATTGGAGTCGGTTTATCAGATTTTCTAAATCTCAATCTTCCTCCAAATTTTGATCATTGTCCAGATGGTTCATGTGAGATTTGTTGTGCATGTAATGAGGTTGAAAAACGTTTTAACATGGAGTTTGGCATGAAAGGGGAACATACAGAAAGCAGTGATGTAGTCGATAACTTTGCCGAATGGGATTCCGCCCTGGTTTATGATCAATACGAAGGCGATGAAGATGTGGTTGAAGAGTTCCATGGACAACTATATAATGGAGTACAAGCTCTTAATATCCGTAGCATTCATGATCCTTTTTGGGACAGTTTCATTGCTCAAGATACGAGAGGAGAGCACTTTGATAGAAGAACTTTTCAACACAATTTGAATTTTCTTGGCTCATTTGAAATAGTGATTTGGAAGCACTATTCCAAGGTGATTATTTTCAAGAAGAAAAGATTAATTTGTGCATGGTCTATAGGAACTTGGAAAATTTTGGTGCTAAATTGGGTATCGTGGAACATTTTGGTTGGACATCCAAAAGATCGAGGAAAAAAAAGAAAAAAAAAAGAGGTCAATTGAAACTCGAGGACGAGTTTTTTCGAGAAAAGGAGTGATGCGGGAGGCAGACCTTGAAGAAAACAATTTGAAGACCACTATAATGCATTATAATAATAAGGCTGTGTATTTTAATGACATAGGAACTTGTTAAGTCATTTTTAGAGAGTTTCTTAGGAAGTTGTAGTATATTTATGTTCCTTTATCTTGAGTTCTTTTAAATATTGATGTATCAAAAGCCTTTGGGGCTAGACTTTAATGAATTAAAATTGTATTTGTCTTGTGCATTTGAAGAGAGTGATTTCTCCTTCTAAAATCAAGCATTTGGCTTGGTCGTGTGAGCAAATCCACGATTAGCGATGTGAGCGAGCTCCGTTGCCCCTGGTTGAGTGATTCCCAGGTCATCTATCCCCGTCTCCTTGAGACCTTTGGTTCTGTCCTGCATCAATTAAGAAAGGCCACCTGGGCTTTTGCACAAAGTTCAGTGTATGAAACAACACCGGTAAGAAGCTCACTGCAAGAGGATCATACTGAAATTTCATATTCATGGGAAAAAGAGGACAAAAATTTAAACCGCATACTTGTCTATATGATAATAAACATTAATAATGATACTACTACTGAAAAGTAAATGATGCAGAACAAAATCTTAGAGATATTTTCGTATAGTTTATTTGTACATTCCTGTTTCTAGTAGTGTTAGGATTACCTCCCCTTGAATTATCTCTTGCCTTTCTGTCTTCTAAACCCTGATCCCCCCCTTCTGTTCTAGATTTCTCTTCGGTCTATCTGCTCGTTCTGTTTTCTTGTTCTCAGTTCTTCTATTTCTCTTATATTCAGACCTAGTTCCTCTTGTCTTCTAAATCTCTTTCTGATTTCTAAACTTTGGTTACTACATCAGCAATTTTGGTTACACAACTATTCATTGTGATATGAAAACATTTATATTTATAATTGTACAACTATATTTAATGTTAAGGTATTTTGCACGAAAAATCTTCGAATGCACTTTTGAAGAAATGTGGATCCTACAAGGTGCCCCACAGTGTTGTTTGAGGGATCCCTCAATTGAAACTCGTTGTATTTGGGGTTAGGGTGTGTATAATATATTGATTCATGTAACAGTAAGACTCATATAGGAGTGGCATAAAGGATCCTAAGGTATTTGAAGTATATTCCCATTATTATTTCTAACTATCCGTACCTCAGAGTTGAAGGAAAACCTCATGTAAGGGATTATTTGCACTTCACTATGTTCATAACAACCCAGGATGAATTGACAGATATCATAACTAGGGCTTCAGGCGGTGAAATATCATTGATGGCACGATTAATGTTATTGCATAGTTGACCTCAAAGTCTATATGTAACATGTACTATGTGTATTGGAGAAGAGTAGACTGAAAATAATCTCCAAATTGTTAGAAATGTGCCCTAAAAGTCAATCCTGTTGTAATCTTTTAAATCATTTCATGTAAAGTATTGATTAAGTTTAATCAAAAGGGCAATTCTTTTGTTCATAAAGGCCTCTAGGAGTAAATCCTGTGATGCATAATACGTCTAAGAGCGATGGAATATATCAAGATTCGTATGCATATATATATAATACCAAAGCAAATGCAATTCCTTGTGGAATTTATCAACATCATCAGAAGTAGAATGGATGGGTTTCTTGACAGCAACTCTCAGCCCCTAGTCGCACAATTAGTCCCATAATCCAAGCAAAAAAAAATCAATTAATTAGCCAAACAGAGGCCTATGATGGAGTGTTAATAATTACCTTTACCTCGGACAATGGGTTTGAGGAGAGTGTAAGAGGAAGGTGGAGGATGGAGGAGAGGAATAGAATTGCTGCTGCATTTCTCTCCACCCAACACTGCTTCCTCTCCGCCTCCACTACCATACTAGAACATAGAAAGCGCCAACTTTTTAAATCAAATGCTACTCTTCTTCTTTTTCCATCTTTTTTCCAAGGTCTCCAGTTTGTGAATTAAATAATGCATAGAGACACCAAATTTTTAAATCAAATTTGCAAATTAAATAATATGTCACCAATAGAAAATAAGTACGTTAATCAAAATTCATAATCCAATCATCAATATCCATATTATTTGGTCTAGAGATTTAGTCTTCTTAGCATTATCCCTTCTGAATTTGTCTACTCACAACATAAAGAGGGTACCATAAAAGGGACATGGGTCCTCTCCGGATCCATGTATCCTAATCCACCAAATCCATGTATCTGGACCATTGAAATTTAATCTAACGGTTACAAACAGGGACTCATTTTAGCCATTGGATCAAATTTCAATGATCTGGATACATGGATTTGATGGATTTTGATACGTAACCCTTTCAAGTTGATGTTCTACAAAACTTAAGCTATTTTCTCCGTTTTTCGTTTTTTAAGTTTATTTTCACAAGACAGTATACTAAACGCATTTTTGTATGTGTAAAATGAAAAACTGTTTTGTAAATTGTTAACAAGCAAGTCATAATTATGTGAAAACATTGATTTCATAATGGGCTACTAAAAACAATTTAATCTTGGGCCTTATAATTCTTGACTCAATTCAAAATGTGGCTATAGGTAGAGCTGTTTACGAGTTGAGCTGAACGGAGTATTACTATGTTCAAGTTTGGCTTGTTTAATTTTTTTTTTTTGTTTTTTTGAACTCGAAACTAGACTTGGCTTGGTTCTTATATGAGCCAAGTTCAAATGAGCTTATTTTGAGCCCGATACCGAGCTCAAGGTATTTTGAGCTATTTCTAATATTAAGTTGGTTCAGTTGTTTAAAAAAAAATATATCATATCTTGAAAGGGTTATAGTGTTCTATAAAAGAAGTAAATAATAATATTATGATGTAGTGTTATGTATATATTGGAAAGGATCCACATCACTAGATTTTGTACACAAGTTAGAAAATTATTTTTCTCTCTCCTTGTTTTCCAAAAAAAAAAAAAAGAAATTTATTTTGTCTACAAATTTAGTTTCTCTAGCATTACTCTTAAAACTAAGAATAATTTACAGACATTTCGGTGAATCTCTCTCGCTTCACCTTCCGTTGCTTTTCTTTTTCTTGGTCAAATCGAATGTTGTTGCAAGTGGCACCAACCCCAGATGGGTTTGCTTTGAAGACGAGGTCTTTAAAATCAAACTTGGATAGAAGAGGCCAACGCAAATAATACTCAATGGTGGACGCCAATTTCACGAACAATGTTCGGCAATTTACTACATAACTCATCAGAAAACTTTCGGCGTACAACGTCCGAAAACACCTAATCATAAAGATTTGGATTGTTCAGTGTTATCCAACTGAAACTGTCAATTAGATTCGGATGACTATTGCCCAAATTTCAATTGAAAATTTGGACGAACTGTGACGACCCGTCTCTAATTTTACGTTTTTATAAATTTTAAAAGTGTGAATTGACGAAAATGCCCTAGAGGCGAGATTATCGACTTCCGTTGACCGTCCTTTCGGGACTCGTGCAAGTTACAATTTTACCGTACTTTCGAAGTTCTCGACGGGACGATCG
The DNA here is from genome assembly GCA_035220775.1 of Malus fusca. Lineage (NCBI taxonomy): Eukaryota > Viridiplantae > Streptophyta > Magnoliopsida > Rosales > Rosaceae > Malus > Malus fusca. The sequence continues at coordinate 15,569,537 of CM069072.1, forward strand.
CGTAGCGTAATCTAAATTGAAACTGGAGTTATGATAGGGGTTTTACAGAGCTGCTAATCCGAAAAGTACTTTTGTAAATATTACTATTGATTATTTTATATATTTCTCATAATTATTATATTATTTTTTTTAACATTATTTGGTTTTTATATTATTATTTTAATATTAGTTGATAGAAAATAAGGGGAAGGAAGGAAGGAGTTGCGGGAGAGAAGAGAGGAATCAGGGGGACGAATCAGAGGAGGAAAGAGGAGGGTAGGAAGCCAATCAGAAACAAGAGAAGGGGAAAAAGGTGTGGAACACCGGATCCTGTCGACCCGTACACCCCACCCGACTCCAACTCGTTTTCTGGCGAGTTTATGTCGCCATTTCTGTCAGATTTCTGGCGAGTTGAAGCTATCCAACACCACCACCAGACTCACCGATGTCCTCTCTTACTTTCCCATCCAAACTTGACTGGGTTTGACCCCAGTTTTATGATGAACTGCACCGGTGGGTGCCAGGGACACCTGATGACGATCCGTCGATCTTGCTAGCTCCGGCGATAACCACCACATTCATTCAACTTCTCTCAACCTCAAGAACAAGGCCTAAACAAGATTAGGGGCGTTGGGGTTTGAATTAAGGACGAATCATGGGACACCAATTTCTAGGGTTTACTATGGATCGAGGAAAATTTCAGGTGTTTCTCAACCTAATTGGACCTCGGCCCAGGTATGAAAATTGTTCCCCTTGACTTGCTTTACATGCCTGTAAAATTTGGTAATTTTTGGAAATAGTGGAATTTTTTGGTAAGTCGAGGAGGCAGGTCGCCGTGTGCGGCGACGAGTGGGCCAAGGCACCCCCTGACCTTCCTAGGCTAAATTTGATACCCCAATTCCATAGGTGAATTCCGATTGATGAAATCTCATCGTTTGAACATAGTTTGATAGAGACCGCCAATTGATCCTTATATGAATTAACGATCTGACCGTTGGATCATCACCAAACCTTAATACACTATAGTACGTAATATTTGAGGATCATAGGAACTGACGGATCTGGAATCCGTCATACAGATATTTCCGAATTGTATTTGTAAGTTCGTAAAATAAAACGTTGATCACCACTTGAATCGTGATTGACAGAGATCCGACTGTCGGATCGTGGTAAGATTTTAGTATGTTTTTTTAGAAGCATAATGTGGAACTTGGAAGTTACGGATTGGAAATTCGAGGTGTAGATCTTCCGAATCGAGTTACGTAGTGTTGTGGACCCTACCATCGACATTTGACCGACGGTTGACTTTTGGTCAATAGGTTACAAATAATTCTAGAACGTCTTTGGGGATGTGTTTTATGTAAGTTACATGTTCTATCGATAAGAATTCTGAGATGTGATTTGATATTTGTTCTAGGCGACGATCGTTCGTGACGCCTCAATATTCGTACTAAGGAGTTGTAGTGCGAACTTCAAGTGAGTGGGTCTTTTCCTTTTTATAGTGTGTTTGTGTGTGTCTGTGTGTGTGTGTGTGTATATGATTGATAGTTTCCATTTATGCATTTGAAAAAGAATTTCTTACGTACGCCTGGATTAGACTAAAGTTTATAAGAATTAGCGAAATGACGGAATTTATGAAATATGCTACATCCTACAGGATGCACATGTAGGCTTATAATATTTGATGCCATAATTATACCTATGGCTATGAATATTAGAATGTTGATTAGAACTATCGAATCAATGTGGCATGACTATATTTATGATCATTTGCTGCACCTGGTGTTAGTGGTCGCCCAAGGCCAGGACCAGTCTTTCACGTGTATGTTCACATCCGCACCGCACGCTCTCATTGGATCCAAGTAGGTGCCAGTCTTGTCGTACATGTTGCAATAGGCAACTCCAACTCGTATGTGATCGCGAATAGCGCCAGTCTTCACATGATTATAGCACTAGAGCATATATTATGATTACACCCAGTCATGTTCATGTCAGAATACCTTTGCATAAACTCGTGTGTCAGCATGTGTCGATGAGCACCCGTTATGATATGTTACTTATGTGAGATTTTGTGATTTTGGATGTCATGCCCTTATTTACGAGATATTGTGCCGTAATGAATTCTTGAGATTTTGCAGGTTATGGTAAGTATTTTCTTACTATACGTATTATGTATATTTTTGAAACTATACTGGATTTACAGCGAGGGGTTACTATGTTTTTGGAAAGGTTTTTACAAAGATTTGTTTCTAGGCCCACTAACCCTTGTTTTTCGTCCCTCTAGGTTTTATTAGTTGAGCTTTTGTGTTGACGAGGATTCTTGGCAAATCTTAGTATTGGGATTACCTTTGTGGGTACAATTCTCATCCTACCTTACTGTACTTTACTTATGCTCTGACATCACGTGTGAAATGGGTTCTTTCCCGCTCACAAGCGCACTCTTAAAATTAGGCACTTTTAGGTGTAAATTTATACACATTTTCTACATCACTACACTTTATGGCTTCGTCACCTTCCAGGTGTCAGCCAACACAACTCAATTTGGAGTCCAAGTGGGCATTCTGGGTTGGGGTGTGTCACTAACCACAACCAAACCTTTGCCCGAACGAGCAGATATTAATTGTCCAGACGTGAGTTTCACATGTGTATGATGTGTAAATGTGGCTATGTTAGGATGCAAGGAAATAGGCTTTTGGATGATTGAGGTTGTTTTTGAAATTTACAAAAATGATTGTTAGAATATGAGTATGATTGTGAGTGCTAGAAGCCAGCTATAGTGTTTCAATTGGTATGGAAATGTCTTGTTGTAGAGTTTAAAGTTGTCCTAACCAGTTCAGGATTGAAACTTTAATTAAATCTTGATACTTAGCACTCATAGCTGGATTGGAATTGTGTGTTTGTTTCCTATGTTGATTTTAATAGGGAAATCACGAGCATTGTTTCAATATAAATAGTGATACCTGCTATCACAAAACATATGCTTAATATTTAACTAACACCTATGTTTAGTTTGAGAACTTTTGGTTTTGCAAAAGAGGATATGGTGCATTGTTTAGAAGTATGCTTTGGCTTCTTCTTCTACTGCTTCTACTGGTTAGTTAGTTATTGTGTTTATTGAATTGTGATTTAACATTGTATAAATTTGTGGTTCATAAGTTTAATCTCTTAAGTTATGTTTTGATAAGTTTAATCTTACATGTGGTATCAGAGCCTTAGATTTTTTTTTCTCTTGAATTCAAATTGAAAGTATTGAAATAAAATAAATAAAATAAAAGACTATGATTAATTACCAGGCATCAAATTTCGTTTGTGAGGAAATCTGTAGGGTTTTTATAAGGTTTTATCTTGAATCCTTTTCTACAAAAACCTTTATTCTTAATTTCGATAATTTGTTATACCATGTTATTTTCTGTGCAATTGAGTGTTGTGCATTGATTATATTTTGCTAGATAATATATATACGTTATATTATATAAGGAAGCACAAACACAAATCTATTACAATATATAATGTGGATGCTAATTGCTTTGTGATTTATATATAATGGCATATATGAATCAAATCTATATGCATACAGAGATAGCATTTTTGGATTAACTGTTTTTGAATTCTCATGATTTTCCATTCTGAATTCGAGGTTTTGTTTGAATAAAACACACTAATGTATACAAGAAAATATATGAACAGATGAATAAACATATATATGTGAAATATGTTTTGGCCAGAATCGTTATTGTGCATATATGGCGAATATGTATCCATTTGTGTAATTTGGATTTTATTTTGTAATGATCTTATTTTCATTAGTCAACCCAAATTAGGTATTGTGGCGATATATGTTTCTTGCGTTTTGCTGTTTTTTATTAGGCTGGCAATGTTTTGATTCCATGCATAAAATATAAAGTATATTGTTATTTGAACTGTGCTAATATGCAAATTTCCTGAATGAGATTATGGGTTTCTTTATCATACTATCATTGACACACCCCAATCCTAGAATCAAGGCGTGCTGGCCATCACGTGAGCGTGACGTAACCAAAAGTGCGATGCGGAAGCAAAAGATAAAGGAATTACGAAGGAATAAAAACCAACTACTAGCAATAATATCCAACTAACATGCTAGAGTGAGTTTAAGTGTGAAACACACATATTCAGAGCGTAAGTACTAAGTGCAGTCAAGTAGGAACATTACTAAATTACAACACCCGAAGGTGAGTCCTACATGAGTAGTCTATCAGAACGCCGTGGAAATCCTCGTGAGCTACCAACACCGCTAACTAGAACCTGGAGGGGCGCAAAACAAGATTGAGTGGGTCAGTAAAACAAAGCTTTTCGAAAACATTTCATTTAATAACATTTCTAACCCCTCGTTGTAAAAGCTGTATACTTTCCCAGAAAATAACATAATATGCATATAAATCTTCAAATATCTCAAATCACCAATCTTTATCAAAAACCAGAAAGTATGCCATGCTATATGCGTCAATAATAAAATAAGGATGCATCAATATATCAGGTGAAATAAGGAATCAACCGGAGACCTTGCAGTTGGTCATGTACGGTTAATTCTATAGCTCAATATCCAATCTAACCGGAGTCACCAACTGTGACCTGTACGACACTACTCTGCACATAAATCGGAACTACCTGAAGTAGTCTGTACGACAAGAATGGTGTAAGAATACACTCTAGTGCTTCTCTCATCAACAGCTGTATAAATAATCTAAAGTCACCTACAAGTCGGAACCACCTCTAATGGTCTGTACGACATGTCGGAACCACCTCTCATGGTCTGTACGACATGCACCTACTTGGATCCAAGGTGAGCGTGTGGTGCGTGGTGAATAATATAAGCACTAACACCAAGGGTGCAGGTTATGAGCTCTCAACATAATTCACATCAAACAATAAATCATATGAACAATATAAACTCACCTGATACTCATTTGTGCGTCCACAGCACCATTTCACATATATGCATCAATTACTAATTCATATATTTCATATATTATGCATGCATGGCATTTTAAAACATACTTTCATTTAAATTCAATTTATGGGAAAAATCGATAGTATATAGGTAAATACAGAAAATACTGCCCACTCACTGGTATGTCGAAGGGTCGTAACCCCCGTGACGCCCTTGAATATGCTCGTCCTCGGGATAGGTATCACCTATATGCGAAACAACTATAAAAACGTTATTTTAAAGCACATAACCAACAATACGTAATAAGTTCTCATACGATACTCAAATTGGGTATGTGAATATACAGTGACCTACTCGACGTCACGGACGTTGAGGTATTTTGAGAATAATTTTTCGATGCCGCACGCGCCCCCACGCCCCGGGATAGGCACGGACCTACGCGCTCCCACGCTCGTCGTCCCCTACCTCCAGTCGACGGACTGGTTTCGCCGGCGCTGGAAAACTGGGATTTTTTCAAACTTCATTTTCTCCGTCAATTCTCAACCATTTTCTACGCATTTTACATCAAAATAAAGCCCTAAGCATGTAGAATCACGTTATACTACTTTAAGGCTAAAAAACATACGAAATCTCACTGGAGAAAATCCAAGAAAACCGGCCAACTTCGAACCCTGCGATCCCGACGTCCAAAACCTTCAAACTAAGTACTCCGAGCTTCCTTGGGACTTCACTAATCCTTTCGAGAATACCAAATTACCCACATCATATACTCGATCAGTAGCATGTCTATCTGCTAAACTCTTTTGTCGATCCTGGGCCGCTTTCAGGTTAGACTTAATCACCTGAACATTTTGAGTAGTCTCATCCATAATTTCTGGGCCCTCTAGTACTCTTTCGCCAACTTCTGACCAACACAATGGCGTATGACAAGCTCTACCATAAAGTGCCTCAAATGGTGACACACCAATGCTCGAATGAAAACTATTATTGTAGGCAAATTCCATCAAGTCTAAGCGATCATGCCAAGAATCACCAAACTGTAACACTGAAGATCTCAACATATCCTCTAACGTCTGAATAGTCCTCTCTGATTGTCCATCTGTTTGGGGATGATAAGCAGTGCTATAAAGCAATTTGGTACCAAGAGCTTCCTGAAAAGCTATCCAAAACTTAGAAGTAAATCTTGGATCTCGATCAGAAATAATATTCACTGGAACTCCATGATACTTCACAATCTTCGTGATGAACAACTTAGCCAATTTATTTAGGGGATACTTTTCCCTCACTGGAATGAAGTGTGCTGACTTGGTAAGTCGATCTACAACCACCTAAACGCCATCAAATCCATTCTGTGTATGTGGAAGCTTATACAAAAAATCCATAGTTATATTTTCCCATTTCCACTAAGGAACGGGAAATGGTTGCATTCGTCCAAAAGGCTTCTTTCTTTCTGCTTTGACTTGCTGACAAACAATACACCTACTTACATATTCTACAATTTCCCTTTTCATACCCGGCCAATAATAAAATGGTCGAATGGTATGGTACATCTTAGTTCCTTCCGGATGCATCGCATAAGCCGAACAATGTGCTTCATCCAAAATGTCTTTCTTTAGTTCCTCGTTATTCGGCACATACATTTTATTCTCTTGCATAAGCATGCCATCCGATTCCCGAATCCTGAGGTCTTTCTTTTTCCCTTCATTTCTCAATTGGATCATCTCTTGGATTTCTTCATCAACCAACTGAGCTTCAAGTACACGATCGACTAAAACTGGCCTGACTTGGAAACTAGCAAGAAAAGCTTCTCTTCGCTCTTCTATCTCCAACTTTACTCCAGTAGCTCTCAAATCTGCAAGAAGAGGAACACGACAAGTATACAAAGCATTAAGTCGACCTTGAGGTTTTCTACTCAGTGCATCAGCTACCACATTTGCACGACCCGGATGATACTCAATAGTGCAGTCATAATCACTTAGTAACTCCATCCACCTTCGCTGACGAAGATTAAGATCATGCTGAGTAAAAAGATACTGAAGACTCTTATGATCTGTGAAGATCTTACATTTCTCACCATAGAGATAATGTCTCCAAATCTTCAAAGCAAAGACAATGGCTGCCAACTCAAGGTCGTGAGTAGGATAATTCCTTTCATGAATCTTCAACTGTCGAGAAGCATAGGCAATCACTCTATTATGCTGCATCAAGACACATCCCAAACCATTCAAGGAAGCATCACTGTAAATCTCAAAGTTACCACTATCGTCAGGAAGTACCAATACTGGAGCATGAGTGAGGCAATATTTCAGCTGCTGGAAACTTTGCTCACAATTCTCATCCACTCGAACTTAACATCCTTCCTGGTTAACTTCGTTAGTGGTAAAGCAATCATAGAAAAATCTTGAACAAACCGTCGATAATAACCTGCTAGACCAAGAAAACTCCGTACCTCAGTGACGGTTCGTGGCTGTTCCCAATTCTCCACTGCTGCTATCTTTTGAGGATCTACTTGAATTCCTTGTGCCGATACTACATGTCCCAAAAATGCCACTTGATTCAACCAAAACTGGCATTTACTAAACTTGGCATATAACCGATGCTCCCTCAATTTCTTTAATACCAAGTTAAGATGTCGAATATGATCTGCTTTCGACTTAGAGTATACCAGAATATCATCAATAAAAAAAATGACAAACCTATCGAGATATTGCTGGAATACTTCATTCATTAACCTCATGAAAGCTGCAGGTGCATTAGTCAATCCAAATGGCATCACCAAAAACTCATAATGTCCATAACGGGTCCTGAAAGCCGTTTTAGGTACATCTTTATCTTTAATCTTCAACTGATAATAGCCAGATCTCAAATCAATCTTAGAGAACACACATGCACCTTTAAGCTGATCAAACAAATCATCGATACGAGGCAATGGATAAATGTTTTTATTTGTTACCCGATTCAATTGCTTGTAATCAATACATAATCTCAAAGTTCCATCTTTCTTTCTTACAAACAACACTGGAGTTCCCCAAGGTGAAGTACTAGGTTGAATGAAACCTTTATCAATTAATTCCTGTAACTGAAATTTCAATTCTCTCAATTCAGCTGGAGCCATTCTATAGGGAGTCAGGGATATAGGATCCGTACCTGGAAGCAAATCAATCGAAAACTCCATATCTATGTCCGGCGGCAATCCAGGCAAATCATCTGGGAATACATCAAGATAGTGCCTGACTACTCCAACTTCCTCCACACTGCTAGGAACAACATCATTTAACACCACATGTGCTAAGTATCCTTAACAACCTTTTGATAACAACTTCTTTGCTCTCATGGCAGAAATAACACCATGTCTCACCCCATTTCTTTCACTCACAAAAGTAACTTCTGGTAGTCCAGGACGATGAAAAGTAACTGATTTCCCGTAACAATCTAAATGAGCATGATTATAATGCAACCAATCGGCCCCTAAAATCACATCAAAATCCACAATATCTAACGGGATAAGATTAGCTGGCATAACTACACCATCTACCATCACTGGACACCCTGGATAAACACTATCAACATAACATTTGTCCCCTCTAGGCATAGCAAACTCTAAATCAAATCCTAGAGGTGTAGGGTGAGGTTGTGTCATTTGAGCAAATGTATGAGAAATCACAGAATGTGTAGCACCACAATCAATCAAAACTCTAGCAAAGTGACCAAGGATATTTAACGTACCCATAATCAAATCTGGATGGTTCTGAGCATCATGCAGTGAGATATGATTAACACGTCCATGAGCTTGCTGTCGTCCACCACGACCTCTGTTACCTTGATTACCTCGCCCCTGAGAAGTACGTCCATGTCCTATCTGGCTAGACTACCTAGACGGTCCTGCACTGCTAGCAGCAACCTCTCCCTGTCGGGGCTGAACTCCCTGATGCCACTGAGATCCACTAGCTGGCATGGAAGGATATGAAGTATAACCTCCAGGATTTTGGGAATACCCAGTCTGAGAATAAGGATCATGGAAATACTGATACTGTCCGGAAGCATAGGGAGCAGCATCACCCTGATAGTGGTAAGCATCACCACGACCCGTCTAACCATAACTGCCTGATCCAAAGTTCTGCTGAATCGGCGTTGGAGGTGGCATATCAGACTGCTGAGGCCTCTGCTGACTCTGAGGATACTAAGCAGCTCTATGTCCCATCTGCCCACAAGTGTAGCAACTACCGCCACTTCTCCTACACTCTCCATGATGTCTGAAATTACAACGGCGGCACAACGGAGGACCTGAACCACCAGTACCACCAAAGTCTCTCTGTCTCTGAAACCTGGGTCCACTAGTAAATCTTCCACCTCTCCTCGGGCATGTGACACTAAATCCTCCGCTGGAAGAACTCGAGCTCGCTCCATTTCTCTTGAAATTCTGTGTCTTACGGGGTCCCTGAGTGGAGATACCTTTACCCCTGTCATCTTTCCTCTGATTATCATTCTTATCTTTATCTTCCTCACTATTACTAGGAAGGTTGTCGGAATTCTCCATCCGAACCAAAATCTCAGAAAACTCATGATAAGTGGTGCAAGGAATCGCACTAGCGAATGTCCGCCATTTCCTGATTACCAGCTGTATCAGGATCATAGTGAGATAAGTCTGTAAACTTCCTGTAAAACTCATGCGCCGACATATTCTTTTGCTTCAATTGAGTGAACTCCTGCTTCTTACAATCAATGCACTCCGGGGGAACAAATCATTTCTTAAAATTCTCTTTGAATACTTCCCAATCAGCTGCCGCTTCAGGTGACATAAACTGAGTTTAATTTACCCACCAACTGCTGGCTCTCGTCCTAAAAACCAAGTAGTGGTCTCAACCCATCTACTAGCAGGAAGATTCCCTTGACTCTGCATCACCTGAAAGGTCTTCTCAATATGGTCTAACCACTTTTCTGCCCCTTCATGACCCTTATTACCCATGAAGCGGTCTAATTTCAGATTGTACATAGTCTCCAGGGGTGTTCTCTGAGGAAGAGGAGGACGGATTGCATTCTGAAAGGCATGAGCCATCGCTTCCCCTAATTGAGTTATATTAGGGAAATTAGACTCAGAAGTACGACGTGGTTCCCTACGAGGCGGCATAGTTCTGACAGAAGACATCAAAAGATCATTAGAGCATTAACAATATATACAGGACTGCAACCTAGGCTCTGATACCAAACTGACACACCCCGATCCTAGAATCAAGTCGTGCTGGCCGTCACGTGAGCGTGACGTAACCAAAAGTGCGATGTGGAAGCAAAAGATAAAGGAATTACGAAGGAATAAAAACCAACTACTAGCAATAATATCCAACTAACATGCTAAAGTGAGTTTAAGTGTGAAACACACATATTCAGAGCGTAAGTACTAAGTGCAGTCAAGTAGGAACATTACTAAATTACAACACCCGAAGGTGAGTCCTACATGAGTAGTCTGTCAGAACGCCATGGAAATCCTCGTGAGCTACCAACACCGCTAACTAGAACCTGGAGGAGCGCAAAACAAGATTGAGTGCGTCAGTAAAACAAAGCTTTTCGAAAACATTTCATTTAATAACATTTCTAACCCCTCGCTGTAAAAGTTGTATACTTTCCCAGAAAATAACATAATATGCATATAAATCTTCAAATATTTCAAATCACCAATCTTTATCAAAAACCAGAAAGTATGCCATGTTATATGCGTCAATAATAAAATAAGGATGCACCAATATATCAGGTGAAATAAGGAATCAACTGGAGACCCTGCAGTTGGTCCTGTACGGTTAATTCTATAGCTCAATATCCAATCTAACCAGAGTCACCAACTGTGACTTGTACGGCACTACTCTGCACATCAATTGGAACTACCTGAAGTAATCTGTACGACAAGAATGGTGTAAGAATACGCTCTAGTGCTTCTCTCATCAACAGCTGTATAAATAATCTAAAGTCACCTACAAGTCGTAACCACCTCTAATGGTCTGTACGACATGTCGGAACCACCCTCTCATGGTCTGTACGACATGCACCTACTTGGATCCAAGGTGAGCGTGTGGTGCGGGGTGAATAATATAAGCACTAACACCAAGGGTGCAGGTTATGAGCTCTCAACATAATTCACATCAAACAATAAATCATATGAACAATATAAACTCACCTGATACTCATCTGTGTGTCCACAACACCATTTCACATATATGCATCAATTACTAATTCATATATTTCATATATTATGCATGCATGGCATTTTAAAACATAATTTCATTTAAATTCAATTTATGGGAAAAATCGATAGTATATAGGTAAATACAGAAAATACTGCCCACTCACTGGTATGTCGAAAGGTCGTAACCCCCGTGACACCCTTGAATACGCTCGTCCTCGGGATAGGTATCACCTATATGTAAAACAACTATAAAAACGTTATTTTAAAGCACATAACCAACAATACGTAATAAGTTCTCATACGTTGCTCAAATTGGGTATATGAATATACCACAGTGACCTACTCGATGTCACAGACGTCGAGGTATTTTTAGAATAATTTTTCGATGCCGCACACGCCCCCACGCGCCAGGATAGGCACGGACCTATGCGCCCCCACGCGAGTCGTCCCCTACCTCCAGTCGCCGGACTGGTTTCGCCGGCGCCGGAAAACTGGGATTTTTTCAAACTTCATTTTCTCCGTCAATTCTCAACCATTACGCATTTTACATCAAAATGAAGGCCTAACCATGTAGAATCACGTTATAGTACTTTAAGGCTAAAAAACATATGAAATCTCATCGGAGAAAATCCAAGAAAACCGGCCAACTTCGAACCCTGCGATCCCGACGTCCAAAACCTTCAAACTAAGTACTCCGAGCTTCCTTGGGACCTCACTAAGCTCCCTGTAAGCTTAGAATTCCCTGAAAATCAACATTTCACGTGTGCATGAACAGTGATTTCAAACTGGGTTAAGGGTTCGAGGTGATTTCGAAGGTTTCCAGTTCTAAAAGTCGTACCAATCAACTCAGGAAGTTGCAAGGATGAATGAGCTCACCTTTTTGACGTCGATCCGTGATGTTTTGAGGGATTTTGGTGCTCGTCCATACAATTCGAAGGGAGAGAGAGAGAAACTGAGAGGGAAGAGAGAGAGAGAGCACGGGGGAGAGAGAGGGTGAGGTTTGTTTTGAGTGTGTGTCCTTCCCTAACCACACAAAATGCAAACCAAATTTTTAATCCAACTCAATTTTCCAAAACTTGGGAATGTATGAATTATTCAAATAAACAAGTCACACATACCTTAGTAAACTTTAAGGGCAATTCCGTCAAATCACATCCACGATAACTGAATTTTCGGAACGGGCTGTGACAATCATCGTGCATATACTATTGGCACAACTTGTAAAGATATGAATTGTATATAGAAAAATCATATAGATTCTTCTGAATTTTTATTCCATGTGAATTTATATCGTTGTAAAACATCCCACAAATAGACTTTTGTATCTATACCTAGTATGGCATGATATAGATTGTTTGGTGAACCTTATCGGCAAAAATTCATATATGTGCCAAGCATGAATAAGCTATAAAATCATATTTTGGTATTTGTTACCATATAAAACTTTTGAATTGATTGTTTAATTAAGGGCTCAATATCTTAGTGTTCCTGAAGGTGAAATATTGATTTTGAGGTTTCTTGGTTTGAAGACATTAATACTTTGTCTTTTCCGTCTAAGAGATACTAACGTTCATAATTTGTTTTTCTGGGGATTTTGCATCGACAAGATACTGGTTGAGGACTTTATCAATGATTCTAGTTCCATGGGTATGTAATGATGGCGACTTGTGTCAATGATTTAGGGTCGAGGAATCTGGGTCCAGTCGATGAATACGGCTCCAATAATGCATATGGATAAACTCAGTTCACTGTTTCATGCATGATTAATTGTTATGTTATATGTATGATAGTTTGATGAGTTAAAGCACGATGAATTAGGGCCCTTTTGCTATCCCGAATATGCTTGATGGTTATAAATTATGTGTTTAAGTCTATATGCATATATATGGATGCATTGTTGTGTGTTGGTGCATGAGTGCGTAATTTCTCTGTAGGTTGTTAATTCAATCAAAGTTGTATAGATCGCAAGTATAAAAGATTCAAATGCTAGTTATGTTAATGATTTGAATTGCTAATATACATATTTACTGATTATGATGATGGTTACTTAATGCATGTATGGATGATTTCTATTTGGAACTTGTCGGATCTATTCAAACTTACAAATATGTACATAATGCTATTTGAATGAATTTACCATGTGGTATTTTGCATGTGAAGGGGTTTGGATTCTTGTATCCGCGTATATTTACGTGGGATGCTTGACTTTTTAGAGAGATAAAAAAAAAACAATTTCACTCTAATGGAATCCTGATGCTTTTATTAGCATATATCTTGTTTAATATTTTCATGATGATAAGTATATCTATCACCTTTGATTCTGTGATAGATATAATCGTGACTTCATTATTTGACCATTTGGGATATGTATATATGTATATATATATATCACATTGCTTAAGGAAGGGATCCTTATTTTTTGAAAAAAAATGGGGATTAGGTGTGGGGCCCACTCTACATCGAATTTCAACGATCCGAACCGTCTATTTTGTTAGTCTCGATTCATAGATCATCCTTGCAAAATATTAGCTAAATCGGAAATGTTTAAGACATCTAATTGGGTTCAAGGAAATGAACGAATACTTTGTTATATAAGAAACAATGAAATTTGATCTTGATAATTAAATAGGCAAATGGTTTCGGATTGAATTAAATTTTTGCAAGGATGATCTATGAATCGAGACTAACATAATAGACGGTTCGGATCGTTGAAATTCGATGTGGAGTGGGCCCCACACCTAATCCCCATTTTTTTCAAAAAATGGGGATCCCTTCCCTTAAACAATCTGATATATATATATATGAGCGTTACAAACTTTTATATTGTCACGCATGTTTTAGACATCTAAAGTTAATGTCTATTACTGTATTGACTACTCGTAATGGTCTTAATCATTTTTGCCATGTGGTTTTTTGTTTATTCGCAAGAATGTACTTGTTATGTAATTGACTTATTATTGTCTATGATACGTTTATTGTATTGTGAATATCATGGAGTTATGATCTTGGTTCGTGAATTGAATTTTGCGTTTTTACCTAATTGTGTTTTTTGTTCCTCTTTTGTGTATTTGAGATTTCAATTATGATGCATGCTTCTGCTGCGATGTTTTAATTAAATTAACAATAGGGAGGAAGATAAAATTTGAGTCCTACAGAAGAAATAATGGTCTTGATTATCTCGCTTTAATCAAGACATATTGTTGTGATATATATCCAGACATTATTCTTGTTTGATGGATAATGAACCAGTTAGGATCAAATTGAATGCAAATATTATGTTTGCTTTTCTGTTCTTGATCATAGTAGAAATGGTAATTTTAGGTTTGTGTGAGATACGTTTCCCTAGATGAATGAGATTGTCTTTTGATACATAAATTGGTGCATAAGGGTTTAAACCTATTGATCAAACTGAGATTATGCATTATCAATTGAGAAATCAAGAACCAATTGGTTCATATCCCTTATTTTTTCATTAGTTGTGTTATACCTTCACCTTATGCTCAAGGGGGAGAATGATATGTTCGAATGTGAGTATAGATCTAAGGGTATTTAGGACAACTATTAGTTTTAAATTATAATTCTTATGATGCTATAAATCGTTTCTAATTTGATAAGACAATTGGTGGAATTGTAATATTAATCATTCATGTTGTTGCTTATGGATGTTTTAAATTTTTTTTATTAAGCAAGTTGTTGAACGATGCTCATGTTATTGATTATGTTTGAGTAATGAGCTGATTGAAACTAAGTATTATGTGTTAATACTGAGTTTGGCATGGAAAACGTGAGCATACATTTTGGCCTCTTGTGAAGTTATAATTTATTTTGATGCTGATAGGAGCATATTTATGCGACTTTGTTATCTTATTTCTTTGCATTTTCTTCGTTAATTTCCATTTATTTTGGTAATTTATGTTATTTTTGACACACCCCGATCCAGGAGATCAAGGCGTGCTGGCCGTCACGTGAGCGTGACGTAACCAAAAGTGCGACACGGAAGCAAGATATAACAGAAATAAGAAGGAATTTAAACCAAATCTCTAGCAAAACACCCTACTAGAATAATAGGGGAGAAATAAGGTAAAACACATAAATTCAGAGCATAGGTCTAAGTGCAGTCAAGTAGGACCATAAATAAGGTACAACACCCGCAGGTGAGTCCTACATGCAGTACGTCTGTCAGAATGCCGAAAAAGACCTCGAGAGCCACCAACTGCTAACTAGAACCTGGAGGGGCGCAAAACAAAGATGAGTGGGTTAGTAAAACCAAAGGTTTTCCAAAACATTTCATTTAAAACACTTCTAACCCCTCACCGTAAAACCTGTATACTTTCCCAGAAAATAGTATATAGACATATATATACACATATCATCAAAACTCAGCTCACATCTATCAACATAACATCTCAGAAAGAATATGCCATGCCATGCCAAAATATAATAAGAATGCATCCATATAAATCAGGTGAAATAATAAATCAACCGGAGACCCTATAGTGGTCCTGTACGGCTGATTCTATAGCTCAATATCTCATCCAGCCGGAGTCACCAACTGTGACCAGTACGGCCCTGCCGGAGTCACCAAATGTGACCTGTACGGCACTACACTGCACATAAGTCGGAACTACCTATAGTAGTCTGTACGACTAAGATGGTGAAATAATACGCTCTAGTGCTTCTCTCATCAATCATTAGCGCGCATAACTAAGGTCACCCACTAGTCGGAATCACATCTAGTGATCTGTACGACTAGCATGTCGGAACCCTCACATGGTCTGTACGACATCCACCAACTTGGATCCAAGGCGAGCGTGCTGTGTGGTGAATAATATAAGCACTAACACCTAGGGTGCAGGTTATGAGCTTCCAATGCCATTCACATAAAATAAATCGTATGAATAATGTAAAAACTCACATGTGCGTCCATAGCGTCAATTCACATATATATGCATCAATTATCAATTCAAATATCTCATTATATGCATGCATGGCATTTAAAAACATATTTTCATATAAATGCATTTTCTGGGAAAAACAGTAGTATATAGGTAATACGAAAACAAAACTGCCCACTCACTGGTAAGTCGATGGGTCGTAACCCCCGTGACGTCCCTGGATGCGCTCGTCCTCGGGATAGGTGTCACCTATATGCGAAACAACTATAAAAACGTTAATTTAAACACATAACCAACAATTCGAAATAACTTCTCATACGGTGCTCAATTTGGGTATATGAATATACCACATCGACCTACTCGACGTCACGGACGTCGAGGAATTTTTAGATAAATTTTTGGAGGCCGTACGCGCCCCCACGCGCCAGGATAGGCACGGGGACACTCGCCCCCACGCGCACCATCTTCCTCAGCCAGTCGCCGGACTGAACTTTCCGGTGGCCGGTTTCCGGCCAAACTTGTAACTTCTTGTTCTCCTTCGTTTCTCAACCATTTTCTTCGTATTTTATACCAAAATGAAGCCCCAAACATGTAGAATCACGATGGACAAGTTTCAAGGTCTAAAATTCACTAGATTTTACCTGGGGAAGCACGATAGTTCGGGAAATTTGAGAACCTCCGTTCTCGGTCCTCCGACGTCCAAATATCACCAACGAAGCACCCTGAAGCTCGTGATGATGTCCTTAAGCTCACTGTGAGCTTGAAATTCCCTGAAATGCAAGATTTCACGTGTGCATGAACAGTGCACATTTTTGGGGTTAGGGTTTCACGACGATTCCGAGGGTTTCACTTCCTAAAACTAGTACCAATCGACTCAGAACATCACAAGGGTGAAGAATCATACCTTATTTGCTTCGATCCACAAAGTTTTGGAGGGTTTTGGTGATGTCCGTACGCTTATGGGTGAGAGAGAGTGAGAGAATCGTGAGGGATGAGAGAGAGAGAGTGATACGGGGAAGAGGGAGAGAGCAGGGAGTGTAGGTGGTCCAACACCAAATCCTCACCATCCATTTAATCCCTAACCACACAATATTTTACAAACCAATAATTTTAATCCAAAACTTAAATAAAGTTAATCCAAATAACGTCACACACACATACCTTAATACCCGCTAAGGGTAAATTCGTCATTTCACGTCCCCAAATATAAAATCCCGGGACGGGCTGTGACAATCTCCCCTCCTTATAGAATTTCGTCCCCGAAATTCCCACAACCAAATAAACCACTTAATACCCATAGAACAACCTTGGGTACATCTCTCTCATTCTATCTTCTGTCTCCCAGGTAGCTTCTTCTACGGAATGGTTCATCCACAACACCTTCACCAAACTCACCGTCTTATTCCTTAGAACCTTATCTTTCCAATCCAAGATAGTGACTGGTTCCTCATCATATGCCAAATCCGGATTAATCTCTAGCGGTTTCGATCACATGAGAAGGATCAGAAATATAATGTCGAAGCATAGAGACGTGGAACACATTATGAACCTTAGATAACTCCGGAGGCAACTCCAACCGGTAGGCAACTTCACCAATTCTTTCAGTGATCACATAGGGTCCAATGTATCTCGGACTTAGCTTTCCTCTTTTTCCAAATCGTACCACACCTCTCCAAGGTGACAATTTCAAAAATACCCAATCACCCACATCATACACTCGATCAGTAGCATGTCGATCAGCTAAACTCTTCTGTCGATCCTGGGCTGTTTTCAGGTTAAACTTAATCACCTGAATATTTTGAGTAGTCTCATCTACAATCTCTGGGCCTTCTAACACTCTTTCACCAACCTCAGACCAACACAATGGCGTACGACACGCCCTACCATAAAGTGCCTCAAATGGTGACATACCAATGCTCGAGTGAAAACTATTATTGTAGGCAAATTCCATCAAGTCCAGGCGATCATGCCAGGAATCACCAAATTGTAACACTGAAGATCTCAACATATCCTCCAACGTCTGAATAGTCCTCTCTGATTGCCCATCAGTTTGAGGATGATAAGCAGTGCTATAAAGCAATTTCGTACCAAGAGCTTCTTGAAAAGCTACCCAAAATTTAGAAGTAAATCTTGGGTCTCGATCAGAAATAATATTCACTGGAACTCCATGATACTTCACAATCTTCGTAATGAACAACTTAGCCAATTTATTCAGAGGATACTTTTCCCTCACTGGAATGAAGTGCGCTGACTTGGTAAGTCGATCCACAATCACCCACATACCATCAAATCCATTTCGTGTACGAGGAAGCTTATACACGAAATCCATGGTTATATTTTCCCATTTCCACTGGGGAACGGGAAGTGGCTGCATTCGCCCAAAAGGCTTCTTTCTTTCTGCTTTAACTTGCTGGCAAATAATACATCTACTCACATAGTCAGCAATTTCCCTCTTCATACCCGGCCAATAATAAAATGGTCGAATGGTATGGTACATCTTAGTTCCTCCCGGGTGCATCGCATAAGCTGAACAATGCGCTTCATCCAAAATTTCCTTCTTTAATTCCTCATTATTCGGAACATACATTCTATTATCCTGCATAAGCATGCCATCTGATTCTCTAATCCTGAGGTCTTTCTTTTTCTCTTCAATTCTTAATTGAACCATTTCTTGAATTTCCTCATCCACCATCTGAGCTTCGAGTATACAATCCACCAAAACTGGCCTGACTTGAAAAAAGCTTCGCTTCGATCTTCCAACTCCAACTTTCCTCCAGTTGCCCTCAGTTCAGCAAGAAGAGGAACACGGCAAGCATATAAAGCATTGAGTCTACCTTGAGGTTTCCTACTCAGTGCATCAGCTACCACATTAGCACGACCCGGATGATACTCAATAGTACAGTCATAATCACTCAGCAATTCCATCCACCTTCGCTGACGAAGATTAAGATCATGCTGAGTAAATAGATACTGGAGACTCTTGTGATCAGTGAAGATCTTACACTTTTCACCATATAAATAATGCCTCCAAATCTTCAAAGCAAAGACAATGGCTGCCAATTCAAGATCGTGAGTAGGATAATTCCTTTCATGATTTTTCAACTGTCGAGAAGCATAAGCAATCACTCTATTATGCTGCATCAAAACACATCCCAAACCATTCAAGGAAGCATCACTATAAATCTCAAAATTACCGCTATCATCAGGAAGTACCAATACTGGAGCATGAGTGAGGCAATATTTCAATTGCTGGAAACTCCGCTCACAATTCTCATCCCACTCGAATTTAACATCCTTCCTGGTCAACTTCGTTAACGGCAAAGCAATCATAGAAAAATCCTGAACAAACTGTCGATAATAACCTGCCAAACCAAGAAAACTTCGTACCTCAGTGACGGTTCGAGGTTGTTCCCAATTCTCCACTGCTGCTATCTTTTGAGGATCTACTTGAATTCCTTGTGCCGATACAACATGCCCCAAAAATGCCACTTCAGTCAACCAAAATTGACATTTACTGAACTTGGCATACAACTGATGTTCCCTGAATTTCTTTAATACCAAGTTAAGATGTCGGATATGATCTGCTTTAGACTTAGAGTATACCAGAATATCATCAATAAAAACAATAACAAATTTATCAAGATATTGCTGGAATACCTCGTTCATTAATCTCAAGAAAGTTGCAGGCGCATTAGTCAACCCAAATGGCATAACTAGAAATTCATAATGTCCGTAACGGGTTCGGAAAGCTGTCTTAGGTACATCTTCATCTTTAATCTTCAGTTGATAATAACCAGATCTCAAATCAATCTTAGAAAATACACACGCACCTTTCAGCTGATCAAACAAATCATCAATGCGAGGCAATGGATAACGGTTTTTAATCGTTACCCGGTTCAATTGCCTATAATCAATACACAATCTCAGAGTTCCATCTTTCTTCCTCACAAATAATACTGGAGCTCCCCAAGGTGACGAACCAGGTTGAATGAAACCTTTATCAAGTAATTCTTGTAACTGAATTTTCAATTCTCTCAACTCAGCTGGAGCCATTCTATATGGAGTTAAAGATATAGGGTCAGTACCTGGAAGCAAATCGATAGAGAATTCCACATCTCTGTCTGGCGGCAATCCCGGCAAATCATCAGGAAATACATCAGGATAATGCCTGACCACACCAACTTCTTCCACACTGCTAGGAACAACATCATTTAACACCACATGTGCTAAATATCCCTGACAGCCATTCGATAATAATTTCCTTGCTCTGATGGCAGAGATAACACCATGTCTCACCCCACTTCTTTAGTCCACAAAAGTAACCTCGGGTAGTCCATGACGAATAAAAGTAACTGATTTCCCATAACAATCAATATGGGCATGATTATAATGCAACCAATCAGCCCCTAGAATCACATCAAAATCCACAATATCTAATGGAATAAGATCAGCTAGCATAACTATGCCCTCTACCATCACTGGACACCCAAGATACACACTATCAACATAACATTTATCTCCTCTAGGCATGGCAAACTCTAAATCAAATCCTAGAGGTGAATGGTGAAGTTGAGTCATTTGAGCAAACGTATGAGAAATCACAGAATGCGTAGCACCACAATCAATCAAAACTCTAGCAAAATGACCAAGAACATTTAACGTACCCATGATCAAGTCTGGATGGTTCTGAGTCTCTTACAGTGAGATGTAATTAACACGCCCCTGAGCTTGCTGTCGTCCACCACGACCTCTACTGCCTTGATTACCTCGCCCCTGGGGAGTACGTCCCTGACCTGACTGACTAGGCTGCCTAGATGATCATGCACCACCTGTAGCAACTTCCCCCTGACGGGGTTGACCTCCCTGATGCCACTGAGATCCACCAGCTGGCATAGAAGAATAAGAAGAATAACTCCCAAAGTCCTGAGAATACCCTGTCTAAGGATAAGGCTCCTGGGGATACTAATAAGGTCCGGAAGCATACAGAGCAGCATTCCCCTGGTAGTGGTAGGCACCACCACGACCCGACTGGCCATAACTGCCTGGTCCAAAGCTCTGCTGAATCGGTGCTGGAGGTGGCATAGTGTCTGCTGAGGTCTCTGCTGACCCTGGGGACAGTGAGAAGCTCGATGTCCCATTTGCCCACAAGTATAACAAGCACCACCACCTATCATGCACTCACCATGATGACGAAAATTACAACGGTGGCACCACAGAGCACCAGAACCACCAGCACCACCAGAATCCCTCTGCCTCTGAAATCTGGGTCCACCAGAAAATCTTCCACCACCTCTCCTCGGGCCAGTAATACTAAATCCTCCACTGGAAGAACTCGAACTCGCTCCACTCTTCTTAAAATTCTGCGTCTTACGAGGTCCCGGAATGGAGATACCCTTACCAAAATCTCGTCATCCTCACTGTCACTGGGAAAATTATTGGAGTCCTCCATCCTAACCAAAATCTCGAAAAACTCATGATAATCGGCGCAGGGAAGTGCACTGGCAAAAGTCCGCCATTTTCTCTTAGTTCCCAACTTGAAACGTCGAAGCATCTTTACCTGATTACCAGCTGTATCAGGGTCATAACGAGACAAATCAGTAAATTTCCGGTAATACTCGTGAGCCGACATATTCTTCTGTTTCAGATGGGTGAACTCCTGCTTCTTTCGGTCAATATACTCTGGGGGAACAAATCTCTTCTTAAAGTTCTCCTTAAACACTGCCCAATCAGCTGCCCTCTAAGGTGCCATAAACTTAGTCTGGTTTACCCACCAAGCTGCTGGCTCACGACCCAAAAACCAAGTAATGGTCACAACCCATCTATTATCAGGAAGATTTCCTTGACTTTGCATCACCTGAAAAGTCTTCTCAATATGGTCTAGCCATTTCTCTGCCCCCTCGTGACCCTCATTACCCATAAAACGATCCAATTTCAAATTGTACATGGTCTCCAAGGGTGTCCTCTGAGGAGGGGGAGGAGGACGAATTGCATTCTGAATAGCCTGGGCCATTGCTTCCCCTAATTAAGTAATATCAGGGAAATTAGGTTCAGAAGTACGGCGGGATTCCCTACGTTCCCTACGAGGCGGCATAATTCTGACAGAAAACATCAAAACATCATTAGAGCATTAACAATTATACAGGACTGCAACCTAAGCTCTGATACCAAACTGACACACCCCGATCCAGGAGATCAAGGCGTGCTGGCCGTCACGTGAGCGTGACGTAACCAAAAGTGCGACACGGAAGCAAGATATAACAGAAATAAGAAGGAATTTAAACCAAATCTCTAGCAGAACACCCTACTAGAATAATAGGGGAGAAATAAGGTAAAACACATAAATTCAGAGCATAGGTCTAAGTGCAATCAAGTAGGACCATAAATAAGGTACAACACCCGCAGGTGAGTCCTACATGCAGTACGTCTGTCAGAATGCCGAAAAAGACCTAGAAAGCCACCAACTGCTAACTAGAACCTGGAGGGGCGCAAAACAAAGATGAGTGGGTCAGTAAAACCAAAGGTTTTCCAAAACATTTCATTTAAAACACTTCTAACCCTTCACCGTAAAACCTGTATACTTTCCCAGAAAATAGTATATAGACATATATATACACATATCATCAAAACTTAGCTCACATCTATCAACATAACATCTCAGAAAGAATATGCCATGCCATGCCAAAATATAATAAGAATGCATCAATATAAATCAGGTGAAATAATAAATCAACCGGAGACCCTATAGTGGTCCTGTACGGCTGATTCTATAGCTCAATATCCATCCAGCCGGAGTCACCAACTGTGACCAGTACGGCCCTGCCGGAGTCACCAACTGTGACCTGTACAGCACTACACTGCACATAAGTCGGAACTACCTATAGTAGTCTGTACGACTAAGATGGTGAAATAATACGCTCTACTGCTTCTCTCATCAATCATCAGCGCGCATAACTAAGGTCACCCACTAGTCGGAATCACATCTAGTGATCTGTACGACTAGCATGTCGGAACCCTCACATGGTCTGTACGACATCCACCTACTTGGATCCAAGGCGAGCGTGCGGTGTGGTGAATAATATAAGCACTAACACCTAGGGTGCAGGTTATGAGCTTCCAATGTCATTCACATAAAATAAATCGTATGAATAATGTAAAAACTCACATGTGCGTCCATAGCGTCAATTCACATATATATGCATCAATTATCAATTCAAATATCTCATTATATGCATGCATGGCATTTAAAAACATATTTTCATATAAATGCATTTTCTGGGAAAAACTGTAGTATATAGGTAATACGAAAACAAAATTGCCCACTCACTGGTAAGTCGATGGGTCGTAACCCCCATGACGTCCCTGGATGCGCTCGTCCTCGGGATAGGTGTCACCTATATGTGAAACAACTATAAAAACGTTAATTTAAACATATAACCAACAATTCGAAATAACTTCTCATACGGTGCTCAATTTGGGTATATGAATATACCACATCGACCTACTCGACGTCACGGACGTCGAGGAATTTTTAGATAAATTTTTGGAGGCCACACGCGCCCCCACGCGCCAGGACAGGCACGGAGACACGCGCCCCCACGTGCACCATCATCCTCAGCCAGTCGCCGGACTGAACTTTCCGGTGGCCGGTTTCCGGCCAAACTTGTAACTCATTGTTTTCCTTCGTTTCTCAACCATTTTCTTCGTATTTTATACCAAAATGAAGCCCCAAACATGTAGAATCACGATGGACAAGTTTCAAGGTCTAAAATTCACTAGATTTTACCTGGGGAAGCACGATAGTTCGGGAAATTTGAGAACCTCCGTTCTCGGTCCTCCGACGTCCAAATATCACCAACGAAGCACCCCGAAGCTCGTGATGATGTCCTTAAGCTCACTGTGAGCTTGAAATTCCCTGAAATGCAAGATTTCACGTGTGCATGAACAGTGCACATTTTTGGGGTTAGGGTTTCACGACGATTCCGAGGGTTTCACTTCCTAAAACTAGTACCAATCGACTCAGAACATCACAAGGGTGAAGAATCATACCTTATTTGCTTCGATCCACAAAGTTTTGGAGGGTTTTGGTGATGTCCGTACGCTTATGGGTGAGAGAGAGTGAGAGAATCGTGATGGAGGAGAGAGAGAGAGTGATACGGGGAAGAGGGATAGAGCAGGGAGTGTAGGTGGTCCAACACCAAATCCTCACCATCCATTTAATCCCTAACCACACAATATTTTACAAACCAATAATTTTAATCTAAAACTTAAATAAAGTTAATCCAAATAACGTCACACACACATACCTTAATACCCGCTAAGGGTAAATCCGTCATTTCACGTCCCCAAATATAAAATCCCGGGATGGGCTGTGACAATTTTCGTATTATTGTAGGTCTAGTTGGTAAAGATGACAATAAATAGCTAAATGGAGCAATTTGGAGCAGTTTTAGACTTGGATTGGATAGCATGTGTGGATAGCATATAGGCTGAACATTTTTGGTGTTTAAATGGTGTTAGACATGTGCTAAAATCTGGAGAAATTAAAGTTGAGGCTTGGAAGACAAGGAATTACACAAGAAAGAGGAATCCTCGTTGGAGAGGAACCTTATCTTATCCAACCTTATCTTATCTTATCCAATCTTACCTTATCTTATCTCTAGCTGCAAGGAGGAATCCTTATCACATTCCAACACTTCCTATCTGATTCTAAGAGTCCTAAAATAATTCAAACAACCTAATCTTTTTCCTCTTGGGATTCGGTTGTGCCTTTACCCTATATATACATTATTGCCGCAAATTAGAGAGAGGAGGAGTGTGCCGTAACCTGCAATCATCCATTGAAGTCGCTGGAGTTTTCTGGGTTCTTTCTATCTTTATTTTAAGTTTCAATGTTTATTTTAGATTATTTTTTAGTTATGATGAACATGTGTAACTAAGTTTCCTTTTAGCTAGAGGTGAATTTGAAGCCATGATCATATGTTTTATATAAATTGATTACATCCGGTTATTGTTTCATAAAATATGAATGTGATTTACTTATCTGCTTTATAGAGAACTTATTCTTGTATGTTTATTAAGGATGCATACTTAGTTTGCATGCAGGGATTTGATGCTAGAATATAAGGGAATTTCACCTAATCGTTATGAACTTATATTTGCAAGTAGTAAAAGTCACTAGTCATGATTGAGTTAAGTAAATTCTTGGCAGGAGTATCATGCTTTTCATAGTTACGAATGCTTTGTCAATGCTTATGATTTTCACAGAACTTAATGATCTTTGAGATGTGTCTCTATCATGCTTTTCATAGTTAGGGAACTTGAGAAGAATAATTTGGTTGCGTTGCTGAGTCCAATTCAATGAACTTAGGAAAATCTGAGAATTAATTAGTGTTGTTCACAGTTAATTTGGGACATTGTCATTCATCATTTATAGGAAGAATAACTGGAAATCGATTTGTATGCATATGTTTCATGTGTGGAGAAGAATCCTTTAGATATCCTTTCATCCATATTTCAATCACAACTTAATTTACTTGCTGCAATTTACTTTTGTTTTAATCAAATTCGTCCAAAATCCCCCCCCTCATTGTTTTAATGTTAGTTTAATTTAGTTTTCAGTTTTATAAGTTTAGTTTGTGTTGATTAGCATCCCTTCTAATCCCCGGAATAGAACGATCCCTACTTACTCGTACTACGATTGCATAATTTATAGGGTTTAATTTGTGTGTTAGTTTCTACCACATCAGATGCTTATAAATCGAACTGTGGTATGATTAAGCAATTGGTTGAATTATTACTTTATTACTCATTGTGTTCGATTACTGTGGAAGTTAGCAGAGTTTGTTGTTAACTGAAGCTTAAAATTATTGTTGTTAAGTTTGGTTAGATGAGTGGGAGCGAATAATTTTGGTTTTTCCTATAAGTGAGTCACATTTTTATATACAGATTGGACATCCGTCATCTTGAACCAATTATGCATTATGTAGTGATGTGTATTTAAACTAACCTACATAATAGATTAATTTAAGCCAAATTAAACTCGCAAGCGCACAAATCAATTGTAGTAAGATATGCAAATACGAGGTCGATCCCACATGGATTGCTTTAACACCAATTTAACCAATTAGTCACGCTAGACTTAATTAAACAAACAAAGATAATTAATTAAAATAAACACATGACACAAGAAAGCCTAAGGTTATGAATCCACCAACAACAATCCTATTCACTTTTCCTAGAGCCAACTACTATCCAATTACCATGTCAATGTTAAAAGTTGTTCTTTCTAAGGTACAAATTAATCCGTGGTCAGATATCAACTCTTGTATCTCTATATGATAATTATATCCTATTGGTTAGCAATACAATTAAACACATAAAAACCCATTAAGCGTAGAAGAATCATGTTAACCAAGTAGGACTAGCTTGATATTGATCATCCTCACTAGTTTGTCTACTCTACTTAATCTTAATTCCAGTAAAACTAATTGATTGGTCATCCTCATAGATTTATATAAATATCTAGATGCAAAATTCCTAAAGGTGATCCGTCATTAGAAATCCGAATCTAAAATAAAATACACACAGAGATTAAGAATATAACATGGCATATAATTGGATAACAATTAACAAAGTACTTCGCAAATATTCATGTCATGGCTTCATCATAAACCTTAGAAAATAACTTACACATAGAAATAAAAATAAAAGAAAGATAGAACCCGGAGTCCATGGCAAAGCAAGTCCCTAAGCTCATCTTCGTGAATTGTGGAGATGGTGTAATATGGCGTGGTGGTGATGTGGGGGGATGGTGTAGTCAAGGTTCTAAAAGACGCTAGGAGCTAGTCGGGTGGCGAGCTAGGGCTTAGCGCCTAGGCGGATTTAAGTAAATCTATTGTATTTCGTGTAAATAAGTGTCTGTTTATACTTAAAAAATATATAATTTCATCATAAACCAGAAAATAGAATGATATATATATATATCTTATGAAGTATTGGAACATAATGGAAACATGCTGAGCAAACATATATTGTGTGTGTATTTAAGTGTTCAATAAGTCTCTTACAATTTATTGGAAACAATAAAATGCAAAAAGATATTTATCTATTTTATATCTAAGTGAGTTGCAACCTAGGCAAGTGTCTAGGCGGGTCTGGGTAGGCTAGGCGGGTGCCTAGGCGGTCTAGGCACCCTTTCTTAATTTTCAAATGCCTAGGCATTAATCGGGGCAGTGGCCAGCCGCCTAAAGTCTAGGTGGGGATTTTTAGAATAGTGGGTGTAGTTGATGGTCGTCTGTTGAGAGATATTAGGGCCTTATAGTTATGCTGGAAAACCCTAGAAAGTATGGTAGAAACTCTTCTAAAATAAAACAAAATCTTAAACAATTAATGAAACAAACTAGGAAAGAATCCTTCTTGGCTTGGGAAACACATCATCTAACTTGGACGCCAGTTTTGGGGTCGATTTAGCTTATGGAAAATTCTGTAAAAATTTGAGAAACATAGCTTTATGTTTTATCTTTCCAACCATATATCGCACACCACTATGTCTTATCTTTCTAAGCATATATCGCATGCCACTAGGAAAATCGGGAAAGGGTCCAAATCATCATTCTTCCAAAGTTGTGTAGTACTTACGGGATTGCAACTCTCTCGGGATTGATTTGTAAAACTAGAATGAATGGCTTCATGGAAATTATGAAATTAGAACACAATGATCTCCAGCCTCTTAGCGTCTTTCTCCAATTGGCCTTGCGTTAAAACTCCTCCAAAAAGTCGAATTATCACCAAAAACGTCTTGAGTGCATAGATTGGTTGAAACTGAGAAAAGGAAAGTAATAAGGTTCTTTTAAGACCAATTCCTTAATAAAACGTAGGGA
The DNA here is from genome assembly GCA_035220775.1 of Malus fusca. NCBI lineage: Eukaryota > Viridiplantae > Streptophyta > Magnoliopsida > Rosales > Rosaceae > Malus > Malus fusca. Next base: position 15,597,395 of record CM069072.1, read on the forward strand.
TAATTAACATGCAATAATAAGAAATAATGGACATATCATGTAGCAGCGAAGGTTTTTGGTTCTATGTTTTGAAATGTATGGATATATTGTATGTGATGGAGAACTTTTTATACAAGACTTATGTGATCACTTCTGTAATAATTTGATTAGTTGTGTTTCAAGCACATATCATACTCAAAAAGGAGAATGTTAGAATATGAGTATAATTGTGGGTGCTAGAAGCCGACTATAGTGTTTCAATTGGTATGGAAATGTCTAGTTGTATAGTTTAAAGTTTTCTTAATCAGTTCAGGATCGAAACTTTAATTAAATCTTGATACTTAGCACTCGTAGTTGGATTGGAATTGTGTGTTTGTTTCCTACACTGATATTAATAGGGAAATCACGACGATTGTTTCAATATAAATAGTGACCTCTGCTCTCACAAAACATACACTTAATATTTAACGAACACCTATTGTTAGTTCGAGTACTTTTGGTTTTGCTAGAGAGGAGAAGGTCCATTGTTTAGAAGTCTACTTTGACTTCTTCTTCTACTACTTCTACTGGTTAGCTTGTTATTATGTTTATCGAATTGTGATTTTAAAATTGTATAAATTTTTGGTTCATGAGCTTAATCTCTTAACTTATGTTTTGATAAGTTCAATCTTACACTTTCTACTCTCAATCTCAAGAAGCAATTCAAAGCCGCCGTGTTCGGAACCTTGTTGATAAATGCCCAACATAATCTACCACCAACATCATTGATATTGTTCAACTTAACCACCTAATGGTAGGTGTTGAATTTTATTACAAAAGGCATGGGTGATATTAGCCTATGGATAATTCTAGGGAGACTAAATTTCTATACCAAATTTGCAAACCAAATGATGTGTCACCAATAGGAAATCATCAACATCCACATCATTTGGTTTACAAAATTTGGTTTAAAAATTTGGTCTCCCTAGCATTACCCTTAGCCTATTAGAGGTGGAAACTCTCATGTATTAATTGTATATTATTTTGTCATATGACCGATGTAGGTTCCTATTCTCCAACACTTTTATGCTACAGAGAGAAATGATGAAGATGGGTGTGGATGAGTGATGAACCAATATTTATACTATATATTTCCCCCTTTTATATTTCTTTTCTTGTCTAGTTTAGTTGGAAGTTTTAAGTTTGAGTGATGGTTTTGCCATTTTTTGTGTTTCTAGGAGCAGCATGATCGAGTTTGGTGGAAAAGTATAGAGATTGAAGATGATCATATCAAGTTTTCAGCAAAAAAATTCTCAGCCAATTGTTCCCAGTTTAAGAATGAAGAAAGCAGACGTTTCAAGCTTTCTAAGGACATCTCATTCATTGAAATCTAAGGACTTTTGGTCTACCAAACGTTATGGCCAATTCTGCCCACTATAACTAATAAAATAAGAAAGTAAATGCACCTTGTGCTTTGCTTTGTCATCAACACTCGGCAGAAAAGTGGGTTTTAATTCCACTCACTAGCCTTTGGAGCAAAAGAAAAGCCGAGATGAGAAAGTGGAGAGCACAACTGCCCACTCCATTGACTAATAAAATAATCAACACATGGCAACAGAGAGCAGGGTAGAAGAGGAATAGATTGATTGGAGTTTTCTGCAGAGAGTGCAGAACACGACAGAGGGGAAGCAGAGAGAGCAAAATCGGGAGAAAACAAAGGGAGAGAAGAGAGCAGGAAGGAAAAAGGGGGCTGCAGCTCCAAATTGGGTGGAAGAAGAAGCATGCTCCTCTCTTCGAGGAGAAGATGATCAGAGAGCTCCTCTTGTAAAAAAAGGGTTGTTTTCTTTCTTTGATTTTTAATGGATAATTCCTTATGTATTAAAACAAGTATGTGTAACTAATTTCCTTTTGCTAGAGTTAGGCCATGAGCCTCAACATGATTACGTAGATTTCTCTTTCAATTGCCTAAGTGTTGTTACATGCTTGCTTTGATATTTTCAATCACTAAATTAAACTATCTATGTGCCTTGATGCTTGATCACAATTAGGATGCTTAGAAAAGTCATCGGATGCAATTTTGAATGAATGTCACTCTAAAATTGGTTATGCTTCTTGTGATTGAGGATTGTAATTTCTCCTAAGGTAAATATCATACTTTTAGGGATTACATGGTTTAACAAAAGGATTTTCACCAAGATTAATGAATCACTCATGTTTATATTTAATCCAAATGTCATGGATAAATTGCATGTAGTGGTATGCGTTTTAGCTTGAATGTCACAAGTAAAACATACACAAGGAAAACCCAACCTTCAAAGCATGTGTGTTTTCGATTACTTAAGCAATTGGAAGAGCTACATAGGAGTGTTGTTGGTAAAGGTTGAACTCTAGCGCCTTGTCAATCTAATTTCTTCAATTATTTGTATTATCTTGAATTTCTATATTTACTTGTTTTGTTTAGTTTGATCACTATTCCTATAAGCCAATTCCCATTTTAGATATTTGTTTAAGTCACGTACAATAGTATTTAGTTTCGTCGAATTAATGTAGTTCTTAGAGTTAACTAAGTTAAATAAAATAAAAAAACTCGTAAATTGTTTATATCAGCCCCTGAGGAGATCGACCTTGCTTGGGCCATTCTATACTACAAACACTTGTTCTCTTGCAAGAATTTTCTATGGTTTAACCCTGGTTTTACAAGTGGTAAAATCGCTATCAAGAAAACTAACGAAATGTACCCCTTGTACATCTCTCCCTCTGTGGAAATATAATTTCTTGATAGACCAAAAGTCCTTAGATTTCAATGAATGAGATGTCCATAGAAAGCTTGAAACGTCTGCTTTCTTCATTCTTAAACTGGAACAATTGGCTGGGAATTTTTGAGCTAAAAACTTGATATGATCATCTTCAATCTCTATACTTTTCCACCAAACTCGATCATGCTGATCCTAGAAACACAAAAAATGGCAAAATCATCACACAAACTTAAAACTTCCAACTAAACAAGACAAGAAAAGAAATATAAAAGGGGGAAATATATAGTATAAATATTGGTTCATCAAAATACCCCCAAACTTACATTTTTGCTAGTCCTCTAGCAAAACAAAACAAAACAAAACTACTCAACTAAGACTTGACTCAACAACTTAGTAGCGAACTTCTCAATTTTAATCTCAGAGATAAGTGCCAACCATGAAACAACAACCAAGAACTAAGCAACAAGAGCTCAAAACATCATCCAATAGTTAACCAAATTTCCTTCAAACAAAACCTTGAAATGTCATGTGTGAGCTAGTCATGTCAATGCAATTCCAAGCTCCCTTAAATCATCATATGCAAACATGTGAGTTTCTCACAAGACATACGCTCATTCACTCATATGTTTTGGTTAATGTGTTTCACTCACGTGATCTCATTGTACATGCCGCCATCTACTTTCTTGTCCACCTAGCTCGCTATCAATATTTGGGTAATGCCTTGGATCAATAGGACTTTATTACGGTTGTAATGGGGCTAAAGGTGATAGGCTAATGAAAGAAAGGATATGGAAACCAAAAATTTTGAGAAAGTACACTTTTGTAGTTTTCCAACACCTCAATATCACACCACCTCAAATTGAAAGCAAAATAATAAAACCACAAGCACCTGTTACTCTCCAAATTCAACTTCAAAAGGAAATTTATACTCTGGAGTCACAAATTGTACTTATGATATCACTGAAACTTAGGAATACGAGTAAGCTTCTGCAGACACATTTTCAACAAATCAATGAGAGATGATTTTTCTTGGTTGGGTGAACTAAAAATTGAGTGACAAATTGAGAATTTTAGTGAGGAACTTTTTAGTTAGGTGAACTTATTTTAAAGTTGGGTGCCAATAAAGACACCCAACTAAAATAAAGGATATTATCGGCACTAAGGGAGTGAGTTTTTTTGTCAAGAGATGAGGACATGAATTTTTTATAGTATTATTATTTGTTGAGCTTGAACAATTGAACCGAGCTCAAGTCTACCTTGAGTTGTCTCGTAAAAAATTTTGAGTTGCTCACAAGTTTTACGAGTCGAACATACAAATGCTAAAGCTTAACTTGTTTATTAATTGAGTCAAACTAGGCTTGGCTTGGTTTATTGATGAGCCCAGCTTCGACGAGCCAAACACAAGCCAAACTGAGTGTGAGCTCAACTATTTTGAGCTAATTTATATCCCTAGCTATAGGTCACATTTAGCCCTAAAATTGACAAAATCAGTCACCAGCAAAAGGGCTAAAGGGAACGGGGCTAAAAGAATCAGGTTAAGTTTATCCCTAAAGCAGGCAACATGTAACCCCAGGGCAAACTAAGTTTGGCCCGCAAAAGCAATAAAATAGAATATAGTCCTGCATGGTTGGAGATGAAAAAATTTAGCCCTAAAGTGGTCTTTAAAATATTAATTTTAGAGGGCTAAAACACGGGCAAACGCTACGTTAACCCTCCTTGACTAGAAATGACCTAGTTAAATCTCAATCGATCACTCGTGAAAAAAAATGTGCAGGTGATCAAAGCTTGTCTAGTATCTAGGGGTGGGTTCAAAAAACCAAAAACCGAAAAAAATCAAACCGAACACCGAACTTAAACCAAAAAAAACTGAACTGAACAAAAAACTGAATGAAAATGTTTTGGTTTGGTTTCCGTTTTAGTGGTTCAAAAACTAAACAAAACCAACTGAACCGAATTAAATATAATTACTTTTATTTATGTTTTATTTTGTTTTTTAAACTCAATTTCAAATCAATTATTAATATAGTTTTAGTCTCAAACACGTTGAAAACTTCAAGCCAAATAGAAATCCCAAGACCAGCTTGGTGGTTGTGGAGTTAGCACAAATCGAATCCAATCCAACGGCAGAGACAGAGAGGAAGAGGGATTGAGAGCTGAGAAACCAAATACCTCATTTTGTTGAAATATCATATATGCATGTTTCCTTCGTAGATCATCATCATCACACTCACCATCTCAATGAACACCCACATATTCCTTCATGTGAATTTTTAGATTAAAAAAAATTATTTTAAATTTTTATGAAAAATAAAACCGAACCAAAACGTAAACTGAACCGTAATTGAACCAAATCAAAATAAATCGAAAAAAAATTAAACTTTCGGCAAAAGACTGAACCGATTAAAACCGAACACACCCCTACCAGTATCCAAGCAGCTGAGCAATTGACGAATTTGAAGGGGTTCTTCTTTTCAGTTTCCAAATATGAATTTAACCTTGGAAGTTGGAGCGATACCTATTCGGTTTAATTAAATTTTCACAAGTTGAAAAGCCTGCAGTCGTGTTATTGCATCAGTTGCATTATCCTGTCCTCCTATACATAAATTGACAACACCAACAGCATATGTAATATGTTACCGATTACTAGTTGTTTTGAACTATATGGCTGAAACGAGTCGTCAGAAAAAGCTTCTTTATCATGACATGGCGACGATGATTATCGTAGCGCTCCGTATGGCAGTGATGGCGATGATGACAACGAAGACGTGGGATGCAACTGTGGCCTTTCGCCTGAGAAGCTCAACTGAGGACCAAGAAAGATGCTTCTTGTTTTCAGTCTCTAGCCAAGAAGGATGAAAACCAAGGTAACCGTGATCCCGATAGCCGTTATGGCAACCATCTAGGTATATATGATCAGTAGCAAGTGATAACCATCATCAGAGAGTATTTAATCAATAATTGTTGCTTATAAAGCAAGCATGTCAAGCTAAAACAAATGTTGCAAATGTCTATTAATTTTCCTACAATCTCTCACTAAAATCTCCATGTTACAACAGCAATAATAAATAAATAAAAAATTGATTAGTTTGATGTGTGCCCTGCTGCGTCTTCCTCTAAGTACGTCTGTGGTGAAGCTTCGTCACACTGCAGCATACATATGATACGTACCTTATTCTAAGCACCAGTTACAGATACACCAGGAACGGATACATTAATGTCTGGGGATGGCCTGTGTTCTGACTTGAGATCTGCACCATTCCAACCGGCATTAGTGGTGCCGTGCATTTGGATCATGCTTTTATTTGCTTCTCCTCCGTGGCTATGTGCCGGTAAAGGGGATATTGCATTCAGTCTGGATTCAGTTTCAGGTTGTGCTTGAGAGATGGGAGTTGCTGCAGTGACTGTATCTGGAGCACTTGAGATTGGGGAACCTACTGTATTCTCACGATAATGCTTCCTGACCTTATGTGCCTTGTATCCATTTGGCATGAAGCTTCCAACCACAATCTAACCATAAACAACACACACCTTTGTCAAAAATGGCTTCGATTTTCACTTTTAATTTTTTTTTCACCAGAAAGAACTCAACCTAAGAAAATAACTAGAAATAACACAACCTTTCTAACAACAGTTTAAGCAGACAAATTAGTTTCGTTAAACTGGGTAGTGATAAACTATAACAGATGTCAAAAGAAATTGGCGACTGTGCCTATCCCTAGACAAATCATTTATTGGCCTGTGGGAAAGTTAAAACACATGACCGCGCGTGATTGACTTGGAATAATGCCACCTCGGTATCCCAACTGCAGGTAACTTTCTCTCGTCCCTCCATTCATTTTACATCATGGTATAGCAAATGAGGGGATAAAAGGTCACGGGTTTTACCAATACCAAGCAATTCCAATGAAAATGTGAAAGGAAGGACTTTACTTGGATAGGGCTCGCAGCAGTTAGCACACCGGCAATGCCACCACCTATTACGCGACCGTCTGGGCCTGCCAACGAGACGCTCAAGCCACCAGTTCTACTTCTTACACCACCAATATCAGTGACGGTAAATGACCCAGATAAAGACAGTAACTCAAAGCGTCCCTGCAAAAAAAATATGTTTTAGAGGATGCTAAACAAATCCAATCCCCTAATGACATACAAACTGAGCACAATAGTAGCAGGGAAAAAAAAAAACAGCATTAAATAGCAGAAAGCAGCAAAACTGTTGTTAGTTCGTTATCAATCCCGAAAAGGTTTGAAAGATTCATTGCACAATTTTAATTTGACTTTCTCAAGCACCATGAGGCTAAAAACCAAATCCAAAAGATACAAATTTCTAAGACATATTTTTCTTTTGAGGGCAAAAGATAATTTCATTCATATAACCACGACAAACATAGACGCACATGTGAACATAACTACAGCCTCTGAAAAAACCTTAACCGAGTAAAAGCCAGTGGGAAAAAGCTCGACTAAGGAAAAAGACGCCTCACATGTCAGTAGATGACAAACCAGTTACATACTCGGCATGAATATAATCCATAACTCCCAACATTGTGGACTAAACCGAGCTAGATGATGAGCGATACTATTTGCTTCCCATGGAACATGACCCACCAAAAAGTAAAGGGAAAAAACCCGAGTGATGTTGACAGAAAGAGATGTGAGATGATACCTCATATGTGAGAATGCCGCCAGAAGAACCCGGTTGGCGAATGGTAACATTAGAAACAGCTCCATTTGCTGAGAGAACGCAAACGCCTCGACCCTTGTGAGAAATTGAAAATATTCTGCTTGCAACATCCTGCATTTCCACAATTTTTGTGTACCCTTTTGTTAGTTTTTTCATGCAACCCCAAAATCTAACGGTTAAAAATCCCATAGTGGATACTCCGAAATACCAAAGAATTTTCGCAGTTGACGATCGGTGAATAGAGGAAATTTTACCTCCCCAGTGCTAACATTAACCACATGTGGTGTGAAGTCCCCACCAGCTGTGTTTGCAAACAACTCTCCTGCCAAAATCAAGTTGCAAATATTACACACCAAAATCTAAACTCCAATAAACAAAAATTCCAATAGAAAATTCAGATCTTTGACCATCCATAAGTGTGAGACTGATTTTCCTAGTACTCAAATGAACTATTTAGCCAGAAAAGGACTGTTTGGTTGGTGAGAAAATGCAAGAAAACAAAAGCTGTGGTCATTAACTCTGGTTATTTTTACAAATTACATATTTTAACAAGAAAAACAAAGGTTTCTTTTTCTTCTATTAGGTAGGTAAGTTGAGATTTATACATCAGAAAATGTGGAAAAAAACATAAACACAACTGACAAGCAACCAAACCAAGTGGCAACCACAGTATCCTGTATTCTGTCAAAATCTCTTTCCTGTTGCAGCATTTTCTCGGCAACCAAACAAACAAACACAGAGAAAACCCAAAAAACAAAATATTCCAACTTTTGTACATGTAGTCCTTCCCGTTGATAAACTTACCCAAAGAAGCAAGAATCTGCCAGTTGCCGGATCCAGAAGGCTTCCCCCTTCCTCTTTTGGAAGAAGATGAAAACTCAGACGACAGGGGGTATGAAAGATAAAACCCCGGCGGAGGCGGTGGGACAGCGCCACCCTTATTGCTTTTATTATTACTATTATACCCCGGCCTCAAATTCCCATCTGCATCATACTTTCTGGGCCTCCCTCTCTTCTTCTTCCCAGACAAATCACCACGCCCAACACTTGCTGCTGCTGCAACTTCTGTGACTTGGGTTGTTTCCGAAACAGGGGTGTTGTTGTAATTCTCCTCCGAGCTCACGGTGGCGTCCACGGCCGCCATGGCTGCCATGGGCATACTCACCTTCTGAGTCACTGGGGGTGACTCGGTCTCCGAGTTGCCGGGTGACCCAGAAAAGGTGCTCTCCTTTTCCTCCATAACCAGAAACAGAGGAGGAACACAGAGACTGAGGATTGAGAAGGAATTGAAGAAACTTTTGGGGGTTTGAGTCGAAACTTAATTGGAAGAAAAGGGTTGATCTGGAAATGGCGGCAGAAGTGTAGTAGAAGGTGGTGATATGAGAGAGAGTTTATACAAACTTCCTTCCCTCCATTAATGGAGGAGAAAAGGTCTGAAAACTGCTGTTCTCAGATTTTCTTGTCTGGACTTGCACTGTCTCTCTCCTCAAACAAAATTACCATCAGGCTCTGTTTATCTATTTGAGAATTGAGTTACGCTTTTACCCCTCCTATTTTAGGACATTGTATTAATTTCTTTCTTCCTTTTTTATTTTTCCTTTTTATTTTCATGTTCATATTATTTTTGGTCAATATCAAAACATATTTGAACAAATATTTTCTTGGTTTGACAAATTTGATAAGGAAATATCTTAATTATTGTAATTTCAATTTTAAAGTGTTGTATTAACAATAAAAGTAATGCTAAAGAAATTATAAATTTATACCACATTGGTTTATATCTGATGCTGCAAGTGATGCATATAATCAACATTTAATGAGCTAAATTTATTAATTAATTTTTCACATCATATGGTACATCAATATGCTCCCAAACTTTGTTCAAAAAATAAAAAGTAATGTTACACTTACCATCTAGTTGTACCATCTTTCTAATAGAGGTAGGGTCTGCATGTAGGTCACATCTCTATTAGAGAGATTGTACAATAGATAGTAAGAATAACATTTTTGAAAAACAAACTAAAAAAAATAAGAATAGTGTTACATTTACTATATATATGTACCGTCTTTCTAATAGAGGTAGGGCCCAGTAACACCGATAGGTTTCAACTTTATTAAAACGATAGTACAAATAAATGGTAAAAATAATTTTTTTTAAATAAATGAAATGTCAATAAATAATAAAACTAAAGGAAATATAAATACCAAAAGTAAGTGAAAGAAACATATTGCAAATCATTTTTTATTTTTTTATGAGGAAGCAAATCATTTGGTTTAGTGCAAGATCCTGAAAAAACGATAAAAGCCTTGCTTTCACTACAAGCTATTTTTCCAATAGGTTCAAATATTGCCACTACACACTTTTCACTTTTTATTTTTATTTTTATTTTTATTGAGGAAAGAGAACTTTGCCGATTTAAATAAAAACCAAAGAAAAAGGAAGGGCAATATCGGTAGCACATTAGATGGCAATGAGGTCTTTGACGGGATAAAAGGTAAATTTGAAGGGTAATTTTGTAATTGCAAACGATGTCTGCTGTTTTTTAAGTTTGGTGTGAAAGACCGGGAAAATTAAAACTTGTTTTGGAATTCTGAAAAAGAAGTCGCTTGGATTAAAAATGCAGTCAAACAAGCGCTGTGCTGTAAAAGCTATAACCTGCCATAAAATAGTAATATAAAAATATATTTTAATTTATTTAGCTGCAAGAAAAGTTCAAATCCCAAGCTTACGTTTTCTAACTCTAAATCGTTTCTCCTCGGATTTCATTATTTCCAAAAAACTCATGCCAATGGGCGCCTAAAGTTTTGATAAACATAGCCCTACCATGGCAATTCAAAGTTCAAACTGTTAAACTTGATCAATCGTGGATATCCGTTCAAATATAATGGATTTAGGATGAAAATTCGTGTATGTTTTGGATATGGAGAAACACCGAAAATATTATTCGGTTATAGTTTTAGGTATGGTTATAGGGATTCCCGATTCATATATGTTTTTAAATCTGACCCCAGTAATACATATTGTATATATAATATAATATAGTATTGTATAATATTTTCTATATTCACCAAACATATTATCTTGAATTACAAAAGTTGCATTTTGTGAGAAAGCTCAAAAATTTTGAATCAAAACCAATGATAACTCAATGGTGTTTATGAAAGAGATATTTGACAATTTGTTTTGTCTTTTTCCCTTAGTGGATGTCAATATTTAATGATGAAATTAGTATCTATTATATTATAATGCATTAATTGAATGAATTTTTTTTTTTAATTGACGAAAATGGATATAACTATTAACCAATTGAGAATCCATCACCCAGTGGATATAGTTATGTTATGGATAATTTGCGGTTATGGATACGGTTAATTTTCGTGGTTATAGGGTTAATTATAGTGTTTTCGTCCCCAAACCAAACCGTTGCCATCCCTACATGGCCCCCTCCCCCTGTAAAATGATATGCATGAAACGAGTTTAATGTGATGTGGCATTTCGATTTAATAACGCACTTTCATGTGCAAAGTGTTTCACCATTAAATCATAACATTTTTGCAGCAATAATCGCGTCTCATGTACATTGACAAAAAAAGAAACAATTTGGGTCAACAAAAGAAAAACATCAAGGAAAATTAAAAAAAATAAACAAATAAATTAGGTAACTTGCAAATCTAAACATATCGAAGTTGGTTAGAGCAATACATTTTCTTTCATCACCTAAGTTTGAATACCTTCTATATTTTGAGTAACATTGATAGCAGTGTTGTGGATTTCTATCAATTTTCCACTTACATGAATTTTTTATATTATCATTTAGTACTACAGTTTAATAGTGTAACTATAATAGTGGTATAAAAAATATAAATTTCTTATGTTAGAGTTGTAACTTGTGATAAAAACATTTTACTTTACTAATTTAATAATCATGGCGCCCTAATAAAGAAAATAAAATAAAAGGTTTAATAAAAAATACAAAAAACAGAGGAAAGTAATCTGTGAGTAAGACCGTTGACGGTCAATGCAGTATTAAATAGGTTGCAACGCTAATTCTTTGTGCCATGACTGCTGCTCCCTTTGATCGTTAGACTTTTATGTTCGTATGCATGTAGCCGTTTCATTATAATTCAATGTCAAAAATCTATCTTCTCTAGTTTTCTTGAATTAGAATGACAAATTTTTTTTAGACAACTGAATATGTTAGCTAGTAACCCTAAAAATAAGGTTGGCATTCTCTCTTCCCCCTTTGAGTTTAGAATTTCTAATCTTGTTTTTGCAGATGATTGTTTAATTTTTAGCAAAGCATCATGTAAGGCAGCTAGGAGCATCATGAATACCCTCAGTAAGTTATCCTCGGCCTCTCACAAATGATTAACTTCCATAAATCATCTCTCTATTTTTATAATAATACTATTTACAATTTGAGAAGTGATATTGTTAATATCATGCAAATTCAACATAAAACTGAAGGAAATTTTGAGAAAAACATGTTCATTTAAGCAACATCTATAACATGCAATTAACAATTAAAGGCGGAATCATGCTTGTATGCACTCAAAAACAAAACATTACCCATAAAATTCAAAGCCTAGTAGTTAGGTGAACCATGACCAGGGCCGGCCCAAGCCCAGTGCAAGCAGGGCGACCGTCCACGGCCCAAAAAAATTAGGGGCACCAAAATTATTAGGGTGGTATATTTATATATGTTTTTATAAGAGTATAAATTTATAAAATTTGGTTCAAAGACACATAAATTTAACTAGAAGTGGTGGTTTGTCATTTGAAAATAATGAGGAGGTCTTGGGTTCAAAACACCATGTGTGCTTATTTACTTTCCATGTTTTACAAATTTCTTTTTATAAGAGTATAAATTTATAAAATTTGGTTAAATGATCAAGAAGTTTAATTAGGAACAATGATTTTTGTTGTTTAAAATTAACAAGAGGTCCTAAGTTCGAAATGCTATGTGCATGTTTATTCTTTTCAATTTTTACAAATTTTTGTTTGGTTGTTAATTTATTTTTAGTTACTATCTAGTAGCTATGTGGGTTGTTATTTTTAAATATTCGTTTTAATTCAAGTCTAATCTTCAACAAAGAATAATACGTAGACCAATTTTGCAAATTATATGACGTGTCATCAAAATGTTTAATTTAGTGCCCATTCATTAATAATACATATCCATTAAAGACTCGAAAACATCATTATTTTTTAGTCCCATATTGACAAGGTTAGTAAATAAGAAAAAAAAACACCTCACGATTTATTCAAAAACACGTTCAAAGTTGAAATGGAAAACAAAACTCATCATCTATCTACTTGTAAGCCCGAAGTTTTTTTTTCCCTCTTTCAATACAAAATAAATTAGTCTTTCTGTGTTTCTAAATTATTAAGTTTGAAATGTTTTTCTAAGTATAATTTTATCGATGTCTTATGTGTGAAAATAAATAATTTTCTTACATGAAGTTAGGGCACTTTTTTTTACGTCGCCCCGGGCCTCAAAAATCTCTGGACCGGCCCTGACCATGACTCAACTCAAGAACAAAGTGAGTTGAGAAATTTATACCTTTGTTGATTCCTCTTTGCATAAGCAAAGGATAATCACCCAAGAGATAGGGCATTCATTCCTTGCTTCTTTGCTATATGGATTTGGATGGAAGAATTGGTTTCTCCAAGTTCTCAAAGTTGAGAACCTCTAAGTCTCCACACCAAGGAATGATTGATGATGAATGAGTGACCTAGAGGAAGTAAGATTGCTAGCTATGTTCCTCTAGGGTGGCCGGCCTCTTAGAGAGCAAAGAGAGCTTTGTTCTCATCTTTTTCTCCCAAAAGAAAACCCTAATGAAGAAAAGGCTATAAAGTCATATTTATACCTACCTTCATTGGAGTGGCAAACTTGTAATAAGTCCAAAACCCACTCCTTTATCAATATGGCCGGCCATAGGGTTTTATTGGGCTATTTGGGCCTTTGTGAATATTTAATCATTAAGTTGTCATACAACTTAAGTCAATGGGCTTGACGTTCGAAGCCCATTGAGCCTTGAGGCCCAAAACTAACCCAAGGTCTTTAACGAACTTTATTCGTTTGATTAATTAACATATTAATTAATCATTGCCATAAATAATTAAACCATTTAATTATCCTTACTCATCTCCGTTGTTTCTTCAATCTCTGCCTTACACGGTGTACGATCCATTAGGTTCCTTTTAGCGAGGCAGTGGGCGATTAGAACTCTTTCAAATCGATTGTGAATTGAAACTTACTTTCAATTCTCCCTTTAGTGATTATACACGTTTAGGGCTTCCACAAACCATGAGTGACACCTAGCAGTATGTCATGGTTACCCAAGCTAATCAGAAGAGGTGGAGAACCTATTCAGTTTAGGATAACAATGCAATACGGTCTTTCTCTAATACACTACTCTTGACCACATTGTTTGGATCGATAGTTTATTCATGTCTACTATCCAATGTGATTCATTTACTTATATGATTACCTTGAATGTGATTTGGAACCACTTCCTAAATCTCATTCATACTCTGGCCAAAGATTCTTAATCATATCTTAGAGTATTCTCCCTCAGACGGTTTGAAGGTTAGAGATCCCTTGTTGCGCATTCACTTGCCTCCATGGCTAAGTGGCTTAACCCCAACTATGCCGTGGACACCCTCTGATGGAGTGACTTTGACATAGTCAAAGATCAAGGACCTAACCACAAGACAACTATGATGCCTCAGGTCAAAGGACTACTTTGCATTATCCCAACCATGAGTTCTCATGTGACATGAGTATGAGAACTCTTCGTTGATCGTGTTCAGTGAACTCATTCGCTATTGAGCACCTACATGCTTGTCTTGGTGTCAATCACACCAATGACTCGAGACCAATCACTTTCCCTGAGAGAAGACACAGCACGTACTGATCTTAACGGACTGTCAATGCCCAATTGGCAATCCTATGATCAGGAACGTTTAGGATATCTATACGAAAGAGAATGGTCTCATTAATCTAACTTGTTTAAATTACATTCTCCTAATTACATATTCCTTGGACTTATCGTTTAAGCATATAACATTTATATGAGACGACTTAAAACAATAATCTTTGCCCTTGATATTAAACTAGATTAGTTTAACATGTGAAATGTCCGTAAAGTATCATCATATGATTGGTTTTAGGGCACATTTCCAACAATCTCTCACTTGCACTAGAGTCAATCAGCTTGGTCATCAGTGATGATACCTCCTCTGTAGTCATTTCAAAAAATGGCTGAGTAGTAGGCCTAGACAATGGATATCTATATGTTATCCAAAGAAGCAACCTTGAGAATAACGACGTCACCATTATACATGATTCTCAATCATGTGGTTCAGTCTCTCATTTGAGTTCGGATCATGATGAGACCTTGATTCCCTGGCTTGAGCTATCGCCCCATTAGTGTCGTAGTGTCGGTACACTAGAGACACTTTCTGGTTGTAAGCTTCTATATGGCAATATATTTTGCATTCATAATGGAACACACTAAAGTCATTACTTTTAATGTTTTCATCCAAATATCTCTTTTAGTCATAATAAAGAGATATCTGATTATCTCTTCATTCATAATGAAGAAACATCCAATGATGGATTAGATTCATAATCTAATACATTTACGCTTCCATTTCGTTACTCTAATTCTTCCTCATTCTTTGAGGAATCTATCCTTTAGTATTTCTTAAATGCTCAAGGACTCACTTGACAGTTGCCATGGTTCTGATCCTGGGCTTGCATTGATATCGTCTTGTACCTTTCTAGGTACAACTTATATCAATGTTTTCATACAATATGAAATACATAAATCACCTTTCTGCGTATGCATAAAGGATTTTATTTACGCATTATTTCTTTGGGAGTCAAAGGGTACGTTCCCCTTGAGAAGGGCAACTTGCTAGTCTCACTAAAGTCGTCCTTCTAATTGAAGTTTATCATCATATGAGAAACTTCCTAGCATCTTTTATCTATTATTAGGGATTGATATAATCCAATTATATCTTGAAATATATCATTATAGATTTCCATCCCATGTATATAGACTATATCTCCCATATACATTCTATCGTTATAGTATGTTTAAAGTCATAACTTTAACGAAGAAGTATTCTTTTCATTTCCAAAATTAATATATCATATATATATATTCAAATTTAGGAATATGATTAACTCCCACTAATCTTTTGTAAATCTAGTAAACAAAAGATTCATTTACATCTTTATGAGAAATCAAACGATTTGATCTTTTTCTCTCATAAGACGCTTATAGCTCCCACTAGCTTGCTAAGATTCATGATGGATGGATCTCTACAACTTACATGTCTTGTGATTCATAGTTTTAGACATATATTATCAAGACTATCTTAATAATGGTTTCGGAAACCCATATTATGTCCAAACATTGAATCACCATTTAGTTGTAGCTAGCAATCTTCGAATTAATTGAAACCAAGACTACGTCAAAGATGGTTTCTTCAAAGTCAACCAATCTCTTTGATTGTAGTCACCTTAAGCTACCAATTAGCTATAAAGATTTCATTATTTCGGGTCAAATGGTACTTTACCATTTCCTTGAGTATATGTCGTATATACACTCAATGTAGTCATAAGGATTCTCATTCTTATTTCTTTCGAATCAAGAGGTGCAACTCTATGACATAGTCATAAAGTTCAAACCATTCAACTGAGACAGTTTATAAATCCTTCTCGACTACCTTGGGGCTTGTGGTATAGGAACTAGGTTGTTATATTTGTTGATTATCATCTTGTCTCTCAAAGAACCCATTCTATGAGTTCTATCTCTCGTTCATTTGCGCTTAGGCAAATCATATTGTAGGATTACAATGAACTACCCAACAAAACAACATTTGTTAGTTGGTTTATAGAAGTGATATCCAAATGTTAATTTAAGGATATCCACAAGATAATTCTCAAACAAATATTGCTTATTAGCACACAACCCCTAATCTTAACATGATTAAGATTTGTCTTTCTTTCCTACTACATCCTATGGAGTCATGAAAATTTTGGAAGATCTTCTAATTGACAATCATATTGTCTTAGAAGTATATATATATATATCCTATATATGGGTATTTGATAACATCCAACGAACTAAATCTTATTCGACTTCGTTCTTTTTCTCAATGGAGAAATCCATTATCTTGTGATGCTTCTTTCCTTGATATTTTTCAAGGAAACTGTTCTAAATTGTTATCTTTCCTTGGATCAAATCTAAGGAGGTAAATACTTTAGACGTCTTACTCATCAACTTACATTTCTTGAATTCTTTGAAACCTTTTGCAAAGTATTCGGACTTGTGTTTATTCAAAATAAATGATAGTCCAACCGAGAGCGATCTTCGGTGAATGTCATATAACATGAGTAGTATTATGTTGTGGACAAGTGCCACTAACATCTAAGTGAATTAACCTCAACAACTTTGTGATTCTTTCTTCCTTTCCAAAAGAATAAAGATTCAAACATTTTGCCTCTATACAATTTTAACAAGAAGGCATTGGATCCGGATCTAACGATCCAAAGCACCCATCTATGACCAACTCGTAATTTATGTTTTAGAGGTATCACAACTCAGTTGGGATTAGTCACTACCTTGCAACCTTTTGGGTTTTAAGCATCGTTATATTCTAAACAGTTAACACTACCATATCATCTCTACTATAGAGACAATTAATTAGATTACAATAATCTAATCATTCATTAATAAAGAACAATGTTTTGTCAAACAAAACATTCATCCATCTCTTATAGTGACGGAATTAAGTTCCTTAAAATTGGAATGTAAAGACAATATTTGGTTTTTCCAATTTCTTTGGTAGTTCATATGAGGAAGCAAGTACGATCTTCTTTCGCAGAGATCCACATTTGATTCACGTTCCGAATGTGTAGTACTTTCTCTTCTTTCATTAATCTTCTACTTCTTATTAGCCACACTTTTACAACGATTGTAAAACATAGTCACTAATACGGAATCAAGCTTTCAAGTAGAAGAACCAACTGTTTTGAACTTTTCAAGAACAATTTACAACACCTTCGAAAGGTGTGTTCTTGACACTTGCAAGACATTTCTTGCAAATACCCCTTCCAATGTCCATCCTTTCATAAAGAAAGTTTGTTCCCTTGGAGTTATTTCCCCTTCTTCATTTGACTTCTCCTTTGACTACAATAGTCATGGTCCCTAAACTCCCACTATCTCTCTTGAAACTTATTTCAATTGTGTTATACACATCAAACAATTTGGAGAGCGTGTGGTTATTGTTTACTATATAGTTTACAATAAACTTAGTGAACCATTTGGATAGGGACACAAAGGTGAAGTCCTTGTCTAGTTTCCGTCTCTAGAAGTGGTTTAACACTTCAACACTCAATGATTCAAAATCATCATAAGTCCATGTTGATAGACTATTTTTGTCAACCAACCATTATGTTCTAAACATAATTACAAACTTTCAAGAGTTGTTCAAAGCAACTCTCATTTCTTCATACAACAATTTGTAAGTGAAGAATCATGGCACATAAAGTGTCCATGCCCTTGTGCTTTCTTCTCAAGTTCCTTGTTCATGTAACAAAGAAACAAGCACTAATGTTTGCGTTAATTAAGGGTTGTTCAAAGCAACTCTTATTTCTTCATACAACGATTTGTAAGTGAAGAACTATGAAATTAAAAATGTTGTCCTCTTTATGATTGTGAGGATGAGACTACTTAGGTACATATACAATCCATTTAAGACAATCTTTGGGATTGTGGTACCAAGTCCGGAAACTAAAGCATTCGGTTTTTCTTTGTCAAGTTTTGGATAGCGTTTGCAAATATATTGGTAAACAAATACATAACGAATATAAATTGATTGATTTTAAGCCATTTGATTCGGGTCTTTAAATCAAATAGCACCACCCACTATTTTTGGCAAATTCCATATCCCTCATTGGAATTCGAGAGTTTTGGAGGAAACTCTTAGTAGGGTATGGGAGACTCACCATTACCAAGCCCACCTCACAATGATATGATGTTGGCTAGCATCAATAATAATGAGATAGTACACTTACTCATTTGCATCTCTTGCAAGTACCCATCTTATTTGGCCTCTAGAGAATGAAGCCTCACAATGATATGATGTTGGCTCCATTGCACTTAGTTAAGTCATTCCCACCATGCAAGTTCGAGTAGGGGTTCAAGAACAACCTCACAATGATATGATGTTGGCTATTCTCGTTGCCTACCTTCACAACATCATGTATGCATATAGAACTCCTTCTGAGTGTAAGCACGCACTTTGTACTCCCCCATGATAGGGTGAAGTCGGTGTACGAGTCACAAACGATCGGAGCCTACCACGGTGGAAGGCCACGAAAGAGTGTTCAAAGCACTCTTACGCTTATCAACTTAATAATGGTTTGGTTGAGGGTTTTAGGTCTCATCACTTATAAACATACATTTTAATCTTATTAAAAACAATTTGGTCCTATTACAACTATTGGTCCATGTGATTGATTTAGTTGTACATGATATTCCCACTATGCTTTGTAAAACGATTTTTAAAGCAAGAGTATATGGTACTACTAACATAAGGTTTGCATTCATTTATGGACTATATAGTTGCCTTAGGGCCTTAGGATGACTATGAACCTTTGATTAGATCCAACACGAGCCTAGTGTTGAATCTCGGTCTAGGGATGGTGATTGATTTTAGTTACGCGTTTAATCATACTAAGGCGTGTTTTTTCCTATTGGGCGTTGGACCCAACTACTCCAATTTCATGCATATCAAATAAAACAAGAAAATGAGTACTTCAAAGTAAAGAAGAGCTTATGCTCTTTTACAACATTTGATCAAAACAAATTACTTTAAAGTAAAGAAGAGCTTATGCTCTTTTACAACATTTGATCATATCAAATTACAACCAAAATCTAATCTACACATTCCCATGGTTCAAACAAATTTGAGACGGCCTTTCACATAGCTCAATTATCGTAGACTTAGGTTCATATTCACCCTTTAATTAATTAACGCTTTAACTAATTAAACTTGAATGCAACATTGTCATTTGGTTTTTGTATCCATAGAATTGATTTAAATGGAGCTAAATGAAATGAAAATCCAATTCTCATTTAAAGAGACAAAACCATTTTGTTCTCAACCTAATTTGGGCCAAAATGCAATAAACTCAACTTTTTGGGCTATGTTGCAAAACACAAACTTTTGAGGTCACTTTTGTAAAAACACAAAAGTCCACTACTTCATGTAATTACAACTAGAACCCAAAAATTTCAACAAATTCAAAAACTTCATTAAAGGAACAAAACAATTTGTCCTTTAGTGATTTTGGGCCTTTACGTAAAAACGTAAACTTTTGGGTCAAACTACAAATACACAAAAGTATCAAAACTTTAGGTAATTGCATAAAAGCCCCAAAAGCACCCTACTTGTAGGGTGGCCGGTTTTGGTGAGAGTGAAGCCATAAAATTTTGAAATTTTTTCAACAAAGTCATAAAGCCATGCAAGTGGAAATGGGTTGGTGTGAAATAGGTGTGTAAGAGAAATATCAATTATGTACATAAATTCAAACACTCTATCAACATTTCCATCAAGAACAAAGACTTTATGAAATCAACCAAAACTTTGAATCAAAACATCAAACTTTTTGTTCTTGGTAAGAACATCAAGAACAATGAAGAACATCCATGAAAACCCATAAGAGTTCCATGAACATTTTCACTCAACAAAACTCAAATTTTCACTACTCAAAATGGGGTTAACATCCTAGGGTACTTAGGGGTTCCAAAAGTCACTTTAAAACACTTTTAACAAGACAAACATGAACCCAAAAATCCACCCTTTGGATTTGGCCGAATTTCCCCAAAACCATGGCACCAAATTTTAGCTCCAAAATTCATGGTCATATGAACTACATCTACAACATTTGAGATGACAAATTTTCTAACAAAATTTACATTCAAAGAAGCAAGAATAAAGCTTGTAACAATTACAACATTCAAATCAAAGACTATGAACTACAAAACCCAAAAGGATTCACCAACTACTAAACCTAGGCTCTGATACCACTTGAAGGAAATTTTGAGAAAAACATGTTCATTTAAGCAACATCTATAGCATGCAATTAACAATTAAAGACGGAATCATGCTTGTATGCACTCAAAAACAAAACATTACCCATAAAATTCAAAGCCTAGTAGTTAGGTGAACCATGACTCAACTCAAGAACAAAGTGAGTTGAAAAATTTATACCTTTGTTGATTCCTCTTTGCATAAGCAAAGGATAATCACCCAAGAGATAGGGCCTTCATTCCTTGCTTCTTTGCTCCATGGATTTGGATGGAAGAATTGGTTTCTCCAAGTTCTCAAAGTTGAGAACCTCTAAGTCTCAACACCAAGGAATGATTGATGAAGAAATGAGTGACCTAGAGGAAGTAAGATTGCTAGCTATGTTCCTCTAGGGTGGCCGGCCTCTTTGATGCGAAAATAAATTAACGCACAAATTTAAACCCTATTTGTGACAATTGTAGTATATGGATAAGTAGGGATCGTTCTAGGCCGAGGATTAACTAGGGATGCTAACCAAAGTAAAATTAAATTTAAAAACGTAAAAACAAAATTTAAAACACTAAACTAGACTCAAAACACTTAACTAGAATAACTCAAAATAAAACTAACAAATAATCTAAAACAAATCAAAAGACTCAAAATAATTCAAAACTCAAGAAAACACAAACTAAATTGATTTCTAACAAATCTAACACTTTAAAATAAATGGGGGATTGATTTTTAAAGAAATTTAATTTAAAACAGAAACTTAAAAACAAACTTCAAAGAAAATATATTTTATAAAAATAAAATGATGAAACGTTAGTTAGAGGGTTCCTTATCCACACATGAATAAATGCATATAATTTAATTCCCAGTTATGACTTCAACAAACGAATAAATGACAATTCTTCAAGTTAATTAGGTCCGCTTAAATTAACCTTCAGATTTCCCTAGATTCATTGAATTGGACGGGATACGCATCACAACCAAATTATTCTTATCAAGTTCCCTAACTATGGAATACGCATGATAGAGAGACATATCAAAAATCATTAAGTTCAATGGAAATCATAAGCATCGACTAGGCATTCATAACTATGGAATACGCATGTTAATCCAACCTAGGGTTTACTAAACACAATCGTGACTAGCGATTTTTACTACTCATGGATATAAGTTCATAACGATTAGGTGAAATTCCCTTATATCCTAGCATCAAGTCTAAGCATGCAAATTAAGTGTCGACCCTTAACCCACATACATAAACAAGTATTTAATCAACACAGAAAAATAAACCACATCCAACATTCATAAATTCATAACTGGAGTAAATCAAATCATAATAAACATTTATCAATGGTTTCAAATTCCCCTCTAACTAAACAGAAATTAATTATACATTATTCATAAATTAAACCATAAAATAAAACATAAGTTTGGAACGAATTAACCGAGAGAGGAATTTCTTCCTCTGTCCCCGTGCTGCTCCTTTGGCAGCGTGCTGTTGCACGTTCCTCTCGCTGTCAGTCCCTGCGTGCGCCACCAGCTTCCCACCTCGCGTCAGCTGCCCAAGTGCAGCCTTCTTCCTTCTCGGTTCCGCGCTGCCTAAGGCAGCTGTCCTCCCCGCTCCTTCCTCGCGTCCGCTCCCTGCTCCCCCACGTCTCATTTGCGTCAGTCAGCGCAAGGCTCTCGTCCAGCTGCCAAAAGGCAGCTCTCCTTCTTTCCTTATCCCCCACGCAAGCCTTCCTTCGGAATTTCCTTTAAGTTCCGCGTCCCCTCGAGCTGCCCAAAGGCAGCCCTCCATCTCCTCCAGCTGCACAGTTTCCTCTTGACTTCAGCGCTGCCAAGGCAGGCAGCTTACTCCCGCGCCCAAGCAGCTCTCCTTCTTTCCTTATCCCCCCGTGTGAATATTGCAAAGTTGACTGGTTTTAACCCCAGATTCCAGCTTGCCTCCCACGTGTTCTCAATTGTGCCTGCCTTCTTTTATTATTTCTTTTCTTTTCCGCCCTTTTTGACCTGCCTTCCACTTCTTTTATTTCTGTTCTTCGTTCCTCATTCTCACTGCCCTCACCTTTTCCTTATTTATTTTCTTATTTCCTGCACCCCCCACGAAGTGCTCCACACCTTTTCCTTATTATTTCCTAATGCCGTCTCCACCAACTCTTTTCTTATTATTTGTTTTCTTGATGCCAGTGTGTCCTCCACTCTTGCGCACTGCTGTCCACTTCTTTCTGCAGTGCTCACCACGCTGCAGTCGGTCTTCTTTCAAGCTGCCAAAGGCAGCGTGCTTGGTTCCTGTCAGTGTCATGCCCCATTATTTTTTCTAAAACTATAAAAATCAAATAAGTAAGCAATATAATTTTTACGAATTTTTTTTTCACTTAAAATCTTTCTTGTGTTAATTTTATTTTCTTAGCTAGATAAATTCGATAAACTCAAAAACAAAGTAAATAACTTAAAAATATAAGAAACTAACTAAGAAAAGACGAGAAAATTTGATGTAGAATATGTATAAATATGAGCTTATCAAATACCCCCACACTTAGCTTTTGCTAGTCCTCGAGCAAAACAGAGAAAACAGAACAAGTAATAACATGAAAATTATTAGCTTCCCCCTATGTGACCCTCATAGAACTTCATTTGAGAACACAATCATCAAGAACCATAGCTAACACCAATAAGCAATTCAAGTTCATTTTCCTTATTCAAATATTAGCAGTAATCTTTGAAACATCCTTGAAGTGTAGTGTGTGAGATAGCCATGCTAATGCAATTTCAAATTTTTATTTTAAAATCACCATATGCAAACTAGCAACCTTCTCACGAGATTTACACTCAATCACACATGTGTTTAGTTTTAATGTGTTTCTCTCAAAGAATCAAATGTGAAAGTTCTACCATAAGCTTGCAAAAAGATCACTTCTCCACAATCATAATTGCAAAACTTAAATCAAGAGGACTTTTATTGGACGTAATGAGGTTTAGGGCGAGGGTTATTGAAACGAAAGAAATAGGAAAACACAAATTCCAAGCTACATTGCAAGCAATTCTTTTCTTTAAATTTATAAGAACTCAAGCTCTCCAACGATTCTTCTGACACTTCCAACCACACCCTAAATTCTGAAACTTTAACCACTTTTTTTTTTTTTTCTTCGTAAACAACTTTCTTTCTTTCTTTTTTTTTTATTTTTTTTTTATTTTTTTTTATTTTTATATTTCACAGAAACAAATATGAAAAACCCCCACACTTATTCTTTTGCCAAACACTCTCCAAGTACTTCACAAACATTTCTCATAAGATAATTTCCCATTACTCATTAGCTTGCTTGGAAAGGGTAAAGAAAAAATATTTCAGGCATAAGGGTAGACATATCTGGTGATAAGAAATAAAAGGTTCACAAATACGGCTCAAATTGGCAATCTAATGATATCATTTTTCTTTGGGAAACAAAGTTATTTGGGCCATGGTGGTAAACCTAATGCCTCTATCATTTTCAAGTTCATGCAATCAATGACAAATATTTCGAAAGATCGTTATGCAAGTTCTAGAGAAATATCTCACATAAGTTCATCACACATGAAAGAATAGGAGTGTATGAAAAATGCACACACTTTCAATAGGCTCAAAAACTCACATAGGATGTATATGGTCACTAAATTCACATATGGAGCTTTAAATCATGTTTTAGTTTCACATCAACAAGGCTATGTGCGTTTAGTTTTTTCAAAGATGATCAAATATGTACAAACTAACACGAGAATTAGAAATTTCATACAACACATGTTAACTAAGTTCTTGATCATCATGGTTCAAATTTTATCCAATTATATCATTGGGTCGGGAAACTAACAAAAATATAATTCAAAACAATAAGGAAAACAAGGAAATATTTTTGGATTTTTTTTAAATTTTCCGATTTTTTATTTTTATTTTTAAAACAACAACTTAATTAAGAAAACACAAAGCAATAACATGGAAACAAATGAAACCAGTTCAAAGTCGAAGGTACAAAAATTTTCAATTTTGTCATTTTTATACTCTTTACCCCCACACTTAAACTAGACATTGTCCCCAATGTCAGAAAATATAATAAAATGCAAATAAAAATAAAATAAATAAATATAAAGAAACAAAATAAAGCAATAAGACTGAAAACTTCCCTAATTTGCAGTAAAATCAAGCGATGACCCCCAAGCTAAAATTCTGCAATCAACTTCAAGGGTGGAAATAACCAAAAGTTCCTGCAAAGAAAAGAAATAAATCAGTTAAGTAACACAAGAAAATATATATAAAAAAAAAAAAAAAAAAAAAACAAACGAAAAATGAAAAATGAAAATAAAAGACAATGAATAAAACTAATAAGTGATCATTGGTCCTGTTTGTTGACTTTCCACAGCTTTGAACTTGAACTGGCCTCAGGAACTTCTTAGCAAGGAAAATGAGACTTGATTGGTGGTGTTGTTGAAGCTTCTCGAACTCTTGGTTTCAACTCGGACTCCTTCTGCCGGGTTGATTGAGTCTGCAGGCTACATTCTTCTCTTTTTGTTTCTTCTGCATGGCAGGTAGGCACGAGGTAGAGGTGGTGGTCTGATTCTTTGTTCAATCTGTCCAAGTGCCGACCGATTGCCTTCTTTCACCTTGTCCCGTAGCCAAGAGCAAGGGTAAAGGAAAAGCATGCCATGAGATATCTTTGCCTTTGACTCTGATGATATGGGATACTTTTGCTTTTGAAGAAGTATCGTTCCACAGGTGTATGCTTGAACTGGGATGGGGAACTTCTTAGCAAGGAAAATGAGACTTGATCTTGAAGATGAAGCAGCACCTTGTCTCCACATGCTTCAAGTAATCATTTTCACTTGCCTTATCTGTTCTCCAGGCAGATGTGGCGTTTTCTTCGGAAGTACATCAGCGGTTGAAGATGAGCACTCGAGAGCAATGCTAGGTAAGCAATCAGGAAGGATTTCCAGGCAGTCGGTTCTTAGATCGGAAGATTGACACCGAGTGCTGGCTGATTGCTCGCTTTCTCCTTGTCACAAAGACAAGGACAAGGACAGGGAGAAAGCATGATATGAGATACTCTTGCTTTCAACCTTCATGATATGAAATACTCTAGCTCTTGATGACTTGTTTGCAAAGGTATCCCAGGGAATGAGAAACACAGAGTAACTCGAGAGGATTTGTTGGAAAGGCATTTTCGGAGATGAAGAACTGCTGAGAGGGTTTGCCTTTGCAATGGATGGCGAAGGTAGACGTTTATAGGTGATTCTTCACAACTGAAACTGTTCTTTTACCCCTGTCGGCAGCCGGTGAATGGATGAACAGTACAGGTTACGCGCTTTCTGAAAAAGCTACCCGTAATTTGCGCAAAGCTGACAGCGCGCGTGACGAGTGACGACAAATCTGGGAAAGCTGCTCGCCTCGTGATTCCTGACTGCTCCATCTTTTGAGAACGGCGTCCGACTTTTGAGACGGAGACGGCGCTTTTGAGAAAAGAATCCGGCTTTTGAGAAAGGAGCCCGGCTCTTCGATTTGCGAGAGGGCGCCACTTTGATTGCTGAGTGATGCCTCATCGATTTCTTCTTCTTATAAGAGCGCTAATTTTGTTCCACAACATACTTGAGCTCCCTCCTGTAAACACTCCCTCCTGTAAACACTCACTCTTGCACTTGTTTTTAATCTTGATCAGTTCGACTCTTCATTCTCAACACCTTTAGAAAATGTCTTGCCCTTCTGACCGTCGCCTTAACTTGAATG
Source organism: Malus fusca (assembly GCA_035220775.1). Taxonomy (NCBI): domain Eukaryota; kingdom Viridiplantae; phylum Streptophyta; class Magnoliopsida; order Rosales; family Rosaceae; genus Malus; species Malus fusca. Next base: position 15,623,644 of record CM069072.1, read on the forward strand.
TTGGGGAAGATAGTGATATGTCTTCTCCAACCAACATTTGGCAGCCGTCCTTCATATCCCCAAATGGTCCTCTTACAGTTGGGGATTCCATGATGATGAATGAAACAACCGCTTCGGTGGTGGCCAGAAATCTGCTCACTCCTAGAGACACTAGGATACTTTCCAGGCGGTCCGACGAACTGGCTGTTCAGGACTCTATGGCCTACAGCGTCCGAAGTGCAGGCTCAGTATCAAACATGGGCCAGCGCCTTCTTGCACGAACTCGTCAGGTTGAGTCGTTGATGGCTGAAGTGGCTAGTCTTCGGCAAGAGGTCAGAGTGCTTAGGCATGAGAATAAGGAGTTGCACATGCTTGCAACTAATTACTCAACAAGCATGAAGAGGAAGCTTGATCAGCTGCAGGAGTCCGAAGTGCGGATTCAGAGTGATCATCAACGGTTTATGGCGTTACTCCCGAGGTTTATGTTGCCTTCGTCCTCGGGAGCTGCACCAAGTATTGAGGCTCTGAATGATCCAACTCTGGCGCTTCGTCTTTCAGGGGCTCCGTCTACTTCCGAGGCACCACCTACCAACGACCAATGAACGAAATTAGTTTACAAGTTATTGTAAAATATTTATGCTTTAAGTTTTTTTTTTTTTTAATTATATATATCTATATATGTAAATATTTTTGTGTTTTATTTATATGAATGTTTATGTTTTTTTTTTTTTTTTTTTCAATGTATAATTTTATTTATCTTTGTTTTTTTTTATTTTTTATTATGTGATGTTTATTATTATTTTTTTTTTCAAAGAAATAAACTAAATCAAAAATCAAAAGTAAAAGACAAAACACAAAAATAAACACAAACAAAAACATAAAACACAAACAAAGGATTAGCAAATTTGCTAATCCCCGGCAACGGCGCCAAAAATTTGATGCGAAAATAAATTAACGCACAAATTTAAACCCTATTTGTGACAATTGTAGTATATGGATAAGTAGGGATCGTTCTAGGCCGGGGATTAACTAGGGATGCTAACCAAAGTAAAATTAAATTTAAAAACGTAAAAACAAAATTTAAAACACTAAACTTGACTCAAAACACTTAACTAGAATAACTCAAAATAAAACTAACAAATAATCTAAAACAAATCAAAAGACTCAAAATAATTCAAAACTCAAGAAAACACAAACTAAATTGATTTCTAACAAATCTAACACTTTAAAATAAATGGGGGATTGATTTTTAAAGAAATTTAATTTAAAACAGAAACTTAAAAACAAACTTCAAAGAAAATATATTTTATAAAAATAAAATGATGAAACGTTAGTTAGAGGGTTCCTTATCCACACATGAATAAATGCATATAATTTAATTCCCAGTTATGACTTCAACAAACGAATAAATGACAATTCTTCAAGTTAATTAGGTCCGCTTAAATTAACCTTCAGATTTCCCTAGATTCATTGAATTGGACGGGATACGCATCACAACCAAATTATTCTTATCAAGTTCCCTAACTATGGAATACGCATGATAGAGAGACATATCAAAAATCATTAAGTTCAATGGAAATCATAAGCATCGACTAGGCATTCATAACTATGGAATACGCATGTTAATCCAACCTAGGGTTTACTAAACACAATCGTGACTAGCGATTTTTACTACTCATGGATATAAGTTCATAACGATTAGGTGAAATTCCCTTATATCCTAGCATCAAGTCTAAGCATGCAAATTAAGTGTCGACCCTTAACCCACATACATAAACAAGTTATTAATCAACACAGAAAAATAAACCACATCCAACATTCATAAATTCATAACTGGAGTAAATCAAATCATAATAAACATTTATCAATGGTTTCAAATTCCCCTCTAACTAAACAGAAATTAATTATACATTATTCATAAATTAAACCATAAAATAAAACATAAGTTTGGAACGAATTAACCGAGAGAGGAATTTCTTCCTCTGTCCCCGTGCTGCTCCTTTGGCAGCGTGCTGCTGCACGTTCCTCTCGCTGTCAGTCCCTGCGTGCGCCACCAGCTTCCCACCTCGCGTCAGCTGCCCAAGTGCAGCCTTCTTCCTTCTCGGTTCCGCGCTGCCTAAGGCAGCTGTCCTCCCCGCTCCTTCCTCGCGTCCGCTCCCTGCTCCCCCACGTCTCCTTTGCGTCAGTCAGCGCAAGGCTCTCGTCCAGCTGCCAAAAGGCAGCTCTCCTTCTTTCCTTATCCCCCACGCAAGCCTTCCTTCGGACTTTCCTTTAAGTTCCGCGTCCCCTCGAGCTGCCCAAGGGCAGCCCTCCATCTCCTCCAGCTGCACAGTTTCCTCTTGACTTCAGCGCTGCCAAGGCAGGTAGCTTACTCCCGCGCCCAAGCAGCTCTCCTTCTTTCCTTATCCCCCCGTGTGAATATTGCAAAGTTGACTGGTTTTAACCCCAGATTCCAGCTTGCCTCCCACGTGTTCTCAATTGTGCCTGCCTTCTTTTATTATTTCTTTTCTTTTCCGCCCTTTTTGACCTGCCTTCCACTTCTTTTATTTCTGTTCTTCGTTCCTCATTCCCACTGCCCTCACCTTTTCCTTATTTATTTTCTTATTTCCTGCACCCCCCACGAAGTGCTCCACACCTTTTCCTTATTATTTCCTAATGCCGTCTCCACCAACTCTCTTCTTATTATTTGTTTTCTTGATGCCAGTGTGTCCTCCACTCTTGCGCACTGCTGTCCACTTCTTTCTGCAGTGCTCACCACGCTGCAGTCGGTCTTCTTTCAAGCTGCCAAAGGCAGCGTGCTTGGTTCCTGTCAGTGTCACGCCCCATTATTTTTTCTAAAACTATAAAAATCAAATAAGTAAGCAATATAATTTTTACGAATTTTTTTTTCACTTAAAATCTTTCTTGTGTTAATTTTATTTTCTTAGCTAGATAAATTCGATAAACACAAAAACAAAGTAAATAACTTAAAAATATAAGAAACTAACTAAGAAAAGACGAGAGAATTTGATGTAGAATATGTATAAATATGAGCTTATCACTCTTAGAGAGCAAAGAGAGCTTTGTTCTCATCTTTTTCTCCCAAAAGAAAACCCTAATGAAGAAAAGGCTATAAAGTCATATTTATACCTACCTTCATTGGAGTGGCAAACTTGTAATAAGTCCAAAACCCACTCCTTTATCAATATGGCCGGCCATAGGGTTTTATTGGGCTATTTGGGCCTTTATGAATATTTAGTCATTAAGTTGTCATACAACTTAAGTCAATGGGCTTGACGTTCGAAGCCTATTGGGCCTTGAGGCCCAAAACTAACCCAAGGTCTTTAACGAACTTTATTCGTTTGATTAATTAACATATTAATTAATCATTGCCATAAATAATTAAACCATTTAATTATCCTTACTCATCTCCGTTGTTTCTTCAATCTCTGCCTTACACGGTGTACGATCCATTAGGTTCCTTTTAGCGAGGCAGTGGGCGATTAGAACTCTTTCAAATCGATTGTGAATTGAAACTTACTTTCAATTCTCCCTTTAGTGATTATACACGTTTAGGGCTTCCACAAACCATGAGTGACACCTAGCAGTATGTCATGGTTACCCAAGCTAATCAGAAGAGGTGGATAACCTATTCAGTTTAGGATTACAATGCAATACGGTCTTTCTCTAATACAATACTCTTGACCACATTGTTTGGATTGATAGTTTATTCATGTCTACTATCCAATGTGATTCATTTACTTATATGATTACCTTGAATGTGATTTGGAACCACTTCCTAAATCTCATTCATACTATGGCCAAAGATTCTTAATCATATCTTAGAGTATTCTCCCTCAGACGGTTTGAAGGTTAGAGATCTCTTGTTGCGCATTCACTTGCCTCCATGGCTAAGTGGCTTAACCCCAACTATGTCGTGGACACCCTCTGATGGAGTGACTTTGACATAGTCAAAGATCAAGGACCTAACCACAAGACAACAATGATGCCTCAGGTCAAATGACTACTTTGTATTATCCCAACCATGAGTTCTCATGTGACATGAGTATGAGAACTCCTCGTTGATCGTGTTCAGTGAACTCATTCGCTATTGAGCACCTACATGCTTGTCTTGGTGTCAATCACACCAATGACTCGAGACCAATCACTCTCCCTGAGAGAAGACACAGCACGTACTGATCTTAACGGACTGTCAATGCCCAATTGGCAATCCTATGATCAGGAACGTTTAGGATATGTATACGAAAGAGAATGGTCTCATTAATCTAACTTGTTTAAATTACATTCTCCTAATTACATATTCCTTGGACTTATCGTTTAAGCATATAACATTTATATGAGACGGCTTAAAACAATAATCTTTTCCCTTGATATTAAACTAGATTAGTTTAACATGTGAAATGTCCGTAAAGTATCATCATATGATTGGTTTTAGGGCACATTTCCAACAATCTCCCACTTGCACTAGAGCCAATCAGCTTGGTCATTAGTGATGATACCTCATCTGTAGTCATTTAAAAAAATGGCTGAGTAGTAGGCCTAGACAATGGATATCTATATGTTATCCATAGAAGCAACCTTGAGAATAACGACGTCACCATTATACATGATTCTCAATCATGTGGTTCAGTCTCTCATTTGAGTTCGGATCGTGATGAGACCTTGATTCCCTGGCTTGAGCTATCGCCCCATTAGTGTCGTAGTGTCGGTACACTAGAGACACTTTCTGGTTGGAACCGAATAGAGAGTTCATAAATGAACTTTCTTGAATTAGAATGACAAATTTTTTTAGACAACTGAATATGTTAGCTAGTAACCCTAAAAATAAGGTTGGCATTCTCTCTTCCCCCTTTGAGTTTAGAATTTCTAATCTTGTTTTTGCAGATGATTGTTTAATTTTTAGCAAAGCATCATGTAAGGCAGCTAGGAGCATCATGAATACCCTCAGTAAGTTATCCTCGGCCTCTCACAAAGGATTAACTTCCATAAATCATCTCTCTATTTTTATAATAATACTATTTACAATTTGAGAATTGATATTGTTAATATCATGCAAATTCAACATAAAACAACTATTGGTAAGCATTTAGGAATCCATAGTATAATTTATTGGATGGACCCTACTAACGCTAAAGAGCTTATTCTCAAAGTTAAAAAGAAGCTTGCAGGTTGGAAGGTAAATACCTCTCAAAAGCTGGTAGGCTGACCCTAATTAAGTCCAACTTATCTGGTATGCCTAATCAAGCATGATGTGTTTTAAATGTCCTAAAAAAATAACTGATGCCTTCCAGCTCTTGAGAGGCAGGTTACAAACAAGAAAGAAATTGCTTAGATTTTTTCCAAATACTAACCCTATTTACCTTTTTTGTAAGGGGTGTGATATCCACACACCCCATTTTACTTCTCACACACCTTTTTAATTTTCGGCCGTCGGATCGAATGAATTGAAGAAGATCAGCGGACATAAATTATCAAGGGATGTGTGAGAAGTAAAATGGGGTGTGTGGATAGCACACCCCTTTTTGTAATATGCCTGTGAATGCAAGTTCATTTTTGATTTATTGGCTATCCCAGCTAAATGTGAATCTGAATTCGAACTTTCTGATCTAAGTAAGGCTCTTCTAATTTGTTGGCAAGTGTGGAATGATAGCAATAATCCTACTTTCCATGATTGCAAGGCCCATCCTGCTAAGGTCCCTATGGTTGTTGCTATAGTTGACAGGTAATATTACCTTGCCAATAAAAATTTAAGATCAATTTGTACCTAGAATGCAACTCATGTTCATGATTCATCTCAATTAATTTTGATGGCTCTATTGTGGGTTCTAAGGCTGCTACTAGTTTCATCATAAGAGATGCTAAACGGTTCACCTATTGTGGTTGGCGCCCGCAATCTTGAAGAAAGGACAATTTATGTTGCTGAAAATCTTGCTCTTTGTGATGCTTTGAGATATGCAAAGGTCAAAAATTATAAGGAGGTGTTTGCTGAAGGAGATTCCAAGTTTATCATTGATGCCACCATTTCTCTGTTTCTTTCTTTCTTCTTTGTTGTTGTTGGCCTCAATCACTGGCGGCCCAACCCAACCCCACAATGAAATTCCCAATGCTCTTCCCAACCACAAAAACCAAGTCCATGTCCAACAACGCCCATTCACAAATACACGTCCCTATTAATATAAAATTACATTAGATGCCTTAACCCACCAAAATCCTCCAAAAATATACTCGCTTTTGCCTTGACAATGTCACATTTATGATATAAATAACGTTCATGCCTTTTTTTCCTCATAAAAAATAAGAATCATTGTTGGATCATAGAATCAAATACTACACCAAGTATACGTATTTTAGTGTCTTTAAGTTGTTCAACCTATATGCTTCGCTTGTTCATATTTGTGGCCACATTCAATGATTTAAGATTAAGCCTTTGAACTTTAATATAAGACTTGTTTAGGAGTGCTAATTCATGCACTTTTGCATCTCGTAATTAATAATACTCATAATCACTTAAGTTTAAAAATATATATCAAGTAATTTTTCTCCCGTCAATTAAAGTAAAGAATTCAAACTAAAAACCTTGTGCTCGGAACAAAAATACAACTAGATCAAAGCTAACGTAAATCGAGTAATTATGCATAGAAAAAATAAATTAAATAAATATATTAGGTGAGCCTAATATAAAAAGGCCTAATTAGATTACTAGTTCCTGTGGTGATAGGGTACTTGGAAGATAGCTCATGTCGTACAAACCTTAGGATTTAAGCTTTTGTAGTGAAAATTTGTTAGGATTTAGACCCAAAATTGAAAAGTTCGTCAACTCTTCGTTAATTGTTAGCACATAAGGCTCATATGTGAGGCTCACGTGCTAACAATTAAAAGAGTTATGTTTTAGCCTCATATGTGTAGCTCACTTGCTAATAATTGATGAAGAGTATACGGAAATTTTAATTTTGAATATAAATCCCAACATATTTCACCACAAATGACACACCCCGATCCAGAGGATCAAGGCGTGCTGGCCGTCACGTGAGCATGACGTAACCAACAGTGCGACACGGGAGCATGATAATACAAAAATACGAAGGAATTTAAACCAATCTCTAGATGAACAACCTACTAGAGTAATGGGGGAGTTAAGATAATACACAAATTCAGAGCATAGGTTTTAGTGCAGTCAAGTAAGACTAAAATAAAGGTACTTCACCCTCGGGTGAGTCCTACATGTCAAGAGTCTGTCAGAATGCCGGAAAAGACCTCGAGAGCCACCAACCGCTAACTAGAACCTGGAGGGGCGCAAAACAAAATGAGTGGGTCAGTAAAATCAAGATTTTTCCAAAAACATTTCATTAAAATCATTTCTATCCCCTCACTGTAAAACCTGTATACTTTCCCAGAAAATAATATATATATATAATCTCAAAACTCATTTTCCAAATCTTTAACATTTTTCAAGAAAACATGCCATGCCATGAATCAAATTATAAATCAGGTGAATAATAAGGAATCAATCGGAGACCCTGCAGTTGGTCCTATACGATTAATTCTAAGCTCAACATTCTCACTAACCGGAGTCACCTCGGTGACCTATACGGTCTAACTCTGCAAGTCATTCGGAACTACATAAGGTAGTCTGTACGATGACAGGTGTATAATTACGCTATAGTGCTTCTCACATCAATCAACTGTGCACATAATCTAAAATCACCCACCAGTCGGAACCCCTCTAATGGTCTGTACAACTGGCATGCCGGAACCCTCACATGGTCTGTACGACATCCACCTACTTGGATCCAAGGCGAGCGTGCGGTGTGGTGAAACTAATATAAGCACTAACACCTAGGGTGCAGGTTATGAGCTTAAACATTTCAATATCAATAATTCAATGCATAATGACTCACCTGACTTACCTGCGCCTCCACAGCACCATGCAACATGTATGCATCATATATCAATTCATGTACATATACATATATCCATTATCAAATCAAATATTCAATGTTTTCATGCATGGCAATTTAAATTCATTTTCTCATATAAAAGCATTTTCTGGGAAAACAATAGTATATAGGTAAATATGAAATCAAAACTGCCCACTCACTGATATGTCGATGGGTCGTAACCCCCGCGACGTCCCTGGATACGCTTGTCCTCGGGATACTCGTCACCTATATGAGAAATAACTAAAATAACATTATTTTTAAGCACATCGTCAACATTTCGAAATAACTTCTCATACGATGCTCAATTTGGGTATATGAATATACCACATCGACCTACTCGACGTCACAGACGTCTCAAAATTTTTAAAATAATTTTTTGAGGTCTCACGCGCCCCCACGCGCTGAATAGGCCACGGCCCTACGCGCGGCCCACGCGCAGGTGCCCTGACGGAAGACATGGACGGCGTCAGGAATATTCCTCGGAATATTCCGTCAAATGCTAACGGTTACCATTAGAGTTAACTAACGGCGTCAGCATATTCCGTTAAAGTTAACGGAATATGCCGTCGTCTTCTCCGACCTACCCTCGCCGGACTCCGGTCACCGGAAAACTGGGGAAATTTTCTAATTCCTTATTCTCCCTCATTTTACGTCCAAATTTCATGAATTTTACACCAAAATGAAGCCCTAGACGAGTACTATCACGTTGGACTAATTTTAAACACTAAATAGCACGGAATCAAACCTTCCAAAAATCCAAGAATTCGGCCAAACTTGAACTGGATGATCCCGACGTCCAATTTTCCCAAATGAAGCACTCCGAGCTTCCTTAAGACTTCACCAAGCTTCCTACAAGCTTCAAATTCACAAAAACCTAAGAATCTACGTGTGCATGAACAGTGCACCATTACGGGAACTTTAGAAACTAGGGTTTTCGAAGGAAATATTACCTGCAAATGGTACCAATGAACTCGTGGTGTCCTCAGGAGTCCGAAGGTGGTCCTAAGTCCGTCGATCCGTGAAGTTTGGGGTGGTGTTGGGTGTTGTCCGTACGGGGTGTCTAGAGAGAGAGAGACTGAGAGTGAGAGATCGTGAGGGAGGAGAGAGAGAGAGTGCGGGGAAGGAGAGAGAGTGCTTTGTGTGGTCCAAACCAATCCACACCATCCATTCTAAATCCTAATCAAATAATCCAATTCACAAAACAAAATTCCTTTTATTTGTTTCCAACTTAATAATATATATAAATCTCCAAATAACATCACATTCATACGTACCTTGGTACACGTCAAGGGTAGAATAGTCATTTCACGCTCCCGTCATAGGTATTTCCGGGACGGGCTGTGACAACAAATTCTTAAATCCTAATTATTTTTACCACAAGAACTATCATTCGACAATCGTATCCCCACGGAAACTAAGGCCATCTCCAACCGATGGCTGGCCAGAGGGCTCGTTTTAGCCATCTGGCCCTCCAAGATCCTCTAAGATATTAATATTTTAATGAACAGTACATGACCATATTTGCCTCCGTCTCCAACCGAGGGCCAGAGGGCTCGTTTTAGCCCTGTCACAAAAAACCGTCTCCAACCGAGGGCCAAACATAATTTATTATTTAAAAACTACAACTTAAATTCAAATCCAACGGCTAAGTGACATCAGCATGAAACAAATGGAATAGAAGTTATAGGAAAAAAATGGAATTTAAAAAAAATATGAAACAAATTTTGTGAAATAAAAGTTATAGGAAAAAATGGAATTTGAAAAAAATATGAAACAAATTTTGTAAAATAGAAGTTATACGAAAAAAAATATGAACCAAATTTTGTAAAATATAAGTTATAGAAAAAAAAAGGTTTAAATTCATAAAAAAAAAAAAATTTGAATACAACGGCTAGTGACTGGCTAGCCTTTGGAATTCAAATTAGTGTCGGTTAAAACCGACACTGTTCAAACTGCTATTATATTAACATTGCTATTAGTGTCAGTTATAACTGACACTAAAAATATAGTATATATTATTTCTGTCAGCTATAACCGACAGAAATAACAAAACATTAAAAAAAAAATGGCCAGCCCCGAGATGGCTGGCTGGCTGCATGCAGCCAGCCATCCAGCCCTCTCCGATTCCGTGGGGCCCTCCCTGGTTCCAGAGCCCTCTGGCCTAGCCCTCGGTTGGAGATAATTTTCGGGCTATTTTCGGCCCTCTGGCCCTCTGGACATTTCGGTTGGAGATGGCTTAACCGTCCGTTTAGGCTTCTATAATAAAGTACCAAAAATGGAAAGAATTTGGAGTATCCCCAAGCCATGTAGTTTCCTGTTTTTTCACCTCGATTGGACCGATTATGACTTGTTTCGGAGTCTTTTCGCCTTGAGCTTTGTCTCCCTTGTTTGTTATCCTCCGCGTTGCGGGCGCGGCTATATGTACGCAGGTGGTGCGTACGGTAAAAACCTACCCCCTCCCTCTAACTCGGACCCCCAAACCCCGAATCGCTCAAACCCTCCTCCTTCTCCCTCTGTTTCTGTAGCTCAATAATTTCTGTTTGGTTCTGCGCTTCAGATTGATGTCAAGCTTCCACCTTGTTCGAGCTAAACGGTGAGTTTTCCTCCTACTGTATGTATGCACAGAGTTGGTACCAATGTATATGCTTGTGTTGGTGTATTGTCGTTTGAATCTGTGAGGGCTGTTTGGTTGGTGAGAAAATGTTGGAATTCTTGTGTTTGGGACCCGGGAAAATATTAATTTCGTTATTTGATTTTTGGGTATTAATTTTGCTGATATGAGGGGGGAATTGATTTTTCAGTTACTGTTTGATTCCCTATTTTCAATTTCTTACCGAGCAACCAAATGAAGGGTTAGAATATATTAGTGTTTGGGTTCAGTATTGAGCTAAGGTGGATTTTGGGATTTAGGGTTAATTCTATGAAATTCTGGGGTTTTTTTGGGTCAAGAAATTGTGATTTTGTTTTGTGTTTAACAATATAATAAAGTTCAACTTCTTGTTTTGGGACAGGAAAGAGATCTACTGAGATTTCTGTTTTGGGTTAGTTTGCACTTTGCAGTGTATGTGCTTAAATGGGGAGTGAGATCGTGTCTGAGTCCTGGTTAGGTAGTTTGAGGTTCTCATGGAGTCGTGTGGCGGAGGCTGACAAGCCGGTGATTGGCGTTCTGGCGTTTGAAGTTTCTGGGTTGATGTTAAAGGTGGTTGATTTATGGAATAGTGTGAGTGAGAATGAGATGCTTAGGTTGAGGGAAGAGGTTGTTTACTCGATTGGGGTCAGAAGGCTTGTGTCTGATGACGACTATTACTTGATGGAAATTGCACTGAATGAGATAATTGAGAATTTGGGATATCTGGCAGTGTCTGTTGTCAGGCTTGGGAAGAAGTGCACAGACCCTGTGTATCACCGTTTTGAAGAATTTTTTGATGACCCTGTCGAGAATGGTTTTCAGTGGCTTGGGTGGGCATACAAGTGGAAGAAAATGGAGAGGAAAGTGAAGAAAATGAAGAGATTTGTTGAAGCAACAATGCAACTATCCCAGGAGCTGGAAGTGCTGGCGGAGCTTGAGCAAACTCTGAGGAGAATGCGCGCTAATCCTGATGTAAATCGGGTAAAATTGCTCGAGTTTCAACAGAAGGTAATGTGGCGGCGTCAAGAAGTAAAAGGTTTACAAGAGATGTCTCCATGGAGTAGAACATATGATTACACTGTCCGACTTTTGGCAAGATCCCTTTTTACAATGTTAGATAGGATAAAGCTTGTCTTTGGATTTCATCAAATGGCTTTGGGAGAGGGAATGGATAGCTCTGAAGTTATCAATTCTGTTTGTCTTTCTCGCAGTCATTCATTTTCTGCTCTTATGCACTCTTCTGTTCATCCATCTGATGGTAATCTATGTGGGTCTGGACCTCTTGGGAGGTCGCTTGCAAAGACGAGGCTTAATGCTCACAAGAATAGAACAAACAACCAGTGGCAAGCTCATCACCAGTCATCCATCCAACATGGAAGTTACTCCCAACTAAAACCCAAACGGTTTGCTCATGTTGGTCCGTTTAAAGGATGCATGACGGGTGGAAGTAATTCTCCTGTTTTTGAGAGCTGCAAGCCTGAAATGGGTGGTTCTATGAGGTTGAGAAGTACGGGTATCAAACATTTTGATAGCTTAAAGTACACACATATGGGATCCCAATCTTTCAGTCATGGCATCTATTCTAAACTATCCCTGTTCAGTTCAAAATGTACACTACTGAATGCTCCGCCGTCTACCCTTGGCGATGCTGCTCTAGCGCTCCATTACGCACATGTGATTGTTTTGATTGAAAAAATAGTTTCATCACCTCACTTGATCAGCCTTGACGAAAGATCTAATCTTTACAACATGTTGACCACAACTATAAGGACTGCTCTGAGAGCCAGACTGAAGTCATATGCCAAAACTATGGGCTCATCTGTCTACAATCCTGACCTTGCAGGAGAGTGGAATCTGGCGATGGAGCAGATCTTGGAATGGCTTGCTCCACTAGCCCATAACATGATACGGTGGCATTCTGACCGCAAAATTATGAAGCAGCAGGAAGTTTCCAAGACGAATGTGCTTCTGGTCCAGACCCTCTACTTTGCAAGTCAGGCTAAAACTGAAGCTGCAATTACAGAGCTTCTCATAGGTCTGAACTACATGTGCATGGTTGACGAACTTAATAGGAAGGCTTTGCGAGACGCTGGTGGCAGCCGACCATACGATGATTATATGCTCAAACGGGATGAAATTTCTCAACAAATTCTGGAGACGGCAATAGCGTTTTGAACTTGCATTATAAGATGAAGATGTTCAATCAATGAAGTGATTTAGAGAAGCATGAGTTACATGATGACACTTCGAAGAGGTATTTCTAAGCGATCGGATATCGAATAACTCCACTCTTGAGATGTTTAAGGCATCAAATTAACACGTTTGGCTTCTCTTTTTGTATTTTGTTTTTCTTCGTGGAACTCAAAGAATCTTTCATTTGTTCATATGATGGATGAATTGGGGGCCAACGGTCACTTTCTTGTAAAGCATATCTTGTAATTCGAAACTCGGCGGCATCACGGAATGGTATATTTGCACTGCTCTTTTGACATATCCATATCTGTTTTTCGGAAGGTGAAATGATTGCCGCACTCCCTTTTGCCCTCCTCGACTCCTACGCCTCATTTTGTTCCTTGACTCTCATTTGATCTATTCAATCCGATGACTACAAGAAATGTCTAAAGAGGATTGCAAGATGCGAAAAGGCAAAATCACTCCTCTTTCGGAAGTAGTAGAGACTCGGATTGGGCAAAAAAACCAACAAACAGGGAAACCGAAGCAGACCAAGGGAAAACAATCGAAGACAACTGAGTTGACCAAAATTGAACTCAAACCGAACCGAACCAAGCATAGGCTGTATCTTGTAACACCACTAACCAGTCTTTAACTTGGAAAGATCATATTTTGCTATGGTCAGTCATTGTGGGCAAGTTTTGACTGTTGGTTAATTATGTTCTTCATATGTATCAACGGTCAGAAATCGTCTATGTCCTGACTACATTGTCCGTATTTTGATTCTGATTCGACTAAGACCAATCACCTAGGTACCGTTTGGTACGTGGGACGGGACGGAATAGAGTGGGACGAGGCATTCCGTCCCACGTTTGGTGTGCCTAAAACGGGTGGAACGCGCTGTTCCACGGGACGAATTTTGGGTGAATTTTCGTTCCGCCTCACCTCCTGGAACGACTCGTTCCATATTTGTGGAACACAAAATTATAACCTCTCCGTCTTCTTCTTCTTCCTCCTTGTTTCCATCCGAGGGCATTTTTGCTCCCTCTCCGTTCTGTCCCGTCCTGTCCCGTCCCGTCCCGTCCCATTCCATCTCATTCCGTTCCGTCCCGTCTCGTCTGCATACCAAACGATACCTAAGGACATTAGGTAGCCGGTTGGGCCCTTATCATTCCAACTACAAGGAAAAATCCAGATGATTAACTTTTTGTTATGTAATTTTTACTAATAAAAAACCATGCGTAATCAATCAATTGATCTCCTTTTCTACGCACTGATTCTTCAATAATGCCATACAACCTACATTTTAAGACTTTTTTCACCCAACTTGTGGCTTTCACACATCTTATAATACAACGTTGTTGTAGCACATAAGTTGAGTAACAGTTTGACGTAATATTATTATTTATTAGCAATAATGTTTCAATCATCGAATCGTATAAAAATAAATAGAAGGGTTCGGTAAAAATTGTCTATTTTTTGTTACAATTGATTGACTAGACAACTTATAAAATTAATTTTTAAAGAGATGATTTTAACAGAGTAAATTATAATATGAACAGTTTTGACTAGAAACACAAATTTATCTGAATCGGTCACTAAATGAATTGAGTAAGAATTCCTCCTTAATCTTGAGGAGCCAAGCATTGTTTTTCAAAATAAATGAGTGTCAAAGTGGACTCTTATCATGGTCATTGGTAAAAGCATTAATAGAACATTGTCACGTCTTTCGGTGAATAAATTTAGTGTTGGCCACAATATTCCAATATTAAACAAGTCGATTAGAACCAAGCATTCAAGACACATGAACATCAATGGTGAAGGTCAACTATTCAAAAAGCATAACATGCGTGCTATTTAGTACTATAGTGTAGTGTTATTTCTCTTCACTTGTAAGTGAGAGATCTTATGTTTGATTATCGTAAAAGACGAATTTAAACCACATTATTGATAGCCCATTTTGAGGCTTAACCCACTCCCCCATCCCCTAGTGTAGATAATATCTTTTGTTAAAAAAAAAAAAAATAACATGCAAGATTGTTGTGCAGAAACAATCAAATGAGACATATCAAAAGTCTTGATCAAACCTTATAAGAAGCACTTCGTGGGCACTGCTAGCAATGGCTCAGATTTTCTCATTGTTATCCCCAACTTGTCCTTCCAATCCATGGTTTCTCTAGTAACATTTGCATCCAGTGACCAATCAAATTGGTGAAGCAACGTCCCCAATGTAAGATGCAGCATTCTATGAGCCAGAGGCACACCGGCACACATTCTTCTCCCAGCTCCAAACGGAACCAACTCATAATTCTGCCCCCTGTAATCAGTCTTTGAGCCTATGAACCTCTCGGGCTTAAACAACGTCGGCTCATCACGCCACGCATCTGGATCTCTTCCAATTGCATAAGCATTCACAAACACCTGTGTGTCTTTGGGTACAAAGTACCCCATGAAACTGGTGTCATGCATTGCCTTTCTTGGTACTAGGAAAGGAATTGGTGGATGCAATCTGAGTGTTTCTTTGATTATGCCCTGCAAGTATGGAAGATTGTCGATATCACTCTCTTCAATCTTTCTGCTTGGACCTATTACTCGATTGAGCTCGGCTTTCGCCTCGACAAGCTTTGCCGGGTTGCATAACAGCTCGGTCAATGCCCATTCTGTGGTGCTGCTTGTTGTTTCTGAACCAGCCATAAATATTTCCTGCACCACACCACACATTTTCAGTTTCTCACCTTTCATTCCTTAAGTGAAACGTGAAGGGTAATTAATGTTCTCGTGCGAGATATATATATTGTCAGATGTCAATCTCGAACACAGCGTTAAGGCAATAATCAAGCTAATGATAACCAAATTCACAATTTCTCAGGCAGTATGACAATACAACATTTCAACAAATTTGAAGGTTAATTTAGAGGTAATAAAAAACTTACCAGTATGAAAATATTGAGATCGTGATCAGAGATTTTAGCTGGCTCTTCAATTCCGTTGCCTTCAAATTCAAGCAACACATCCAAGAAGTCCTTAGTTTTCTCTCCACCCACCTCCCTCTCTTGGATGCGTTCTTTGACAAACTTAGAGGCAATTTGTATAGCTTTTCCAAGATCCCTTTTCATCTTCCTCTTCAAGCCTTGCGGATCAAGCCACCTCAGCCATGGAAAAAAATCTACCACGTTGCCACTCCCATTCCACTCCATCAGTCCATTCATTGCTTTAAAAAACTCCATCCCTTCTTCCGAATTCGGATCCACCAAGTCCCTAGACAACATGAGGTTGCCAAGAAGGTTGAAAGTCATAAGGAACACGAAACGCGCCACATGAACCCCACGCCCTTCTTTGACTTTGGACGCTTCCTCTTCAATCCACAACTGCATGTTGTCTATGCACTTTCTTCTTATGAAAGCCGTCTCGTTGATGCGTTTGTTCACCACCATCTCCACTGTCACTAACCGCCTCATCACGCGCCAGTGTGTGCCGTACGGGGCCATTGCCAGGGAACCTTTGTGGTAGTCATGAACCCTAGCGTTTTCGTTGACTGTGCGCTCTACAAATGAGAGATCATGGTTTTTGAAAAACTCTGCAGCTGCCTTGGCAGATTGAACTGACATAGTGTTTCTCACACCAAGTGTAAGCCAAATTACAGGGCCAAACTTGTGTCCTAGGTCAGTGAGAGTCCTGTGTGGCATTGTGCCGAGGTCGAACATGTTGCCAATTACAGGCCATCCTTTTGGTCCGGGAGGAAGCCTACGGTGACCCGAGCTTGATGAACTCCGGCGGATCAAGAAGACCAGAACTGGTAAAAAGAAGATTATCAAACAGACAAGAAAATTCCACTCATTGAAGTTGAAGAAATGAAGCATTGTAACGTTTTTGCTCTCTAAAATCAGTAGGATGTTGTGAGCAGACTGAGCAAAGTTTTTGTTGATTTATAACTAGATTTCATGGGAAAGTCTCATAATATTAGCCTTTTGATTATTGTTTAGAAAAGGTAATACAGAACATTATTGAATTAATTACGACATTCGACATAAAAAAATAAAAAATTAGTTACGACCTGTTCTTAGGCAGTGATGTAAATATTTTAATAAATTTTTAGTGTTTATTTTGTTTTTAATTAGTTTATTTTTGAAACTAGAGAATCATTTTGAAAGAATCAACACAAGACTTGAAGGAATCATTTTGTCTCATATAACCATAGTAAATTGAAAGAAATTAATTGGTATGTTTGTGTGACGCATCTACGCACAGAAGAGCTTGAAATGGCAACGTTTGATTGGATTAATCCCTTGGACTTTCGGAGGACAAGACAACCCACCTTAATCATTTTTATGTTAATACTACTCTTCATATAACAATAAACGTGTTTGACTATAAGGTAGGAAAAATGATACCGTTTTCTAATATTACAGTTTAGTAATATTCTTTTGCATTTTTAAGTGAGATATTTTAAGTAAGAATCTCGTTTGTGATGAATTCGATACCATTAATTCTTTATCTCTTTAGTGTAAATATATCGTTGTGTAAAAAAAAAAAAAATGTTCCAGACTTACGGTTTCTAATTTTGCACTGTTTTTTTTTTAATCCTTAATTCTCATTGATTTACTCAATTCATTGGTGAGGAAAAAAGTGATTTGAATGCATGATTAGGGTTTAGGAAATTATTTCTTCAAGATAGTATGCATAATTCGACAACATTATCCAACAAAAATGCGATAAATGTGAGATCACTTTGAACCTTACTGATTTTTGGCAAATAAGATGGTAACTTTTCGGCCACCACATAATTATTTCCAAGAAATACGATTATAAGCCATCGCCGGCCACATAATTTGACCAAGTGTTGAGCACTTTTTAGGCACTGCCACTGCTATCCCTAACTTGTCCTTCCAATCAATGTTGCCTCTAGTGACGTTTCCACCAAGTTCCCAGTCAAATTGGTGCCCAAAGTAAGGTGCAACATTCTATGAGCTAGTGGGAAGCCTGCACAATCTCTTCTTCCTGCTCCAAATGGAAAGAACTCAAAAGCCTGTGTGTTTTTAGGTATTTCTCAGGGTGGCATGGCAGCTCGGTCAGTGACCATTGTTTCCGAGCCGGCCAGAAATATTTCCTGCTCAACAGAAGATTATAAGTTCACAAATTCTGTGGCCACTTTTGAACAGACAGAATGTAGAAATTATAAACTTGATAATTATATTCATAGCATAAATGCTTATTTATACAAATATGTAGACTTAGTGTACAAGTAAGGATATCTACAAATTAGGAATACAATCATAATTATATTAAAATATTAATTCCTAAACCTTAGGAGAAACGGTTTGCTTGTATAAGACTCATTCTCTAACATCCTGTTGGAAATATGCCCAAAAGGCAATCATAAGATGATACTTTACAAGCATTTCATGTTAAACTAAACTAGTTTAGTGTAAAGGGAAAGATTATTGTTTAAAGCCGTCTCATTAAACGTTATACTTAAATGATAAGTCCAAGTAACATGTAATGTGATCTAAAGAAGTTAGATTCATGAGAGACTGGTCAGTACATGCTATGTCTTCTCTACTAGGAGAGTAACTGGTCTTTAGTCATTGGTGTGAATGACACCAGGACAAGTATGTAGGTGCTCTATAGAGAGTGAGTCTATTGAACGCGATCAACAAGGAGTTCCCATATTCATGCGACTCGAGAACTCATGGTTGGGATAATGCAAAGTAATCATTTGACCTGAGACATGATCGTTGTCTTGTGGTTTGGTCTTAGTCTTTGATTATGTTAAAGGCATTCCGTTTGAGGGCATCCTAGGAATAAGCTATTATTCAAGTGAGCATGTCAATGTATAACAAGGGATCTCTAACCTTCAAACCGTTGAGGGATAATACTCTATGTTATGATTAAGAATCTCTTGCCAGAGTACATATGAGATTTAGGAAGTCGTTTCAAATCACATTCAAGGTAATCATTTGGACAAGAGAATCACATTGGATAGTAGACATGAATAAGCTATCAACCAAACAATGTGATCAAGAGTATTAAATTAGAGAAAGACTGTATTGCATTGTAATCCTAAACTAAATAGGCTCTCCAACCTCTTCTAATTAGCTTGGGTAGCCATGACATACTGCTAGGTGCCACTCATGGTTTGTGGAATCCCTGAAGATGTATAATCACTAAAGGAAAAGTAAGTTTCAATTCACAATTGATTAGTAAGATTTCTAATCACTCACTGCCTCACTAAAAAGAATCTAATGGATCGCACACCGTGTAAGGTAATGATTGAAGGACATAACGAAGTTGAGTAAGGACAATTAAATAGTTTAATTGTATATGCAAAGATTAATTAATATGTTAATTAATCATACGAAAGGTTCGTTTAGAATTTAAGTTGGTTTCGGATTTCGGGGCCCAAATAGATTTTGGTCCATAAGGCCCATTGAGTTTAAGTTGTATGACAACTAAAATTAAATGGGAATTAACTCAAAAACAACTTTAAAGCTTTAACCATCCATGCTAGAGCGAGTGTGATGGTGGACTTACTACAAGTTTGCCATTCACTTGTAAAGAGGTATAAGAGCAACTTTATAACTTTAACCTCTTTGGGCTTTCTTTGAGGAAAAATGAGAGAACACAAGCTCTCTCTTTCTCTCTAGAGAGGCTGGCCATATGGGAGAAGGAAGCTAGCATTTACTTCCTCCCATATAACTCATCTTTTTCCTTCCATCATCCGTGTGTTGAAACTTAGAGGCCTCCAACTTTGGTGGCTTTTGAAGAGTCTATTCTTCCATCCAAATCCAAGAAGACAAGAAGACAAGGAGCCAAGAAGCAAACTTCTTACATCCATATTCATGGAGTCAAGGAGCAAGGATGCAAAGGATTGAAGGCCTTTTCATGGGTGATTAACCTTTGCTAAGCAAACAGGTGCTTCAAAGGTATAACAAACCTCAACTCTCCTTTTGATTTTAGTTGAGTCTTGGTTAACACAACTACTAAGCTTCGAATTTCATGTTTTAAATTTTGTTTTAGAGTGCATACAAGCACGCTTCTACCATTGTTAAATGCATGTATTATGTTGCTCAATGAACTTAGTTTATAAAAAAATTTCCTACAAGTAGTATCAAGATCCTATGTCTAGTAGTTGGTGAACCCTTTTGGGTTTTGTTGTTGATAGCTTATGATTTGAATATTGTAATAGTTACGAGCTTTATTCTTGCCTCTTGGAATGTAAATTTTGCATGAAAATTTGTCATCTCAAAAGTTGTAGATGTAGTTCAAATGAGCATGAGTTTTGGAGCTAAAATTTAGAGCCTTTTGTTGGGGGAAATTTGGCAAATTCATGGGTGGATTTTTGGGTTCATGTTTGTCCTGTTCAAAGAGTATTAAAGTGACATTAGGAATCCCTAAGTACGTCAATATGTTAATCCTCTTTTGTTTGAGGGAGTTTTAGGTTTCTTTGGATGAAAAATGTTCATGAAACTCTTATGTGTTTTCATGAATGTTCTTCATTGTTCTTGTTGTATTCTTCACGTTCATAACAAGAACAAAAAGTTTGGGAGTTTTTGATTCAAAATTACTTTGTGCTTAGTATAGTGTTTGTTTGTCTTGGTTTGTGTGATTAGATTGATACTTTTCCACTATTTTTTTGCCAAACGATAGATTTGTTAGATTAGATGTTAGATTAAGGAGCTGACGGAGTTTGAACTTACACCGTGGTGCAAGGGCATCATTCCTTTCCATCACTATAGTAGAGGGCCACTTGTGGTACTTTTCCACTCATTATCTACACTAAGGGGGTGAGGGAGTAGACTAAGCCTCACAATGGGCTAGCAATAGTGTGGTTCAAATTCACATTTGCCGAAAATCGAACCTAAAACCTCTCACTTACAAGTGAAGAGGAATACCACTAGACCGTAGTACTAAGTGGCCACTTTCCTCTCACCTTTTGAATTGTGAAACTCACCAAAAGTTTTTCACACTATCTCTCTCTTCAAATCTGGCCACCAATACAAGTGGGGTATTTTTGGGGGTTTCTTGCAATTACATAAAGTTTGATACTTTTGTGTATTTCACTTTACCCAAAAGTTTATGTTTTTACAAAGGCCCAAAATCACTAAATGACAAATTGTTTTGCTCCATCAATGAAATTTTTGTAATTTTTTGGTTTTAGTTGTAATAGCATAAAGTTGTGAACATTTGTGCATTTACAAGGTGACCCTAAAAGTTTGTGTTTTGCATAATGGGACAAAATAGTTTCCCCTCTTTAAATCCATTTGTCGCCTCCAGGATTTTTGGGATTATTTTTTGCTCCACAGCCGTAACACAAGGTATCATCAATTATTAGGAAAACTAACCAAAAGGGCTTGAAAACTTTTACTTTAACCCAAAGCCATATTATAACGTTATTTACTAGTTAGTACAAAGCCCAATGCTAAATCAGCCTAACTAAAATGGCCAAACCAAAAAAACATGCTGATTTGTTTATTTTACCCCTAATATTTTAGGTTAACTTACCTTAGTTATTCCGTGAGTTTAGTTATTTTGAAATAAGAAGTCTTTGTTTGCAGAAAAGTTGTAGAGTTCTTCAATCCTTTTTCTGGAACTGGTTGACGGTTTTGAGAGTCCATTTTGAAATCCTGATCATTGTTGTTCATCGTTTTACTGGAGTTCTGTAATCTGATCGTCATTCTTCGTAGTTTCATTAGAGTTTCATTTTCTGATTGGAGGTTATCAGCATTGTATTACAGGGTTGAAGACGATTTTGTTGTTTAGTTTTGCAAATAATTTATTTAGTTTTGTATTGATTGATACTTTTTTGGTTAATTTGTGTTCAGATTACAAGATTTTAGTTTCTGAATTTCTCCATTTGTAGCTTACTATTTTGAAGAATTGTAGGTAAATTTTGTTTTTATTTTTGTATGTCTTGTTTATATTGTATGCTTTGGGTAAATGCTTTAGTTTAATTTTCCATTAGTTTTCTTAATTTTTTAGGAATTTTCTCTTGTTCATCACACTTTCTATGTTTAGCATTTTAGAAATAGTGAATGTAGTCTTATTATAGTTTTTGAAACAGTGGTTATTATAATAATTTTTAGTTTTTTATTTGTTTGTGATTGTTTTGTTTTAAAAATAGTGTTAGTTTTTTGTTCTTTTTTTATGTATATGGTTTCAAAAACATATATTGTTTTGTTTGAAAAATATTGAATTCAGTTTTGCAACAGATTCTTAAACAGTTGTGGTTATGTTTAAATTTTGTTATTGGTTATTGTTATATGTGTTATTAATATTTGTGTATTGATTTGTAATTGTTTTTTTTTTTGTTTTTTGTTTTAAATGGTTATAGAGAATGGTAAACTAGCTCAGTTTACATATGGTGGTTTATTCGTTGTTAGTTCTATTTCATCAACTTCTACATTCGATCAAATTTGTATTGATCTTTGTTCTAGGTTTAAGGGTTTGAGACTTGGTTGTTTTGAGTTGCGATATGCTTTGAATGAAAATCCTACTTGTCTCTTAGATTGTAGTGCGGATGTTATGAATATGTT
Organism: Malus fusca; assembly: GCA_035220775.1. NCBI lineage: Eukaryota > Viridiplantae > Streptophyta > Magnoliopsida > Rosales > Rosaceae > Malus > Malus fusca. The sequence continues at coordinate 15,645,897 of CM069072.1, forward strand.
GCTGGTTCTTGATGTTGTTGGAAAATCTATCGTATAAATATTGGTTATCGATAAATGTGCTCGTTCTATAGTTCATTACCTACGGATAACATATCTTCTTTGTGTTGTAGAACATGCTCTATGATTATTGTTAGTGAAAATGATCATTTAGGAAGTATGGTTCTTATGGTATCCATATTTATATGTCATGTGAATGAAATAGTTACATAGAATTTGAGGGGCAAGTTTTTAAGGGAGGTGGTGTTGATTTCTGAGATAAGTTGAAGAAGTTTTCTGTTGAATGGGGTTTTGATTTGAAGTATTTGAAGAATGATAAGAATCGCATTAGTGCTCAGTGTTCTAGGAAGGAATCTAAAGGTTGTCTTTGGCGTGTGTATGTGTCCAAGTGTGATATTAATGACTTTTTCATTATTCGGAAGTTGCATAATGTGCATACATGCAAGGGTATGATTAGAAAGAAGAAAAACAAAGTTGTTAGCCATCAGTTTGTTGCTTTTCTCATCAAGGATATGGTTCAATCAAATCCTCTTATTAAACTGAAAGAGATTATTTCAAATTTAAAATAGTTTTAGGGATTAGATATTGATTATTTTACTGCATACTTTGGTAAAGAGATGACAGTTTTTGAGCGAAATGGTGACGATGTCGATGCTTACAAGTTCTTGCTTGGTATGTTGAATCTGCATGTTCAAGCAATTTTGAATCTTTGTTTGAGCTTGAAGTTGTATCAAAGATCAATAGATTTCTTCGTTTGTTCGTTGCTTATGATACACTGATTAAATGCTTCTTGTTTTATCTCCCGATGTTATTCATTGATGATACTTTTATCAAGAGCAAATACAAGGGCACACTTCTATCTTGATGTGCAAAAAATGACAATAAAGGTGAGTTAATAGTTTTTGACTTTATATTCGATTATCTGTTTTTTGTTTCTTTCTATCTTGATGTGCAAAAAAGTTTCAGAAATAGTTGAAGCACAGTTTAAGAAATAGTTCAATGATATTTATAGAAGTAGTTTAATCACAATTTTATAAGTAGTTGATACTTGACTGTATTTATTTCTTTTTGATGTGCATAATGTTAAGTACTAGGTTTAATGTTTGGCTTCCCTTGTCAAAAATTGTAAATAGTACCAAACATGCTCATAATTTAGAGTTAGGATACAATGTTGATATGGAATTTCAACTGGGATTGAACTTGTCAAAGCACCAGCCTTCTACACTACAAAAGGTTTGAATCATACATTCATTTGCATATCAAGCTTATTTTTTCAGATTCCTTTTGTTTAGTGTAGTTGTCTAGTCAAAAATTCCATCTGTTGTCCAGCTGTCCATGCACACAAATTAAGATAGCCCATATGGGCCATATGACCCTTTTTCCTGAATATGGATCTTCAGCTCTAGATCTTTCCAGATTGATTTTGCACCTGACACATGGCCTTTCTTGTCCCCTTTCTTGTTTGAAACTCAGCCCTATTTATAAAGTTTATGCTAAGGTTCATTTGGTTTTTGGGGTTTGAGATTGGAAAAGTTTTTTAGAGTTTTATTTTCATCTCCATCTCAAATCTTCTAGGAGCATTACGCATATTTTACGGGTAATGTTCTTCATTGAATATTTCTATACTTATCTTTGAATTTGCTTGCTTAAATTCGTTTTATATGCTCATTTGTTTTGGCTAGGAGTTTTACATTTTTAGAAAAGATGATTTTAGCTTCGAGTTACCTTTTGTGTTCTTACTTGAAAACCCTGGCCACAAAATCACACTCATGCACTAAATACCCACATCATTTCATATTAGGGTAGCATTGTTTTTGTGATTTTTATTTCTGTTTTAGGTCAAGTTTTTCCAAGTTTCAAATTTGTGAATTGACCTATTTTTTGGATTCTTGTTAGTTTCATCTTTCAAGTGTTTGACTGTTGAAACTGACTAGAGATCGAATCCAGATTTGCATATCATTGCCGTATCAACATATGCATAGTTTGTGTGTTGGTCTCGGTGCCACAAGGTGAAGAGTTAAGGAGGAGCTGCCATCTTGTGAATACGGGAGACAACACTATTTCGGTGCCACAAGGTGAAGAGCTCAGGATGAGCTACCACTTGGTGAAGACCAAAGGAATACATCTCGTGTAAGGCAAGGTTGGACAAAGGTAAAAATGCTCCGTAGATAGGGATCTAGGAATTGAGCTTGTGTGGTCTTTGTATGAACCTTAATTATACTAGTGGATTAGACTCAGTGGAGAGTCCCCGATTTTTTAACCCAAAGGTGGGTTTTTTCGGTCAAAAACTTCCTATGTTCTTTGTCTCTTAAGCTTGTCCACATAACTTATTTTCTTGCATATGTTTCATGAATCCTATGAATTGCTATTTGATATGTGTTAGAGACTAATTTTACACTGCATATTATGAGCAATGAACTGATTTGTTGTTGACTAAGATAACTCGTAGTGAACTAAGTTTGGTTCATAGATTTGCGTTTAATTAACTGACAAATCTGTACTTAGTTGACTGGTGAGCTTGACTAGTCAAACCACCATACTTTAATTCACAATTACTTTGTTATTACTGTTCGGTTAATGAACCGATATGTAAATGTGTTCAAGCTTAGGAATTATTGCTGTGAAACTAATCTGGGATGACTCTGATTAGTTGAACGTATTGGTCAATTAAGTTTTGCTCTTACGACTACACTTTATATCACTGGCTAACTTGTGACTAGTTGACTAGCTCATTTGACTATTCTACTATGCAAAGTTAATTTTTATTTGCAGGATATTCCTCTTAGTACCCAATTTCAAGTCACTAGTAGAAAAAAAACATTTGCGCGACAGATCTTTGTGTGATGAAGCAAACAACGTCGTGCACGGGTGCTTTGCGCGATGAAATTAAGACACTGTTGTGCAAATTTGTCGCACATTGTGCGACGCAAGGTTTTGTCGCGCAAATGGGCCTTGCTCAACGAAGAAATGACCCCATCACGCAAAGTTTGGCAGAAAACCGCGGGTAAGCGCTTTATTGGGGCCAAACAAATGCGCGATGAAATATTTCCCACAAAGTATTCAGCCCGATGCTTTTGAATTGGAGGAATCAATACTATATTTAGTGCATGGTTATGCACGACAAAAGATTCGTAGCACAAGGTCCCCAAACTTCCTTTAAATTTGTAGTTTCGCTCTCCCTGTTCTTTACAATTCATTTCGGAAACGCTTTACTTTTTTTTGGATTACAATTCCAGTTGTTATTTGAATTTTAGTACAATGGCCGACTCTAGTACTCGTTCATCATGATGTGAAAAATAAGGTTTTATTAAGTTCTTTTGAGCAACATTTACACATGCAATTAACAATTAAAGACAGAATTATGCTTGTATGTACTCAGAAACAAAACTTCGCCCATTAAAATTCAAAGCCTAGTAGTTGTGAACCAAGACTCAACTCAAATCAAAGAGAAATGAGTTGAGATTTCTTATACCTTTGTTGAATCCTCATTGCATAAGCAAAGGTTAATCACCCAAGAGAGAGTGTCTTCATTCCTTGCTTCTTGGCTCAATGGATTTCTTGGAGGAGGATGGAATAATGGATTCTCCAAGTTCCCAAGAAAGGGAACCTCTAAGTTTCCACACCAAGGAAATACTTGAAGAAGAGAAGAGTAACTTGGGGAGGATTTGATGCTAGTGAAATCCTCCCCAAGGGCCGGCCTCCTAGAGAGAAAATGAGAGTTTTTGTTCTCTCCAATTTCCTCAAAAGAAAACCCTAAATAAATTTGGCCTATAAATTTCCTTATATAGCCTCACATTTGAGTGGGATAGTTGAAAATAAACCAAACCCTATGTATGGCCGACCTTGGGGTTATTATTGGGCATTTGGGCCCTTTGTATTTTAAGTTGTCATACAACCTAAGTTATTGGGCTTGACTATTCGAAGCCCATTGGGCCATGAGGCCCAAAACTAACCCGAGGTCTAAAACGAACTTATTCGTTTGATTAATTAATTTAATTAACATATTAATTAATCCTAACCATAAACAATTAAACTATTTAATTGTCCTTACTCAACTCCATTGTTTCTTCAATATTTACCGTACACGGTGTACGATCCATTAGGTCATTCTCTAAACCAATACTCTTGATCACATTGTTTGGATGATAGTTTATTCATGTCTACTATCCAATGTGATCCTCTCGTTTATATGATTACCTTGAATGTGATTTGGAACATACTTCCTGAATCGTATTCATTTGCAATGGCTATAGACTCTAAATCATATCATAGAGTATTCTCCTTTAATGGTTTAAAGGTTAGAGATCCCTTATTGCACACTCACATATGCCTCTATGATTAGGTAGCTTAACCCCAACAATGCTGTGGACATTCTCAACAAAATGCCTTTTAACATAATCAAAGATTAAGGACCTAACCATATGACAACTATGGTGTCTCGGGTCAAAGGACTACTTTATATTATCCCAACCATGAGTTCTCATGTGACATGAGTATGAGAACTCCTCGTTGATCGTGTTCAATGGACTCATTCTCTATTGAGCACCTACATACTTCTCTTGGTGTCAATCATACCAATGACTCAAGACTAGTCACTCTCTCGGCGAGAAGACATAACATGTACTGATGTTAACGGATCGTCAATGCCCAATTGGCAATCCTATGATTAGGAATGTTTAGGATATGTGCATGGAAGAGAATTGTCTCATGAATCTAACTTCTTTAAATCACATTCTCCTAATTACATATTCCTTGAACTTATTGTTTAAGCGTATAACATTTATATGAGACGGCTTCAAACAATAATCTTTGTCCTTATATTAAGCTAGTTTAGTTTAACATATGAAATATCCGTAAAGTATCATCATATGATTGGATTTAGGGCACATTTTCAACACATCAAAGAGAATCGAGGGCAAAGGTTCTGAAAAAGGTAATACGTACTAAATTTTGTGATTTGTATAAAGTATATATATTTTGCTTTACTATTTTAAATTAATAGTTGTGGGTAGACAAGAAAAATAAGAGAGTTGCACCTCGGGTCTGATACACTTTTGGTGGGAGTCGCTACCGAATCACGTATGAAGAATTAAAGGGATTTGGGGAGTCGGAGATGCGCTCCAGGTTTAGGTGCAACATTGGGTCATTAGTGCGTAACAAATGTTTTGATTGAGATATTGGCAAAACTAACCCAAATCTGATGAAGTGGATCGACAACATATCAAGTTTTCTTCCCGAGAGTGGAAGTTTGGCTCAACGTGAAGCAGAATTGCAGCGAATACCTACCACCGACGGCGGAGTAGGGTTGGTTTATTATTATTTATTATTTATTTTTATGGTTAATTAAATAATGACATTTGACTTTTAAGTTTTTATTTATGAATGGTACTTTTCAATATGCCCTTAATGTTTTTGTTGAATGAAATGGTATTGTAATAAATGTTTATATTAATTAAATAATTTCTTGATTTATTTGGGCGTGATTTATTTATGGGTTTAAAATAAATAAATTAACAAATGAAAAATAAATATTTTTAAAATAAGAAAAATAAAATTAAATGTTGCGCGACAAAGGTTCGTCTTGCAAAGTTGTTTTGCGTGACGAGTTCTTATACTTCAAGCGACGAGGGTAAATCGATCGCGTAAAACTGGTTTGTGCGATGATTATGGGATTTTGTCGCTATAACTTGCGCGACGAAACAACAAAATCGTCGCGCAAAGGTTGGCAGAAAAATGCGGGTAGGGAAAAATTTGGCACCAAAGTTTTGCGCGATGAAGTTGTTTGTCGCACAAGGTGTGGGAGATGAAAGGAAAATAATGAGATTTATGTGGGATTTCTAGTGACTAGCATGCATATACAATTCAAAATTTATATACATAAGCAACGGAAGCATGTTAACACATAATATCAAAGCTATAGTCATGCAAATCCCCTTTAAGAAGCATAGGTTTATATAAGATGCATCATAACATTTTATTGAAGAACAAAGTGTAAGAGTAGATTTATACCTCTTGATCTAGACTTGAGACCAAGGATAGACCACCTCCAAGCCCTTTGTTGTTGGAACTCCTTGAGCCTAGCCTCCCTCCTTGCTTCCTCCACTTTGCTAGAATGAGTGCTCCTTGATTCTCCTTTAGTCTCCAAGATAGAAGACCTCTAAAGATCCACACCCACTAGTGTAGTGAGATGGATGGAGGAATAACCAAAGGGTGAGAAGATGATTAGCTAAACCCCCTTTGGTGGCCGGCCTTGTGTGTGGTTTTTGAGAGAGAGAGGTTTTCTTCTTTTGTGAAAAATCAACACACAAAACCCTAATTAACTTTTTCACTATAAAGTTCCTTTTATAACATAAAGAAACAAGTCAACAACTTGACTTTCTCTCTCCCTCTCTTTGGCCGGCCCTTTGTGTTTGGTTTGGGCTTTGGGCTTTTATCATTTCAAGTCATCCTATGCTTGAATAAAAGCCCAATGGGTTTAAGCTCAATGGGCCCAAATAAACGCGAACTTTTCTTTAAGCCCAAAACGATCTTTTATCGCTTTTATGATTTCTTTAGACTTTCTAATTAATCACAACACTTAATTAATCCAATTAATTATTTCCATCATCCATTAGTTGTCTCACTACAAGAGTGTATCGGTGTACAATCATTTTAGGTTCTAATTAGCAAGGCAGTGAGGTGATTGGCACCAATCCAATTGATTATATTTAATCCAATCACTTAGTGAATTAAAACTTACTTTTAATTCTCCTTCTTCTTTGACAACTACTTATTTAATCATCTAGAAGAACTCACAAGCCATGAGTGACATCTAACCATATATCATGGCTACCCAAGCTAATGTAGAATTTGTTCGGAGAACCTATTCAGTTGGAATTACAATGTAATTCGATCCTTCTCTAAAACAATACTCCCAATCACACTATTAGGGTATGGATATATATTATGTCAAACCCCTAATGTGATTATTCCATGTTATATGATTCAATTGAGTCGTATAGGAACGTTTTCCTTTATTACGCTCGATACTTCGGCCGAAGATTCCCGAATCATATCTTAGAGTATTCAACCTCTCATAACGAGGATTAGAGATCCCTTGTTGCGCATTCACTTGCCTCCATGGCTAAGTGGCTTAACCCCAACTATGCCGTGGACACCCGCGGATTGAGTGACTTTGACATAATCAAAGATCAAGGACCTAACCACAAGACAACTATGATGCCTCAGGTCAAAGGACTACTTACATTATTCCAACCATTAGAGTTACTTGCTTGACATGTGAGTATACCTCCATGCAAGTACTCTCGTTCGATTGTGTTCAGTGAACTCATTCCCTTAATGAGCACCTACATACCTGTCTTAGTGTCACTACACGAATGGGATGAGACTTTCCATCCTTCCAATTAAAGGGGACATAGTATGTACTGGTCTTTGTATTGTTAGTATCCCTCTGACAATCATATGACCATGAACCTTTTTGGACATGATGGTTATGTGAAGAAGGTCTCTGTAGTCTAACATCATTAGATTACTTCTTCCATCGATCCATTGTCCATGGATTCACTATTTAGGACATATATCGTTTATTGAGATAGTCCTAATTAGTATCTTTGCCTTTTGATGTATAAGAGTCATCTATACACACATTCATTGTCCTGAAAGGTTTCTTCCAAAGATTGACTTTCAGGGCATATTTCCAACAATCTCCCACTTGCACTAAAGTCAATCACTAGTGTATCTCATAGATGCTAGTTGAGTGAACTTATGCTCGTAGGTTAACTTGGTTATGTATTAATCCCCTTTTATTTAAAAAGGGATTTACTTATCAAATGTTTCTAAAACATTTGATGATGTCTCTTTCTTGTGTTCAAATACTTTGATGAGACCTTGATTCCATGGCTTGAGCTATCGCCCCATTACGTCGTAGTGTCCAACTAACGACCTTATGGTTTGGATTCAATCATTGGTTCTATAAGAACCCCTTCTATTCAAAACACATTTTGAAGCAGTTTCTAAAACAATATATCGCCATATATTTCGTTTGTATAGTTTATACATACTTTGCTCCAACCTTGAGACCATTGTAGTACAATACTAACAATACATTCATATGATTAGTACTTCATCCATTATGAAGTTCCATTTGTTTAAATGGGTTATTTTCACTTTGGTTAATTACCTAAGTGAATGCACGCTTCCAGAGTTCTACTATGATGTTCCTTTCTCAAAGGCAATAATACTCTATCAGTTGCTATGGTTCTGATCCTGGGCTATAGTAATATCTTAAAGTGACAACCCCTGTGGTTTTTCACCTTTGGATATCATCTCACAAGTCCATACATGTGTCCCTTTTGGGATTTTGTGACACATTCATTATAAGGGTCACGAAAGTGATTTTCTATCATATAGGAAAATACTTTCTCAAACCTTCAACATTTGAGATTTAATTTCCCCATATAACATCCTTGAGATAGCCTTGCTATACCATTATGTCCAATTTCAAGTCTATACTTCAAAATTGATCGTGTCACGTTTTGTCATTTTTGAGTAACATCTATGCTTTATCAAGTCTATCAAATAGACTTTATTCATACCGTGTTGCTCAAATTATGACATCACTCCCACTGGCCTTGTTGTAACTTAGCATTCATTCAAAAATTTAACACTTATATTTTCTTGATTTGAATGCCTATTGCTCCCACTAACTTGTCTTGGATCTATTTACAATCATTGAGATCCATTAGTTTGTTTGATGATGTCTCAACAATTTTGGGACTATCAACAACTCTAGCTAACACAAGTTATTTAAACGAACATACACTAAAGAATTCCTTCTCAAGTAATTCCATTTGAAATGTGTGACTTGTTTTATCAAGTCTATTCATTTAATTATATGGTGTTATACACCATACTTCAAGTTTTAGTCATACTAAGACCTTTAATGTAGTCATATAAGAATTACCCAAGTCTTTAGTGGAAGCATGGCTCTTACTAAGGATATAGAAACTCAACCATTCCTTCTAGGTGGTTGATATAATTCTTTATCAAAACTACATAGAGCGTTATCGTTACAAGAGGTGCCGAATTTGGATTGTCTTGTTGTTAAACCATATGTTGTGACTCATTTTGAAACTATTCCCTTTTGTTTCATCAATTTGTCCATATGCTTTGTTATTAGCTTGTTCTCGTAAAAGAGAATGATGGACAACTCCCAACATATAACCATTTTATGCTAGGTTGACGAAACCAACAGTCACAGACTATTCTTTAGAATGTTACACAACATAGAATTTTAACGTTTTGAAGAGCTTGAGTCTTTTAACAATTAAAATTACAAACTCTTAATAATAGTGAAGTACTATTATTCTTTAGACAACTATAAACCAATCATAGTCAAGTTTATATCATTTTTCTCACCTCCCACTATTTCTCATGACTTTAATGAGAAATCACTTCATACATTCAAAATGTATAAATGTGGAGTATACGGGTAGAGGACATTGTGGAGTAGCTTTAAAACCTTTCAAGCTCATTTGTTTCAATCTCCACTAAGTCGATGTCTTGCTATTAAGTGACTAAAGTCTTTAAACATTTCATAGATTTAGACACATCATTCTTGGTTTAATCACTAACACACTTGACATTTTAAAACGATTTTAAGAATGCCCAATTAGTTGTTCAAAACAACTAATTGAATCAAGAGTGATCTTGATTATTGTGGTTTAAGTGATAACCATATAAGAAACGTTTTTCTTTATTATTTATATCATTATAATGTGATCTTCCTTTTCAATTCATATAGAACTCATATGTAGACAATTGGAACCAAATCTAAAGATTCATTGTATCCTTCTATGTCCTACATGTGAGATCTATCCATAATTGATAAGTCTAAAGTTTGGATATCGCATTACATAAGTGATATAAATCTTGTATCTCAACTAGGATACAACAAGACAATATTCAATTCATAACACTACTTTAAGGAAATAATATAGTAGAAGGCATTCATCACATTACATTGATATGATAATTCAAACATTCATAATGTTTAATACAAAAAGAATTAGCTCTATACATTTAGATACTAATTATATACCTTCATTTAGGCACCAATAGTGGTCTTCCATCATATGAAGCCACATAATAAGTTCTTAACAAAATAAGAAAGTTTAAAGACTATCTTTAAGTGCCTAACAAACTTCCTAAGTAGTTAGCAAAAATATGGTGGCCGAACCCTTCTCCAACCTTTTCCTTGCTTGTTCATCTTCTACTTGGCTTCTCCAACATTTTGAAATGAGACTAACAAAACTAAATTTGTTGTCTACAGGGTTTTTTTATACGACTATCGATGAAAAACGAATTTGGATGTATATTTTCTTCAACGATTTCATTAACATTAATTGTAGTTAATTTATTTGTTTTTTTAGCATTTATGTGATATAATTTATTTGTATGCAAACAATGTTTTTTGTTGTATAAAGTTAATAGTACTTAAATTCATACATTTTTTTTCATGAAAACTTAGTTTCCCATTTGAGAACTAGTTGGATTTCGCACATGGATGAGAAAACATGACTGCGGTTCAATTAATTCTTGAATTGCCCCATTTTTTTGGATAGTTTGGGCATGCAAATTTATGTGTCGTAATTTGCGATTCACGGATTAGATTTCGATCGTGAGAAATTTGGTAGCATGTCTTTGCATTCTTTGAGTGTTGCTTACATATTAATACGTACGTGCTGCACTTGAAGAACAGCAGGGATATATTGCCAAATTTTTCTGACTTCAAAATCCAATCTAATAGAGCTGTAAAATACGGCACATAGGTGTGCATTCCTGAATGGGATAAGACCCTTACTGGAGGCATAAAATGGCATTTTATAATTGAAGTGTTTGTAACCATTGTGATTTTTTTTTTCGTAAGCGATATGGGCAGACAGTGGATACAGAATCCTAACAGATGTGCAAACGAATACCTGGATGGAATAAATCAGTTTATTGATTTTGCAATGGCACACAACTGGGGTTCACCTCTAATCTGGTATCCATGTAGGAAATGTAACGACTCAATGGTTGAGTATTATAAAAATGTTCGATACCATTTAGTAAGACATGGTATGATGGAGATGTATACTACTTGGAACCATCATGGGGAACGATTAATACATGCTTCATCTTCACACGTGACCTCATTAGATGAGACTGTTGAATCTTATGTGGATCCAAACGAACAAATTATGGATATCCTAGATGATGCTTTTCCAAACGCCTCGACGAATTTGCACCAGGAAGAGGGAGACGTCCTTCTAATCATGGATAGTGGAGCATTTAAAATTATGAAAAACTATTAAAAAATGCCTTATACACCGGTTGCAAGAACTTTTCGATACTTACGGCTATTGTGGAGTTAGTGCATGAGAAAATTAAGTTTCGTATGTCGAACCAATGCTTTGATTATTTTTTGGGGCTTTTCAAGTGGATGCTTCTAAAGGACAATTGCTTGCCTAAAGATCATAAAAGTACGAAGAAGGTGTTGAATGGTTTGGGATTTGGGCTATGAAAAAATTCACGCGTTAAAAAATAAGTATATATTGTTCAATACTAAGAATGAAGTGCTTGATAAATGCCCTATATACAAAGAGTCGAGGCTTAAAATGACAACTCAAAACAGAACAACGAAGATTTCACAAAAAGTTATGCGTTATCTTCCACTAAAGGCCAGGCTTCAACGTTTGTATATGTTGATGCATACTGCTAGAGACATGAGATGGTATAAGGATAGACGGGTGGATGATTACTTGATGAGGCATCCTGTTGATGAACAGGCGTGGAAAGAGTTTGATCGGTTGTACCTCGATTTTGCGTGAGAGCCGTGAAATGTAAAATTAGGACTTGCCACAGACGGATTTAATCCGTTCGGGGTTCTAAACAAAAATCACAATACTTGGCCAATCTTCGTACTTCCGTAGAATTGGCTGCTGGAATTGCATGAAGAAAGAATATATGATGATGACTATGTTAATAATCGAGGATTCATGCAAGTCTATCGATGTTTATCTACGACCATTGGTCCATGAGCTGAACTATTTATGGGAAAACAAAGTTCTGACATACAATAAAGCAAATGGGCAGATGTTCACCTTGCGAGCAACAGTGATATGGACTATAAACGATTTTTCCGCGTACGCTATGATGTCCAGGTCCAGTACTAAGGGTTATTTGGCATGCCTAGTTTGCAAGGAGGACGTAATGTCTTCTTGGCATGCGGGGATAATTGGTTACCTAGGGAATGGTCTGAAGATCATATTTTGGCTCAGTTGAATCGTTTGGATTTTGGCCCGTTCGACAAATCGGTAAATAAGACTAGAACAGACACCCATCTTAACTGGACACATAAAAGTATGTTGTTTAAGTTGCCGTATTAGTCGAAATTAAAACTGTGTCACAATGTCGATGTTATGCATGTTAAAAAGAATGTGTTTGATACACTGGTCGGAACTATATTAGAAATCGAGGAAAAAACAAAGGACAAGACCAGAGCTCGCATCGATTTGGAGTGAATAGTCACGTTTGTGGATGATGATGGAGGGTGAGATAGCCAGAAAGGGGCTTGCATCTTTTTTGGTAAAACCAGAAAAAAGGAAAGAGTTTTTACAGTTTTTATCCTTTGTAAAGTTTCCATATGAGTATACTTCAAATAATAGTCGATGCGCAAACGTGGACGGTGGCAAATTTTCTAGGCTGAAGAGTCACGATTGTCATGTCATACTGCAATGCCTACTCCTGGTTGGTATTCGACACCTTTTGCACGAAGATATGGTAAAGCCGATTATGTTGGATGAGATACTTTTTTTTTTCTTTTCTCAATTATCTTCTAAGACGTTGCGAAAGTCTGATGTTCAATAGTTATGTGCTGACATTATCGAAGAGTCACGATTGTCATGTCATACTGCAATGCCTACTCCTGGTTGGTATTCGACACCTTTTGCACGAAGATATGGTAAAGTCGATTATGTTGGATGAGATACTTTTTTTTTTCTTTTCTCAATTATCTTCTAAGACGTTGCGAAAGTCTGATGTTCAATAGTTATGTGCTGACATTATCGAAGTCCTATGCAAGTTTGAACAAATATTTCCACCATCTTTCTTCACAAGCATGATCTACGTGATGACTTGCCGGACACATCAACTATCAATGGATGTATCCAATAGAAAGGTATAACATCCTCAGTAATTTATTAATTCTTGATCAATTGACGATTTAACTTATTTGAATGATAACATTTTTAGTTTTTTGCTTGGTAAGTTAAGGAAGAGTGTACTGAACAAGATTAAGCCCAATCGAATGATCAATTATGCAGGCTTAGGTTGCATTTGAGACGAATACTTTTTGTTCTATGTACTTACAAGATGTTGAGACGACGTTCAATCGACCACAACGCAATAATGATAATGGTGTGAGAAGGGAAAAACTTTATGTTTTTGCCCAATTACATGACCATTTGGCAAACCGGTATGAGGCAATTCATATACTGAAAGGGACATACAGGTAGCCCGTTGGTTCATACTTAATAATTATGACGAGATAATGGAGTACCTGGATGAGCGTGAAGAGTTGATGAAGCGGGAACATCCTTCGCATTGATATGATGTGAAGCACCGTGAATTGTTTCCTTGTTGGTTTCACGAACAAGTTGTTTGGGCTTTTTTTTTGGGTTATTTCCAAAAATATAATTTCATGTCAATTGTGTTAAATTTTGGTAAAACCAACATGTCGAATGCTTGTTATAAATTAGGTGAAAATTTGAAAGAAACCAATTCCCTCGCGAACACTGAAGAATTATACAACTTGGCTGTTGGACCCCTAAGCGCGGAACTGTACTCAGGATGTCATGTAAACGGCATTAAGTTCATAGAAGCTGATCACAATTACAAGTTGTGTACTCAAAATAGTGGGGTACATGTCCTAAGAATGAGGGATATTGCAGACATTGATTTCTGTGGCAAACTAACAAATGTTGTGCAATTGCTTTACAAAGATCGTTGCCAAGTCATCCTTTGTAATTGTTGTTGGTTCGATATAGACCCTTGTAAGAATGGGAGCGTTAAGTGGGATGATGGTTTAATGTCGGTGAACACTAACTGATGTTGATACAGTGAAGACCTGTACATTTTGGCAACGATGGCCAAACAAATTTTCTACATCGATGACCCAAAGGCCGGGAGGGGATGGAAAATTGTTCAAAGGATTGATCACAAAGGGGTGTATGATATTCCGGATCGAGGTCCTGTTGACGATGAAGATGACGACAACTTTGCCGACCAACTCCTCGAAACTTCGACATAAATTGGTGCAGACACACTTCGAAATACTAATATTGTCCAAGAACCATTTCAGGTAGCTAGAGGTCCTCAAATCAAAATTCTTATAGACTCAATTACAATTGATCTAGAGAGTCTCCTAAGATACAATCCACCTGAGGCAGCGAACGACGATGTTGATGTACCAATGGACGAAGATGAATGGGAGACTGAAAGTGATGAAAATGAGGATTGTGATATTTATTGTACCAAGGATGAGGATTAATCACAACTTTGGACTTATGTGCAATGAAGGATAAATTAAATTTGTAACAACTTTTTGTTCCAATTTAAATTTAAGGAAGATTGCGCGACGAATAAAACATAAGTCGTCACGTATGATTTACTTGCGCAACGAAGATCAATTACTCCATCGTGCAAGTCCAACAATTTAATTACACCCCGCCAAAATTAAAACCTTTGCGCTACAACGATGTCGTCGATTGTAATGTTTTGTCACGCAAAATTTAATTTAATATGTTTAATTTATCCTTTATTTTACTACAGATTTAAATTTCAGTTTTCGAACATGCGCGACGAAATCATCTTAGTTTGCAAGGACTTTGCACGACGATTTAAGATGATTTCGTCATGCAAGGGTCTTCAATAGTAAAATAATTAAACGAAAAATTGGGCGGATTTTAAATTTTTCATTAAAGATTGTGCGACGCACCTCTCTCTCATTCTTCCTTGCGAACCCAACTGCTCTCTCTCGCCGTCCGTCTTCCCAAACCTCTCTCTCCAACCCAAGCTCTCTCTCACCCTCTCTCTCACCTCTGTCACCTTTCTCTCTCAGGCAAGTCTCTCGCCATTGCAACAACCACAACCCTCGGCCGCCATCTCTCACTTCGTCGCAGGTAACCTTTCTCTTTCTCTGTCACCTCTCACACTCACCGTAGTTTAATTCATTGGTTAATTTCAATTTTAACTGAATGTTGTAGGATTAGGGAAATTAGGGATTGGGAGAATTAGGGATTTGGGGAATTAGGGGTTTATGGCGGGATGGGGATTTGCGGTTCTAGGGATTTAGGGGTTTAGGAATTTAGTTTAATTTTCTAATTTTATGATTAAGATTTCAGTTTTAGGCATAATTAACTAGAGCTTTAGTACCCGCACGTTGCCACGAGAATATCAAATGAATTATAAGTTGTATAATAGTGTTAGAATAAGAGATTAAATGAGTTGCAACCACAACCATAGATATGTCAAAAAAACTATTTACATAAAATATGAAAAGTATTCACATAAAATATATATTAGTTGTTGACAACTCTATATACACCTATATAGTTGTTCAAAATATAACAGATTGTACAAACATGAGTTTTTTAAATTTACCTGCTTTACCTTCTCCACACACTACACGCCTGGGCCCTTATTTTTTTGGCGGTCTAAAAGCTTGCAAAACGCCGATTTGGACTATTTCCATTTTGTTAGAAAGTTGCTCAACCAAAATCTAAATTTCATCAATTTATGAAAACATGAATATACAGATTAAATTGCATGTAAATAATGTACAAATAATGTTCACCAAAAAAGAGAATGTATAAATAGAAAAATATCAATTGGCAAAAGAAATCTTAACATAAATACAACAATAAGAAATCTCAGATAGAAAAAAAATATCTACTAACTACCATACAAAAATATAATGTGTCATACAAAACTTAAAGCTTTTACTTGCGTACTTTTCTTGATGAGCTGCAAAACTCATAATCTCTTCTTGATGCAATCTTACTTAATCTCAAATTTGTTAATTACTTCAAAATGATCCGTTTAATATCTAGTCCACAAAGTTATATGATTGACTTTAAATACATCTCCATTGTGTTTATTCAATCCTTTTTTATTTAAAGAAAATTAATAAAAATAGCTTGAAAACTTTGAGTTTTAAATATAAGGACAAAATAAAAAGTAAAATGAATAGTATTATGATTGACTTTTTAGTGTAAAAATGTGGTTTTGAGATATCCATCGAAATGAATTCACACAAGATCAAACTCAACAAAAAACAAATTCCAATGATTTAAATAAGAAATGCATACAGAATAATGAAGAAGTGGAAGCAGGGAAACCATACCCAAAACAACGATTCCCACTCCTGCCAAATTTCAGATTTTTTAACAGATGACGTCAAGGGCAGAATCCGCTTTTAGCTGGCAAAGCCTCGACAACACTACGAGGCTGGTTTGGTATTGCTGTGCTTTGAAAAAAAGCTGCTGTGAGAATAAGCGGCTGTGCTGTGAGAATAACCGGCTGTGAAATAAATCAGTAGAGTGTTTGGTAAACTTTTTTGTAAAAGTGCTTTTGGAAAAAAAAGCAGTCTAATAGTGGGTATTTTCATTAAAGAAGCACTGTAGCTCCGTGTGCTTTGAAAAAAAGCCAGTTTTCCAAAGCTGCAAATAGTAGCTTCAGTTTTTTCCTTTGATTTCAACTTATTCTCACAGCAGCTTCCAAAATAAGCTTTTTTTTTCAGTTTACCAAACACCTAAAACCCTCACAGCTTTTTTTCATGGGTGTTTTTTTTTTAAGCACCTCACTCCCAAACTAGGTCTACATCTCACCGTAAAACCAAACCATTAGGGTTTCGTTAGTTCAAATCAATAAAAATCTAAAAAAAAAAACAAATCAGCTGTTATAAAACGCACCTTGGTTCAATAGAATTTATCGGACAATAACTTGAAAACAGACCGTTCCCAAGCTAGGCTGAAAATTCGTCGGAAATCCGGCGACAACTCCGGTATGACAAACGGAAAAAGAGACGCAAAGTCTTCCCAGCGATTGCAAGTTCAGGATAAAACCTTGGAAACCAATTTTATGAGTTTCCACAGAACGTCAACAAATCTACGTTCACAGGGATGCACGACTTCTTTGAAAACGGAGACCGCAAGCGTAATCTCCAAAAAACAAAAATAAGGAACGCATGATAATAATTTAGAGGCCAATTTCATGAATATTTTGTGAAATAAAGTACAGAGGATTTAAGAGAAACGCAAGGTTTAGAAGAACAGAACGCAAAATAAGACGAATTGAAGCAGAGATCGGCAAGAGAGAAAAGCCAACAAAAGGGTAAGGGGAAGAAAAAACCTAATTGAAGGCTAAAGAAGTAGGAAGATGGACTTGTGCCCAACATGGGCAAAAAGGCCATTTCACTGCACCTAGAAGAGAACAGAACGGGGAACCAAGAAGAAATAGAGGGTAATTTCGCCATTTCATTGTTAATGAACAGTGTTAGAAAACAGAGTTTTAGTATATATAATTTTATAATTTTAGGGTTAATTATATGATGTTAGGATTAATGTATTAGTGTTAGGTATTATTTTATATTTTTAGGACTATATATAATATTAGGGTTGAGGGTTAATTTTATAAGTTTTGGATTACGTAGTACTTATTAGGATTAATTGTTAAATTAGTTAAATTTGTTAACTTTTAAATCCTAGGTTTAGGATTTTAGTTTAATTTTGTAATTTTAGGATTAAGATTTAAGTTGTAGGTATAACTTTTAAATTTTAGTGTTAATTTTATAATTGTAGGGTTGGTTTTATAATTTTATAAGTTTAGTGATAATTTTATAAGTCTAGTATTAATTTTATAATTTTATAAGTCTAGTATTAATTGTATAATTTTAGGGTTGAATTTTTAATTTTACAATTTTTGGATTTTGTAATTATTATATAAATTTAGGTGGCAGTAAAAAAGGACCAGCACAACCACTTGGTCCATGATGTTGGCTCTGTTATGCGCCACCACTGCCCCCTGTAGTGGGAGTAGTCTTGGAGAGCCGTCCCGGCGGAGCCCAAGGTCTTCGTTCTTCATGAGTTATCGGTTAGTATTGTTGACTTTTATTACTGTTTTTTTAATAAAGTAGTGAAAATTAATAAATTTTAACTTGATTAATAATTTTCCTATTTGCATCATGAGTATGATCTCCAAGACCTCGATGCCAAGCAAACCAAGTACATACGAGAGCTTTTCACCGGCCGGTTCACTTAGTGGAAGAGCAACCTCCACAAGAATTTCGAGACATACGAGGATCCGGCTGTTGCTCTAGCACATGGGTGCCCCATGGGGTTGGTGAAGCACCTTGAAGATTGGGTGTGGCTCTGCACCCATGTTCAGGACGAAAAATATCTCGTAAGTGAATTATATATATATGACTATATGTTAATAATATTGTATTAATATTTTGAATTTATTAACTACGGTTTTTTTTTCCGTTTAACAGAAAAAAGCCAAGGCCAATGCGATATATAGGTCAAAGAAGAAACTTCTCCACCAATCCGGCTTTCGACGCTTCTCCTATAGGATAGAGGAGCGACGTCAGGTAAACACATTTTAAAAAAAAGAAACTTATTAGTTTTACTCTCTATTACACAACTAATAAAATATTTGTTATTATTTTTTAATTCAGGCAAGGTCGAAGTTTCTTGCGATTGACACGTTTAATGAGGTGTACGTGCAGCACATGGATGAGTTGATGGAGCAGCTCCATGTAAATTTTTGTAGTTCTTAGATTTATAATTATTATTCATTTTAAATAAATGTTATATAAATATTAATTAACTTGTTTTTATAATTATAGGCTACTATGGTGGAGAAGAGACATGCTATCCTTGAGGAGGTGGCTTCCCAGCTTTCCCCTAATCAAGGAGGTGCCCCCCTAGGATGCGGAGTTTTGTATCATGATGGACACCCTCGACCAGAGACTCGGTCATAGGCCAAGGAAGGTGTATCGGGGCATGGGAAATGCCCGTCATCATGAGATGGGAGCCTACTATTCGATCTCAGCCTCGGGACAAGTCGCATCGTTGACGAAGTGGTAGCAGAACTCTAGCAGCAGGTGGTGGCCTAAAATACCCACATTGCAGCCTAGACTGCCCCATATCACCACCCAAAATGCCCATATTGCTACCCAGGAGTCTAGGATGATCTAGATCATCTTTGTGCTTTAGGTCCGACTTCAACATCCCCGCCGCTACTCTCCTTCTCATACACCTTCGACCTTCAAGGCCCCTGACCTAACACAGCCGACTAGTGGAGTTGATAGTTATGATTTTGTGTTGTAGTCTTTTTTTTTTTAAACATTCGTACTTTTTAAGTTTTTTCCCGCTTGTATGTACATTTTCATATTTATTTTAAATCAATATTTTTCCTTATCAATTAATGTTCCTAAATTAATTTAACCAAACAAAATTATTTTGTCTAAAATTCATTTTATAAACATTTTTTTTTTAAATTTAAAAATGCTTTGCGTGACGAAATAGTTTGTCGTCCCTATTAATACGCGCAACAACAGTGATAAATCTTGTGATAAGAAATCCTTTGTCCCTCTAAACTTTATGCGACGAAGAGACTTTTCGTCGCTCTGTCCTTGTAATACGAAAATTTTCATCCCTTTAAACTTCTTGCAACGAAAGTATGTTTGTCGCGTATGATAGTTTGTGCGACGAATGTGCTTTGCCCCTTTTAACTTAGTGCGATGAAGCTTTAATTTGTCGGACAAACACTTTTGCGTGACGACTGTTCTTCTCTTCGTCGCGCAAGACCTTTCTTTACGAGCCTTGCTGGACGAAGTGATGGTGACAAAGTGTTCCTCGTGTATTTTTTTTAGGTGACAAAAATATTCTTTGCGCGATGGTTATTGTTTTGTCACGATAACTGTTAAATGTAGTAGTGAGTTGTCTAGGCACTATTTATAAAACTGAACAAAAAATGATACACTACGTATGAAATTGCAGGAATAACTAGACACTCATGAAACTGCACCAATAACTAAACTTTTTTCTAAAACTAAACCAATAACTAGACACTATTTATGAAAGTGGATCAAGAATTAGACACTATTTCTGAAACTGTACCAAGAAGTAGACACTATTTCTAAAACTAGACCAATAACTACACTATTTCTTAAAAGTAGACTAAGAAATAGGCACTATTTTTTTATGCTGAGCATAAGTGGACACTAATTATTAAATTGGAACAAGAATGAGACATTATTTATGAAACTGAACCAGTTACTATACACTATTTATGAAATTGAACAACCACATATTTGTAGAAAAAGTATTTCGGCACTTACAAAGATGAATGAAGAAATATAGAGATTTTGTTCCTTGCCTTCTTGTGTTTCATTTTCGGACATGATGAAGAAAGAAGCATAAATTAAACTGGCGTCAATTGCTCCATCCACAAAATATGTTGTCAACTCAGTCTTTAGCACAAAAAGCTCAGTGGCCATGTTCCTTGTCTTGGGTATCATCCAAAAGTAGTCCATGTGTAAGAAAAAAAAAATATCACATACGTACATATTTATGCAGTTTTAAATGTTACATATAAAAAATTTCGTCAATATTGTAAACTTACAATTGATATTGTTTGTAAAATTCCTTGATTTTTTTTCTTGTGTTTCTTGTTCCAGAGTATGCCCTTGTATTTGAAGGGCATCAAATTTTTTTCTCCCTTCTTGTCTTCTTTTGAGGCTTATTCTTTGGTTCTTCAACTATAGTCTTCAAATGGGATTCCACCTTAGTCTTGGTAGCTAATTCACCTTTTGTTTCTTCAACTTTTGTTTATGCAACTATATTCTTCAAATGGGATTCCACCTCAGTCCTGGTAGGTAATTCAACTTGTGTGGCTTCAACTTTTGTTTCTGCAACATTAGTCTTCATAGGTGATTCACCTTTAGGCTTCTCCTTTTCTTTTTCAATGACAGGGTCCAAAGTTGTTTCTTATGATGAAGGACTTTCACTGTCACTCACTCCAAACTTGTATTTTATTTTCTTTTTTATTAACAAGCTATAGTCAAATCCTGGATCAAGCATCTGTTTCCAGTCATCCCTAGTACGTACATTCCAGATCATTATTCTCGTCAGTACCTTTTCCTCAATGACAAATTGTTTTCCTTTATTGTCATCCTTTTTATCATCCTCCGCAGTTGGTGTCTTCATCTTAACTTTCATTTCAACCACATTTGGAATTGATGAGGGTTCTTTCTTATCATTCAAGTCTTTTGGAAGTTATTGTCAAAAGCATTCAAATATGAAATTGGTGAGGGTTCCATTTCAGCCACATTTGAATGACTTTCTTCTAAATCATTCAGATAATCATTGATTTTCAAAGAATTTACGATGTTCTTTATCTGCATCTTTAACATTTCAGCATTCTGTGCATTGTTATTCTTCCACTGAATCTCTACTTTCCGTAGAAGCTTTTCAATTTCATTGTTAAGCATTTTATTTGTTTGACCAAGTATCAAGCACTTTCTGTTTAATGTGTTATGTGCATGTGTCATCATCTCCCTGAAGGTTAGGTACCCATTCTCAGCAATGCTCCTAGCATTCTTGAACTCATCAAATAGCTCTTCACTTATAACTGTATCCATACCGATTATGTGTTTTTGGATAGTGGCATCCAGCTTGATCATTTCCTCACCGAACAGTTGGTCAAATTCTGTTTGGGCTTCATTTATGTTGATATTCTAAAGTTCATCAGTTTGCTGCCCGTTCTTGTTCAGATTTCATTCAAGCTCTGTTGTGTCTTCTTTGTTTGGTTCGTCTTGCTTTTCAGAATGATCATCCATTTTATCAGTTTCAGCATTATTTTGTTGCCCATTATTGTTCACATTTTGATCAAGTTCTGTTGTGTCTTCTCTATTTTGTTCATGTTGCTCTTCAAAATCATCTTCCAATTTATCAGTTTTATCGTTAGTTTTCTTCTTTTTCTTTGCTTTTTTTTTTTGCCGTTTTCCCTTTGAAGATTGTTCTTGTGGTTGAGCATAAGGAACTTCAAAACCAATTTGCACATAGTAACATTAGACATTTGTCAATTTGCATAAAAATGTCCAACACTTTTTCTGAAAGTTGACCACACTATTTATGAAACTTAACTAAATTAAGCCACATTGTTTCTGGAACTACACTAATATAACCCACTCTATTTCTGAAAATGGATTAAAATAATGCACACTTTTTATGAAACTAGATGAAATTAACCAACACTATTTATGAGACTGAACCAAAATTACTTAAACTATTTCTGAAATAGCCACACAATTTATGACATTAACCAACACTATTTATGAAATAGCCACACTATTTTT
This sequence comes from Malus fusca, assembly GCA_035220775.1. Classification (NCBI taxonomy): domain Eukaryota; kingdom Viridiplantae; phylum Streptophyta; class Magnoliopsida; order Rosales; family Rosaceae; genus Malus; species Malus fusca. The sequence continues at coordinate 15,668,359 of CM069072.1, forward strand.
GGAACTACAGTAAAATTACTTAAACTATTTTTGAAACTGAAACACAATAAGGCATAAGCCACAACATTTTATGAAAGTGAACACAACACACAATTAATGAACAATTATTTTTTATAGAATTAGTTAACTTTTTATAGATGTTATTGGTCATATGTGATAGTTTTTTGTTTGGAGATTGTTTTGTACCTCTTGTGGTATGTGTTCTTTGTTTGGTTCATCTTCCTTGTTTGATTCATCATCTTCAGTATCTGCTTACTTCCTTTTATTGGCTTTCTTTTTTTGTCATTGTTTCTTCAAAGGCTCTAGATGCGGTTGATCAGAAGGAATAACATCTTTAAATTGCACACAGTCATATTAGATAGTTGGCATTTCATATGCTAAATGTCATTATTTTTGTGTTGGAAAACAGGTTCAAAGTTTGATAAATATGGACTACTTCTAGAACTGCAATCTGAAACTATTTCTGGATTTCTAGTATGATAATATTTCTAAAACTGTAAAGTCTAATTATTTGTGGAATGTAGAGTGAAATATATTGATTATTGGTGGTTACCTTGATTTTTTTTTCACTTGGACATCCTTGATTGCTTTATGTATTATGCTCGTGTTTCATCTTGTGATTGCTAGAATCATGTTTTCTCGTCCTTCTATTATCTTCACCAGATTTGTGTGAAGACATATCCAGTACTGTATGAATTAAGGAAGTGAAGTTAGTTTTGTGAAGTTTGTAAGAAACAATTCAAGTTCTTTCATACTACTATTTTGATTACTTACCAAAACAAAGGTCCCGCCACTTGTTGTCGGTTCTTCTCCTCCCTTCTTCTTTTTTGTTTGTGCTTTGTCAAGCATCTTGAATAGACAGTCTCTTACTGAAGGAAAAATTTTGTCCTAGCTAAGAACATGTATGAACATTTGAATACATATGCTAACAATTAACTCTTTAAAGTAGGCATGCATCCAAAAACAATTCATGAAACCCATGACTTTCAAAGCCTAGTATATGGTGAATCAAAAGACTCTTTAACAACATTAAAGAATATGAAGAATTTAGAGATTCTTTACCCTTGAAGCTCATCCTTGATTACACAAGGGATTCACCCAAGTGGAGGGCCTTCAAGTCACCTCCTTGCTCCTTGGATCTTCCTTGTGATTTTCCTCCTTTTAGTGCTCCTTTGCTTCTTTGAGGATTTGAGGATTAGTTCTCCAAAACACCAAAAGTTTGATGTCTCTATGTCTCTTCACCAAGGATGTAATTTGTGAGAATGAAAATGGATCACTTAGGGAAGTAAATTTGCTAGATAACTATCCCCAAGTAGCTTAGAAAACCCTAATTGAAAACAAAGCTATAAAGATGAATTTATACTTCATTTCTTAGGTGAGTGGCAAACTTGCAATTAAGCAAACTTGCATACCCTCACCCTAAATGGTTGGCCTATATGGTTATTGGGCTTATTGCCCATTTTGTTTTAGTTGTCATACAACTTAAACATAATGGGCCTTGTGGACCAAAACACTTTTGGGCCCCGAAGCCCTAAAACCAACTTAAAAGCCCAATACGAACATTTCGTATAATTAATTAACTAATTAATTAATCTTGACCATTCTTCAATTAAACCATTTAATTGCTTATCCATTTCATTTAATTGCTTCACATATATCCTTATTTGGTGTGCGATCCATTAGGTTCCAATTAGCGAGGCAGTGGGCGATGTTACTCTTAACTATCGATTGTGAATTGAAACCACATTTCAATTCTCCCTTTTTGATGATTAGTGTTTGCTAATCAATAGGGCTTCCACAAACCATGAGTGACACCTAGCAGTATGTCATGGTTACCCAAGCTAAGTAGAATTGGTTGGAGAACCTATCCAGTTACAATTACAATGCAATACGGTCCTTCTCTAATACAATACTCTTAACCACATTGTTTTAAGTGATAGTTTGTTTCATGTCTACTATCCAATGTGATACTTTCTTATATGATTCCCTTGAATATGATTTGGAACATCTTCCTTAGTCATATTCATTTGCTTTGGCCAAAGACTTTAGAATCATATTTTAGAGTATACTCCTTCCACCATGGAAGGTTAGAGATCCCTTGTTGTGCATTCATATGCCTACATGACTAGATCACATGACCCCAACAATGCCGTGGACAATCCGAGGGAATGCCTTTGTCATGATCAAAGATCAAGGACCTAACCATTAGACATCTATGATGCCTCAGGTCTAAGGACTACTTTGCATATTGTAACCTTAGAGTTCGTACATGACATGTATGTTTGAACTCTCATTAATCGCAGTTCAGTGTACTCGATTACTCTTTCGAGCACCTATGTGTTTGTCTTAGTGTCCAACACCAAATGACTTGAGACTAGTTCATACTCACGTTTGAGTCAACATAACACATACTAACCTTAGCGGATTGTCAATGCCCAATTGGCAATCCTATGGCTAGGAACGTTTTAGGAATGAACATAAGAGAAAGGTCTCCTTAATCTAACTCATTAGATCACTTATCTCTTATGTCAAATACATCCCTTGGATTCTCTTATTGATTAAACACATGATTCAATAAATAGTGATTAACAATAAGTATTGCCCTTCCGTTAAACATATAAAAGTTTAACATATTAAGTATTCCAAAAAGCTATTACATCAAATGAGTGGCTTTGTGGGCATACTTCCAACAATCTCCCACTTGCACTCAAAGCCATCCTCCCATGTATCTAATACTCATCTTATCCATATGACGATCAAGCTGGATTTGAGTCATTGGCTTTGTCAGTGGATCTGCTACATTATCGGCTGAAGCAACTTTGAGGATGTTGACTTTCCCCTCGGCAGCATATCATCTTATGATATTAAAGCGCCTATCAAAATGCTTGTTCTTTTGATGAGCCCTGGGTTCCTTGGCTTGAGCTATCGCCCCACTATTATCACAGTACAAAGTTACTGGTGATGTGATGGTTGGAACCACTCCAAGTTCAGTAATGAACTTTTTCATCCAGAACGCTTCTTTGCCGGCTTCAGCTGTAGCGACATATTCAGCCTCTGTCGTGGAATCAGCAATTACACTTTGTTTCTTGCTTTTCCAACTGACAGCCCCACCATTCAGAGTGAATACATATCCGGAGTTGGAACTTCTATCATCGACGTCAGATTGGAAATCTGCGTCTGTATAAGCTTCCACTCGCAACTCTGATGCTCCTCCATAAACGAGGAACATGTCCTTAGTTCTTCTTAAGTACTTAAGGACCATCTTGACAGCTGCCCAGTGTTCTGATCCTGGGTTAGATTGATATCGACTAGTAATGCTCACAACATACGCGATATCAGGCCTTGTGCATATCATGGCATACATGAGACTCCCTATGGCGGAAGCATAAGGAATTTCATTCATTTAGCCGTATCTCTTCAGGAGTCTTAGGTCCCATGGACTTAGAAAGGTGAATTCCATGTCTCACAGGAAGAAAACCTTTCTTAGATTGTTCCATCTGGAACCTACTTAGCACCTTATCAATGTACATCGATTGGGATAATCCAATTAATTTTCTGGATCTATCACGATAGAGCTTTATCCCAAGTACATAAGATGCATCTCCTAAATCTTTCATGTGGAAGGTTTTAGACAACCACACTTTTACAGAAGAAAGTACTGCAGTGTCATTCCCGAATAGTAATATGTCATCTACATATAACACTAGGAATACTACTGCATCCCCAACGACTTTTTGATAAACACAATTGTCGTCTTCGTTTTGAGTAAAACCAAACGTTTTGATTTCAGTATCGAAACGAATGTTCCAGCTCCTGGAGGCTTGCTTAAGTCCATAAATGGACCTTTGAAGCTTGCATGCCTTAGTCTCTTCAGACTCGGACACGAAACCTTCGGGTTGAGTCATATAGAGCTCTTCCTGTAGGTAGCCGTTCAGAAAGGCCGTCTTCACGTCCATTTGCCATCTCTTTGAATCAATGTCGGACATTGCTTCAGTGTAGTCCCTAGGGTCCTCCTTTGTTTCATTGTCACCTAAAAGGTACAATTCATCAAAGTCATTTTTTAAGCCAAACCTCATAGGTGGCTTACTAACCCGTTCAGATCTACGTGGAGCTAGGGGTTCAGGAACAGGGTTGTCAATATGTCGAGTGCTTGTTTGTGGTTCATTATTAATCTCATTAATTTCCATCTCTTTGCTTCTAGTTCCTTTGAGAACAAATTGTTCCTCTAGAAACATAGCAGTTCTGGCGACAAAGACTTTCTGGTCGTCAGGATGGTAGAACTCATATCCCATAGTTTCTCTAGGATATCCCACAAAATAGCATCTTACTGATCTTGCTTCAAGCTTAGTGGCCTCAAGCTTCTTGACATATGCTTCACAACCCCAAATCTTAATATGATTAAGATTTGTGCTTTTACCATGCCATATCTCATATGGTGTTTGTGAAACTGATTTGGAAGGTACTCTATTAAGCAAGTAAGCTGCTGTATATAGAGCGTATCCCCAGAATAGTACTGGTAGATTGGCAGAACTCATCATAGAACGAACCATGTTCATCAAGGTTCGATTTCTCCGTTCAGAAACTCCGTTATGCTGAGGAGTTCCTGGTGGAGTCCACTGTGATACTATTCCACACTCTTTGAGATAATCTAGGAAATCTTTACTCAGATATTCACCCCCTCGATCAGATCTTAGGGTCTTTATCTGTTTCCCAGTTTGCTTCTCAACTTCATTCTTGAATTCTTTGAACATTTCAAAGGATTCTGACTTGTACTTCATAAGATACACATAGCCAAACCGAGAGTGATCGTCGGTGAATGTGATATAGTAGGAGAAGCCTCCTCTCGATGTAGTAGACATAGGTCCACATACGTCAGTGTGGATTAACCCTAGAATTTCAGTGGCACGCTCTCCTTTTCCAGTAAATGGAGATTTGGTCATCTTCCCTTTCAAGCAACATTCACAAGTACCCATCTGGTCATTACCTAATGGGCGGATATATCCGTCTTTCGACATCTTGCGAATCTTATCAAGGTTCACATGTCCAAGTTTAAGATGCCACATCTTTTCTTGGTTAACTTCTTCTCTAGCCCTTTTGGGTTTTGAGGTATTCCTGCTTTCAATACAGTGCATCCCACTATTCGTCTCTAGGTGAAAAAGTCCCTCTATCATATTACCATGAGAGATAATACGACCGTTCAAGTATAAAGTGCAACTCATTTTGTCAAACAACACTGAGTGCCCATCTCGTAAAAGCTTAGAGATGGAAATCAAATTCTTTATACATGAAGGAAAATATAAACAATTTTTAAGTTCCAGGACTTCCCCAGATGGTAGGTTAAGCATATAGGTGCCTATTGCTTTTGCAGAGATTTTAGTGCCGTTTCCAACTCGCACAACCATCTCCTCATTGCGCAGTGGCCTGCTCCCTGTTAGTCCCTGCAACGTATTACAGATATGTTGACTAGCGCCTGAATCAAATATCCAGGAATTGGAGCCCACTGTAAAAGCACTCTCTATGACAGAAATAGTCTCTTCAAAAGTCCTTGTCATAAGGCTCGCAATGCGCACCCTGTATTTCTTCTTCCAACGTTCATCCTTTCCACAATGAAAGCATGTTCCCTTGGATTTCTTTGCCTTCTTCTTATGTAACCTTTTCCTTATTATTGCATTCTCACTCCCACTGTCCCTTTTGAAACCTTTTTCAAATTTACAGCACATGTCAATCATCTCTTTCAAAGAATGATCGAATCTATTCACTTTATAGTTTACGATAAACTTAGTGAAATCATCCGAGAGAGATGCAAGGAAAAAGTCTTGGGCCATTTTCCCATCGATGGAAGTTCCTAAACTTTGAAGATCTTGAAAGATCCTTTCCATCTTTTGTCCATGTTTATGGACCGATGTCCCCTTTGCCATTTTTGCATTCATTAGACTACAAATATTTGAGAATCGTACATTACTAGTCTCAATGTCATGCATCTTATGCAAACTTTCAACCATGGCACAAGAAGTGTCCATGTGCTTATGTAGCTTCATAAGCTCCTCACTAAGTGAAGTGAGGATTAAGCATTTGGCTTGTAAGTCATCCTCATAGTGTCTAACATAATTTTGACACTCCTCCTTTGAAGCTAGTTTCGTAGGAGGTACATGAGGAGGGGATTGCTTAAGTACATACAATATGTCTTTCACCTTTGAGACATTCTCAATGTGGCGATACCAAGCAAGGAAACGTTGGCCCTTTAGGCCCTTTTTGTCAAGTATAATGGTGGGTATAATTTTAGGCATGTCGTTCACTACATAACATAACAGAAATCGAATTAGCATTGTTGTTTAAAACTATTTTGATTGGGTCTTTTAATCAAATAGTATCACCCACCATTTTTGGCAAATTCCACATCCCTCAATAGAATTCGAGAGTTATATTGAACTCTTAGTGGGTTATGGGAGACTCACCATTACCAAGCCCACCTCAGAAGAATATCTTATTGGTTAGCAAAAATAATGATGAGAGAATAACGCATTATTCATTTACAACCTTTTGTAATTACCCATCTAGTTCGGCCTCTAGAGAATGATGCCTCAGAAGAATATCTTATTGGCATCATTGCACTTAGTTTAAGTCATTCCCACCATGCTAGTTCAAATAGGGGTTCAAGAATGGCCTCAGAAGAATATCATATTGGCCATACTCGTTGCCTACTTTCACTTCATCATATGTTTATGGGCTTCTCCTGAATGTAAGCACATACTTTGTATACCCCAGAACTGGACGAATACGGTGTACGAGTCACAAACGATTGAAGCCCACCACGGTGGAAGGCCTACGAAGAGATATTCTAAACATCTCTCGCTTATCAACTTAATATTCATTTGTTGAGGGAATAGCGTTGGGCTACATCAAAACATTTTAATCACATTAAAAGAACTTGGGCCTATCACAACCATTGGTCCAAGTTTATATGAATTAGTAGTATATAATACTCCCACTGTTTCGTTGAAACAAGCGAGACTATATGGAACTACTAACGAATGCTTTGCATCCTCATATGGACTATATAGTCATATTAGGTTTTAGGATGATTATGAACCGTTTGATTTGATCCAACACGAGCCTTGTGTTGGACCTTGGGTCTAAGGTATGTAGTTGTTGATTTTAGTTACGCGTTTAATCCAATTAAACCGTTATTTCCTATTGGGCGTTGGACCCAACTATTCCATTTTGCATACATTTAAACAAAAGGAATACATGAAATAATAATAAGGGCTTATGCCCTTTTACAACATAAATGATGGACTTATGTCCATTTACAACAATCTTGAACTAATCAAATTACATTCAAATCTACACTACCAAGCCCAAACATTCATAATGTAAAGCGGCCAATCACATAGCTCAATTATCGAGGCATTTGGTTCATAATCACCCTTCTCTTAATCAAACACATTTAATTAAGAAAACAACTTTAAAACAATTGGTTTTCGGATCCATAGAATTGATTTAAATGAAACTAAATAAAATGAAAATCCAATTCTCATTTAAAGAGACAAACCATTTTGTTCACATCTAATTTGGGCCATTTTCTAAAAACAAAAAACTTTTGGGGTCACTTTGTAAAAACACAAGAGTCCACAACTTCATGTAATTACAACTTATAACCCAAACATTTTTAATAATGTCAAAAACATCATTAAAGGAGCAAAACAATTTGTCCTTTAAAGTTTTTGGACCTTAACGTAAAAACGTAAACTTTTGGGCCAAAATGCAAATACACAAAAGTATCAAAACTTTATGTAAGTGCAAAAAACACCCAAAAATACCCTATTTAATAGGGTGGCCGGCCATAAGTGGTTTTTATTGGTAAAATTCAAATTTTATACAAAGTTTTGTAAGTGGGTTATGTTAGGTGAGGTAAAGATGAAATAAAATTTTGTATGAAATGATTTATGTCATTCTTTAAAACAAAGTTTGTCTCCCATTAAAATTACTTAATCATTAACCATCACCCACTAAAATTAAATCAAAACTTTATGTAAAAACATAAAACTTTTTGAATCAAAACTTCAAAACTTTTTGTTCTTGGCAAGAACTCCAAGAACATTGAAGAACACTTATGAAAACTCAAAATACATGGCACCAAATTTTTAGTTCCAATATTCATGCTTAAATGAAATACATCTACAACATTTGAGATGCTAAATTTTCTAGCAAAATTTATATTCAAAGCAAGAACAAAGCTTGTAACATTTACAACATTTAAATCATAAAACATGAAAATCACAAAACACAAAAGGATCCACCATACACTAGACCTAGGCTCTGATACCACTTGAAGGAAAAATTTTGTCCTAGCTAAGAACATGTATGAACATTTGAATACATATGCTAACAATTAACTCTTTAAAGTAGGCATGCATCCAAAAACAATTCATGAAACCCATGACTTTCAAAGCCTAGTATATGGTGAATCAAAAGACTCTTTAACAACATTAAAGAATATGAAGAATTTAGAGATTCTTTACCCTTGAAGCTCATCCTTGATTACACAAGGGATTCACCCAAGTGGAGGGCCTTCAAGTCACCTCCTTGCTCCTTGGATCTTCCTTGTGATTTTCCTCCTTTTAGTGCTCCTTTGCTTCTTTGAGGATTTGAGGATTAGTTCTCCAAAACACCAAAAGTTTGATGTCTCTATGTCTCTTCACCAAGGATGTAATTTGTGAGAATGAAAATGGATCACTTAGGGAAGTAAATTTGCTAGATAACTATCCCCAAGTAGCTTAGAAAACCCTAATTGAAAACAAAGCTATAAAGATGAATTTATACTTCATTTCTTAGGTGAGTGGCAAACTTGCAATTAAGCAAACTTGCATACCCTCACCCTAAATGGTTGGCCTATATGGTTATTGGGCTTATTGCCCATTTTGTTTTAGTTGTCATACAACTTAAACATAATGGGCCTTGTGGACCAAAACACTTTTGGGCCCCGAAGCCCTAAAACCAACTTAAAAGCCCAATACGAACATTTCGTATAATTAATTAACTAATTAATTAATCTTGACCATTCTTCAATTAAACCATTTAATTGCTTATCCATTTCATTTAATTGCTTCACATATATCCTTATTTGGTGTGCGATCCATTAGGTTCCAATTAGCGAGGCAGTGGGCGATGTTACTCTTAACTATCGATTGTGAATTGAAACCACATTTCAATTCTCCCTTTTTGATGATTAGTGTTTGCTAATCAATAGGGCTTCCACAAACCATGAGTGACACCTAGCAGTATGTCATGGTTACCCAAGCTAAGTAGAATTGGTTGGAGAACCTATCCAGTTACAATTACAATGCAATACGGTCCTTCTCTAATACAATACTCTTAACCACATTGTTTTAAGTGATAGTTTGTTTCATGTCTACTATCCAATGTGATACTTTCTTATATGATTCCCTTGAATATGATTTGGAACATCTTCCTTAGTCATATTCATTTGCTTTGGCCAAAGACTTTAGAATCATATTTTAGAGTATACTCCTTCCACCATGGAAGGTTAGAGATCCCTTGTTGTTCATTCATATGCCTACATGACTAGATCACATGACCCCAACAATGCCGTGGACAATCCGAGGGAATGCCTTTGTCATGATCAAAGATCAAGGACCTAACCATTAGACATCTATGATGCCTCAGGTCTAAGGACTACTTTGCATATTGTAACCTTAGAGTTCGTACATGACATGTATGTTTAAACTCTCATTAATCGCAGTTCAGTGTACTCGATTACTCTTTCGAGCACCTATGTGTTTGTCTTAGTGTCCAACACCAAATGACTTGAGACTAGTTCATACTCACGTTTGAGTCAACATAACACATACTAACCTTAGCGGATTGTCAATGCCCAATTGGCAATCCTATGGCTAGGAACGTTTTAGGAATGAACATAAGAGAAAGGTCTCCTTAATCTAACTCATTAGATCACTTATCTCTTATGTCAAATACATCCCTTGGATTCTCTTATTGATTAAACACATGATTCAATAAATAGTGATTAACAATAAGTATTGCCCTTCCGTTAAACATATAAAAGTTTAACATATTAAGTATTCCAAAAAGCTATTACATCAAATGAGTGGCTTTGTGGGCATACTTCCAACACTTACTCCTTTTGTCGAGTTGTAATTATTTATCCCCTCCAAGTTCCAACAGATTTTCAGAAAACTTCATGTGATGTAAGTTCCAGAGTTTGTAAACAGGAGTGATTGAATATGGTGTACGCATATGAGTGCAGTGGTATCTTTTGCACCCTCAGGTGTTCGGTCTTGGAGTGATTTCTCGTAGGCCTCTGTAAGATGCTTCTTCATTACAATCTTTGTATCTTTGAAGTATTTGGTGATGAGGTGGTCGTCCTTGCTGAATTTGGTGGATTTGTCAATATTTGACAGATCAACTCATTCGTTGTTCAATCTGAAGATTTGAACAACATCATCATTGGAAATCCCCCTTGTTCATGATATCCAAATTTGAACATTTGGTTTTTGGGGTTTTAGCATTAAATGATTTTGACCAAGTCCATGTCGGACTTCTTTTTCCTTTCTGACGTAATCAAGGTCCTGTCCATGTACGTCGTCAGTCCACTCCAAAATGGCGTCCTTGCTAGTTCGTCACCAACGTCTTGATGTTTTTGTAGCATAAGCTTGTATACTTCTGTTAAGTACTAGGTTTATTGTTTGGCTTCCCTTGTCAAAATTTACAAATGCTACCACCTATGCTCATAATTTAGAGTTAGGTATAATGCTGATATGGAATTACTACTGGGATTGAACTTGTCAAAGCACCAGCCATCTTCACTACAAAAGGTTTGAATCATACATTTGCATATGCATGTCAAGCTTATTTTTCCAGATTCCTTTTGTTTAGTGTAGTTGTCTAGTCAGAAATTCCTTATGTTGTCCAGTTGTCTAGGCACACAAATTAAGATAGCCCACATAGGCTAACTGACACCTTTTCTCGTGTGTGGATCTCTCACCCTTGATCTGGAAAGGTCTCTTTGCTTGTGACACGTGTCTCCTTATTCCCCTTGTTTGAAACATCCATCTCTCCCATTAAAAGGGTTTTCAAGGATTCATTTGTTCTTGTCTAGGTTATTCACATTTAAGAAAAAAAGTGCATTTAGTTTAGAGCTACCTCTTAAGCTTCCAAACCAAAACCCTAGGCACATAACCATCTCATGCACAAATACCCAATCGCTGCGTATTAGTGTTGCATTGCTTTCACGGTTTTGTATTAAGTTCATGGTCTAAACCTTCAATTTCATATCCTTCGTAGACCAATTCTCTCGGATTCATGTTAGGTTCTTCTTCAACCGTTTGACTAGAGAACCTTACTAGTCATATGAATCCAGATCTCATAAGTATATCATACATCATATCATTGATCGTGTTGATCTAGTTGCCACAAGGTGACGAGCTCAGAAGGAGCTGCCACTTCATGAAGACTGAAGGAGTCCATCTCGTGTAAGGCAAGGTTGCACAAAGGTAAATCTGCTCTATTGATAAGGATCTAGGAATTGAGCTTGTGTGGTTTTTGTATGAACCTTTGTTTACACTAGGGGATTGGACTTAATGGAAAGTCTTGATGCGAAAATAAATTAACGCACAAATTAAACCCTCTTTTGTCAAATTGTAGTAAAGATGTAAGTAGGGATCGTTCTAGACCGGGGATTAGGAGGGATTGCTAAACACTTGGAAACTGACTTAAAAACTCAAAAACAAAGTTTAAAACACTAAACTAGACTCAAAGAATGCAAAACTAAAGTTTAAAACACTTAAACAAACCTAGAACTCAAAACAGCAACTAGAAGGCTCAAAACTGCCTAAAAACCACTTTCTGGGCAGTTTTGAGCACCTACACTAATTTGGACGAAATTTGATGAAAACTTGAATCAAAATACTTAGAAACACAAATCAAAACACTTTCTAACTAATCTAAGACTTCAAATTAAGGGGGGATTTGTTTTGGACGAAAATTGAAAACAAAACAGAAACTTAAAACTAAACAGGTTGTAAAACGTTTTGGATGAAAAGGATGGATAAAGGGCTAGTTAGGAGGTTCTTCTCCACACATGTCACACTTGCAAACAAAACGATTTTCAGTTGTTCTTCGATAAACTATGGATACTCAATGCCCCAAATTAACCGTGAATTGCACTAATTAACTTTCAGTTTTTCCACAAGTTATTAGATTGGATGATTGCATACGACAACCCAAAACATTCCCTACAAGTTTCCTACATGAATTGCATAATAGAGATCCAAGCAAGAATCATTAAGTTCTATGAAAAACATAAGCATTGACGAAGCATTCGTTACTATGAATTGCATGAAACTTATGCCAAGAATTCATTCAACGCGATCGTTTTCAAGCGACCTTCACTACTTGTGATTATAAGATTGTAACTATTAGGTGAAACTCCCTCATAATCTAGCATCATATTCATGCATGAAAACTAAGCGTGCACTCTCAATCAACATACACAAATAAGTTATCAATCAAATAGATGAACGAATTGAATCCACAATTTATGAACTAACAACTGAATTTAATCAAGTCATACTGCAAGCATGTACATGGTTTCGAATTACCCCCCAACTAAGGGGGTTTAGTTCCTCATACTCACAAAGCAAAGATACATAAATTTAGAAATTAAAATCCAAAGGAAGAAAACACCTAGAACGCTCCAACTTGGCAGCAAGCTCATCAACGAATTCTCCTTCCTCCTTGCTGCGGCAGAGAACTTTAGAACAGGTTTTTGGGGTTATTTGTGGTGTAGAATGGATGGGGAATGGTATGGGAAGGTTTAGGGTTGATGGGGGTACGGCTAGGGATGATTTTGGGTCAGAAAATATGGTGAAAGGTGAAGGAAGGCTGCTGCAAAGTGTGATGGATGTGTTTGACGAATTTCTGAATTGTGGAGGGTGTATGGCTGGATGGGATGAATGGAATGTGTGTGGGAGGTGTGGTTTTCTGAACTCCTTTGATGAATGGTTGAATGGGGATTATATAGTGGCTGAAAATGTCAAGCAAACATTAAGTAATGGACAATCTGCCATCCTTGCAGAAATCCACTTCATGGTGGTCCAATTTCTGCCATTCCTTGTTGTCTATTCACTGCCCATGCTGATTCCTTGCTGCCCATGCTTTAATTTCTTATTCCTTGCTGCCCATGCTTTAATTTCTGATTCCTTGCTGCCCATGTGGTGTTTATACTTGCAATGCATGTTCTTCATCCATTTAGCTAGTAAAAAACACATTTTCTGCCATTACATGGCAGCCATGATGTTTGAAGTTGTAGGCCAACACTTTGCACACACACATGCAGATTTCTAGCCCTTTGAATCATCAAATTCGTCCATCCTCATGTCTCCATGTTTGCACCATCCAATCTTGGCCCAAAAATGCTCCAAAATGCTCCAAATTGGCTCAAAATGCATACTTTGCCATATGAACCTGAAATTGCACGAAAATGACCTTAAACACTATAATAAGTTATAACTAACTACGAAAATGCAAGAAAACAACATAACTAAGTAGCATAAATATGCTCCTATCAAATTCCCCCACACTTAGCTTTTGCTAGTCCTCGAGCAAAACAAAATAAACAAAACGAAACAAAGTCAATAAACACACTCTAATCCTTCCAACATTTGCCTCAGGGATTTCCAATGAACATGACATGTTAAAGATTGTTATCCCCACAAATTTGAGTCATCTTTACACAAGCACATACTTAATTTAAGCCACAACTTACTAGTTCACAAGTAATCAATTAAAACAATGCTTTGAATGTAGTAACATGCCTTAGAGAATTCTCTCAATCCTTACAAGAACTGCACTCTATTTTCACTCAGATTTTCTAACTACACACCCTATACTAGTTATATGTGAGAGAATTGATGTAGATATAAAAACGAATGCTCACATATATGTATCACAAAGAACGCAATTTCCGGAGTTAACAAGCATGTTTAGATATGATCTCATGAATGGAATGCTACTACTTAGACGCGAGAACCAGTGACACCATATGCTCCTACCAAATTCAAATTCCACAAATTGAAACACATAACACTCAAGATAGAAGTTAAGGGTTGTAACGGGGTTTGGGGTATTGGTTAACAAAGTAAGGATAGGGAAAACAAACGTTCTTCAAGCGATAGTAAGCAAAGTAGTGAAATTGAGACCTAGAATTCACTTAGAATGCAGAAATTAACTTTAAAACACAAGGGGAAGACTTAGACAACTCCTTAGGGTCGAATTCATTGTTTTGGACCCTTACTTCAACAAACAATACTTTGGAACACTTTTTCACAACTCTTTTTTTTTTTTTTTCATACTTTTTTTTTCTTTATTTTTTTTCTTTCTACCCGTGCCTATGGCACACAATTGACAAAATAAAAACTTCCCCCACACTTGGTTTCTGCCACAAAGGAATTCAATTTGAATCATGCTTACTATACTTTAAGAACGAGGGTATGGGTAGTCCTAATCTAGGCTAGGTGAGGAAAATGTGGGTTAACAAAGAAAAGGCTAAACAAGGCTCAATGGGGTTAACACCTACAAAACATAATGACATAGGGATTCATGGCTTTTTGGCTAAGGTGGTGGTCACTACACAACTTTATCTTGAATATGTGTTATGCAATTCAGTGACATGCTTTGAATGAAATGGGCATGAGTTCTAGCATTTGGAACTAAATGATGAAACGCCTTCTAAGTAGCAACCAAGCAAAGAATAGTGAGATCATGCAACGACTTTAGAAAACAAAGAATGCACAGATTTTAACTCTCCAAATAAGCGTTTAGGCTCAAGTCTCACAAGGTTGTAGCGTTAGTTTGAGTTCCTTCCTTCAAGCATGTTACAAAAACTGATTTTTTCTTTATGATTGCATGTGAATTCATAAGTTATAACCACAACTAAGCATAAACAAAGAGTAAATCAAACTTTCATCCATGTTAATCACTCTCTTTAACAGCCATGTAATTATAAACCGAATCCTCATCATTGTGTTGGAAGGTACCCTAGGACACAAACAAACACACAAAAACAACTCTTTTTGGGTTTTTAAAACAAATTTTTCAAATTTTTATGTGATTTTCGGATTTTTGCATCAAAACACACTAAAACACACCAAAACTGCTCAAAAACACTTAAAAACAGCAAGGAACAAGTCTCCAAGTTAAGGGTGATATAATCCCACGAATTTGCATCTAAAACACTTAGTTACCCCCCCACACTTAAATCAAACATTGTCCTCAATGTTTCAAGCATAAAATCACACCAAACAAAAGGACACACAAAAACAGTAACTAAAACAACTAAATAGGCAGATTCGAAAGAAACAACAAAGAGAAGAGTTTAGGAACGCAAATCTGGAATTGGAGTGATTCCTTGGTCTTCCTTTGTTAAATTGCATGGGTTGCCTCCCAAGTAGCGCTTTCTTTAACGTCTTGAAGCCGGACGATACTTCTTCTTTAAGCTCCCCTAGGTCCCATAGCATGAAATTGATCCTTGAACGGAAGGTGATACGTGAAGTGATCCGGCAATGGTTTAAATTCGAGAATGGGTGCCTGAATCATTAACAACATGTAAGTATAAAACGTAATGGAAATTGGAGAAGATGACTTACTTGCTTTGTCCGACACAAACTCAATTACAAACACCGCATCTTTGAAGGTTGTAGGGATATTGGACTTGGCCAGATTGAATGTGATGGTTGGGCCTTGTCCCGTGTCATAAAATGCAACTTCTTTGGCATTGGTTGTTTCAACTACATCCTCTTTGATGAATTCTTGATACTCCTCAACCACTTTTTCCTCGTGAATTGTTGGAAAGGTGTCCAAGATGTCTTTCTTCCCCTCATCTTTCATGGATTGCATGAACCTGCCAGGGAAAGGTGCATTTGGGGGAACAAAGTTAGAAATAATTAAATTTGGAACAACCTTACTTGAATGGGGTGGTGTAGGAATATTGGGAGGTTGCGGCAAGGGTTGTTCTTCCCTTGCCGTGCCTTGTGCATCCTCCTCCTCTTCGAACAGTAGCAATTCATCCATGGGCTCATCTTCAACCATTTGTTCTTGAATTTGTTCAATGCATTCTGCATTCTGCCTAAATTGATTGTTCCACTCAGCCAACTCTTTTGCTTGATAGAAATCCTCAATTGGTTGCCAAAATGCGTCTTGTTGAAATGGTTGAGCTTCCCTGCCCTGCTCCAAAGAATTCAGTTGTTGAATAACTTCCTTATAATAATTTGATATACCTGAATTTGGATGTGAAGATTGAGGGGGAGGCTGTGGTGGTGCATATGAATCCTCATATGGTTGCCAATATGTTTCTTGTTGAACTTGTTGAGCTTCCCACCACATAGAGTTTGAATGATCACTCCAATCGCTTTGTGGATATTGATTGGCTTGGTATCCTTGCCTATAAGACGCACTAAATGTAGGGACATTTTGCATTGTGGTCCTTTCAGCAAACTGCGACAATTGAGAAGTAAGATTTGCCAATTGAGCTTGAATGCTAGCAAAATCCATGTCTTACTTCTCAAGCACCTAAAATCAAAGAAAAAGAACTAAAGCAAATATCAAAAGTAACATCAACCAAAGAAAATAAAACTAAGTTAGAAACTAAAACAAAAACAAACTAAACAAAAAGAAAAGAACCAAGGGATTAGCAAAGTTGCTAATCCCCGGCAACGGCGCCAAAATTTTGATGCGAAAATAAATTAACGCACAAATTAAACCCTCTTTTGTCAAATTGTAGTAAAGATGTAAGTAGGGATCGTTCTAGACCGGGGATTAGGAGGGATTGCTAAACACTTGGAAACTGACTTAAAAACTCAAAAACAAAGTTTAAAACACTAAACTAGACTCAAAGAATGCAAAACTAAAGTTTAAAACACTTAAACAAACCTAGAACTCAAAACAGCAACTAGAAGGCTCAAAACTGCCTAAAAACCACTTTCTGGGCAGTTTTGAGCACCTACACTAATTTGGACGAAATTTGATGAAAACTTGAATCAAAATACTTAGAAACACAAATCAAAACACTTTCTAACTAATCTAAGACTTCAAATTAAGGGGGGATTTGTTTTGGACGAAAATTGAAAACAAAACAGAAACTTAAAACTAAACAGGTTGTAAAACGTTTTGGATGAAAAGGATGGATAAAGGGCTAGTTAGGAGGTTCTTCTCCACACATGTCACACTTGCAAACAAAACGATTTTCAGTTGTTCTTCGATAAACTATGGATACTCAATGCCCCAAATTAACCGTGAATTGCACTAATTAACTTTCAGTTTTTCCACAAGTTATTAGATTGGATGATTGCATACGACAACCCAAAACATTCCCTACAAGTTTCCTACATGAATTGCATAATAGAGATCCAAGCAAGAATCATTAAGTTCTATGAAAAACATAAGCATTGACGAAGCATTCGTTACTATGAATTGCATGAAACTTATGCCAAGAATTCATTCAACGCGATCGTTTTCAAGCGACCTTCACTACTTGTGATTATAAGATTGTAACTATTAGGTGAAACTCCCTCATAATCTAGCATCATATTCATGCATGAAAACTAAGCGTGCACTCTCAATCAACATACACAAATAAGTTATCAATCAAATAGATGAACGAATTGAATCCACAATTTATGAACTAACAACTGAATTTAATCAAGTCATACTGCAAGCATGTACATGGTTTCGAATTACCCCCCAACTAAGGGGGTTTAGTTCCTCATACTCACAAAGCAAAGATACATAAATTTAGAAATTAAAATCCAAAGGAAGAAAACACCTAGAACGCTCCAACTTGGCAGCAAGCTCATCAACGAATTCTCCTTCCTCCTTGCTGCGGCAGAGAACTTTAGAACAGGTTTTTGGGGTTATTTGTGGTGTAGAATGGATGGGGAATGGTATGGGAAGGTTTAGGGTTGATGGGGGTACGGCTAGGGATGATTTTGGGTCAGAAAATATGGTGAAAGGTGAAGGAAGGCTGCTGCAAAGTGTGATGGATGTGTTTGACGAATTTCTGAATTGTGGAGGGTGTATGGCTGGATGGGATGAATGGAATGTGTGTGGGAGGTGTGGTTTTCTGAACTCCTTTGATGAATGGTTGAATGGGGATTATATAGTGGCTGAAAATGTCAAGCAAACATTAAGTAATGGACAATCTGCCATCCTTGCAGAAATCCACTTCATGGTGGTCCAATTTCTGCCATTCCTTGTTGTCTATTCACTGCCCATGCTGATTCCTTGCTGCCCATGCTTTAATTTCTTATTCCTTGCTGCCCATGCTTTAATTTCTGATTCCTTGCTGCCCATGTGGTGTTTATACTTGCAATGCATGTTCTTCATCCATTTAGCTAGTAAAAAACACATTTTCTGCCATTACATGGCAGCCATGATGTTTGAAGTTGTAGGCCAACACTTTGCACACACACATGCAGATTTCTAGCCCTTTGAATCATCAAATTCGTCCATCCTCATGTCTCCATGTTTGCACCATCCAATCTTGGCCCAAAAATGCTCCAAAATGCTCCAAATTGGCTCAAAATGCATACTTTGCCATATGAACCTGAAATTGCACGAAAATGACCTTAAACACTATAATAAGTTATAACTAACTACGAAAATGCAAGAAAACAACATAACTAAGTAGCATAAATATGCTCCTATCAAGTCTCCGGTTTTTTAACCCGGAGGTGGGTTTTTCCAGCCAATAATTCCTTATGTTCAATACTTTACAAAGCTTCATTTATCACCTTTGTTGGAGTTAAAATTGTAGGGTTTGCTAGTATTGTCACTTTTTTTAACCAAGTGAACTTAACTCAAGTACTAAGACTAAAACTTATCTGAAGTTCACTTCGTTAAGTTTTAACCTTTGAAGTTTGTTTGGTTTATATGCTTGTGGGCTTCTAACAATCTGTACTCAGTTGACTAGTACGGTTGACTAGTCAGTACAATTGGTTTTAAGTTTATTTTTTTTTTGTAGGGTATTCCACCTAGTACCAATTTCAACTTACATTGCACCTGCAAACCTGGTCATGTTGCATCTATACTAGAGGTATTCCTTATTCTTTTTAACTTCTTTTTTCTTAGTTGTACTCTTCTTTGTAAGTGTTTTTGTTTTTTCCATCTGCAGCAATGAAAATTGTTAGGACACTATTTCTTGAACTGTAACAAAGTAACGCATATTATTTCTGGAACTATGCTAAATAAACTCACACTATTTATGAAATGAACCAAAATAACCCACAATGTGTCTTGGAAGGTAAGAAAATAAACTCTATTTGTGGAATTATATCAAACTAACCAACACTATTTTTTTGAAAGTGAACCAAAGTCACTCACACTATTTTTGTAACGACTACGAAAATACTCACAGTATTTATGAAAGGGAGCAAAATATTTAACCCACACTGTTTATGAAATATCCAACACTATTTTTAAGGAAAGGGAGTAAAACCAAACCAAAACAACCCACATTGTTTATGAAAGGCAGCAAAATCAACATTAGTCCGTGAAGTACAACAAAATATCCCACACTTTTTATGATCATAAATTAACATAACGCACACTATTTCTCGAGCTAGAACAACAAACCAATAGTATTTCTGGAATTACAACATAATAACCCATATTATTTTGTGAAATTGATAAAAAAACAACATCCTAATATTTATGATAGGTAACAAAATAAACATTGTTTCTGGATCTAGAACAATATAACCCACACTGTTTATGAAATATCCCACACTACTTATATGGAAAGGGAGTAAAACTAAACCAAAACAAGGCATTATCCAAATGAAGTCGAAGTTAATCTGCCGCATGAGTGTGTGTCATGTTATTTTGATGGCCTGCAACATTATTCACCTAAAATTGCTCATATCTTTGCAAATTATTATATGAAGATAATGTTGCTAATCGTTCTAAATAGTTTTATGAATTCTGAGAAGAGTTGCATTATTCACTCAAAAGTTGCTAATTAAGAGCTCGTTTGGATGTGCTTTTAAAATGATTGAAAACACTTTTAGTGAAAATATTTTTTAAAACAATCATTAGTAAAAATGTTAGTAAATCTTGGAAAAGCACTTAAAGTGCTTCCTGGGAGAATTACATAACTCGTGCTTCTTGTAGAAAGCACTTAAAGTGCTTTTGGAGCCTACCAATATTTTCTCTAAAAGTTCTTTCAGTCATTTTTAAAGCACATCCAAACAAGCCCTAATTCAACACAGAAGAGACATGCTGCATAGTTCCATTGGCTAAAACAGATTTACTCTTCATGTGCAACCAAATTAGAATGGTTTATTACCCTAGTTTAGACTAGTTTAATCACTTGTATATAAAACAGGAAAAAAATAAATCAATCCAATTGTGTTCTAAACGATATTCATCAAAATTATTGGGAGAATTTAAACTTCGATGCAAAGAGCAAAGCACATTCTTCCAGCCAACTTAACTAAACTCAAGTGTGCACACTATGATTCGACAAAAAAAAAATGTGCACATTGTGTTTGCTAGTTTTTGTCTTTGTTTATTTTTCCTTTTCCTTGTATTATAACACGTGAAGTATTGCTTGAATAACTTATGCTTAGAAAAATCTCTCTCCTTTATGATAGAATTAGAAAATCACTTGAATAAGAAAACAATATTGTTTATATTATACTTCGCTAACCTCGAAACTACCGAGCACCTGTCAACTTTATACTTTCGAAGACTTACTAAAGAATTCATGGTGAGGTACCTATATATACTAAAACACATGAGTTCCTCTTCAATCAAGAGACCAATAGTCACAACATGACACGTGTTGACACTATAATAAAGCTCCTAGAGTCCTCCATCGACCGTGGACGAAAACATGGGACTTTCCTCGGCTATAAAAGAAGATCATTATCCCACTATTAATCTCTAATGCTATTATTCTACTTAATCAATTATTGGAACTCACTCATGATATTATACTTAGGGGGTGTAGTCAATTTGGATTTCGAAGAATTTCAAAAAAAACTTTTTTTAAATGGCAGATTTCAAATGATTTTAATAGACTCTACAATTCTATATGGATTTTGACAAATTTAGATAGATTTCCATTGTAGATTTGTATGGATTTCTTAGGATTTTTTAGTTGACTTCTACAACATCAAATGAATTTCTTTATCAATGCACAATTTGACAAAAAAATTAAACATAACATAAACATACATATATTGATATAGAAATACAAACCAATCAAATATGTCTTTCCCCTTCTCATTTGAATTATAATTAAAAAAAAATCAACTAACCAAAACAAAGATCATTGACTCATAACCACCTGCAATCAATCATGTGATTAAACTTGAAAATAATAATTTCAACTCACAAAATTAAAATAAGGAATCGAAGCCATTCAAATCTTTTGTATAAACCAAAAGCAACATCACAATTGAATTTTAAAATCTAATACAATACACACACACACACACACACACAAAAGGCAAGTCAAAGAATACATTGTCTATATTCTGGGTTTTGTCCCATCCATTCTCTGTGAGTTGTTGCTCTTCATATTCTGGATGTTGTCCCATTCAAATAATACGTTGGATTGGAATTGTATATGGTAGAAATGCAATTAGATTTTACAATTGTACATGACAGAATGTCAGTGGGTACGTTGCTGGGGATGAGGGGTGATAAAAGATTGTTCATCTTCTGCAAAGAGGATTCTTTGGTCTAGAAAAGAAATCATAGGGGTGAAGGTTGGTTTGTTGAAAGCATTTGGTACTTATACACCTTCCCTCAAATGCATCAAAATCCCTCACCCATTAAAATCCTAGCAAATCTTTCATATTCTCACTACACCTAGAATGTGTGGACTTTTTAAAATCCTAATTGACTACCATTGGATTTGGATGTATTCTTTAAAATCTTCTCAAATCCTAACTTGACTGCACAATGATTTCAGAATCTTTTAAAATCCTCTTTCAGAATTATAATTGACTACACCCAGATTTTAAAGTCTATTAAAATCCTATCAAATCCTAATTTGACTACACCCCCCTTAAACCTTTGTATCATGTAAACTTTACATTATCAATGGGAATTCCTCTACCCTCATGAACGTAGTTCAACTTAAGGTGAACCAGGTACATCATGTGTTTGTTTCCCTACTTCTATCTCTTTACATACTACCCATACTTGATGACTAAAGCAACCTTGCGAAGGTCATAACTTGGCACTTGATATTGTTCGAGAGTCGACCCAGTTTTGTGCATCAATTGTTTATGGGAACAACACTGACTCCTACTCTTACCAGCTTTGTCAAGCTTATTTCCATCTTTCGTATACTTTCTTACGATCAAGCATCCATCTCCAATATGAGGAGTGAGGGGAGTCACAATGTGACATCCCGTCCCGAGATTTATTGTATTTTATTCTTAGTAGTAATGAAATTATCAAAATACAGCTGAGATGGCACGTAGGCCTTCCCCATGGACTTCAAATTTTCCTTTCACTTTTTCAATTTTATTTTACTATTTTAATAGTACTCATTTTTACAAACACATGGCCACAAACATAACTCAATTCGGAGTTATAACGAACAAGTTATAATTGAAAAGTCAACATTAGTCCATGAACGAACAAGTTATAAACACTTATCGATCTAGAACAATGTAACCGACACTAATTGTGGATTTGAACAAAAAATAAAACACAATATTGGTTGAACTATCCCAAAGTTATACATGAAACTTAAGAAAAGTAGAAAACACACAGAATTTCAGTTTCGAAAAAAATTGAGTAGTTATCAAACTGTAGTAAAAAGAAAATTAATCATTTTTTAGTGTTTTCTAAAGAAGAATTGAAAGGTTTATGGAATCACAAACATGAAACATACATATTACTGTATTTTTGAAGTGAGAATTTAACAAGGATGTGAGTTTAGTACCTCTTGTTCGTCTAGAATTTGTTATTTTTCTGAGATTTTGATTGCGGATTCTTCTGCCATTGTGCGTAGATTCTTCTACTTGCTGCTTGTAGAAAATGGTTGGTGTTCCATCATTAATGGCGGTGGAGGGGCTGATTGAATTTTGTAATTGTCATTCTGGCTAACGGGGTTGGGTTAGCTTCGTTACGGCAATTTTGGAATAACAATTTTTATGCGGGTTGGACTTTTTATTGAACCCGTGTTTTTAGTTTTTGTAGGGTTCAACATATTGATAATTTGTTCTTATGGTTAAAACTTAAGTCTTTTTATTAAATAATAGTTTATGGTGGTTTTTGGTTAAATGAAAGTTAGTCCAAGCCTTTTTCATTAAAGCTTTCTTAGTAATTTGGAAGACTGACTCTTTGGCAGCAACTAAGAGATCGTTATCGCTAATGCAGGAGCAATAAGGTGCGGTATAAATTTGTGTTTTTGACACTTTGGGTTTGGGGTAGAGAATAAACCGATAGGTGTTTTTGGGTCCCTTGTTAGGCAGCGGACGTATGAAATGAGCGTACAGAGTTGGAAAATCAAAGACTGAGATGAGATGTGTTGGATTATGCAAGAAAATCCACAAACGCTTTATCATTTGTAACCATTCAGACTAAGTAACAAGCACTGCATACATTTTTGTCACACCACCAAATAGATCGACATCATCGCATTACATTTGATACACACATACTTATTGCATTAATTATAATGCTCATGTATTAATTAACATATTTAACAAACAAACTTATTCCAAATGACCTATTTGGCTTTCTAAATGAAAAGTGCATTAGAATCCCACATGCCCATTGTAAGGTATAGGTATAACCTTCAAGGGGACAGATTTTCTCAGTGTTATTCCCATCCTTTCAGTCATATCAATGTTCTCTGGCTTAAGCCCGCTCGGAAAAACCCAATCAAACGAGTGTAAGAGCGACCCTAGAGCCAAAGGGAGTACCCTAGAGACTAGTGGCACTGCAGGGCATATCCGACGACCAGAACCAAACGGTATGAACTCAAAATTGTGTCCTTTATAATCGACCATGTCGGGCTTCAAGAACCTCTCCGGCTTGTAAAGCAAAGGGTCTTCCCATGCCTTTGGGTCACGTCCAATGGCCCAAGCATTGACTAGAATTTGAGTGTCTTTCGGAATGTGGTGCCCTAGCATTTTGCAGGACTCCATGGCCATGTGTGGGACTAAGAAAGGGAGAGGTGGGTGGAGTCTTAGGGTTTCTTTGATGACTGCTTTGAGGTATGGGAGATTTTCAATGTCTTTCTCTTGGAGCTTGTTGCCTGGAGATATGGTGCTTCTTAGCTCGGCTTGAGCTTTCTTTAGGGCTTTGGGGCTGGTTAGAAGCTCAGCCATTGCCCACTCTAAGGTGCTTGTAGTTGTGTCAGTTCCAGCAGTGAACATCTCCTGAAATAATATCAAATTATTTTCACAGAAATTGAGCCTCAAAATAAGAGATTCTGAATTGGAATCATCCTCCCTCATTAATTAAAACAACTATTGTTAAGGCACATGAGCGCATACCTATGTAGGAACATATTGTAGTGCTGAAATACTGGCACGTAATATACATAACTAATTTATTTCATACACGTAACATGCATGAACAACATGTTTACCCTTAGTATATAATATTAATAATAAATTAATCAACATGTTATAGCATTGATGCATCGGTTAGTACCACATCGTGTTACTCTTGTAGTACTCTTATTTTATTTTTTCATTAAAAAAAGGAATAACTGGTAGCAAGCTTCGGTTATCCACCTCTTCCAAATTGCAAATACACACATAGAAAGGGACTTACAAAGACAATGACGTTGATGGTTCTTGGAGAAGTGAACCTCGAGGCCTCATCAACTCCATCACCACGGTACTCCAAAAGCACATCCAAAAAATCCTTTGCTTTCTCTATGCCATCACATCCACCATTCTCCGTGCTCTCCATTCTTTCTTTGATAAACTCACCTGCAATTTCAAAGGCCTTTTCCACGTGGAATTGGGTGTTTCTCCTAATGCCTTGCGGGTCAAGCCACCGCAAAATTGGAAAGAAATCTGCCATATTAGGTTTCCCAGCCAACTCCATAACTTTACCTGCATGGTAAAAAAACATAGCCCCTCTCTCCGACTTTGGGTCCAATAGATCTTTGGAAAAGATGAGGTTCCCGATCAGATTAAAAGCCATCAAGAAAATGAACCTGCCCAGATCAATGCCATCAGTACTGGCACTAATTTCTGACGACGTCCTACTAGAGGCGTCCATTATGAATTGGAGCATTCCATCGATACACTTTCCACGAACACCGCGCATGGCATCGAGACGACTTGTCACGAAAAACTCTGTTGTGCACAAGCGCCTCAACATGCGCCAGTGCGGGCCATACTGGGCCGTGATCAGTGAGCCCTCGTTGCCATAGTCGCCCTTCATTGCCTCGTAAATTTTTCGACCGGCTAGGGCCACATCGTGGTTCTTGAACATTTCACGGGCCACTTGGCTCGACGAGATCACCACGGTGCTCATGGATCCTAGCCAGAGTGTCATAATAGAGCCGTGGTTGCGAGCCAACACAGCTAATGACTCGTGGGGTGGACCCAGACCCAGTTGAAATATGTTGCCCACCACAGGCCACCGTCTCGGCCCAGGTGGAAGCTGTCCGGCAACATCCTCCGAACGCCACCGTCGGAGTTGGCGTACCAATAATAATATTGCAGTTGCAACCCATATCAAAACCACCCAAGTGGTTAAACCCACCACCTCGATGTGCTCCATTTTTTTGTTTATCTTTTTCAATTGTGTGTTGGTCAGTGGGAGAATTTCTATTTCAATTTTTTTGTTTTCTTTTCTTTTCCTTGAACGTTATCTCAGTGAGACAGTGTTTCTGTTATATAGTTTCTGCTTTGGTTACGTGACAAATCCAAGCAACCTACTAGCATATGAGAAAACTTGTCCTTTTTCATGAGAAGAATCTTAAATAATTTTCTATAAAACCTAATGTAATTGGATAATATATAATACTGTACGTATCTTGAAGTAATATCTCCATTTCACTGAACAAGTTATTTAAAATTCATACAATTAATAAAGCTAAACCGGTTAATCATATAAGCATTTTACTGCGAGCACAAATTTCTTCATTAGAATATTACATTTGTTAGATTTTTGTTGTAACCTAATATCTTTTGGCAGAAACTACACAGCTAATTAAGAAGTTAATTAACATCAGAATAATGAACAAGAAAGATGCATGTGTGTTCTTGTACTCAGTGGCAAAGTCAAGACTTGTTGGGTGGAGGGGCGTAAGTTTGTGAGTCTTGGAGTTTTACACTTTGATTTTTCGAGTGTGAAATGCCTCTATTGGACTAAGTGGAATCCTACGTAGACATTTGAGCTCACTTTATATTTGGTCTCCTTTCTTGCCATAATCTTATAGTACTCGTCATTTCAAACGTATGAGTGCAAGCAAAACATAATTTAGATTTAAAACAAAAAGCTAGAGAGTCCTACCTACACTTGACACTTGTATTCCTTGCTTCTTAATTAACATTGTAGTTTTGGGCCCACAAAAACTTTAAAATATATTAACTATTTTTATGTCTCTCCCTCCCTCATCCTCTCAACTACCAGAAGTTGAAAGAACCCAGAAGCCAAAGAAAGAACCTTTAAACTATGAGAAAATTTTAGCAATGGTTCCTCAACTTTAATCCAATTGGAGCAATAGTCCATCAACTAAAATTTCATGACCAATGGTCCCTTAAACTCATCAAAACGTGTAACTATGGTCCTTTTCGTTAACTTTGTATCCATCAAAATGAGTTATGTTGAAAGGACCATTGCTATAGTTGCATTAAAGTTGAGGAACCATTGCTCCAATTGAGTTAACGTTAAGGTACCATTTCTGCAGTTGGGTTAAAGTTGAGGGACCATTGCTAAAAAATTTCTCATTTAGTTTTTTATATTTGCCCCTCGATTAAGCCTCGTGTACGTTATATGTGACTCATTTTGATGGAAGTTCTAACAAAGTTGATGAAAAGGACAATAGCTGCACGTTTTAAGGAGTTAAGGGACCAATGATCATGGATTTTTAGTTGAGGGATCATTACTCCAATTGGTCCAATTGGGTTAAAGTTGAGGGACTATTCCGACAATTTCCTCTTAAACTACCATTCATAGCCTCACTTCTTACCTAGATGCTTTATCTTTCTTGACCATCTCATTTAAAAAAATTTTGATAAAAAGGGATTTTAACTATTAAACTATAAAATGAGAGTCGCATCTACAAAATCTGCACAAGTTGGTCCTCCCATGGCAGCCCATTCCCCATTCGATATCTCCTTAATCAAGGGGGCGGATTCAATTCGTCTAGGTGTGAGTATACCGGGGGACGAGTCTTCCCCTGCTATTTAGTTTTTTAATTTATTCTCTTTGAAATACAACAACGTCATTTACCTTTTTCATTTAAATTTTCCTTTTTCCCCATCCAAACAATGTTGTTTGGCCTGGGCTTAAAAAAAAAAAAAGAACGCAGTAGCGTCGCTTCAGAAAGCCAACATAGCACCAGAGCAGCAAGACCAAAGAAGAGGGGCGGAAACCTAAGTTGTAGGAACAATCTCTGCGAGCGGAGGGCAACCGCCCCTCCTTGCCTCTCTGTGGCTTCGCCACTGCATGTACTTCTATAGAATGGTATTGATTATGCATGTTTATATATACATATAGATTATGCGTATACATTGATTTTCAATTACAAAGGACCATTATGATCTTTTAACAAACGATATTAGCGACGAAATAATCAAACACAAGAACTCAGATATAATGATACATGATTTTTACACTTGAACTTAAAACTCTATGCAAATCATTACGAATTTATGATTGTATCACAACACGTCAAGGTCAATAGAAATTAAAATGATAGATTTCTTTGTTAATACAAGCAATATTATTTTCATAATTTAAACTATATATTAATGAAACTCTTTTTGTCAACCAAAAGAGGGTGAAATTTTTTTTTTGTCCTCTACTATAACAAAAAAGTTAAGGACAATAACGTAATTTTACAAAATAAATTTTTGCTGTTTTTTGTTTAAACCTCACCTACATGTGATTATATCCTGTCTAATTTATAAAATAAAAAATAAAATTTTGTCCATCTCTCCCCACTCCCACTTCTCTCTCACTCTATTTTTTTTTTAGCCCACTCCCACCTATTAGTGTAGATATCAGTTGTTTAAAAAAAATATAAAATATTTCACACGTGCTTTGTGTGTGGGCATGTTCTAGTGTACACTAAGGAAAGGAAAAGGGTTTAAACTTGTGACACAAAGGGTAACTTTAACTACCAAGACAATTCATACATAGAAAAAAAATTCAACATTAATAAAGATTGTTGTCATTAAATAGTGATTATATGGTAATTGTGTTAAGTAACTAGCATAAGTCAAACAGATTGCGAGTGGGGTTTGGGACCACCGGACAATTAATGTACTATGCTATATATATAATAAAGCCTTTTCATTTTGCCAATATTGAAGGAGAGTGCATCGTCTTAGTATGTAAATAAAAATAACTATTTGATTTAAGATCTTTTTTTTTTGTCACTTAATATTATAGTCTAGTAGTATTCATCTTCATTTGTAAGTGAGAGATCTTAAGTTTGATTCTTGCCAAAGACAAATTTGAATCACATTAATGCTAACACATTATGAGGCTAAATTCACTCTTTTTCCTTAGTGCAGATAATATCGTTTGTAAAAAAAAAATATCGTATTCTTTTGTTGAGTGTAAATGAATTGATCTTATCTATTACATCCCACATCGTCCAGGGGAGTGGATCCTCTAAGCCTTATATGTATATTTTCATCCCTACCTAGCACGAGGCTTTTTGGGAGCTCACTGGCTTCGGGTTCCATCGGAATTGCTCGTGTGAGTTCCCAGAAACAAAACCGTGAAGGCGTGGTATGGGCCCAAAGCGGACAATATCGTGCTACGGTAGAGTCGAGCCCGGGATGTGGTGGGGGCCCGGGCCGGGATGTGACAATTTGGTATCAGAGCCAATCCCTGGCCGGAAGTGTGCCGACGAGGACGTCGGGGCCCCTAGGGGGTTGATTGTTACATCCCACATCGCCCAGGGGAGTGGATCCTCTAAGCCTTATACGTATATTCTCATATCTATCTAGCACGAGGCCTTTTGGGAGTTCACTGGCTTCAGGTTCTATTGGAACTCCGAAGTTAAGCGAGTTTGTAGCGAAAGCAATCCCAGGATGGGTGACCCACTGGGAAGTTCTCGTGTAAGTTCCCAGAAACAAAACCGTGAGGGCGTGGTTGAGGTCCAAAATGGACAATATCGTGCTACGGTGGAGTCGAGCCCGGAATGTGGTGGGGGCCCGGGCCGGGATGTGACATTATCCTTATGTCCCTCTTCTTTTGCTTTGCCAATAATTTTTTTTTCTTTTAGATATGAATTTGACAAAGCCATGAAGGAAACGGCCTTTACAGCTCAGCTGGTCCCCTCCGTTAATTCACCTAATCTTTTCTTTTTTGCTAAACTTAATTCACCTAACCTTGGCGTATGTAATGAACCTTTAGTTTTTTCCATTAATCTTCAACTGTATGCTTACTTCATTTCTTATATATCATATTACATGGTCCAGCATAAAGAATAACATTATTGGATTATTGGGTTAAATTATTATTTTATTTTTTATTTTATTTTTTGAAAAGGATTGGGTTAAATTATTAGTTGTTAAGAAAAAATTAGAACGAGAGAGTATTAAACCCACACCAGGGTGCATTATTTTGCACTAATTGTTCCCCATAAATCCAGTTCAGTACTTTTTTTTTATAAAACTATTTCAGTACTTTGTCCTTAAATATTACGGATGTCTTAATCATACTTAAGTCACGGATGATGATAATATTTTTCCTTTCATAAAAGTCTCCCTAACACTGTCACTTAGTATTATAGTCTAGTGATATTTCTCTTCACATGTAATTAAGAGGTCTTAAGTTTGTTCTCGCCAAGACGAATTTAAACCACATTATTGCTAGTTCATTGTGAGACTAAGTTCATCACCTTTTAGTGTAACGAATATCGTTTGTTCAAGAAAAAAAAAACACTATTATAAATACTGTAATCATCCTTACTTTCACATCCACACGATACACGCGTGAGGGGAAAACATGAGTTTTAGGCTTTATCTATATTACTATGTCATCATCCTTACCTTCACATCCACACGAAACACGCCTGAGAGGAAAACATGACTTTGAGGTTTATGATAAAGTATAGAATAAGAAGTGTATTAATGTATATTTACCTTTCCCTACCTAGGAATAATGTGGTTCAAATTTACTTTTGGCGAGAATCGAACCTAAGACCTCTCACTTACAAGTGAAGAAGAATACCATTAGATCGTACTAAGTGGCATCATTAATTAGATTTCAAATAGGACAGAAGGTGGCTCCATCACGCAATAATTTCAAGTGTGGATTTTTATTGAATTGTTTAGAAATATGACTCCTTAGAGCATCTCCAATGGAGATGCCAAAAAAATGTCAAAAATAAATTTAAAAGCTGATGTGGCAATGTCAAATTTTCTTTTACTTCAACCCATATGTTTTTTCTTATTCAATTAATATTTGTAGAACCCACTCTTCAAAACAAATAAATAAAAACTAATTTTAATGATTTATGATTGGCGAATTATTAGGACCCACACAACAAAACACTGAAAAAATAATTGGACATCAGATTTTCTCATATGTTAAAATTGGCAGCACATAATAGATATGTCAATCCACATAGGATTGGCATATGAGTTGGAGATGGTCTTAGAGGCTTTATCCAAAGGAGGACTAGTTGTGGGGCTTGTTGGACCCAAATTTGTGCACCGCCGTGTGTGGATAAAGTGCTTGAACTCAACCGCCTATAAAACAGTAAACAAACTACGGGAGGGGGTGTGTGCCGGCCAAAGTCTCTCCGACGGTCAAGTTAGTGAATTAGACTCAAGCAGTGGATAAGAGAATTCAAGTGTGTTTAAATTATGTTACCAAAGATGAACCCTAGACGGGTGTATTTATACAGTGGGGAGATAGACCTTTTTAGGATAGAATCCTCGTTTTAAGCTGAGAGAATCCTAGATTGTAGGAATTCCAAGACTTAAAGGATGTGTCCATATCCAGGTTAAATCACGTGTCTTGCGAACAAGCATGGTCATCCAGCGGAGTCGGTAGGACTCCACCTATTACCATGGAATAGGGTGATGGTGGCACCGGTACTTCGTCTGATCCAACTCCGCCCAGAGCTGGTGAGTCCATGGATGGACTTCTAAGGTAATTGTATTTGGATCAGCCTTACTTCGGCCTTAGAAAATCATTGTCCCATAATTACCCCTAACTATGCATCTGAGAGGCAACCCGTTCCCCTTGAGGATGGATAGTTATCCAAAGACAATTCATTTTGGAGTAAGCTGGAATACGTACCTTTTGGTCTTCTATCTTCGTGTGTTGATCCAACTCTTGGCATTAACATGGGACAGTTGAGTCGCTTCGATTTCTGTCATGCATCCTCTAACATCGTGCGAAATCAACCGTAATTGATGACAGATGCCTCCATTTTGTGTGCATGCTTCACAAAAATTAATCGTACGTTTCTTCAAGTGGCTTTGATCCTTGTACGCGTCAATATCAAGACATAAAACTTTTCACATTCAACGGCAAGATCCTCTAGTTACTTTCCTTTAAATAGTTTTTCCCACTTTGAGATTTCTATAGCCATTGTCATTTTCACATCATGGAACCTCTGCGTTCCAACAAAAGCTTTCTTTCCACACCCAGTTTCGTCTGTGATCTTTCGATGTTTGGAATCCTTAAACCAAAAATATCTTTTTTTTCCTCAACAATCTCTGCCAAACAAAGCTAAGTAATTCTCAATTTAGCCATAATTCCATGCTAATATCCCTCGCTTTTTGTGATTTGTTCCATAACATTCATCCTCTTACAACACCCTCACGCAGTCCTTGCATATGGGTGGAATCTCAGCTGAGTGTTAAGATTATTTAGAGGGTTCTTTGTCATTGCTTTCTTCCTTATCCTCCACTTGTGGACAACAGAAGTGACGAATCTCCATTAAGATACTCACCATCGATGTAGTATCTTGTTCCGAACGTAGCAAGATAGGCATTGTACGCAATCACTCCTATAATAATATCTCTATCAGCACCAAGGATTTCTGCCAAGTAGCTTTCAAATTTTTCCTTTTGTCAGGGGTGATGGCTTGTCTCCCCCAAACTATTGTACCTATTTGACACCTTTTACTGGGACTTAGATAATAAACATGTGCTTGTGTGAACTTATTACTTTGTCTTGCATCTTTTTTCCTAAGTCTGATGAATCCTTCCAAATTAAACGAACTTGTAGAAATAAAATAAGCAATGGAGCATGATACAAGTAAGTTTCTTGGCCTGAGACAGAGCTCGAAAGCCTCCTCGGTAACGTTGATTTAGAGAAACATTACCTCCCAAACTTAGCATCCATAAAGTATTCTCATCATGATATCTAGTACACCACCTTACTCTGGTACAAGGAATTCAACATTAAACCAATGAAGAATCTTTCGCTCCGTGCTTATCTATGCATTTATCGGACTTATGAATTACAAACCATATCTAGAACAACCTGCAAGAAACAAATCAATAACAACTTTTTACCTAGCCCCTGTTTTAGATCAAGGATTTCAGTACTTGCATTTCTGCTCATCTGAGTCTTCTCAAATCATAGCTGCACTCAACGTGCAGTCTGATACTTCTAGGTATAGATATAGATCTTCTTCGTTGATTGGCTTGGATAACAATGGGGGTTTAGAGATGTATTCTTTGAGCTTCGCATTCGTCAGTTCAGAGCAAGCCTTTACTTTTCTTTATCATAGTGAAAAATGGTTGCACTTGTTAGTGGACCACGAAAGGAACCTGCTGAAGGCCGATGCTCTTCCTGTTAAGCTCTGTATTTTTTTCATGGTTCTAGTCGACATCATTTCCATGATTGCCTTAATTTGATTGGGATTGGCCTTGAGGTACCCCAAGAATTTGCCTACTGCTACTCTGAAAGTACATTTTTCCAGATTCAACTTCATGTTATATTTTCTGAGTAAATTAAATGACTCTTGGAAGTGACTATGTGATCATTCTTTTCTCTACTCTTGAACAACCATTCATATACATAGACTTCTATAATGTCTCCGATCTTTTCTTTGAAGATTCGATTGACAAGCCTTTGATATGTTGCCCTTGCATTCTTAAGTTCGAAAGGCATGACTTTGTAACAGTACGTGCCTCGATCAATGACGTATGATGTCGCTTCCATATATGGCTCATACATTTTTATATGGTTGTATCCGAAGTAAGCATCCATGGTGCTTAGTAGTTCATGCCTCATGGTTGAGTCCACTAACAAGTCGATCCGTGGAAGTGGATACAAATAATTTGGGCAAGCTTTGTTTAAGTTCATGAAATTCACCCACATTCTCCACTTACCATTCTTTTTCTGTACTAGTACCACGTTCGTTAGCCAGTCTGGGTGGTCCACTTCAATGATGAACGTGGAATCCTTGAGTTTGTCGATCTCTGCTTCTATAATCTTACTCTGCTCTATTTCATGATTTCGCTTACATTGGATAACTGGTCTAGCAGTTGAGTCCATATGGAGCCAGTGGCAAATCAACGAGGGGTCAATCCCTGGCATGTCTTCAACCGACCAAGCGAATATATCTTTGTTAGCCTGCAATAAGTTAGTAAACAACTCTTTCTCAAGATCAGTTAGCTTTGATCTGATCCTGGTTTTTCACTCTGGTCTGTCGAGGTCGACACTGATGTATACGGCGTCTTCATCCACCTTCAAGTTTGGGGTACTGTCGTCTTGGGGGTTAAGATCTAGGTTGAATTCCTTGTAGCTCATCTATTGACCCCCTGACTTTGATTGATATTTTGGTTCTCCCATGGAAGTGCTAGAACTTCACTTCCCTTTTCGGATCATATTTATGCTTTCGAATGCACATCACTCGGAGTGGGGTAACGGAGTGGAGGTTCTCCCATGAAGCTGATTAATCTCTTTTTATTTCTTTTACCCCACTTGGAGTGGGGTAACGGAGTAGCTGATGTATCTAGATAAGACATCTTTCATCCTATGTAACTGATTATGGTCGAGGATAACGTTGTGAGGAGTTAGGCAATTTATCATGTGGTTGTAGGGCTCTGCCTAGGCTGCTTATTTTACTATTCCCAAGGATTTGATCCATGCCCCATTAAAGGTATGGTCGTATTTCCCTAATTAATGCTATCAAGAATCCCCATCTTTTCATTAACATCCTTGAAGAGAACGCTAACTCCTTACCCGTTGTCGACCATGACGCAGCTTACTAGAGAGTTAGAGATTTTCACCTTGACGACAAGGGCATCATCGTGGGGTGAGTGAACATCTTCAAGATCTCGATCGGAGAATATAAGGATGTTGGAATCGATGGTTAGTAGTTTATTGATAGAGGCCACCATTCTTGGTTTCTTGCAAGCCTCATTTCTTTCTTTTCAGGTGTTCCCCAGATATTCTTGCTCACCATATATGTAGTTCACTCTTATAGAATGCTCATTTTCCTAAGCATTGGATAGGGTAGAGACTCTGAAGTCTTCTAGACTTCCTATGAAGCTCTTCAGGGGTAAGGTGTTGAGGAAATTCTTCATAGGTCAAATCGATTTAGATTGCCAATTCTCCGAAGCGAGAAATGACTTTTTTCATGTCGGCAAGTCTTGCAAGTTCTCTAACCAATGGGCTTCGTCAGACACTTTTTAGAGATAAACAGATTTCCATGACGTCTTCCTATATCTCATCAATGATGGTGGTCCCGTCATATCTTTAGTTTGTGTCATCTTGGAGGGTGACAAAGCTGTCGTCATTAACCAAGCTTTCAGACATGTCAGTTGGTGCAATGGTTTGGACATGTCAGTTGGTATAATGGTTTGGCCGAGAGGAATAAAAGTTCACTCTCAATGAAACCACCAATTGTTGGAACCAAATTCACTCACTGTCGTGTGTGATGGAAGTGCTCGAACTTGACTACCTGCAAAATAGTAAACAACCATAAGCAAGCCTAGAACCCCGGGAGGGGGATTAAGCCAGCTAAAGGCATTTCGACGGTCAAATTAGTGAATAATTTAAGCTTAAGCAGTGGGTAAGAAAATCCAAGTGTTAATAGAGATGAACCCTAGACAGGTGTATTTATACTCTGGGAGAGAGACCTTTTTGGGATAGAATCCTCGTTCTAAGCCTGGAGAATCCTAGAAGGTATCTAGAAGTAGATATTGCATCCACTAAGGAGTTATGATTACTTGTAGCGCACGCCAATTCCTAGATCAGATCATGTGTGTTACAGAACAAGCATAGTTATCCAATGGAGTCGTTAAGACTCCACCTATTGCCCCGGAATAGGGTAATGGTGGCACCCGCTACATGATCTGATTTAAATATGAACATAATCAGATCTTTTAAGTCTTGGAGTTCAGATCAGTCTTATTCCGAGCTGGTGAGTCCATGACCGAATAAGTCTTATTCTGACCCTTAAAAATCATGGTCTCACAAGGCACATTATACATCGAACTTCAACAATCCGAACCATTTTTTTTAAAGTCTTCATTCATAGATCATCTTTGCAAAAAATCAATTCAAAAGAAACCATTTACTCATTTTGTTGTAAGAATGAAATTTCAATGTTTCTTAGAACATAGTGTTTGTCAATTTCTTTGAACTCAATTAGATGCCTCAAACATTTTTCATTTGGCTAATATTTTGCAAGGATGATCTACGAAGTGCAACTTGAAAAATAGACGGTTCAGATAAAGTCTTTTGACTCCTTACACTGATGTGTGAAAATATTACAATATATTTAGGGTTGTACCAATCCCTATTTAAGTAGGAATTCTAAACTAATACAATAAAAAAATTACGTTCTTATAATACATGTGATAACTACTGAGATGCTTTTGGATTAATCACCCCTCCCCCCGGCACAAATTGGACAACAAATTGGCAAAATTTGGAGCAGAGCAACTTATGACGTGGTTAATGAAGAACTTTGGAGGAGATAAGCATATTGATATGCATATTAGATGTGGCACACCCTATGATTAGCAAAAGCCACATTTTCTCGAACAAATTTCTAGTCGAAGAGTTATGCATGTTGCCCCCCCCGAAGAGTTATGCATGTTGCCCCCACCCCCCGCCCCCCCCCCCCCCCCCCCCCGAACCTACACAATGATAATGCGACATTTAAATGAGGACAACACATTTGACACCAAAGCTAGGCTAATGCAACAACCAGTCATTCACCTTGAATATATTACCAGATGTGTCAGGTGTTACAATGGCGACATTTGCTTGTACCACAAACTACCTTTATGATAGAAAAGTCGGCTTGCATTCTGGAACCCTTCTATTCAAAGTTACAAGATTGTCCCTCTCCCCCCACCCGACAACGACACACCGCAAATAACACCAGTGTTTGATTTAGTCTCGAGAATGATACTTCAAGTGATGACTTTAAAGTTAACATTTTTGTTGAACATGTTAATCCTCTGGATAGGCCAGATAAGGATGTCATTACTGACACTAAATATTTTGAATAACGTATCAGTTTTCGTATGCGAGTTGAGGTTGCAAGTTCTATTGATTTAATTGTTTAAGATGATTCAGCTAGTTATAATTTTGAAACCCACCATTGAGACTATTGCAACCAAAGTTCTAAAAGACGTTAGGCGCTAGTCGAGCTGTGGGGTGGGGCCTAGCGCCTAGGCATCTATGCGGATTGCCACACCCCAACCCAAATATCCCAATGACACCTAGAAAGCACGTGCTGGCCGACACTCAAGAGTGACGAAAGCCATGAATATATGAATTTGCGAAGACATGGGGGGACAAGTAATTCAAAAGTCATGCAACAAACAATAATCACAAGGAATATACAAACACTAAGAGGCAATAATAATAATCCAAATTAAACATGAATGAAATAAAATGTCCAATGGCCACAAATTCAAAATAAAATATGTACGAATATGTCCAGAGCATACCACTAAATGGAAGTACTAGTGAAAGGTAAGACATCAAGTTACAATTATTCATAAAGAAGCCATACGGAAGTGGAAGAACGCAAGATTTCTGGTAGGGAAATGCCTCAAAGCTCGAGTCGTAATCCTCATCACTAGGTCCTAAGGGGGCGTAAAAACAAAAGGTGAGTGGACCATAATTTATGATAATACTAATAATAATAAAACCGATTTCTTTCTGAACATACTAACCCCGTGTTTTGAAAACGTATATAATACTACATAATAGGTTTTTCTAAAAACTCTACATGCTATAAAAACTTTCATACGATAAAATCATCTCGAAAAGTGATAATGAAACGCCCGAAGGAAAAACCAACGAGTCTCAAAAATTAACACGACGATGTACTCAACTAAGGGTATCATAGTCGCCCGAAGGCATAACCATCACCCGAAGGTGAAGCTGTACGACACTGGGTTACACCAGTGAAGAAATATGGTAGGCCCCATCACCCGAAGGTTAAGCTGTACGACCTTGGGTTACGCCAGATAAGGAATACACACACACACACACACACACACACACACATACACACACATAACACACCGACACTGGTTTTACCAATGAAGCTGGGAGTATGTCATAAATATCCTCAATTGTGTCATATGGCCATAGACATCTACATACTCGTGTTGTGTGTATGTGTTGTATGATTACCCACTAGATAAGCACCGAAAACATAAATCATAATCTTTCCAAATCATCGGAGCTCAAAAGCTCAAAGCATCCATTCATAAACCACAATAAATCATGAAGTGTAAAATCATTAAACCATGCTTTTCATGAATGCAAGCTTAGCATTTAATAAAAATCATGCAATTTAAGAAAGGGTCCACTCATAAATATTCCGCTACCGGGGAGTTGCTTGAACTAGGGATGACGTGGTCATTTCCAACCGACGCACCTAAACACAAATAGAGACCATTTAATAAAACTCTACTTAAATAATCGAAATTAGGAAAATAGACAGCGGATTCAGATTCGGCACATAAAAAAACCTAAGGAGGGACCTCAAGTTCCCCTACCCGTCATCGCTCGCGTTGAGATGGGTTGCTGGAAAAGTCGACGACGCCATTGTGAACGGCGGAGGCGCGTGCACTCCACTCACCGGCCCTTGGAAATCCCACGTGCAACCCACGCATCCCAAGTACAAGCGCACTTACCTTCTTCGAATTTCTGGAGTTTTACCAGATTTTTCTCCTAACTTCAAGAGCTCATTTCGAGCTCGATACAAGCCCAAATCGAGTGATTCAAAAGCCAAAATGTAGTTAGAAATGTGGAGAATAGGTTCATGCCCTTAGGAGGCCCAATGTAGATCGAAGTTTGCCGAAAAAAATGGCTAGAAGGTGGCCAAA
This sequence comes from Malus fusca, assembly GCA_035220775.1. Lineage (NCBI taxonomy): Eukaryota > Viridiplantae > Streptophyta > Magnoliopsida > Rosales > Rosaceae > Malus > Malus fusca. Next base: position 15,706,896 of record CM069072.1, read on the forward strand.
TGATCATGGATTTGGAAATTTCCAGAAATGAACAGTGACTTTCCTTGTGTTTTCTGAGTTCCTACACCACCAAAACCACCCAAAAACTTACTAATTGTGAACCTAGACATAATCTACAATGATATGGACTAATTTCTAGGCTTACCTTGGCCGTAAGTGATAAGAATTCACCGGGAAAAGGGTTGCACATTGAAGGTTACTGTGCAAAGAAAATAGAGGAATTGGTGGTGGTTTCATCCCCTTTCCAGAGCTCACCAGAGTGCCAAGGTGCCAATGATGGTGGTAACAAGAGTGTATAAGTGTGTGTGTGTGGTTCGGCCAAGAGAGAAAGAAAAGTGAGAAAGATGAGGGGGAGAGGGAGTGATGAAGAATAAAAAGAGGGAAAGAAGGTTCACGGTACCAAAATGAACACCCTAAAAAATGGGGTAAAGACTACCACGTGTCAACCAAGGCGATGCCAAAAGTGGAGAAATATCTCCAATTGTGATATTACCAAAATGCCATTGATGATCAAAAATTCGTAGAGACTTATTTTTTGCTCTGAAATCCAATCTGTTGTGCCTACGCGTTCATATTGATGAGTGCTACGGGAATAAAAGAAAAGAAAATATCCTACATGTCAACGGACAAAAGTCAACAGAAGTCAACCTTTTCGTCTTTAGGGTTATTTTTGTAATTTTAACTAATTCAAACATAAATTTTAAGACGGGTTATTACAATCTACTCCCCCTTAAGAAAATTTTGTCCTTGAAATTCCATTACCTTAGGTCAAGAGGAAAGGATACTAAGCTCGCATCAGTTCTTCAGCCTCCCACATCACCTCCTCAACTACGTGATTCCTCCATAGTACCTTTACTAGTCGAATGACCTTATTTCTTAACACTTTGTCCTGTCGATCGATAATCACCACTGGTTCCTCCATGTAACTCATGTCTTGTCTCACTTCCAATGGTTGTGGTTTTAGATTATGTGATGGATCCGATACATACTTTTGAAGCATGGAGATATGAAATACATCATGTATCTGTAACAACTCTGGCGGCAACTCTAATCTGTAAGCAACATCGCCCATTCTCTCTGTAATTTTATAAGGGCCAATATATCGAGGACTTAACTTTCCTCGCTTGCCGAAGTGAACTACACCCTTCAAAGGCGACAACTTTAGGAACACAAAATCACCAACTTCGTATTCTCGATCCGTAGAATGCTGATTGACTATACTTTTTTGTCGGTCCTGTGTAGTCTTCAAATTTCTTTTTATCAACAAGATGTTGGCATTCGTAGTATCAACGATTTCTGGTCCCACCAATACTCGTTCACCAACCTCGGTCCAGCATAGTATGTCCTGCACGCTTTACCATATAATGCCTCGAATGGTGCCATACCAACGCTAGAATGATAACTATTATTGTATGTGAACTCAACCAAAGGTAAATACTTATCCCAGCTACCCTTCCACTAAAAAACGCAAGTTCTCAACATGTTCTCAAGAGTTTAGATCATCCTTTCAGATTGACCATCTATCTGTGGGTGGTAAGCAGTGCTATACAATAATTTAGTATTCAAGGCGTCATGAAATGCTTTCCAAAATCTAGAAGTAAATCTTGGATTCTGATCTGATACGATAGTGACAGGTACGCCGTGATACTTGACGATGATTTTCGATAAATAGCTTTGCTAACTTCTCCAGTTTTTAATTCTATCAGACAGGTATAAAATGAGCGAACTTAGTAAGTCTATCCACAATCACCAAGATGCCATCATAATTTGACCAAGTCCTTGGTAACCCATACACAAAATCCATAGTGATATTATCTCAAGCTGGAATCGGAAGGTTCTGCAATAGTCCATCAAGTTTCATTCTCTCTGCCTTAACTTGTTGACAGACTATACATTTCCTTACATAAACGGTGATATCCGGCTTCATACCATACCAATAATAATAAGGACGAATGTTGTGATACATTTGCGTACTACCCCGGATGCATATCATAGGCCAACTTGTGTGCTTAATCGAGAATCTCCATCTTCACTGCTTCATTATTTTTAGGCACGAATAACCTGTTTCTTTGCATTAAGATTCCATCTTTCCGTATTCTCAGATCTCATCTAACCCATTTTACACTTGTTCCTTTTAAGTCTGCACATTGTTGATCGTGTTCTTAAGCTTCTAGTACTAAGTCCACCAACATCTATCTAACTTGGCTTTGATACCAAACTGACACACCCTAACCCAGATATCCAAATGACACCTGGATAACACGTGCTGGCCGACACTCGAGAGTGACGAAAGCCATGAATATATGAATTTGCGAGGACATGAGGGGACATGTAATCCAAAAGTCATGTAACAAACAATAATCACAAGGAATATACAAACATTAAGAGGCAATAATAATAATCCAAATTAAACATGAACGAGACAGAATGTCCAACGGCCACAAATTCGAAATAAAATATGTACGAATATGTCCAGAGCATACCATTAAACGGAAGTACTAGTTAAAGGTAAGACATCAAGTTACAATTATTCATAAAGAAGCCATACGCAAGTGGAAGAACGCAAGATCATTGGTAGGGAAATGCCTTGAAGCTCAGGTCGTAATGCTCATCACTAGGTCCTGAAGGGGTGCAAAAACAAAAGGTGAGTGGACCATAATTTATACTAATACTAATAATAATAAAACCGATTTCTTTCTGAACATACTAACCCCTCGTTTTGAAAATGTATATAATATTACATAATAGGTTCTTCTAAAAACTCTACATGCTATAAAAACGTTCGTACGATAAAATCATCTCTAAAAGTGATAATGAAACGCCTGAAGGCAAAGCCAAAGAGTATTGAAAATCAACACGATGATGTACTCAACTAGGGGTATCATAGTCGCCCAAAGGCATAACCATCACCCGAAGGTGATGCTGTATGACACTGGATTACGTAGTGAAGAAATATGGTAGGTCTCATCACCCGAAGGTGAAGCTGTCCGACTTTGGGTTATGCCAGAGAATGAACACACACACACACACACACACACACTGACAGTAGTCTTGGCCAGTGAAGCTGTCCGACACTGGTTTTACCAGTGAAGCTGGGAGTATGTCATAAATATCCTCAATTGTGACCTATGGCCATAAACGTCTACATAATCTCGTGTTGTGTGTATGTGTTGTATGATTACCCATTAAATAAGCACCAAAAATATAAATCATAATCTTTCCAAATCATCAGAGCTCAAAAGCTCAAAACATCCATTCGTAAACCATAACAAATCATGAAGCGTAAAATCATGAAACCATGCTTTTCATGAATGCAAGCCTAGCATTTAATAAAAATCATGCAATTTAAGAAGGGGTTCACTCATAAATATTCAGCTACCAAGGAGTTGCTCAAACTAGGGAGGACGGGGTCACTTCCAACCGACGCACCTTAACACAAATAGAGACCATTTACTAAACCGATCGAATTTGGGAAAAAAAAACAGTGAATTCGAATTTGGCACGCTCGGGTTCCCCCACACGTCGTCGCACACATCACCACGCGTCGAGATGGGTTGCCAAAAAAGTCGATGGCGGCGAAGCACAGTGCCTCTGGCGAATGTGCGTGCGCTTCACGCGCCGACCCTTGGCAATCTCACTTCCAACCCACGCGCTGCAAGTATAAGCGTACTCACCTTCTTCAAATTTCTGGAGTTTTCCAGATTTTTCTCCCAACTTCGAGTGCTCATTCCTAGCTCGATACGAGCCCAAATCGAGTGATTCAAAAGCCAATATGTAGTTAGGAATGTGGAGAAGAGGTTCATACCCTTAGGAGGCCCAACTGAGATCGGAGTTGGCTAGAAAAATGGCTGGAAGGTGGCTAAATGATCATGGATTTGGAAATTTCCATAAATGAACAGTGACTTTCCTTGTGTTTTCCGAGTTCCTACACCACCCAAAAACTTATGAACCTAGACATGATCTACAATGATAGGGACCAATTCCAAGGCTTACCTTGGCCGGAAGTGGCAAGAATTCACCGGAGAGAAAGGCTGCACAGTGAAGGTTATTGTCCAAAGAAAATAAAGGAATTGATGGTGGTTTCATCCCCTTTCCAGAGCTCGTCGGAGTGCCAAGGTGCCAGTGATGGTAGTGACAAAAGTGTAGATGTGTGTGTGTGTGGTTCGGCCAAGAGAGAGAGAAGAGTGAGAGAGATGTGGGAGAGGGGGAGTGATGAAGAGAGAAAGAAAAATGGGGTAAAAACTGCCACGTGTTAGCCAAGGGAATGCCTAAAGTGGAGAAATATCTCCAATTGTGAAATTACCAAAATGCCCTTGACAATAAAAAATTTGTAGACTTAGTTTTAGCTCTGAAATCCAATCTGTTTTCGCCTACACATTCGTGTCAACAATGCTACGGGAATAAAATAAAAGAAAATTACCTAGATGTCAACGAAAGTCAACGTTTTCATCATTACGGGTATTTTTGTAATTTTAACTAATTAAAAAGTAAATTTGAAGACGGGTCGTTACATGGATTTAAGTAAATTTATAATGTATTGTATAAAGAAGTGCCCATTTATACTTAAAACAGATAATTATACTGGGATACATAACTTGCTAAACAAATGACATAGATTATAAAGTTTAGAACATATTGAAAACATAGGGAAGAAGCATATAATGAGTGTTCATCCATTTATTTAACGAGTCTCTTATATTTTATTTACAAAATAAAATGCAAAATGAAAGTTATCGATTTTCTGTTTAAGTGAGAGTTAGGCAGGCTAGGTGAACCCTTAAGCGGGTCTAAGTGTACTTTCTTCATTTTCAATGCCTAGAGACTAATTGGATGGTGGCTAACCCCTTAACACCTAGGTGGGGATTTTTAGAATAGTGACTGCAACCATGTGTTGTTGATCCAGTCATTTTATCTAGGGAAATTGCCAAAAATGACTCATATCTTAATCTTAGGACTGAAATAGGACAAACCTACAAGCCATGCACAAAACTAAAATGATGAAAATACCCACATATAAATTGTAAAAACTCACAGTGATGACGTCATTTTTCTGGGTTGGAAAAGAAAGATGTCGAGATAGAGGTATGAACTATGGGTTTTTTGGTTGAGCTCAGATATGTGAGCCTTGATTTTGAAGAAAGGGAAGTGCATAAAGAGGTTAGAAGAGTGAGCTGGGTTTTGGGTTGAACCCATACCTCTGATTTCAAACACAAGGATGTCGAGAGAGAGGTGAGAAGAATCAGGTTGGGGTTTTGGGGTTTAAGCTCAGATCTGTGAGCTATGTGTGTTACTCTTCCATAACCAAAAACAACAAATTGTTCCATCCTTAAAGATAGGAGGTTTGTACCATATTTTTTGTTTTGGCCAGAAAGTTTCATTTTTTCCTGCGACTGAAGCTTCTGTAGGCATATTAAGGTAGGGTGTTTAGTTCCAAGTTTCTACATCAATGATTTATGGTATAAATGGGTTGTTTGTAAGGTGAATCAATACTTATAAGCTAGGGGTTGTGTTTCATTTTGGGGCCTATGGGTTGTGGAATGAACTTTACTTTTCGACATGCTACAAAACTGGGATGGAACAATTTATGGTTCAAGTGTTGAATTGCATAAATTTGTGAATTTTTTTCCGTAATTTGCATGTGGTGTGCATATGGTGTGCATGGTTATTAACGACAACGAGTATTATGTTTTCCACGTGCACGGTTAAGTGATAGTTGATATACGGAACAAGACTTTGCAAATTGTCACTGTAATCTTATGTACGTAATAGTTATGTTTTAGTTGTATCACTATACCAATAGGTTGCCGTTAAAGTTTCTTATTAATGCCAAAAATAGGTCATTGCTCGATCACCAGTTATGTGCATACCATGTGCATGAAATGAACATATGGTGTGCATTCCGTGTTCATATCGTGTATATGATGCGTATTTACATATTTGATACTCTTCACATTAACGTAGTTTAGGACATAATAGGCACTGAAGATAACAAGGATACATAGTCCTAATGTTTATTATCATATAGTAGTTAACAAATACATTGCACAACTACATTACATTGAATAGTATCAAAGCCTTCAAATTAAGTCTACAATAGCTATTAAGCATAACCCTTATTGAGTGATCATCGATACCAAATTTTATTAAATGATTTGACCTCCTTCACTGTCAAAGAATCTCATTGTGGTTCATGGGGTTTATTTCCCTTCCTAGCTAACAAAAATCCTCAAACCCCTTGTTGCGTTCCTCCTCCATTTCAACATTTCCCTCCCGGGAATGCTCGTACGACTCAATATGGCCACGACGCTTCTACCACAATTCAATATTTAAGGACGGGATCTTTTATTGAGACGTGTTAGCCTTCGTTTTCTGCTTACTTGCACGGTAGAGCCATTCGTTGGCTTTACCGTTGAGGTCCACAAGCTCTTTTTTTGCCTTCATTAGCTTATGGTTCCAATACTCGGGGACGCCCATCTCATAATCGAGACTCCAATGGACCTGATCTATATTTTTCAACGACTTCTCCGAGTCGACAAAGCTAAACAATGACATAGGATTTGCCTTGGGTGACCCTGAAAATAAGGAGGTTCCATGTTGTACCACCTATGGAACTCAACGTTAAAACCCTTAGTTTCATGTTTGAACTTGGACATATTGGTGTTGTGAATTGTTTTAGCTATCTGAGAATTGTAATGGCTTTTTTAGTATGGAGATAATGGTTATGGAAAATAAGTGCGAGAAGCCTATTTATACAAGTGTATCATTGAAGTGGAAGAAAACCCATTGGGTAAACAAGGAATTATGTTGAAAGTGTTTGTGTGGTGAGGATTTGTTGCACGTGACCTACAAAAGTTGTAAGAATCCCAGCACTCTTTTTTTGTCCCTCCTGCTACTTGATTTCCAACATATAGGTTAGTGTTTTTTCAAATCTCACACCCCCTACTTCATTTCCAACATTTAATGTAATAATATAGGTTAGGGAAATTGATCAGTGGCAGAGCCACTTGGATGAGAGGGTTGGTCGGCCCATCCTACAATTTTTGTAATATATATCAATTGTGTGCAAGTATAAACAATATTAAGCGTCATGTCAGTTGGTGAGTATACTTTGGTAGTTTCAACAAGGTAGGGGTTTGAAACTTGATGGTTTTTACATCTTTTTTTTGTCTTTTCCTAAACCCAGCCTTATGTTTTACCATATAAATTTCAATTCCTTTTTGGTTCTATACAATTTAGAGGAAGATGTAATGGATCCGTAGATCTAACTGTGTTCAAAGAAAATGTCATAGTTATATGGTTTTGAGTCATGACTTTAATTTTTTTATTCTTATTTAATGCAGTAATTTTTTTTTGTTAAAGCTAGTAAACAAGTTTTGAGTCATGACTTTAATTTCATGTATACTTTAAAGCTCCATCTCTCATGTTTCAATAAAATTGACCATCATAATGTGTCTAATCCCATAAGTAGCTCCCTAGACAAGGAGGCTTTTACATATTATGTGCATATAGTGTTCATATCATGATCATGTGCATATAGTTTGCATATAATGTGCATATACTGTGCATATCATGTACATATAATTGATGTATTTGTGTTGGAATATGATTATGATAACATGGTTTTGTATGTATAACTAACATGGATTTGTATATATACCTAACAATTGGCCATTATTTTAGAATTGCTGACCTTATAATTCATGTATTTGTGTTTGAATAAGATTGTGAAAACATGGTTTTCACAATATGTGTAATCAAGTGTGAAGGTACACTGTAACTTTGCTGTATTAGTATACATAATATTGTAGTAAAATACATTAATTAACCAATAAAGAAAAAGAAAACTTTTTATTTTATAAATAAATTAATTAATTGTAAAGGATATGATTGTTGGGTATTTGATGGGTTAATTAATTAACTTGACCGACGACGAAATCTTCCTTCTCTTTTTCAACTAGTGTTTCATACTTACGCTTTCAGCTATGTATTAGGTGTTTGTGCTTTGCTGATTTGCACAACACCTCGTTCAGCTATTATTGTAATGCAACCAATGTGGACTCCTTTCCGAGACACTTTTGATGCCACACATTAATAGAGCGTGAGTTGGCAATTTCGCCTTTGATTAAGCAATTTGATTGGTCGGATCATTGAAATCACCGTCACTCCTCGAGAGAGCCATGACATGTGTGCCTAAACCATGGCTACAAAATTGTTCTTACCTACATTTTATAGATAATCTATTTAGATGTCATTAAATAGCATAGCAAGCCACAAAGGGATGGAAACAGATTGTCTGTTTACAACTAGTTTGTCAGCAATACTCTTTCCAATTGCTTACCTTTTTTTTTTGTGTAACTACATTAAGAATGTATCGTGGACAAACCAAATGTTGTCTAATGATTTGTTCTTGCTTTCCATTTATAGATGATCAATTTAGATGTCATTGAATGTGAGACCAACAAATATTGGATGGAATTGGTTGATTCATGACTGCCTATTATAGGTATATGATGGCTTGTGAACAGTGGTGTTCAGCTGTCAGGAACTAAGTTTCCAACTTCTTGTTCTTAAAAAATCCTTCCAAATCCTAAACGTTTTACTATAACGACATTAAGAATGTGTCGTAATGGCAACAAAATGTTGAGTTCGTATACTGTCACATTTAATAGGGCAAAAAAATTGACTGTTTTGTATACTTGTGTGTTTATGAGCACTTATGAATACCATTGTCTGCCCTCACGCAATCTTGTCACTTTGGTCCTTCAAGTAGCAGAAAATAACTTTTCAAACACAAAAGTGAGACAAAAAATCAGTACTACACAGAAATATGTGACCATTCCCACATCCAATGTTGAAGAAAGTGTACAAACATTCGTGTTCCAAAAAAATATGTACTCATCCCACTCCCACATCCACTATTGAAGACATACTACAAACATTTGTGTTCCAAAAAATGTGTACTCATCCCACTCCCACATCCAATTTGGAAGACATTGTACAAACATTTGTGTTCCAAAAAAAATGTACTCATCCCATTCCTACATCTAATTATGAAGACATTGTACAAACATTTATGTTCCAAAAAACATGTACTCATCACAGGCCCATGAAATTAAATAGGTGTTCGGGAATCCCAAGAGCGCCGAGGTCATACACTCTGAACTAACTCTGTCGCTTGGGGAAGCTGTTAAAAACCCCTTCTTTGTCGACAATTTTGAAATAAGGTCATACCTCTCGGCTCTCAGTTATGTACATCTAGACCTGTTCATTGATCGGCTGCTTATTCTTTGTTGACCACCGAGGAATTCTTGGGATGGTTGCAGGATCAGTCATCTTGCAATAGCATAGTGGCTTCTCCAGTTGCGCAATTTTTTCATATGCCCATACCTGCACGTACACTAAATTAGTGTTCATCACAATCACAACAACTTGACCCTTATTAGTACTCAATCAAACCAACAAATTGTACCTGAAAGGAATAACTAAACTCTTAGTAGCACCATCTAAATCTCTGCCTCCTCTTACTTCCCCTCGGTTGTTCCTTTTTATCCTCCTCATCTCATTCCGCATCACTATCCCATCTTCCTATCCCTCTCCTAGCAGCAGCAAAACAGAGGTTGTCATGTAGTTATTCGAACGATACCACTCCCCATGAATAAGTGTTGAACCTATCCATGTCCTCTACGAGGTCCAAGTACTCTAGGTTCACACCCACATTACTCTTTGCCCCTATCAACACATTATGTGAAAATTAACTAACACACAAATTAAACTCTCTTATTGACAATTGTAGTAAAGATGTAAGTAGGGATCGTTCTAGGCTGATGATTAAGAGGGATTGCTAATCTACTTAAAACTGACTTAAAAACATAAAACTAGGCTGAAAACACTTAACTAGACTTTAAAGACTCAAAACAAACTAGAATGACTCAAAACAGCACAAAACAATGAAACTGACTCAAACTAGACACTAGGGATTACTTTGAACGAATTCTAACTTTAACTTGACTCAATACTAAAAGACACAAAATGGGACATATTCTAACTAAAAGACACGACCAAGTAAAGGGGGATTGGGTTTTGAACGAAATTAAAGTAAAAACAAGAAGATTGTAAACTTAAACAATGTTGGGAGAAAATTGGGGTAAATGGATGGGTGATAAGCTAGCTAGAGAGTCCTTCTCCACACATGACACACTTGCATACAAAATGATTTCCAGTTGCTTTTCCAATAAACCATGAACCTCAACGCCCCAGATTAACCGTGAACAACACTAATTAACCCTCAGATTTTCCTTAAGTCATTGAATTGGATGGACAACGCATCGGCAACCAAATTATTCTTCAATAGTCCCCTACATGAACAGCATAATAGAGATACAATCAAAGATCATTAAGCTTTGTGAAAATCATAAGCATTGACAAGGCATTCGTAACTATGAACAACATGATACTCTTGCCAGGAATCTACTTAACACGATTGTGACTAGCAACATCCACTACTTATGAATATAAGTTCATAACGATTAGGTGAAATTCCTTTATATTCTAGCATCAAATTCATGCATGCAAACTAAGTGAGCCCTCTTAATCAACATACAAGAATAAGTTCTAAATCAAACAGTTAAGTAAATTGCATTCATGATTTTTGAAATCACAACTGAAAGTAATCAATTCATATTACAAATATGTTCATGGCTTTGAATTCTCCTCTAACTAAAAGAAGTTTAGCTCCTCATGTTCGCAAAACAAAGATAATTAAACTTAAACATTAAAAACAAAGGATGGATTAGACCTAAAAACGTTCCAGCAATCCAAGCTTGAATGGCAAGCACATCCAAGGGTCCTCCTTCTTCTTCTTTGCTGCGGCACAAGGGTTGTGATGATGGATGAGTGGTGAATTGTGGTGGTGGATGGATGTAAGTGAGTTATGGTGAAGGATGGATTGATGGGATGATCATGAATGGTACGGCAATGACCTTTATTTATAGGGGAAGGAAAAGGCATGGCTGGGAATTAATTTTGGGAAGAGGTAAAGACTCCAAATCCCCCAAGAAAATGGTAACAAATCAAAATCCCAAGAGGAAAAGTGTAAGGGAGGTGCGGCAAGCCTAGAAATAAAGGGGAATGTGACTTCCTTGCACGGCAAGGAAGGATTCCTTGCAGATTTGGTGCGGCAAGGCTAGAAATAAATGGGAATAGGTTAGCTTGTGTGGCAAGAGATTTTAGGAATGTAATTAGGTCTGAATTTAAGTCTCCTAATTTAATTAAAGATCCTCCTTGCAGCTGGAAATTAAGTAGTGAAGGATTAGGAAAGTTTAGGGCAAAATAAGGTAACTTTGGCTAACATTCCTTCTTTCTTGCTTGCATCCTTTACTTCCTTTTCTTGAATTAATTTCTTCATAACTTCAGCATAATCCTAGCCTCTTTTGGTCTTCAAATTCGTCCATCCACCTTGCTACATGCATATGTTATCCATTCCAAGCCCAAAACTGCTCCAAAATGCTCCAAAATGCATTTTCTTACTACTTTAGCCCTTTGGACCTACAAACACACGAAAATAGCTTAAAATACTAAAATAACTATGAACTAACAACATAAATGCCAAGAAACAAGCTAACTAAGTCACATAAATATGCTCCTATCAACACACCCTCGGCGAAGTAAACCAGCCTCATCTTCAACGCATCATCCTCATCCACGTATTCTTTAATCACCATTTCAAGATCAACACATGTCACTGAAACCTTGTTGGTTGCTTTCTTGGGGGCGATCTTCACTTTACCTTTGCCCTTCACACCCTTACCCTTACCCTTGCTACTCTCTCCAACAAAACCAAACTTTTGAGGAAAATACTTAAGCAACAGCCTAATGTTGGAAGGCTCAACCTCTAAATCATAGGGTTCGTCACAATGGAGCCCTGTAATGAGGCAAAAGTCATTCTTTGTGAACTGTTGCGAAATTTAAACTAACCAAAATTAGTCCAACTTAGTTCCAAATTTTATGCTCACAAGCGTACGAATCGTTTGATAGTATAGAAAGCAAGCACTTAATATCGTCCCTTAGAAAATGATTTAATTCTTATCAACTAACTTAAATCCAATTGCAACGAAGTAAAACTAGCAAAGATTGATGAAAGATGGCTTTGAGAATTGAAACTAATAGTAAAAAGAAATAAAAACAAGAAAATTTGATCACAATGCAACAAAATGACAGCCAAGAAAACAAGTTGTAATTCAATCGAGTAAAACACTAGAGCGTCCGATTCACCATAACCAATCCTACTTATTTCCTGCAACGAATTATTAACAAATACTCAATCTCATTGATAGTCAAATTTCCCTAACACATGTAATATCTATGGCATCTAGACTATTACGTATATCCCAATTTGCAACCATCCATGGCATCTGGAATAGTTTAACATCATGAAACTCATTACGATCAGTGGAAATTTATATTAAGACTACACAAATCCTAGAGTATGGCATCTACTACTAGGTAATTCATGGTATCTATTTGCAAGAAGCTATCACTCAAGTTGAAAACATGGCATCTGCACAACTTGCATCAAATTTACCAAGTAAAAGTCAAGATGGTAGCTAATCACCAAGACTAAAACCAAACATATAAACACAGCAAACGATACTCAATGAAATTGAAGACTTGAAATAATTCACTTCAGAAATTAAGCATTCATAGTCATGGCTACATCGTAGCCCTAGCTAAGGAAAATTAGTTCCGAAACATAACTGGAAATATCATTGAATTCATAATAAAATTAAAAGAAAAACTAAGTTTAGAAAAGCCTGAAATCCCCGTGTGCTCTGCTGCTTTTGTCTTGCCGTCTGTCCCCTTGTCCCTGATTCCAGAAGAAGAAAATTCTCCAGTTCTTTTCCTTCTTTTCCCCTTTTACGCTTCCGTAACCGACGAAAGATTAACCCCAATTGATTGCTGACAATAAAAAAACAAGAAACGGTAGAAGTCTTCAAATATGCGATGGCCACTCTTTGGTACATTAAAGCACCCAAATGAATTTTTCATCTGTTAACAGTAAGCTCGTGCCTTTGATCTCCTTGCTGCTACTTCCACTTTGTTTCAATAATTCTTTCATTGCCATCAATAAATTCATTTATATAACAGCCAAGTCTCTCTTATTTTGTAGAGCAAAAATTCCCTTCACGCCAAAACCCATAAGCATCGACATCCTCATTCCAAAATATATTCACTTTGAATTATAACACCCTGAAATCTATGAACCAAGGACCTCTGTTTCCTTCCTTTCATTCTCCACCGATTTCGCAGCTGCAATTTCACCCACTCAATCACTGCCTCTTTGATGCGATCTCCCATATTTCTGATTTTGTAGCAGTCAATTCCCCACTTTTCCTTGAGATAGTGAGTCGGTTCCTCCTGGAAAATGGTAAAAGTCGCAAGCCTTTCAATCATCTTTTGAGACAGATCACAATGAAGTTTGATGCCCTTTAGGTATTGAAGTGGCCACGTGGAAGCAAAACAAAATCGGCCATCTTGTATCCAAGGGATAAAAATATTGCCAGCTTTTTCTATGTAGACCCTACATATAAATTATGAGAATAAGATGAATTTAAATAAAACTGCACATGAATCCAAAAGAGCAAAAGCTCCGGTAATTTCCCCCTTGACTAGAAATTAAACAAAAATTTTAGGAATGTTGCCTTATTATTAATCTAGTCATAAATGCACAAATCTCTGAAATTCCTTTCATTTTCGTCCAACTTATCACAAGAAAATGTAACTTTTGGAGTAAATAAATAGTAAAATATGCGATCATCAAATACCCCCAAACTTACATTTTGCTAGTCCTCGAGCAAAAGAACAAAACATAAGAACAAGTAATAACATGAAAAACGTTAGCTTTCCCTAGGTGACCCTCATCGAATCTTTTGCAAGATGCATCATAATCAAGTCCGTAGTAAGCACAAAGTAAGTGAATCAACCACATTCCAATTCTTAGCAAAAACCTTTCAATCATCCTTGAAGTGTAGTGTGTGGATTAACCATGCCAATACAATTCTAAGCTTCTTAAAATCATCATATGCGAACAAGTGACATCCTCACCGGGCATACACACATTCACTCATATTTTTGGATAGTGTGTTTCACTCAAGTGATCTCAATCAAACATGCCGCCATATGCTTGCTTGTCAACCTACCTCGCTATCAATATCATGTAATTACTTGAATCTATAGGACTTTAGTTGGGTTGTAATGGGGCTAAGGGTGATAGGCTAGTGAAAGAAAGGATATGGAAACCAAAAATTTTGAGAAAGTACACATTAGTAGTTTTCCAACACCAATATCACACCCACTCAAATTGAAAACAAACAACATAACCCGTAGCACTTGTTGCTCCCCCACTCAACTTCATATGGAAATTTATATTTTGCATCCAAAGACTAGTCCTCTAAAACATACAACTGCATTCTCAAGCTTTGCTTTTGATAACATTCACACTTAAGCATAGAAGGAAGCTTGTGCAGAACATATTTTCAACATCCCAGCACACTCTTTTTTTTCTTTTTCTTTTTCTTTTTGTTTTTTTTTTTTCAATGAAATTGAAAACTTATACTACCACAACTAATGACAGTACCCTGCAGATTTTTAACCCTTTCCTTTTTTTTTTAAATCATGCTCAAATCTGCAAAGCTACATCACCCCTCAAATTCACATTTCATTGTAATACACATGCTCCATCCACTTTTTCTATATAAACAAAACCCCAAAAGCACAACCTATGTAATACTTTCTCAAACAATAAGGGATTGATTTCTGTGTATGGGCTCAACTCCAGTATCGGAGCATGGTAAAGAGATGTGTCTAACAAAGAAATGGCTAAGTTTAAGGCTCAATGGGCTACTAAGGATATAATTAGCATATAAGGAAGGCATGAAAGGCTCAAACGATCCAAAGATGGCCTATATCACTTCCAAGTTATTACATGAATTGATGAATGATTCGAGAGGTATAAAGCAAGTTCTAGAGATACATGTAAGAATGAGATCATACGCACAAGAACAAATGTGATTGATGCATGATAGTTCAATCATATAAATAGGCTCAAAAGCTCACAAGGATTACATTAAGTCACTAAATTCACATATGAAGTGTTAAACCATGCTTTAGTTTCACATCAACAAGGCTATGTGCATTTAGTTTTTTTTTTTTTCAAGGATGATCGAACGTGTATAAAGCTAACAAAAAGAATAAAGAGATTCACCTAAAACATGCTTACAACTTTCTCAATTCAATTTCATCATCGGGTTGGGAAACTGACAGAAATCTAACTGAAAACAAGAAATAAAAACAAAAATCTTTTAAGATTTTTCAAAGTTTCTAATTTTTATAGATTTTTCTTCGTTTTTTTTTTTTTTTTTTTTTTTTTTTTTTTGAAAACCAAAGACAAAGAAACGATGAATTCAAAGCCAAAGACAACTAACTATAGTAATTGACTAAGTGGAGGACCCGACAACATGAAATCAGCTCATGCATTTTAAATAACACTAACACTAAACAAAACCATGCTTTAAAATGACTAATTCAACTTTCAATCAGGGCTCAAAAATCTCACTCCTACCCCCAAACTTAGATGAGACATTGTCCTCAATGTCTGAAAGCAAGCACATAAAAATCACTCGGAAAAGGAATGAATTAAATCACTTGGTCAAAGAACTTCCCTGGATTATGGTTCACATGGCAACCATGGTGTGTTCAAGGCAGTAGCCACCCCTAACTAAAACACTTTAGTCTTCCATTCAACGTTGTATGGCAGCAAACACTTTCCTACACCAAGAGAAAACAGTCAACAAGTAGCAAACGAGTGAAGATAGAAAACAAAACAAAAAATATGAAATGAAACAAACAGAAAATATAAGAAAAGCATAGGTTGCCTCCCATGGAGTGCTAAATTTATAGTCTTCAGCCAGACTATATGAGGTTTATGCTGGATCTCGAAGTGAGGTCACCGTCTTCATGGTATCAAAATTTGTTTCCACATACGACTTCAATCTTTGACCATTAACCTTGAATATGCTTCCCGACTCCAAATTCTGAATTTCCACCGTGCCATATGGATAAACTTGCACCACCATGAAAGGACCATACCACCGAGAACGAAGCTTTCCAGGAAACAACTTTAATCTGGAATTGTACAGCAACACCTTCTGTCCAACATGAAATTCTTTCCGCAGAATGTTCTGATCATGCCACTTCTTAGTTCGTTCTTTATAGATCTTGGCAATTTCATATGCATCGTTTCGGAATTCCTCCATCTCACTGAGTTGTAACAATCTTTTCTCCCCAGCTGCTTCCATGTCAAAATTCAGTGTCTTAATTGCCCAGAAAGCCTTGTGTTCTAGCTCAACCGGTAAATGGCATGCTTTACCAAAAACAAGCCGATATAGAGACATGCCAATTGGAGTTTTGAAAGCAGTGCGATATGCCCATAAAGCATCGTCTAACTTCTTCGACCAATCTTTTCTCGAAGCACCCACAGTCTTCTCCAGAATCTTCTTGATTTCCCGATTTGAAATTTCCACTTGTCCACTTGTCTGAGGGTGATAAGGTGTAGCAACCTTATGTGTGATTCCATACTTTGCCAAGAGAGCTGCAAATTGCTTGTTACAAAAATGAGTTCCTCCGTCACTAATAATAGCACGAGGGGTCCCAAAGCAGGTGAATATATTTGCCTTCAAAAATAGGAGAACAACTCGGGCATCATTAGTAGGAACGGCTACAGCTTCCACCTATTTCGACACATAATCAACTGCTACCAATATATACTTGTTCAAGAAAGAAGAGGGGAATGGCCCCATAAAATCAATTCCCCACACATCGAAGAGTTCAACTTCCAGAATATTATTAAGAGGCATCTGATTTCTACAAGAAATATTTCTGGTCCTTTGACAGCGATCACAAGAGGCAACAAAAACATGTGAATCCTTGAATAAAGAGGGCCAAAAGAACCCGGATTGGAGAACCTTTGCGCTGTTTTTGAAGCACCAAAATGTCTCCTACATGCAAGAGAGTGGCAATGATTGAGAATGTTGATTTGCTCATCTTCGGGTACACATCGACGAATCACTTGGTCTGGACAATGTTTATACAAGTAGAGATCATCCCAAAAATAGTGTTTGACCAGGGAGAGAAATTTCTTCTTTTGTTGAAAACTCATATCTTTTGGAATCACACCACTAGCCAAGTAATTCACGAAATCAGCAAACCATGGGACTTCTCCATGTTGGGCAGCAAACAAGTGTTCATCTGGAAAAGTTGCATTAAGCGGTACAGTTGATTCTGCCTCACCATCTTGAATAAGCCTTGACAAGTGGTCTGCCACCACATTCTCAGACCCCTTTTTGTCTTTAATCTCGAGATCAAACTCTTGAAGAAGAAGAACCCATCTGATCAGCCTCGGTTTTGCATCTTTTTTAAACATTAAGTACCTCAAGGCCGCATGATCTGTGTATACAATAACCTTCGAACAAATAAGATAGGAACGAAATTTGTCAAGTGCAAATACTACAGCAAGCATCTCCTTCTCTGTGGTAGAATAATTGAGTTGTGCATCGTTTAAAGTGCGGCTTGCGTAGTAAATAACATGCGGAAGTTTGTCCTTTCGCTGCCCCAAAACAGCTCCTATGGCATAATCGCTTGCATCGCACATCAGTTCAAATAGGAGACTCCAATCGGGTGTTGTCATAATAGGGGCTGAAGTGAGCAGATTCTTCAAGGTGTTAAAAGCAGCCAAACATTCAAAATCAAAATCAAACACAACATCCTTCTGAAGAAGATCACTAAGAGGCTTGGCTATTTTCGAGAAATCCTTGATAAATCTTCAATAGAATCCCGCATGACCAAGGAAACTTCGAACTCCTTTCACTGAAGTTGGTGGTAGAAGATTTACAATCAACTCAACCTTAGCTCTATCAACCTCGATACCCTTCGCTGAAATTTTATGCCCCAAGACTATGCCTTCTTGCACCATGAAGTGACATTTTTCCCAATTCAACACCAAGTTAGTCTCTTGGCATCTTTTCAGTACGAGCGCCAAGTTGTGAAGACAATTATCAAACGAAGACCCAAGAACATAGAAGTCATCCATGAATACTTCTATAAAACGCTCCACCATATCAGAAAATATACTCATCATACACCTTTGAAAAGTAGCCGGTGCATTACATAATCCGAACGGCATCCTCCTATATGCAAAAGTACCAAAAGAGCAGGAAAAGGTGGTCTTTTCTTGGTCTTCGGGAGCAATAGCAATCTGATTATATCCCAAGTATCCATCAAGAAAGCAATAAAACGCATGGCCAGCAAGTCGTTCCAGCATCTGATCAATGAACGGAATTGGAAAATGATATTTCCGTGTGGAATCATTTATCTTTCGGTAATCTGTGCAAACTCTCCACTTCGTTTTCTGCCTTATGGGCAGCAGCTCATTTGTATCACTTTTGATAACCGTCGTACCTTCTTTCTTCGGAACAACGTGAAGTGGACTTACCCATCTACTATCGGATATTGGGTAGATGACCCCAACATCCAAAAGCTTAAGAACTTCTTCACGAACAACTTCCTTCATAAGCGGGTTGAGTCTCCTTTGAGCTTCAATGGTAGGCTTGTTGTTTTCTTGAAGAAAGATTCTATGCATGCAAACCGTTGGACTGATTCCCTTTATATCAGCTATAGTCCATCCCAACGCCATTTTATACTCTCTCAATACCCTAAGTAATTTTTCCTCTTCAAGTGGACTTAAACTTGCAGCAATTATGACGGGTAAGGTCTCGGCAGCCCCTAAATAAGCATACTTCAGATTTTCCGGCAATTGCTTCAACTCTAACTTGGGTGCAACTTCAATAGATGGCTGAATTTTCTTTGGAGCTGGTCCCAAAGCCTCAAAATAATGTCTTCGATGCTGATTATGTACATGAGCAGAATCTAACATTGCTGAAATAGCAACTACATCTTCATTTATTCCACCACTCAATTCACAATGAACCAAGCATGCTTCCAAAGGATCATCCGGATGTTGCTCTATATATTTCAAATTCACTAGCTCTTCCAACGCCTCAACTCGAAAGCATCTTTCAGAATCACTTGGATATTTCATAGCCTCAAAGACCTTGAACACCACTTCCTTGCCTTGAACTCTCAAAGTGAGGAGACCTTTTTGGACATCGATAAGAGTTCCAGCGGTAGCCATAAATGGACGGCCCAAAATGATTGGAATTTCTCGATCCTCCTCCATGTCAAGTACCAAGAAATCAGCTGTAGAATGAATTGATCAACTCGAACTAGAACATCTTCAATGATTCCTCGTGGATATGTAACCGAACGATCAGCAAGTTGTAAAGATACCGAAGTGGACTTCATCTCTCCAAGACCAAGTTGTTTAAAGATAGTAAATGGCATCAAATTAACACTGGCTCCTAAATCAAACAAAGCTTTTTCAAAGGAAAATTTGCCAATTGTACAAGGAATAGTAAAACTCCCTGGATCTTTTAACTTCGGGGGCACTTGTCTGAGGGTGATAAGGTGTAGCAACCTTATGTGTGATTCCATACTTTGCCAAGAGAGCTGCAAATTGCTTGTTACAAAAATGAGTTCCTCCGTCACTAATAATAGCACGAGGGGTCCCAAAGCAGGTGAATATATTTGCCTTCAAAAATCGGAAAACAACTCGGGCATCATTAGTAGGAACGGCTACAGCTTCCACCCATTTCGACACATAATCAACTGCTACCAATATATACTTGTTCAAGAAAGAAGAGGGGAATGGCCCCATAAAATCAATTCCCCACACATCGAAGAGTTCAACTTCCAGAATATTATTAAGAGGCATCTGATTTCTACGAGAAATATTTCCAGTCCTTTGACAGGAAAATCTTCAAAGGAAAATCTTGAGGGGTGATGTAGCTTTTGTTGCAAAACGGCACTGCACTCTTCAGACAACATTGCTTTTTCGTGTTCCACAAACCTCTTCTTGTTAGTGCAGATGTCCTTCAAGAATTTTGCATAACTTGGAATTTGTTTCACTGCATCAAGCAAAGGAATATTAATATGTACCTTTTTAAATAAATCTAAAATTTCAGAAAAGTTCTTGTCTTTCTTAGCCCTTTGCAAACGCTGAGGAAATGGAACGGGCGGCGAATAAATCTTTTCTTGTGCTAACTCCTCATCTGGCAATGTGAGTGAATCATTCTCAGATTCTTCAGACTTCTTTTCTTTCTTTGCACCCTCTGTTTCTATGGTCTTTCCACTCCTTAATGTGATAGCCTTAATGTGCTCTTGGTTCTTCGGATTCACTTCCGGCTGACTTGGAAATCTCCCGATCTCTCTTTCATTCAACGCACTAGCAATCTGACCAACTTGAACTTCCAGCTTCCCAATTGAAGCTTGCTGATTTTGGAGTGTTGTCTGAGTTGCTTGAATAAAGTTATTTGTGTTTGTACCAAGTTGAGCTATCAAGTCTTCCACTGGTGTCTTCTTTTCTTGTAGTTGGAAATTCGTAGGAGGCGGCCTAGATGGAGGATTCATAACATTTGGATTGTTATTCCATTGAAGATTTGGATGAAAACGCCAACCAGGATTGTAAGTGTTCGAATATGGGTTATTCCGTTGACGAGAAAAATCATTCACTTGACTTGCTTGCTCTTGCATATACTCCGGAAATGAACCAATGTTCGGGCACTCAGTACTTGCATGTATACCTGCACATATTTCACAAACCACATCAAAAGACTTCACAGATTTAACATTCATCAAATTATCAAACTTTTTGTTTAGGTTAGAAATCTGTGCAGCCATGGTAGACATGGCGTCAATCTCGTGCACTCCAGCACATTTGGGTGGTCCTCTTTCCACTCCCCACTGTTGAGAATGAGTAGCTAATGTCTTGAAAAGTGCGGATGCCTCAGCAACTGTCTTTGTCATTAAAGCTCCTCCACTAGCGGCATCAATCATTCTCTTGTTTTCGGGAGTCAGTCCTTGATAAAATGATTGCAGCTGCAACCATTCCGGTAAGCCATGATGAGGACACTTCATCAATAAATCTCTGAACCTTTCCCAACTATCGTAAAAAGCTTCAGAATCAAATTGGGCAAAAGTCATGATTTCATTCCGCAACTTAGAAGTCTTCGAAAGAGGAAAGAATCTTTGAAGGAATTGATTTGCCAACTCATCCCAAGTTGTTATAGAATTAGCAGGCAGAGAGTTAAACCAAGACTTTCCCTTGTCCTTGAGTGAAAACGGAAACAGCCGCAATCTGATAGCATCGTTAGTTGCCCCCTGGATCTTCAAAGTTTCGCATATCTCGACAAAGTCACTAATATGTAAATTAGGATCTTCAGTAGTAAGACCATAAAATGATGGCAACATCTGGATGAAAGACGGCTTCAACTCAAACTGATTAGCCGTTATTTCTGGACGCACAATACAAGACGATGTGGCTCCAACAGTAGGAGCCGAATAATCCATAAGAGCACGATTTTCATTTGGGTCTTGAAGTGCCATCATTTCCGTTGGTTCTTGCTTCTTTTGCTTCCTTAGTAGTTGTCGAAACGTTCTGTCAATTTCGGGATTGTATGGCACAAGGTCAAGACTTCGAGAACGACGACCGTGCATGAACTTCACAAAAACACCTGAAAACGAAAGAAAACAAAAATTAAAATAAAACAAAAACACGTAGCAATTGAAATAAGAAAGAGATAGAATTAAATTTCATTCCCCGGCAACGGCGCCAAAAACTTGTTGCGAAATTTAAACTAACCGAAATTAGTCCAACTTAGTTCCAAATTTTATGCTCACAAGCGTACGAATCGTTTGATAGTATAGAAAGCAAGCACTTAATATCGTCCCTTAGAAAATGATTTAATTCTTATCAACTAACTTAAATCCAATTGCAACGAAGTAAAACTAGCAAAGATTGATGAAAGATGGCTTTGAGAATTGAAACTAATAGTAAAAAGAAATAAAAACAAGAAAATTTGATCACAATGCAACAAAATGACAGCCAAGAAAACAAGTTGTAATTCAATCGAGTAAAACACTAGAGCGTCCGATTCACCATAACCAATCCTACTTATTTCCTGCAACGAATTATTAACAAATACTCAATCTCATTGATAGTCAAATTTCCCTAACACATGTAATATCTATGGCATCTAGACTATTACGTATATCCCAATTTGCAACCATCCATGGCATCTGGAATAGTTTAACATCATGAAACTCATTACGATCAGTGGAAATTTATATTAAGACTACACAAATCCTAGAGTATGGCATCTACTACTAGGTAATTCATGGTATCTATTTGCAAGAAGCTATCACTCAAGTTGAAAACATGGCATCTGCACAACTTGCATCAAATTTACCAAGTAAAAGTCAAGATGGTAGCTAATCACCAAGACTAAAACCAAGCATATAAACACAGCAAACGATACTCAATGAAATTGAAGACTTGAAATAATTCACTTCAGAAATTAAGCATTCATAGTCATGGCTACATCGTAGCCCTAGCTAAGGAAAATTAGTTCCGAAACATAACTGGAAATATCATTGAATTCATAATAAAATTAAAAGAAAAACTAAGTTTAGAAAAGCCTGAAATCCCCGTGTGCTCTGCTGCTTTTGTCTTGCCGTCTGTCCCCTTGTCCCTGATTCCAGAAGAAGAAAATTCTCCAGTTCTTTTCCTTCTTTTCCCCTTTTACGCTTCCGTAACCGACGAAAGATTAACCCCAATTGATTGCTGACAATAAAAAAAGAAGAAACGGTATAAGTCTTCAAATATGTGCTGGCCACTCTTTGGTACATTAAAGCACCCAAATGAATTTTTCATCTGTTAACAGTAAGCTCGTGCCTTTGATCTCCTTGCTGCTACTTCCACTTTGTTTCAATAATTCTTTCATTGCCATCAATAAATTCATTTATATAACAGCCAAGTCTCTCTTATTTTGTAGAGCAAAAATTCCCTTCACGCCAAAACCCATAAGCATCGACATCCTCATTCCAAAATATATTCACTTTGAATTATAACACCCTGAAATCTATGAACCGAGGACCTCTGTTTCCTTCCTTTCATTCCCCACCGATTTCGCAGCTGCAATTTCACCCACTCAATCACTGCCTCTTTGATGCGATCTCCCATATTTCTGATTTTGTAGCAGTC
Organism: Malus fusca; assembly: GCA_035220775.1. Taxonomy (NCBI): domain Eukaryota; kingdom Viridiplantae; phylum Streptophyta; class Magnoliopsida; order Rosales; family Rosaceae; genus Malus; species Malus fusca. Next base: position 15,730,105 of record CM069072.1, read on the forward strand.
AATTCCCCACTTTTCCTTAAGATAGTGAGTCGGTTCCTCCTGGAAAATGGTAAAAGTCGCAAGCCTTTCAATCATCTTTTGAGACAGATCACAATGAAGTTTGATGCCCTTTAGGTATTGAAGTGGCCACGTGGAAGCAAAACAATATCGTCCATCTTGTATCCAAGGGATAAAAATATTGCCAGCTTTTTCTATGTAGACCCTACATATAAATTATGAGAATAAGATGAATTTAAATAAACCTGCACATGAATCCAAAAGAGCAAAAGCTCCGGTAATTTCCCCCTTGACTAGAAATTAAACAAAAATTTTAGGAATGTTGCCTTATTATTAATCTAGTCATAAATGCACAAATCTCTGAAATTCCTTTCATTTTCGTCCAACTTATCACAAGAAAATGTAACTTTTGGAGTAAATAAATAGTAAAATATGTGATCATCATGAACCGGGTGACCTCACAGCCTATTAAATATGTGAGTCCCTCTAGGTCTTTCACCCCCTAATTTGCCACTCTACGGATCGACAATTCATGCACCAGCTGCCCACTAAAGGTTAATCTATTGACACTCTCTAAGTGTCCAAAGTATGAGGCCCTAAAATTAGCAAGATGCGCATCATTAAACTTGTGACGCAAGACTCCTAGGACATGATTAGCTTGAGAAAGGTTGTTAACCCTTCCCCTATATGATTCTTCCTTTTTTGTTGCAAGTTCAACCACCTGATTTGCCATCTCCTGTACACATAATAATACAAGCATTCATGACAACCTAATTGAACAACATATACCCTGAGAACAACCAAATATGACAATGTTTATCATTGACACAACCTGTCAACAAGTTCTCATAGCTATACATCTACTATGAACATACTTTCATGAGTTAAGAAATACCAAATCAATTCATAAAATTAACAAAGATTCATCGACAAAAATCATTCACAACTCAACAATATAAATTCAACAAAACAAATTGAATCACATATATCATGTACACAACCTGTCAACCACAGTTCATAAACCTACATCTCACCAAATATATACTTCCACATCAACTAATTTCATCAACCCACTTGCATAATTAACCATAAACACTAAAAGAAGTACATAATTTTACATATATAATGAAATTATTTTCTAGGGTTGCAAATTTCAAATTTAGTTTCCAGAATCAAGTTTGTCGTCGACTTTCGCGGAAACAATGACTCTGAACCCACTCCAATCAAGGAACCACCGGATTTTTTTTCCGTGTAAGCAATTGCTAACCCTCAAACCAGAGATGCTTGAATGTCAAAGTGCACTGAGGCCAGAGACAACAATTACAACAATGCTCTGACTGGGTTTCGAACACTACCAAGGTTTTGAATGAGCACGATGTCAGGATGAGAAGGAGATTTCTGCAAGGAGAAGAAAATTTTATGGTTTCAACAGTTGCTTTCATGGGGAGGGAGGGGAAGAGTTTAGTTCCCTATATTTTGAATTCTTGCATATACCGTTTTCATTAACTCACGGATCTTTTTTAACCCGGTTTTACACTAAGCCCTTTCTAATGGATTCGTTTTCAAGCGTTCAAATTTAATCCTACGGTCCACATTCTATCCACACGCGCCGTCCGCAAATCTATGTCCTCACCTTAGAAATGGCGTTCATAACAATGTAATGGTGTTCGGCTAGTTTTGTCCAGAAGATTATACAAAATTGGGCCTTTGTACAGGCCCAATGACAAAGTGCTGCCCCAAAACGAAAAACTTCTGGGTCTGGCCCACGAACCAAGTCCGTATGTACTCTGCAATTCCGCTCGGTGAAAGAAAATTACAGAAGAGAAATGGCGGCAACGAAGAGCAAGGCAGTCTACAATGTTTACAGAGCGCTGACCCATGGTCTATCACCATTGCTGTACCTTCACCTCCACTGGCGGAAACTCCGAGGCCTCGAGCACCCACTCCGATGGCCTGAGCGTCTGGGCCGACCTTCCCTCCCTCGGCCCGAAGGGCCACTCGTGTGGTTCCACGCCGTCTCATTAGGTTTCCTCCTATCCAATCCAATCCATGTCATTCCTTGAGTTAATTTCATCTCCGTTCCCCCTGTTTGGTTACCGGGAAGGTGGAGGGAAAACAACATAGAGATATTGAGCTTAATCAATCTTTAATTGTGATTAATTATTGTGGCGTAATTAAAAACTGGACCCAGGTGAAGGAATGGCTGCGATTCCTGTAATCAAGCAATGCATTCAGCGGAGGCCTGATTTAACTATTCTGATGACCACTACGACGTCATCTGCGTTGTAAGAACAAAACCCATCTCCCCATTTAACGTGTAATTCTGAATTTATTTATAATTTTTCATTTCACTACATTTGCAGTGGAGTAATAGAGAAACTTGTTCCGACTGGTGTCTTACATCAGGTACTCTTTTAATAAACATATGTTTGTCTTTTGCGAAATTCGTGACTTTCGCAGCATTCAAAAATTCGATAGATTTTTCTGATCAATTCAATCATTAGATGTAACGCTATATTCGGGGTCATAACGCCTAGTTTCTACCTACAATTTTAATACAATGCAGCTGGAATGGTTAACAAATTGAATACATGTATATGTTGTATAGAGTAAAATAGAGATAGATATGTTACTAGCTTATATAATACATGGGAATTTGGAAACAATGCTTGGTTTCATCTATCGGTGTCCTTATGGTAACGATGAATATTACTATTGTTCTCTATGTCTTAACTCAAAGTAACGATAGCATATTTCTGATTGTGACACGCTCAACTTTCAATTGATCAAGTTTTCACCCGTCGATACACCTTCTGCTGTGGACTCATTCCTTGGTTACTGGAAGCCTAATGTGATTGTGCTTATGGAGAGTGAACTATGGCCAAATTTAATTATGGCTGCTTCAGAAAAGGGTGTAAGTTATCTTATCTTGTTGTGAATATACTAAATTATGTGAGTGTATTTTTTTAATAATAATGATGGTAATAACACCCAATTAGTACTTACAAGTGTAGCTCAGTTAATTTTTTTAGGTTTACTCTAAATTAGAAAATATTTTCCATTGTTTAATTTTATTTGCATCCAAATTATTGCTTAGCTTGGCTAACTATAACTTGAATACGTAAAGTGCAGTTGGTTTTAGATCATTTATATGATTCATATTTTTTCAGATCATGCTGGCATTGTTAAATGCTCGAGTATCTACTAAATCCTTTAAACGTTGGTCAGGACCAGTGCTTCTTCCACTTATTTCATTGATGCTATCAAAATTTTCATTGATTTCCCCGTTGGTAAGTGCCGCTACAGATTGCATTGAGTAATCTGTGTCTTCAATTGTCTTCTCACTCTTTTTCTTGCACGGCATAGAGCAATATGCAGGCCATCCACTTTCAGCTGCTGCATGCCCCGCCTTTTGTGATCAACTTTTCTGGTGACTTGAAGTATGGTATGTCTCACAGTGAAAACTTGTATATATCCTTTTGGAAGTCAATTGGAAAGTCTAAATGTTGTGTTTTGAATCTGGTATCGTTTCATAACTATAAATTATAGAAACTCTTGAAGAAGGTGATAATCTATCCTAATCCTAGAATTTATTTATTTTTTCTTGTAATGTTCAGTGGTTGGAGAATTTGACATTTCTGAGGGAGAGATCAAAAACATGGAAGATTTAAAAGTACACTGTGCCCACAGGAAGGTTTGGATGGCTTCTTCCATACATAAGGGGGAAGAAGAAGGTTACTTCTTGCTACTTACTTATCCTTAAGTTCTGGACTGCATATATTGTGTCATGTACATGTAGAGTTTTATTAGAGACCTGACCTGAATCATACAATGTCATGCTGCGTCATTACTGGCAGTCGTTGGTTTCTGAAAGTTTCATATAAGTGCTCGATGATTTTATTACGTGAATGCTAGTGCTAGACTGGTGTTTTGTCCTAGTTTGGCGCTTCTTTGGCTTGCAATGTCATTTTCAACTAGAAACTAGTGTTTTTTTTTTCTTTTTGTTTTGTTTCATTCATTTCACCTTCCATTTCTTAACCCATTATTTTTTCTTAAAGTAGCGACATTCATCTAAAGAATTGTCAAAAATGTTTTTGCATTCATTTATCAGAATATTCTTTTGCTAGATTATTTCTGTCTGTTGAAAAGCTCACAAATACTATATGCAGTCATACTTGGCATTCACAAAGTGCTGCGACAAGAGTACCCTGACTTGTTAACTATTATTGTGCCTCGACATCCACAGCATGGAAAAGAGATTGCTCAAGTATGCCATGCATTCAATTTTATTGATGTTTAACAGAAAAAAAAAATGGTATCTATATGATTGATTTTTCTAAAGGCACAAAACTGCATTGAGATTTACTACCTGAAAAAAGAGAATGATTGAACGTTACATTTATTAGTTTCATTTCATGACATTGCCTTAAATAGTGCAGAAATTGTGGAAAGAAGGGCATGGTGTAGCATTGAGGTCTCAACGTGATAAACTCTTAGGAGAAACCAGTATCTATGTGGTGGACACATTAGGTTAGCATATTTTGAAATCTTCTCCCTACATGATTCTTGGACAAATCTTGCGCAAAAATCATACTCTCATAGTTTACCCCTTGTACAGTGGCTCCGCAAAAGCATTCTCCCTAACTTCATTATATGTTTTTTCTCTTTGCTTGATTTATAGGTGAATTGAAACACCTTTATAAGTTATCCCCCATAGCTGTAATTGGAGGTTCCTTCTTTCCTAGCCTTTCTGGCCATAACATATCAGAAGCTGCTGCAGCAGGCTGTGCAACTTTGACTGGTGAGTAGCTGCTACCAGATCAGAGGTTATTGGTTCTTAACATACCACTGATAGCTGCTTTTTTCTTTTCATTTCTCAGGTCCTTACATTGGGCATTTTTCAATCATGGTACTGGAAATGCAACGGTTAAATCCTCTGTCAGTTCTGCAGGTGTGAAGAACCTCTATCCTCTGTCCTTCAAAGTATCACTAGTTGAGACTCTTCATACCTCCAAAATTATGTTGGTTTTTCAGAAATTTGACTCAATATATAGTGATTTATTTAGGGTGGTGCTATCCACACACCTATTCTTACCTCTCACACACCCCTCCTCAATTTCCAGCCGTCGGATCGAATGAACTGAAGAAGATCAATGGACCAAAATTAACAAGATGTGAGAAGTAAAAAGGGGTGTGTGATTCGTGAATAGCATTACTCTTTATTTATCCTTTTCTGGTTTTAATTTTCTTTTACATCAGAAATCTACCTTTTTATTCAGTGGACTTGAATTGAAATATCGGTTGTAGATAGGAAATTCATTAAATGTTGCGTGTAACCTGTACTCTCTGTTCAGCTGTTTGGGCGAAGCTTTTAGGCAGACATGTCAAATAGGTGATCTAGTACTGCATGGGTAGAATGGGCTTCGTTCAGTTTAATCATATGTATGGACACGTGTTAGCTTCATTTGTTGCTTTAGTTGCTACTTTTAGTCTCTGTAAATAAGTCATAACATCTGCACCGAGCCTTCTTTTGGGTGGGAAGACGGCCTTTGCAAGGTGCTACTGGCTGTCTGGATTGTGGATAATTTCAACTTAGGAATAACTACCTGAACCTGTGATTTCATTAATATTTGTTCTGTCTGCTTATAAGAAAATAAAAAATAAATTTTTTTGTAATTTCTGCAGCTTTTTATGTTAATGTTCTTGCAGGTTGGGGGAAAATTAGAACTTGAAGAAGCTCTTAGAAAGCTGTTTAGGGATGTCAAAGTCCTAGAAGCACATTGTGCTGCAGCAAAACAAGTGTATCATACTCTATCAAGTGGTGTGGTTCAAAACGTTTGGAATCTATTAGATATTCAGATTCTCCAACGAGCTTTGAGCTAAAAAGTAAAAGATCGTCATACAACAACAGAAATCTAGGGTAAAGTTACCACCCCCCTTAGCATCAGAGTATTTTATACTTATAGTCAATTAGCATGTCCTAGATTAGTAATTTAGTTAACCTGGGTATTGCTGTATCTAAATGTATTCTTCCAAACGACAGCTGATTTTGAGCGTCGTGTTGTTTGTAAGCACTATCATCGGGTATAGTATTTAAAATAACTTTTACCCTTTGAGAAAGGTGAAAAAGCGCTTTGGCAACAATATGTTTTCTTTTATTAAATCCTATGATGTGCCTTGATGTCTAATTTCTGTACAAGATACAGATACTTTTGCAAGGATAAATGTTAAACCTCATACTGCTTATTCCCTATACACGAGATTGCATCTTCACCTGTAAATAAATGAAAACACCAGTATAATGTATATATTTTCAGTAACAGTCTTTTAAAATGCTTAATGCACTTCTTTGATTCAGCACCTTTCTGTCTACTGCTAGCTTGGAATAATGGTATTTCTAGGAAAATAGAAATAATAGCAATCGCAGATAACTGTTGCTGCTGCTTCCACCACTGCTACAATAATCTCTGATGAACTTCTCAGAAAGCCATGAAGGGGGCAAGAGAATTGATTGCTGCTCGTTCCAACTCCAAGAGAGTGAAGTTTATCTTCAAAAAGAAACTCGTCACATGGCATAGCTGAAGGGCCAGAGCTACCATGACCGTACTCTTCATATGCTTGGTCTAGCAGCTGCCGTAGAACCGGGTGGTTCAGGAAATCCACTCTTTCAACAAACCTTCATCTAGCTTCCCCTACTACTACAGCCAAGTGACCAGGAGGGACATCCCGGGCTGGCTTCTTTTCACCAACTCCGGCAAGCCTCAGCTTCACATGCAACCATTCTTTTTCAGCTTCCAATGTTGCAGATCATGCCTTGTCTATAATATTGCTACGTGGGAGGAGCCATATCAATGTGAAGTGGCAACTCAAACATTCTTGATAAGGGTTGTTTAAGGTGGACGTGGGTATTTATTCTTGGGGCTCTCCGGTTTTTGCTTCAACAATTTATTCATTTACCGTGCAAAGGCCTAAGGGAAAACACAATAAGGTAAAGTATCTTATAACTGCTAATTGCATGATATAAAGATAATATCAGGTGAAACGTGTCGAGTGATTTGGGTTTTCTGTTGTTAGATTTCCTGCATTACCACCTTTGCTTAGTTTTTTTACTGGGATAAAAGTGAAACCCTGATAACTTGATATGATTGACGTTATCACATCCTAACTTCTTTGTCCATAACAAATTTTGCTAATATGGCAAGCAGTTGGCAGAATTGTAGTACTTCTTTACCTTTTTTTGGTGTCTCAATTGTAGAGAACTTGAAATGCAAGGGATCTCTGCATTTGGATGAAATTGAATCCTTAAGATAGGACAGAATTATGGCTAGCATGTGTCGGTCGGGGAGTCCTTGGGACCATGATCTTATTTTCATGGGCTCTCACAAAGGAGGATTCTCTCATCTCCTATTCCCATGCACGCATCACATGCATTGGTGGGTGGACATATTCTTCATACCACATACGTATGTAGGAGTCTCTGTTGTATTGTCAAAATTTTCATGCTTTTGCGTATGTGACGTGTCGTCTTTTGGGGTGGCAACCTGGGGGTTTGGGTGCCGATGTTTTATAGTAGAACGATGTATGACTCGTTGTAAAGAATTTAAAGAGTTACATATTTTTCTTTCATGAATTCATGCTGTTTGCTCTAGGTTATTTAGTCTTTGTTATGGTTATTTAGAAACAAACTAGCAAAGGGGATATTCTCTAAACCCTATGTTTGGACGAGGAACTTTCAAGGTCTCTAGAAACTTTAAACTCGATTGTTAAAAATGCATTAGGAGAACAATACCAGTGAACTATTCAAACCCTACAATGTTATTACTAAAACACTATAAATGCACTACAAAACAAGTACTTTCAAATGACACATTGCACTCAAATGTATTGCAGCCAGTTATTTTCGAGTCCTCTATCTAATTTCTGTGGTGCATTCCGAATAAAGTTGGGCTAAGTTCCATGGATTTTAAAGTCCCTCGTTCAAACGCACCATAACGGCAACGTTGGTGTTTAGGATTGGATTTAATAGCTCACTAGATTCAAAATATGTTGAAATAAGAAATGAAAGTCAACTTCTACATTATGTCTAGTTAAAGAAGCTAGATGGATTCATCACTGTATCAACATCTTATAACTAATACATAGTCTCCCTTCAATTTGGACAAATTTAGAGTAGGCCTTCGTTTCTTACTTCAACATACTTTGAATTTGGCATGTTATCCAATCAATTCTAGGAACTAAAGGTGGCCTAAATTTGAACTAATACATAGGGTTCGACCCACGCCGTCATGCAAGAGCTCAACTTCTTTCCACCATTGTGGTAAATGGCCACTTGCGATATAACGAGTACTTGATTTCATGGATCAACAACTTGTAGGCAGCTTTTCATCAAGAAGAACCTGAAAGAATTACAGATTAGGCCTTAATCTAGTACCTTTGTCTAATCTGCTTTTTTATTAACATATCCAGGTTAGTCTAAATTTAATTTGTTGGTTTGGTCCAAACTCTTAATGATTCAAAACTCAGGGCAATAAACAAGCAAGCAACAATTAAACTGATAATGTCCCTACCAACCCTGAGACAGTTGACAAAGAACACATTCTGTATTTTGGAAGAGCAACTTGTATGCCACAAGTACATCGTCATGGTGGCGTCTTGTGTCAATAATACAAGAATACATGAAGAAAAATTAATACATAACATTGTATTATTAGCATGGGACGCTATTGTGATGGTGCATCTTTGCCATATAAATCCTTGTCCTTATTTGTACCAAATAGAAAGGAACATGGTCATTATGCAAACTTACAGAGAGTAATGTCTTTGCTTTGTTCCCTCTAGTTTTCCATCAATTGGGACATGGAAGCATGACTTCTCTAGGCCTCTCTCTCTCTCTCTCTCTCTCTCTCTCTCTCTCTCTCTCTCTCTCTCTGAAAAAATAAGGATATTGTTTTTTCTTTTCAATTTGGAGGGCATATGGCTAAATGTGGTGTCAAAATCACAACCCTCTTTGTTTCGGGTCCAAATAAGGTCAAGAGGAATGCGAAATTGAACTCTTGATTCAAAATTATAAGTGCTCTACCATAGAAGCTATCTGTCATCACATACTTTTTAATCTGAATTTTCTACAAAACAAAATAAATGCCCGAACTAAAAGAACAAAGAAAAAATAGTAGTTTAAAGAGAATGTTACAGAAAAAAGATATGTAGTGTAAAGAGAATGTTGTAGTATATATGATGATCCATGATGATGCAAAATAAGCTTTGGATCGTTTATTTCTTTATTCATATTGGTAGACAGATACTCTTATGCAATCGGTGACTCTACATAGCAAATATTTATTAAGTGGTTTGAATAATTTTTTAACATGTAACAATTATTTATTAGATAATATATCACCATTGAAACTATGTGCTAGTTGCAAGAGAGAATTTATCCTATCGATAAACAAGTTTAGTAACCATTTAGTAGAATTCAAATTTTGATATTCAAATACCCACAGAATGTTTTTCTATTTAAAAATAAGGGAGTTTTAACAAAAAGGGCTTGACACTATTCATTCTTAATCAAAATGACATTTTGTGTATGAAAAGTCTATAATGGATAAAGCTATTTTCTTTATTTACTCTTATACCATTATTTTATTATTACAGCGGGGTCCACAATGATGTTGACATTTCTGTTTGGAAATACATTATTTTACATGATGCTATTCAATTTATGCTAATTTGCTGTCAGCTCTTTATGCTTCCATCATATTGTCGATGTTATGCAACTTTTCTTCTGTCAAATTATTCCAGTACTGTTCATCGTCTTCTACTAGCTCTGCATCTCTTCTCTATCTTCTTTCACCTTGTAATACATATCTTATGTTTCTCCTTTGAAATTTTGAGGCTTCAAGTATGGCTAATGACGGGCTTTTGACTTGCTGTAATTATGCATTTCTTTTTCTTCTGCTACTAATATCATATCATACCTAAAATCTTCAAACTCATCTAAGGTGAACATTTGGATCCCTCAAAATTTTAGAATACTTTTGTATGAAGGAGTCCAACTGTATGGAGAGATAGGGGATAGTGTAAAGGACTCTTCATTAATCATGGCTATGTGTCTAGCTTTCTCTGTATGCATATGTATATACCAATCTGGAGGGCTACTAATAAAACTTATGCAAATTTCTTTCCACTTTTCTATATAATATTCTGCTACTTTTATAAATTTTTCAGGAAATGATTCTAGTTGGGAAATGTAGTTAATGAATATTTTATCAAGATAGCCAAACTCTAATAGTAAAGTCGGGGTAACTTCTACCAAGTTATGCTTTTTCTGATGCTCATAACTAAAATGTCATGGTCTAAAATCTTTCATGTTAATCCTGGCCACATCTATGCTAACCTCTAGTTTACAAATACAACTCTCTGTATTATCACAAAGACATGGTGGATACATCTTTGTAATAATATCCATCCCCAGTTTTGGATCAAAGATGGACTGATACAAAACACATTGTAATTGTAATTGTAACTCTTTCATGGACTGTGATGCTCTACTTAGGATTTCATTTTGCATATCTGGTGGCATTATCCTTAATTTTGCTTTTGAAATTTCTTCTAATAGGATATCATCTATTATTAAGTCTAAAGATATATTCCTAAGAAAACTTTCATATCTTTCTTGTTTTTCTTTGTCACTCAGATGCTGATACTGCTCATTATTTTGATGCTGCTCCATTTCAATGTCTTCATCTAAGAGCTCAATTTTAATCTCTTCTATGGGCTCACTTGCCTCTTGTTCTATGGGTTTAATAACCTCTTTCCTTTATTCTTATGTTGATCAGTTTCCAAACCTATTTTCAATTCTCTTTTCAGGGTGTCACTTACCTTATGCTGCCTTCTAAGAGATTGGAGTTCTTGGTTCATTTTGGTAAACTTACCAAGTAATGACTCATGGTCTCTAGAAATGGCTTGAAGTTTGTGCTCAAGAGAATGAATCTGTTGCTGGCTTTGATGGAAATTAAAATTAAAGCTATCAATCTCTTGTTCTAAGGCTCTAATTAATTTTTCATGACCTAACCTCATGCTTGGCTGTTTGATTTGGATATTCCAAAAATTATCTAAGAGAACATGTTGCTTATCAGAAAGCCCTGGTACCCTTGACCTATACCTCAAAGTTGGATTTCTGATTCCTTCCACAATATTGCCATTAAAGTTGAAAGTGGGTACTGGTGGTGATGTTGGTCTGTTTATGCCATTTTAGAATCCACTGAATGGTGAAGTCTGATGGTGCATCATTATGCTACTGAAATGTGCTCTTCTGCCTTGTGGTCTTGTGCTATTTGAGGATGATGGTCCACGATATTTCATTCATGTTCAACAAATTAATCATGATAAGATATCGGCTAATGTATTATCATTACCTTTTATATGTTCAAAAATTGGTTTAAAACCATTTCCTGTAATTGAATCAGCAAAATTAACCCATTTTCGAGCTGTCTGTTTATTAGCATGTATCTTGTTGTAATGAGAAACTATATTTTGACAATCTGTTCTAATCGTAAATACTTCATTATGTAAAAATAAAGAGAATGCTTCAAGTGAGTTAATTATTCCTAAAATTTCTAAATCTGTTGATGGTAACCTTGATTGTACATCACGAAATTTTCCTGATGAATAACTACAAACTTGTTCGTCAGACTTTGGAGACTCCTTATGCTTTTTCTGGTATAGTATACATGCCCATCCTAATGATGAAGCATCTGTTTCGACTACTTTATAACTATCATCTAATTGTAATGTTAATGGCTTAAGTTTAGTAATTTCTTCTTTTATATTTTGAACTAATTTAATATCTTCACTATTAAAATATTTTTGTCCTGTTTTGCTAGTTTTACTATGTAATACTGCTATTTGTCTTGCATAATTTAACAATCCTAAAAATGCTTGTAACTGTTTCTTATCTTCTATGTTATCTGGAAATTCTAAGACCTTTTTAGCTATATGATCTTTTAATTGTATTGTAACTGACTTAATATACATTGCTAAAAATTCTATATCTTGCTTTTCTAATGCTATTTTATTTTTGCTAATCACAATTCCATTATTGTTAAATTCTTGTAAAACTATCCCTAAGTGCTTTTCTATGTTCATTTCTATTTTTACTATGTACTAAAATATCATCTACATAAACACTACAAAAATTACCATATTTCTTGAAAATTTGAACCACCTTTCTTTGAAAGATCGATTGAACATTTTTAAGTCCAAATGGCATAACAAGCCACTCAAAATGTCCTTCTGGACAAGTAAAAAGTTGTTCTTCTATGAATGCACACATATACTCTTCTAAATCACTATTTGTGCTACCTGAATCTTCCGAATCTGAATCTATCATGTTAATACTCTCTATACTATAAATACTCTCATTATCACTTAAATTATCTAAACTATATATTGACTGTATATCCTCATCGTCTTCTAATTTAAACAACTCCATCAAATGTATTTTATCTCTCGAATGTTTTCCTAATTTTGGACATTTAGGTCTAATATGTCCAACTTCTCCACATGAATAACATTTACAACTACTCTTATCTTTTGGTGCTTTATATTTTCTAATCCAAGGTCTGCCACTTCTTTTCCTAAATTGTTTTGGAATATATTTTCTCTTCTTATATGTTCTTGAAGGTCTTATGCTGAAATTCTTATGTTGTTTGCATGGTTTATATGATTTATATTCCTTTTTGTATATTTTCTTATGCTTATTCTTTTTATGGCAACCATACTATTGTGGTAAATCTATATTTTTACAGCTCATATAAAATTGCTTCCTAATTTGCTTCTTAGCTTTTATTTGACTACACTTTTGTCTAAGTATATCATATACATGTTGAATTCTAGGACCTATTGCACTATCATTTTTCTTTGGATGCCTTTGCCATTCATTCCAAAAAATTTCTCCTATTGGTTCTTTAATTTTTGTCATATAAGTATCTAATATTAATATCACTAATTCTACCTATTCTTCCTAAATATTTAAAGAAATTTGTTGTATACTCAGCTATATACTATAAATCACACATTTGTAATTGTTCTAAATTTCTAATCGCCCTTATTTGTTCTTGTTCACTTCTACCAACTAATCTATTATGATCTAAAAATTCTTGTTTAATCAAAGTAACAAAATCATCTATATTAAAATGTGTTTTAGCTGCCTGATGCTGTTCTGGATTTTGAACTTTCCATGACTGGAAATAATAAAAAACTAAATCATCTAAAGTATGCTCAAAGTAATCTAACATATTTTGTAAATTACTAAAATCTAACATTAATGTTGCATATACGCAACCTTTTTCCCATCTCTCAATCGTTATTTCCCAATCTTATGGATCTACGTTATCTAAATTGAATATATTACCAGCTATATTAATTTGTTCTAACCCTTTCAAATATGGAATCCTATTTTTTCTAGGTGGTTTTATCATACTTTCTTCTATGTAATCTACTTTTGCTTTTTCATTATATTGTTCATTTGTTGGTCTCAAAAATTGTTGATCAGTTCTACTTGCGTGTCCTGGATTTTCTACTTCTGATGTACTACTTTCTTCTGCTGGATTACATTCTTCTTTCAATTCTAATAAATTATTATATTCTTTTTATCCTAAAATATGTTCTACTCCTATTTTTAAAATTAATTTTTTTCATCTCTTCATCTAAAATTCTATGTAGTCTTAAATCATATGTCCTATATTTTTCTAAGTACTCTTCTTCATCTAAATGATCAATATCTTCTATAAGCTTATCTACAATATGATAAAAAAATTTCTCAACTAAATTAATATCTAAATTATCAAAAGTCATATGTATTCTCATTTTCAATTTCACTTTCATCCTCTTCTATTTTTTCTAGTTGCTTGTAATTACTAAACCTAATTGTTGCTTGACCTGTATTAGTTTCATATATTTGTACTTTATATGGTTGTCTATTTCTTGCTACTTGTAAATTAGGTAATGTCCACTGATTTCCTTCTAAAAAGCTATTATCTACGGGTTTTGCTTCTATCATATTTACATGCTTACTACCAAATGTGTGAACTAAATTTTGAAATTCTAAATTAAACTTATGATTATATTTATCAGACACTTTACCAATACATAAATTTTTATATTCTCCTTTCATATTATAATTTTTTGTTCTTATGCTTACTTTAATATATTTACTAAATTCATTAATTGTCATAACATAATTTGGAATACAACCTATGACTGCTAAGTTTGAACTTAAATCTACTTCAACTGTTGCTATTGCTGCTTGTTGGGCGATTATCCCATCTATCATCATATATGTATACTAATGCTTTTGTGCCTACTTGTACTCTGGTTAATCATGTTATTCCAATTAATATTGTTCCTATATGAATCTGACTGAAATGTGATTTTCTCAAATGCATAACTACTTTCTTACTAATTAAATTAAGTGTAACTTCTTTATCGATACAGCTAACTTCATGTTGACTGATGCTATTTACAATTCTGCTTCTATTTTCAAATAAACCTAATTGATACAAATTATATTTATTTTTCTGTGTTCTCTCAAAACCTCTTCGAATAAATTCTTGTGCTTCTTCTTTATTTGGATAAATATCTTCAGCTCTAACTACTTCATTTCCTTCTTTCCTAAAGAGTTCCATTTTCTATTATCAAAAGGATTTAGCTTAGGTCTTCTAATATTATTATTTGCACTTAAAGTTAAATTTTCTAATTTATCTAGCAAAGATGGTGGAAGAAATGAAGATGTGTTATGTAAAACTTGGTTTATTTCTATTATTTGTTCTTCAACTTGATCTAATTTTTCAGCCAAATTTAAAACTAATTGAATAATTAAATTATTTTGCCTAATGGGAATATTACTACTGGCTACTTGTGTTGAAAAATCTGTTAAACCTACTGGTTCCTTATCTAACTTGCTAATTTCTTTCAAAGCTTGGATATATTTTCTGCTAGTTCTAGAATCGGTCATTAAACTAATAATTTATCTATTTTATTATGCAACTTATCTACTTGTTCACTCAACTCTTTTTGCACTAATTGAATTTTTTGAACTTCTAATTTTAACTGCTCAACTATTTCTAGTGATCTAAGTTCTACTTGCTTAGGCTTACTATCTATGAGGTCAATAAGCTCTTTTATCTCTCTTTTGCTAGGAAACCTTTGAATATTTTTATTATTATCTTCTAACTGAGATGTAATATAGTCTAAATTTTGTCTAATTGTTTTTATGGAATTTTTCTGAAAATGCTCTAACAACTGGTTTAACAAATGATTATACTTATTATTTTCTAATTTTAGATTTTCTGCTTGACTAATAATAAGATCTACAATATTATTGGCTTGTGGATTTTCTTCACTATGCAAAATATGATTATGCTTTCTCAATGGAAAATAACAAACTAAACTATTTTGGTCTAAGGTTATTTTTCTTGTTTGAGGTTCACTAATTTCTAAATTAAGATAATCTATCATAAACTACAGTCTACCTTTCTCTAAAGTTACGGCTAACTGGTTTCTTAGAAACTCTCTTTCTTCTCTCAAGGTCTCTAAAACTTGATCTGTTGCTCTTTTTGCTTCTAAAACTTTATGTTGCACTTCTGTGTTATTATATTTATGAATAAATAAAGGATGTTCAAGATAACCAAGATAAAACTTCTGCTTCTTCAAAGTACTGCTTATTCTTTTGGAGATATATGCTAATCTTCTCTTTATGCTATTTATAGTTGGGTGTTTGGGACAATAAATGTCACATCTTGGCCTTGGCCCCCACCACTTCCCGGGCTCAACTCCGCCGTACCACGATATTGTTCACTTTGGGCCCCGACCACGCCCTCACGGTTTTGTTTCTGGGAACTCACGCGAGAACTTCCCAGTGGGTCACCCATCATGGGATTGCTCTCGCACGAACTCGCTTAACTTCGAAGTTCCGATGGAACCCGAAGCCAGTGAGCTCCCAAAAAGCCTCGTGTTAGGTAGAGATGGGAATATACATATAAGGCTTACAGGATCCACTCCCCTGGGCGATGTGGGATGTTACAATAAATACCTGGTAGTTGTGGTTGACGGTCTACAAGGACAATAATATCTGTTGTTCATACAAAATAAACAAGTGTGATATCAGTTGAGTTAATGACTTCCGTCCTCAAGGTACTTTACTATTATAATTATACTATTAAAATGCTAAACTTGGCTCTGATACCAGATTCGCACAACATGCCCGGTTAAATAGTCGGATGACCATTATAACAACTAGACATAAAACCTTGTACATGGAACTCGACATGTTTCAGCATGACAACCACTCATAGTACAAGTATAAGGCCTTAACGGCTGAACTCAGAGGTACGAAGAACTCAGAGGTACCTTAGTTAATGTCCAGTTATTTGTATGGCAAACGTTCAACTATAACAGAGTGCTAGAACAAAGTATGATAATCAGTTTAGCAGGTTAATAATATAACTACAATAGTGTTTCCCTGTTTTGGACTAGAAGTCTAATTAAACAAACACACTAAAGAAAGAAAAGAAAACTTACTTAAGACTTGGAGATTGCTTGAATATGTACACTTGAACTTTTATTGATATAGAGAACGTTTACAAAGATAGTTGTTTACAAGAAAGTGTTTACAAGGATGCTATGAAGACTAAGGATGCTTGAGAGTATAAAGATGGTGTGAGTATATGGTGAGAGTAGGGTGTTGAGATGTGTGTTGTGTGTTGTGTTGTTGAGGTGTTTTTACAATGAATGGAACTCCACTTATATATATTGAATGAGGATACAACGGTATAAAATTTACAAATGGATGGTGTGGACATCTCCTTGGTACTTGTCACTTTGCTTCTACTATTGCTGAAAATATCAACACTGTTTCTGAAACGTGTTTGACTCTTGCTTTGTTTGATAAATGCATGTGAATTTGCTTGTCTCATTTTTCTTTGCATGTGAACTTGCTTTTCTTTTGCTTTGCATGTGAACCTGCTGCATAGTTTTTTCTCCTGAAGTTTTTATATTTGCTTTGATGAAGAGCATGTGACTTCTGATGGATGTTGGAGATTGGGATACTTTTGGTTTTTTCTGTTAGAAGGTTTTCAAGGGCAACATTGCCATTTTTGAAATTATTTGTCCTTAAGGTTAAATGAAAGTTTTCTAGGGTGTTTCCATTAGTTTTCTCTAAAAATAAATCTTACTGACATTTTTTCAACGGTTGATAAGTACATATTTGTGAAAATTCTAGATAAGTAAGAGCTTAGAGCATATGTAAGAAAGGTAACAATTCAGTAGCAAAGTTAAATTTGCTATGCCACGTTAAAAAAACATATCTCTAACGGAGGTAGTAGCAACCCAATTAACAAATTAAAGAATTAGCAACTGACTTTGTAATCTTCTTCATGGTAGCAAATTGTGTCTCACAATATACTCTATTCAAAATTATTGTTTGGTAAAGTGTTTGAAAACAAAATTCGGGCCTCACAATATAAGATAAAGTTAAAATATTTAATATTTTAAAGTAAAAGATGAAATTTGAAGAGTTGGTTGAAGAGTGGATTGAAATGACAAATTTTAAAGGGACAATACTTGGTACTCACCAGGGAGTACCCAATATACTAACTTTGTTACGTGGAACAATTATAAAACGACACGTATCCTTTTAACTCACAAACAACTTAACTTAAACTAGTTGCCAAAGATTCACTACTCTAATATATATCCAAACACCTTTCCTCTCCCTCATTGCCCAACCTTCCATCTCCAGCGAACAACACTCACTATTCTAATATCCAAACACCGTTCACTATTGGATACTAGAATAGTCAATGTTTGGCTACCAATTTTAGGTAACCTAGTTGCCAAAGATTCACTACTCTAATATATATCCAAACACCATTCCTCTCCCTCGTTGCCCAACATTCCATCTCCAGCGAACAACACTCACTATTCTAATATCCAAACACCATTCACTATTGGATACTAGAATAGTGAATGTTTGGCTACCAATTTTAGGGCTAGTTTGATATTGTGGGAACATGATTTTCTAGGCCCGTGCATGTGGAAAGACTGATCGGAATGCCTAAGACCTAGTTTGGGAGTGAGGTTCTTAAAAAAAAAGCACCCATGAAAAAAAGCTGTGAGGGTTTTAGGTGTTTGGTAAACTGAAAAAAAAGGCTTATTTTGGAAGCTGCTGTGAGAATAAGTTGAAATCAAAGGAAAAAGTTGAAGCTGCTATTTGCAGCTTTGGAAAAATGGCTTTTTTTCAAAGCACACGGAGCTACAATGCTTCTTTAATGAAAAGACCCACTATTAGACTGTTTTTTTTTTCCAAAAGCACTTTTACAAAAAAGTTTACCAAACACTCTGCTGATTTATTTCACAGCCGCTTATTCTCACAGCACAGTCGCTTATTCTCACAGCAGCTTTTTTTCAAAGCACAGCAATACCAAACCAGCCCTAAAGCCCATGGAATGTAGTCTGGTAGGATAGGCTTAGGCCTACTAAAGATATTACTTGTCTTCCAAGTAAGAAAACCCTAATTAAAGTCAAATTAGGATATCTTTGAGATTAGACAATGTAATCATAATTCTAGGAAGATTGGGTATCTTATCCTAGATTTCCTCCTAGATAGTCTCCCAATTTGATAAGATCACTTTTCCTACAAGAACTCTCAAGATCCCTATAAATATACTAGCATGAGTATTTATTAGGGGGACATCAACATCCATCTCTATCTCTAGGACCAATCAATCTATCTCTTTCCTTTTTTCTAACTTATCTCTAAGTCTATTATTCTCTACAAGACACATATTCTCTTTGTGCCTAACAGAGGCACTCACACCACCGTCAACGCATAGACACATCCATGGAGAACTCATCTCCCTAACGCCCCATCATAGGCTATTCATCAAGGATGGTTCATACCATTCTTTCTTAGAACTACACCTATGGTTTGATTCTCAAAAGAAGGCACAACCCACAACTTTCCTAGATTGACGTTTTTTTATGTTTTGGATATTTTGAAGGTCAAGATGGCATATTTCGAGCGGACCAACACGGAAGCAAAGGTAGGTTTCTTTCCATGCGCATCAGGAAGCACATGTTTGGTTTCGTGCGGACCAACACCTCTTCATAAGTTTGACTCATAGACTTCTCATCTAAAGTCTACATGAAACTCAGTTCGAGTTCATCATCACTCATACTGGGGCAAGTGATCACGTAAAACTCTGGAGGCAATGTAATCGTGCCTAAAGCCCAATTTGCACGCTTAAATGATTTTCAACGAAAAATTGACTTCCTGGATGAATTTTGATACAAGTCGAGTTGGATATGAAAACTAAGATGCCTAAGATAGCTGTACCAAGATTTCATAATTTTATGCAAATCCAATATTTTCATTTTTGCGTACAAAGATAGTAGAAGCTTCATTCCCGTCAGAACTGCGCAGTTATGGGAAAACGAAGATTTCAAGGCCTTACCAATTTTTTCAAGTGACATGTCATATATTCCTGGAAGTATAAGAAGCGGAGCTACAATGTTCTTATTTTTTCAAAATTTTCTAGAAGAAAGAATGATCTCAAATCTGGCACACAAAAAGCTGAACAGAAAGCTAGCACAAGCAATGTGAGTCAGCAGCACATGCAACTTCCCAGATTAATCTGTACCTGCTCAGAGCAAACTAGGTTTTGTGCCATACATCATGGCAAAGATACGGAAGTTAGCTTTTTGAAAATTTTTGCAGAACTAAATCCTGTATTATGTGGAAGACGTTATTCCCGTTTTACCACTCATAGCACAGGCTGGAATTTTCTATGAATTATGAAGTTCTTCCTTTGAACTCATATCAAATGACATACAACATGCCGCAATGACCAATGCAAACAGTCATGATCAAGTCAACAGTTAACCTAAAGGTTCCAACCAATTCAAGTCCGCTCTGATGAGCTAAACCCGAAGATCACCCGCAAAGCATTGCGTGACAACTCCACACTTGTCCTCCTCCACTACTAGCTTGTAATGGAAAATGACTGGGGGATACCATATGGAATAAGAAGAAAATTTTCATGAATTTGGGTGAGGAAAACAACTTGAAGGCCCATCCGGGTGAACAATCTTGGTCCAAACCATGGTAGCACTCCAAGATACAAGTACTTTTAATTATTTGGAAGGAGAAGACAGAGAGTTTAAATCCCAAAAACATTGAATTGATGCCGAGTACTGTTTTCAATTAATGATGAGTCATTTATGACTCAGTTTCACCTTAAACTAAAGGAATTGATTTTCAACCGTTCATATTTCATCCAATAACATACATTCAGTCCGCACGCAAAATCAACAAAGTGCGGTCCGCATCTTAATAAAACGCGACATACATATTCTCACACGAACAATACAAAAAATGAAATCTTCACTTTAGCCTTATTTTGCCCATTTTTCTTGGGTGCCACACTGTACCGGGCTATCAGTCCATGGACCGTAGAATTTCGTCAAACGGTCATCTGACGGTCGAGAATGAATGACTGGATAACCTTGTTCAGACTATTTAATAGATTTTTTTATGAAAGTTGGGGAAATCACTGCATTACTTAGTCTCATTTTCCCAAAATTCCACGATAAATTGTAAAATTATACTCCTAGTCCTAATAAGTTTTTGTCCTTTGACCTGCTTTTTCTTTTATTTTATTGAGAGAAAGAGATCATCTCCGGATCATTTCCTTCTAATCCACCAAATCTGGAAATTCGTGTCATTAAAATTTGATCCAACAGCTACAAACAGGGGCCCATTTTAAAAGTTATAGTAATTTTAGCCGTTTGATCAATTTTCAATGGCACGGATTCTCTGATTTGGTGGATTAGGAGGAAGTGATCCGGAAAGGATCCCTTTCCTTTATTGAGTACAGCTTTTGTCTGTTTGTTTTAGTGTTTATCCGTTTGTATAATGACATATGTCGTGTATATCGTGTTTCAGGCACTGAAAAAATTTTCAACAAACGAGTGAGGCAAATTGGAACGCCAATCACGCCCTCAGTATCTCCTCTCTTTTTTTTTCTCTTTATGCATGTTTCATAATTAAAAGAACAAACAACAAGAAAAGTAAAAAAGAAGAGAGAGGCAGAGAGACAGAGGGTGCACCGTGCATGGTATAGCCTGTGAGCATTTCCTTCACTGTTTGAGACAGCATTACACTATACTAAACTAAAGATGCATGATTGTTGACAACTGGGAAACTGGGTAACCATGCGCCACCGCCCTAAAGATACTCATGCCATACTCTCAAAGTTTCGATAAAACCTCGAAGGACAAAATTTTATTTAGTTTTACATCTTTAGGTAAATTTCTTTACTAACTTTGAGGCCAAGGTGTTAGCTGCAATGTCTGATAATTACTTCATTCTTGGAGTAGTGTTATACGTGTCAAACTCGTTACTCATTTTGCTAGCGGATTGTATTCAGTATCCCTCAGCATTCGGCACTCCTATACTTGTATGTATGCAGGTTCTACAAAGAAACTGATTGATCACTTCAATAACCTGATTATATATGACAGCAATCTGGTAATGTTTGTGTTTTAGGTGTGCTTTTTGTGATGGTAAATTTAGGGTTTGGTAGGTATAGCAACTTTACTTTCTTAAGACTCAAACTCGTACTGAGCTTTTGCTTTGTGATATGGAAAAATGAATACGGAGCTACCATCTATATATGAGACTATCAGCAACAACAGGCAGAACTGAGTTTGGACATTCTTCTTTATATAAAAGCCTCAAAAAGTAGTCCAAGGTCAAGAGATGATTATAAATCATGCATGCATGTTTAATGTTTTGTGTTCAATATAATTGCTTAGAGCCAAACATGGGTTAATTAGTTAAAGAAAGTTGAGGTTCCATTGTATATAAAACAAATTGGTAATATGGGGAGTAACACAACTTACTTATAAGCTCATTCAAGATTCCTCCTTCCATCAATGTGAGACTCATTCTCAACACGACTCCTCACGTGTGATGAATTTTCATGCCTAACACGTGGACAACACAACGGGGTAACGTTGAGCATGAAGAAAGTTAAGATTCCACCATAAAACCAATTGGCAATATGGGGAATAGCCCGATTTACTTATAAGCTCATGTCAAATCCCTTCTCCTATTAATGTGGGACTCATTTTCAACATTAGTTGTACATAGTGCAAATACCAAATGCTTAATGCTTACTTATAGGGGGTCTGTTTGATAAGCATTTAATTGTTAGTTTTCATTTTGTGTGCATTTCTTCCATCTTCACCACCATCCTTCATCTATCTTCTTCGTAGATCTTTTTTTCCATGCTAGTCGCCTCTATCACTAGCACAAAAAATAAAACAAAAAACAAAGAACAAAATAATTATCAAATATTTTTAAACAAATCATTTTGTATATTTAAAGGGTAAATTTTTATAATATAAAAATGATGTCAGTAATATCCCCTCTCCCATTCTCGCTCGCTATCACCCCACTTTTCGAGTGATAAAATGAGAGAAAAAGAGAAGGGAATGTACATCTCCTGGCCATTAGCCATTCCATTAAAGTTCTACTAACTTTGATGTCACAGAGATGAGATTCTTGTATTAAAAAATTAATAATATAAAAAAATAAAATTTATCATCACTTATATAATAACACGTGGTATATTACTTGTGTTACAAAAATAAGAAAAAAAAAGTCTCCACAAAGAGAAGTAGACATTTGAAAGAAAAAAAAAAAAAACTTGAGGCAGAAGATTCTCCATTTATAGATGGCTTAAGCCAAGATTTTCTATGATGCTCTGAAATATGGGATATTTTTTAGTCTTTTAATTGTCAGAACGATTTAACAATTTAAATGTCCGGAATATTCTATGCTCCTGAAGCACCACGGAAGGTTTAGACTCAACTAACTTAGAAGTTCTGACAGAGTTCGGTCGAAGGTTTGACATGATAATTAGATTGATGCGACATATATATATATATGTGTGTGTGTGTGTGTGTGTGTGTGTGTGTGTGTGTGTGTATTAGTCAATCTAACTCGCTATTTGAAAGTAAATTGCGAAGTCGCGTGATGTGGGAAGAGAAAGAAGGGGGTTCTCGATTTTGCTAGAATTTTGGTTGCAGTTAGGGTGGGTGGGGGCGGTCGGGGATTTTCAGGTAGCTAATGCCATTAGGGCAGAATTCGAGAAGCGATGGAGGCGTGCGGACGAGAGGGACTACGAAATATCATTATCGAGTTCGACGTTTGCGGGGTAATTAGGATGCTACGAAAGGAGGTCAGTGTGGATGCGAAGTTGGAAAGTATAGTTAGGGCTGGTTCGGGTCTGGATCCCGAACCGAATCCCCCAACCCGAATCCGAAACCAAAACATTTCGAGATGAGATTTTATATCCCAAAACCGAACCGAAACTATTCAATTCCCAAAATTCGGCATTCCCGAAACTGTTTCGGGATTTTCAGGTCACTTCGGGATTGGATGGAATCAATTCTATCTGTAATCAAGTTGCTCGAATGCAATGCTAATGCAACCAGCTCCTCTGTTTTGATAGTTTATTAGCTTTGAAGAAATCCACAAACTTATATTGTGGCTTGGCAGTACTCTGTAGAAGTAGCAGAGCCGCAATGAGCTCTAGAATTTGAGCTCCAAACAATGATATTGCCTGCACTACCAAAAAAAAAATAAAAGATCAATCGACGGTTTGCAAACTGCATACTTAATGCAAAATCAAGCTTCTTAAAATTGAGAATTGCAAACAGTTCCATGTGCTTTCATAGCCATGCTCCCTTGGAACAAAATGAAGCATGGTTTGATGCAAACAGCGGAAAGGATAAGCTAATTGATTACGCAGTGGTTCATCTTCATCATCCTCTATTCACAGCATATGCCAATCCATATCAAAGCAGAAAGTTGAACAATTTTTATATCTAACCCTTAACAGACTACACCTACACTACAATGCTAAATCATGAAAAGGGAAAGAACATTGACTGACTTTTTGCGCACTCTTACCTGTAAATCACAATCTAACACATATAGGCGAATGACTCATTAACAAATATGTTTGTACGCAAGTGTCAATTCCTGAACATGTTCTATAATTGCCCCTCATAATTCCCATTCTTCCAAGAATCAAATATTGTCAAGGCCATTACTTCTCAACGTTGATAACAAAAAATAAACGAAAAGGCTCACCTTTGTCTGTGGATCAATAAAAGTCTAATCCAATGAACCCACATTCCCAAAGGCCTGCAGGTCCTGCACTGCACCCACCCTAATCTGAAACCCCCTACAATTCATGCAGGTCCTATTTCCCCATCCCCTATAATTTTATTCTACAAATTTGTGCACCCACCCACCCTAATATTAATTTGAATGAACCCACAAATTTGTGCACCCACCCTCCCAAAGGCATGCAGGTCCTGCACTGCACCCACTCTAATCTGAAACCCAAAGTCCTCAAACCCTCACACATTTGACAAAATACTCAGAAATCAAGTTAATCAACATGAAATTTGACCCTAAACCCTAAAGAACAAAAACCCAGTGAAAATCAGAAACCTTTACTTGGATTTTGGGACTCGATTGGTGTCGGATTCGCATCTTCCTGCGTCTCTGTGTGTGTGGTCGGATGAGCGTCGTTGAAGTGTATCGAGGAGCGGCGTGGCTCGAAGAGGAACGGCGGGAGCCCGGAGCAGCGTTCGAACTTCGAACTAGTTTTTCGAGAGAGTGAGACTGTGAGAGTGAGCAAATGAGAGAGAGTCTGAGGAAGTGAGACTGTGAGAGGAATACAGAAGACCTAACTCATAATAGAAGGTTGGATTAGATCTTAACCAATCCAACGGTCCAAGTAATTTCTAATTATAAGTTAAAAATAAATAAATATATATATATAATATTCGGTTCGGTTCGGGATTACCGAACACTTTCAAAGATGTGGCTGAATCCCAAACTGAAACTTTCGGGATCGGTTCGGTTTCGGGTACCAAATTTTTCAGAAAATTCGGTTCGGGCATTTTTCGGTCAAATTTCGGGACGGGTTTGGGATTTTCGGGAAAAAATTACACCCCTAAGTATAGTTCATGATCTTTGGCTATTGCTAAGGATGTGGGAATTGTTTCGTGAATTTGTTCGTCATGAAGGCAATCGAGCGGCACATTTCGTTGTGATTTTAATTCAGAAAAATGGAGGGTCGTATAGTTGGAATTGTATTGGTCCAGAATTTCTTTTTAATATTTATATTGGCTCAGAATTTCATAGAGTCTATCTTCTAAAAATAAAAAAATAAAAAAATAAAAACCCTAGCAACTATTCCTCTCTTGCTCAACCCCTAAATGGCAGCTCATTTGGTGGACTAAATGGAATTGAGCCTTAGAGATTGATAGAGATTTGTAAAATGAGATTTGAAGCCCATGCATTAGAATAGGTTAAATAACTCATTCTATTGTAAATTTATCATCATGCTCAGCCTTATCCATCTCATATTTTGACACAACAAACAATAGATCACAACATATCCCAATCAATCCACCAAACAGACTCTCACAGACTTTAAGTGGCACGTAGTACATGAGTGTTGCCTGCTTCTTTGTGTACAAAAAATAACTTAGGATACATAGAAATATTTCTCCATACGTGTCAAATTGATATTCACCTAAATGAATGTCATATATTATCTCCTAATAAATTTGGTTGATTTGCCAAGCCATGCCATGCCCATGGCGGTGCTTTTGAGTCCTCCTCCTCATTCAACTTTGGTCTATTTGGTCTAGAAAAAGTGAAAAAGAAAAAGCCACCGTGCTCCCTTTACTCATTCCATATGGAAGGAGTGGAGAACGGCAATCATTCACACAACCACGCCCCTTCTCTCTTTCCCCTCTTTAATCATACTACTCCTATTCCCATTTCTCTCTCTCTCTCTCTCTCTAGAAAGAACCCATATTCCCTAATCATATCACTCCCAATTATCAAATAACCAATGTAACAAAATAAAAAAGAAAAAAGAAAACAAGTTCATATCTTTTCCCCACCCCACTTAGGCCCCGTTTGGGATTGAGGTGATTTTAAAAAAAGCCACTGTGAAAAAAAGCTGAGGGTCATTTTTGTGTTTGGTAAACTGAAAAAAAAGGCTTATTTTGGAAGCTGCTGTGAGAATAAGCTGAAAATCAAAGGAAAAGCTGAAGCTGCTATTTGCTGCTTTGAAAAAAAGCCAGTTTTTTCAAAGCACACGGAGCTACAGTGCTCCTTTAATGAAAAGACACACTATCATCCTGCTTTGTTTTCCAAAAGCACTTTCACAAAAAAGTTTACCAAACACTCTACTGGCTTTATTTCACAGCCGCTTATTCTCACAGCACAGCCGCTTATTCTCACAGCAGCTTTTTTTCAAAGCACAGCAATACCAAACCAGCCCTACTCTCTCTAGATCTCCATGTCTCTATTCAAATTTAAGGAGTCACTCACTACTATGGTCAAGTGGTATTCTTCTTCACTTATAAATAAGGAGTCTTAAGTTCGATTATTGCTAAAAACAAATTTGTTTGCTAGCCTATTGTGAGACTAAATTTACCTCCTTCTCTTTAGTGTAGATAATATGGTTGTTAAAAAAAAAAAAAAAGTCATAGAAAGAGGAGAGTCTCAATCTCACTCACTCTCTTAAGTCTTTAGGCATACTTTATTTTTTTCAAAAATACAAAACAAACTTCTTATTGTGTGCCTGCCTACTCTTCCCGCCTAAAGCAAAAACTCATGAAGAAGAACGAGGCGCTGCCTTTCCTCACTCTCTCTCTTCTTCTCTTCGCCTCCAGCCACCCCTCACTCTCTTCTCCGCCACCTAATGACACCTGGGCCCTCACCCAATTCCGCCTACAGACCGACACCCACGCCTACCTCCGCTCAAACTGGACCGGCTCCGATGCATGCACCCTCTGCTGGACCGGAGTCCGATGCTCCACCAACGAAGCCCGCGTCGTCGCTCTCTCCCTCCCCTCCCTCAACCTCCGGGGTCCACTTGATTCCCTCGCTTCCCTTGACCAGCTCCGCCTCCTCGACCTCCACAACAACCGCCTCAACGGCACCGTTTCTCCTCTCGTCAACTGCACCAAGCTCAAGCTCCTCTACCTCGCCGGCAACGACCTCTCTGGCGAAATTCCGTCGGAAATATCCTCCCTCCGGCGACTCCTCCGTCTCGACCTCGCCGACAACAACCTCCGGGGACCCTTTCCGGACAATCTCACCCGCCTCACCCGGCTCCTCACGCTCAGGCTCCAGAACAACGCCATCTCCGGTGAAGTCCCCGACCTCTCCGCCTCTCTTGCCGACCTCAAGGAGCTCAATTTCACTAACAACGAATTGTACGGACGGCTGCCGGAGGGTCTGCTGAAGAAGTTCGGCGACAAAAGCTTTTCCGGGAACGAAGGGCTGTGCGGATTGAGCCCCTTGCCGGCTTGTTCGTTCACAGGCACTAGCGATCCACCCTCGGCGGCTTCATCCGAAACGGTGCCGTCTAATCCCAGCCAATTGCCTCAGACGACGACCCCAAACGAGCCGAACAAAAAGCAACCGAGGAAGGGGCTGAGCGCCGGCGTGATCATCGCGATAGTGATCGTGATTTGCGTGGCGATGCTGGTGGTTGTGTCGTTCCTTGTGGTCCACTACTGCGCGAGAGACCGGTGCGGCTCTAGCTCGATGGCGGGGAGCGAGAGCGGGAAGAGAAGGAGCGGGAGCAGCTACGCAGCCGATCAGAAGAGGGTGTACGCCAACAGTGGGGGCGGCGGGGACAGCGACGGGACAAACGCCACCGACAGAAGCAAACTGGTGTTTTTTGACCGGAGGAAGCAGTTTGAGCTGGAGGATTTGCTGCGGGCGTCGGCGGAGATGTTGGGGAAAGGAAGCCTGGGGACTGTGTACAAGGCGGTGCTGGACGACGGGAGCACCATGGCGGTGAAGCGGCTCAAGGACGCGAACCCGTGCGAGAGAAAGGAGTTTGAGCAGTACATGGATGTGATTGGGAAGGTGAAGCATCCCAATGTGGTGAGGCTGAGTGCTTATTACTATGCCAAGGAGGAGAAGCTTCTTGTCTATGATTATCTCCCTAATGGAAGCTTGCACTCACTTCTGCATGGTAATATTATTACTGCTTTTTTCATATTTTCAATACTTTGTTGCATTTTTAGGGCTTTGGTACAAAATTCTGAAAAAGGACTCTTTCGGAAATTGCTAAAATTTTCATAAATCAAATATTAATTGATAAACTAATCAAGATTAAATATCGACCACGACATAACGATTCTAGATTGATGACATAGCGATCAGATATTAACATCATACTATTAAAAAACTGATAAGTTTAATTGAGATTTAAAAACAGGAAACTTTGGTTCTGGTTCCTGGTTGACAAAAATCTTAGACTGAAACTTTATTAATTTGAATACTTTGATTGTAGGACGAAATGTTAAATTTCAGTATTAATTAAAAAATTTAATGGTAAAATGAATAATTTCTCTTTAAAATCATGCAAAGAGTATTACAAAATAGGGATTTTAATTTTTTTTTCTCAAATTTAACGAAACTTGCGACTTAGTACTACTAGTGGTATTCATTTTCACTTATAATTGAGATGTTTTAGGTTCGATTATTGCCAAATGTGAATTTGAACCACATTGTTGCTAGCCTATTGTGAGGCTTAGCCCACTCTCCAACCCCCTTAATGTCGATAATATCGTTAAAAAAATGAAACCTTATTAATTTGAATACTTTGATTAGATTTTTTTATTATTTTTTAAATAAAACGTTTTGTTCTTATTTTTAAATATGGATGTATTGTAAATTAAGAAAGAGTACATTTTATTACAAACCGTAGGTACATTATAGAGAATAAAAGTGAACAGATTTTGCATTAGAAAATGGCGTACATTTTACGCACAAAAAAAAAGGTACATTTAACCTATAGCAATGTGGTACATTTGAAAAATGTACACTATGAATATATGAATGGGTACAAATAAAAGATTAAAAAAATTATGGGTACAAATAAAAGTTAAAAGGGAAATTGGTATAGACTAACAAATATAGTTACAAATTAAACAAGATGGTTACAAATGAAAAAATGGGTACAAATTAATTAAATATACTAAATATAACATTTTAAATACTAAATAGATATAATGAAAAAGGTTAAATTATTTTTAATTATATAATTTTAAAATGTTACATGTAAATATTTATCATTGAAATAATAGTAGAACTTGATGCCAACTAAACAGAAAATAAAATGAGTACTAAATCGTGGTGTGTGTGTATATATAACTTATTGTTTGTGTAATATTTCATAGTTTAATGTCTTATTAGAAGTTCACAACCAGTTTTATTTGTGCAGATTTATCTATTTTATTTAAACACACTAAATCCTCTCTTTACATCCCTGAATATTGATTCTCGACCACTGCGCAAATTCCACTTGAGAATGACTTACATAATACGAATACATCGTCACGATGGCATTCTGTGTCAAATGAAATAAAGACGTGTGTAAATTTTTATCCACGTGTCATTATTTCATACACATGACGTCATAAAAAAGGGCATTTGTGTTTGATTGTTGATGATCTTATTTTTTTGGATGTAATTTAGGGAATCGAGGTCCGGGTAGAATTCCATTGGATTGGACTACAAGGATCAGCTTGGTGTTGGGTGCGGCTCGTGGGCTTGCCAGGATTCATGAGGTGTTCAGCTCTGCAAAAGTACCGCATGGCAATGTCAAATCTTCCAACGTCCTTCTGGACAAGAATGGCGTCGCTTGCATTTCCGACTTCGGCCTGTCTCTGCTTCTCAACCCGGTTCACGCCATCGCAAGATTGGGAGGATACCGAGCTCCCGAGCAGGCGGAGGTTAAGAGACTATCTCAGATGGCGGATGTGTACAGCTTTGGAGTCTTGCTGCTGGAGGTTCTAACGGGGAGAGCTCCGTCCCGGTACCCTTCTCCTGCCCATCCCCGTGTGGAAGAGGAGGAGGAGGTGGTGGACCTTCCGAAATGGGTGAGGTCCGTGGTGAAGGAGGAGTGGACTGGGGAGGTGTTTGATCAAGAACTTCTGAGGTACAAGAACATTGAGGAGGAGCTTGTGGCAATGCTCCATGTGGGATTGGCTTGTGTGGTGCCTCAGCCTGAAAAGAGGCCTACAATGGTTGAAGTAACTAAGATGATTGAGGACATCCGAGTCGAGAGATCTCCTCTCGGAGAAGACTACGATGATTCCCGCAATTCACTTTCGCCTTCTCTCGCCACCACCGAAGACGGGCTGGTCTGATGGACAACACCGTTCCCTTGTTTCTGCATCGTCATCATCCCTGCATTCTCTCGCTGCGAATCTCTGCTGCCACTTTGCTTATTCTCAACCCTTATTTTTGTGTAGTTATGGTCTCGGGAATGCTTTCAATCTGTAGACGTGCACCTGTGCCTTGGGACGGGAATGATCGATCACATTAACTAGTATTACTCAATTTTAACTCTACAAGTGAACACAGAATCTCACAATTAAGATTTTCATGCATTCAAAAGTTGATAGAAAGTGATTATTTAGCAATATAAAGCAAATGCAGGAAGTTCCGAGATGCATTCAAAAGATTCAATACGACTTTAGACAGAAATGTAACAACAATTTCACTCTGTCGTGACTCCAAACCATAATTTTCTATTCACACCTCTATTAATACAAACTAACCGGTAAAAATGTTAATAGTCGTCTGCATCAACGATCTTCGTCCAAGTAATGATACCATTTACAAAACAACACAAAGGACACTGGCACCGCCATTAACATGCATAACTTAGACACGACAGTTCTAAGCTTTACTCTACCTTCTCATGCATCAGGGTGGCAAATGATATATGCGAGGATATGCAGCCAAGTCTCAGCGATCAGAGCTGTAAAAGCCACCGATTTTTCTAAATGGGGTCTGTTGAAATTAACTTGACAGTTATCTGAGGTAAGTAGACCTAGTAATACAACAGCTCAGAGTTCTATAAATATTAGCTAATCCTTCCAGTTTGATCTATCAGGGTACCAACTTGTTCTCCGCATAGCGCTTTCGATATATTTCCAGGCTCTAACAGATTAAAGACCACAACTGCACATAAAAATGCAAATTGATTACTATTGAAGTTCAATCCCATGTACAGAATAAAAGGCACCATCCAATTCATTTGATGAGACAGATTCCGAGAGCAAGTCTTGTTACACGTTGACCAAAATATAATGACTCAATTTCCCGACTATTGTTCACAACCTAACAGAAATGCAAGAACACCAAAATACACTTACCAGGAAACCTGTGTTCTTCGCAGAAGTTCAGGGCCATCGAGTCCATGGAGGTGGCGCCTCTTGTGACCAACTCCCTAAAAGAGATGTGCTCAAATGTAAAATTATTGTCTTGAGAGTTGCAGTCATAGACACCATCTACATTGGTACCCTTGAGTACTGCCTCTGCATTAACTGAGAACTTACGAGTGTCACAAAATTTTGTATAAAGTCCAAAAGATGCAGGTGGAGACCATGCATGTATTGTGTGTGCGTGTATGCAAAAGTAGAACAGTTCTGGGTGATTTCACAGAATGTAAAACATTTAAAGGAAGTGTGAATGATCGCAGAACCATACTCTCCAAAGCTTGTAATGCTGCAGCTGTGTCAGTGGAAAAGATGGGATTTCCCGTGCCAGCACCAATCCCAGCAAAAATTACAACTCTGCCTTTTTCAAGATGCCGGATGGCCCGCTGCCTGTTGTATGGTTCAGCAACCTCATGCATTGAAAATGCAGTTTGAACACGTGTCTGGACTCCCATCTTCTCCAATGCTGACTGGAGCAATACGGAATTCATTACAGTGGCCATCATTCTGGTAAACATCACAGTCACCTCGTATGAGTATTGTAAATACATTATCGGATTATCCAGCAATTTATAATTAACAAAACTATCAGAAAGTGGAGATAGAGCAGAGAGGCCCAAGCTTCTACAATCACAGCGGATATAAAAAAAAAAGTTGTATCTTGAACTTTTAGTGGAACATGCATGACGTTCACATAAAACAGTTGAGATTAGTGGGTCTTCACTAAGAGGTCACTCATCTTATTCATGATAACAATGAGTTGGGCTCTAAACTAAAACAAAAAAATGGTCATTTGATATTGCATTTTCAGTTGCTCTTATCTTATGGATCCAAAGATTTATTCTAGTCCTTTACGAACAAGAAAATGAGGAAGCAGATCCCATCAAACAATTTCAGGAAATTTAGTACTGTTTCAAAGGATCGCTATTTTGTACATCTAGTTTACAGCCCCGAACAAGGCCGACAAAAAAAAAAATCATTTTAGAATATAATAAACATAAGATGAGGGCCAATCTATATTGGACATGCTTCCACCGGAAATGCAATGATCATGTCAGTATTCAAGGCATATTTACCCAGTTTGTAGTTGTATCCGGTAGTTCTATTTAAGCTGTTGCAGATACCACAAATCCTATGTAAAAGGCGGTATGATTCACGAATGCAAAGATGAGGTTATATAGCAAGATCAGCAATGATATTTACCCAATCTGGTACGCAGTACTTCTATCTAACCCTGTCGCCGTCACCCATGCATCTCCACAAAAGAAGTTGCGACCTCCAACAACAATTGCCACCTTTTACACCCAGCAAGAAACAAAACCAAATGTTGCAGATCAAACTAAAACCGACAGCTAAAAACACATTACTACAGTCAACAGACGACCATATAAATATCAATGCATACCTCCACGCCATTGCGACAAGCCAACGCAACCTCCCTCGCAATCAGCATTGCCAGCTGCCCAACCACAAAACACGCAATGAAACTTGCTCGCAAGAAGCAAACACATTCAGACAAATACTATTCACAGGCTAAGATGATCAGAAATTGAATGATATAAATCAATGGATTTGCATAGATGGCCGAACCTTTGAGTCGACATTGTTTGGAGCAGCACCAGCAAGAGCAGCACCACTGATTTTGAAGACCACTCTCCGCCATTTGATAGTCGGAGCTGATTTCACCTTGTTCATCTGACCTACAGGACTCGACACCACCATTCCATATCTGCTCAAAAACAACACAACACTAGCAATTGAGCAACCAATTGCAGCAATAATCTAACCAAAATGCAGCAAATTAATCCAAACCTCTTCGATAGCCGTGGTGTGTTACCCGAAGAAGAAACACCTTTATCGTCATCGGAGGAGGCCTTTGCCGCCACTGAATTGCCGACAATCTGCTCCATCTTCTGGAACCAAGGCCAGTGACTCGCCGAAACGCCGCCGCTGCTCATCCTGTGCCTCTCAAGCTTGTACCTCTTCTTCAAGTTATCGACCTTGTTCTTGCACTGCTCGATGCTCTTCCTCTGCCTCTCACACTTCTCGCTCACGATCGCCGCCACCTCCTCCCAATCTCTGCCTCTCAGATTTCCCCGATTCAGCTGCGTGAGCTTGTCCAGGTAGGCATCCAGGAGGCACAATATCGCCGTGTCGCTCCACTCCTCTCGGTCCTTCCTGTAATCTCCGCTCGCAGACGCCAAGGCTTTCGATTTCTTGTAACTGTACGGAGCTCCTCCCCCGCCGCCGCCGTCTCTGTGCTCATCGGAGTGGTCCCTTCTCTTCTCGCCCGCGCCGGTGACGATGGCGGTCTGATCGGTGCCTTTATCGAACGGATTCGAGCAGAACGCGGCAGCGGCTGCATTTTCGTAGTCGTCTCCGTCGTCGGCATGGTCTTCTCCGTCGTTGACCTTATCCTTGAGTGCAGGCTGCGATGGTGGCGCGTGGACTGGGGGAGTTCGCGTCGGGAAGCGGTGAGGAGGCTCGTAGGGCTGGTGGATGTGGTGGGAGGTTGGCGCGTGAGGGAGATGATGGTTAGGGTTAGAGTCGTCACCGAGGAGAGAGAAGTCGTCGTCACAGGAGGCCATTAGAGGAGCGACGTTAGGGTTAGAGGGGTTGGCGGAACGACGACGTTAGAGATGGCGGGGTGGGACGTTGGGGCGGAGTGAGAGAGAAACACGAGGTTGATTAACGGAACGGCTGAGCCGTGATGAGTGTAGGATGGGGCCGTGACGGCTTTGTGACGGTCCCGTTAAATCATAAGGGCTAAATAGTTCGTCGAATTGAATTGGAACGTGGGTGGGACCCGGACTGATGTGGATGGCTAATTGGCTATTGGTTCGTTTCATCTTTTGCTTTTGCGTTTCGCAAATGGCTCGTCACTGTTTTGGACGGTCACGACCGTCAGCTGGAAGTATTGAGAAGCCGCTACTTTATATGTTATTAGTCTTTCTGCACGAGAAATTTTTAGTTATGACGGGAACATAGATGGTATACTACCTATTTTTATACAACTGGTGAAAAATTTAATTTTTAAGTAATTAATCTTTTAACTCACATAACCCACCATTTATATAGGGACACGTAGTGTACCACATTTTTTGTGACCGTTACCAAAATCTCTCATTTATATATATACATACTAGCCTCTCCGCAGGCACTAACGTGTGTGCGAGATGCATTTTTGCATCACAGACGCTACACACCCCAAAGATGTGTTGTTTTAGATATTCTTATATTTCTTAAGTGATTTTTTTTTTAATCCGACTTAAGTGATTATTTTATAAATTGTGGGTGTGTGTCATTCACAACAATTTCTTATTATTTTCAATCATCTAACTTAGTCTTTTTGCACCCGCCCATTGTACAGAAAAAATGAATTTTATGAATTGCACATTAACCATTCCATTTTTTTATTTTTTTTTGCTTGCTTATTATTATGATGTCATTTTTTTTGTTTGGCTGATATAATTTGATTTCACTAACTAAACTATGCTTGGTCATTATTATCACTTTGGTAATTACTGATTAACAAAAAAAATTAAGTTAATCAGTGTAGTTAGAATTCTCTTATATCCATCAGTATCATTTTACCCATATATATTGTACAGGAAGAAAATCAAGAGTTAGGTTCCTTAAAATCAAGAGTTGGGTTCCTTAGTCAATATGGGATTAAAAATGGTGGATTTCATTTTTCGTTTACTATGATAATGATGTTATCGTTATGCATGCCATATTGTCATGTTGCCATGTTCGTTGAAGAATTTAGCAGCCTATATTCCATCCAATTTGCACATATGTGAGTAATCTCTCATCCAATTTTTACTATTTTTCCTTTGAAACAACAACGAAGATAAAATGGGAAAACAGAAACTATTAAAAAAATATGAAAATATGACATGTAATTTCATTTCTAAATACATGCTGATAACATTTAATGTCCTTAAATCAAAATTTTCAGATTCATAAGTTTTTAGTCAAAGTTATAGGCTAGATAGGGATGAACTCCTAATAAATGAAGCAA
Organism: Malus fusca; assembly: GCA_035220775.1. Lineage (NCBI taxonomy): Eukaryota > Viridiplantae > Streptophyta > Magnoliopsida > Rosales > Rosaceae > Malus > Malus fusca. The sequence goes on from CM069072.1 coordinate 15,765,533, forward strand.
AGCAAAATATGGACAACATGTACATATGTAAACATAGAGTCTACATGTGAAATCAAAGTCATGTTTGCCACCTATTTGCTTGCACTTGATGCTTTAGATTTTCATGGTTAATTTGCAAGCAATGATGATAAAACAAGAAGTCTAACTATAATGCACAATCCCAAATATAAAGGTTGTAAGCAATTTAACCTAAATACCTTTAACTTTGACAAATTTCTCATGGCAATACTTTTACTCCAGTTACTTTTAGAATACTGAAAGATAAATAATTTGTCAAGTTTGAGGTAACAAATTGTAATTATGTTTACAAAATTAAATAGTAAGAAATGTTACCTTAATCTTGTACTTCAACCTTTGTACTTTGAGATGGGTGTGATGCTTGTAAAACTGACAAAAAATGCAATTTTATTTCTATTTGAAAATTGAATGCAATTTGAATTTATAGTATACTTCCGTATGAAAATAAGAGGAGACTTACGATATTTAGAAAAGTTGTTTGGTCACTATTAATCTTTTTCCTGCACCCATAAATTGTTTTTTTTTTTTATAATTTGAGATAACTAATTTGTAGATTTTTTTTTAATTTTATAATATGAGATAATTAATTTGTAGAATGATATAAAGAATGCTATTAAAAATAAATAAGTAAGAAATGGTGTTGTACCTAATTTGTTGGACTTTATTCCAAATACGTATGATGTGAGTAGTTGTTGAAGATTTTAATTCTTCTACAACCTTTTTCATGCGCCACCTATTTATTGAAGGTATATATAATGTTATAATTTCTTGTAACAAATTTAATAAAGAATTTAGAATACATATTGCTCATGCTTCTTCTTTTTCCACTCTTTGAGAATCAGTTGGCTTAGATCAGTAGTTTTTATTATGACAGATATCTCCTAACCAGGTGTAAAAATAGAGACACGTCTATTTGGAATCTTATCAATAGGTAGTTCATTCTTCATTTTTGTGTGGGTATTCTTGTAAATATTCTGAGAATGAAAACAATTATTTTTTTTTTAATTACCATAGCACACATATAGCACATTAAGATAATCAAAATTGAAACTCATAATCTGACCAAAATTAAAAAAACGCACAATGAAGATTTCAAAGGAAGAAGTTAAAAAAACTAAAATTGAGAAGCACAAAAAATTGGTTTCAGTTTGATGTCCTTCCTTTAGCTTTTGGTTTGTAAAAACACAGGGTATTTCTAAAAAATTAGGCCAAAGTAGGTTCTTGAAGCCAAGTACAAATGCTAAATTTGTGCCAATTTAAGTGGCGTGCAAATTTTGGCTTTTAATTTAATACAAATTCATTTTAGGTTAGGCCATGAAAACAACATAATTTTTTTCAATTAATGGTTGTTTACAAATTGTCACTTGAGGTGGAAAGAAAAAAAAGTTGTGTGTTTTCGTACACCTAACGCTAGAGTGCAATGAAACACAAAATAGGCGAGGAAATCATTCATCATATAAGAAAGAACTTCGTACAGAAGTAGGATCATCCAAATAAGATTTCAGGCAAAGAGAATGGTGATACACGAAATACATAGTTATTTTGATTGTAAGTAGGAATGATGGATATGTATTCGTCCATAAAAAAAATGAAAAATATGAGAAAAGTACCAACTAACAGAACCGAATGGAGCTAATGTATTTACCCTCTATTCTTTATTTGTCTCTCTTCTTTCTGTTGCATTTATGTTGGCGTCTTCAATCGCATCATACAATCTCAGTTTCCTGTTGAGAAAACGGAGGCATATATATCATCTTATCCTTAAAATACTACAAAATACAGTTCACTACATATTTGATTCTCTTTGAAAACTTTATTTTGCCAAAATCTGCTAAAGATGAGTTGATTAAAACTATAATTTGTTCTATTTTTGTAGACATGTATGTTGAGTTGGTTAGATTAGGGATTCCAGTTATTGGCTGGAATTTGATTGTAGAATTGTTGGATAAGATCTAAGTCTTAATGATAAATGTATCACACATCTATTTTTAATGATAATAAGGATCATGAGGCTCTCTTAATGTAGTGTTATGAGGAAAGCGATAAAGATAACTAAGTTTATGAGGATACAGATAGAATAAATATTCATAGAAAAGATACCTTAATGATGTTCACGTTCTTATGTCAAAAAACAAAATCCATTGAAATAAAAATTAAAAAAAAAAGGAATTTACAAAAGGGATGGCAAAAAAATTATTGATGAGGGAGTGAATGTAGATGAGACCTCACCTTTAACTCTTGAAGATCAATGTTATCAACGTGTGTGTCAAGAAGAGGAAGAGAGAAGTTTCATTTACTATAAAAAAGAAGAAACAGAGCATTAACAAACAAACGCACGAATCTCAAAGGAAATTGGTAAGAAATAATCCCAATTGAGAAATTAATCAGAAACCACAGATGAAAGTTCAGAAACTCAACAATGATTCTGAACAGAACCTTGAGTACCTGCATTGTTTTTTAACCAATTCAACCGAATCTTGAAACAAAAGAAAGAAAGCAGAGAACCCAGTTGAGGAAAAGCCTTAGAGAATCATGTGGTAACCTATTGAGCCTCTTATTGTAATATTAAGATGATAAACATGCTATAATTTGTCTGAATCAAAATTCCTTTTCAATCCTTCTTTTATTGAGAGGATTTAAAAATCCACGTGTTCTAAAATTTCTGAATCTCTAATCACTGAAGAATTACACTATTAGTGAATAAATTTGAAGTTAAGCTTTAAATTTGTATATATAAAACTTTAAGAAGAACAATCGCAACTCACATGGCCGTGGGGATTTCCAGATTGCTCCCAATAGATTGTGTGGATATCTGAAACCTTAAGAAATCGGGAACTGTACCGCTCAATATTCGGGTACGGGCTTAGGTTCAACTGTGGAAATTCCTTATCCGATCTAATTTGTTTGAATCAAAATTCCATTTGAAATCAATGCAACAAACAAAATTAATACATAATTCAAAAAATGGTATACCTGATTTTGAAAAGCCCCTTGCATGCAGAGCACAAAACCTAGAACGGCAAAAACAAAGAAGGAGATCTGTGACCCTTTTTTTCAATCCTTTTCTGTTTGGAACGAATGGAAACCACACACTAATCAGCTGAAAACGAAAATTGATTTCCTTCCGATTATTCATCTCTAAATATTAATGGGGTGTGGGTAGTTACTGTTGAACCTCCCACTAAACTCAGTCCAGATCGTGGGGATCCTGTAGAGAAAAGAAAATTGTCAATTGGTTCGTGTTTATTCTTCGTACATCTTTTTCAACATGTATTTACCTTTTATTTTGATTTTTTTTCTTGAAATATAGTTTTTTTTATTCAATTTTTTTTTACCATTTTGTCCTCATTTTTTCGTTTTTTTATTTTTTTCAATTGTGAAGAAAACAAAGGGGCTTTCTTGGCATTTCCGAATGCTACACCTTATCTGTCAGTCCTCATAGTTGTTTGTTCAACTCCCTAACCAAACAGTAAGGCGTGTTCCAAACAAAAAGACCCGGGAGAGGCATGAGCGGAGAAGGGGTTTAGCTAGCGCAAGAGGAAGGTGAATCAGTATAAGTTTTCTGTATTTTGTTTGCTTGATTTGTGAACTCTATGAGTAGATTATTTAGATCTAATTCAATGGCCAACACTAGCTCTAGGTCCAGTTTAGGCGTTATTCCAGACATTGTTAATGAAGAACAAAAACTTGATTTTCAAATTGATGAAAGTATAGACTTTGGAGATTGGAATATCCCCAAGGTTTCAAGTAAAAATATTTACAAAAAGAAATGGTCAGTAGCCTCATTTAGAAGTGAACATCATGTCAAGACAGTTGAAAAAGCTTATGCTCTTAGTAAAGAACATGAGACTTGTCAATTGTTTTCATCTGAACAAATTAAATCTCATAGGAAAGATGGTCATAACTACATTCATATTGGCTTAGTTCAAATAGCTGTAAAACCCTTAACATGAAAAGGTCTTAATATCTCTATTTTGTTATGTCTCTGAGATGCTAGATTCACTAACTTTAGTGATAGCATACTTGTTATGATAGAGTCGAGTCTCTATAATGGACCTATCAATTTTGATTGTTTTCCAGATCTCACCATAAGTCTTTCAGACCCACACATGTTGAAAGCACTCACTCTGAACATCAAAACTTCATGATATCAAGTCCTTGAAGGAACACAGCCCTTGGCATTAATTTACCGAGTTTATTACAAAGTCACTGGCACAAATATGAACTTTCAGGCTTTAACTAAAAGTCCAAGAGATCATACACTTTTAATTCAAACCAATCATGAAAATGCAAACATTAAAGTTCCTAGAACCATTAGGTGGTCAGATATCAGTCTACCCTCAGATTGGTGTTTGATTAACGAAAGTCGGCCAGTAGCTATCCAAAATAGTCTAGTTAATTTAGACAACATAGAACAATACTTTGATGGGACTGTCAAAATCAATTTTGATCGTCCAGCCAGAAGATCATATGACTCGATTCACTCACATAAATCATTTACTCCTAGCAGGAATTCTTTTTCTGGATCCATACCAACCGAGAGGATGGATCAAGATCAAGAGTTAATCAATTCATTAGCCAATAGGAAATTAAAAGCAGTAGACACTAGTTCATCTGTTACTCAACAAGAATTAATTAATGATTTGATTAATATCAAGTTAAAATCAGTAGAAACAACCTCTCAGGTTACTCATCCGATCTACCAACCCCAAACCCAAGATTGAGGAGGACAAACTTCTCCTACTCTTACTGAATCTGACTTAGAAGCAAGTCATGTTCATCATCAACTTTTAGTCCTAAATAAACCATTTAAAAAGAATAGCAAAAGGCTCAATGCTAATATTGTAGCCGAAGAGAATATTCCAAGAAGGAATATTTTCCGAAATAAATATACTCAAGAAGAAAAATCAGAAATTTATAAAAAAATGGAACACATTTATGGAAACTCATGGATTTGAAGTATTTTTCTTTGATTATGTTGAGAAGTACTACGAGTCTGATAAAAAACTTGAGGTAATAATCAAAGAAAATTGGCTTAAATAAGACAAGACTATTGTCTCTTCTAGTCATCCTCCACAAGAAACTATTCTCATTACAACTGCTAATAAGCAGATTCCAGCCACTCCTTTTAAAATTCCGAAAGAAGATGCAGGAACTAAACCTATCATTGAACAAAACAATTTTACTAATCAAAGTCTCCATACAATTGGTAAACAATTAGATAAAATTGAAACAAAGATTGATAAACTTTCTCAAACAACTTCCACAATTAGGGAAAAACCTTTAGTGAATTTCCCAGAATCTTCCTCAAAGGCAGTAGCCTTGAAATCTTCCTCAACCTCCACAAGCCAAAAGATTGATCAGTTATTACTTGAATTAAAGAAAGAAAAAACAGTCCAAACCATAAATCACCCTGATGAATCTCAATCAGAATCATCTCCTACATCCTCTGGATCAGAAACTGGTCCAGATTCTCTTCGAAAAGTTGAACAAGCTTTTCAAAATCTTGAACTCAAAAGAATTAATAACAGAAGAGTCAATCCAACATCTTTCACGAAAAACTGGTATCCCAGACCAACTCATGATATTCAATTTGAAGAAAGAAATATCCAAAATCAATTCTCAGTCTCTTCTGATAAACTCTATGAATGGAATATAGATGGTTTGTCAGAACAAGAGCTCCTTAATAAGCTCCAACATATCTCTATGGTTGCTAATGGTTATATTACCAATCATAATCTCAGTCAACCCCAAATTGTTTAACTTTTGGTCACTGGATTTACTGGAATGCTTCATTCCTGGTGGGAGAAACATCTCACTGAACAATCCAGAAATGAAATTCTAAAGGCTGTTAAAAAAGATGAAGATGGATTACCAATTTTTGATGAACACATCGGACAAGGCGTCCCTGACGCAATTAACACACTTCTTTTTACAATCATAGAACATTTCATAGAAACACCTAGTAATGCCACCTCTAGGATCCATGATCAACTCAGCAATCTGAGATGTCTAACTCTAAGCGACTTTAGATGGTACAAAGATGTATTCATATCTAGAGTCATGCTCAGAGAAGACAGTAATCAACCATTTAGGAAAGAAAAATTTATAAATGGATTACCAAATCTTTTTACACATACAATCAGAAATGTTTTAGTAAATGAAGATGGTATCATACCATATCATACCCTCACTTATGGAAATATAATAAATATTATCCAAAAAGAAGGCTTGAAAATGTGTATAGATATGAAAATTTCAAAACAAATTAATACAGATAAATCCATCGCTAAATATGAATTAGGAACGTTCTGTGAACAATATGGATTACCTCCTATTGCTCCTTCCCACAAAAAGAAAAGGTCAGATACCTACAATAGGTATCCAACCAAATACTCCAAAAGACATCCTAAATACAACAAATATAAAAATAAGGATTTTCAAAGAAATGAGTTTTATGAACAACCCAAAAAATTCAAAATGGAAGAAGAAATCTTCCAAGAAATTTCCACCAAAAGACCAAACCCAGAAGGGAAAATGCTACAAGTGTGGCAAATTTGGTCATTATGCCAACAAATGTAGAGTAAAGAAAACTATCAACCAATTGAAGATATCTGAGGAAGAGAAACTTCAGTTAATCCAAGTTTTGGAACTAAAAGACACAGACCATGGTCAATCAGAAGATGATTTGGAATTATCTTCTTCTGGTAACAATTTATCGAGCAATAGCTCGTCTCCAAATATCAAGGTAGGATGTGTAGATTCTTGTTGCAATAACAAGATCTCAGTCCTTAATAAACAAGAAGAACAAGAAGATTTTCTACTTGAACTAATAAGTAAAGTCGATGACCCAGAACTCAAATCTTTTTATCTCAAGAAACTAAAGAAATTAGTTTCTTCAAACGAACTAGGCACTAGCCAAACCCATTCGACTTCAAAATTCTCTCTCATCACAACCTTAGAAAGGTTTAATAAGACTAAGAAAGAAATAACTATCAAAGATCTCCAACAGGAGATTAACAAAATCAAAGAAGAAATTAGGCTTCTAAAGTCCGAAAACCTAGAAGTCCGTTCACAACTTAGTAAAGTCCAAACACATTTGTTAGTAAATCCTCATGAAGAAGAACTTGCTAGTTCTTCCTCCAGTTCAGATTCAGGTTCTCAATCCACTGAGAATCTAGTCTTAAGTCTTTTAGACAAGATAAGAATCCAGAAATGGTATTCTAAAATTAAGATAATAATTGAAGATTTTCATTTAGAAACTATTGCTTTGATAGATTCGGGTGCAGACTTGAATTGTATTCAAGAAGGGTTAATACCTACCAAGTATTTTCATAAATCCACGGAAATACTTAGTGCTGCAAACTAGTCACCAATGCAATTAAATTATGAAATACCAAAAGCGCATGTTTGCCAAAATGATATTTGTTTTAATAAAAAATATTTTTGATCCAGTCATATTAGGTCTTCCTTTTTTGGCACTCATATATTGTTGGAAATATGCCCTGAAAGTCAATCTTTGGAAGAAACCTTTCAGGACAAAAGAATCGATGTATGGATGACTCTTATGCATCAAATGGCAAAGATACTAATTGGGACTATCTCAATAAACGATATATGTCCTAATTAATGAATCCATGGACAATGGATCGATTGAAGAAGTAATCTAATGATGTTAGACTACATAGACCTTCTTCACATAACCATTATGTCCAAAAGGTTCCTGGTCATTGGATTGTTGGAGGGATACTGACAATGCTTAGACCGGTACATACTGTATCCGCTTCAAATGGAAGAATGGAAAGTCTCATCCCATTTGTGTAGTGACACTAAGACAAGTATGTAGGTGCTCATTAAGGGAATGAGTTCACTGAACACAATCGAACGAGAGTGCTTGCATGGAGGTCTACTCACATGTCAAGCAAGTAACTCTAAAGGTTGGAATAATGTAAGTAGTCCTTTGACCTGAGGCATCGTCGTTGTCTTGTGGTTAAGTACTTGATCTTTGATTATGTCAAAAGTCACTCTATCAGAATGTCAACGACATAGTTGGGGTTAAGCCACTTAGTCATGAAGGCAAGTGTGTGCGCAACAAGGAATCTCTAATCTTCGATAAGAGAGGAAGAATACTCTAAGATATGATTCGGGAATCTTCGGCCGAAGTATCGAGCGTAATAAAGGAAAGCGTTCCTATACGACTCAATAGAATCATATAAGAAGGAATAATCACATTAGGGGTTTGACATAATAAATCCATACCCTAGTAATGTGATTGAGAGTATTGTTTTAGAGAAGGATCGAATTACATTGTAATTTCAACTGAATAGGTTCTCCGAACAAACTTCTACATTAGCTTGGGTAGCTATGATATATGGTTAGATGTCACTCATAGCTTGTGAGTTCTTCTAGATGATTAAATGTGTTCGTCAAAGAAGAAAGGTGAATTAAAAGGAAGTTTTAATTCACTAAGTGATTGGATTAAATATAATCAATTGGATTGGTGCCAATCACCTCAATGCCTTGCTAATTAGAACCTAAAATGATTGTACACCGATACACTCTTGTGGTGAGTAATTAATGGATGATGGAAATAATTAATTTGATTAATTAAGTGTTGTGATTAATTTAGAAAGTCTAAAGAAATCATAAAAGCGATAAAAGATCGTTTTTGGGCTTAAAGAAACGTTCGGGTTTAATTGGGCCCTTTGGGCCTAAACCCATTGGGCTTTTATTCAAGCATTGGATGACTTGAAATAAATAAAAGCCCAAAGCCCAAACCAACACAAAGAGGCCGGCCCTTGCAAGTGGAGAGGGAGAGATATTTAGTCAAGTTGTTGACTAGGTTTCCTTTTGTCTATATAAGAAACTTTATAGAGATTTATTCCTAAGGGTTTTGTGTGTTTATGAACAACAAAGAGGCAAAAGAAAAATAGCTCTCTAAAACCACAAAGGCCGGCCACCTAGAGGGTGTTTTAGCTAACAATCTTTCACCCTTTTGGTTATTCCTCCATCCATCTCACTACACTAGTGGGTGTGGATATTTAGAGGTTTTCTACTTTGGAAACTAAAGGAGAACCTAGGAGCACTCTTTCTAACAAAGTGGAAGAGGCAAGGAGGGAGGCTAGGCTCAAGGACTTCAAGGAGCAAAGGGCTTGGAGGTGGTCCATCATTGGTCTAAAATCAAGATCAAGAGGTATAGATCTATTCCTTGACTTTGTTCTTAAGTTAAATGTTTTAGATGCATTATATATAAACCTATGAACCTTGAAGGGGATTTGCATGACTATAGCTTTGATATTATTTGATAACATGCTTCCGTTGCTTATGTATATAAATTTTGAATTGTATATGCATGCTAGTCATTTAGAAATCCCATGTGTTAATCTCATAATTTTCCCTTCATATATCCTTTTAAGGTACATCACAATAGGATTACCACCAGAATCTTAGGACAAAAGGTCACGTTTGAGTTCTGCCTAGAAACAGATCTAAAAAAACTAAGACATTTACAGAAAAATAATATTTCAAAAACTATTAGTATTATCACTAATAAGTCACAACACATTAATTTCTTAAAAGAGGAAATTAATCACAAAAGAATTAAAGAACAGCTAACAAATAAATCTTTGTTAGAAACTATTGATAAATTTCAAAAGAAACTTATTAATGAAGTCTGTTATGATATTCCCAATGCTTTTTGGCACCGTAAACAACATATTGTTAAACTGCCTTACATAAAGGAGTTTAATGAATCTAAGATACCGACTAAGGCTAGACCTATCCAAATGAGTCAAGAAGTCATGAAATTTTGCAAAACTGAAATCCAAGAACTTCTTAATAAAAGAATTATCCGTAAGAGTAAGTCACCATGGTCATGCCCTGCATTTTATGTTCAGAAGAACGCAGAATTAGAAAGAGGAACTCCCAGATTAATTAACTATAAACCTTTGAATGAAGTTTTGGAATGGATTCGGTATCCAATCCCTAACAAAAGAGATTTAATAAAGAGACTTTCTCAAGTAGTTATTTTTTCAAAATTTGATATGAAATCAGGCTTTTGGCAAATTCAAATTCATGAAAATGATAAATACAAAACAACTTTTGTAACTCCTTTTGGACATTATGAATGGAATGTAATGCCTTTCGGCTTAAAGAATGCACCAAGTGAATTTCAAAATATAATGAATGAAATTTTCAATCAATATAGTCATTTTTCGATTGTTTATATTGATGATGTGCTTATATATTCAAAGTCAATAGACGAACACTGGAAATATTTGCATTTGTTTGCTAGAATTATTAAGTCTAATGGATTAGTAGTATCTGCTTCTAAGATCAAACTGTTTCAGACTAATGTTAGATTTTTAGGATATAACTGTTGGAAATGTGCCCTAAAGCCAATCATATGATGATACTTTACGGACATTTCACATGTTAAACTAATCTAGTTTACATATAAAAGGCAAAGATTATTGTTTGAGCCGTCTCATATAAATGTTATATGCTTAAACGATAAAGTCCAAGGAGTTTGTGATTGGGAGAATGCAATCTAATGAAGTTAGATTAATGAGACCATTCTTTCGTAGACACATCCTAAACGTTCCTGATCATAGGATTGCCAATTGGGCATTGACAGTCCGTTAAGATCAGTACGTACTGTGTCTTCTCTCAGGGAGAGTGACTAGTCTCGAGTCATTGGTGTGTGTGACATCAAGACAAGTACATAGGTCCTCAATAGAGAATGAGTTCACTGAACACGATCAACGAGGAGTTCTCATACTCATGTCACATGAGAACTCATGGTTGGGATAATGCAAATTAGTCATTTGACCTGAGGCATCACAGTTGTTGTCTTGTGGTTAAGTCCTTGATCTTTGATTATGTCAAAGTCACCCCATCGGGGTGTCCACGACATCATTGGGGTTAAGTCACTTAGTTATGGAGACAAGTGAATGTGCGACAAGGGATCTCTAACCTTCAAATGGTTTGAGGGAGAATACTCTATGATATGATTAAATCTCTGGCCAGAGTATGAATGAGATTTGGGAATGCGTTCCAAATCACATTCAAGGTAATCATAAACGAATCACATTGGATAGTAGACATGAATAAATAAACTATCAAACCAAACAATGTGGTCAAGAGTATTAGATTAGAGAAAGACCGTATTGCATTTGTAATCCTAAACTGAATAGGTTCTCTACCTCTTCTGATTAGCTTGGGTAGCCATGATATGCTGCTAGGTGTCACTCATGGTTTGTGGAAGCCCTAAACGTGTGTAATCACTAAAGGGAGAATTGAAAGTAAGTTTCAATTCACAATCGATGTAAAATGGTTTTAATCGCCCACTGCCTCGCTAAAAGGAACCTAATGTATCGTACACCGTGTAAGGTGGAGATTGAAGAAACAAAGGAGATGAGTAAGAATAATTAAATGGTTTAATTATTTATGGCAATGATTAATTAATATGTTAATTAATCAAACGAATAAGTTCGTTAAAGACCTCGGGATAGTTTTGGACCTTAAGGCCCAATGGGCTTCGAACGTCAAAGCCCATTGACTTAAGTTGTATGACAACTTAATGAATAATGATTCACAAAGGCCCAATTAGCCCAATTAGCCCATAATTAAGGAGGGTAGTGAACTTGGCTTAATTGCAAGTTTGCCACTCCATTGTGAGGTGGTATAAAGGCAACTTTATAGCCATTTCATCCTTAGGGTTTTTGTGGAGAAAAGATGAGAACAAAAGCTCTCTTTGCTCTAAAAAATTCAGCCACCCTAGAGGAAATTATCTAGCAATTTTACTTCCTCTAGGTCACTCATTTCTTCTTCAATTTAACCTTGGTGTAGAATCTTTAGAGGTTCTCAATTTTGGGAACTTGGAGAACCTTTTCTTCTAACCAAATCCATGGAGCTAAGAAGCAAGGAATGAAGGCCCTATCTCTTGGGTGATTATCCTTTGCATATGCAAAGAGGAATCTACAAAGGTAAATATTTCTCAACTAACAAATGTTGTTTTAAAGTTGAGTCAAGGTTCACCAATCTACTAGGCTTTGAATTTCATGGTTGATGTTTTGTTTTTGAATGCATGAAAGCATGATTCCGCCTTTAATTGTTAATTGCATGCTATATGATGTTATTCAAATGAACATGTTTTTCACAAAATTAAGGTTCAAGTGGTATCAAGAGCCTAGGTCTAGTAGTTGGTGAATCATTTTGGGTTTTGTAGTTCTTAGTTTTTGATTTAAAAGTTGTAATATGTTACAAGCTTTATTCTTGTTTCTTTGAATGTAAATTTTGTTAGAAAATTTGCCATCTCAAATGTTGTAGATGTAGTTCATATGAGCATGAATTTTGGAGCTAAAATTTGGTGCCATGTTTTTGGGGAAATTCGGCCAAATCCAAAGGGTGATTTTTTGGGTTCATGTTTGTCTTGTTAAAATGGTTTTAAAGTGACTTTTGGAACCCCTAAGTACCCTAGGATGTTAGCCCTCTTTTGAGTGGTGAAAATTTGAGTTTTGGTGAGTGAAAACATTCATGGAGCTATTATGAGTTTTCATGAGTGTTCTTCAATGTTCTTGAAGTTCTTGCCAAGAACAAAAAGTTTTGAAGTTTTGATTCAAAAAGTTTTATGTTTTTACATAAAGTTTTGGTTTAATTTTAGTGGGTGATTTTAGTGGGTGATGATTATTGGTAAAGTATTATTAATGGTTTTAATGGTAGACAAACTTTTTTAAAAGTTTGACATAAATTCAATTAATGGCTATAATGGTAGACAAACTTTTTTAAAAGTTTGACATAAATTCAAAATATTTCATCTTTACCTCACCTAACAAAACCCACTTACAAAAACTTTGTAAAAATCTTATTTTTTTTTATCATGGCCGGCCACCCTAATAGAATAGGGTATTTTTGGGTCTTTTATTCAATTACATAAAGTTTTGATGCTTTTGTGTATTTGCACTTTGACCCAAAAGTTTACGTTTTTACGTTAAGGTCCAAAAACGCTAAAGGACAAATTGTTTTGCTCCTTTAATGAAGTTTTTTGTATTTGTTGAAATTTTTGGGTTCTAGTTGTAATTACATGAAGTAGTGGACTTTTGTGTTTTTACAAAGTGACCCCAAAAGTTTGTGTTTCGCAATATAGCCCAAAAAGTTGTGGTTATTGCATGATGGCCCAAATTAAGTAGGAAACAAAAATTGTTTTGTCTCTTTAAATGAGAATTGGATTTTCATTTCATTTAGCTCCATTTAAATCAATTTTATGGATACAAAAACAAAATGAAAATGTTGCATTCAAGTTTAATTAGTTAAAGTGTTAATTAATTAAAGGGTGATTATGAACCTAAGCCTACGATAATTGAGCTATGTGAAAGGCCGTTTCAAATTTGATTGAACCATGGGAATGTGTAGATTAATTTTGGTTGTAATTTGATTTGATCAAATGTTGTAAAAGAGCATAAGCTCTTCTTTACTTTAAAGTAATTTTAATTATGCAAATGTTGTAATGAGCATAAGCTCACCTTTACTTTGAAGTACTTCTTTCTTGCTTTATTTGATATGCATGAAAATGGAGTAGAGGGTCCAACGCCCCTAAGACAACACGCCTTAATGTGATTAAACGCGTAACTAAAATCAATCTCCATCCCTAGTCCGAGATTCAACACTAGGCTCGTGTTGAATCTAAACAAAGGTTCATAGTCATCCTAAGGCCCTAAGGCAACTATATAGTCCATAAAATGAATGCAAACCTTATGTTAGTAGTATCATATACTCTTGCTTTAAAAACCGTTTTATAAGTATAGTGGGAGTATTATATACAACTAAATTGAATCAAATGGACCAATAGTTGTAATAGGACCAAAATTGTTTTAATAAAGATTAAAATGAATATGTTTATGTGATGAGACCTAAAACCCTCAACCAAACCATTATTAAGTTGAAAAGCGTGAGAGTGCTTAGAACACTCTTTCGTGGCCTTCCACCGTGGTAGCTCCAATCGTTTATGACTTGTACACCGGCTTCACCCTATCATGGAGGAGTACAAAGTGCATGCTTATACTCAGGAGGAGTCTATATACATACTTGATGAGGTGAGTGTAGGCAACGAGGATGGCCAATATCGTATCATCGTGAGACTATTCTTGAACCCCTTCACGAACTAAGCATGGTGGGAATGACTTAACTAAGTGCAATGGCGCCAATATCATATCATTGTGAGGCAACATTCTCTAGAGGCCAAATTGATGGGTACTTGCATTAGTTGCAAATGAGTAAGCGTACTTTCTCATTATTATTAATGCTAGCCAATATCATATTATTGTGAGGTGGGCTTGGTAATAGTGAGTCTCCCATAACCTACTAAGAGTTTCCTCCAAAACTCTCGAATTCCAATGAGGGATATGGAATTTGCCAAAAATAGTGGGTGGTGCTATTTGATTTAAAGACCCGAATCAAATGGCTTAAAATCAATCAATTTATATTCGTTATGTATTTGTTTACCAATATATTTGCAAACGCTATCCAAAACTTGACAAAGAAAAGCCGAATGCTTTAGTTTCCGGACTTGGTACTACAATCCCAAAGATTGTCTTAAATGGATTAAATATGTACCTAAGAAGTCTCATCCTCACAATCTTCCTATTGATAATGTATCATTGGAAGAACATGTTAGAAATGTCTATCATGAAGAGGACAACACAAACAACCAATGCTTATTCCTTCGTTATATGAACAAAGGAACTTACGAAGATTAGCATAAAGACAAGGACACTTTTAGTGCCATGATTCTTCACTTACAAATTGTTGTATGAAGAAATGAGAGTTGCCTTGAACAACTCTTGAAAGTTTGTAATTATGTTTAGAACATAATGGTTGGTTGACAAAAATAGTCCATCAACATGGACTTATGATGATTTTGAATCATTGAGTGTTGAAGTGATAAACCACTTAACGAGACGGAAACTAAGCTAGGACTTCACCTTTATGTCCCTATCCTAATGGTTCACTAAGTTTATTGTAAACTATGTAGTGAACAATAACCGCACACTTTGATGTGTATAACATAATTGAAAAAGGTTTCAAGAGAGATAGTGGGAGTTTAGGGACCATGACTATTGTAGTCAAAGGAGAAGTCAAATGAAGAAGATAAAATTAACTCCAAGGGAACAAACTTTCTTTATGAAAGGATGGACATTGGAAGGGGTATTTGCAAGAAATGTCTTGCAAGTGTCAAGAACACACCTTTCGAAGGTGTTGTAAATTGTTCTTGAATAGTTCAAAACAGTTGGTTCTTCTACTTGAATGCTTGATTACGTATTAGTAACTATGTTTTACAATCGTTGTAAAAGTGTGGCTAATAAGAAGTAGAAGATTAATGAGAGAAGAAAAATGTGCTTCACATTCGGAACGTGAATAAAATATAGATCTCTGCGAAAGCAGATAGTACTTACTTCCTCATATGAACTACCAAAGAAATTGGAAAAAAACCAAAGATTGTCTTTACATTCCAATTTTAAGGAACTTAATTCCGTCACTATAGTAGAGATGGATGAATGTTTTGTTTGACAAAACATTGTTCTTTATTAATCACTGATTGGATTATAGTAATCTAATTGATTGTCTCTATAGTAGAGATGATATGGTAGTGTTAACTGTTTAGAATATAATGATGCTTAAAACCCAAAAGGTTGCAAGATAGTGACTAATCCCAACTGAGTTGTGATACCTCTAAAACATAAATTACGAGTTGGTCATAGATTGATGCTTTGGATCGTTAGATCTGGATCCAATGCCTTCTTGTTGAAATTGTATAGAGGCGAAATGTTCGAATCTTTATTCTTTTGGAAAGAAGAAAGAATCACAAAGTTATTGAGGTTAATTCACTTAGATGTTAGTGGCACTTGTCCTTAACATAATACTACTCATGTTGTTTGACATTCACCGAAGATAACTCTCGGTTGGACTATAGTTTATTATGAATAAACACAAGTCCGAATACTTTGCAAAAGGTTTCAAAGAATTCAAGAAATGTAAGATGATGAGTAAGACGTCTAAAGTACTTACCTCCTTAGATTTGATCTAAGGAAGGATAACACTTTAGATGAGTTTCCTTGAAAGATATCAAGGAAATTAGCATCATAAAGATAATGATTTTCTCCATTAGGAGAAGAACGAACTCGAATAAGATTTAGTTCGTTGGATGTTATCAATTACCCATATATATAGGATATATACTTCTAAAAACAATATGATTGTCAATTAGAAGATCTTCCAAAATTTTCATAACTCCATAGGATGTAGTTGGAAAGAAAGACAAATCTTAATCATGTTAAGATTTGGGGTTGTGTGCTAATAAGCAATATTTGTTTAAAAATTATCTTGTGGATATCCTTAAATTAACCTTTGGATATCACTTCTATAAACCAACCAACAAATGTTGTTTGTTGAGTAGTTCATTGTAATCCTACAATGTGATTTGCCTTAGAGCAAATGAACTAGGAATAGAACTCAAAAGAATGGGTTCTTTGAGAGACAAGATGATAATCAACAAATATAACAACCTAGTTCCTATACCACAAGCTCCAAGGTAGTCAAGAAGGATTTATAAACCGTCTCAGTTGAATGGTTTGAACTTTATGACTACATTGAGTGTAGATACAATATATATACTCAAGGAAATGGTAAAGTACCATTTGACTCGAAATAATGAAACCTTCATAGCTAATTGGTAGCTTAAGATGACTACAATCAAAGAGAATGGTTGACTTTGAAGGAACCATTTTTGACGTAGTCTTAGTTTCAATTAAGTCGAAGATTGCTAGCTACAACTAAATGGTGATTCAATGTTTGGACATGATATAGGTTTCCGAAACCATTATTAAGATAGTCTTGATAATTTATGTCTAAAACTATGAATCACAAAACATATAAGTTGTAGAGATCCAACCATCATGGATCTTAGCCAGCTAGTGGGAGCCATAAGCGTCTTCTGACAGAAAGATCAAATTGTTTGATTTCTCATAAAGATGTAAGTGAATCTTTTGTTTACTAGGTTTACAAAAGATTAGTGGGAGTTAATCATGTTCCTAAAATTCAATATATATATATGCACATATATGATATATTAATGAAAATAACACTTCTTCGTTAAAGTTATGACTTTAAACTTTCTATAACGATAGAATGTATATGGGAGATATAGTCTATATACATGGGATGGAAATCTATAATGATATATTTCAAGATATAATTAGATTATATCAAGCCCTAATAATAGACAAAAGATGCTAGGAAGTTTCTCATATGATGATAAACTTCAATCAGAAGAACAACTCTAGTGAGACTAGGAGGTAGCTCTTCTCAAAGGGAACGTACCCTTTGACTCCCAAAGAAATAATGCGTAAATCGAATCCTTTATGCATACGCAGAAAGGTGATTTATGTATTTCATATTGTATGAAAAACATTGATATGAGTTGTACCTAGAAAGGTACAAGGCGATATCAGTGCAAGCCCAGGATCAGAACCATGGCAACTGTCTAGTGAATCCTTAAGTATTTAAGAAATACTAAAGGATAAATTCCTCAAAGATCGAGGAAGAATTAGAGTAACGTAATGGAAGCGTAAATGTGTTAGATTATGAATCTAATCCATCGTTGAATGTTTCTTCATTATGAATGAAGAGATTAACAGATATCTCTTCATTATGACTAAAGAGATATTTGGATGGAAACATTAAAGTAATGACTTTAGTGTGTTCCATTATGAATGCAAAATATATTGCCATATATAGAAGTTTACAACAATGTTGTTTGGATGGGAAAGTTCATTTATGAACTCTCTATTCGGTTCCAACCAGAAAGTGTATCTAGTGTACTGACACTACGACACTAATGGGGCGATAGCTCAAGCCAGGGAATCAAGGTCTCATCAAGATCCGAACTCATATGAGAGACTGAACCACATGATTGGGAATCATGTATAATGGTGACGTCGATATTCTCAAGGTTGCTTCTATGGATAACATATAGATATCCATTGCCTAGGCCTACTACTCAGCCATTTTTGAAATGACTACAGAAGAGGAATCATCACAGATGACCAAGCTGATTGGCTCTAGTGCAAGTGGGAGATTGTTGGAAATGTGCCCTAAAGCCAATCATATGATGATACTTTACGGACATTTCACATGTTAAACTAATCTAGTTTACATATAAAAGGCAAAGATTATTGTTTGAGCCGTCTCATATAAATGTTATATGCTTAAACGATAAAGTCCAAGGAGTTTGTGATTGGGAGAATGCAATCTAATGAAGTTAGATTAATGAGACCATTCTTTCGTAGACACATCCTAAACGTTCCTGATCATAGGATTGCCAATTGGGCATTGACAGTCCGTTAAGATCAGTACGTACTGTGTCTTCTCTCAGGGAGAGTGACTAGTCTCGAGTCATTGGTGTGTGTGACATCAAGACAAGTACATAGGTCCTCAATAGAGAATGAGTTCACTGAACACGATCAACGAGGAGTTCTCATACTCATGTCACATGAGAACTCATGGTTGGGATAATGCAAATTAGTCATTTGACCTGAGGCATCACAGTTGTTGTCTTGTGGTTAAGTCCTTGATCTTTGATTATGTCAAAGTCACCCCATCGGGGTGTCCACGACATCATTGGGGTTAAGTCACTTAGTTATGGAGACAAGTGAATGTGCGACAAGGGATCTCTAACCTTCAAATGGTTTGAGGGAGAATACTCTATGATATGATTAAATCTCTGGCCAGAGTATGAATGAGATTTGGGAATGCGTTCCAAATCACATTCAAGGTAATCATAAACGAATCACATTGGATAGTAGACATGAATAAATAAACTATCAAACCAAACAATGTGGTCAAGAGTATTAGATTAGAGAAAGACCGTATTGCATTTGTAATCCTAAACTGAATAGGTTCTCTACCTCTTCTGATTAGCTTGGGTAGCCATGATATGCTGCTAGGTGTCACTCATGGTTTGTGGAAGCCCTAAACGTGTGTAATCACTAAAGGGAGAATTGAAAGTAAGTTTCAATTCACAATCGATGTAAAATGGTTTTAATCGCCCACTGCCTCGCTAAAAGGAACCTAATGTATCGTACACCGTGTAAGGTGGAGATTGAAGAAACAAAGGAGATGAGTAAGAATAATTAAATGGTTTAATTATTTATGGCAATGATTAATTAATATGTTAATTAATCAAACGAATAAGTTCGTTAAAGACCTCGGGATAGTTTTGGACCTTAAGGCCCAATGGGCTTCGAACGTCAAAGCCCATTGACTTAAGTTGTATGACAACTTAATGAATAATGATTCACAAAGGCCCAATTAGCCCAATTAGCCCATAATTAAGGAGGGTAGTGAACTTGGCTTAATTGCAAGTTTGCCACTCCATTGTGAGGTGGTATAAAGGCAACTTTATAGCCATTTCATCCTTAGGGTTTTTGTGGAGAAAAGATGAGAACAAAAGCTCTCTTTGCTCTAAAAAATTCAGCCACCCTAGAGGAAATTATCTAGCAATTTTACTTCCTCTAGGTCACTCATTTCTTCTTCAATTTAACCTTGGTGTAGAATCTTTAGAGGTTCTCAATTTTGGGAACTTGGAGAACCTTTTCTTCTAACCAAATCCATGGAGCTAAGAAGCAAGGAATGAAGGCCCTATCTCTTGGGTGATTATCCTTTGCATATGCAAAGAGGAATCTACAAAGGTAAATATTTCTCAACTAACAAATGTTGTTTTAAAGTTGAGTCAAGGTTCACCAATCTACTAGGCTTTGAATTTCATGGTTGATGTTTTGTTTTTGAATGCATGAAAGCATGATTCCGCCTTTAATTGTTAATTGCATGCTATATGATGTTATTCAAATGAACATGTTTTTCACAAAATTAAGGTTCAAGTGGTATCAAGAGCCTAGGTCTAGTAGTTGGTGAATCATTTTGGGTTTTGTAGTTCTTAGTTTTTGATTTAAAAGTTGTAATATGTTACAAGCTTTATTCTTGTTTCTTTGAATGTAAATTTTGTTAGAAAATTTGCCATCTCAAATGTTGTAGATGTAGTTCATATGAGCATGAATTTTGGAGCTAAAATTTGGTGCCATGTTTTTGGGGAAATTCGGCCAAATCCAAAGGGTGATTTTTTGGGTTCATGTTTGTCTTGTTAAAATGGTTTTAAAGTGACTTTTGGAACCCCTAAGTACCCTAGGATGTTAGCCCTCTTTTGAGTGGTGAAAATTTGAGTTTTGGTGAGTGAAAACATTCATGGAGCTATTATGAGTTTTCATGAGTGTTCTTCAATGTTCTTGAAGTTCTTGCCAAGAACAAAAAGTTTTGAAGTTTTGATTCAAAAAGTTTTATGTTTTTACATAAAGTTTTGGTTTAATTTTAGTGGGTGATTTTAGTGGGTGATGATTATTGGTAAAGTATTATTAATGGTTTTAATGGTAGACAAACTTTTTTAAAAGTTTGACATAAATTCAATTAATGGCTATAATGGTAGACAAACTTTTTTAAAAGTTTGACATAAATTCAAAATATTTCATCTTTACCTCACCTAACAAAACCCACTTACAAAAACTTTGTAAAAATCTTATTTTTTTTTATCATGGCCGGCCACCCTAATAGAATAGGGTATTTTTGGGTCTTTTATTCAATTACATAAAGTTTTGATGCTTTTGTGTATTTGCACTTTGACCCAAAAGTTTACGTTTTTACGTTAAGGTCCAAAAACGCTAAAGGACAAATTGTTTTGCTCCTTTAATGAAGTTTTTTGTATTTGTTGAAATTTTTGGGTTCTAGTTGTAATTACATGAAGTAGTGGACTTTTGTGTTTTTACAAAGTGACCCCAAAAGTTTGTGTTTCGCAATATAGCCCAAAAAGTTGTGGTTATTGCATGATGGCCCAAATTAAGTAGGAAACAAAAATTGTTTTGTCTCTTTAAATGAGAATTGGATTTTCATTTCATTTAGCTCCATTTAAATCAATTTTATGGATACAAAAACAAAATGAAAATGTTGCATTCAAGTTTAATTAGTTAAAGTGTTAATTAATTAAAGGGTGATTATGAACCTAAGCCTACGATAATTGAGCTATGTGAAAGGCCGTTTCAAATTTGATTGAACCATGGGAATGTGTAGATTAATTTTGGTTGTAATTTGATTTGATCAAATGTTGTAAAAGAGCATAAGCTCTTCTTTACTTTAAAGTAATTTTAATTATGCAAATGTTGTAATGAGCATAAGCTCACCTTTACTTTGAAGTACTTCTTTCTTGCTTTATTTGATATGCATGAAAATGGAGTAGAGGGTCCAACGCCCCTAAGACAACACGCCTTAATGTGATTAAACGCGTAACTAAAATCAATCTCCATCCCTAGTCCGAGATTCAACACTAGGCTCGTGTTGAATCTAAACAAAGGTTCATAGTCATCCTAAGGCCCTAAGGCAACTATATAGTCCATAAAATGAATGCAAACCTTATGTTAGTAGTATCATATACTCTTGCTTTAAAAACCGTTTTATAAGTATAGTGGGAGTATTATATACAACTAAATTGAATCAAATGGACCAATAGTTGTAATAGGACCAAAATTGTTTTAATAAAGATTAAAATGAATATGTTTATGTGATGAGACCTAAAACCCTCAACCAAACCATTATTAAGTTGAAAAGCGTGAGAGTGCTTAGAACACTCTTTCGTGGCCTTCCACCGTGGTAGCTCCAATCGTTTATGACTTGTACACCGGCTTCACCCTATCATGGAGGAGTACAAAGTGCATGCTTATACTCAGGAGGAGTCTATATACATACTTGATGAGGTGAGTGTAGGCAACGAGGATGGCCAATATCGTATCATCGTGAGACTATTCTTGAACCCCTTCACGAACTAAGCATGGTGGGAATGACTTAACTAAGTGCAATGGCGCCAATATCATATCATTGTGAGGCAACATTCTCTAGAGGCCAAATTGATGGGTACTTGCATTAGTTGCAAATGAGTAAGCGTACTTTCTCATTATTATTAATGCTAGCCAATATCATATTATTGTGAGGTGGGCTTGGTAATAGTGAGTCTCCCATAACCTACTAAGAGTTTCCTCCAAAACTCTCGAATTCCAATGAGGGATATGGAATTTGCCAAAAATAGTGGGTGGTGCTATTTGATTTAAAGACCCGAATCAAATGGCTTAAAATCAATCAATTTATATTCGTTATGTATTTGTTTACCAATATATTTGCAAACGCTATCCAAAACTTGACAAAGAAAAGCCGAATGCTTTAGTTTCCGGACTTGGTACTACAATCCCAAAGATTGTCTTAAATGGATTAAATATGTACCTAAGAAGTCTCATCCTCACAATCTTCCTATTGATAATGTATCATTGGAAGAACATGTTAGAAATGTCTATCATGAAGAGGACAACACAAACAACCAATGCTTATTCCTTCGTTATATGAACAAAGGAACTTACGAAGATTAGCATAAAGACAAGGACACTTTTAGTGCCATGATTCTTCACTTACAAATTGTTGTATGAAGAAATGAGAGTTGCCTTGAACAACTCTTGAAAGTTTGTAATTATGTTTAGAACATAATGGTTGGTTGACAAAAATAGTCCATCAACATGGACTTATGATGATTTTGAATCATTGAGTGTTGAAGTGATAAACCACTTAACGAGACGGAAACTAAGCTAGGACTTCACCTTTATGTCCCTATCCTAATGGTTCACTAAGTTTATTGTAAACTATGTAGTGAACAATAACCGCACACTTTGATGTGTATAACATAATTGAAAAAGGTTTCAAGAGAGATAGTGGGAGTTTAGGGACCATGACTATTGTAGTCAAAGGAGAAGTCAAATGAAGAAGATAAAATTAACTCCAAGGGAACAAACTTTCTTTATGAAAGGATGGACATTGGAAGGGGTATTTGCAAGAAATGTCTTGCAAGTGTCAAGAACACACCTTTCGAAGGTGTTGTAAATTGTTCTTGAATAGTTCAAAACAGTTGGTTCTTCTACTTGAATGCTTGATTACGTATTAGTAACTATGTTTTACAATCGTTGTAAAAGTGTGGCTAATAAGAAGTAGAAGATTAATGAGAGAAGAAAAATGTGCTTCACATTCGGAACGTGAATAAAATATAGATCTCTGCGAAAGCAGATAGTACTTACTTCCTCATATGAACTACCAAAGAAATTGGAAAAAAACCAAAGATTGTCTTTACATTCCAATTTTAAGGAACTTAATTCCGTCACTATAGTAGAGATGGATGAATGTTTTGTTTGACAAAACATTGTTCTTTATTAATCACTGATTGGATTATAGTAATCTAATTGATTGTCTCTATAGTAGAGATGATATGGTAGTGTTAACTGTTTAGAATATAATGATGCTTAAAACCCAAAAGGTTGCAAGATAGTGACTAATCCCAACTGAGTTGTGATACCTCTAAAACATAAATTACGAGTTGGTCATAGATTGATGCTTTGGATCGTTAGATCTGGATCCAATGCCTTCTTGTTGAAATTGTATAGAGGCGAAATGTTCGAATCTTTATTCTTTTGGAAAGAAGAAAGAATCACAAAGTTATTGAGGTTAATTCACTTAGATGTTAGTGGCACTTGTCCTTAACATAATACTACTCATGTTGTTTGACATTCACCGAAGATAACTCTCGGTTGGACTATAGTTTATTATGAATAAACACAAGTCCGAATACTTTGCAAAAGGTTTCAAAGAATTCAAGAAATGTAAGATGATGAGTAAGACGTCTAAAGTACTTACCTCCTTAGATTTGATCTAAGGAAGGATAACACTTTAGATGAGTTTCCTTGAAAGATATCAAGGAAATTAGCATCATAAAGATAATGATTTTCTCCATTAGGAGAAGAACGAACTCGAATAAGATTTAGTTCGTTGGATGTTATCAATTACCCATATATATAGGATATATACTTCTAAAAACAATATGATTGTCAATTAGAAGATCTTCCAAAATTTTCATAACTCCATAGGATGTAGTTGGAAAGAAAGACAAATCTTAATCATGTTAAGATTTGGGGTTGTGTGCTAATAAGCAATATTTGTTTAAAAATTATCTTGTGGATATCCTTAAATTAACCTTTGGATATCACTTCTATAAACCAACCAACAAATGTTGTTTGTTGAGTAGTTCATTGTAATCCTACAATGTGATTTGCCTTAGAGCAAATGAACTAGGAATAGAACTCAAAAGAATGGGTTCTTTGAGAGACAAGATGATAATCAACAAATATAACAACCTAGTTCCTATACCACAAGCTCCAAGGTAGTCAAGAAGGATTTATAAACCGTCTCAGTTGAATGGTTTGAACTTTATGACTACATTGAGTGTAGATACAATATATATACTCAAGGAAATGGTAAAGTACCATTTGACTCGAAATAATGAAACCTTCATAGCTAATTGGTAGCTTAAGATGACTACAATCAAAGAGAATGGTTGACTTTGAAGGAACCATTTTTGACGTAGTCTTAGTTTCAATTAAGTCGAAGATTGCTAGCTACAACTAAATGGTGATTCAATGTTTGGACATGATATAGGTTTCCGAAACCATTATTAAGATAGTCTTGATAATTTATGTCTAAAACTATGAATCACAAAACATATAAGTTGTAGAGATCCAACCATCATGGATCTTAGCCAGCTAGTGGGAGCCATAAGCGTCTTCTGACAGAAAGATCAAATTGTTTGATTTCTCATAAAGATGTAAGTGAATCTTTTGTTTACTAGGTTTACAAAAGATTAGTGGGAGTTAATCATGTTCCTAAAATTCAATATATATATATGCACATATATGATATATTAATGAAAATAACACTTCTTCGTTAAAGTTATGACTTTAAACTTTCTATAACGATAGAATGTATATGGGAGATATAGTCTATATACATGGGATGGAAATCTATAATGATATATTTCAAGATATAATTAGATTATATCAAGCCCTAATAATAGACAAAAGATGCTAGGAAGTTTCTCATATGATGATAAACTTCAATCAGAAGAACAACTCTAGTGAGACTAGGAGGTAGCTCTTCTCAAAGGGAACGTACCCTTTGACTCCCAAAGAAATAATGCGTAAATCGAATCCTTTATGCATACGCAGAAAGGTGATTTATGTATTTCATATTGTATGAAAAACATTGATATGAGTTGTACCTAGAAAGGTACAAGGCGATATCAGTGCAAGCCCAGGATCAGAACCATGGCAACTGTCTAGTGAATCCTTAAGTATTTAAGAAATACTAAAGGATAAATTCCTCAAAGATCGAGGAAGAATTAGAGTAACGTAATGGAAGCGTAAATGTGTTAGATTATGAATCTAATCCATCGTTGAATGTTTCTTCATTATGAATGAAGAGATTAACAGATATCTCTTCATTATGACTAAAGAGATATTTGGATGGAAACATTAAAGTAATGACTTTAGTGTGTTCCATTATGAATGCAAAATATATTGCCATATATAGAAGTTTACAACAATGTTGTTTGGATGGGAAAGTTCATTTATGAACTCTCTATTCGGTTCCAACCAGAAAGTGTATCTAGTGTACTGACACTACGACACTAATGGGGCGATAGCTCAAGCCAGGGAATCAAGGTCTCATCAAGATCCGAACTCATATGAGAGACTGAACCACATGATTGGGAATCATGTATAATGGTGACGTCGATATTCTCAAGGTTGCTTCTATGGATAACATATAGATATCCATTGCCTAGGCCTACTACTCAGCCATTTTTGAAATGACTACAGAAGAGGAATCATCACAGATGACCAAGCTGATTGGCTCTAGTGCAAGTGGGAGATTGTTGGAAATGTGCCCTAAAGCCAATCATATGATGATACTTTACGGACATTTCACATGTTAAACTAATCTAGTTTACATATAAAAGGCAAAGATTATTGTTTGAGCCGTCTCATATAAATGTTATATGCTTAAACGATAAAGTCCAAGGAGTTTGTGATTGGGAGAATGCAATCTAATGAAGTTAGATTAATGAGACCATTCTTTCGTAGACACATCCTAAACGTTCCTGATCATAGGATTGCCAATTGGGCATTGACAGTCCGTTAAGATCAGTACGTACTGTGTCTTCTCTCAGGGAGAGTGACTAGTCTCGAGTCATTGGTGTGTGTGACATCAAGACAAGTACATAGGTCCTCAATAGAGAATGAGTTCACTGAACACGATCAACGAGGAGTTCTCATACTCATGTCACATGAGAACTCATGGTTGGGATAATGCAAATTAGTCATTTGACCTGAGGCATCACAGTTGTTGTCTTGTGGTTAAGTCCTTGATCTTTGATTATGTCAAAGTCACCCCATCGGGGTGTCCACGACATCATTGGGGTTAAGTCACTTAGTTATGGAGACAAGTGAATGTGCGACAAGGGATCTCTAACCTTCAAATGGTTTGAGGGAGAATACTCTATGATATGATTAAATCTCTGGCCAGAGTATGAATGAGATTTGGGAATGCGTTCCAAATCACATTCAAGGTAATCATAAACGAATCACATTGGATAGTAGACATGAATAAATAAACTATCAAACCAAACAATGTGGTCAAGAGTATTAGATTAGAGAAAGACCGTATTGCATTTGTAATCCTAAACTGAATAGGTTCTCTACCTCTTCTGATTAGCTTGGGTAGCCATGATATGCTGCTAGGTGTCACTCATGGTTTGTGGAAGCCCTAAACGTGTGTAATCACTAAAGGGAGAATTGAAAGTAAGTTTCAATTCACAATCGATGTAAAATGGTTTTAATCGCCCACTGCCTCGCTAAAAGGAACCTAATGTATCGTACACCGTGTAAGGTGGAGATTGAAGAAACAAAGGAGATGAGTAAGAATAATTAAATGGTTTAATTATTTATGGCAATGATTAATTAATATGTTAATTAATCAAACGAATAAGTTCGTTAAAGACCTCGGGATAGTTTTGGACCTTAAGGCCCAATGGGCTTCGAACGTCAAAGCCCATTGACTTAAGTTGTATGACAACTTAATGAATAATGATTCACAAAGGCCCAATTAGCCCAATTAGCCCATAATTAAGGAGGGTAGTGAACTTGGCTTAATTGCAAGTTTGCCACTCCATTGTGAGGTGGTATAAAGGCAACTTTATAGCCATTTCATCCTTAGGGTTTTTGTGGAGAAAAGATGAGAACAAAAGCTCTCTTTGCTCTAAAAAATTCAGCCACCCTAGAGGAAATTATCTAGCAATTTTACTTCCTCTAGGTCACTCATTTCTTCTTCAATTTAACCTTGGTGTAGAATCTTTAGAGGTTCTCAATTTTGGGAACTTGGAGAACCTTTTCTTCTAACCAAATCCATGGAGCTAAGAAGCAAGGAATGAAGGCCCTATCTCTTGGGTGATTATCCTTTGCATATGCAAAGAGGAATCTACAAAGGTAAATATTTCTCAACTAACAAATGTTGTTTTAAAGTTGAGTCAAGGTTCACCAATCTACTAGGCTTTGAATTTCATGGTTGATGTTTTGTTTTTGAATGCATGAAAGCATGATTCCGCCTTTAATTGTTAATTGCATGCTATATGATGTGTTGGAAGTATGCCCACAAAGCCACTCATTTGATGTAATAGCTTTTTGGAATACTTAATATGTTAAACTTTTATATGTTTAACGGAAGGGCAATACTTATTGTTAATCACTATTTATTGAATCATGTGTTTAATCAATAAGAGAATCCAAGGGATGTATTTGACATAAGAGATAAGTGATCTAATGAGTTAGATTAAGGAGACCTTTCTCTTATGTTCATTCCTAAAACGTTCCTAGCCATAGGATTGCCAATTGGGCATTGACAATCCGCTAAGGTTAGTATGTGTTATGTTGACTCAAACGTGAGTATGAACTAGTCTCAAGTCATTTGGTGTTGGACACTAAGACAAACACATAGGTGCTCGAAAGAGTAATCGAGTACACTGAACTGCGATTAATGAGAGTTCAAACATACATGTCATGTACGAACTCTAAGGTTACAATATGCAAAGTAGTCCTTAGACCTGAGGCATCATAGATGTCTAATGGTTAGGTCCTTGATCTTTGATCATGACAAAGGCATTCCCTCGGATTGTCCACGGCATTGTTGGGGTCATGTGATCTAGTCATGTAGGCATATGAATGCACAACAAGGGATCTCTAACCTTCCATGGTGGAAGGAGTATACTCTAAAATATGATTCTAAAGTCTTTGGCCAAAGCAAATGAATATGACTAAGGAAGATGTTCCAAATCATATTCAAGGGAATCATATAAGAAAGTATCACATTGGATAGTAGACATGAAACAAACTATCACTTAAAACAATGTGGTTAAGAGTATTGTATTAGAGAAGGACCGTATTGCATTGTAATTGTAACTGGATAGGTTCTCCAACCAATTCTACTTAGCTTGGGTAACCATGACATACTGCTAGGTGTCACTCATGGTTTGTGGAAGCCCTATTGATTAGCAAACACTAATCATCAAAAAGGGAGAATTAAAATGTGGTTTCAATTCACAATCGATAGTTAAGAGTAACATCGCCCACTGCCTCGCTAATTGGAACCTAATGGATCGCACACCAAATAAGGATATATGTGAAGCAATTAAATGAAATGGATAAGCAATTAAATGGTTTAATTGAAGAATGGTCAAGATTAATTAATTAGTTAATTAATTATACGAAATGTTCTTATTGGGCTTTTAAGTTGGTTTTAGGGTTTCGGGGCCCAAAAGTGTTTTGGTCCACAAGGCCCATTATGTTTAAGTTGTATGACAACTAAAACAAAATGGGCAATAAGCCCAATAACCATATAGGCCAACCATTTAGGGTGAGGGTATGCAAGTTTGCTTAATTGCAAGTTTGCCACTCACCTAAGAAATGAAGTATAAATTCATCTTTATAGCTTTGTTTTCAATTAGGGTTTTCTAAGCTACTTGGGGATAGTTATCTAGCAAATTTACTTCCCTAAGTGATCAATTTTCATTTTCACAAATTACATCCTTGGTGAAGAGACATAGAGACATCAAACTTTTGGTGTTTTGGAGAACTAATCCTCAAATCCTCAAAGAAGCAAAGGAGCACTAAAAGGAGGGAAATCACAAGGAAGATCCAAGGAGCAAGGAGGTGACTTGAAGGCCCTCCACTTGGGTGAATCCCTTGTGTAATCAAGGATGAGCTTCAAGGGTAAAGAATCTCTAAATTCTTCATATTCTTTAATGTTATTAAAGAGTCTTTTGATTCACCATATACTAGGCTTTGAAAGTCATGGGTTTCATGAATTGTTTTTGGATGCATGCCTACTTTAAAGAGTTAATTGTTAGCATATGTATTCAAATGTTCATACATGTTCTTAGCTAGGACAAAATTTTTCCTTCATGATGTTATTCAAATGAACATGTTTTTCACAAAATTTCCTTCAATAACATCCATTAGTCTACCATCCAACCAATAGATCGAGTCATTCAATTTGTTGATAAATTTCCAGATCAGATTACTGATAAAACTCAACTTCAAAGATTCCTTGGATCATTAAATTATGTTTCAGAATTTTATCCTCGTCTCCGTCAACAGTGTAAACCATTATTTGATCATCTCAAAGATAATCCTCCAGCATGGTCTACCATACATACTTCCATTGTCAAACAGATTAAAACTCATGTTAAGACATTACATTGTCTTGGCATTCCAACTCCCAACTCTTTTAAAATAGTTGAAATTGATGCATCTGATACAGGTTATGGAGGTATCCTCAAGCAAAAAACTTCTTCTGAATCTCCTGAACAGATTGTTCGTTTCCATTCAGGAGTTTGGAATCCGGCACAAACTAATTATAGTACTATTAAGAAAGAGATATTATCTATTGTATTATGCATTAGTAAATTTCAAGATGATTTATTAAATCAAAAGTTTTTTGTCAGAGTCGATTGCAAATCTGCAAAACATGTTTTACAAAAAGATATTCAAAACATTGCATCCAAACAAATTTTTGCACGATGGCAAGCCATATTAAGCATTTTTTATTTTGAAATTGAATACATTAAAGGCAGCCATAATTGCATCCCATATTTTTTAACAAAAGAATTTCTGCAGGAACAATAACCAAAGAAGGCTTCCAGCCACTCTTCCACCTCCACCACCAGTAAAAAAGGAATCTATTCCCGATTCCTCATCATCAGCCTTAGCCATTACCAACATATTTACTCCCATTGGATCTCCTTTAGGATCAACTGTAGGTCAATTCCGACCAAACTACCAAACGGCCTTAGCCAGCCCTTATGACCCATATTCATCAATACCATTACCTTCAACTCCAAAAACACCTAGCTTTGCTAAAACATCTCCCTATGTCAAGAAAAATCCTTTGGAATACCTTTTTAGCATCCCTAACCATATAAACAAAAAAACAAGCCCCAGAAAAAATAGCCAACACAATCTTACCCCCAAACTTTCATTATATCCCATCTGAATCTTTCAAAACCCTTCAATATTACCAAGCAATTCTCCGTGAGTCAGAAAGTGTTTCCATCAAACCTATTTACAGCACTACCCATCAAAACAAACTTATCTACCATTCCTTCCAAATTGGAAAGTTTCTTACCGAACAAGAATGGGGAATCCCCCTTTATCATACCAAACAACTTCATACAATACATGAATTCATCCCCAACAATAGATATAGTTATTTTGACTACATCCAAGCATGGACCAACATATTCCTTCATCAATCGACTGACTTTAGTCACTCTTGGTTCATCTCTTTTGATATAAGTTTCAGGTTAAATTTCTCAGCTTGGTTTCCAAATTGGTGGTCAGCTTATGGCCCAACAGTCAGTTTATTACCCGAGACTCTCATGCAACACCTTTCAGTTGGTTTCCAGAAACAATTTGATTGAAGCCGTTTTGACGACAGAATCACTCTTCTTTCGTTATTTATGGCAAAATACAAAGTCCCTTGGAGTTTTAAATGGAATTATGAAGTCGAAACAGGTCAAGTTTACAGAGCCCAATGGGTTAAATGGTGGGACAAATTTGACTACGAGAAAATTATCAGATTAGTCTCATCAGAATTTCCAACTAAACCTGTTCCAATGGTTTCTCCACCAACAACATCAACTCAGGAATTTCCAGAAATCCCAGAAAATACCCAGTCTTTATCAGACATTAGTCCATCATCATCCCTAAAAGGAAAACAACCAAAGTCATCCAGATCCTCCAAAACTTTAAGTTCGAAGAAGAAAGGCAAATCTTCACAACTTCTGAAGATGGCAGATAAGCTCATAGCAAAAGCAGCTTTGCTAGAAAGTGACAGTGAAGATGAAGAACTCAGTTCAGACTCTTCAGATGCTTCGTCTTAACCAGCCAAATGGGCAGATCGGGCTGATTACCAAGATGCCCAAGACCCGTTTGATTTGTAAATTCAAAATGTAATGATTTGTAATCATTTTAAGTATTTACCCATGTAAATCGCACAGTAGAAGCATGTGATTTTCACAGAGAAAGCAGCATCAACAGTAGCAACAATCATTCCGACAGGACACTATTCATGAATAGTAAAAATCACTTTTTACTATTCATCCATCATTCCAGACAAAAACAACGTGAATCCACAGTGAAAGCGTCATCATTTGCCAGTCTTTACAGCCTTTGGCACATGCAAGACATAAAAGGAAGCGGGATTCCCGGATCTTAATCATCAGGCCTCTTCCCATAAAAGAAGAGCTAATTCATAGAAGAAGGGGACTTCAGAAAAAACGAATTGAGACTCTCTGTGAATTCATTGAAGAACAGAAGTCACAATCCAGCTCCACATATCAAACACTTGCAATTTATTTTCTTTGAATCAAGGATGCCTGCGAGCACCACTGTTTTCCTCATCAATCGTCAATAAACGAAATTGTAAGTCGGTTTCCGATTTGAAATAAAATTATCTTCAAATGCTTATTAGCATCATTAATTTAAATTCATTATTTTCATTATGGAAAACATTTTCATTAAAATTAATTATGAAAAGAATTTAATTATAAAAACCATTGGTTCATTCATTTTTATTGTTATTATCTTGATCATAACTATTTTGGCTTCAGTTATCCCTATAGTATCCATTCCCATTAAGTATCTCAATATTAAGGTAAACTATGTTATCACCAATTCTGGTTATATCTTGTTATTCATAGTCATTTTGTCTTCCGCGTATATATATATATATATATATATATATATATATATATATATATATATATATAATGAAAATGGTAAAGTGCCAATTTAGTCCATGAACTATCATCTCAGTGAAAATTTGATCCCTGAATTATTTTTTGGGTAAAATAAGTCCCTAAATTCATTAAAATTGCTAATTTCACTCATACTATTATATTTAAAGTTATTTTATCCAATTTTTCGTCAACTTAAGTCACTTGACACACTTTAGAGTGTAATGTCATCATTTTCTCGCCTATAAGCCCTTAATATTTCATATAGGTTGTGAATTTAACATCAAATTTACCCTCCACAGTTAACTCCATACACTATTTCTTTATGCAAAATTACCAATTCACCATCTAATGTGTATCACATGCAACGTGAGTTAAATTGAAGGAAAAAGTAGCTTCGAATCTAATATCAAGGATGTAATTGGCAGATTTTTATAATTCAATGACTGATTTTTCTATAAAAAAAAAAAAAAAAGTTTCGAGACCTAATTTTTAATCAGGGACTAAATTGGCAGTTCACCCTAATGTAAATAACAAAACAAATATTATTTTGTATCTTGCACTTATATTATGACATGTGAAGTATGGACTTAAAACTTAAATACCAGTCGTGTGTTTACTTGGTTTGGTAGAAATAAGATGATTTTTCATCGGACCAATATTTCAATTAGTTGAAACAATTAAAATGGTGAATTTTGTAAGTTATTATGTCATCGGGTGATCAAAGGTTCAATAATTGCAAGGGTATCAAATTAGGTGTGGCACAATTTGGTTTCACCCATTCATTCGTAAAATCGTGAGCCGAACTCAGTAAGTTCGATTTCATTCTAAAACAGAAAATTTTAAGAGAAAATCAATCAAACTAGACCTACTCGATTTTGAGCTGGTTCGATCGATTCTCATTCATTTATAAAGAAAGTTTCCCATAAAAAATCATGATCAAATCTAGAGATGTGGCAAGGGGTTGGCGGTGCTGAAGGATAAAATTGGCTAAACTAAGATCAATTGAGCAACATACGTTGAGCAATTAACAGTTAAAGGATGGAATATGCATCTCCAAGTTCTCAAAATGGGGAACCTGATTGACCAAAGGAGAGGAAGATGCTAGAATCCTTCCTTGGTGACCGGTTTCTTAAAGAGATCAGAAAGAGTTCTATTTCTCTCATTTTCCCTCACAAAACCCCATAAGAGCCTAAGCTATAACTTCCCTTTATATTCCCTTGTATTGAACTAACAAAAAGGAAAATCCTAAAGCTCTCTCTCCCTCTTTCTTTTTATAGCAGGCCATGTAGAGTTATTGGGCCTTTGGGCCCTTTAAGTTTTAAGTTATCATACAACTCAACTTAATGAGCTTAACATATCAAAGCATATTGAGCCTTGAAGCCCAAAACTAACTCAATGTCTTATACGAACTTATTTGTTTGGTTAATTAACTTATTAGTTAATCCTAGCCATAAAAAATTAAACTATTTGCTTGTACACTGATAGAAGCATATTTATGCGACTTAGTTAGCTTGTTTTCTTGCATTTTCATAGCAAGTTTGTGTTTATTATAGTGTTTTAAGCTATTTTCGTGTGTTTGTAGGTCCTAATGGCAAAGTTGGCTAGAAAGTGCATTTTAGTGCAGTTTTGGGCTGAATTGGATTGCATGCATGTGTAGCAAGTTGGATGGACGTTTTTGGTGCTTAAATGAGGCTAGGAATGTGCTACAAATATGGAGAAATTATTTCAAGACTTGGAAGATAAGGAATCAGCAAGAAAGAAGGAACATTATCCAAACCTTATCCAAACTGCCTTATCTTATCCAAACTGTAACTAACCTTATCTCATCCTATCATATCCTAATCTTTTCCTAACTTAATTCTTGCTGCACGGGGGAGTTAATTTCTTATTTAAATCACCTAGAAACCTTTCTAGGAGTCCTTATCTGTTCCTACATTGGTGCTGCATGTTTTTAGGCCTTGTTTTTCTAGAAATCAGCCACATAACATTGTTTCTAGAATTCCCTACAAAAGTGGCGCCCCAAACCCTTCTAGAAACCCTAAAATCTGCACAAAACCTAGTTTTTTTTCCCCTTGGATTGAGGCCCAAGCCTTTGCCGAAAATCCTAAGCCTTTTCCCATCAGAATTTGTCAAACCCTAGGCTATAAATATGTGTTTTCAGCCATAATTTCGCACCACCACCCCCCATATAATTCTACACCCCTTTCAGCCGCAAAAACACCACCCACCACACCATAATTTGTTCTACACCACCACCCATTCAGAAATCCATATTTTGTCGCAGAGGAGAGAAGACAAGACCTTGCCGTGGCTTCCATTGGAGAAGGAGGAGTGTGCCGCAAGCCTACCTGCATCCTTTGGAGTTTCTAGAGTTCTTTCTTCCCTTGTTTTGTTTCCATGTTTATTTCATATTGCTTTTCAATTGTTATGAACATGTGTAACTAATTTTCTTATTAGTTAGAGGTGAATTCGAAGCTATGGACATATGTTTAATATGAATTGATTACCTTCAGTTTTTGTTTCGTAAAACATGAATGTGGTTTACTTATCTGATTGATTGAGAACTTATTTATGTATGTTGATTAGGGGTGCACACTTAATTTGCATGCATGAATCTGATGCTAAAATATAAGGGAGTTTCACCTAATCGTTATGAACTTATATTTACAAGTAGTGGAGGTTGCTAGTCACAATCGTGTTAGGTAAATCCATGGCAGGAGTATCATGCAGTTCATAGTTACGAATGTCATGTCAATGCTTATGATTTTCATAGAACTTAATGATCTTTGATTGTATCTCTATCATGCTGTTCATATAGGGAACTTGAGAAGAATAATTTGGTTGCCGATGCGTATTCCATCCAATTCAATGAACTTAGGAAAATCTGAAAGTTAATTTGTGCTTTTCACGATTAATTTGGGGCATTGTCGTTCATGGTTTAAAGAAACAATACTGGAAATCAATTTATGTTGCATATGTTTCATGTGTGGAGAAGAATCCTTTAGCTAGCTTTTCACCATTCAATTCACCTAATTTTGTGCCTAGTTTGATTTAGTTTTGCAATCTGTTCAATTTAATTAATTTCATTCAATTCAATCCCCCCTTTGCTTAGGTGTGTTAGATTAGTTTAAAAAGTGTTTCAATCTGTCCAATTGAGTGTTTTGAGTCTTATTAGTCTTAAATTAGTTCAAATAACTCATTAGAGTCTGTGTTGAGTCTAATTGTTAGTATTGTGCTGTTTTGAGTCTTTTTAGTGTGTTTTGAGTTAGTTGAGTCATAATCTGTTTTAATTGAGTCTTTTGAGTCAAATTAAGTTTTATTTTCGTCCAAATCACTTGTTAGTTCTAGAATTGAATCTCTTTGATTGTTTGTTGTTGTTTTAAGTCATTTAAGTCAGTTTTGAGTTTATAGAGTCTAGTTTAGTGTTTTTTAGTCTTATTTGCATTGATTAGCAACCCTAGTTAATCCCCGGTTTAGAAAGATCCCTACTTGCTTAATACCACAATTACATGTTTAATAGGGTTTAATTTGTGTGTCAAGTTAATTTTCACATCAAATTTTGGCGCCGTTGCCGGGGATTAGCAAAATTGCTAATCTCCCTTTGTTTATGTTCGTGTCTTTTACTTTTGATATTTGATTTAGTTTTATTTCATTGATTTCAGGTACTAGAGAAGTAAGACATGGCAATTGCTAATCTTCAAGCTCAAATGGCGAATCTTACTTCTCAGTTAACGCAATATATCCAAAGGACCACAAGGCAAAGTGTCCCTATATTTGGTATATTAAGCAAATCAACGTCCACAAAGAGGTTAGGAGAATCTCAATACCTGGGGTTATCAAGATCATAATCAATCAGGGAACAATTTGTTTTCCAACATGTACAATTCAGATTGGAGTGATCATTCAAACTCTATGTGGTAGGAATCTCAACAAGTTCAACACGAAGGATATTGGCAGCCATATGAGGAGTTCTATTCAAGACCTGCGCAGCCAACTCAACCTCAATCACAATCTGCCCAACCAAAAACAGGTTCGTCCATGGATAATGATCAAATTGTTCAAATATTAACCACTTTGGCGCAGGGAGTTCAAAATCAAACTCAAGCAATGCAAACTCACGCCGAAAAAGGTGGATGAATTGGAGAAGCAAATATGGCAGATTTCAGAGTTCCTCAGGCAATTTAGAGAACAAGGAAAACTGCCTAGTTCAACTGTTGCGAATCCAAGGGGAGGATTTGAAACTGCCAAGGCCATCACGTTAAGAAGTGGCAAGGAAGTTGGAACTGACCCACAACCATCCAAATCAAGTCAAAGGGAAGATGAAAAGTTGTTGATTGAAGAGGATGAGCAAGACAAGCCCACGGCAAGGGTAGCACAACCCTTGCCGCAACCACTTAAGCAACCTAAGCCGTCCAACTCAGGTAAGGTGGTTCCAAATTCAATTGTTTCTAACGTTATTCCTCCGAATGTGCCTTTTCCTAGCAGATTTATGCAAGCCAAGAACGAAGAGGAGGAAAAAGACATTCTGGAGACGTTTAGGAAGGTGCATGTCAATATCTCGCTCCTTGATGCTATAAAGCAAATCCCGAAGTATGCCAAGTTTTTGAAGAAGGTTTGTACAACAAGGAAACGGATTTGGGAGAAAGAGGTGGTACATGTAAGTGAGAATGTCTCTGCAATGTTGAAAAGAAAGCTGCCACCTAAATGCAAAGATCCAGGTAGTTTTACTATCCCTTGCGTAATTGGTAATACAAGGTTTGAACATGCCATGCTAGATTTAGGTGCTTCCATTAATGTCATGTCATATTCTGTTTATGCATCTATGAATCTAGGAGAGCTTAAAAATGATGGAGTTATTATCCAATTAGCCGATCGTTCTAATGCATATCCGAAAGAAGTTTTGGAGGATGTTTTGGTGCAGGTAGACCATTGATTTTTCCTGCAGATTTTTATGTGCTTGAAATGGAGGAGTCAGCCCACTCTCCATCATTGCCACTTTTACTTGGACGACTTTTCATGAAAACAGCTCAAACCAAGATTGATGTGGCCAAATGAGCAATCACTATGGCGTTTGGTGGTGACATGATTAATTTTAATGTTTCTGACTCTGTGGAGAAGCCTAATGATGTTCGTTCTTATTTTGCCATTGATGTAGTTAAAAATATAGGGCAAGAATGTTCAGCACCAATCAAGAATGAGGAATCTAGCACCATCATCGAAGATGGAAGTGGAGTGGAGTACAAGAAACACCCCACTATCCTCAAAACACCCAATCTGGCAGAGAGCACCTCTCATGCAATTGTTGATAGTGCTGCCATTTTTGAACCTTCATTGCAGTACATTGGTGAGCCACCCATTCCTATTCCAATTCCCATTTCAACTAATAGGTTGTTACCATCTTTGGTGCAGGTACCCAATTGAATTCAAGGTGGTGGGACACTTTACATTGACTTTAGAAGGCTCAACGCCACAATCAGGAAAGATCACTACCCCTTGCCATTCATAGATCCAATGCACGATAATTATGAGGAGCATGTCGTGGAGGATGTACCCCTTCATGTCGTGGACTACAATGGAGCTTAAATGGACGTATCGTCCGGCTGGAAGACGTTAAAGCAAGCGCTTCTTGGGAGGCAACTCATGTGTTCAAACGAGGAAATGAAGGAATTCGAGCTCCATACCCAGATTTGCGTTCTTAAACCCTTCTCTTTCGTGCTTTTACTTTGCCATTACTGTTGTGTTTGTTAGTTGTGTTGTTTGGTTGTTTTTGGGTGAGTCTATGTTTGAAACATTGAGGACAATGTTTGGTTTAAGTGTGGGGGGGGGGGGGTAAGCAAGTGTTTTTATTGCAAATTCATGGGTTTTTATCACCTAGCATAACTAGAGTTGTTTTTCATTGTTTTTAAGTGTTTTTAGAGTGTTTTGAAGTGTTTTAATGTGTCTTGACCGAAAATTTGAAGAAAAAAAAAGTAGAAAAAGTTTTGAAAAACCCAAAAAGAGTCGTGTTAGAGTCGTTTTTTTGTGTTTGTGTTTTAGGGTACCTTCCAACACAATGATGAGGATTTGGTTTTTAATTGCATGACTGTTAAAGAAAGTTACAAACATGGGTGGAAGTTTGATATGCTCTTTGGTTTATGCTTAGTTGTAGTTAACGTTTACAAATTCACATGTAATCACAAAGGAAAAAAAATCAGTTTTTGTAACATGCTTGAAGGAAGGAACTCAAACTAACGCTACAACCCTGAGAGACTTGAGCCTAAACTTTATTTGGAGAGTTATTAATCTGTGATTTCTTGCTTTCTAAAGTCGTTGCATGATCTCATTATTCTTTGCTTGGTTGCTACTTAGAATGCGTTTCATCACTTTAGTTCCAAATACTAGAACTCATGCCCGTTTCATTCAAAACTTAAAATTGAGTGCATAACATATAACAAGATGAAGTTGTTTAGTAGTTACCACCAGAGCCAAAAAGCCTACATCCCATGCATTTGTTTTGTAGGTTTAACCCCTTTGAGCCTTATTTAGCCTATTTTCGTTGTTAGCCACATTATTCCCACCTAGCCTAGAATAGGACTATCCATACCCTTGTTTTTAAAGTATAGTGGAGCATGACTTAGAGGGAATTCCTTTTGATCAAACATATTGCAGAAATCAAGTGTGGGGGAAGGATTTGTACAAGGGGGGAAAAAAAACAAAACAAAACGTGAAAAAGAAGAAAAAGAAAGAAAAAAGTTGTGAAATAAGTGAGAATGAACTCACAAGTATTGGTTGATGAATAACAAAACAAATATTATTTTGTATCTTGCACTTATATTATGACATGTGAAGTATGGACTTAAAACTTAAATACCAGTCGTGTGTTTACTTGGTTTGGTAGAAATAAGATGATTTTTCATCGGACCAATATTTCAATTAGTTGAAACAATTAAAACGGTGAATTTTGTAAGTTATTATGTCATCGGGTGATCAAAGGTTCAATAATTGCAAGGGTATCAAATTAGGTGTGGCACAATTTGGTTTGACCCATTCATTCTTAAAATCGTGAGCCGAACTCAGTAAGTTCGATTTCATTCTAAAACAGAAAATTTTAAGAGAAAATCAATCAAACTAGACCTACTCGATTTTGAGCTGGTTCGATCGATTCTCATTCATTTATAAAGAAAATTTCCCATAAAAAATCATGATCAAATCTAGAGATGTGGCAAGGGGTTGGCGGTGCTGAAGGATAAAATTGGCTAAACTAAGATCAATTGAGCAACATACATTGAGCAATTAACAGTTAAAAGATGGAATATGCATCTCCAAGTTCTCAAAATGGGGAACCTGATTGACCAAAGGAGAGGAAGATGCTAGAATCCTTCCTTGGTGAACGGTTTCTTAAAGAGATCAGAAAGAGTTCTATTTCTCTCATTTTCCCTCACAAAACCCCATAAGAGCCTAAGCTATAACTGCCCTTTATATTCCCTTGTATTGAACTAACAAAAAGGAAAATCCTAAAGCTCTCTCTCTCTCTCTCTCTCTCTCTCTCTCTCTCTCTCTCTCTCTCTCTCTCTCTCTCTCTCTCTCTCTCTTTTTATAGCAGGCCATGTTGAGTTATTGGGCCTTTTGGCCCTTTAAGTTTTAAGTTATCATACAACTCAACTTAATGAGCTTAACATATCAAAGCATATTGAGCCTTGAAGCCCAAAACTAACTCAATGTCTTATACGAACTTATTTGTTTGGTTAATTAACTTATTAGTTAATCCTAGCCATAAAAAATTAAACTATTTGCTTGTACACACTCAACTATGTTGTATTCTTCAATCTCTACCTTACATGGTGTACGATCTATTAGGTTCTAATTAGTAAACTGGTGGTCGATTAGAACTCTTACTAATTGATTGTGAATTGAAACTTTCTTTCAATTGTCTCTTTAATGAAGGTTAGTGATTACTAACCTTCGAAGCTTTTACAGGTCATGAGTAACCCCTAGCAGTATGTCATCCATAAGTCATGAGTGGTACCGAGCAATATGTCATCACTACCCAATAAGGTATAGTACCTGTTGGAAACAAATGGGTCTTTAAGAGGAAGATAGGCATTGATGGGAACATGGAAGGCTAGACTAATTGCCAAGGGTTACAGACAACGAAACGGGATTGACCATGAAGAAACCTTCTATCCTGGAGCCATGATTAAGTTCATTCGAATTTTGCTTGCAATAGTTGTATACCATGATTATGAGATATGGCAGATAGACGTGAAGACAACCTTTATGAATTGCTACTTAGAGGAGGAACACTAAGCATCTATCAAGATTGTCTTTAAGTACTTAAGAAAAGCTAAGGACATGTTCCTCGTTTATGGAGGATTATCATAGTTGAGAGTGGAAAGCTATATAGACACATATTTCCAATCTGATGTCGACGATAGAAGTTCCAACTCTAGATATGTGTTCACTTTGAATGGTGGGGCTGCTAGTTAGAAGAGTAAGAAATAAGATGTAATTGATGATTCCACGACAGAGGCATGATAAGTCGCTGGTGCTGAAACAGGCAAATAGATGTTTTGGATGAAAAATTCATTATTGAACTTGGAATGGTACCAACCATTACATCACCAGTAATTTTGTACTACAATAACAGTGAGGTGATAACTCAAGCCAGAGAACTCATAGCTCGTCAAAAGAACAAGCATTTCGACAGACACTTCACTATCATTAGAATATATGCTATCAAGGGAAAGTAACATCCCCAAGGTTGCCTCAATAGATAACGTAACAGATCCATTGACAAATCCAATGTCTCAAGTCTAGCCTAACCTCTATATGGAAAATATGGGTATTAGATACATGGGAAGGTGACTTTGAGTGCAAGTGAGAGATTGTTGGAACTATGCACTTAAAGCCACTCTAGTAGCTTTTGGAATACTTATTATGTTAAACTCTTATTTGTTTAATGGAAAGGTAAATCTCATTGTTAATCACTATTTATTGTATCACGTGTTTATGTAATAACACTTAGATTGTACTTAACACTAAGAGATGGGTGATCTAAGTAAGTTAGATCAACGAGACCTTTCTCTTATGTTCATTCGTAAAACATTCCCTGCTAGAGGATTATCGATTGGGCATTGACAATCCTCTAAGGTTAGTATGTGTTATGTTAACTCAAACGAGAGTATGACTAGTCTCAAGTCATTAAGTGTTAGACACTAAGACACACACATAGGTGCTCTAAAGGGTATTGAGTACACCGAACAATGATCAACAGAGAATTCTAACATACATGTCATGTAAGAACTGATAAGTTGTAATCATGCAAAGTAGTCTTTTGACTTGAGACACCACATTTGTCTAGTGGTTAGATCATTGATCTTTGACTATGTTAAAGGCATTCCGTTAAGGATGTCAATGATATTGTTGGGGTTAAGCTACCTAATCATGTAGGCATATGAATGTACAACAAGGGATCTCTACCTTTCCATGGTGGAATGAGAACGTGAGTATTTGGCCAAAGCATATGAATAAGATTTAGGAAGTATGTTTTTCCTACTATTATGCCAAATTATGAATTTAAATATAAAGTGGTTCATATTCTTCCTATTTTTCAATGTTTGGAGAATGGAGATCCTTATATGCATGTTAGGGAATATGAAGATGCCGTTAGCACTTTTTTATAATACTGAACCTGATCGATTAGTTCGCATGAGATTAAAAAAATTTCCATTCTCTTAGAAAGACAAAGTAGAAAGTTGGTTTTATGCATTAAAGACTAGTTTATTCATTCATGGTTTGAAATGACTGATGAATTTTTTCAAAACTTTTTTCTAGATAATAAGAGCATCTCCAAAGGAGATGTCAATTTTAAACATCAAAATGATAGTTGATAGCTTATGTGGCAATTTGACATTTTGTACAATATTTTGCTCCACCCGATATGTTAAATAATAATGTCATTTAATAAATTTTTAATCTTTTTGTAGAGTCCAATGATTAAGGCAACCAATCAAATATTTCAAAAAACATAACAACATTTATTATATATTATATTAATCTATTAAAAAATCATTTAATGAATTTGACATTTGCTGTCAAATTTGACAGCAAAAGGTTTTGCCGTCAAATGACTCAGCACCACGTAAGAAATTGAAGGCTCGGTTGGAGAGAGTTTGCTACTATTTTTTTACTGTTGTATGCCTACATGGCAATTTTGACATCTCCTTTGGAAATGCTCTAAGACTACAGTCTTAAAGCAACAAATTTCTCTTTTTTCTCAGAAAGAGAGAATCATTGTATCAAACAAAGCAAAGATTTAAAAACCTCTTAAATTTGTACCCACGTCACGGTTTTGAATCCACGCGCCGTGCTAGCTTCATTTACGACAGTCTTCTCTCTCGAGATTGTCAATTTTTGAGTCTATGTGTATTGGGGATTTTACGTCAAAGGAACCTGTTGATGCTTTAGAACCCAAGATCAGATTGCTAAGAAAACCCATCAATGGAAAGTTCCTAACCCACTTGAGAACATTGATCATTCTACGCCTCCCACATCTTCTAATAGTAAAGATCAATTAAGGGAAGATGAATTGAAAGTAAAATATGATAATCTTGCCAAAGAGGTAGCTACATTAAAAAATGAAAAATCTAATACAACTCAACAAGTTTATCAATCTAATGCTCATCAAGTTTGTGGTGTTTGTTGTGAGATTGGTCACTCCACTAAGAATTGTTAAATGTTGCAGGAAATGAAGAGATTTACAATGTGGTCAAGAGAAGTATCACACTGGATAATAAACATGAAAAAACCACTAGTTAAACAATGTGGTCAAGAGTATTGAGTTAGAGAATGACCGTATTGCATTGTAGTTGTAATTGGATAGAATCTCCAACCACTTCTACTTAGCTTGAGTAGCCACGACATACTACTAGGTGTCATTCATGGATTGTGGAAGTCCTAAAGATTAGCAAATATTAACCTTCAACAAATGGAGAATTGAAAGTTAATCTCAATTTACAATCGATTGCTAAGAGTTACAGTCGCCCACAGCCTCGCTAATTAGAACCTAATGGATTGTACACCAAGGAAGGATGAATGTGACAAATATCAATGAGATGGATAATCAATTAAATAGTTTATTTGAGTATGGTCAAAGATTAATTACTTGATTAATTAATCATATGAAAGGTTCATATATGGCTTTAAGTTAGTTTAAGGTTTTAGGCCCAAAAACATTTTAGTCTATAAGGCCCATTGAGTTTAAGTTGTACGACAACTAAAATCAAATGGGGAATTAGTTATAAACTAAAGGGAGGAAGAATAGTTGGTAATCTTTATTCTTCTAAGTCATCCATCTTATCTTCACGCCTTATCCTTGGTGTGGAAGCTTAGAGGCACCAAACCTTTGTTAAGGAGCAAAGGAGAAGTAAAGGAGTAAAAAGCCATGGAGAAAGGAAAGATCCAAGGAGCAAGGGGAGGACTTGAAGACCCTCCACTTTATCCTTTGTGTAATTGAGGATGAGTATCAAAAGTATGAAAGTTCTAACTTTTCTGTTTCTCTTTTTGCAAAGAGTCTTGGTTCACCATTCACTATGTTTTTAAAGTCACAGGTTATAGAATTATTTTTAGTGCATGTCTACTTTAAGTGATTATGTGATACCCCGTCCTAAATTTGTCGTATTTTGTACTATCAAAAGTATGAAATTACCAAAGCCCTTGAGGCGTGAATGTTGACTTTCATTGACCGTCTCGTCAAACCGCATATTACTAATTTTCTTAGTTTATTCTTATCGTACTCATCGCCACGAATGCGTGGGCGCGAACGGATTCGAAGTTGGAGTTATAACGAAGATTTTACGTTACGAAACATCGAACATTTTTCAGATATTTCATGTTTCGTCTTTAGTGACCTTAATGTGTGAGCCACTAGGGCCTACATTGCATTTTTGTCCCCCAATCCTCT
Organism: Malus fusca; assembly: GCA_035220775.1. Classification (NCBI taxonomy): domain Eukaryota; kingdom Viridiplantae; phylum Streptophyta; class Magnoliopsida; order Rosales; family Rosaceae; genus Malus; species Malus fusca. The sequence goes on from CM069072.1 coordinate 15,809,803, forward strand.
CCCTTTCCCCCGTGACCCTCTCTTCCCTCTTCCCTCCATTATTTTCTGAAAATATATGTCTCTTTCTCTAAGCTCTCTCGGCATTCTTATTTCTCTCTCAAACCAGCCCTTCCCGAGGGCACCACACACAACAACAACAACAAACAACAATGATAGCACCCCCACCACCCAACAACCCTAGTTATGTACCAAAAAACAAACGAGAACCACCCCAAAACCCCTCCCCCCTTCGCTGCACAGTGAACTTACTGTTCACCAAAGCTCTCCAACGAGTTTCCACGTTCTTCGGTGAAGGTAAGCCTACAACCTCATCCAAAAGTTGTAGATCATGTCTTGGTGTATGTTCTGAAGTACTTTTGACAAGTTTTGGTGATGTTTGGACGTAGGAAACTCACGGGGAAAGCTTCCCTAGTTTTCGAGCAATGACCACCACTTTTGAGGCATTTTCCTGTCAAACCACGATGAGCTAGCCATCGAGAAATTTATCATTCTCTTTGTCTCGTTAAGAAGTATGATTTTTGTTTTTGAATCACTAGATTTTGTTGAGTATTGAAGAAGTTATGAACATTTAAAATTTGCCTAGTTTCTGGCGAGTTCCCCAGATTCTCATGGACCAGCCAACTTTGAGGCCATTTTCTGGCCAACTCTGGCCACCATTCGATCCTAACTTGGTATAAATCTCTTTTCCATATTCCTAACTACATTTTGGCTTTTGAATCACTTGATTTGGACTTGTATCGAGCTCGGAATGGGCTTTTGAAGTTGGGGAAAAAATCTAGAATTTTTCTTGAAATTCGAAGGTCAGCGCATGGGTGGTCTTGGGTTGGTGTGTGGAGTGTACGCGCCTCTGCTGGAGGTATTGTGCCCCACCGCCGTCCATGGCTGCGCCGACGAACTTTTTGACACCCATCTCAACATGTGGAGGGTGGGCGGTGGCGCGTGGCTTCCCGAGCCCTGCCCTGTGGCAGCACGTGCGGCGGCGCGTGGGGGAACCCGAGGTCCCCCCTAGGTTTTTCGACGTCCTAATTTGATTACGATGTCTGTTTTCCCAAATTCAATCGTTTTAGTAGAGTTTTATTAATTGGTCCCTTTATGTGCTTAGGTGCGTTTGTTAGTGGTATTTTTATCCTCCCTTGTTCGAACAGCTCTTCGACGATGGAATATTTGTGACTAGACCCCTTCCAAAATGTATGATTTAATTACTAGAAATGAATACATGAAAAGCATGATTTTATGACTACGTTTTATGAAACGTTTAATGAGTTATCGGATTTACGCTTTATGAAATATCATGCTTTATCGAATTTACGTTACTGAGATTCTTATGAATATGATTTATGATATGATGTTTGAGCTATTGAGCTCCAATGAGATTTATTTTGGAGAGATTATGTTTATGATTTTCTGTGCTTACTTAGTGGATATTCATTTCCATATGCCCTTGGAAGGGCGATGTAGGGCCTTTAGGCGAATGCTATTTATATATGCCTTCACCCGGGTGATGTAGGGTTTTCGGGTGGAAGATTTATATATGCCTTCGGGCCGGTAATGTAGGGCCTTTGGGCGATTGATATCTATATATGCCTTCGAGTGGGCGATATAGGGCATTCGGGCGATTGTGATACCACTACTAAGCACACTATATATTATATATGTTTTACGAAAGTTTTATGGCATGCTAGGGTTTTTGGAAAACCTATTACTTATTATGCTATATGAGTTTTCTAAATTGGGGGTTAGTATGTTGAAGAATAACTGTTTTAGTATTTTATATATATATATATATATGTAAACTTGGTCCACTCATGTTTTGTTTTGCACCCCTTCAGGACCTAGGAATGAGGCATACGACCTGAGCTACGAGGAATTCCCATATCAGTGAATTTGTGCCCTCCTTTCTGCATAGGACATCTCTTGTAATCGCACTTTCTAATATTCATTCCGCTTGTATTTCGAATTAGTAGTCTGCTCTAAACATGTCATGCATTATCACTTTTAAATTGTTGGCAGTTTAATATTATATTTTTATTAAGGTTTGTACTTGATCACTATATTGCGTTGTTATGTGTGAAATTTATATGCATGTTTTAAATGTTCTCAGGCATATGCATTTATGAAATGGCTTGCATCACCCTCAGGTGTCGGCTAGCACGTGGACATCCTGTTGTCCTTCGAACAGGGGGATCGAGGCGTGTCAGATTATGTATGCTTGTATGTGAAGGAAATTTTGTGAAAAACAAGTTCATTTAAGCAACATCTATAGCATGCAATTAACAATTAAAAGGCGGAATCATGCTTGAATGCACTTAAAAACAAAACATTAACCATGAAATTCAAAGCTTAGTAGATTGGTGAACCAAGACTCAACTCAAATCAAAGTGAGTTGAGAAATTTATACCTTTGTAGATTCCTCTTTGCAAAAGCAAAGGCTAATCACCCAAAGAGAGGGCCTTCATTCCTTGCATCTTAGATCTATGGATTTGGATGGATGAAATGGTTCTCCAAGTTCCCAAAATTGAGAACCTCTAAGTCTCCACACCAAGGTTAGATTGGAGAAGAAATGAGTGACCTTGGAGGAGTTGGATTGCTAGCTAATCCCTCCAAGGGGGCCGGCCTCTTTAGAGAGAAATGGAGAGACATGTTCTCACCAATTTTCTCCAAAAGAAACCCTAAATGAATTTTGGCTATAAAGTCATATTTATACCTTAATTCATTGGAGTGGCAAACTTGTAAATAAGTCAAAAACCCACTCCTTTAACTAAATGGCCGGCCATAGGGTTTCATTGGGCTTTTAAGGCCTTTGTGAATTATTTGTCATTAAGTTGTCATACAACTTAAGTCAATGGGCTTGACGTTCAAAGCCCATTGGGCCTTGAGGCCCAAAACTAACCCGTGGTCTTTTAACGAACTTTATTCGTTTGATTAATTAATCATATTAATTAATCCTTGCCATAAATAATTAAACCATTTAATTATTCTTACTCATCTCAGTGGGCGATTAAAACCATTTCAAATCGATTGTGAATTGAAACTTACTTTCAATTCTCCCTTTAGTGATTATACACGTTTAGGGCTTCCACAAACCATGAGTGACACCTAGCAGCATATCATGGTTACCCAAGCTAATCAGAAGAGGTGGAGAACCTATTCAGTTTAGGATTACAAATGCAATACGGTCTTTCTCTAATACAATACTCTTGACCACATTGTTTGGTTTGATAGTTTATTCATGTCTACTATCCAATGCGATTCATGTGCTTATATGATTACCTTGAATGTGATTTGGAACGACTTCCTAAATCTCATTCATACTCTGGCCAGAGATTCTTAATCATATCATAGAGTATTCTGCCTCAAAAGGTTTGAAGGTTAGAGATCCCTTGTTGCGCATTTAATTGCCTCCATGGCTAAGTGGCTTAACCCCAACGATGCCGTGGACACCCCGAATGGAATGACTTTGACATAGTCAAAGATCAAGGACTTAACCACAAGACAACTATGATGCCTCAGGTCAAATGACTACTTTGCATTATCCTAACCATGAGTTCTCATATGACATGAATATGAGAACTCTTCGTTGATCGTGTTCAGTGAACTCATTCTCTATTAAGCACCTACGTACTTGTCTTGATGTCACACAGACCAATGACTCGAGACTAGTCACTCTCCCTGAGAGAAGACACAGCACGTACTGATCTTAACGGACTGTCAATGCCCAATTGGCAATCCTATGATCAGGAACGTTTAGGATGTGTCTACGAAAGAATGGTCTCATGAATCTAACTTCTTTAGATTGCATTATCCCAATCACATATTCCTTGGACTTATCGTTTAAGCATATAACATTTATATGAGACGACTTAAAACAATAATCTTTGCCCTTGATATTAAACTAGATTAGTTCAACATGTGAAATGTCCGTAAAGTATCATCATATGATTGGTTTTAGGACACATTTCCAACAATCTCCCACTTGCACTAGAGCCAATCAGCTTGGTCATCAGTGATGATACCTCTTCTGTAGTCATTTCATAAATGGCTAAGTAGTAGGCCTAGACAATGGATATCTATATATTATCCATAGAAGCAACCTTGAGAATAACGACGTCACCATTATACATGATTCTCAATTATGTGGTTTAGTCTCTCATATGAGTTCGGATCTTGATGAGACCTTGATTCCCTGGCTTGAGCTATCGCCCCATTAGTGTCAGACACTTTCTGGTTGGAACCGAATAAAGAGTTCATAAATGAACTTTCCCATCCAAACAACATTGTTGTAAACTTCTATATGGCAATATATTTTGCATTCATAATGGAACACACTAAAGTCATTACTTTAATTTTTCCATCCAAATATCTCTTTACTCATAATAAAGAGATATCTGTTTATCTCTTCATTCATAATGAAGAAACATCCAATGATGTATTAGATTCATAATCTAATACATTTACGCTTCCTTTACGTTACTCTAATTCTTCCTTATTCTTTGAGGAATCTATCCTTTAGTATTTCTTAAATACTTAAGCATTCACTTGACAGTTGCCTTGGCTCTGATCCTGGACTTGCACTGATATCGTCTTGTACCGATCTTGGTACAACTCATATCAACGTTTTTCATACAATATGAAATACGTAAATCACCTTTCTGCGTATGCATAAAGGATTCTATTTATGCATTATGTTTCTTTAGGAGTCAAAATGGTAAGTTCCCTTTGAGAAGAACAACTTCCTAGTCTCACTAGAGTTGTCCTTTTGATTTGAAGTTTGTCTTCATATGAGAAACTTCCTAGCATCTCTTGTCTATCATTAGGGCTTGATATAATCCAATTATATCCTGAAATCTTATCATTATAGATTTCCATCCCATGTTTATAGACTATGTCTCCCATATACATTCTATCGTTATAGAATGTTTAAAGTCATAACTTTAACGAAGAAATATTCTTTTCATTTCCAAAATTAATATATCATATATGTGTATGTATATATATATATATATTTAAATTTAGGAACATGATTAACTCCCACTAATCTTTTGTAAACCTAGTAAACAAAAGATTCATTTACATCTTTATGAGAAATCAAACAATTTGATATTTCTCTCATAAGACGCTTATGGCTCCCACTAGCTTGCTAAGATCCATGATGGATGGATCTCTACAACTTATATGTCTTGTGATTCATAGTTTTAGACATATATTATCAAGACTATCTTAATAATGGTTTCGGAAACCCATATAATGTCCAAACATTGAATCACCATTTAGTTGTAGCTAGCAATCTTCGAATTAATTGAAACTAAGACTACGTCAAAGATGGTTCCTTCAAAGTCAACCAATATCTTTGATTGTAGTCACCTTAAGCTACCAATTAGCTATGAAGGTTTCATTATTTCGGGTCAAATGGTACTTTACCATTTCCTTGAGTATATGTCGAATATACACTTAATGTAGTCATAAGGATTTTTCATTCTTATTTCTTTCGAATTAAGAGGTGCAATTCTATGACATAGTCATAAAGTTCAAACCATTCAACTGAGACGGTTTATAAATCCTTCTCGACTACCTTGGAGCTTGCGGTATAGGAACTAGGTTGTTATATTTGTTGATTATCATCTTGTCTCTTAAAGAACCCATTCTTTAAGTTCTATCCCTTGTTCATTTGCTCTATCTTGGGCAAATCCTAGTGTAGGATTACAATGAACTACCCAACAAACAATATTTGTTAGTTGGTTTATAGAAGTGATATCCAAATGTTAATTTAAGGATACCCACAAGATAATTTTTAAACAAATATTGCTTATTAGCACACAACCCCAAATCTTAACATGATTAAGATTTGTCTTTCTTTCCAACTACATCCTATGGAGTCAAGAAAATTTTGGAAGATCTTCTAATTGACAATCATATTGTCTTAGAAGTATATATCCTATATATGGGTAATTGATAATATCCAACGAATTAAATCTTATTCGAGTTCGTTCTTCTCTTAATAGAGAAATCCATATATCAAGGAAACTGTTCTAAAGTATTACCTTTCCTTGGATCAAATCTAAGGAGACAAATACTTTAGACGTCTTACTCATATCAACTTACATTTCTTGAATTCTTTGAAACATTTTGCAAAGTATACGGACTTGTGTTTATTCAAAATAAACTATAGTCCAACCGAGAGTGATCTTCGGTGAATGTCAAACAACATGAGTAGCATTATGTTTGTGGACTAGTGCCACTAACATCTAAGTGAATTAACCTCAACAACTTTGTGATTCTTTTTTCTTTCCAAAAGAATAAAGATTCAAACATTTTGCCTCTATACAATTTTAACAAGAAGGCATTGGATCCGGATCTAACGATCCAAGGCATCCATCTATAACCAACTCGTAATCTATGTTTTAGAGGTATCACAACTTAGTTGGGATTAGTCACTACCTTGCAACCTTTTGGGTTTTAAGCATCGTTATATTCTAAACAGTTAACACTACCATATCATCTCTACTATAGAGATAATTAATTAGATTACAATAATCTAATCATTCATTAATTAAGAACAATGTTTTGTCAAACAAAACATTTATCCATTTCACATAGTGACGGAATTAAGTTCCTTAAAAATGGAATGTAAAGACAATCTTTAGTTTTTCCAATTTCTTTGGTAGTTCATATGAGGAAGTAAGTACCATCTGCTTTCGCAGAGATCTACATTTGATTCACTTTCCGAATGTGAAGTACTTTCTCTTCTCTCATTAATCTTCTACTTTTTATTAGCCACACTTTTACAACGATTGTAAAACATAGTCACTAATACGGAATTTAGCATTCAAGTAGAAGAACCAACTGTTTTGAACTTTTCAAGAACAATTTACAACACCTTCGAAAAGTGTGTTCTTGACACTTGCAAGACATTTCTTGCAAATACCCCTTCCAATGTCCATCCTTTCACAAAGAAAGTTTGTTCCCTTGGAGTTATTTCGCTTTCTTCATTTGACTTCTCCTTTTACTACAATAGTCATGGTCCCTAAACTCCCACTATCTCTCTTGAAACTTATTTCAATTGTGTTATACACATCAAACGATTTGGAGAGTGTGTGGTTATTGTTCACATTATAGTTTACAATAAACTTAGTGAACGATTTGGATAGGGACACAAAGGTGAAGTCCTTGCTTAGTTTCCGTTTCTTTAAGTGTTGTAACACTTCAACACTCAATGATTCAAAATCATCATAAGTCCATGTTGATGGACTATTTTTGTCAACCAACCATTATGTTCTAAACATAATTACAAACTTCCAAGAGTTGTTCAAGGCAACTCTCATTTCTTCATACAACAATTTGTAAGTGAAGAATCATGGCACATAAAGTGTCCATGCCATTGTGCTTTCTTCTCAAGTTCTTTGTTCATTTAACAAAGAAACAAGCACTAGTGTTTGCATTGACTAAGGGTTGTTCAAAGCAACTCTTATTTCTTCATACAACAAATTGTAATTGAAGAATTATGACATTAAAAGTGTTGTCCTCTTTACGATAGACCTTTTCTAACATATTCTTCTAATGAGACATTATCAATAGGAAGATTGTGAGGATGAGACTACTTAGGTACATGCACAATTTATTTAAGACAATCTTTGGGATTGTGTTACCAAGTCCGGAAACTAAAGCATTCGGCTTTTCTTTGTCAAGTTTTGGATAGCGTTTGCAAATATATTGGTAAACAAATACATAACGAATATAAATTGATTGATTTTAAGCCATTTGATCCGGGTCTTTAAATCAAATAGCACCACCCACTATTTTTGGCAAATTCCATATCCCTCATTGGAATTCGAGAGTTTTGGAGGAAACTCTTAGTAGGGTATGAGAGACTCACTATTACCAAGCCCACCTCAGAAGAAAATCATATTGGCTAGCGTTAATAATAATGAGAGAGTACGCTTACTCATTTGCATCTCTTGCAAGTACCCATCTAGTTTGGCCTCTAGAGAATGATGCCTTAGACGAATATCATATTGACACATTACACTTAGTTAAGTCATTCCCACCATGCTAGTTAAAGTAGGGGTTCAAGAATGGCCTCAGAAGAATATCATATTGACCACACTCGTTGCCTACCTTCACTTCATCATATGTGTATAGGCTTCTCCTGAATGTAAGGACATACTTTGCAACCCCAGAACTGGACGAATACGGTGTATGAGTCACAAACGATTGAAGCCTACCACGGTGGAAGGCCACGAAAGAGTGTTCAAAGCACTCTCACGCTTGTCAACTTAATAATGGTTTGGTTGAGGGTTTTTAAAGTCTCATCACATATAAACATACATTTTAATCTTATTAAAACATTTTGGTCCTATTACAACTATTGGTCCATATTGATTGTTTTCAGTTGTATATAATACTCCCACTATACTTATAAAACGGTTTTTTAAAGCAAGAGTATATGATACTACTAACATAAACTTTGCATTCATTTGATGGACTATATAGTTGCCTTAGGGCCTTAGGATGACTATGAACCTTTGTTTAGATTCAACACGAGCCTAGTGTTGAATCTCGGTCTAGGGATGGTGATTGATTTTAGTTACGCGTTTAATCACATTAAGGCGTGTTGTCTTAGGGGCGTTGGACCCAACTACTTCATTTTCATGCATATCAAATAAAGCAAGAAAGAAGTACTTCAAAGTAAAGGTGAGCTTATGCTCATTACAACATTTGCATAATTCAAATTACTTTAAAGTAAAGAAGAGCTTATGCTCTTTTACAACATTTGATCAAATCAAATTACAACCAAAATTAATCTACACATTCCCATGGTTCAAACAAATTTGAAACGGCCTTTCACATAGCTCAATTATCGTAGGCTTAGGTTCATAATCACCATTTCTTTAATTAATTAACGCTTTAACTAATTAAATTGAATGCAACATTTTCATTTGGTTTTTTGTATCCATAGAATTGATTTAAATGGAGCTAAATGAAATGAAAATCCAATTCTCATTTAAAGAGACAAAACCATTTTGTTCTCAACCTAATTTGGGCCAATATTGCAATAACCTCAACCTTTTGGGTTATGATGCAAAACACTAACTTTTGGGGTCACTTTGTAAAAACACAAAAGTCCACTACTTCATGTAATTACAACTAGAACCCAAAAAAAATCAATAAATTCAAAAACTTCATTAAAGGAGCAAAACAATTTGTCCTTTAGCGTTTTTAGGCCTTAACGTCAAAACGTAAACTTTCGGGTCAAAATACAAATACACAAAAGTATCAAAACTTTATGTAATTGCATAAAAGCCCCAAAAATACCCTATTTTAATAGGGTGGCCGGTTTTAGGGAGAAAAAAGAGAAAAGATAAGTCCACAAAAATTTGGAAATTTTTCAACTAAGTCATAAAGCCTTGCAAGTTGAAATTGGTTGGTGGGAACATGTGTGTAAGAAAGAAAAAACAATTATGTACATAAATTAAACACTCTTACAACATTTCCATCACCTTTTCAAATAAATGTTTTTGATGATGGAAAAGTCACACCAACCAACTTAAAACAAAGACTTTATGAAATAAATCAAAACTTTGAATCAAAACACCAAACTTTTTGTTCTTGGCTAAAATGTCAAGAACAATGAAGAACATTCATGAAAAACCCATAAAAGCTTCATGAACATTTTTCATTCAAAAACATTCCAAAACAACTCAAACTTTAGGGAAATAACATATAACCAAACTAGGGTACATAGGGGTTCCAAAAGTCACTTTAAAACACTTTTAACGAGTCAAACAAGAACCCAAAAATCCACCCTTTGGATTTGGCCGAATTTCCCCAAAAACATGGCACCAAATTTTAGCTCCAATATTCATGCTCATATGAACTACATCTACAACATTTGAGATGGCAAATTTTCTAACAAAATTTACATTCAAAGAAACAAGAATAAAGCTTGTAACATATTACAACTTTTAAATCAAAGACTATGAACTACAAAACCCAAAAGGATTCACCAACTTCTAGACCTAGGCTCTGATACCACTTGAAGGAAATTTTGTGAAAAACATGTTCATTTAAGCAACATCTATAGCATGCAATTAACAATTAAAAGGCGGAATCATGCTTGAATGCACTTAAAAACAAAACATTAACCATGAAATTCAAAGCCTAGTAGATTGGTGAACCAAGACTCAACTCAAATCAAAGTGAGTTGAGAAATTTATACCTTTGTAGATTCCTCTTTGCAAAAGCAAAGGCTAATCACCCAAAGAGAGGGCCTTCATTCCTTGCATCTTAGATCTATGGATTTGGATGGATGAAATGGTTCTCCAAGTTCCCAAAATTGAGAACCTCTAAGTCTCCACACCAAGGTTAGATTGGAGAAGAAATGAGTGACCTTGGAGGAGTTGGATTGCTAGCTAATCCCTCCAAGGGGGCCGGCCTCTTTAGAGAGAAATGGAGAGACATGTTCTCACCAATTTTCTCCAAAAGAAACCCTAAATGAATTTTGGCTATAAAGTCATATTTATACCTTAATTCATTGGAGTGGCAAACTTGTAAATAAGTCCAAAACCCACTCCTTTAACTAAATGGCCGGCCATAGGGTTTCATTGGGCTTTTAAGGCCTTTGTGAATTATTTGTCATTAAGTTGTCATACAACTTAAGTCAATGGGCTTGACGTTCGAAGCCCATTGGGCCTTGAGGCCCAAAACTAACCCGTGGTCTTTTAACGAACTTTATTCGTTTGATTAATTAATCATATTAATTAATCCTTGCCATAAATAATTAAACCATTTAATTATTCTTACTCATCTCCGTTGTTTCTTCAATCTCCACCTTACACGGTGTACGATCCATTAGGTTCCTTTTAGCGAGGCAGTGGGCGATTAAAACCATTTCAAATCGATTGTGAATTGAAACTTACTTTCAATTCTCCCTTTAGTGACTATACACGTTTAGGGCTTCCACAAACCATGAGTGACACCTAGCAGCATATCATGGTTACCCAAGCTAATCAGAAGAGGTGGAGAACCTATTCAGTTTAGGATTACAAATGCAATACGGTCTTTCTCTAATACAATACTCTTGACCACATTATTTGGTTTGATAGTTTATTCATGTCTACTATCCAATGCGATTCATGTGCTTATATGATTACCTTGAATGTGATTTGGAACGACTTCCTAAATCTCATTCATACTCTGGCCAGAGATTCTTAATCATATCATAGAGTATTATCCCTCAAACGGTTTGAAGGTTAGAGATCCCTTGTTGCGCATTTAATTGCCTCCATGGCTAAGTGGCTTAACCCCAACGATGTCGTGGACACCCCGAATGGAGTGACTTTGACATAGTCAAAGATCAAGGACTTAAACATAAGACAACTATGATGCCTCAGGTCAAAGGACTACTTTGCATTATCCCAACCATGAGTTCTCATGTGACATGAATATGAGAACTCTTCGTTGATCGTGTTCAGTGAACTCATTCTCTATTAAGCACCTACGTACTTGTCTTGATGTCACACACACCAATGACTCGAGACTAGTCACTCTCCCTGAGAGAAGACACACCACGTACTGATCTTAACGAACTGTCAATGCCCAATTGGCAATCCTATGATCAGGAACGTTTAGGATGTGTCTACGAAAGAATGGTCTCATGAATCTAACTTCTTTAGATTGCATTCTCCCAATCACATATTCCTTGGACTTATCGTTTAAGCATATAACATTTATATGAGACGACTTAAAACAATAATCTTTGCCCTTGATATTAAACTAGATTAGTTCAACATGTGAAATGTCCATAAAGTATCATCATATGATTGGTTTTAAGGCACATTTCCAACAGTATGCTCAAATGTTCTCACGTGTTCATATTAATTTTTTTTTTAAAGGTGCTCCACACAAATTTTGAAGGCTTGGTCTATCAACTTCGGATGACAAATTCCAATAATTTTCATGTCATTGTCCAACTGAAGGTTAATTGCATAAGTGCTGCTAATGTGTATGCTGGAGATATTGCCCTTCCAGTTCCTATAGTCGACGACGATATCTTTGTGTCAATCTTTATCCTACCTTGGAAGACCGGTAATGTACGCTGGCCATGTGAGGCTAGGCCTTAGTTAGAATAACTAATGACCATCTGAACTTCTTTGCATAATGTAGAGCATGCGGAATTCTCGAAGTCCAAGGTCTAGTCTATACCATTCATTCAACAACTCAAAACAAGTCATGACTCGATAAGATGTAAGAGCCAAATCAAGAAGAGCCACATCGTAGCAGATCAAAATTTCTTTCAAAAGTGTCTGCAATGGGAATTCTGATAACTCATATATTTCATGCATTTATACCATCCATTTCTAGTCTCTTTGTGATTTTATTTAGTTAAACTGGTTGCATTTTACCTTATTTTGTGTTAGTGTGCAGTTACATGTACTTTAGGATCAATTTGAAGGCAAAAAAAGTGAAAACAAGCAATTTTTGGGGTTGACCCTTTTTCAAATGTGGAAAGAAGTTCAGTGGCCTGTTTTGAAGCCCAAATAAAGAATCCAAGACGAATTTGGCTTGTTAGAAGACCAGGAACATAATGGGAAAGGAATTGGGATATCTAGCCTGATTTGGAGGTGCCAAATAAGGCAAAAACATGCAAAATAAAGGCTAAGTTGCTATGATCACTTTGCAATCAGCTGCAGCCCCATTTAGCATATAAATACTAGGGTTTCAGATCACTTTTTCACAAGCCCCCCTTGGGGTCGCCCAGAGCTTTCTTTCTTATCTTTCTTTGGCCTTTCTTCCAGAATCAAAACCCTATTTCCCTTCGCCACCCGCTGCCACCGAAGAAACCACGCAGCCACGCTGTTCTTGAAGGATTTCCACATCAAAATTGCTTTAAGGGGGTTTCTTCTATGAACTTTAATTTCACTCATGTTGTTCTTGATATTTATATATTCTGTAATCATGTTGTGTAATCAAGTTCATAGTTGGGGATTTCGATGTAGCCTTGCAAAACTACTCTTTGTTATTAAGTTAAAGTATTCAAATTACCAATCTTAATGTTTAATTCGTTTGTTAATCTTAATGTTTGATCACCATTAGGGGCTGTTTATGAATTATTTGATCAAGGTTATAGTACACATCATGCTTAATCTTGGAAGACATGTGAATGAATGAAGAAACTGCTATGCATGCATCTTGCCATGTGATTTCTTTGGTTCTTTGAAGTTTTCTTGTTCTTAATGTATTCTTACTTGCTAATCTAAGTTGAACATCACAACTAGGTTGTAGATTAGGAGTACTTAATCATAACCACACATCAAATGAATGATCATAAATAAGCAGGGCCGGTTCTGAGATTTTGAAGGCCCTGTGCGAGACTCAAACAGAGACCATTGCATGGTATAAAATTTTGGTTGCTATATTTTCTTTTATATTTTTTATTTTTTATTGTGTGTGACACACCCCGACCCGGAATGTCTACTAGGACTCCGAATCGAGCTGTGATGGCCGACACTTGGAAGGTGACGAAGCCATAAAGTGTGATGATGTGGAAATATAGTGAATAAATTTAAACCTAAGATTGCCTAAATACCAGAGTGCACTGGTGAGCGGGAACGAACCCACTTCACACGTGACGTTAGAGCATAAGCAAGTACAAATGAGTGAATTAAGAATCGTACCCTCGAAATAATCTCCAATACTATGAAGGAAAATTTGTGAAAAACATGTTCATTTGAGCAACATCATATAGCATGCAATTAACAATTAAAGGCGGAATCATGCTTGCATGCACTAAAAAACAAAACATTAACCATGAAATTCAAAGCCTATTGGTGAACCAAGACTCAACTCAAATCAAAGTGAGTTGAGAAATATATACCTTTGTAGATTCCTCTTTGCATAAGCAAAGGCTAATCACCCAAAGAGAGGGCCTTCATTCCTTGCATCTAAAATCTATGGATTTGGATGGAAGAATAGGTTTCTCCAAGTTCCCAAAATTGAGAACCTCTAAGTATCTTCACCAAGGTTAGATTGGAGAAGAAATGAGTGACCTTGGAGTAGTAGGATTGCTAGATCCACCCTCCAAGGGGGCCGGCCTCCTAGAGAGAAAAGGAGAGACATGTTCTCTCCAATTTTCTCCAAAAGAACCCATTATGAATTTTAGGCTATAAAGTTCTTTATATAGTCACTTCTTTAAATGACCTAAAGAACCAAAAACCCTAATTCAATACACATGGCCGGCCATATAAGGGATATGGGCTTTTGGGCCTTTGTGAATCTTTAGTCATTAAATTGTCATACAACTTAAGTCAATGTGCTTGACGTTCGAAGCCCATTGGGCCTTAAGGTCCAAAACTATCTCGAGGTCTTTAACGAACCTATTCGTTTGATTAATTAACATATTAATTAATCTTTGCCATAAATAATTCTACCATTTAATTATTCTTACTCATCTTCATTGTTTCTTCAATCTCCACCTTACACGGTGTACGATCCATTAGGTTCCTTTTAGCGAGGCAGTGGGCAATTAAAACCATTTCACATCAATTGTGAATTGAAACTTACTTTCAATTCTCCCTTTAGTGATTATACACGTTTAGGGCTTCCACAAACCATGAGTGACACCCAGCAGCATATCATGGTTACCTAAGCTAATCAGAAGAGGTAGAGAACCTATTCAGTTTAGGATTACAAATGCAATACGGTATTTCTCTAATACAATACTCTTGACCACATTGTTTGGTTTGATAGTTTATTCATGTCTACTATCCAATGTGATTCGTGTGCTTATATGATTACCTTGAATGTGATTTGGAACGCCTTCCTTAATCTCATTCATACTCTGGCCAGAGATTCTCAATCATATCATAGAGTATTCTCCCTCAAACAATTTGAAGGTTAGAGATCCCTTGTTGCGCATTCATATGCCTACATGATTAGATAGCTTGACCCCAACAATGCCGTGGACACTCCAATGGAATGCCATTTAACATGATCAAAGATCAAGGACCTAACCATTAGACATCTATGATGCCTCAGGTCAAAGGACTACTTTGCATTATCCCAACCATGAGTTCTCATGTGACATGAATATGAGAACTCTTCGTTGATCGTGCTCAGTGAACTCATTCTCTATTGAGCACCTACGTACTTGTCTTGATGTCACACATCACACACACCAATGACTCGAGACTAGTCACTCTCCCTAAGAGAAGACACAGCACGTACTGATCTTAACGGACTGTCAATGCCCAATTGGCAATCCTATGATCAGGAACGTTTAGGATGTGTCTACGAAAGAATGGTCTCATGAATCTAACTTCTTTAGATCGTATTCTCCCAATCACATATTCCTTGGACTTTATCGTTTAAGCATATAACATTTATATGAGACGGCTCAAACAATAATCTTTGCCCTTTATATTTAAACTAGATTAGTTTAACATATGAAATGTCCGTAAAGTATCATCATATGATTGGCTTTAGGGCACATTTCCAACAATCTCCCACTTGCACTAGAGCCAATCAGCTTAGCCATCAGTGATGATACCTCTTCTGTAGTCATTTCATAAATGGCTGAGTAGCAGGCCTAGGCAATGGATATCTATATGTTATCCATAGAAGGAACCTTGAGAATATCGATGTCACCATTATACATGATTCTCAATCATGTGGTTCAGTCTCTCATATGAGTTCGAATCTTGATGAGACCTTGATTCCCTGGCTTGAGCTATCGCCCCATTAGTGTCGTAGTGTCAGTACACTAGATACACTTTCTGGTTGGAATCGTATAGAGAGTTCATAAATGAACCTTCCCATCCAAACAACATTGTTGTAAACTTCTATATGGCAATATATTTTGCATTCATAATGGAACACACTAAAGTCATTACTTTTAACGTTACTCTAATTCTTCCTCGATCTTTGAGGAATCTATCCTTTAGTATTTCTTAAATACTTAAGGACTCACTTGACAGTTGCCATGGTACTGATCCTGGGCTTGCACTGATATCGTCTTGTACTGTTCTAGGTACAACTCATATCAATGTTTTTCATACAATATGAAATACATAAATCACCTTTCTGCGTATGCATAAAGGATTCTATTTATGCATTATTTCTTTGGGAGTCAAAGGGTACGTTCCCTTTGAGAAGAGCAACTTCTTAGTCTTACTAAAGTTGTCCTTCTAATTGAAGTTTATCATCATATGAGAAACTTCCTAGCATCTATTGTCTATTATTAGGGATTGATATAATCCAATTATATCATGAAATATATCATTATAGATTTCCATCCCATGTATATAGACTATATCTCCCATATACATTCTATCTTTATAGAATGTTTAAAGTCATAACTTTAACAATGAAGTATTCTTTTCATTTCCAAAATTAATATATCATATATATTTAAATTTTAGGAATATGTGATTAACTCCCACTAATCTTTTGTAAACCTAGTAAACAAAAGATTCATTTACATCTTTATGAGAAATCAAACGTTTTGACCTTTCTCTCATAAGACGCTTATAGCTCCAACTAGCTTGCTAAGATTCATGATGGATGGATCTCTACAACTTACATGTCTTGTGATTCATAGTTTTAGACATATATTATCAAGACTATCTTAATAATGGTTTCGGAAACCTATATTATGTCCAAACATTGAATCACCATTTAGTTGTAGCTAGCAATCTTCGAATTAATTGAAACTAAGACTACATCAAAAATGGTTCCTTCAAAGTCAACCATTCTCTTTGATTGTAGTCACCTTAAGCTACCAATTAGCTATGAAGGTTTCATTATTTCGTGTCAAATGGTACTTTACCATTTCCTTGAGTATATATCGTATATACACCCAATGTAGTCATAAGGATTTTCATTCTTATTTCTTTCGAATTAAGAGGTGCAACTCTATGACATAGTCATAAAGTTCAAACCATTCAACTGAGACGGTTTATAAATCTTTCTCGACTACCTTGGAGCTTGTGGTATAGGAACTAGGTTGTTATATTTGTTGATTATCATCTTGTCTCTCAAAGAACCGATTCTTTGAGTTCTATCTTTCGTTCATTGCTCTATCTTAGGCAAATCATATTGTAGGATTACAATGAACTACCCAACAAAACAACCTTTGTTAGTTGGTTTATAGAAGTGATATCCAAATGTTAATTTAAGGATATTCACAAGATAATTCTCAAACAAATATTGCTTATTGGCACACAACCCCAAATATCTTAACATTATTAAGATTTGTCTTTCTTTCTAACTACATCCTGATGCGAAATATATAAGCACACAAATTAAACCCTCTTTTATCAATTGTAGCAAAATATGTAAGTAGGGATCGTTCTAGACCGGGGATTAGGAGGGATTGCTAAATCACTTGAAAACTGACTCAAATACGTAAAAACAAGTTTAAAACACTAAATTAGACTCAAAGAATGCTAAACTAAACTTTAAAACACCAAAACAAACCAAAAGACTCAAAACAGCAAACAAACACTCAAAACTGCCTTAAAAACACAATCTGGGCAGTTTTGAACACTAAACACAAATTTGGACGAAAATAGGTTTTAACTTGACTCAAGACTCTTGAAAACACAAACTAAATTGATTTCTAACTAATATGACACGTCAAACTAAAGGGGGAATTGGTTTTGACGAATTTGAAAACAAAACAAGAACTTTGTAAAACAAAACAGATTTTAAAACGAATTTGGATGATTTGAATGGATGGAAGGCTAGCTAAGGGGTTCTGAAGGAAATTTTGTGAAAAACATGTTCATTTGAGCAATATCAATAGCATGCAATTAACAAATTAAAGGCGGAATCATGCTTACATGCACTCAAAACAAAACATCAACCATGAAATTCAAAGCCTAGTAGATTGGTGAACCTTGACTCAACTTTAAAACAACATTTGTTAGTTGAGAAATATTTACCTTTGTAGATTCCTCTTTGCATATGCAAAGGATAATCACCCAAGAGATAGGGCCTTCATTGCTTGCTTTTTAGCTCCATGGATTTGGTTAAAAGAATTGGATTCTCCAAGTTCCCAAAATAGAGAACCTCTAAAGATTCTACACCAAGGTTAGATTGAAGAAGAAATGAGTGACCTTGGAGTAGTAGGATTGCTAGATTCACCCTCCAAGGTGGTTGGCCTCTTAGAGAGAAAATGAAGAAACAAGTTCTCACCAATTTTCTCTAAAAAAACCTTTTGAATTTTAGGCTATAAAGTTCTTTATATAGTCACTTCTTTAAATGACCTAAAGAACCAAAAAACCCTAATTCTACACAAAATGGATATGGGCTTTTGGGCCTTTGTGAATCTTTATTCATTAAGTTGTCATACAACTTAAGTCAATGGGCTTTGACGTTCGAAGCTCATTGGGCCTTAAGGTCCAAAACTATCCCGAGGTCTTTAACGAACTTATTCGTTTGATTAATTAACATATTAATTAATCCTTGCCATAAATAATTAAACCATTTAATTATTCTTACTCATCTCCATTGTTTCTTCAATCTCCACCTTACACGGTGTACGATCCATTAGGTTCCTTTTAGCGAGGCAGTGAGCGATTAAAACCATTTTACATCGATTGTGAATTGAAACTTACTTTCAATTCTCCCTTTAGTGATTATACACGTTTAGGGCTTCCACAAACCATGAGTGACACCTAGCAGCATATCATGGTTACCCAAGCTAATCAGAAGAGGTAGAGAACCTATTCAGTTAAGGATTACAAATGCAATACGGTCCTTCTCTAATCTAATACTTTTGACCACATTGTTTGGTTTGATAGTTTATTTATTCATGTCTACTATCCAATGTGATTCGTTTGCTTATATGATTACCTTGAATGTGATTTGGAACGCATTCCCTAATCTCATTCATACTCTGGCCAGAGATTTTAATCATATCATAGAGTATTCTCCCTCAAACCATTTGAAGGTTAGAGATCCCTTGTTGCACATTCACTTGTCTCCATAACTAAGTGGCTTAACCCCAATGATGTCGTGGACACCCCGATGGGGTGACTTTGACATAATCAAAGATCAAGGACTTAACCATAAGACAATTGTGATGCCTCAGGTCAAAGGACTAATTTGCATTATCCCAACCATGAGTTCTCATGTGACATGAGTATGAGAACTCCTCGTTGATCTTGTTCAATGGACTCATTCTCTATTGAGCACCTACGTACTTGTCTTGATGTCACACACACCAATGACTCGAGACTAGTCACTCTCCCTGAGAGAAGACATAGCACGTACTGATCTTAACGGACTGTCAATGCCCAATTGGCAATCCTATGATCAGGAACGTTTAGGATGTGTCTACGAAAGAATGGTCTCATTAATCTAACTTCATTAGATTGCATTCTCCCAATCACATATTCCTTGGACTTTATCGTTTAAGCATATAACATTTATATGAGACGGCTCAAACAATAATGTTTACCCTTTATATGTAAACTAGATTAGTTTAACATGTGAAATGTCCGTAAAGTATCATCATATGATTGGCTTTAGGGCACATTTCCAACAATCTCCCACTTGCACTAGAGCCAATCAGCTTGTTCATCTGTTATGATTCCTCTTCTGTAGTCATTTCATAAATGGCTGAGTAGTAGGCCTAGGCAATGGATATCTATATGTTATCCATAGAAGCAACCTTGAGAATATCGACGTCACCATTATACATGATTCCCAATCATGTGGCTCAGTCTCTCATATGAGTTCGGATCTTGATGAGACCTTGATTCCCTGGCTTGAGCTATCGCCCCATTAGTGTCATACACTTTCTGGTTGGAACCGAATAGAGAGTTCATAAATGAACTTTCCCATCCAAACAACATTGTTGTAAACTTCTATATGGCAATATATTTTGCATTCCTAATGGAACACACTAAAGTCATTACTTTAATGTTTCCATCCAAATATCTCTTTAGTCATAATAAAGAGATATCTGTTTATCTCTTCATTCATAATGAAGAAACATCCAATGATGGATTAGATTCATAATCTAATACATTTACGCTTCCATTACGTTACTCTAATTCTTCCTCATTCTTCGAGGAACCTATCCTTTAGTATTTCTTAAATACTTAAGGATTCACTTGACAGTTGCCATGGTTCTGATCCTGGGCTTGCAATGATATCGCCTTGTACCTTTCTAGGTACAACTCATATCAATGTTTTTCATACAATATGAAATACATAAATTACCTTTCTGCGTATGCATAAAGGATTCGATTTACGCATTATTTCTTTGGGAGTCAAAGGGTACGTTCCCTTTGAGAAGAGCTACCTCCTAGTCTCACTAGAGTTGTTCTTCTGATTGAAGTTTATCATCATATGAGAAACTTCCTAGCATCCTTTTGTCTATTATTAGGGCATGATATAATCCAATTATATCCTAAAATCTATCATTATAGATTTCCATCCCATGTATATAGACTATGTCTCCCATATACATTCTATCGTTATAGAAAGTTTAAAGTCATAACTTTAACAATGAAGTATTCTTTTCATTTCCAAAATTAATATATCATACATATATTTAAATTTAGGAATATGATTAACTCCCACTAATCTTTTGTAAACCTAGTAAACAAAAGATTCATTTACATCTTTATGAGAAATCAAACAATTTGATCTTTCTCTCATAAGACGCTTATGGCTCCCACTAGCTTGCTAAGATCCATGATGGATGGATCTCTACAACTTACATGTCTTGTGATTCATAGTTTTAGACATATATATTATTAGGACTATCTTAATAATGGTTTCGGAAACCTATATGATGTCCAAACATTGAATCAACATTTAGTTGTAGTTAGCAATCTTCGAATTAATTGAAACTAAGACTACGTCAAAGATGGTTCCTTCAAAGTCAACCATTCTCTTTGATTGTAGTCACCTTAAGCTACCAATTAGCTATGAAGGTTTCATTATTTCGGGTCAAATGGTACTTTACCATTTCCTTGAGTATATATCGTATATACACTCAATGTAGTCATAAAGTTCAAACCATTCAACTGAGACGGTTTATAAATCCTTCTTGACTACCTTGGAGCTTGTGGTATAGGAACTAGGTTGTTATATTTGTTGATTATCATCTTGTCTCTCAAAGAACCCATTCTTTTGAGTTATATTCCTAGTTCATTTGCTCTAAGGCAAATGACATTGTAGGATTACAATGAACTACTCAACAAACAACATTTGTTGGTTGGTTTATAGAAGTGATATCCAAAGGTTAATTTAAGGATATCCACAAGATAATTTTTAAACAAATATTGCTTATTAGCACACAACCCCAAATCTTAACACAATTAAGATTTGTCTTTCTTTCCAACTACATCCTATGGAGTTATGAAAATTTTGGAAGATCTTCTAATTGACAATCATATTGTTTTAGAAGTATATATCCTATATATATGGGTAATTGATAACATCCAACGAACTAAATCTTATTCGAGTTCGTTCTTCTCCTAATGGAGAAAATCATTATCTTATGATGCTAATTTCCTTGATATCTTTCAAGGAAACTTATCTAAAGTGTTACCTTTCCTTAGATCAAATCTAAGAAGGTAAGTACTTTAGACGTCTTACTCATCAACTTACATTTCTTGAATTCTTTGAAACCTTTTGCAAAGTATTCGGACTTGTGTTTATTCATAATAAACTATAGTCCAACCGAGAGTGATCTTCGGTGAATGTCAAACAACATGAGTAGTATTATGTTGTGGACAAGTGCCACTAACATCTAAGTGAATTAACCTCAATAACTTTGTGATTCTTTCTTCTTTCCAAAAGAATAAAGATTCGAACATTTCGCCTCTATACAATTTTGACAAGAAGGTATTGGATCCGGATCTAACGATCCAAAGCATCCATCTATGACCAACTCGTAATTTATGTTTTAGAGGTATCACAACTCAGTTGGGATTAGTCACTATCTTGCAACCTTTTGGGTTTTAAGCATCATTATATTCTAAACAGTTAACGCTACCATATCATCTCTACTATAGAGACAATCAATTAGATTACTATAATCCAATCAGTGATTAATAAAGAACAATGTTTTGTCAAACAAAACATTCATCCATCTCTACTATAGTGACGAAATTAAGTTCCTTAAAATTGGAATGTAAAGACAATCTTTGGTTTTTCCAATTTCTTTGGAAGTTCATATGAGGAAGTTAGTACCATCTGCTTTCGCAGAGATCTATATTTTATTCACGTTCCGAATGTGAAGTACTTTCTCTTCTCTCATTAATCTTCTACTTCTTATTAGCCACACTTTTACAACGATTGTAAAACATAGTTACTAATACGGAATCATGCATTCAAGTAGAAGAACCAATTGTTTTGAACTATTCAAGAACAATTTACAACACCTTCGAAAAGTGTGTTCTTGACACTTGCAAGACATTTCTTGCAAATACCCCTTCCAATGTCCATCCTTTCATAAAGAAAGTTTGTTCCCTTGGAGTTAATTTTATCTTCTTCATTTGACTTCTCCTTTGACTACAATAGTCATGGTCCCTAAACTCCCACTATCTCTCTTGAAACCTTTTTCAATTGTGTTATACACATCAAACATTTTGGAGAGTGTGTGGTTATTGTTCACTACATAGTTTACAATAAACTTAGTGAACCATTAGGATAGGGACATAAAGGTGAAGTCCTAGCTTAGTTTCCGTCTCGTTAAGTGGTTTATCACTTCAACACTCAATGATTCAAAATCATCATAAGTCCATGTTGATGGACTATTTTTGTCAACCAACCATTATTTTCTAAACATAATTACAAACTTTCAAGAGTTGTTCAAGGCAACTCTTATTTCTTCATACAACAATTTGTAAGTGAAGAATCATGGCACTAAAAGTGTCCTTGTCTTTATGCTAATCTTCGTAAGTTCCTTTGTTCATATAACGAAGGAATAAGCATTGGTTGTTTGTGTTGTCCTCTTCATGATAGACATTTCTAACATGTTCTTCCAATGATACATTATCAATAGGAAGATTGTGAGGATGAGACTTCTTAGGTACATGCACAATCCATTTAAGACAATCTTTGGGATTGTGTTACCAAGTCCGGAAACTAAAACATTCGGCTTTTCTTTGTCAAGTTTTGGATAGCGTTTGCAAATATATATTGGTAAACAAATACATAACGAATATAAATTGATTGATTTTAAGCCATTTGATTCGGGTCTTTAAATCAAATAGCACCACCCATTATTTTTGGCAAATTCCATATCCCTCATTGGAATTCGAGAGTTTTGGAGGAAACTCTTAGTAGGTTATGGGAGGCTCACTATTACCAAGCCCACCTCAGAATTATATCATGTTGGCTAGCGTTAATAATAATGAGAGAGTACGCTTACTCATTTGCAACTAATGCAACCATCAATTTGGCCTCTAGAGAATGATGCCTCAGAATTATATCATGTTGGCGTCATTGCACTTAGTTAAGTCATTCCCACCATGCCTAGTTCGTGTAGGGGTTCAAGCATAGCCTCAGAATTATATCATGTTGGCTAAACTCGTTGCCTACCTCACTTCATCATGTATGTATATAGAACTCCTCCTGAGTGTAAGCATGCACTTTGTACTCCCCCATTATAGGGTGAAGCCGGTGTACAAGTCACAAACGATTGGATCTACCACGGTGGAAGGCCACGAAAGAGTGTTCTAAGCACTCTCACGCTTTTCAACTTAATAATGGTTTGGTTGAGGGTTTTAGGTCTCATCACATATAAATATTCATCTTAATCTTTATTAAAACAATTTTGGTCCTATTACAACTATTGGTCCATTTGATTGTTTTTAGTTGTATATAATACTCCCACTATGCTTATAAAACGGTTTTTAAAGCAAGAGTATATGATACTACTAACATAAACTTTGCATTCATTTGATGGACTATATAGTTGCCTTAGGGCCTTAGGATGACTATGAACCTTTGTTTAGATTCAACACGAGCCTAGTGTTGAATCTCGGACTAGGGATGGAGATTGATTTTAGTTACGCGTTTAATCACATTAAGGCGTGTTGTCTTAGGGGCGTTGGACCCTCTACTCCATTTTCATGCATATCAAATAAAGCAAGAAAGAAGTACTTCAAAGTAAAGGTGAGCTTATGCTCATTACAACATTTGCATAATTCAAATTACTTTAAAGTAAAGAAGAGCTTATGCTCTTTTACAACATTTGATCAAATCAAATTACAACCAAAATTAATCTACACATTCCCATGGTTCAAACAAATTTGAAACGGCCTTTCACATAGCTCAATTATCGTAGGCTTAGGTTCATAATCACCCTTTAATTAATCAACACTTTAATTAATTAAATTGAATGCAACATTTTCATTTGGTTTTTGTATCCATAAAATTGATTTAAATGGAGCTAAATAAAATGAAAATCCAATTCTCATTTAAAGAGACAAAACAATTTTTGTTCCCTACTTAATTTGGGCCATCATGCAATAACCACAACTTTTTGGGCTATATTGCGAAACACAAACTTTTGGGGTCACTTTGTAAAAACACAAAAGTCCACTACTTCATGTAATTACAACTAGAACCCAAAAATTTCATCAAATACAAAAAACTTCATTAAAGGAGCAAAACAATTTGTCCTTTAGCGTTTTTGGGCCTTAACGTAAAAACGTAAACTTTTGGGCTAAAATACAAATACACAAAAGTATCAAAACTTTATGTAATTGCACAAAAGGCCCAAAAATACCCTATTCTATTAGGGTGGCCGGCCATGATTAAAAAAAATAAGATTTTTACAAAGTTTTTGTAAGTGGGTTTTGTTAGGTGAGGTAAAGATGAAATGAAAAGTTTGTAAGAAATGATTTATGTCACATCTTTAAAAAAGTTTGTCTCCCATTAAAAATACTTTACCATTAACCATCACCCACTAAAATTAAATCAAAACTTTATGTAAAAACATAAAACTTTTGAATCAAAACTTCAAAACTTTTTGTTCTTGGCAAGAACTTCAAGAACATTGAAGAACACTCATGAAAACTCATAATAGCTCCATGAATGTTTTCACTCACCAAAACTCAAATTTTCACCACTCAAAAGAGGGCTAAGATCCTAGGGTACTTAGGGGTTCCAAAAGTCACTTTAAAACCATTTTAACAAGACAAACATGAACCCAAAAAATCACCCTTTGGATTTGGCCGAATTTCCCAAAAACATGGCACCAAATTTTAGCTCCAAAATTCATGCTCATATGAACTACATCTACAACATTTGAGATGGCAAATTTTCTAACAAAATTTACATTCAAAGAAACAAGAATAAAGCTTGTAACATATTACAACTTTTAAATCAAAAAATTATGAACTACAAAACCCAAAATGATTCACCAACTACTAGACCTAGGCTCTTGATACCACTTGAAGGAAATTTTGTGAAAAACATGTTCATTTGAGCAATATCAATAGCATGCAATTAACAAATTAAAGGCGGAATCATGCTTACATGCACTCAAAACAAAACATCAACCATGAAATTCAAAGCCTAGTAGATTGGTGAACCTTGACTCAACTTTAAAACAACATTTGTTAGTTGAGAAATATTTAACTTTGTAGATTCCTCTTTGCATATGCAAAGGATAATCACCCAAGAGATAGGGCCTTCATTGCTTGCTTTTTAGCTCCATGGATTTGGTTGAAAGAATTGGATTCTCCAAGTTCCCAAAATAGAGAACCTCTAAAGATTCTACACCAAGGTTAGATTGAATAAGAAATGAGTGACCTTGGAGTAGTAGGATTGCTAGATTCACCCTCCAAGGTGGTTGGCCTCTTAGAGAGAAAATGAAGAAACAAGTTCTCACCAATTTTCTCTAAAAAAAAACCTTTTGAATTTTAGGCTATAAAGTTCTTTATATAGTCACTTCTTTAAATGACCTAAAGAACCAAAAAAACCCTAATTCTACACAAAATGGATATGGGCTTTTGGGCCTTTGTGAATCTTTATTCATTAAGTTGTCATACAACTTAAGTCAATGGGCTTTGACGTTCGAAGCCCATTGGGCCTTAAGGTCCAAAACTATCCCGAGGTCTTTAATGAACTTATTCGTTTGATTAATTAACATATTAATTAATCCTTGCCATAAATAATTAAACCATTTAATTATTCTTACTCATCTCCATTGTTTCTTCAATCTCCACCTTACACGGTGTACGATCCATTAGGTTCCTTTTAGCGAGGCAGTGAGCGATTAAAACCATTTTACATCGATTGTGAATTGAAACTTACTTTCAATTCTCCCTTTAGTGATTATACACGTTTAGGGCTTCCACAAACCATGAGTGACACCTAGCAGCATATCATGGTTACCCAAGCTAATCAGAAGAGGTAGAGAACCTATTCAGTTAAGGATTACAAATGCAATACGATCCTTCTCTAATCTAATACTCTTGACCACATTGTTTGGTTTGATAGTTTATTTATTCATGTCTACTATCCAATGTGATTCGTTTGCTTACATGATTACCTTGAATGTGATTTGGAACGCATTCCCTAATCTCATTCATACTCTGGCCAGAGATTTTAATCATATCATAGAGTATTCTCCCTCAAACCATTTGAAGGTTAGAGATCCCTTGTTGCACATTCACTTGTCTCCATAACTAAGTGGCTTAACCCCAATGATGTCGTGGACACCCCGATGGGGTGACTTTGACATAATCAAAGATCAAGGACTTAACCACAAGACAACTGTGATGCCTCAGGTCAAAGGACTAATTTGCATTATCCCAACCATGAGTTCTCATGTGACATGAGTATGAGAACTCCTCGTTGATCGTGTTCAGTGGACTCATTCTCTATTGAGCACCTACGTACTTGTCTTGATGTCACACACACCGATGACTCGAGACTAGTCACTCTCCCTGAGAGAAGACATAGCACGTACTGATCTTAACGGACTGTCAATGCCCAATTGGCAATCCTATGATCAGGAACGTTTAGGATGTGTCTACGAAAGAATGGTCTCATTAATCTAACTTCATTAGATTGCATTCTCCCAATCACATATTCCTTGAACTTTATCGTTTAAACATATAACATTTATATGAGACGGCTCAAACAATAATGTTTGCCCTTTATATGTAAACTAGATTAGTTTAACATGTGAAATGTCCGTAAAGTATCATCATATGATTGGCTTTAGGGCACATTTCCAACAGGTTCATCTCCACACATGCCACACTTGCATATAAAACGATTTCCAATTGCTTTTCAGTAAACCATGAATTCTCAACGCCCCAAGTTAATTAGGTCCTCTTAAATTAACCCTCAGATTTTCCTTAAGTTATTGAATTGGATGAATTGCATACGACAACCCAAAGCATTCCCCACAAGTTCCCTACATGAAAGCGCATAATAGAGATTCAAGCAAGGATCATTAAGTTCTATGAAAATCATAAGCATTGACGAGGCACTCGTAACTAGGAAAGCGCATGATACTTATGCTAAGAATTTACTTAACGCGATTGTGATCAACAACCTTTACTACTTGTGAATATAAGTTCATAACAATTAAGTGAAATTCCCTTATATCCTAGCATCAAATTCATGCATGCAAACTAAGCGGGCCCTCTTAACCAACATACACAAATCAGTTTTAATTCATATAGATAAGTAAATTGAATTCACAACTTATGAAACGCAATTAGAAGTAATCAAATCATATAGCAAGCATAAACATGGTTTTGAATCCCCCCCTAGCCAAGGGGGGTTTAGTTCCTCATACTCGCAAAGCAAAGATACATAAATTTAGAAATTAAAATCCAAAGAAAGAAAACACCTAGAACGCTCCAACTTGGCAGCAAGTGCATCCACGAATCTTCCTTCCTCCTTGCTGCGGCACTTGGACTTTGGACAGGTTCTTTGGGTTATTAAATGGTGTAGAATGGATGGGGGATGTGTGATGGTGTTTCGGGTGGATGGGTGGTGCGGCTAGGGATGATTTTGGTCAGAAATTATGGAATATGGTGGTGGAAGGGTGCGGCAGAGAGCAAGGATGTATTTTTGGCGTGAATTGTTGTATATGAGAGGTGGTGGTTTGATCTAGGGGTTGATATGAGTATATATAGGCACTTAAAACCCTAGGGTAATCATATATAGACTTAAATAACCCAAATCCACAAGGAAATAGGCTTAGAAATCAGAATTAAAAGGGGAAAAGGCCTCCTAGGTGCGGCAGGTAAGGGATAGGGTGGATAAGGCTTCTAGAAAGCCTTGCAAGGCAAGGAAATCAGATTTTCTAGAAGGCCAGGTGCGGCAACACTCTAAGATTGGGATTTAGGTGTCCCAAATTGACTATGAACCTTAATTATGGCTGAAACCTTTGTAGATTAGGATTAGGAAACTTTGACTTGGTCAATCCTTCTTCTTCTTGGATTCCTTTTCCTTCTTGGACTTGGAAAACTTCTTTGTTGCTGAAACTTGATGCCATTTAGATTTAACTTTCCTACTTCAAGTAGGAAACCTTGTTTGAGTAGGAATCTTCATTCTTCTAGGAATCCGTCTTCAACTAGGAAACCTATTTCAACTAGGAATCCTAATTCAACTAGGATTCCATCTTCAATTAGGCCTTTCCTACTTCAACTAGGAAACCTTGTTCAAGTAGGAAACATCATCTTCAAATCTTCAATTTCGTCCATCCTCTTGGCTCCAAGCATATGATGTCCATTCCAAGCTCTAATTTGCTCCAAAAGGCTCCAAAATGCATCATTTTGCATACTTTTCCCTTAGAACCTGAAAACACATAAAACTAGCTTAAAAGACTACTTTAACTAAGGAAAAACAATGTAAATGCACAAGAACAAGCTAACTAAGGTGCATAAATATGCCCCTATCACATCCTATGGAGTCATGAAAACTTTGGAAGATCTTCTAATTGACAATCATATTGTTTTAGAAGTATATATCCTATATATGGGTAATTGATAATATCCAACGAACCAAATCTTATTCAAGTTCGTTATTCTCCTTATGGAGAAATCCATTATCATATGATGCTTCTTTCCTTGATATCTTTCAAGAAAACTATTCTAAAGTGTTACCATTCCTTGGATCAAATCTAAGGATGTAAATACTTTGGACGTCTTACTCATCAACTTACATTTCTTGAATTCTTTGAAACCTTTTGCAAAGTATTCGGACTTGTGTTTATTTAAAATAAACTATAGTCCAACCGAGGGTGATCTTCGGTGAATGTCATACAACATGAGTAGTATTATGTTGTGGACAAGTGCCACTAACATCTAAGTTAATTAACCTCAACAACTTTGTGATTCTTTGTTCTTTCCAAAAGAATAAAGATTCGAACATTTCGCCTCTATACAATTTTAATAAGAAGGTATTGGATCCGGATCTAACGATCCAAAGTATCCATCTATGACCAACTCGTAATTTATGTTTTAGAGGTATCACAACTTTAGTTGGGATTAGTCACTACCTTGCAACCTTTTGGGTTTTAAGCATCGTTATATTCTAAACAGTTAACACTACCATATCATCTCTACTATAGAGATAATCAATTAGATTACTATAATCCAATCATTGATTAATAAAGAACAATGTTTTGTCAAACAAAACATTCATCCATCTCTACTATAGTGAAGGAATTAAGTTCCTTAAAATTGGAATGTAAAGACAATCTTTGTTTTTCCATTTTCTTTGGTAGTTCATATGAGGAAGTAAGTACCATCTGCTTTCGCAGAGATCTATATTTTATTCATGTTCCGAATGTGAAGCACCTTTTTCTTCTCTCATATATCTTCTACTTCTTATTAGTCACACTTTTACAATGATTGTAAAACATAGTTACTAATACGGAATCAAACATTCAAGTAGAAGAACCAACTGTTTTGAACTATTCAAGAACAATTTACAACACCTTCGAAAGGTGTGTTCTTGACACTTGCAAGACAATTCTTGCAAATACCCCTTCCAATGTCCATCCTTTCATAAAGAAAGTTTGTTCCCTTGGAGTTATTTTGCGTTCTTCATTTGACTTCTCCTTTGACTACCATAGTCATAGTCCCTAAACTGCCACTATCTCTCTTGAAACTTATTTCAATTGTGTTATACATCAAACATTTTGGAGAGCGTGCGTTTATTGTTCACTACATAGTTTACAATAAACTTAGTGAACCATTAGGATAGGGACATAAAGGTGAAGTCCTAGCCTTAGTTTCCGTCTCGTTAAGTGGTTTATCACTTCAACACTCAATGATTCTAAATCATCATAAGTCCATGTTTATAGACTATTTTTGTCAACCAACCATTATGTTCTAAACATAATTACAAACTTTCAAGAGTTGTTCAAGGCAACTCTAATTTCTTCATACAACAATTTGTAAGTGAAGAATCATGGCACATAAAGTGTACATGCCATTGTGCTTTCTTCTTAAGTTCTTTGTTCATTTAACAAAGAAACAAGCACTAGTGTTTGCATTGACTAAGGGTTGTTCAAAGCAACTCATTATTTCTTCATACAACAATTTGTAAGTGAAGAACTAATAACACTAAAAGTGTCCTTGTCATTATGCTAATCTTCGTAAGTTCCTTTGTTCATATAACGAAGGAATAAGCATTGGTTGTTTGTGTTGTCCTCTTCATGATAGACTTATCTAACATGTTTTTCCAATGATACATTACCAATAGGAAGATTTTGAGGATGAGACTACTTAGGTACATATACAATCCATTTAAGACAATCTTTGGGATTGTGGTACCAAGTCCGGAAACTAAAACATTCGGTTTTTATTTGTCAAGTGTTGGATAGCGTTTGCAAATATATTGGTAAACAAATACATAACGAATATAAATTGATTGATTTTAAGCCATTTGATTCGGGTCTTTAAATCAAATAGCACCACCCACTATTTTTGGCAAATTCCATATCCCTCATTGGAATTCGAGAGTTTTTGAAGGAAACTCTTAGTAGGGTATGGGAGACTCACTACTACCAAGCCCACCTCAAAAGAAAATCATATTGGCTAGCGTTAATAATAATGAGAGAGTACGCTTACTCATTTGCATCTCTTGCAAGTACCCATCTAGTTTGGCCTCTAGAGAATGATGCCTCAGAAGAATATCATATTGGCACATTGCACTTAGTTAAGTCATTCCCACCATGCTTAGTTAAAGTAGGGGTTCAAGAATGGCCTCAGAAGAATATCATATTGACCACACTCGTTGCCTACTTTTACTTCATCATATGTGTATAGGCTTCTCCTGAATGTAAGCACATACTTTGCAACCCCAGAACTGGACGAATACGGTGTATGAGTCACAAACGATTGAAGCTACCACGGTGGAAGGCCACGAAAGAGTGTTCAAAGCACTCTCACGCTTATCAACTTAATAATGGTTTGGTTGAGGGTTTTAGGTCTCATCACATATAAATATTCATCTTAATCTTTATTAAAACAATTTTGGTCCTATTACAACTATTGGTCCATTTGATTGTTTTTAGTTGTATATAATACTCCCACTATGCTTATAAAACGGTTTTTAAAGCAAGAGTATATGATACTACTAACATAAACTTTGCATTCATTTGATGGACTATATAGTTGCCTTAGGGCCTTAGGATGACTATGAACCTTTGTTTAGATTCAACACGAGCCTAGTGTTGAATCTCGGACTAGGGATGGTGATTGATTTTAGTCACGCGTTTAATCACATTAAGGCGTGCTGTTCCTAGGGGCGTTGGACCCTCTACTCCATTTTTATGCATATCAAATAAAGCAAGAAAGAAGTACTTCAAAGTAAAGGTGAGCTTATGCTCATTACAACATTTGCATATATAAATTACTTTAAAGTAAAGAAGAGCTTATGCTCTTTTACAACATTTGATCAAATCAAATTACAACCAAAATTAATCTACACATTCCCATGGTTCAAACAAATTTGAAACAGCCTTTCACATAGCTCAATTATCGTAGGCTTAGGTTCATAATCACCCTTTAATTAATTAACACTTTAACTAATTAAATGCAATGCAACATTTTTCATTTGGTTTTTGTATCCATAAAATTGATTTAAATGGAGCTAAATGAAATGAAAATCCAATTCTCATTTAAAGAGACAAAACAATTTTGTTCTCAACCTAATTTGGGCCATCATGCAATAACCACAACCTTTTGGGATATATTGCGAAAACACAAACTTTTGGGGTCACTTTGTAAAAACACAAAAGTACACTACTTCATGTAAATACAACTAGAACCCAAAATTTAAACAATGCAAAAACTTCATTAAAGGAACAAAACAATTTGTCCTTTAGCGTTTTTGGACCTAAACGTAAAAACGTAAACTTTTGGGCCAAAGTGCAAATACACAAAAGTATCAAAACTTTATGTAATTGCATAAAAGCCTCAAAAGTACCCTACATGTAGGGTGGCCGGTTTTGGAGAGGAGTGTGAGTGATGTGTGTGTTGATTTGTGAGTTTTGACATAAAGCATGCAAGTGGTGCAAGTGGTGCAAGTGGTGTGTGTGAAAGGGAATTAATCCTTTCACACCCACCAATAATTCTATCACCATTTAAACAAATATCTAATGCATTAAAACATTTGAAAAAACATAAAACATAAACTTTATGAAATAAATCAAAACTTTGAATCAAAACACCAAACTTTTTGTTCTTGGCAAAAATGTCAAGAACAATGAAGAACACTCATGAATAAACTCAAAATTTTCCATGAACATTTTTCATCCAAAAACATCCCAAAACCATTTAAACTTTAGGGAAATAACATATAACCAAACTAGGGTACATAGGGGTTCCAAAAGTTACTTGAAAACACTTTTAACAAGTCAAACAAGAACCCAAAAATCCACCCTTTGGATTTGGCCGAAAATCCCCAAAGTCATGGCACCAAATTTTAGCTCCAATATTCATGATCATATGAACTACATCTACAACATTTGAGATGGCAAATTTTCTAACAAAATTTACATTCAAAGAAACAAGAATAAAGCTTGTAACATATTACAACTTTTAAATCAAAACTATGAACTACAAAACCCAAAAGGATTCACCAACTACTAGACCTAGGCTCTGATACCACTTGAAGGAAAATTTGTGAAAAACATGTTCATTTGAGCAACATCATATAGCATGCAATTAACAATTAAAGGCGGAATCATGCTTGCATGCACTAAAAAACAAAACATTAACCATGAAATTCAAAGCCTAGTAGATTGGTGAACCAAGACTCAACTCAAATCAAAGTGAGTTGAGAAATATATACCTTTGTAGATTCCTCTTTGCATAAGCAAAGGCTAATCACCCAAAGAGAGGGCCTTCATTCCTTGCATCTAAAATCTATGGATTTGGATGGAAGAATAGGTTTCTCCAAGTTCCCAAAATTGAGAACCTCTAAGTATCTTCACCAAGGTTAGATTGGAGAAGAAATGAGTGACCTTGGAGTAGTAGGATTGCTAGATCTACCCTCCAAGGGGGCCGGCCTCCTAGAGAGAAAAGGAGAGACATGTTCTCTCCAATTTTCTCCAAAAGAACCCATTATGAATTTTAGGCTATAAAGTTCTTTAAATAGTCACTTCTTTAAATGACCTAAAGAACCAAAAACCCTAATTCAATACACATGGCCGGCCATATAAGGGATATGGGCTTTTGGGCCTTTGTGAATCTTTATTCATTAAATTGTCATACAACTTAAGTCAATGTGCTTGACGTTCGAAGCCCATTGGGCCTTAAGGTCCAAAACTATCCCGAGGTCTTTAACGAACTTATTCGTTTGATTAATTAACATATTAATTAATCCTTGCCATAAATAATTCTACCATTTAATTATTCTTACTCATCTTCATTGTTTCTTCAATCTCCACCTTACACGGTGTACGATCCATTAGGTTCCTTTTAGCGAGGCAGTGGGCGATTAAAACCATTTCACATCAATTGTGAATTGAAACTTACTTTCAATTCTCCCTTTAGTGATTATACACGTTTAGGGCTTCCACAAACCATGAGTGACACCCAGCAGCATATCATGGTTACCCAAGCTAATCAGAAGAGGTAGAGAACCTATTCAGTTTAGGATTACAAATGCAATACGGTCTTTCTCTAATACAATACTCTTGACCACATTGTTTGGTTTGATAGTTTATTCATGTCTACTATCCAATGTGATTCGTGTGCTTATCTGATTACCTTGAATGTGATTTGGAACGCCTTCCTTAATCTCATTCATACTCTGGCCAGAGATTCTTAATCATATCATAGAGTATTCTCCCTCAAACAATTTGAAGGTTAGAGATCCCTTGTTGCGCATTCATATGCCTACATGATTAGATAGCTTGACCCCAACAATGCCGTGGACACTCCAATGGAATGCCATTTAACATGATCAAAGATCAAGGACCTAACCATTAGACATCTATGATGCCTCAGGTCAAATGACTACTTTGCATTATCCCAACCATGAGTTCTCATGTGACATGAATATGAGAACTCTTCGTTGATCGTGTTCAGTGAACTCATTCTCTATTGAGCACCTACGTACTTGTCTTGATGTCACACACACCAATGACTCGAGACTAGTCACTCTCCCTGAGAGAAGACACAACACGTATTGATCTTAACGGACTGTCAATGCCCAATTGGCAATCCTATGATCAGGAACGTTTAGGATGTGTCTACGAAAGAATGGTATCATGAATCTAACTTCTTTAGATCGTATTCTCCCAATCACATATTCCTTGGACTTTATCGTTTAAGCATATAACATTTATATGAGACGACTCAAACAATAATCTTTGCCCTTTATATTTAAACTAGATTAGTTTAACATATGAAATGTCCGTAAAGTATCATCATATGATTGGCTTTAGGGCACATTTCCAACATACTAAGAATCGCCATGATTCCTCAACGATAAGAAAGCTCAGCTAAGAAGATCTGGAGGGTGAAGACAAGATAAATGTGAGTGGCCCAGTAATTAAAATTTTAATAGAAACCATATAAATTTCTATAACCCCTCGTTACAACACCTGTAAAATTTCCAGAATTAGAATATAAAAATATACATATATATATATATATATCAATTCAAGTCATGCTTCACATATTTATAATCATATGCTAACTTATTGCATATTCATCACGTCTGCTAGCTCATCACGTATTCACCACATATGCTAGCTCATCACATATATTCATTATATATGCTAGCATTTCATCACATATCCCATCATAAATATATATGCTAGCATTTCATCACATATAGGCTAGCACCTAAGTCGGAGTCACCTCTAGTGACCTATACGACGTATTCATATCGCATCACGTAGCTCATCAATCATGGCTAGCATATAAGTCGGAGTCACCTCTAGTGACCTATACGACATATTCGTATCTCATCACGTATCTCATCAATCATGGCTAGCATATAAGTCGGAGTCACCTCTAGTGACCTATACGACATATTCACATCTCATCACGTATCTCATCAATCATGGCTAGCATATAAGTCAGAGTCACCTCTAGTGACATATACGACATATTCATATCTCATCACGTATCTCATCAATCATGGCTAGCATATAAGTCGGAGTCACCTCTAGTGACCTGTACGACTGAATCATAGCTCATCAATCATTGCTAGCACATAAGCCGGAGTCACATCTAGTGACCTATACGGCACTACACTGCACACAAGTCGGAACCAATGAAAAGGTCTGTACGACAAGATTGGGTGTAATATAGCTATGCTCAATACTACGCACATCAAGATAGCCATGCGATAAATCGCTAGTCACCTACGAGTCGGAACCACCTATGGTGGTCTGTACGACAAGATTGTGCACCTAAATTGGATCCAATCTGAGCATAGGGTGCGAGATGTGACATTATATACAGGCCTGTGTCATATCTCTGGCTAAATCACAATCACCCAGGGTGCAGGTTTATGAGCTCTAAATGCATCTAATACAACATGTACGACTCATAGGCAACCTATACGACAATGTTGGAGTTGCCTACTGTAGCAACCTGTACGACAGTGTCAGAGTTGCTAAAAGCGTAAATGTAGTCATATCATAACCCCATCAATTCAACTAATACCGTATACTTACTTGAACTTACCTAAACTTACCTGAATGTCCTGCGTTCACCTTTGCACTTCAGAGTGTTCACAACACCCAATTATATATATATATGCAAACAATTCATCTCATCGTTTAAGCATTATTTAATAAGCATGGCATTTTTAGAGCATAAATCATTTTATTGCATTTTTTAGGAAAACATCAAGCGTATACATATATACTTAAAACCAAAAGCCCACACACATTGCTCGATTCCTTAAACAAGGCTATGGTCACAATTATTTAATCTCATTTCTTATATGGCTGCATCTAACATCTCGTTAGACTGCCTACATACCTTAAACAGGGATCAAGCCATTCGTAGTTCACAATAATCATTTATAGTAATACGCATATGGATAGATCACGATGAAATCTAACTCAACCATCTCATAATATTTTATAACATATAAATATATATATATATATATGTCATGGCATAAGTTTCTCAGTTTTATTTAAAAGCATTTATAAAATTATCAATCATGAAACATAAGATGAGCAATGAAAGATCCACTCACCTGGAGTCCGTGCTACAACTTCCTAGCATAACCATCAGGGCGTCCTGAGCGATCGGCGTATGCGGCCAATTATCAACCACATCTCAGAATCCTCATCAATAGAATACGTAATTCACATAAAACACATCCTCAATGACATTCTAAAATAGTTTGAGACCCATTGACCATAAGTAAATCGTCGATCAAAGATCGACGGTAGGGTTTACAACCCTGTATAACTCGATCCGGAAGATCCACATATTAGATTTTCAATCCGAAACTTCCAAATATCCACATTATGCTTCTAGAATTACATACTAAAATTTCATTGCAATCCAACAGTCGGATCTCCGCCAATTGCCCAAAAACCAAGTAGCGGTTAACATTTATTTTATAAACTTACACATCTAATTCGGGAAGATCCGTACGTCGGATTCCTGATCTGTAAGTTTCTATGGTCCTCAAATATTACGTACTATAATGTATTAAAGTTTGGTGACGATCCAACGGTCGGATCATCGATTACTATTCTAATCAAGTGGTGGACCTTAATGGGACTTTGCCTGATTCTGCAGTTTTTGCAGATTTCCTGGGTGATCTTTGGAACTCCATATCTCACTTGTTTCTCAACCAAATTCAACCCATAATATACCAAATCTAAGCTAGAGAAATGTAGAACAATATTATACTAGCTTGGAGTCCAAATGGTGGCCGGAGATGGCCGGAAAATGGTCTGAAAGACGGCTGTCCGCGGGAAAACTGGTAACTCGCCGGAATTTCTGGGCAACCTTTCAACGTCCATAACTTTGTCAATACTCAACGAAAATAAGTGATTCAAAAACAAAAATCATAGTTCTCGACGAGACGAAGAAATTGGTACCTTACACGATGGCTATCTCGCTGTGATTTGGCCGGAAAATGCCTCGAAAGTGGCGGAGGTCGCCGGAAACTGGGCAAACTTTAAATCGTTATAACTTTCTCATTTCTCCACCAAATCACACG
Source organism: Malus fusca (assembly GCA_035220775.1). Taxonomy (NCBI): domain Eukaryota; kingdom Viridiplantae; phylum Streptophyta; class Magnoliopsida; order Rosales; family Rosaceae; genus Malus; species Malus fusca. Next base: position 15,847,456 of record CM069072.1, read on the forward strand.
ATCCAAACATGAAAATTCATCTACACAACATGAGGAATCGATTTATACCTGTGACCTAGGCCAAATAGGCTGGGAAGAGCTTCAATTTTGTTAAAACCCGTCAGTAACCCTATACTTGGGTGAACTTCGATTCTTCTTCCTTGGTGCTCCAACGGGGTCAAGGCTGGTTGTGATATTCTCCTGGGATGATGGGCTACAAAGCCCAAGTGGTGGTGTCGGCCATTGCTTTGCCGATTCGCCGGAAAAATGAAAAGGGTGGCCGGAACACCATTGGTTTTCATCGGGTTTTGTGGCCTCGAATCGCCACGTACAGGGGTTAACTAAGGTGGTTCTTGGGTGAGTTTTGTAGAGGGGAATGAGAGCTTCAAGATGGTGGTGGTGGCTTCGAAAAACTCCGTCGAAGTTGGCCGGAATCAACCTTGGAAAATGGATGGTCGTGAGCGGAAAAACCAACGGGAAAGCTCCAGCTTTCCCCCTTTTTTTTTTCTTTTCTGATTGGCTGGAGGCTTTGTCCTCCTTTTATGTGATTGGTTCCCTTTTCTCTTTGCTTAAAGGCTGATTGGTTAGTCTTCCCACAAGGTGGGAGTTCAAATAATTTAACTACCTTTAAATAACCAACTTCAAACGTCTGTAATTATACCGTTATAATTCGGACTCGCAAACGGCTTTCGCCTATGCGTTCATAGTGACGAGTACTACGAGGATATGCTAAAAGAATAAATCATGCGCCACTCTAACCGATGATCGGCAAAAGTCAAAGTCCTTGCCTCTAGGGCATTTTCGTAAATTCACACTTCTAAAATTAATAAAAACGTAAAATTTGGGACGGGCTGTCACAGTGTGTAAATTGATATAACTCAAAATAAAATAAACAAATAAAAATGAAGCATAGTGTGATGGTCATGTACCTATCTGCGTTCTCTATGTTTTTTGTTAGAATCTCCGTACTTTTTAAATACAAAAATCATGGTGATATGACTATGTACCTATCATATCACCTTACAAATATCATAATCAAAATCATTCATGTTCTTCTTATCATCTAGAGTTCATCTCAAGAAAAATTTATGTGTTAAACGAATCACTGATTATGATATTAGTAGCATCTTATAATGAACATTTTTCATTGCATTTTTCGTCACGCCCTAAAGTGAGGATGATTCTCACTCCCCCTATCCCGTTGATTGCCATTAGATTAGTTAAAATTTTAAGATTCATGTCTTAAACAATTAAACCAACTTAATCTAACAATATAGGTGTAGTTGTACTATAATTTTCTTTTTGATATGGATGACTCAATAGTCTTCAAATGGAATGAAAAATAGGTAACTTTTAAACAGTGACCAAAAGAATAAACGATTCTAATTATGAAATGTATTCTATTAAATGATATTATATAAGGAATGGGGGCTTTTAAAGATTATATCAAATTTAAGAATTTTAATTTATTATGATATTCCTAACTACAAATTTATTAGCAAAATTATCTTGTATAATGAAAGAAATTAAACTACAAATATTTAAAAATAGAAAAAATAGTGCAGCTCAAAAATCCCAAAATAGTTACCCACACATGCCCTATATGAAAGAAACATGGCTGAAAAAAAAAATATATATGATAAAGTAAAGAGTTGAACCCGTGCACTACCATATGAAGGTACCAACGCTTGACAACCATGCTAGGTAAACATCTATAAATTATTTCCCGTCTTTTATATATATAGAATATTAAGAAGGATTTTAGAATTTGGGGGCCCCAGAAAATCGGGGGCCCTCTGCAGTCGCACTCCTCGCACCCCCTCAAGGCTGGCCCTGTATTGACTGTAGCCCCACAACCGACGAAGATTTTGGAGATTGGATAACCTTCAATGTGGGCCGTGACATACAATGGCTTCAAATGTTGAAGATTAATCGAAGAATAGCGGGGAAACAGTACGGCCAGAGCTACTTTGAGTCTGTCGGCTTTACTGACTTGTTCATCTTCTTCAGTGGCGATGAAATCGACTTGTGTTGCTTCCTCGACAACCACGTCCCCATCCAAGGAATTTGGTTGGTGTGGGGTTGGTTGAAATTCAGCAGGTAGGACATGTACCATGCTAATTTCCATATTTTCGAGGACTGAATGACCCATCGAGTCTTGGTCATTGTCCTCTGGGTTATCGAGTGTGGTATCATGCTTTGGAGCATCCTCGACCTGATCATCTCTCGCCTCATCGGGTACCTGCTATAGTGGTATGTTAACTGAACCTGTTTCATTCTGTTCGTTGCTGTGGTTTGATTTTGTCCTTGCAGTGCTTTACGGGATCGTTCTTCATGGGCTATTCGGGCGTCCCTCGTGTCTAGGTAGGCATCCAAATGATCCACATGATCCTTCTCATCGGCTGTAAGGCCAAAAAGAGATACGACTGAGAAGACTTCGAAATGATGTCTTAAATACTGAAGGTCCTCAAAAGAAAAAGGGAGTTCGGTGGTGTCTATGTGTGAAATCCCGTTCCTGGATTTCACTGTTATAATCTACGTATTTGTATTATTGAGATTTTATTTTCGAGAATTTATTTTAATTTGTTTGAATTAAGATTTTAATTAAATTAGTTACGAAGTTTGAAGTTTGGAGATTAATTATTTAAAATCCGTGAACCTTTTGAGGTCACAATTTATATCGTTGAATAGATTTCGAGATCACGAACGTATAGGTGAAAGCCGCTTGCGAGTCCGAGTTTTAACGGTATAGTTACGGATATTTGAAGTTGTGTTACTAATCTATATATTTTAATTTATTTTAAAACTCCCACATAGTGGGAGAGGGACCAGGGAGAAATGGGAAATAAAAGGGAACGGACAGAAAAAAAAAAAAAAAAAAAAAAAAAAAAAGGGGGGAAGGAGGGTTTGATTTTGACCCGTTTTTGGGCATTTTCGACCCTTTTGACCCATAAACTTGACCCGCTCATATCTTCTTCATCTGAGCTCCGTTTTGGGTGATCTTGGTGTCCATGAAAAGCTCTTGAAGAGCCCTACGACCCTGTGGTGTTAGATTTCCCATTTTCTGATCCACTTTTCCAGTTCGAGGCAGCAAAGTCCCGTGGGTTTTCCGGCGATTGTGTCATTTTTCCGGTGATTCCGGCAACCATTTCCTTCGAGTGAGGTATGAAACTTCATCTACTCTTCATAATCTCCAAGTTGGTATGCTTGGTTTGTGTTTTCGTATTCGTTTTAGAGTTGGGTGTTTAAAACCCTAGAAACACTGTTTTCCCCGATGAATTTGGATGGTTTCCGGTTAGAATTTGTTGTTGGCCTAGTTGTGAATAATGTTTCCCTTGTTGAGATCTTCATTCTTGTAAAACATGATAATTTTTGGAAAAAGTCGAATTTTCCGATGTGTGGCATTAGATTTATGAAATGCTGTTGGTTGAGTATATTTAGATAGGTCCACCACTTGGATATTCTAACAGTTGACGATACTTTAAATTCTTATATTTATATCATTTGTGAATATGGCTTGGTGTTATAAATGTGATTTCTATTCAAATGTGATTTTATATATTTAGCCGTAGACATATGCTTATTAGCATGATTTGACTTGTGTACTGATGATGGTTGTCATATATGTGAGTTTAATTATCCTTTTAGTAATGTGAATGATGAGTATGATTATTTTCATGACAATGTGATCCTAGAATCCTATTAGAGGTATGTTGTAGCACTTATATGCTTGGGTGACATATTAGTGGTGACCTCGAGAAGTTGATGGTGTAGGCGACTACGTTGTAACTCATAGGGGTTGAGATGTGGATAAGTTGAGGTGTTGAGTTTACTGCACCATGTAGTAGTTTTACATTGATGGTCCTGCTTGGTATATCCACATTGGGGGACCATACGCATTCTAGGAGTGATCATGCTTGGTATATCCGCATTGGGTGATCACTACCTACTTGATTATTTTGACCCTGCTTGGTTAATCCGAATTGGGGGGTCATTAGTGGTCCTGCTTGGTTAATCTGCATTGGGGGACCATACTATATATGGATCGCTCTTGGTTAACCCGCGTTGGGTAATCCTTATGGCCATGTATGCTTAGGAGTGATCATGCTTGGTTAATCCGCATTGGGTGATCACTTCCTAATAGTTGTAGGGGTGACTCTGCTTGGTTAATCCACATTGGGGGGTCACTGCCTACTTGGTTACTTTCTTAAGGGTGGCTCTGCTTAGTTAATCTGCTTTGGGGGGGGGGCACTTCTTGTTTGGTTACTTATGTGGGCTTCAGTTGAATTGCGCCCCTCTAGCCCTAGTTTTAATGTACATATGAATGATGGTTTTTGAGAATCTTGATGGTTTGAATGAGATAAGTCGTTGGATGTCTGGGTGACTTCTTCGGAGTTGTTAGAGACTTGATTATGTTTTCATATTTACGAACTTATATTTGAGGTTATAAACTATGATCAATGGTCTTTCTTTTTATAGATTATCTCATACTTGTAATTTGGTTCCGTTGAGTGGTCCGGAACCCAGTGTTGTTGGATTCCGTTGAGTGGTTCGGAATCCTTGCTTTTGCTCATTTCCATAAGGTTATCTTAGAATCCTAGATTCGAGTGAATGAGAATTACGCACAATGGATCTTGTGCATACAAATTAGAATTATCATGTTATTATTCATAACTCAAGTAGGGAATTATGTAGAGTTCTTTAATTAAACTCGTGAAATGATGTGATATCTCACTGATTGATTAACGTAATTAAATATTAATATTGTGCTTCGTGATTCCCTGATATGTTACAAGCTATGGATAGTGATATAATGTTGGAAGCATAGTGATTGGTATGATGTAGTGAAATGTGATTTGACTTGTGAATTGGAAACGGTTGTGTCATGTGATTGAAATGCCTATTGAATTGCTTGGGAGATGTGAGATCTAGTAATGGACAGATAACCCATTGTGATGGGGATTTGTTGCTCGATATTAGTTCGTTTTGTTGAGTCTTCGTGAATTGAGTAACTTGAATCCTGTCTTGTTCCTTCGAGCCGTAGTTATGCTTCTTGGACTTCCGTTCGGTTCTGTTGAATGGTTCGGAACTAAGTTCTGTTTGGATTCTGTTAAGTGATGGTCCGGAATCCCTTATACTCTGCGATTCCGTTAAGTGATGGTCCAGAATCGTATCCTGGTTTGGATTCCGTTGAGTGATGGTCCGGAATCGTATCATTGACTTGTTAGTTCCTTGGATTGATATCAACTTCTGAGATGTAGGCTTCGGCCAAAATGTGTCACTCTAGCCCTGCATTTTGATATATGATGTGTTGTTGATTGATGTGATTGTGGAATAATGTTGGTTGTGATTTTTGTCATTATAATTAGACTCGTTGACTATTTTGGCTAGAGAATAGCATGGTGATCCATTGATTGTTCTTTGAGATGTTGCATATTATGAAATGGAGAATCATGTGAAATGTAGTGATTTATATGAAGGATGAAGTGGAAAATATATGTGTGGGCATATCATACCTGCGTGCATGACAAGATGATAGTTGTGTATGGCTTATGGTTGATGCGTAGTGTGGTACCCTATGTTTTTTTCACTATAAGTATTTTACGAAAAGATTAAAGTTTGACAAACGTTGAACTACGAATGGCTTGATCCCTATTGAGGGTACGTAGGCAGTCTAACGAAGAGGTTAGATGCAGCCATAAATTGTACGAAAAATGCTATGAAATTTGAATCTTGATTTATGCTTTGTACATATCCCGGAGGCGGTGTATGTTAGATGTACGGGTATTGGTGACGTCACGTGTCGATTCTGGACGTATGTTGGGATCGGGGCGTGACACTATGTCTGTGTACGGGTCGACCTCGAAGCCGAGGACCCGAGCTTCACGTATGTGTTGGAACCTGGCCTTCATTACTGGATCAGTGGTTTTTTGAATAATCTGTTCGGCATTAAGGGCAAGTTAGTGCCAGGTCGAGGTAGGCTGTACAAGTCATTAGCATAATGTTTCTTGTGAAATTCTCGCATGTTCTCCAAGGATTTGCCGAGGAATGGAGGGTGTAGATTTCGTCAAACTCTTATTAACGGCTCTTGCGAGGTTAATAGGGGAAGTTTACCTTCGGCTTATTTTCTGAAATGCTCGACACGAGCTTTCATTTGCCCAGGCCGAATGAGGAGTTTGATGCGCTTCTCGGACTCTTCAATGGTGGTTTCAAAGTCGTGAGCAATTACCCTTTTCCCTTGAAGTAATTTGGCTATGACTGTTGGGGTTTGTCGATCATCTTCATTTCCTGCTACTTTTTTTTGTTGCCATTTGGTAGCTGAAGTAGCATGTGCTGTCTGTCGTCGAGCCATGCAGTTTATCCAATGGCGTCGACGTTTCTGAGATTTGGATAATGCAATATACATGTCAGTGGGAGGATTGTAACTATACCAACGTTGGTTGCATGGCTCAAGTGGCTTGAAGGTTTTTTTATTCACCAATGAACTTGAGCTGCTGGAGTTACGTGAGTAATAATCCTCATTATAAAATGGTGCGTCGAAATCAAGACGTCGTTTGGCTGAGGTGGGGGCGTCTGTTCGTATGTGAGGGTCAAGCCTATCGAACACTTTCTGGCGCTGGCCTCCGCTGAGTTCCTTTGGAGGTGTTACCGCGGCCTTGGATGGTTGCCGTGGTGTTGGAGCCTGAGGTGGTCTCTCATTTGGTTCGGTTAGGACGACGTGTACTTTACAACTACTGCACAAAACCATCGGTCCATCAGTTTCTTCTGCACTTGAGTCTGACATAGATTCGACTATGGCTGATCCCAAAAACTTTGTGGGTGGTTCGTTAGAAATAGATCAATCTTGAGTCGTGGCCGAAAGTTCTACTTTGGGACATGTTGTATTGGAACGAACTTGGCATTTCCTTTCCCTTTGCTCTTGGACAAATGAGCATCTACCATGTCAATTGTCGCCGAGGGGAAGGGATCAACGTCGACAGTCATATGTTTTTCAGGAAATTTGAGCTTGCCTTTATCAATCCAGCTTTGAATAGCATCACGGAACACGAGGCAGTTGTTTGTGGTATGCTTATTCGAGTTATGGTACTTGCAATACGTTTTTCCTTTCAACTTTTTGGCCTTAAGAATGTTGTGTCCTGGTCGAAGTTTGATGATCTTCGCCAGCAATAACTGGTCGAAAATTGCATCGGCCTTGGTGATATCAAAAGTGTAAACTTTTGATGTTTTAACTGTCTCTTCAGAGGCCGAGCAGGTTTTGGCATCCTTGGAATTAATTTGAGCCAATGCCTTGCAAACGTACGGTTTATCTATCATTATCTCGGCCACGTCCACATTAACGTATTAGGAATCCTCGCCTTCTGCCGATGCGTAGCTAACCGTGGGATTTTTGTAAATCATTCCCCGGGATGAGGACTTCGAGATCTTTTCCTCTCGGAGCAAATAATCATACTACTCAATGTGCTGGGCCAGTTTGTACATATCTCGGAAGTTTGCCCCTAAGAATTTCTTTTTATATTCCACATCCAAGCCATTCAGAGCGATTCTGACGAATTCAACTTCAGGGAGAGGTACTCGGCACCAGTTTCTGGCCGATTTGAACCTCGTTAAGTATTCCATTGGTGATTCATCAGATACCTGAGCCATCCTAGCCAGCGATGAGACTGACATTTCTATCCCCGGCCGATAGAATTGTTCATGGAACTTTTCGACCAGTTCCTCCCAACTCTGGATGGAATTAGGCAAGAGGTTGATGTACCACGCGAATGCCGAGCCTGTTAATGAGAAATTGAATAGTCGCAGTTTACGGAAGTCACTATTCATATCTCTGCATTGCGCAGTGAACAAGGCCACGTGTTCTAACGAGGACAGGGATGATTCTCTAGCAAAAAAGCTGAAGTCAATGATCTTAAAGCCTTTGGGATATTCAAACTTTTCCACATAAGCTGGATATGGATGGATAAATTTCGGGAACTTCGGCCCCTTTTTCAAGGCCGAATATATCATCCTTTGAACCTCGATCATATCGACGAATGTTGTTTCCACTTTCTGGTTGGATCCATTTATCCTGCTGCTTGATCCTCCTCTTTTTTCCAAGTCAATTGCTTTAAGTCCAGTAGATCTTGTTTTGGCCTATAGCAGACTACTTTTGAATGGAAGTTGTAGGGACTGATCAATAGTCCCACCTTCGAAGGCTCTACTAACCAATAGTTCGAGCAATTTGGTGTGTGTATCACCATTATTTCGTATCACCTTGAGCAAACTGTTCATTTTTTGGTTAACTGTCTGTTCAACCTGTTGAGATTGCTCATCAAGTCGTCTTTGAAGAAACGACCTAATTGGGGGATCAGAGCCTTCACCACCATCTTCATCGTAGTCCTCCACTATCCCTTAAACGAGAACACCTGCGATTTTGTTGGGAATTTCTATGTTGCGAGGCTGGGTACCGAGACAAACTTCATTTTCTCGGTGTGTTACACTTGCAGCCTCATGTGTCATAGTAACAAGAGGATTTTGTGCAGGTGACAAATTTTGTTTAGGGCTCTGACCTGGTAGGTTAGTTGTTAACTTTCCCACGATTGCTTCTTTTTTTATCGACCGTGTTTCGACGGGCATGAACTTCATAGTTTTAGCACTGGGTCCCACTGGGCGTGCCAAAATGTTGACCCTAAAAACTACCAAACTTACGTGGCGTGTAGGCCAAGTAATTAATAAGCTAACTACGTCATTCGGTTATATGCGGGGCGTACCAACTCGTTGACCAAGCTCAGCGGGGGAGTAGAATGTATTGCGTGGTGTTAGGTGCGCTGCTGACTTCTTAATCTTTCGAATGTGGCCGAGGAAGAAACATGTCTCGGCTTTCGGGTTCTAGAGCCTGAAGACAAGGCTGCTAGTCTTGCGAAGTTCACGGATAGTCGGCGCCGGGCTCGGTCACGGTGATTATATTCGTAAGAGTATAAGCACGCCGAACTGGCACCAAACTATACGGACACAAGTACTCAAAATAGATGTATGTCTTGATGGTGAATGTGGTTCGGTCGTCAGAATGCCGAACTCTAAAACTTACTTGTGAATATCCTATCATAAAACAACTCGACATTCAATGTGCCGAGCCTAGTAACTTGTAACACCTCATTTCACAGAGAAGGCTAATGAGATGACCTCTGCCAATAAGGATTCGAAAATCCTTCTCGACTGATACTTGGATAGGTAACCAGTTGATCTTGACGCAATGCTGTTTATCCAAACTGAAGGTGCTTCGCGGTCGGCTGATTCTACAACAACAGTGCTGTTTATCCAAACTGAAGATGTTTGCCGGTTGCTTTCACAGTGTTGTTTATCCAAACTGAAGGTGTGTTGGCGAAAAAGAAAATAAAAATCTCAAGGTTGTTGAGAGGTTTCGCTTAGAGCGAGAGTTTGCGTAAGGCAGTTTGTGTGTTAAATTAGAGGGGACTTAGAATGATGCACCCCCTTCTTATTTATAGTAGCTAATCTCATCATGGCCGAACCATAACCATACTCGGATTAGGATTCTTTATCCTAATCTAACCAAGTCTCGGCCAATCTTACCTCCATTAGGACCTTGAACCAAACTCTTTATCCGGCCACATTCACTTCTCAAATCTCAACATCCTTACTTCATTAAGACTCCTTATCATCCTAGGACTTGGCCCATTCGCTCTTATCCAGATCAATCCTTCTTGCAATAGCACTTAGCCGACCTGACTGACCGGCTCATGACCACTGGACAACCCATAGTATTTTTGGAAGAGCTGTGGACCGAACATAAACCTACGCTCGGCCCACTAATATTATTTTGGGCCCAAACACATTGACTCATATTTCAATTAACCGAACTGTTCATTTTTCTGTATCTGCCAAAACATCATGTTTTCAAAAAAGAAAATTTGAAAAATGAAATTTGGTGAGAAGAATAGAGCATAAACGACAATCGACTGTTAAATATAAATCTAAGGTGTATGGATTATGGTTGTCGGATTTTCATGTTGAGCCATTTATGAAAGTTGTAAAGCTTGTCATTATGAGTGATTGTATTCTTTTTACATTTTTAACACTTCTACATTAATTATTATGAATTTGTATTAATTTTGCAATCAAACAAAAAACTATTCATGAGAGTTTGAAGGGTTTTAAAAATGTAAACGACGATGTAACCATTGTCTAAGTGTAGAAGATGAATTACAAGCGTTTATATATTCTTTCACATTTTTCAACTTGTACATTAATTATTATGAATTTTTATATATTCTGAACTCCCCTAAAAACACTATTTGTGACGGTTAGTATGGTTTTAAAAATTCAAATGACGGTACCCATTATCAACATAGAGGATGTGACCACGAGCATTTACATATTTTTTTCATATTTTTTACACTTATAAATGATTTTTTTTAATACGCTTTGGTATTTTTAAATTGCTTTGTATTTTTAATGTGCTTTGGAAATATTTAATGCAATGGCTATCAAGAGCGTTTACATATTTTTCCACATTTTTTACACTTACAAATGAATTATTATGAATTTTTAAATACGCTTTGGTGTTTTTTAAATTGCTATGTAGTTTTAATGTACTTTGGAAATTTTTAATACTATGGCTATTGTAGTAATCAGTAAGTGTTTTTAGTAGTTTAAATTGATCAAACTAATTTTTTTTAATGAGTTGAAACGGGTTATTTTCGTGTAAATTATTTAAAAACTTGTTACCGAGTGATTCGATAAATAGTTATCGTATTAATCCAAAATCTTTTATTTCGTGTATAAAAGTACAAAAAATTGGTAGGTCTAGTTTCCTCCAAATGCTACGCATGAAGTCAAAAAGCTTGATGCAATATAAAAAATGGAACTTTAACGAAAAGCTCCCGGTACTGTTCACTTTAACGAAAAACCACATTTTTATACTAAAAAGTCAATCCTGATAGTATTCACTTTACCCTTTATTTTAGGGAGTTTTAACGAAAAGCCCACGGTACTGTTCACTTTAACGAAAAACCACATTTTCACACTAAAAAGTCAAACATGGTACTATTCACTTTACCCTTTATTTTGTCCTTATCATTAAAATTCAAAGTTTTCAAGCACTTTTCATTAGTTTTCCTTTTATTTTATCCTTATCATTAAAACTCAAAATCTTCAAGCCCTTCGCATTAGTTTTCTTATAAAAAACTTTTCACACAACCATAGGGTCAGTCGGCCTTCGACGACCGCACGCAACAGCACATAAGAAGACAGCCCCTAGAATTTGACCCATTGACCCCATAAAATATTTTAAAAAAGCACAAGCAGATAAAACTTGGCGCGGGGCCCATGGCTTTTAAGTTAAGCCGGTTTCCTGTTTGCTGAGTTTCCTGTTTGCTGAGTTTCCTGGGGCAGCAGAAGCTGTAAGCTGAAAGCTGTTTCAGTAGGCAGCTACCAGTTTTAAACCAAGTCTACCAAACCACTTTACCTAGCACGTGCTTTATTTCTTACCTAGAAAAATACACGAGGTAACTCCTACCACGCGTTAAGGATTGGCGTGAGGTGTACGCTCCCCCACCCAAAACAAGCTCCTCGACGTACTTTCTGCTTCAGCTGCTTAGGGCTGGTTTGGTATTGCTGTGCTTTGAAAAAAAACTGCTGTGAGAATAAGCTGTTGTGCTGTGAGAATAAGCGGCTGTGAAATAAAGGCAGTAGAGTGTTTGGTAAACTTTTTTGTGAAAGTGTTTTTGGAAAACAAAGCAGGATGATAGTGTGTCTTTTCATTAAAGGAGCACTGTAGCTCCGTGTGCTTTGAAAAAACTGGCTTTTTTTCAAAGCAGCAAATAGCAGCTTCAGCTTTTCCTTTGATTTTCAGCTTATTCTCACAACAGCTTCCAAAATAAGCCCTTTTTTTTCAGTTTACCAAACACAAAAATGACCCTCAGCTTTTTTTCACAGTGGCTTTTTTTAAAATCACCTCAATCCCAAACGGGGCCTTAGTCTGGTGTTTAAAAATGGTAAAAATATTAATATGCAAATTTATAAAAGTATTAAAGGATATATTGAATGTCGATATTGATATGTATTGCTTTCGATTAAAATGATGAAAATTTAAAATAAAATTTTAGAAATTGTCAAATATTAGTTTGGACTAAATATAAGAATTTTTCTGATATTTAACAGATGTGTCAGAAATATCGATTATATATGTCGATTTTAATCTAAACTTAAGAGTTTTTCCAATATAAAGTGAAGTTTAGACTTCATCCTCTATTACTGTATCGAAGAAATGTCAAACACTGGTCCAATCACACCCCGACACGCGTGTTTAAAAGTTTGAACAGTGAAAACGAAATTTTATTTAAACCTATGCAACTTCTTTTTACATCCAACTTACTGTATACACCCATATTATTTGTAATTAAACTATCAAAATCCCTTTAAACCTAAATTTATTACCTAAACTACGCTCACAAACCAAATTTATATGTAAATTTATTTTTGAACCTATTTAAAAAATCAAACTCCAAATATGAGTTATTCTGGATAATAATTGTCATTGAGTTGAGGGGCATTTTCATGAATGTGTCCAATATAATTGCCCGCACAATTCATGTTCTCTCTTACCAGACGGGAGAAGACTCTTTAACTAGTTGGTGAATCCATACATTTAAATCTAAGGAATTTTAATAAAAAGCTCTAGGTACTGTTCATTTAACGAAAAACCACATTTTTATACTAAAAAGTCAATCCTTGTACTATTGTTGACCCTAAAAACTACCAAGCCTACGTGGCGCGCAGGCCGAGTAATCTATAAGCTAACTACGTCCTTCGGTGAATGCGGGGTGTGCCAACTCGTCGGCCGAGCTCGGCCGATGAGTAAATTTGTTGATGTTGAGTTGGGTGCGCGGCTGACTTCTGCGTCTTGCGATTGCGGCTGAGGAAGGAAGGCGTCTCGGCCTCCTGGGTTCTCGAACCTGAAGACAAGGCTACTATTCTTACAAAGTTCACGAATCGCCGTCGTCGGATTCGGTCACAGTGATGTTATTCGTCAGAGTAAACTCACGCCGAATTGACACTAAAGTGTAAGGGCACAAATACTCAAAGCGAATATAAGTCTTAATAGTGAACGTGGTTCGGCCGTCTGAATGCCGAACTCTAAATCCCACTTGAGAGTATCCGATCATAAAACAACTCGGCGTGCAATGCGCCGAGCTCAGTAAACTGTAACACCTCACTTCGCCGAGAAGGCTGATGAGATGACCTCAATCAATAAGGATTCGGAAACCCTTCTCGACCGAGACTTGGATAGGTAACCGACCGTCCTCACCGCAGTGTTGTTGATGCCAACGGAAGATACTGCGAGTTCGGCCAATTCTACGATGACAGAGCTATCTATGCCGACTTAAGATATCACCGGTTGCTTTCACAGTGCTGTTGATGCCAACGGAAGATGTGTCAGCGAAAAGAGAAAATAAAAATCTCAAGAGTTGTTAAGAGGTTTTGCGCAGGGCAGTTGTGTGTTGAATTTGAGGTCCTTTTTTACGCTGCACAACCTCATGTATTTATAGTGAAGGTTAAACCCCACCGCTTGGCGCAGCTTGATACTCATAAAGAGTCCTATTTGAATTATATCTTGTGGAATTGCATCCGAACTGTGCGCTGCACTATCCTTTAGCCGAGGATCTCTAAGACAAACTAAAGCATATCCTTCAGCATAAGCCATAATACCACCGTGGACTTTTAGCCCATTTAAACCACCACCTTCGCATGCTAATCTCTGACGCATATACCAAAATGTTTATCCATATTTTAAATACATAATAATCACTTTGCAGCAGACTAAGCAACCAAATTGATCCCACCCACACATTTATACGCGGATCAACTTGGATTCATACGCCAAACATCTAGATCACTTCTGATACTATTAACTCAGAACACCTTTTTGTCTTTTGATTAAAATTCAAAGTATTCAAACCCTTTTAATTAGTTTTTCTTAGAATAAAAAGGATAAATCACATTTAAAGTTCAAGTGGAGAGTAAAAATATGATATATGGGTTCAAATAAAATTTATTAAATGAAAATATATAGTTGTATTTGTTTTGTATTTAATAGGGCAACATACCAAAGCGAAGTGCGAAAGCAAGGATTCCATATTTCATTGTCGTCGCTGAGAATTAAAAACAAGCACTCAGAAAAAGGCATATTCTTCCAGAGAGTCAAGTTTCGACGCCTCCCGTTTCGTTTCGTTCGTTTCGCTTCTTCTTCTTCGTCTTCTCCACGCAAAAAAGCAGAGAGCAATCAGCAGAGGCAGCACCAAGAAGCAGCGAAGATGCATTCGAATCACCTTCTTCTGGAAGAGCCAATACGGATGGCTTCGATTCTCGAGCCGTCCAAGGCTGTATGCAAACTCAAATCCCTAATCTCTATTTTTTCTTTTTGGTTCGGATTTGATTTCTGAATCGCTTTTTGTTTGTTTGTTAATGTAATAGTTTGGGTAATTTTTTGCAGACTTTTTTCCCCGCAATGACGAAGATTGTGGGTACGCTCGGCCCCAAATCGCGATCCGTGGAGGTTATCGCTTCCTGCCTCAATGCTGGAATGTCTGGTATGCAATTCTAAACTTTTGAATAGATTTTTAATTTTTTTTGTTGGGTTTTGTTTGATGGATTTGAATGGGTTGGGTTGGCAGTGGCCCGATTCGACTTCTCGTGGGGCAACCGGGAATATCACCAGGATACTCTGGAGAATCTCAAGGCCGCTGTTAAGAGTACTAAGAAGCTTTGCGCTGTATGTTTGTCTAATTTTTAAAGGAATTTTGATTTGTTGAATTATTTTGCTTGTCTGTTTGTATGCTAATTGACATGCATGCATGCCTTTGATTTTCAGTTGTAAACAGTTTAATAAATGAAATCTGAGAATCAAGGCATTCATTTTTTAATCTATATATCTTTGTTTTCCACCGAAACCCGATTTCGGGTAATCTTTTGCTTGTTTAGTTTTTGATTTTTGGACTATTTGAGTGTTCCTCAAGTGTATTTTGGACATCATTTTTTTGAAACAAATGGAAAAATTGCATATGAAATGCTAGCGGGACAAATCTTTGTTGTTTAACGTCTGAGATTGCCATCAAAATGTTTACTAACTGTATTTTTAACAACTATGATTTTCTCCTTTTTGTGGGATGAGTAAAAGAAGAATAAGGAACTGACTGCATTCTAATGTTTGGCTATTTTTCAGGTTATGTTGGACACTGTGGGTCCTGAGTTGCAAGTCGCCAACAAAACTGGGAATCCTATTGCACTCCTAGGAGATGGACTCGTTGTTCTGACGCCAGATCGCGGACAAGAACCATCCTCAGAGCTGTTGCCCATCAACTTCGATGGATTGGCAAAGGTTTGCCAGCACCTATCATTTTATCATGGCATGCATGACTTGGTTGAATATATAGACAAAATTGATGGATAGGTTGAAAACCTAGTCAATGTTAGGTTTAGGTCGTTTACTACTTATAATGCTGAAATCCTGTGGAGACATCCATAGCTTTAGACATTGCGTTTCACCAATAATGTGAGCTTGTAGTAACAATGACTAAAATTGATGAACTTAAACCTTGATTATGGGCTCAATGATGGCCTATGGTTTGGAGAACATTTCCCACTACCGTTTTCTCTTTCTTGTACATTCCCAGTAGATTTCTATTCAGCTGGTAATGCTTGAAATTATGGATCTCCTACGACAATAAGTAATTTGAGTGGCACCATCACAGTTTGAATTACGTGTTCATCATATGTGGAAAACGGAACCAGTGACCTACTTGTTCTCATGGTGACAGTAGAGATATGCAGCTGCAACTTGTCCAATTATGTTTATGAGTTGATTTCTGTTATTATTTTGTTTTAGCTTATGTTATTTATTCATTTTTTTTGTAGTAGTCCAGACTGAGATAAAATCTCCATAATATCACAAGTCAATCTTTAAATTGTTTTTGCAGGCGGTGAAGACGGGAGATACCATTTTTGTTGGTCAGTACCTGTTCACGGGAAGTGAAACGACTTCTGTATGGTTGGAGGTAAAACAAATATAATTGGAGAACTTCCCTGAAGTTCCTACACCCCTTAAACTGAAAGTTTCCACTGAAGAAAATCTTCACTATGGTCCAATTTTTCTGAGTCAATTAGTATATGGAGAAAACGAAAAGAACTTTACATAATCATGAAGGGAAGTTCAGAGGTCATGCATGGCTGATAGGTTTTATTTTCAATTGATCAGGTTTCTGAAATAAAAGGAGAAGATGTCGTTTGTTCCGTAAAGAATTCTGCAACATTGGCAGGTTCATTGTTCACTTTGCATGCATCTCAAATTCATATTGACCTGCCTACTCTTTCTGATCAAGATAATGAGGTAAGTTATTTGAACGTGCTGCCCTGACTTCTTTTAATAGGTTTATATAGTACGAATCAAGTCTCTATTAGTTCATTTTGGCTTGATGCCTTTACTGATTTATTGAGTGCTTGAATTCAATGCTTAATTCAGGTTATAAGTAGTTGGGGACTTCAAAACAAAATCGACTTCCTATCATTGTCATATACGAGGCATGCAGAAGATGTCCGCCACGTAAGTGTTATTCTAAGTTCCATGTCCTTGTATCAAGTCTCAACATCCGAATACTTTATATCATTTCGTCATTTTTGAAGTTGGTTGTGTGAATAACTTGAGTATTGTTAATGGTGTAATGCAGGCTCGTAAGTTCCTTAATAAGTTGGGCGACCTCGGTCAGACACAAATTTTTGCTAAGATTGAGAATATGGAGGTGAGATTCATCTGTTTTCAGTTCAGAATCTCAACTTTCTATGACAGTGCTGAGTAATGAATATTTATGTTTTTTTGTTTGTTTATATGCATTAGGGTTTAACCCATTTTGATGAGATTCTGCAAGAAGCTGATGGCATCATCCTATCCCGTGGGAACCTGGGCATTGATCTCCCACCAGAGAAGGTCATTTTTCTGAACTTTGAAGTTAGAAAATGTCACATTATTTATTTGTTTTAGAAGAAGTGAATAAACTTTTTTTTTCTTCTACAGGTCTTTTTATTTCAAAAGGCTGCCCTTTACAAGTGTAACATGGCTGGAAAGCCTGCTGTGGTTACTCGTGTTGTGGATAGTATGACTGACAACTTGAGGCCAACCCGTGCTGAAGCAACGGATGTTGCAAATGCTGTATTGGATGGTGCGTCCCTTTTTGACTCAACCCTTGCTTTAGAGACTACTTGTTAAGGCCTATTGAATGGGTTACCTTATTATCTGGTTGCATCTTCTATTTTCTTAGATATTCTCTTGTATTGGTTGTTACTGTTTGCCATTGTTTGCAAGTGTTCTGTTGACTGGAAAAATTTGTTCTTTGTTTCCCAACTTAATTTTCTTGTGGGTGCAGGAAGTGATGCAATTCTTCTGGGTGCTGAGACTCTTCGTGGTTTGTACCCTGTTGATACAATCTCCACTGTTGGTAGAATTTGTGCTGAGGTAATCTTTCACTTGTAATTTTATTCATTCTTTGTTTAGTAACTTTTTATATCAATGCTTATCATTTTAGTATTGAGGGTGATTTCCTGCTGGACATGTTATTAAATTGGCTTATCGCAAATGCTCTAAGTATCAAAACCACATTTTATGTTTCGTTTGCTTTACAAGGATAGTCTTTCCTAATTTTAATCCGTGCAGGCAGAGAAGGTTTTCAACCAAGACTTGTATTTTAAGAGGACTGTCAAATATGTTGGAGAGCCAATGACGCACTTGGAATCTATTGCGTCCTCCGCGGTATGATGTTAATATGTTGCTATTTTATGTTGCTTCCTTTTGTAGTTAGCATTCTGGTTGAAATTATTGCACGATTTTGTTTGGTACTTAAATTGCCAATGTCATCACTGTCCAGGTACGAGCAGCGATTAAGGTGAAGGCATCTGTTATTATTTGCTTCACTTCTTCAGGAAGGGCTGCGAGGTGTGTATTTGGTATCCTTGGAAATGCAAAGTTATCTGTTTGTAATTAATTTATTCTGATGGGCCCATTTGGCATCAATAAGACGATCAATTTATGCTTCTTTTTATGGGCGAATGTCCTCAATTTTTAAAAGTCATTATATTCTGCAGATTGATTGCAAAGTATCGACCCACAATGCCAGTTCTTTCAGTTGTCGTTCCCCGGCTCAAGACAAATCAGCTTAAGTGGAGCTTTACTGGAGCCTTTGAGGTGTGCCCTTGACTCCGAGTCGTTGATTAACTTCTAGCTCAATTACTGTTGTGAAGTTTATAACAATTCATGCTAATTTCTGGTTCTTTTTCCTAAACTTATTTGGAAGTGCATTTACATATGCAAAGTCTGATGTCTTGATGCTATGCAAAAGTTGAAGAAAAATAAGGATGTGTACCAGTTTAATCACGACGTTGCTAAACTTGAGTCATAAAAAGCTTTTAGATCTAATACAGAATTTAAACTTGATGTCAAAATCCAGGTGTATAGTTCAGTTATCTCGTTGTGAATTAACTCTATTATGCTTTATGGGAACGCCATTGTTAAGAATTCAATAAATTGTAGCTGTAATATGGCTAATTAATATCGCGCATGATCAGATTTAGTCCTAATGCGGGGTCTGCTCAATTTAAAGCTCGTTAAGAAGTCTGCATCTTAAAAGATGCATATTGCTTTTACTTGTTCTTGTATTGTTTGTTCTCATATCGTATTTTTCTAACTTGTTTTTATCAACAACATACCAATTTGCAGGCAAGGCAATCGCTTTTAGTCAGGGGTCTGTACCCCATGCTTGCTGATCCTCGACATCCTGTAAGTGTCTTATTCCAGTAAATTGTGGAGGTCGAATGTAAATTTGAGGTGCACGTAAGCTTCGATCGATCATCTTTCACTCAATTTGTTGTCCCGTCTATGATTTTGCAGGCCGAGTCTACCAGTGCAACAAACGAGTCAGTTCTGAAGGTTGCCCTTGATCATGGAAAGGCATCCGGAGTGGTGAAGTCACATGATCGAGTAGTCGTTTGCCAGAAAGTTGGTGATACCTCCGTGGTCAAGATTATAGAGCTTGAAGATTAGAATTCTTGTTTACCCTCTCATTTTGAAGAACAATTTCCTCTCTTTTTCTTTTCTCGTCGGGAAATGGACGACTCCCATATCGCCGGCGAGGTTTATATCCCGCCGGTTTTGGTTTTGGTTTTGGTTTTGGAGGCTTGGTAGTTGTTTAGACTTTGTACAAAAGGATTATACACCGAGGCACACCCCATCCCATTTTGTCAAAGTCGATCAAGTCTCCAATAGAGATGGTTTTTTGTTTGTGATATTTGTTTCGTTAATTTCAACTGAGAGATTGCTTAAATTGAATGTTTCAACCGTAACACAAGGTTCTAAAAGACGCTAGATTTTAGGAGGGGCCTATGGTCTAATCAAGGAAGGCAGTAGTCTGCGCTTATCGAAAATGTCTGAGGCGTCGCCTATAAAATAAACGTTTGCTACAAGTAAATCGCCCTGTATCCAAAATGCTCGAGAAACACTTTAAAACACAAGTGGGAATCTCAACTTTCGCATATAAACGTTTGCTATATATAACTTACAACTTACAACTACCCCGTCAGCGAAGATGGATCGCTTCTCTTGTTTGAAGAATTCTGTTGCTGCTGCTGATGAAGCTCCAGCTCCCTGCGGCGCACGAGCAACAGCATCCTCTCGTTCTCCAGCCGCCTTCTCTCGTTCTCAAGCTTGGCTCTCTCCATATCCCTTTCCTTCTTCCCACTGTACTTGATCCACTTTAGCCTCTGCTTCTCCAGCTCGAAAGCTTGGTATTGGTAGCTCACTTGCTGTTCCTCCAACCGTATCAGCCTTGTTTTCAACCACTGCTGCTTCTCCCACGGGGTCTTTGCCACATCTTGCATCACAACCCTCATCTCGCAGCTCAATTGCTGCATTAATTGGCTCGATGAGGAGGACCCCGCACTGCACCCTTCCTTTCTTGCCATTTTCCGCGGCGCTCTTTCATCATTGTTGTCATCCTCATCTTCGTGATTTCCATGCCCAATTTGACCTCTACAACCACCTCCAACCACCTCGTCTTCCTCTTCATCATCTTCGTCCTCAGAATCCTCCTCCTCCTCCTCCTCGTCTTCATCTTCGTCCTCGCCGCCACTTCCTCCGACAACCATTTTGGATCCCTCAGTCTCTGACCTTCCTGAATTGGCAACCGCTTGGGCATTTTCTGATGAATGAAAGCACCTCTGCTGCTGCTGCTGCTGCTGCTGCTGCGCTGGAATCTCAGACCGCTCTGTTGCCGCCTCCGGCGGGGAGTTATGCGCACCATTCGACGCGCCACCAACAGTTCCATGACCACAACTGTTATGATAAGCACACATTTCTCTGAAAAACAGGTGCTTCGAATTCAACAATTTACGAACTTCTTCCTTCATCTTTGGTGCCAAATCCATCTTTTCCAACAAGCCCTGATTCTCCACAACCTGGCAGGCCGTCCCCTTTCCAAGAATATCATTGACCCTCTTATACCTCTTGTTCAAGTCATTGAACTTATCCTCACACTGTTGAGGAGACACATAGAAACCCTTCTCCATCATAGCCCGGGACACCGATTTCCACTTCCCCTTCTTCTGCAGCAATCCACCAGCAGGCTTCTTCTTGCCCGTAGGATCAGGGCCATCGGACGCCTCATCACCAATGTAAAACACAGCCATGATCAGAAGCCTCACCATGGTGTCGGTCCACTTCATTCTCTGCCACGGCGATATCTTCCTCTTGTCATCGGCACCGAAACCGGGTTCGTCATCGTCACTCAGGGCAATCTGCTTGGATTTGGGGGCAACTGGGTAGCCCTGTTTCACAGATTGGTGAGGGTTTTGGTGGGGGTCAGGGTCATGGTGGGGGGCATAGGGAACCATTTGGGGTTGGTGCATAGGGTTGTGAGGGGTTTGGGGATTTGGGGGGTTTTGGGGATTTTGGTGCAAAGGCATTTCCAGGCCAAGCATTCCAGAAAACAGCCCATTTGCTTCCATTCCAAAATCTAATAAACTGCTCTTATTCTACAAATTTCACAAAAGATTAAAACTTTGTGACGAAAACCACGAACCCAGTTGAAACAAATGTTCTAATCTAATTTCCCCACTAAATATATCTTTCAATCCAATCGATTTTATAAGGAGAAAACTCACGCGCTGAACAAAACCCAGAACAAAAAAAATAAAATAAAAATACCCAATAATTGAAACCAAATTTGGACCAAAACCCAGAAAAGAAAACTGCCAAAAAGTACCAGAATCTGAGAGATTGGAACCGACTTGTTACATCAACATGTCCAGGGGCACATCCACGGATGGAAAGGAATGAGAGAAATTGGTCAGCTTCTGCAGAAATGTGTGGCAGAAGCAGAAGATAATGTAGAGAGAGAAGTGAGAGGAGAGAGAGAGAGAGGTTTGGTGGTGGTGGTGGTGGTGGAATAGATTGTGTGACATATTCAATGGAGAAGCGGTATGAGCTATATACAGAGAGCGGAGCAGCCGGTTTTAGTTTGGCAGGTTTTGTATGTGCAGAAGACAGCAGAAAACTGCCCATGGTTTTGCCTGCCTCTGCTTTGGAATGGAAAACCCACAGGTTTCTTTTCTTTTATCAATCTTATTAAGACGAGAGAGAGAGAGAGAGAGAGAGAGAGAGTAAGTGAATTACGTTTGTGCTGTGTATGGGTTAATTTGATATGGGCATGCCACGTACATTAGGTTGGTATTTTACTTTATTTTGATGTTGCAATAAATTAGTAGCCTAGTTAGTGAATATGCTTGTCTTGTGCAACTTTTAAAAGGTGCTAGGCGGTAGTAGATACCGAAGGAGTCTAGCATCTAAGCGGCATTTAGATAAAGTTTAGGAGTCGTTTAGGTGGTTTTTTAATTTTAATTAAATTTATTATATAACATATAAATAAGTGTTTATTTATTTTTAAAAAATACATAATTGTGTTGAAATATATAAATTGTAAAATAAAATGACATATAAATTATAAAGTATTATAACATATTGAAAACATGAGTACCAAACATATAATGAGTGTTTATTCAAGTATTCAACAAGTCTCTTACAATTTATTGTAAAAATAAAATGAAAAATAAAAATTTGATTTTTGTTTAAATGGGAGTTGAGACCTAGGCGAGTACTTAGGCAGGTTAACCGGATCTAGGCGCCCTTCTGTAATTTTCAAATGCATAGGGATTTTCGGATGGTACTAGCGCTATGCGAGGATTTTCGGGATAGTGGCAATGTTGCAATCTAAATAAATAGTACCAAAACATAATACAACTGCCAAATTTCCAATATTATCTTTTAATTTGTCAAATAACGATGGTTTATTAGAAATAAGTTTATCTTGTAACTGAATGTATATTCTTTTGACATTTTTTTCTTACACGTATTTTCACGTAATAAGAAAGTCGCAAAAAATATTCAATCAAAATGGGTAAAAGTCTCTCTTTATAAAGGACCAAATAAATCTTGTTTTGGCCAATACACAACCAACATTGGTTCTCGCTCTATCTGTCACTTTCGATTCGGTGTTTGAAGCTCCAAGGGCATGGAAGCTATTAGATAGTGTCCGCCACTACAAAGCTATGCGTCTCTTTGAGATGCCAAGAGGATGTCGAGTCGTGGCACAATTTTGTCGTTTCAATTTGATAGTATATTTAATTTCTAAAAATTTACTCGGAGTTTGTTTGTTTGGTTTCTTTTTCTTTAGGGAATTTTGCGCAAATACCATATGAACTTAAAAGTATGTGCGCCAATACCACATGAACTTTTAATTGTAGTTTTTTACCACATGAACTCTCTTGGTTGTTGGAATATACCACCTACCTTTACTTTCCTTCTATCTTGCCGTTAAAGCTTGTCACTTGAGAGGGGTATTTTCGTCAATTAACTTCATAGGCCTGGTTAGAATAAAATAGCTCCTAAATAAATGCCCCCACAAGTGATACGTTTTAATAGCAAAATGGATGGAAAGTAACGGTAGGTGGTAAATTCCAACAATTGATAAAGTTAAGGTGGTATTTGCCCACATGTTTTCAAGTTCAGGTGGTACTTGTGCAAAATTCCTTTTTCTTTAATAGAGTTCTTTCTTTTATTTTTCATATTGATGTTGTAACGTCCCGCCCCGAATATTTGCTTTATTTCAGAAAATAATAATATTAGTGATAGGCCCAAACTAAAACTCTTGTTTAGTTTGTTACCATTTCTTCCAATTCACTTCTAAATCTCCAAACATCTCACACTAATTTTAAAAAAAACAATATTTAATTCCCAAAAGCATAAGGTTAAATCTCTATTTATGCATACTTAATTCCATTCTTCACCTTACTTAGCTCAATTTCTCAAACAAGGATTTTATCTCAATTATTTAAACTACCAATTTATAGTGATTCTCTAATCACAGGCCTTGAATCCAGCCATACCAAATACGTATAATTTCTTCTCATACCAAAAGTATGATTTCATTCCCAATATATCACCTTTCTCTTTCATAGGTCAATTTCCATTAGAATCATGGTTAAACTTATTTTCGTGAATCAAATTTCATCACTCCAAACGATTTAATTCTTACTAAATTATCCATGTTGTTAATTACCAAAACATTCAATTAAATTATCAATTTATTTCCCCAAATTCTTCTATCAAACAACCTCTAAACAAAAGATTAATTCTCGAATATTTAAGGCTGCATCTAACGTTGTTAGACTGCCTACATACCCTTTAGTGGGATCAAGCCTTTCGTAGTTCACAAATTCAAATTTAACCTAATTACGAAATTCAAACAACTAACCATAAATAAACATCTATCTCCAAACAAGCGAATCACATCTAATGCTTATCAAACTTGATTTCAGAACATCAAAATTAATTTAAAAATATGGCGTCGGCTCACTGGCCATGAGCCGCCGCCGGTAGTGGTCAGCCGCCCAGAATCGCCGGAACATATCAACTACTTTTAAAAATTACCAAATTATACAGAAATGTAGATTTCAATAAGTGGAGCAACTTTCATACATGTGACCAAGACCAATTTGGCCTGAAAAGGCCTCAATTCGCCTCCAACCCGCCGGAACCTTATAATTTGGGTGTCCTCGATTTGACTCCATAGCAACTCCAACGCCCCCAAACTTGTTTGAGCCTTGTTCCTGGCCTTCAAAGGAGTGTTTTGGTAGTGGAAATTTGAGGATTTTGTTTCAGGATTTGAGGGATTTACGCCATGAACTCGAAGTGCTGCCGTCGGGTTTTCACCATTTTCTCACCTCATTTCTTTTAATTTTAGCTGAAAATGGAAGATGTAGGGTCACCAATTCAAGTTTAGGTGGTGGCTACATTCAATTCGCCAAAAAAATCACTATAACGGAGTCAGAGAACCCCTTAATCCCGTTGGGTCGGGTTGCGGTCAGGAAGGGGGTTCGATCCCCTCCTTCTCTACTCCCTCCTTTCCCCTCCTTTTCTCCTTTCCTGATTGGCCATCCCCGTCTAGATTCCTTCTCCCTTTTCTCCTTTCTATTATTTTCTTTTAATCACAACCGTCCATCATTTATTTTTCCTTTCATCACAGCCACATTCGTGGCATAACTCATTGCTCCAGATTTTCTGGAGCCTTCTAAATGGAAATAAAATTACCATAATATCTCTAGCTTTAAACGTTAATAACTTCTTCGCTATAACTCCGTTTCACAAACGGTTTGCGCCTAAGCGTTCGTGAGATCGAGCTCTATTCAAAAATATAAATTGTGACCTCGAAAGGTCTATAGATTTTAAATAGCTAATTTCCAAACTATAAACCTCGTAACTTGTTTAATTTAAAACTAAACTCACATAAATTATTATAATTCTCAAGAATTCATATAAAAGCTCAACAATACAAATATGTAGATTATCATAATATCTGAAAAAAAAACTTTAAAAGTTCTCGATTAAATTCTTCATAATCATAAATTGATTTATTTTCAATTTTCCCACATATCCCTAATTATGAATATATAAGTCATATATTTAAATTTTCAGGGTATTACATTCACCCCCCGTTAAAATAAATCACGTCCCCGAGATTTCAACCGTCGCCTTACGAGAAGGACTAAAACTATTTCCACCATTTCTTTTATGGTGAATACAATTAAAATCTCCATCTACAATTTTATTCAAGTTGAAAATAAATAAATAAACGAAGAATTCATTGCGATTCTCACAACCACATTCTTTGGTAAGGAAAAGTATCAGAACTTCTAGGCACATACATTGGCAAAATAAATATCCGAAATCCCAGTCACACTAATTGGAATTTTAAATTATAATCATGGATAATACCACTTACCCTTACTTTTAACAATACCAATATAAAAAAATACTCAATATTGGCAGCATAAATCTTATAAATTTCCAGCCATAACTATCCTCGGCCAATTAAATATCAAAATTCTAAGTCACCCATTAGTACCTAGTAGAATCTCAAAATTTCAAGCCAAAACTTTATAATTGACAAACCAAATATCAAAAAAATTTCAACCAAATTCATTGGAAATTTTCAATCACACTCACTGGTTAATGGAAGGAAGATTAAAAACCAAATTCGCAACACCACTTACATAAATTCTCATTCTATGGTTCCTTTCATTTCCGCAATTAACTAAATTGCCCATAGTAAAAATTTGAAGCCTTTTAAATCTTTCTTTCAATCGTTTTTCTTCTTAATTTTACTTCAAAGTGCAGCCACAAATATAATAAATGAGTGACTCGCATTCATCAATTAAAAGAGAAAATTTAAATTCATCAATTAAAAGAGAAAATTTAAATATGTTAAACTCTATTGGCCAACAAACTAAACCTTATTTATCACATGGCCACAAGAATAAGTGCTCGTCATCACTTTGGTTCGCAATAGCCAATTCAACACTGAAAATTCATAACTGAGGTAACCAAACCAATCGAAATTATAATTACAAACTTCCCCATCAATTCTAGCTGTAATCGTCAGTGGCCAAGAAATTATCACAATGTCAAACCAAACCACTAAAGGTGACATTAGCAAAAATTTCAACAAAAATCATTGTCACTATAATAGAATAAAGATCTGCAATTTTCGTTACCATGGAATGAAATCAAAATCTCATTTCTTGATTTCCTTCGTTTCCGCAATTTACTTAATTACTCAGGGCAAAATTTAAAACCTTATCTTATCTTTTCTTTCTTTTCCTTCCCGTTGTTTCATGAACGGCATGGGAACCAAATATATATACGTTCTTGAACTCTTTCTAGGAGAGCCTCCCACACAAGAGCATGAACTAGACAGAGAGCTCCAAAAGCTATTTAAGGACAACTAAACGCCCTAATTATAAAGAAACCAAAGCTTGAAATTAAACATGCATCAATCAATCAAGGATATTGGTTGAACTTGAGAATATGTTCATCTATTGTATTTGAACTTAAGGCATCCATAATCACACACACATGGCATGCATTGCATTTTGTTATTAACCATATGTGCAGATAATACGAAATATTTCTCTAACAAAATTCAAACAATGCACATATAGGCACAATCATATTGATTAGAGCCAATATTTTTCTATTAAGCTAATAGTGGTCCAATTTTTTTCTTCTCTCACATTGACAAAATCAAATGTCAAATTCCAAGCCATGACTATCGTAGCTAACAACAAAATGCAATAGATTGTCTGCACATATGGTTAATAACAAAATGCAATAGATTGTCCATCTGTCTGAGGATGATAAGCAGTGCTATAAATCAATTTCATACCAAGAGCTTCCTAAAAAGCTATCCAAAACTTAGAAGTAAATCTTGGATCTCGATCAGAAATAATATTCACTGGAACTCCATGATACTTCACAATCTTTGTGATGAACAACTTAGCCAATTTATTCAGAGGATACTTCTCCCTCACTGGAATGAATTGTGCTGACTTGGTAAGCCGATCTACAATCACCCAAACACCATCGAATCCATTATGAGTACGTGGGAGTTTATACACAAAATCCATAGTTATATTTTCCCATTTCCACTGAGGAACATGAAGTGGTTGCATCGGACCAAAAGGCTTCTTTCTTTCAGCTTTGACTTGCTGACAAACAATACACCTACTTACATACTCTGCAATTTCCCTCTTCATACCCGGCCAATAATAAAATGGTCGAATGGTATGGTACATCTTAGTTCCTCTTGGGTGCATTGCATAAGCCGAACAATGTGCTTCATCCAAAATTTCTTTCTTTAGTTCCTCGTTATTCGGCACATACATTCTATTATCTTGCATAAGCATGCCATCCGATTCCTGAATCTTGAGGTCTTTCTTTTTCCCTTCACTTCTCAACTGAATCAATTCTTGAATCTCCTCATCAACCAACTGAGCTTCGAGTACACGATCCACCAAAACTGGCCTGACTTGGAAACTAGCAAGAAAAGCTTATCTTCGCTCTTCCATTTCCAACTTTACTCCAGTAGCTCTCAAATCTGCAAGAAGAGGAACACGGCAAGCATACAAGGCATTAAGTCGACCTTGAGGTTTTCTACTTAGTGCATCAGCTACCACATTGGCACGACCCGGATGGTACTCAATAGTGCAGTCATAATCACTTAGCAACTCCATCCATCTTCGCTGACGAAGATTAAGATCATGCTGAGTGAAAAGATACTGAAGACTCTTATGATCTGTGAAGATCTTACATTTCTCACCATAGAGATAATGCCTCCAAATCTTCAAAGCAAAAACAATGGCTGCTAACTCAAGATCGTGAGTATGATAATTCCTTTCATGAATCTTCAACTGTCGAGAAGCATAGGCGATCACTCTATTATGCTGCATCAAAACACATCCCAAACCATTCAAGGAAGCATCATTATAAATCTCATAGTTACCACTATCGTCAGGAAGTACCAAAACTGGAGCGTGAGTGAGGCAATGTTTCAGCTACTGGAAACTTTGCTCACAACTCTCATCCCATACAAACTTAACATCCTTCCTGGTTAACTTCGTTAGTGGTAATGCAATCATAGAAAAATCTTGAACAAACCGTCGATAATAACCTGCTAGACCAAGAAAACTCCGTACCTCGGTGACGGTTCGTGGTTGTTCCCAATTCTCCACTACTGCTATCTTTTGAGGATCAACTTGAATTCCTTTTTTCGATACTACATGTCCCAAAAATGCCACTTGATTAAACCAAAACTGGCATTTACTAAACTTGGCATACAACTGATGTTCCCTCAATTTCTTTAGTACCAAGTTAAGATGTCGAATATGATCTGCTTTCGACTTAGAGTATACCAGGATATCATCAATAAAAACAATGACAAACCTATCAAGATATTGCTGGAATACTTCATTCATCAACCTCATGAAAGCTGCAAGTGCATTAGTCAATCCAAATGGCATTACCAAAAACTCATAATGTCCATAACGGGTTCTGAAAGCCGTTTTAGGTACATCATCATCTTTAATCTTCAACTGGTAATAACCAGATCTCAAATCAATCTTAGAGAACACACATGCACCTTTAAGCTGATCAAACAAATCATCAATACGAGGCAATGGATAACGGTTTTTAATCGTTACCCAATTCAATTGCCTGTAATCTATACATAATCTCAATGTTCCATCTTTCTTTCTTACAAACAATACCGGAGCTCCCCAAGGTGAAGTACTAGGTTGAATGAAACCTTTATCAGTTAATTCCTGTAACTGAATTTTTAGCTCTCTTAATTCAGCTGGAGCCATTCTATATGGAGTCAAAGATATAGAATCCGTACCTGGAAGTAAATCAATCGAAAACTCCACGTCTCTGTCTGGCGGCAATCCAGGCAAATCATCTGGGAATACATCAGGATAGTGTCTGACTACTCCAACTTCCTCAATACTGCTAGGAGTAACATCATTTAACATCACATGTGCTAAGTATCCTTGACAACCTTTCGATAACAACTTTTTTGCTCTCATGGCAGAAATAACACCATGTCTCACCCCACTTCTTTCACCCACAAAAGTAACCTCTGGTAGTCCAGGACGAAGAAAAGTAACTGATTTCCCTTAACAATCAATATGGGCACGATTATAATGCAACCAATCTGCCCTTATAATCACATCAAAATCCACAATATCTAACGGGATAAGATTAGCTGGCATAACTACACCATCTACCATCACTGGACACCATGGATAAACACTATCAACATAACACTTGTCTCCTCTAGGCATAGCAAACTCTAAATCAAATCCTAGAGGTGTAGGGTGAGGTTGTGTCATTTGAGCAAACGTATGAGAAATCACAGAATGGGTAGCACCAC
Organism: Malus fusca; assembly: GCA_035220775.1. Taxonomy (NCBI): domain Eukaryota; kingdom Viridiplantae; phylum Streptophyta; class Magnoliopsida; order Rosales; family Rosaceae; genus Malus; species Malus fusca. Next base: position 15,876,789 of record CM069072.1, read on the forward strand.
AATCAATCAAAACTCTAGCAAAGTGACCAATGATGTTTAACGTACCCATAATCAAGTCTGGATGGTTCTGAGCATCCTGCAGTGAGATGTGATTAACACGTCCATGAGCTTGCTGTCGTCCACCACGACCTCTGCTACCTTGATTACTTCGCTCTTGAGAAGTGCGTCCCTGACCTGACTGACTAGCTTGCCTAGACGGTCCTGCACCGCTGGCAGCAACCTCTCCCTGACGGGGCTGATTTCCCTGATGCCACTGAGATCCACTAGCTGGCATGGAAGAATATGAAGAATAACCTCCAGGATCTTGGGAATACCCACTCTGAGAATAAAGATCCTGGGCATACTGATACTGTCCGGACGCATAGGGAGCAGCATCACCCTGATAGTGGTAAGCACCACCACGACCCGTCTGACCATAACTGCCTAATCCATAACTCTACTGTACATGTGCTGGAGGTGGCATAGCAGACTGCTGAGGTCTCTGCTGACTCTGGGGACACTGAGCAACTCTATGTCCCATCTGCCCACAAGTAAAACAACCACCACCACCACCACTTCTCCTACACTCTCCATGATGCCTGAAGTTACATCGACGACACAACGGAGCACCTGAACCACCAGCTCCACTAAAATCTCTCGGCCTCTGAAATCTGGGTCCACCAACAAATCTTCCACCTCTCATCGGGCCTGTCACACTAAATCCTCCACTGGAAGAACTCGAGCTCGCCCCACTTTTCTTGAAATTCTGCGTCCTACAGGGTCCCGGAATGGAGATACCTTTTCCCCTGTCATCTCTCCTTTGAGTATCATTCTTCTCTTCATCATCATCACTGTTACTGGGAGGTTATCGGAATCCTCCATCCGAACCAAGATCTCAGAAAACTCATGATAATCGGCGCAAGGAAGTGTACTAGCAAAAGTCCGTCATTTCCTCTTAGTTCCCAACTTAAAGCGGCAAAGCATCTCCACCTGATTACCAGCTGTATCAGGATCATAACGAGACAAGTCTGTAAATTTCCTGTAGTACTCATGCGCCGTCATATTCTTTTGCTTCAGTCGGGCGAATTCTTGCTTCTTACGGTCGATGTACTTTGGAGGGACAAATCTCTTCTTAAAATTCTCCTTAAATACCTCACAATCAGATGCCATCTCTGGTGACATAAACTGAGCCTGATTCTTCCACTAACCTGCTGGCTCTCGTCCCAAAAACCATGTAGTGGTCTCAACCCATCTGTTAGCATGAAGGTTTCCCTGACTCTGCATCACCTGAAAAGTTTTCTTAATGTGGTCTAACCACTTTTCTGCCCCTTCGTGACCCTCGTTACCCATGAAGCGCTCTAACTTCAGATTATACATGGTCTCCAACGGTGTTCTCTGAGGAGGAGGAGGACATATTGCATTCTGAAAAGCATGAGCCATTACTTCCCCTAATTGAGCTATATCAGGGAAGTTAGACTCAGAAGTACGACGTGGTTCCCTACGAGGCGGCATAGTTCTGACAGAAGACACCAAAAGATCATTAGAGCATTAACAATTATATAGGACTGCAACCTAGGCTCTGATACCAAACTGACACACCCCGATCCTAGAATCAAGGCGTGCTGGCCATCACGTGGGCGTGACGTAACCATAAATGCGGTGCGGAAGCAAAGATAAGAGAATTATGAAGGAATCAAAACCAACTACTAGCAATAATAACCAAATAGCATGCTAGAGTGAGTTAAAGTGTGGACACACACATAAATAGAGCTTAAGAACTAGGTGCAGTCAAGTAGGACTATAATCAAATTACAACACCCGCAGGTGAGTCCTACATGCAGGAAGTCTGTCAGAACGCCGAAGAAAAACCTCGTGAGCCACCAACTGCTAACTAGAACCTGGAGGGGCGAAAAACAAGATTTAGTGGGTCAGTAAAACAAAGCTTTTCGAAAACCTTTCATTTAAAACATTTCTAACCCCTCGCTGTAAAACCTGTATATTTTCCCAGAAAATAGCATAATAGCATATAACTTTTCAAATATCTCAAATCATCACTCTTTCTCAAAACCATAAAGTATGCCATGCTATAAATGTCAAAACAGAATGAATGATGCATCAATGTAACAGGTGACATAATGAATTAACCGGAGACCCTGCAGTTGGTCCTGTGCGGTTAATTTTATAGCTCAACATCCAATCCAACCGGAGTCACCTCGGTGACCTGTACGGCACTACACTGCATATAAGTCGGAACTACCTGAAGTAGTCTGTACGACATGAATGGTGTAATAATACGCTCTAGTGCTTCTCTCATCAATCATCTGTGCACATAATCGAAAGTCACCTACTAGTCGGAACCACCTCGGTTGTCTGTACGACTAGTATGTCGGAACCCTTTCATGGTCTGTACGACATGTCGGAACCCTCTCATGGTTTGTACGACATGAACCTACTTGGATCCAAGGTGAGTGCGGTGCAGGTGAATAATATAAGCACTAACACCATGGTTGCAGGTTATGAGCTATCCACATAATATACATCATCAACAATGCACATGAATAACATAAAACTCACCTGATACTCACCTGTGCGTCGACAGCACCAATTCACATATATATATGCATCAATTATCAATTCATATAACTCATATCGTTCATATCATTCATATCATTCATATCATGCATGCATGGCATTTTAGAAACATACTTTCATTAAAACTCAATTTATGGGAAAATTCATAGTATATATGTATAAATAGAAAGTAATGCCCACTCACTGATAAGTGGAAGGGTCGTAGCCCCCGTGACGCCCCTGGATGCGCTCGTCCTATATGCGAAATAACTATAAAAACGTTATTTTAAAGCATATAACCAACAATTCTTAATAACTTCTCATACGGTGCTCAAATTGTGTATATGAATATACCACAGTGACCTACTCGACGTCACGGACGTCGACAAATTTTAAAAATAATTTTTGGGCTTGTCACGCGCCCCCACGCGCCAGGAAGGGCACGGGCCTACGCGCCTCACGCGCATCATCGTCCTCAACCAGTGGCCGGACTGGTTTTTCTGGTGGCCGGAAACTAGGCAATTTTCAAACGCCTTGTTCTCCTTCGTTTCTCAACCATTTTTCACGCATTTTATATCAATTTGAAGCCTTCAACATGTAGTTTGACGCTATACTACTTTAAGGCTCTAAAATCCACTAGATTTTACCTGAGAAAGCTCGATAATCCGGCCAAATTTGAAAAACTCCGATCTTGGTCCTCCGACGTCCAAATTCTACCAACGAAGCACTCCGAGCTTCATTGGGACCTCACTAAGCTCACTATAAGCTTAGAATTCCCTGAAAATCGACATATTACGATTGCATGAATAATGCACATTTTCGGGGTTCGGGTTTCACGTGATATCGAGGGTTTCACGTTCTAAAAATTGTACCAATGAACTCACAAGGTTACTAGGAGTTCAAATCTTACCTTAGAACCTTCGATCCGTGAAGAAATGGGAGGTTCCTAGCTTGTCTGTACGTGCACAGTGCACGTGAAGCAGAAAAATCGAGAGGAGAGAGAGAGAGACACGGGGGAGGGAGAGAGAGAAGGATGTGTGTGTGTGTGGTCCATCACAACCCCTCACCATCCATTTCAATTTTAATCCCTAACCACACAAAAATACAACCTTATTTTTAATCCAACTTAATTTATTTTCCAAAAACTTAGGAAATAGGAAATATTCAAAACATGTCACACACACTTACCTTAGTAACGTCAAAGGTACTTTCGTCCTTTCACGTCCTTAATAAGAAAATCTCGGAACGGGCTGTGACATTTTTAGTTAAGAGACTATTTTATTTTTCTAATTGAGTTAAAATTGATGAATCATTTCATCAATTTTCTCATATTTAAAACTTAGTTGGAAATTGAAATACTACACTACGTGGTAAGTAACTAACGGTGGGGAGCGAAAGTGCATCCTCCCTCCCACCCCTCAGCTCCTCCGTCCCTCCCAACTTTCCCCGACTTTCCCACCCCTGCAAAATTTTCCTGGAAAATTTGACAGACGAAAATACCCATCACAAACCCAAAAACCCATGCTAGAATTTCCCACTACACTTCACTTTCTCACTAACCAAACACTCCAAATACCCACACAACCCCCACCATCTTCCTCAAAACCCTAAAAAAACCCACCCTTCCATTTCTTCTGTTCTGCACCCTATAATTGTATCTGCAGCGAACGCCATGGCCTGATTGAGGCACAACAGTGTCTGTAAATACAGTGAAATCTAGGAGAAGAAGATATGGGGGCTTCGCTCTCGAACCTGACGGAGGGGACGAATGGGTCGGGTCATGGACCGGGTCTTGGCGACATACCCGAGAGCTGTGTGGCCTGCGTGTTCATGTACCTGACTCCTCCTGAGATTTGCAATCTTGCGAGGCTCAACAGGGCGTTTCGCGGTGCGGCGTCGTCTGATTCGGTTTGGGAATCCAAGTTGCCCCCAAATTACCATGATCTACTCGATTTGGTGCCTCCTCAGAGGTACCAAAACCGCTCGAAAAAGGACATCTTTGCTATGCTCTCCCGCCCTGTACCCTTCGACGATGGCAATAAGGTGTGTTTGTAATTGGGAACTAGGGTTTTGGGTGATTTCTTAGGGTAATTTTGCAATTAGGGGTTTTGGGTTTGGTGGAATATGACTGAATTTGCTCATTTTTTGGATGTGTTTGGTGGGTTTTGCAGGTGGTATGGATAGACACTGTCACAGGAAGGGTTTGTATGTCGGTTTCTGCCAAAGGGATGGCGATAACTGGGATTGAAGATAGGCGATACTGGAACTGGGTTCCTACTGAAGAATCTAGGTTAGCTAATTATCTGTCATCTACTAGTTTGTGCTTTTGATATGCATGGTTTGTTCACTTTCTTTGTTTTGGAGTACATGTTTTAGGTTTTGAAAATTTAATTAAGCTTACGCTCATTCGGTAAGTTTTCTTTGTTTGTTTATTTATGAAGTTTTTTGGCATTGAGTAGTTATATTGACCAAATGAGGGGAGAAATCACAAATTCTCAAGGAAATGATGTTCGTGCTTGAATGATGATTATATCTTTTGTTTCATCAGGACACTATTTCTTGCCATTTGGGTTCTTTGGCCTTCTCTAATAACTTGTTAGAACATTTGGTAATGAGGGATTTGAACTTGAGGCATCTATTTCTAAATGGTTGCCATCTAGGTTATGCCTGTCACAAAATTAGTCTCAAAAGAGAACCATTGCATCCATCTTAAAGGATCGTGCACTCACATGGTGTGAGCACCAGTTGAGTGCTAAGCAAAAGTTTGGCTCACACGAGTGGTGGTCTTGTAGGTTTTCCTACTAAGTTTGTATTTTATTGTAGTTGAATGCAAATTTGTCTCCCACATGTAATGGAAATGCTATATATATCAGGGAGGTGAAAGAAAATATTGTGAATACGGGAAGGAAAGATGTGGAAGTCTTTCATGGTACTGTGGACATCTTTCTTATGTGGGAGCAGATTGCCCATGGGCTAAGATTAGGTTTCTATAGGTGCACTTCCATTTTATAATTAGTGCATGTGCTAATTTTGTGGATTGGAGTCTGGTGAACTATGTCATTATTGGGTTTGACATGTATTTGATGCAAATGTTTAGAGGATGCATAAAAGAATAAAAATTTGAATCTTTATAGAAGTCCGTAGAAATAGCTGAATTTACAATTTGCAAACCTGAGTTTCTAATTTGTAATCATTGTTGGTAGATTCTCTGTTGTTGTAGCAAATTATGTCTTTGCTTGGTTGTTTTATATTTTGAGAACGCTTCTCCATATGATCTTTTTTGTGACTGGCATGATGTTGTCAGTTAATTGGTCATCTGATATAATTACACAGTGCATGGCATGTCAGATGGAAAACTATGGTCCAACTATTCTATATCATTGTATTTCTGTACATTGGGAGGATCAGCTGAGATCACGTTATTCTAGTGACCACTGGGGATTTAAGATGTCTTTCTAGCTTAGAATATTCTAAGTTGGATGCAATAAGCCTTAAACCCGCAAGTTTTTATCCTTTAGGAAAATATGTATAAAAAGTCAGATAAGCAAGTGATGCTACTTATTTCATGATGTTCTATATTCAACATGTTCTGTAACTGGTTTTATTGGTTTTTGTAGGGAATTTCTCGTTTGCATACCACTCATACATCAGTTAACCCAAAATAGATTCCTATCTTAATTTTCTGCTGGTTTGGGAATCTAATCCAAAACCTGTATGTTATGATCTTTATTTTGCCCAAAGTGAAACTGGTCAGCTTTATTAAAATGGCTGGCTATGGTTTCATTCGAGGAGAGAACAAATGCAATTAGTAAATTGCAGTTGGAATACAAGGTTTGTTGTTAGCTAAGGGTGCGTTTGTTGCACCGGACTGTCTTGGACTAGAGGACTAGACTAGCTGCAGGGTCTTTTTTTTTTTTTTTTTTTTTTTTTGAAAACTAATGAAAATTCTAGTTAACATTAGCCAATTGTCATTTTTAATTTACTTTTGCCTTTAAAAAACGAATATTATTATGTCATTCCATAAAAAACTATCTTCTACCATTGGAAGAAGAGAACCGACTCACAAACCAACCACATTTCTCAAACTTCTGGATTCCCTTTTCTTTTGTCAATCTCTCTCTCACTCTTCACTTCCTCTCACAATCAACTACACCCACTTCAAATCCCACGGCAAGCTCATCCCACTTGCCGCCGACAATCAACATCACCCACTTCAAATCCCACGACAAGCTCCTCCCACTCGCCGCCGACAATCAACATCACCCACTTCACATCTCACGACAAGCTGAAATTGTGCAGAGGCTTCGTCCTCTTGGTTACCCATCGCCATGGACTTTGCTGCCTCTGTTTCTCACACCTCGGAATTTTTTGGGAAGAGGGAAGAATTTTTATTGGGATTGTTGCTTTCGTTTTGCTTTTTTGTTTCGGATATGGGCATGGGTGGGCTAGGTTTCAAATCTGGGTTTAAGATCTGGGCATGGAGGCAAATGGAGTTGCAGAGAGGCATGCTTGTAGACGACACTATTGCACACAACGCAAGTTCGAAGACGGGATTAGCAATCCCAAACGTTTTGAGGGGCCTCGCTAAGACCACGCAGTGAAGGACTTAGTCAGCACGAGTCCGACTTAGTCCCATTAAACTTTGTCCCGCTTGCACCAAACACTGGACTAGTAAGCCAGTCTAGTCCAATGAAACTTAAGAAGGTCAAACAAACGGGCCCTAAATGTACAATATTTCCTATATTATGGAGTTTTTCTTTACTAGAAACACACCCGTGATACCTTAATATTAGATATATTGTGAATGTACAGATATATAGTTCACTGGATAGTGCACTCCCAAACTAGGAATGCAGCCTAGGTGAAACTGGAGGTATAAAAGATCAGAGCCTAAAAGTCTAAAGTACAAAATATCAATCGAATTTTAGTTGCTCTTGACATAGTTGAGTTAAGTCAGGGTCTTCTAGAAATCAAGGTTAATCATGGAAGTAGAAAATGTTCTACTTGCCCGTTCAAATTCCGTCCTATCTTTCGATTCTCTCCATCCAAGTGTATCCTGTAATTTTTTTTTATAAATTTATAAATTTTTTATTTATTTTACAAGGGGTCTGTGTGGTCCATATGGCCAACTAGAAACTTTTCAAGGTCAGTGGAGATTCGGGTTGGCCTATGTCAAACTGGAAAGGGTTTCTTTCTGCAGGGTTTCTTATGTACTGGTTTCTTGTGCGGAATCAGAAATGCCAATGTAGTTGTCACAAGACCAGATAGATAGCTTATGCTTTTCTTGGACTGGGGCTGCCACTATTGATGTTTTGCGTTTTTAATTCTTTTATATCAATGTATGGTTAATAATATTCTCTTTTGGGTCAGTTATCATAATTAAACCATTAATTGTAAGTTACACCAGCTTGCTGTTAATTCATTATTTCTTCATTTTTGCTCTGTTTTTTATAGTTGTTGATGGTCCGCGTGCTCTGTTCTTTATTTGCAGGTTTCAGGTTGTGGCTTATTTACAGCAAATATGGTGGTTTGAAGTAGATGGGGTGGTGAAGTTTCCTTTTCCTGCTGATATCTACACTTTATCTTTCAGGCTTCACATTGGAAGATTCTCAAAAAGATTGGGACGACGTGTCTGCAACTTTGAGCACACCCACGGTTGGGATATAAAGCCTGTGCGATTTGAGTTGTCGACTTCAGATGGACAGCAAGCATCGTATGAATGCTGCTTGGATGAAATCGAACATGGGGATGCATATGGAAACCATAAGCGCGGATGCTGGGTTGAGTACAGAGTTGGTGAATTTACTGTCACCGATACCGATCCAGTAACAGAAGTCAAATTTTCCATGAAACAGATTGATTGCACACATTCAAAGGGTGGGCTATGCGTGGATTCTGTGTCTATCGTCCCCAGTGATTTGAAAGAGCATAAAAGAAGAGGGGTCTGGAAGTAAGCCGAGTGCTGAACAGGGAAGTTGTTCATTCACATCAGCGATCCCACAAGATTGAAGCCGGGAAGTTGTTCATTCACATCAGCGATCCCCGTAAGGTGTTCTGGAGGATGTCATCTTATTTGGTTTTTGCAGTAGGTTTGTGTCCTCTATGGTTTGTGTAACCTCAGTTCATGTATGTGATCCAAGTTTTGTTCCATACACACCTTTGCAGATTAGGTTGAGTGAATACACTTTGGTATTACCTTGTGTTTGTCAGTTGCTCACTGTAAAGCATTTCGTAACCTAGATATATGCGATGCCTCTTAACACTGTTTCCATTGATTTCATAGATATTAGATTATTGGAGAATCATGGAAATAATTTCCTGTTAATTCGTAATTGTATGTCATCTAGAGAGTACAACAACAATCAGGTTTTATCCTATTAAGTGCAGTCGTTATATAAATGCTAGAACGTCACTGTACTCATGTCTTCCGTTAACTCGAAGTCCTCCATATTTTTTCTTGAAGTTGCTTTTCGAGTCTTTTCAGGTCTCTCTCTATTCTTTTTGCCCTGAACTTTCATCTCATAGTTGCATCTTTTAACCAGAGCATCTGTAGGTTTTCGGTTCAACTGTCTACAGGGCCGGTCTAGAGATTTTTGAGGCCCGGGGCGACGCTAAAAAATATGCCTTAACTTCACATAAGAAAATTATTTATTTTCACATAAAAGACATCGATAAAATTATATTTAGAAAAACATTTCAAACTCAATAAAAACACATAAAGACTAATTTATTTGGTATCAAGAGAAGGAAACTAAAAAACTCATGGCTTACAAGTAGATAAATGAGTTTTGTTTTCCATCTGAACTTTTAAAGTGTTTTTGTATAAATCGTGAGATGTTTTTTCTTATTTACTAACCTTGTCAATATGGGACTAAAAACATAATAATGTTTTCGAGTCTTTAATTGATATGTATAAGTAATGAATGGGCACTAAATTAAACCTTATAATGACACGTCATATGATTTGTAAATTTGCTCTAAAAATTTGGTCTACGCATTACTGTTTGTTGAATATTAGACTTGAATTGGAACGAATATTTAAAAATAGCAACCCATATAGCTACTAGATAGTAACTAAAAATAAATTAACAACCAAATAAAATTTTGTTAAAATTGAAAAGAATAAACACGCACATAGCATTTCAAACTTAGGACTTCTCGTTAATTTTAAACAACAAAAATCATTGCTTTTAATTAAACTTCTTGAGTATTTAACCAAATTTTATAAATTTATACTCTTATGAAAAAAAAATTGTAAAAATTGGAAAGTAAATAAGCACATGTGGTGTTTTGAACTCAAGACCTTCTCATTAATTTCAAATTACAAAACTACCTCTTCTAGTTAAATTCCTTTGTCATTAAACCAACTTTTTTAAATTTATACTCTTATAAAAACATATATAAATATACCACCCGAATAATTTTGGTGCCCCCAATTTTTTTGGGCCCTGGACGGTCGCCCTGCTTGCACTGGGCTTGGGCCGGCCCTGACTGTCTAAACTACCTTAACCAATTTCCTCTCATCTTATCTTTAATTGCACCAAATTAGAAAAGTACAAAGTCTCATTCATCCCTAACAATAACGTATTTTCACTGTATAAACTTCATTATCAGAACCATGCAATTTTTTAAATCCTCCTTCGAAAATCTAAAAAAATAAAGCATTTAAATGGGATATTGTTTAGTAATTCAAATGTATCAAATTAAATAAATGGTTCATCAAGCCGTCGGTTTGTTTCATACATTTGAATAATTAAACGAACTCTAATTAAATTTTTTTTTTGTAGCAATGACCTTCAAATAATGAAGATTAAAAAAAACGAAAATATGAGAATTGGGTTGGTGCTAGTATGATACGACCTTGATGTAGTTACTCTGTTCAGTTAATGGAAGAGGAGACACCTGACCCCAAAAACCATTATTTGTACTAACCCAAGGAGGCAGATTGTCTGCCCTCCTGTTTGGATGCCCTTTCCATCCCTTCCTATTTGTACGGTCACGGTTAAGCCACGGTAATATTTTATATTCTTATTGTTTTTTGTCTTATTATCTCTATAAAAAAATTAATATAAAATTTTGACGTGGCTTAACCGTGACCGCACAAAATAGGAGGGGATGGAAAAGGCACCCAAACAGGAGGGCAAACAATCTGCCTCCCTAACCCAAACGAGAAAATTTGACAAAAAAAAACGAAATGAGAAATGTCATTAACCAAACATAGAGAATTAATATTAGAAATACATACAGCTACTGTGGAAGAAAGATTTTTTGTTGGTGAAGAAAAAAGGTACATATTAAAATCAAAAGGAAAAGGATTATTCAAACATTCCTGCAATTAATTTAATTAGTCTTTAATCAACCATTCAAATGATCATTATTTCAATTAAGTTTTACGTGATTAATTGAATCGAATAGATTGGCATTGATTCAATCCCTCTTTGATACCATTGCTTCCGTACATGCATGTCTATGCTACCGCTGAGTACGTGCACTTGCACTTGAAACTCTAATTTTAAATTTAATTTGCTTCAATCCAACAGAAGACCAAATTATTTCTATTAATTAATGAAACTCTATTTGTCAACCAAAAGAAGGGGAAAAGACAACTTAGTCTTCTATCACACAAAAAAATGATGGGCAATAATGTAATTTCACAGGTCTAAATTTTACTGTTGTGATGTTAAAATATCTCTAATATTTAAAATTAAAAAAAAAACCAAAAACAAAAATCTTCCACTCCCCACACGTTCTCTCTCCCTCTCTCCCTCTCTCCTTCTCATTTTCTAAAAAAATGTGTTCATACACACAAAGTGTGTAGGCAAATGCTAGTATTAATTAATCGAACCCATCACCTTATGTCAATTAATAATTCATTGTTTCTACCCTAATTCACCAAAAAGGTACTGCTACGGAGTGTTGATGATTTAATTAATTATTACTTAAGTGTTGGTTAATGTGTTTATTTTTTTATTGGTCACACATCACATAATTTGTAAATTTAGTCTAAAAAATAGGTGCATTTTCGCGGCCTACCCTCAAGTGGTGGTAATACTCACCATGCTATTTATCATCAGACCTCGTAATTTAAATTCATATAACAGTTGATAAATAAAGTGACGGGCATGAACATCACTTAAAGGAAATATTCCCCTAAAGAATTGGTATCCCTACCAAAGAAGTCTAACTTTCTCTTCCTTAGTGTACTAGTATAGTGTAACATGCGCGCAGGCAAATCATCATATCCTTACAAAGAAAATACTGAGCTCAGGCCCATTATTCCCTTCTGGGCTCAGCATGTACAAAGTTTCCGAGTCTTTGGAGCCAACGGCACGTTCGAAGAGGGCCCGCATGTATGCCATTTCGCCATCCGAGCCCTCAACCTCGAACTTCCCGGGCAACACACCTGCGCCCATAGTCACTGCCTTGAGAAGTTCCATTACATTCAAGTCCTCCTCCGTGGCCTCCCTCTTCATCCCATACCCAGTCTTCTTCCCATTGCAGTACATGGTCCACCCTGGCTCGTCGATAAGCCTCGTCTTGTCCTTGTCCGCCCTCTTCTCGCATTCCAACGCGATTCTGACCATCCCTGTCCCCATCTCCTTCTGTAGCACATTTGTTTGCATGGCCAGCTCCACCACCAGGCTCGGAAGACACTTAGGGGTTTCTTGTACCGAAAGGGACACGCGTCCCTTCCGGTACCCAAACAGTGTGCCGCTCACCCGGTTACCGGAGGAGATGGCCCTGCTAGAGTCAAGCCTGCCCATGGGGAGCGATGGCATCTTGCAGGCGTGGGTGATGATGGGGAAGGATCGGAATACAGAGCCAAAGACGCGGAAGACTTTGGTTCTGCTTTTCTTTTTATAGGATGGTTCGAGAAGGGAAGATTGCTGGCGGGGTAGTGGTGGTGGTGGCGGGACAGTAGATGACGAGGATGTTGTGGCTGTTGCCGTCGTCTGATGATCTTGTGATATTGGAGATTTCGGCTCCCCCATTAATGGCTTTGCTGACGAACCAGAAATGGGAGAATGCCATGAGAGAGAGAGAGAGAGAGAGAGAGAGAGAGAGAGTACTGATCAGACGGGAAGGAGAGAGAGAGAGGGCGGGGTGGGGAGAAGAGAGAGACAGAGAGAGAGAGAGATAGAGGCTGAATCTAGTCGTTATGGTTGTTATGGGATTTGCGGTTTTGGTTGTGTTTGCTAAGCTAAAATTCCGGTCGTTGACCATATCTCTATTTTTTATGGTAGCATGCTTACCATACACCTAATTAATTGGCACATATCATTTCACTTAATCTTGGTTAATTTTTTTTTCAAAATTGAAAAACTAACATTTAATGTGAAAGTTAATTAGAGTTAAGTGAAATGACACGTGTCAATTGATTAGGTGTATGGTGAGCATACACCATAGTTTATGATGGTGAGCAAAAATGCTCCCATTTATTATTATTTTTTTTGTTTTTTTTTAGAACAAACGATATTATTATCATATCTCTATTTAGTCTTTACTATTTACTTAATATTTTCGGAGCAATTTTGCTGCCTTTCATCTAACTGTAGTTAACTTTCACATTAAATGCTATCATTTCAATTTTGAAAAAAATTAACCAAAACCAAATGAAAGGACATGTGGTAAATAATTAGGCATATGATGAGCATACACCATAATTTATGATCGTGAGAAAAAATAATCCCTATTTTTTACCTTGTAATATTACTTCAAGGAGGACCTCATTAATGCAATGGTTTGACCAATTATCTTTTTTTTTATTGGAGTGTGACCAATTAATCAGTGTTTTAAAAATCGGCCTAGGCGGTGGTTCGCCGTTGCGATTAAACCAAAATTGTGACATCCCACATCGTCCAGGGGAGTGGATCCTGTAAGCCTTATATGTATATTCTCATCTCTACCTAGCACGAGGCCTTTTGGGAGCTCACTGGCTTCGGGTTCCATTGGAACTCCGAAGTTAAGCGAGAAAATAGCGAGAGCATTCCTAGGATGGGTGACCCACTGGGAAGTTCTCGTGTGAGTTCACAAAAACAAAACCGTGAGGGTGTGGTCGGGGCCCAAAACAGACAATATCGTGCTACGGTAGAGTCGAGCCCGGGATGTGTTGCGGGCCTAGGCGGGGATGTGACAAAAATCGTTGAAGAAATCGGCAAGGGTATTAGGTGACGCCTAGACGGGCGCTGGGCGGGCTAGGCGGCCTCGCCGACCTCCTAGGCGGTCACGCTTTGATAAGAAGTCGATTGCAGCATCTTTCTTCGACTGCAGTTTGGATGGCTCGGCGACGGTCTCAACAATTTCGGTCTGCAATTGCAGGGTAAAAAAAATATGGGCGATTTGCTGGGATGACAGAGATAACCTCGATCTGCAATTGCAGAGTAAAAGAAGTATGAATGAGGAGTGGATCTGCAATTGCAGAGTTGAAGAAGAGGGACGACTTGGCTGTGGGGAGAGAGAGAGAGTGAGAGAGAGGGTAACTATGATTGCAGAGAACAAATGGGTCGGCGGTAGGGTAACTAATGAGTTAGGGTTTTTTTAGTTAGGAACTTAGGTGGCAGTTATTTAAAATTTAGGGACTATTTTTTCTTTAATAAGAAAACAAGCCCAATTCTTCTTTTAGTGAAAAACAAGGCCCAATAATGATTAAAACAAATGGGCTGATTAAATGTTACAAAATCAACATAAAATGTCCTAAATTTTTACACATATACTTAAATCCGCCTAGGTCCCGCCTAGCCGCCTAGGCACTAGGCCCCAGCCGACTGTCCGACTAACGCCTAGCGTCTTTTAAAACCTTGCAATTAATTACTTGATTGTTGAAGTCCTAATAGTTGGAAATGTGATCGTGTAAACTATTAAATCATGGGATATCCTTGTAGGGTTCCACTATATCATATCTTTAGATATTATCCTATTAGTGTTGTAATTCTATTGGGATAAAGAATTAACATTTCATACTACTATAAATAAAGGTACAATAGGGATGAGAACACACCTCATAGTTTACTTAATTCTCCCTATGCTTGCCGCACACTCTCTTGCAATCTCTCTATAATTCTTCAGTCAAATAGGCCTACAACACGTTATCAACACGTTCTACGTTACGCTAAAAAGAGTTCGTTCATCTTCAACCAGTGGAGTATTACGTTTTAATCATTCTTTTGTGGTTAACATTATTTTATTAAATTGATCTACATGTTATTGATTCAATTTAATTTTTCTGTGTTGAATGTGATACAACTTATTGGAGATGCAATTCCAGCTTTTCGAGAATGATCTTCTACAAATTCAAAGACTCAATTTTGTTTTCTGCCAATCAAGTTCTCCTAAAATCCAAGTTTGATATTTCCAATGACCATGATGCATGAAAACATTTCCCATGATATATGAACCCCTACATTTATATTTACCTTCCTATATATGTGTGTGTATATATATATATTGTATATTTCATATATTTGTGTGTGTATGTATGTATGTATATATCTATATATATGTGTGTGTGTGTGTGTGTGAGTGTGTGTGGGCGCGCGCGCGCACACACATACAATTTATATATTCATGTGAAATTTGTGAGTCAAAGAAAAATAAGAAAATAGAAGTATGAATTGGGGTTTTGAAAACTGTAACTGAAAGAAAAAAAACTGAAAAAAGAGAAAAAAAAAAAAGAGAGGAAAAATCGAGCCGAGCCGCTGAGCTCATTGAGCCGCGGCTTATAGCTGTTGAGCTGAGCCACTGAGCTGGTTGATCAACAATTAACCTAGCTGCCGATCCGAGCCGCCTTTTCGCTGAGCCGAGCCGTTGCTGGGGCTTTAGTTTGGAACGACGCTGTTTCGGCGTCTGGACTCCTGCAGCCCAGGTTTGGGCTTGCCGCGTGCACCAGACCAGGCCCATTGCATGGATCTTCTTTTTGTTAGGCCTGACGCCCTCTAGCTCGCCTTCAGCAGCTTTCTGCGTTGCCCTCTACCTCGGGCGGCAAGCTTGCAACTTGCATATATAAGCGAGTTGGGCTGACTTGAAATTTTACCTTAGGTCCGTGTAACAAGGCGGCCACATTCCAATGCTGGGTTGCGACCCTTTTTCAACCCGGTCCCACGTTTTGGCACCCGTTGCTTCTTAGCTACACCTAAATATTTTAGGGTGTCCCTGGCTAAAGCCCCTATTAAGCTATATTTTCTTAATCGTTTGGCCCGAAGCCATCTAAAGTGAATATTACGTGAATGTCATTATTTTGCTTCCATGAAAGAACCTGAGTGGTCTTGATCTATTAAATTAATTTAAAGTGACCAGCAACCTATTAATTCGACAAAATCCAAAATTAATGGCCCGAAACCCCTTTTTTAATTTTTTTTAAGAAATTAACAATTCAATGTTTTATTATTTTTCTTTGATCGGTTGACATCCTTTTGTAGTCCCGAAGCTACTCACACTTGAGTTCCTGAAGCAACCCAAATTCACTACACTTAAGTTGTATATTGTATACTGTGATCTTACATGTACCTCATTTTATGAACTGGAAGTTTATACTAAACTCAACCTTGTAGGTTCATATTTAGTGCATTTGAAACCCGAAGTTTTCATAAAAAAAATACACCCATGCAAACCCGAAGTTTTTCATGCAAACGATGTCTTAGAACCCCGAGTGTTCTAACTTTGACGCTTATGGATGTTTTATTTCCCATAGCACCAATCACAATCTTGTCCCCACATTCAGTGGATTGATGAACTGTCACCAGTTCGATTTTTTGATAGAAACTACTTTATGTTGGCACAAGACGTGTAACTCCACTTGACTATCAAGAAACTGAGAAACCATTGAAACCAACAATGACATGGAAGAGCTGAATAAGCCTCTAGCATGATCTTCATTCAAAGACTTATGCCCAAAGCATTACTAATGTAAGTACCTCCCTAACGAGGATTCCATGGTCCCTTGGCTTGCTCTACGGACCATTTAATCATGCAGTATGTTATTGCCTGAAGCAAACCATGATTACATCCATGAATGAGTTCGATTTTGAAGTTTATAAATCCGATCGAATTTTGACTGGAGAAATACTTTTCTCATCCTTCCATGTTTCTAAATTGGTCTATATTCATTATAAATCAATCAAAATCTCCCCGTCCAAATGGATTTATAGGTTGTTTTTATAAAAACCATTAGGATGTGGTAGGGAAGAAGGTGATAGAACTGGTAAAGGATTTCTTCTCATCTGGGTGAATCTTACAAAAGATGAACTGGACCCATGTAGGTCTTATTCCAAAAGTGAGAATTAAGGCTGACTTTGGTGCGTCCAAAAAGAAAGTTTGTAAAATATATCTTAGAGTATTCTCCTTCTCTTACTGGAAGTTAAAGAGCCATTGTTGTATACTCATATTCCTCTATGAATATGTAAATGACCCTACTGATACATATAACAAACTCAAGATAAGGCATGATCATGTTGCATCATCAATTGGAGTAATCTCATTCTCTTACTAAACATTAGAGATCTCAGGTAAGAGGATTACTAGCATTATTGCTACTCCTAGAGTTACTTGCTTGACATGTATGTACAACTCCAAGTACTCTCGCTTGATCACGTTCAATGCACTCACTATTTATTAAGCCTTACACACTTGTCTTAGTGTCTCTACACAAATAGGTTGAGATTAGTCAGCCTCCCAATTAAGCAGACATAATGTGTACCAGTCTTTTCGGATCATCAGTGTCCATTTGATATTCCTATTACCATTTGATATTCTTATTACTAGGAACAATTTTAGGAAAAGATAGGTGGACAGATGCAGATCTTTCCAATCCAACTTTATTTTTTTGTCGGTAAAAAACAGGAACAATCTTAACCGGTGAACTTTCCATGATGGTATCAATTTGCCTAATCTCTTCAGTTATCCTAAAATATTTCATTTTAAGGTTGACTTTTAGGGCACACTTCCAATAATCCTCTAGTCCTACTTGGTTGACATACTTATTCTACATATAATGGATTCTTTTATGTTAAACACATTGACATGGTAATGTAAAAGGTACTCGATTTATTGACTCTGACGGGCTTAAGTCATACTTAAGAGATTAAGAGAGAACAACCTTTTAACATCGGCATGGAAATTGAATAGTAGTTGGCTATAAGAAAATGAAATATGATTGTTGTTGGTGGATTCATAACCTTAGGCCTCCATTATTTCTCAAACCCTTTCTTCTCGTGTGTTTACACACACACACACACACACACACACACACACACACACACACACACACACACACACACACACACACACACTTATAGAGACACAAATATATATCATATTTCACACAACTCCACACCTTTTAAAACATTTCAAGGAGGGACAAAAAACTCAAACAACACAAAACCAACCCCAACCCAAAATGAAATGGACCGAATAAATTACAGCCAATGCCCCTCGCCTATAACGGTTAATAAACGGCCATGTTAACTAGGGGTGGTTCGGTGATACCGAACCAAAACCTTAGTCCCGATTCCCAAACCGAAATTATCGGTATTCCCAATTTCAAGACTGATCCCAAACCAAAATTTCTGGAATCCCAATTTTCGGGAATCCCAAAATATTTTTGGGCTTTTGGTGATTCTGTATTCCCAATTCCCATAGCTGTTATATTTTCATTGAAATAATCAGGTACATGCTTCAAACATTACTGTGCTTCTTGTTTTCCTTCGTTTCGTGATTGTTCTTCCATTACTAGTTTCAACTTCATACTCCCGATGAGTTACCTGGCATGAAGTTGAGGGAGGTAGAAGGAATAATGCATGAATTTATCAAACGATATCGGTAGGCAACATTAAACTCTTAAACAACCACCAGTGCAACCGCGGATAAGTTTTATATGATATCTTCTTTTTTAGTACTGAGATGCATTTATAAGTTTATAACCTATAGAACAGAGTTGTTTTACCATTTAAGAATACACTAGAAGGCAAACCTATTATAGAAGTTATATACCTTTTTGTGATTCTGTGGAATACTCATTACACTTCCGGTGTTTATGTTCTCTACTTTCTTCAACAACTTTGACAGTGGTGTTTGTGTTACTTCTAGTAGAGGTGACTCCTATCAATGAAATAGAATGACACATAACACATATCATAATCCTTCATATCTTTATGTTGTAGGGATGAAAAATAAAGCAACATGATTTTTTCATTATTGTGCCAACATGATTTATATATATTATTATCTGTGTGTGTGTGTGTGTGTGTGTGTGTGTGTCTGTGTATAAAATAATTAAAAATATATATTTCGGTTTGGTATGGGAATACCAAAATATTGGGAAGACAATCCCGATTCCCATACCGAAATTACGGGATAGCATACCGAAAATTTTGGGAAAATCGGTTTGGGATCTGTATTTTTTCGGTTTGGTTCGGGATTTTTGGGAATTTTTTCCACCCCTAATGTTAACAACTACACGACAAAAAATCTTAAAAACGAACCGTATGCCCTATTCAATACCGCGGACTGACGGTTTTTTCTTTCTTTCATCTTCTCCCCAAACAATCATTTCAAAAACTCTCTCACGCAAAAACACTTCCCCATATAAAACCTTAAAATCTCCATAGATTCTGATACTTTTAAGCCGGATTTTCAGTAAGTGATATATAGGTTTAGCCGGATTTCTAGAAGATCAGTGTTTCAAAGGTATTTTCTACTACTCCAAATCATTCTTTTACATGATTATCTTTGGAATATTGACAAAAACGAATACATTATCAAGTGTTTTTGCACTTGATTTTACAAAAATTTCAATGTTCCAGTTCGAGAAAAAAAAACAATTTCAATGTTTTAGATGTTCAATTTTGCTTTTTTTTTTAGTTTATACTAGTATATGCCCACACACAAAGTATGTAATTTTTTTACTTTGGTTGTTAAAATTGAAGGAGAGAGGAAGAGAGTGAGAGAGAATGTGGGAGTGAAGAGAGAGGCAAAGAGGTTGTTTATTTCTTTATTTAAAAAAAATAAAATAGAGATGATAAACTTACATGTAGGTGAGGTTTAAAAAAAAAAAGCAAAATTTTGTTTTGTGAAATTACGTTACTGTCCTTAACTTTTTTTGTTGTGATAGAAGACAAAGATGTCTTTTCACCCTCTTTTGGTTGACAAAGAGGGTTTCATTAATGTAGTTTTAGATGTATACTGATTCTTCAACAACATCTGAAAAAAATGATTATGTGTCTAAATTTTGTGAGTAAAAACATTAACCGTCTAGCTTGATGATGCACTTTGTATGTGAATTGATGCTCCACCTGCCTGTTGTTTGTAAATTAATTATGGTACTACTTTTTGTTTGTAAATTAATTCTGCACATAAATATGTTGTGTTAAAAAAAAGGAATTTGTATCTACCTTGTGTGTTAAAAACAATTATGCATCTACCTTGTGCCTTAACAACCAATTCTGCATCTACCTTGTTTGCTAAGTGATATTGCATCTAGTTTGTGTGCTAAGCGATGCTGCATCTACCTTCTATGCAAAGCGATGATGCATCTGCCTTTTGCATCTAGTTTGTCATTTATACGACTTCATATTATTGGACTGAATCTCATGGCCTTTGTAGAACTAATACAAGAGCTCAAGCCAAAATTTGATGAAAAACCAGAAGTCTTGGCATTCATATATGTCACCTTTTGGAAACTTGTGAAAGCATACGTTAAAGGTGAATTACAAATGAAGAAATCAGACTGTGATGTCCTACATATAGTGGACTGGTATGACATTGTAAAAGGAATGTTCAAATTAAAAAATGATATAGCCAAGTAAATGCTGATGATGTCCAACACATATTTGGGATCCCAAACCAAGGCAGAGAAACCCCTCAGTCAACAAGAGACATAAGAATCCCGAAGCCGAAAGAAAACAAATTTGTTGATAAATACTTCTAAAAATGGCAAGAATTGGTAGAAAAGAAATTGCACACGCAATTCAAGTTGCATTCGATATTGGGACAAAATAAGGAAATGAAGATGCAGCCTGCCTTATAATTCTATTTTTGCTCAACACAAATCTGCTTGGGAGCTTAGTAGGCAAACCCCCTTGGAGTTTGGCCAAGAATTGTACCTCCATTGATAACATAAAACAGTACAACTGGGTCAAACAAACAAGATACTAGATGGAATCAATTGATAGATTACAGAAGAGGAAAAAAGACAAACAACCAACCATCAGTGGCGCTGTTGTACTTCTAATGGTAAGCAAACAAAAACTAATTAAAAAAAAAACGTTTTTATGTTATTTTACTAAAGATACAAAATCTCTAATAAAAAAAATCTTTTATTTTGTCTACAATATTAGATTTGTGATCACAACCAAATCATCAAACCAATAAAAGGAAAGGAGAAACGCTTGTTAATAGCAGTTAAGTGAGATTTGTCAGTTCTTCATGAAAAACTCTATAAAGAAGCAAATGAAAATTTAGAGGTAAAACTGATATTGCATGTACTTTTGTGTAAAACGTGATTATGCATTTTTTGCGGAAAAAAAACAAAAAGTATCAACAAAAATCATAAAAAGGTAAAAATATAGTTTATATTTGTGTAAAATTGGTTATGCACGTGTGATTCTGCATGTACCTGTTGTGTGTTGTTTTCAAACAAAGTATCAAAAAACTAACTCCTAAAACTTTCACAGATGGACAATGCAAAACCAATTCAGGATTCAGTTGAACAAGGATCAAAAGATGATGATGATGATTTTGTCGATCCTCCACCTGCATCAAAAAAGAGGAAATTGGAAAAGCTAGTAGCCAAGAAGGAGCCAAAAGCCAAGAAAGCTGAAGCAGTAAAAAAATTGGTGCTTGAACATGCAGAACTTGAAGAAGATCAAACTGTAGTGGAGCCTAAGTGATGCAGGGTGTAACGGCTAGAAACAAAATAAAACGAAAGGGAAACTGATAAATAGGGTCCACTATGTCCTAGTGCGAGGAGAGACCCGAAAACCCCATCTCTAGTACCAGTTTACAACGTAGACAACTAGAAGAACAAAACAGAACAATCTCACAAAGAGAAAGGTACAAAGCCGAAACAGAGAAAAACTATGAGAATTTTCATTAATAAAAAACGTCTAACTCCCCAATCTTCCAGCAAGAAGTGGGTTTTATCACTAATTTGTAACTTACATTCAGAAAAAAACGCCCCAAGCTATTATTGAGTTTATTAAGTCCTACTTAATATTGTTAAGCATTCAATTTATCCCAACGATCCATAAATCAACTAGCCATCATATATGCATCATCCTCTCCAGGTTGGAGAAAGTTTGCCCCTAATTTGCAGTTCCAATATCCTCGTTGTCCCCTTTGAATGGAATGAGATGATTCACATTGAACACATCAGAAGTACGAATATGGCTAGGTAACTTCAGGCAATAAGCATTGGGGTTAATCTTTTCAAGAATTTCATTGGCCCAATCTTCCTTGTAGACAACTTATTGTATTCTCCAGCTGAAAAACGATCCTTTGTCAAAATTGCCCAAACAAAATCTCCCACATCAAACTCCACCATTCACCTTTTGGAATCTACATGAGCTTTATATTTCTGACTTGTTTCTTGAAGGTGCTTGTGCGTCATGCTATGGACCTGCTGGACATTATCAACGAAACTTTCAGCTTTGCCACTAATTTTTTTTGCGTTTGGTATAGGAGCAAGATCAACTGGTGCTCGTGGAATAAAGCCAAAGACAATATAGAAAGGACACATTCCGATGCTGTGATTGACGGAATGATTGTAGGCGAACTCCACAATACATAACTTTTGGTCCTATGACTTCAGTAACTTTTGGTCCTATGACTTCAGATGCTCACCAACTAAGCATCGCAAAAGGTCCCCTAATGAGCGATTCACAACTTCCGTTTACCCATCAGTTTAAGGATGATAGGCGCTGCTAAAATTCAATTGTGTATTAGCTAATTTCCACAGGCTCCTCCAAAAATGACTCAGAAATTTAGTGTCCCAATAAAAAACAATCGAACTTGGTAACTCATGAATTCGGTATACATCACGAAAGAATAACTTAGCAACTTTCGAAGCATCCGTTGTCTTCTTGCTAGTAATAAAGTGAGCCATTTTAGAAAATCAATCCACCACAACAAAAATGGAGTCTCCACCACGCTGAGTACGAGGCAAACCCAAAACAAAATCCATTCTTATATCCACCCATGGTTGTGATGGAATGGGTAATGGCATGTACAATCCAGCGTTGGTCGCCTTGCCCTTGGAAACTTGACAGATTCGACATCGTTCCACAAAACGATATACTTCTTTGCGCATGGTAGGCCAGAAATAAGAGAAAGAAACAAGTTCAAAGGTCTTGTCCCTTCCAACGTGGCCTTCATTATGTAACTCTAGTATGATCCTTAATCTCAAACTAGACTCTGGGATGCAAAGTTGATTTCTTTTAAAGAGAAACCCTTCATGCAATACATAGTCTGTTCTAGTTCCATCCTCAACATCTTCTACAATTATAGAGAAGAAATGATCAGTTTTCAATAAATCCTTCAAAGAGTCAAACCCCAATACCTGAATTCTCATCGAGCCAAGTAAATATTTTCTCCGACTCAAGGCATCTGCAACCTGATTTTGGACACCAGCCTTGTGCTTTAAGATGAATGTAAATTCTTGCAAGTATGCTGCCTACTTAGCATGCCTCGCTAACAATTTTTCCTGACTGTTTATATGCTTCAAAGAGTCATAATTGGAGAACATAACAAATTCTTTGTAAATCAAATAGTGCCTCCAATATTTCAATGCTTGGACAATGGCATAGAATTCCAAATCGTATGTGGAATAATTCAATCTTGAACTACTCAAATTTTCACTGAAATAAGCAATAAGCTTCCCTTCTTGACTTAGAACAGCTCAAATCCCAATCATGGATGCATCGCAAGATAGCTAAAAAACTTTTGAGAAGTCAGGTAGCACGAGCAATGGAGCTGAACTTAACTTTTTCTTGATTTGATTGAAGGCATCTTCTGCTTCTCCATTCCAAAAGAACTTTCCACCTTTCATACAATCGGTGATCAGAGCCATAATGGTGCTAAAACACAGAATAAACCTCCTGTAATATGAGGCAAATCCATGAAAACTTCGTCCATCATGTATGGATTATGGCGTAGACCATGTGGTGACTGCTTCAACCTTTCTATTATCCATAGAAATTCTATCTTTAGATACAAGATATCCAAGTGTTGATGTTCCTTTCGAGTGCAAATATAAGGATAATATAGTGGCACAAGTAAGGGTGTCGAACCACAGGGACTGATAAAAAACTTAGTAAAACCTTTGACTCGTACATAATGCATTAGTTAATGACTCCTATGACTTAGAATGGGGGGTTTTGAGTAAGTTTTGGCAAATAAACAAGGATAGAAATAAAAGGGAAAAATTAACTATCTAGAAACAAACCTAAGACATGAAATAGGTTAGAAACGTTTTTAGGACATAAATCTGACTTAAAATGAGCTAAGGCATTTCCCTAAACATTCATGAATCCATGAGATGGTCTTTTAACTTATCCATTTCAAATGCATAACTAAGATGTTCACATATCTAGCATGACATATAACTAGATTGTATGAATCCTCACTTTCTTTTCATGTGCGATGCATGGCATATACATCAAACTTATATTTGTAAGTGCAACCTAGCATGGCATATACTTAGATTTAGCACCTAGAAACTCATTAAGAACGAAGGGGATTATGAACATCACATGAACCCTAGAACATGGCATTTATCCTAGATTTTCATGGAATCAGTTTACATGATTAGTTCTGAACCTAACCACATGTTGCTAATGAATGAAAGAAGATATGGTAGTCATCCTTATCATTCTCAACAGAAAGAAAACATAAACAAGGTAGCTAAGCTTAAAAATATGTGCTTGAAACAATTGAGACAGAAAACTGATTCTAGCTTGCAAATGAAATTGATAAACTAAAATTGCATCATAACATTAATTCAATCATGTCTAGGGCTTCAAACCAGCCCTAAGTATCCATAAACTAAATTAAAAACATAACAAAATACATAAAAAGTTAGGAAAGCTAGAACCTAGAAATGGCTCAAGGTGGATGACTCATCCTCCTCTTTGATGTCGTGTATCTCCTCATTTTCCTCCCCCAGATTCTGTGTATTTTTGTCCTATTAAAAGGCTTAGGAGTTTTCTAACATCTGACACATTTACATCCTTAAATTGACTCTCATTTATAGCTCATTACAATCAGCTTTTAGTATATGAGTAACTGAAAACTAGCTGTTATCATAATTTGTAACTGAACAACTTCTCTTTATTCTGTCATAATTTATTGTTGAAACGTCCGAATCACAAGCTATAAAGACCATGAGAAGAAGACTTCCAGGGCTTTCCAACCATATATGGCCCATTTTCTAATTCGTTCTGAGCACTTCGGGGTAAAGCTTGCAAGTTGGCTGTTCTGCAAGGGCCTTTTCTGGTGGATCTTGGGCCACTTGTGGGTTATTGTTTGGTCTTGGGCGAGTTGGGCTTCAAATTATCTATTCTAGACTCTTAAAATATTCAAAATAAAATGATTTCTTTAAGCCTTTACCTTCATCCTGAAATACAATACAAACAACAAAATACCTTGTGATGCATAGAGATTTTAGGTCAAAAACCTAAGTAAAAGAGGGCATAAAAGTATAACTTTATGCACCTCAACACCAAGGAACAACACGTGATCAGTCATGAATGTATACTTCTTTAAATTTGTATAAAATTTCTCCTTTTGCAATGTAAACAACACCTCCTGCAAGTGGTGAACATGTAAGGCATGACATATGCTATAAACAAGAATGTCATGACATATGCTATAAACAAGAATGTCATCAAAATATACCACCACACAAGTTCCAATACAAGGCCGAAACACCTGATTCATAACTCGTATGAAAGTACTCGGAGAATTAGTCAACCCGAATGGCATGACCAACCATTTGTATAAGCCTTCTCGGGGTCCTAAAAGCTATTTTCCATTCATCACCTTCTCTAATGCGAATCTGATGATACCCACTTTTCAAATCAATTTTACTGAATACAGTGGCACCACACAGTTGGTCAAGAAGATCATCAAATCTTGGCATCGAAAATTGATACTTAATTGTGATTTTGTTGATCGCTTGACTATCAGTGCACATCCTCCACGTCTTATCAGTCTTTGGCACCAACAAGGTAGGAACTGTACAAGGGCTTAAGCTTTCCTGAATAAAACCCTTTATGAGCAACTCCTCCACTTGTCGTCTCAACTCCTCATGTTCAGTTGGGCTCATTCGGTGGTGTGCTTTGTTTGGAAGGCTCGATCCAGGTACCAAGTCAATTTGGTGCTGAATGGTTTGCAATAGAGGCAAACCATCTGGAATATCTCTCGGAAACACATTTGCAAATTCTTCTAACAATGGCTTAGCTAATTTTGGAATTGGACCATCAATTTGCCTCTTCTTTTTGCCAACCAGCACATAAACCACATTACTTTGCTTCATTTCAGTTATGAACTTAGGATAAGTAAGGAAATTAGAACCCTCCCCATTAGATGGTTTAGGCCCAAAATCCTTAGAAGGAGCAAGCACACTACGCTTATTATCCCATGAAAAACTGTAGGTATTTTTCCGCCCATCATGGAAAATATTTCGATCATATTGCCATGGTCTCCCCAAAAGAAGATGGCAAGCATCCATGTTAATCACATCGCACCAAACCTTGTCTCTGTACTTGTTAGCAACAGAGAAATGGATCAGACAATGTTTGGAAACTTTTACCTCATTGCCACGTTTTAACCAAGAGAGCTGATAAGGATTTAGATGTGGTTTTGTTTCAAGCTTAAGCTTTTGCAACCGCCTCCTCTGCCTCTAAGTTCTCACTGCTCCCACCTTCAATAATAAGTTTGTAAACCTTCCCTCCAATTGTGCAGGTTGAATGAAACAAATTCTCAAGAGCCTCCCCTTGGTCCCCATGTAATATGTCTTCTAGGTTTTCATTTTCATCACCTTCATATATTGCTTCTTGTGGGAAATCATGAAAATCATCATTTGTATCTTCGCTTTCAACAAACAAGTTTTTACCTGGATGATTAGATTTTCGACATTCACTGGACTTGTGACCAAGTTCCCCACACTTATGACACTTTTCACCAAAAGTAAGAGCACTCTTAGCATTGGACCTTCCACTAGAAGTGACTTTTGGGGTAGAAGGTGCTGGGATAATAGTCTTGGAAACCACTGGAGGGGTTGCTATTGTGGAACCCCATGAAGAAGCACTGCGTCGACTACTTTGCTTTTCAATCTGGAGAGCCTTTTGAATTGCTTCGGATACACTATAAGGATCATATAGATTAAGTATCTCTTGAATATTTTGGCGCAGTCATCCAATGTAACAAGCCAACAATTGGTCATCGGTCTCATCCAAGTCATTTCGTGCAAGCAGATTGTAAAATTCCTTTGTATAAGAACTCACTGACTTATTGCCTTGCCAAAGATTTTGTAACTGCACATACAAAGATCTTGTGTAATTGTGAGGCAAAAATTCAGCACGCATGTATTTCTTCATCTTTTCCCATGTTTCAATATTTCTCTTCCCCTTTCGAATCCGAGAACCCTTAACTTGTTGCCACTAAGCTGATGCTCTTCCTCGTAAACGAGTGGCTACCAACCCCACCTTTTTGTCTTCTGGAACTTCCTTGAAATCAAAGATGTCATCTACTGCAGTCAACCAATCTAAGAGATCATTCGGTTGCATCTCACCTTGAAACCCAGAATCCCAACGATTATTGATATTTTGAATCACCCGAGCAGCTGTTTTGTGGGGAATATATGGCCTCCTTTGTGCCCCAAAACCTGCAAATGGATTAAAATATCTAGGTTCTTCTTCATAATCTTCCTTGTAACCCTCTGGTGGTGGCAGAGGGTTTTGTCTTTCTTGATGATTTGGTGGCGGATTGTCAGGAAGTTGAAGTCTAATTTCCTCCATTATATGCATCATTTCTGCAAACTGATTGTCATGTCAAGCCAAAGATTGTTTGATTTCTACCATTTCATCTCCTTGGGAATGAACATTTCTGATGCGAAATTTAACTAACGCACAAATTTAAACCCTCTTTTTGACAATTGTAGTATATGGATAATGTTGGAAGTATGCCCACAAAGCCACTCATTTGATGTAATAGCTTTTGGAATACTTAATATGTTAAACTTTTATATGTTTAACGGAAGGGCAATACTTATTATTAATCACTATTTATTGTATCATGTGTTTAAGCAATAAGAGAATCCAAGGGATGTATTTGACATAAGAGATAAGTGATCTAATGAGTTAGATTAAGGAGACCTTTCTCTTATGCTCATTCCTAAAACGTTCCTAACCATAGGATTGCCAATTGGGCATTGACAATCCACTAAGGTTAGTATGTGTTATGTTGACTCAAACGTGAGTATGAACTAGTCTCAAGTCATTTGGTGTTGGACACTAAGACAAACACATAGGTGCTCGAAAGAGTAATCGAGTACACTGAACTGCGATTAATGAGAGTTCAAACATACATGTCATGTACGAACTCTAAGGTTACAATATGCAAAGTAGTCCTTAGACCTGAGGCATCATAGATGTCTAATGGTTAGGTCCTTGATCTTTGATCATGACAAAGGCATTCCCTCGGATTGTCCACGGCATTGTTGGGGTCATGTGATCTAGTCATGTAGGCATATGAATGCACAACAAGGGATCTCTAACCTTCCATGGTGGAAGGAGTATACTCTAAAATATGATTCTAAAGTCTTTGGCCAAAGCAAATGAATATGACTAAGGAAGATGTTCCAAATCATATTCAAGGGAATCATATAAGAAAGTATCACATTGGATAGTAGACATGAAACAAACTATCACTTAAAACAATGTGGTTAAGAGTATTGTATTAGAGAAGGACCGTATTGCATTGTAATTGTAACTGGATAGGTTCTCCAACCAATTCTACTTAGCTTGGGTAACCATGACATACTGCTAGGTGTCACTCATGGTTTGTGGAAGCCCTATTGATTAGCAAACACTAATCATCAAAAAGGGAGAATTGAAATGTGGTTTCAATTCACAATCGATAGTTAAGAGTAACATCGCCCACTGCCTCGCTAATTGGAACCTAATGGATCGCACACCAAATAAGGATATATGTGAAGCAATTAAATGAAATGGATAAGCAATTAAATGGTTTAATTGAAGAATGGTCAAGATTAATTAATTAGTTAATTAATTATACGAAATGTTCGTATTGGGCTTTTAAGTTGGTTTTAGGGCTTCGGGGCCCAAAAGTGTTTTGGTCCACAAGGCCCATTATGTTTAAGTTGTATGACAACTAAAACAAAATGGGCAATAAGCCCAATAACCATATAGGCCAACCATTTAGGGTGAGGGTATGCAAGTTTGCTTAATTGCAAGTTTGCCACTCACCTAAGAAATGAAGTATAAATTCATCTTTATAGCTTTGTTTTCAATTAGGGTTTTCTAAGCTACTTGGGGATAGTTATCTAGCAAATTTACTTCCCTAAGTGATCCATTTTTCATCCTCACAAATTACATCCTTGGTGAAGAGACATAGAGACATCAAACTTTTGGTGTTTTGGAGAACTAATCCTCAAATCCTCAAAGAAGCAAAGGAGCACTAAAAGGAGGAAAATCACAAGGAAGATCCAAGGAGCAAGGAGGTGACTTGAAGGCCCTCCACTTGGGTGAATCCCTTGTGTAATCAAGGATGAGCTTCAAGGGTAAAGAATCTCTAAATTCTTAATTATCTTTAATGTTGTTAAAGAGTCTTTTGGTTCACCATATACTAGGCTTTGAAAGTCATGGGTTTCATGAATTGTTTTTTGATGCATGCCTACTTTAAAGAGTTAATTGAAAGCATATGTATTCAAATGTTCATACATGTTCTTAGCTAGGACAAAATTTTTCCTTCAAGTGGTATCAGAGCCTAGGTCTAGTGAATGGTGGATCCTTTTGGGTTTTGTGATTTTCATGTTTTATGATTTAAATGTTGTAAATGTTACAAGCTTTGTTCTTGCTTTGAATATAAATTTTGCTAGAAAATTTTGCATCTCAAATGTTGTAGATGTATTTCATTTAAGCATGAATATTGGAACTAAAATTTGGTGCCATGTATTTTGAGTTTTCATAAGTGTTCTTCAATGTTCTTGGAGTTCTTGCCAAGAACAAAAAGTTTTGAAGTTTTGATTCAAAAAGTTTTATGTTTTTACATATAGTTTTGATTTAATTTTAGTGGGTGATGGTTAATGATTAAGTAATTTTAATGGGAGACAAACTTTGTTTTAAAGAATGACATAAATCATTTCTTACAAAATTTTATTTCATCTTTACCTCACCTAACATAACCCACTTACAAAACTTTGTATAAAATTTGAATTTTACCAATAAAAACCACTTATGGCTGGCCACCCTATTAAATAGGGTATTTTTGGGTGTTTTGTGCACTTACATAAAGTTTTGATACTTTTGTGTATTTGCATTTTGGCCCAAAAGTTTACGTTTTTACGTTAAGGTCCAAAAACTTTAAAGGACAAATTGTTTTGCTCCTTTAATGATGTTTTTGACATTATTAAAAATGTTTGGGTTCTAAGTTGTAATTACATGAAGTTGTGGACTCTTGTGTTTTTACAAAGTGACCCCAAAAGTTTTTGTTTTTAGAAAATGGCCCAAATTAGATGAGAACAAAATGGTTTGTCTCTTTAAATGAGAATTGGATTTTCATTTTATTTAGTTTCATTTAAATCAATTCTATGGATCCGAAAACCAATTGTTTTAAAGTTGTTTTCTTAATTAAATGTGTTTGATTAAGAGAAGGGTGATTATGAACCAAATGCCTCGATAATTGAGCTATGTGATTGGCCGCTTTACATTATGAATGTTTGGGCTTGGTAGTGTAGATTTGAATGTAATTTGATTAGTTCAAGATTGTTGTAAATGGACATAAGTCCATCATTTATGTTGTAAAAGGGCATAAGCCCTTATTATTATTTCATGTATTCCTTTTGTTTAAATGTATGCAAAATGGAATAGTTGGGTCCAACGCCCAATAGGAAATAACGGTTTAATTGGATTAAACGCGTAACTAAAATCAACAACTACATACCTTAGACCCAAGGTCCAACACAAGGCTCGTGTTGGATCAAATCAAACGGTTCATAATCATCCTAAAACCTAATATGACTATATAGTCCATATGAGGATGCAAAGCATTCGTTAGTAGTTCCATATAGTCTCGCTTGTTTCAACGAAACAGTGGGAGTATTATATACTACTAATTCATATAAACTTGGACCAATGGTTGTGATAGGCCCAAGTTCTTTTAATGTGATTAAAATGTTTTGATGTAGCCCAACGCTATTCCCTCAAACAAATATTTAAGTTGATAAGCGAGAGATGTTTAGAATATCTCTTCGTAGGCCTTCCACCGTGGTGGGTTCCAAGCGTTTGTGACTCATGCACCGGCTTCACCCTATCATGGGGGAGTACAAAGCATGTGCTTATATCCAGGAGGAATCCATATACATATGATGAGGTGAGTGTAGGCAACGAGGATAGCCAACATCGTATCATCGTGAGGCTATTCTTGAACCCCTTCACGAACTAAGCATGGTGGGAATAACTTAAACTAAGTGCAATGGTGCCAACATCGTATCATCGTGAGGCAACATTCTCTAGAGGCCAAACGAGATGGGTAATTACAAAAGGTTGTAAATGAATAATGCGTTATTCTCTCATCATTATTTTTGCTAGCCAACATCGTATCATCGTGAGGTGGGCTTGGTAATGGTGAGTCTCCCATAACCCACTAAGAGTTCAATATAACTCTCGAATTCTATTGAGGGATGTGGAATTTGCCAAAAATGGTGGGTGATACTATTTGATTAAAAGACCCAATCAAAATAGTTTTAAACAACAATGCTAATTCGATTTCTGTTATGTTATGTAGTGAACGACATGCCTAAAATTATACCCACCATTATACTTGACAAAAAGGGCCTAAAGGGCCAACGTTTCCTTGCTTGGTATCGCCACATTGAGAATGTCTCAAAGGTGAAAGACATATTGTATGTACTTAAGCAATCCCCTCCTCATGTACCTCCTACGAAACTAGCTTCAAAAGAGGAGTGTCAAAATTATGTTAGACACTATGAGGATGACTTACAAGCCAAATGCTTAATCCTCACTTCACTTAGTGAGGAGCTTATGAAGCTACATAAGCACATGGACACTTCTTGTGCCATGGTTGAAAGTTTGCATAAGATGCATGACATTGAGACTAGTAATGTACGATTCTCAAATATTTGTAGTCTAATGAATGCCAAAATGGCAAAGGGGACATCGGTCCATAAACATGGACAAAAGATGGAAAGGATTGATGCGAAAATAAATTCACGCACAAATTTAAACCCTATTTGTGACAGTTGTAGTATATGGATAAGTAGGGATCGTTCTAGGCCGGGGATTAACTAGGGATGCTAACCCAATGTAAAATTAATTTAAAAACGTAAAAACAAAATTTAAAATACTAAACTAGACTCAAAACACTTAAATAGAATAACTCAAAATAAAACTAACAAATAAACTAAAATAAATCAAAAGACTCAAAACAACTCAAGACTTAAGAAAACACAAACTAAAATGATTTCTAATAAATCTAACACTTTAAAATAAAATGGGGGATTGATTTTGATGAAAAGTAAATTAAACTTAAATAAATTACAAAATTGACAAAAACATAAAATTAAGGTAAAATGATAAATGACGGACTGGCTAGAGGATTATTCTCCACACATGCCACATATGCAACCTAAATTGATTTTCAGTTGTTCTTTCAATAAATTGTAAATTCTCAACGCCCCAAATTAATTAGGTCCGCTTAAATTAATTCTCAGATTTTCCTTAAGTTAATGGATTGGATGATTGCATACGACAACCCAAAACATTCCCCACAAGTTCCCTACATGAATTGCATAATAGAGATACAAGCAAGAATCATTAAGTTCTATGAAAATCATAAGCATTGACGAGGCACTTGTTACTATGAATTGCATGAAACTTATGCCAAGAATTTACCTAACGCGATCGTTTATAAGCGACCTTCACTACTTGTGAATATAAGTTCATAACGATTAGGTGAAATTCACTTATATTCTAGCATCAAATTCATGCATGTAAATTAAGTATGCATCCTTAATCGACATACAAAAATAAGTTATCAATCAAGCAGTTAAGCAAATTTAATCACAACTCAGAAATCACAACTGAAGGTAATCAATTCAAATTACAAATATATCCATGGTTTTGAATTAAACTCTAGCCAAAATAAAATTAGTTACACATTATTAAAATTAAACAGGAAAGTAAAACATGAGTTTGGAGGATTAAACCGAATTGAGGAATTTATTCCTCTCTGTGCTGCCAATTTCTCCCGTGCCTGCCGCGCCCTCTCCTAGCTGCACAAGGCAGCTGTCTGTTTCTGCCCAATGTTTTAGTCTCTCACGTCTGCTTTCTCGGTTTCTTCCCCAGTCAGTACCCGTGCTCCCTCCTTTCTCTCGTACTGACTCCTTCGTTCTCAGTTCGCTGCTCTTGATCCGTGCACCCTCTGACTTTGCTGCCTTCTCGTGCTGCCAAAGGCAGCCCCGTGCTCCTCTCCGTTCTCTCGTGACTTCTCTTCCCGTACTGACCTGCTCCCCTTTTATTATTTCTCCCAGCTGCCTAGGCAGCTTCCACTCTCCTGCACGTTTATTCCCCATTATCCTAACCTTTATTTTATGGCCCCTTTCTTTATTCTTCCGCCCCATGCTGCCTAAGGCAGCATCTCTTAGCACAATGTTCTTCTTTATTTATTTTAAGCTCCCAGGCTTCTTTGTCCATCAAAGCTCACATTTCATTCCGCCAGGCACCATTCATTATTTTTTTATTCTTTTTTTCTTCTTTCCAGCACAAGCCACTATCTCCTTATTCCTCCACTGTCTCTTTTTATTTTTATATCCTTTCCCACTTTTATTTAACTTGATTCCCAGCTGCCAAGTTCCGCACGACCAAGCCTCGCCAGCTCGCATTTTTATTCTTTTCTAAAGCTACAAAAATCAAATAAGTGAGCAAGATAATTTTTACGAATTTTGTCACTTAAAATCACACTTGTGCTAATTTTATTTTCTTAGCTAGATAAATTCGATAAAACACAAAAACAAAGTAAATAGCATAAAAATATGAGGAAATAACTAAGAAAAGACGAGATAATTTGATGTAAAATATATATAAATATGAGCTTATCAAATACCCCCACACTTAACTTTTGCTAGTCCTCGAGCAAAACAAACGAAAACAAAAAAAAAATAATAACATGAAAATTATTAGCTTCCCCCTATGTTACCCTCATAGAACTTCATTTGAGAACACAAACATCAAGAACCATAGTTAACACCAATAAGCAATTCAAGTTCATTTTCCTTACTCAAATATTAGCAGTAATTTTTGAAACATCCTTGAAGTGTAGTGTGTGAGATAGCCATGCTCATGCAATTTCAAATTTTTATTTTTAGAATCACCATATGCAAACTAGCGACATTCTCACGGGATTTGCACTCAATCACACATGTGTTTAGTTTTAATGTGTTTCGCTCAAAGAAACAAATGTGAAAGTTCTACCATAAGCTTGCATAAAAATCACTTCTCCACAATCATAATTGCAAAACTTAAATCAAGAGGACTTTTATTGGACGTAATGAGGTTTAGGGCGAGGGTTATTGAAACGAAAGAATAGGAAAAACACAAGTTCCAAGCTTCATTGCAAGCAATTATTTTCTTTAGATTTATAAGAACTCAACATTTCCAGCTATTCTACAAGTCACCTCCAACCACAACCTTAAACTGAAACTTTAAATACTCCATTTTTTTTTTTATTTTCTTCGAAAACAACTTTCTTTCTTTCTTTTCTTTTCTTTTCTTTTTTTTTTTTTTTTTTTTTTTTTTTACAAAACAAATATGAAAAACCCCCACACTTATTCTTTTGCCAAACACCTTCAAAGTACTTCAAAAACATTTCTCATAAGACAATCTCGCATTGCTCGCTTGGAAAGGGTAAGGAAAAATATTTATTTCAGGCATAAGGGTAGACATATCTGGTGATAAGAAAGAAAAGGCTCACAAATACGGCTCAAATTGGCAATCTAATGATATCATTTTTCTTTGGGAAACAAGGTTATTTGGGCCATGGTGGTAAACCTAATGCCTCTATCATTTTCAAGTTCATGCAATCAATGACAAATATTTCGAAAGATCGTTATGCAAGTTCTAGAGAATTATCTCACATAAATTCATCACACATAAAAAAATAGGAGTGTATGAAAAATGCACACACTTTCAATAGGCTCAAAAACTCACATAGGATGTATATGGTCACTAAATTCACATATGGAGCTTTAAATCATGCTTTAGTTTCACATCAACAAGGCTATGTGCATTTGGTTTTTTCAAAGATGATCAAATATGTACAAACTAACACGAGAATTAGGAATTTCACACAACACATGTTAACTAAGTTCTTGATGATCATGGTTCAAATTTTATCCAATTATATCATTGGGTCGGGAAACTAACAAAAATCTAATTCAAATCAATAAGGAAAACAAGGAAATATTTTTGGATTTTTTTTTTAAATTTTCCGATTTTTTTTTTTTTTTTTTTTTTTTTTTTTTTTTTTTTTATTTTTATTTTTTTTTTAAAACAACAACTTAATTAAGAAAACACAAAGCAATAACATGGAAACAAATGAAACCAGTTCAAAGTCGAAGGTATAAAAATTTTCAATTTGGTCATTTTTAGACTCTTTACCCCCACACTTAAACTAGACATTGTCCCCAATGTCAGAAAATATAATAAAATGCAAATAAAAATAAAATAAATAAATATAACGAAATAAAATAAAGCAATAGGACTGAAAACTTCCCTAATTTGCAGAAAAAATCAAGCGATGACCCCCAAGCTAAAATTCTGCAATCAACCTCAAGGGTGGAAATAACCAAAAGTTCCTGCAAAGAAAAGAAATAAATCAGTTAAGCACGCAAGAAAATGTAAAAAAATGCAAACGAAAAATTAAAAATGAAAATAAAAGACAATGAATAAAACTAAAAGTGATCATTGGTCCTGTTTGGTGACTTTCCACAGCTTTGAACTTGAACTGGCCTCAGGAACTTCTTAGCAAGGAAAATGAGACTTGATTGGTGGTGTTGTTGAAGCTTCTCGAGCTCTTGGTTTCAACTCAGACTCCTTCTGCCGGGTTGATTGAGTCTGCAGGCTACATTCTTCTCTTTTTGTTCTTCTGCATGGCAGGTAGGCACGAGGAATAGGTGGTGGTCTGCTTCTTTGTTCAATCTGTCCAAGTGCCGACCGATTGCCTTTCTTTCACCCTGACTCGTAGCCA
Organism: Malus fusca; assembly: GCA_035220775.1. NCBI lineage: Eukaryota > Viridiplantae > Streptophyta > Magnoliopsida > Rosales > Rosaceae > Malus > Malus fusca. The sequence goes on from CM069072.1 coordinate 15,912,834, forward strand.
AGAGCAAGGGTAAAGGAAAAGCATGCCATGAGAAATCTTTGCCTCTGACTCTGATGATATGGGATACTTTTGCTTTTGAAGAAGTATCGTTCCACAGGTGTATGCTTGAACTAGGCTGGGGAACTTCTTAGCAAGGAAAATGAGACTTGATCTTGAAGATGAAGCAGCACCTTGTCTCCACATGCTTCAAGTAACATTTTCACTTGCCTTGGCTGTTCTCCAGGCAGATGTGGCGACTTCTTCGGAGGTACATCAGCGGTTGAAGATGAGCACTCGAGAGCAATGCTAGGTAAGCAATGCTAGGTAAGCAATCAGGAAGGATTTCCAGGCAGTCGGTTCTTAGATTGGAAGATTGACACCGAATGCTGGCTGATTGCCCGCTTTCTCCTTATCACAAAGACAAGGACAAGGACAGGGAGAAAGCGTGATATGAGATACTCTTGCTTTCAACCTTCATGATATGAAATACTCTAGCTCTAGATGACTTATTTGCAAAGGTATCCCAAGGAATGAGAAACACAGAGAAACTCGAGAGGGTTTGATGGAAAGGCATTTTTGGAGATGAAAAATTTCGGAGATGAAGAAGTGCTGAGAGAGTTTGCCTTTGCAATGGATGGCGAAGGTATACGTTTATAGGACTTTTCTTCACAACCGAAACTATTCTTTTACCCCTGTCGGCAGCCGGTGGATGGATGAACAGTACAGGTCACGCGCTTTCTGAAAAAGCCACCCGTAATTTGCGCAAAGCTGACAGCGCGCGTGACGAGTGACGACAAAATTGGAAAAGCTGTTCGCCTCGTGATTCCTGACCGCTCCGACTTTTGATAAAGACGCCCGACTTTTGAGAGAGCGGCGTCCGACTTTTGAGAAAGGAACCGACTTTTGAGACGGAGTCCGACTTTTGAGAACGGCGACGCCGCTTTTGAGAAAAGAATCCGGCTTTTGAGAAAGGAGCCCGGCTCTTCGATTTGCGAGAGGGCGCCTCTTCGACTGCTGAGTGATGCCTCAACGATTTCTTCTTCTTATAAGAACGCTCATTTTTGTTCCACAACACACTTAAGCTCCCCTGTAAACACTCCCTCTGGTAAACGTTCCCTCCTGCAAACACTTCCTCCTTGCATTTCTTTTAATCTTGATCAGTCCGACTCTTCATTCTCAACACCTTCAGAAAATGTCTTGCCCTTCTGACCGTCGCCTTAACTTGAATGTTGGGGAAGATAGTGATATATCTTCTCCAACCAACATTTGGCAGCCGTCCTTCATATCCCCAAATGGTCCTCTTACAGTTGGGGATTCCATGATGATGAACGAAACAACCGCATCGGTGGTGGCCAGAAATCTGCTCACTCCTAGAGACACTAGGATACTTTCCAGGCGGTCCGACGAACTAGCTGTTCAGGACTCTATGGCCTACAGCGTCCGATGCGCAGGCTCAGTATCAAACATGGGCCAGCGCCTTCTTGCACGAACCCGTCAGGTGGAATCGTTGATGGCTGAAGTGGCTAGTCTTCGGCAGGAGGTCAGAGTGCTTAGGCATGAGAACAGGGATTTGCACATGCTTGCAACCAATTACTCCACAAGCATGAAGAGGAAGCTGGATCAGATGCAGGAGTCCGAAGTGCGGATTCAGAGTGATCATCAACGGTTTATGGCGTTACTCCCGAGGTTTGTGTTGCCTTCGTCCTCGGGAGCAGCACCAAGTATTGATGCTCCGAATGATCCAACTCTGGCGCTTCGTCTTTCTGGGGCTCCGTCGATCTCCGAGGCACCACCAACCAACGACCAATGAACGAGATTAGTTTACAAGTTATTGTAAAATATTTATGCAATTAAGTTTTTTTTTTTTTTTTATTTTTTATTTTTATTTTTATTTTTATTTATATGAATGTTTATGTTTTTTTTTTTTTTTTTTTTTTTAGTTTTTAAAGCAAGAAAAAAAAATAAAAATATCAATGTAAAAATATGTAAATCAAATTAAAAAGACTGTTTTTAATCTCTCAAACAAATATCACAACTAAATAAACAAAACAAAATGAAAGCAGTAAAGAGAAGGGATTAGGAATGCAAATCTGATTGTGGGTGATTCCTAGGCCTCCCTTCATTATTCAAATGCATGGGTTTATCCTTGAACGGACGGTGGTAATTGAAATGATCCGGCAACGGTCTAAGTTCTAATGACGGTGCCTGAATTATCAAAATTAAAAACAAGTTAGTATAAATTAAAATAAAAAATGGAGAAGATGGCTTACAGTCACATTCAAACTCAATTACAAACACCACGTCTTTGAACGTTTCCGGGACTTTGAACTTGGCCAGGTTTACTATGATGGTTGTGGCTTGTCCCGTGTCATCAAACTCAACTTCCTTGGCATTTGTCTCATGCACAGCCTCTTGGATGTATTCAACAAATTCTCCGGCCACCTCATTTTCTGGAATAATTCTTCTTGGTGTACACGTCTCTTTGAACGTTTCAATACCATCGGGAACTTGATTTGGTACACCAAGAATTTGGATATCACTTTGCACCTTGGGAAGATCTTCCACAACGTATTTTTCATTCACTTCTTCCTTGGGATTTAAAAACCTGCAAGGAAAAAGGACATTTGGTGGAACGATGTTAGAATGAATTGAACTTAGAACCTCCTCACCTGAGTTGGATGGCATAAGGACTTGAGGAGTTTGCGATAAGAATTCTTCTAAACTGCCTAAGTAGTCATCCTCATCTTCTTCTTGAAGCGGCAATTCATCCATGTCCGGGCTATGTTTGGATGGTTCTGGAACAACTTCATCCTCCATATCACTTCCCAAAGTGATGGCTTCATTAATTTCCATTTCTCCCTCTGAATTTGCAAATGTGGAGTTGGAGAGTTCACTTTGATCTTGAATCTGTGCCATGATCTCCAAAATATGCTCAACTTGCTTCTCCAATTCGTCCACTCTTCTGATTCGGTCTTGCATCTCCTGGTTTTGATTTTCTACTCCCTGATTCAAAGAGGTGAGTAAATTATTAAGTGTATCATTATCCAAGGATGTACCTGAATTGAATTGGGGAGATTGTTGTGGTGGATGTGGTGGTGCACATGGCCATTGATAGTACTCCTCTGATGGCTGTAATTGTTCTTCGTTTTGTGAGCCCTGCACCAAAGAAATTAATTCATCAAGCCTTTGATTATAATCCACGGGCATACTTTGATTTGATTGGAATTGCTGTGGGGGATGCTGTGGTAGCTGCATAGGTCTTGAATAGAATTCGTCTTGCTGCCAATATCCACTTTGTTGAAAGTGTTGAGGTTCATCCCACATATAATCTGAGTAGTCTCTCCAATCCGAATTGTAAGCGTTGGAAAACATGTTGCCCCTTGATTGGTTATGGCCCTGATATCCCCAAACATCTTCATTTGCAGAAAATTGAGGACCTTGATATCGTTGTCCATAGGGCACATCAAGTGTAGGGACACTTGGCATTGTGGTCCGTTCGGCATTATGAGTTAATTGAGCAGTGAGCTGTGCCAATAGATCTTGAATGCTAGTAGAATCCAGGTCTTGCTCCATTTGTAACTAAAATCAAAGAAAGAAAACTAAATCAAATATCAAAAGTAAAAGACATAACAAACCAAAAATAAAATAACATAAAATAAACACAAATAAAATAAAATAAAATAAAATAAAACACAAACAAAAACATAAACAAAGGATTAGCAAATTTGCTAATCCCCGGCAACGGCGCCAAAAATTTGATGCGAAAATAAATTCACGCACAAATTTAAACCCTATTTGTGACAGTTGTAGTATATGGATAAGTAGGGATCGTTCTAGGCCGGGGATTAACTAGGGATGCTAACCCAATGTAAAATTAATTTAAAAACGTAAAAACAAAATTTAAAATACTAAACTAGACTCAAAACACTTAAATAGAATAACTCAAAATAAAACTAACAAATAAACTAAAATAAATCAAAAGACTCAAAACAACTCAAGACTTAAGAAAACACAAACTAAAATGATTTCTAATAAATCTAACACTTTAAAATAAAATGGGGGATTGATTTTGATGAAAAGTAAATTAAACTTAAATAAATTACAAAATTGACAAAAACATAAAATTAAGGTAAAATGATAAATGACGGACTGGCTAGAGGATTATTCTCCACACATGCCACATATGCAACCTAAATTGATTTTCAGTTGTTCTTTCAATAAATTGTAAATTCTCAACGCCCCAAATTAATTAGGTCCGCTTAAATTAATTCTCAGATTTTCCTTAAGTTAATGGATTGGATGATTGCATACGACAACCCAAAACATTCCCCACAAGTTCCCTACATGAATTGCATAATAGAGATACAAGCAAGAATCATTAAGTTCTATGAAAATCATAAGCATTGACGAGGCACTTGTTACTATGAATTGCATGAAACTTATGCCAAGAATTTACCTAACGCGATCGTTTATAAGCGACCTTCACTACTTGTGAATATAAGTTCATAACGATTAGGTGAAATTCACTTATATTCTAGCATCAAATTCATGCATGTAAATTAAGTATGCATCCTTAATCGACATACAAAAATAAGTTATCAATCAAGCAGTTAAGCAAATTTAATCACAACTCAGAAATCACAACTGAAGGTAATCAATTCAAATTACAAATATATCCATGGTTTTGAATTAAACTCTAGCCAAAATAAAATTAGTTACACATTATTAAAATTAAACAGGAAAGTAAAACATGAGTTTGGAGGATTAAACCGAATTGAGGAATTTATTCCTCTCTGTGCTGCCAATTTCTCCCGTGCCTGCCGCGCCCTCTCCTAGCTGCACAAGGCAGCTGTCTGTTTCTGCCCAATGTTTTAGTCTCTCACGTCTGCTTTCTCGGTTTCTTCCCCAGTCAGTACCCGTGCTCCCTCCTTTCTCTCGTACTGACTCCTTCGTTCTCAGTTCGCTGCTCTTGATCCGTGCACCCTCTGACTTTGCTGCCTTCTCGTGCTGCCAAAGGCAGCCCCGTGCTCCTCTCCGTTCTCTCGTGACTTCTCTTCCCGTACTGACCTGCTCCCCTTTTATTATTTCTCCCAGCTGCCTAGGCAGCTTCCACTCTCCTGCACGTTTATTCCCCATTATCCTAACCTTTATTTTATGGCCCCTTTCTTTATTCTTCCGCCCCATGCTGCCTAAGGCAGCATCTCTTAGCACAATGTTCTTCTTTATTTATTTTAAGCTCCCAGGCTTCTTTGTCCATCAAAGCTCACATTTCATTCCGCCAGGCACCATTCATTATTTTTTTATTCTTTTTTTCTTCTTTCCAGCACAAGCCACTATCTCCTTATTCCTCCACTGTCTCTTTTTATTTTTATATCCTTTCCCACTTTTATTTAACTTGATTCCCAGCTGCCAAGTTCCGCACGACCAAGCCTCGCCAGCTCGCATTTTTATTCTTTTCTAAAGCTACAAAAATCAAATAAGTGAGCAAGATAATTTTTACGAATTTTGTCACTTAAAATCACACTTGTGCTAATTTTATTTTCTTAGCTAGATAAATTCGATAAAACACAAAAACAAAGTAAATAGCATAAAAATATGAGGAAATAACTAAGAAAAGACGAGATAATTTGATGTAAAATATATATAAATATGAGCTTATCAAGGATCTTTCAAGATCTTCAAAGTTTAGGAACTTCCATCGATGGGAAAATGGCCTAAGACTTTTTCCTTGCATCTCTCTCGGATGATTTCACTAAGTTTATCGTAAACTATAAAGTGAATAGATTCGATCATTCTTTGAAAGAGATGATTGACATGTGCTGTAAATTTGAAAAAGGTTTCAAAAAGGACAGTGGGAGTGAGAATGCAATGATAAGGAAAAGGTTGCGTAAGAAGAAGGCAAAGAAATCCAAAGGAACATGCTTTCATTGTGGAAAGGATGAACGTTGGAAGAAGAAATACAGGGTGCGCATTGCGAGCCTTATGACACGGACTTTTGAAGAGACTATTTCTGTCATAGAGAGTGCTTTTACAGTGAGCTCCAATTCCTGGATATTTGATTCAGGCGCTAGTCAACATATCTGTAATACGTTGCAGGGACTAACAGGGAGCAGATCACTGCGCAATGAGGAGATGGTTGTGCGAGTTGGGAACGGCACTAAAATCTCTGCAAAAGCAATAGGCACCTATATGCTTAACCTACCCTCTGGGGAAGTCCTGGAACTTAAAAATTGTTTATATTTTCCTTCATGTATAAAGAATTTGATTTCCATCTCTAAGCTTTTACGAGATGGGCACTCAGTGTTGTTTGACAAAATGAGTTGCACTTTATACTTGAACGGTCGTATTATCTCTCATGGTAATATGATAGAGGGACTTTTTCACCTAGAGACGAATAGTGGGATGCACTGTATTGAAAGCGGGAATACCTCAAAACCCAAAAGGGCTAGAGTAGAAGTTAACCAAGAAAAGATGTGGCATCTTAAACTTGGACATGTGAACCTTGATAAGATTCGCAAGATGTCGAAAGACGGATATTTCCACCCATTAGGTAATGACCGGATGGGTACTTGTGAATGTTGCTTGAAAGGGAAGATGACCAAATCTCCATTTACTGGAAAAGGAGAGCGTGCCACTGAAATTCTAGGGTTAATCCACACTGACGTATGTGGACCTATGTCTACTACGTCGAGAGAAGGCTTCTCATACTATATCACATTCACCGACGATCACTCTCGGTTTGGCTATGTATATCTTATGAAGTACAAGTCAGAATCCTTTGAAAGGTTCAAAGAATTCAAGAATGAAGTTGAGAAGCAAACTGGGAAACAGATAAAAATCCTAAGATCAGATCGAGGGGGTGAATATCTGAGTAATGAGTTCCTAGATTATCTCAAAGAGTGTGGAATAATATCACAGTGGACTCCACCGGGAACTCCACAACTTAATGGAGTTTCTGAAAGGAGAAATCGAACCTTGATGAACATGGTTCGTTCTATGATGAGTTCCGCTGATCTACCAGTAACATTCTGGGGATACGCTCTATATACAGCAGCTTACTTGCTTAATAGAGTACCTTCCAAATCAGTTTCACAAACACCCTATGAGATATGTTATGGAAGAAAGCCAAGTCTTAATCATATTAAGATTTGGGGTTGTGAAGCATATGTCAAGAAGCTTGAGGCTACTAAGCTTGAAGCGAGATCAGTAAGATGCTATTTTGTGGGATATCCTAAAGAAACTATGGGATATGAGTTCTACCATCCTGACGACCAGAAAGTCTTTGTCGCCAGAACTGCTAAGTTTCTAGAGGACGAATTTGTTCTCAAAGGAACTATAAGCAAACAGATGGAAATTAATGAGATTAATAATGAACCACAAATAAGCACTCGACATATTGACAACCCTGTTCCTGAACCCCTAGCTCCACGTAGATCTGAACGGGTTAGTAAGCCACCTATGAGGTTTGGCTTAAATAATGACTTTGATGAATTGTACCTTCTAGGTGACAATGAAACAAAGGAGGACCCTAGAGACTACACTGAAGCAATGTCCGACATTGATTCAAAGAGATGGCAAGAGGCCATGAAATCCGAGATGGATTCCATGTATCAAAATCAGGTCTGGACTCTTGTAGACCCTCCAGAAGGTATTGTACCTGTTGGAAACAAATGGGTCTTCAAGAGGAAGATAGGCGTTGATGGGAACGTGGAGACTTATAAGGCTAGACTAGTAGCCAAGGGATACAGGCAAATAGAAGGGATTGACTATGAAGAAACCTTCTCTCCTGTAGCCATGATTAAGTCCATTCGAATTTTGCTTGCTATAGCTGCGTACCATGATTATGAAATCTGGCAAATGGACGTGAAGACAGCCTTTCTGAACGGCTACCTACAGGAAGAGCTCTATATGACTCAACCCGAAGGTTTCGTGTCCGAGTCTGAAGAGACTAAGGTATGCAAGCTTCAAAGGTCCATTTATGGACTTAAGCAAGCCTCCAGGAGCTGGAACATTCGTTTCGACACTGAAATCAAAACGTTTGGTTTTACTCAAAACGAAGACGACAATTGTGTTTATCAAAAAGTCGTTGGGGATGCAGTAGTATTCCTAGTGTTATATGTAGATGACATATTACTATTCGGGAATGACACTGCAGTACTTTCTTCTGTAAAAGTGTGGTTGTCTAAAACCTTCCACATGAAAGATTTAGGAGATGCATCTTATGTACTTGGGATAAAGCTCTATCGTGATAGATCCAGAAAATTAATTGGATTATCCCAATCGATGTACATTGATAAGGTGCTAAGTAGGTTCCAGATGGAACAATCTAAGAAAGGTTTTCTTCCTGTGAGACATGGAATTCACCTTTCTAAGTCCATGGGACCTAAGACTCCTGAAGAGATACGGCTAATGAATGAAATTCCTTATGCTTCCGCCATAGGGAGTCTCATGTATGCCATGATATGCACAAGGCCTGATATCGCATATGCTGTGAGCATTACTAGTCGATATTAATCTAACCCAGGATCAGAACACTGGGCAGCTGTCAAGGCGGTCCTTAAGTACTTAAGAAGAACTAAGGACATGTTCCTCGTTTATGGAGGAGCATCAGAGTTGCGAGTGGAAGCTTATACAGACGCAGATTTCCAATCTGACGTCGATGATAGAAGTTCCAACTCCGGATATGTATTCACTCTGAATGGTGGGGCTGTCAGTTGGAAAAGCAAGAAACAAAGTGTAATTGCTGATTCCACGACAGAGGCTGAATATGTCGCTGCAGCTGAAGCCGGCAAAGAAGCGTTCTGGATGAAGAAGTTCATTACTGAACTTGGAGTGGTTCCAACCATCACATCACCAGTAACTTTGTACTGTGATAATAGTGGGGCGATAGCTCAAGCCAAGGAACCCAGGGCTCATCAAAAGAACAAGCATTTTGATAGGCGCTTTAATATCATTAGAAGATATGCTGCCGAGGGGAAAGTCAACATCCTCAAAGTTGCTTCAGCCGATAATGTAGCAGATCCACTGACAAAGCCAATGACTCAAATCCAGCTTGATCGTCATATGGATAAGATGGGTATTAGATACATGGGAGGATGGCTTTGAGTGCAAGTGGGAGATTGTTGGAAGTATGCCCACAAAGCCACTCATTTGATGTAATAGCTTTTGGAATACTTAATATGTTAAACTTTTATATGTTTAACGGAAGGGCAATACTTATTATTAATCACTATTTATTGTATCATGTGTTTAAGCAATAAGAGAATCCAAGGGATGTATTTGACATAAGAGATAAGTGATCTAATAAGTTAGATTAAGGAGACCTTTCTCTTATGCTCATTCCTAAAACGTTCCTAACCATAGGATTGCCAATTGGGCATTGACAATCCACTAAGGTTAGTATGTGTTATGTTGACTCAAACGTGAGTATGAACTAGTCTCAAGTCATTTGGTGTTGGACACTAAGACAAACACATAGGTGCTCAAAAGAGTAATCGAGTACACTGAACTGCGATTAATGAGAGTTCAAACATACATGTCATGTACGAACTCTAAGGTTACAATATGCAAAGTAGTCCTTAGACCTGAGGCATCATAGATGTCTAATGGTTAGGTCCTTGATCTTTGATCATGACAAAGGCATTCCCTCGGATTGTCCACGGCATTGTTGGGGTCATGTGATCTAGTCATGTAGGCATATGAATGCACAACAAGGGATCTCTAACATTCCATGGTGGAAGGAGTATACTCTAAAATATGATTCTAAAGTCTTTGGCCAAAGCAAATGAATATGACTAAGGAAGATGTTCCAAATCATATTCAAGGGAATCATATAAGAAAGTATCACATTGGATAGTAGACATGAAACAAACTATCACTTAAAACAATGTGGTTAAGAGTATTGTATTAGAGAAGGACCGTATTGCATTGTAATTGTAACTGGATAGGTTCTCCAACCAATTCTACTTAGCTTGGGTAACCATGACATACTGCTAGGTGTCACTCATGGTTTGTGGAAGCCCTATTGATTAGCAAACACTAATCATCAAAAAGGGAGAATTGAAATGTGGTTTCAATTCACAATCGATAGTTAAGAGTAACATCGCCCACTGCCTCGCTAATTGGAACCTAATGGATCGCACACCAAATAAGGATATATGTGAAGCAATTAAATGAAATGGATAAGCAATTAAATGGTTTAATTGAAGAATGGTCAAGATTAATTAATTAGTTAATTAATTATACGAAATGTTCGTATTGGGCTTTTAAGTTGGTTTTAGGGCTTCGGGGCCCAAAAGTGTTTTGGTCCACAAGGCCCATTATGTTTAAGTTGTATGACAACTAAAACAAAATGGGCAATAAGCCCAATAACCATATAGGCCAACCATTTAGGGTGAGGGTATGCAAGTTTGCTTAATTGCAAGTTTGCCACTCACCTAAGAAATGAAGTATAAATTCATCTTTATAGCTTTGTTTTCAATTAGGGTTTTCTAAGCTACTTGGGGATAGTTATCTAGCAAATTTACTTCCCTAAGTGATCCATTTTTCATCCTCACAAATTACATCCTTGGTGAAGAGACATAGAGACATCAAACTTTTGGTGTTTTGGAGAACTAATCCTCAAATCCTCAAAGAAGCAAAGGAGCACTAAAAGGAGGAAAATCACAAGGAAGATCCAAGGAGCAAGGAGGTGACTTGAAGGCCCTCCACTTGGGTGAATCCCTTGTGTAATCAAGGATGAGCTTCAAGGGTAAAGAATCTCTAAATTCTTAATTATCTTTAATGTTGTTAAAGAGTCTTTTGGTTCACCATATACTAGGCTTTGAAAGTCATGGGTTTCATGAATTGTTTTTTGATGCATGCCTACTTTAAAGAGTTAATTGAAAGCATATGTATTCAAATGTTCATACATGTTCTTAGCTAGGACAAAATTTTTCCTTCAGATAAGTAGGGTATCGTTCTAGGCCGGGGATTAGGAGGGATTGCTAATCAAAGTAAAATTTAAATTAAAAACGTAAAAATAAAATTTAAAACACTAAACTAAAATCAAAACACTTAACTAAAATCACTCAAAATAAAACTAACAAATAATCTAAAACAAATCAAAAGACTCAAAATAATTCAAAACTCAAGAAAACACAAACTAAATTGATTTCTAACAAATCTAACACTTAAAATAAATGGGGGATTGATTTTTGATGAAAAGTAAATTAAACTTAATTAAATTACAGAATTGACAAAAACATAAAATTAAGGTAAAATGATAAATGACGGACTAGCTAGAGGATTATTCTCCACACATGACACATATGCAACCTAAATTGATTTTCAGTTGTTCTTTCAATAAATTGTAAATTCTCAACGCCCCAAGTTAATTAGGTCCGCTTAAATTAACCTTCAGATTTTCCTTAAGTTAATGGATTGGATGATTGCATACGACAACCCAAAACATTCCCTACAAGTTCCCTACATGAATTGCATAATAGAGATATAAGCAAGAATCATTAAGTTTTATGAAAATCATAAGCATTGACGAGGCACTTGTTACTATGAATTGCATGAAACTTATGCCAAGAATTTACCTAACACGATTGTGGTCAACAACCTTTACTACTTGTGAATATAAGTTCATAACGATTAGGTGAAATTTACTTATATTCTAGCATCAAATGCATGCATGTAAATTAAGTATGCATCCTTAATCGACAAACAAAAATAAGTTATCAATCAAGCAGTTAAGCAAATTAAATCACAACTCAGAAATCACAACTGAAGGTAATCAATTTAAATTACAAATATATCCATGGCTTTGAATTAACCTCTAGCCAAAATAAAATTAGTTACACATTATTAAAATTAAAACAGAAATAAAACGTGAGTTGGAGGATTAAACCGAATTGAGGATTGCAGTGTTGCTTCTGACTTCTGTTCACACCGAGAGGATTGCACAGTTGCTTCTCCGTGCTGACCCCCGTGCTGACCTCCTACGTGTTGCTGCCTTATTTGGCAGCTTCCTCCTGTCACTCTTCCCTGCACGTCAGTTGACCTTGCTCCAGTCCTCCTCCAGTTCTCTGCCTGATTTCCTCACAAGCTGCCCGTCAGACCTCCTCTTTATTTCCTGGTTTTCGTACTGCCTTATAGCAGCTTCACGTCAGCTGCCAAAGTGGCAAGGTGGCTCGCTGCCTCTCGCTGCGTCCGCGTCTCCTCAGGTAGCACTCGCACTGTCGCTGCCCCTGTTCTCTACTCCCGCAAGCTGACAAGTCAGGCTGCCAAAGGCAGCGTCCTATCCCCGTGCGCACGTCTCCGTCTCTGCCTGATTTCCTCGCAAGCTGCCTTAGGGCAACTCTCTTTCCATGCGCTGCTTCTCTGTTCCTCCGCTGCCAGGAAGGCAGCTCTCGGCTGTCTCACCTCACTGTCCAAAAGAACTCGACCTGCAGCCCCCTGTCAGTCCTCACGCTGCTAAAGGCAGCGTCCTTCTCCTCCGCTCTCTGCGCTATCCTCCTGTTTTAAACCGTGAGGACCTCCCATCTTTCCTTCAAGCTGCCAAAGGCAGCTTCTCCCCCCCACGAGCTGCCAGCTTCCAAGTCTGCTATATATCTTGCTCCAAGGAGCTCCCACGCTGCCCTTTCTTTATATTATTTCCCTTCACCTGCTGCCAAGTGCAGCATTTTCTTGCTGTTTTCCCCCGTCACTCCACTTCTTTTATTATTTTATTCCATTCCTCTTTTTATATTTTCAGCAATTCCGTAATGGGGAATATTTGGCGCACAATGAAAAAGCTCTCCAATACCATGATCACAATATGATTTCACCACAGAGAACCCCGACATATTTGCATGGCGATTAATGACTTCACCAACTTCACGAAATCGCATTCCAGGTTTTACTGCACTTGAACAACAAACAATCAGAAAACCAATTTTCCTTTTATGCTTTTAGTCCCCAACAATTAAAATTACTAGTGTGCACTATCGAAATAGGGGTTACATAGGTTGTCTTTTCAACATCTCAGTTACCATCAGGTCAGGTGACAACATTCCACATATAACTAAAAATATCTTCACACAATTTACTGATACAATTGAGCAAACACAACCACAAATACATTTCAACATAATTAGAACGACTAAAGCAATTTTCGACGAATTTATTATTTAAAACTACACTTGTGCTATTTTTATTTTCTTAGCTAGATAAATTCGATAAAACACAAAAACAAGCAAATAACTCAAAAATATAAGAAACTAACTAAGAAAAGACGAGAGAATTTGATGTAAAAATATATATAAATATGATCCGATCAAATACCCCCACACTTAACTTTTGCTAGTCCTCGAGCAAAACAAACGAAAACAGCAAAAGTAATAACATGAAAATTATTAGTTTCCCCTATATTACCCTCATAGAATTTCATTTGAGAACACAAATAATCAAGAACCATAGCTAACACCAACAAGCAATTCAAGTTCATTTTCCTTATTCAAATATTAGCAGTAATCTTTGAAACATCCTTGAAGTGTAGTGTGTGAGATAGCCATGTTAATGCAATTTCAAATTTTTATTTTTAAAATTACCATATGCAAACTAGCGACTTTCTCACGGGATATGCACTCAATCACACATGTGTTTAGTTTTAATGTGTTTCGCTCAAAGAATCAAATGTGAAAGTTCTACCATAAGCTTGCATAAAGATCACTTCTCCACAGTCATAATTGCAAAACTTAAATCAAGAGGACTTTTATTGGATGTAATGAGGCTTAGGGATAGGGTTATTGAAACGAAAGAATAGGAAAAAAAAACAAGTTCCAAGCTACATTGCAAGCAATTCTTTTGTTTAGATTTATAAGAACTCAAACTTTCCAGCTATTCTTCCAGTCACCTCCAACCACAACCTTAAACTGAAACTTTAAACATATTTTTTTTTTCTTCGTAAACAAACTTTCCTTTTTTTTTTTTTTTTTTTTTTACAACTAGAAACAAATATGAAAAACCCCCACACTTATTCTTTTGCCAAACACCTTCAAAGTACTTCACAAACGTTTCACATAAGACAATCTTACATTGCTTGCTTGGAAAGGGTAAGAAAAAAAAATATTTCAGGCATAAGGGTAGACATATCTGGTGATAAGAAATAAAAGGCTCACAAATACGGCTCAAATTGGCAATCTAATGATATCATTTTTCTTTGGGAAACAAGGTTATTTGGGCCATGGTGGTAAACCTAATGCCTCTATCATTTTCAAATTCATGCAATTAATGACAAATATTTCGAAAGATCGTTATGCAAGTTCTAGAGAAGTATCTCACATAAGTTCATCACACATGAAAAAAATAGGAGTGTATGAAAAATGCACACACTTTCAATAGGCTCAAAAACTCACATAGGATGTATATAGTCACTAAATTCACATATGGAGCTTTAAATCATGCTTAGTTTCACATCAACAAGGCTATGTGCATTTGGTTTTTCAAAGATGATCAAATATGTACAAACTAACACAGAATTTGGAATTTCACACAACACATGTTAACTAAGTTCTTGATGATCATGGTTCAAATTTTATTCAATTATATCATTGGGTCGGGGAAACTAATAAAAAACTAATTCAAAACAATAAGGAAAACAAGGAAATATTTTTGGATTTTTAAAATTTTCCGATTTTTTATTTTTTATTTTTTATTTTTTTATTATTTTTTTAATAAAAACAACAACTTAATTAAGAAAACACAAAGCAATAACATGGAAACAAATGAAACCAGTTCAAAGTCGAAGGTACAAAAAATTTTCAATTTGGTCATTTTTATACTCTATACCCCCACACTTAAACTAGACATTGTCCCCAATGTCAGAAAATATAATAAAATGCAAATAAAAATAAAGTAGATAAATATAACGAAATAAAATAAAGCAATAGGACTGAAAACTTCCCTAATTTGCAGAAAAATCAAGCGATGACCCCCAAGCTAAAATTCTGCAATCAACTTCAAGGGCGGAAATAACCAAAAGTTCCTGCAAAGAAAAGAAATAATTCAGTTAAGCACACAAGAAAATGTAGAAAATGCAAACGAAAAATTGAAAATGAAAATAAAAGACAATGAATAAAACTAAAAGTGATCATTGGTCCTGTTTGGTGACTTTCCACAGCTTTGAACTTGAACTGGCCTCGGAACTTCTTAGCAAGGAAAATGAGACTTGATTGGTGGTGGTGTTGAAGCTTCTCGAGCTCTTGGTTTCAACTCGGACTCCTTCTGCCGGGTTGATTGAGTCTGCAGGCTACATTCTTCTCTTTTTGTTCTTCTGCATGGCAGGTAGGCACGAGGAATAGGTGGTGGTCTGCTTCTTTGTTCAATCTGTCCAAGTGCCGACCGATTGCCTTTCTTTCACCTTGCCCCGTAGCCAAGAGCAAGGGTAAAGGAAAAGCATGCCATGAGAAATCTTTGCCTCTGACTCTGATGATATGGGATACTTTTGCTTTTGAAGAAGTATCGTTCCACAGGTGTATGCTTGAACTGGGCTGGGGAACTTCTTAGCAAGGAAAATGAGACTTGATCTTGAAGATGAAGCAGCACCTTGTCTCCACATGCTTCAAGTATCATTTTCACTTGCCATGTCTGTTCTCCAGGCAGATGTGGCGACTTCTTCGGAAGTACATCAGTGGTTGAAGAAGAGCACTCGAGAGCAATGCTAGGTAAGCAATGCTAGGTAAGCAATCAGGAAGGATTTCCAGGCAGTCGGTTCTTAGATTGGAAGATTGACACCGAGTGCTGGCTGATTGCCCGCTTTCTCCTTATCACAAAGACAAGGAAAAGGACAGGGAGAAAGCGTGATATGAGATACTCTTGCTTTCAACCTTCATGATATGAAATACTCTAGCTCTAGATGACTTATTTGCAAAGGTATCCCAGGGAATGAGAAACACAGAGAAACTCGAGAGGGTTTGTTGGAAAGGCATTTTCGGAGATGAAAAATTTCGGAGATGAAGAAGTGCTGAGAGAGTTTGCCTTTGCAATGGATGCGAAGGTAGACGTTTATAGGTATTTTCTTCACAACCGAAACTATTCTTTTACCCCTGTCGGCAGCCGGTGGATGGATGAACAGTACAGGTTACGCGCTTTCTGAAAAAGCAACCCGTAATTTGCGCAAAGCTGACAGCGGGTGACGACAAATCTGGAAAAGCTGTTCGCCTCGTGATTCCTGACCGCTCCGACTTTTGAGAGAGACGCCCGACTTTTGAGAGAACGGCGTCCGACTTTTGAGAAAGGAACCGACTTTTGAGACGGAGTCCGACTTTTGAGACGGAGACGCCGCTTTTGAGAAAAGAATCCGGCTCTTGAGAAAGGAGCCCGGCTCTTCGATTTGCGAGAGGGCGCCTCTTCGACTGCTGAGTGATGCCTCAACGATTTCTTCTTCTTATAAGAACGCTCATTTTTGTTCCACAACACACTTAAACTCCCCCTGTAAACACTTCATCTGGTAAACGTTCCCTCCTGTAAACACTCCCTCTTGCATTTTCTTTTAATCTTGATCAGTCCAACTCTTCATTCTCAACACCTTCAAATATGTCTTGCCCTTCTGACCGTCGCCTTAACTTGAATGTTGGGGAAGATAGTGATATATCTTCTCCAACCAACATTTGGCAGCCGTCCTTCATATCCCCGAATGGTCCTCTTACAGTTGGGGATTCCATGATGATGAACGAAACAACAGCATCGGTGGTGGCCAGAAATCTGCTCACTCCTAGAGACACTAGGATACTTTCTAGGCGGTCGGACGAACTAGCTGTCCAGGACTCTATGGCCTATAGCGTCCGATGCGCAGGCTCAGTATCAAACATGGGCCAGCGCCTTCTTGCACGAACTCGTCAGGTGGAGTCGTTGATGGCTGAAGTGGCTAGTCTTCGGCAAGAGGTCAGAGTGCTTAGGCATGAGAACAGGGATTTGCACATGCTTGCAACCAATTACTCAACAAGCATGAAGAGGAAGCTGGATCAGATGCAGGAGTCCGAAGTGCGGATTCAAAGTGATCATCAACGGTTTATGGCGTTACTCCCGCGGTTTATGTTGCCTTCGTCCTCGGGAGCAGCACCAAGTATTGAGGCTCCGAATGATCCAACTCTGGCGCTT
This sequence comes from Malus fusca, assembly GCA_035220775.1. Classification (NCBI taxonomy): domain Eukaryota; kingdom Viridiplantae; phylum Streptophyta; class Magnoliopsida; order Rosales; family Rosaceae; genus Malus; species Malus fusca. The sequence continues at coordinate 15,929,937 of CM069072.1, forward strand.
CGTCTTTCAGGGGCTCCGTCGACATCAGAGGCACCACCAACCAACGACCAATGAACGAAATTAGTTTACAAGTTATTGTAAAATATTTATGTATTTAAGTTTTTTTTTTTTTTTTTTTTTTTGTTTTTTTTTTGTTTTTTTTTTTTTTTGTTTTTTTTTTAATTTTTAAATTATGTAATGTTTATTATTATTATTCTTATTATTATTTTTTTTTTAATTTTTTTTTTTTTTTTAAATATCAATGTAAAATAAGTAAATCAAAGTAAAAAGACTATGTTTAACTTTCTAAACAAAAATCACAACTAAATAAACAAAACAAAAATCACAACTAAATAACAAAACATAATGAAAGCAGTAAATAGAAGGGATTAGGAATGCAAATCTGATTGTGGGTGATTCCTAGGCCTCCCTTCATTATTCAAATGCATGAGTTTATCCTTGAACGGACGGTGGTACTTGAAATGATCCGACAACGGTCTAAGTTCTAATGACGGTGCCTGAATCAACAAAATCAGATTGTTAGTAAAACATAAAATTAAAATTGGAGAAGATGGCTTACTTTCACGTTCAAACTCAATGACAAACACCACGTTTTTTAACGTTTCAGGGACTTTGAACTTGGCCAAATTTACTATGATGGTTGTGGCTTGTCCCATGTCATCAAACTCAACTGCTTTGGGCTTGGTTGTCTCATGCACAGCCTCTTGGATGTATTCAACAAATTCTCCGGCTACCTCATTTTCTGGTGTACAAGTCTCTTTGAACGTTTCAATACCATCGGGAACTTGATTTGGTACACCAAGAATTTGGATATCACTTTGCACCTTGGGAAGATCTTCCACAACGTATTTTTCATTCACTTCTTCCTTGGGATTTAAAAACCTGCAAGGAAAAAGGACATTGGGTGGAACGATGTTAGAATGAAATGAACTTAGAACCTCCTCATCTGAGTTGGATGGCATAAGGACTTGAGGGGTTTGCGATAAGAATTCTTCTAAACTGCCCAAGTAGTCATCCTCATCTTCTTCTTGAAGCGGCAATTCATCCATGTTCGGGCTATGTTTGGATGGTTCTAGAACAACTTCATCCTCCATATCACTTCCCAAAGTGACAGCTTCATCGATTTCACTTTCTGCCTTTGAATTTTCAAGAGTTGAGTTGGAGACCTCACTTTGCTCTTGAATCTGTGCCATGAATTCCATAATCTGCCCAACATGCAAATCCAATTCGTCCACTCTTCTGACTCGGTCTTGCATCTCCTGGTTTTGATTTTCTACTCCCTGATTCAAAGAGGTGAGTAAATTATTAAGTGTATCATTATCCAAGGATGTACCTGACTTGAATTGGGTTGATTGTTGTGGTGGATGTGACGGTTCATATGGCCACTGATAGAACTCTTCCGATGGCGGCAATTGTTCTTCTTTTTGTGAACCCTGTACCGAAGAAATTAATTCTTCAAGCATTTGATTATAATCCACGGGCATACTCTGATTCGATTGGAATTGTTGTGGGGGATGCTGTGGTGGCTGCATAGGTCTTGAATAGAACGCGTCTTCTTGCTGCCAATATCCACCTTGTTGGAATTGTTGAGGTTCTCCCCACATGTAATCTGAATAATCTCTCCAATCTGAATTGTAAGCATTGGAAAACATGTTGCCCCTTGATTGGTTATGGCCTTGATATCCCCAAACATCTTCATTTGCAGAAAATTGAGGACCTTGATATCGTTGCCCATATGGCACATCAAGTGTAGGGACACTTGGCATTGTGGTCCGTTCGGCATTATGAGTTAATTGAGCAGTGAGCTGTGCCAATAGATCTTGAATGCTAGTAGAATCCAAGTCTTGCTCCATTTGAAACTAAAATCAAAGAAAGAAAACTAAATCAAATATCAAAAGTAACATACACAAACACAAATAAACATAAGCAAAAACAAAAATAAAAGGATTAGCAAATTTGCTAATCCCCGGCAACGGCGCCAAAAATTTGATGCGAAATTTAACTAACGCACAAATTTAAACCCTCTTTTTGACAATTGTAGTATATGGATAAGTAGGGTATCGTTCTAGGCCGGGGATTAGGAGGGATTGCTAATCAAAGTAAAATTTAAATTAAAAACGTAAAAATAAAATTTAAAACACTAAACTAAAATCAAAACACTTAACTAAAATCACTCAAAATAAAACTAACAAATAATCTAAAACAAATCAAAAGACTCAAAATAATTCAAAACTTAAACCCTCTTTTTGACAATTGTAGTATATGGATAAGTAGGGTATCGTTCTAGGCCGGGGATTAGGAGGGATTGCTAATCAAAGTAAAATTTAAATTAAAAACGTAAAAATAAAATTTAAAACACTAAACTAAAATCAAAACACTTAACTAAAATCACTCAAAATAAAACTAACAAATAAACTAAAACAAATCAAAAGACTCAAACTAATTCAAGACTCTAGAAAATACAACCTAAATTTATTTCTAACAAATTTAACACTTTAAAATAAATGGGGAATTGATTTTTGACGAATATTGAATTTAAAACTGAAACTTAAAAATAAACTTTAAAGAAAATATATTTTATTGAAATAAAATGATGAGACGTTAATTAGAGGATTATTCTCCACACATGACACATATGCAACCTAAATTGATTTTCAGTTGTTCTTTCAATAAATTGTAAATTTTCAACGCCCCAAGTTAATTAGGTCCGCTTAAATTAACCTTCAGATTTTCCTTAAGTTAATGGATTGGATGATTGCATATGACAACCCAAAACATTCCCTACAAGTTCCCTACATGAATTGCATAATAGAGATACAAGCAAGAATCATTAAGTTTTATGAAAATCATAAGCATTGACGAGGCACTTGTTACTATGAATTGCATGAAACTTATGCCAAGAATTTACCTAACACGATTGTGGTCAACAACCTTTACTACTTGTGAATATAAGTTCATAACGATTAGGTGAAATTTACTTATATTCTAGCATCAAATTCATGCATGTAAATTAAGTATGCATCCTTAATCGACAAACAAAAATAAGTTATCAATCAAGCAGTTAAGCAAATTAAATCACAACTCAGAAATCACAACTGAAGGTAATCAATTTAAATTACAAATATATCCATGGCTTTGAATTAACCTCTAGCCAAAATAAAATTAGTTACACATTATTAAAATTAAAACAGAAATAAAACGTGAGTTGGAGGATTAAACCGAATTGAGGATTGCAGTGTTGCTTCTGACTTCTGTTCACACCGAGAGGATTGCACAGTTGCTTCTCCGTGCTGACCCCCGTGCTGACCTCCTACGTGTTGCTGCCTTATTTGGCAGCTTCCTCCTGTCACTCTTCCCTGCACGTCAGTTGACCTTGCTCCAGTCCTCCTCCAGTTCTCTGCCTGATTTCCTCACAAGCTGCCCGTCAGACCTCCTCTTTATTTCCTGGTTTTCGTACTGCCTTATAGCAGCTTCACGTCAGCTGCCAAAGTGGCAAGGTGGCTCGCTGCCTCTCGCTGCGTCCGCGTCTCCTCAGGTAGCACTCGCACTGTCGCTGCCCCTGTTCTCTACTCCCGCAAGCTGACAAGTCAGGCTGCCAAAGGCAGCGTCCTATCCCCGTGCGCACGTCTCCGTCTCTGCCTGATTTCCTCGCAAGCTGCCTTAGGGCAACTCTATTTCCATGCGCTGCTTCTCTGTTCCTCCGCTGCCAGGAAGGCAGCTCTCGGCTGTCTGATGCGAAAATAAATTAACGCACAAATTTAAACCCTATTTGTGACAATTGTAGTAATGATGTAAGTAGGGATCGTTCTAGGCCGGGGATTAACTAGGGATGCTAACCAAAGTAAAATTAAATTAAAAACGTAAAATCAAAATTTAAAACACTAAACTAGACTCAAAACACTTAACTATAATAACTCAAAATAAAACTAACAAATAATCTAAAACAAATCAAAAGACTCAAAACAACTCAAGACTTAAGAAAACACAAACTAAAATGATTTCTAATAAATCTAACACTTTTAAAATAAAATGGGGGATTGATTTTGATGAAAAGTAAATTAAACTTAAATAAATTACAAAATTGACAAAAACATAAAATTAAGGTAAAATGATAAATGACGAACTGGCTAGAGGATTATTCTCCACACATGCCACATATGCAACCTAAATTGATTTTCAGTTGTTCTTTCAATAAATTGTAAATTCTCAACGCCCCAAGTTAATTAGGTCCGCTTAAATTAACCTTCAGATTTTCCTACTTTTATTAGGTTGGATGATTGCATACGACAACCCAAAACATTCCCTACAAGTTCCCTACATGAATTGCATAATAGAGATACAAGCAAGAATCATTAAGTTTTATGAAAATCATAAGCATTGACGAGGCACTTGTTACTATGAATTGCATGAAACTTATGCCAAGAATTTACCTAACGCGATCGTTTATAAGCGACCTTCACTACTTGTGAATATAAGTTCATAACGATTAGGTGAAATTCACTTATATTCTAGCATCAAATTCATGCATGTAAATTAAGTATGCATCCTTAATCGACATACAAAAATAAGTTATCAATCAAGCAGTTAAGCAAATTAAATCACAACTCAGAAATCACAACTGAAGGTAATCAATTCAAATTACAAATATATCCATGGTTTTGAATTAAACTCTAGCCAAAACAAATTAGTTACACATTATTAAAACAGAAATAAAATATAAGTTTGGAAAGATTAAACCGAGAGAAATAGAGTGATGCGCCACTGTGCTCAAGCTGTCTTCCTCGCTGCTTCTGTCCGTCCCCTTTCCTGGTCAGCAGCTCGCGAGCTGTCGGTCCTCACTGCACCCTGCTCCGTCGCTGTGCTCCTGCGTGCTGACCTCCCTCTCGCATCTGTCCTCCCAGCTGCCACGTGTCAGACCTGCCTTCCCTCCTGCTGCTCCTTCTTTCAAAGCCTTGTCAGTCTTCCTGCTCCCCTCTCCCCCGTACTCACTCCTCCTTCCTCGCACTCACCTCCCCGTGCTGACTGCCCTTCTGCTCCCTGTCTCTCACTCTCGCTCGCTGCCAAAGGCAGCAGTCTGCACTCCACGTCCCCAGCTGCAAAGGCAGCAGTCCTCCACCCTCTCAGTGTCAGTACCTCCACGCTGTTTGCCTGCCTCTCTCCTCGCAGCTCCTTGTCTCGCGTCAACTGCCAAATGGCAGCTTCCCAAGACCGACTCCCCCCCCTTTCACTGTCCTAACCTTACATTTATTTAAACTCTCAAGGCCGAGACAGGCCTAATCTCCCCCCATTTTTATATTTTATTTTCTCTTCTTTTCCTGCACGTCTGACCAGTTCCCTCTAATCCTCTTCCACTTATTTCCCTATTTTATTCTCCACTTATATCTCTAGCACGCCTTCTTCCTTTTCAAACCGTGAGGACTTCCCACTTTCTTGTATTTTATTTATTCTTGCTTTTCCTTTCCACCTCACGCCAGCTACACAGAAGCCCCCACGACTAATCTTTCCTCCTATTTTATATTTCTCATTGCTGCCCACTTCACTATCCTTTTCCTCATTATTTCTGCATGCTTTCTGCCAAACATCCCCACTTGCCTAATTATTTCCCCCAAATTCCTTTTACCTTTCTTTTAATATCTTCCCTACTTTCCTATTATATATAAAACAAACCATGATGATGTTTCATGAATCATTATTATTATTATATATATATATATATATATTTTTTTTTTATTTTATTTAAAAGCTAAACAGTTTTGACACGAATTTATTACATAAAATCACACTTATGTTATTTTTGTTTTATTAGCTAGATAAATTCGATAAAACACAAAAACAAATTAAATAGCACAAAAATATGAGGAAATAACTAAGAAAAGACAAGAGAATTTGATGTAAAATATGTATAAATATGAGCTTATCAAATACCCCCACACTTAGCTTTTGCTAGTCCTCGAGCAAAACAACGAAAACATTAAAAACATTAGTTTCTCCTATGTGACCCTCATAGAACTTCATTCGAGAACATAAATCATCAAGAACCATAGCTAACACCAACAAGCAATTCAAGTTCATTTTCCTAACTCAAATATTAGCAGTAATCTTTGAAACATCCTTGAAGTGTAGTGTGTGAGTTAGCCATGTTAATGCAATTTCAAATTTTTATTTTTTTAAAATCACCATATGCAAACTAGCAACCTTCTCACGGGATTTACACTCAATCACACATGTGTTTAGTTTTAATGTGTTTCTCTCAAAGAAACAAATGTGAAAGTTCTACCATAAGCTTGCATAAAGATCACTTCTCCACAGTCATAATTGCAAAACTTAAATCAAGAGGACTTTTATTGGATGTAATGAGGCTTAGGGATAGGGTTATTGAAACGAAAGAATAGGAAAACACAAGTTCCAAGCTACATTGCAAGCAATTATTTTCTTTAGATTTATAAGAACTCAAGCTCTCCAACGATTCTTCAGACATCTCCAACCACACCCATAAACTGAAACTTTAAAAACTTTTTATTTTCTTTGTATACAATCTTTCTTTTTCTTTTCCTTTTCTTTTCTTTTTTTTTTTTTTTTTTTTTTTTTTTTTTCAAACAGAAACAAATATGAAAAACCCCCACACTTATTCTTTTGCCAAACACCTTCAAAGTACTTCACAAACATTTCTCATAAGACAATCTCACATTGCTCACTAGCTCGCTTGGAAAGGGTAAGGAAAATTATTTCAGGCATAAGGGTAGACATATCTGGTGATAAGAAATAAAAGGCTCACAAATACGGCTCAAATTGGCAATCTAATGATATCATTTTTCTTTGGGAAACAAGGTTATTTGGGCCATGGTGGTAAACCTAATGCCTCTATCATTTTCAAGTTCATGCAATCAATGACAAATATTTCGAAAGATCGTTATGCAAGTTCTAGAGAAGTATCTCACATAAGTTCATCACACATGAAAGAATAAGAGTGTATGAAAAATGCACACACTTTCAATAGGCTCAAAAACTCACATAGGATGTATATGGTCACTAAATTCACATATGGAGCTTTAAATCATGCTTTAGTTTCACATCAACAAGGCTATGTGCATTTGGTTTTTCAAAGATGATCAAATATGTACAAACTAACACGAGAATTAGGAATTTCACACAACACATGTTAACTAAGTTCTTGATCATCATGGTTCAAATTTTATCCAATTATATCATTGGGTCGGGAAACTAACAAAAATCTAATTCAAAACAATAAGGAAAACAAGGAAATATTTTTGGATTTTTTAAATTTTTCGAATATATATATATATATATATATAATTTTTTTTTTTAAATAAAACAAAACTAATTAAGAAAACAAAGCAATAACATGGAAACAAATGAAACCAGTTCAAAGTCGAAGGTACAAAAATTTTCAATTTGGTCATTTTTCATACTCTTTACCCCCACACTTAAACTAGACATTGTCCCCAATGTCAGAAAATATAATAAAATGCAAATAAAAATAAAAATAAAATAAATAAATACAAAGAAAGAAAATAAAGCAATAGGACTGAAAACTTCCCTAATTTGCAGAAAAAATCAAGCGATGACCCCGAAACTAAAATTCTGCAATCAACTTCAAGGGTGAAAATAACCAAAAGTTCCTGCAAAGAAAAGAAATAAATCAGTTAAGCACGCAAGAAAATATAACAAACAAAATAAACGAAAAATTGAAAATGAAAATAAAAGACAATGAATATAACTAAAAGTGATCATTGGTCCTGTTTGGTGACTTTCCACAGCTTTGAACTTGAACTGGCCTCGGGAACTTCTTAGCAAGGAAAATGAGACTTGATTGGTGGTGTTGTTGAGGCTTCTCGAGCTCTTGGTTTCAACTCAGACTCCTTCTGCCGGGTTGATTGAGTCTGCAGGCTACATTCTTCTCTTTTTGTTCTTCTGCATGGCAGGTAGGCACGAGGTAGAGGTGGTGGTCTGCTTCTTTGTTCAATCTGTCCAAGTGCCGACCGATTGCCTTTTTTTCACCTTGCCCCGTAGCCAAGAGCAAGGGTAAAGGAAAAGCATGCCATGAGAAATCTTTGCCTCTGACTCTGATGATATGGGATACTTTTGCTTTTGAAGAAGTATCGTTCCACAGGTGTATGCTTGAACTGGGCTGGGGAACTTCTTAGCAAGGAAAATGAGACTTGATCTTGAAGATGAAGCAGCACCTTGTCTCCACATGCTTCAAGTATCATTTTCACTTGCCATGTCTGTTCTCCAGGCAGATGTGGCGACTTCTTCGGAGGTACATCAGCGGTTGAAGATGAGCACTCGAGAGCAATGCTAGGTAAGCAATGCTAGGTAAGCAATCAGGAAGGATTTCCAGGCAGTCGGTTCTTAGATTGGAAGATTGACACCGAATGCTAGCTGATTGTCCGCTTTCTCCTTATCACAAAGACAAGGACAAGGACAGGGAGAAAGCGTGATATGAGATACTCTTGCTTTCAACCTTCATGATATGAAATACTCTAGCTCTAGATGACTTGTTTGTAAAGGTATCCCAGGGAATGAGAAACACAGAGAAACTCGAGAGGGTTTGTTGGAAAGGCATTTTCGGAGATGAAAAATTTCGGAGATGAAGAAGTGCTGAGAGAGTGTGCCTTTGCAATGGATGCGAAGGTAGACGTTTATAGGTCTTTTCTTCACAACCGAAACTATTCTTTTACCCCTGTCGGCAGCCGGTGGATGGATGAACAGTACAAGTTACGCGCTTTCTGAAAAAGCAACCCGTAATTTGCGCAAAGCTGACAGCGAGCGTGACGAGTGACGACAAAATTGGAAAAGCTGTTCGCCTCGTGATTCCTGACCGCTCCGACTTTTGAGAGAACGTCGTCCGACTTTTGAGAAAGGAACCGACTTTTGAGACGGAGTCCGACTTTTGAGACGGAGACCGACTTTTGAGACGGAGTCCGACTTTTGAGAAAAGAACCGGCTCTTCGATTTGCGAGAGGGCGCCTCTTCGACTGCTGAGTGATGCCTCAACGATTTCTTCTTCTTATAAGAACGCTCATTTTTGTTCCACAACACACTTGAGCTCCCCCCTGTAAACACTTCATCTGGTAAACGTTCCCTCCTGTAAACACTCCTTCTTGCATTTTCTTTTAATCTTGATCAGTCCAACTCTTCATTCTCAACACCTTCAAATATGTCTTGCCCTTCTGACCGTCGCCTTAACTTGAATGTTGGGGAAGATAGTGATATATCTTCTCCAACCAACATTTGGCAGCCATCATTCATATCCCCAAATGGTCCTCTTACAGTTGGGGATTCCATGATGATGAACGAAACAACCGCATCGGTGGTGGCCAGAAATCTGCTCACTCCTAGAGACACTAGGATACTTTCCTGGCGGTCCGACGAACTAGCTGTCCAGGACTCTATGGCCTACAGCGTCCGATGCGCAGGTTCAGTATCAAACATGGGCCAGCACCTTCTTGCACGAACCCGTCAGGTGGAGTCGTTGATGGCTGAAGTGGCTAGTCTTCGGCAGGAGGTCAGAGTGCTTAGGCATGAGAACAGGGATTTGCACATGCTCGCAACCAATTACTCCACAAGCATGAAGAGGAAGCTTGATCAGCTGCAGGAGTCCGAAGTGCGGATTCAGAGTGATCATCAACGGTTTATGACGTTACTCCCGAGGTTTGTGTTGCCTTCGTCCTCAGGAGCAGCACCAAGTATTGAGGCTCCGAATGATCCAGCTCTGGCTCTTCGTCTTTCAGGGGCTCCGTCGACCTCCGAGGCACCACCTACCAACGACCAATGAAAGCTATTAGTTTTACATTATTGTAAAATATTTATGCTTTAAGTTTATTTAATTATAAATATAAATAAAAGTATATTTTTTTTTTTTTTTTTTTTTGTTTTTTGTTTTTTGTTTTTTTGTTTTTTGTTTTTTTTTTTAATTATGTGATGTTTATTATTATTATTATTATTTTTTTTTTTTTTTTTCATTTTTTATTTTATATTAATGTAAAATAAGTAAATCAAAGTAAAAAAAAAAACTAAGTTTAATCTCCTAAACAAAAATCACAACTAAATAAACAAAACAAAAATCACAACTAAATAACAAAACATAATGAAATCAACGTAAAAAAAAATCAACGTAAAATAAATTCACACAAGAGCAAACAAACAATGAAAGAACTAAACAAAGTAAAATAAATTCAGTAAAGAGAAGGGATTAGGAATGCAAATCTGATTGTGGGTGATTCCTAGGCCTCCCTTCATTATTCAAATGCATGGGCTTATCATTGAACGGACGGTGGTACTTGAAATGATCCGACAACGGTCTAAGTTCTAATGACGGTGCCTGAATCATCAAAATTAGAAACAAGTTAGTATAAATTAAAATTAAAAATGGAGAAGATGGCTTACTTTCTTGTTCAAACTCAAACTCAATGACGAACACTACGTCTTTAAACGTATCAGGGACTTTGAACTTGGCCAAATTTATTATAATGGTTGTGGCTTGTCCCGTGTCATCAGTCTCAACTTCTTTGGGCTTGATTGTCTCATGCACAACCTCTTTGATATGTTCAACAAATTTTCCGGCCACCTCCTTTTCTGGAATATCTTCCACAACGTCTTTTTCATTCACTTCTTCCTTGAGATTTAAAAACCTGCAAGGAAAAAGGACATTTGGTGGAACGATGTTAGAATGAATTGAATTTTGAACCTCCTCACCTGAGTTGGATGACATAAGGACTTGGGGGGTTTGCGATAAGAATTCTTCTTGAATTGGCAATTCATCCATGTTCGGGCTCTGTTTGGATGGTTCAGGAACAACTTCATCCTCCCAGTCACCTTCCAAGGTGATGGCTTCATCGATTTCAACTTCTGCCGTTGAATTTTCAAGAGTTGAGTTGGAGACCTCACTTTGCTCTTGAATCTGTGCCATGATTTCCAAAATCTGCCCAACTTGCTCCTCCAATTCGTCCACTCTTCTGACTCGGTCTTGCATCTCCTGGTTTTGATTTTCTACTCCCTGATTCAAAGAGGTGAGTAAATTATTAAGTGTATCATTATCCAAGGATGTACCTGAATTGAATTGGGGAGATTGTTGTGGTGGATGTGGTGGTGCACATGGCCATTGATAGTACTCCTCTGATGGCTGTAATTGTTCTTCGTTTTGTGAGCCCTGCACCAAAGAAATTAATTCATCAAGCCTTTGATTATAATCCACGGGCATACTTTGATTTGATTGGAATTGCTGTGGGGGATGCTGTGGTAGCTGCATAGGTCTTGAATAGAATTCGTCTTGCTGCCAATATCCACTTTGTTGAAAGTGTTGAGGTTCATCCCACATATAATCTGAGTAGTCTCTCCAATCCGAATTGTAAGCGTTGGAAAACATGTTGCCCCTTGATTGGTTATGGCCCTGATATCCCCAAACATCTTCATTTGCAGAAAATTGAGGACCTTGATATCGTTGCCCATAGGGCACATCAAGTGTAGGGACACTTGGCATTGTGGTCTGTTCGGCATTATGAGTTAATTGAGCAGTGAGCTGTGCCAATAGATCTTGAATGCTAGTAGAATCCAGGTCTTGCTCCATTTGTACCTCAATTCAAAGAAAGAAAAATAAATCAAATATCAAAAGTAACATTCACAAACACAAATAAACATAAGCAAAAACAAAAATAAAAGGATTAGCAAATTTGCTAATCCCCGGCAACGGCGCCAAAAATTTGATGCGAAAATAAATTAACGCACAAATTTAAACCCTATTTGTGACAATTGTAGTAATGATGTAAGTAGGGATCGTTCTAGGCCGGGGATTAACTAGGGATGCTAACCAAAGTAAAATTAAATTAAAAACGTAAAATCAAAATTTAAAACACTAAACTAGACTCAAAACACTTAACTATAATAACTCAAAATAAAACTAACAAATAATCTAAAACAAATCAAAAGACTCAAAACAACTCAAGACTTAAGAAAACACAAACTAAAATGATTTCTAATAAATCTAACACTTTTAAAATAAAATGGGGGATTGATTTTGATGAAAAGTAAATTAAACTTAAATAAATTACAAAATTGACAAAAACATAAAATTAAGGTAAAATGATAAATGACGAACTGGCTAGAGGATTATTCTCCACACATGCCACATATGCAACCTAAATTGATTTTCAGTTGTTCTTTCAATAAATTGTAAATTCTCAACGCCCCAAGTTAATTAGGTCCGCTTAAATTAACCTTCAGATTTTCCTACTTTTATTAGGTTGGATGATTGCATACGACAACCCAAAACATTCCCTACAAGTTCCCTACATGAATTGCATAATAGAGATACAAGCAAGAATCATTAAGTTTTATGAAAATCATAAGCATTGACGAGGCACTTGTTACTATGAATTGCATGAAACTTATGCCAAGAATTTACCTAACGCGATCGTTTATAAGCGACCTTCACTACTTGTGAATATAAGTTCATAACGATTAGGTGAAATTCACTTATATTCTAGCATCAAATTCATGCATGTAAATTAAGTATGCATCCTTAATCGACATACAAAAATAAGTTATCAATCAAGCAGTTAAGCAAATTAAATCACAACTCAGAAATCACAACTGAAGGTAATCAATTCAAATTACAAATATATCCATGGTTTTGAATTAAACTCTAGCCAAAACAAATTAGTTACACATTATTAAAACAGAAATAAAATATAAGTTTGGAAAGATTAAACCGAGAGAAATAGAGTGATGCGCCACTGTGCTCAAGCTGTCTTCCTCGCTGCTTCTGTCCGTCCCCTTTCCTGGTCAGCAGCTCGCGAGCTGTCGGTCCTCACTGCACCCTGCTCCGTCGCTGTGCTCCTGCGTGCTGACCTCCCTCTCGCATCTGTCCTCCCAGCTGCCACGTGTCAGACCTGCCTTCCCTCCTGCTGCTCCTTCTTTCAAAGCCTTGTCAGTCTTCCTGCTCCCCTCTCCCCCGTACTCACTCCTCCTTCCTCGCACTCACCTCCCCGTGCTGACTGCCCTTCTGCTCCCTGTCTCTCACTCTCGCTCGCTGCCAAAGGCAGCAGTCTGCACTCCACGTCCCCAGCTGCAAAGGCAGCAGTCCTCCACCCTCTCAGTGTCAGTACCTCCACGCTGTTTGCCTGCCTCTCTCCTCGCAGCTCCTTGTCTCGCGTCAACTGCCAAATGGCAGCTTCCCAAGACCGACTCCCCCCCCTTTCACTGTCCTAACCTTACATTTATTTAAACTCTCAAGGCCGAGACAGGCCTAATCTCCCCCCATTTTTATATTTTATTTTCTCTTCTTTTCCTGCACGTCTGACCAGTTCCCTCTAATCCTCTTCCACTTATTTCCCTATTTTATTCTCCACTTATATCTCTAGCACGCCTTCTTCCTTTTCAAACCGTGAGGACTTCCCACTTTCTTGTATTTTATTTATTCTTGCTTTTCCTTTCCACCTCACGCCAGCTACACAGAAGCCCCCACGACTAATCTTTCCTCCTATTTTATATTTCTCATTGCTGCCCACTTCACTATCCTTTTCCTCATTATTTCTGCATGCTTTCTGCCAAACATCCCCACTTGCCTAATTATTTCCCCCAAATTCCTTTTACCTTTCTTTTAATATCTTCCCTACTTTCCTATTATATATAAAACAAACCATGATGATGTTTCATGAATCATTATTATTATTATATATATATATATATATTTTTTTTATTTTATTTAAAAGCTAAACAGTTTTGACACGAATTTATTACATAAAATCACACTTATGTTATTTTTGTTTTATTAGCTAGATAAATTCGATAAAACACAAAAACAAATTAAATAGCACAAAAATATGAGGAAATAACTAAGAAAAGACAAGAGAATTTGATGTAAAATATGTATAAATATGAGCTTATCACTGTCTCACCTCACTGTCCAAAAGAACTCGACGTGCAGCCCCCTGTCAGTCCTCACGCTGCCAAAGGCAGCGTCCTTCTCCTCCGCTCTCTACGCTATCCTCCTGTTTTAAACCGTGAGGACCTCCCATCTTTCCTTCAAGCTGCCAAAGGCAGCTTCTCCCCCCCACGAGCTGCCAGCTTCCAAGTCTGCTATATATCTTGCTCCAAGGAGCTCCCACGCTGCCCTTTCTTTATATTATTTCCCTTCACCTGCTGCCAAGTGCAGCATTTTCTTGCTGTTTTCCCCCGTCACTCCACTTCTTTTATTATTTTATTCCATTCCTCTTTTTATATTTTCAGCAATTCCGTAATGGGGAATATTTGGCGCACAATGAAAAAGCTCTCCAATACCATGATCACAATATGATTTCACCACAGAGAACCCCGACATATTTGCATGGCGATTAATGACTTCACCAACTTCACGAAATCGCATTCCAGGTTTTACTGCACTTGAACAACAAACAATCAGAAAACCAATTTTCCTTTTATGCTTTTAGTCCCCAACAATTAAAATTACTAGTGTGCACTATCGAAATAGGGGTTACATAGGTTGTCTTTTCAACATCTCAGTTACCATCAGGTCAGGTGACAACATTCCACATATAACTAAAAATATCTTCACACAATTTACTGATACAATTGAGCAAACACAACCACAAATACATTTCAACATAATTAGAACGACTAAAGCAATTTTCGACGAATTTATTATTTAAAACTACACTTGTGCTATTTTTATTTTCTTAGCTAGATAAATTCGATAAAACACAAAAACAAGCAAATAACTCAAAAATATAAGAAACTAACTAAGAAAAGACGAGAGAATTTGATGTAAAAATATATATAAATATGATCCGATCAATTTCGCCTTGCAAAAATCTTGAATAATGTAAACCGAGCTCTGATAACCAACTGATGCATGGTGCAATGGCTAGAAACAAAATAAAATGAAAAGGGAAACTGATATATAGGGTCCACTATCTCCTAGTGCGAGGAGATACCTGAAAACCCTAAAACCCTGTCTTTAGTACTAGCCTACAACGTAGACAACTAGAAGAACAAAGCAGAACAATCTCACAAAGAGAAAGTCACAAAACTGAAACAGAGAAACACTTTGAGAATTTTCATTAATAAAAAACGTCCACCTCCCCAACCTTCTAGCAAGAAGTGGGTTTAATCACTAATTTGTAACTTACATTCAGAATTCAAAAAGGCCTTAAACTTAATAACACTGAAAATTGAAAATTACATGAAGAAAGGCTATTATCAGCCATAAAAACGTCCTGGCTGTCACAAAACTGAAACAGAGAAACACTTTGAGAATTTTCATTAATAAAAAACGTCCACCTCCCCAACCTTCTAGCAAGAAGTGGGTTTAATCACTAATTTGTAACTTACATTCAGAATTCAAAAGGGCCTTAAACTTAATAACACTGAAAATTGAAAATTACATGAAGAACGGCTATTATCAGCCATAAAAACATCCTGGCTGTTATGAGCAGCCAAAAAAACACCCCAAGCTATTATTGAGTTTATTAAGTCCTACTTAATATTGTTAAGCATTCAATTTATCCCAACGATCCATAAATGAACTAGCCATCATATCTACAAGATCCAAAAGCCAAGAAAGATAAAGCAGCAAAAAAATTGGTACTTGAACATGAAGACCTGAAGAAGATCAAAATGTAGGGGACATGTACAACCTCCACAAGATGATCAAGTTACTGAAAGAAAAAAAAAGATGATGACGATGATGAAAAAACCATATCATATGTGAAGGAAAAATTTTGTCCTAGCTAAGAACATGTAAGAACATTTGAATACATATGCTAACAATTAACTCTTTAAAGTAGGCATGCATCCAAAAACAATTCATAAAACCCATGACTTTCAAAGCCTAGTATATGGTTAACCAAAAGACTCTTTAACAACATTAAAGAAAATTAAGAATTTAGAGATTCTTTACCCTTGAAGCTCATCCTTGATTACACAAGGGATTCACCCAAGTGGAGGGCCTTCAAGTCACCTCCTTGCTCCTTTGATCTTCCTTGTGATTTTCCTCCTTTTAGTGCTCCTTTGCTTCTTTGAGGATTTGAGGATTAGTTCTCCAAAACACCAAAAGTTTGATGTCTCTAAGTCTCTTCACCAAGGATGTATTTTGTGAGGATGAAAATTGATCACTTAGGGAAGTAAATTTGCTAGATAACTATCCCTAAGTAGCCAAGAAAACCCTAATTGAAAACAAAGCTATAAAGATGAATTTATACTTCATTTCTTAGGTGAGTGGCAAACTTGCAATTAAGCAAGTTTTGACATTCCTCACCCTAAATGGCCGGCCATATATTGTTATTGGGCTTATTGCCCATTTTGTTTTAGTTGTCATACAACTTAAACATAATGGGCCTTGTGGACCAAAACACTTTTGGGCCCCGAAGCCCCAAAACCAACTTAAAAGCCCAATACGAACATTTCGTATAATTAATTAACTAATTAATTAATCTTGACCATTCTTCAATTAATTTCTTCACATACATCCTTATTTGGTGTGCGATCCATTAGGTTCCAATTAGCGAGGCAGTGGGCGATGTTACTCTTAACTATCGATTGTGAATTGAAACCACATTTCAATTCTCCCTTTTTGATGATTAGTGTTTGCTAATCAATAGGGCTTCCACAAACCATGAGTGACACCTAGCTGTCATGGTTACCCAAGCTAAGTAGAATTGGTTGGAGAACCTATCCAGTTACAACTACAATGCAATACGGTCCTTCTCTAATACAATACTCTTAATCACATTGTTTAAGTGATAGTTTGTTTCATGTCTACTATCCAATGTGATACTTTCTTATATGATTCCCTTGAATATGATTTGGAACATCTTCCTTAGTCATATTCATTTGCTTTGGCCAAAGACTTTAGAATCATATTTTAGAGTATTCTCCTTCCACCATGGAAGGTTAGAGATCCCTTGTTGTGCATTCATATGCCTACAGGACTAGATCGCATGACCCCAACAATGCCGTGGACAATCCGAAGGAATGCCTTTGTCATGATCAAAGATCAAGGACCTAACCATTAGACATCTATGATGCCTCAGGTCAAAGGACTACTTTGCATATTGTAACCTTAGAGTTCGTACATGACATGTATGTTTGAACTCTTATTAATCGCAGTTCAGTGTACTCGATCACTCTTTCGAGCACCTATGTGTTTGTCTTAGTGTCCAACACCAAATGACTTGAGACTAGTTCATACTCACGTTTGAGTCAACATAACACATACTAACCTTAGCGGATTGTCAATGCCCAATTGGCAATCCTATGGTTAGGAACGTTTTAGGAATGAACATAAGAGAAAGGTCTCCTTAATCTAACTCATTAGATCACTTATCTCTTATGTCAAATACATCCCTTGGATTCTCTTATTGTTTAAACACATGATACAATAAATAGTGAATAACAATAAGTATTGCCCTTCCATTAAACATATAAAAGTTTAACATATTAAGTATTCCAAAAAGCTATTACATCAAATGAGTGGCTTTGTGGGCATACTTCCAACAATCTCCCACTTGCACTCAAAGCCATCCTCCCATGTATCTAATACCCATCTTATCCATATGACGATCAAGCTGGATTTGAGTCATTGGCTTTGTCAGTGGATCTGCTACGTTATCGGCTGAAGCAACTTTGAGGATGTTGACTTTCCCCTCGGCAGCATATCTTCTTATGATATTAAAGCGCCTATCAAAATGCTTGTTCTTTTGATGAGCCCTGGGTTCCTTGGCTTGAGCTATCGCCCCACTATTATCACAGTACAAAGTTACTGGTGATGTGATGGTTGGAACCATTCCAAGTTCAGTAATGAACTTTTTCATCCAGAACGCTTCTTTGCTGGCTTCAGCTGCAGCGACATATTCAGCCTCTGTCGTGGAATCAGCAATTACACTTTGTTTCTTGCTTTTCCAACTGACAGCCCCACCATTCAGAGTGAATACATATCCGGAGTTGGAACTTCTATCATCGACGTCAGATTGGAAATCTGCGTCTGTATAAGCTTCCACTCGCAACTCTGCTGCTCCTCCATAAACGAGGAACATGTCCTTAGTTCTTCTTAAGTACTTAAGCACCGTCTTAACAGCTGCCCAGTGTTCTGATCCTGGGTTAGATTGATATCGACTAGTAATGCTCACAGCATACGCGATATCAGGCCTTGTGCATATCATGGCATACATGAGACTCCCTATGGCAGAAGCATAAGGAATTTCATTCATTAGCCGTATCTCTTTAGGAGTCTTAGGTCCCATGGACTTAGAAAGGTGAATTCCATGTCTCACAGGAAGAAAACCTTTCTTAGATTGTTCCATCTGGAACCTACTTAGCACCTTATCAATGTACATTGATTGGGATAATCCAATTAATTTTCTGGATCTATCACAATAGAGTTTTATCCCAAGTACATAAGATGCATCTCCTAAATCTTTCATGTGGAAGGTTTTAGACAACCACACTTTTACAGAAGAAAGTACTGCAGTGTCATTCCCGAATAGTAATATGTCATCTACATATAACACTAGGAATACTACTGCATCCCCAACGACTTTTTGATAAACACAATTGTCGTCTTCGTTTTGAGTAAAACCAAACGTTTTGATTTCAGTATCGAAACGAATGTTCCAGCTCCTGGAGGCTTGCTTAAGTCCATAAATGGACCTTTGAAGCTTGCATACCATAGTCTCTTCAGACTCGGACACGAAACCTTCGGGTTGAGTCATATAGAGCTCTTCCTGTAGGTAGCCGTTCAGAAAGGCCGTCTTCACGTCCATTTGCCAGATTTCATAATCATGGTACGCAGCTATAGCAAGCAAAATCCGAATGGACTTAATCATGGCTACAGGAGAGAAGGTTTCTTCATAGTCAATCCCTTCTATTTGCCTGTATCCCTTGGCTACTAGTCTAGCCTTATAAGTCTCCACGTTCCCATCAACGCCTATCTTCCTCTTGAAGACCCATTTGTTTCCAACATGTACAATACCTTCTGGAGGGTCTACAAGAGTCCAGACCTGATTTTGATACATGGAATCCATCTCGGATTTCATGGCCTCTTGCCATCTCTTTGAATCAATGTCGGACATTGCTTCAGTGTAGTCTCTAGGGTCCTCCTTTGTTTCATTGTCACCTAGAAGGTACAATTCATCAAAGTCATTATTTAAGCCAAACCTCATAGGTGGCTTACTAACCCGTTCAGATCTACGTGGAGCTAGGGGTTCAGGAACAGGGTTGTCAATATGTCGAGTGCTTGTTTGTGGTTCATTATTAATCTCATTAATTTCCATCTGTTTGCTTATAGTTCCTTTGAGAACAAATTCGTCCTCTAGAAACTTAGCAGTTCTGGCGACAAAGACTTTCTGGTCGTCAGGATGGTAGAACTCATATCCCATAGTTTCTTTAGGATATCCCACAAAATAGCATCTTACTGATCTCGCTTCAAGCTTAGTAGCCTCAAGCTTCTTGACATATGCTTCACAACCCCAAATCTTAATATGATTAAGACTTGGCTTTCTTCCATGCCATATCTCATAGGGTGTTTGTGAAACTGATTTGGAAAGTACTCTATTAAGCAAGTAAGCTGCTGTATATAGAGCGTATCCCCATAATGTTACTGGTAGATCAGCGAAACTCATCATAGAACAAACCATGTTCATCAAGGTTCGATTTCTCATTTCAGAAACTCCATTAAGTTGTGGAGTTCCCGGTGGAGTCCACTGTGATATTATTCCACACTCTTTGAGATAATCTAGGAACTCATTACTCAGATATTCACCCCCTCGATCTGATCTTAGGATTTTTATCTGTTTCCCAGTTTGCTTCTCAACTTCATTCTTGAATTCTTTGAACCTTTCAAAGGATTCTGACTTGTACTTCATAAGATATACATAGCCAAACCGAGAGTGATCGTTGGTGAATGTGATATAGTATGAGAAGCCTTCTCTCGACATAGTAGACATAGGTCCACATACGTCAGTGTGGATTAACCCTAGAATTTCAGTGGCACGCTCTCCTTTTCCAGTAAATGGAGATTTGGTCATCTTCCCTTTCAAGCAACTTTCACAAGTACCCATCTGGTCATTACCTAATGGGCGGAAATATCCGTCTTTCGACATCTTGCGAGTCTTATCAAGGTTCACATGTCCAAGTTTAAGATGCCACATCTTTTCTTGGTTAACTTATTCTCTAGCCCTTTTGGGTTTTGAGGTATTCCCGCTTTCAATACAGTGCATCCCACTATTCGTCTCTAGGTGAAAAAGTCCCTCTATCATATTACCATGAGAGATAATACGACCGTTCAAGTATAAAGTGCAACTCATTTTGTCAAACAATACTGAGTGCCCATCTCGTAAAAGCTTAGAGATGGAAATCAAATTCTTTATACATGAAGGAAAATATAAACAATTTTTAAGTTCCAGGACTTCCCCAGAGGGTAGGTTAAGCATATAGGTGCCTATTGCTTTTGCAGAGATTTTAGTGCCGTTCCCAACTCGCACAACCATCTCCTCATTGCGCAGTGATTTGCTCCCTGTTAGTCCCTGCAACGTATTACAGATATGTTGACTAGCACCTGAATCAAATATCCAAGAATTGGAGCTCACTGTAACAGCACTCTCTATGACAGAAATAGTCTCTTCAAAAGTCCGTGTCATAAGGCTCGCAATGCGCACCCTGTATTTCTTCTTCCAACGTTCATCCTTTCCACAATGAAAGCATGTTCCTTTGGATTTCTTTGCCTTCTTCTTATGTAACCTTTTCCTTATCATTGCATTCTCACTCCCACTGTCCTTTTTGAAACCTTTTTCAAATTTACAGCACATGTCAATCATCTCTTTCAAAGAATGATCGAATCTATTCACTTTATAGTTTACGATAAACTTAGTGAAATCATCCGAGAGAGATGCAAGGAAAAAGTCTTGGGCCATTTTCCCATCGATGGAAGTTCCTAAACTTTGAAGATCTTGAAAGATCCTTTCCATTTTTTGTCCATGCTTATGGACCGATGTCCCCTTTGCCATTTTGGCATTCATTAGATTACAAATATTTGAGAATCGTACATTACTAGTCTCAATGTCATGCATCTTATGCAAACTTTCAACCATGGCACAAGAAGTGTCCATGTGCTTATGTAGCTTCATAAGCTCCTCACTAAGTGAAGTGAGGATTAAGCATTTGGCTTGTAAGTCATCCTCATAGTGTCTAACATAATTTTGACACTCCTCCTTTGAAGCTAGTTTCGTAGGAGGTACATGAGGAGGGGATTGCTTAAGCACATACAATATGTCTTTCACCTTTGAGACATTCTCAATGTGGCGATACCAAGCAAGGAAACGTTGGCCCTTTAGGCCCTTTTTGTCAAGTATTATGGTGGGTATAATTTTAGGCATGTCGTTCACTACATAACATAACAGAAATCGAATTAGCATTGTTGTTTAAAACTATTTTGATTGGGTCTTTGAATCAAATAGTACCACCCACTATTTTTGGCAAATTCCACATCCCTCAATAGAATTCGAGAGTTATATTGAACTCTTAGTGGGTTATGGGAGACTCACCATTACCAAGCCCACCTCACGATGATACAATGTTGGCTAGCGAAAATAATGATGAGAGAATAACGCATTATTCATTTACAACCTTTGTAATTACCCATCCGTTTGGCCTCTAGAGAATGTTGCCTCACGATGATACGATGTTGGCACCATTGCACTTAGTTTAAGTTATTCCCACCATGCTTAGTTCGTGAAGGGGTTCAAGAATAGCCTCACGATGATACGATGTTGGCTATCCTCGTTGCCTACACTCACCTCATCATATGTATATGGATTCCTCCTGGATATAAGCACATGCTTTGTACTCCCCCATGATAGGGTGAAGCCGGTGCATGAGTCACAAACGATTGGAACCCACCACGGTGGAAGGCCTACGAAGAGATATTCTAAGCATCTCTCGCTTATCAACTGAATATTCATTTGTTAAGGGAGTAGTGTTGGGCTACATCAAAACATTTTAATCATATTAAAAGAACTTGGGCCTATCACAACCATTGGTCCAAGTTTATATGAATTAGTAGTATATAATACTCCCACTGTTTCGTTGAAACAAGCGAGACTATATGGAACTACTAACGAATGCCTTGCATCCTCATATGGACTATATAGTCATATTAGGTTTTAGGATGATTATGAACCGTTTGATTTGATCCAACACGAGCCTTGTGTTGGACCTTGGGTCTAAGGTAGATTGTTGTTGATTTTAGTTACGCGTTTAATCCAATTAAACCGTTATTTCCTATTGGGCGTTGGACCCAACTATTCCATTTTGCATACATTTAAACAAAAGGAATACATGAAATAAAAATAAGGGCTTATGCCCTTTTACAACACAAATGATGGACTTATGTCCATTTACAACAAACTTGAACTAATCAAATTACATTCAAATCTACACTACCAAGCCCAAACATTCATAATGTAAAGCGGCCAATCACATAGCTCAATTATCGAGGCATTTGGTTCATAATCACCCTTCTCTTAATCAAACACATTTAATTAAGAAAACAACTTTAAAACAATTGGTTTTCGGATCCATAGAATTGATTTGAATTGAACTAAATAAAATGAAAATCCAATTCTTATTTAAAGAGACAAACCATTTTGTTCTCATATAATTTGGGCCAAAAAACAATGACCACAACTTTTGGGCCATTTTCTAAAAACAAAAACTTTTGGGGTCATTTTGTAAAAACACAAGAGTCCACAACTTCATGTAATCACAACTTAGAACCCAAATATTTTTAATAATGTCAAAACATCATTAAAGGAGCAAAACAATTTGTCCTTTAAAGTTTTTGGACCTTAACGTAAAAACATAAACTTTTGGGCCAAAATGCAAATACACAAAAGTATCAAAACTTTATGTAAGTGCACAAAACACCCAAAAATACCCTATTTTAAAAGGTGGCCGGCCATAAGTGTTTTTAGTGATGAAAAATTCAAATTTTATACAAAGTTTTGTAAGTGGGTTATGTTAGGTGAGGTAAAGATGAAATAAAATTTTGTAAGAAATAATTTATGTCATTCTTTAAAACAAAGTTTGTCTCCCATTAAAATTACTTAATCATTAA
The DNA here is from genome assembly GCA_035220775.1 of Malus fusca. Lineage (NCBI taxonomy): Eukaryota > Viridiplantae > Streptophyta > Magnoliopsida > Rosales > Rosaceae > Malus > Malus fusca. The sequence goes on from CM069072.1 coordinate 15,953,065, forward strand.
CCATCACCCACTAAAATTAAATCAAAACTTTATGTAAAAACATAAAACTTTTTGAATCAAAACTTCAAAACTTTTTGTTCTTGGCAAGAACTCCAAGAACATTGAAGAACACTTATGAAAATACAAGGCACCAAATTTTAGTTCCAATATTCATGCTTAAATGAAATACATCTACAACATTTGAGATGCAAAATTTTCTAGCAAAATTTATATTCAAAGCAAGAACAAAGCTTGTAACATTTACAACATTTAAATCATAAAACATGAAAATCACAAAACCCAAAAGGATCCACCATACACTAGACCTAGGCTCTGATACCACTTGAAGGAAAAATTTTGTCCTAGCTAAGAACATGTAAGAACATTTGAATACATATGCTAACAATTAACTCTTTAAAGTAGGCATGCATCCAAAAACAATTCATAAAACCCATGACTTTCAAAGCCTAGTATATGGTTAACCAAAAGACTCTTTAACAACATTAAAGAAAATTAAGAATTTAGAGATTCTTTACCCTTGAAGCTCATCCTTGATTACACAAGGGATTCACCCAAGTGGAGGGCCTTCAAGTCACCTCCTTGCTCCTTTGATCTTCCTTGTGATTTTCCTCCTTTTAGTGCTCCTTTGCTTCTTTGAGGATTTGAGGATTAGTTCTCCAAAACACCAAAAGTTTGATGTCTCTAAGTCTCTTCACCAAGGATGTATTTTGTGAGGATGAAAATTGATCACTTAGGGAAGTAAATTTGCTAGATAACTATCCCTAAGTAGCCAAGAAAACCCTAATTGAAAACAAAGCTATAAAGATGAATTTATACTTCATTTCTTAGGTGAGTGGCAAACTTGCAATTAAGCAAGTTTTGACATTCCTCACCCTAAATGGCCGGCCATATATTGTTATTGGGCTTATTGCCCATTTTGTTTTAGTTGTCATACAACTTAAACATAATGGGCCTTGTGGACCAAAACACTTTTGGGCCCCGAAGCCCCAAAACCAACTTAAAAGCCCAATACGAACATTTCGTATAATTAATTAACTAATTAATTAATCTTGACCATTCTTCAATTAATTTCTTCACATACATCCTTATTTGGTGTGCGATCCATTAGGTTCCAATTAGCGAGGCAGTGGGCGATGTTACTCTTAACTATCGATTGTGAATTGAAACCACATTTCAATTCTCCCTTTTTTATGATTAGTGTTTGCTAATCAATAGGGCTTCCACAAACCATGAGTGACACCTAGCAGTATGTCATGGTTACCCAAGCTAAGTAGAATTGGTTGGAGAACCTATCCAGTTACAACTACAATGCAATACGGTCCTTCTCTAATACAATACTCTTAATCACATTGTTTAAGTGATAGTTTGTTTCATGTCTACTATCCAATGTGATACTTTCTTATATGATTCCCTTGAATATGATTTGGAACATCTTCCTTAGTCATATTCATTTGCTTTGGCCAAAGACTTTAGAATCATATTTTAGAGTATTCTCCTTCCACCATGGAAGGTTAGAGATCCCTTGTTGTGCATTCATATGCCTACATGACTAGATCGCATGACCCCAACAATGCCGTGGACAATCCGAAGGAATGCCTTTGTCATGATCAAAGATCAAGGACCTAACCATTAGACATCTATGATGCCTCAGGTCAAAGGACTACTTTGCATATTGTAACCTTAGAGTTCGTACATGACATGTATGTTTGAACTCTTATTAATCGCAGTTCAGTGTACTCGATCACTCTTTCGAGCACCTATGTGTTTGTCTTAGTGTCCAACACCAAATGACTTGAGACTAGTTCATACTCACGTTTGAGTCAACATAACACATACTAACCTTAGCGGATTGTCAATGCCCAATTGGCAATCCTATGGTTAGGAACGTTTTAGGAATGAACATAAGAGAAAGGTCTCATTAATCTAACTCATTAGATCACTTATCTCTTATGTCAAATACATCCCTTGGATTCTCTTATTGTTTAAACACATGATACAATAAATAGTGAATAACAATAAGTATTGCCCTTCCATTAAACATATAAAAGTTTAACATATTAAGTATTCCAAAAAGCTATTACATCAAATGAGTGGCTTTGTGGGCATACTTCCAACAATATGAGATGGCAAAAACTGATGCTCAAAATGAAAATGATGATGATGAGATGGATGACGTTCAATAACTAGAAGATGATGATGATGAAAGAACAGTTTCAGATGTTTCGGAAAAAGGTAATGATCAAACAAATGATGAGGATATACAAATGCCACTAGTTGCATGGAAGATAAAAACACAAAGCCAAGAAAAGCTCCAAAATCAAAACGAAGACCAAATAGACAAAATGGTAAATCCAAAAACAAAAACTAATTCTGCTTAATTTGTGTGTATGTTTTATATAAACTAATGAGTTTGCATAAAATATTAAATGTCATCAACTGAATGATTGTGGTGTAACTGATGTTGCATACTAAAGCTACATATTATTCCATAACTCAAGCTGTATACTTATTCTGCTTTAACTGACGCTGCATACTTATTCTGCTTCTACTTGTCGGTCATTCTCTATGTAAGTTATAAAAACTATTGAATGTCATTGAAACTGATTGATACTACATACTGATGTTTCATACATAAGTCCCACCTTGATGATTCATACTAATGCTGCATATGATTATGATATAATTGATACTGCTTACTAATCCTGATTGTCCATATACTGAGTATATTCTGGATAAATAGATGAACTTCACCAAGGATGAAAATGACGAAGCAAGGATGAAAGCATTAAAGCACAATTTTGGGGAACAATTAAATGAATAAATGAGAGTTACGCGAAAAATCTCTATACCTCTTCTAAATCACGAATAGTACACACTGCTTATGTTCGACACAAAGGATAGGCGTTTCCATTTTACAACTTTAACAGAAAAAAACCTTCAAGAAGGTGAAACAAACATGCATAATGACAAAGCATATAAAGTGATAAGTCTAAATTCAGTATCGCTTATTTTTTCAGTGATTTCCTAGTACATTTTTCAAACCTACGCTTAATCTGTATACAGGTCAAAATGATTGAAGAATGGTACAATAACAGACACAAGTTATTCCATTTGCCATTGAATGAAAGAGAAAAAACAACAAATGATTACATGCGAATGAGCCTTACAAATGCAACTTTTGGGATGGATGAAGATAAACAATGTCCAATCTAGCTTGGCTCGTAAGTATAATTGTGTGTTTTGATTGTTTTAATCAAATTACTGTTATTGGTTACATTCTTCCATAACTCAAGTTGTATACTTATTTTGCTATAACTGATGCTGCATACTAAAGCTACATATTATTCCATAACTCAAGATGTACACTTATTCTGCTTTAACTGACGCTGCATACTTATTCTGCTTCTACTTGTCGGTCATTCTCTATGTAAGTTATAAAAACTATTGAATGTCATTGAAACTGATTGATACTACATACTGATGTTTCATACATAAGTCCCACCTTGATGATTCATACTAATGCTGCATATGATTATGATATAATTGATACTGCTTACTAATCCTGATTGTCCATATACTGAGTATATTCTGGATAAATAGATGAACTTCACCAAGGATGAAAATGACGAAGCAAGGATGAAAGCATTAAAGCACAATTTTGGGGAACAATTAAATGAATAAATGAGAGTTACGCGAAAAATCTCTATACCTCTTCTAAATCACGAATAGTACACACTGCTTATGTTCGACACAAAGGATAGGCGTTTCCATTTTACAACTTTAACAGAAAAAACCTTCAAGAAGGTGAAACAAACATGCATAATGACAAAGCATATAAAGTGATAAGTCTAAATTCAGTATCGCTTATTTTTTCAGTGATTTCCTAGTACATTTTTCAAACCTACGCTTAATCTGTATACAGGTCAAAATGATTGAAGAATGGTACAATAACAGAGAAAAGTTATTCCATTTGCCATTGAATGAAAGAGAAAAAACAACAAATGATTACATGCGAAGGAGCCTTACAAATGCAACTTTTGGGATGGATGAAGATAAACAATGTCCAATCTAGCTTGGCTCGTAAGTATAATTGTGTGTTTTGATTGTTTTAATCAAATTACTGTTATTGGTTACATTCTTCCATAACTCAAGTTGTATACTTATTTTGCTATAACTGATGCTGCATACTAAAGCTACATATTATTCCATAACTCAAGCTGTACACTTATTCTGCTTTAACTGACGCTGCATACTTATTCTGCTTCTACTTGTCGGTCATTCTCTATGTAAGTTATAAAAACTATTGAATGTCATTGAAACTGATTGATACTACATACTGATGTTTCATACATAAGTCCCACCTTGATGATTCATACTAATGCTGCATATGATTATGATATAATTGATACTGCTTACTAATCCTGATTGTCCATATACTGAGTATATTCTGGATAAATAGATGAACTTCACCAAGGATGAAAATGACGAAGCAAGGATGAAAGCATTAAAGCACAATTTTGGGGAACAATTAAATGAATAAATGAGAGTTACGCGAAAAATCTCTATACCTCTTCTAAATCACGAATAGTACACACTGCTTATGTTCGACACAAAGGATAGGCGTTTCAATTTTACAACTTTAACAGAAAAAACCTTCAAGAAGGTGAAACAAACATGCATAATGACATGCATATAAAGTGATAAGTCTAAATTCAGTATCGCTTATTTTTTCAGTGATTTCCTAGTACATTTTTCAAACCTATGCTTAATCTGTATACAGGTCAAAATGATTGAAGAATGGTACAATAACAGAGACAAGTTATTCCATTTGCCATTGAATGAAAGAGAAAAAACAACAAATGATTACATGCGAAGGAGCCTTACAAATGCAACTTTTGGGATGGATGAAGATAAACAATGTCCAATCTAGCTTGGCTCGTAAGTATAATTGTGTGTTTTGATTGTTTTAATCAAATTACTGTTATTGGTTACATTCTTCCATAACTCAAGTTGTATACTTATTTTGCTATAACTGATGCTGCATACTAAAGCTACATATTATTCCATAACTCAAGCTGTATACTTATTCTGCTTTAACTGACACTGCATACTAATTCTGTTAAAATTGATGATGTATGCTAATTATGCAAAACTTATTTTACAGAGATGATTGTGGTGTTTTTATGTTGTACTACATATGAACAATAGCAAAAGGTGGACAAATGGAAAAGTCCTTAACCAAGCGGGAAGTTAACTGTTTACGCCGTGATATTGCATCTCAAATAATACATCATCACTTAAGCTGGAGCATGAAGTTTGAGGTGGAAAAACAAGCAACTGAAGGAAAGGACAACCAAAAATCACCTTGAAGTTTGAGCTGGACTTTTAACATTTAAATTGTTATGAACGTTAATGTTTAAAATTATATTGTTATAATTCACTTTTGCGATATTACATATGTTTTTTGAATGTTACATTTCTTTTTCAATCTATTCATTGCAAAATGTTATATAACTTTTTCAATCTATTTATTCATTTTCTCCATTATAGAAAATTTGCAAAATGAGGAATAGCAAGCTTTTTACTTCCTTTTGCAATAACTCCTTGTTATAAAAACATGAATTCAATGCTAAAATTGATTCTTCATAAATTGGGAAACCAAAATTACAAAATACAAAAAACTTATGCTGCATACAAAACAATAACTTGATTTTGCATAAAAATCAAAAACTGATTCTGAACGAAAATAACAAAAACTAATCTAATAACAAACTTTAAAAAAAAAATACAAATAATCCAAAACTAAAATATAAAAAAATCAAATTGAAGCCTGACATGTCTGCTTGTTGTGGAACCATTACCAAACTAATACCTATTTCGTTTAGTTCTTCACAGAAACATTACCTAGAGAAAAGTTTCTACACCTATTCTTTCGCACCTTTGGTTTCCAACTTATTAATGATGTTGTGAAGTCTGATGACAACGACTGCATCTTACACCTCTTGTCTCATTTTTAGACTTGTAACGATGAATTTGTGGTCTACCACCTCATTTGCTTGTAAGAAGGAGCTTAACATGAGCATTTATTAGGTCAAAAGTGGGCTTGTTTAAGTCAGAAACTGGAATGATATGAAACTAATAGCTTAGCTTATAAGAAGAAACTTTTCAGTAGTCATCCACAAAATCCTCAATATCACAATGATCATGCAAAATAACTTGCCAAGCATGAGCACAAAGAAATCCTTTATGTTTCCATTGAACATATGAACACTGATGTTGATCCAACATAACAATTAAAAAGTTCATATCTCCCCGAACCTCAAATACATCATTACATCATTAGATGACCTAGTAACAATCCAATGACTACCTTCTTGAACAAAACCTCTATATCATCTTTTTTTTTTTTTTTTTTTTTTTCCGGACATAACAAAGAAAACCACTTTTCTGAAACACGCCTCCTATCGGACATCATGACCATCAACATTCCCCTAATTGATTCAATCAAATCAAGAATAGGCATGCGACGCTCTTCAGAAATCATTGCGTTAAATGATTTTGTAGTTGCATTATTCATTTCGCCCCACCGATTTCCCTAAAAATGTATAATAGAATAATGATCTTTAGGAAGATCATTTAAAAATGAATAAAAATATCTCTGCCAACATTTCTCGTTTTCTCAATATTCCTATTAAAATCTTCAACACTACATGCATATGCACAATTTTTGAAATACTCAGACAACTGATCATTCAAAAACTTATTACCTGCACATCGCCTTTCTAAATTCTCCCTCAAATGTATAATGCAGAAACCATGAGAAGCAGTAGGGAAGTACTTCTGAATAGCATTCAAAAGCCCATGATATCGGTTGGTAAAGAACGTGATCTTCCTTCTTTGGTAATTTAAATTCGAGCCAAATGTTCAACAAACCACGTCTAATTGTCTTAATTTTCTATGTCAATAATACCATATCACACAGGAAAAACCTTTGTATAAATTTTTTTTTAATAATTATTTCACAAAATAGGCTCTGCACATAAACATAACTGATGTTGCACATTGATAAACTCATGTTGCACTTTAATAACAAATCTACAGAGAAAGAATAAACTAAGTCCTTAATAGTTTTTGTAAAACTGATGTTGCACAAATGCTAATAAAAAAAGATGAAATTCTTAAACGTATATGGGGGGAGGGGGTTCCTCCTCCAACCCCACTTTAATAACAAATCTACAGAGAAAGAATAAACTAAGTCCTTAATAGTTTTGGTAAAACTGATGTTGCACAAATCCTAATAAAAAAGATGAAATTCTTAAACGTATATGGGGGGAGGGGGTTCCTCCTCCAACCCCACCCCCACCCATAAATTGATTCATAATCCATTGCACATTAATAACTGATGATGCACTTTAATAAAAAAAAAATCAACACAAAAAGAATAACTTGATTCTCCAAACATAAATAAATATTGAAATTCAAAAAAATATCACAAATCTTCAATTTATAACAATTAAAAAAACTTATCATATTTGCATTTTTAGTACAACAACTAAGAAGTGTACCTGTATATCTTCCCTTTAAAAACATACCATCAAGGAACAACATTGATATATGTTGAGACAAAAATAATAAAGAAAAATATGGAGGCGACACGTGGACTTTTGGGTCAAAAAGACAAAATTACCCATAAGGCACACCCGGATTCATGCGCGTATGCAACGAATAATAACAGCTCAATTGAGGTCAAAGGTGATCAAAATGGTATTCTTTTAAAACCCTCTCATCACTCCTCATCAAATCCTTACCCACAAGGTAACTCCCAATTATTCTTTTCAAATTGGGATTAATTGATTAATTACCAAATTGATTGCAAGATATTATTTGACATAATATTTTGCAATTAGAGCCAAAAAACATCATAAGTGGCTGAATCCATTTTCTCTATGTGAACACGAAAAATTCCTGAAACGAAAGAGACAAGAACAACGTGCACAAACAAATATTTGTATTTGATGATTTTGGGTTACAATCTCTCTCAAATTTGATCCTCTGATTCGATCTCCGTAAGGTGTTGATTTGTGGATGTGCGATTGATCCAAATGGCCGTTGGGCTTGATCTAAGGATGAACGTTCTTCAAGGGCCGTGGGCTTGATCTTGAAGGTGGATTTGAGCAGATCTTCAATGAGCCGTTGGGGCTTGATCTTGAGGATGAGAGTTTCTTCAAGGGCCGTTGAGGCTTGATCTTGAATAACGGTGATGAACGGATCTTCAAAGGGCTTTTGGGCTTGATCTTTGAAGAACAGTGATGAACGGATGATGAGCGATGAACAATTTCTTCAAGAGCCGTCGGGGCTTGATCTTGAATTGGTGGAAGATTGTTGATCCAAGGGCCGTCGGGGCTTGATCTTGGATGAACGATGAACGAAGAATGAAGAACGCTTTCTTCAAGGGCCGTCGGGGCTTGATCTTGAATTGGTGGATGATTGTTGATCCAAAGGGCCGTTGGGGCTTGATCTTAGGATGAACGATGAACGAAGAACGAAGAACGAAGAGAGCTTTCTTGATTCTTCGGGAACCTGGATGCTTGAGAGCTTCGGAGTTTCAGAGCTTCAGAGCTTTAAGAATTTTGCCTAATGATTTTGGTTCCTCCAAATGAATGAAATGGGCTTGTATTTATAGAATTTTCCAAGGCCTAATTTTGAATATAATATCCCAGATGAAATAAGTCGTTTCTGCCAGGTGTTGACACGTGTCCTGTTTGATGACTTTCCCGACTCATTTCAATTTTTCGTTTAGACACACGCCACGTGTAAAATGTATGTAATACATGAGCGTTGAAACTTTGATTTATCGGTCAACATTTATTTACCGAAATTTCGATGTCTACAAATGCCCCCACTTTAAGGCGCGTCGTATACATGTGCTTGTCGCATGTAGGAGATGCGTTTTGAAGTCCCTTACTGTAGATGTCGATCCAAGGGCCGTTGAGGCTTGATCTTGAATTGGACTGGAAATTTCTTCAAGGGCCGCTGATGCTTGATCTTGAATTGGGCTGGAAATTTCTTCAAGGACCGTTGAGGCTTGATCTTGAACTTTGTTTGAAATTTCTTCAAGGGCCGTCGAGGCTTGATCTTGAAGGTTGAAATTGGACCACAAGGAGCTTCATGTGGTAGATGATCTTTGGCTTTGGTAGTGGACAAATCGGCACGTATTTCGTTGCGCTTGTTGACTTTCCACAGCTTTGATCTTGAACTGTGTTGGAGGATTTTTTGGTTTCCTCCAATTGTTTGACTTTCCACAGGCTTATTCTTGAACTAGGTTTGGAGTTCTGAGCAAAGAAGAGGATAGTTCCTTGTGCTGGTGATTTGATGGCATTGTACGGCGAGGTTTTGCTCTTTGGCGAAGGTGCCCTCAAAATGTTGTTGAAGCTTCTCGAGTTCTTCAACTCAGACTCCTTCTTCTCTCTAATTCTTCAACTCGCACTCCTTCTGCTAAGTTGATTGAGCATGCCGCATTTCTTTATTTGTTCTCCAGGCAGATGTGGCAGCTTCTCGAGTTCTTGGTTTCAACTCAGACTCCTTCTGCTGGGTTGATTGAGTGTGCAGGCAACATTTCTCTCTGCTTGTTTCTTCTGCACGGTAGGTAGGCACGAGGCAGAGGTGATGGTTTGTTTCTTTGTTCAATCTGTCCAAGTGCCGACCGATTGCTTTCTTTCTCCTTGTCTCGTAGGCAAGAGCAAGGGTAAAGGAAAAGCATGCCATGAGATATCTTTGCCTTTGACTCTGATGATATGAGATACTTTTTCTTTTGAAGAAGTAGCGGATGAATCGGCACATGCTTTGTTGTGCTTGTCTCTACATGCTTCAATGTATCATTTTCCCTTGCCTTATCTATTCTTCTGGCAGAATGTGGCATCTTCTCGAGTTCCTCAACTCAGACTCATTCTGCTGAGTTGACTGTGCAGGCTGCATTCTTCTCTGCTTGTTTCTTTTGCACGTTGTCTCCACATGCTTCAAGGTATCATTTTCACTTGCCTTATCTGTTCTCCAGGCAGATGTGGCAGCTTCTTTGGAAGTACAGTAGCAGTGGAAGACGAGTACTCGAGAGCAGTGCTAGGTAGGCAATCAGGGAAGGGTTTCAAGCAGTCGGTTCCTTACCCGAGTTTGAGTGGAGGTTCCGGCATACTGCTTTCTTTATCCTTGTCTTTGCAGGTAATAACAAGGACAAAGGAAAGGACAGGGAGAAAGCATGATATGAGATACTCTTGCTTTCTACCCTGGTGATATGAGATACTTTTGCTTTGGTGTCATTTGTTTGCAGAGGTACCCCAAGGAATAAGGAACACTGAGTGACTCGAGAGGCTTCGTTGGGAAGGCATTCTCGGAGATGAAGAAAGGTTCTGTATGTCTGCCTTGCTATGGAGGGTGAAGGTGGACAGTTATAGGAAGTTCTTCATAAATGGTAGCGGCACTATTCTTTTACTCGTGTCGGCAACCGTTGGATGTTTAAACAATATGGCTTCATATGCTTTCTTCTTCATCAGAAATCTTCGACAAATTGCCCGTAATTTCCGCAAAGCTGAGTGTGTATGTGACAGGTGCTGACGAGGCTCAAAAAGACTGGCGCCTCTTCGATATCTGGGATCGGCGCTTCGACAAATTACCCGTGATTTCCGCAAAGCTGAGTTTGCGTGTGACGGGTGCTGACGAGGCTAAAAAAGACTGGCGCCTCTTCGATATCTGGAATCGGCGCTTCGACAAATTACCCGTGATTTCCGCAAAGCTGAGTTTGCGTGTGACGGGTGCTGACGAGGCTGAAAAAGACTGGCGCCTCTTCGATATCTGGGATCGGCGCTTCGACAAATTACCCGTGATTTCCGCAAAGCTGAGTTTGCGTGTGACGGGTGCTGACGCGTCTGGAAAAGCAAAATGCCTCTCCGATTTCTGAGCTTGCCTCTTCGATTTTTGAATTGGCCTCTTCGAATTCTGAGCTCGCCTCTTCGATCTCTGAAATCCCGTCGAGTGCTGATTTTTTTATAGAGGCACGCAGTTCGTTTCAAAGCACACTTGAATTTTCGCTTGTAGAAACTGCCTTCTTGCACTTCTGAGATCTTGATTTGTCCGACCTCTTCTTTTTCTTCACACCTTCGAAAATGTCTTGCCCTTCTGACCGTCGTCTTAACTTGAATGTCGGGGAAGATAGTGACATATCTTCTCCAAACAACATTTGGCAGCCGTCCTTCATATCTCCCAATGGTCCTCTTACAGTTGGGGATTCTATGATGATGAACGATACAACCGCTTCGGTGGTAGCCAGAAATCTTCTCACTCCTAGAGACACTAGGATACTTTCCAGGCGGTCCGACGAGCTGGCTGTTCAGGACTCTCTAGCCTACAGCGTCCGATGTGCAGGCTCAGTTTCAAACATAGGCCAACGCCTTCTTGCTCGATCTCGTCAGGTTGAGTCGTTGATGGCTGAGGTGGCCAGTCTTCGGCAAGAGGTCAGAATGCTTAGGCACGAGAATAAAGAGTTGCACATGCTCGCAACTAATTACTCAACAAGCATGAAGAGGAAGCTTGACCATCTGCAGGAGTCCGAAGTTCGGATTCAGAGTGATCATCAGAGGTTTGTAGCGTTACTCCAATGGCAACTTCTGCCTTCGTCCTCTGGTGCTTCACCAAGTGTTGAAGCTCCGGATAATCAATCTCTTATTCTTCGTCTTTCTGGAGCTCCGCCGAGTGATGAGGCGCCACCTGATCGTCCTTGAAGATCCCTTCCTGTAAATTTGATTTGACCCTTTTTTTTTTTTTTTTTTTTTTTTTTTAGGCATGTATAATGCAAATTTATGTAAAATTTCCAGAAAAAATAAATAAAATGGACTTTTATTTCTCTTAATGCATTTTTTTTTTTTTTTTGGCCCATTAATGGTGAAGACCCACAATCCATTATATATATATATATATATATATTTTTTTTTTTTTTTTTTTTTTTTTTTTTATTTATTTATTTTTTCACATGATGCCCATACCGACACCACCATTCCCTTCTCCCTTTTTTTTTATTTATTTTTTTTTCTTTTTGCTGGCACTACCACTATCACTCAAAATTTATATTTTTTTTTTTAGCTGGCACCACCAATGGCTGTTATCTTTCTTTTTTTTTTTTTTATATTTTTTTTTTATATACACATGGTGCTGTCCACCACGATTTCTTCTTTTAATCATTTTTTTTTTCTTTTCTTTTGCATGGTGCCAGATGCACCATCTAATTTTTTAATAATTTTTTTTTCTTTCGGTGCCGGGTGCACCATGTCTCATCTTTTCCTTTTTTTTTTATATTATAATTTTTTTTAATATATATGCACACATACATACATACGTACATACATATACATACATACATATATATATATATATAGGGTGCATGATAGGAGCTTGGAGGAGGAAGAAGGAGGAGCACGAAGGAGGTAGGTGTGGAGGAGCACGGAGGAGGAAGGAAGAGGGCGTCGAGCATCCGTGAAGCTGCTAGTTACTTGGTGCCATGGTGGAGAATCGGCGACGACGGCGTTGCGGAGAGGGCTAAGCACCGGGAAAGGTAAAGCTCCCACGAGAGTGCCTCATAGATTTCACAGCTAGAGAGAGGGAGTCAGCCAGCTCCAACCTCCTTGCCAAATTGCAGTACTGCCTATTGACCGTACACTCGTAGTCGGAGATCGAAGGATCCCATGATGGAGGGCAAAAAAACGGGTGCAGACGGGATGAGTGGTGCAGCCTTGGGCGGAGGAGTTGCAGCGGGGGTGCGGCGTCGACGCCGAGGTTGGTGAGGCGCTGGATTTCCTGGCGTTGGGCTATTCTTCTTCGTTGCATCTCTGAAGAGGGAAGGAGAGACTTTGAAAACATTTTTGGACACCCAAGTGGCTGCTGCGTCTGTTTGAGGATGAGGTTGGCGGTGGATCCTGGCGTCGCGGTGCTTGTGGCGCGTTTCCTGCGACGACGGTGTCCTCGCACTCGAGGGAGGATTTGGGGAAGAAGACGACGGCATTGTTGAAGAGGAGGACCAGGTCTCGGTAGAAGGAGAGAGAGAGCAGGATGAGTAGGCGTCCTTGCGGAGCTTTGTTTGTATAGTTTCCAGGTCTACATGCTGCTGGACCATGCTCTTGTACTTATCGCTTTCCTGGGCCGGAAGCCGTCGCTCGAACAACGAGCCATGCTCTTGCGCACGTATCAACTGCAACACCTTAACCAACGGCTGTGATTTCACCAACGACACATCTCCGTTATTGTGCTGCTGCTGTTGCTCAGGTCGGCGTCTTGGACCATGGTAATACCCACTTGAAGTTGTTGGAGTAAAAGATCAGCGAGCGGCGAGAGCCGCTTGGAGTCGCAGGGAGAGATCAGAGAACCTTGACGAATTCGGCGCGTTGAGGGTTACCAACACGATCCCATCGACGTAGAAGAAGCAGAATGGGCCTCTTGCGTGGCCTATGGCATCAGCCGGTCTCTGGGCTTCTTGGGCCAGTAAATTGGAGAGAGGCCTGGGCTTTGACTTGCAGAGAGATTGGGCTCTGGGAGCCGCTTGTAGTATTTTGGCTAAAGGAGTTGCTTCTTGTGGCCACTTATATATATATATATATATATATATATATGTATATATATGTATGTATGTATGTAAAAGAACCCTTTTTTTTTTTTTTCTTTTTTTCTCTTTTTTTTTCTTTTTTTTTTTTGTAAACAAGTAATAACGTATGTATTCCCTTTTTTTTTCTTTTTTTTTTAATACATAAAACATATGTATTATTTTTTTTTTCTAATAAAACATTTATTCTTTTTTTATTTTGATGTGACTGAACTTGAAATTGAATATTCGAGCTGCCTACGTACCCTTCCAAAGAAGAGATCAAGTCGTAACGTAGTTCAAATACATACATATATTTTTTGGCATTTTCTTTTTTGTGGTGCCGTTTGCAGTTTCAACTCGTGCAGGCAAGGAGCGTTTGGTGCCGTGTTGCAGTTTCAGCTCGTGCAGACAAGGAGCATTTGGTTCGTGCAGTTTAAGCTCGTGCGAACAAGGAGCATTTGGTGCCGTGTTGCAGTTTCAGCTCGTGCAGGCAAGGAGCGTTGTGCCATGCAGTTTAGGCTCTTGCAGGCGAGGAGCCTTGTGTCTTGCAGTTTAGGCTCTTGCAGACCAGGAGCTTTGTGTCTTGCAGTTTAGGCTCTTGCAGACCAGGAGCTTTGGTGAATTTGTCAAACAATTTTGGAAAGGCGTTCCTCATAATCTTCATAGCAAGGAGCCTTGACCGAGTGATTGAAGAAGTCTTCGGGCAAAAAATCGCGCATTGTGATGAGGATGGACGATCTATGTGTCGAAATTTCATCATCTTCAACACGTTCATGTTGCTTTGAAGGTTGACAAGAGCTGTTTTGCCCCCTTTCCGATTGTCGGACTTGTGGAGGAGACGTATGCTTCTTGTGCAATTTCTTAGGAGTGACTTGAGTCCATCCTTCAACTTTGCTTGTCTTGGAAGATGCCCCCGGCGGTTGAGGTGAAAACTTTGAGTCGGAAGAGCCAGAAGTGAAGGTGGTATAGTTTGACTTCACCATATCGACAAGATCTAGCTCGATGATTCCTTTCTGAGCCAGCTTCATGATGAGATCTTTCAGCACGAAGCATTTTTCCGTTGGATGACTGATGAAACGGTGGAATTTACAGTACCTTGGACTATCGGTACGATTCATCTCTTCTGGCCGTTTGCACTCAGGCAAACCGATCACCTTCTTTTCCAACAAGTCTTCTAACATGGCAGCCACATCAGAGTCGGGGAATGGATAAGTTTTCTCTTCAAGCTCCTTCAAAGTGCGTCTACGCATCTCTTAATCACGAAAAGCTACGGTTTGAATCGCCTTGCCTCGTGTGGAGATTTTGACGGGAGATGTGTTGACCGTCATCGCTTCCTTAGTGGGTTTCCATGCAGCCTTTTCCACCTTTGTCCCAAGAACTTTGTCGCTCTTGTAGTCGACAATCGGTTCTTTCTTCCCATGATGGGCAATGCTTAACTCCATGTGATGGGCGCGAGTGGCCAATTCCTCGAAGGTCCGTGGTTTAATGCCTTGAATGATGTATTGCAAACCCCATTACATGCCTTGGATGCACATCTCGATTGAAGAGGTTTCCGAGAGCCTGTCTTTACAGTCGAGGCTTAGAGTGTGCCATATGTTGATGTAGTCAATGACTGGCTCGTCCTTCTACTGCTTTGTGCTCGTCAGCTCTAGCATGCTCACAGTACGGCGGGTGCTATAGAAGCGGTTGAGGAATTCCCGCTCCAATTGCTCCCAGCTGTTGATGGACTCAGGCTCTAGGTCCGTGTACCATTCAAAGGCGTTTCCTTTCAGCGAGCGCACAAACTGCTTGGCGAGGTAGTCCCCTTCGGTCCCTGCGTTGTTGCAAGTTTCAACAAAGTGGGCAACGTGCTGTTTCGGGTTTCCTTTTCCATCAAACTGCATGAACTTTGGTGGTTGATAACCCCTTGGCATCTTCAGGGCATCAATCTTCTTGGAGTAGGGCTTCGAGTAGAACAAGGAGGTATGTGAGCTCCTTTTGTACTGTGCCTTGATGGTGTTGGTGATCATCTCCTGCAGCTGCTGGATAGAAAGAGATCCCATGAGTGCCGCTGTTTGGTCTGGCTCCGGCTTCACATCGTTTTTCTCCACTTGAGGCTCATCTTCTTCGTCATCTCTTCTCTTTAGTGGATCATTCTCTGGGTCGGGTTTCTCGCCGTCCTGTGACTCCAGTCGGCTGACGAGTGTAGCGATTTGCAAGTCTTTTTCTTCCACAGTTCGGGTTAGCCTTGCGATTGCTTCATTCATTTGAGCCAGTTGTTCTTCGATGGAGGTAACGCCGATGGTCATGACTTGTGCAACCAATGGACGCAGATTTTCTTCAGACGTCCAGGATGCTGACGAAGAACGTCGTTGGCTGCTTTGGGATGTCATCTTGTGTGCCTTAGCATCATGCTTCGGTGCCCCCAGCGAGGTCAGGTTGATGACGGACTCGCGCCTTTGATGCTCCCCTTGCTCCTTTAGTGACACCAACTTTGAAGTGGCATGTTGAGGAGCGGTTGTGGCGCTAATGGATGCTCCGTTCATGGCGGAAGCGCTCAGGCTTCTTCCCTTTGTGAGAACGACTTGTCCTTTGCTTGATGCCATTGATTTTGGAAGTGTGCTTTGAATTTCATGAACGGAGAAAGAGATGAGAGGTAGAGATTGTCCCACTGGGCGTGCCAATTTGTGAACACGAAAAATTCCTGAAACGAAAGAGACAAGAACAACGTGCACGAACAAATATTTGTATTTGATGATTTTGGGTTACAATCTCTCTCAAATTTGATCCTCTGATTCGATCTCCGTAAGGTGTTGATTTGTGGATGTGCGATTGATCCAAATGGCCGTTGGGCTTGATCTAAGGATGAACGTTCTTCAAGGGCCGTGGGCTTGATCTTGAAGGTGGATTTGAGCAGATCTTCAATGAGCCGATCTTCAATGAGCCGTTGGGGCTTGATCTTGAGGATGAGATTTCTTCAAGGGCCGTTGAGGCTTGATCTTGAATAACGGTGATGAACGGATCTTCAAAGGGCTTTTGGGCTTGATCTTTGAAGAACAGTGATGAACGGATGATGAGCGATGAACACTTTCTTCAAGAGCCGTCGGGGCTTGATCTTGAATTGGTGGAAGATTGTTGATCCAAGGGCCGTCGGGGCTTGATCTTGGATGAACGATGAACGAAGAACGAAGAACGCTTTCTTCAAGGGCCGTCGGGGCTTGATCTTGAATTGGTGGATGATTGTTGATCCAAAGGGCCGTTGGGGCTTGATCTTAGGATGAACGATGAACGAAGAACGAAGAACGAAGAGAGCTTTCTTGATTCTTCGGGAACCTGGATGCTTGAGAGCTTCGGAGTTTCAGAGCTTCAGAGCTTCAAGAATTTTGCCTAATGATTTTGGTTCCTCCAAATGAATGAAATGGGCTTGTATTTATAGAATTTTCCAAGGCCTAATTTTGAATATAATATCCCAGATGAAATAAGTCGTTTCTGCCAGGTGTTGACACGTGTCCTGTTTGATGACTTTCCCGACTCATTTCAATTTTTCGTTTAGACACACGCCACGTGTAAAATTTATGTAATACATGAGCGTTGAAACTTTGATTTATCGGTCAACATTTATTTACCGAAATTTCGATGTCTACACTCTAAAAGGGGGCCGGCCACACCCCTATAAATACCACCTCATTTCTCCAAAAACCTAATTCCAACTCTCTTGCAAAATTCTCCAAATTTCTCTAAACATTTTTCCCTCAAATTCTAACTTTGCCATCGGAGGTTCTTCGGCCAAAGACCCCCCCCCCAATTCATCGTGGGCGTGTGAGGCTCTTGGCCTTGACCTAAGGTGTTAATTGTTTTGCAGGTGCATTTTCATCTAAGAAGAAGAAGGCGAAAATTTGCATCCACAAATTGGTGTTTTCGTTAAGAGCTTGAGTCACACGCTCGTAGAAGATTCTCGCATTCAAGGTTTTTCATTTTCTTGTTCATTTGTAGATTTTTTTTGCGTTCTTATTCTTGGAACTTATATTTATGAAAATTCTTTGATAAAACGTAAAAGAAAAGTACAATGACTAGAAACTCGGAAACCACGACGAACAAAAAATTCAACGTTCAAGAATTGGGACCACGGCGATCCACAAGGCTCAACGCAACGACAAGTGGAGCGACACCACTACCAATAGGCGCCACCGTAGTAGCTACCATTGTAGCCACCACGGCAGCAGCCGCTATGGCGACCCACGACAAAGCCCAAACCCACGGTGCCAAGACAATGGCCCAAGGCTCGCAAGCCCAAGTCGTGACCCGACACGAGCCTAACGCACTCCCGAGCCGAGCTCAAGCCCAGCACCCGCGTGCGCCGCAGCCCACTCCCGTGGCCTTCCAAGTAGCCCAAGCTAGTCCAAGACCGGTTCAACAGTCCCAGCTCCAAATTTCTAGGCTGACGATTGAACCGGGAGTATTTTCACCCCATTTCTCTGCAGATTTGACATTTCCCAGCTCAAATCTCGAGCCCCGAGTCTACCACACTTCCACTACTCAAGGAGACGTATTCCGTCCAATTTCTTCCAACCCAAATGGAGAACAACACTTGTCTCGACAAGTCATGGAGTTGACGAGCGCCCTTACACAGCAGACGACCTTGGTGAATCAGCTTTTGTAGCGTATCGAGATGCAGCTTGCCCCTGACGAGGTGTCCCGAAGTAGGACAAGGGCAGATGAGGAACCTCTCCAGCAAGGTATTGGCAAACAGCCACTTGACCAACCATGAACCGAGTGTTCCGATAGTGTACACTCTTGGTTGAGCCCCCGAGATGGCGTATACTCTCGTCTTAGCATGCGGATGAGTGTGGACTCTGGATTAGGACCATACTCAGACAATCAACATGAGCAACCTTCCGGGTGAATTGTTTATTCGTGGCTAGGCCTGCAAGAAGCATCATTCACCTCACATCGGAGTAGGTATCACGATGGACGGAGAAAATCACTCACTCAATCCGGCTCAAGTTTAACCGGCAGCCTACGAAAAACTTGCTCGCCTGCTAGGAACGTACCACATGGACTGCAGTCGCGGCATAGACGAGTCGAACACATGGAAGAGTAGCCTAGACCAGTAGGTGACGACCGGGGACAGTCGAGAGCTCTGCTACCTCTAACAAAGGCAAATTCAGGAAGAAATAGAAAGGCTCATAACCGAGCGATTGCACGATTTCCAATGCAACAAGGTCAATGATGAGGCACTACAACGGGACATGACCAACATAAACAAGTCACCTTTCACGAACGATATCGAGCAGGCAGAGCCTCCACTCAAATTCAGCATGCCACATTTCACATCATTCAAATGAGATGGAGACTCGGAGAGGCACCTAAAGCACTATCGTAGCGCAATGATCCTTTATTGGAACAACGATGCTTTCATGTGCAAAATATTGGCCACCACTTTACAAGGCGAGGTGAAAGATTGGTTCCATACCCTGCCACCACAATCCATCCAGAGTTTTGACGAACTTTCTTTAGTTTTCACCAAAGAATATTCATCGTATCGCTCGATCAAGAAGAAGTCTGACCACTTGTTTAACGTCAAGAAGAACCTAAAGGAGTCGATTCGTGACTAAGGTTCAAAGTAAAGATAGTAGGATGCAACGACTCGATAGCTAGTGCAGCCTTCCAAAAAGGACTCCCAGCAGACCACCCGTTGTTCAGAGAATTGATTAGGAAATAAGATCTAACTTTAGTATACTCTTTCACTCTGGCAGAGAAGCATGCACTTTAGGACGAGGCTCGCCGATGTACTTTCAAGGCAAGTCTGAGCAATCTTGAATATGAAGTCCCCCACTACTCTGAAAGAGATTCAAGGTCTGACTAGAAAAACAGGACGACGAGTGCAAGAAAGCATTCAAGGACTTGAAGAAGTACCTGACATCACCTCCTTAGTATCCAAATCGGAAGCAGCGGATGACCTATTCATATGTTTGACTACATCTGAAGCAGTAAAAAGCTCTACCCTCATACGAGAAGAGCTGGGGGCTCAACTACCTTATTTTATAGTTCAAAAGCTCTCCTCGATGCAGAAACTAGCTACCAGAAATTGACAGTTGGTGCAACTTGGAAGCTTAAGTTATACCTTCAGACGCATGCAGTCATCCTCATGACACACTATTTCGCCCAATCCAGGCACGTGGCGATAAAGGCGCAGACACTGGCAGATGCCAATTTTTCTAACGAATGTAACAACTAAGCCCAAAAGGCGCACCAAAGGCAGACGAACACTAGAAAGACACACTCATAAGCAAGTTTTATCCTCATCGCCCCATAATATTCTACATAGGAGCAACATGTACCAACAGTTGAGCACCACCTCTTGTTGTGCATCACACGGTCCCAACTAACTCTTGCTCTATAATTCAGCTCTAGAGTGGCCCAATAAAGGCAGTTGAGCATTTTCTGCTTCGTATAACAAGGCCCCAGCTCCATGGCTCCCTACCGTGCCTTCACGACTAGCCTAGGCGATGCAACAGAGCGACCAAACAATGCCTCGAAGGAAACCAAGCATGCCATAGCCACGCCTGCTTCACCCAATGGAAAATTTTGGCATTTGTATGTCAACGGCGCATCCAATTACAAGGGCTCGGGAGCAGGCGTGGTCCTTGTCATCCTGGATGGTTCAATGCTCGAGCATGCAATCATTCTAGGCTTCAAAGCACCCAACAACGAAGCAAAGTATGAAGCTCTACTAGCAGGCATTTGAATGACAAAAGACTTGGTTGTGAAAAAGCTTGCAATTCATTATGATTCCCAGTTAATAACCAGCCAAGCTACTGGGGAGTACACCGCAAAGCATCCAAGGATGGCACAATACCTAGAGAAGGT
Organism: Malus fusca; assembly: GCA_035220775.1. NCBI lineage: Eukaryota > Viridiplantae > Streptophyta > Magnoliopsida > Rosales > Rosaceae > Malus > Malus fusca. The sequence goes on from CM069072.1 coordinate 15,973,535, forward strand.
ACGAAAGCAGCTTGAGGCATTTTAGACTTCCATCCTCACTCAAGTTTCTTGGGCAGACAACGCCCACGCAGATGTGTTAGCCGGCCTAGGCTCCGCCCTTGACCATCAACTCAAACGCTATATTCCGATGGAGTATCTAGACAAGCCAAGCGTAGAGGTGGAGCCGGCAGCCGAGGTGTCACAGGTTAGTAGAATTCCTAACTGGCAAGATTCCATTATAAACTACTTGGTCAATGGCACACTCCCCATGGAAAGATTTGAGTCTAGAAAGCTCTAAATAAATACAGCATGCTATGACATATTGAACGGCATTCTCGTCCGAAGATCTTACACCTCCCAATGACCTAAAGGTTCTAAGTTCAATCCACGAAGTCATTTGTGGAAATCATTCCGGAGGCCGATCCTTAGCACAAAAGGCTCTTAACGCAGACTACTACTGGTCTACTATGCATCAAGACGCTAAAAAGTTAGTACAAAAGTGCGATCGCTGCCAACGGTACAAGTGGGTACCAGCACTGCCTGCCAGCAAACTACACCCGCATACGAGTCCTTGGCCATTCATGCAGTGGGCAATCGACTTGGTAGGGTTAATGTCGCCCACCATTGGGGGCAGAGGCATGATGATTGTGGCGACTGACTACTTGACCAAGTGGGTAGAAGTCGAACGTATGACAACCACAACTCAGAAGAACATAGAGCGCTTCATATAGAGAAACATCATTTGCCGATTTGGCATCCTCAATCCATCATCACAAATAGCAGCCTGCAATTCGCAGGCAAAGATTTGGCGAAGTTCTTCCAGAAATATGGCATCAAACAACACATGTCCATGCCAAGGTATCACCAAGGCAATGGGCAAGCCGAAGCATCTAATAAGACGATTCTTGACTACCTCAAGAAATCCTTCTTCGACAAAAAAACAAAAAAATTGGCCAGACGAACTTCCCGGATGTCTATGGGCATATCACACCACCAAACAACGAGTAACTGGTGAAACTCATTTCTCTTTGGCATTTGGTTTGGAAGCAATCATTCCTCCTAATGTCATCGTATCATGTATCAACACTCTACTACCAAGCATTCAGCATAACAGAAAGGAGATGGCCACAAACTTAGATCTGGCAGAGGAGAAACGCGAGAAGGTTATCACCAGCATCGCAACCTACCAGCAGCAGCACATCCCCAGCTACAACAAAAGGGCCAAGATTCGGCAGTTCTAGCCTTGAGATCTAGTCCTAAGAAAAACCTTCATCACTGCTCACGGAGAAGGCTCTAAAAAGATGGATCTCATCTGTGAAGGTCAGTACAAGATCTGCAGAATAGGCGGCAAGGGTAGTTACACCCTCGCCACCATGAACGACAAAAAGGTAGAAAAACAGTGGAAAGCCTACAATCTGAGGAAGTACCATGCGTGACCTCCCACTACATCAAAACCTGAAGACTCAAACAGCTCGACAGGCACCACCTCACAAGCCGAGGACTATCTGGATGTTATGCAATTCCTACCTTACAACTAAGTTTTTGTTCGTTTCACTCGTTTTTCAATAAGGAATTCAAAAGTAATCTACAACTTGGCTCGGCTACATGCTTACAGCAACTAATCACTTCTGCACTTCAAAAGAAGATCGCTCCCTTCTTAGGGACTTATCGTAGGAATTACACCTCCTTGGGGACCAACCATGCTCTCTAGTGCGAGAGGGTAAACCAATTCCCCGACACCCACATGGGTTTGCTCTCCAATGTGGGAGGATAAACTTTACACTCCGAATATCCAGACGTGGATGAGTCAGGCTGCCCTAGTGTAACTAGGTGCACGATGGCTTGCGCCGGGATTCCTAGAAGTAGCCACAATGATATTTTTCAAGGCTTAGCTAATTGAAGGACTTTGGGTCTCTTGGCCTAATCCGTGAGGAACCGGGCCTCAGAGACAGAGAAGGCACATTATGCAGTACACCTTATGGACAGCTAACTTGGAACCCTAAAGCTGCTACCGAGTGCACTAAGGTAGCCTACGATTTCTAAAAGACTACCTACGGCTTGCCCTTCGAGCAGTAAGCTGCGCTAAACTTATACAACCACACATTTTTGTAAAAGATTAAACAAGTTAGCGTGCATATATGAAGCTTTATCCACTGCTGACATGCTACACATTCGATAAGCTTCACCTCTGCCAAGCACGGAATAATCGTTTAGATCTACACTAATTCCCAAATTGTTGTGATACTACTATGCAACCCACATAATTGGTTACATAAAAAGCAAGGAGTTCTCTTGAATCTTTACTTACGAAATTCCATACAACGACGTACTTTTGATACGAAAGGTTAGCGAATTTCATGACCCAAAAATCTTTAGTATGTTACAGCTCAAAAGATTGAAAAAAGCCAAGGTTAACAACCAAGTGGTCAAGCGGACTCGTCTGCTTCTGTAAGTAAGGAGTCCGGCTACCGACCCTATGGTTAACAACCTTGTAAAAGTTCTACACCAATACCTACGGCTGCATAGGCTACACGGGCTTGTCTGCTTATAGAAAAGCAGCACGTCTGCGCTAGTCTAAAAGTCAAAGGTTGGGCGTAAACAAAAGAAGTGAAGGAAGCAAGTTTATTAAATTTTCTAGCAAAATTGATAAACGACTAACAAAGGTCGAATGAGTTCAAGCAAAACAAGAGCACAAGGAAAACAAAGAAAATCCTAAAGGCTACCTAGAAGATTACTTTCAGTAGCTTGGACATCCCATGACTACTCGGCCACCACACCTTCAGCAGCCGCGACGTTTCGATCAGCGGCATCATCCAGTGCTTCACCCCTGGTTGCTTTAACTTGGACATCAACCTCTCTGATTACTTCACAAATAGAGGCTTCAAAAGTAAAGGCAAGTAAGTCTTCCGGAGAAATAGAGAAGGTTTCGAAGTCCCTTCCACCAAACTCGAAGTGAGACGGCCTACCAACTCCGGAGATGATCTACACAACCCAGCTTGTAGAAATCGGCCTGACTCTGAACAAGCGAAGCCTCGAGCCCAGCCTTCTCACCTTTTAGCTTCCCGTTGTCCTCGAGCAGACCAACACGGACGAGCTGCAGCTCCTCCACTTCCTTTTTCAGACTTTCGTTGATCTTCAAAGCACCTTGGAGTTCCAACACTCGGGGTTCAAGCCTATCAACGACCTTCTTGAAGTGGATCACTGAATTATAAGCAGAAATCAACTCTTCATCCTTTGCGTAAGCAGCAAAGCGAAGCTCAAAGACGGCATGTTCAAGATCTTGAATCTGAGTCTCAAGCTGCAGAGAATTGGGGAAAGAGATGTTAAACCTCTTCAAAGTGACGAGCTTAGACTCCAACTTTCTGATCTTCTTGGAAAAATAATAAGCTTCAGCTACAATATTTTTTGCCATCTCCTTAGCAGCCTTGGTATCCTCTTGGTTAAAGAGCATAGACTTGGCTGCCAGAATCGTTGTTTTCTGCATCGATCAAGTAGAGTAGTTCTTCTATATTGGGTTGTATACTTTGCAAATGAACTTGGGCAAACAACCCCTTTGACGCCATCAACAAACTTGGCACACGCATCCATGTCTTCAAGCATAACTGGTTTTAAGAGCGCACAAATCTCAACAGCTTCCCCAGAAACAGACTTGGTGGATTTCTCACAACTGCCTGCACGAGCAGTCTCATTCTTCTTAGCACGCGAATCAGTCTCAGCAGCAAGGGGAGTAGGTTTTGGCACCACTTTAGCAGCATAATCCACCTTATCTCTCTTCATATTAGCAAGTATCTCCAAAGGTGAATCAGACCTAGCCCCCGATAGACGTTTTGGCATAAATTTCGACACTTGGGGCACGGCGAAACTTCTTCGTGAGTAATCCTATCAGTAATTCGAGCTAGCCACTTTTGGAAAGGTAGGCTTCACAAGCACAGATCTAGCAACCTTATCTTTCTGACCCTTGGAAGAGGTCAAGTCAATCACAAGCTTGGGGGCAGCCGACGAATCCTTAGGAGCAGCGAAAGAAGTCTTTAGTTTTTTCTCAACCGACATCTCTTGAGCAAGCGGAGAAGACCTATTATTTCCATCTTTATTCATAGTAGGCTCCACGATAGCGATCGGACAAGCCAATGCATCCACCTTGATCCTCTTCATCTCATTTCCCGGGAACAACCCACCTTTCTCTTGGCAAAGATGACTAAGCAGCCAACGTCATTCATGGTACTCAGTAGGGGAACTCAGCCCATGCTGGCTTTTCCCTCATTTTTTCTCTCAGACCAATAGGCAAAAGGCATGCATGCCCAGCATTCCATCAGCCAATGATGCTCGCAACCTTCTCATTTCCCTCAATCGCTGGCTTGGTGATGTGAGAATTAACTAACACACAAATTAAACCCAAAATTTGATGTGAAAATTAACTAACACACAAATTAAACCCTCTTGTGACAATTGTAGTATAGATGTAAGTAGGGTATCGTTCTAAACCGGGGATTAGGAGGGCTTGCTAAAACCTCTCAAAACTAATTTAAAAACATAAAAACAAAGTTAAAAAAAATGTAAACAAAAGACTTTTAAGACAAGAAAGTAAAAGGGGGGATTTGGTTCTTGTGAAGTGAAAGTAAAACAAATAACTAAAACTTAAAAACTATGGATGATGGGCTTTAGCTAGAGGGTTCTTCTCCACACATGTCTTGCTTGCATACAAAACGATTTCCAATTGTATTTCAATAACTTATTAATTCTCAATGCCCCAAGTTAATTAGGTACGCTTAAATTAACCCTCAGATTTTCCTACTTTTATTGAGTTGGATGATTGCATACGACAACCCAAAGCATTCCTCACAAGTTCCCTACATGAATTGCATAATAGAGATACAAGCAAGAATCATTAAGTTCTATGAAAATCATAAGCATTGACGAGGCACTCGTTACTATGGAATACGCATGAAACTTATGCCAAGAATTTACTTAACGCGATTGTGACTAGCAACCTTCACTACTTGTGAATATAAGTTCATGACGATTAGGTGAAACTCCCTTATATTCTAGCATCAAATTCATGCATGCAAACTAAGTGTCGACCCTCAATCAACATACACAAATCAGTTTTTATACGAACGGATAAGTAAATTGAATTCATAACTTATGAAACACAATTAAAAGTAATCAAATCATATTGCAAGCATGAACATGTGTTTCGAATCCCCCCCTAGCCAAGGGGGGTTTAGTACATCATTATTACAAAACAAAGATAAACAAATTTAAACATTGAAAAACAAAGGAAAGAAAGCACCTAAACGTTCCAACGATCCATGTTGGATAGCAAGCGCGTCCAAGGACTTTTCTCCTTCTCTTTGCCGCAACAACAAGGTTGGAATGATGTTGAAGGGTTGGTTATTTGGAGGAATGGATGGGAAGGGGTTTAGATATGTAGGGAGAGGCAAGGGAAGGCTTGGAGAATGGTTAATTTCTGGATGATTTGAATGAGGTTGCTGCCATGGTATTTATAGGAAGAGGATGGACATGTTTAATGCAAAAATCTGGTGGAATGAAGTAGGTAAGGCATGGCAAGGTGGAGAATTGTTGGTGAGGGTAGGTTTTGAGTCATCCACTCACATGTCATGGTGAGTTAAGCATTGCATCATCCACTCACATGTCATGGTGATTTAAGCATTGCATCATCACTCAAATTTCTGGTGAAAGTGAATCAATGCCCACGGCATTGAAGAATTTCTTGGTTTTGAGTGAAGTTTTGGTCAATCCTTCTAGAAATTTATCCCTTCTTGCAACTTGTATTTGTTTCACCAGATTTTTAGCATGTTCATAGCCTCTTTTGTCTTCAAATTCGTCCATCCATCTAGCTTGGATCATAAGCAATCCATCTTGGGCCCAAAAACACTCCAAACTACTCCAAATTGGCTCAAAATGCACCCTTAGCCCATAAAACCTACAAACACACGAATTTAGCTTTAAACACTTTTATAAATACTAAATAATTACCAAAATGCAAGAAAACAAGCAAGCTAAGACGCATAAATATGCTCCTATCAAATTCCCCCACACTTAGCTTTTGCTAGTCCTCGAGCAAAACAAAGAAATAAAACAAAACAAAACCAACAAACATAACAGAAACCTTCCAACGTTTGCCTCAGGGATTTCCAATGCACATGACAAGTTAAAGATTATCATTCCCACAGATTTGAGTCAATTTAACACTTAAGCACATACTTAATCATAGTCACTACTTACTAGTTCACAATTAACCAATTAAAACAATGTTTTGAATGTAGTAACATGCCTTAGAGAATTCCCTCAATCCTTACAAGATATGCACTCTATTTTCACTCAGATTTTCTAACTACACACCCTATACTAGTTATATGTGAGAGAATGGATGTAGATATAAAAACGAATGCTCACATATATGTATCACAAAGAACGCAATTTCCGGAGTTAACAAGCATGTTTAGATATGATCTCATGAATGGAATGCTACTACTTAGATGCGAGAACCAGTGACACCATATGCTCATACCAAATTCAAACTCCACAAATTGAAACACATAACACTCAAGATAGAAGTTAAGGGTTGCAACGGGGCTTGGGGTATTGGTTAACATAGAAAGGATAGGGAAAACAAACGTTCTTCAAGCAATAGTAAGCAAAGCAATGAAATTGAGACTTAGAATTCACTTAGATTGCAGAAATTAACTTTAACACACAAGGGGGAGACTTAAACAACTCCTTAGGGCCGAATTCATTGTTTTGGACCCTCACTTCAACAAACAATACTTTGGAACTCTTTTTCTCAACTTTTCAACTCTTTTTTTCATACTTTTCATACTTTTTTTTTCCTTTTTCCACGATTTTTTTTCTTTTCTTCATGAAAAATACTTCCCCCACACTTGTTTTATGCTAACATAGATCAAAAGGAATTCAATTCGAATCATGCTTTACTATGCTTAAAGAACAAGGGTATGGATGTTCCTAAACTAGGCTAGGTGAGGAAAACATGGGTTAACAAATAATGAAGGCTAACAAGGCTCAACGGGGTTAAAAACCTACAAAACATAATGACATAGGGCACACGGCATTTGGCTAAGGTGGTGGTCACTACACAACTTCATCTTGAATATGTGTTATGCAAATCAATAACATGCTTTGAATGAAATGGGCATGAGTTCTAGAGTTTGGAACTAAATGATGAAACGCCTTCTAAGTAGCAACCAAGCAAAGAATAATGAGATCATGCAACGACTTTAGAAAACAAAGAATGCACAGATTTTGACTCTCCAAATAAACGTTTAGGCTCAAGTCTCACAAGGTTGTAGCGTTAGTTGAGTTTCTTCCTTCAAGCATGTTACAAAACTGATTTTTCCTTTATGATTGCATGTGAATTCATAAGTTATAACCTCAACCAAGCATAAACCAAAGAGTAAATCAAACTTTTATCCATATTTATAACTTTCTTTAACCGTCATGCAATTACAAACCGAATCCTCATTATTGTGTTGGAAGGTACCCTAAGACACAAACAAACACACAAAAACAACTCTTGTTGGGTTTTTAAAACAAATTTTTCAAATTTTTATGTGATTTTCGGATTTTTACTTCAAAACACACTAAAACACTCAAAAACAGTGAAAAACAACTTTTGAAATGTTAGGTGGTAAAATCCTACGAATTTTGCAACAAAAACACTTGTTTACCCCCCCACACTTAAACCAAACATTGTCCTCAATGTTTCAAGCATAAACTAACACAAATAACAACCAAACAACAAAACAGCAACTAAACAATCTAACATGGCATGAATGAAATAAGTGCAGCAAAGAGAAGGGGTTAGGAACGCAAATCTGATGTTGGAGCGCTCTCTAGGTCTTCCTTTGTTGCATGCATGGGTTGCCTCCCAAGTAGCGCTTGCTTTAACGTCGTACAGCCGGACGATACCTCCAATCAAGCTTGAATAGGGCCCACGGCATGGAGGTGATCTTTAAATGGAACGTGATACTTGAAATAATCCGGTAATGCTTTAAATTCTAAAATGGGTGCCTGGATCATTGAACTCAACAACTTGTTAGTATAAAACAAACTTGAAATTTGAGGAGGTGGCTTACCTGTGTGTTGCGACAAGAACACAAGTACATCTTCCAGGACATGCTCCACAAAACTTCCATGCATTGGATCTATGAATGGAGGGGGATAGTGATCCTTCCTAATTATGGCATTGAGCTTCCTAGAGTCCGTGTAAATTCTCCCACCAATTTGGATTTGATTCGGCACCTGCGCCAAAGAGGGTAACAACCTATTAATTGAAATGGGAATTGAAATTGGAAGAGGTGGCTCACCAATGTGCTGCAATGAGGATTTGAAAGTAGCAGCATTTTCAACAATTTCACTAGGTTTGCTCTCGGCTAGATTGGGCATTAGGGCAGTGATTTGTCCCGTGTCATCAAATTCAACTTCTTTGGCATTGGTTGTTTCAACTACATCCTCTTTGATGAATTCTTGATACTCCTCAACCACTTTTTCCTCGTGAATTGTTGGAAAGGTGTCCAAGATGTCTTTCTTCCCCCACACTTTCATGGATTGCATGAACCTGCCAGGGAAAGGTGCATTTGGGGGAACAAAGTTAGAAATAATTAAATTTGGAACAACCTTACTTGAATGGGGTGGTGTAGGAATATTGGGAGGTTGCGGCAAGGGTTGTTCTTCCCTTGCCGTGCCTTGTCCATCCTCCTCCTCTTCGAACAGTAGCAATTCATCCATGGGCTCATCTTCAACCATTTGTTCTTGAATTTGTTCAATGCATTCTGCATTCTGCCTAAATTGATTGTTCCACTCAGCCAACTCTTTTGCTTGATAGAAATCCTCAATTGGTTGCCAAAATGCGTCTTGTTGAAATGGTTGAGCTTCCCTGCCCTGCTCCAAAGAATTCAGTTGTTGAATAACTTCCTTATAATAATTTGATATACCTGAATTTGGATGTGAAGATTGAGGGGGAGGCTGTGGTGGTGCATATGAATCCTCATATGGTTGCCAATATGTTTCTTGGTGAGTCTCATTAGCTTGATTTTGTGAACCCTGCACCAAAGAGTTTAATTCATTAAGAATTTGATTATAATCTATTGACGAACCTGAGTTTGATTGAGCATATTGCATATAAGGTTGTGGCGGCTGCATTGGTCTTGAATAGAACTCCTCATATGGTTGCCAATATGCTTCGTGTTGAACTTGTTGAGCTTCCCACCACATAGAGTTTGAATGATCACTCCAATCGCTTTGTGGATATTGATTGGCTTGGTATCCTTGCCTATAAGACGCACTAAATGTAGGGACATTTTGCATTGTGGTCCTTTCAGCAAACTGCGACAATTGAGAAGTAAGATTTGCCAATTGAGCTTGAATGCTAGCAAAATCCATGTCTTACTTCTCAAGCACCTAAAATCAAAGAAAAAGAACTAAAGCAAATATCAAAAGTAACATCAACCAAAGAAAATAAAACTAAGTTAGAAACTAAAACAAAAACAAACTAAACAAAAATAAAAGAACCAAGGGATTAGCAAAGTTGCTAATCCCCGGCAACGGCGCCAAAAATTTGATGTGAGAATTAACTAACACACAAATTAAACCCAAAATTTGATGTGAAAATTAACTAACACACAAATTAAACCCTCTTGTGACAATTGTAGTATAGATGTAAGTAGGGTATCGTTCTAAACCGGGGATTAGGAGGGCTTGCTAAAACCTCTCAAAACTAATTTAAAAACATAAAAACAAAGTTAAAAAAAATGTAAACAAAAGACTTTTAAGACAAGAAAGTAAAAGGGGGATTTGGTTCTTGTGAAGTGAAAGTAAAACAAATAACTAAAACTTAAAAACTATGGATGATGGGCTTTAGCTAGAGGGTTCTTCTCCACACATGTCTTGCTTGCATACAAAACGATTTCCAATTGTATTTCAATAACTTATTAATTCTCAATGCCCCAAGTTAATTAGGTACGCTTAAATTAACCCTCAGATTTTCCTACTTTTATTGAGTTGGATGATTGCATACGACAACCCAAAGCATTCCTCACAAGTTCCCTACATGAATTGCATAATAGAGATACAAGCAAGAATCATTAAGTTCTATGAAAATCATAAGCATTGACGAGGCACTCGTTACTATGGAATACGCATGAAACTTATGCCAAGAATTTACTTAACGCGATTGTGACTAGCAACCTTCACTACTTGTGAATATAAGTTCATGACGATTAGGTGAAACTCCCTTATATTCTAGCATCAAATTCATGCATGCAAACTAAGTGTCGACCCTCAATCAACATACACAAATCAGTTTTTATACGAACGGATAAGTAAATTGAATTCATAACTTATGAAACGCAATTAAAAGTAATCAAATCATATTGCAAGCATGAACATGTGTTTCGAATCCCCCCCTAGCCAAGGGGGGTTTAGTTCCTCATTATTACAAAACAAAGATAAACAAATTTAAACATTGAAAAACAAAGGAAAGAAAGCACCTAAACGTTCCAACGATCCATGTTGGATAGCAAGCGCGTCCAAGGACTTTTCTCCTTCTCTTTGCCGCAACAACAAGGTTGGAATGATGTTGAAGGGTTGGTTATTTGGAGGAATGGATGGGAAGGGGTTTAGATATGTAGGGAGAGGCAAGGGAAGGCTTGGAGAATGGTTAATTTCTGGATGATTTGAATGAGGTTGCTGCCATGGTATTTATAGGAAGAGGATGGACATGTTTAATGCAAAAATCTGGTGGAATGAAGTAGGTAAGGCATGGCAAGGTGGAGAATTGTTGGTGAGGGTAGGTTTTGAGTCATCCACTCACATGTCATGGTGAGTTAAGCATTGCATCATCCACTCACATGTCATGGTGATTTAAGCATTGCATCATCACTCAAATTTCTGGTGAAAGTGAATCAATGCCCACGGCATTGAAGAATTTCTTGGTTTTGAGTGAAGTTTTGGTCAATCCTTCTAGAAATTTATCCCTTCTTGCAACTTGTATTTGTTTCACCAGATTTTTAGCATGTTCATAGCCTCTTTTGTCTTCAAATTCGTCCATCCATCTAGCTTGGATCATAAGCAATCCATCTTGGGCCCAAAAACACTCCAAACTACTCCAAATTGGCTCAAAATGCACCCTTAGCCCATAAAACCTACAAACACACGAATTTAGCTTTAAACACTTTTATAAATACTAAATAATTACCAAAATGCAAGAAAACAAGCAAGCTAAGACGCATAAATATGCTCCTATCACTTGGCCCACGTCAGGTCCAAGAGCCTAAAGGACATGAGCCATGCGGCTCGTCTAGCACTGCGCCACAGCGCCTCAATTCACAGCCGCACAGCTGCCCTTGGTTTTAGCCAAGTCGAGCAGCCCAAGTAGTGGTCCTTGCCATAACACCTCATTGGCCCATATCGAGAGGACTCCTGGCCCCTGCTAGCCGACGTGCCACACCACCCCGATGGTTGCCCCGCAACAGTACTATCTAAGAAGAAGATAAGGAAAATTAAATTTTTCTTACCTCGATACCGTGCGGAGAAGACAAAGAAAGCAACAAAAGACGGTCCTTTGCACAGGCAAGTGTAGAAGATTGCTAGGGGAGGGGGAACAAATATCCTCTAGCTTTCTCTCTCTTGCAGGGTAGAATAAATCACTCTCCAAAGTTGATTTAATCATCTACTTAAGATAGACTTAAATAGACTTTAGAAGTGAATTATTTCCCTTTCCTAGAAGGATTTAATTTCCAATTAAAGAGGGAATCTATGTCAAGATAGGAAACAATCTTATGTTTCCTAAAGAGAAGATCTCTACACATGCTACCATTTCCTGCAAGCAGCCTAACAGGTGTGGGGGCATTTGTGGAGCCAAAAGTAATCAAGAAAAATATGGAGGTGACACATGGACTTTTGGGTTCAAAAGACAAAATTACCCTTAAGGTACACCGGGATTCCCACGCGCATGCAATGGACAATAACGGCTCAATCGAGGTCAAAGGTGATCAAAATGGAATTCTTTTAAAACCCTCTAATCACTCCTCATCAAATCCTCACCCACAAGGTAACTCCCAATTATTCTTTTCAAATTGGGATTAATTGATTAATTACCAAATTGATTGCAAGATATTATTTGACATAATATCTTGCAAGTAGAGCCAAAAAACACCATAAGTGGCTGGATCCCCTTTCTCCAAAAGGGGGCTAGCCACACCCCTATAAATACCACCTCATTTCTCCAAAAACTTAATTCCAACTCTCTTGCAAAATTCTCCAAATTTCTCTAAACACTTTTCCCTCAAATTCTAACTTTGGCATTGGAGGTTCTTCAGCCAAAGCCCCCCATTCATCGTGGGCGTGTGAGGCTCTTGGCCTTGACCTAAGGTGTTAATTGTTTTATAGGTACATTTTCGTCCAAGAAGAAGAAGGTGGAAATTTGCATCCAAAGGATATGAATAACCTTTCAAACCAATTACTATCATTATCAAGTTCTAGTGCACAAAAGGATCCATCATTGGTACCCACAAACTCATCAAGATACCAAGGCAAATATCCAAAAGAGAGAGCCTCATCACCATTAACCTCGTTATCTGCAATCTCTTTACCATGCCAAGCTACATGGTATTTAATGTCAAGACCATAACTCTTCTTCATTTCTCTCATAACATCATTTGCCTTGATAGAAGGATTCGAACGAACCTTGGCAACCAACAAAGAGGACAAAATAGAAGGACCGAACCTTTTATTCTCATTTTGACGAATACGTCCACTGCAAGTATGAATATTATTTCATTTTTTAATGATAAAGCAGCCACTAGGCTATTGAACAACAACATGAACACACCATTGACACCCCTCTGACAGTTTATTTGAGCAAACAGCAGTAAAATGCTTCCAATCATTCCTAGTGTACTTGAAAACAAAACCAACCTCAATAGAGTATTTGGTAAGTTTTCTACGAAACTCAACTGCACAATCTTCATAACTTTGACCCTCATAAGAAATATAACTTTGTCACTGATTTGTTGCATAATCGTGAGGTCCATAAGAGCCATACTTACCCAAATATTGGTTCTCATCTCCATTACCATTAGTTTCACTTAGAGAAGAAGACGACACACTACTAGTAGAAACAATAGACATCTCCTTCTTAGCATGAACATAAACATCAACAACTAGATTTAAAATCAAATTATTCACCAATAGAAGCGTCTGAATAACTTCATTGCACTTTAATAAACAGTTTGGTTCGCCTCCATATAATGAGTATTTCAACAAAAAACCTCCTATTGACAAACTTGGAAACCTAAAAGTTAATTTCCCACACAAATCCTCATAACTTAGAGTCCGGATAAAGCGGCACAACTACTGCACAATTTTCATATACACACTTCAACACCTTAACAACGGACACGATCTACACCAAAAAAAAAACATAAAATTAAACTGATGCTGCACAGAAATAATTAGATATATACATGCATTTTGCATTTTAAAATGTAAATTTAATAATCAATAAAAACTGATGCTGCACAAAGGTTTCAAAATGATAAACTTAAGAAGATTCTGTAAATTTGATGCTGCACAAATATTTGTAACACTGATGCTGCACAAAATGCCAAATGATTAATAATCCATTAATTGTTTGCCAATCCATTATCCTTTTAATAAACTAATGCCAAATGATTCTTTATGATTCTGTAAAACTGATGCTGCACATATTTTAATAAAAAATTGAAAATTGTTAAATGTTTAGGGGGGGTGAATAGGGACCCCCGAAAACTTATGCCAACTAATACTGCATGATTCTAAAAACTGATGATGCACAAGTATACATCATAACTATACTGCAAAAAACAAATGCAACTCAATGAAAACAAAAGCGGGAAAACAAAAAATCACCTTCGCCAACACTCGATCAATAAAAACTGAATCAAAATCTTCAAAAACTAAAAAGCATGCCTGTAAAAAACAAAATCAATAAAAAATTTCAAAATCTAAACCGAAATAAATTCAAATAAACACACAACTTGTTGAAAAATCTAAATCGGAACAGATAAACTTGAGAAGAACAACTTACCTTCGAATAAACTTGAGAGATAAACATCAGAGAGGAAGAAAAATAGCAGAGAAACGAAAAAAGAAATTGAATGATTCGAATAGAAGAGAGTAAATCTGAAGCTATATTTCCGTCAATCTCCGCCAATCACGTTTAACAGAAAAGGGAAGGCTAAATACATAACTCTGTTTCTAATGGAAAAATAGGACATGATGTCATCTTACGCAGGTTTAAAAAATGTCCCTCCTTGAAATGTTTAAAAAGTGTAGTCTCAATATATAATTATGTATTGAAAGTATACTCTAAGTGTAATTTTTTCCAACATATATTTGTTTTTTTTTTTTGGGTAGTTTTAGTCTTAATCAATCCTTCAATTCAATTTATCATTTGTTTGTTTAATAAAGTCTAGTGTAATTAATCAGTTAAATTGGTGTTAAAGCAAGCCCTGTTAGATCAACCTTGTATTTGCATATTTCTACTATAATTGATTCGCGTGCTTGCAAGTTGAATTTAGTTTAAATACACATTACTGCTCTCGCACACAATTCAAAAAACTTCATATTCTTGTTAGTTTTCTTACATTAGATTTTTATTTCCGGCCATGGTCATTTACTTTTCAAGATCTTAGACTCAAATAAGTTATTGCTTTTATATTGTATTTAGCACTTTTAATTGTCTAGTTATTTGAATTCCATTATAATTCAAGTTTGGTTATTTTAATCGCAATGTACTTTACATCAATTACTATCTTGTTGTTTATATTATCGTACCTTATATTATCGCACTTTATATTCTATACTTCAATTCCTTGCAATTTTACATTATTTTGCATCTATAAACCCATAATCAGAAAATATACTAACTGCTCTAACCATCCTTGACCTTAAGGGAGTGAAAGGACATAGGCCAAGAGAAGGTTTCTTGCTTGGCGGTTCGATCATTTGATAAAGAAGTCATATCCGCAGCAGACATCATTCACATATTTTACCCAAGCCAAATATGTGGTTTGGCAGTGGCACGCCTATGCAATCCAAACCAGAAGGACAAAAAATCTTCATCAACGGCTCATCAGGCCGAAATAGGGGAAATAAATAGATTCAAATGTAATGCTAGAGTTATCACATATTTGTATCACATTTTAATGCCACCTACTATATAGTGTATTCAATCAATATTCATTGAGATAAAATTACTAATTAACATGGCTATTAGACATCACTTGTCACATTAAATCATATGTATCAAAACGTGATAAGACTGGAAATTCCCTAAATTAACCTTACCATTCTAGAAATTTTCTTGTGTTATCTTCTTCATTTTCTCCTCACCATGGCAATCTCGAAATCGATTAAGTTGAAATTTACGCTTCCTATTTTAACCGAAAGCCTATACGAATGTGTTTAGCTTGTAATAGCAAATGACGCAAGGTACATGAGATTTTTTATTTTTTATTTTGTAAATCGCAGAATAGATGTAGGCACGTTTGATCGAACCATTATAAATTCTTGTGTTCTTGTATGCGAGGTGTTTTGTTATTTGGATGACTATGTGTCTTTTTGAGTTCATGGATAACAAGATTTATTTTGACTTTGTACAACTTGTTTTTCTTTTATTCAATCGATTTTAGAACAATTTAAATTACAAGGAGAAAGATTTGAACTCTCATACATAGAAACAAGCACAATGTTCTAATCAATTAAGAGAAATGTGGAGCCTAAATAATCCAAAAATTCTAGAGGCGACATGTGGACTTTTGCTCAAAAAAGATAAAATTGCCCTCATTAAATTGGCAGGCTTCTCAGAGCACCCCTGAAGGTCCAAGTAGCTAAATACGGCTGTCCATAGTTCACCTGCCTATGACAAAAAAAAGTCAAAGCATTAAAGATAAGGATTAATTACCCAAAGGGGAATTGTATTTAAACCCATAAAATTTATTTTTACACCCAACTTACTCTCTACACCCATATTATTTTTAATTAAAGAATTAATATCTCTTTAAACCCAATTTTACTACCTAAACTACTCTCACAAACCTAATTCAAAATGTAAATTTATCTTTACAACCATTTAGAAAATAAAATCCCAAATTAAATAATTGGGTAAAGTTTCTACTTGTTTATGGGAATGAAAGCTTTTTAGACTTCGACTTCTGTGGACAAGTTGAATAATTTGATGAAGTTTCTACTTATTTATGAATCTTACATATAAACGTTATATATGCATCAAAAAATGTCTAAAAAGTAAAATTTTCTTGTGAGTCTGACAGAAGAAAGAACACGCTTCCAATACTCTCTACTAGCTGCAATGACTATTCCAATCTAAACACTCAAAAGTATGCAAAGAACACGCTTCCAATACTCTCTACTAGCTGCAATGACTATTCCAATCTAAACACTCAAAAGTATGCACTCAGGCACACGAGGCAGTCCACCTTGTCTACTTTTCATGTCCCCGTAGTTTTATTTTCCAGCATAAAGTGTTTGCTTTCATATGCTTTCCTCACCACCGGCCAAAGAGACGAGGTTTCACCACCAGTCAAAGACGATACTTGACATCTGCTTTCCTCACCACGAGATTCAAGGTCATGGCTCTTAGGGGTGGGTTCAAAAAATCGAAAATCGAAAAAAATCGAACCGAACACCGAATCAAAACTGAAAAACCAAAAATTGAAAAAAAACCGAACCGAAAAAAGAAAAACGGAACCAAACCGAACTGAACCAAACTGAATCCCTTTACACTTATGGATGTATGCCCATAATGTTTTTTTTGTGAAACTTTGTTGTCGAGTTTGAAACTAAGCCTAGGGATTTTTTTAAAGAGCATACTTAGTTCAATTAGGGAGGATATTCCATTGGCTATAGAGGAAAGTTTTGGAAGGCATTGGAACTTGGAAGAGTTTCTCTATTTGTTTGCTTTTTGAATGGATATATTGATCATTTTTCTTTGCAATTGAGATTGTTAATCGAATATGATTGGTTTATATGATCTTGTATATGTACAGTTACCTTCCACTTTCTCCATTTTCTTATTATTAGTCTAACAATGCAAGCCTCTTTTCTAAATTCCATATTAAAATAAATAAATAAACAAGTTTTAGAAAATAAAAAAAACCCTAAACAGTACCAAAACCAAACCGAAAAAAAATCGAAAGAAAATCGAACTGAACCGAATCGAAGTTTTGATTCGGTTTCAGTTTTGGCAAAAAACCAAACCGAATGGAACCTAACCCACCCCTAATGGCTCCTTTGTTTGCTGTTTATCCAAGGATTTTGGTGTGGCTTATAGATAAAATTTAGTTTTATTGTTAATTTCATTTTGTACTTGATGGTAATTATGTAATAGGATAAAAATGACAATTAACATTTAAATTTTAAGTTGGGTGTAAAAAGAGGTTATATGGGTTTAAATAAAATTTTCTTTACCCAAATCTTATCTTTAATACATTCCCAATTGAAGATTGACTCCATTCAAATAAGTAATCTCTATTTAAATCAATTAGGGATATTCACACCATTATCTCAAGATATTATTTCCTATTTAATATCTTGAGAATATACTCTCCCCCTATATATACCTTCATCTCTACCAAATTTCGGTAAGCTTTTTTTACCCCTAAAAGCTCTAAACACATACTCTTTTCAGAGAAACTAACTTAGACATCGGAGATCCATTGGCCTAACCTCCCTCCCCCACCTCGTGGGCGCGTGAGGCTTAGGCCTTTGATCAATGGTGTTGATTGTTTTGCAAGTGTATTTTCGTCAAAGCAAATGACGGCAAAAATTTTCATCGACAATTACTATACTTACCACTTTTTATATACCATATTTGTACCATCTCTTATAAGGACAGGATGCACCAATACAAGTAGTTCACGCCTCTATTATAAATGGTACAAATGTATACAAATTGCGATAAGAGTAGCATTTCTACCGTCTTTTTTGGATATCACTCACATGAATTTATCTTCCCTCTCTGGTGGGCCACATTAAATAGTTGTGCACTTTTCTTTTCACCTTGCATTAATAAGAGCTGTTAATACACAAGTAGAGGTCATGTTAAGGAGCTATACACGGTCTACCATATAGAGCCAAATTGAACTTTGGGAGGACTTTATCTCAATCGGTCATATTTCCTTCAATATATAGACATAGACATAGACCTAGATTAGCTAGCTAGAGCTCTGTTCCACATGCGCAGCATATAGAGTCTTGGTGTCCTTTGAGCAGCCATATCTGATGGACTAATTCTTAAACTGACAGAAGCATCTTAAACTTGTTCAACTAAATATAAGATCTTAAATTTTGACCACTAATACTTTCTAAGTCGTTATTTGTGTTCTTATACAACCTAGCTAGAACAGACTATTTAAGTATACGCAGCCGTTTAGCCACCTTGTTAGGGTTAACTTAAAGTTATATGTCTGGTAGACCTGACAATTTCTTACACGACATGTTAATACGACACGAAAATGACACGAAAATAATAGGTTTTGGGCCAACGATAACTAATCAGGTCACCCATTAAGAACCATTTATAATGGGTTCTTAACGGGTTTACACGCGGGTAAACTGTTTCAATCCGTGAAGAAAAAAGTTAGTTTGATAGTTTAAACTACTAAAAAAAGCTTACTAGTTACTACAATAGCCATAGTAATTAATTTCACATAAGTGAGATTAAAAAATTTCAAAGCAATTGAAAATACAACGCAATTTAAAAAGGGAACTTTCATGAAAAGGGTTTGTGTTAAGTTTATTTTAATAAAAAAAACCATGCTATAACGTTATTTAATTAAAAATACTTAAATTTTAATGAAAAACCCTTAAATTTTAATAAAAAGGACAAAAAAACTTGAATTTTAAAGAAAAATACATAATTTTAATAAAAATGACAAAAAATCTGACGCGCGGACTCACGGTACACTGTTTATGAAACTTACTACACTGTTTATGAAAACTTAGTCCCACTCTTCGATCCCACCTTCATTTTCTCAACAACACTGTAGCCATCAACAATTGTTTCGAACACAACGTGCTTTCCTTCAAGCCACAAGGGCATTGCAGTGCAAATGAAGAACTGTGAACCACTAGTATTAGGTCTAGAATTTGCCATGGACTATATTCCAGGGCCGATATGCTTCAAGTTGAAGCTCTCATCATGCGATGAAATGTGGAGCTCTTCAAGTGCAGCGGCTTCCCTAATAATCCAATCCTCTTGTCTTCAGTATAAAGAGCACGAAAATTTTAAGCATTTTTCGGGTTTTTTTTATCAGCAAATAACACCATTACAACTCGACCCTCATCCTCTTCACATGCATGAGCCAATTCTGTAGGCAATTGAAATTTAAGATTATATTAATAATTAGGGATTGGTCAAGAGTGATTGAGTGATTAAAATCAGAGGAGGATTTCGTTAGGAATTGATCAAATTCACATATATGCACGCGCTTCCTTTAGTAGTGTTTTTTTTCTTTTTGTTGTCCTTACCATTAAATAAAATTTGTGGATGGTTTTTGGTTAAAATCCAAACTTTTTAAGCCATTTTCATTAGTTTTCCTATTTAAAAATATCAAAGTGTTGTAGGCATAATTTATTGAACTATTATAGAGGACACATGGGGGTGGTCGGCAACATAGAAAGAAGAAAGAGATGTGTAATTGTGAGGTGTGTGTTATCTCACCACATTATGCCTTTATTTATAGTAGTAGGGAAGGTAAATTCCTTACCCTAATAGGATTACAACTCTAATAGGTTAATATCTAGCCTAAAAGATAGGTAAATTCCTTACCCCAATAGGATTACTACTCTAATAGGATAATATCTAGCCTAAGAGATATGATAGAATCTAATAAGGATATCCCAAATATGATAGGATTTACACAATCACATTCCTAAACTAATAAGACTGCAACACCCCCCCTTGAGTGCATAAATACTCAAGTAAATGGCGCATCAGGTCTTCAGCGATGAAGTAAGTACAGTTGATGAAGTCGTCGACACAATGAGCGAATGTGAGTCTCAAATCAACCAAAGAATGCATAAAAGGTGGGAGAAAAACCCATACACTAAGAAGAAAAGTGAGAAGTTACATTAAGTCAAAACTATATGTCTTCTGGATGCAAGTAGAAGAGCTCACAAGGGTATGACTAGCCTAAGATGGGTGCCTCGTTAAAGCCTAGTTAGGTAGAAAAAATCCAGTGGGAAAAATGCTCCTAATCATAGGGAAAAAGAGTACATTAAGATCAAGTAAGTATACTTCTCGATACTCCCCTTGAGTTTGAAAAACTTCTAATCGAGAACTACAAGCATTGCATATGGATACTTAGGCATACCAATTCCTCAAACAAGCTTCTGGAAGGTTGACTTTGGCAGTGGCGTCGTGTAGAGATCGGCAAGGTTGCCTGGGATCGACTTTCATGACTTCAATCTCCTAATGCTTTACTGATGTGATGTAGACGTAATATGTCTTGACGTTGACTTCGTTGGTATATTATGTCTTGGTCGGGTGGATATTTGCGACATAGTCTTCATGGATCGTCGTCGGGACTCAATGATAGATGAAAGCAGCATATACTTCGAATATGCTCAACAAGAGCTATCAACCATGTCTCACGTGTGGCGTAGTGAACTTAGGTGAGTCTTAGAACGATTTGAAGATTTCGCAATTAAGGTCAAATCATGGACCTCCAAGATATTGTGGTTTCTCTAACATTAAAGACATAACCATTCGGGGATGTGTCTTGTGCAAGTTTGATAAGTATCTAGCATCAGCATAACAAACAAGGCAAACATCATTCTGAGGACCAGTGATGCATTGGGATTAGCCCAAATCAATAGTACCTTCAGGGTAACAGAAAAACGTCTTTAATACCAATTCAGTGGCTACGTGTAGGCGCATTGCTGCACCTTTACCAATAGATCAACATCGAAGGAGATGTCCTGTCTAACGCAATGAGCTATGTACAACAAAGTGCAAAGTTGAACTCAGATATGGAACTTCGGATTCCATAACCTCTTCAAGGGTCTCATTTGCATATAGCGTTGAAAGATCATAAGTATACTCAAAGGTAACACCTTTGGGGTGTAGTTCGACTGGTAGACCAACATATCGTCAGAATAGCGCTTGAACTTCATGTCAAGGCATAAATGAGTTTTCCCAAGATCATTCATCTCAAATTCTGTCTTTAGATGCGAGGTAGTTTTCTTAAACTTTTCTAGAGTCTTATTGAGATTCATGTCAATGACATAAATTGTAACTCTAGCAATTCAGAACAAGACTTCATAGTTTAACAAGCAAAGGCATAATTTCATATCCCTAACTTATCAAATAATCACTTAAACGGTATACCACATCTTCTGTATTGCTTCAATCAATAAATGACTGCCTCAAGCGAGTTGAGAGGGTGTTCCATGGTTTGGAACTATTTGAACCAGTTCATGTAATTTTTCGGGAGCTTACATGTAAATCTCCTTATCAATATCCCTGTACACTAACCACATTTCATAATGTTGCATTCAATCACATGCGTTTGAGAGAAACCTTGCGCCGTATGACGTGCATCATATCATACTATTTCATACATCTCATTATGCTTCGTGTCCTACTTGTAGCACATTAGGGTTATCTTAGGCAGTGTAGGAACTACGAGTCCAAAATACTCTTTATTAAGGAATTTAAACCTGGAGTATGATTTCGGTTGTCCAATCAGTTCTACGTTGTCACTAATTAACAGAACATAGTTCAATATCGTTGCTTTTTATTTATGTTGGTAGCTACCATATAAGTGAAAACATCACCGACGATAATCTTATTCCAATTCCATTATCTCATCCAAACTAGTATACTGGACCAAGAACTTAAGGCCCGGGAGTAATCCAGATTAATCTCATGAGATGGAAATGATTTGAGACAACGATCGAGTATATATTCATTTAGTGTCGAGACCTTCCTCTTCTAGGGAAGTGAATCATATGAATCGAGTGATTTGTCGTGCTTCAGGCGGAGACAGATTGATTAACTATCCGTCGGTGTACACCATCCAACAGGGGCAGTCAAACCATCCAACAGGGGAGGCACACCCTTTAGAGATGTTGACTTGACGTCCGTTGAGTACGTCTATCTTTGTATACATGTTTACAACTGGTATATGATCTCACCACTTTTAACTAGATTAGAGAAATGGGTCTGGAGTAACATTCTGAAAGCTAGAATACATCGAACTTGCTTATCACACTTGTGCGGTTCAGGATTTGATGTAAGACATAGTGGGTAACGTCCACGCAAATTCGCGTCGTTCTACAAGAACGTTAACGTTCTTAACTCCCTCTAACAGCAGGAATAATGTCTCATTGAAGTGATAATTCGCAAAATGAGTAGTAAAAAGATCGCTTACAAGGGCTCTAAAGAGCTATTGCAAAGGAGAATCATGATCGACAAAGATTCACATCCTTATTTGAGGACCAATAATGGTACGTTGCGGTGGCGCAACTTGGCACATGGAATGCACACCCAAAATGCGTAAGTATAAAACGTCGGGTTCGTACTCAATAACCAGTTGTAACGCCAAAAATGGTTGTGGCAATGGGCCTCAAGGTGGACTAACACATCTATGTATAAGATTGCATAGCCCTAGGCAGAAACCGAAAGCTTGGTGCGTTCACAAAGGTTCGGGCGATCAATTAAATTGCGCTTTATGATCACTTTGCGAGGCTGTTTTGGGGGTGAACATGGGAATTCGATGTCCAATTATAAACCCAAAAGGCATGTAATACTTTATCAAAAACCTTCGATTTAAACTCTGTGACATTATCCAGTCTTCTAAACTTTATGGGATAATTAGGGTGGTGATCCCTTAAAATCGGTCAGAAGGTTTAGCAGCAATGTGTGTGGACAAACATGTGACCAGTTTATCGGTTCATCAACCAAAACCATGAAGTATTTATGTAGTCCACATTTTGGTTGGATTAGTCCACATATATTCGCTTGAATCCACTGTGAAAATAGGGTCATGTCCTATCTTTGCAAGGGATGATATAGAAAATCAAATTCCCTAATGAGCGGGCTTGACAAAGTGTGCTTGTAAGCACAAAATCCTTACTTCGGGTAAGGAGATGTGTTGTAGCATCATTATTCGATCTAAGTGTCCCAAAAGGTCGTGCCAAATTTAAGTAAATTGCTCGAATCACTAGGCTCTAAGTTGGCCACATATGGCACATCTCAGTTGGGAGGCAGCCTATTGGCCCCAAAATATAGCTTTGGGCTTTGAATTTTGGAGGGGGTGCAAAGATATTAGATTCTATTTTCTTCAGTGGTTTCATTCATGATCATTGTTCTCTTGAATATCATTAGAACTCAACGACGTTTTTCCAGAACGGGGAGAATGTAAGGTCTCTTAAATGGTAATTTAGTACCATTCATACAACGAGGAGCGTGTCAATGCTCTTAATCAGGTTAGATAGACGTAGAGTAGTTGCTAGAGATGTGATTTAGGTATAAAGTTAGTGTGCATAGTATTGCATTCATCCAAACAACTAACTTTCCCACATTCGTACCTAATCACGTGTTTAATTGAATTCGGTTACATGTATACAAGAAACATGATTCAATTAACTCATATTCAAGGACAATATCGACAAGATTATCCATAACTAAAACAAACACCAAACTTGAATCCAAGAACATAGAAAAATGTTCACAAAGTTATTAAGGGGATTCAGCCAACAAGGCCATTCATATCAAAATTTTGCTCTTCCAACGGTGTTCGGTGAAGCAAATTTAGTCTCACATATTGACTACAAGAACGGTACTCCTCAATGACATTGGTAGGGGCACGAACAAGTGCATAACCAATGATCTCTTCCATCAAGACGGAAGTAGATTCTACAGGGTTGAGGTTTGAGAACAATATCCTTTATTCTTGAAGTTTTAGGTATTAGGTGTCAATGATCATGCTTCGGGCATGTTGCCACACCTTGGCGAACCCTGATTCTACCATATATTGTAAAAACAAACTCAAAATTAGATTGTGAGAGAGACAGACCCAAACTTGGGATCAAAGGTTCCAATGGAGCTGAAGATGTCTGTTCGTTACGCCTCTGTCGAAGCAGAGCATATATTTCGGTGGTCTCCAGCCGAAATTAGGTATCTTTATTCGGTAAACTCCAGTTGAATCTGAGCCTATATCGTTCTCTCACATTTGTAGTAGTAATCAGATTCGAGAATTTTGTAAACTTCAGCTCTCTGCATTGCTGCTTCAAGAGGGAGTTAGAAACAATGAAGGACGAGAAAAATATTCTCCAATCTGAATTCGATCAGATTTATAAACTTCAGAATCATACTCATTCATGAACGTAATCTTGGCGTAATATCTTTCATGATTAGAAAGTCCGTAAGAACAAGCCAAAGAGCCATGAAATCCTCGTTAGGGAGGTATTTCCGTTTGTAATGCTTCGAGTAGAAATCTTTGAGTGAAGATCATGACAGAGGCTTATTCAACTCTTCCAGGCCATTGTTTGCCACACTGGTTTCTCAGCTTTTTGATAGTCAAATGGAGATTCGCGTCTTATACCCACATAAGGTGTTTCTATTATAAACGTCCAAATCAGTGAAATCGAACTTGTGACGGTTCAACAATTTATTGAGTGGAGGGAACAAGATTGTGAATAGTCTTGTGGGAAAGAAAACATCCAAAAGCATCAAAGTTAGAACATTCGTGTTGTAAGACATAATTTTACATGAAAAACGTCGAATTTTCATGGGTGTATTGTTTTATGAAAATTTCGGGTTTCAAAGGCACTAAATTCAAAACTACAAGTTCGAGTCTAGTTATGAACCTCCGGTTCATAAATAAGGGGTTCTTGCAAAAACACAGAATGCAAGGTACTGATTTAAGTACAGTAGATTTGGGTTGCTTCAGGAACTCTAGTGTGAGCGCTCCAGGACTACGAAAGGATGTCAACAGTTCAAAGAAGAAAAATAAATTATTGAATCGTTAATGGCCAAAAGTGGGCTTCAGGCCGATAATTTTAGATTTCTTGTTAGATTAATGGACTGCTAGTCACTTTTAATTAATTTAATAGATCGAGGCCATACAGGGTCGATCGGGGAAGCAAAATAATGACATACGGGTCATATTAGCTTCGATTGGTGCTGGATCAAGCAACAAGTGAATTATAGCTTAATTAGTGTTAACAAAAAACGTCCCAAAAATTATATTTGCGTATGGTTAAGAAGTGGGAATGCCAAAATATGGCATCAGGTCGAAAAAAAAATATGCAGCCCAGCATGTGATTGCTGGTTGCGGTAGGTCACGGCCCTGCAGCAAACTGCATGCATTTGGGCTCAGGATATGGGTAGCAGCAGCAGCAGCCTATCAAGCTACAAAGCAGCGGGCTAAGTTGGAAGCAAAGTCGAACGTAGGGGTTGCTAAATGGTGGGCCGAGGCGCGAGGGAAGCCCATCAAATTGATGGCTTCAGTTTGGCGCGATGCAAGCCTAACAAGCAAAGGCTTGCTGGCTGATTGGGCCTTTTGCGCGGGAGAAGCCCAGCACGAGTTGGCTTGCTTTGGCGTGGGATGAAGTGTGAGAAGGCCCAGCAAAAAGGTTGCTGGATGCAGCTTGGAAGGGTTGCAGGCCCAGCAAGTTCAAACAAGGCCGATGGCTTGATCAATGCATGCAGCAAAGCCCAAAGAGCTGCAGGCTCAACTTGGTTTCAGGTCGCCGCGGCAGCGCAGCTCCAGGCCGCACATTTAAATTTCCCTTCTTTTTTTTTTCAAAATTCTTAGGGCTTGAAATTAAAAACTGTAATTGCTTCTAATTTCTTTTGATTTTTTTACTCACAAATTCCACATAACAAAAATTGCATAATGCATAAAACATATATATATATATATATATATATATATATATATATATGTTGACAAATATATACAATACATGTATCGAAAGGTAAACGTAAATGTAGAGATTCATGCATCATGGGGAATGTTTTCTTGCTTCATGGTCGTTTCAAATATCTTCCTTTATTTTAAGTGTACCTGATTGACAGAAAACAACAAAAATCTTTGAATTTGTAGAAGATCTTTCTTGGAAAGCCAAAATTGCATCTTCAAAGTGGTGTATAATATATCATGTTCAACACAGAAAAATTAAATTAAATCAATAGCATGTAGATTAATTCAATAAAATAATACATTAATCATAAAAAGAATGACTAAAAAAAACTAATACTCCCCTGATTGGAGATCAAACTCTCTTTAGCTCATCGTCAAGAGCGTGCTGATAATATGTTGTAGGCATAATTTACTGAACAATTATAAAGGACATAGAGAGGGGGGTGGTCGGGCGAAGCTATAGAGGGACTGGGAGTGGCGGCCGCCCCTCCCATCGCTAGAAATAAAGCCTAGGAGCGACGAAAATCAAGCCTTGAGCCGAGATTCCGCTCCTCTACTTATTGTTGCTGCTTTGCTGTGCTCTGTTGCGGCGTTGCGCTGAGTTGTGATGGGCAGCGGATTACCCTACCTTTTTTTTAGAAACCCAGCCAAAACGACGTTATTTTGGGCCTGGGATGAAAAAAAAAATTAAATGAAATGGTTCGTTTCGTTAAAACGAAGAACAAAACAGCAGGGGACCATATACACACCCATCGACGTTCTCTGTGATGAGGTGGCGATGTGCAAAGACTTTCCACTCTTTCACTTTAGGATACAACCTACGTGATGATATGAGATGAAATGCAGGTTTTGGCATTACTACTGAATCTGTGACTCTGCATACATACAAAATCCAAATATGGTATATTTTTCTAGCTAAGTTTTTGGTGATCTATTTGTTAGAGTTTCCCTAGCTAAATTTTTGAATCCGATTAACAGGTTAATTAGATGCCATATATGGCCTATACTTATCAAATTTTATCACCACCAATCAAAATATTTGCTAGGATCCAATTTGTATAGATAATATACATTTTTTAGAATACATAAAATATTATCTACATTAAGGGGTGTGAGAATGTAACATATATACGCACGTGAAAAAAAAATGTTTCCTCTTGTAATATGATTCGAGATGTTGTATTATTAGATTGTTAATCATATTTGAACTATTAATTGTCTATGTAATCATTATTTGAGCTTGGATTTGTTTAAAATAATAACACAACGTGCCATACGCCATTATCTTTTTATTTTTATATTTTAAGGAAAAATCGTCACTTACCTGTAGTGATCTCATGGAGCTCATTCTTTTCAATTGTAAAACAACCATCTCAAAGAAGTTGTGAATTTAAGCTTGTGGGAGTTACAACTTCTTATTTGAAGAGGCTGTGACTATAAAAATAACAGGAAAATAGTGGTGTCTTAGTAAAAGTTAGTCATAAAGTTGGGATATATTAAGTAATTCCCCTCACTCATGAATGTTGGAGAAATAAAAAAAACATCACTCATCAAAGGAATGATGACATGGTAGATTAATGAATGTGTAATAGTATAGTTGTTGATATTAAGAGATATGTCTTTGCTTTTATTGATAATGAGTCTATTTTGCGATGTTTTCATGACATAAAACATCGCCGTCAACAATTGTAACTTATTTGTATTGATAAATTAAGAACAACATTAATATTGTTTATTATCTAAAACGATTTAGTTGTCTACATTTGTTTGGGACCAGTTACCCTTCAAAAGTGATGCTCCCTTCTTCAATAACAGGCGACCCAAAAGATTGTAGCGACATGATTTGACTTGTTCCTAATAGATTTCTTCACTGATCTTAACATATGTAATATCACGCCTAACCGTTGGAGTTGGTAATTGGCTTAGCGTGACAGATTTTTCTAAACCATCAGTCAAAATCCCAGCAAAGGTTTTGGGTTTGGGAACTGAAACATAGGCGATGGGAGCAAAAATCGGAGAACTAGAATCAATGAAAGACCATGGGCATACAACATGAGGGGATGAGACAGCCATGGCCGCCGCCCTAGAGGTTCGACTGTGTTCGGAAACCCTAGGTTATGTTTGTGATATGGAATTTTTAGTGGACTCTACCATTTTAATTAGCTGTCCACTCCAGGGACAGATGTGAAGTGGCCTATCAATTTGGAAAAACGAAACTTGATGCTGAGAATGAAGTGTAAACGTAAACGACAACCAACGGTTAAATTTAAATCTCTGGTTTATGGGATTATAGTGACGAATTTCGGAGTTGATGTCTTCACAAAAGTTATCGAGCTTGTCATTATTTGCGTTTGTATATATATTTTTATGGGTAAATTACATAATATCCCCTCAGGTTTGAGGTATATTACAACCCCATACAATATCTTTAAATTATTTCACTTTCATACCTCACTTACTATTTTATTTCAATATAGTACCTCTGTTACATTTTTCATCCATTGATCCGTTAAGAGCTGACGTGGCTGTCACATTTGTACCACGTGGCTGCCAGCCACCTATGTGCCACGTGGCAAATTTTTTTTTTAATTTTTTTTTAAAAAAAACCTGAATCTTCTCAAAAAATAAAAAAATAAAAACGCAAAATCGAACGCTCCACCCCTAAAAAATCCGAGCATCTTCCTTTTATTCCCCACAACCCCAAATTCCCCCCAAAACCCCTCAACCCAAACCCTAATTCCTCCCCCACATGAAGAAAATCCCAGTCCAATTCAATCCCAATTACCTCAAATCCCACCAGAGAAACCCCAAATTATGGTTCCTTAATCCCTATATTTCCCACACATCCGTTGCCCACACCTTATCAATCTCTAGCCTTCTCCCTCATCCCTTTCATGAACGACACTCTCTCTCATCCGCCGTCCCCCGGCGACGGCGCCGATACCTACGAGGCCTGGTACGGCAACATCCAGTACCTTCTCAACATCTCCGCCATCGACTCCTTCTTCTGCGTCTTCTTCTTCATCTTCGTCAAGCTCCAAAGCGACCACCGCCGCATGCCCGTCCCATTCGCCCTCGTCGCCAAGCTCCTAGCGGTGTGGCACTGATGGTGATTTTACCACTTGTAAAACAAGGGTTAAACCATAGAAAATTCTTGCAAGAGAACAAATGTTTTTAGTATAGAATGGCTCAAGCAAGGTCGATCTCCTCAGGGACTGATATAAACAATTTACGAGTTTTTGTGTATTTAACTTATTTAACTCTAAGAACTACACTAATTTGACGAAACTAAATACTACTGGATGTGACTTAAACAAATATCTAAAATGGGAATTGGCTTATAGGAATAGTGATCCAACTAAACAAAACAAGTAAAAATGTAAACTCAAGATAATACAAATAATTTAAGAAAATTAGATTGACAAGGTGCTAGAGTTCAACCTTTTACCAACAACACTCCTTCGTAACTCTTCCAATTGCTTAAGTAATCGAAAACACATATGCTTTGAAGGTTGGGTTTTCCTTGTGTATGTTTTACTTGTGACATTCAAGTTAAAACGCATACCACTACATGCAATTTATCCATGACATTTGGATTAAATATAAACATGAATGATTCATTAATCTTGATGAAAATCCTTTTGTTAAACCATGTAATCCCTAAGAGTATGATATTTACCTTAGGAGAAATTACAATCCTCAATCACAAGAAGCATAACCAATTTTAACGTGACATTCGTTCAAAATTGCATCCAATGACTTTTCTAAGCAGCCTAATGATGATCAATCATCAAGACACATATATAGTTTAATTTAGAGATTGAAAATATCAAAGCAAGCATGTAACAACACTTAAGCAATTGAAAGAGAAATCTACATAATCATGTTGCGGCTCATGGCCTCACTCTAGCGAAAAGAAATTAGTTACACATAATTATTTGAATACATAAGAAATTATCCATGAAAAAAAACAAAGAAAGAAGACACCCTCTTTTACAAGACGAGCTCTCCGTTCCTTTGCTCTCCTCTGCTCCTGACTTCCTCCCCTCCGCCTTTCAATTGCTCTTCACTTCTTTCCTCTGCCTTTTTTTCCGTTTCTCCCTGCTTCTCTTCTGTTATTGCCTTCAACCAAAGGCAATCATTGCCAAAACCAACCAAAGCTACAAGTGGAAGACTAACCAAACCCACTTCATAGTGGGTACCCCATGATCTCCTCTTTTCTACCATCTTTTCTTTCCCACTTCCGTGTGTGCTCCTCCTCTTTTGCTCTCTCTTTTCCTGCTTTTCTGCTGCTCCATTCACTCTCTGCCGTGTCCTCTCTGTCTTCCCCACCTCCACTTCCGTGTGTTTTCCTTGCCTTTAACCAAAAGGCAGCTCTTTTCCAAGTCACTAAGGCCACAAGTGGAAGACAAGCCTCACTTCCAATTCTTTTGTTTGTTTTTATTATTTCCTTTTCTCCTTTTTGCTTGAAATTGATCCTAAAGCAAATTTAACTGCACACTAACACAAGGTAAGGTAAAATGCAACCATTTTAACACAAAAACATCACAAAGACTTTAGAAATGGATGGTATAAATGCATGAAATATATGAGTGATCAGGCACGCTGCCTGTCGAGAGATCGTGCACCACTGCGATGTTGACGTTGCCCAATTTCTCTGGATTGAGGGTGGAAGCTGCGGGTTGCTGTTGTCCATGGCGGTTAGGAGGCTCGGCTTGGGAGGGAGAAGAGGGGTGGGGAGGGGTTGCGGGGAAGGTGGGGTGGGTTCTGCGTTGTTCTGAGTACCCACGATGAACCGAATGTCAATCTACTTAACGGAGTACTCACACACCCATCTACACACCCACACCACCGACGGCACACCACCACCATTGTGGACTCTCTCTCTCATTCTCCCTCATCTCTGTAGAGCTAGGTGAAGCCCAGAAACCGAGAACTAGCTCCGGCGAACCCAGTGAGTTTCGAGCCATATCCCAACCGACTCCGGCCATCCCACGACCAATCTAAGGTACAAAACCCTTTCCCTTGACTCTATGCTCTTTTTCGTATGTAGATCGTACGGAAAAGCCAACAGAATGAGAGAGAAAAGTGACCTGAGAGAGTGAGAGAGTCCACGGTGGTGGTGGTGTGTCGTCGGTGGTGTGGGTGTGTAGATGGGTGCGTGCGTGGGTGTACTGTCGGGGAGAGAGTCCAAGAGAGAGATAGAGAGTGAAAGAGTGAGAGAGAAGAATGACCTAAGAGAGTGAGAGATCCGAGAGAGACTCGAGAAAGGATTTCTAGGTTTGGGTTTTTCAGGTTTTTTATTTTTTATTTTTTATTTTTTATTTTTTATTTTTATTTAATAGGGTTAATATTATAATATTTTTAATGTATAAAAAAATTATTATTTTTTGCCACGTGACAGCCACATCAGCACAAATGTGGCAGCCACGTCAGCATTTAACAGACCAATGGATGGAAAATCTAACGAATGTATTATTTTGAAATAAAATAGTACGTGAGGTATGAAAGTGAAATGTTTTAAAGATGTTGTATGGAGTTGTAATAGACTTCAAACCTAAGGGGTATTATGTAATTTACCCTATTTTTATATATTTATAATTTTCACACTTCTAGAAGGCACTAATGGCCTAATGTACTAATGTTTTTTCATTAGGCACTTATTTTGTGGTATGTAATACTTAATGTGCTTTTTTTTATTTAAGTAATATTCAAGGTTCTAAAAAACTCTAGGAGCTAGTCGGGCGGCAGGCAGGGGCCTAGCGCCTAGGCAGATTTATGTAAATTTATTATATATCTTGTAAATAAGTACCTATTTACACCTAAAAATAATTATACTTGTATGGATAATAAAAGAATGATAAAATGCAAAAACATAAGTAGAAGAATACACAAAGTATATACATCCAAAAAGTTCAATATTTAAAAAATAGTAAGCATATAATCATAATGAGGATGATTCTTGGATGATAGACTAAATTCTTCTTGTTCATGATCCTTGCATTGGATTTGACATAGACTAAATTATTTAACCTTGTTGTATCTAGTTTATTTCTTTTATTTGTATGTATCCCCTCAAAAGTGCTTCAATTCGTTTCACTATTGGATGAACTTGTAGTAAATCCATTGACACACCTCGACCCAGAATATCCACTAAGACTTCGAATCAGGCTATGCTGACCGACGCCTGGAAGGTGACGAAGCCATAAAGTGTAGTGATGTGAAAAAATGTGAATAAATTTAAAACCCTAAATGTGTCTAAATACAGAGTGCGCTAGTGAGCGGGAATGAACCCATCTCACACATGATATTAGAGCATAAGTAAACTACAATAGAGTGTATAAGAATTATACCCTCAGAGGTAGTCACCTACGTTGGGATTTGCCAAGAATCCTCGTCGATACGATCGCTCAGCAGTTAAAGCTTGGAGGGGCGAAAAACAGAAAACGTGAGTGGGCGAAAACAAAGCTTTTGAAAACACAATTCTCTTTCTAAACATAATAACCCCTCACCGTAAAACCTGTATAATTTCCCATAAAATAACAATACGTACATATATAGAAATCATGCTCGAGAGCAATGAAACTAAGTATATGCCATGTTGAGTATCTCAGTAATAAATATGTAAGTCAGGTGAAATAACTCAATGTGAAATGATATGTCAGCCGAAGTCACCTAACGTGACTTGTACGGCTGAATCTATAGCTCATAAATCTATTCCTGCACATGAGTCGGAACCACCTAATGGGGTCTGTACGATAGGCTGGGTGTAAATAAGTATGCTCAAGTACGATCACGTGAAGGCTGTGCAATAAATTGCGGGTCACCTACGAGTCGAAACCACCTAATGTGGTATGTACGACAGAGTTGTGCACCAAACTTGGATCCAAGGTGAGCGTGTGGTGCGAGAGGTGAACATCACGTGAAAGACTGTGCCCTGGCCACGGGCAGGAGCACTAACACCGGGGTGCAAGATAATGAGCTCTAAATGCATCTATGTATAATCATAATAATGTAACTCACAATCATCAATATATATGCTCACCTGGAACTTAACTGAGCGTCCACAACGTCAGACACTAACATACATAACTGCTAATGCATATTCTAAAATATAAAGCAATTGACATGGCATTTAAAATCGTAAATCCATTTAAAACAACTTATGGGAAAACGTAAAGCATATATATGTATATATAGAAAACCAAATGCCCACTCACCTGGATTCCACGCTACAACTCCCTAGCACACACATTGAGGCGTCATGAACGATCGGCGCCTAGAACAATTATCAAATCATGTCTTAGAAATCTTATCGATAGAATATGTAACTTACATAAAACATATCCCCACGTAGTTCGATCCGGAAGATCCGCATCACGGATTTCTGATCCTTTACTTCCAAAGATACACATTATACTTCTAAAACTGTCGGTTATAACCGACATGATTTTTTTGATATCCGCTAGGACTTTATGTCAGATATATCAATTCTTATACCATTTGGCCCGTCTCTTTAAACTTTAACATGATATCAAAGTGGATTTTGTTTGGCCTGAAAATTAGATTGGTATTCTTTCTAAACCCCATTATTGGGTGTGTTCCAAATGCATAGTATTCACATACTTGTATTGTTTTTCAATTTGGAAGATTCTCCAAGTGTGGTTCACTAAAGATGTGGCTCCATGTGAGGGGGCATGTTGGAAATCACATTGGATATTTGACAAAACAAATTATGTTTTACAAATACAAAGGATTATAGTCCTAATTAAATTGGGCCTTTTAGGATATAATATCACATCTTTTGGGTTACAAGTGGTTAAGTTGGGGACAATATTGGTATTATAACATTCAACCATTCTCAGTGAAACTTTAACACATCATGTTGAATGAAGAGATACATAGGCTATTAGAATGTGAGCATCCATCATAAAATCAATCTGGCTATAACAAATGGAAGTCTGAGATTATTTAAACTATTAAGGCTTTAATTATCGAAGTGGATCCATACTCTCATATTGGGATGTCACCTTATTTAGCAAAACATATAAACCAACATTTTAGATGACATAAAAGCATTGGACTCAACACGTGAATATCCTACTCTAATACTATGAATATGAACATCTACTCTAAAACGGGTTAATTACACTAACACCCCCTCAGGTTTATGGTGTTTTCACAAAATTCCCTCACGTTTAAAACATAACATTAACACCCCCTGAGGTTCTAATTTACTTTCACATAGCCTCTTTAGGACTAACTGTTGGAAATGTGCCCTAAAGCCAATCATATGATGATACTTTACGGACATTTCACATGTTAAACTAATCTAGTTTACATATAAAGGGCAAACATTATTGTTTGAGCCGTCTCATATAAATGTTATATGCTTAAACGATAAAGTCCAAGGAAAATGTGATTGGGAGAATGCAATCTAATGAAGTTAGATTAATGAGACCATTCTTTCGTAGACACATCCTAAACGTTCCTGATCATAGGATTGCCAATTGGGCATTGACAGTCCGTTAAGATCAGTACGTGCTATGTCTTCTCTCAGGGAGAGTGACTAGTCTCGAGTCATTGGTGTGTGTGACATCAAGACAAGTACGTAGGTGCTCAATAGAGAATGAGTCTACTGAACACGATCAACGAGGAGTTCTCATACTCATGTCACATGAGAACTCATGGTTGGGATAATGCAAATTAGTCCTTTGACCTGAGGCATCACAGTTGTCTTGTGGTTAAGTCCTTGATCTTTGATTATGTCAAAGTCACCCCATCGGGGTGTCCACGACATCATTGGGGTTAAGCCACTTAGTTATGGAGACAAGTGAATGTGCAACAAGGGATCTCTAACCTTCAAATGATTTGAGGGAGAATACTCTATGATATGATTAAAATCTCTGGCCAGAGTATGAATGAGATTAGGGAATGCGTTCCAAATCACATTCAAGGTAATCATATAAGCAAACGAATCACATTGGATAGTAGACATGAATAAATAAACTATCAAACCAAACAATGTGGTCAAGAGTA
This sequence comes from Malus fusca, assembly GCA_035220775.1. NCBI lineage: Eukaryota > Viridiplantae > Streptophyta > Magnoliopsida > Rosales > Rosaceae > Malus > Malus fusca. The sequence continues at coordinate 16,008,523 of CM069072.1, forward strand.
TTAGATTAGAGAATGACCGTATTGCATTTGTAATCCTTAACTGAATAGGTTATCTACCTCTTCTGATTAGCTTGGGTAACCATGATATGCTGCTAGGTGTCACTCATGGTTTGTGGAAGCCCTAAACGTGTATAATCACTAAAGGGAGAATTGAAAGTAAGTTTCAATTCACAATCGATGTAAAATGGTTTTAATCGCTCACTGCCTCGCTAAAAGAAACCTAATGGATCCTACACCGTGTAAGGTGGAGATTGAAGAAACAATGGAGATGAGTAAGAATAATTAAATGGTTTAATTATTTATGGCAAGGATTAATTAATATGTTAATTAATTAAACGAATAAGTTCGTTAAAGACCTCGGGATAGTTTTGGACCTTAAGGCCCAATGGGCTTCGAACGTCAAAGCCCATTGACTTAAGTTGTATGACAACTTAATGAATAAAGATTCACAAAGGCCCAAAAGCCCATATCCATTTTGTGTAGAATTAGGGTTTTTTGGTTCTTTAGGTCATTTAAAGAAGTGACTATATAAAGAACTTTATAGCCTAAAATTCATAAGGTTTTGTTTTAGAGAAAATTGGTGAGAACTTGTTTCTTCATTTTCTCTCTAAGAGGCCAACCACCTTGGAGGGTGAATCTAGCAATCCTACTACTCCAAGGTCACTCATTTCTTCTTCAATCTAACCTTGGTGTAGAATCTTTAGAGGTTCTCTATTTTGGGAACTTGGAGAATCCAATTCTTTCAACCAAATCCATGGAGCTAAGAAGTAAGGAATGAATGCCCTATCTCTTGGGTGATTATCCTTTGCATATGCAAAGAGGAAACTACAAAGGTAAATATTTCTCAACTAACAAATGTTGTTTTAAGTTGAGTCAAGGTTCACCAATCTACTAGGCTTTGAATTTCATGGTTGATGTTTTTGTTTTTGAGTGCATGCAAGCATGATTCCGCCTTTAATTTGTTAATTGCATGCTATTGATGTTGCTCAAATGAACATGTTTTTCACAAAATTTCCTTCACTAACATCACCTTAAAATATTTTCTTAAAGACAAATTTGCCCTCATTTTTAATTACTTTAAAAATAAAAATAAAAAACCTTTTTAAAACATCAATATAATGTTTAGGGACTCCCCTCTGCATTCACCACAACATAATGGAAATTCATTAGAGCAAGTTCACCCCTAACAAATGAATTGGGCAATAGCCCATTTTTCCCCCTAGCCCCCCAAAAATCCACTCCACCTCATCCAATTAGCTGGCCTAAAGTGGAGGCTAGCTTTGAGCCCAGCACAAAATGGACTAAACAAGAAATCGGGCCGCATGACGTCATGCTGACATCAGCCACGTGAAACCCTTTTTTATGCGCTAGGCGCGTGAGAAACACGCCAGCGTGGGTGCACGTTGCCAACAACTTGCAGAGGGGGACCCCATTTGTATGCGCACTAAGGGATGCTGGGATTCGGGCTTACGTGGCACATCCTTGTTCGTTGGACTTCAACGGCTGGTTTTTTGGACCGTTGGATTTCCAATAGTAAAAAAAAAAAATTGAAATTCAAACCCAATGCCTAGTGATGTGGCACAATCTAGACCATTCGATTTTCAAACCAACGTTCTAGGTTTTTCAGACAAAAAACATTAAAAAATGTTAAAAAAATATTAAAAATTAACTAACTTGATAAAAAAATGTTAAAAAATTATTTAAAAAAATACCAAGATTATACTTTCGGATAATGACAAGTGGCGTAACAATATTGGTCAAAAATCCTACTCAAGATTAAAAATAAAATTATTTTTTATTATTTAAAAATAATAATATTTTAATACAAATTGATTAGGCAATTTAGTTTTAGGGGTTGAGATGCACTTGGTAGTTACTATTCATTGCAGTCAATTACTATTCATTTGGGTAGATTGAATTGACTCTTGACTAGGGGTTTTTAGAAGTGGAGTTGCTCTTAACATGCTTCATCTCCTCCCTAGCCGTCCTCACAAGAAACTACTCCTTCATCTCGGTTTTTCAATCAATCAGCCTCTCCACAAGTTTGACCTCATTCTCCGCCATAAAAAAAAAATGAAAACCACTGAATTCACAAGAATATTCCTCACGAAATGCAAGTTGTCGTTTGAAACCTTGAACTTGTTATGTCGAATTCCGGAGAAGATCCGAGTCCATGATAGAGGAAGAAAGATAACGATATTTCTTTAATTTTCTTTTTATTTTTTATTGTTTAATGTAAGATTTTAATTTGGATTTTTTTTCTATTTATTCAAAGGATTTTTCAATTTTTATAAAGTATAATTAATAATGAGGGAAAATTTGTCCTAAAGGGGTTATGTGAAAGTAAATTAGAACCTCAAGGGGGTGTTTGTGTTATGTTTCAAAAGTGAAAGGTTTTGTGAAAACACAAAGAACCTGAGGGGGTGTTAGTGTAATTAACCCATCCTAAAACTAATTAATTGGAATCCTAGTGTCTAACATAGACATGTATGTATGCAATGTATGACAAGCCTGTCGGTTGGAAGATGATGTAAATGGGAGAGAGTGGATGAGTGGACTCAAAGGTCTCAATCTGATATGGTCCCCATTGATCCTGCTCCTATGGAACTGACAGATGACTCCCTTTCTCACGCCTCCCGACTTCTACCCCTCCCCTAGTACTATTTATTGGCCTTTCCCTCTCTCTCTCTCACTCAGAGGGAAATTAAACATAAAGCTTTTGTTGCACCCCAAAGGTGAATTAGCAGTCACACTTCTCTCTCAACTGCTTACTTCATCAGTCTTTTGCACTGGAAAAGAGAGAATACAACAGAACCCTTTCAAGTTTCAACTGATCATCTCCTCTCTCTCTCTCTCTCTCTCTCTCTCTCTCTCTCTCTCTCTCTCTCTCTCTCTAAGGTTTCGATCATTATCATCATCTCTCCCTAGCCCTAGCTTACTCTGTCTATCTTTTGTGGTCCACAATATATTCATCACCTTTAAACCCTGCATACCCATATAACGTGTCGATCATTTAAAACAAGAAGACAGCAGGAAAGCATAACCAATTACATCCCAATATGGATTGGAAAACCAGTTTGAGACACCTTGTTTCTCGACCAGAACCTTCCTTTGGCTTCCTTTACAACTATAACTGCTATGACCACTATTCTCCTGGTAATTTATTTTTTATTATTCTGACTTTAGTAATATGTTTTCACCATTTCGACCGGTACTTTCTTCTCTATCTTAGCTAGGGTTTTCCTTTCCTTGAATTTTATTGCTATGGTTTCCACTTAAAGCAAAGCAATTATTCAACCCTGATTTCTTGGAGAAGTCACACTTTAATTAGTCATTTAGGTCAAATACAACCTCAAAACACAGAACTATGCAGTCTTACTTAAACATATATCTATATTATATACAATTACATACCCAATGCATTTTTAGCACTCGTTTTAGTTGTCAAACTTCATATATAAGACTACAAATAATTGATTTGTTGGGTAATTTTAATTTATTTTCAGGAATGGAGATGAAGCATCAAGCAATGATATCTGAGACATCATCGCAAGGAGGCTTGGTTCCTGGATTAATGGACAGAAATAATCATCAGAGCGGTTATGGGTGCTCTAGTCAAGACAAAAAGAAGAGACTGACGAGCGATCAGTTGGAGTCACTGGAGAGGAGCTTTGAGGAGGAGATTAAGCTGGATCCTGTTAGGAAGATGAAGCTTTCAAGAGAGCTCGGCTTGCAGCCTAGGCAGATTGCAGTTTGGTTCCAAAACCGAAGAGCTAGGTGGAAGGCTAAGCAGCTTGAGCGCTTGTATGACGCTCTCAAACAAGAGTATGATGTCGTCTCCAAAGAGAAGCAAAGGCTTCAAGAAGAGGTAATTCATCTAATTTAATGCCTTTATAATCAATTATTAACCCTTGATTAATCACATGCATTAGTTTTCCCTTTACAAACTTAGCTAAAAACCCACTTATATATAATGATTAAAAATTTCAAATAATTTGTACAACATTTATTGGCCACACCATTGGCCATTGCATTAACTTAGTGAGACATGGCGTTGTAGGTCATGAAGCTGAAGACAATCCTAAGAGATGAAGTTGCTAGGAAGCAAGTTTCCACCCGCTACACTGAAATCTCTGGTGAAGAGACGGTAGAAAGCACGTCGGTTGCTATTCGAAGCGCTAACAAGGCAGGAGGGAAAAACCAACATCAGATTGCAGAATGCAACTATCTCTACATTAATGTTGAGGAATATAACCCAGTATCACCACTTTTCTGGGGAAATCTGCCTTCTTATCCCTAAGAGGCTGTTCTTGTGCTTGCTCTTGTTCAAGTCAACTTTAATTTACCAGGGCTTTGCTTTCATTAATTATTAGCTTAGTAAGAGGAACTAGTAGTTTTATCTTCTCCTGTGTCTCTAGGTCACTACTAAATTAGACAAATTGACATTTCATTTACCCAAAAGGACGTAATGATCAGCATGACATTTATTCATTTTGTCCACTTCCATATTTTTATAGCATATTCCTCTTTGGATAATGCTTGTGTCCCCCTATGGAGTAACCTACTTATCTCCCCCCCCCCCCCCCCACTTGAGGCTAACGAATCTTGTGTCCCCCTATGGAGTAACCTACTTATCCCCCCCCCACTTGAGACTAACGAATCTTTATCGTCCTTTTGACTTTAAAAATTACAAAGTTTACTTGACGTGCAAGCCGAGTAACTTAAATGAGCTCCCTACGTCATTCAGAGTTCATTACCAAGCTTGGTAGGGAGAATAGTTGAATGTCATGGTGGTGTGATGAAACGCGCTGTTAACTTCTAAAACGAGCGACTTTGACCAAGGAAGGAAAACTCTCGGCATTGGGTTTTATAACTTGAATACAACGTTATGCCTTCTACTACGAAATTCAATCTTTTGCACCAGGTTTAGTCACTTCAACTATATTTGTAAAAATATATGTGCACCGAACCGGTGTCAAGCTGTAGGAACAAAGATACTCAAGGGAGATGAGTGTCTTAATGGTGAAAATGGTTCGGCCATCGATATGTTGAACTCTAAAGGTCACTTGGGAACATCCGATCATAAAACACTCCACTTCACCAAGAAAGCTAATGAAATGACCTCGTTCAGCAAAAGAACCAAAGACTCTTCGACGCTAGATACTTGGATTTAATTAGTCGAAATAGGAGAACTTGCTAACCAGATTGTCACATTCGCCGATTTCCCTTGAAAATTATGTTTAACCAAATTGTAATCATCTGTCACCTACCAACTCCAAATTTATGTAACCAAACTGAATTTGTGCTTACTATCAGTTACTATTTTGGGAAAATGAATAACACGTAATGTACTATTCCATGTATAGATCACACTGAAAAATCTCTCCAGTTTCTTAGGCCACATAAACGTCTTCTCTTTGCTAGATTCTCGAAAATCCAATCCATCAATGTTTTTTGTCTGTGTGGGTGGCGTGAAAATCGCAGCAAACCGTTCTAATATTAAAAAATTTCATGATTGGCTGATTCTTCCAAGATTCTTTCGGTTATAAATTTCAAACCAAAAATCCTAAGGTCTTTCTCTCTCCTCGACTCTCCTATAAAAACCTCTTTCAAACCTCATTCTTCTTGACGCTTTGAAAAACTTATTAGAAACTCTGCCAATTAGAATTTCCAAACCTCTTCTTGTAATCTTCCTTTCTTTTTCCTATTGATCTCACCTAAAACTATTACAAACTGTACCTTTGAATATTGTATTTCATTCTCAAGACATGTGAAATAACTATTTTGCCCTTGAATGGATGTCTTAATTAATTTGTCCAACATCGACTCGAGAATTATATCCTCGTACTTTCTTAAGTTTCATAATTCTATTTTTGGTACGTTGGTTTAACATCGAAATAATTTACGAATTGAGATCGTGAGGACCAAATTGTAATTTTTGTAACTTTGGAAGGCCATTGGGTAATTTCACTTAAATGATTTTAAGTGGGACTTAACCCACATCCGGCCCACTCCTCTCCCTATTCATTTCTGGTTCACTACACTCTCTCTCCCTCTCTCTAAACTCTCTCTTTCTCGAACTCACTCTCTCTCTAACACCGAGAGAAGAGAGCTCTCACTCTCCCATCTATCTTCACAAATTAAACCCTATTTCCTACATTTTCGAAGTTTGTGGAATGCAAGGATCACAATGGTGGTCTTGCATGTAAGATCGGAGCAGTGAGGACCTCGACACCAATGAAGCCGAGAGCTTTAAACTCTCAACCCCGAACCTAGGTGAGACCTTTGATCCATTCTTGAATTTCTGGGTTTACTGACGATGTTCTTGTTGGAGAACAATTTAGAAACAAAAATAACAGAAATACAGAAATTGAAATACTTATACTTTATTACTCAAAAATACTTGCAATACAGAATGAAATTGCACAATAAATACCGAAATTAAAATGATACTAACTTGAATGAATCAAAGGTAGAGGCTAGCCCAAAAGATATGTCCTTCGAACAGTATTTCCGTCCCACTCTTGTGCTTGTGGTTCTACAACGTTTGTTTGACCAGGATACAACTACCTAATTCTACAACCCGCACTGGATTATAGAATTCTAGCGAATTTGCTTTGTGTGTTTACTCTTTGGAAAGTTTGTACGGAAGTGAAGGAGGAAGAAAAGATAATCTATGATGGAATTGAGACTCCAGTTATATAGGCCATTTCATACCTCTTCAAATACCTTTTGGATATATCTGAAGCTACACAACTCTTTCCAAAGAGTTGTGTCTATTAATCAAAACGTTTTTAATTAATTTTAATTAAAAACTTAATTCGAATTTAAAATTAATGATCTGATTAATTTTAATTCTTAGGCCCAAACCTAATCCACAAGCCTAATCCACACAATTAGTGACCCAAACCTCAATCCTCATTCCTAATCCACACAATTAAAACACAATATTATGGTATAATCATCAAGCCTAATCCACACAATTAGTGGCCCAAACCTCAATCCTCATTCCAAATGGTCCAACACCTAATCACTATTAAAGGTGACTAACTTAATATAAGGACCTCAAGTTCCCTTGAGTTCCCTGATGCGGGACTAAAGGAGCTCAAAAACTCCAACAATACCCCACATTTTGAGCCGACTATTAGGTCCTAGGGTAAGGTGAAAATGAGAGTAAACAATAGATGTGACATAGATCAGGAGATATGTCTTTTGGACTTGAACCTACCTTAGTATATACTTATCGAATTTACTAGATGACGCAGTTAATATAAAATCTTGAACTGTTCATCTCCACAATAAACCAAGACAATAAGCAAAACATATGCCATGTAATTCTTGATTCATGAGAGCCTTAGAGAATGTAGCCATGTAATTCTCATAAATGCGACCCCACATTTACTCTCATATAGGTGATATTGATTAAGAATAGGCTGCTACTATTCCACTTGATTTACAAGTATCAATATCATTAAACTAATGTATCCTACACCCATCAGCAGTCACCACACTTCTTCCATCATAGGAATGGGTATATAAGTGTGTTTCTTCTTTGAATCTAGTCAAACCAGTTTGCCTATTGAACCTAAACCATGTGATCTCCAATCAACTAGGTTAGGTTTCCGTTTGACAGTTTCATTTTACTCTATTAGCTTTAAACCCATTCCCATCAATGTATGCTTAACTTGCTCTCTAGACAAACCTATAGTAAGCGAATCCGCAATATTATCTTTTGACTTGACATAGCCAATAGAAATTACACTACTAGAGAGCCATTGCTTTATTGTATTATGCCTTCGTCTAATTTTTCTAGACTTCCCATTGTATACATTATTTTTAGCTCGATATTGTGCAGCTAAACTATCACAGTGTATACATATTGCCGTTACAGGTTTAGGCCATGATGCAGGACATGAAATAAGATCATCGGAAGATTCAATACATTTGGCTTTTGAAATTCAGTCGATATACATGGAATACAATGGTTCTAAAGTAATGAATTTTATGTGATAATTCTATCTTTATTTAATGTAATAAATATATGTTAGTGGGGTAGATGAAGTGGGGTTAATATTAATGAGTTCATTAACTCTAGTAATGATGCATGTATCAGTAATTATTAAGAGGGAGTTTAAGCATCTATAAATTCATGTATTTGTAAAGAAAAATGGGAGAAGTTGTTTGAATTATCATATTGATATTTGAGTTGTAAACTAGTTTTATGTGCCTTGCTCTTGTTTAAGAGTCTGATACTTTGTTATTTCTAGTGTCTACGTTGTAGGCTGGTACTAGAACCAAAGTTCTTAGGGTTTTCAGGCCTCTCCTCGCACTAAGAGATAATGGACCCTACCTATCCATCCTTTTTATCCTAATTTTTTGTTCTTCTATCATTTCATTTTGTTTCTATCTGATGCGCCCTGCATCAGGCAATATGGGAACATCTTCCAAAAAATGTCTTAGCCACTCAGCTTCTTCTCCAGCCTTATCGAGAGCTATAAAATCTTATTCCATCATTGATCAGGCTATGCACGTTTGTTTGGAAGATTTCCAAGGTATTGCTGCTCCTCCCAAAGTAAATACATAACCACTTGTGGATTTCATATTACTATCGAATATCCAATTCGCATCAGTAAATCCTTCAAGCACATAAGGATACCTCGTATAATGCAATCCATAATTCATTGTATACTTTAAGTATCTCAATACTCGAATTAAAGCTTCCCAATGATCATGCCCATGATTGCATGTATATCTACTCAGTCTACTCACTGCGTATGCTACATCAGGCCTTGTATAGTTCATAATGTACATAAGGCTTCCAATAACTTGTGAACACTCACGTTGAGATATAGCATCACCAGTATTTTTCTTTAGTTTGCTATTTGCGTCAAAAGGAGTAATTGCATCTTTACTTTCCAAATGACCATACTTCCTAAGTGTAGCTTCTATATAATGGGATTGTGTCAGAATATAACCTTCTTGGTTTTGTTTGATTTTTATACGAAGAATCACATCAGCTAGACCAAGATCTTTCATATTGAAACTTGATTTCAATATCTTCTTGGTCCAATTTATTATCTCTTTGTTAGTTCCCATTATAAGCATATCATATACATATAAACACAACATAACACAAGCATTATTTTGAGTTTTTGTGTAGACACACTTATCACACTCATTTATCCTAAACCTATGAATGATCATAATATGGTCAAAATTTTCATGCCATTGCTTTGGAGCTTGTTTAAGCCCATATAGCGATTTCACAAGTTTACACACCTTGTGTTCTTGACCTTTAACCACAAACCCTTCGGGTTGTTCCATATATATTTCCTCATCTAAGTCTCCATTTAAGAATGCAGTCTTTACATCCATTTGATGTATTTCCATGTTATGGAGTGCAGCTATAGCAATCAACAGTCTTATTGACGTAATTCTCGGTACAGACAAGTATGTATCAAAGAATCCAAACCATGTTTTTGACGATATCCTTTAGCTACCAAACGAGCCTTGTATTTGTCAATTGTACCATTTGGTTTTAATTTCTTCTTAAAGATCCATTTGTACCCAATTGGCTTATTGATAGGGGGCAAATCGACTAATTCCCACGTATGATTTTGGATAATGGAATCTATCTCACTGTTAACTGCATCCTTCCAAAATGAAGCTTCAGGGGTGGACATGGCCTCCTTGAATGATTGAGGTTCGGTTTCAATTAATAACGTCACAAAATCAGGCCCAAAGTCCTTTTGAATTTTTGTCCTTTGACTTCTTCTAGGTTCAAGTTCTTCTTCTTCTTGAACTATTGACGAGGATGAACCATCATCATGTTCTCTAGGTTCGTCATTAACCTCAGATACATCATCATGTAATCTTTTTTTCAAGAGATTAGACTTGCCCATTTTATGGAAATATATCCTCAAAAAATGTTGCATTTATAGATTCTATAATAGTATTGACATGTATATCATTTACTTCGGAATGAAAAACTAAGAATCTATAAACTGAACTATTAGATGCAAAACCAATAAAAACACAATCTATAGTTTTAGGCCCTAATTTGGTTCTCTTTGGCAATGGGACTTGTACTTTTGTCAGGCAACCCCACACTTTAAGCAATTTAAGCGTAGGGGTTCTTCCTTTCCATAATTCATATGGTGACTCCTTTCTCGTTTTAGGTGGAATTCGATTCAAAATTTTATTTGCAGTAAGTAAAGCTTTACCCCACAAATTGTGTGGAAGCCCAGAGCTATTCAACATGGAATTGATCATGTCTTTAAAAGTCCTATTTTTCCGTTCGGCAACACCATTTTGTTATGGTGTATAGGGGGTTGTTGTTTGATGAATTATGCCATGTGTGGCACAAAATTCAGCAAAGGCATGAGACTTATATTCTCCTCCCCTATCGGACCTTAAGACTTTAATCTTCTTGTTAAGTTAATTCTCAACTTCTGCCTTATATGTCTTAAACATATCCAAGGTCTCATCTTTACTATGAAGAAAATAAACATAACAATACTTACTGAAATCATCTATAAATGTTACATAATAGTTCTTTCCACCACGAGTTGGATATGATCTAAAATCACACAAGTCACTATGAATTAAATCTAATAAATCATTGGATTTTTCACGCACTAATTTAAAGCTTTGACTTGCAAATTTCGATTCTGTACAACTCTCACATTTAACATTTTCTAAATAATCAAGTTAGGGCAGCAAACCTAAATCCTAAACCCTAAAAAGACAACAAAAGTTTATATGTCCTAGCCTAGAGTGCCATAACTTAGGCGAATCAACAATATAAGCAAAAGCATTATTTATTTCATTCATAGCATTACCAAGTACATTTAGTTTGAATAATCCATCAGCAAGGTAACCCTTTCCTACAAACATTCCCCCTTTAGTTAATACAAACTTATTGGACTCAAAAACTAGTTTGAATCCCTTGACCAAAAACAAGATTCTTCCTTATATCGGGGACATGCAGCACATCAAGGAGGGTTAATTCATTTCCAGAAGTAAATTTCAGAACACATTTCCTTATTCCAGCCACAACAGATGCATACGCATTTCCTATAAACAGATGCTTGTTTCCCTCAACTTTCTGGTATGAAGAGAACATATTTCTGTCACCACATACATGGCGAGTCGTACCAGTATCTATCCACCAATCAACATGGTCAAATACAAGGTTGATTTCAAAAATCATTGCAGCCAGGGCATCCACATTATTTTCAATCAGGTTTTCGCGGTTGTTGTTGCCTTGATTTGCATAACCTTGATCCCTTCGATGGTGACATTCTTGAGCTCTATGGCCTTACTTTCCACAAACCCAGCAACTTCCCTTGATTTTTTTTAAAGTCTTTGCCTTTCACACAAGGGACAAAGTTCTTTTCCTTCTTCTTAGTTTTTTGGAGTTTCGGCCTTTGCTTTGATGAACTTCCCTCAACAACATTCGCCTTGGCTATCATACTCGAAACCAGGCCCTTCTCATTCTTTCTGTTATCTTCCTCAATTCTCAGCCTTACAATGAGATCCTCAAGGGTCATCTCCTTACGTTTGTGCTTGAGATAATTTTTGAACTTCTTCCAAGAAGGTGGTAGTTTCTCTATAAAAGACGCAACTTGAAAGGATTCATTGATCACCATCCCTTCTACATGAATGTCATGGATGATTTTCTGGAGATCTTTAGTTTCAGAGACAACGGACATGGAATCCACCATTTTGTAGTCCAAAAATTTGCTCACGACAAATTTCTTTGAACCAACATCCTCTGTTTTATATTTTTTTCTCAAGTGATTCTCAAAGTTCCTTGGTTGTTTTGCACACCACATAGACATCATACAACGAATCATCTAATGCATTAAGAATATAGTTTCTGTAGATGAAATCATTATGATTCCAGGCATCTATAGTCGTTAAAGTTTCTGCAGAAAAAATATCTTCTCCATCTGCAGTAGGTACAGTCTCGCGCAGGACATTAGCCAAATTCAGAGTAGTCAAATAAAACAACATTTTCTGCTGCCATCTTTTTAAATCTCCATCCTTAAATTTCTCAGGCTTTCAGAATGAGGTTGAGTTCCTGATTGTTCCATAATGTTCAAAGATTGTTGGAGAATAATTTAGAAACAAAAGTAACATAAATACAAAACTTGAAATGTAATATCCCACATCGCCCAGGGGAATGGATCCTGTAAGCCTTATATGTATTTTCACATCTCTACCTAGCATGAGGCCTTTTGGCAGCTCACTGACTTTGGGTTCCATCGGAACTCCGAAGTTAAGCGAGTTCGCGCGAGAGCAATCCCATGATGGGTGACCCATTGGGAAGTTCTCGTGTGAGTTCCCAGAAACAAAACCGTGAGGGCGTGGTCGGGGCCCAAAGCGGACAATATCATGCTACGGTGGAGTCAAGCCCGGTATGTGGTAGGGGCCTGGGCAGGGATGTGACATGAAATACTTATACTTTATTACTCAAAAATACTTGCAATACATAATGAAATTGAGACTCCAGTTATATAGGCTATTTCATACCTCTTCAAATACCTTTTGGATGTATCTGAAGCTGCACAACTCTTTCCAAAGAGTTGTGTCTATTAATCAAAACGTTTTAAATTAATTTTAATTAGAAACTTAATTCAAATTTAAAATTAATGATCTGATTAATTTTAATTCTTAGGCCCCAAGGCCCTTGTCTTGATTAATTAATAGGGGTGTGATATCCACACACTCCATTTTACTTCTCACACACCTTTTTTATTTTCGGTTGTTGGATCGGATGAATTGAAGAAGATCAATGGACATAAATTATCAAAGAATTGTGTGTGAGAAGTAAAATGGGGTGTGTGGATAGCACACCCCAATTAATATTAATTTATATTAATATTATGGTATAATCATCAAGCCTAATCCACACAATTAGTTGCCCAAACCTCAATCCTCATTCCAAATGGTCCAACACCTAATCACTAATAAAGGTGACTAACTTAATATAAGGACCTCAAGTTCCCTTGAGTTCCCCGATGTGGGACTAAAGGAGGTCAAAAACTCTAACTGTTATTTACTCTGTGAAGTTGATTAAATGTTAACACTCGAGGGTTTTACCATTTGTTTAGCTTTATGCTTCGAACCCAACCTCGACGACGAACTCCGGCGAAATGTCGTCGAGTCAGAAGTTGGTGGGTGTTCTAGTACATTAAATCTTTTCCTCCGTGCTTCTGTGATAAATTTGGTGAAGTGTGGAACTCAAATTTGAGCTCTAACCCATGTATGCTTATTTTCCCAATTTTTTGACGAGTGTGAAAGGACGAACTCCAGCAAGTTTGTGGCGGTGGGTGCATAGACCCTTTTTAAATTGAACCTAGGTAACAATTTACCTCCTTGCATGTGAAAAATTGTTGAAAAAATCGCTAAGTTTGACATGCATGCACTCTGCCTTCCATTTCCAGAATCCGGAGACGATCTCCGAGGGAAATCCGTCGATTCCACCTTGGATTAAACCCTTAATTCCCCTAAATTTACTCAAAGTAAGTCCCTGGACCTTATGGTGATGTTTTTCTACAAATTTTGTCTTGTAATTCGTGAGTTTTGGATTGAAATCACCCCCTGCAAACTCTCGGTGCAATTTTGTAGTTTCATGAGAGACTTCGACGACCAGCAATGGTGACCTGCGACGGTCACCGTTAGTTTTAACGGCAGAGGCTAAGATTACGTTAATTTTAACAAAATCTTGTAACGATGAAGGTATATTCCGTTAACTATTTTAAACCCTCACCCCACCGATGCATGGCACCGACGACAGTGAGTGTGACGTCTACTCGATGAATCATAGTGTCGAGTACGACGTCGCGTTCACCGATGATGATGACCCACATCAGCGCGTATTTTTCTAGGCTTTACAGTGCGTAACACCACTGCGGTAGCGCATGGTGGCGCATGACCGAAGCACAGCGGCGCGTGATAGACCTGAGACCTAACCCTAGATTTTTTGGTGTTCTAAATCATGTAGTGCCCTCAGTTTGTGTACATTCAAAGCCTAAATGATAGATTTAGACCAAGTTCCATAAATTTATGTTTTAAGCTTATGTTCGCTTATATTGATTTCACAGGGCTGCTAGAGGATCAAAAGGATATAGGCAAAGAGCCAATTTGCAAGGGATGCTCAGCTTACCTGTGAGTGGATAACTTCGAGTAACTAAAACGTTTTTAGGTTATATATGCTTAATATGCTTAGTCTCTGACAAGACTTGTGATGATATTTGATAATATCTTTAGATCATCATTGATCTATTTTCACCACATGGTCATCAAGTGATATATCGTATAGCTATCTTCGACCGTAGATTTATTTGCAAGTGATATTTGTCGTAGTAGACGCTATGGTTGATGATTATTATCGGTATTGAGATTAACTAGTAGATGCTAATATATTTCATGCTTGCTATACATGTGTTAGTGGATGCTAACATGATTGATTGACGAAAGATACGATTTTTGGACTTGACTTGATTGTTTTTCGATGATATTAATGAATGAGATTTTACTATTACGGTACTGTATTATATTATACAGTATTCGTTATTTATGTTTTCGAAACATGGGTTATTATGCTTAACGATGATTTTATAACTTTGATAAAATTGTTCCACTCACGTTTTGTTTTATCGACCTCTTCAAGACATAACGAGAATAATGAGAACATCGATGGGGACGAGTGGGCTTGGCAGTAAGGCTTTCATCCTTGAGACTTTGGGTGATGGCTCATTTACTGCAGTTTTATCATTGTTGTAATAATTATGGCATGATTGTACTTTTGATCATGCATAGCACTACGCTTTGTTGTATTTACTGTTGTGTGAAACTTCTAGCTGCTTTGATATGATGTGATAATAATAAGGTTAAACCTGAGATAATTTGTGTCCCTAAGTGGGGAGGATGATAAGTATTTTTCTTGTAGTAGCTTTAGAATTATTATTTAACGAACATTTTTGGGTCAAATTCATACACATCATAAATATCTTGTTACGGTTTCATCATTAAGTTGGCGTGTTATGTCATCTCCGGATAGGGTCGTATGGTCAATTTAGTGTCGGCCAGCACATCACGGCCTCGTAACTTGTGTTATTAGGGTCGATGTGTGTCAAAAACATCCTTCAATCTTCAATGGCATGTATTCAAACCCTTCTTAGCTTAAGTGAACAACTCTATAGTAAGTTGCAAACCATCAATTGTATTATTGACCGTTTAATCACCTAACTCTTCATGTATTCTGACGAGTAGGAGGCCAAATCCTAAGTCCTTGGCCCTAGGTTTAAAGATTATGTTCCAAACTCAATTGCCTCACTGATAAAGACGAACTTGCTCGACCCTCTCTTCATGGAAGGTGACTGGTCGAAGTAAGGAATCGCCAAACCAAAGGTCGTTCAGCTCTCGACCCTCACTGCTTGGGCTTCTTGGATAAACCGAATAGAGCCATACTTCAAGTCTTGGAAGATGTTGGGTATTTTGACGTCATCAAGATCTCCACCATTAAGATCAATATACATCGAGAGTTCTTGGTGGCAGCCCTTAACATCTAGTGCCAAGCAACCAACATGATCGTGGGACCATGATTTTCCAAAGCCAGAGAAAGACATATCAAAATACGAATACCTTAAAAGTCCCATTATAGACTCAATAACTTCAGCAGTAGAGCTGAACAGACGGATCAGCGATACCACCATCATCATGTTCTAAAGTAATGGGTGAAGTACGACGCCTTAGTTGAGATTGATCATGCTTGTTCCACAAGATACAAAAACCTAATCCAGTAAGGAATCAATCATGTTTCCTATATTCTTAGAATCCTTCCAATCTAAGAGTTAGTGTGTGCTGCAAGTAATCATACTCCTAAGAGGATGCAATATCTATTCCTAGATATCCTCTGGGATTTTCTGGGTTTAATAATTCTATATCCTAAAAGGCCAATATCACAACTGGTATAAATACACCATTTTAGAATTTATCTTTGGTAACACAAGTATCGCACACTTATTCTCTTTGAGTCTCACATATTTTTGCTTACTAACTTAGTGTCAGAGAACCTTTGGCAGATACCCCCCACCCTCGATCGGTGGCTACTTGCGATTGTTTGTTCATTTACAAGTTACTCAAGTTTGTGCATCTTCACCCTTAACGGCGATGCGCGAATTTGGTTCCAACACTTAGTGCTTTCATTGAGAGTGAACTCATATTCGTCCCGCCCAAATCCCTCTACCGCAACTATGGTTATTTGAAAGCAACGTCCTTACACCTTTATTACCCCATAACTTAACAACGCTTCTGACAGTGAAGACGTCCTTACCATGGATCATTCTTGGAGAGTCTGTTACAGATCTACGCTTCAATCAACAAGCTTCGAAGGGCCTCACGAATGAAGAATTAGGTAAAACATATGACACGCCCTGATCCCAATGTCTGGGGGACAGCAGGATGGCCATGTGTTGGCCGACATCCGAGGGTGACGCAAGCCATTTAATGAATGCATATGCCGAGAACATGTGAAACATGCATATAAATTTTGCTCGAACTACAAAATGTAATATTCATATACCAACCTTACCAAAATAATATAATAATATTCAGCCGTATATAAAATGATAGTGATAATGCATGACATGTTTAGAGCATACATCTAATTCAGAATACAAGCGGAATGTGTGATAGAAAATGCTATTACAAGTGATGTCAAAAGCAGAGATGATGGCATGATATCACTAGTAGGGGAATGCCTCGTAGCTCGAATCGTATGCCTCGTTCCTATATCCTGAGGGGGCGCAAAACAAAACATGAGTGGACCAAGTTGATATATAAGTAATACTAGGTTTTCTGAAAACCCTAGCATGTCATAAAACCTTCATAAAACATATATCATATAGTGTGCTTAATAGTGGTGTCATATGTAAGTATCTTCCGGCCGAAGCCATCTACCAATGCCCGACCAAAGCTAATATAAATATCTTCCGACCGTAGCCATCTACCAAAGCCCGGCCGAAGCCAATATAAATATCTTTCGGCCGTAGCCGTCTACCAACACCTGGTCGAAGCCAATATAAGTATCATCGCCCATAGGCAGAACAGTGACCATTAGATAAGCACAAAAACATTGAATATAATATTTCCAGAAAATAAGTATATATATCTCAACAGAGCTCAGTAGCTCAAACATCATATCTTAAATCATCTTCATAGCATATAGTCATCCATCATATATACTACAAAGAACGTAAAAATGGATAAAGTATGGTATTCCAAAATATTCTCAGTAAAGCATGAGATCTCATAAAGTGTAAATCTAATTTACTCATAAACGTTTCATAAAACGTAACCATTAAATCATGCTTTTTATGTATGCATTTCTAATAGTAAAATATGCATTTTAGAATAAGTTCACTCACAGATACTCCGTCATCGTAGAGCCGTGCGAAATAAGAGGGACGTAAACGCCGCTAATAATCGCACCTAAGCACATAAAGGGTCCAATTAATAAAACTCTACCATAACGATTGAATTTTGGAAAACAGACATCATAAACAGATTCAGGACGTCGAAAAACATTAGGGGGACCTCGGGTACCCTCGCACGCCTTCACCCGCCGCCGCAAGGTGGCTGCCCCGACGGCCACGCGCCGAGATGGGTCACTGGAAAGTTGACCGAAAAAATCTCCAGTGACGTCATTGATGCCTCCGTGGACGGCGAAGCACGGTGTCTTCGGTGGAGGATCATGTGCTCTACCTATCGGCACAAGAGGCCATTCACCCGCACCCACGCGCCACTCACGCGCAGCTTGGGTCTTGGGCTCCAACTAGGTTTGCGCTTGGGCTTGGGCTTAGGGTCATTGGGCCGAAGGCCCTAGTTAGCACGGCCCAAAGGCCTGGGTTCACAGGGACTGGACTACAAGGTTGGGCCTGGGCAACTGGGCCAGTTCTTAGTTGGGTCTAGGTTTAGGGTTACCAGGTCGGGTCGACCCGGTTTTCTGGTTAGTTTCGACGGTGAAGAAGACCGGAGCTTCCTAAGCTCTGATCAACTCTGATCTTCTACCACAATCTACTATTTACCTACCAAAATGAAGATAGTGATTAGAGGAATGAGATCGTACCTTCGTTGTCTCTCGCAATGGCCGGCATTGGCCAGAAATTAGCTTGAAGCCTTCAAAATTCTTCGGGTTCTCTAAGCTCTTGCACCGGGTTCCACGGTGCTACCCTCTTGGTCCTGGGTTCGAGGGTTGGTGTCTGAGTCTTAGGTTCGAAGGTTGGTGTGTGTGTGTGGGTCGTCGGAGAGGGGAGGGCACAGAGAGAGGGAGATCTACGAGAGGGAGAGAGAGTGTGAATTGAGAGAGAAAGGGCACTCGGGGGAGAGAAGAGAGAAGAAGAGAAAGAAAAAAAGGATAGGGAGTCGCCACGTGGCAGCCAAAGAGAAAATGAGAGTTAGGAGGAAATCCAAAAAGGGGATCTAGATTGGGTAGGGGATAGGGGAAAAATCTCCTTCTAGGTCCCCCTTGGTTCGCAATTTAAGAATATACTAAACGAACCACAAGATATCTGAAAACGTTCGACATTCGAACGTAGAATCTTCGTTATTCGTTATAAATCTGAATCCAAATCCGTTCACGCCTATGCGTTCGTGGCATTAAATTTGATAAGAATAAATTAACTACATTAAGACTATGCGTTTTGACGAGACGGTCAAACAAAGTCAACTCAAGGGTAAAAAGGTAATTTCATAGGTCCGACAATATGAAAATACATTTAAATTTGGGACTCGGTTTCACAACTTATGACCTCAAAAGCGTGTGAAAGCCCTTGATGACATCGTCTATAGTTTTCAGGAGCCATTGATTGAGGCAGCACCCATTCTGACCCAGCGATAGCTGCTGATCTGAACTCTTATGTGAAGCGTCGTTGCCCCACTCCCCAAACATCAAGCAAAAGAACAAGAAGTTCCAGGGACCACAATAGGTTAAGTTATAAACTTAAATAATCCCTGTTACACAGAAACAAAATACTAATTGATAAAACAAACAAAAAATAAGAATAGCGAAGAAGGTTTCATATCATGTCGAATCCCTTCCAACTGCAAAACCTAGTCTCCTCATCGAATATCTAAACCTAGCAAACCCAGTTTCATAAAACTTGAATAACTTTACACATCCAATTTCATCCAATAATATTCAAACCTAGTTAGTTACAAAACACCAAAAAAATTGAGATTGTTTAGTTCAAAAATTAGGATCCCTTTTTTCTTGAACTCGCGAATCCTTTTTTTTTTATATAAATTTTCCAACGACAGTGAAAATTTTGAAACATGTTCTTCTCCCTTTTTCATACATGAAAAGAACAAAACAAAACAAAACAAAATAAAAAAAAACTCAAGAGGAGAGAAGGGGAGTGAACGATCGAGAGAGGGAGAGAGGAAAGGGATGTGGACCAGAGAGACAGTAGGGGAAGAAGATAGAAGGTTTCATGCAAGTTATTATGTTTAGGTGTAGTAGAGATTATTTAAGTTGATAGTTTAATCTACCATAAGATAAACATTGAGGCTTATAAAAAAGGGAACTTTAATGAAAAGCTCCTGACACTGCTTAGTTTAACGAAAAACCACATTTTTACACTAAAAGTCAATTATGGTACTATTCACTTTACCATTTATTTTGTCCTTATCGTTAAAACTCAAAGTTTTCAAATCATTTTCATTAGTTTTCTTTATAAAAAAAGGGACCTCACCTGTTCTCAAAATAAGGACTTTAGGAGAGTAGTTCAAAGGTTTACTAACTCCTAAGTAGGGATTAAGAATTTTTAATCTTTATTTTGCAAATGATTGTTTATTTTTTCCCTCTCTAATTTGATAACGCTGCTAAAACGCTTAAATATATTGTGTTAATGATGTCCCTTGGAAAACTGGTTTGTTGCTTGGGGACATCCGTAAACTATTTCAGAAAGTTGAGTGTATTAGCTTTGTTCATGTTTATCGGGATGTTAACTTTGTAGCTGATTAAGTAGATACAATAGTAGACCCGGCAGTTTCTGACACGACACGGTGACACGACACGAAAACGACAAGAAAAGAACGGGTTTCGGGTCAACACGATAACTTATCGGGTGACCCATTAAGAACCCGTTAATAACGGGTTCTTAACGGGTATACACGCGGGTAACCCGTTTCGACCCGTTAAGAAAAAATTTATTTTGATAATTTTAAAGTTTAATTACTAAAAGATTTATTATAAAATACAATAGCCATATTAATATATACAATATATTCTATATTAAATATATAGTTTTGTATTATTATTCTATATAAGTTTAAAAAAAAAGTTTTAGTCATTATTTATTTTGATTATGAGAGTTTCTTATTATCATTACTAGGATAAATTTTACTTAATATGTTGTTGTCCAAAATTAAAATAAACTAATATAGTATTTGTATAGGCAAGAACTAAAAAGACATACATACAAGTATGAAAAATGTGAAAGAATATATAAACACTCGTGATTCATCATTATTCCTCCATGAATAGATAATGGTTACACTTACATTATCGTTTAGATTTTTAAAATCCTTCAAACCTTCGTGAATAATGTTTTTTATTTGAGGGCACAATTAATAATAATTATTGTAGAAGTGTAAAAAATGTAAAAAAAAATATACAATCACTCATAGTGACAAACTTTACAACTTTCATGAAGGGGTCAGCTTCGAAATCCAACACTATAATTCATAAACCTTAAATTTATATTTAACCATCGATTGTCATTTACGCTTTATTCTTCTTACTGAATTTCATTTTTTAAATTTTCTTTTTTGAAAACATGATCATATGGCGGATGTAAGAAGATGAACGGTTCAGATCTTTGATATCACGTTTCGATATTTACGGTTAACTGAAATATGAGTCGATGTCATATAGTTTGTAGAAACTTTATAAATATCAAGCAATATTTTCACTAACCGTAAAACTCTGAATATAATATCAACGATCCAAACCGTTCATCTTCCTGCATCCTCTAATAGATCAAGTTTTCAAAAAACAAAATCTGAAAAAACAAAATTTGATGAGAACAATGAAGCGTAAATGTAAACAACAATCAACGGTTAAATTTTGATCTATAATTTATATGATTATAGTGGCGAATTTCGAAGTTAAGCTCTTCATGAAAGTTGTAAAGCTTGTCATTACGAGCATTTATATATTTTTTCTATATTTTTTTACACTTCTACATTAATTAAAAAATTATTAAAGACTTAAGGTAAGTGAAAATATACTTAAAGGAAAAATGCGTTTTTATGTTTTGGATGTAACAATATGGTATGTGTATACTTATTTAGTATTATGTTTTTCATTTGATTATTTATTGGTTTAAAATATATTTTTCTTAACGGGTAACGGGTCGATTCATATTACCTGTTAATATTATCGGGTCGATTTCGGATCGGGTCATTTTACCCGTTTATTTTAACGGATGTTACACGACACGACCCGTTAAGATATTGGGTATGACACGAAAACGACACGAACAAGGAAAACGCTACACGAATGCCAGGTCTAGACAATAGGGCACTCTATTCCTTCATTTTGTATTTAGCTTCATTTTGTCCCTTGTAGTGTAAGGAATGTCGTACGCTTTATTGTACTGGTTGCTCAATGGGCTTTAGGGTTTATCGAGGTAAACCTAGATAAGGTATTGTATAATTTGACTAAGACGCCACATTGCCCGTGAACTCATTCTATGTATTATCCTCCTATTAAACATGTACCAATTAGACTCCAGAATAATTCTAAGATGAAAAATAAAATTTAAAGTGTTGGTAAACAATTAGGTTGGATTGACAAAATTTTAGGTTAACATAAAAGTGCTACAAGGTTAACAAAGGACACTAGGTACTTTTTGCTAACTCCCAAAGGGTATGTTTGATTGGCTTTGCTAACTTTCATTGTAGTAGACTGGATTACATATTAGAGTATGCATGTGTTTGTTAAATACATGATTAAGTTTAATGGATAAAACAGGACTCCCCTCGACTAAATCTCTCACTAGGAGGTCTTAGCAAGTACCCCCAAAATGCATCGGACTGTTAAGCCCGTCTGCTTTGCTTGGCCTTAGACTCGTCTAATCTGCTTTGTATCGTCTTCATGGCCGTCTAACAAGTAGAAGACATACCTGCATCTTCAAGGCCAAGAACCTTGGCAATTTCCCAACCCGATCATTTTCGTTCGTGGAATAGTTGGAAGAGCCTCGCTGCAGCGATACAAGCAAAGAGGAAGTCGTACTGTCAAAATCACTACGATGAGTTCAGAAACAATGCTATGAATAAGAAAATCAAGACGGGAAAATCACATCCAAATTTTAAATATTTTTCTTCTGAAATATTCAAAATTTTCTTGGAATCAACAAGATTGAGGATTTTGGATTATGCATTTTGCAGGAATGATTAAATGGGAGAAAAAGAGCTAGGGGTGAGAAAAAAGGAAGAAAATAATAGGTGTCTCGAGAGTGTGTGAAGAGTTTTCTATAAAAAAGAAAAGGTAGATTAATAATAAGAATAATGCTAAGGAGACTATATTCTTAATGTATTAATTAGATATTATATTAAAGTGTACGTTTGTAAAGGGAATTGTTTTGGCACTTCAAAAATCTCATTTGGCATTCCAAACTTTCTATAATTATAAAGAAAAATACACTTGTGAGAAGTGTAGATTGAGATTTTTTGAGTGTTAATAACAGTTCCCCTTGTAAATCATACATAGATTTGATTACTAGGTATTCTTTCTCTATGAGGATTGTATTTCCTTGGGGGACAATGATTCTTCTCTTCTTTGCTACTATAAATAAAGGCACTCCGTATGAGAATAACACACCATCGTAACATCTCATATTTTCTCCACTCTCTGCAACACCCCCTTTCTCTCCTTGTCAGATAAATTGGCTACAACAATATTAGAGTTTTTTAATTATTTTGCTTCCTAGTTCAATACTCCAACAAACACTTCACTAAGTCATTTCATCTAGTCTATTCTAAGTCAATCCGGCTTAGTCTTAAAGCTAATCTAGTCCAAAATAATCAACCTTAGTGTCCATTGAAGATGTTCTATAACGTATAAAATTTGACCAGATTTGAACTCCTCAAAAGCGTGTCCAAGCCTCAATTCTTCATTAAAATAGTTTAAAAAGTGAAAACTAAGGATTGCGGGAATAACTTCATCTTTTGGGAAGGAAGACCGACAAGAGAATATGCAGAGTAAGTCAGAAACAAATCCACAGAAGGATGTGTTAATCTACATGATGGTAACAGATTGGTGGAATATAATCTACTTTCTCTGAGACATCTTTCTAAGCGGATTTCTGCTGCGTTTCAGAGGGTTATATGGACAAGAACAATGATTGGTACCGAAAAGCTCACTCATCAAGCCTCGTAGGCATGCTAAGAATTAACTATTCGGTACTTGGTAATATCAAAGTGACAGATAATAGGATAGACGAAAGAAAATTACGACCACACCATCAAGCGTGACCGATCAATCCTTACAAAATCTTCAAATTAAACAAACACGTCCTATCTATTACTCTACTCTGCAACAAGTAGACAACAGAACAGCGGCTTAACGCTTGCCACCACCACCGCCAAGCTTTGGTCCCTTGGGTGCACCTCCCTTGGGAATGTTGCCCTTGCCTTGAGACTTCTGAGATTTCGTTACTTCTGCCTTCTTGGCCTTCTTTTCATCCTTGGTCTTCTTAATTCTTTCCTTAATTTCACTACAGAACACATCCAGACATTAAATCACATGATGGATCACAAAAGGTTGACATAAAAAAATTGAAGCCAAACAAGACGAATAATAAAGTGAATCAAGGCTACAAGTATAGACAAGAACACAAACCGAAGTGCAGCTTCACGTGCAGCATCACGAACCTCTGGCTTCTCAGTTCTTCTCTTCTGGATAACCTCCAGGGTAGCACCGACAATAGACCTTGAGTAAGGCTTCTTGGTGGCACGTCTCCTCTTCTTCACAGCTTCTTGAGCAATATCCTAATTATGCCAAGATATCATCCGTAATAACACGAGATAAACACAACAGACTGCAAGGCAGCTAGCTACTTCATACAAAAGATTGGCCACTACCAGACAAGTTATAAGAGGCTAAATTTTATCTTCAAAGATTGATTAAAAAAAAAGATGCATGATGAAACAGATTACAAGGCAATATAACTAATGTATGATGAAAACAGATGATCAAAACCAATCAATTTCCCAGAACTTTATAGGCTTTAAATATCTAATGTAACTAATCAGGACATTATTTGATCCACCTGCATTGTTTGGAATGGAGTACTGGAATCTAAGATTTTATATATCATATGAAAAACGAAGTCTACCTTTTTGTGTTGCTTCCTGTACATGGCTGTCCAGGTAAGCTTTGATGGCTTCAGCTTGTTGTGGAAGTACCTTTTGCATTTGGAGTTGGCAAAAAGGAACACCTGAAAGACCACCACAGCTTATAACAAGAGAGACAAAAACAATATTTTTCGAATGATACTTTAAATAGGGTAATGCTAGGTAGATCAAATTTTCAAACCAAATTTGCAAACCAAATGATGTGTCACCAATAGGAAATAAGCATGTTAACAACACTTGAGTGATAATCCAATCATCAACAACCACATCATTTGGTTTACAAAATTTGGTTTAAAAATTTGATCTCCCTAGCATTATTCCTTTCAATATATAATCTGATACAAAGTAAAATAACCTCAGGTTTAAGGAATGCTTACCTGAGAATCAGAACGAATAAATCTGATGCCTTTTCCTGGGTATATCTTGTCGCCGCTGAAACGGCATAGTTCCGTCCTGACAAGACAAAACCAATTGATTTTATAAGCCACAATAGGAATATTAATGGCCAGAAGTGGTAAATCAACATGATTAAGCCTAACAAACAGAACCACAAAAGTAAGGTCAAGAAATGGAGAAGGAAACCAAGCCTAAAAACCCAAACCATTCACATTCATCAACCTCCCATTAAATTTCCACACAACTACCACATTTGATTATCACCGAACACGCAAAGAAACATCATTGATAGAAAATACAACAAGTACACACCTCTGCTTACAAACGCTGATCAACAACAGACTTACCCATACGAACACCTCACAACACATTCCAATAACAAAAAACCCATACATTTCCCCGAGATTGGAAAATATAATTACCACATTCCGCGATCCAGATTTCAAAAACTTAATACCAAAACACCAACAAGTTGAAAACTCACTGGATTTAGTGCTACATGTAACCTATGTGAACCATGAAATGGCATTCACTTCAACAACATTTCCATAATTTCACACAAACAGTTAGCTAAAAGCATAAACTTTTACACAGATACATACAGCCAAAACCCATCACTTATTCGTTGGGTTTCGTCAACTGTTTCTAGCAAATATTTCACTGATATTCACATTCAACAAAAACAAAAAACACTTTTCACCCAGGAAAGCAAAAGCACGGACAAATCGGAGCATGTAAACAGCTTATTGCAAAATTAGAATCCAAAATCTAAATGGGAAAATAAATAATAAGCATCCAAATTCAACATCAACAACAACAGAGAGGATTCTCAATCGGTGATTGTGTGAGGAAAAATTTAAGAACGGCAAATGAAACCATTTCGATATCAGATCTCGACGAGAGAGAGAGAGAGAGAGAGAGAGAGAGAGAGTGAGAGAGTGAGAGGGAAGACATACTTGAGAACCATGGCTGCTGCCTCCTGCTGGTGGTGGTTGTTAAAGTACCGGAAACCCTAGAAGCAGATTTGCTTACAACGCGGCTATGTATACCAGCCTTCTTAATAAATAACCCTACTATCTCGCCAAAACCACGAAATTGCCACTAACACTGGGCCGGCGTATTTTGTTGTCTATTTCGGCCCAAGACTACTACCGGATTTCTTTGGGGGTTTGTATGGCCCATTGCTCCGCTCTTCCTTATTCTCTCATGCTTACTTTTCTTTATAGTCTAGTGATGTTATCACAAGTTTGCTTCACATAAGGCAAAGAACGTATTGTAATTGTGTTATGTTTGATACCTAGTTAGTGATTTGACCCCTTATGTGGTGTAACCAAGTACATCATCTCTTGGAGTAGAGTATTATTGTATCAAAAAAATGTTTAGCTTTTGAGCCAAATTTGTTCTGGAGTCCATGTGGTGAGACCCTATTTCAAATCAGCCCATGTGTTAAAAGAAAAAATTGTTAATAATAACCATATGGTGAAGTTTGTTATCAATCATAGTCCAAATCAAATTTTTCATCAAAATCTTGTGCATAAGCAGGGGCAAAAAAGCCATTTCAGTACTTTTTTTTTTCTATTAACAACAAATTTGAAAAAGAAAAAAGAAAAGAAACCGTCCCCCACCCTGCCTTAGTTGCAAATACTGAGATTTGCCATTGAATCCTAACAAATTACTTTTTCATGCCTTTGTCATGGATGTACAAGAAAACCAAGCTATTTAACCCTTTCTCTACGTTTCTCTAGCCCCCCCCCCCCCCCCAAAAAAACACCCCCACCTTCTCTTTTTCTCAAATAACACCAAACTCATTTCCCATATAACACCAAAATCCAAGTTTGCATGATAATTGATTTCTAATTCAGATAGAGAACCTAATGAAACAAGCTCGCCACATGTAGAATATGAATCTATGATTTTATGGATCTTGGTATCTTATCTTAGGGTGCGAAAGTGGCATGCCAAATGAAGGCAACGCGGGAGTCGGAAATGACATTGTGGAGAAATTTTTCCATGTGACTAGAACACGCACCTTAGCATTACAGGTGATGTTCCCCACTAATAACTTGTTGACACCTATATTCTTATAACATAAATACAATTAATTAAAAAAAAATTAAACCGACTCCCTGTATTCCCAGTCTTCAAATAGCTTCCCACACTCTTCTTCTCCTATGCCTCCAGAGACCTGCATCGTCCACCCCACCCCCACTCATCCCTCCCTTCCGTGTTCTTTCTGAGTGGACACAAGGGATGCCGAAACACAGATCTTAAATCGGAGGCGGAAAATCTGGGTTGATGGGGGTGGGTGGTTTCTAATAAGGTGGGGGAGAACGAGAGAGAATGGGGGAAAGAAAAAGAGGAAGAGAGAATATATGGAGTGTCGCCGGTGGAATTACAGAGCGGCGGGTGGGTGGTCGGCATAAAAGGGGGTAGTCGGAGAGTTTTCTAACTTCTTTCTCTTTGAACTATAGGGGTATATTAGGAATTTTGTTTATTAATGCCTATCATAAATATCAAAACATGGCAATTTTTTATTTCGATAATGAAATAGGCGCGTGTTAAAGTTGTATTGGTTGGGAACTCCAAGTAAGCTAATGTGCCGGTCATCTGGAAATTTTTTTTGACACTGTGTGTGTTTTTCTCTTTAGTTTATAAAGAATTTTAAAATAAATTTATGCGGTGCTTTATGATTGCTTGATGCAATCGATAGAAACGAAATGACACCTTTGCCCTTATATTTGACAGAAATTTGAGAAATTTTTTAATTTAGATTACGATTGCTAATAAGCTTCATCACAGGGTTACAATTAACAGCTTTTTTACC
Source organism: Malus fusca (assembly GCA_035220775.1). NCBI lineage: Eukaryota > Viridiplantae > Streptophyta > Magnoliopsida > Rosales > Rosaceae > Malus > Malus fusca. The sequence goes on from CM069072.1 coordinate 16,036,175, forward strand.
ACAGAGTCAATTTAAAAATAAGGTCTCACCACAGGGACCACGAAAAAAAATTTGGCCTAGATTCTATAATGTCCTTTGTAACTCGACTCCAATCTTGCTTTCCCCTCAAAGTTCAAATTTCACCAATTAACCACCTAGGATTCAATTTTCGTTTCCCTTTATCTGAATTCTGTCAATTTCGTCAAAAATGTGTCAAATTGCTTATGTAGCAAAAAAAATTGCTTATGCAAGAACACAAGTAGGACCCATCACTTCAAGAATAAAAGAAGCCTATGCTCCATTTAACCTAGAGTGTCATAGATTATGGACTAAACTAGTTTGATGCCTTTGGACATGGTATCAGGGATTAAAGCTTTTTATTTATTTTTTTCATACAACGATATACTTATACTAAGAGGTGAGGGAATAAATTAGTTATCCACGAGACTCGAACTTAAGATCTCTTATTTACAAATGGAGAGCAATACCCCTAGACGTAGTACATAGTGACAGTGATTAAAGTATGTTAAATTATATTAAGAATGAAAAAGGATAACATCAGTAACATGCAATGTCTGTCATCACATATGATAAAAAAGGTCGAATTCATTAAGAAATTTTTGTGCCCATTTGATATTTGATTTGGATTCAATTTTTTTAACTCAAAAAAAAGTTTTGAGTCACAAGCTTAAAATTATTGTTCTCTTTGTAGGGCCTAAATGTTCGGCCCTTTCTTCGCTTTGGAAGAGCATGTAGAACCAGATATCGAAGCCGAACATGAACCGTCCTATACCGAGTTCAGTCAATTCGATATTTTCTAGTATTGTAGAATTTTTCAGGTCGACGGGCTGAGGGCCCACTCCAACAACACATATATTGTCCCCACTTTACCACCTGCACAATCCTCAAGTGTGGGGTTTTATCACAAAAGGCATCGGTGTTAGTTAGAGTCGGGTAATTCTATTTAAAGTACTATTTCTCCTTCCCTCTGTCCGATGTGGGACAATTGGTTTTAACACTCCCCCACACGTGAGACCCCATTTTATGCATCACACGTGGAGATCCACACATCGATAACCACGTAAAGCCATGGCGGGGCTCACTGATTGCGCGGGGCCAAATGGGGACCCACCTAATCATGTGGCATCTTTGGCCTACGTGGAGCCATGTCAGGACTCACCCATCGCACGGGGCCAAACGAGGACCCACCCAATCACGTGGCAGTATGGGCCCATCCCCTAACTCTGATACCATGTAGAATTTTTCAGGTCGACGAGTTGAGGGCCCACTCCAACAACACCGATAATGTCCCCACTTTACCACCTACACAATCCTCAGGTGTGGGGTTTTATCACAAAATGCCTCGGTGTTAGTTAGAGTGGGGTAATTCTATTTAAAGTAATTTTTCTCCTTCCTTCTGTCCAATGTGGGACAATTGGTTTCAACAGGTATTTTATCGATTTCGATACAAAACAAAATCGACTAAGTATTTAACAATACGATATCTGTTTTGAGTTTTCAAAACCCAAGAAAATGGTATTGAGCCGAATAAGGCAAATGCCTGGAAGAAGATATAAGAATCAGTATACGTATTGTATAGCAGTGGCAACAGAAGACGGTGATAAATTATATATATACTAAAATCCAGTGGGAAAATCATTGTTCATTAACAGTGCCCAAATGGTTTTTCCCCTGATCTAACACACGATTTTTTGGCTTTTTAAAGATGCTACATGAATTGGCGATTTTTGCCCATGTCGCACGTGTTGTCCGCGTGTATATCGTTTATGGTGGGGAAGGTGCTCGAACCCTCTTTCATTTTCTTTCATCGCTTTTCTCTTTCGCTTGCTCTCTGTTTCTCTTCTTTTCTCCTTGTTCAATTTTTCATGTTTCCTTGCTTATCTCTTCGTGTTTATCATTTGCCGTCTGAAGAGGTTGTTTTTCCGGTTGATTGGGCTGTTTCAGGTGGTTTCTCTACTTTATTCTTTTTGTCTTTTCTTTGATTAGGAAGAAAATTTGCAGATCGATTGATGTAAAATTAAAATCTTTGTGCTTTCTATCGGTTGTTTCCTAACTTTTTTCGTGTTTTTAACGTCATTGTTTAATTTGATTGTGTTGTTTGTTTCGAGAAACGTTAGTCTGTCAATTTTAGGATTTATGTGTGCAATCTTGGGAACTCTTTTCGATTAAGGTGTGTGCGTTTTTTATTTGGAATGTTTTCTGTTTTTTTTTTCCAACATAACCGGTCCCTAATTTTACGATTTCGTTAATTTTAAAAGAGTGAACTGATGAAAATGCCCCTAGAGGCGAGATTGTTGACTTTCATTGACCACCATTTTGTGACATGTATGAGCTATTATTTTACTTTATTTTCGAAGTACTCGACAATACGAACGCATAGGCGCAAGCGGAATCAAATCGGAGTTACGGTTAAAATTTTATGGAAATACACATGTGAGGGTACTTTAGTAATTTAGTATTTTTGAATTTTGGTCCTTGATTATTTTAATATTTTCTGGTGGGATATTTTATTATCTTAATAAATTTCTGGCTGTGGGACCCACACCCACACCAAACTCTCCACTATTCTCCTGCCATGTGTCTTCATTCCATCTCTCTAGACTCTCGAACACTCTCCGTCTCTCACCTAATTTCAACGCTCCGAGTCCGTTTAGCTTCAAATCTTAACCATTTTTCACATTAAACCTACCAAAATGAAGCTTAAGAGGAGAGGAATGGAATTATACCAGCATTTGGTCCTGTCGTGGCTAAAAAATGGCCGAAAAAGGCCTGCAACATCCCACTGGTTCGCCGAAATCTGGGAATGTCTCCTTGTCGTCTCAGTGTAGTTCCACTTTCCAAAATACATAAACATGATCAATAACAAACCACTAGAATGCAAGGAGAGGGGTTTATAATGTCCCAAGGCTTACCTAAGCTGTGAATGGCAAGATTCATCGAAGAAGATGATGGTGGTCACGATGCCACTGCACAGTGAGGTAAAGGAGGGAATTTGGGAGAGGTTTCCTTCATTTCTGGGTTCCTAGAACTTACAGAAAGGGTTTGTGACCAAGGTGCTGTGGTTGGGGAACTCATCGGTGATCTTGTGCAATGAGCACAAAGAGAAAGAGCCTGGTGTTTAAGACGAGGAGGAAAAGGGGATGTGTATGGCGAAGTGGTGGTCGTTGGTGGCCGTGGACTTCGCCGGAGTGGCAAGTTGTGTGGGTCTTGATGTCTGCAATTGCATAGGAAGGAAGTGGAGAGAGCAAGAGAGTTAGGTGAAAGACGGAGAGGGTTTGAGAGTCCAGAGAGATGGGAAGAAAGACACGTGGCAAGAAAAGAGTGGAGAGTTTAGTGTGGGTGTGGGTCCCACAACTAGAAAAATTGTTAAAATAATAAATATCCCACCATGAAATATTAAAATAATCAAGGACCAAAATTCAAAAATACAAAATTACTAAAGTACCCTCACTTCCGTATTTCCATAAAATTTTAGCTGTAACTTCGATTTCGATTCCGCTTACGCCTACGCGTTGATACCATCTAGTACTTCAAAAATAAGGTAAAATAATAGTTCATACGTGTCATGAAATGATTGTCAATGAAAGTCAATAATCTCGCCTCTAGGGGCATTTTCGTCAATTCGTACTTTTAAAAATAATAAAATCGTAAAATTAGGGACGGGTTGTTACATGTAGGGCTAGGCACGGGCCGGGCCGGGCCCAATTTTGAAGGGACCAGACCGGACCCGGGTTTAAAAGAAACGGGTCAGACCGGGCCAGGCACAACAAATTTTAAAACAGAAACCGGACCTAACCCGACCTGTTTGAAACGGGCCGATTCGGGTCGGGTCCACGGGTCCTTTTTTTTTTTTTTTTTTTCCTTTCCTTCTTCTTCTTTAGTTCTCTTGATCGTTCCAGCTTCCAGGAGATGTCGGATCATGGCAAGTTGGCAACAAGAATGCAAGCATCTGAAGAATGGAATCACAGAAAGATTGGGGATTCTCCCATTTACCCTTTCAATCCCTACACAAATATTAAGGATTCTCCCCCAATCTCAAAACCCTCAATCCTAAAAATGGAATCACAGAAGAACGAAGAAGATGAGCCGACGAGATCAAGCTCAGATCCTTCGTGTTGCCAACGAGATCGAGACCTAGGTTCTCTGAGCCTGGGATGTCGTTGAAGAGGAGAATCAAGAGATGGGTGGTGCGACAGCGGCGGCGGTTCTAAGGTTGATGTCGTCGAGGTCGAGGAGAGAAAATTAGCAGCTTTTGAACAATCGAGAGATGGGTTCTGGGACCTGGGTTCTCTGAGTTTGGTTGGTGTAAAACTGAACTTTTTGTGTTTTGCCGTCTGTGTTTTGCTAATTTTTTCTGGTTTGTGTACGGTCGTTTGATCTGGTTTGGTTTTTCATTTTAGGAAACACTGTTACACGAGTTTGGCAATTTTTATGTGGAGGCTTGCAAGCCCTCTGTCATTAAGGTACATAGGTTCTTTCTTTTAAGTATTTTATTATGCTTTGTTTCATCTGTGTGTTATTGTTTGATTTGATTATGTATTTCGTGCTAGAAATTTTTGTTCTTTTGAATTTATAGTTTTTATTACAAGCTTCAAAGCCTTTTTTAATTACAGTAAATTGTTTGTATTTTTTGCTCTGAAATTTTTGGTTCGATCAAATTTATAAACTTTTTTAGATTATACTAGGGTGCATGGTGTACGTGTGTATTGCCTAACAATCATTAAGAACCATTATCAATTCTGTGTTATGGGTTTTCTCTTTGTTTCTGTCAATTTACATTAACTTTTTATTTTATAAAACAGTTTTTAGATTTGATTTCAGTGTTGGTAGCTCCAATTCAAATAATTTATAGATAAACATATTTACATTTTCCTAACCGTTTTCTCAGATTAAAATAATTTTGGACATCTTTACTCTAAATTTTTATAAATGCTCTATGTTGGTGATTGAGTTTAGTGTTTTGTTATTTTTAATTGCATTATAAACTTGAGTGGTCTCTACATTATAGTTTTTGAGTTCTGCTATACAGTGGTTAGAAAATGAGATGAGTTTCGTGAATAAAATTTCTGTATTCTGGGTTTTCCCATTGTTTGAACAACCCTGTTGTACAATAATTGGCAATGCAACTCTTCCCTTTGTGATTGCATTGTCCATCGCTACCAGATTTTAAATGGTCGGAATGGAGTTTTTTTTTTTTTTTTTTTTTCTAATTTTTTTTTATTCAATTTATTTTTCCCAACGGGTACTCATGACTTTGTTTTTCTATTTAGATAATAATGTATTACAGTTGGTAAAAGTTTAGTTGCCTTTGTAAAAACGCTAACAACCATGACATTTTTTTAGTCTTTTTTTCTCCTTTTTTATTTCCGCCTTTGTTAATCAATCGTATATTAATGAAACAAAGCAAAGCATAACACACAGATAAGTGGTTATTTTGTTTTTGTAGTGCCTAGTTTGCTAATAGTTCATTCTTTTCTTAATTTGTTATGTGAGTGTTTGTTTTTAATCTCTCTATCAAAGTTGTGCTCACACGATTGAATGTAATTGTTTCAACGCAATGATAAGTGGTTATTTTGTTTTTGTAGTGCCTAGTTTGTTGTATTGTTGCATTTTCACCTCTGTTTTCATTGCGAATCTAAATTTGTTAAAAGGTGTGTAATTTGCGCTTTAAAATTTGAAATTTCATGCTCTTAGTTTGTGTTTATTTTCTAAATTTGTTAAAAGATGTGTAATTTGTGCTTTAAAACTTTGTTGTATTGTTGCATTTTCACCTCTGTTTTTTAAAAGTTCTATTGACTCAGCTTTTAAAAAAAAAAAAAAAAAAAAGGGAAAACCAAAGGTATTTAAAAACCTATATACATCATGTCCTTTCGTATTTGTATATGATGTACGATTTTAAATTCAGATTCAATTTTCTAATTATTTTTAATTGTATTCATGCTATGTTTTGTATTTAGTTGATTGAGAATGTAATTATCAAATTGAATTACATATTCCAATACAATAATGAGTAGTTGCTTGGTTTTGTATAAATTCATCGGGCTGTGGTTTCAAAGTTTGACATCTTTCGAGGTAATCAGTTTAAACTTTTCAAATGCTAGCTTTAAATTTTTAATATACTTTATTACTGTAATTTGGTTTTTAATACATCATAAAATTTTGTTTTGTTTTGATTTTTTTTTAAATTGAATTTTTTTTTTTTTTTTGCTATCTTATCAAAGATTTATGTTGCGTTGGTTTTTAGTCGCTATTGTATGTGATGTATGTTTATTTGAAATTTGTGCTATATGTTTCTTGACACTTTATTTTCCTCTCTATTTCTCTTGCAATAATACTGTTTGCAGTAATGCTTTTTAAAATTATTCTAAAAATTTGCTTTTGTTATGTCAAAAAGATCTATAAATGCTCTAACAAATAATGTTGTCGAGTAGAAAAAAAAAATTTGTTCATGCTCAGTCTTAGGTCTTACCTAAAGATAACCATCAGTGTAAAAGAGTGTGTAGAACAAGTTGTTTAGATAATCGTATCCGCAATGTCTTATCCAATAGTGATGTGTTGGTTAGTCAAAATTCATCCACTGATTACCAATGTTGTACTAGTATGTCTTTTGCCAATCAAAATGTTGTTCAAAATGTTGATCATAGGAATTCTGACGCTTCAGATCGTCTAAACTCAGTTCAAAAATTTTTTGCTTAGCTGATAAAAAGGGAAAAAACATTGTTAATACACTGGATCAATCAACAAATAGTTTTGAAAAAACCTTTGATGGCCATAATAGAAATTTTATAAGTAAGGATCAAGTGTTTTTTTCAAAGAAACAGATAAGGTAATTTTTTAATTTATATATTAATTTATTATAAATTTTCCTTTGCAATATATGGACTTAGGAGATAAAAATTTCAAATGCACTCATTGTCATTCTTACTTTTGGTTAAAAGAGTCTCTCAAACAAAAGTAAAAAAATAAATAAATAAATAAGAGCCCATTTTTAGTCTTTGTTGCCAACAAGGAAAAATTAAATTTCCAAATCCAAAACCAACACCACCTTTTTTGGATTACTTACTTGATCCAACCAAAGGTAAAAAAAATGTTTATCTTTTCGAGAAAATATCAGAGCTTACAACTCCATGTTCTCTTTTACTTCAATGGGAGTAAAAGTTGATCACTCAATTAACAATGGATCAAGTCCTTATATTTTCAAAATTAGTGGTCAAATTTGTCATTTAATGGGTCCTCTTTTGCATTCTGATAATAAGTCTCCAAAATTTGCTCAATTATATGTCTATGATACATATAATGAGGTAGAAAACCGTCTCAAAGCTTTTTAGTACTGACGGAAAAAATGAAAGGCTTGATCCAACAATTGTAGAGGGGTTTGATCAAAATGCTTGATGACTCAAATGGATTAGTCAAACTCTTTCGAACAGCTAGAGATAAATTTGAAAATGATGGGCTCTCTTCTTTGAGAATGACATTATTAGGAAGACAAGTAAATGCTGGTAAAGAATATGAACAATCAACAAGTGATGAAATAGTTGGTTTGATAGTTGGAGACATAGGACTCTTTGATTCTAATAGAGATATTATTATAGAGTCTAAAAGTAAATATTTAAAACGTGTTACAAAATTGAATCCTAAATTTATGTCTCTGCAATATCCTATTCTTTTTCCATATGATGAGGATGGATATAGACCAGATTTAAAATGTAATGAAAATTATAAAGGTCACAAAACAAAGAGACAAATAGTACCTATGAGAGCTTTCATTGCTTATCAAATTCAAAAGTGAGAACAGCCATTAACTACGTTGTTAAAAGGAGGTAAACTTTTCCAACAATATTTAGTATATTCTTTTGAAACACTGATCGGATCATATTTATATATATTTTTACTTCGAATTCACTCGTCTTTTCTTAGTTATTTCCTCATATTTTTGAGTTATTTACTTTATTTTTGTGTTTTATCGAATTTATCTAGCTAAGAAAATAAAATTAGCACAAGTGAGATTTTAAGTGATAAAATCGTCAAAACTGTCTTGCCCACTATTTTTGGTTAATAAAAATAAGATAGTATTATAAATATATATATATATATATATATATATTTATGATGCTAATTGAGTGGGGTTTTTGGCAGAAAGCAACGCGTGGGAGACAAAAAGAAGTGAAGGCAGCTGGCTTGGGAACGAAAAGGGAATGAAGGAAATAGAATATAAGAGGACTGACGTGTTGCTAGTGTGAGGGCGAGAGAAGTCAGCAATTGGGGAATAACGCTGCCCTTTGGCAGCGAGGTCAGAGAGAAGAAGTCAGAAAAAAATAAAACAAAGGGCTGCTTTGGCAGCCACAGAGGTCTCGGAATTGGGGGGGTTGCAGCCAAGAGGAGGGAGAAATAACAAGGCAGCTGCCTTGTGAGGTTTGGGGTGGATTGAAGAGAGAGGCAGTGCAGCGCAGCAGCGAGGTCAGTTGACGCGAGGAGCTGGCAGCTTGGACGAGAAGCAAAGGACGGAAGGTCGAGAGCTGCTTTGGCAGCTTGGAGTGAGCCGAGGAGCAGGCTTGAGGCAGCTGGGCAGCGAACTGGAACTTTGGCAGCAACTGACGGAGAGCCGAGAGCCGCTTGGCAGCGAGAGAGCCGAGGGGACATGCAGGAGCAGTGCCTTGAGAGTTGCGGTGCAACAGGAAAGACTGCCAGCAGGCAGCTGGGCAGCGAGTTTTGCGCAGGAAGGCAGCACGGGGGCTGCCCTTGGTGTGGAAAGATGGGTCAGCACGGAGGTCAGCACAGCAGAAGCACAGTGGACAGCAAGCTGCAATCCTTTCTCGGTTAATTCGTTCCAAACTCAAGTTTAATTTCTGTTTTAATTTATAAATAATGTGTAACTAATTTTGTTTGGCTAGAGTTTAATTCAAAACCATGGTTATATTTGTAATTTGAATTGATTACCTTCAGTTGTGATTTAATTTGCTTAACTGCTTGATTGATAACTTATTTTTGTATGTCGATTAAGGATGCATACTTAATTTACATGCATGAATTTGATGCTAGAATATAAGTGAATTTCACCTAATCGTTATGAACTTATATTCACAAGTAGTGAAGGTCGCTTATAAACGATCGCGTTAGGTAAATTCTTGGCATAAGTTTCATGCAATTCATAGTAACAAGTGCCTCGTCAATGCTTATGATTTTCATAAAACTTAATGATTCTTGCTTGTATCTCTATTATGCAATTCATGTAGGGAACTTGTAGGGAATGTTTTGGGTTGTCGTATGCAATCATCCAACCTAATAAAAGTAGGAAAATCTGAAGGTTAATTTAAGCGGACCTAATTAACTTGGGGCGTTGAGAATTTACAATTTATTGAAAGAACAACTGAAAATCAATTTAGGTTGCATATATGTGGCATGTGTGGAGAATAATCCTCTAGCCAGTCCGTCATTTATCATTTTACCTTAATTTTATGTTTTTGTCAATTTTGTAATTTATTTAAGTTTAATTTACTTTTCATCAAAATCAATCCCCCATTTTATTTTAAAGTATTAGATTTATTAGAAATCATTTTAGTTTGTGTTTTCTTAAGTCTTGAGTTATTTTGAGTCTTTTGATTTGTTTTAGATTATTTGTTAGTTTTATTTTGAGTTATTCTATTTAAGTGTTTTGAGTCTAGTTTAGTATTTTAAATTTTGTTTTTACGTTTTTAAATTAATTTTACATTGGGTTAGCATCCCTAGTTAATCCCCGGCCTAGAACGATCCCTACTTACATCATTACTACAACTGTCACAAATAGGGTTTAAATTTGTGCGTCAATTTATTTTCGCACCAAATTTTTGGCGCCGTTGCCGGGGATTAGCAAATTTGCTAATCCTTTTATTTTTGTTTTTGCTTATGTTTATTTGTGTTTGTGTATGTTACTTTTGATATTTGATTTATTTTTCTTTCTTTGAATTGAGGTACAAATGGAGCAAGACCTGGATTCTACTAGCATTCAAGATCTATTGGCACAGCTCACTGCTCAATTAACTCATAATGCCGAACGGACCACAATGCCAAGTGTCCCTACACTTGATGTGCCCTATGGGCAACGATATCAAGGTCCTCAATTTTCTGCAAATGAAGATGTTTGGGGATATCAGGGCCATAACCAATCAAGGGGCAACATGTTTTCCAACGCTTACAATTCGGATTGGAGAGACTACTCAGATTATATGTGGGATGAACCTCAACACTTTCAACAAAGTGGATATTGGCAGCAAGACGAATTCTATTCAAGACCTATGCAGCTACCACAGCATCCCCCACAGCAATTCCAATCAAATCAAAGTATGCCCGTGGATTATAATCAAAAGCTTGATGAATTAATTTTTTTTGGTGCAGGGCTCACAAAACAAAGAACAATTGCCGCCATCGGAAGAGTTCTATCAGTGGCCATATGAACCGTCACATCCACCACAACAATCAACCCAATTCAATTCAGGTACATCCTTGGATAATGATACACTTAATAATTTACTCACCTCTTTGAATCAGGGAGTAGAAAATCAAAACCAGGAGATGCAAGACCGAGACAACAAGATGAATGCATTGGAGAAGCAAGTTGGGCAGATTATGGAGATCATGGCACAGATTCAAGATCAAAGAGAACTCTCCAACTCCACATTTGCAAATTCAAAGGCAGAAATTGAAATCGATGAAGCCATCACTTTGGGAAGTGATATGGAGGATGAAGTTGTTCCAGAACCATCCAAACATGGCCCGGACATGGATGAATTGCCGCTTCAAGAAGAAGATGAGGATGACTACTTGGGCAGTTTAGAAGAATTCTTATCGCAAACTCCTCAAGTCCTTATGCCATCCAACTCAGGTGAGGAGGTTCTAAGTTCATTTCATTCTAACATCGTTCCACCAAATGTCCTTTTTCCTTGCAGGTTTTTAAATCCCAAGGAAGAAGTGAATGAAAAAGACGTTGTGGAAGATATTCCAGAAAATGAGGTGGCCGGAGAATTTGTTGAACTTATCAAAGAGGATGTGCATGAGATAATCGAGCCCAAAGCAGTTGAGTTTGATGACACGGGACAAGCCACAACCATCATAGTAAACCTGGCCAAGTTCAAAGTCCCGGAAACGTTCAAAGACGTGGTGTTTATAATTGAGTTTGAATGTGACTGTAAGCCATCTTCTCCATTTTTTATTTTAATTTATACTAACTTGTTTTTAATTTTGATGATTCAGGCACCGTCATTAGAACTTAGACCGTTGTCGGATCATTTCAAGTACCACCGTCCGTTCAATGATAAGCCCATGCATTTGAATAATGAAGGGAGGCCTAGGAATCACCCACAATCAGATTTGCATTCCTAATCCCTTCTCTTTACTGAATTTATTTTACTTTGTTTAGTTCTTTCATTGTTTGTTTGCTCTTGTGTGAATTTATTTTACGTTGATTTTTTTTTTTTTTATTTTACGTTGATTTTATTTTGTTGTGTTTATTTAGTAGTGATTTTTGTTTAGGAGATTAAACTTAGTTTTTTTTTTTACTTTGATTTACTTATTTTTACATTTATATAAAATAAAAATAAAAAAAAATAAATAAAAAAAAAAAAAAACTTAAAAACATAAACATTCATATAAATAAAAATAAAAAAATAAAAAAAAAATAAAATAAAAAAAAAAAATAAAAAAAATAAAAAAACTTAATTGCATAAATATTTTACAATAACTTGTAAATTAATCTCGTTCATTGGTCGTTGGTTGGTGGTGCCTCGGAGATCGACGGAGCCCCAGAAAGACGAAGCGCCAGAGTTGGATCATTCGGAGCATCAATACTTGGTGCTGCTCCCGAGGACGAAGGCAACACAAACCTCGGGAGTAACGCCATAAACCGTTGATGATCACTCTGAATCCGCACTTCGGACTCCTGCATCTGATCCAGCTTCCTCTTCATGCTGGTTGAGTAATTGGTTGCAAGCATGTGCAAATCCCTGTTCTCATGCCTAAGCACTCTGACCTCCTGCCGAAGACTAGCCACTTCAGCCATCAACGATTCCACCTGACGGGTTCGTGCAAGAAGGCGCTGGCCCATGTTTGATACGGAGCCTGCGCATCGGACGCTGTAGGCCATAGAGTCCTGAACAGCCAGTTCGTCGGACCGCCTGGAAAGTATCCTAGTGTCTCTAGGAGTGAGCAGATTTCTGGCCACCACCGATGCGGTTGTTTCGTTCATCATCATGGAATCCCCAACTGTAAGAGGACCATTTGGGGATATGAAGGATGGCTGCCAAATGTTGGTTGGAGAAGATATATCACTATCTTCCCCAACATTCAAGTTAAGGCGACGGTCAGAAGGGCAAGACATTTTCTGAAGGTGTTGAGAATGAAGAGTCGGAATGATCAAGATAAAAAGAAGTGAAGGAGGAAGTGTTTGCAGGAGGGAGTGTTTACAGGGGAGCTTAAGTTTGTTGTGGAACAAAAATGAGCGTTCTTATAAGAAGAAGAAATCGTTGAGGCATCACTCAGCAGTCGAAGAGGCGCCCTCTCGCAAATCGAAGAGCCGGGCTCCTTTCTCAAAAGCCGGATTCTTTTCTCAAAAGCGTCGTCGCCGTTCTCAAAAGTCGGACGCCGTTCTCAAAAGTAGGGCGCCTTTCTCAAAAGCCGGAGCAGTCAGGAATCACGAGGCGAGCCGCTCCCTGATTTGTCCAGACGTGTCACATGCAATTCCTTTCTCAAAAGTCGGGATTGCTCAGAAACCACGAGCCGCTCCCTGATTTTTCCAATTTTGTCGTCACTCGTCACGCGCTGTCAGCTTTGCGCAAATTACGGGTGGCTTTTTCAGAAAGCGCGTGACCTGTACTGTTCATCCATCCACCGGCTGCCGACAGGGGTAAAGGAATAGTTTCGGTTGTGAAGAATCATCTATAAACGTCTACCTTCGCCATCCAGCAAAGGCACAACCCCTCTACACTTCTTCATCTCCGAAATTTTTCATCTCCGAAAATGCCTTTCCAACAAACCCTCTCGAGTTTCTCTGTGTTTCTCATTCCCTGGGATACCTTTACAAATAAGACATCTAGAGCTAGAGTATTTCATATCATGAAGGTTGAAAGCAAGAGTATCTCATATCACGCTTTCTCCCTGTCCTTGTCCTTGTCTTTGTGGCAAGGAGAAAGCGGGCAATCAGCCAGCACTCGGTGTCAATCTTCCAATCTAAGAACCGACTGCCTGGAAATCCTTCCTGATTGCTTACCTAGCATTGTTCTCGAGTGCTCTTCATCAACCACTGATGTACTTCCGAAGAAGTCGCCACATCTGCCTGGAGAACAGAGAAGGCAAGTGAAAATGTTACTTGAAGCATGTGGAGACAAGGTGCTGCTTCATCTTCAAGATCAAGTCTCATTTTCCTTGCTAAGAAGTTCCCCAGCCCAGTTCAAGCATACACCTGTGGAACGATACTTCTTCAAAAGCAAAAGTATCCCATATCATCAGAGTCAGAGGCAAAGATTTCTCATGGCATGCTTTTCCTTTACCCTTGCTCTTGGCTACGGGGCAAGGTGAAAGAAAGGAAATCGGTCGACACTTGGACAGATTGAACAAAGAAGCAGACCACCACCTATTCCTCGTGCCTACCTGCCATGCAGAAGAACAAAAAGAGAAGAATGTAGCCTGCAGACTAAATCAACCCGGCAGAAGGAGTCTGAGTTGAAACCAAGAGCTCGAGAAGCTTCAACAACACCACCAATCAAGTCTCATTTTCCTTGCTAAGAAGTTCCTGAGGCCAGTTCAAGTTCAAAGCTGTGGAAAGTCACCAAACAGGACCAATGATCACTTTTTAGTTTTATTATTATCTTTTATTTTCATTTTCAATTTTTCGTTTGTTTGTTTTTTCTTGCGTGCTTAACTGACTTATTTCTTTTCTTTGCAGGAACTTTTGGTTATTTCCACCCTTGAAGTTGATTGCAAAATTTTAGCTTGGGGGGTCATCACTTGATTTTCTGCAAATTAGGGAAGTTTTCAGTCCTATTGCTTTATTTTGTTTCTTTATATTTATCTTTTTCATTTTTATTTGCATTTTATTATATTTTCTGACATTGGGGACAATGTCTAGTTTAAGTGTGGGGGTAAAGAGTATGAAAAATGACCAAATTGAAAATTTTTGTACCTTCGACTTTGAACTGGTTTCATTTGTTTCCATGTTATTGCTTTGTGTTTTCTTAATTAAGTTGTTGTTTTTAAAAAAAATAAAAAAATAAAAAAATAAAAAAAAATAAAAAAAAAAAAAGAAAAAAGAAAAATCCAAAAATTTAAAAAAAATCCAAAAATATTTCCTTGTTTTCCTTATTGTTTTGAATTAGAATTTTTTTTGTTAGTTTCCCGACCCAATGATATAATTGGATAAAATTTGAACCATGATGATCAAGAACTTAGTTAACATGTGTTGTGTGAAATTCCTAATTCTCGTATTAGTTTGTACATATTTGATCATCTTTGAAAAACTAAACGCACATAGCCCTGTTGATGTGAAACTAAAGCATGATTTAAAGATCCATATGTGAATTTAGTGACCATATACATCCTATGTGAGTTTTTGAGCCTATTGAAAGTGTGTGCATTTTTCATACACTCCTATTTTTTCATGTGTGATGAACTTATGTGAGATACTTCTCTAGAACTTGCATAACGATCTTTCGAAATATTTGTCATTGATTGCAAGAACTTGAAAATGATAGAGGCATTAGGTTTACCACCATGGCCCAAACAACCTTGTTTCCCAAAGAAAAATGATATCATTAGATTGCCAATTTGAGCCGTATTTGTGAGCCTTTTATTTCTTATCACCAGATATGTCTACCCTTATGCCTGAAATAAATATTTTTCCTTACCCTTTCCAAGCGAGCAATGCGAGATTGTCTTATGAGAAATGTTTGTGAAGTACTTTGGAGGGTGTTTGGCAAAAGAATAAGTGTGGGGGTTTTTCATATTTGTTTCTGTTTGAAAAAAAAAAAAAAAAAAAAAAAAAAAAAGAAAAGAAAAGGAAAAGAAAAAGAAAGATTGTATACAAAGAAAATAAAAAGTTTTTAAAGTTTCAGTTTATGGGTGTGGTTGGAGGTGACTTGTAGAATAGCTGGAAATGTTGAGTTCTTATAAATCTAAAGAAAAAATCGCTTGCAATGTAGCTTGGAACTTGTGTTTTTCTATTCTTTCGTTTCAATAACTCTCGCCCTAAGCCTCATTACATCCAATAAAAGTCCTCTTGATTTAAGTTTTGCAATTATGACTGTGGAGAAGTGATCTTTATGCAAGCTTATGGTAGAACTTTCACATTTGTTTCTTTGAGCGAAACACATTAAAACTAAACACATGTGTGATTGAGTGCATATCCTTTAGAAGGTCGCTAGTTTGCATATGGTGTTTTTAAAAATAAAAAATTTTGAAATTGCATTAACATGGCTATCTCACACACTACACTTCAAGGATGTTTCAAAGATTACTGCTAATATTTGAGTAAGGAAAATGAACTTGAATTGCTTATTGGTGTTAGCTATGGTTCTTGATGATTGTGTTCTCAAATGAAATTCTATGAGGGTCATATAGGGGGAAATAATATTTTCATGTTATTACTTTTTCTGTTTTCGTTTGTTTTGCTCGAGGACTAGCAAAAGTTAAGTGTGGGGGTATTTGATCGGATCATATTTATATATATTTTTACTTCGAATTCACTCGTCTTTTCTTAGTTATTTCCTCATATTTTTGAGTTATTTACTTTATTTTTGTGTTTTATCGAATTTATCTAGCTAAGAAAATAAAATTAGCACAAGTGAGATTTTAAGTGATAAAATCGTCAAAACTGTCTTGCCCACTATTTTTGGTTAATAAAAATAAGATAGTATTATAAATATATATATATATATATATATATTTATGATGCTAATTGAGTGGGGTTTTTGGCAGAAAGCAACGCGTGGGAGACAAAAAGAAGTGAAGGCAGCTGGCTTGGGAACGAAAAGGGAATGAAGGAAATAGAATATAAGAGGACTGACGTGTTGCTAGTGTGAGGGCGAGAGAAGTCAGCAATTGGGGAATAACGCTGCCCTTTGGCAGCGAGGTCAGAGAGAAGAAGTCAGAAAAAAATAAAACAAAGGGCTGCTTTGGCAGCCACAGAGGTCTCGGAATTGGGGGGGTTGCAGCCAAGAGGAGGGAGAAATAACAAGGCAGCTGCCTTGTGAGGTTTGGGGTGGATTGAAGAGAGAGGCAGTGCAGCGCAGCAGCGAGGTCAGTTGACGCGAGGAGCTGGCAGCTTGGACGAGAAGCAAAGGACGGAAGGTCGAGAGCTGCTTTGGCAGCTTGGAGTGAGCCGAGGAGCAGGCTTGAGGCAGCTGGGCAGCGAACTGGAACTTTGGCAGCAACTGACGGAGAGCCGAGAGCCGCTTGGCAGCGAGAGAGCCGAGGGGACATGCAGGAGCAGTGCCTTGAGAGTTGCGGTGCAACAGGAAAGACTGCCAGCAGGCAGCTGGGCAGCGAGTTTTGCGCAGGAAGGCAGCACGGGGGCTGCCCTTGGTGTGGAAAGATGGGTCAGCACGGAGGTCAGCACAGCAGAAGCACAGTGGACAGCAAGCTGCAATCCTTTCTCGGTTAATTCGTTCCAAACTCAAGTTTAATTTCTGTTTTAATTTATAAATAATGTGTAACTAATTTTGTTTGGCTAGAGTTTAATTCAAAACCATGGTTATATTTGTAATTTGAATTGATTACCTTCAGTTGTGATTTAATTTGCTTAACTGCTTGATTGATAACTTATTTTTGTATGTCGATTAAGGATGCATACTTAATTTACATGCATGAATTTGATGCTAGAATATAAGTGAATTTCACCTAATCGTTATGAACTTATATTCACAAGTAGTGAAGGTCGCTTATAAACGATCGCGTTAGGTAAATTCTTGGCATAAGTTTCATGCAATTCATAGTAACAAGTGCCTCGTCAATGCTTATGATTTTCATAAAACTTAATGATTCTTGCTTGTATCTCTATTATGCAATTCATGTAGGGAACTTGTAGGGAATGTTTTGGGTTGTCGTATGCAATCATCCAACCTAATAAAAGTAGGAAAATCTGAAGGTTAATTTAAGCGGACCTAATTAACTTGGGGCGTTGAGAATTTACAATTTATTGAAAGAACAACTGAAAATCAATTTAGGTTGCATATATGTGGCATGTGTGGAGAATAATCCTCTAGCCAGTCCGTCATTTATCATTTTACCTTAATTTTATGTTTTTGTCAATTTTGTAATTTATTTAAGTTTAATTTACTTTTCATCAAAATCAATCCCCCATTTTATTTTAAAGTATTAGATTTATTAGAAATCATTTTAGTTTGTGTTTTCTTAAGTCTTGAGTTATTTTGAGTCTTTTGATTTGTTTTAGATTATTTGTTAGTTTTATTTTGAGTTATTCTATTTAAGTGTTTTGAGTCTAGTTTAGTATTTTAAATTTTGTTTTTACGTTTTTAAATTAATTTTACATTGGGTTAGCATCCCTAGTTAATCCCCGGCCTAGAACGATCCCTACTTACATCATTACTACAACTGTCATAAATAGGGTTTAAATTTGTGCGTCAATTTATTTTCGCACCAAACACTTGAAGAAGATAGATTATATTATATCAGGCAAAACAAAAAAAACTTGAAAAGTGAAGTTTATAAAGGAATATATGATGGATTGTTAAGAGGTGATTGTGATGCAAATAATTTAGGCCAAAAGATTGTACCTCTTGCTTCATACACTGGGAGTCCTAGATATATGATTAATAATTATCAAGATGCTATGGCTAGTTGTAGAGAATATAGGCATCCTGATTTGTTCATAACATTGACATGCAATATTAAATGCCCAGAAATCACAAGGGAATTTGAAAACAAACCAGTATTCAAACCCGAAGATAGGCCTGATATCAAATCTAGAGTGTTTAAAATGAAGCTCGATCATATGCTTGATTTCATCAAATTTGGAAACCCTTTTGGAGAAGTTGAAGCAAGTAAGTTCCTGAAACTTATTCTTCAATCATTGCTTTTTTTTTTTTTTTTTAGTTTAGTCATCACGTTGAAATTTATTGTTTTAATTTTTTATCACAAACAAATGTTTGTATGGTTGAGTTTCAAAAAGAGGTTTACCTCATTTTCATATGTTAATATAGCTAAAATCAAACATGAAATGTTTTTCAGCATCTGATATAGACTCCATAATTTCAGCTGAGTTGCGAGATAAAATTGTTCATACACGACTTCATAAAATTGTTAACGAATTTATGATTCATGGTCCATGTGGTCACATTAATCCAAAATTCCCTTGCATGCGAGAAAATAAATGTTTAAAAAAAATTCTCAAAATCATACAAAAGTAAAACAATTTTTTAGACAAATGGTTTTCCTGTCTATAAGCGTCGCGAAGATGACGAAAAATTTGGTATTAAAAAGGGATTAAAAGTTGATAACAGTTTTGTTATTCTTTACAATGCTGAGTTATTATTAAAATACAATGCACATATAAATGTTGAGTTCTGTTGTGATCGATGCTTATTAAATATTTATTCAAATATGTAAAATAAGGGTACAAATAGAACACACTTACTTCTTCAAGAAAAACGATGAGATATTAGCATATCTAAATTGTAGATACATATCGCCCCCTGAAGTTGTTTGAAGAATATTTCAATATTTCATACATCATAGAGAACCTTCTGTTGAACGATTACATGTTCATTTACTGTTTGAACAAAATGTGGTTTTCAACAATGATCAACCATTACAATCAATTGTGAATGAAAAAGCTTTTGAAAACACTATGTTGACAAGTTGGTTTTAAACAATAAAATTTTCGCTGAAGCACATGCACTAACTTATGCACAATTTCCTTCAAATTTTTTGTATAATGCCAAGAAAAAAACTTGGAAACGTAGAAAATATAGAGGGTCAATTGGTAAATAGCATATGTGCATCCTGCATCTGGTGAGTTGTATTATTTAAGAATGCTCTTAAATTTAAAAAAAAAAGGTGCAATGATTTTTTATGACATAGAAACTGTTAGTGGTGTTATACATTCTTCATACAATTCTGCATGTAAATCATTAGGGCTGTTAGGTGATGATAAAGAATGGACTGAAGCTTTATCAAATGTTGTACATACAACATCATCTTTGCAATTGAGACAGTTTTTTGTCACAATTATTTTATTTTGTGATGTCGTAAATTCTTAAAATCATTTTGATAAACATTGGGAAATCATGTATGATGACATTCTGTACAAATTGCGTCAAACTTTTGCAATTCCTGATATGATTATCCACAAAATAAACTAAAAAAATTTGTGTTATTTGAATTAGAGTTACTTTTCAACAATGCATTTTCCTCTTTGAACAAATATCATCTGCCAAAGCTTGATGCTCAAAAAATGTTAAAAATTAAAACTAGGCTTATAAAAGAAGAACTAAACTATGAGTGTCAAGAACTCTACAACAAACATGCAGTTTTAAAGCCACAACTTAATGAAGGTTAGAAACGTATTTATGATTGTGTTATAGATGTTGTAAATGGAAAAAAGTGAGGTCTATTTTTTGTTAATGGCCATGGAGGTACTGGAAAAACTTTTTTATGGGATACAATCACAAGTAAACTTAGATATGAAAATAAAATTGTTTTAACTGTGGCATCATCAGGAATAGCATTGTTATTATTATCTAGTGGCAGAACAACTCATTCTAGGTTTAAAATTCCCTTGGCCTTAACCGATACCTCAATTTGCCCAATAAAAAAAAAAAAAATCTCATCTAGCTAGATTACTTGAAAAAGCAAATTTGATTATATGGGATGAAGTGCCTATAAACCATAAATATTGTTTTGAAGCATTTGATAAATCACTTTAAGACATTTTGTCAAATTCAGAAAACTTAAATAATAATGCTCCATTTTGTGGAAAACTCTTTTGTTAGGTGGTGATATTCGACATATATTACTTGTTATCCTAGCTGGAACCAAAGAAGATATAATAAATGCTTCGATGAATAGCTCTTATCTATGGCCACATTTCAAAAAATTTCGTTTGAAAGAAAATATGAGGTTGTCAAAAACTGCATTGAGTGTTAAAGAAAAAAAAAAAATTTCGTTTGAAAGAAAATATGAGGTTGTCAAAAACTGCATTGAGTGTTAAAGAAAAAAAAAATAAATTCATTTGCAAATTGGATTTTACAAATAGGTGATGGACAGATTAATAACGTGCATAATATCAATAATTCAAACAATAAAAGACACATCTTTCATCGAAATACCTGAAGATTTAATTATTGATTGACATACCCCGATCCGGAATGTCCACTAAGACTCTAAATCGAGCTGTGATGGCCGACACCTGGAAGGTGATGAGGCCATAAAGTGTAGTGATGTGGAAAATGCGTATAAATTTAAACCTAAAGGTGCCTAAATATAAGAGTGCCCTGGTGAGCGGGAATAACTCCATTTCACACGTGATGTCAGAGTATAAGTAAATTACAGCAAGGTAGGATGAGAATTATACCATCAAAGGTAGCCATCTATACTGATGTTTGCCAAGAATCCTCGTTGATACGAAAGTTCAATTGCAAAAACCTGGAGGGGCGAGAAACAAGGGTGAGTGGGCCTAAAAATAAAGTTTTGTAAAAACCTTTTCAAAAACATAATAACCCTTCGCTGTAAAACAACTATAGTTTCCAAAATATACATACTACATATAGTAAGAAAATACTTACTGTAGCCTGCAATATCTCAAGAATTCATTACGCCACAATATCTCGTAAATAAGCGCATGACGACCATAATCACAAAATCTCGCATAAGCAAACATATTATATCGAGTGCTTATCGACACATGTTGAGTTCATGCAGAGGTATTCTGATATGAACAAGACTGGGTGTAATAATAATATACATTATAGTACTACAATCACATGAAGACTGACGCTATGCACATCACATAAGAGTCGGAGTTGCCTATGGCAACCTGTACGACAGGACTGGCACCTACAATGGATCCAAAGTGAGCGTACGGTGCAATGTGCACATACACATGAAAGACTGGCAATGGCCTAGGCAAGTACCAACACCGGTGCAGCAAACAATGAGCATATAACATAAATATAGTCATGCCATAGTAATTCGATAATTCTAGTCAACATAATATCATTCATAGTCGTAAACTTAATTAAGGCATATGGGTAAGCTTACCTGTGCATCCCATATGATTATTTCATAATTTCCCAACTATAAGGCATATGGGTAAGCTTACCAATGCATCTTGTAGGATTATTTCATAATTTCCCAACTATAAGACATTTCTCATAAACGTTAGTCTAATTTAGGCATACGTAGGAAATTCTTTTTCAAATGTATAAATGGAAACTAATAGTCACACACACACACACACACACACACACACACACACACACACACACATACATACTATATAAAAGAAAAGACCCACTCACAGATCATGTCATCGAGTCGAACCCGTTTGAACTAGAATAGCCGAAGTCACCAATAATAATCGTACCTAAGCATAATATTAGGAACCATTAGTAAAACTCCACTAAAACAATTAAATTTGGGAAAACAGAATGCGAATTTGGAATTGGGGCGTCGAAATACGCTAAGGAGGGTCCCCGACAACTTTTACAAAAAGTCAATTGAGACGTCCTGGTGGTCAACTATGTTAAAACTTCGAAATTTCACTAAATAGATGTCAAAAACAGACTCGGGGCGTCAAAATTAGCCTAGGAGGGTTCCGAAATGGGTCTGGGCCGGATTTGGTCCACGAATCTGGGCTTGGGTCGTGGGCCAATAACCCAAAGGTTTGGGCCCGGGTTTTTGGGCTTAAGGCATTTTTTTTCCCTTCTTCTTCTTCGGCCGGTTGCCACTGCAACTGCCTGATTTCTGGGCAGCAAGAACCCAAGCTCCAAACGAGCTCAAAACTCAGCCATTTACGATGAAGTAAAAGTAAAAAAATGAAGTAAGGGCTTGAAATATACCAATAGTAGACGGAGTCGTGGCCGGAGTTAGCCGTAAAACGGCTTGCAACCATACGGGTTTCGTCAGAAAATATGGGGAGTTTTATCCCCAGTTGATTTCTGTGTAAAAGCTACCCAAACTTGCGAGTAAGTTTGAGATCGACCTAGAAATAAAAAACTAAGAGAAAATAGAAGGGTGCGAGTCTTTACCGAGGTCGAGCAGTTGGGTGGTCACCAGATTTATCCCAGGTGTTCTCGTGCAACGAGCACAGGGGGAAGAAAGTGTAGAGAGTTTGAAAGGAGGAGAAAGGGGAAGGTCACAACGAGGCGGTCATCGTTGGTGGTGGAAAATCTCGTCGGAGTCAATGAAAATGGTGGTGGTTTTGGTGTGTTTGCAGAGAGAGAGAAAAAAGAAACGTGAGGGAGTCTGGGCTTTTCTCATTTCGTAAAACTTATGGGGATGGTGAGGTCATGACGATGGTGGTAGTGAAACTCGTCGTTTCGGTGAGGGTGGTGATGGGTGATCGGCTTGCAGAGAAAGAGAGAGAGATGGCCGAGAGAGTTTGAGTGAGGGAGAAACCCACGTGGAAAATAGAGTCGAGAGAGATAGTGTGAGGTGGCAGCCAGAGATAGGTCCATAGGACTGACAGGGAACACGGGTGTAAAGGAAGGAATGTGACGTTGGCCCCCACGTGGCTCACAAAACAACACAAAATATCTTCTAAAATGAAATTACCAACTTACTCTCGATATTCAATGTTTTGTAAGATTATAACCATAACTTCAATTTCGATTTCGCTTGCGCCTACGCGTTCATACCATCAAATACTTCGAGAATACGGTAGAAGAATGAGTCATACATCTTTCTCTAAACAATAGTCAACGGAAGTCAAAATCCTTACCTCTAGGGCATTTTTATAAATTCACATTTTAAAAATTTATAAAATCGTAGAACTAGAGACAGGTTGTCACATTGATTGTTCAACAAATTCTATGCATTCAATTTTTTCTTCCACATATCCCAATTTTGAAAAATTTTATAACAATTTTGCATATTTACGAGAAAGATGAATTATAACACCTCGGAATACAACTGTTACAGATGTAAATAATTATATAATTTATTTATTACCAGGAGAACTACACACATTTTTAAGTTATGATTCTTTGTGCACTTCAAATGGAAATGTTGAAAATGTTGAAATAATGTATCCAACTGAATTTTTAAACAAGCTTGACTTTAACGGATTGCCTGCACATAAATTGGTGTTAAAAGTAGGAATGCCTACATGCTGCTACGAAATTTAAACGAGTCTTGGGTATTATGTAATGGAACTAGATTAGTTGTTACTCAATTGTTTAACAGAGTTATTGAAGCTAAAATCCTAGCTGGCAGCAATATTGGTTACAAAGTTTTTATATCGAGGATTGCTCTAATAGCTACAGAAAACAAGTGGACTTTCATTTTTAAAAGGCGTCAATTTCTAGTTAGATCATGATATGCAATGACAAATAATAAAAGCCAAGGACAATCAATCAAACAAGTTGGCTTATATCTTCCAAAACCAATTTTTACATATGGTCAATTATATGTTGCATTGTCTAGTGTAGCATCAAGAGAATGTTTAATTTTTTTAATAGAAAATGTAGAAAACGATGTTAAAAATTATACGGTAAACTATTGTTTTCAAGTATGTGTTACAAAATTTGGAAGAAAATTCTTAATTTCATTATGTTTTATAATTTCTTTTCCAATATTTTCATGGTAACTAACCATGTTTCATGTTTTATTCAAACTGATTGATCTAAATTTAAACTTTCTTGATTTGTATATCCATTGATTGTTAGAAATTTAGAAATTACTTTTCTATTAAAATTTTCATTCTTCTTTCCACTCTCAAATCATACTTGACAATGTATAACTCATTTACTTTTTTGGTTTCAGGAAATTGTGCTATCAATTTTTTTTCTACCTTCTAACTATGTTGTTGCAGTGACCTTTTCCACAAGGTAAATCATTTTACTTTCTTGCCAAATTCATCAAAAAAAACTTTCTGTTTATTTATGTTTCAAAAAAAAAAAATATTACATATAGCGACATCAATAAATTAGATTTATGTACTTGGTATTCAGGTATCCAACAAACTCTTAAAAGCTTAATTTAGAAACTTGAAAAAAAAAAAGGAAGGAATGTTACTTATTCAATAACCAGACCACTATTTCAACAAATAAGTTGATAAACATATAAACACAAGACTCGTGTGGTACGTGAAATAAATTGACATTTTATTGCATTTCCCTTATTGTTGTTCACCGTCAAAATATATTTTTTACTAACATTTCTCCTATGAGGAATTAGCTTTATCCTCCACTGAGAACTTGCCAAAAACATTTCAAAATAAAAATCTTAACATTTCCATCAAAGATATACCCTCTCCACAAGCTCTAATTATAGCAACAAACACTTTGGCAATAATGGAGCATGTAGGGAGAGTATATCTTTGGTTCAGACATGTCTATTTATACTTTTGACTATCTATCTTAAAACTCTCAATGAACGGCAAAATAATTAGTCATCTGTTTGCAATAGATCAACAACAAAAAGTTTGTGTATAGATTAGTAACAGCTAATTTCTCTGAGGAGAAAAGATGGAAATGATGATTATTTCTCCAAGCACTGGAAACTAAAACAATTTGCCAAATTACATTTCTATGTTACACATAGACGTCAATCCACCTTAATCTGATCCATCTTTCTACACCGTTTCATTTTGTTTTTCAAATTAATACACTAAAAAATTAACTGTTATTTAACAATTTCACGTTTAAATTACTTTTGTTTCAGCGTATTATATTCTAATTCTAATTTGACAACATTTTTTCTTCCATGATTAATTCGTTATAACTTCCTGCATTCAAGTATATATTCCAAAAATATTCTTGCTTTTTTTTAACATCTTGCTTTCAAATCACAGTATTTACACTGTATTATCCATTTCTTTCTACTCATGTATTCCTGTTGGACTATGTAATGAATGCAATTGCTTCACCATTTCAATATGTTACTATCATATTCTTGTTTTCATGTTGGATATTATAAGACAACAAGCTTGCAATGTAAACAATCCTAACTTTTTGTTGGTTATAATTTGCTGTTTTCAGTTGTTTTTTAGAAAGAAAAAAAATAAACAAATGCCTCATACTACCAACACCAATATTTTCTGCCTTTGCTCACCTGGCATTGACCTGGAATTGAATTACCTCTGTGTCTATCAACTATGCTCTAAACTAAACAAACCCATGTGTCTTAATTTTTCTTGAAGATTATCAACTATTTTCAGATGCTGTTTGTTAGCGTCCATCTCTCCATATTTTCTTAGCCATTCATGTTTAATAGGCTTAAAAAATTTCTCGTTACTTCTTTTAATTAATTTGTTAACTTTGTAAATTCTAAATTCCAAATGCTTTTTAACATATTCCTTTAAAATTGTACTATTTACACTGTATTACTGCTTTTTGTCTATCGATGTGCTCCTGTTGTGCTACGTGGTAAATGTTGCTTCATTGCTGCAATACATTGCTATCAATCTATTGCTTTGGTATTGAGTATTCTAACACAAAAAACTTACAATATAAATAAGGGGTGTGCTATCCACACACCCCATTTTACTTCTCACACACCCCTTGATAATTTCTGTCCGTTGATCTTCTTTAATTCATCCGATCCAACGGCCGAAAATTAAAAAGGTGTGTGAGAAATAAAATGAGGTGTGTGGATATCACGCCCCTATAAATAATACTAATTTTTTCTTAATTATAATATGTTATTTACAGTTATTTTCCACCTTTGCTCACCTTGGCCAATTTTTGCTTTGATGCATTTTTCTAAACTTGAATCACTTATGTCTCTATTCATCTATTAAGTTTTATATGCTTCTACTAATCATTTTCCAATTTAGTATCCATTTTTTAAACATTGTATCCTCAATGTACTTCAGCTAAGTACACAGTCTGGTATGTTCTTTTACTGTTCATGTTTTTGTTTTGATTAAATGCACCACATCTTTTCAAACACAGCTGTCCATTGAAAACAACATTGTCATCACCAAAACCCGCATATGATAATTCTGAGTTGTAGTTTTAGTGCAATAATGTGGTTTTTTTCAAATATTCATATTCACAAAAGACAGATTCAAAGTCATTGGCGGAATCCTGCTGCTTTTTTCAGCAATTACACTTTTTTGACAAGAAACAACACACAAAGTGTAAGGTATTCTGATCTTTTTTCTACCTCCACATGTGCTTATGTCGATTCAAAATCACATCTCCACAATATTATCAAAATCTTATGTGCACCCTTCGATCCAGCAGCAACGCGCGGGCATCACCATCTATTACTTGAAGCTTAGTTGCACATTTCCACACCAATATCATCGATTACTTGAAGCTTAGTTGCACATTTCCACACCAGACTTGGCCCCTTGCTTCTATTACCCCTAGTCTGTTAGGCCATCTCCAACCGAAGGTTGGCCAGAATACTTGTTTTAGCCCTCTGGCCCTCCAAAAAATTAATATTTTAATGAACATTGTAGGGTCATATTTCTTACCATCTCCAACCGAGGGCCAAAGGGCCATAGGGCTCGTTTTAGCCCTGTCACAAAAAAAACCATCTCCAACCGAGGGTCAAAGGGTCATAGGGCCAAACATAATTTATTATTTAAATTTAAAAACTACAACAACTTAAATTAAATGTAATATAATTAAATATTTAAAATGAATTGTGAAAACACTTACTTCGTCGTAGTAATTGGCACCGATTTCATGTCTACTTGTTGCGGTTAACAGTTGTATGTTAAATTAATTTTTAATTTAAGTGTCCAATTACTAGTACAACTTAGTTTGAGATAGTTACATGTATAAATGCACATTTACCATCTCTAATAGGAAGCTTATATTTGGGGCACCCATTATATTTGTCCCACATCTGTTGTGGGAGAGGTTTGAGCAATCAAACATGCTTATAAAAGCAACATCCTCACATAGAACCAATCACCTTTCTGAGCCTTAATTAAATATTCTTTTTAAATTTTTGGCCAAAAAAAAACTTTAAAAAAAAATAAAAAATAAAAAAATAAAATAACAGCTAGCCGTTGAGATTCAAATTTTTTAGCCTGGCCTGGGGCCGACTGGCTGGCTCATTTGGGCCGGTCGGTTGGCCCTTTGGCCCTTTTTGTCTAGTGGGGTCTACGAGCCCTTTGGCCTGGCCCTCAGTTGGAGACGATTTTAGGGCTATTTTCGGCCCTCTGACCCTCTGGACCCTTCGGTTGGAGATGACCTTAACTTCCCATCTCCGCCCTCTTCATAGTTTGTTCTTCCTATACTTATTCGAATTCTACATCACCATCCACATCAAGAGAATCATCATACTCATGTTTATAATAATCATAATGAAGATATTGTTCATTTAATTAGGATTGGGTGTTTAAGGGAGTTTCTAATTGAGAGGGTGTAGGTGGGATTTTACTTGTTTGTTTTTGGTTACCGAAGACGGTAGGTGTACTAGATTGTCTACTAAACTCGTCCATCCTATTAATGCACAATAATATATCACAACGATCAGTTTAACATATATCAAATGTTTCAACTTTTTCAATATAATTGGACGTTAAAATAATCGCATCTAAAATAAATAGGAGGAAAAAAAAATCAAAATAAATAAACACTAAATATAAAAGACGTTAAAACCCAAAACAAATAAGATGTTAAAACCCAAAATAAATAGCATATATCCCATCACAGTTTTGGTACATTCCCATTCATATATCCCAGCACAATTTCAATTAGAGCCATACTTTAACCCATTGATAAATTCTGAAATTATTAAAGATTGCATCTCCAGCCCCAATAATTAAGTGATTCACAATATGTTAGTGGGATTAGAAGGGAGTGAGTACATTCATTCATCTCATTCACATATATTTTATGCATTGAAAGAATTGTTACATTATAACTATTATTTAGTTGGTACTTTTTGTTGTGAATTAATTTGTGTACTAATTTTATTTGGCCACATATTCAATAAACTTTATGTAGTAAACTCAAGCGTTTATTATGTAAAATTTTGCTATAAGATGTATTGTGTTTTAGTTATAAATAACTTTTATTTTCATTTTTCCTCACCATGTCTTGGTTATATAATTTATTTCTATAGCTAAGATATGACTCACACCCTAACTCGTGAATAGTCCATTCGTGGGTCGGGGCGTGACAGCAAACCAGTCTCTCACTCTTTGTTAGGATCTCATATTTCTTTCTCTTCCAATAAATGTAGCCATTGTGCACTTGCTAAGTCAACACATCTTTCTTTTTTCATCTCATGATCATAGTGTAACTATTTCGTTTGAATTAATTCATTCCGATATTTGGATGTCTCATGTTGCATCTATCTTTGGTTTTAAATATTATGTTCTCTTTACCGATGACTTTACACATTATACATGGATCTTTCTGATGCGACCAAAATCTAAAGTGTTCTCTCATTTCTCTACATTTGTTGCCTATGTGGAAACTTAATTTTCCATGACACTTAAACAGGTTCATATTGCAGAGGCAAAGAATTCGATAATTTGACGTTCAAACATTTTTGTGACACCAAAGGCATTCTCCATCGCCATTCTTGGTCACGTACACCCTAACAAAATGGCATTATCGAACGCAAACACCGACACATTGCTGATATGGGTCGTACCTTCCTTTTAACAACTCAAGTCTCCTTCAATTTGTGGGATGAGGCCATTTGTACCACTGTCCATTTAACCAATTGTCTTCCAATTGTTGTCCCCCAATGGAATTCTCCATTTTCCCGTTTATATGGCAAACACCCTGATTGTTCCATTCTCCGCACATTTGGATGTGCATGTTTCCCGTTCCTTGGTGATTATGTAACTAACAAATTATAACCATGTTCTCTAGCTTGTATTTTTGTAGGTTACAATGACCATTACCGTGGATATCGATGTCTTCATCTACCTACTGGCCGACTCTATACATCCCGTCATGTTGTCTTTCATGAGGATACATTTCCGTGCACTGTGACTAAAGTCTTTCTTTCTCCAACATCAGACCTTTCATTTGTACCTATTAGGTCATCACCTTATGTCTCTATACCTGTAAGTGGGTCTTTTCCACCATTATTACCCACTGGCTCAACAACCGTTGTCACAACCTATCCACCTGCATCTTTTTCTCGTTTGCCTCTTGCGTCATTCATACCTCCAGAACACATGGAATGCCTATCTTCTTCAGAAAATGTGCCTCCTCTCGCTGAGCAAATTTTTAATACTGCACCTATCAGCGTCTCTGTCCCCCACAGCCAAGACTTTGACTGCCACTACGAACTGCTCTTCATTGTCGAACTCATACCTGCCACTGATCTCGTTGCTGCTAATCGTGCCTTTGCCTCACAGACTTCTGGCGCCCACATTATGTCCATTATCCATCTAAGGCCACGTCTGCATCAACCATGGGTCGTACCAATCTTATTCAAACACAATATTGGTCTAGGATCTTCAAACCTAATCCCAAGTACTAGTCGCACTACTTAATTCGTTACCCCATTCCAGAAGCTTTATGGCCATTGTCGAATTTGAAATCAAACCCATGTGTTATACCCAGGCCTCAAAATCTCCCTATTGACGCCAGGCAATGATTGGTGAGTTTAATGCCCCTGCTTAAACAAGGCACTTGGTCTCTAGTCCATTCTTCTTCTCACTATAACATCGTGGGATGTAGTTTTCGAGGTGAAAAGACAATCTGGCGCTTCGTTGAATGTTATAAAGCAGGTTTGGTTACTAAGGGATTTTATCAACAGTCCGAGGTTGATTATTTTGATACGTTCGATCTTGTGGTTAAGCCGACCACTATTCGAACGGTATCAGGCATTACTATTTCATATGGGTGGACAATTCGCCAACTTGATGTTAAGAACGCCTTTTTACATGGTTATTTGTTTGAAGCAGTTTATATGCTCTAGCCTCCTGGCTTCATTGATCCATTTTGGCCTGGCTATGCCTGTCAGCTTCATAAAGCCATTTACAGACTCAAGCAAGCTCCCCCTGCGTGGTTTCACAGGTTTAGTGCTTTTCTTATTTAAGTTGGTTTTTTGCAAAGTCACTCTGATTCATCCATGTTCATATATTGTGATGATTCTTATATCATGATTCTGCTTCTCTATGTTGATGACATTGTGCTTACGAGTAGTAGTTCATGTCATCTTTCTACTTTTATTCATTTGTTTGGTGTTGAATTTGAAGTTAAAGATTTGGGAACCCTTAGTTATTTCCTTGGCATTGAAGTGTCTCACTTGTCTGATTCTATTAGCCTCACTCAGAATAAATATACCATTAATCTTCTTAATTAAGAAAAGTAATCTTTTGGAATGCAAGCCTTTTTCAACTCCGATGGCCACACAAACTTCTGCTTCCCGCACTGACGGTACGACTCTTCTTGATCCTACGCCGTATCATCAACTTGTGAGCGCTCTTCAATATCTAATAATCACTCATCCGGACATAACATATGTCGTGCAACATGTTTCTCAATTTACGAGTTCTCCTAGTGATACACATTTTGAGGCTGTGAAACGTGTACAACATTATCTGAAAGGTACTCTTGGTCATGGATTATTACTCTGACGCTCCCACAATTCTTCCATCCTTATTGCTTACTCAGATGCAGATTGGGCGAGGTGCCCTGACACCCGTCGATCCACTGCTGGGTACTGTATTTTCTTGGGTCCTAATCTCATATGTAGGAGTACTAAGAAACATCGTATTGTCTCTCAATCTAGTGCGGAAGCCAAATATCGTGCTCTTGCATATGCTTGTGCTGATACAATTTGGATTCAAGGCCTTGTACGTGAACTTAAATATCCTCTTTCTAGACTAGTTATGCTAAATTGCGATAATCTCTCTGCCACTTACATGGCCACCAATCCGGTTTTTCATTCTCGAACCAAATATATTGGAATTGACTATTTGTTCGTGAACGAGTTGCCAATGAAAGTCATTGAGTGTAATTTATTCCCTCTACACAACAACTTGCAAATGTTTTTACTAAGGGTCTTCCATCAAATTGGTTCACCGTCTTATTTCCAAACTTGTCTACTCACCGCCGTCAAGTTTGCAAGAGAGTGTTAGGGAGTTACACACTTAATACCAATTCAATGCCAATTCATTATGGATTATAACCACTTTCCGTTATGCCATTCATTTGTAATTTACTCCATTAGTATAGGATTGATACTATTTTTCGAACAAACAATATTATTTATACTAAGGAGGAGGGGGCATGCTTAGTCTCACAATTGGCTAGCAAAAATATGGTTCAAATTCGCCTTTTGCGAGAATCGAAACTAAGACCTCTCACTTAGAAGCGAAGAGGAATACCACTAGACCATAGTACTAAGTGACAATTGTTACTATTGTAATCCTTGTATAAATATTGTACAACTACTCACTTGTTAGGGAAAATCAGTTTCTACATTGTACTACTACTCATTTGTTAATTAAGGAAAGTCATTTTCTACACAAAATTATGATTACAGATACCATTTTGGGATGAAAAAAAAACTTAATGAAACAAATGTTGAAAATCAAGAAACTTCAGATTAGTAAACTAAGATTAACCCTTAAAATTTCTATTCAAATGGAGGTGGGGTAAAGAAAGAGTGGTGGAAAGATGTTGAGTCTGTGCATGATGGTGTGAGTTCAAAACTCGTCGATGGCTAATCTAACAAAATCTATTGTTTGGAAAAAAAAAAGTAAAGAAAGGAGTGTTATAAACTTCTTATTTAAGTATGATTGTGTAAATCCTAGATTATATTTGATACCAGTTATTCTTCCCTGTTAGGACTTGCATTCCTTGGAGGAGAATGATTATTCCCTCCCTTATTACTATAAATAAAGACATTGTGTAGGGGGAATAACACATCATTTACACAACCTTACAAACACATCTCTCTCTGTGTGTCGTCCCCTTTCCCCTATCAAATTAAAATAAGCCATAACACGTTATTAGCATGCTTCTACCAATGCGCTTAGGAATCTGACATGGAAGTCTTTTACATCAAACCAGTTCATCAATGTCATCACACAATCAGGTTCTTTCAAAACAACGGTTTTTATCTCGATATTTTTGCAATCCTGATAGCATGAACATTCACCATAATGCATGACCCAACTTTACGTTTTTCGAATTTTAGATTCTACATAAATTGTGCATGCCTTATATCCATAATTGTTGAATTATGTGAATTTGATATTTGCCATGAATTGCATCAAATATATGCTCATGCATTAAATTGTATGTTGAATATGCATGCAATTGAACTAATTTATAATCTGGAAATTAAAAAAAAAAATTAAAATTAGGGTTTATCAAAACCAATCTCATCACCATCCCACACCGCGACCAGTTGGCTTCCAAGCCACGCCGCGTTGAGCCACCAGCACTAGGCTTGCAGCTTGTGTGGCTGAGTCGAGCCCGCAAGACCATGAAGCCGGAGTCATAGGCTCGTTGTTTGAAACCCAAAAAAACCTGATGCCTTCCATGGTGTCTCCACCATCATAGGTGGGCCTGTAGCCCAACCTTGACCTTGGGTCACTGTCCCGAAGGCCGGAAGCTCATCCACCAACGTCGATTGACCAAGATTCCTTCGAATCCGGATTTTTTTTCGAAATTCTGATTTGAATTTCTAAGGTTTTTTTGTTGAAATGTTGAGATTATTTTCTATCGCTGCTCATATTTGTGATCCCCATTAAACGAACTTGCCCATAGATTTTTTTTCCAAAACATGATCGCCTGAAACAGCGGCACCGACCTTTGTCCTGGGTGACCCCATCCAGCGTAGCTGGGGTGTTTTTTGCTTCAAACCTGAGCCTAATTGGGCCTTGGTTTTCTTGGCCTAAGATTTTTTTTTTAGGGCTCGTCTGCAGCGGCCCAAACGTGACACCAGCTCGTAGAGCTATGGTGTCCCTGTGCATAGACCCGCACCAGATCCCAGGCCGAAGCTGATGAGTCGGTGCACCTGAACCGACTCACACCTAATCACAGCCCCTGGTTGTGATGTTCCTCTATGCCGCGACGCATAGGATTACGTCCCCCACCTACACAGACACTACGAAGCAGCATGACACACCTCTGTATAAGACCTGCAGTCCTAGCTTGCTCATCACCATGCCAAATTAGAGCTTTTTTTTTGGGCTTCTTGGGCCTATTACCCATATACCCAGCCCATATTTTTGGACCTGGGCCGCACGGTCTTAATTTGAAAACCTGAATGTTCTACTCCTATGTGAATGAATTGATTTTTTTTCTCCATTACACTAACCACAGTCTTGTCCATTTATTTTGTGGTAGGGACATGTCAAATTTGAACAAACTCAACTTCACCGCTTTAGAAGTCTGTGGAAGAAACTACCTCAAGTGGATCCAAGATGTGAAGCTTTACCACAATGCAAAGAATTTGTGTCCCGCCATTGAAGATGAGAGGAACAACCTAGTTGGCGAAGCTGAGAAAGCAACTGCCATGATCTTCATCCGAAGACACATTCATGATGCACTGCAAATCGAGTACGTTACTGAGGAAGATCCACTAGCATTTTGGGTCGCTTTGATTGATCGCTTTGATCACCAAAATGACATCTTCTTGCCTGAAGCAAGACATGAATGGCAGCATCTGCGCTTCCAAGACTTTAAGTCTGTGAATGAGTATAATTCTAAAGTTTGTCGAATCTGATCACTTCTCAAGTTCTGTAACGACCTTGACTGAAGAGGATCTCTTGGAGAAGACCTATTCGACCTTCTCTGCCACTAATATTGTCATGCAGCAATAATATAGGGCTCATAAGTTCACTAAGTTTTCAAATTTAATCTCTATTTTACTTCTCGCTGAAAAGAGAATTAGCTATTGATGAAAAATCATCAAGCTCGACCTACTGGGGCGACTGTTGTGCTTGAAGCACATTATAGCACCAACCAACGCCTATGCAAACATAGGCGTGGTAGGGGCGGCCAGAAGCCACCTCGTCAAGGTCAATAGAGCCAAGGCCCATTTAAGGGAGGAAACAGAGCCCAGAAGCTCCCTAATCTCACTCCCAATGCCTCAAACTTCAAGAATAAGGGTAAAACACCTGAAACCATGCATGCAGACATGTGCTATCGCTGTGGTTCAAATGACCATTGGTCCCATGTTTGCCATACTCCCTAGAAGGTTGTAGCTGAATATCATTCTCGTCGTAAGAAGTTTGAATCAAACTTTATGCAAGTGGATGAACCAGAGAGTACCAAGATGGAAGTTTCTGACTTTCAGGAGGTTATCACCCCTATGGAAGATTAGAATCTTAGACATGAACTATTTTTAGTTGACTTTTGGAACAATGGGGCCGAATTCCACCTAGTGGGCGAACCCCTTTGTTTTTTGGTTTAAGTTTGCACAATTTTACTTTATGTTTGGATTATTGTTGGTGATTTGTTTTTGGATATTAAGTTTTTAATTAATTACCATCGTTGAATACTCAAATTATTTTGAATGGATATTTGTTTTTAGAACTTTTATGCATGTGTCCAATTTAATTTAATTTTTATTCCTAGGTATGACTAGTTGGAAAGTTAGTTGTTTGGCAAATAATGCAACCACGCACACCGTTTTACGCGAACGCATCTATTTCACTAACTTCATAACTAAGAAGGCACCTTTAACAACGCACAACCTGATCGAAAGATACGATAAGGCACATATAATGTTGTCCAATGATACAATCTTGACCATTGAAGATGCACTTTATTCTCCATGTTCTGGAAGAATGTTATTGAGTTTCAAGGACATTAAAGATAATAATTATCACGCTGAAACCTATGTAGAAAATGGAGTTGAATTTATGTGCATCATTTCCTATGAATATGGCCAAAAACGTATTCTAGAAAAGATGAAGCGTATCCCGAGTGGTCTGTATACTACGACTATACGCCCAATAGAGAGCCACTAAGTGGCCGACCTACCTCTAGGACCGCGCACGAAATTACACTTTGGCATGATGGTTTGGGACACCCTAAATGAACAGCGATGCGCCGTATCCTTAAAACATCACATGGGCATCCACTAACCCGAAGTTTAGGTTTGACCCAAGGAATCGCATGTCAAACCTGCTCCATGGGAAAGCTTATTATTAATCCTTCTTATGACAAGATTTGTTCGAATCCTTCTATTTTTCTACAAAGGATTCAGGGGGACATTTGAGGACCGATTCACCCTCTATGCGGACCATTTAGCTATTTTATGGTTTTGGTTGATGCTTCCACACGTTGATCACACGTGTGCTTGTTGTCCACAAGGAGTGTTGCATTCTTTAAACTATTGGCTCAAGTTATCAAGCTCAGGGCTCACCATCCTGATTATCCGATCAAATCTATTTGATTGGATAATGTTGGAGAATTCACATCTAAAACTTTTGATGACTATTACCTGTCGGTTGGGGTTAAAGTTGAACATCCAGTACCTCATGTTCACACCCAGAACGGTCTGGAAAGGGCATTTATTAAGCGCTTACAAATGATTGCTCGATTGTTGGTCATACGTACCAAGCTCCCGATCGCTGCTTGGGGCCATGCAATATTGCACATAGCCATGTTGGTCCGCCTGAGGCCTATTGCGACCCAACCATATAGTGCCTTTTAGTTGGTTACCAGATACAAACCTGACGTATCGCATTTGCACGTTTTTTATTGTACGATCTATGTGCCGATTTCGTCGCCCTTACATAAAAAAATGGGGCCTCAGCGAAGGATGAGAATCTATGTCGGATATGATTCTCCTTCAATTATTCGTTACTTATAACCTTTGACAGGCGATCTTTTTACCGCTCATTTCGTGGATTGTCACTTATACGAGACAGTTTTCCCGTCATTAGGGGAATATAAGAACGTTAACGTTCCTGAAGAACGACGTGAATTATCGTGGACAACTCATACTTTGTCTTATTTAGATCCTCGCACCGCTCATTCTGATTTAAAGCAATTCGGAAGAATGTGGTATAACCGTCTAAGTGAATATTTTACTAATCAGGGATATGTGAACAACGAACTATACCTTTGCGTGTTCATTAAGAAGTCACATTCTGGTTTTGCGATTGTTGCAGTTTATGGCGACAACATGAACCTTATCAGAACTCCTAAAGAGCTCGCGAGAACTACCACGCACCTGAAGTCGGAATTTGAGTTGAAAGATCTAGGAAAGACTTGATACTGTCTCGGTCTTAAAATAGAGCACTGTTCAGATGGAATCTTAGTACATCAATCGAACTACATCCAGAACATGTTACACCGCTTTAACGAGTATAAAGTGAAGCCTTCGGGTACTCCTATGGTCGTTCGATCGCTAAATGCAAAACGAGATCCCGTTAGAAGGAGGATGATGAAGAGATTTTGGAGCCTAAAGTTCCTTATCTAAGTGCGATAGGCACTCTATTATAATTAGCTCAATGCACTGGACCCAATATCTCATTCGCTGTTAATCTTTTGGCAAGATATAGTAATGCACCGCCACGCAGACACTGGACTAGTGTTAAAGACATCTTTTGTTACCTTAAGGGTACCATGGACTTGGGCCTGTTTTATCCCTATAGATCCTCGAGTGATGTCGCACCCTTCTTATCTCGAGTCGATTCTCGCCTTATTGGTTATGTCGACGCAGGATAATTATATGATTTGCACAAGGCGCACTCTCAAAAGGGTTATATCTTTACCGTTAGAGGCACCGTAATCTCTTGGAGGTCAACTAAACAGACCTTAGTTACCGCTTCATCTAACCATGCTGAAATTCTCGCCTTACATGAAGCAACTCGAGAATACTTCTGGCTTATAGCAATTGCGGGATCTATGAAGACAATGCAGTATGCATCGAACAGCTCGAGAAGGGTTACATCAAAGGAGACAACACCAAGCACGTTGCGCCGAAGTTCTTCTTCTTATATAAACAACAAGAGCATCAGAAGATTGAAGTCACGCAAATCCGTTCATAAGAATTTGGCCGACCTCTTTACCAAATCACTATCGAATGCGACGTTTCAGAAGCTTGTTCAAGGAATTGGTATGCGTAAACTTTCTGGGTTGTAACATTGTTAGTTCTCTTTGAAATTGTGTCAAACTCAGGGGGAGAATCATGAAGTATACTTGCTTGATCTTAATGTACTATTTTCCCCTACGATTAGGAGCATTTTTTCCATTTGGTTTTTTCTACCTAACGAGGTTTTGACGAGGCACCACCTTAGGTGGATCATATCTCTGATGACGTCCTGTAGACGTTTCATTTGACTTTGCATTTCTCACGCATTTTTCTTTAGACTATAAATTTTGTCCCTGCTTGGGTTTTTACCATAGCCATAGGTTTTTTGTGAGATTTAGTTCCTTATGCAAGTTCCTACCTTATTTGAGACTAGCGTGTTCACAGAATCAGTGCATATGAGTCGACTTCGTCAACTCTACAGGATGCCAAATCTACTTGAGTATTTACACACTCAAGGGAAGTGTTATAAACTTTGTATTTAAGTGTGATTGTGTAAATCCTAAATTAGATTTGATACTAGTTATTATTGCCTATTAGGACCTGTGTAAAAAATAACACATCCTCTACACAACCCTATAAACACATCTCCTTCTTTATTCTCTCTCTACGCCGCCGACCCCTCATTCGTGTCAGATTAAAATAAGCCACAACAAGAGGAGGTCATCATAACTGTTTATTTATTTATCAACAAATTGAAATAATTCAATATTGATTTGACTTTTAAACCAAAGATACGCATTTTCTAATTCTTTTTTTGTTGGTACAATTAGATTTTAGGACTCTAAAAAACCAAACTAATAATCTAAAAAATCAAAATTTATATTTATGAAAAAAAAAAAAGGAAAAAGAAGGTGGTAAAGGTGAGATGGATGATGATTATCACTGAAAAATGACGAGGACGACGATGACATCTCACTGAACCTCAAGAAGATCCGGACGACGATGGCAGAGGTGATCCAAATCCCAATTTTCACTTTTTTTTTCTTTTAATTTCTCATATTTTTTTGCTTGTAAATTTCCATTTTTCTTTTCTTATAAAGTTGTAAACCCTCCACCACTTGAGACAAAAACTGTGAAGACTATCAAACTCTCTTGGCTCAGTAATCTAGACAAACCCTTTTATATTTTTATATAAGTAAGTAAATATATTTCAAATTTCACCATTACCCAAATCGCAATTTCCAATTGGGAACCCAAAAACCCTAGAAAGATCGGATTTTGTAGTGGATCGGGCGAGGTGGAAGAGGAACAACATGGGGGATAACCAGGACGACGATCGGAGTCAGAGCAGCGACTACACCTCGGAGGACGAAGGCACCGAAGACTACCGGCGCGGCGGCTACCACGCCGTTCGAATCGGTGACACTTTCAAGAGCGGACGGTATGTCGTTCAGACCAAGCTCGGTTGGGGCCATTTCTCCACAGTCTGGCTCGCCTGGGACACCCAACACTCTGTACTACTCTCTCCCTCTCCTCGCTTTTTACGACATTGCGTTTTATTGCTTTTTTATCTGAGGTTATAGCTATTAGGATTTTGAAAATGTAGGGGAAAATAATTGAAATTTTCTTCTTGTTCTTGGTTTCTTTAATCTTTGAGATGCTCAATTTGAAGTAAATTAATGGAGGATTAATGATGGGGTTTTTGTTGTTGTTGGGTGGGTGTTGAATTGCACAAAAATGACAGAGGTTTGTTGCTCTGAAAGTGCAAAAGAGTGCTGACCACTATACCGAGGCGGCCATGGATGAGATAACCATCTTGAAACAGATTGCAGAGGGAGACCCGGATGATAAAAAATGCGTGGTGAAGCTTCTGGACCATTTTAAGCATTCGGGACCAAATGGGCAACATGTTTGTATGGTTTTTGAGTACTTGGGTGATAATCTGTTGACGCTTATTAAGTACAGTGATTACCGGGGAGTGCCATTACGTATGGTTAAGGAGATTTGTTATCATGTTTTGATTGGATTGGATTATTTGCACAGACAGCTTTCCATTATACACACTGATTTGAAGCCGGAGAATATCTTGTTGATGTCAATGATAGACCCGCTCAAGGATCCGACAAATTCAAGAGCACCTCTTATTCTTCCAAATGGTAAAGACAAGGATGCATCGGAGTCGGGGTATGCAAAAGCATTAAATGGGGATATGTCTCGGAACCAGAAGAAAAAGATTAGAAGAAAGGCAAAGCGTGCAGCTCAAGAGTGCGCGGATAGAGATGAAGCTGATGCTGATGTAGAAACATCCGCCTTGGTAGAGGCATCTCTTAACACAAGATTGAATGTGTGTTCTGTCGAAGAGCAGACTACTAGTTCTGTCAAAGCGGATAGATCATCAGATGCTGATGGACCAAATGGATCTCGTCCAGGAAGTCAGGGTAGTAAGAGAGGCAATCGCACCACAAGGCGGAAGTTGTTGGCATCAATTGACCTGAAGTGCAAATTGGTTGATTTTGGGAATGCATGTTGGACGTACAAACAGTTCACAAACGATATCCAAACAAGACAGTATAGGTGCCCAGAGGTGATCCTCGGCTCAAAATATTCTACCTCCGCAGATCTTTGGTCTTTTGCATGCATTTGTTTTGAGCTTGCAACTGGTGATGTGCTCTTTGATCCCCACAGTGGTGACAACTTTGATAGGGATGAGGTATGGATGTATCCGTAGACTATAATTTTCAGTTGTTGCTTGACTCTCTGTATGAGCACCCTCGCTATCACACTCACACAAGGAACAGTTCAAATCATGATTCCAATAAAACGTCCAATATTCATCTTTAGAAATTGACAAGTCAATTTTACTTATATTCCCCTGCCCGCCTGCTCCCATATGTTTGAATAAATACATCTAATATACTGTAAACAGCTGGTAATGCATATTTGCAGTTAATAAGATATTAATGATACAGTTGGCAAGAATAAGGTACACGAATGAACACGTTTTGTGACTGAGATAATCTTTTGGAAACAGAGTTTTTGTAGAACATGGGTAGGAAAAGGATTCATTCGAAAAGAATGTATGACTGACTGAGTGCTCGTCATGATTTTGTTTTAATGGACAGAGAGTTGTACCATTGATAACATTTTAATACTCCTTTCCAATACAATCATCAACCTACTATATGTATTCAGACATTTTTAGTAGGGCTATTAATATAGAACTCTTCATCTATAAGTGTGTTTTCTGTTCACATAATCATGCACCCATAGTTTTGATTGCTACATTAAAAACTTCCTATTGGCATCGGTAGAAATAACCATAGGAAGTGCACTGTTAGCGGTTATTGAGAATCTCTACATATGAATATATTAGAGTATGAGCTCCTATAAAACTTGGCTGACCATATACATATAGTGACTCAGCAGTATCTGCTGACTGTTGTCGATAGATTACAATAGCTTTAAGCTGTTTATTTTAGTATTTTTCTCTACATGCCTTGGTTGACTGTTGGTCCTTAAACATTTAGCTGAATATTTTCAGTGTTTTTGATTAAATAGAGTACTCTTTTGTGTTTTCTTATCGATTTTTCTGTGAGTCCTTTTATTGACTTCTTCAATGATCTCAAGCATTTGAACCTCCGCTGATGCTTTCTACTTTGTCTATATTTTATTACCTAGTAATCTTATCTCGATTTTTTCAGGATCACTTAGCATTGATGATGGAGCTTCTTGGAATGATGCCACGAAAGGTGAGAAATTTGTAAACCCCACTATTGAAATTAAACTGAACTTCATCTAACTTAAATTTGTAAACTGCAGATTGCCTTAGGTGGGCGATATTCCAGAGATTACTTTAATAGATACGGTGATTTGAGGCACATTCGCCGCTTGCGCTTTTGGCCCCTGAATAAGGTTCT
Source organism: Malus fusca (assembly GCA_035220775.1). Classification (NCBI taxonomy): domain Eukaryota; kingdom Viridiplantae; phylum Streptophyta; class Magnoliopsida; order Rosales; family Rosaceae; genus Malus; species Malus fusca. The sequence goes on from CM069072.1 coordinate 16,077,172, forward strand.
GGTAGAAAAGTATGAATTCAGCGAGAAAGATGCAAGTGAATTGGCTGACTTTCTCATTCCCATCCTCGACTTTGTCCCTGAGAAACGGCCTACTGCTGCACAGTGCCTTCTTCATCCATGGATCAGTGCAGGTCCTCGACTATTGGAACCATCTATAGCTTCTGATAAAAAGCAAGGAGTGGACAGTGACACGACTGAAGAAAACCAGAGGGAAAAAAACGAAAGGGAGGCAATGGAAGTTGGATTGGGAAATATTGCCATTAGTTCCGATTATAAACCGGTCAAAGATGTCCCATCTAGTAGTAAACCCTCGAGGGCAGCCATAAGTAGTTCATCCAGGTAGAGCTGTAGTGTAATTTTTGTCTACGGAATATGACTTTTGATCAGATTTCTTGTTCGGCTGTGGAATTTCTGGCAAGGTGTGATTGCTTCAGGCTCGACTTACAAACGTATTATTTGTGAATGGGAGGAGAGGTGGATGGAATCGGCACCTAATTCTTGTGCTGGCAAAACACTTGTCTCTGAAATTTTCATTTTAATGTGATTCATGTACTGAATGCCAATCTTGATATTGGGATTATTGAAATATAAATCCCACAATGTTTTACTTTTCAACCTTTTTATAATCGTTAAATATCTTAATCTTCATTTCAATATTATCCGTACAAAAAATTATTTGATTCAGAATTCGTTTATGCATCTATATATATGGAACAAATTGACTATCTGAGTACTAAGTAACATATTCATTTAGATGACCAAACAATCTACTTTGTTGATACATGTGTGAGCAATCTCCAATTCGAATATTTTTTGTATGGGTGATCTTGAAATGGAGATTAAGAAGTTGAATTTTCAATAGAGTTAAGATACGGTGTTTGTAATGGAGGAGACGCATATATTATCTAATCATTATGATATTATCATGAGGCTAAATTGTACAAATTAATAATTCTAATAATTTGGTATGCGTCATACGTCAATCTTAGTCACATTGCTAATTTGGATGCAAATCAAACTTTTTATCCAACACTTTGTCTAATTTTGTTCTGATGGGGTAAAATATAGAGCTCTTGTCAAGCTATTCAAGTTGTTTTTTTTTTTGACAAACAATATTAGCTACACTAAAGGGGGTGATGAATGAGCCCTCACAATGAACTAGTAATAATGTGATTCAAATCCGTCTTTAACAAGAATCGAACCTAAGATCTCTTAAGTTATTCAAGCTATTTAATTAAGCCATATTTATACACGCACTTGTCCAAATTGGAGGGAATTTAAAGGAAAAATTCGATCAAAACTGAATTCGATAACTAGCTTAACAAGAGTATGATATTTTTTCCCTAAACTACATAAGGAACATTGACGTATGAAGAATATCATATTGATAATTATGTGCAATTAAATCCTTCGAACAAACTTTGTTTTAAGAATACAAATTAGATTTGAGGACAAGTTTCATTTGAGAACTTCTAAGTTAAATCAAAAGGGACATGATAACAAAATGTTGGGTCTCCCATGTGGGCAGAGAGTGCTTTTGCCGTGAAAACAACATTCTACTTTTTGCCTACCACTGATTAAAAACATTTGAATACAAAAATGTTGATATCCATGTGAAGAGATTTTTTTTCATATATTTGGCACACAAGCTTATATACCACATGCTATTATATAAGTGAAAAAATAATAAATTTTTTAGTCTTTCTATATTTCGATTATTACATGTGGTGCATCATCTTATGTTTCGGACATACTAAAAAATCTCTACAACATTTGAGTGTCTTGCTGTGCAAAACATTCTACCATGTGAATGAATAGAGTTCAAATCTTCTGCACCTATTTTGTGTGTGGGCCTCTCTATGGCTTCTATTACTGATTGACACGTCTATTGTTAGGGATCTTTTGATCGAGTTGGATTTGGGCCTAGGAGGAAAACACTCAACTCCCCTGGTTCGTTTCCATTACCAAGTCCTGAAATACTTTGAAACAATTAGCGTGTCTTAGGAAGCATTCAGTTGAATGAATGACTGCATTTTAACAATGATTGAATTGTAAGTTGTCTGAGTGAAGAGTGGCGTGGAAGTTAGAAGTTCACTGGTTTAGTGAGCGAGACACACAGAGAGCATGTGCTTGCTTGCATGATTAAGGATGACTAATCCAGGGTTTCCAATGTTTTGGCAGTTTTACAGGAACTAAGGAAGCTTGTAGGAAAAGTTACGATGAAAGGAAAGCTTATCCTTTAAGAACTAGGGTTTCCTACACTTATAGAAAGCTTGCTCTGCTTGGTGTGTTCTCTTCTCTCCTTCTTGTTATTTTTAACGTACTGACCTCTTTAATTTATAGATGTAAGGATTCATACAAGTTCCAGCTAGGGAATCCCTTGGTTTCCTCTCTTCTTCCCTTTTTACTCAATCATCTCCTTCTCTTTTTCCATGGTCGGAGTCATAAAGCCCTCTTTTGGTATAGCGTTGCAGGAGGCTGATAGCATTGCAAACCTAGGTTGAACAATCTGCATAGAGTTCCTTCTTTCTGCACCGTTCCACAGATTCCATCTTTGACAACAATCTTCTCTATTTTCTCTCTCGTTTTCCTACATAAGCTTGGAAGGGAAAGATTCTTTCTCTACTTAAATAATGAGGCGCGCGACTCTAGGTCAAAATGTGATCTCGTTTTGGATTTGGACGACTCAACTTTGGGTTTTGGTTGTTTCCTAAGTGTCCTATTTGATTTATAAGGAAAAGGATGATGGGGCTTTGCTCTCTCAAACTTTCCCACGTAGAATTAGAACTATGGGCTCGGATTTTTGGTGCTTCCAAGCAACCCAAAAATCTTCCACAACCCTAAATCTACATAGGCCCAATGAACTTCCTTATCATCGACATCAAAATCCACTTGGCAAGCCCAGTTACGTGGCTTGGGCCCATTTAAGCGTGTAGGCTGATTGTCGTAGTTTATTATAACGCTAATATTATAATATGGCTTGACACAATAAATACATACATGGTTTGCATGGACTTGACACGTTTATACAAACGTCCAATTTGTAAATTATTATTTTATTTGCGCGACATGATTGTACATACTCATACCTCTCGTTTCGCACTTTTGCATGAATTTAGGCTCGACTTATGACATATTTGCGATAATTGGACTTTAAGATGCAATTGAACTTGCATGTGAGATTTTTGGGCCCTAACATCCATAGCTTAACCCTCTTTAACTATGTTTCCATAAATGACGCAACACAAAACTAGCAAGGATTTCAAGCATAAATCCTTGAAGAATAAAATTATGGAGTCCACTAGTTTGATAGAAATTCAAAAGTATAATTTGGTTAATTGATTGAAAGATGATTACAATTGAAACATCCAACAACTTAAATAAAGTTGTTTTAAACACTTGAGACAACCCAAAAGCCTTAAGAAATTAAAGGACACTAAAGTGACATTAATCAAACAGAAATAAGTCCACAATTTTTAACAGACTTTAAAACCCTTCCTTTGACACACCCCGACCCAGAATGTCCACTTGGACTCCGAGTCGAGCTGTGTTGGCCGACACCTAGAACGTGACGGAGCCATAAAGTGTAGTGATGTGGAAAAATGTGGATAAATTTAAACCTAAAAGTGCCTAAGTACATGAGTGCGCGGTGATCGGGTATAGACCCATTTCACACGCGATGTCAAAGCATAAGTAAGGTACAATAAGGTAAGATAAGGATTATACCATCATAGGAAGCCACTTGTGCTGAGATATGCCAAGAATCCTCGTCGATACAGAAACTTTGCTACTAGAACCTGGAGAGGCACAAAACAAGAAAACATGGGTGGGCAAAAACAAAGCTTTTCAAAAACCAATTCTCTATCCAAAAATAATAACCTCTCGCTGCAAAACCCGTATAATTTTCCAGAAAATACTAATACATACGTATATAGAAATCATGCTTGAGAGTAGTGAAAACCAAGTGTATGCCATGTCAAGTATCTCAGTATGAGAATAAGTAAGCCAGGTAAAGTAAATCAATGTAAAATGATATGTCAGCCGGAGTCTCCTAACGTGACCTGTACTGCTGAACCTATAGCTCATCACTCTAATCCTACATACGAGTCGGAACCACCTAATGTGGTCTGTACGACAGGGCTGGGTGCAAATAAGTACTCTCAAGTGCTATGATCACGTGAAGGCTGTGCAATAAATCGCGGGTCACCTACGAGTCGGAACCACCTATTGTGGTCTGTACGACAGGGCTGTGCACCAAACTTGGATCCAAGGTGAGCGTGTGGTGCGAGAGGTGAACATCACGTGAAAGACTGTGCCCTGGCCACCGGCGGGAGCACTAGTACCGGGGTGCAGGATAATGAGCTCTAAATGCATCTCAACATAACCATACACACTACAATCACTACCATCAATATATACTCACCTGGAGCTTACCTGAGCGTCCACAACGTCAAACAACAATATGCATAACTATACTAATGCATGTTCTAAAATGTAATGTAATTGACATGGCATCTAAAATCGTAAATCCATTTAAACAATTTCTGGGAAAACGTAAGGCATATATACGTATACATAGAAAATCAAAAGCCCACTCACCTGGAGTCTGCGCTACAACTCCCTAGTACAAACATCGAGGCTTCACGAACGATCGGCGCCTAGAACAATTATCAAACCATATCTCAGAATTCTTGTCAATAAAACACTTAACTTACATATCCTATTCGGGAAGATCCGTACTTCGGATTCCCGATCCGTAAGTTTCTAAAATCCTCAAATATTATGTACTACAACGTGTCAAAGTTTAGTGACGATCCAACGGTCGGATCGTCGACTGCTATAATAATCGGGTGGCGTAGCTTAATGAAACTAGGTTCAACTGACGAAAATTCGTTAATCGGACCTCACAAATGGTATCAAGGTATTCAAACTTAACTTAGGAAGGTCAGGGGATACCTCAGCCCACGCGCCACCGCAGGTGGCGGTCGCCGTCTCGACTCGTCGGAAAAATCAACTATTTTTAAAAATTATCAAACTTCACAGAAATGATGATCTCAGAGAGTAGAGCAACTTCCATACCTGTGACTAAGGCCAATTTGGCCGGGAAAAGCCTTGATTTCATGAAAACCCGTCGGAAACCCTTGAAATGGGTGTTCTTGATTTGACTCCAAACAAGCTCCGATGCCTCCAAGGTTGATTGGGCTTTGTTTCTGGGTTCATGGAGAGTCTAAGGGTGGAAGTGGTTGACGATATTTGCTTCAGAAATGGCGGATCGCCACCACGTAACCCTCGACGCACCTAACTCCATTCTTCACCAAATTGGGTGAAAACACATCGAATATTGAGTTTAAAAGGAAGGATGAGGGTTGTGGAGTTGATTATAAGATGAGTATCGGTGTAATTCGTTGAATTTTGGCCGAAATCACGACGGAAAATGGTGAAGAAAGCTGGGTCTAGCATTGGATCAGGAACCAGGTCTTATGGGGTACGGGTTGGCTGCACCTCAACTTTCTCCTTTCCCCTCTTTTCTCTCATCTCTCATTGGTTCACCCTCTCATCTCTCATTTTCTGATTGGGCGACCCGCCCTCCTTTCCTTCCTTTATCTATCATCACCATCGCCCATCTTTTCTTCCATTTAATCTGGGCCACACATGTGGCTTTCCAAACATTTCCCCAAAAATCGGGAGCTTTCTTGAAACTAATTAATTTACTAAAATGCCCCCAACTTTAAACGTTAATAACTTCTTCGTTATAACTCCAAATTGCGTTCCGTTTGTGCCAACGCGTCCATAGCAACGAGTACTATAAGGATACGCTAAGAAAACGAACCTTACGCAACATGACAAGACGGTCAACAAAAAAATCAATGCTTTGCCTCAAAGGGCATTTTCGTAAACTCTCTTATTAAAATTATAAAAATCATAATTTTAAGGGACGGGCTATTACATCCTCTTTTTTTTTTTACTTTTCCTCGTAGAAATTCACCCAATCTTGTCCTACATCAGTCAACTTCATTTGTAAATAACTCACCCTCGAGTTCATCTTGAAAAAGGGTTGATATGAATCTTGATGAGTAAGTAAATTCTTTTCCGAGGAACCCAATATTTTTGATAGTTGGTTGGAATCACAAATGAACTAATACCTTATAAAATATTAGAATATGCAACTTCATATTCTAACCTATTCTTGGTTGAATTCTTGAGCTCAAAATTCACTTGTTTCCCCAATCTTACAATTTAATTCCACACCACCCGTTGGGCCTTTTACCATATCAACTTTATCATCTACAAACATGTCAATCATAATATTTCATATTGAACAATACCTTGATTTTCATAGATGTATTCTTGTGGGATTTTAACTTAATTTCATAATATCTTCTTCAACCTTCATAGGATCAACTTCTTTTTCTTCGTCCAAATTGTCCTACATCAATCACCTCCACTTGAAAGGAACTCCTTGAAGAATAAAATTCTTCTTTTAATTTTTGAAAGATTGGGGTGAATTTTTACGAGGCAAAGTAAAGAAAAAGAATCATTTTCAAGTCTGTAATAAATTGTGGACTTTTCAATTTCCCTTTGATTAATGATGTTTTAGTGTCCTTTAATATCCTAAGGCTTTTGAGTTATCCCAAGGTGTTCATTGGATGTTTCAACTTTATTCATTATCTTTCAATCTAATTAAATTATTCTTTGAGATTTCTATCAAACTGGTGGACTCCAGAATTTATTCTTCAAGGATTTACACTTGTAATCCTTACTAGCTTTGTGTTGTGTCAATCAATCTTGTCCTACATCAATAAACATAACACATGTCAATTAATGTTAGAATCCATAGAGATGCCACACATAAAACGAGTGCAGAAGATTTAAACTCGAATGAATATGTGATGTGAGGGACACAAAAAAGCTCAAAATCATTCACAATCAAACAATACCACAAAATTGGCTTAATGTGTCGGAGGGTGGTGGTGGTTTTATACGATTAATGTCAGATAAAATATTTCTGATAACATGTTAAAATAGTGTCGGAAAACAAAATGCTGTTGCCGGATCTAACCAACATTAGTTCACTACTTTCTGACATGAATACTGCAGCAGGCCCTTAACTCCATCAAATTTAATTTTTAAATGATTTTAACGAATATTGACAGATCTAGCCGACATAAATACCTAATATAATATTATATTATTTTTGAAATTTTTTATACCAAATCCTAACGGAGGTGGATTGTTTGCCCTCCCATTTCCATACTCTCCCCATCCCCTCCTGTTTTGTGTGGTCACGGTTAAGCCACGTCAACATTTTATATTCTTATTACTTTTTGTTTTATTATTTTTATAAAAAAATAATATAAAATGTTGACGTGGCTTAACCGTGACCACACAAACATGAGGGGATGGGAAGAGTATGGAAATGGGAGGGCCGACAATCCACCTCCAATCCTAACGATATAGCCGAAATCAATAACTAATATAATATTATCTTATTTTCAAATTTTTTATACCAATCCGACATGATTATATTTAAAAAAAAATTCATGTTTTGTTATTCACATTCAAAGGCAACAGCAGAAGCACACCACCTTCGAACCCAAGACCAAGAGGTCTAATGCACAAGCACTTCACCATTAGGCTGGGAAGAGGGTCAATATAACGTATTCGTTAAACTAGTTAATATTTAATTTATAACATAAATATTTATTTGTGTCAATACTTAATATATTTTTTCACTATAATTGTTATGAAGATCTCCACTTAAGAATTTATTTTATACTTCCCTTAAGTATAACATAAGATTATGTGGTACCCACTAGTGTAAATATAGTATTCACTAGTGTAAATATTTTAAATTGAAGATCGAATTTATTCATTGTATTCTTATAGGGCCGAAGATTGTAGTTGTTAAAAATAAAAAAAAAACAGAGCTAAAATAGCAGTTAAATTGTGATTTTTCGTTTTTAACCGTTGAAATTTTTTGTTTCGTTACCTAATCTCAGAAAGTTCTTGTTTTGCGATTTTTTTATGTATGTGATCTTAGAGTATATACAAATGAGTTTGACGGTTTGATTGTTGAAACTAATTCCATATAATGCATATCCCGTCAAATTGATAGATTCAACAAACACTTAAGAGTTTATTTTATACTTCTATTATGTAAAACATAAGATTATGTGGGGAATCTTATGATCCAGTCATGTCCTACAATGGATCCAAAGTGAGCGTACGGTGCGATGTGCACCCTGGCCTAGGCGGGTACTAACACCGGTGCAGCAAACGATGAGCAAATAACATAAATATAGTCTTGCCACAGTAATTCGATAATTCACGTCGACATAATAGTAATAAATAAAATATTAATCATGACCATAATTTAAAACCCATAAAAGTACGCATACCTGTGTATCCCATAGGATTTATGATAATTTCGTAATTTTCCGTTATTTCGCTAATTCTTATAAGCATTAGTCTAATCCAGGCATACGTAAGAGATTCTTTTTCAAACGTATAAATGGAAATGTTGGAGCGGAAAATTTCGGATACTCCAATTCTCCACCAACAAGTAATCTTGAACACGTTGAGAAGCCTTGGACACTATCTTCGCTTGTCAACAATGAGAGCGGGGGGACCTGCAAGAAAACACTTCGACGCTCAAGTCAGTCGTTGTTTAAAATAATTGCAAGACATTGTAAAGTTATCTAATACTTCCCCTTCCTTCTCCCATGATGATGGGATTATTGCCCTTTTATAGGCATTCAAGTCTTGGGCTCCAAGTTCCACTATCCTTCTATTTCTCCATGCTCCATGTAGTGGGTATTATGTTGCTCTATTGTAGCCCCACTTCTCATGTTTGGTGTGCTAGTGGCTTATTTAGTGGAGGAATCATTTTTGGCTCCCACAGGAAACTATATCAACATATAATATTTAAAAGCAAAGGCCCACTCACAGATACTGGTGAGGTCACAGCCGTTCGAACTAGGAAAGCTGGAGTCATCAATAATAATAGCACTTAAGCATATCATTGGGGAAACGATCAAATTTGAGAAAACGGAGTGTGGATTTGGAATCAGGTTGTAGAAATACATTAAGGAGGGTCCTCGACAAATTTTACAAAAAGTCAATGATCATCCCTAAAAGTCAACTGAGACGCCCTGGTGGTCAACTATGCGAAAACCTTGAAATTTTACTAAATGGATGTCAAAAATGGACTCGGAGCGTCAAAATTAGTCTAGGAGGGTTTCCAGGATTTTTTTGAAAAAGTCAATAAAAGTCAACTAACAGTCAACGGTTAACTTCAACGGAATATTCCTACTTGGACTTGGACTTAAATAAAGACCCAAAGGTTCGGCCGGATTTGGGCTTAGGCCCTTTTTTTTTTCCCCTTCTTTCTCTTCTTCAGATATTCGACCGAAAATCTGGGGTGAATTCAAACAAAATTTTCCCATAATATATCAAAACGAAGCTAGGAAAGTGTACAACAAGATTATACCTTAAAAAATTTGAGCTCCTTTTTTGGACAAATAAAGCTAGTTTTTTTACAAATGCTGAAAAAATTAATTACAAAATGCCTAATTTTATTACTCTATTGTCTAATTTTGTCTTTAATTGTTGACAATTTAATGCTCATTTGTACTAATTAAGCAAATACATGCAACTCAACAAGGTTTAGACATTAGTGTGTGAGAAAAATATACAAGACGGAGGGGCATTTAAAAACTAAAAGAGGATTTTCACTATTTTAATATGATTAATTGAATAATCTGCAAAGCAAAAAAAATGGGAATGAATAATTGAATAATTTGTAACGAAAAAGGGATGAGATGGGGCATGTGCCCCCACTGAGCCTTACATCACTTCGTCCATGTGAAAGACGACTGGTCTGTTGGAAATTGGGACAATTGGACAAACTTTAAACGTCCATAACTTTGTCAATACTTAAACAAAATTGAGTAATTCAAAAACGAGAATCGTACCTCGGGACAAGACGAAGGGATTGGTACCCTCCTCGACGGCTAACTCGCTGTGGTTTGATGCGTAAAATAACTAAACACACAAATTAAACCCTCTTGTTGACAATTGTAGTATGGATAAGTAGGGATCGTTCTTAAACCGGGGATTAGGAGGGATTGCTAAAACACTTCTATACTGACTCAAATAACTAAAAACAAGTTAAAAACACTTAACAAGACTCAAAGAATGCAAAACTAAACTTTAAAACACTAAAACAAACCAAAAGACTCAAAACAGCACAAAAACACTCAAAACTGCTTTAAAAACACTTTATGGGCAGTTTTGAACTCTAACACAATTTTGGACGAAATTTGGTTTTCTAATGACTTAAAACACTTAAAAACACAATCTAAAACAAGTTCTAACTAATATGACTTAACAAAGTAAAGGGGGGTTTGGTTTTGGACGAAAATAAGTAAATTAAGACAAGAACAATGGAAACAGATTCTTAGACAAAAGTGAATGAATTGATGGGTGATAGACTAACTAGAGGGTTCTTCTCCACACATGACACACTTGCATTCAAATTGATTTCCAATTGCTTCTTCCAATAAACCATGAAACTCAACACCCCAGGTTAATTAGGTCCGCTTAAATTAACCTTCAAGTTTTCCTTAAGTTATTGAATTGGATGGGAAAGCGCATACAACAACTCAAAACATTATCTAAAAGTCCTTTACGTGAAAAGCACAATAAAGATACAATCAAAGATCATTAAGTTTCATGAAAACTATAAGTATTGACGAGGCAATTGTAACTATGAAAAGCATGATACTCTTGCCAAGAATTCACTTAACACGATCGTTTATAAGCGACCTCCACTACTTGCAAATATAAGTTTGTAACTATTAGGTGAAACTCCCTTATATTTTAGCTTCAAATCCCTGCATGAAAACTAAGTTGGCCACCTTAATCAACACACAAGAATAAGTTATCAATCAAACGGTTAAGCAAATTGAATCACAACTCATGAAATAATAATTGGAAGTAATCAATTCATCTTGCAAGCATAATCATGGTATTGAATAGCCCCCTAGCCAAAAAGGGTTTAGTTCCTCATAATCGCAAAGCAAAGATACATAAACTTAGACATTGAAAACAAAGAATGAAAACACCTAGAAACGCTCCAACAAACCAACGTCTTGAATGGCAAGCACGTCCAAGGGTCTCCTTCCTTCTTCTTTGCTGCGGCACAAGGGATGGGTGAAGGTTTTGTGGTGATTTGTGGTGGTGGATGGATATAGGTTGGTTATGGTGAAGGGTGGAGTGGTAGATGGAATGGCTGATTAGAAGAGAGAAGAGAGTTTGCGGCAAAGGGGTTTTATATCGGGCTAGGGCACGGTTTTTATGAGTTTTAGGGAAAGAAATAACTTAGCTATTTTGTCCTATAATTAAAAGTCAGAAATCAATGGAAAATAGGCAAGTAAGGTGCAGGAATTAAAGAGAAAAGGAAGGGAAATTCGGCAAAGATTATAGGGCAGATTTAGGAATGTGTTTTGGGTCAGAAAATAGGTAAGAAACCTCTCCCCTTGCATGGCAAGGCTTTAGAACAAAGGGGAATGTAATTTTGGGTCAGAAAATAGGTAAGAAAGAGGGGAAAGGTGAGGCTGGTTGCTTGAAGAAAAGGGAATGTGGTTTTAAGATCCGAAAATAGGAAAGAAAGGATGCTCTTGTGCGGCAACGACTTTAGGGAAGGTTTAGGGCTTCTAGAACAACCAATTAAGTGCCCTAACATGTTTTGGAATCCCTTTGTGGCTGGAACATAGATGAGGAAAGATTAGGAAACTTCCAAGCCAAGAATAGAAACTATCAAGAATGGAAACCTCCAAGAATAGAAACTTCCAACTTTAGAAACTTTGGCTTCCAATTTTGAACTCTTCATTCTTTATTTGTCTTGAATCCAATTCTTCACATCTTTATTCGAATCTATGCTCATTTGATCTTCAATTTCGTCCATCTTCTTAGCTCCAAGCATGTGCAATCCATTTGATGCCCAAAACTGCTCCAAAAGGCTCCAAAATGCACTTTCTTGCTACTTTAACCCTTTGGACCTACAAACACACGAAAATAGCTTAAAATACTAAAATAACTACGAACTAACCACATAAATGCCAAGAAACAAGCTAACTAAGTCGCATAAATATGCTCCTATCATGGTTTGGTTGGAAAAAATGCTCGAAAGCCTCGGAGGTCGTCGAAAACTGGGTAAACTTTAAACATTTATAACTTCTTTAATTCTTAATCAAAATCGATGGTCTTTATATGGAAATGAAGCATAGGAAGAGAAGAACAAGTTTATGCCTTTTGAAAGTCCAAAAAGTGAACGAAATTGGCCTAAAAATAGCTTGAAAGCTCTCAGACCTTTTTTCGACGTTTCGAAACTCAGTTGTTTGATTCTGTTTATGTGGATGGACTTGTGAGGATGAAAGGATTATGATGGTGGTGTTTTGAAGCTCGTTCTTCTGTGTTTGATGATTTTGCTTGGGTTTGCAGAGATAAGGGAATGGTACGAGTTAAGTGAAAAGAAGAAAGAAGGTGAGAGAGAGTGTGTGAGAATGATAGAGAGTTTGAATTGAGGGAGGCAATATGCTCCAGAAAATAGGGAGACAAGGGAGTGAGGGGAGAAGTAAGGGGTGTGAGCCCCACGTGGCTCACAAAACAAGCCACAAAAATATCTCAGACGAATTTACCAAATCGCCCTTCACGTTCATAAGTCCGTAAAATCTCTATCCTAGTTCCAAATTCAATTCCGATTACGCCTACACGTTTGTAGTGACGAGTACTATGAGGAGACGCTAAAAGAATGTTTCAGACATCTACAATACGCTGGTCGATGGAAATCAACCTCTTCGCCTCTAAGGTCAATTTCGTCAATTCACCCCTTTTAAAATTAATAAAATCGTAAAATTAGGGACGGATTATCACAACATCAACATTTCTCTATTTATCAAACTAAAAATTATTTTTATTATTTTCAAAATTATTATTGTAATTTTTTGCTGATTTTTAAAGTATTTTAAAAGTTGTGGACTCCCTTTTTAAGAGATAATCATGGTTTTTCATTTAAAATATTTATCATATTAATTTTTTTTTATATTTTCTGTACGAAATAAAATTTACTCCTAAAATTGAAATATAATCCTATCTTCAAGATAACAAAAATAATAGATGTGTTGCAGTCCTATTAGATTATGAATGTGATTGTGTAAATTCGAGTGTTTCTAAGGATATTTTGGAATATTCCCTAAGGTTCGATATAATCCTATTAGAGTTGTTATCCTATTAGGGTAAAAAATTAACCTTCCCTATTACTATAAATAAACGCACAATGGGGTGGAATAGAACACACCTCACAATTACACATCTCTCTCTTCTCTCTATGCCTCACCCCCTCTCTCTGGCCTCCATAATTGTTCAGTAAATTATGCCTACAACAGAATTGTTCATATTTAAATTATTATGTGCACATTTTATTGAGAGAATTATTTTGTATACATTATTGGTACATTTACTGTTGGTTTTCGTACATTGATTTTAACACAAATTTAAAAGAAAAGAAGAGGGATTGGGGGATTTGAGGGAAATTACAGAGAGATTCGGTGAGGGATTTGAGGGGAAATTACAGAGAGATAAATAGAAGGGGAGGGATTGGGGGATTTGAGGAATTGTTACAGAGAGAGAAAGAGTGAGGGAAGGATGATTTTTGGATTCTTCCTTCTAGATTTGTTCCGTAAAACCTCTTGGGTGCAATTCAATTTCCTCCCCCTTTCCCCTGAACAAAAAATTTGAACCCCACAACTAAAAAAAACTCACTCATATGTCGCCCTTCCTTGACTTGCCGTTCTACTCATCTCCCGGTTGTTCTTTCTCTCCCTTCAATTCGATTTCGGTGAGTTCTTCGTTGTCCTCATGATTTCCTAGTGGGATTGAAATTTGGGACTTTGTGTTACTCTCTCTCCCTCTTTCTTTCTCTCTCTCTCTCTCTCCTATATGTATGAATTGAGTTTTGAAGTGAGTGCGCAGGTGAGCGCGTTCTCTAACCAAGCTTTCAAGGGGAACCCATCAACGGTTTGCTTGCTAGGGGATTACAGAGACTAGAATAGGTGAGAACTATATCTACTTGAGCAATCATTCCTTTTAGAATAGTCTCAAAAATTCATCATATATCAATAATGTCTAAGCTTTATGAATTCACTGTAGAAATGGAGCATATATCATGCCTTGACAATTTGGAAGATGACACCCAAAATTTAGAACGTGGGAACGAGTAAAATTTGAAGACCTCAAAAACGGGTAAAATTTGCTTTTGAACTCTTATGAATGTATACTGGTGGATAATTATTAGTTTTGTTTTTTTTATTTATTAAAAAACCGTAATTGTCGTTTTTATATATTTTTTTAATTACTAACATATTTTATGTCAGTTATGAATGACAAAATATGTCTTTATCCGACGGGAAGAAAGTGTTAGCTTTGTCTATCTTTATTTATTAATGGCTAGTGGTGTCGGTTAGGGGTGACACAAACCTGTTTTATTTGACAGTCTGTTTTAGTATTTAATGTCGCATGTAATCGACACTACTGTCCTTTTTTTTTTTAATTTTAAAACGCTTTGCGTTTTCTTGGTAGTTTAAGGGAACTAACCGACAGTAAAAGCCTTTTCGTGATGTAAGCAATGCTGTCGGTTCTTTTATCCATCAGTACATGATTTTATGTCGGAATTTTTTGCTAATATCCGACAATAATAGACTTTTCTTGTCGTTTTTTCAAATAACACTAATGGGTACTTTTGTAGTAGTGAAACAAGCCGTCAAATCTTTGCCAAATGTGTATCATTAATCATGATTCTACTTCCAACAAAAACTCTTCCACAAATTAAAGAAGAAGAGATATCCAATTTTATTGACTAAGGAGATGCACTTTTGTGGTCCAAGTTGCAATTTTTCTTGGCGCGCTTTGTCAACAATATCGGCATGTTGGAAATTAAGTTCTTATCACAATTGGAAAATCCCCTCTAGATATTATTTGAAAAGTAACATTTTTCTTGAAGTTTTTAGTCTAAACACTGGAGATTTACAAACATAGGGTGCAGCTTAAGCAGATTAAAGCAGTGTGTTTTTTCATTTCCACCTAAAGCTCGATCTGAGGATCTTAAACGGTTAGACCCAAACAATGCAAATAGGAAATACTTTTTGAAGGCAATCAAGATCATGGTTTCAAGTGAGTTATGAACCGAGCAACTAGATATGTTTGGCTCTATGTCAATGAGTTGGATATGCTCTGCAAGGTGTGAAGATCCACTGAAGGGTCTTTCGTCACCATTTTCTTCCTCATCTGATGCTCGCTGATGGTGACGATGACGTCCCTTCATTTAAACACTCACCCATGCGGCACTCATATGGCTTCAGTGTTTGAAATTGCATTAAAATTCCCCATCACCAACCTTCTCCTTTGCTGACACCTTGTGCAAAATTTGCACCAGTGTTCGATTCCTTCGAGGTGATGGGATGTTTTAGTATTCTCTGCCTCAGTCTCTTTTAATTTCTTCTACTTGTGGATGTTGACGATGGCAGATCTCCATCTGAAGACTTGCCCACAATGTAGTGTTATGTTTGGAATACAGCAAGGTGGGCGTAGCATGTCACTAGCTTGACGGTGGTATTCTCTCTAGGATCAACGATTCCAGTCCAACACGTCGTATTGACTCCAAATTTTCTCTTTTGCTAGGGCTGAGGGCTTGTCTCCTTTAGATTGTTGTACTAGTTGATCTTCTTTAATTTATTTCTGTGAGAATCTTCCTTTCTTGTGTATCTTTTGGCATAAAGAATTCCCAATCCAGTAAATGTTTCCAAAGTAAATGAATTTCGAGAAATAAAATAAGCAAAGGAGAAAAATGTGAATAAGTTTATGGGCTCATGACAGAGTTTTAGAAAACCTCTTGGTAATGTTGGCTCGAAAACACATTACCTCCCAAACTCTGCATCTATAAAGGATTCTCATCGCGAAATCCGGAGTACCACTCAACTTCGGTACCAGGAATTGAACATTAAACCCATGAGGGACCCTTCACTCCGAGGGCCTTTTCTACATTTATCGAATCTGAGGTGACTATACTTACACCAAAAATATCTTGCAAGAGATAAGTTAGCAAAACGTTTTATACATCTCTCATGTTGTTGGGCTAAAGGTTTTGAAATTGCAACATAGTTAGGAATTTTCCTTCCAAGACTGGATTGCACGTCCTTTCTAGTGAATCTTAAATGACAGTTCTTTGGAAATATAGTCCTCGACATATAGGTTAGAAACACTTTTTGAATCCTTTTGTCAGAACCTTGCGTTGCACTTGAGTGTTTCCGATCGGACTACTTGGATTTACTAACCCAAAGCATTTCCCCGTAACTGAGCTTTGCTGGAATAAAATTCATCTTGAGGATTGCCTAGTCTGGATGCCCTTTTCGAATTCAACATACTAGCTGGCGAGATGTGTATGTTGGAAGTCTCTCGAGTCTTCTACGCCCTCTTGTCCCTTCAAGGCTTATCACTTATTTCCTGGGTTGGTAGCTGGCTCATGTTGATCAACATCTTGGTAAGGAGATCGTTCCACATCATGACCATCCATGTAGAGGATATGCGACCCTTCATGTTGGTGGGTACCCAACTGATAATCAACAGTCATGAGGGCGATAAGCTCATGAGATTGAGTCTATCTAGCCTCGTGGAGAATCTCAAACAACTTCTCATAATGTTCTTGGAGAATCTCATCCATGATCGCTATTTTGTTGTTCTGAACTTCCAACTCTTTGACTTTAGCTTGAAGGCCAGCTTTATTTTTGTCCTCATTCGTTTTCTCACGCTAGGCACAATAAGGGTGTTGTTATGCATGTTGTGTGACACACCTCGATCCGGAATGTCCACCTGGACACTCGAATCGCGATGTGCTAGCTGACACCTGGAAGTTACGAAGCCATATAGTGTAGTGATGTGGAAAATGTAAATAAATTAAAACCTAAAAGTGACTAATTTAGAGTGCGCATGTGAGCGAGATTGAACCCATATCCCACAAGTGATGTCAGAGCATAGATAAATTACAGTAAAAGAAGAGTAAGGACATTTATACCGAAAGGAGAAGTCACCTACATGACAGCTTTTACCAGCAATTATCATCGTCATGAAACCTCTGCCACTAAAATCCAGGAGGGGCGAAAAACAAGGGTGACAAATAAAGTTTTGTAAAACCTTTTTGAAAAGTGTAACCCCTCACTATAGAACAAGTATATGGTTTCCCAAAAATATTATAATAATAGTATGTAGTAGGTACCCTGCAGCATAAGCGAGTCAAAGATGTAGGGTACAACAACAAGGTATCTCAACATTAAATCTCAAATCGTTATTATAAGAATTCAATGCTCATCAATTTATGTAGGCACATAAGTCCACTGCAGAGATATTTAATCAATGGAACAAACTGGGTGTAGGTTTTACACTCGAGTACTACATCACGTGAGATGTGCTAGTCGCATCACATACGAGTCCAAAACATCACACAAAAGGATAGGCTAACACCTAACTTTAGATCTAAAGCGAATGTAAATGGTGTATGTGAACTACACGTGAAGCTAGTCCTTGGCCCAGGACAGTACAAATAACTAAGAGACACCGTGCAAACATGTAATAATGAGAAGATAAAACACAAGGATGTCATGCCACAAGGTTATGCTCACAAATAATATTAAAAAAAATATAAAGTGTACGAAAAGTCTATTTGTAAAGCTAAAAATGACATGTCACATCGTAATATATATAAGCAGTTGTTGGGAAAAATCACATACACACATATACATATATACATACACATATACATATATACATACACATATATATATATATATAAACAAAAAGACCCACTCACACATACATGCATGTCGTAACCGTTCGAGCTAGGAAAATCGAAGTCTTTGATAGTAATTGCACCTAGCATAATATTGGGTCCCATCAGTAAAAATCAACTAAAACGATTAAATTTGGAAAAACGAACGGCGGATTCGGGATCAATGCGTCGAAATACGCTAAGAGGGGTCGACGAATTTTGTAAAAATCAACGGTCAACCCTGTAAAGCCAACTGAGACGCCCCGGTGGTTAACTATGTTAAACCTTCAGAATTTCCTAAATGGATGTCAAAAATGGACTCGGGACGTCGAAATTAGCATAAGAAGGTTTTCGAGAAAATTTCGAAAAAGTCAACTAACGGTCAATAGTGAACTTTAACGGAATATTCCCTCCTTAAAAGGAATATTCTATTAAAGTTGACTGGGAGTTAACAGAATATTCTAAGGGGATCCGGGTTGGATCTGGCCCACGGAACAGGGTTATAGTTTTTGGCCAGTTCGGGTTTGGGCTTTTCTTTTTTTTAGAGATGGGCCGGGCTGGGCTAAAACCAAGGCCCAAAGGTTTGACCCGGGATTGGGTTTAGGCTTTTTTTTTTCTTCTTCTTATTCTGGTTTGTTGCATATTTTCGTCGGAAAATCTGGGGAGGAATTCAAACGCTCTGTTCAGAGCCATTTCACAACCAAATCTTGCCCATAATATATCAAAATGAAGCTAGGAAAGTGTAGAACAAGATTGTACTTATTTGGAGTTCAAAAAGTGACACGTCCCGACCCTGATATTCTCTGAATACCCAGATAGGCACGTGCTGGCCGACACCTGAGGGTGACGAAAGCCATTTATTGATTACAAGAGTAATGATTAGGAGGAAATATTCATGAATAAACATTAGAATCTAGAAGTAATAAACAAGGTTTAAGGAAAAGTCTAGAGTGCACAGAACACATTCTAAAACAAGATCACTAAAGGAAAGATCATTACAAGGTATCACACAAGTGAGTGATAGATTGCTACTGGTAGGGGAATGCCTCGTACGTTGTGTCGTAGTCCTCGTTTCTAAGACCTGAATGGGGGCGCAAAACAAAGGTGAGTGGACCAAGTTTATATATACAATAATAATAAAACAGTTATCAAGATACTAACCCCCACAGTTTATATAAAGAAAACAACTAGCATAATAAGTGATAGGTTTAATGAAAAATCCTAGCATGCCAAAAATATCTCAAAAGACATATCGTGAAACACAAAATATCAAACGTCTCATAAATCGTCTCGTAGAGCGATGTACTACTAGTAAGATCACTGAAATAAATATATCTCCTGGCCCTACGCCAGCACCGTGGTCTCTGCGCCCGTAGCCAGAGATTACTAACTCCCGACCCAATGCCTGCTTCATGTCCCTCAGCCCGTAGCTAGGGATTATTTCTCCCGACCTATCTGCCAACACCAGATCCTCGCCCCAGGCGGCATACTGTCCACTAGTTACGCCTCTCGAAAATAACCACTTCATAGTATAAAGTCATCCATAATCTATACTATAAAGAGAGGTTTCTAAAACATGTTCTAGCATTCTATCGTCATCCATCAGATAGTCTACCAGTTCAATGTTTTTATAGAAAATACAATATATTAAAATATAGCTTAATATAGGCCAACAATTAATTCCTCACCAAAACGAGACGATAAACAACATATTTCATAAACATGCTTAATATAAAATCAGTTCATAAACTCGTAAGGCATGCATTTAATTTACGCAATTAAACTATGAAATTATGCAAATTTTAGAAAGGGTCCACTCACAGCTACTCCTTAGCAGTAAAGTTGTGCGGATAAGGATTAAGAATTCCCTCACTAGCAACTTCACCTAAGTACAAAAATGTAATAAATAAATAAATGGATTTTCTAAAGGATTTGGGCTTCTCTGGTACTCCGTGACCGGAAATTCTGACTCCTCTGATTCTGATTCCGCTATCTATTCTGTCTAGGGGGTTGGATCCAAATCTGAGGTTGATCCTGTATCTCCGTATCCCACTTAGACTGTTCTATACTTAGACTGTTCTAAATACTCCGCTACATCCCGTTTCATCCCTTCCCAGTAATAGAAATGATAGATAGTGTGATACAATTTAATACTTCCCGGATGCATAGCATAAGGTGAAGTGTGAGCCTCATCCAGAATTTTCTTCTTAACCGCTTTATTATCTTTAGGCACAAACAAATGGTTCTCTTTCAATAACGCTTCGTCCTTACGGATGATGAATTTATCATTATCCCCTTTCAACACTTGTTCCTTTAATTCGGCGCATTCTGGATCAAGTTCCTGAGCTTCTATGACCATGTCTACAAAGATAGGTCTAACCTGAAAATGTGCTAGCCAAGCTCCGTGCTCACCTGGTTCCAAATTAATACCAGTTTCCCGAAGAGAAAATAGTAATGGAACGTGTACAGCTTGAAGTGATGCAAGCTGCTCGTGATGTTTCCGACTAAGAGCATCAGCCACGGCATTAGCATGCCCAAGATGGTACTCGATCGAACAGTCATAATCACTGATAAGCTCTATCCACATTCTCTGTCTCAAATTCAGCTTCTTCTTGGTGAACACATACTTAAGACTCTTATGATCTGTAAAAATACGACATTTCTCTCCATACAAGAAGTGCCTCCAAATCTTCAAAGTGAAAATCACTGCTCCTAACTCCAAATCATGAGTGGGATAAGTTCTTTCATGGGTTTTGAGTTGTCTGGAAGCGTAGGCGATAACTTTTCCATGCTGCATCAGTACACACCCAAAACCTGATAGAGAAGCATCAATATACACCTCAAATTCACCACTGTCATCCGGAAGAGTGAGAACAGGGGACTGAGTGAGACGTCGCTTAAGCTCTTGAAAACTTTGTTCACAATTTTCATCCCACACAAATTGGACACCTTTATGAGTCAATTTAGTAAGAGGTAGAGCAATTGTAGAAAAATTATGAATAAATCTTCAATAATACCTTGCCAAACCCAAGAAACTTCTCACTTTGGTGACATTCTTCGGTTGTTCCCAGTTAAACATTGCTGACACCTGTTGGGGATCCACACTGATTCCTTCAGCAGAAACTATGTGCCCAAGAAAACCAACCTGAGTTAACCAAAACTGGCACTTACTGAACTTGGCATAAATCTGGTTGTCCCTCAGTCGTTCCAACACTAATCTCAAATGCTTCTTGTGCTCATTCACACTTCTAGAATAAATTAAAATGTCATCAATGAACACAATCACAAACGGATCCAGATACGGTCTAAAGACTCTGTTCATCAAATCCATAAATTCTGCAGGTGCATTTGTCAATCCAAAAGGCATGACACGAAATTCATAATGCCCATACCTCGTACGGAAAGCAGTTTTCGGGACATAATCCTCGCGAATCCTCGATTGATGGTAACTCAATCGGAGATTGATTTTGGAAAATATCTGAGCACCTTTCAATTGATCAAACAAATCATCAATCCGAGGCAGAGGGTAACGATTCTTTACCATCACCTGATTCAGTTGCCTATAATCGATACAGAGTCTCATTGATCCATCATTCTTTCTAACAAAAAGAACAGGAGCTCCCCACGAGGATGTACTCGGCTGGATGTAACCTTTGTGTACCAATTCCTTGAGTTGGATCTTCAATTCTCTCAACTCCGCTGATGCTATTCGATAAGGTGCTAAGGAAATAGGATTTGTACCTGGGAGTAAATCGATAGTAAACTCAATTTCCCTCGCAGGTGGCAACCCCGGTAAATCATCAGGAAACACATCGATGAAGTTCCTTACAACTGGCACCTCTTTTGGACGTAAAGAAGGTTCATCCTTCACAACTACTTGGACTAAAACCCCCACACAACCCTTATTCAACAACCTAGTTGCTCAAATGGAAGAAATAATACTATTAGGGAGGACACGTCTCTCACCCATAAATGTAACTGCTGAAAGTCCTGACCGATTAAACGTCACAATTTTCTCCCAACATGCGACATTCGCTCGGTGCTTAGATAGCCAATCCATTCCTAGAATGACATCAAACTCCACCAGTTTGAAAGGAATTAAATCAATCTCTAAGTTTTCCCTTTCAACAATAACTGGACAATTCCGATATTGCCATTGAGCATAAAACAATCACCACTTGGCATTTGAATGAGCATATAAAAACCTAGTGGCTGAGGTTGAAAAGGTATAACCCGAGCAAAAGATGAAAAAACAAAAAACTGTGTAGCACCCATATCAATTAAAACTCTAGCCCAAGTATTACAGACAGGTAACGTACCGGTGATAACTCGAGGATCCTGATCAGCCTCCTGCTGAGTCATGGTGTTCATACGTCCATGAACCTGATACCCCGCATTATTGTTCCGACCGCCATGACTTCTGGAACCACGTCCTGCTCAGTTCCCCTGATTACTGTTACCAGAAGATGTTCTAGCCTGCTGCTGGGTCGAAAACTGAGCACTCCGGCTGTCACTCCTTCTAAAACTCTGGCTACCTCTGCCACCAAACTGCAGACCTCTGTTACCCCGTAGTTCTAATTAGTACTGCTACCATAACTCCGACTACTACTGCCACTGCCATCATAGCTCTGTCGGGTGCCAAAATTCTGAACTGGCTGATATCTACTGTAGCTTGAGCCAGATGTAAAATCACCAGGTGGTGCTGAAGGACAATCACGAACAAAATGCTCGGTGCCACCGCACCTGTGATAAACTACAGTAGTTATTCCACAACTCCCTCGATGACGTAACCCACATTGATTACAGATCGGATAACTCAGAGTGAAATGATCGAAAGATTGTTTCGCCGACTCGTTGCCTGAGCCTTCACTGGACGACCCTGAACCCCGACTTGGTCGTTTAAAGGAAAAAGAATGTTTGGGACCTACAGAATTGGAGGGACCCACTGATTCTCTGGTACTCCGTGACCAGACATTCCGACTTCTCTGATTCTGATTTCGCTGTCTATTCTGTCTCGGGGGCTGGATCCAAGTCTGAGGTTGATCTTGTATCTTCGTATCCCACTTAGACTGTTCTATACTCAGACTTATCTCGATTACTTCTTCATAAGTTCTAGGTCTCTGAGCAGCTACCAGTGTACGGTACTCCTGGTTCAGTGCAATTATCTCCTGATCCATCTGTGCTTGCGGATTATCATATGTCTCATCATGATGCCTAGCCAAGCGCCTGAAAGTACTGTCAAATTCTGTGATGCTGAGGTCACCCTGTCGGAACTCTAAATGCTTAGGCCCCTGTTCTCGCTCTTCCAGATGACAGTGGTGAATTTGAGGTGTATACTGATGCTTCTCTATCAGGTTTTGGGTGTGTACTGATGCAGCATGGAAAAGTTATCTCCTACGCTTCTAGACAACTTAAAACCCATGAAAGAAATTATCCCACTCATGATTTGGAGTTAGGAGCAGTGATTTTCGCTTTGAAGATTTGAAGGCACTACTTGTATGGAGAGAGATGTCGTATTTTTACGGATCATAAGAGTCTTAAGTATGTGTTCACCAAGAAGGAGCTGAATTTGAGACAGAGAATGTGGATGGAGCTTATCAGTGATTATGACTGTTCGATCGAGTACCATCTTGGGCATGCTAATGCCGTGGCTGATGCTTTTAGTCAGAAACATCACGAGCAGCTTGCATCACTTCAAGCTGTACACACGTTCCATTACTATTTTCTCTTCGGGAAACTGGTATTAATTTGGAACCAGGTGAGCACGGAGCTTGGCTAGCACATTTTCAGGTTAGACCTATCTTTGTAGACATGGTCATAGAAGTTCAGGAACTTGATCCAGAATGCGCCGAATTAAAGGAATAAGTGTTGAAGGGGGATAATGATAAATTCATCATCCGTAAGGACGGAGCGTTATTGAAAGGGAACCGTTTGCTTGTGCCTAAAGATAACGAAGCGGTTAAGAAGGAAATTCTGGATAAGGCTCACACTTCAGCTTATGATATGCATCCGAGAAGTACTAAATTGTATCGCACTCTATTACTGGGAAATGATGTAACAGGATGTAGCGGAGTATGTGAGTAGATGTTTAATCTGCCAACAGGTTAAAGCAGATAGACAAAGACCTGGGGGACTGATGCAGAATCTTCCGATACCAGTTTGGAAGTGGGAGGATATCACCGTCAAGGTATGATGATATCTGGGTAAATGTTGATCGGCTTACCAAGACTGCTCATTTCTTACCAGTTCGACAAACCTAGCCGTTGGAGAAATTGGCGAAATTATTCGTCGATAATATCGTTCGTCTTCATGGTGTACCCGTCTCCATTGTGTCAGACAGAGATCCCAGATTTACTTCCAGGTTTTGGAAAGCCTTTAATGCCGCTATGGGTACTCAGTTACTGTTCAACACTGCTTATCATCCATAAACAGATGGTCAATTCGAGCGGACGATTCAGACTTTAGAGGACATGTTGAGAGTGTCTGTGTTACAGTAGAAAGGCAGCTGGGATAACTATTTGTCGTTGGTGGAGTTTTCTTACAATAATAGTTATCACTCGAGTATTGGTATGGCGCCTTTTGAAGCACTTTACAGGAAGACGTGTAGGACGCCATTATGTTGGACAGAGGTAGGAGAAAGGTTGTTGGTGGGACCAAAGATTGTGGATACCACCAACGCTAATATCCAACTAATTAAGGCATTGCAGATAAACACTCCAAGGATCGTGAGTTTACAATGGGCGACTTTGTATTCCTGAAGTTGTCTCCCTGGAGGGGTGTTGTTCGTTTTGGTAAGCGAGGAAAGCTAAGTCCTCGATACGTCGGTCCCTATCAGATTATTGAGAGAATTGGTGCAATTGCTTATAGGTTGGAGCTACCACCGGAGTTGTCACTGATTCATAACGTTTTCCATGTTTCAATGCTTTGGAAATATGTACCATATCCCTCTCATATCATCCAAATAGAGCCATTGGAAGTAAATTCAGATGCTAGCTATGTAGAACAACCAGTGGCTATCCTTGACAGACAGGATAAGGTGTTGCGGAACAAAGTTATTCCCTTGGTAAAGGTATTGTGGAGGAACCATGCAGTCGAAGAAGCTACTTGGGAAACGGAGGAATTAATGCGGAACCAATATCCCTTTCTTTTCGTGTAAATTCGTAATTTTGAGGATGAAATTTCTGTAAGGGGGGTAGATTGTTACAACCACCCTCATATTTCCATTTTATTTCTATTTTTCCCCTAGAACATTGAAGGAAGATTTTGTGAAAAACATGTTCATTTAAGCAACATCTATAGCATGCAATTAACAATTAAAAGGCGGAATCATGCTTGCATGCACTTAAAAACAAAACATTAACCATGAAATTCAAAGCCTAGTAGATTGGTGAACCAAGACTCAACTCAAATCAAAGTGAGTTGAGAAATTTATACCTTTGTAGATTCCTCTTTGCATAAGCAAAGGCTAATCACCCAAAGAGAGGTCCTTCATTCCTTGCATCTTAGATCTATGGATTTGGATGGATGAAATGGTTCTCCAAGTTCCCAAAATTGAGAACCTCTAAGTCTCTTCACCAAGGTTAGATTGGAGAAGAAATGAGTGACCTTGGAGTAGTAGGATTGCTAGATTCACCCTCCAAGGGGGCCGGCCTCCTAGAGAGAAAAGGAGAGACATGTTCTCTCCAATTTTCTCCAAAAGAACCCATTATGAATTTTAGGCTATAAAGTTCTTTATATAGTCACTTCATTTAAGTGACCTAAAGAACCAAAACCCTATTTTCATCTCAAGGCCGGCCTTAGGGTGTTATTGGGCTAATTGGGCCTTTGTGAATTATTATTCATTAAGTTGTCATACAACTTAAGTCAATGGGCTTGACGTTCGAAGCCCATTGGGCCTTAAGGTCCAAAACTATCCCGAGGTCTTTAACGAACTTATTCGTTTGATTAATTAACATATTAATTAATCCTTGCCATAAATAATTAAACCATTTAATTAAACCACTTTACACGGTGTATGATCCATTAGGTTCATTTTAGCGAGGCAGTGGGCGATTAAAACCATTTCACATCGATTGTGAATTGAAACTTACTTTCAATTCTCCCTTTAGTGATTATACACGTTTAGGGCTTCCACAAACCATGAGTGACACCTAGCAGCATATCATGGTTACCCAAGCTAATCAGAAGAGGTGGAGAACCTATTCAGTTTAGGATTACAAATGCAATACGGTCTTTCTCTAATACAATACTCTTGACCACATTGTTTGGTTTGATAGTTTATTCATGTTTACTATCCAATGTGATTCGTGTGCTTATATGATTACCTTGAATGTGATTTGGAACGACTTCCTAAATCTCATTCATACTCTGGCCAGAGATTCTTAATCATATCATAGAGTATTCTCCCTCAAACAGTTTGAAGGTTAGAGATCCCTTGTTGCGCATTCACTTGCCTCCATGGCTAAGTGGCTTAACCCCAACTATGCCGTGGACACCCTCCTTTTAGAGTGACATTTGACATAATCAAAGATCAAAGACTTAACCACAAGACAACTATGATGCCTCAGGTCAAAGGACTACTTTGCATTATCCCAACCATGAGTTCTCATGTGACATGAATATGAGAACTCTTCGTTGATCGTGTTCAGTGAACTCATTCTCTATTGAGCACCTACGTACTTATCTTGATGTCACACACACCAATGACTCAAGACTAGTCACTCTCCCTGAGAGAAGACACAGCACGTACTGATCTTAACGGACTGTCAATGCCCAATTGGCAATCCTATGATCAGGAACGTTTAGGATGTGTCTACGAAAGAATGGTCTCATGAATCTAACTTCTTTAGATCGTATTCTCCCAATCACATATTCCTTGGACTTATCGTTTAAGCATATAACATTTATATGAGACGGCTCAAACAATAATCTTTGCCCTTTATATTTAAACTATATTAGTTTAACATGTGAAATGTCCGTAAAGTATCATCATATGATTGGTTTTAGGGCACATTTCCAACAAACATATTTTAAATCTATCAATTTAATCCCTTATTCTGTTTTAATCCTAGCCATTGATCTAGATTCCCTATTGCTTCTAAACTGCCAAGTGGCAGGTTCTCTAACTCTCTTTTCTTCCCCTCTGCCCGAGTCTTCCCTCTCAGACATTTCTCTCTCACGGGAACCCTCAAGTTCCAAGAGCTCTGAGAGCTCTTGTTTCTTTCCTCTTCGAAAAACAAATCAAACCCAAATAGTTTAAACTCATATCTGGAATCCTTGGAACTTGAGGAACACAGTTATAACCCTGCATGTGTCGGTAGAACACCTTTGTGTGTTCTGCCATTGAAGCCGAGAGCTTCAAATCATTGAAACTCGAACTCAGGCGAGTGCTCTACTTTAGTATGTTTTGTTGAGTTATTCTCAGTTCAATGGAAGGTTTTAATCTGTGCATGCATTATATTTTGTTTTCCAGAACCCGGCGAGAAAACCCGATGAGTTCCGAGATCCACCTCGCCATTCTCGACCACAGTCGAAACTCTCAGTGGTATATTTCCATTCCCATCATTTCAGCTATTTTTCCTCTTCATTTTGATACTAGGTAAGGAGTTGGATTTCGATTTTGCCGTCGACTGAAGCCATAACAGCTTCGGTGTTCTTCCCCGACTACACCCAAGCCACCCAAGCCACCAGGCCTTCTCAAACACCCACGAGCCTTAGCCCATTCTTGGACTAGCCCAATTCCTTATTGATTATTTGGCCTGTGGGCCGTGCATGTGTGTGGGTTGTGTGTGTGTGTCCGTGCATGTGCATGGAGTGTGTGTGTGTGTGTGTTTTGGGCCATGCACATGTTGTGCGTGTGTGTGTTGTGTGAGTATGTGTCAGTGTGTGCGTGTGTGGGTGTTGTGCCTGTGTGTGTGCGTGTGTGTTGTGCACGTGTGTGTGTGTGTGTGTGTGTGTATGTATGTGTGTATGTGTGTGCTATGCATTTGTATGTGTGTGCTGGTGTGTGTGTTGTTTTATGTGGGTTTGGGCTCAAGCCTAAACCACCACCACTTTTTATTCCTAAACCTACCCAAAACCAAAACCCTTTACCTAAACCCATTAGGCTTTAACCATTCAACCCAAATCCTTTATTTTATTTAGTTCAAGCCCAAATCCTTTAAAAAATCCTTTTATTTATTTATTACATTTTTGTGCTTAGGTGAAGTTGCTAGTGAGGGAATTCTTAATCCTTATCCGCACAACTCTACTACTAAGGAGTATCTGTGAGTGGACCATTTTCTAAAATTTGCATAATTTCATAGTTTAATTGCTTAAATTAAATGCATGCCTTACGAGTTTATGAACTAATTTTATATTAAGCATGTTTATGAAATATGTTGTTTATCGTCTCGTTTTGGTGAGGAATTAATTGTTGGCCTATATTGAGCTATATTTTAATATATCGTATTTTCTATAAAAACCATGAACTGGAAGACTATCTTATGGATGACGATAGGATGCTAGAACATGTTTTAGAAACCCCTCTTTATAGTATAGATGATGGATGACTTTATACTATGAAGTGGTTATTTTTTAGAGGCGTAACTATTTGTGCGTAACTAGTGGACACTATGCCGCCTGGGGCAAGGATATGCTGTTGGCAGATAGGCTAGGAGAAATAATCCCTAGCTACGGGCTGAGGGACACGGAGCAGGCATTGGGTCGGGAGTTGGTAATCTCTGGTTACGGGCGCAGAGACCACGGTGCTGGCATAGGGCCAGGAGATATATTTATTTCAGTGATCTTACTAGTAGTACATCGCTCTACGAGACGATTTATGAGACGTTTGATATTTTGTGTTTCACAATATGTCTTTTGAGATATTTTGGCATGCTAGGATTTTTCATTAAACCTATCATTTATTATGCTAGTAGTTTTCTTTATATAAATTGTGGGGGTTAGTATCTTGATAACTGTTTTATTATTATTGTATATATAAACTTGGTCCACTCACCTTTGTTTTGCGCCCTCATTCAGGTCTTAGAAACGAGGACTAGACACAACGTACGAGGCATTCCCCTACCAGTAGCAATCTATCACCCACTTGTGTAATACCTTGTAATGATCTTTCCTTTAGTGATCATGTTTTAGAATGTGTTTTGTGCACTCTAGACTTTTCCTTAAACCTTGTTTATTACTTCTAGATTCTAATGTTTATTCATGAATATTTCCTCCTAATCATTACTCTTGTAATCAATAAATGGCTTTCGTCACCCTTAGGTGTCGGCTAGCACGTGCCTATCTGGGTATTCAGAGAATATCGGGGTCGGGACGTGTCAGATTGGTATTTGTCACATCCCGGCCCTGGGCGGACCACTTCCTGGGCTCGCTCCACCACCGTAGCACGATATTGTTTGCTTTGGGCCCCGACCACGCCCTCACGGTTTTGTTTCTGGGAACTCACGAGCAACTTCACAGTGGGTCACCCATCATGGGAGTGCTCTGGCCACCTTCTTGCTTAACTTCGGAGTTCCGACGAAACCTGAAGCCAATGAGCTCCCAAAAAGCCTCGTGCTAGGTATGGATGGGAACATACATTTAAGGATCACTCCCATGGGCGATGTGGGATGTTACAATCCACCCCCCTTAGGGGCCCGACGTCCTCGTCGGTACACTTCCGGCCAGAGATTGGCTCTGATACCATTTTGTCACATCCCGGCCCGGGAAAGACCACTTCCCGGGCCCGCTCCACCACCGTAGCACGATATTGTTTGCTTTAGGCCCCGACCACGCCCTCACGGTTTTGTTTCTGGGAACTCACGAGCAACTTCCCAGTGGGTCACCCATCATGGGAGTGCTCTGGCCACATTCTTGCTTAACTTCGAAGTTCCGATGAAACCTGAAGCCAGTGAGCTCCCAAAATGCCTCATGCTAGGTAGGGATGAGAATATACATTTAAGGATCACTCTCCTGGCGATGTGGGATGTTACAAAAAATGGCCGAAGATGGTCAGAAAATGGCCTGAAAGGTGAATGGTCCGTCGGAAACTGGGTAACTCACCAGAAAATTGGACAAACTTTAAACGTCTATAACTTTGTCAATTCATAACGAAATTGGTGATTCAAAAACGAAAATCATACCCCGGAACAAGACGAACAGATTCGTACCTTTCTAAGCGGCTAAATCGTCGTGATTTGGCAGGAAAATGGCCTGAAAATCACGGAGGTCGCCGAAGTTCGTCCATTCCCCCTCGTCGAAAACTGGAAAAGAGATAGAGATGTGCATGCATAGGTTAGGGCTCAAATGGCTTCTACCCAATCTATCACAAAGACATAGAGGGAGAGATTTGATGTGTTGGGAACACCCACCAACTTCGAACTCAATGACATTTCGCCGGAGTTCGTCGTCAGGGGAAGACATGCATGCATAGATTCATAACAGGGTCTAAACCCTTGAAATTTTGACATAAAAACATTGCTCGAACAAGATTATAACCCACAAAAACCATTTTGAGGATTAGAACCTTGCCTAAGGTGGAGTTTGAGAGAGCTCAAGCTCTCGATGTTAATGGTAAAGCACACGAGGGTGCTCTGATGGCACATGCAAAGCTGTTGGTGAATTTCTCATGTCCCAGAGGTTCAAGGTTCCACTTTCCAGGGTTTGATTTGGTCGAAAAAGGTGGTTTGCCAGAGAAATTGAGGGTGAAGGTTGTTGGCCTTTCGGCCTCTCTATTTACAGAGATGAAGAATATGATGGAATGAGAGAGAAAGTTTTTAAAAATAATAAAATTAGTGAGAGGGAAAAGAAAGAGAGAGAGAGTGTGAGAGAGAGAGAGAGAGAAGCCGAAAAGAGAGGGAAAGAAAGCCAAGTGAAGGAACCGGCCAAAAAGAAAGAAAAATGATGTGATGTAAATAATATTTGTTTAAAACAACTTGCACACCATCCCTCAGCATTAAGCCTCTTTGAAGGCTGGTATATGCTTCCCACTCCAGAACAAGGCAGTGGTGCACATTGCACGAGGTTGGTTTTTAAAGTTTGAACCTCTCTCAAGTGAATTTATATTGTTTCGATTATAACTTGTTTGTTATAACTCCGAATTGAGTTCCATTTGTGGCCACGTGTTTGTAAAAATGAGTACTATTAAAAATAGTAAAATAAAATTGAAAAAGTGAAAGGAAAATTTGAAGTCCATGTGGAAGGCCTAATTGGCATCTCAGGGGTATTTTGATAATTTCACTACTACTCAGAATAAAATACAATAAATCTCGGGACGGGATGTCACATTGTGACTCCTCTCACTCCTCATATTGGAGATGGATGCCTGATCGTAAGAAAGTGTACGAAAGATGGAAATAAGCTTGACAAAGCTGGTAAGAGTAGGAGTCAGTGTCGTTCCCATAAACAGCGCCAAATATTGATGCACAAAACCGGGTTGACTCTCGAACAATATCAAGTGTCAAGTTATGACCTTCGCAAGGTTGCTTTGGTCATCAAGTATGGGCAGTGGCGAAGCCACGTGAGGGCGAGGAGTGGCGGCCGCCACTCCCCTCGCCGGAAAAACAAGGCTGGAGCGCTGGCCAGCCCCTCCCCTCCTGCTGCTGCTGCTCTTCGTCTCCTC
Source organism: Malus fusca (assembly GCA_035220775.1). NCBI lineage: Eukaryota > Viridiplantae > Streptophyta > Magnoliopsida > Rosales > Rosaceae > Malus > Malus fusca. The sequence goes on from CM069072.1 coordinate 16,108,650, forward strand.
TGGTGCAGCGCCGGTGCTGCAGTTCTGCTCTGTTGAGTTTTTTTTCAAAACACCCAAGTGCCGTTTCGTATAAATGGGGAAAAGAAACGGAGCCGTTTCGTATAAGTGGGGAAAAGAAACTAGTTAAAAAATTTGAAAAAAGTGGAACGAAACGGTGCCGTTTCGTATAAGTAGGGAAAAGAAAAAAAATATATATAGAGGGGACCACTGTCTCCAAAGCTCACCACTGTCTCCAAACCCACCGGCTGCTGGTCCTGTTTCAAGCCATCGAACGCTCCACTATGCTCAGCGCACGGTGGTATCTGCAGTGTGACTTCCATATTCTGTCTTTTGGAAGCAAAAGCTTTGCCTGACTTGGTGAGGCTGTTATCGGGAGAAGTGTATGAAACTGCCATTGAAGCAATTCAAACTCTTTCAACATTGGTTGTCAAAGCCTCTCCTCAAAGAGGAGCCAGCGTCTTGCATGAGGCTGATGCCATAAAGCCGATGTTGGAGATCTTGTCTTGGGGAACAGATTCTCTACAAGAAGATGCATTGAGTCTCCTCGAAAAGGTTCATGTCGAAGGAAATGGTTGATGTGTATGGATCAGCAGCTAGATTAAATCTTGCTGGTCTAACTAGCACGAACATCCATGAGGATGGTCGCCATTGTCACTCCTTGAACGTTATTCGAAATCATCAACTTCTTTTACTCCGGGACTGATGTAAGGCTAACAAGTTTTGGTTATCAGATCAGAAGAACAAATGTACTTCAACTCTCATACAAGGATTGAGTTGGAAAATTTAGTGCAGCAATTGTCACTAGCAAACATATTTATCATACTATTCAGTGATTAGATTTTCTCTTGGATTTGACATTTTTTTTATAATTGTTTTACTCTCATCAAACTTAAGGCCTCTCACTTAGACCGTGGTACTAAGTCTAAGTGGCTTTTTAATCTTGTTTTGGATGAGTCAAATTTTTGGACAACGTCGAAGTTTTAGCTTTCTGCAAAAGATCTCCAACTTCCGTAAATTATTCTTAGGTTAGGCTAGCCAAACGAAAATAATCTTATCAAACGGGGAGCTAGTATGTCCAAGTTACAGGGACAAGGCTATGATGGAGCTAATAATATGAAAGGTGAGCTAAATGGCCTCAAAACAAAGATTTTGAACAAGTATCCTTAAGCATTTTATGTTCATTGTTTTGCACACCAACTTCAATTAGCTCTTGTAACCGTTGCAAAGGGAATTGAGGGTGTCGCCATTTTGTGCTATGAAAAGAGCTTTTTCTGCTATGAATTGTGAAAACACCATTGCATAACAAAATGGGAGATCAATGGTTGAGTGATAGCATGCTTGTTTACATTGAGAGAGATGTATTTGCTTTTATTGATAATGAGCCTATTATGCGACGTTTTCATGACATGAAACCTCGCCGGCAACAATTGTAATTTGTTTGTATTGATTAATTATGAAAGACATTACTATATAAAAAGATTTAGCTGTTACCATTTTTCTTTAACCTTGCACTCTTTTAAGTTCGCCCCTCCCCCCGAGAAATTCTGGCTTCACCACTGAGTATGGGTAGTATGTAAAGAGATAGAAGTAGGGAAACAAACACATGATGTACCTGGTTCACCTTAAGTTGAACTACATTCACGAGGGTAGAGGAATTCCCATTGATAATGTAGAGTTTACATGATACAAAGGTTTAAGGGGGGTGTAGTCAAATTAGGATTTGATAGGATTTTAATAGACTTTAAAATCTGGGTGTAGTCAATTATAATTTTGAAAGAGGATTTTAAAAGATTCTGAAAACATGGTGTAGTCAAGTTAGGATTTAAGAAGATTTTAAAGAATACATCCAAATCCAACGGTAGTCATTTAGGATTTTAAAAAGTCCACACATTCTAGGTGTAGTGAGAATATGAAAGATTTGCTAGGATTTTAATGGGTGAGGGATTTTTATGCATTTGAGGGAAGGTGTATAAGTACCAAATACTTTCAACAATCCAACCTTCACCCCTAGGATTTCTTTTCTAGACCAAAGAATCCTCTTTGCAGAAGATGAACAATCTTTCGTCACCCCTCATCCCTAGCAACACACCCACTGACATTCTATCATGTACAATTGTAAAATCTAATTGCATTTCTATCATATACAATTCCAATCCAACGTATTATTTGAATGGGACAACATCCAGAATATGAAGAGCAACAGCTCACAGAGAATGGATGGGACAAAACCCAGAATATAGACAATGTATTCTTTGACTTGCCTTTTGTGTGTGTGTGTGTGTATTGTATTAGATTTTAAAATTCAATTGTGATGTTGCTTTTGGTTTATACAAAAGATTTGAACGGCTTCGATTCCTTATTTTAATTTTGTGAGTTGAAATTATTATTTTCAAGTTTAATCACGTGATTGATTTCAGGTGGTTATGAGTCAATGATCTTTGTTTTGGTTAGTTGATTTTTTTTAATTATAATTCAAATGAGAAGGGGAAAGACATATTTGATTGGTTTGTATTTCTATATCAATATATGTATGTTTATGTTATGTTTAATTTTTTTGTCAAATTGTGCATTGATAAAGAAATTCATTTGATGTTGTAGAAGTCAACTAAAAAATCCTAAGAAATCCATACAAATCTACAATGGAAATCCATCTAGAATTGTAGAGTCTATTAAAATCCTTTGAAATCTGCCATTTATAAAAAGTTTTTTTTGAAATTCTTCGAAATCCAAATTGACTACACCCCCTAAGTATAATATCACGAGTGAGTTCCAATAATTGATTAAGCAGAATAATAGCATTAGAGATTAATAGTGGGATAATGATCTTCTTTTATAGCCGAGGAGAGTCCCATGTTTTCGTCCGCAGTCGATAGAGGACTCTAGGAGCTTTATTATAGTGTCGACACGTGTCATGTTGTGATTATTGGTCTCTTGATTGAAGAGGAACTCATGTGTTTTAGTATATATAGGTACCTCACCATGAATTGTTTAGTAAGTCTTCGAAAGTATAAAGTTGACAGGTGCTCAGTAGTTTCGAGGTTAGCGAAGTATAATACAAACAATATTGTTTTCTTATTCAAGTGATTTTCTAATTCTATCATAAAGGAGAGAGATTTTTCTAAGCGTAAGTTATTCAAGCAATACTTCACGTGTTATAATACAAGGAAAAGGAAAAATAAACAAAGACAAAAACTAGCAAACACAATGTGCACATTTTTTTTTTGTCGAATCACAGTGTGCACACTTGAGTTTAGTTAAGTTGGCTGGAAGAATGTGCTTCGCTCTTTGCATCAAAGTTTAAATTCTCCCAGTAATTTTGATGAATATCGTTTAGAACACAATTGGATTGATTTATTTTTTTCCTGTTTTATATACAAGTGATTAAACTAGTCTAAACTAAGGTAATAAACCATTCTAATTTGGTTGCACATGAAGAGTAAATCTGTTTTAGCCAATGGAACTATGTGGCATATCTCTTCTGTGTTGAATTAGAGCTTGTTTGGATGATTGAAAGTACTTGTAGAGAAAATATTTTTGGGTTCCAAAAGCACTTTAAGTGCTTTCTACAAGAAGCACAAGTTATGTGATTCTTCCAGGAAGCACTTTAAGTGCTTTTCCAGGATTTACTAACATTTTTACTAAATATTGTTTTAAAAAATATTTTCACTAAAAGTGTTTTCAATCATTTTAAAAGCACATCCAAACGAGCTCTTAATTAGCAACTTTTGAGTGAATAATGCAACTCTTCTCAGAATTCATAAAACTATTCAGAACGATTAGCAACATTATCTTCAAATAATAATTTGCAAAGATATGAGCAAATTTAGGTGAATAATGTTGCAGGCCATCAAAATAACATGACACACTCATGCGGCAGATTAACTTCGACTTCATTTGGATAATGCCCACTACATAAGATACTTGTGCAAATCGTTGTTAATTCACCCAAGTAATCACGTGGCTATATAAAATGTGGACTACGTAAACATTTTAAACATGGTCAATGTCTAATCAATCACTCTCAAAATCACATAATTAACTTCACTTCTATCGTCATGGGCAATTAATTCCTCTCTCTTGCATTACGAATTTACAAGATGCTTGATGGATTCGTTGAATACTGTCAGAGGAGGGAGCTTCAGGCTGATGGGCTCGTTGACAGGTGAAAAATTTTGGCTCCAGTTATGATCAGCCCATAAAAAGTTCAACCACGACCAAGATATGTCTTTTTTTTTTCTTTTTTTTTTTTACCATGTTGTACATGATACAGAGGACAAAGCCAATTTATGTAGCCAAAAAACAGCATACCCAAAATACGACACAAAAAAACCAAAATACGACACAATTAATTCCTCTCACGTGCCTCACGTGCCCTGTTAGCATCTTCATCCTTGCTCAACTCCTCCATCTTTCTCCTCGCTTTCTCCTCAGTCTCACTCAAATTTTCCTAGAAAACACAAATTAGATCATTACTAGAACGATAAATCCAATGTCGTTCCTTTATATAAGCGTACCTGTGTTAATCAAGATTACTAATTATTAATTAGTAATTTTGAGTAGTAATTATACCTTGGTTTTCTCTGCAGTCTCATAAGTCATGTATTTTTTTTTCCCGGCAGTCTCGACAGCCTTCTGCTTGGTCTCCTCTTTCTTGCCGGACAAGTACTCCACCGCTTTCTGAACGGCGCCAGCAGTGGTATCCTTGAGCTGACCCAACTTACTCACGGTAGTATCCTTCCCTTTTTTCGCCTTCTCAGCGGTATAGTATAGTCCTTGGTTTTCTTAGCCGTCTCCACCGTCGCATCCTTAGCCTCTTTGGCTTTCTCAGCCGCATAGTTGCTATATTCACTAGCTTTGTTGATTGTAGTGTCCTTGGCCTCCTTCGCCTTCTCAGCCGCATAGTTGGTATATTCACTAGCTTTGTTGATTGTAGTGTCCTTGGCCTCCCTGGCCTTCTCATCAGCATAGTTGGTATATTCACCAGCTTTGTTCACCGTTGTATCCTTGGCCTCCTTGGCCTTCTCGTTGGCATAGTTGGTATACTCGCCGGCTTTGTTCATCGTTGTGTTCTTCGCCTCTTTCACCTTGTTCAATGTTGTGTCCTTGGCCTCCCTTGCCTTCTCGGTGGCGTAGTTGGTGTACTCGCCAGCTTTGTTCACAGTTGTTTCCTTTGCCTCCTCTGCTTTCTCGGCTGCATAGTTAGTGTACTCGCTCGCTTTCCCTATTGTTGTGTCTTTAGCACCCTTTGCCTTCTGAGCGGCATAGTCGTCTTTGTACTCAGAGGTTGTCTCCATCGATTTGTTCGCTGCTTCTTTCGCCTTCTGAGCTGCGGTGTCCTTGGTCTCTCTTGCCTTCTCAGCAGCATAGTTTGTAACTTTGTATACTCGCCTGCTTTCCCCATTGTTGTATCCTTCGCCTCCTTGGCCTTCTGAGCCACGGTGTCCTTGGTCTCTCTTGCCTTCTCAGCAGCATAGTTTGTATACTCACCCGCTTTCCCCATTGTTGTATCCTTCGCCTCCTTTGCCTTCTGAGCGGCCGTGTCTTTGGTCTCCTTTTCTTTTTGAGCCGCCTCGTTCGCCTTCTGAGCAGCAGTGTCCTTAGTTTCCTTCGCCTTTTGAGCTGTGTAATCCGCATACTCAACCCTTAGTTTCCTTCGCCTTTTGAGCTGTGTAATCCGCATACTCAACCACCTTCCCCTTAGCCGCTTCCTTCTTCTCTTTTGCCTTCTCCGCCGTTTGTTTTGCCTTATCTGCCGATGTTCCAATATACTCGTTTATATTCTCCCCGGCTGCATCAGTGGTCCCTTTCCCCTTCTGGGTGGTATACTCCCTGCCCTTCTCTTGAACCTGACTTTCTTCGTGGGGTTTCCCCACCACAGCTTCCTTGGCATGCTCCAAAGTCCCTGTCACCGCCTTCATCATCGACCCGAGCACACCGGGCTTCTCCTCGCGCTCCGCAAACTCTATTGGCCTCCCCAGGTCATCAGTCACATAAGTAGTCTCCACCCTGACCGTCTCTTTCCTTAACGACACCTCTGTTCACGTCTGTCGGTTCATGGGCAGCGAGCCTCGCTGCTACTTTGGCAGCTGTCTCCTCCTCCATTTGCTTCGACGATGCCATTGAAAACCCACAAAATCCACTTCGAAATTAGACACGATATTTTTTACTGAAAATATGACTTTAGCCTCTGAAACTCAAGTTTCTTTACATAAAACCCGACATAGTCTTTTTACCTGAATAAAACCCAATGACTAGGCTCCACATAAGCAAATTCATTAATTCTATTTGCCTTTACACATTTTGCATTTTTTAGATGCCTAAAACACCCCTAATTACAGTTTTAATGTATACATTAAATTCTATGCAGATTTGAAGGGAGGGATTAATTAAAAAATGCATTAATGTTTAAAATCATTGCATATTGATATATCATAACAAATTGTATGTTAATGCTTCTTGGAACAAAAAAAAGCACTAATGTTATACTTTCCTTAAGATTTTGTAATTGTTCTTCAAATTTGCATAAAATTTGACAATTTTAATTTAATCTTGTCATTTTCTTACCCAAATGAAAATCTGAAAGGGCACTATAAAATTTGTCCAGTAATAATACATGCAAAATAATTTACTTATAAAATTAAAGAAATGTTATTTGATTCAAAAGAAATTTATATAATATATATATATAATAATAATAATAATGCATGCAAATAATTCACCTACAAATAAATGAAATTTGGTTAAAAATAATATATCTACTACTTTCAATTTTCCTTTTTTTTTTTTACAAACATAATGTACCTACAATATAATTTACCTATTGTTTAATCAAATAAAAAAATAAGGTATCTATTGTTTCATTTTAATGGTGATAATTTGTCTTGGTTTAGTTTTTACGAAATAATTTAGGCACTGTTTAACTTGATCAAAATAATGTAACTACTATTTTAATTTACCTACAAAATAAATGCTATTTGATTCAAAATTAATTTACTTATATTTTACATATAAATATAGATAAATTATTTTTAACATGCATATATAATAACAAATAAAAAATGTCTAATCTATGTAAAATAATTTACCTACAACATAAAGAACATTAATTGGTTTGTTTTTTTTTTATCAAACAATATTATTTGATGCAAAATAACTGATTATACAAAGGATTTTCTTTTTTCATACGAAAAATGTGCCCATAATTGTTTATGAATATGGATAAATTAGTGTATATATATTACATGTTACTAATATCTATGATACAAGAAAGGTAAATTTCCATATGGGGTTAATTGCTAATCATAATTAGGGTGACTAATAATATTTATTGACATAATTAGGGTTTTGTGGCATAAGTTGTAAATATGTTGTAATAATTGGTTACATATTTGTCTACATGGTAGTCTATTTGAATTTTAGGTTTTATTTGAATATTTACTATTAGGTGGGTTTGTGTTTGAAAAATAGGAGTTTCAAGGATCTTTCTCTAAAGAACCCTATTTTTTATTTTTTTTTCAAGCAAACACTTGGAATGGTTTTCGAGTTTTTGATTTCTCTTCTCTTTTCTGTATTTTATTTTGGTACTCCGGAAGGCAAGAGGTGGTCGTATATATAATCGGTGAAGTTCTGGGAGTGTGACACGTGGAGGTCGGGTGCGGCGGTAGCTGCTACGTGCATGGTATTGTGGGACGAGAGTTTGACACGTCGATTTGCATGCAGAGTGATGAATGGCAATGTCGGTGGATTTAGGATGGATTAGGGGGTCCTTACTCCTTACTGTTTTGCTCTGGTTGCATTCCACGTTTCCTACCAGGTGGCAAATTGGGGTTGATTTTGGCTCTTGGTCGGTTGCAATTGGACTCCATTTTGGTCGATAACTTTTTGGCTAAGAAAAATGCAATTGGACTCCATTTTGGTTTTAAGAATCTGAAAAAATAAGTGCACTACTAGTCGGCTTTAATAAACGTTAATTAAAGCCTGCATTTTTGTGTCCTATGCAGGGAACTGTGATTCGGAGCTATTGTAATAAACGTTAATAGAACACAGTAGCAGAGCTCAGATCCGTTGTTCAAAAGTGTGGCAGAGGTCACAAGGTTCTCAAATTGGAGAATGAGAAGGTATACTTATCCGTCTTTGTCTGTCATATGCTTGGATGAATTAAAGAATCGAATCAAGTGCATCATATTGTTATGCCCAATCCCGAACTGTACCAAAATACTGAAACTTTTTTTGGAACACCTAAATTTTGGTTCGTTTTCGATTTTCAAAATCTTGTCTCGAAAGTGATCTGTTCGTGATTCGTTTTATGCTTTTGGGTTCGAGATCCGATCCCAACAACTTATGTAGCTATTACATTGGAGTGGGATGCGCAAACTGTGGATGAGCAAATTCGGGCTAAATATTGTGTTAAGCATCAACCCAACCCAACTTGATAAATGATTGAGTTGACGTCTGGTTGAATTGGGGCATATATTTTAGGGTGTTTTAGATTTTGGCCCTTACAATTCGTGATTCCTAAATATAAACGTCCAATAAAAGCCCAAATTTAAAATCTGCAGCCACATCGATGCAATATTGACCTACTAATGCAATTTATTTACACACATGCCACTTTCCCAAATCCCTAAATTTATTCCAAATTAAAAGTTGTAGAAAAAGTGAATAAAATATATAAACTGTTGTATTGCATTAATTGTATCCATATCATACCAAAAATTTACCTTTTTGTGATATATATATTTTGCATTAATTGGGAAGTAAATTAATTTGTTCCAATTATTAAAACAAATTATACTAAATCCGTATTATATATTTTGAATCAAATCAAAAGCATGATCCAATTCCTAAGTTTATGCAATATTTTGTTCTTGGTATACAATATTTTTCATCATTGGAAATGAACATTTCAAATAGTAGGTAGGTAAATTAATATGGTCTAATTATATAAATACACACACACATATAAATACACACACACACACACACACACACACACACATTTTGAATCAAATAACATTTTTGTACATGGTAGGTAAATTACTTTTTTTATGTATTATTACACATATTAGGTTTTTTTTTTTTTTTTTTTTTTTTTTTTTTTTTGTAAAAATATATGTATGAACTCATAATGCCAGATACATAGAAGTAAGCCAACAATTCTTATATTTGATATTAATATGCAATGAATTTTTTTAACATTAATATCTTCTTTTTTTTTTGCAAAATCATTAACTCTCTCCTTACAATCCGCATAGAATTAATTGTGCACATCAAATATGCAATAGGGGTATTTTAGACATCTAAAAAATGTAAAATGTGTAAAGTAATATGTAATTAATGAATTCACTTAGGGTGGATCCTAGTCACTGGGTTTTTTTTGAGTAAAAAAATTATGTCGGGTTTTATATGGAAAAAATTAAATTTGAGGGGTTAAAGTCATATTTCCAGTATATTTTACTTGATTTTAATCGACTCTATCAGTTTTATAATCAAGTTAGGCACTGGCTGCTTTGCTTAGTTGAACAAATGAAATGAGTAAGCAAGCACAAAACCAATATATGACAAGCATATTTGGCAAACATCACCCATTGTCTAGAACCCATACCTCCGTACCTAAGGTGGAACTTCATTATGTCATCCCCAAATACAAAAACTACCACTTGCCACCCTCACGTGTAGGGATGGCAAAATATCCACGGGTATGGATAACTGCAGTTACCCATCTATTTAAAATTTATGGTTACTGTTATGGGTAACCGTTTAAACAAATAAACGATTATGGGTATAACCGTTTGCCCGTTAAATATAAATGGGCGATTATAGATATTATTTGCGGTTACAAACGGATACCCATTTAACTGTTTATTTTAATATTTTTAAAATTTAAAAAAAAAAACAAAAAAAAGTCTCTCTTTGGAACTAGGATTATGACAAACATCTACTTGGTACTAGGATTCTGATACAAACTTGTTCTTTCTAATCAATTTTTTTTTATATTGAATTACCCTTGAAACTGTAGCATTCTATTTCCTTTTCAGCATTTGATTTTTAAGTGATTGTAACTGAGACAGATGCTAATGCACCATAGGTCAGAACTTTGCACTGTGACGAAATATAATTTGATTTTTAAATGATATACACCAGCCCTGCTGCCCAGTTGTGTTTTTTATTAGGGCGCAATCCGGAAATCGAATGAAGCAGAGGAACAACTTGAGGCTACTGTTTGGTTTTAACATTATTAGTAAACTATTATTTCAATTTTCGAAATGGTACGAGGATTTAAAATTGAAATACCGATATTCATTTTAAATGTTTCTATAACAGTGTTGAATTGTCAACAAAGAAAATTATGACAAATTTCTTTTCTAATTTTTAACTTGTTGAAAAAAGGATAAACAAGTAAAAGAAAATGGTAAACAGGAAAAAAGGGGTTAAAAATGGGTAATGAGTAAAAGGGTATGCGGTTATAGTTAAACGGGTCCACGGTTGCAATTAAAAAAAGTATGAGGTTATAAGTACGGCTAACCGTTTATAAACAGTTATGGGTATAGGTATACCAGTTTATGCAATTACCCAACGGGTAAACGATTATGCGGGTAAGGGCTTAAATAGTTATGGGTAAATGACTGCGGTTGCCCGTCCGCCGTAACTGTTGCCTATCCCTAGTCACGTGCACCTATATAATTAGAAAGAGTAGTTCTCATTTTAACCGTCTCACTTTTACTCATGTCACGTGTATTCTACTTGGTCGGTTTGCTGACCACTGTTGCCTTCTTAACCTGCTAGGGTAATTCACATTTCTGATAAATTTGATGATGAGTAGTTTATCCAATTCCACTTTCATGGCTTCATAACACTTAGCATCATATGACCGCGCGACTTCGGCCTAATGCTTATGCAATGAGGTCGTGGCTGAATTTATGCTAGATGACGTTCAGATTTATTCTCGGCAGCTCCGCGTAAGACCAATCAAATACATTAGGGTGGGTCTTAAAAAAATCTATCAATCCACTCGGAACTTTGCTATCAGTTTAGTACCAATTTGAACGGTTCTGGTCGGGCATTCTTCAGACTGTATAATAGTCTCTAATCCTTCCATTTGCTCAGGGTGTTCTTGACCCTTATCATCATTCAGATCTGGTGCAGTAGACTCCCTACAGAAGGTGGGTAGTACCGTCGCGTGCTCAGGTGAATCAGTGGTCTTCTTTTCTTCCTAATTGTCCATCATGGTACTCGGGGTAGTATTATTTCTTCATCGCAAAATGTCTAAGTCAGATGGGTAGAAAGCACAAGTATGCGATTCACGACGTTAAATTGTTAACGCTCAAAACTTGCAGGTTAGAAAGGAAATTATAACTCATTCCCTTATTAGCGTTTTCAAGAAAGGAAAGAGAAACACAAAAAACTCTCTATCTTCTCCAGAAGGCCGGCCCTTAGGGATGATTTAACTAGCATCAAATCCTCCCCAAGTCACTCATATTTTCTTCCAGTCTCTCCTTGGTGTGGAAACTTAGAGGTTCCCTTTCTTGGGAACTTGGAGAATTCATTCTTCCACCCTCCTCCAAGATATCTATGGAGCCAAGAAGCAAGGAATGAAGGCTCTCTCTTTTGGGTGATTAACCTTTGCTTATGCAAAGAGGATTCAACAAAGGTATAAAAAATCCCAACTGCTTTCTCTTTGATTTGAGTTGAGTCTTGGTTCACAACTAATAGGCTTTAAATTTTAATGGGCAAATTTTTGTTTTTTAGTACATACAAGCACGATTCCGCCTTCAATTGTTAATTGCATGTGTAGATGTTGCTCAAATGAACTTAGTAAAATCAAAATTTTCCTTCAGGCGCTAGGGTGCCAGTCCTAGGCTGCTTGAGATGGGCCACTAGGCGTGGGCTCATATGGCTGTAGAAGCTGATGGGTTTGGACCCGTGCAGTAAGGGAGAGATGCAAGAGAAAGGGAGGCGCGGGGGGGGGGGGGGGGGGTGCCAGCCCCTCTCTTGTTGGTTTGGGCCACAAGGCATTTGGGTTGCGAAAAGGGACCAGGCCGGGGGGCTTGGCGTGGTTGCTGAGCTCCTGCGATCCTTGGTTTATGAGTTGGTGATGTGCAGGGTCATGGGGCCTAATGGTGAGTGTTGGGCTCTGCACCTTTTTTAAAATATCTTTTTTTCTTCTTCGAGCAACCTTTTAACAATTTTTTCTTGAGCTGTTGTAGGATTTTTTCAAACATGTCTTCCTCGAGCTACATAAATGATAATTCATTTCGCCGTTGTATTACCAGGGCGAATTTGCAAGTAAGCTAGGTTACTTCAGGGTTGCTCATATCAAATTAGGTTCCGGTAAGCAGTTCAAAGACTTCCTCGAGATGTTTAAGCACGCAATTCCGTCTGGGATTCAAGTGAAGCGGGCCAAGAAAGGTAGCAGCCGTGAACCGTGTGGGTTTAAGAAAGCTATCAAGTTTCACCTCTACTACTTTGTGCTGGGGTTCACCTTTCCTATGCCTCGATTCTTCCAGAACGTGATTTTGTCCATGAAGTGGGCTCATGCTCAGTGCTCTCCGAACGCAGTCCGCATGATGGTGGGGTTCCATAACTTGAGCAGGTTCTTTGACTTGGACCTGACTGTCAATGAGTTTTGATACTTCTTTGACATAGGCCACATCAATGGTGTTGGGCAGCTGATGACCCATCATAGGCTCTTCGATCACGCAAGCAAAGGGGATCATGATTGGGCCAAGAAAACCCTAGAAATTAGCAGAGAGTGGGGATCCGACTCCTCACCTGGGTTGCACGTTCCAACTGCTTTCATAGATGGTAAGTGGGCTACTTAGTCTCTAAGTTGCTTAATACTTTTGTTGAGTTGCCTTCTAATTTGTCCTCCTCTGTTTATGTAGATTTGGAATTTGGTTTAACTCCCAAGACTTCTCCAAACATGAAGAAGGTGCACATCGCTTTGAGGATCCCTTTCTGAATATCATGAGTGACGTTGGTTGCTCAATCCTCTTTGTATGGAAAAAGGTAGGCTGCCCCCGAATGAAGAGATTAAGAGGATCAAGGGTGAGGCGTTTGCTCGTTCAATCGTTACCATGGAGCCTATTGCTAGTGAAGGTGGGAGAAAGAGATATTCGTCGCCTGCTCGAGAGTCGTCGGTGGAGAAGAAGCCGAAGGCTTCCTCTACTGCTCGTGAAAGTCTATCCACTGCTGAGAGGCTCGTGATTGACTGAACTTCTTCCAATGGGAAGAAAAAGGCTACTGGATTTTAGCCTGTGAAGCCTGTTACTCCCAGGGTTGCTAAAACCGTTGCTAACAAGATTGCGCAGAGGAGGAGTTCTGTCGTGGCCTCTTTGTCTGGTTTTATTTCGGGACAGCCTTTCGTGTCTAAGTCTGATCTGATTTCGGAGGAGCATGCAGCGGCGAAGAACGAAAATGGTGATTTCACTGCCAATGCGATGTCAGGGCTGGCCCCTCATGTTGAGAAGAGAGCACTTGCCCGCATGTGCAACTGTGAATAACATGCCGAACCAGCCTTAAGGGAGTTTTTCGAGATCCATGCGTTGTTGAAGCCCGATTTGCTTGAGAACACGGAAGCATGTGCCAAGTTTTTTTATGGAATAACAAAGTGTTGACTCCAGTTTCTTTATAAGGCGTAAGACTCAATCACAGAAGAGTTCCCTGTTGGCTATGATGACTCGTATGGAGCAGGATGATGCCAAGGTTGCTAGAGAGATAGTGGTAGCTATGGTAGCAGAGGCTTGCTCGGCTGTTGAGAAAATTAAAGTGTTGTAGTCTGAACTTGCCTTTTTGAAGGGATCTGATGTCTCTGCCCCTACTGCTCTGTAGCTTGAGACCGCTTGCCAAAAGATCGGTGACTTGAAGACTTCACTTGACGCAATCCAGGGGTAGTATGGCGTTACAAAGAAAAAGATTGATGTCCAAGCATTGCTAATGCAGACCTTGAGCGTGCCATTTTAGAACTTTGGTCCGTTCGTGACGCCAATGATGTAGAGCTGATCGCCATGCATAATGACATGGTTCGACTCAAGAAGGTCGTCAGTAGACTTAAGTCCAAGGAAGTGGAGCTGCAAAGAGTGTTGTCTGCTAGCAAGAACCTGAAGAAGGAACTAGATGAGTTGCAGAGTGCTCGTACTAACATGATTGAGGAGAATAAGCAGTTAAAGAGTGAGAAGTCCAGTCTTGAGGTTGTTCTTGCCCATGCTCAAGCTGACTTCTACAAGCTTGGCTACATAAATCATTTCCTTGGCATACCGTTTGACTATGCCTTTTTTGATAAAGACCTAGAGCTTTTTACTATTTCTTCCGAATATTTTCTTAAGTTTTCCTTCAAGAGCGCGTTGATAGAGCTATTAAAGATAAGGCTACCCAGATAGGTGCGGCCGAAGGTGGTGCCGCCCAGGTAGGGCTGGCTTGTGACAATGCTGCTCAAGACGGGGCAACTGTAGATGAAGAGCGGGAGGTTGATGCTGCTGGGAGTGATGCGGAGGTTGAAGATGTCCAAGCTACTGAAGAGTAGTCTTTTTAGATAGACTTTAGGATTTACTTTCTTTTCCTTTCTTGCTTTGCTTTTTTATTTGCTTGAACTTCGTTCGCCTTCGTGCCAGTTTACCAATTTGCTAGAAATTAATAAACTATTTTTCTTCGCATTACTTCATCATTGTCTATTTACCTTGCATCAAGCTTTTGTCATAGAATGTACAATTGAGCAAGCTACTTTAAACAAAGGAGTCAAGCCCATCTCCATTGCTTTAAGTGCCAACTTTGGGTTGTCGGGTGCAAATCTTTGCTTACTTGAGGCATCTTTTGAAACTTCTAACTTGCAAGGTCGAATCACCTCCGTAGTTACATGTTTCGTGTCGGTGGTCCACTAGATCTTCAATCACAAGGTCGGTAGCAAAGCATGCTATTTTTTAATAAGTAGATGGGCTTGCATGACCTATGTGACTGCCGATCTAGGCTTAAGACCTCTGAAAAGCTATTAACCGGAGAGTTAGCAGTCGAACGTCTTACTTACAGAAGCAGGTGAGTCTGCATGACTGCTCGATTGTTAACTTTGATCTTTTAAGGTGCTGAATTGCTGAGCTTTATCTCACGTTGTTGGCCTCTGACCATAAGTTGTTTAGTTGGTTGTCATTTCTCCAATCATTTGAGTTGCGTGGCCTACATCACAACATACTGAAGATTGCTAGGACACAAAATTCGCTACCCCTTTAGCATCAAAAGTGCATTGTTCTATGAAATTTTGTGGGCAGTGGTTTGAAAAAACACTTTGCACTTTATGTAACCAATTTCGTAAGCTGCGTAGCAAGTAACACAACATTTTAGGAATCAATGTGAACCCAAAGGGTTGTACTGTACTAGGCATTGCATATATGCGCTAACTTGTTAAACTTTCATAAGATTGTGTGGTTGTATAGGTTTATGCGGCTAACTGCTCAAAGTGTGTACCGTAGGTAGTCTTCCAGAAACCGTAGGTTGCTCGTTGAATTGGCTGCGACTTTAGGTTCCTAGGGATCTTCCAGAAACCGTAGGTTGTTCGTTAAATTGGCAGCAACTTTAGGTTTCCTGGGATCTTCCATAAACCATAGGCTGCTCATTGAATTGGCAGCGGCTTTAGGTTTTCAGGGATACGCAAAGATCGCTAGTTGGTCACATACATAATGCTCAACTACTTACGCTAGCTAGTCATATCAAAGATGTTCAACCGCGTGAATCCCATGTGTGCAGCAGGAGCTAGAATTCCATATCCTCCCAGATATCACCTACGTACTGAACCAGGGATGCTCAGCTGTGAATGCTAGTTGGTCACAACGCGGATGCTCAAAAGGGATGTCTCTCTAACGGGTTGAGGGAATATTATTCCGTAACATGAAGATCGCTAGTGGTCACATACAAGATGCTCAGCTGGGGGTTGCCAGTAGCTGGTCACATCAATGATGCTCAACTGCTATCCATCTTAGTGGGTAGCCGTTCAAAGGGCGAGCTGGGAAATGTGCCTCCTCTGGTCAAGCCTTGAAAAAACCATTATGGCTACTTCTAAGGATGTCGGCGCAGGCCATCGTGCTTTAGTTACACTAGGACAGCCCGAACCATCCACGTCTAGATATTTAAAGTGTGTAGTTTACTCCCTCCTAGGGGGATAGCATGGTTGGTCCACAGAGGGGTGCAAATCCTGCAGTAAGTCATTGATTAGATGCGATCTTTATTGAGAGTAAGAATAGACAATTGTTGCAGATAGGCAATCGAGCGAAATGATTAATAACTTCAAAAATCTTCATTGAAAAATGAGACGAATGATATCGAACTTAGCTGAAAGGTTGAAACTGCACAACAACTAGATAGTCATCGGCTTTGCGAGGTAGTGCTCGTCAAGCTACCTGAGCCTTCGAGCTTTATTCTGTTCGAGTTGGGCTTAGGTTGAAGTGGAAGGTCATGCGTAGTAATTTCGCAGGTTATAAGCATTCCACTATTTGTCGATCTCTTTGTCTTCATGGTAGTAAGGGTGTAACTACCTTTGCAGCCTACTCTGCTGACCTTGTATGGACCTTCCCAAATAAGATTCATCTTTTGGAACCTTCTCTTCAGGCAATGATGAATGCTTTTCTTAAGACTAGATCTTTAGGCTAGAACTGTTGGATATTTGCCTTTTTGTTATAGTTGGAGATGAGCTGTTGTTGGTAGGCTGCAATACGGGTGATAACCTTCTTTCATTCCTCTTCTACGAGATCTAGATTTGTGGCCATCTCTTTTATGTTCTGCTCCAAAGTCGGTTGTATGGTGTTGATGCTTTGCACGATAACATTGGGAGTGATGATTGCTTTTAAACCAAATGCCAAGGAGAAAGGAGTTTCACCAGTTACTTGTCGTTTGGTTGTGCGATATGTCCATATGACACCAAGAAGTTCGTCTGGCCACTTTCCATGCTTGTTTGTGAGGAATTTCTTAAGGCATTCTAGGATTGTCTTGTTGGATGCCTCCACCTGCCCGTTGCCTTGGGGATATTTTGGTGTAGACATGTGTTGCTTGATGCCATATTTCTGGAAGAACTTCGCCAAGTCTTTGCCCACGAATTGCGAACCGTTGTCAGTAACGATATATTGTAGGATGCTAAACCGGCAGATGATGTTCCTCCATATAAAGCATTTTATGTCTAATTGAGTAGTGGTGATTATAGGCTCAGCTTCTACCCACTTGGTGAAATAGTCGATAGCCATGATCACCATGCCTTTGCCCCCAGTAGCGCTGTTTCAAAATAAATAAGCACACAAATTAAAACCATATTTTGACAATTGTAGTATATATGTAAGTAGGGATCGTTCTTAAACGGGGGATTATAAGGGCTTGCTAAAACCTCTAAATTGACTCAAAAACATAAAAACAAAGTTAAAAACGTTTGAATAGACTCAAAGGACTCAAAACAGGTTCACAAGACTCAAAACAACTTAAAAACACTCAAAACTGCCTAAAAACACCAACTAGGCAGTTGCTGACTCTAAACACAACTTTGGACGAATTTAGGGTTTTGGCTTGACTCAAAACACTCAAAAACACAAACTAAAACAATTTCTAACTAATATGACTCAACAAAGTAAAGGGGGAATTGGTTTTGACGAAATTGAAAGTAAAACAAGTAAATTAAAGACTTAGAGAAATCTGCACGAAATTAGGGACAAATATGGATGATTGGTTAGCTAGGGTTCCTTCTCCACACATGACATACTTGCATACAAATTGATGTTCAGTTGCACTAATTAACCCTCAGATTTTCCTATTTTCATTGAATTGGATGATTGCATACGACAACCCAAATTATTCCTCACAAGTTCCCTACATGAATTGCATAATAAAGATACGAGCAAAGATCATTAAGTTCTATGAAAATCATAAGCATTGACAAGGCACTTGTAACTATGAATTGCATGATACTTATGCCAAGAATTTACTTAACACGATCGTGACTAGCAACCTCCACTACATGTGAATATAAGTTCATAAAGATTAGGTGAAACTCCCTTATATTCTAGCATCAAATTCATGCATGCAAACTAAGTGTTAACCCTCAATCAACATACAAGAATAAGTTATCAATCAAGCCGTTAAGTAAATTGCATTCAAGGTTTATGAAATCACAACTGAAAGTAATCAATTCATATTGCAAATATGTTCATGGCTTTGAATTCCCTCTAGCAAAAACGGGTTTAGCCACTCATGTTCACAGAACAAAGGTAAACAGATTTATACATTGAAAACAAAAGAAAGAAAACACCTAAACGCTCCAGCAATCCAATCTGAACAGCAAGTACGTCCAAGAACTTTCCCTCCCTTCCTTTGCTGCGGCACAAGGGATGGTTGATGGTTTGGATGGTTATATGTATTGAAGAATGGCTTAAGGTTGTGTAGGAAGTGCAGCTGGATGTATAGAGATGGATGTATGGCTGAATGGTTGGTGTATGGCGTGATGAGTGGTGAATGGTTGCGGCTGGAAGTGGATAGATGTGTAGAATGATGAATGAATCCCCATAGGTGCGGCTAGGGTGTTTATTTAAAGGCTTTAGGGTAATTAAGACTATGAAATAATTTAGGTAACAGAAATTAAACCAAAGCATAAAGGGAAATAGGAATTAAAGTCAAAATCCTAAGGAAAAGGTAAGGGGATATGCGGCAAGGATCTTTAGAGAATGAAAAAGGGAATGTGAAACAAGGAAAAGGGAAGGAAGACTCTCCCTTGCACGGCAAGGAAGAAGAATGGAAGGGGAAAGGGAAAGGTGGTGCGGCAAGGCCTTGAATGGTGCAAGGAACCTTTGGTTTGTGTCCTACAATGCATATAAACCTTCAATGTTGCTGGAACTTAGGGCCATTGAGGATTAGGAAAGGTCAAACCAAAATAGGAAACATTGGCTTAACTTTCCTACTTCAAGTAGGAATCCTTATTCTTCTAGGAATCCTTTTTCAATTAGGAATCTTCATATCTTTAGATCTTCAATTTCGTCCATTCCTTTATCTCCAAGCATGTGTCATCCATTCCAAGCCCAATTTTGCTCCAAAAATGCTCCAAATGCACTTCTTTGCCACATTAGCCATATAAACCTGAAATTGCACGAAAATGACTTTAAACACTAAAATAACTAAGGAATAACAACAAAAATGCACAAGAACAAGCTATCTAAGTCGCATAAATATGCTCCTATCAGCAAGCAACGTGGGCCCTAGCAGGTCGATTGCCCACTGCGTGAATGACCATGGCCTTGTCTGCGAGTGGAGCTTGCTAGCAGGCAGTACGGGTACAAGCTTGAAGTGTGGGCAGCTGTCGCACTTTTACACAAATTTCTTATTGTCTTGATGCACGGTAGGCTAGTAATAACCAGCGTTGAAGACCTTCTGTGCTAAGGATCGGCCTCCTGAGTGGTTTTCAAAAACTCATTCATGGATCGAGCTCAGAACTTTCAAGTCTTCGAATGAGAAAGTTATTCCACATGTAGTAGCGTGCCACCTTTATTTGAAGCTTCATAGCTTCCAATCTTTCTTCATTGAGTATCCTATTGACTAGGTAGTCGATGATGGGATCTTGCCAGCTTGAGGTTGTATTGACTTGTAACACCTCGTATGCTGGTTCTTCTTCTTTGCTCGGCTTTCTCAAATACTCGATCCTAATGAAGCGTCTGAACTGGTAGTCCAAAGCAAAGCCTAGGGTTGCCATGATGTCTATGTGGGCATTGTCCGCTTGTGGCACCTGTGTGAGAATATAAGTCTGAAACTCCTCAAGCTACTTTCGTACCTTCTTAAGGTACAATGTCATCCTTGGATGTGTTGCATATTCCTCGGTAGTCTGGCTAGTGATGAGTTGAGAATCAGAATGGACTGCAAGTTTCTTGACTGCCAATTCTTGTGCCATTCGGAGGCCTGCCAATAAGGCTTCATACTCTGCTTCGTTGTTTGATGCCTTCAAGCATAGAGTGATTGCCTGCTCGAGCATTAAGCAGTCTAGGGTGATAAGAACCAAGCCTACTCCAGAACCCTTGTAATTTGATGAATCGTAGACATGCAGGCACCAAAAGTCTTTGCCAGGAAGGGTTGGTGTGGGTAGGTCGTGCTCGGATGCTTCAGGGGTGTCTTTGGGCTATGATGTTGCGTCTTCTAAGCCGGGAGTGAACTCTACTATAAAATTTACTAAAGTCATATTGGCCGAGTTCTAATGCCCACTTCATCACTCGTTAAGAAGCGTCTGGACAATGTAGGATAGATCGTAGGGGATATTGAGTCATGACAACGACCGTATATGCCTGAAAGTATGGTCTGAGCTTCCGAGCTGCAACAATTAGTGCCAAAAATAACTTTTCAATCCTCTAGTATCTTGTTTCTCCATCGAGGAGAGTTTTAAAAGTGTAGAATACTGGTAGTTGGGCCCCCAACTCTTCTCGTATGAGGGCAAAGCTTATTGCTACATCTAAGACTGCCAAGTAGATGTATAATTCCTCAGCTGCTTCCGGCTTAGATAGTAGCAAAGGGGACGTCAAATATCTCTTTAAGTCTTGAAATGATTTCACGCACTTGTCGTCCCACTTGTCTCTTTGCACCTTCTTGATGACCTTGAAAAAGGACTTGCATTGATCAGTTGAGCGCGAGAGAAAACGGTTGAGTACGGTTGGGCTCAGTTGTGAGCCGATTCTAGCCGTCTTCTCTAGCTGCTCAAGATCAAGGATGATTTATTTGATGCCCTCTTTTGGCTTCCATCCTTTTTCCTTTGTCGGTGTGTCCTCCTGAACGCCATCATCTTGATCCACTTGCAGTAGTTGTTATTTGGTAGCAGGCTTGTACTTCTTGAAAAATAATCCATGTGTCAACTCTATGATTTTTAGGATTATTTTTGGCTCCACACTTAACTACGTTCATACTTGTTTGTTCGATTTGCACCACCAAGTCCAATATGTTTGGACTAAGCTAACAACAACTAAATCTCAACCCCCTTCCCAATTTTAGATCCAACAATCTAACATCTCCAATTTAGTAATTTGGCTCCATCTTTCATGTACTCCTCATCTCACTTTCAACGAGATCTCTCTCTCTTGAATTTGTTCGAGATTTTTGTTGGATTCTTTTGGAATGGTATTTAAGCGTTTAAGTTGTGATTTCATATGGCACAAAGTGTGCACTGTGCAATGGGTATAACATAAGGTAGAACTAAACGTACAAGTAAAACGTTTAGAAGCTAAACTGTAAAAAAATAAAAATAAATAAATAGTGTTAAAAAAAAAAGAAAAAAAAAAAGAAGTATTTAGTGCAGAGAGTTTTGGTCACAGCCTCCACTTTGTGATGAAGAACTACAACAATGGTAAACAATTTGATCTTCATCTCGTTATAAAGCATTAAATATTTTTAGCGCAGTCAGAAAATATTTAGCGACCATTTTAATGTCTAATTCTTTTTTCAAATATTTTCTTTTTCTATGTAATTATAAAAAAAATTATTGTTTAAATAACTAGTTGTAATGGCAAAATTGTCAATTTATTAGCAAAACTTTGAGTGAAGAGGTTATGTCAAAGTGAACTAAAACATGAAGAAGTGTTAATGTAATTTCTCAAACGTGGGGGAGTTTTGTGAAAACTTGATAAATTTCAGGTTATTAGTATAATTACCCCAATTTAGATTAAAGAAACAATTCAAAATCAGGGCGCTTCATGATGGAAAATCAAACATCCACATTAAATATGGCGTTGCATGTAGACCCGACACGAAAATAACGAGTTTCGGATCAACAAGATAACTAATCGAATCATTATTGGATGACCCGTGGGTAACCCGTTTTGACCCGTTAAGAAAAAAATTATTTTGATAATTTTAAAGTTTAATTACTAAAAGATTTATTATAAAATACAATAGCCATATTTTAAAATCTTCCGAACCCTCATGAATAATGTTTTTTATTTGAGGGCAAAATTAATAAAATTAATAATAATTATTGTAGAAGTGTAAAAAATGAAAAAAAAATATACAATCACTCATAGTAATAAGCTTTACAACTTTCAAAAAGGGGTCAGCTTCGAAATCCAACACTATAATCCATAAACCTTAAATTTATATTTAACCGTCGATTGTTATTTATGCTTTATTCTTCTTACTGAATTTCATTTTTTAAATTTCTTTTTTGAAAACATGATCATCTGGCGGATGTAAGAAGATGAACAGTTCAGATCTTTGATATCACGTTTCGATATTTATGGTTAACTAAAATATGAGTCGATGTCATATAGTTTGTAAAAACTTCATAAACATCAAGCAATATTTTCACTAACCATAAAACTCTGAATATAATATCAACGATCCAAACCGTTCATTTTCATGCATCCTCTAATAGATCATGTTTTCAAAAAACAAAATCTGAAAAAACAAAATTTGATGAGAACAATGAAGCGTAAATGTAAACAACAATCAACAGTTAAATTTTGATCTATGATTTATATGATTATAGTGGCGAATTTCGAAGTTAAGCTCTTTATGAAAGTTGTAAAGCTTGTCATTAGCAGCGTTTATATATTTTTTTCTATACTTTTTACACTTCTACATTAATTAAAAAACTATTAAAGACTTTACTTATTTGAATTATAAGTTGCACTAAAATAATGTCTATACTAGGCATGTTTAATTAGTCACTTCATTGCTTAGTAATATCCATTATTGGTGTGTGTTACTGTTTGTTCTTGCTTCTATAAATTGGATTGAGTTCGGGTGTTCCTAGAATCCTACCTGTTTAAAAAGCTATTAATTAATTTATACCCATTCTGTTTTAGAAGCAATGGATGTTATAGATTCAGATTCAGTAAACCTTAGTGATGAAGAGTCCATGGAGATTATTGATGCGAAAATTACTTGACGCACAAATTTAAACCCTATTTGTGACAATTGTAGTATATGGATAAGTAGGGATCGTTCTAGGCCGGGGATTAACTAGGGATGCTAACCAAAGTAAAATTAAATTAAAAACGTAAAAACAAAATTTAAAACACTAAACTAGACTCAAAACACTTAACTAGAATAACTCAAAATAAAACTAACAAATAATCTAACACAAATCAAAAGACTCAAAATAACTCAAGACTTAAGAAAATACAAACTAAAATGATTTCTAATAAATCTAACACTTTAAAATAAAATGGGGGATTGATTTTGACGAGAAGTAAATTAACTTAAATAAATTACAGAATTGACAAGAACATAAAATTAAGGTAAAATGATAAATGACGGACTGGCTAGAGGATTCTTCTCCACACATGACACATATGCAACCTAAATTGATTTTCAGTTGTTCTTTCAATAAATTGTAAATTCTCAACGCCCCAAGTTAATTAGGTCCGCTTAAATTAACCTTCAGATTTTCCTACTTTTATTAGGTTGGATGATTGCATACGACAACCCAAAACATTCCCTACAAGTTCCCTACATGAATTGCATAATAGAGATACAAGCAAGAATCATTAAGTTTTATGAAAATCATAAGCATTGACGAGGCACTTGTTACTATGAATTGCATGAAACTTATGCCAAGAATTTACCTAACGCGATCGTTTATAAGCGACCTTCACTACTTGTGAATATAAGTTCATAACGATTAGGTGAAATTCACTTATATTCTAGCATCAAATTCATGCATGTAAATTAAGTATGCATCCTTAATCGACATACAACAATAAGTTATCAATCAAGCAGTTAAGCAAATTTAATCACAACTCAGAAATCACAACTGAAGGTAATCAATTCATATTACAAATATATTCATGGTTTTGAATTAAACTCTAGCCAAAATAAAATTAGTTACACATTATTAAAATTAAAACAGAAATAAAATGTGAGTTTAGGAAAATTAAACCGAGAGAGATTGACAGCTTGCTGTCCACTGTGCTTCTGCTGTGTTGACTGCCCGTGCTGACCCAAGTCAGCACTGCTGCCGTGCTGACCTCTGCTCGTGCTGCCCCTCTCGCTGCAACTGGCACGCTCGAGACCTCACGCTGCAAAGGCAGCTGTCTCTTCCAATCCCCTGTCTCGCGTCTGACCTCCTCCGCAGCTCAGTCCTCCCTCGCTGCTGCTTGTCCGCGTGTCTGGCTGCCAAAACAGCTTCTCTGCGTGCTAACCTCCGCTGCCCAAGCAGCTCCAGTCCTCCCTTCCACTCACTGACCCGTGCAGTACCAGTACCTTCTATCTCGCTCGCTGCCAAGACGTGCAGCTGCCCCAGGGCAGCTCTCCCTCGCGTCCAAGCTGTCTCCCTAGCTGCTCTCACGCAGCCTCCTTCCACACCGAGAGCCTCTTTCTTTCACGTCAGCTGCCCAAGCAGCTGTCCTTCTCTTTCCCGTACTCACCCCAGCTTTTCTTGCGCTGCTTCCCTCCGTCTCCTAACCTCTCTCGCTGCTCCAGGGCAGCACCTGTTTTCTTTCCTTATCCCCCCCTGTGCTAGCTATTCGCTTTCTGTTCCTTTTATTCTTTCTGTTTTCTCCTTTGCCAGCTGCCAAAAGGCAGCGCATGCTCTATTATATTATTTCTGCCATGCTGCACATTCACGTTCATATCTTATATATATATATATTTATATATATATATATATATATATATATAAATATATATATATATTTATAATACTTTCTTGTTTTATTAACCAATTACAGTGGGCAAGACAGTTTTGACGATTTTATCACTTAAAATCTCACTTGTGCAATATTTATTTTATTTACTAGATAAATACTAAAAAAAACATAAAATCAAAGTAAATAGCTCAAAAATATAAGAAACTAACTAAGAAAAGACGAGAGAATTTGATGTAAAATATGTATAAATATAATCCGATCAAATACCCCCACACTTAGCTTTTGCTAGTCCTCGAGCAAAACAGAGAAAACAGAAAAAGTAATAACATGAAAATTATTAGTTTTCCCCTATGTGACCCTCATAGAACTTCATTCGAGAACATAAATTATCAAGAACCATAGCTAACACCAACAAGCTAATCCAAGTTCATTTTCCTAATTCAAATATTAGCAGTAATCTTTGAAACATCCTTGAAGTGTAGTGTGTGAGATAGCCATGTTAATGCAATTTCAAATTTTTATTTTAAAAACACCATATGCAAACTAGCAAACTTCTCACGGAATATGCACTCAATCACACATGTGTTTAGTTTTAATGTGTTTCGCTCAAAGAAACAAATGTGAAAGTTCTACCATAAGCTTGCATAAAGATCACTTCTCCACAGTCATAATTGCAAAACTTAAATCAAGAGGACTTTTATTGGATGTAATGAGGCTTCGGGATAGGGTTATTGAAACGAAAGAATAGGAAAACACAAGTTCCAAGCTACATTGCAAGCGATTCTTTTTTGTTTAGATTTATAAGAACTTCAAACTTTCCAGCTATTCTTCAAGTCACCAACCACACCCATAAACTGAAACTTTAAAAACTTTTTATTTTCTTTTCCTTTTCTTTTCTTTTTTTTTTCTTTTTTTTTTTTTTTCTTTTTTTTTTTTTTTCAAACAGAAACAAATATGAAAAACCCCCACACTTATTCTTTTGCCAAACACCTTCAAAGTACTTCACAAACATTTCTCATAAGACAATCTCACATTGCTCACTAGCTCGCTTGGAAAGGGTAAGGAAAATTATTTCAGGCATAAGGGTAGACATATCTGGTGATAAGAAATAAAAGGCTCACAAATACGGCTCAAATTTGGCAATCTAATGATATCATTTTTCTTTGGGAAACAAGGTTATTTGGGCCATGGTGGTAAACCTAATGCCTCTATCATTTTCAAGTTCATGCAATCAATGACAAAAATTTCGAAAGATCGTTATGCAAGTTCTAGAGAAGTATCTCACATAAGTTCATCACACATGAAAGAATAGGAGTGTATGAAAAATGCACACACTTTCAATAGGCTCAAAAACTCACATAGGATGTATATGGTCACTAAATTCACATATGGAGCTTTAAATCATGCTTTAATTTCACATCAACAAGGCTATGTGCATTTGGTTTTTTCAAAGATGATCAAATATGTACAAACTAACACGAGAATAAGGAATTTCACACAACACATGTTAACTAAGTTCTTGATAATCATGATTCAAATTTGATCCAATTATATCATTGGGTCGGGAAACTAACAAAAATCTAATTCAAAACAATAAGGAAAACAAGGAAATTTTTTTGAATTTTTTTTAAATTTTCCGATTTTTTTTTTTTTTTTTTTTTTTAATAAAACAACAACTTAATTAAGAAAACACAAAGCAATAACATGGAAACAAATGAAACCAGTTCAAAGTCGAAGGTACAAAAAATTTTAATTTGGTCATTTTTATACTCTTTACCCCCACACTTAAACTAGACATTGTCCCCAATGTCAGAAAATATAATAAAATGCAAATAAAAATAAAAATAAAATAAATAAATACAAAGAAAGAAAATAAAGCAATAGGACTGAAAACTTCCCTAATTTGCAGAAAAAATCAAGCGATGACCCCCCAAGCTAAAATTTTGCAATCAACTTCAAGGGTGGAAATAACCAAAAGTTCCTGCAAAGAAAAGAAATAAGTCAGTTAAGCACGCAAGAAAAAACAAACAAACGAAAAATTGAAAATGAAAATAAAAGATAATAATAAAACTAAAAAGTGATCATTGGTCCTGTTTGGTGACTTTCCACAGCTTTGAACTTGAACTGGCCTCAGGAACTTCTTAGCAAGGAAAATGAGACTTGATTGTGATGGTGTTGAAGCTTCTCGAGCTCTTGGTTTCAACTCAGACTCCTTCTGCCGGGTTGATTGAGTCTGCAGGCTACATTCTTCTCTTTTTGTTCTTCTGCATGGCAGGTAGGCACGAGGAATAGGTGGTGGTCTGCTTCTTTGTTCAATCTGTCCAAGTGCCGACCGATTGCCTTTCTTTCACCTTGCCCCGTAGCCAAGAGCAAGGGTAAAGGAAAAGCATGCCATGAGAAATCTTTGCCTCTGACTCTGATGATATGGGATACTTTTGCTTTTGAAGAAGTATCGTTCCACAGGTGTATGCTTGAACTGGGCTGGGGAACTTCTTAGCAAGGAAAATGAGACTTGATCTTGAAGATGAAGCAGCACCTTGTCTCCACATGCTTCAAGTATCATTTTCACTTGCCATGTCTGTTCTCCAGGCAGATGTGGCGACTTCTTCGGAAGTACATCAGTGGTTGAAGAAGAGCACTCGAGAGCAATGCTAGGTAAGCAATCAGGAAGGATTTCCAGGCAGTCGGTTCTTAGATTGGAAGATTGACACCGAGTGCTGGCTGATTGCCCGCTTTCTCCTTGCCACAAAGACAAGGACAAGGACAGGGAGAAAGCGTGATATGAGATACTCTTGCTTTCAACCTTCATGATATGAAATACTCTAGCTCTAGATGACTTATTTGCAAAGGTATCCCAGGGAATGAGAAACACAGAGAAACTCGAGAGGGTTTGTTGGAAAGGCATTTTGGGAGATGAAAAATTTCGGAGATGAAGAAGTGTTGAGAGAGTTTGCCTTTGCAATGGATGCGAAGGTAGACGTTTATAGGTATTTTCTTCACAACCGAAACTATTCTTTTACCCCTGTCGGCAGCCGGTGGATGGATGAACAGTACAAGTTACGCGCTTTCTGAAAAAGTCACCCGTAATTTGCGCAAAGCTGACAGCGCGCGTGACGAGTGACGACAAAATTGGAAAAACTGTTCGCCTCGTGATTCCTGACCGCTCCGACTTTTGAGAGAGACGCCCGACTTTTGAGAGAACGGCGTCCGACTTTTGAGAAAGGAACCGACTTTTGAGACGGAGACGCCGCTTTTGAGAAAAGAATCCGGCTCTTCGATTTGCGAGAGGGCGCCTCTTCGACTGCTGAGTGATGCCTCAACGAATTCTTCTTCTTATAAGAACGCTCATTTTTGTTCCACAACACACTTAAGCTCCCCCTGTAAACACTCCCTCCTGTAAACACTCCCTCTTGCACTTCTTTTAATCTTGATCATTCCGACTCTTCATTCTCAACACCTTCAGAAAATGTCTTGCCCTTCTGACCGTCGCCTTAACTTGAATGTTGGGGAAGATAGTGATATATCTTCTCCAACCAACATTTGGCAGCCGTCCTTCATATCCCCGAATGGTCCTCTTACAGTTGGGGATTCCATGATGATGAATGAAACAACCGCATCGGTGGTGGCCAGAAATCTGCTCACTCCTAGAGACACTAGGATACTTTCTAGGCGGTCCGACGAACTAGCTGTCCAGGACTCTATGGCCTACAGCGTCCGATGCGCAGGCTCAGTATCAAACATGGGCCAGCGCCTTCTTGCACGAACTCGTCAGGTGGAGTCGTTGATGGCTGAAGTGGCTAGTCTTCGGCAGGAGGTCAGAGTGCTTAGGCATGAGAACAGGGATTTGCACATGCTTGCAACCAATTACTCCACAAGCATGAAGAGGAAGCTGGATCAGATGCAGGAGTCCGAAGTGCGGATTCAGAGTGATCATCAACGGTTTATGACGTTACTCCCGAGGTTTGTGTTGCCTTCGTCCTCGGGAGCAGCACCAAGTATTGAGGCTCTGAATGATCCAGCTCTTGCACTTCGTCTTTCAGGGGTTCCGTCGACCTCCGAGGCACCACCAACCAACGACCAATGAACGAAATTAATTTACAAGTTATTGTAAAATATCTATGCATTTAAGTTTTTTTTTTTTTTTTTTTTTTTTTTTTTTTTTTTTTTTCAAGCAAGAAAAAAAAATAAAAATAAAAATATCAATGTAAAAATATGTAAATCAAATTAAAAAGACTATTTTTAATCTCTCAAACAAAAATCACAACTAAATAAACAAAACAAAATAAAATCAACGTAAAATAAAATAAAATAAAAAAAATCAACGTAAAATAAATTCACACAATAGCAAACAAACAATGAAAGAACTAAACAAAGTAAAATAAATTCAGTAAAGAGAAGGGATTAGGAATGCAAATCTGATTGTGGGTGATTCCTAGGCCTCCCTTCATTATTCAAATGCATGGGCTTATCATTGAACGGACGGTGGTACTTGAAATGATCCGGCAATGGTTTAATTTCAAGAGTGGGTGCCTGAATCATCAAAATCAGAAAAATGTTAGTATAAATTAAAATTAAAAATGGAGAAGATGGCTTACTTTCACGTTCAAACTCAATCACAAAGACCACGTCTTGGAACATTTCCGGGACTTTGAACTTAGCCAGATTTATTATGATGGTTGTGGCTTGTCCCGTGTCATCAAACTCAACTGCTTTAGGCTTGATTGTCTCATGCACAGCCTCTTGGATGTATTCTTGAAATTCTCCGGCCACCTCATTTTCTGGAATAATTCTTCTTGGTGTACAAGTCTCTTTGAACGTTTCAATACCATCGGGAACTTGATTTGGTACACCAAGAATTTGGATATCACATTGCACCTTGGGAAGATCTTCCACAACGTATTTTTCATTCACTTCTTCCTTGGGATTTAAAAAACTGCAAGGAAAAAGGACATTTGGTGGAACGATGTTAGAATGAAATGAACTTAGAACCTCCTCACCTGAGTTGGATGGCATAAGGACTTGAGGAGTTTGCGATAAGAATTCTTCTAAACTGCCCAAGTAGTCATCCTCATCTTCTTCTTGAATTGGCAATTCATCCATGTTCGGGCTCTGTTTGGATGGTTCAGGAACAACTTCATCCTCCATGTCACCTTGATCTCGAATCTGTGCCATGAATTCCATAATCTGCCCAACTTGCTCCTCCAATGCATCCACCTTGTTGGCTTTATTTTGCATCTCCATGTTTCGATTTTCTACGTCCTGGGTCAAAGAGGTTAGTAACTTATTCAAAATGTCATTATCCGAGGACGTACCTGAATTTGGTTGGGGAGATTGTGGTGGAGGCTGTGGTGGTTCATATGGCCACTGATAGAACTCTTCCGATGGCGGCAATTGTTCTTCTTTTTGTGAACCCTGTACCGAAGAAATTAATTCTTCAAGCATTTGATTATAATCCACGGGCATACTTTGATTCGATTGGAATTGTTGTGGGGGATGCTGTGGTGGCTGCATAGGTCTTGAATAGAACGCGTCTTCTTGCTGCCAATATCCACCTTGTTGGAATTGTTGAGGTTCTCCCCACATGTAATCTGAATAATCTCTCCAATCCGAATTGTAAGCGTTGGAAAACATGTTGCCCCTTGATTGGTTATAGCCTTGATATCCCCAAACATCTTCATTTGCAGAAAATTGGGGATATTGATGAGTTTGAAATCCTTGCTCATAGGGCACATCAAGTGTAGGGACACTTGGCATTGTGGTCCGTTCGGCATTATGAGTTAATTGAGCAGTGAGCTGTGCCAATAGATCTTGAATGCTAGTAGAATCCAGGTCTTGCTCCATTTGTACCTAAAATCAAAGAAAACTAAATCAAATATCAAAAGTAAAAGACATAAACACAAATAAACATAAGCAAAAAAAAACAAAAATAAAAGGATTAGCAAATTTGCTAATCCCCGGCAACGGCGCCAAAAATTTGATGCGAAAATTACTTGACGTACAAATTTAAACCCTATTTGTGACAATTGTAGTATATGGATAAGTAGGGATCGTTCTAGGCCGGGGATTAACTAGGGATGCTAACCAAAGTAAAATTAAATTAAAAACGTAAAAACAAAATTTAAAACACTAAACTAGACTCAAAACACTTAACTAGAATAACTCAAAATAAAACTAACAAATAATCTAACACAAATCAAAAGACTCAAAATAACTCAAGACTTAAGAAAATACAAACTAAAATGATTTCTAATAAATCTAACACTTTAAAATAAAATGGGGGATTGATTTTGACGAGAAGTAAATTAACTTAAATAAATTACAGAATTGACAAGAACATAAAATTAAGGTAAAATGATAAATGACGGACTGGCTAGAGGATTCTTCTCCACACATGACACATATGCAACCTAAATTGATTTTCAGTTGTTCTTTCAATAAATTGTAAATTCTCAACGCCCCAAGTTAATTAGGTCCGCTTAAATTAACCTTCAGATTTTCCTACTTTTATTAGGTTGGATGATTGCATACGACAACCCAAAACATTCCCTACAAGTTCCCTACATGAATTGCATAATAGAGATACAAGCAAGAATCATTAAGTTTTATGAAAATCATAAGCATTGACGAGGCACTTGTTACTATGAATTGCATGAAACTTATGCCAAGAATTTACCTAACGCGATCGTTTATAAGCGACCTTCACTACTTGTGAATATAAGTTCATAACGATTAGGTGAAATTCACTTATATTCTAGCATCAAATTCATGCATGTAAATTAAGTATGCATCCTTAATCGACATACAACAATAAGTTATCAATCAAGCAGTTAAGCAAATTTAATCACAACTCAGAAATCACAACTGAAGGTAATCAATTCATATTACAAATATATTCATGGTTTTGAATTAAACTCTAGCCAAAATAAAATTAGTTACACATTATTAAAATTAAAACAGAAATAAAATGTGAGTTTAGGAAAATTAAACCGAGAGAGATTGACAGCTTGCTGTCCACTGTGCTTCTGCTGTGTTGACTGCCCGTGCTGACCCAAGTCAGCACTGCTGCCGTGCTGACCTCTGCTCGTGCTGCCCCTCTCGCTGCAACTGGCACGCTCGAGACCTCACGCTGCAAAGGCAGCTGTCTCTTCCAATCCCCTGTCTCGCGTCTGACCTCCTCCGCAGCTCAGTCCTCCCTCGCTGCTGCTTGTCCGCGTGTCTGGCTGCCAAAACAGCTTCTCTGCGTGCTAACCTCCGCTGCCCAAGCAGCTCCAGTCCTCCCTTCCACTCACTGACCCGTGCAGTACCAGTACCTTCTATCTCGCTCGCTGCCAAGACGTGCAGCTGCCCCAGGGCAGCTCTCCCTCGCGTCCAAGCTGTCTCCCTAGCTGCTCTCACGCAGCCTCCTTCCACACCGAGAGCCTCTTTCTTTCACGTCAGCTGCCCAAGCAGCTGTCCTTCTCTTTCCCGTACTCACCCCAGCTTTTCTTGCGCTGCTTCCCTCCGTCTCCTAACCTCTCTCGCTGCTCCAGGGCAGCACCTGTTTTCTTTCCTTATCCCCCCCTGTGCTAGCTATTCGCTTTCTGTTCCTTTTATTCTTTCTGTTTTCTCCTTTGCCAGCTGCCAAAAGGCAGCGCATGCTCTATTATATTATTTCTGCCATGCTGCACATTCACGTTCATATCTTATATATATATATATTTATATATATATATATATTTATATATATATATATATAAATATATATATATATTTATAATACTTTCTTGTTTTATTAACCAATTACAGTGGGCAAGACAGTTTTGACGATTTTATCACTTAAAATCTCACTTGTGCAATATTTATTTTATTTACTAGATAAATACTAAAAAAAACATAAAATCAAAGTAAATAGCTCAAAAATATAAGAAACTAACTAAGAAAAGACGAGAGAATTTGATGTAAAATATGTATAAATATAATCCGATCAATTATAAAGGGAACAGAATGAGATCTTGAAAGCGAAAGTATAGACAATACAAATATGAGTCTTGCAAAGAAAAAGGCTAGAGCAATCAATTTAGGTAAGCGAAAATATACTTAAAAGAAAAATGCGTTTTTATGTTTTGGATGTGACAATATGGTATGTATGTTGGAGATATGTCAACAATCTGTGATAAACTTATATATGCTAATAATAAATGTGAATAAATATATTACAGAGAATAAACAAGATAAAATATTATTTAAGCAGAGAAGCAGAAGATCGAGATTTGCGTACCACAATGTCCTTGAAACATAAATTTCTTCCCTACTCAGTGCTTGTAGTTGCTTCACCATGATTCAATGATCTAAGTTAGAATTCCAGCACCGGAAAACTAGACTTCTGGCGAATTTGTTTGTGGTACTTTTAGTATACTTGGTATATAAGGATTGCTGATTTTCAGTGAGTTAAATGAAATGCAGATGTATGTATTTATAGTGAGCATATGTCTGTTCGTAATAGACATGTTTTTGGGAGGTGACTGTTCATCGCAAAGGGTGTGTTGCTCCATCTGTTTCTCAGATATGTTCATACGCTCTTAGACTTCATCGCAATGTCCTTGAAACAGAAATTTCGTCCCTACTCAATGCTTGTAGTTCTACGAACGTCTGTTTCACCAGGATTCAACGATCTAAGTTAGAATTCCAGCACTGGAACTATTTAACATGGAATTAATCATATCCTTGAATGTTCTATTTTTCCTTTCGGCAACACCATTTTGTTGTGGTGTGTATGGAGCCGTTGTTTAATGTATAATTCCATGTTGCGCACAAAAATCTGAGAATGCAGTAGACTCATACTCTCCTAGTCTATCTATCTAAATGCTTTGATTTTTCTCTCAAGTTGATTTTCAACTTCAGCTTTATATGTCTTAAACATATTCAAAGCTTTGTCCTTGCTATGAATCAAATAAACATAGCAATACTTACTGCAATCATCAATAAAAGTGACATAATAATTCTTTTCTCCACGAGTTGGTGTGGATTTAAAGTCACAAATATCACTATGAATTAATCCAAGTAATTCATTTGATCTTTCCAAAATTGACTTCTCGTTTGCCTAGCAAATTTTGATTCAGTACATGTTTCACACTTATGATTCAATTTCGAATTTAGGTAATAATTCTAATTTAACCATTCTTTGCATGGAACGAAAATTAACATGTCCTAATCTAGCATGCCAAATATTAGAAGACTCAACAATATAAGTAGAAGCCTTTATTTTATTAGCATCGTCAACGACAATTATATTGAGTTTCATGAGGCCATCAGCCACATAACCCTTTCCAACAAACATCCCACCCTTGGTAAGTACAAATTTGTTGGATTCAAATACAAGTTTAAAGCCCTTAGCAATCATAATAGGTCCAGAAACCAAGTTCCTCCTTATTTCAGGAACATGCAGCACATTCAGCAAGGTGAGACTCTTTCCAGATGTGAATTTGAGTACCACTTTTCCTTTGCCCTCCACCGCAGATGAGGCAGAATTGCCCATATATAGCTTTTCTCCAGGGGCAACAGGATGGTATTTAGTGAATAGATTTCTGTCAGCGCAGATGTGCTTGGTAGCACCAGTATCCATCAACCATTCATTCACATTCGAGATCATGTTGACCTCAGACACAACAGCAGCCAAATCTTCATTGGTGATTTCCATGTTAGAATGGTTGTTGTTGTTTCTGTTGGCATGATTTCCATCTTTACGATGATAACAATCTTGTGCCTTGTGACCAGATTTGCCACACACATAGCAGGCACCCTTAATCTTCTTCAGATTCTTGCATTTAGGAGCAAGGGCAAATTGTACAAACTGCTTGGTTTTCGGAGCCTTATTCTTCTTCGGCTTGGCCTTGGAGTTTCCCCCCTCAACATAATTTGCATTGGCTTCAATGGCAACAAACCCACCAGAACGGTCAGCCTTTCTGTGGTCTTCTTCCACTCGTAGCCTCATAATCAAATCCTCCATATTCATCTCACGACGTCTGTGCTTGAGAAAAATTTTGAAGTCATTCCAGGAAGTTGGCAACTTCTCAATTATCGCCCCAACTTGGAAATGCTCATTGATCTCGCATCCCTTGAAGTGCAATTCATAGATCAATTTTTGGATTTCTTCGACCTGAGAGACAACAGATTTTGAATCCACCATTGTATATTTGAGAAACTTACCGATAACAAATTTCTTTGAACCGGCATCATCAATCTTATACTTTTTCTCCAGGGATTCCCACAACTCCTTTGTTGTCTTGCACAAAGAATAAATGTCGTAGAGATTGTCATCTAAACTATTCAGAATATAATTCCTGCAACAAAACTCAGAATGATTCCAAGCTTCAATTGCCATGACAGTCTCTTTCGTCATTGGATTCTCATTAGACTTCAGAGCTTATTCCTTGACAACATGAGCGAGATTCATAGTTGTCAGGAAAAACAACATCTTATGTTGCCATCTCTTGAAATCTAGCCCTTTGAACTTCTCAGGCTTTTCAGAGTATTTTGGCATAGCGTCATTCACATTCACAGATTGTTGATCCATGAAATTTTGTTTCAAGATTGTTGGAGATATGTCAACAATATGTGATAAACTTATATATGCTAATGATAAATGCGAATAAATATATATTAATTATTAATTAATTAGTACATCACAAAGCCCAACCCAAGGGTGAGCCCAATTTCATCATCCATGGTTCATCACTCTAATCACTATCTATAAGGGACAAAGCCTTATAAAGTGAGGAAACCTTTTGGGAATGGTCAATGTGGGACAATGAAATTTCTACTCAAAATTTCCAACAATGTATATACTTATTTAGTATTATGTTTTTCATTTGATTAGTTGTTGGTTTAATATATATTTTCTTTAACGGGTAACGGGTCAAGTCATATTACCTGTTAATATTATCGGGTCAATTTCGGGTCGGGTCAATTTACCTGTTTATTTTAACGGATGTTACACGACACGACCTGTTAAGATATCAGGTATGACACAAAAACGACACGAACAAAAATGTCAAGTCTAGTTGCATGCAAGCACATCTTGGGAACTTTCGGGTTTGGATTCCTTGAGCAAGTTTCTTTCGAGGATTGACTTTTGACTTTAGCTCCAACTTCTGCAGGTTTGATGTCATATTATTATTCTTTTGTTTGATGTCACAATCTTATTCTTTTAGAACTATAATACTGATAGCATTATTATTCTTTTGTTTGATGTCACATTATTATTCTTTTAGAACTATAATACTGATAGTTATTTGATAACTAAAAAAAATATAACTAGACCGCAATAATAGCGATGAACATTTATTATTAAAACATTTATAAAATACATTCGAAGTCTGAACACATTGTCAAAGCCTCCTTAATGAAAGTCCATCAAGGTGTGCATCGCAAATGCAAAGACAAATCAAAGCAATGAAGGGTGGATTCAAACCAACTGTTCGACTGTCGTGGTACTCGTAGGCGTCAAGCTGCCATCAAAGAATTATTTACAAGAATGGTACCTGTTCAAAACAATGGTTTCCTTGATTCTTTCTACTTGCATTATTGTAACTACAATTCCTTTGGTGACGAAAGCATTGATACCCTAATTAAAAAAAAAACAAGAAACCTAGAGAATGTAATTTATTTTCTCACTTGTTACACAATTGGACACCCCCCACAAAAAGAAAATAATTCCATCACCCCATGAACAAGAGAATCACAACTTATTGATCATCATGTACTCTTACGTTCAATCTTCTTAACCATATAGAATGGAGGATCATGTGAAAAACGTCAAATCGTTTTGGGGGAGAATTGACCTCAAAATGTCTCCTTACTTGTAACACTCTCCTCTGCATTCTCAGGTACTGTCTTGAGGATATGCTCGTTAGTATTTTCTTCAAATTGGGAATGTCACTCGCCGAAACCTCGATGGAAAACGACCTCCAATTCAAAACATCACTGAAAGGTGGCACGTAATGGTCTGAAATGAGCACGGGGATGCATCCGGTGTAAATTGCCTCTACTACCCTTGGGCTTGCAACTTCATACCCACTTGGGCAAAGGCAGAACCTGCTCTGTCTCATCATGTCGTAGTACGAAACCCCCTTTGGAAGGTACTGATGGACCCTCAAGTCTGGATCCTTGTTCTCCCAATGCTCTAGCAGAATAGGCCTAATAGGGCCATGAACCCCTCCAGCGAAGAAACCCAGGATCGAGCGTAGCCTTGGAGAAGGCCCGCCAATGAAGCCATGCGTGTCACCTGTTTGAAGATTGATTTCGGGAAAGGACACATCCTTAGAGGGGTTGAACCCTTCTGAGGTATTTGCATTGCATAATGCGCGGATTGAGTTTTTGCGAAGATGAGGATTGGAATTTGAAGTTTCGGGCCCCTGAACAGAATCCAAGTAATCAAAATTAGAACACTGGCATTCATGAAATATGAGATTTTATTGCAATGTAGTAAACAGAATAAAGTGGTAAGAGCACCATACCCAATCATGGCAAGCAAGCATAAAATGGTCAGCTCCAAGACTTCGGTTCCAGTAGGGATATTTTTCAGAGACAATATTGACATAATCTCTCACTGTTCGTCTGATTGGACCGAAGTCATGCGAGTCGCGCACATAGACAAAACGGACCAACATTGTCACACTGAAGGGTAGAAAATAAACATGCGCTTTTTCTGGATCTCGAGTCCGAAATTGTTTATTCACCTCAATTTCATGAATAAAGTTCCCCTCCATGGAGTATATGCTCTTGCAAGGGCCATTATGAAACAACGGGGGTTCCCCTTCTCCATAAACGAAGACCTTGAACTTTTCTTCCATTTCCAAATAGCTCCTGCAAATTCAAATTGATGTAACACGTTCAAGAATATAAAAAATAACGGTCATTCCATTTTGTATAATATATGTTACATATTTAAGTAGTAATAACATGGGTGAATGAACAACAAAATACCAAATTGACATTTTGAATGGTAACTTGCAAAACTGAAACTAATTCATTATAAACATAATTGAAGTAGGTACGTACCTGTGAAAGGCATTAGCATTCCAATACATTGGACCATTAGGAATGTAGTCGACATCACGTGTTTGATTTCCAAATTTAGCTTCTCTTATTGCAGCTCGAGCTCTTCTAAGGCGGGCCTCCAGCCACCCTAAATTCGTTTTCTTTCTTTGTCGTCTTTCCATGATAGAAGCATGAGTTTCATTCATGAAGTCGTCTCCCCTTGTCACATTCTATATAAATAAACAAATTAAAAAAAAAACATTTTAATTGTCATATTGACTAAGACACAACCCTTAATCAATTAATAATCAAACTGTTTAAATTAAAACTCTGGCGAATCAAAATTATTGCTCAGAGAAAGAGCAACTTCGGATGACAAAGATTGAAGGCATCCATGGGACACATTAATAAGTTTGGAATATATACCAATTACACACGTATGGTCCATATCACCTGGGACAATATTTAATTAGTAGAAACTAAACAAGTAGATGCAAAAGCACAGAGAGATTAAGCACTTAATTAATTTTTTTACTACTTTATTCTCAATTACTTCATTCACCAAAAAACCAGAGGTGATGGGGAAAAAGGACATTTACTGTGACAGCAAGATATTTATTACATAATAATACCCATTGGAACTATTTTTTTTTTCTCTCGATCATAATAAAAACGTGAAGTAAATTTAATAAAATTCTGATGTCAAAGATTACAGAACCATGAAACAAAATAAATAAATAAAATCCAGGTTCTTAATTTTTTTTCTGACAATTTTTCACAGAGCTTAATTAATTTTTCCTACCCAAAAATCGAAAACAATTAAATTAAAGCCAAAAGTATAAGAAAGATGGCAAGAACAAGCAATCAAATAAAAAAAATCCAAAAAAATAGAAGCATGAATTAAAGGAAAAGAAATTTTAACATGCATGATAAGGATGAAGGACTTACGGGTTGTTGAAGAGTTGGCAAAACTGCTTCTTCTTCTTCTTCAATAGCGAGAGGAGGCGACGAGGATCGATTTTGTACCGAGTCATCGGAGTGAGCTTCTTCTATGCCGTGCATATCTACCACAACCACCGTCGATTGCAACCCCAAAACGTCATCGTTTGAATCACTATTACCACTACTAGTACTAGTAGCAGTCAAATTTAAAGGCAAAGAAGCAGAGGGGGAAGTAAAAACCCAATTGGCGGTGTCCGGACCCAGCAAAGAAATCAACCCGAAAACCACAACCAGCGGAACCACAAACAGCAGAGCCGCAATCGACGAGGAGGACGACCACCATGCATGCTGATGAGTGCTGCCGGAACTAATAGTTGCACCCACCTTCTTACTACTTGCCGCCATCATCCGTAGAGCTGGATAGGTAGCTAGAGAGCTCTAGCTTTCTGTTTGTTTGCTGAGAAAAGTGGGAGAGATTTCGGGTGGTTTTAGAGAGAGAGAGAGAGAGAGAGGGACAAGTTAACATTTGGTAATAGATGGTTGCGGCATCACGCGAAGCGTCGTCTTATTCTTCCCTCTATTTCTGAGTTTCTCATGCAACTTTTCTCTTTTCCGATTCTGCCCTCTCACTTTTTTTTTCTTTTTTTTTTTTTGGATAGCTTAAGCTAAATAATATTCTTTTTCTACTACCAACCACAGATAACTTTATTTATTTTCCAGCAATTAATTCTGCCACCTTTCTCAGACCCATGCCACGAAATAAGACTCCCAACCCAAGGTATTAATGGACCAACACAACTGAACTAAACTGAACCACGGGACACAAGTATCGTAACAAATGATAAATCATGAACTAACACAAGAAATTGAAAATTTAATATTCACCAAATAGTTAAAGTTAAAACACTACCTATATGAGGAAAGATACTGGTGTTGTTTAAAAATTCTTCGACCCTCAAGTTTTGGTCAAGCTTGGTGTGCAATGTGTTTACAGTGGTGTGAAATTGTTGAGTGCATACGTACGTAGGAAGGGTTCATATAGTAGTATGAAGGATCCTTGTTTAATTAGGAATTGTAAACATGCTTGTTTTTATTTAACCCTAAAATCAAGAGGAAACCTTAGTTAGCTTAGTCGGTTGATTGTTTTCCATCTTTCCCAAATGTAAGTGGATTTGATCCGAAATAGTTAAGTTTCAAGTGACAGTTCGGAATTATAGGAAGATTTATCTAGTAAAAGTAAGTGATTTATAAAACTAACCAAATGCAAAACAAAGTATATAGAAATATTGGGAAACTAGTAAGCATGCCGTATTATACACATATTAATAAACACAAAAGGTGACACACCCCGATCCAAAAATCAGGGCGTGCTGGCCGTCACGTGGGCATGACATAACCAAAAGTGTGACGCGGAAGCAAAAAGGTAAAAGAAATACGAAGGAATAAAAACCAACTACTAGCAATAATATCCAACAAACATGCTAGAGTGAGTTTAAGTGTGAAATACACACAATCAGAGCATAAGTACTAAGTGCAGTCAAGTAGGACCATTACTAAATTACAACACCCGAAGGTGAGTCCTACGTTTAAGTAGTCTGTCAAAACGCCGTGGGAATCCTCGTGAGCCACCAACACTGCTAACTAGAACCTGGAAGGGCGCAAAACAAGATTGAGTGGGTCAGTAAAACAAAGCTTTTCAAAAATATTTCATTTAATAACACTTCTAACCTCTCGCTGTAAAACCTGTATACTTTCCCAGAAAAATAGAATATATATAACCATATATAACAGCAAAACTCAAATCACAAATCTTTAACACTTTTCAAGAAAATATGCCATGCTATGCTTCAAAACATAATAAGGATGCAACAATATAACAGGTGAAATGATGAATCAACCGGAGACCATGCAGCTGTCCTGTACGGTTAATTCTATAGCTCAATATCCAATCTAACCGGAGTCACCAACTGTGACTTGTACGGCGCTACTCTGCACATAAATCGGAACTACCTGAAGTAGTCTGTACGACAAGAATGGTGTAAGAATACGCTCTAGTGCTTCTCTCATCAACAGCTGTATAATAATCTAAAGTCACCTACAAGTCGGAACCACCTCTAATGGTCTGTACGACATGTCAGAACCACCTCTAGTGATCTGTACGACATGCACCTACTTGGATCCAAGGTGAGCGTGTGGTGCGGGGTGAATAATATAAGCACTAACACCAGGGGTGCAGGTTATGAGCTCTCAACACAATTCACATCATCAATAAATCACATGAACAACATAAAACTCACCCGATACTCACATGTGCGTCCACAGCACCATTTCATATATATGCATCAAATACTAATTCATATATTTCATATATTATGTATGCATGGCATTTTAAAACATACTTTCATTTAAATTCAACTTCTGGGAAAAATCAGTAGTATATAGGTATAAACAGAAAATAACTGCCCACTCACTGGTAGTCGAAGGGTCGTACCCCCGTGACGCCCTTAAATGCGCTCGTCCTCGTGATAGGTCTCACCTATATGCGAAACAACTATAAAAACGTTATTTTAAAGCACATAGGCAAAACTAGCTAATAACTTCTCATACATTGCTCAATTTGGGTATATAAATATACCACCGTGATCTACACAACCTCAGGATCATCACCAAATTTTTAGAAAAAAAATTGGATCTACCACGTACCCTCACGCGCCAGAAATGGCACAGACTACGAGCCCTCTACGCGCGGCCACGTGCACTGCATACTGACGGCGTCAGTTAACGCCGTCAAGAATATTCCTGGAATATTTCGTTTGTCCTTTAATAAAAATTAACGGTGTGACCTAACGCCGTTAGAATATTCCATTATACTTAACGGAATATGCTCTCATCTCCTACCTCCAGCTCCGGTGACAGTCGCCGACGCCGGATAATTGGAGATTTTTCAAACTTCTTATTCTCCGTCGATTTTCAACCATTTTTTACGCAATTAACACCAAAATGAAACCCTAAGCATGAAGAATCACGATGTACTAATTTAAGGCTAAAAAAACACGAAATCTCACCGGAGAAAATCCAAGAAAACCGGCCAACTTCGAACCCTGCGATCCCGACGTCCAAAACCTTCAAACTAAGTACTCCGAGCTTCCTTGGGACCTCACTAAGCTCCCTGTAGGCTTAGAATTCCCTGAAAACCAACATTTCACATGTGCATGAACAATGATATCAAACTGGGTTACGGTTTCGACGTGATTTCGAGGGTTTCCAGTTCTAAAAATAGTACCAATCGACTCAGGAGGTTGTAAGGATGAAAGAACTCACCTTTTTGACGTCGATCTGTGAAGTTTTGAGGGGTTGGTTCCTTGTCCGTACAAGTTCGAAAGAGAGAGAGAGGAAGAGTGAACTGAGAGGGAGGAAAGAGAGGGCACAGGGTGAGTGTACGTTTCCCGTGTGTGTGGTCCAACCAAATCAAACCACAATTGCATACAATTTTAATCCACTTAATATTTTCCAAGAATTTAAGAGAGTATGCAATATTCAAATAACATGTCACACGTACCTTAGCAACCGTTAAGGGCAATTTCGTCATTTCACATCCGCGATAAATGAAATTTCGGGACAGGCTGTGACAAAAGGAAAGCCCTAAATATTACGAAATATAGTTTGGCCACGTTTTGATGTATGCCTAATAAAAAAAAAGGAACGTTTGGTAAATACTAAGTACACACATAATAACACATAATGCTTTTTATTTTTTTTTTGTGCAATACCTGTAGTCATGTTTCTAGGACTATGACAAGGGATACTAACGTACATAGAATGAGTTCATCATCATTTTGAGTCTGTGACGTTTTGATTTAGTAATACAATATTATGTGCAAATTTTTTTACATAACATTAAATGACGAGATTAATTGTTCATGTAGATAGGTTTAGAGGTGCTTTTAGAACAACTGAAAGCTCTTTTGGTGAAAATATTTTTGTGTTACAAGAGCACTTGATGCATTTTGGAAGAAGCAACAATTAAGTTCTACTTGTTAAAGTTTCAAAGACACAGGGTGAATGGTCCAACACCAATATTTTTTCAACTTAACCACATATAAAGGGATATGTATAGTTGTATCCTAAAAGGTCTCTGGTAATTAGAATGAGACTGTTTGTATATAAATTGTAATTTGTTTTGTCAAATCTCTAATGTGAGATTTCTAACACTTCTTGCAAAAAGTAGTTCAAGTATTTTTCTAGGACTCATTTGTACGTTAATTAAGTATTGTTTTTTAAAGTACTTTCATTAAAGTGTCTTTAGATATTTAAAAAAACACTTGTAAAATAAAAATAAAAGAATATCACAAGGCTTCCAAAACCTAAAAAACAAGACAAAAGAGAAGGGCAGGGACCAACCAAGTAATTTGGCCTAAGATTCGATCTGGCAATTGTAACGACGACTTTTGACGTACTTCTGTGTACCATCTGTTTCGTGGGATAGGAATGAGATGAGAGTATGCCAATGGCTGGTTTGGTATTGCTGTGCTTTGAAAAAAAATTACTGTGAGAATAAGCGGCTATGCTGTGAGAATAAGCGGCTGTGAAATAAATCAGTAGAGTGTTTGGTAAACTTTTTTGTAAAAGTGCTTTTGAAAAAAAAAAAACAGTCTGATAGTGGGTCTTTTCATTAAAGGAGCATTGTAGCTCTGTGTGCTTTGAAAAAAAACCAGTTTTCCAAAGCTGCAAATAGCAGCTTCAGCTTTTTCCTTTGATTTCAGCTTATTCTCACAGCAGCTTCCAAAATAAGCTTTTTTTTTTCAGTTTACCAAACACCTAAAACCCTGACAACTTTTTTTCATGGGTGCTTTTTTTTTAAGCACCTCACTCCCAAACCACCTCCTCTGTGCTGCTGATTCCCGAAGCCAAATTAGTCCGAACCCCAAACGCATGGATTCAACGTAAGCCTTCAGGCCCTTAACTTGTAACATTAGTGAAGAAAACGACATCGTTTACTGGTTGTCGTCCCATGTCTCTTTGCTAATATTTACTCGGCCAAAACCAAAAACCACACGTATTCTCTGTTTGTTTGTTGCTATGACAACAGCGGCTCCAGAATGAAGGGTAGTTTAGTCTTTTAATGTTATTTTAGCTGTT
The DNA here is from genome assembly GCA_035220775.1 of Malus fusca. Lineage (NCBI taxonomy): Eukaryota > Viridiplantae > Streptophyta > Magnoliopsida > Rosales > Rosaceae > Malus > Malus fusca. The sequence goes on from CM069072.1 coordinate 16,152,323, forward strand.
GGCCCCTGTGACCGACACCTCTCATTTACTTCTGCAACGGGCTACTGGACTCTTAGGATTTTTTATTTCTTTCTTTACCACTTTTAATCTCTTTCGTTTTTTTATTTTTCTTTCTTTTGTTTGTCATATTTTGGCTCTTGGTTTCTATTTTTAAAAACATTATTTTTGTTTTTTTATTATTAAATATTAATTTTGGCTATATTCACTTAACATTATCTATACTAGATCATCTCCAACTTTTAGGTTAAAACTTAAAATTTGTAACCCATAAATTTTAGGTTTTTACTCAGAAATAGTTTTTCTGCTTCAATCCTTATGAATTAAATTTTTAGCTCGTTATTATTAAAAAATGAATTTATGTTACTTTTTTTTCTTAAAGTGACATGTCCGACCTTGATATTCTCACAAACACCAAGGTAGGCACGTGTTGGCCGACACCCGAAGGTGATGAAGCCATATTAGAATGCATGAGAACAAGAAATTATTAAGACTTATAAATTTAAATATAATTAATATGCAAATGAGGAACGTGTTCAGAGCATACAACTAATTTTATACACTAGAAAAGAAATGATATAAGATTGAATGAACAAAGGAGTGGGTCCTACACTGAGATGACTCGAAGATGCCGATGCGGAAGTGTCTTGACACCGGGGATCGTACGCCTCGAATCTAAATCCTGAGGGGGCACAAAACAAACATGAGTGGACCAAGTTGATATATATATAAGTAGTACAACATAGTTATTCAACAACGTACTAACCCCCAAAGTTTTATGAAAACTAATAGCATAATATGTGATAAAATTGCCGAAAACCCTAGCATGCCATAAAACCTTTCATAAAACAAATATCGTATATAGTGTACTAACTAGTGGTATCAATATCGCCCGAAGGCATATAGAACTCTTCCTTTAAAAACTTCCTTCACAAGTATCAATCGCCCGTAGGCTCCTACAACACCCAACCCGAAGGTCAATATAACACTACTAGAAATTTGGCTAAAAGCCACCATTTTTATTGGTGTCTATTGTCAAGTGTGGACACTCATATTGGTGGCAAACCTCAATGGCCACCAAGCAGCCACTAAACTAGAGAACATGTCCTATGTAAAGGACTCTATTGTAACAATGGCTACCAATATTGCATTGGTGTGTATGTGAACAGTACAACATTTTTATATTTTATAATTATTTCTAAAATTCAAAATACCTCATTGTCCCTCTTATTAGTGGCTAGATTTGAGACTAACATTGGTGCCTTTCATACTCATACACACACCAATCCTACGTGTCTATATTAGGATCAATGGCTTTTAAGATATAGGCACCAAAGTTGGTGTGAATCTACAACATTCCAAATGGCCAGTAGGTTCGAATTGTATTACATGCATTTTAGTAATAGCTCTGTACTATATTAAAACTCAGCTTCTTAATATAAAATTCACATGAAATTTAAATTTGCAAAAGGATTCACATTTCCAACCAACCACACTTTATATCCAATAGATTTATCAATAACAAGGTTTGTGCTACATAAGAAAGCATATTGCATTCAACGATGTTGTCCAACACAACCAAGTACCCAAGGGTGATGACGTTACATTTTATAACACCTATGTACCTATGCACATCCACCAACAGTAAACTGATAACTAACAAAATCCACTCAATTGGTTCCATGCCTTCCCTATGGCATTTCTAGTATATACATAAAGTAAAATTCACAAAAAGGATCATAGTTAACTTTTCACTTACTGAATTTCAACTATTCACAACAAATCCTACATAACTTACAAGTTACAACTAAGCCTTCTTCAGAATTCCATCCTCCCACTGTAGGCTGCAGGTGTCAGACCTAAGTTCGTCATGCAATGAAGCTCACTTAACCAAATATATCTTTTACAAAACATGGTAAAAATAAAACACGATGAACTAAGAACAATATATTGAAAACAGACCAAGATCGAACATCTGAAGCAAGCATGACAACATATGTGGAAGACTCGTCTCTGTCAACGTCCACCTTCATTCCACCTGCAAATGTACAAAAAGAGTTCACAACACCAAACTACAACCGAGATCGAATTAAACGAATAACTTTGTATTTAGTAGGTCTTAATTCTACGAAACCAAAATTCCTTACCAATGAGGTGCACCACGGTTTCTCTACTTGATAGGTCAATCACATGTTGAAACTCAAACAAGAAATCAACATTATAAATTCAAGAAAAACAATGCAATGATTTCAACGTATAATCATCCTTTCTAGTGGGCAATCATTAGATACAGATAGATGTGTTGAAATGCCACAGCTGCCAATTGATACAGTTTTTATAGCATGCACACAAAAATTGTTCAGCCAAAACAATCCCTAATTAAAGCATCACAATTTATTAAATTGAAGATAAATCAATACCTGAGAAGAGAGGCTAATCATAAGGTCAGGAACCTGTGAAAACAAAGGAAAATAACAATAATGAATTTGAATTTACTACAATTTTCTCTAAGACCATGTTTCATATACTCTACTTAAAGATTCAATTCTCATCGTTCTCATCGTTAGATGTTTCACCCATTAAAAAAAATAAAAACTTAAATTAAGAAACAATTGAAGAGATATAATATCAACACCCTTAGCAAGAATAAGGCAAAATCCTTTCCAAAAGAGTAGGGAAACTGCTAACAAGTAAAAAGAAAAAAAATATTTCACATACAAAACATTTACGTGTGTTTCTTCCTAACATGAAGACGACAACGACTCGAGATTATATGACTACATTACATCTCCTTTGGTTAATCCATCTGATGCTGATGAAGTACCAAATCATCCAAAAATCCTTGATTCTAGAGCAGGGGATGCTACCATGGCTGAATTCAAAATAATGCTTCGTTACTCTTTTTTTTTTCTTTTCAAGGTAAATAATGCCCAACCATTCTACAGATAAGGCATCTAATCAGCTTAAATGTTTTGTAAAAGAGAGGTCAGCGGGGATAATCTTAGAGCACAAGCATTTCGAATCTAATCAACTAAGTGTGAAGCAGCATCTAATAAAAGCGTGGAAGAACTCTACCAAACAATAAAACATGGCGAAATCCATCATCGAATAAATAAAGACCTCTGAAATCTAAGCTTTCAGTAACTAGTGGTAACCTATTCTCTATGCTTTTGACATCATCAGCTTCAGTAGACGCCAATAATACAAGAGTAAGGTCAAATCATTTCCAAGAGATATGATATCGAAACATATTTTCAATGATATTCAAGGACCACAACTATCAAACATTAAAAACTAAAAATTAAAACAGTTAAAATTGAGTTTGAAAATGCGAAAATACCCAATAATCTCGTCATAACCACCGGCACGATCGACTTCATCACCAGCTTCAGCTTCATCACACTCATCGACGCCACTGCTAATCCGCTCTTGGCCATCAAGTACGCCGCTCCCATACTTGAAAAACACATCAAACCCGAACAAAATCATACGTTTCTTATATCTGAAATTGAAGAAATTTGGCCATGAATTTGTAGAAACTAACTTGAGGATCGGAAAGAGGATGGGAAGAGGATTATGGAGGTATAATTTGACGGTTTGTTGCCTGTAAGAAAAAGGGAGAGAAAGGCTGCGGGAAGTAGAGAGAGTGAAGGGGGAAGGAGGAGAGAGAGTGGATGGGAGAGAGAGGAGAGACATTTGTGAAAGGGGAAAGAGAGGATAACCATTTTAGTTTCATCCACCTTTAAAACCATAAGAAATTCTTATAATATGAACTCCACTCCATGACTTTTCTCACTCATTTCGGTGGGTATCCAAAAAAATAAATAAACAGCACTGCTTCGGTGCCTACAAAATAAATAATAAAATAAAAATGTAGAAGAAAAGTAATTTTAAGAAATAAAGTTATTTAACAGACACCAATCATTGGTGTCTCAATTTTGAAGGTCACCGATATCAGCGGCATCCCACTCTACAGACATCAAAAAATAGTAACAGTGAGTGCTTTATATCTATGGCCACCAATTGCAAATGGTGTGCAAAAAATGGTGTCCTATAAGCATAATTCTAGTAGTGTAAGTATCATCGCCCGAAGGCTCCTACAACACCCAACCCGAAGGTCAATATATAACCACTAGATACGCACAAAACCATTGAACGTAGACTTTCCAAACATAGATACATATATATCTCAAAAACATCTTCATAGTATAAAGTCATCCATCATCTATACTATAAAGAAGTGTGCAAAAGCATGTTCATAATTATACTTAATTTCAAATATCTATATTTCAAGTCAAGCATGTTAGATTTGTGGAAATACTTTCGGAATTATTAATATGGTGATATGTGGATATTTGGAATTGTTCATGGAGCATGAGAACTTTAGTGTTGCATTAATCCGAGGAATAAATGTAAACTGCACACGGGGACATTAGGGCAGAATGGCCAATAGGAGTCACGTGGTGAGTTAGTATTTATGAAAGATATAATGAACACGTAAAGGGATGATGTGATATGGCACTACGTGCATGATGATTTGATACTATTATTGTATTTTCTATAGTGACTAAAATGACATCGCTTGCCTGGCATATTACATATTCTACTCACTGAGCGACGGTGGTTGTTGCTCACCCCTCACGTTTTTATTTTACAGATGAGTTATTTGACAAGACAGGTGCTAGACGAGCTGAGTTGGGTTAGACAAGGGATTTAAGAGTTTTCTTATTTTTGTACACTCTGTAAGGATTTTGTAATAGTTACTTGTTTAAGAGAAGTTATTATTTTACGTTTTTAGTTTTAGTTTTACTTTTACTCGCGCGCCGGGCGTGGGGTCCCATCGACTCATGGTCCGGGGCGTGATAAAGTAACTAATTTAATTGTATGAACATTTTAACAAAAAAAAATATTTAAATTTCGATAGTTATTGAAAAATCGCTAAACCAACACCATGAGTTTCATGGAATACTATGAAATAATATGAAACACATGGAAGAAATATATTTTTTTTTAATATTTTAGCCGTTGGATTTAAAATTGGATCATTAGATCTTTTTTTATCATCAGATTTAATTATAATAGATCTTAGCCATTGAATTCAATAAATTTATAAATATAAAACTAAAAGTACACATATATGGTGAGCTAGCCCACTAACCCAGGGTGAAATTATGGGCTAAATTTGTCCCAAAATGAGTTTTGGGTTAAAACTCATATTTGGCCCAAGAGTTGGAGCAAGTTGGCGTATGTTTAGAACTTAAAATTTGAGTGTTACTCCAAATGTTGGAGTAAGTCTTAGAGCATGTTTGAAAGTGCATTGAAAATGATTGAAAGACCGTTTAGTGAATATGTTTTTGAGTTCTAAAAGCATATGAAGTGCATTTTAGAAGAAACACAAACTGATGTTTTTTCCAGGAAATACTTTAAGTATTTTTTTTCAAGATTCACTTGCATTTTTACTAAGAATTAGTTCCAAAAGCATCAGTGTTCTAAAAATTGGCCTAGGTGGTGCCTAAGCGCTCCACGGTGGCCACCCGCCATGATTAACCCATAGTCGGAAGAAAAATCGGCAAAGAGATTAGGCGGGCACCAAGGCTGCCTAGGCGGGCAACTGGGTGGCCTAGGTGGTGGTCTGGGCGTTCCAAATATTTTTTGCTCAGCAACTGGTTCTCTTTCTGGGTTCTGCTTCTGCATTTCAAACTCCTTTCCATCGAAGAAGACAAGAGGAAGAAGAAAGAGAAATGAGTTTCTCTCTCTTCCCATTCACACCCACGTGATGGACAAGACATAAGACCACCCAACCTTTTTGTTTAATTGTTTTTTAAATTGATTCCAATGGAATTGGGGAATGCAACTGACATAAACATATATTAAATATTCATGTGGTGCACCCCACCTCCCTTTTCTGTTGCATATTATCTCACTTAAAAAGTGCTTTCAACAAACTACAAATTTACACTACATATTTTGACTTTTCTTTTAAGTTCACTATATATTTATAATCTTTGAAAATATTTAGTAAGTACTACAAACTTATAATCCTTTAAACTTTCATCTCATATTATCAAATTCACCAAAATATTAATAATATAAAATAATTTACTCAAATCCGCCTTATTTGCCCAGGCCCCCGCCTAGGTGCTGGGCCCTAGCCCACTGCCCGACTAGCGCCTAGCATCTTTTAGAACCTTTTTTTTGCATTTTATTATTCTTTTATTATCTTATCCATGGATTTCATACAAGTATAATTTTTTGTAAGTGTCAATATACACTTATTTACAAGATATACAAGAAATTTACCTAAATCCACCTAGGCCGCCTAGGCGCTAGGCGCCAGCCCGTCGCCGACTAGCGCCTAGCGTTTTTTAGAACCTTGAAAAGCATATACATTAAGAACGCTTTCAGTCAATTTAAAAACATCTTCAAACACACTGTTATTGTATATCATTTTCTTAGCAAATTAATAATTCTCTTTGCACTCATTATTCATGTCTAAAATATTCTCACTTGTAATCAACCTATAGCCACACTCATTATGTCATTTTATTCACTCACAAAATTTATATTGAATTATTGGATTAAGTTTAGACTTGTGCAGTTCGTTCTCTTATGGCAACGTCAATTCATCAAATTGTATTGAATAATTAATTGTAGAACACAAGTCCCTCTACTATGAATAATGAATAATATATTCTCCAATTCAAATCTCAGTGTTAAGAAAATTTAAGATGAAGTACGTTAAATGTTGATATTGGTTCATATGTGTGGATACAAATTTTGTACACAGTTTATTTGCCGAATTTCACCTACAAGAGAACAAACACCATTAGCATATTTGACAAACACGTTGAAAAAAGACCAAGGTACCCGCCTAAGGGCCTCCAATGCCTAACTCAAAAAAGTAGTATAGAGGAAAAGAGAACCCTAAGTAGTATCTGTTTGACTTGGCTATTTATAGGAAAAATCCTAGCAAGCAGTTGGGAGGGGAGGCTATAGAGCATACTAGGCAGTCTTTAATTATACATGCCATTCTTTGCAGTCTTTCCAGCTAGTAGTTCTGAAGGTCCCTGTTGGTAAGAGAGCACATTCGGTAGACACCCAAGAAGAGACTCCGGATAGTTGGTACCGTGCAACCATTAAACCAGGGTATGGCCTGATAGCAGAAAGTATTAAGGGTGGCCCAGACAGCCCATATTACATGTCATGGGCAGGGCAAATAGTCCATGACCCATACCATGGGTGGTGTTAGAACCAAATTCATGCATATCCGCTGACGGAGGGGAAATCCAATTGGAATTGCCCATGATCTCTAGCAAGGGGAAAATGAGGTTGATGAAGGTGTGTGGTTGAATCCAGATCGACCTACATATATCTGGCAAGGAGAATTAAGCCACGTGTGTATTTCTAAGGAAGAATGGTGTAATGTCCAATACATCGTGAACGAACCTTGACGAATAGCCTATGACAAGGCGTTCAGGAAATGAGTTCTTCATGGACGTATCTATGCTTAGACGGCGTCGTACATGCAAGATGAGCCTTTGTTAGGCGTAGAGATAATGTAAGAGAGATGTATCTTCGGTTCTAATCGATTGATATAGATCATTGGATCATAAAAGACTTCGCGAGATAAATACCTAGGCTAGAGTATTTATAGACATCTTGAGATTTCTTGTAGGGAAAGTAGTCTCAATTAAATCGGGAGACTATATAGGATGGAATCTAGAATAATATATTCAATACTCCTAGGATTGTGATTACGTTGCCTAATCCTCAAGACATCCTAATTTGACTTGAATTAGGGTTTTCTTTATCATGTTGTGATGTAGGCCACACAACTCAAAATATCGAAGATTCAAATACTAGCTAAGCATCACATGGTCAAAGGTCAACAGCTCACAACAAGCTTAGCAGCTCGACGCCCCAGGAAGCCAAGACTCACGTCCATAGTGGCTATGTGGACTCATCTGCTTGACTAAAACCAGTGTGCCCAACTGCCGGTGCTATGGCTAAAAGTTTCGCAAGACAAAGCGAAGTTACAAAGATTGGGCTAAAGCGATGAAAGCAATTTATTAAATTTCTAGCAAGATGATAAACTTTCATGAATAACACCAAAATCCGACACAAGCTAAACAAAGTAGACTACTCATTATCATCTTGGATATCTATGGCTCTCCAGCGGCCATCCCGCATTCAGCAGCCACTTTGCACTCAGCAGTTTGCTCATCCGACACCTCATCTTCAGCATCTCTGATCATAGAAGTTTCATCCTCAATTGCTCCATTTACAACAGCTGAGAAATCACACTTGAGCAGTTGCCTTTGTAACAACCCGTCTCTATTTTTACGATTTTATTAATTTTTAAAGGTGTAAATCGGACGATCTAGGCACATTCTCACATTGAGGGGCAAAATGGTATTTTGGTACCCTCGGGAATTTCTTACTTGCTTAACGAATCTAACGAATAAGTTATCGATATTACGGTCTGCAGCCCGCAAAGTTTATAATAATAAACTAAGTAAAACCATTTTTCTTTTGAACATACTAACCCCTTGTTTTGAAAACACATATATAATACTACATAATAGGTTTTCTGAAAAACCCTAGCATGCCATAAAAACCTTCGTAAAGCGTGTATGTATAAAGCAGTGCTTAGTAATGGTAACATAGTCGCCCGAAGGCAAATCCATAAAATCTTTGTAAATTGAAATAATAAAGTACTCAACTAGGGGTATCATAGTCACCCGAAGGCATAACCATCACTCAAAGGTGAAGCTGTACGACACTATGTTACACTATAAAAGAAATATATAACTACATAACACATTGACACTAGTCATGACTAGTGAAGCTATCCGACACTGGTTTCGCCAGTGAAGCTGGGAGTATGTCATAAATATCTCACTACTCATCAACTGTGTCATATGGCCATAGACAAATGCATACTTATGTTGTGTGTATGTGTTGTATGATTACCCACTAAGTAAGCACCGAAAACTTAAATCACCTTTCTTGTATCAAATCATCGGAGTTCAAAGCTCAAAGCATCATCTCATAAACCATAATAAATCAATCATGTGAAAACATATAATCATATTCGTGAATCCATCATATATCGTAAAGCGTAAAAGGCCATGGTTCGTAAATCTTTCGTAAACGTAAAATTTCAATAAATCGTAAATAAATCATAAACAATGCGTAAAACGTAAAATCATTATTACACATAGTCCTGTTCATGTAAGAATATCTCTGCATGAACTCGAGTGTCAGCATATGTCGATGAGCACTTGATATGTTATGTTTGTTTATGCAAGATTATGTGATTATCGGACGTTAGATATTTATTTACGAAATATTGTGACATATTGAATTCTTGAGATGTTGCAGGCTACGGTAAGTATTTTCATACTATATGTAGTACGTATATTTAGGAAACTATACTTGTTTTACGGTGAAGGGTTATTACGTTTTCGAAAAGGTTTTTACAAAGCTTTATTTTTAGGTCTACTCACCCTTATTTTTCGCCCCTCTAGGTTTTAGTGGCAGAGTTTCTATGTCGATGAGGATACTTGGCAAAAGTTGGAATAGGAGATTACCTTCGATGGTATATTCTTGTCCTACTTTTAATGTACTTTACTTATGCTTTGGCATCACGTGTAAATTGGGTTCATTCCGCTCACATGTGCACTCTTGCATTTAGGCATTTTTAGGTTTAAATTTACTCACATTTTCCACATCACTACACTTTATGGCTTCGTCACCTTCCTGGTGTCGGCCATCATGACTCGATTCGGAGTCCAAGTGGACATTCTGGGTCGGGGTGTGTCATCCTCCTTCTTAGAAGGCAATATAGACATGGTAGCAACAAAAGGAGCATGCTTTGGCGCCTCTTTGCAACTGAATCAACTTTCCTAAGTGACGAACTTTCCCCTCACTTCTCATAGTGGCAAGCTTTTCAGAAGCCAATCTAGACTTAGCCATAGTTGGATATTTCACTCTATGTCTGAACCCAGATGCTAGAAACAGCTCGATAACAACCTTTTTGGAAGCAAAAAAATTTCCACGAGCATCAAAGAAAGCCCTTGACTTTTTCTCAACTGAAGGTTCAATAAGCAGGCCAACTTACTTTCCAGCAATAGGGACTCACGCCAAGCCCAAGGGGTTGAGCCTCGTGGCTCGCCCAGCTTCGCACCCCAATGTGTCGTTCCTCTCGGCTCGAGCCAAGCCGAGCTCTTGGATTCTACCAGTCAACACGCAGCACCACCCCGACTACTGTTTTGCGATAGCACAACCCAAGAAAAAGAAGAAGGAAAAAAAAATTCTTACCTTAATGCGGTAAAGAGAAGAAAAACAATGACGACGATAATCAACTCTTTGCAAGGGCAAGCAAAGAAGAAGGCTAAGGGAGGGGGAATAAATTTCCTCTGGCTTTCTCTCTTTCTTGTTGGGATAAAAAAAAATTCTTCAAATTTATTTAACCCCTGCTTAAGGCAGGCTTAAATAAGCTTTGGTGGCAATTGTTTTCCCTTTCCTAGAAGACTTTACTTCCAAGACAAATTGGAAGATCTACATCAAATTGGGAAACAACTCTATGCTCACCTAAGCAACTTGGAACTTCTACACCTGCTGCCATTTTCTGAATGTAGCCCATCATGGTTGGGGGAATTTATGGAGCAAAAAATAATCCCAAAATTTCTAGGGGCGACATGTGGACTTTTTCTCAAGAAAGACAAGATTGCCCTTATTGAATGGGTAGGGCACACAAATATTCCCACTCGCAGCTCAAAGCTTTGGAAGTTCAAGCAGTGGACTACTAATGCTCAAAGATCCCCTGATCGTGGCATGATAAAGATAGGGCTCATTACTAAATCCTATTTTTAATATATTCCCAATTGAAGATCAACTCATTCAAGGAATCCTTATCACAATCACTTAGGGAAACTTCCTATAATTTGGATTCGCTTGAGAATGGCAGATGAGAGGCCTACCCTTCCTTAGTGAAAGCTAAACGGTTAGGGGAGTCTTTCCACGACTGTCGCTGGTCTTAGATTCCAAGATCAACCAACATGGTGGCAGACTCGTTGGCATCGCATCGGTGTGCGGAAATGTGCGATGTTTCCTGGGTCAACAGACCCCCATCTTCGTTAGTTTTTGTGCTTCAAAATGACAGTTTACCCTGTCTTCCGTAATGTAATAGGGGTAGTGGAAGGGGCGATGCGATAGCTTGGCTATGGCGTCTTCCTTGTAACTCCTTCTGCTGTCCATTGTTTTTCTTTTGCTTTGCTGTCTGCTTGCCTCGTTGTAGGCTCTCCATGTTATGTTTGGCTTCTTTACCCGGGTAATGAATTCCCCAGTTTCCAATATATATATATATATACGGGGAGCTTAAGGGGAGGGATCCCCATTTTTTAAAAAAAATGGGGAGCCTTCTCCTGACCATTGGATGAAATGGGTGGTTGAGATTAAATAGCTGATATAATCTTTCTTTTTCCTTTTTGTTTTCTGGTTTCCGCCTCTTTCGTGCAACACAGGCGCACATCATCTCCCACGAACTGAGCGCAATACCAGCCAAATCACAGGCCATCGCGAATAACCTTTGAGATTTCAGAGATTTCAGGTATGGGTCTCCTCCTCATTCACTATTTTAGATGATTAATTTGGATTTGGATTGAACAATTGGGGCTTTTTCTGGTTTTCTCCTCTCCCTTGCGACACAAATATCTCCCACAAACAGAGTTTCGCGCCAGCCAAATCACAGGCCATCGCCTCGAACCTTTGAGATTTCAAGTATGGGTCTCCTCCTTATTCACTATTTTAGGTGATTAATTTGGAATTTGGGTTGAACAATTGGGGTTTATATTTTTCAAATTCTAAAAGCAAAAACCTATTGCATTCTGATTCGGGATGGTTCTGGTTTCAAATGGGTCCATAAATTTGGTGGTTTTCTCTCGGGTTTTAGGGTAAAGACCTTTTGAGTTCTAATTCAAATTGGTCACAGATTTGAATAGACTGAAATAATAGAGTATGAACTCGGTACCTTATAACCTTTTGGGTTTTGATTTTGCAGGGAAAGCCCCCGATTGGTAAGGACTTGCTATTGAGGGTTGGATATTGACAAGTGAGTGATTCTTTTCTTCCATTCTTTGACGGCCTTTGTTTAGTTGGTACTACGGCGGAAATAACGAGGTTGTCTTGTTATCTTTTCAGTCTTCAAAACTTGGAGTGCTGTCTGTTTGTCCTTTTTCCATATTTCTCGTGAGTGATCTTCTTGGCCGTTTTTCATCTTATGTAAATTAGTTTTAAGGCCTTCTCCTTGTATGCAAATTGACGTAGAACTATCATCTGTTTAGTTACATGCTTGCAGAAGGTCTTGGTCTGTCTGGTTTTGTGTCAATATTGTTCACAGGAATGGTAAGTGGAAGAATTGTACATTTTTTCTTTTTAATATATTTTATGATAAAGTTGTGCCATGGACAAACTGGTGTTCTGTTTTAGGTCATGAAGCATTATATGTATTCAAATTTATCAGAAAACTCTCAAAGATTTGTTTCTTCCTTTTTCCATTTGATATCATCACTAGCGGAGACGTTTGTGTAAGTGAGCTTTTCATTGTCTTGATCACATATCAAGTATTTAAACTGTTATTTACACATGACACACCACGCTTGTTTTGAAATGAAAACCTTAATTTTCAGGTTTATATACATGGGCTTTGATATTGCCAAGGAACAACATAGCTGGTCACATGTGAGGTTCATTTTTTTCTCAATTGTATCCTTTGAATTAGTAGTCTAATGTGAAAAGTTCTTATACTGTAGCAACTGAAACTTCATCTTTTTCCTTAACTTGGTGCGTGATCGCCTCAGATATTTATTGTAGTTGCAAGGTATGCTTTCTGTATGTTTGCTGTGATGAGACTTTGGTCACAATCTTACTTTATTAGTCTTTCAATTTCTAGACATTTGTTATTTCATTTTCCTTGTCCGTTTGTACAAATCGCTGTATTTTGGTATGAAAATCTTAATCAGTTTGCCGAATGATTTTGTGCAAGGCAGCTAATGTTTTTTCTTGTGCATATTTGGTCAATTTGGTTCGACCTGCACACAGACAGATACCTTTAAAACACCAGAAGCACTTTGTGTCGAGTCTTAAGATGGAAATTTAAAGGAACAAAAAAGAGAGGGTTTAGGGTTTAGGGTTTTAGGGCAAACAATGTTGTTGGTGCTCTTTAAAAATGAGTTATTAATATGCAGATTGAAAAGGAGACTAATTTGAAGGTGGGAGGAACCTTTTGGTCAAGCTAACCAAATTATACTTATGTTTATACATATGCATGCTTGTACTGGGTTTGATTGTGTTTTGAACTAGCATCCTGTCATATTAGACTGTCTTTATGCCATAGTTCCTCATAGTATGCCGAACTAGCATCCTGCTGAAGAGTAGATGAAAAGAAACCGATGCTGCATATGAGATGAAATGAAACCAATGCTGCAGAGGATCTATGGCACTGCATGGGAGAGTGAAGATCACATGAGCCTTGGTCAAGCTTGACCCGTTTTCATATCTTGGTTAATAAAAGGAAGCCTCACTCATATCATGAATTTCCTATTCGTGTTGCTGAGTTGATGAGCAGCAACCAACAAGCAGAGTATGAAAAAGAAGTTGCAAAACTCAAGCTTTAGCAATTAGCAGCAAGCAGCAATATGAAAAAAAAGTTGTGGATGTCTTCCATGTTGACTCAAAATTTATTTATCGGCATTTTGTAAATTGTTATTGATTTTTACTGTGTATGAGAAGCACTGTAAAAGAATTGGATTGATATTCATGAAATAAAAAAAAGCATTTGATGTCTTCCATGTTGCCTCCAAAGTTGGTATGCTATTGTTCTTTCTTGCTTTAGCAAAAAATGATCATGCAACATTTTTCCACCATGCCTCTTCATCTTGTTTTGTACTTTTCCTCAATAGTTATTTAAATCTTCTTGTGTACAACCAACATTTTCAATTCCACCTACCTGCAATCCAAGAATGTCAAATTGTTTGTGTGGAGGTATGTTTGCCATGTCTAGCTGATCAGCTAATATTTTATGACACTTAGTAACCTTGCGATGAGACTTTAGCAAGTGGCGTCTTCGTGGGGATGTCATTGGATGATTATGACCCTCGTCAAATATGGTGATTGCATACCCACCAAGTTTAGATCTCACAACTATCAATCTTGCTTTACAACCCTCTTTGGTTAATCCACGACGCTTTTGTTCATCACCAATCCATTCTTTTGTATTACTTCCCTCTTTGTTGCACACAAACTCCTTTCTCGTGATCTCACCATCCTTATTTTTCTTACTTGAATGCATTCAGACACTAAACCCAGCCTCCCTTGCATAATTGTTGTAAAATTCAAGCACTTCGTCTAATGTTTCGAAACGTTGACCTATGGTAGGCTTGAACTCATCTGTTACTTGAGGATAGAAAAAACAAATACCAGCTACAATTTCTGACTGATTTTCCATTGGAACTTGCATTTCATTAGCTTCCATAACTTGAACATGCATTTCATTAGTTCCCGTAACTTCAATAGTCATCTCATTAGCTTCCATAGCTTTCATAACTTGACCATGAACATTAGCACAATCAAACATCCACACCAAAAAGAATAATAAAAAGCATCAACAAAACTTGAAAAGAAGAACAAAACTCAAATTATTCAAGAAAAATATGTAACCAATTTGAATTAGAACTCAAAAACCATCCCGAATTTCTATTTTCTATCTCGTCCACTGCCTCTCGATTTTTAGTGAACTGTCTATGTGAGTAACATGCTTTTCCAAGGCGATAAACCTCTTCAAGGTCAGTTTTCTTTAGTGGGTTCTTTAGTGGGTTTCCAAGACAATCCCAATTATTACAGCGGCGTATATCGTTAATGAAGAGTTCATTTTCAATTTATTTCATTTTGTCTTCTTAGCTGCTCTCAAAGGCTGCCCACCTGCGAGGTCAACTCTTCCAGCCTCCATGTTTGCCCATTCTTCTCACAATTTATATTTACTTTAACTAGAAAAACCCACATGATTACTAAAAAGGATAAACTTGGCTCCTTAGTTGTTAATGAAGAGTTCCTTTTCAATTAGAGGGTATTCGATTAGAATTTTGTGAGTTTTAAGTATGATCGACTAACGCACTTGTGACCGAAACACAACTGCTTCTCTGTTCGTGGGAGATATTTGTGTCGCAAGGGAGAGGAGAGAACAAAAAAAAACCCCAATTGTTCAATCCAAATCCAAATTAATCATCTAAAATAGTGAATGAGGAGGAGACCCATACCTGAAATCTCTGAAATCTCAAAGGTTATTCGCGATGGCCTGTGATTTGGCTGGTATTGCGCTCTGTTGGGAGATGATGTGTGCCTGTGTCGCACGAAAGAGGCGGGAACCAGAAAAGAAAAAGGAAAAAGAAAGATTATATCAGCTATTTAATCTCAACCACCCATTTTATCCAATGGTCAGGAGAAGGCTCCCCATTTTTTTGAAAAAATGGGGATCCCTGCCCTTAAAAGAAAGATTATATATATATATATATATGTATGTATGTATGTATGTATATGTTGGGATTTACGCGCGCTTTGGTGTGTCTAGGAAAAAGAAAAAGAAAAAGGAAAAAGAAAGATTATATATATATATATGTTGGGATTTATGCGCGCTTTGGCGCGTCTAGGATAAAAACGAAAGTGCACGACGCAATAAAAAGTCAGAGTAGCAAAACAAAGGGAAAGCCTCAGGAAAAAAACGGTCGCGAAAGATCGTCGTCGTTGACGATAAGCCAAAGAGATCGAAGAAAAAGCTCTCGATTGCAGGGTCGCCGAGCTCCGACGACGTCCATGGACAAGCCAGGCAAACATCAGGTATTCCAAATTAATTATTCAACCCCAAATTCAATTTCTGTTTTTCCAATCAATCGAAAATTGCGATTACATTTCTCAGAAATTTGAAAATTTGATTCGAAATGGCGACCGGATTGCTCAGGTTTCGTTGAGAGGAGCGAGCGCCAAGGAGATTACCAGAGACGCGCTGCTCGAGAAGGTCTCTCAGGAACGAGAGCTCCGTCAGTACGCCCGACGGGCCACGGCTGCTGCTCTCTTCATTCAGGTGTGCTTTTTTTTTTTTGTTCTGTTTTTTTAGTTTCTTTTATGTTTTTTGATGAATACAAATTGAAATTTTTGTCTTTGGGTGTTGATTTTCGGCCTAAAGTAAGCGAATTTTATGCCAGCAAGAAGCAAAATGCAAAAAAAAAATGATAAAAAGGAGGAGAGTTTAGATTCTCTAGTGAGGGATATAAAAGGCTGTTTGTTGTTTATGTTTAATTTTGTGTTTTCAGAGAGTGTGGAGGCGCTACAGGGCGGTGAAGATTGCTGCGTTGGAGTTTCGAGAAGAGTGGGAGAAAGTAGTGGACCGGTATACTAAGTTAGCCTTCTCTGCAACATGGATTTCCAGCAATGTAGTGAGGCCTTTTCTTTTATTTGTTACTTGTTTATCTACTCGGCATAGGAGCATTCAAACCGCAGAAATGTGCTCTATGAAGACTTGCTTTCAGATTCTACTGGAAAGTGTGAATTCTACTGGTATGCTTCTTTTTGACAATTGAAAAGTTTTCTTGGTGTGTTTTAGCTGTTAGGTTGATTTCATTTTCCGTGTCTAGATTCAAAGAAGAACTATTGTTCCCTGGCAATTGGCACTCTTGAAGAAAGAAGAGTCTGGAGTTATCAGTCAAGGAAACTGCTTTCTCTCTGCATGTTTGTTCTTTCTGAGTGTGACACGTCCTGTGCACGGGGTCAAGATTTTGTTGCTCTCACCTCCCTAGCAATGCGTTTTGTTGTTGTCTTAACTGATCTCAAAGGATGGAAGAGCGTTGCTGAGCTTGACTGGCTAAGTGCAGATGCAGCAGTGAAGGATTTAGTTCGGTTTATGGGTGGTGGTGAAAGTGGTCTCTACTTAGCCATTAGAAGATACATTAGCACGTTGGATCCTCCGGGATCTTCACGGATAAGCAGTAATATACAAAGAGACGATAGTCTTCTGATTACTGCAAGTACAATAACTTTAGCTCTCAGGCCATTTCATCTAGCAAAGTTTGATTCAGATGGCCCTGGCATATTGGATGTCCATTATGTTGCTGAGAAGTACTGCATGTTTCTACTTACAATTCCTTGTCTTACTCAACGCCTTCCAGCTGTGCTTATATCTGCTATGAGGCACAAGTCCATTCTCTCACCTTGTTTCCAGACATTACTGGTAAGGCTTATTAAATTTGAACCTAATAAGTGTAAATTCTTTTCAGTGAGATACTCCCTTTAATGTACACTCATTAGAATATATGCCTAAGTAGATTTATCAGTAGATATGATCATGCTTCTGCGTGTTGAATCTTATATGATCTATGTATAACTTATGAGCAACTGCTGCATAATTCCAACCATAACCTATCTCTATCTCTTTGCCATGTAAAGGGGATCTATTGCAATCAATACACTGACAAATTGTAGAAAAGGTCCCTCAACTTTAATCCAATTGGAGCAATGATCCCTCAACTAAAAATCCATGACCACTGGTCCCTTAACTCATCAAAACGTGCAGTTATGCTCCTTTTCGTCAACTCCGTCAGAATTCCGTCAAAATGAGTTATTTTGGAAAGACCATTGCTACGATTGGGATATAGTTGAGGGACCATTGCTCCAATTGGGTTAAAGTTGAGAGACCATTTCTCCAATTGGGTTAAAGTTGAGGGACCATTGCTACAATTTTTCTCATTTGGTTTTCCATATTTGCCCCTTGATTCAGCCTCACGTGCGTGACACGTGGCTCATTTTGACGATCTAACAGAGTTGATGAAAGGACCATAGCTGCACGTTTTTATGAGTTAAGGGACCAATGGTCACAAACTTTTAGTTGAGGGCCATTACTCCAATTGGATTAAAGTTGAGGGACCATTACAACTTCCTCCCTAATCTTATTAAGATTTTGGAGAGAGCATTTTTCTTCTTCTGAAAATAATACATGCTAGATCAACCAATTATTTTGGATTGGGAATTAATTTTATTAATGGCTCAATACTTTGTTGACACTTATAAGAGGTAAATGTAAACAGTAAACATATTGTGTATGGTACCTTGGAGTTACAAGTAGCAATGACTCAGAACATTTCTCCATTGGAGGCATTGTTTTTCATTTATTTTATTTTGAAGTTGTCGACTTGGGTAATTAATGAGCAGAACTATTAATCATGTATGATATTCGTGCTGTGTTTTGTTCATTCTACATAAATTGCATGCACCCATCTATCTGTCTGTCTATGTTATGTGAATTTTTCAAAAATTTCATCATCGTATTTGTCAGTATATAAGTGGTTTAAACCCAAGTTCTATTTTTTCCTTTCAAATATAACTTATATGTCCTGTAATTCAGACATGTGGGACCGATCAAACTTTTTCAGCTGATGGCAGATTTTGAAAGAGAAAATATTAAAAGAGATGTTAGATGTGGATCAGTCAAAGGTTCATTTTCTTCCCAAGGTGATTCCCCCAGTTGGTTGGGCTCTTGCAAACATTATATGCCTTGCAACAGGGACAGAGAATGATTCCATTGATCCTGGAGGGTTCAGTCAAGATTTGGATTTTGTATCATATGTCTCTGCTATTAACACTCTTGCAGAAAACTTATTGTCTAGGCTTGAGAATGTTGACTGTGTCAAGGATAACCAGGATCTCCAAAGTGATGCTGGAACACATGAGAAGTCCAATACAGTTTTATGTGAGGGTGAGACGGGGTCCTTTGAGATGTACTTGGATATGTTTAGGCCTATTTCCCAGCAGTGGCATCTTACAGATCTTTTGGCAACAATGAACAAAGTTGGTGATATTCAAGGGTCTGAGATTCTGACACCAAAAAAATGGGAACATTTAGGGAAGTTGGAACTGCTAGATGTTGTGCATTTATATTCTTACATGCTCAGAATATTTTCATTCTTGAACCCCGCAGTTGGGTCGTTGCCTGTCCTTAACATGCTGTCATTTACTCCTGGGTTTCTTGAGAATCTATGGAGAGCCTTGGAAACTTACCTTTACCCTGGGGATCGTCACACCGGTCCTGATCGTTATGATTGTATCAGTAAAAATTCTGGTGGTGTAGAAAAAGATAAGGGTTTTGAAAGAAAACAAAAACACACCAACAATGATGGATTTAATAAGTGGGTCACTGTTCTTCATAAAATTACTGGCAAGTCACAAGCAAGCGTTGATTGTACAAATTTGAATGATAGTCAACCTAAGCCTAGATCTGTTCATGAGGATTCATCTGACGTTTGGGATATAGAACCTGTGAGGCATGGCCCTCAAGGTATCTCAAGAGACATGTCATGTATGCTTCATCTTTTCTGTGCAAGCTATTCACACCTGCTTTTGATTCTCGATGACATAGAGTTTTACGAGAAACAGGTAAACAGTTTTAGGTTTTTTACTTCTTATTTTCTATTTTCTATTGATTTTTTTGGATTTTTCAGTTCTGATCATATGAGCATTTTAATAGGTGCCATTCACACTGGAGCAACAACGGAAAATTGCGTCTGTTATCAATACATTAGTTTATAATGGATTTTCTCAAACTATTGGACAGCAGGGTAGACCCCTTATGGAATCTGCAATCAGATGCTTGCATTTAATGTATGAAAGGGATTGCAGGCACCAGTTCTGCCCTCCTATTTTGTGGCTTGCACCTGCTAGAAAGAACCGCCCTCCAAGTGCTGTAGCTGCCAGAACTCATGAAGTTTTCTCAGCAAATGTAGGGTCAGATGATGCTCAGGTTGTCCCAAGTATAGGCTCTGTTATAACTACAACTCCACATGTATTTCCATTTGAAGAAAGGTACGGAAATAGTTGACAAACCGAAAAATCAATGATTGCATAGTTCAAAGTTGTTTCTTCTGTATTGTTTGGCTGCCTTTGTGTACTTTCATAACTTTGGAGAAATCTTGTTTTTGTTGGTTGTTGAAACCCCATTTTGTGGCCTTTGAAGGACCTGTTATTGGCTTTTTCCACTGGTAGTTGTCGACCTTGTGTCATATGCCTTGGGGTTGAGGTGTGTTGACCTGAATGTTTGGTTTCTATATATTTGCAAGTGAGAGTGCAGAATTTGTCCAATGCAATATGCATATGTGGCTACTCTGGCTTGTGAGGTTGAGTGAGCACTGGTAGGTGGGTGGGTTGGTAGGGCTTGTTCAACACCGATTCTTCATTGTTCATATAATTCTTCACTAAGTTTGAGGATATCGAATTATGTTCCTCACTACCTACTTTTTTTTAGTTTTACCTTTGACATTATTTTAACTTTGGTTTTGAAAATCTTAAAAGACCTCTGCTCTAAATTATTCTATATTTATTATCCCGACAGAGTTGAGATGTTTAGAGAGTTTATCAAGATGGACAAAGCCTCTAGAAAAATGGCTGGTGAAGTTGCTGGACCTGGTTCACGATCAGTTGAAATAGTAGTTCGCCGTGGTCATATTGTTGAAGATGGATTTCGGCAATTAAATTCCCTGGGTTCAAGGTTAAAATCATCAATCCATGTTTCATTTGTCAGTGAATGTGGCCTTCCTGAGGCTGGCCTGGACTATGGTGGATTATCCAAAGAGTTTTTGACTGATATATCAAAAGCAGCCTTTTCTCCCGAGTAAGTTTCAGAGTTTGTAAAGATAAAAAGCAATTACAAATTTGGCTTTCTTACATAGTTAGCAGCATATTTTTAAGTCAGTTTTCTAACCTCATCTTTCCAAATTGCAGTTATGGGCTATTCTCCCAAACCTCAACATCAGACGGACTTCTAATCCCTAACATGTCTGCAAGGTTCCTAGAGAATGGTATCCAGATGATTGAATTCCTTGGAAGAGTTGTTGGCAAAGCTCTTTATGAAGGAATTTTGCTAGACTACTCCTTTTCACATGTTTTTGTACAAAAGCTGTTAGGTCGGTATAGCTTTCTTGATGAACTGTCAACACTGGATCCAGAGCTTTACAAGAATCTCATATATGTGAAGGTGAACATTGTTTTTGTTGTTTGTCTTTGTTTCCTTTCTCATTTACTTTCTCAACCATTGGTCAATATTTTGATGATAATTTAACTAAATTGAATTCATGTAATACGTTTTGAGATAAAATAGTGAGATTCTTCAGGATTTATCGTAGACGATTTAAGAGATAAAACTTGGATGCGAAAGTAAGGAACTAATGTGCCTTGCCCTTTAAGGGGATATATGAAAATTATCCAACAGAAAAAGGCTACATGATGCCAGGACTACTAATTGTATACTTCAGAGGGTCCATATGGTTGCATTGCAACCCAAACTATTTGAAATAAGATGTTTTTGGTTGCTTTGTCTGAACTCTTTGAGATAAAAGCAATGGGTATCTGGTATCTGGAAGCCCCCATTCTGAATTAAGTTTGTCTTACCTGTATTGAAATGCTTTGCCACGTATTTTATTTCTTGAAAGATTTTGATCTTTAGTTGTGTGGTTATTGCAGCACTATGATGGTGATGTGGAGGAACTCTGTCTTGATTTTACAGTAACTGAAGAATCATTGGGGAAACGGCATATCATTGAGCTTAAGCCTGGTGGAAAGGATGTTACTGTGACAAACAAGAACAGAATGCAGTACATTCATGGAATTGCTGATTATAAGCTTAACCGACAGGTTTATATTTCATTTTGGTTCAACTAATGAATATATATCTTTTGAAGATTTTTGAAAGAATTATTATTACAATATTGGTGAGAAAAATTACCTCATTTTAATGTTGAATTGCAGATTTTTCCCTTCTCAAATGCGTTCTATAGAGGGTTAGCTGATGTCATATCACCATCCTGGCTAAAACTATTTAATGCAGGTGAATTTAATCAGGTAAGTCCCTGAATGCATGGGTCTGCTTGTAATTCTAGTGAATGTTAATGTATGACCGCTGGGTGCATTTTTTTATGGATGAATTAATATAAGATATGCATCTCTCGTAACCTAATGTGCCAATTAGTCTTATGCTTAATATATTGATCATCTTAAACTTTTAAGATCAAGTAGTAGTCCCTTTTTTCTTTCATTCCAAAGTAGAAAAGTAAAAAACATAAATAAGCACTATCATTCTTTCTTGGTTGTACTGTGTTCTGTCTTTGGTTAAGGTAGCTGACTGATAAGGTGACAATTTGGAAAGAATATCAATATGAATGGCTTTAAAAAGAATAGCAGAATTGTTCCTTACTTGCACCGAAATTGCAGGGGAAAAAAGTTTTATTTGTTGATCAATTGGGAAAAGGGGGATTCGAACTTATGACCTCTTCCAACATTGGGAAGAGAAACCAATAACCAAGAGCTAGTTGGTAAGAAGAAAAATGTTGAAATCTAACAATAGGGACCAGGGGAATTAAAATATAAGAGTCGCTTTAACTAAAGGATCCTTGTATGGAGCTATTTTATCCTCAGATTTTCTGGGTGGGCGCAAAATTTTCTACTTTAATCTTTTCACCATCTAAATTTGTTCATAGTGCCAGTAATTGTTCATTACAGTCCAGTATTCGGTCCTCAAAATTACATTTCCCTTTAAGGTTGCTGAGCTTTCATGCGCATGAGTCCAGTTGGTGTCAAAGGCTGATCTATAATTACTATATGCAGTTGCTTTCGGGTGGAAACCATGACATTGACGTTGATGATTTAAGGAAGAACACAAAGTATACTGGTGGTTACTCTGAGGGGAGCCGGACGATTAAAATCTTTTGGGAGGTATTGACTCATCTTTAGAGGTTGAATGAGCCTATATAAATTTGTAGAATTAGGTTTTCCTATTTTAAGAAAGTACACTTGTGGTTTCTCCAAAATGATTCTTGTAAAGTATACATTCCCTTTTTTTTTCCTCACTGAATCACTATGGAGTTCCATATTTATGGCCTATTATCTGTTACACATTCAAGAGCCCATATGCTCATATAAACATATTATGCTCTCTTTCTCTTCCCAACATCTGAGTGCGCTGATTCATGTCTGACTATCAGAAGAGAGGCAATCTAACTTTCATCGTTATCTAATTTTTGATGAGCAGTCCTACTATTTGTTTGTCATATTTTATTGTGGTATATGTATTGTATCTTATCTTATACGTGCCCATTTTTTCCTTGGGATGCTTACAATCCTTTTATGTTTTATTGAGTTTCTTCATACCATTATCACAGGTAATGGAAGGATTTGAACCTAAAGAACGTTGTATGCTTCTGAAATTTGTAACCAGTTGTTCTCGAGCTCCATTACTTGGATTCAAACACCTGCAGCCTACTTTTACAATTCATAAGGTATCTTAATTGATCATCTACATCTATGTATGAAGTATATACAATCAATTTATCAAACTAACTCAAAAGTTTGTTCTTATATAGGTTGCATGTGATATCCCTCTTTGGGCAACAATGAGAGGACAGGATGTTGAGCGGCTTCCATCAGCCTCGACTTGCTACAATACTCTGAAGGTACAATAAAGGGAGAAATACCCCCTATCCCCGTATAATTTATCAATAAACATCGCAAAAGACACAGTTCAGAAATGCGACCAGACTACCACTTATATCTGCAGGCCAATTACGCTCATTTCTTTTTGGATACAAATAACGCTTGTTTTTTCATTCAATGTGATGCCTGCAGCTTCCAACTTACAAACGTCCAAGCATTTTGAGAGACAAACTTCTATATGCAATCAGTTCCAATGCAGGATTTGAACTTTCTTGAGGTTCCCCTTCAGGTAATACTTTTTTTGTCTTGCCTTACTGAACCCTTAATCCTATCTTGTATGTTGCGAAATTTAAACTAACCGAAATTAGTCCAACTTAGTTCCAAATTTTATGCTCGCAAGCGTACGAATCGGTCGATGGTATAGAAAGCAAGCCTTTAATATCGTCCCACAGAAATTAATCTAATTCTAAACAACTAACTTAAATCCAATTGCAACGTAGTGAAATTTAACAAAGATTGATAAATAATGATGGTTTTGAGAGTTGATACTAAAAGTAAAACAAAACAAATGAAAACAAGAACGTATGATCACAACAATGTTTTAAAAGGCTTGCCTCAGGGCGTGCCTAGGCACCCTGTGAGGCTGGGCTTGAGGGTTGCCGCCTCTGTTTTGAGGGAGTGGGCGGAAGGTGCCGCCGGAGCCGCCTAGGCGCGCCTCAGGGGATTTTTTTATTTTTTTTTATTTTTTATACTCCCAAACCCAAATTTTGGGTAGGGTTTTAACTGCCTCATACCTCTTCCTTGCACTATCATCTCTCTGCCTTTTTTCTGATTTTTATTTTTTTATATAATGGATGTGTGTGCTGTCTACGTGGATTGTCATATGTGTGCTCATTGTGCTTTTCATATTCTATTATATATATATATATATATATATATATATAAAATATAATATAATATATGTATATATATGTGTATTTATAATATATGTGTGTGCTCAAGGTGATTATTGATTAATAATCTTCTTCTTTTTTAATATAATATATGTGTACGCTCAGTGTATATATTAAAAAAGTTAGGTCCTGTGAGGCTTCACCTCACGCCTCACACCTAGGCTGGGCTATCCCTCGGACGCCTTGCCCATGCCTCACGCTTTTAATTCATTGGATCACAATACAAAAAGTGGCAGCCAAGAAAACAAGTTATAATTCAATCGAGTAAAACACTAGAGCGTACGACTCACCATAACCAATCCTACTTATTTCCTGTAATGAATTACTAACAAGTACTCAATCTCATTGATAGTCAAATTTCCCTAATTCATGTAATATCTATGGCATCTAGACTATTATGTATATTCCACTATGCAACCATCCATGGCATCTAGATTAGTTTAACATATGAAACTCATTACGATTAGTGGAAATTTATATAAAGACTACACAAATCCTAGAGTATGGCATCTAATACTAGGTAATTTATGGTATGTATTTGCAAGAAGCTATCGCTCAAGTTGAAAACATGGCATCTGCACAACTTGCATCAAATTTACTAAGAAAAAGTCAAGATGGTAGCTAATCACCACGACTAAAACCAAGCATATAAGCATAGCAAACGATACTCAATGAAAATTGAAAACTTGAAAATAATTCAATTCAGAATTTAAGCATTCATAGTCATGGCTACATCGTAGCCCTAGCTAAAAGAAATTAGTTCCGAAACATAACTGGAAATATTATTGAATTCATAAAAAAAATTAAAAGAAAAATAAGTTCAGAAAAAGCCTGAAAATCCCCCTTCTCTGCCGATGCCTTCTTCAATGATAATCCTCCTTCTGTTTTTTTTCTGCTTCTTCGCTCCCTTATTCCTTTCCTTTTCCCCTTTTACGTTTCCGTAACCGACGAAAGATTAA
Organism: Malus fusca; assembly: GCA_035220775.1. Classification (NCBI taxonomy): domain Eukaryota; kingdom Viridiplantae; phylum Streptophyta; class Magnoliopsida; order Rosales; family Rosaceae; genus Malus; species Malus fusca. Next base: position 16,177,755 of record CM069072.1, read on the forward strand.
CCCCAATTGATTGCTGACAGTAAAAGAGAGGAAACGGTAGAAGTCTTCAATTATGTGCTGGCCACTCTTTGGTACATTAAGGCACCCAAATGAATTCTGCATCTGTTAACATTAAGTTCTGCCTTTGATCTCCTTGCTGCCGCTTCCCCTTTGTTTCAATAACTCTTTCATTGCCATCAATAAATCCATTTATGCAACAGCCAAGTCTCTCTCTTTGATGCCTTCACTCCAAAACCCATAATAAAAGAGAACACATACCACAAGAGAATCAAACAAAGTAGGAGCAAGAAAATATGGGAATAACATTCCTCTGCTTTCCTTTTCCGTTCTCCCCCAACTGTGCAACTGCAATTTCACCAACTCAATCGCTGCCTCTTTGATGCGATCTCCCATTTTTCTGATTTTGTAGCACTCAATTCCCCACTTTTCTTTGAGATAGTGAGTCGGTTCCTCCTGGACAATGGTAAAAGTCGCAAGCCATTCAATCATCTTTTGAGACAGATCAAATTGAAGTTTGATGCCCTTTAGGTATTGAAGTGGCCACGTGGAAGCAAAACAAAATGGTCCAAAGGATAGAAATATTGCCAGCTTTTACCATGTAGACCCTACATAAAAATTATGAGAATAAGATGACTTTAGATAATGCCTACACATGAATCCAAAAGAACGAAAGCTCCAGCAACTTCCACTTTGACTAGAAATTAAACAAAAAATCTTAGGAATGTTGCCTTATTATTAATCTAGTCATAAAGGCACAAATCTCTGAAATTCCTTTCATTTTCGTCCAACTTATCATAAGAAAATGTAATCTTTGGAGCAAATAAATAGTAAAATATGTGATCATCATTGTACTAACAGTATTGCTCACCAGTTACATACTAAAATTAGGTGAATTTTGATTGTCCTTGATTGTACGGATTTTTAAAGCTGTAAAACTATTAGAGATAGGTCATACTGAACAATGGAAAAGAATAACCCATAACCTCATATTCTTGTCCACATTAGTCATTCCGGACAGAAGATAGAAGATATTAGAAAGGGAAGAAAAATACTTTAAATTATCTAATAAGATGGTAACTTCACGCACTGATTGCCTTAAAAGTTTTCATTTTTCCTTTTCATGTATAAAAATGATTTGGCAAATCACTGAGAAAGCATCAGTTACATAGCTTCAGGTTCATGCATGGGATTTACTTTCACTAACTTAGAGCCCATTTACAGATCCGGGTCATGACCTTATTAGCACTAAGGATCAAAACACCTGAAATTTCACAGAGGACATCATCTGTCACTCTTACATGAAAAGCAAAGGACGAAGTACTAAAATATTATCATATAACATATCTAAAAGATAAAGAGAGTGCAGTAGTATTAGATTATGCCGCTTTGGAAATAGATTCAAGATATGAGGTCAAAACCCTGTTGAAGTAGATCTCCAGCTAAGACCCGTTGGCGGCTTCAGAGGGATGGAATCCATCCCAAAACACATAACCAGTCGCATTGGTACATGTTCCTACGGACCTAGAGTTGCAAAGCACAGAGGTCTTTAATATACCTGTTCCACAACTAGCTCTTCTCGACTCAAAGAACCCTGTCGCATGAATACATCACAGAAGTATTAGAAATTCACTACTCTTAGCATCAAACAGATTTTTTACTGTATTCATGAAGCAGTCTTGTTTTGTGAATGCTGAATGATGTATGTTAAGTTAAAGAGGGAATGGATTTGTGATAGAGGAAATATATTTTACAAGACTTCAAAGAGGAGGCTGAGATTTTTCCCTTCGTTGTTAATACATTTGCTATCTAGAACTACCTTTGTTCTTAAGCAACAACTTAGGTGGGAGGGGAGAGGACTTTGTCTTCAGTAAAATGTCAAAAATTAAACATTGATTAACATACTTAAATTTTTCTTGACAATGAAATTTTGTAACTAGTATAGTTTTTATTTTATTGATTGGTTGTCGAAAAAAAAAACGAGAATTCTTTTATGTAACTAATATAGTTTTTATTTTATTGAACGGTTAACTATTCAACAGTGAGGTTCCTTACCATTATCACCAGGATTTGCAATTATATCCAGAAGAGGCTGGAAGATATTGAAGACCACAAGCTTGAGGCATGGAAGCCTGTTCTTCAAATCTTGAGATGTGTTGTTTAGCTTATTGTTGAAAAAAATGGCATCTTGGTTTAACCTTGGGATGCACTCGTTAGTTCAGGAGCCGAACACGGTGATTGCTGCTGGCCAACACCCGGTTGGTTGTAAGTTTGTGACTCCAACATTTCGTGCCTCGAGTGCATACAAATTCTGTCAGTGTGCTGCATATGTCATGAGTGTATTTGAAGAAACAGAGACTGATGTACAATTTGCTATATGAAACATAATTGGATTCGGTTCTGATGCAAATCTAAATCTATACGATCACTATGCACTTAAATCAGTTCTGTTTCACGTACATTTAGATGTGGTCAGCAAACATCATTGAGTAAAGTGATTATTTCTTTTTTTTGGGGATCATGGACAAAACGAGTAGCTAGATATAGCAAAGATCTGACCAGGTTTGATACTGACTGTTATGTGAAAATAGTATTGATGTTTTATTTAGAAAAAGCACTTCTATGGGAAGTTGCAGAAGTCTAGAAAAAGCACTTCTCCCTCGAATAAAAAAGAAAGTAAATAGTATGAATAATCTGAGTGTGGAGTGACCTGAATGAAAGTGGAATATGATCTAATGAGAGTTTGAGAGTTGGAAGAACATACATATATACCGGGGTGTATATATCCCCCCCCTTCTTTCTATCTCGCTCTCTCCTTCCTTCTCGTGTGATCACATGAAGAGAAAGAGAGGAAGAAGAGGTATACACCTCATTTCATAGAAGTTGCTCTCGAGTTTTAAAAACGGTACAAAGCTGCCATTTTCTGGTAAGGAAATATGTTTAGAGGTTATGCAATTTGTCCTATTTGTTAGCTTGTTGCAGTGAAAGAGCTATGGCTTGGTCCAATTTGTGGGTTTGTTTCGAGGAGGGACAAATGATTTGGTTGAAGCATAAAAAACTTAAGAAATCTTAAGGAAAAAGATTATCGAGAGAATATAATTTCGGTTGTTATTTTTAGAGGATTTTACTCTCCAAAAATTATCGAGAGATTTTTCAATGCTCAAAACACAAATTGTTACTTGTCATAACATAAGTGGATACACGCTAAAAATATATTGTACAATGAAGTAAAATAGTACAATGAAGTGATATAATTTGCAATGTTTCTTTATTGAAAAGCAGCTCATGGACTAAATGGACCTTGTCATGGAATGGCATTGCAATATCAAATAACAATGATCATATATTTTTATTTTAATCTCAACCAACCTTTTTTCCTTTTCCAGTGTCTTCCGCTAGTTGCAGCGTGTAACCTACAAACGCCCAATAACTTTGAGAGAAAATGTCTGTAGGGAATCCCCTTCAGACGTGGATTTTAAACTTCCATATTTGAAGGGATTCCATACAGACATTAGTCGTTCGTGGTATTCGGGTTAAACCAAGGTACTCTAATTCTCTAAAAGTATGTGATTTCCACCTGTTGTTTTACTTATAATTAATAATTTTTTTTCCTTCTCATTTCTTAAATATTTGTACAGAATATTTGGTTATTGAGATTTATAACTAAAGCAGCTTTTAGAAAGATTTCATTTGAATCATAGATAATCAGCCATTCAGTTCAATTTACTAGTTACTGATTTCAGTTCAAGGAGGAATTGCTTTATTTGAGACATCTTTTATGTGAATTTAAGGTCAACTATTGTGTGTTCATGCCACTGTTCTAAAAATCTCCGTCTAGGTCCCGCCTACACACTAGGCAGGCCACGACCCCTATTAGTCTCTAGGCGTTTGAAAATTAAGAAAGTGCGCCTAGATCCGCTTAGGCGTCCATCTAGCACGCATAGGCGCCAGTCTAGCCCCCTTAAACCCGCCTAGGTCTCAACTTTCATTTAGAGAGAAAGTTAATAACTTTCATATTGTATTTTAATTTTTCAATAAAATGTAAGAGACTTGTTGAATACTTGGACAAACACTCATTATATGTTTGTTCCTCATGTTTTCAATATGTTCTAATACTTTATAATTTATATGTCATTTTATTTTAAAATTTATATATCTCAATATAATTATGTGTGTTTTTTTAAGTATAAATAGACGCTTATTTATACAATATATAATAAATTACTTATATCTGCCTAGTCTGCCTAAGCCTCGCCTAGCTATCTAGGCGTTAGGTCCCAACCTACCGTCCGACTAGCACTAACTTCTTTTAGAACCTTGGTTCATGCACTTGAGCAAGATCTCCTTGCAATGTGATGCTTCTCTGCATAATCTGAAACAGAATGTCTTCCAAAACACTTGACTTGGTCATGCGTTTCTTTTTCATCGAGTCTTCCTCTTCCTTTCTCATTCCTTTCCACTCATCTTTTAAGCCTGCAAAATAACTTTCGTCTTTTCGAACGCTCCTGATTACTCCTCACATTTCCAAAGCAAGGTTTATTGTGCTCCACAACCATGCTAGTCAATTCATGCTCCATCCCACAATTTCCAGCTTCTGAGCTTCCTTCAAAATCTGTTTCCAGATTATTATCCTTCTCTTGAGCCTGTTGTTCTTGTCGTGCTTGATTTCTCATCAACTCGTGCCTTAAGCATGTATTGATCCACCTCAAGTAAATCAGTTCGTTAATTTCAGATGGACGATCCTTTTTCAGATTCTCTAACTCCTTTTCGAGGCCTGTAGTGTGTAGTCCTCGATTTGGATCCCTTTTTCAATCTGCATTATGGGATACCACAATATGGTTAGACTATCATTGTGATCTCTAATGCATTTTTTCTAATACAGTGATTTCTATTACTTAATAGAAGAGTGATTTCACCTTGGAGACTGAAGAAGCCGATTTTTCTGCCAACCCAAGCTTTGCCAAGAGCCCCTTTTTCTCATCCTGCAGTTGCTCCAAAAGCGCTCTCAACTCCTCAGTTTCTTGATAACCTTTGTCTTTGTTTCTAGTGCACCATGGATTCCCAAAAGTTCTGCTTCCCTAGCATCAAGCTTCAAGTCTTGTTAGTGTATTAGGCAAGATTGCCGTTTTACTTTCCTCAAAAGTTTCTTTACCTTCCTCTGAAGCAATCCATTTTCTGATTTCCAATACTCGATTTGCTTCAAAGTTCTCAAACATCCTCCAACGACTTTCTCAAGCCCTTGGTTCTCACTTCTCAACCTCCATGGATGAAGCTTCAGTTGAATATCAAAGTGCACAACGAACAAGACTAACAAGAATAATAAGAATATTATTAATAGAGAAGAATGCCGGAACGGCTACAAAACCCTAAGAGACTACATTGTGACTAGCTTGATATACTACGAGCTAAAAAACATCATATATATAGAAAACTAACCTAACCCTAATAAGCAAGAAAATGAAACCCTTAACTAACAGGCTAAGCCCAAATTCAAACAATAAAATAATCCTAAATTCCAACAGCTTCTCTCTCCAAGAACTCAACACGAGCCACTAACAATAGCAACATATTTGAAACCTCCATAAGAACAGATTCTTGCTCTTTCAAGTCACAGTAGCGTATAAACTGCAACTCTAACTCAGATTCTCTTTTCTAATGCTCATCAAGTCGGATTCTCAGGCGTGAAATCTCTTCTTCCAATTCGCGTTTATTATCTTGGATCTCCAAGCATTCCGTTGAATGCATACAAGTAGAGCTGAAACTATGTAAACCATCCTCGTATCTAAACTTGGGAGAATTGGTCTCTAGGGAACGCACCTGATCATCAGTTTCTAATGAAGACCCTTTCGGATTAACACTTGGATTAGCCACAATCTTGGCACAGATGAAACCAGCCACTGACAAAGCTAAAGGAATCCCAGCTTTAAGAAGCACTGGCTTTATGATGATATCTGCCTTCGACGTTGAGCTCTCCATCTTACAAAACCAATTTGATGTTTGTGATAGGCTGTTGGATGATCTATTCCGATCCCGATATGAAATTACAACGAAAACTTGATTAGTTTCTTGAATGTTAAGGCGTTGCTTCTTGTGTTTTGGTTTAGCTTTCCGTAAAGAGAGGTGGAGGGGGGTTTCTGTTGCCTTTCTATTACACTATCTGAGGCTCAGAGCCCTTTATCTCACTTTCATACCACTTTCTTGGTGGAGTTGGGATTGGAATCTAACTCCTTTTATAGTATTATTTTTATGAATTCACACGTTTCTTTTTTCCTTTTTGGATACGAGTGATATGGGGTGCGACGGAATTCCAAACTCGGAACTTTTGTGTAAAGCTGAATGCCCTTCAACAAGTTACTTTTGCAATATAATAGCATGTTTAGTAACGTTTTGAAAAACAACTTTTATATTTTAGATAAAAAATACGAGTACAAAATCATAATGTGTTATTGAGATAGTGTAATAACTTTATTTAATAGTTAGGACAAAATTTTAGGTTTGAATGTTTTTTTTTTATAATTTGATTAGTAGCTTTTAGGTTTGGTGCTAGGTTTATTATTCCTGTACTTGTTTGGATTTTGATGAAATTTCAGATCTTTAGGAGAATTTTAGGTCAGGCAAGGATTTTGTATGTGTTTTTTGGTATATTTGGATTTTGATGAAATTTCAGGTTCTTAAGAAAAATCTCGTTGGCTTTTTGCTATCAAGGAAATGTGGATTCGCATGGTCGGTCTAGATGCTGGAAGTAGAACTAGAGTCTTGTACAAGCTCAAGTGCGAAGAGATCACAGGCCACCATTCCAACAATTGGTAACATTATTCACATGCTGTTGCAGTTTCATTTTTATTTAACATGACCATTTCGTTTACTGTTTTAGGTTACTACTCCACAGTTGGTTGAGTCTTTAAGTGTGTGTTTGTTGCACCGGATTAAGTCGGACTGGACTAACTTTAGGGACTAAGTTGGATTGACTTGGCATGGACTAAGTAGTATAAGAATAATGAAACGTTTGGTACAGTGTCGGACTAACCTACATACTAAATTATTTTCATATACAAATAATCCTTTTATTATTTTCTAATTAATTTATTAGTATTTTATTATTATTAATGTCACTTTTTTTTTGCTGGCTACTATCTTCCCCTCTCTCTACTTTCCTTTTTCCTTTTCTTTATCTTCTTCGCATCCAGAGAATTCCTTTCCTTTCTCTTCTTCGACAAGCTTCAATCCCCGCTCCGCCGTCCTTTTCCTCCTTCAATCTCTCTTGGTTTGACAAAAATTCCAACTGTTTCGTTCCCTCCAATCCTATCCACAAACCATTCTTCCTATTCATGTCAGATACCAAAAGACCCTTCGTGCTTGACGAACTGGCGCTGGGGGCGGGTTGCGTTTGGCGGCGTTGCAACCGACGAAGACGATGAACTCCTGAACCCTAGACCTTTGTAAGTAGCCGAAGTGGCTGATATCAGAGGTGTTGGTGACCGGGTCAGATTCGTCTGGATTTCACTTGAGGACCATCAAGGCTGTGATTTTCATCTTCCTGATTTTCTATACGCAGGTGTAATCACATAGTCTGTACGCTGGCGGGGGAATTAGGGAAGAAACTGACCCATTATTAGGAAAGAAATGAAGCAAGTGTTGGGATGTGAAGGAGAGGAAGCAAAGGTCTTAGTAGTACCGACGTTTTCGGGGGGACTCTCTAAGACCTCTTAGCGAGCTACTTAGTCCACATGAGTCCCGTTTAGTACCATTAAACTTGGCCCATGCACAAAACAAACGCTGTCTAGTCCAGTCCAGTGAAAGCTAATGAGGCCAAACAAACGCCCCCTAAAAGACATATTTGTGGTACAAGCTGCAATTAGAAATTTCTTCATGGCTGTGTTGCCAAGAGAGGGCAGGATGTATACATTTTCTTGGGGCAACGATGGCAAACTCGGCCACCTAACCCACATCATAACTCACTGCATATGATGTTTGCATTTCCATGTATATTGTGTACATAGAAACAAAGAATTTTCAAGTTTCAAGTGTATTAGCTTATTAGGGGCTTAAAACAGATTGCTAAATGGCTGTTCATATCTGAAAATTTGGCTTGCTCTTAGGCTTCTAGTAGTTGTTGATAGTTGATGATACATTTGTCAAAGGTTCATTTCATGACTTATTTTATCTTAAAATTAAATTTAAGATTTATCTACTGGGGTGAAAAGTGAAAAATGGGGTAAAGTGGCATTTCATGCATCATTTTCGCTTTTTCTTTAAGCATTGTGACAGTTAAAATTGGCTCCAGTTATCTTTTGAGCATTCTGATACACAACAAAACTACACTTGGGCACTGTCTTTGTTAATTGTGGGAACATTGTTGAATTAGGTCACTAAATTAAATTTTTAATTGGGGTAAGCTTTACATGTAAGACACCACAGTGTCGTTGTTTTAATATTTTCACATACCAATAGCAGTAGTTCGACATATCTGGACTTTGACGCTTGCATGTAAGTTTTATTGTGGTGGAATTTGAGACTTTGAGTGGAAATTTTGTTTCTGCTTACATTAGAATGGAGTGATGAGAGTTGACTGTCATGAATTTGGCATTACTCGTTACTAGATTTGGATTGTTATGAATTGAAAATGGGAAGTTGGTTTGAGATTTCGGTGTTTTTGTTTGGTTGAAGTCACATGCATGAATGTGAAATGCAAATCGAAAAAAGAAAAATGTAGGCGAATTTTTTTTTTATGTATTCAATCTGCTACACTATATTAAATTCATCTGCACTGTTAGGGCGGAGATACGAAATTGGATGCAGAAGTGGAAATGCAAGTCAAATATTAAGGAAAATGTCTAGTTTCTTTAATTTTTTTGAAATTTATACAATTTTAGAACTAAGTTATAAATTGAATTTCCTTTTTTTTTTTAGGGTAAAGTACAAAAAACTGCCTCAACTATTGGTCTCACGACACATTCATACCTCATCTTTTTAAAATGACAATGTCATACCTCATCTTATGAATTTGTGTCAATGTCATACTTCCGTCAGTTTTTCTGTTAGTTTCTCTGTTAAGTGCTGACGTGGCTAGATACGGGCCACTCACTAATCCAATTGGATTAAAATATAATTAAATATTTTTTTTAATAATTAAAATTTTAAAAAATTAAAAAAATTATATTAAATCTCTCTTTCTCCTCTCTCTCTCATCCCTCTCTCTCGCCTATCTCTCTTCTCTACATCCCCAAAACCCCTTCCAACTCGACTCCCCCGTCCCCTTCCCACCCGTCCCCCCCAACCTTCCTCCACCACCTTCTTTCTCCCCTCTCTCTCGCATCTCCCTCTCCTCTCCACCATAGTCTCTTTCCTCCCCACTTCTCTCTCTCGCCGTGCCTAGAACCCCCCAAACCCACCTGGATTTTTTCATCCGCCCTCCTTTCTCGGATCTACCTGCAAGCTCCGACCCGCTTCTCTCTCCCACTTCATTGCCCACCGCCGATCCGCCGTCGTTGCCGTCTCCGAAACTGTCAAGGAGAAAGGGAGAGAAGGAGAGCTGTCAAGGTCGAGGCCGACAAGGTTGCCGTTTTCCCCTAACCCAAACCCATATCCCACCCCAAACCAACCACTCCCATTCCCACCAGGTGCCTATCTTCTCTTCCTCCGCCGCTTTATCTATTTCTAACCTACAAGCATGCATAAAAAACAAAGCACCCACTCCCATATTTTCCGAGCAACAAAACAAAGCAAAACCATTCAATTTTTCCCAAAAAAAAAAAAAAACCCAATTTGTATTCATAAAAGACTCGGCAACGGTGGTGGGCGCGAGATTGCTGCTGCGTTTTGCTGGGCTTGAAGATGGTGCTGGGTTGCGGGAGCAAAGGGAGGTGGCAGAGGCGGTCCTCAATTTCTGCAAACCCGACAACGAAGTCGATTACTTGGTAATCGTGGGGCGACAAGGCTGTCAAGGATTCACAGAAGTATTCGAACCCATATGGGTAGTTTGGTAAGGAAAGGGAGGAGATCAATGGAAGAAGTGGGTACCCGAAGAGGGGCGAGGTTGGTGTGCTGTAGATCGGCGACTTCGATGTCGTCAATTAGAATGAGGAAGAAGGTGATGGTCGTTGGTGGATGGAGTCGACAATGAAGATGAGAGAAGGGAGGGTGAGTGAGAGTTGCAGATGAGAGAAATGTGGGTGGGGTTGCAGATGAGAGAAGGGAGAAAGGGAGTGGATGGGGAATAAAAGGGGTGGATCGGATTTGGGGAAGATGGGAGGGGGAAAGGGGGTGGGTCCCCATGTAAAAAAAATATTAAATGATTTTAATTTTTTAGTTTTTAATATTTAATTAATTTTTTAATTTTTTATTAATTTATTTAAGCCACGTCACTATTTAAGCCAGGCCACGTCATCACTTAACAGAGAAACTAACAGAAAAACTGATGGAGGTATGACATTGCCACAAATTCGTAAGATGAGGTATGACATTGTCATTTTAAAAAGATGAGGTATGAAAATGTTGTGAGACCAATAATTGAAGTAGTTTTTTGTACTTTACCCTTTATTTTATTTTATTTTTTGGTGGTGGGGTTGGGGGGGGGGGGTGCGGAGGGGAAGCATTTTTCAGTTATAGACTTGAAATTGAATTTCCTTTTGTTGTTTCTTTTACTTTTTCATGCATGAATATGAAAATTCTTCATTTTGTAAGATCAACTTTCTCAACTTTCTATTGTAGTTTTAACTTTTAATTCACATTGTTAATTTAATCCATGTGGATTTATATTAATTTTTTATGAAAAAAAAATCAAATAATCAATGAAGAAAAATGTGAAGGAGTTGTTTTTCAATTTTTTTTTTCTAGGATAACCAGTTCTTAGATATATTTATTTGGTAAACTTCCACATGTGAAATCCCAAATCATTAGTAGAACGGCATTAATTAATCATTCTAATTTGTTCCGCATTATATAGATAGCTTCATTGTTTTCTGAACATGCTAATTTTAGGCTTTTAGCTTCTGCTTCTTCTTCTTATAATGCAAGTATGCAACTATCATATTTACTTTTACTAAATAATGTATTGCAGTAAAGTGTAACCTTTTTTTACTGGAAATTGGGTACCAGACCCATCAGTTCCAAGATACACTAATGAAAGCTGTCACGCGATGGAATCTCATCAGAATTGTATGAAGAACGGTCGCCCGATTCTGAGTATTTTTACTGAAAGTGGAATCCAAGAGACTGAGCTACGAAGTTCAATCCCCAAAGGTTTCTTGATATAATGAGGAACAAATCATAGGCCTTCCATTGGTGATTCGGCGTCACCATGTGCAGTCATTGCTTTGCATTCTTTCTCAGGTACACTCGAAAATAATCAAATTTGCGACTAACTTGCTTATGTTTACTAAATCTACATGATTTAGATCTACTAAACTCTGTTAATTTTGTTTTACATTTCCAATTAACCACAATAATGTCTATGTTGGACGTCGTCCTAAGCTCAAATCTCATGGGCGACTGTTGCAATAAAAAGATATTTAAAAAAAATCATTTCACTTTTATGGTGACCACTGCTTTTTAATTGGTTGTAGAGTCAAACCATGTTTTTTGGTAATTCCTTGGACGATGTTAAAGAAAATATAACTATTTATATGTAAAGAAGTTTTGAAGTTTTGAATCTACTAATGCTAGTTTTTGCTCACAAAGTTACCCGTGTTTATTTCAAGAAATAGTTAATGTTTAGTTTAAGAAATGGTAAAATAACTCACATTATTTCTGAAAACTGAACCAAAATAATCCACACTATTTTTGGAACTACGATAAAATAACCCATACTATTTTCAAAATTGAACCAAAATAACTTAGACTATTTCTGGAACTACAGCAAAAACATCAACATTATTTCTGAAACTGAACTGAAATAACCAACACTATTTCTGGAAATTAACAAAATAAACATTATTTTTGAAACTACATCAAAATAACCAACACTATTTATGAAACTGAACCAAAATAGCCCACACTATTTTTGAAATTGAACAAATAAACACTATTCTGGAACTACAGCAAAATAACCCAAATTATTTTTGTTACAGAACAAAATACATACTATTTTTGAAACTACAACAAAATAACTCACACTATTTCTGGAACTACAGCAAAATAACTAATACTATTTCTGAAACTGAATTAAAATAACTCACACTATTTCTGAAAGGAAACAAAATAAACATTATTTCTGAAACTACAGTAAAATAACTCACATTATTTCTGAAACTGAACCAAAATAACTCACATTATTTCTTAAACTACAACAAAATTGCGCATTATTTCTGAAAACTGAACCAAAATAACTCACAGAAGGGAAAAAATAAACACTATTTCTGGAACTACAACAAATAGTCAGTGTTCAGTTTTAGAAATAATTAGTGCTCAGTTTTAGAAATAATCTGACACACCCCGATCCTAGAATCAAGGCATGTTGGCCGTTACGTGAGCGTGACGTAACCATAAGTGCGGTGCGGAAGCAAATATAAGAGAATTACGAAAGAATAAAAACCAACTACTAGCAAGAATAACCAAAAAGTATGCTAGAGTGAGTGCACACATAAACAGAGCTTAAATAGTAGGTGCAGTCAAGTAGAACCATAATTAAGTTACAACACCCGCATGTGAGTCCTACATTAGGGAAGTCTGTCAGAATGCCGTAGAAGCCCTCGTCAACCACCAACTGCTAACTAGAACCTGGAGGGGCGCAAAACAAAATTGAGTGGGTCAGTAAAACAAAGCTTTTCGAAAACCTTTCATTTAAAACATTTCTAACCCCTCGCTGTAAAACCTGTATACTTTCCCAGAAAATAGCATAATAGCATAATACTTTTCATAAATCTCAAAATCATCAATCTTTCTTAAAACCAGAAAGTATGCCATGTTAAAAACTTTCAAAAACATAATGAATGATGCATCAATGTAACAGGTGAAATGGTGAATTAACCGGAGACCCTGCAGTTGGTCCTGTACGGTTAATTCTATAGCTCAGCATCCAATCCAACCGGAGTCACCTCGGTGACCTGTACGGCACTACACTGCAGATAAGTCGGAACTACCTGAAGTAGTCTGTACGACATGAATGGTGTAATAATACGCTCTAGTGCTTCTCTCATCAATCATCTGTGTACACAATCTAAGGTCACCTATCAGTCGGAACCCTCTCATGGTCTGTTCGACATGTCGGAACCCTCACATGGTCTGTACGACATACACCTACTTGGATCCAAGGTGAGCGTGCGGTGCGAGGTGAATAATATAAGCACTAACACCATGATTGCAGGTTATGAGCTATCAACATAATATACATCATCAACAATGCCCATGAATAACATAAAACTCACCTGATACTTACCTGTGCATCCACAGCACCAATTCACATATATATATGCATCAATTATCAATTCATATATCTCATATCATTCATATCATTCATATCATGCATGCATGGCATTTTAGAAACATAATTTCATTAAAAACTCAATTTCTGGGAAAATTCATAGTATATAGGTATAAATAGTTATGATAGCCTTGTCAATGCTTATGATTTCCATGGAACTTAATGATATTTGAATGTATCTTTATCATGTTGTTCATATAGGGAACTTGAGAAGAATAATTTGATTGCGATGCGTTGTCCATTCAATTCAATGAATTTAGGGAAATCTGAGAGTTAATTTGTGCATTCATGATTAATTTGGGGCATTGTCATTCATGGTTTAAAGAAACAATACTGGAAATCGATTTATGTTGCATATGTTCATGTGTGGAGGAGGACCCTCTAACTAGCTTTTCACCATTGAATTCATCTTAATTTCATTTTAACTTACTTTGTTTGCTGCAATTTACTTAGTTTTGTCAAATTCGTCCAAAAACCCCCATAGTTCTTATTTGGTGTCTTAGTTTAGTTAATTGAGTTCAAATCTATCTAATCTAGTGTTTTGAGTCTTCATAATTTTAAATTCGTCCAAATCATTCCTTAGAGTCTGTGTTGAGTCATTTTAACTTAGTTTTGCTGTTTTGAGTCAATTTGGTCAGTTTTGAGTCATAAGAGTCTAGTTTGCTGTTTTTGAGTCTAGTTAAGTGTTTTAAAGTTTAAATTGAGTAGATTAGCATCCCTTCTAATCCCCGACCTAAAACGATCCCTACTTACATATACTACAATCATAGGGTTTTAATTTGAGTGTTGGATTATTTCACATCAACCTTCTAAGGCGGTGATACGACTTACGTTAAGTACGTCCTTCCTTGTAGGTACGTTTGCTAGATCAGTAAAAGTATCTGTCATGCTTTGAGTGATGCTCTGAAGATCTAGAATACGTTGCACTTCAGTTTCAGACTGACTGGTGCGAGGATCTAAATGAGACATAGTAGGAGTAATCCACGATAATTCACTGCGTTCTATAGGAATGTTAATGATCTTATCTCCCCTAATGACAGGAAGACTATCTCATCGAAGTGATAATCCATAAAACATGAGGTAAAGAGATCACCTGTCAAGGGCTCTAAGTAGTGAATAATTGATGGCGAATCATAACCGACATAGATTCCCATTTTTCTCTGAGGACCCATTTGGGTACTTAGTGGTGGCGCTATTGGCACATAGATTGCACACCCAAACACAAGTAAATGAGAGACATCAGGCTCGTATCCAGTAACCAACTGTAACAATGAATGACGTTGGGTAGCGGTGGGCCTCAGGCAAACCAACATAGCTACGTGCAATATTGCATGGCCCCAGGCAGATACTGGCAAGTTGGTTCGCATAACCAAAGTCTGAGCTTTCGTTTGAAGGTGCTTTATGAAAGCTTCTGCCAAGCTGTTTTGGGTGTGAACATGGGGTACATTGTGGAGCCAAAAATATTTAAGAAAATTATGGAGGCGACACATGTACTTTAGGGTAAAAAGGACAAAATTACCATCAATGCACACCAGGATTCCCACACTCATGCAACGGATAATAACGGCTCAATCAAGGAAGAGTCAAAGGTGATCAAAATGGTATTTATTCAAAACCTTCTCATCACTCCTCATCAAATCCTCACCCACAAGGTAACTCCCAATTATTCTTTTCAAATTGGGATTAATTACCAAATTAATTGCAAGATATTATTTGACATAATATCTTGCAATTATATTCAAAATACCACCATAAGTGGTTGGTCCTTATTTCTCCAAAGAGGGCAGGCCACACCCCTATATATAGCCTCATCTTCACACCAAAATGCAAGTTCATTATCTCCCAAAAAATTCCTAAACACTTGATTTGTCAAATTCTAACTTTAGCATCGGAGATTCTTCGGCCAAAGCCCCTCCCCCCCCCCCCAAAATTCATCGTGGGCGCGTGAGGCTTTTGGCCTTAATCTTAGATGTTATTATTTTGTAGGTGCATTTTCGTCAAAGGAGAAGACGGTGGAAATTTGCATCCACAAATTGGTGTTGTCATTGATAGTTTGATTCACACCCTCGAAGAAGACTTTCGCATTCATAGTTTCTCATTTCTCGTTAGTTCGTAAATTTTTCATACTTTCTTATTCCTATAATTTTTTAACTCTTTGAATAGAGGTATGGGAAAGATACAATGATGAGAAATTCATAAACCACGACGAACGAAACTTCTTACGTTCAAAGATTCAGATCAAATGATAGAGGACGAGACATAGCCCCACCACAACGATCCATGAGGCTCAACGCGATGGCAAGAGAAGCAACTTTGCCACCACGGAGCACCACCACCATGGTTGCCACAGGGATTACCGTGGCAGTGGGGAGTGGGCCAGCTTTATGGCAGTGGGACCATTAGGCCATGACCCAAGAGGCGCAAGCCCTGGAGGTAGCCCAGCTTGCTGCTACTTCAGCAGCTCAGGCCCAAACACCAGTAGTTGCAGCCTGGCATGCCCAGGCCTAGACCACAGAGCAGCGCCAAGCCCAGACCCTCGTAATTTTGCAACTCCAAGACCAGGTCCCGCTGCACATCTGCCAGCCCAAGCCAGCGGTTCGACCCGTTCCTGCAACCAGACCTTTTTTCACGGTCCAACCTACTCTTGTGGCCAACCAAGCAATCTCAACTGGTTTAAGACCGGTTCAACCGTCCCGGCTTCAGATTTTTGGATAGACGATTGAACCGGTGGTATTTTCACCCCATTTATCTACAGATTTGACATATCCCAACTTAAATATCGTGCTCAGAGCCCATTACACTTCCACTACTCAAAGAGACGTATACTGTCTAAGCTATTCCACCCCAAATGGCGAACAACACTTGTCTCGACAAGTTATAAAGTTGACAAGTGCCATCGCGCAGTAGACTGCCCTGGTGAATCAGCTCTTGCAGCGTATCGATATGCAACGTGCCCTAGACATGGTATCCCGAAGTAGGACAAGGGCAGACCACGAACCTCTCTAGCAACGTCTTGGCAGGCAGTCACTCGACCAGTCACAAACCGAGTGTTTTGGCAGTGTACACTCTCAATTGGGCCCTCGAGATAGCGTATACTATCATCTTAGCGCGCTGAGGAGCGTGCACTCTCGGTTAGGCCCACGGACAAGCATACATTCATGGTTGGGGCCACACTCTAATAATCAACATGAGCAACCTTCCAGACGAAGTGTTCATTCGCAGCTAGGCCCCAAGGAACATCATCCACCTCACATCGGAGTAGGCAACACGACGGACAGAGAGAAGCAGTCACTCAATCCAGCTCAAATTCAACCACCAGTCTACAAGTAATTTGCTTAACTAGTAAAAACGTACCATATGCATTGCAGTTGCGACATAAACGAGCAGAGCACATGGAAGAGAAGCCTAAACCAATAGGTCACGACCTGTAATACCCTAAAAATTTAAATATATGAATTAGATATTAATAATTATCAATATGTGGAGAAAATCGAAAATAAATCGATTTATGGTTATGAAAATTTAATTGAGGAATTTTAAATTTTTGTTTACGGAAATTATTACAATTTAGTTGGCTTAACATAATTATACGAGGACGTAGTTTATCCTCATATATTTTAAACTATTTCTTGGCATATTTGGATAGAGCTCGGTCCCACAATTGTGTAGGCGAAAACTATTCACCAAACGGAGTTATAACGAATGAAATAGAAACGAACGAAGATAAGGGCAAAATGGTCATTTTTCCATGAATCTGGAATGCTCCAAATTTGCTGGAGTTTTGTCTTGGTGTAGAAAAAAAACCAGTGGTGGCTGTGGTTTGGGAGGGGGGAAATGCCCAATCAGAAGAATGGTAAGGAGAGAAAGGAGGGGAAGATGACAGCTGATATGAGCATATTTATGCGACTTAGTTAGCTTGTTTTCTTGCATTTAGTGAGTTAGTTTCTGTTTATTATAGTGTTTTAAGTTATTTTCGTGTGTTTTCAGGTTTAAAAGACAAAGTTGGCAAGAAAGTGCAATTTGGAGCATTTTGGAGCAGTTTTGGGTTAAGAATGGATACACATGCATGGAGCAAGGTGGATGGATGTTTTTGAAGTTCAAGAGGCTAGGAATATGCTGAAGAGATGAAGAAAATAAAGTCAAGATAAAGAAGATAAAGAATCAGCTAAAAAGAAGGAACATTATCTTAACCAACCTTATCTTATCCAACATTATCCAAAACATTATCCAAACTAATCTTATATTATCTTATCCTATCCTAACCTTATCCTAATCCTATGCTACCTAAATTCCAGTTGCAAGGGGGACTTATTTTCAGATTAGGATACCTACAAATCAGGTTTCTAGAAGCCAAGCTCATTCCCTAAAAACATGCGGCACCTAGCCCTTCTAGAAACTATGTTTCCTACTGCAAGGACCACTCATTTCCTCCCTGGAATCTGAATGAGAAGTGTCATTTTTTCTTGCTGATTTGGAGTCCTAATTCCCCTCATTCTCAGCCTTTGTCGTGCCTTCCCTTCTCTCTATAAATACATTGTGCCGCAACACTCATAATTCACCTATCTCTCACCACAATTTCGCACCACACATCCATCATACACATAAATCCCTCTTGTGCCGCAGCCTTGCAAGGAGAAAGGAGAGGAGACCCTTGGAGCCGTTCCTGCCACCCAAGGCCATTAGAGTGTTGAAGCGTTTCTAGGTGTATTCTATCCTTAGTTTTAGTTCAATGTTTAAATTAGATTGGTTTTGTTTAAGTGCAAACATGTGGAACTAATTTCATTTTAGTTAGAGGAGAATTCAAAGCCATGAATATATGTGTGATATGAATTGATTACATCCAGTTATGATTTCATGAATCGTGAATGCAATTTACTTATCTGTTTGATAACTTGTTCTTGTGTGTTGATTAAGTGATTTGATGCTAAAATATAAGGGAGTTTCACCTAATAGTTATGAACTTATATTTACAAGTAGTGGAAGTCACTAGTCATGATTGTGTTAAGTAAATTCCTGGCAGGAGTATCATGCAGTTCATAGTTATGAATGCCTTGTCAATGCTTATGATTTTCATAGAACTTAATGATCTTTGATATGTATCTCTATTATGCAGTTCATGTAGGGAACTTGATAAGAATAATTTGGTTGCGTCACTGAGTCCAATTCAATGAACTTAGGAAAATCTGAAAGTTAATTTGTGCTTTTCACGATTAATTTGGGGCATTGTCATTCATGGTTCATAGGAAGAATAACTGGAAATCGATTTGTATGCATATGTGTCATGTGTGGAGAAGGACCCTCTAGCTAGCCTTTCACCCCTTTCATTCACCCTAATTTCGTATTACCTTTAGTTTGTTTATGCAAGTACTTAGGTTTACTTTAAATTCGTCAAAACAACCCCCATTTAGTATTCTTAGTCTTTTTAGTTTAATTTTCGTCCAAATCACCCTCTAGTTGTTGTTTTGAGTCAATTTAACTTAGTTTTGTGTTATTCGAGTCAGTTTAGCTTGTTTTGAGTTGTTTGAGTCTAGTTTTCAGTTTTTAAGTTTAATTTGTGTTGATTAGCATCCCTAACTAATCCCTGGCATAGAACAATCCCTACTTACACATACTACAACTATCGAAAGAGGGTTTAATTTGTGTGATAGTTTATATCACATCAGTGGCCAATGGGGTGGTGAGAGGGAAGTGAGGGAACCAACCAGAAGAGAGGAAAATGAGGGAAATGAGGGAAGGAAAAGGCAGGCAAACTTCCCGACCTAGTTTCGACTCGCGCGACCTGTCACTGACCCGGTTTCTACATTGATTTTCCGACGCCATCTCCGGCGTTTCTCCAGTGATTCACAACACGGGGCCACTTGGAAACAACTTAGCATCAATCTTTCCTCATATTCACCCAAAAATCAAAGACATTAGCCCCGATTTCATGATAATCGCACCAGTGGGTGCGAGAGAACTTTGTCGGCGATCCATTATATTTGAAACGTTTACCTTTGATCACTACCACTTTTAGCATCCTCTTGAGCCCAGGAAAAAAACCTAAAAAAGTTTGGGAGAAGTGGAGTTGTTTTGGAGTCGAATCAAGAACACCCAAATCAAGGGTTTCTGACGGGTTTGAGGGAATTCGAGCTTTTCCCGGCCAAATTGGCCTTAGTCACAGGTATGAAATTTGCTCCACTTATCGAGGTCTACATTTCTTTGAAATTTGGTAATTTTTGGAAATAGTTGAATTTTTCCGGCGAGTCGGGGCGGCACACTGCCACCTACGGCGGCTCGTGGCCAGAGGGCTGATGCTACCCTATTAAGCTAGTTTCGATACTCTAAATCCATATTTGTTAGGCATTTGGTTTGATTCATTTGTTTGAACCTAGTTTAGTGATTGTTAGTCACTTGGAAAGTTTAAAAAAATGAGTTAGAAATTGAATTGGTGAACTACGAAAGGCTTGATCCCACTCAAGGGTACGTAGGCAGTCTAACTGGGGCTAGATGCAGCCTTAAATAATCGAGAATTATATTTTTTTGGGAAGTTGATTTAAGAAAAGAAATTCGATGCATAAGATGAAATAAAGTCTTATGTTTTTTGTAAGTAAATTTTGGTTGTAGATTTTTTTGAGTAATTAGGAATGTTAAATAAAGAGTAGTGTTTAATGGTAGTAAAATAAACAAGAGTTTGAATTGGGCATATCATCGGAATTATTTCCCAAAAATAAATATTTCAGGGAGGGGCGTTACAAATGGTATCAGAGCAAATGATCCTACCTTGTAATGTGAGAAATTATTGAGTTGTGGATGTGAATTATGAATTTCATTGATATTGCAGTATTTCATAAGATTTATGAATAATGAGGAATTTATGTGGGAAGTATATATATTGTGAATTACAATGAATTGAATCGAATTGAATGGGAGTACAAAAATTTTAAAATGTCATATTTCATGTTATAGCCTCAAAGATGAGCACTTGAGTAAAGTCTCGGATTAATCTTGAATTGGGTTGATATTATGTTATGCATTATCCAAATTTTGAACGTTAAGATGATTGTGAAATTGTGACAAGTAAATGGAAAGGTCGTATTATACATGTGCAATTGAGAATGTTGAATTAGGCAAAAAAAGAGCCCGTTGATGTTGAATTGGACGAAAAAAAAAAGCCCGTGGATATGGATTTGGGCAAAATGGCCCATGGAATGTGGAGAAATTGTTGAACGGGCACAAAGGCCGAATGTTTTGGGAGAAAGCTCCATGTGTGGGCTGTGAGAATGAACTATGGATGTGATAAGTATGTGTGGGAAGGTATATTTGCCAGATATATTATGATCATTTCCAGTCTATTAGTCACTTATTGGGATAAAAGAAAAAAGTGATGAAATTGTTGTTTTGCCAACGATGGTGAGGAATTGTGATTTGAAATTCCAATGATTTTGGCCGGAATTTCTGATATTTGATTTGCCAATTCTGATGGTTTGACTTGAAATTCAGATATTTATTTGGCCAATGATTGTGGTTATTATTCTAGTATTTATTTAGCCAATGGTAGATGTGGTTTGATAATCTGACATTTATTTAACCAATGAGGATTGCGGTTTGATGTTGATATTTATTTTGCCAATGTGTATGGCTAGAATTTTTGATATTTATTCTGCCAATAATGGTGCCTGGGAATCTGAGTATATGGGTGAGAATCACGATGATTTATTTGTGGATTTCCTTATTTTGAGTTTGAATAAACTCATAAAATTTTATTCACTATAAATGGAATGGTAGGAGTAATTCTAATTCCTTTCCGTTAATCGAGGGTAGAAATCATTGTTTTGCCAATGATGATTATGGCTAGAAATTTTAAAATCTTATGGCTTATGATAATTACGGTTGGAAATTTTAATATTTATGAAAGTCATGATGATTTTACGAACGGGAATGAAATCACAAACCAAGGCTATGATTGGTTTAATATATAGGGGGTGAAAGAATGAAGGAAATAACTTTAACCTAGCTATTGTGTCACTCTGATTAAGTTTGCCCCGTTGTGCGGTATGTGTAACGTTTTTGGTTGGTTTGGTTGCCAAAAATCAAGAGTTGTCATTGTTGGATTCAATATTGTGAACAGAATTGATGACGCGCCCATATTCTCATGACTGTGTGATTAGTAAGGTTTAATTTTGTTGGCCGATAGAGTCGTGATATATATATATATATATATATTTTGGTTAATGGAATGTGAGTTGTGCCAAGAAGTGTGAGTCGCCAATTTATTCGATCAGTGACTGCACCTTGAAGTAAATTAAAAAGAGAAACAATTGAAAGAAAGATTGGAAAAAAATAAGGTTTTTAAGTTTACTATGGTTAGTCGGTTTATTTGTGGATATGAATGAAATCATAGACTGAGATTTTGATTTCGTTCAATATTGACGGTACTGTGGATTGGTTTTAAATATCTTGTCCTTATTCAGCGGTTGAAATCTCGGGGATGAGATTTATTTTAATGGGGATCAAATGTAATACCCTGAAAATTTAAATATATGAATTAGATATTCATAATTATGAATATGTGGAGAAAATCGAAAATAAATTGATTTATGGTTATGAAAATTTAATTGAGGAATTTTAAAATTTTGTTTCCTGAAATTATTACAATTTAGTTGGCTTATATGAGGACGTATTTTATCCTCATATATTTTAAACTATTTCTTGGCATATTTGGATAGAGCTCGATCCCACAAGCGTGTAGGCGAAAACTGTTCGCCAAACAGAGTTATAACGAATGAAATAGAAACAAACGAAGATAAGGGCAAAATGGTCATTTTGCCGTGAATCTGGAATGCTCCAGATTTGCTGGAGCTTTGTCTTGCTGTAGAAAAAAAACCACATAGTGGCTGTGGTTTGGGGGGGGGGGGGAATTACCCAATCAGAGGAATGGTAAGGAGAGAAAGAAGGGCTAGAGGGCGGCCAATGGGGATGAGAGAGGGAAGTGGGGGAACCAACCAAAAGAGAGGAAAATGAGGGAAATGAGGGAAGGAAAAGGCAGCCAAATTTCTCGACCCAGTTTTGACCCGCGCGACCTATCCCTGACTCAGTTTCTACATCGATTTTTTGACACCATCTTCGGCGATTCATAGCGCGGGGCCACTTGGAAACAACTTAGCATCAATCTCTCTTCCATATTCACCCAAAAATCAAAGACATTAGCCCCGATTTCATGAGAACGCACCAGTGGGTGCGAGAGAACTTTGCTAGGGATCCACTATATCTGAAACGTTTACCTTCGATCACCACCACTTTTAGCATCCTCTTGAGCCCAGGAACAAAGCCCAAACATGTTTCGGGGTGGTAGAGTTGTTTTGGAGTCGAATTATGAACACCCAAATCAAGGGTTTCCGGCGCGTTTGAGGGAATTGGAGCTTTTCTTGGCCAAATTGGCCTTAGTCACGGGAATGAAACTTGCTCCACTCTTCGAGGTCTACATTTCTGTGAAATTTGGTAATTTTTGGAAATAGTTGAATTTTTCCTGCGAGTTGGGGCGGCTGACCACCACCTGCGGTTAGGGGTGGGTTCGGTACGATTACCGTACCAAAACCCTTGTACCAATTACCGTACCAAACTTTCGGTTTGGTAAAATCTATTACCATTACCGTACCAAACTTTTGGTATACCGAAGTTCGGTATTGCCAAAAGTTTGGTTGGCATGGTATGGCAATGGTAATTGCCATTTTGTTTTGGGACAAAATATGTTTTTGTTTTTTTAACCCAATTCAAGGGCAAAACTTTTTTTTTGTACCTTTATCTCATACATTATAGATTAAATTCATCTATTATTCATCATTCACAATTCACACACATAATAATTCAAATGAAGCATCAAGATTCATCATGAAAATTAAGCTTACAATCCAAATAGAAGTTACGAACCAAAACAAATAGAAGTTAACAATCCAAATAGAAATTAAAGTTTCAAACCAAATGAAAATTGGAAGTAAACTTCAAAAAGGAGAATTCATTGATCAGTTATTCAAGCTTGAGATGTCGAAGCTTTTGGAGGAGGCATTGAACTTGTAGAAGATTGAGTTTGTGTCAAGCCTACATTACAAACAAATAAAACATATTAATTAGTAGCAAGAAGAATTAAAGTTGAAAACCATTTAATATCAAATTTACTAAAAAAATTAAAGCATATCTTTCTTGTTTTCTCTTCTTCCATTTCCTTGTAAAATTGAAGCATATCTTCCGTTAGTCCTTGTAGAAGTTTACTTCACCTGCCCTAAGCTAACCATTAGTACACACTAGTGCCTCCATTATTTTAGGAGTCAAGGATACCCTAAAAGGGTTCACAACCCTCCTCCTTAGGCTAAATGCATTTTCACTAGTAACAGTAGAAGTGAGGGTTACAAAGATATTTTGGCTATTTGTGAAAGAATTAGGAACTCTTTTGTGTTTGATTTCCACAATTTTAAGAGATCAAAGTCACCAACAACAATGCTAATATAAGTAGGGTTTTATTTTCAAATTATTGGAATATTATAAATATGTGTTATATAATTATCTATTATATAATTTATAAATTATAAATTATATTGTATTTTCGGTATGGTACGGTAATACCGTGGTACTGGTATCCATTACCAATACCGTACCATGAAATTTCGGTACGGTACAATACTGTATCATTACTGATTGGTACAAAAAATTTGGCACAAAATCGGTATGGCACGGTTGGCAATTCGGTTGGCACGGCAATTTGGCAAAAAAATCCACCCCTACCTGCGGTGGCGCATGGCCAGAGGGTCGATGCCCTATTAAGCTAATTTCGATACTCTAAATCCATATTTGTTAGGCATTTGGTGTGATTCATTTGTTTGAACCTAGTTTAGTGATTGTTAGTCACTTGGAAAATTTAGAAAATGAGTTAGAAATTGAATTGGTGAACTACAGAAGGCTTGATCCCACTCAAGGGTATGTAGGTAGTCTAACCGGGGTTAGATGCAGCCTTAAATAATCGAGAATTATATTTTGTTGGGAAGTTGATTTAAGAAAAGAAATTCGATGCATAAGATGAAATAAAGTCTTATGTTTTTTGTAAGTAAATTTTGGTTGTAGATTTTTTTGAGTAATTAGGAAAGTTAAATAAAGAGTAGTGTTTAATGGTAGTAGTAAAATAAACAAGAGTTTGAATTGGGCCTATCATCGGAATCATTTCCCGAAATAAATATTTTGGGGCGGGGCGTTACACGACCACTAGAGGAAAATTTAGGAAGAAGTTGAGAGGCTCCTGACCAAACAATTGTGTGATTTCCAGCGCAATGAAGCTACTGACGAGGCATTTCGACGAGACATGACCAACATAAGCGGGTCACCTTTCATTGACAAGATCGATTATACGGGACTATCCCACATAGATTGTCGGATACAAAGATTACTTCTGTTCTGACAAATGCAGCAGCGCAGCCTAATGGCGCCCCGGGGGCAGGTGAGTACCAGAAAGACATACCAGCCCAACTAACCGAGGGCATGTCTTGTTCTCAACACTCCAGACGATTCAATACTGAAGCAGCAAATCACCAGTAGCCAAGCATTAAGGATCTTGTGGTCAAATTCCTCCTGCTGCGCACAGCCCTATTTCTGAGCTCACAGCCGTGCCTACCTACTCCACAGCTCCCGGCAGTCCTTGATTTGTCACCATAGCTAGTAATTATGCTGGTCTCGCATCACGGCTCTCAGCCGTGCAGATCTTGCCATGTGGCTCGCGCCGACGAAGCCCATGGCATTCCAAACTTCAAAGCATCCAATGACGGAGTAGAAGACAAAGCTTTATTAACATCCCCTGCTAGCAAAAAACTTAGTGGCGAAGAAGCTTGAAATCCATTCAGATTCTCAGCCGATCACCAACCAAGCCTTAAGAGGGCACACAACAAAACATTTAACGATGGCGCAATACTTGAAGAAAGTCTGGGAGCAGCTCGTTGCGCTTCCCATGTACACGTTTATATGGGTTCCACAAGCAGTTCGAAGTCTCAAGCAGATCGCCGAACAAGACCTCACAGGCTGAAGATTCTTTCAGTTGTCTTGCAGTTTAGTTTTCCTCAGTTACGCTCACAACGACGACTTCCATGCTCTCCAGTGCGAGAGGGTAAACTAATTCCCCGACACCTATTTGGGTATGTTCTCCAGTACGAGAGGATAAACTAATTGCTCTCTAGTGTGAGCCACACAACTCAAAAGATCGAATACTCGAAGACCATCTAAGCAGCAAATGGTCAGGGGCAGTAGCCATTTCGCACTCAATAGTTCACTCATCCGACACTTCATCTTCAGTAGCTCTGATATTGGAAGCTCCATCCTTGATTGCTCCATCTACGGTAGCCGAGAAATCAAACTCAAGCAGTTTCCTTATTCTTGGAAAACAACCCAGACGTGGCAACCTAAACTGTGGCCCATGCCGAGCCATCATTTGGCTTCAACCAAGCTGAGCAGCACAAGTTGTGGCCCTTGCCACACCACTTCTTCGTCCCATGCCAAAATGACTTTTGGCCTTTGCCAGACGACATGCTACACCACCCCAACAGCTGCCCCGTGATAGTACCACCCAAGAAGAAGACAAAGAAAATTAAGTTTTTCTTACATTGGTGCGGTGCAGAGAAGACAAAGAAATTAACGGAAGACAGTTCTTTGCACGGGCAAGCAAAGAAGAGTGCTAGGGGAGGGGGAATAAATATCCTCTAGCTTTCAATCTTTCTTGTAGGGATAATTTGATTTAATCCCCTACTTAAGGTAGGCTTAAATAGGCTTTGGAGGCAATTTATTTCCTGTTCCTAGACAAATCTAATTCCAAGTCCAAATGGGAATTTGCATCAAAGTTGGAGATCTAGACCTGCTGCCCTTTCCTGCGAGCAGCCTAGCAGGTGTGGGGGCATTTGTGGAGTAAAAAAGAATCAAGAAAATCACGGAGGCGACACATGTACTTTAGGGTTAAAAGGACAAAATTACCCTCGAGGCACACCGGGATTCCCACGCGCATGCAATGGACAATAACGGCTCAATCAAGGAAGAGTCCAAGGTGATCAAAATAGTCTTTAATCAAAACCCTCTCATCACTCATCATCAAATCCTCACCCACAAGGTAACTCCCAATTATTCTTTTCAAATTAGGATTAATTACCAAATTAATTGAAATATATTATCTGACATAATATCTTGCAATTATATTCAAAATACCACCATAAGTGGCCGGTCTCTATTTCTTCAAAGATGGCCGGCCACACCCATATATATAGCCCCATCTTCACACCAAAATGTAAGTTCATTCTCTCCCCAAAAATTCCTAAACACTTTCTCTCTCAAATTTTAACTTTGGCATTGGAGATTCTTTGGCCAAAGCGCCCCCTATTCATCGTGGGAGCGTGAGGCTTTTGGCCTTCATCTTAGGTGTTATTATTTTGCATGTACATTTTCGTTAAAGGAAAAAACGGCGGAAATTTGCATCCACATACATGATGTTCAACTTCAATCCCAATAGACATGCAATAATCATCAAAAGTTTGTGACATAAACTCTCTAGCATTATCCAGTCGAATTGACTTGATCGAATAATCAAGGTGGTGAGCCCTAAGCTTAATAATTTGTGGTAGGAGTTTCGCAAATGCAACATTTCGTGTGGATAATAAGCAGATATATGGCCATCGCGTCGATGTATCAACCACTACCATGAAGCATCTAAACGTTCTGCATGTTGGTTGGACAGGTCCACAAATATTTCTAAAACTCAACAACATTCTGCCAGAACGTGGAGAATAGAGTGCCTGTTTAATGGTTAATTCAGTACCATTAGACAACATAATACGGGCCTTTCTGTATCATTCTATCAGATTGGATAGGCCTGAGAGGGTTGTCAGAGGTGCATTTTTAGGTACGAAGTTAGTAAAATAGTGTTTCTCACGCAATATGGTGTGCGTGGTGGCACTATTAACCAGACAACTAACTTCCCCACTAGTCATACCTAGAAATAAATTAATTGAATCGGTCACATGCATAAATATAATTCCATTCATTCAATTAATTAATTCAAGAAATAATATCCATAAAATAATTATTAATTCAAAACAAACCAATCCAAACAAACAATTCCGAAGACAGAGAAAAATTAAACCATAAACCTAAAATTTAGGGGAGGGGTTCGGCCACTCCTAGTGGGTTCGGCCACTAGGGGTATAAAAACGCCCTAACATGTCTTGGAAAAATAAAACTTTATTCTTCCATGGGAGCGGATAACTCTTGAAAATTTGAAACCTCCAGAGTTGTAGTAGTGTATTCGGGGATGTTCTACATGGACAAAGTTAGTCTCACGACGGGAATGATAATTGGCAATAGCCTCGGGGGTAGCTCAGCATATCTGTGACCAATAATCCTTTGATCCATAACGGTAGCACATGTCCAGTTCAGTGGAAGTCGATTGAACAATAGTTTTTCCCTTGTTCTTAAAGTTTGGGGCCTTAGGTGTAAGGGGTTGGCGCTTCTGGATCAAATTTCCTCGCTTGAGTGGGCCTCTGTTTTGTTGACCTTGGCTCGTGATGGGGTTTGCCGCCTATTTCCATGGCCACGACAGGGTTTCCGCTGGCTGTGGCTGCTAAAATTAGTCACATACTCTTCAGGCGGAGCGTTTGAGCCAGTGGGTCGAGCTTGATGATTTTTCATCAAAAGCTAGTTCTACTTTTCAGGAAGAAGTATTGGTGGCATTGAAGGTCGAATAGGTCTTCTCCAGGAGATTCTGTTCGATTATATCCTTTTTACAAAACTTAAGAAATGATCGGATTCTACAAACTTCAGAGTTGTATTCATTCACAGACTTAAAGTCTTGGAAGTGTAGATGTTGCCAGTCGTGTCTTGCTTCAAGCAAGTAAATGTCTTTCTAGTAATCGAGGTGATCGGCCAGAGCGAGCCAGAGGTACGTGAATCCTCCTCTGCAAGGTACTCGGTCTGCAGTGCATCATGGATGTGTTTGCGGATGAAGATCATAGCAGTAGCTTTTTGAGCTTCGTCGACGGGTTCATCATCGGTAGGTTTCTCAATAGTAGTTCTAAGACTATTTGAAGTAAGATGAAGCTTCACGCCTTGAACCCACTTTAGATAGTTTCTTCCAGAGACTTCCAGAAGGTGAAATCGAGCTTTTTCAAGTTCGACATGTCCCTAAAACAGGATTCTACAAACTTCGGAATTGTATTCATTCACAAACTTAAAGTCTTGAAAGCGTAGATGCTGCCAGTCGTGTCTTGCTTCAGGCAAGTAAATGTCTTTCTAGTAATCGAAACGATCGGCCAGAGCGAGCCAGAGGTACGTGAATCCTCTTCTGCAAAGTACTCGGTCTGCAGTGCATCATGGATGTGTCTGTGGATGAAGATCGTAGCAGTAGCTTTTTGAGCTTAGTCGACGAGTTCATCGTCGGTAGGTTCCTCGATAGTAGCTCTAAGACTATTTGCAGTAAGATGAAGCTTCACGTCTTGAACCCACTTTAGATAGTTTCTTCCAGAAACTTCCAGAGCGGTGAAATCGAGCTTTTTCAAGTTTGACATGTCTCTAAAACAGGATTCTACAAACTTTGGAGTTGTATTCATTCACAGACTTAAAGTCTTGGGAGCGTAGATGCTGCCAGTCGTGTCATGCTTCAAGCAAGTAAATGTCTTTCTAGTAATCGAAACGATTGGCCAGACCGAGCCAGAGGGTACGTGAATCCTCCTCTGCAAGGTACTCGGTCTGCAGTGCATCATGGATGTGTCTGCACATAAAGATCATAATAGTAGCTTTTTGAGCTTCGTTGATGGGTTCATCGTCGGTAGGTTCCTCTATAGTAGCTCTAAGACTATTTGTAGTAAGATGAAGCTTCACGTCTTGAACCCACTTTAGATAGTTTCTTCCAGAGACTTCCAGAGCGGTGAAATTGAGCTTTTTCAAGTTTAACATGTCCCTAAAACAAAGGGTACAACAAAACGTGGTTAGCCGTATTAAAAGCCATAGACATATATCGTAGAACATGCGGGTTCTATAGAGATGTATTGGTTTAATTTAAGCATGAAAGCTACGGGTTTCATGTGGTAAGTTTTGAATGAAACTACAGGTTCGATTTAGTTATGAACGTTCATCTTATATATTTGGGTACTTGCTTGAACACATAAGACAATATACAATAAAATGTAGTGAATTTGTGGATTGCTTTAGGATCCCAAGTGTGAGTGCATCGGGACTACGAAAGATAGTCAACGGTTTAAAGAAACGAAATAATTTATTGAATCGTTAATTGCCAAAAAGTGAACTTCAGGTCAATAATTTTGGATTAATTATCAGATTAATGGACTGCTGGTCACTTTAATTAATTCAATAGATCATAACCATTCAAGTTTAATCTTAGAAGAAAAAATAATAATAACATACAGGTTAAAATTATAGCCCAATCTCGATGGGCTTGGGTGCTGTGTGTGGGGCGAGGCCCCAAAATGGGTTTAATGGGCCACGGGTTGGCTGCATAGTAGCCTAATCATGGTTGTAGGTCATGGGCCATGTTTCTGGGATAGGCCCAACGGCAAAGCTACTAGTATGTGGGCCATAAAAAGCGCGGGTGCACGGTCCTAGCAAGGAGTTGGCCTGGGATTGGTGCGCGCGAAGCCCAACAAGAGCTGGCTTAGTTATGGGCCGCTTCTAGGCAAGCCCAGCCATATGGGTTGGCTTTGGTGATCGCGGACCGAGACAAATGGCTAGCCCAATAAGCAAAGCTTGTTGTAGATGGGCTGGGTCGCATGCAGGCAAAGCCCAGCAAGCAAAGCTTGCTGGGTTGATGGGCCAAGACAAAGACATAGCCTAGCAAAGGCTTGTTGCCCTGCTGGAGTGGACTCAGAGCTTCGGGCCCGTGCATAAACCAACTCAGGCTGAAGCCTAGTTGCAGTGCAGTGGCAACAAGCCCACAAAGCTGCTGCGAGAGGTCCATGGTGTCGAAACGACGCTGTCCTAGCTATGGCGTGGCTTAGCAGTGTGGCGTAGAGCCGTGGCTCAACCACGAAAGATTTTTTTTTCGAATTCTAGGGTTAAAAACCCTAATTGCTTCTAAATTAATTTCGATGCTTTGACTCACAAATTCCACATAACATAATTGCTTATTGATGAACAAATATATATATTGACAAAATATATGATCACATATGCAAAATATATAATTGAAAGGAAAATATAAATATAGGGGGTTCATGTATCATGGGGAATGTTTTCATGCTTCAAGGTCGTTTCAAATATCTTAATTTATTTTAAAAGAACCTGATTGCCAGAAAATAATTTAAAGCCTTTGATGTTGTAAAAGAAAACCTCCTCCACGATCCTTCAGTTCCTTAGCTTTTGGTAAGAGCGTGCTGATAACGTGTTGTAGGCCTAGCTTACTCTCTTCACCCATATTATTTTTTATTAAAGAATTAATCTCTCCTTAAACCCAAATTTTTACCTAAACTACCATCTCAAACCCAATTCAAAATGTTAAGTTATCTTTACACTCATTCCCTTTATAAAATAACATTTGTAATTGATTTTTTTTTAAAAGAGGTGTCCATGCCCCATCCCCCCCTCTTCCAACTAGCATTTTCATGGCTACTTTTTTTTTTTGTTTTTTTCTTTCTGCTACCAAATCCAGATATTTGCCTTTTTTATTTCTACTGATGTGCATAAGCAACAAATCAAACAATTCATCCCCTTATATTTATCAACAAGAAAGGAAGTTTATAATCTATGAACATTGGTAAGAAGTTTTTCCTTAGAATTTTCCAATTGCAAAAAGTTTAACAAACCATTCGGGATTGATGAAAAAAATTGAAACCCAAATACTCATTTTCTAAACTTAAAAAATTGAAATCAAACGAACAAAATATTCATAAATTGAGTCATACCTTAGTTGGAGGATTCAAGACTTCAAAATCATCATCAATCAATAAAAAAAAACTTGTTTTTCTCTACAAGACCTACTAGGATTTTAGCCAGAATGAACGTAAGATAAACAAGAAGTGATGGTAGGGTTTAATGGGCTTATTGATAAATTTGAGTTTTATTATTAATTTCATTTTGTACTTAATAATAATTATGCAATAGGGTAAAATAGACAATTAACAATTTAAATTTAAGTTGGGTGAGAAAGAGATTACATGAGTTCAAATAAAATTTCCCTTCAAAAAATTGTGAACATTTCTTTTTTTTTTTTTTTTAAAAAAAAAGATCAAGCATGCCACCACCACCTTAACCACTAGGCCACCACCATCTTTGCCGCCACCGTCTCACCATCATCCTCGCAACCACCATGACCACTACCGCCATTACGGGTCATTAAGTATCATACATTGGAGTTTTCGAAACGTATAATTTAACAAATTATTAAAATATATACGAAAAATGAAAATTTAAAAAAATACATGCTGACGTGTATACGCAAATTTACTCACCATAAATTTTAATTATTTTGAACTTTGGATATGCACTCTACTCATTTTGATTCAGTTTTATGGATCACTAATTACTTTTGTTTTCTAAACTTGGTCAAAAGCATTTATATTTTCTTTTGGAAATACACACCGATGATTTTGATAAGGTTTTTGTAACATCCCACATCGCCCAGGTGAGTGATCCTTAAATGTATATTCCCATCCCTACCTAGCACGATGCCTTTTGGGAGCTCACTGGCTTCGGGTTCCGTAGGAACTCCGAGGTTAAGCGAGAAGGAGGCCAGAGCACTCCCAGGATGGGTGACCCATTGGGAAGTTGCTCGTGAGTTCCCAAAAACAAAACCGTGAGGGAATGGTAAGCCCAAAGCGGACAATATCGTGCTACGGTGGTGGAGCGGGCCCGGGAAGTGGTCCGCCCCGGGTTGGGATGTGACCGTTTTTTTTTATTAGCACCCCACATATTGTTGAATGCACCTCACAAAAAATTCAATATTAAATTACTTATTTATTCTACTATGCAATGACAATTTCAACATTATTAAGTTTTAAAAAAAAAATTCCAAATACACCCCACATCACTTTTAACGTATTATTTATCTTCTTCAATTATCAAAACCCTCCCTCCCTCCATTGTTGAACAATATCCTAACTAATGAAACTACAAACACATTGATTGAGAAAACCCTAACAAAATGTCTATGAATATGCCAATGCTATTGATCACTGTGACTGCAAGTAGGGGTGGGTTCAAAAAACCGAAAACCGAAAAAAACCGAAAACCAAACCAAACCGAAACCGAAAAAACCGAACCGAACGAAAAAACCGAACCGAATTGAAAAAACCGAACCGAACCGAATTCTTTTGGTTCGGTTCGGTTTTAGTGATCTAGAAACCGAACCAAACCGAACCGAACCGAATTAATTAAATTAATTTTTTTATTTAATTATTTGTTTTGGGTATTATTTTCTAAACCCAATTTGTAAGTTAAAATGTGCTAAACTCAATGTGTTGCCAAACTTTAAGCTCAAAATATTAAAAAAAGGCCTATAAAAACTCTAAACCCTAACCTATTATTTCTCCCCCATATAAGGTTCCGAAACCAAACCTCCTCCTGAAGTACCTACATCCATCTCCATAGCACTGTCTACTTCTGCCCCAGCTTTCTTTTCCAAATCTACTCTCATATAACATGTAACATAATCCATAAACATTTATTTCGGGTAGATTATTTGGGTAATTTGTGATGGAAAAGAATTCAACACACACTAAATAAATCCACCCACGTATTACTTTTACTAATAAAGTTGTCAACATGCAGTTACAAGCAAACAACCCTGATCTTTGAACAACATCATACAATTTAACTTTTCTAAGTCATTTGTACGATTTTTGTGTTGTAAGGTTGTTAGTTTGGACTTTGGAAGACTTGATTGATGATTTTAGTTCAACTTTAAATGTTTATTTTCATTGTCTTTGATTCTAGTTAGAATGCTTATGTTATGATTGTGTTGGATATGTTAAAATTTAAAATTTCAATGTTTTTCATTTTTTGAAAAAGAAAAAAAACAAAAAACCGAAAACGAACCGGAAAAAACCGAACCGAAAAAAAACCGAACAGAAAAAAACCGAAAAAAAAATGAACCAAACCGAACCGAACCGAAATTTCGGTTTGGTTCGGTTTTGGCAAAAAACCGAACCGATTTAAACCGAACCCACCCCTAACTGCAAGAAATTATTTTCTCTCCAACCACACATTTTATCACATCCCGGCATTTACTATGTTGAAAAACTTCAGATTTTATGCCTTTGAACCAGCTCTGTGAATTGCAATGCCAACAGCTTGAAACTTTCGATAATTCTTTTTTATTTTTTATTTATTTTTTTATAGAAAAGTTACTTAAGATCTTGAGTTTGGAAGTGACATAAGATTTGCCAATCTGCACAAAGATAAAAAAAATTAAGATAAGTGTTAGCGTCCAAATCGGTTAATGATAATATGCTATCAAGCTGGAAACGAAAAACAAGTCAATCATAGAAGTAATTAGCCTAGGAACAGCAGGGTATCTAGATTCAATCCATCAAAATTAAAAATGAGTATTATAAAATTTGAAGAAATTGGGGTGTATATAGAAATATAATGTGTGTTTTGAGAATGTGGGGTGTGAGAGTATTATGGAGAGGTATCTGGGGTGTATAAAGATAATTTTTAATTGAAAAAGTAAATGTGAGGTGTATTAAGTATGTGAGGTTTATTCAACAATTTGTGGGGTGTTAATATAATAATTTTAGGGGCTTTTAGAGATAAGGACTTATTAAAGATGACATTTAGAATATAACATGCAAGGCTTTTAACATCTAAAAAAGATCCTTCATTTTAATGCACTATGACATGTCACCTATAATAATACCACATATTTTACCACAATTTACATGGTTGCCATCTTAATTTTTTAGAATGTAACCTACACTTCTGATTTCAGAAACGTAATTGAAGGGGTGCGAAAACATTCGTATCACATAATTGAAAACAAGACGTGAAAGCAGGCTACAATTGCACCTGTAATCAATGAAAATTTTAAAATTTTAAAATGGCAACTGTCACAAAACAGTATTTTAGGTATTTTTACCTTCTACAACTCCATAAAAATCTGTTTGAAGCTACAATAAAAAGAGAAATTATTGTTCGGCTTAACGATTCGCTACCTTCGTCGAAACTCAAGAATCACTTGTAAGCCATAGTTTGTATTTTAATTGTTTTAATCAACACAACAGTTTGTACGATTTGTGTTGTTGTTGTCTTAATCATAAGCTATATGGTGTGGAAAATATGTGTAGCTTTCATAATCAACACACTAGTTGATACTTGTTAGCTTGTTGGTAGAGTTGGTATGTTTCGGTTCGATAGATTTCATTGTTTTAGCAAGAATATATTATTTTGCAATGCACACCATGTGTTTGTTGAAAGCCTATGTGGTAAATTTGCATTTGGTGGTTTTGTTTTTAATTTAGATACGACCAATTAGGTTCGATCGATTCGCTACAATCAGTTAGGTACGTAGGATGTGAAGTACAGATGGAAACATTGTAAGTAGAATAGGATGTGATGTGAAGGTGGGGGATCTAATATCATTGAAAAATAGTGTAATGTACATCGTAGCTGGGTAGGGATTGAGGATATGGCCTAAAGTATTTGCAAGCTGTGAAGTGCCATCATTTTTTTTAATTTTTATACGGTCATTTGGGTCCGGTCGATTCGGTATAATCAGTTAGGTACGTTACATAGGATAGGTTCAATTGTTTCGGTACAGTCAGTAAGGTACAGAAAACTTATGTTTGATTCCAAACAACACCTGATGACTTATATATGATTTTGAACAACACCAGAAGAACCATTGCTATAATTGAAAAACTTATATATGTTTGCTCAGTTGTCTGAGCTTGACAATGATTTTTACAATAATGGGTTGCCTTCAAATCCAACACCAATCAGCAATCCCAGATTGGATTACGGGTTAATAAGCGTGGAAATTGCCAGTCAATGTCACAACAACTGTAGGTGCAGTTGACGATGAGTAATAAAACTAAAATCACCAAAAAAAACATAGTTCTATCGATTTCGGGTTCAGTATATAGAAAAGAAGCGTGAACATCGTCATCAGCAGAGAAGGAGGAAAAAACTTCATTGCCGCCAAAGATGGGGAATTCCATTGTAACCGAAAGAGGAGAGATGTGAAGAATCAATAAATACAAATTAAAACATTGATTTGTACCTAAGTGTAACTAGGGAAACTAAAACTACAATAATTCTATAAAAAAAATGATTAAATATGACATGGAATACAATAATCTGACGAGGAGTACTATTTTTAGTTTTTAATCTACTAAAAAAATAATCTTATTTAGGGATTAAAATGAAGTTTTCTAATAATTTTATTCTTGCGTCGGTGGTGAATTTGATCATATTTACGTGCGAATGCAATGCACAAGATCTCCAGGTCCTTCATAGTTTTGGGACAAGAGTGTGGGAACCTCTGCCACTCCCCTCTCCCTCGCAAATAAAATTGCCGCCACTTTCAACCAACCGACAATGGAGGTGCTCCGCCTCTGCCCGGCCCATTCCCTGCTCCTCTGCTCCAAACGCCTCCACTCCCACCACCACCACCACCACCTCCCCAGCATGCCTCACATCCTCAGGACCAGCCGTCTGATTAAGGGCTGGTTTGGTATTGCTGTGCTTTGAAAAAAAGCTGCTGTGAGAATAAGCGGCTGTGCTGTGAGAATAAGCGGCTGTGAAATAAATCAGCAGAGTGTTTGGTAAACTTTTTTGTAAAAGTGCTTTTGGAAAAGTAGTCTGATAGTGGGTTTTTCATTAAAGGAGCACTGTAGCTCCGTGTGCTTTGAAAAAAAGCCAGTTTTCCAAAGCTGCAAATAACTGCTTCAGCTTTTTCCTTTGATTTCAGCTTATTCTCACAGCAGCTTCCAAAATAAGCCCTTTTTTTTTAGTTTACCAAACACCTAAAACCCTCACAGCTTTTTTTCATGGGTGCTTTTTTTTTTAAGCACCTCACTCCCAAACCACCCCTAAGCCCCTTCGTTTCAGCTACGCTGTGCCGATCGAAGGCCGAGATTTCCGTTGAACCATGCGCCTCTTCTATGTCATTGGAAACCAGAACGACGCTGCCTCTGCATCCCAACCGGGTCTCTGCCAGTTCGCTCCAGTACACGCCCGGCTCCTCGAAGCCTTGCCCGACCGTTCGGCCACAGACGGAAACGACAATAGGAACATTGTCGACGCCATGGAGTACTTAACTAATGATAGGGATTTTTACCACCTGAAAAAGTAGGGATAAAAACACTTAAAAATACTTGCAAGAGTACAAGGTTATCGTAGTATAGCAGCTCAAGTAAGGTTGTTTTCCGCAGGGATTGAATGAATAATTTATGTTAATACCAAATCTTAATTAATTATTTGAAAACAAAGTTTAGAGAAAGGTGATTTAACGATCTAAAATATTAAAACGAATTTAATTAAAAACAATTAAATAAATTGAGAAAGTAAAGAAAACCAAAAGGAAATAGTTTTGCAAATAAATTTGAGCACTAGGGTTCCGCCGTCACCTTAACAATCCTACGTAGTTCTTCCAATTATTTATGACTTACACATGCATATTTGAAGGTTAGGTTTTCCTAAAGTATGCTCTACTTGGAACCTCCAACATAGAACTTATATCTAACATGCAACCCATCTGTGACGTCCAAATCAAATGTGAACATGCAAGACTCATTAAGTTTTGTGAAAACCTTTTGAAAAACCATATAACCCTTAAGACATGTCGTTCATCCTAAGAAGTTGCACGTATTAACCACAAGAAGCCTGCGCCAATTCCAGGGACAACCCTCCGCCAAAATTGCATAAAATTACTTTTCTAAATATCCTAATGGTGGCCAATCATCAAGACAATTAGATAGTTTTAACACGGTGATTAATAATTCAAAACTTGCATGCATAATATCATAAGCAAATTGAAAAGAAGCTACATATTCTTGCTAAGGCTCGTGGTCTCGCCCTAGCAAACGAAACTAGTTACTAACAATCATAAAATAAAATATTATTAAGAACATGGATAGAGAACACCTTGAAAATAAACTTGAATCGTCAAAGCCTAGCAAAGTTCTCCAAAATATTA
Organism: Malus fusca; assembly: GCA_035220775.1. Lineage (NCBI taxonomy): Eukaryota > Viridiplantae > Streptophyta > Magnoliopsida > Rosales > Rosaceae > Malus > Malus fusca. The sequence continues at coordinate 16,215,311 of CM069072.1, forward strand.
TGCATTCTTCTCCCCCCCCCCCTCTCCCTAATGGCTAAAAAACCTTATTTATACTACTACAAAATAAAATCCTTACTAGAAAAGGTCTTAGAATAATACCAGGAAGCATAATAAAATAATAAAACAGAAAATAAAAGGTTTCCTATTTGAACTATAATTCGGAGTTCTCAGAAAATTAGTCTTTTGACCGACCAAATCAACTTCGATTTGGTCCCAAAATGTATCCTTTTAAAGCTGAAGACGTCCCTACAAATCTTTAGAATGAATCTTCCTCAAAATATACCATCTTGACCTTCAAAATACCCAAAAAGTCCAGAAACGTCAATCTGGGAAAGCTGCGCGCTGGGCCTTTATTTCATTGCCACGGTCAAATGACTTGGTAGAAAAATCTGGAATTTTGAAACAATCATCTTGAAAGACTCACGAACATCCTCCAATTGGAATCACTCCAAAATTCATCTGTTTGGTTACTTTTTGCTCCAGAGGAAGTCCAATGTCCTACATTGAAAATATATACAAAGTATCAAAATTCTACCAAAATAACTAATAAACTATAACTAAGATTATGGTAAAATATATAGCATAATATCGACTCATCAACTAACATTCTATTGTCGAAGGTCTATGACGTGGCCATCAAATCCCCATTTGAATTGGCTGCGAAGCTCTTGGAGCGATTGGGAGTGAATATGTGGATGAAAAGAGAGGACTTGCAGCCCGTACGTGTGTTGCTCAATTGTTGATTTGAGTAGAATTTGAATTGGAAAATTTGGAGATTTTTATTTTTTATTTTTTTTTAGGAGGAAATGATAGCTGATTTTATTCATAAGTTTAAGAAAGCATACAATCTTGGAGGAGGGAATCCTGGAGAAGATCCGGAGGTTCCTCCAACCAAAGACTAGAAAAACTATAAAACAAAGCCACCTTGGCCATTCTATGTGCTGCATAATTAGTGGTTCGACCAACATGGTAAACTCTAACGGATTCAAAACCCCGTAAACTCGACTTAATGTCCTCAATTAATAATCCATCAATAGAGGTTTCACAGTTAAGGCTGCCAATAGCTTGAAGTTGTGGTGTTCGAATTTGTAGGTTTTCTCGTTCAAGCTTCGTCGAGCTTACAACATGATGGCAAGGCTTCCGAGGGAGGAATTGGATCGTGGGGTTATTTGCTCTTCAGCTGGAAACCATGCCCATGGTGTTGCCTTGGCTGCTAAGAATTTGAATTGCAGTGCCGTGATTACAATGCCAGTCACCACACCAGAGATTAAGGTACCTTTTTTTCCTTTGGAGTTGGTTTTTTGAAATTGAAATTTGTGTGGTTGGCTTATTTAATGTTTTGATTGCGTACTGCTTTTGTATAGTGGAAGTCGGTTGAGAGGTCGGGCGCCATGGTTGTTCTTATAGGGGATTCATATACGATGAGGCTCAAGCTTATGCTAAGAAGCGGGCGAAAGAAGAGGGAAGGAACTTTGTACCTCCTTTTGATCACCCGAATGTTATTATGGGGCAAGGCATAGTTGGGATGGAAATTATACGCTAAACAATGGGTTCATTGCATACAATTTTTGTGCTTGTTGGGGGTCGTGGCCTTATAGCTGGTATTTCTGCTTATGTAAAGAGGGTTGCTCCAAAGGTATATATGGTTTTGCTGTTTTCAACTTTCTTATGATCTTTGAGGCTTTCTTCTCGGAAAAAGTTGATCTTTTCTTTCCTTGTTGTTTTGAAATAAGTCTTTAGTTTCACATCGTGTCATTTCGAAAGATTGTTGATTGTGTCATCTCTTACGCAGGTAAAGATTATTGGTGTGGAGCCCTTTGATGCAAATGCAATGGCATTGTCACTACATCATGGTCGTGAAAGAGGTCAGTGAAGATACCTTCCGCTTATGCAAGGACATGGTTGATGGTGTAGTTCTTGTTAGCCGTGATGCTAACTGTGGCTCAATAAAGGTGAAACGTTTTTCAAGTCTTGAAATTTTTGAGATCTTAAAAGTTACAATCTTAGTGTTTTTTTTGTAGGACATGTTCAAGGAAAGAATGGGCATTTAGAACCAGCGGGTGCACTTTCTCTTGCCGATGCTGAAGCTTATTGCAAGTATTATGGTCTTGTGGAAAAATGAGTTTTGATATACTTCCAATAATGATTTGTGTTTACAGCAAGAGCACAATATAAAGCAGCAAACAAAACACAAGGGAGAAGGGACACGCCACATTCTCCTTGATTTAAGGACTAAACAAATGGATTTTGATTGATTACAAGGCATTCCTTGATTTAAGGAGATTTACATCAAACAGTCACCTAAAAACCCTAGTTTCTAGGAGCACCAGCATGTTGCTGCAGGAAGTATGATGCTCGCAGGAAGACTGCAGGAAGGAGCAGCGATAAGACTTGCTGCTACTGAAAACTAGGGTGGCTGCAGGTTTCCCTTGCTGTGGCTTTTCGTTCAAGACTCCCCCTCAAGCTGGATCCATAAGATTAATGGAGCCAAGCTTGCCAAGAATGTGCTGAAAAATGTGTAGCTGGCAATGCCTTGGTAAACAAATCAGCCAATTGATCATGGCTACGAGTAAAGAGAGTTTGAATAACTTTGGACTGAACTTGAGCTCGCACATAATGGCAATCCACCTCAATATGCTTGGTACGTTCATGGAAAACTGGATTGGATGCAATGTGCATCGCGGCTTGGTTGTCGCACATGAGGGGCATCGGTGCATTGCTAGGGAACCTCAAATAAAAAAGAAGACTCTTGAGCCATATAAGTTCACACACAGTGGAAGCCATTGCCCAATATTCCGCCTCAGCACTAGAGTGAGCAATGACATTCTATTTTTTGCTTTTCCAAGTGACCAAATTACCACCCATGAAAGTACAATAACATGTGGTTGACTTTCCATCGACAGCATTACCCGCCTAATCTGCGTCTGTATAGCCTTGTATTTGGGTTGAACCATTATTTCTCATGAGAATACCACGCCCAATGGACCCTTTGAGATATCGTAGTATCCTCTTAACAACATGAAGATGTGTAACAATGGGAACATGCATAAACTGGCTAACAAGACTCATGGCATAAGTAATATCGGGTCGTGTAATAGTAAGATAAATGAGTTTACCAACTAATCGTTGATAGTAACTTACGTGAGTGAGAAGTTCCCTAGTCGTGTCTAACTTGAGCTTGCAATCCAAGGGAGTAGTGACTGGTTTACAATAAAGCATACTAACCTCTTGAAGAAGATCCAACACGTACTTTCTTTGGTTAAAAAACAGTCCATTATGGGAAGTTGCCATCTCAATGCCAAGAAAGTAGTTTAGCTTACCAAGATCTTTGATAGCAAACTTCTGATGAAGAGACTGTTTGAGGGACACAATCTCGTCCATATTGTCGCCAGTTATGATAAGATCATCGACGTAAATTAACACCACCAATTTACCCAATGAACCTATGCGAATAAACAAGGATGAATCTACATTACTCCTGAAAAATCCTACCTCTTCCAAAACCGAGCTTAACTTAGCGTACCATGCTCGAGGAGACTGTTTTATCCCATAAATGGCTTTGTGGAGTTTACAAACAAGGCCATTTTGGGAGGCTTGAGGATGTCCAAGAGGTAGTTGCATATATACTTCTTCTTCAAGTTCCCCATGCAAGAATGCGTTTTTCACGTCCACTTGGAATAAGAACCAACCTTGGTTGACTACCATAGAAAGAAGAACCCGAACTCTATTTATCTTGGCCACAGGGGCAAAAGTCTCCTTGTAGTCTACCCCATACATTTGAGTAAAGCCCCAAGCCACCAATCATGCTTTATAATGCTCAATAGAGCCATCAGAATGGAATTTGAGCTTGTAGACCCACCTACTGCCCACAGCTTTCTTGCCACAAGGGAGGTGGACAATACTCCAAGTGTGGTTGTCATTAAGGGCTCGCAATTCCTCGTCTATAGCTTGTCTCCATTTGTTATGAAGATTGGCTTTCTGAAACGTATTGGGTTCATGGTGGTTTGAGATAACACTACGAAAAGCTGCATGGGAAGGTGAATAGCGATGATATGCAAGAGTGACTGAATGCCGTGCTGCATAGGTAACATAATCTAGCAGTTTGGGTAGAGGTTGGCATGCTCTTGGAGGATTTCTTCTAACTGGAAGTGGGTCAACCTCTTGACGGCAGGAAGATGTTATGGCCTCGTCATGGGACTGTGGCACATGGTAGGGACTTGAAGAATCAGGAGAATGAGAGGCATCGGAAGCAGGAGCATGAGCGACATCAACTTGAAGATAGTCTAAGTTAATATCCCCACTAGGATTAGGCAGCGGATTCAAATCCTCCCAAGTCTCCCCCTTACTTGAATATGCGGTTCCTTTGTGAAAATAAGGAATGGACTCCTCAAATTTTACATCTCGAGACACCACAATCTTGTTAGTAACATGATTAAAGCATTTATACCCTTTCTGAGTTGAAGAGTAGCCCAAAAATACACACTTAATAGATCGGGGATCCAACTTATAACGATGAGATGCTTGAACATGCACAAAACATGTACATCCAAACACTTTTAAATGTGACAAATCTATGGGCCGATTTTTAAGAACTTCATAGGATGATTTGAACCCCAAAATTCGACTTGGAAGCCTGTTTATCAAATATGTGGCAATGAGCACGCCTTGTGACCAAAACTTCTTAGGAATGTTCCTGTGAAGCATCAGAGAACATGTCTTCTCTAGGAGGTCTCTATTTTTCCTCTTGGCCACCCCATTTTGTTGGGGTGTTCCAACACAAATTGTTTGATGAAATATGCCATGCATGCTCAAATATTGTGTCATGTTGTTAGACATGTATTCGGTGCCATTATCCGATCTTAATGTTTGAAGGTTGGACTCAAAGTGAGTAGTAACAAGGTTGTGAAAGTCTTTGAACATAGTAAACACTTCACTTTTGAATTTCAAGAGATATAACCAAGTGATTCTTGTGAAATCATCAACAAATGTCACAAAATATTTGTAGCCATCAAATGATTCATTAATTGGACCCCAAATGTCCGAGTGTACAATTTCAAAAGGCTTACTAGCTCTAGACAAGGAAGAATTAAAAATAAAACCGTGAGGGAATGGTAAGCGCAAAGCGGACAATATCGTGCTACGGTGGTGGAACGGGTCCGGGATGTGGTGGACCCGGGGTTGGGATGTGACATGATCCCTTAATAATTCTACTTTCACTATGACTCGGTCTAATCGTGCTTTTTTTGGGGTTGGTCGGCGGCACAAAGAGAGAAGAGAAAAATGTGTAATTGTGAGGTGTGTATTAATTCCACCTCATATGCCTTTATTTATAGCAGTAGGGAAGGTAAATTCCTTACCACAATACAACTCTAATAGGATAATATATAGTCTAATAGATATGATAGAATCTACTAAGGATATCTCAGATATAATAAATAGTACTGCAACAGTTTAGTCATTTATTATAATAAATGTTATTGTTGGACGGTGCAATCTGTTTGTATACTGCCTCTTTCTTTTTCTAAATACACGATTCCTTTCAATTTAATCAACGCTTGCCTCTTTTTGTTTGTGTACTGCCTCTTTCAGTTTAATACAATGAACTATTTTGTTCAGTTATTTGTCATGAATTATTAAGAATTTTTATCATGAATTTTTTCTATATGTAAAATTTTTGTTGGGTTTCAATGCAATTAATATGACTTTTTATTATGAATTATTTATGTACGTAAGATTTAAAATATAAAACAGAAATTAAGAAAAGAAAATAATGTAATAAAATAATAGTTTAATTGACAGATCAAGTGGAGAGCGAAACATTAAAATATGTCCAAATGCCACATAGGCTATCAAATTTAAATTTTATATTCAAAATTTGACATCTCCTTTAGAAATGGTCTAATAATTTTAATTAAACCATGACTCCACCAAGCCACATCTAAGTCTGATCCCTTAATAATTCTACTTTCACTATGACTCGGTCTAATCGTGCTTTTTTTGGGGGTTGGTCGGCGGCACAAAAAGAAAAGAGAAAGATGTGTAATTGTGAGGTGCGTATTAATTCCACCTTGTTATGCCTTTATTTATAGTAGTAGGGAAGGTAAATTCCTTACCCCAATACAACTCTAATAGGATAATATATAGTCTGATAGATATGATAGAATCAACTAAGGATATCTCAGATATATTAAATAGTATTGCAACAGTTTAGTCATTTATTATATTAAATGTTATTGTCGGACGGTGCAATCTGTTTGTATACTGCCTCTTTCTTTTTTTTAAATACACGATTCCTTTCAATTTAATCAACGCATGCCTCTTTTTGTTTGTATACTGCCTCTTTTTGTTTAATCAACGATATTCCTTTCAACTAACATAAAGTGCTTTTAAAACTTCATACAGTGAACTATTTTGTTCAGTTATTTGTCATGAATTATTAAGAATTTTTATCATGAATTTTTTCTATATGTAAAATTTGTGTTGGGTTTCAATGCAATTAATATGACTTTTTATCATGAATTATTTATGTACGTAAGATTTAAAATATAAAACAGAAATTAAGAAAAGAAAATAATGTAACAAAATAATAGTTTAATTGACATATCGGGTGGAGAGCGAAACATTAAAATATGTCCAAGTGCCACATAGGCTATCAAATTTAAATTTTATGTTCAAAATTTGGTATCTCTTTTTGAGATGGTCTAATAATTTTAATTAAACCATGACTCCACCAGGCCACATCTAAGTCTGATCCCTTAATAATTCTACTTTCACTATAACTCGGTCTAATCATGTTTTTTTTGGATTGAGAACTTGGGGTCATCTTTTCTCGGCCTAGGCCCAGTATAAGTCCAAATTGAAGTAAATTAGGATTTGTGGTAACGATTTAGGAAATAGTTTTCGTTTTACATATATAAAAATAATAATAATAAAAATAAAAAACAAAAAAAAAGGGTTTGTTAAATAGGTTCTGTAAAACATAAAATTTAGTTTTGTTAAGTATTTTTTGAAAAGGTCAAGTATGTCACCACCATATTACCATGGTGTTTACAACTGGCACCTCAACCACTCGGCCTCCACCATCTTTGCCACTGCCACGTTCTATTGGGAAATTAGTTACTTATTTTAGGCCAAATCAGATTAATGGTCTCTGGCAAGGTATAAAATATCGATGATATCGGAAATATCGGTAGTCTAAAAATATGGAAATATCGATGGAAATATCGGGATATTATCGATATCAATAAAAATTGAATAAAAAGCACGGAAATTGTAAGAAAAACTAGGAAATTTTTATTGAAACTTTTGAGAATGTTTATTTAGTCAATTATCTATTAGTTTATCAAAAAAAATTAGAAGAAAATGCATTACATGATGGATTTAACTGATTTAAGTTGATTATACAGCGAGCTGGCAAACACTGTGAGTGTAGAAAATATGTAGTAATTAATGAAAAATAGATTAAACACACCATAATCATTTATATATAATGATTTACTACAATATTTTACACTTTATACATTGCAGGGTAAAATACATGAGTGATTTAGAATCTTGATGAAACCACCATTACTTTTTGTCTTGTCAAAAGTTGTAAAAGTTGTAAAAGTTGTCAAGAGTCAGAGACAAGGTTATGAATTATTTGAATGCTTTTTTTTTTCTCACACGCCACCACACACATACACAGAGTCAGAGACTCTCACACGCCACCACACACGCACACATAGACATTTATAAAATATATGTTTAATTTAAATAGGTTTAAGAATTATGTGGACCATCGGATTGGTTGAGATTTAATCTCAACCGTCCAATCCAACTTAAGATTTTCAGTCCTCTCCTCTCTGTCTCTCATTCTGAATTTCTGATTCACAGACACGCACACACATTCTCGAACTCTCTCAAGTCTGAACCCAATCTCATCTCTCTCAGTCTCGACTCCACAGTCGTCGAGACGCCATCGTCGTCATCCAAGAGTCACCGCAGAAAAAAGGGGCGCTGTTGTCGTCAGAAGTAAGGAGGCGCCGTCGTCGAGACTCTTGCCTCTCATTCTGTAGAAGTATGAAGGAGGCACCGTCGTCGTCATCCAAGAGTTGTCGACATTGTTGTTATCCAAGAGTCGCCGCAGAAGATTTGACAACGATTCTGCATCGTATACTGAGTCCAATGGTTTCGATAGTCGCAACTCCTCTCCGGCAGAGCTCCAGGGAGCGGAAGGAACGAAGCAGTTGTAGAAAAAGCAGCCGCCGGAATGAATGATGAGATTTTTTGGGTTGATTTCAAAATATAAGGTTTTATTTCGATTTTTTTTCTGGGTAGATTTCTAGGGTTTGTCAAGATTGGGGTTGAATCTGTTTTGATTGTTTCTTGATCTGCAATTGGAACAAGATTGGGGTTGATTTCTAAAATATCGCGATATTATCGGTAATATCGCGATATTATCGATAATATCGATAATATCATGATATTTTGACGAAATTTCAGTGGATAAGTGTTAAAATATCCCTCTCTCACAAAACTGATATTATCGGCGAAATATCGCCGATAATATCAGCATTCCAGACCTTGGTCTCTGGTGATAAGGTATTTGAAAGACAACCCCTATGATAAAAAATTTAGGATTTAAACTTTCATGGTGAAGAATGTTAGCAAATTTAACCCAAAAGTAACATTTCCATCCAATGTCCATTAAATCAAGGGATAAATATGTAATTTTGTTCTCTTTAATTTGTACCTCCACCAAAATTTTCAAATGAATTACGAATCTCTCTGGCAATTCTGTGGAGAAAAGTGAAATTTGTGTTGTATTCAACATCAAACCGTTACAAGGATTTTATACACTGGAGGGATTGATTCCCGATCCTAGAATTGAGCCTATACAAGTAATAACATTCCTACAATTAAGGGATTACACAAAGGTTAAGGGATCATATATCAGTCGACATATCTCAATCCCTGATTATATGTTAATCATCATTTCTTTCCTTAACACTCCCCCTCAAGTTGGAATGTATATTTATAATTCCCAACTTGCTAAGTAGAGTTGAAAACTGTGAGATATCAAGTGGCTTAGTAAATATGTCAACAGGTTGTCATTGAGTCGACACATGAGCCGTTTTGACTGTTCCATTTTGGATTTTCTCCCGAATGAGATGGCAATCAATGTGTTTGGTTCGTTCATTGAAAATAGGATTTGATGCAATATGGAGTGCGGCCTGGCTATCACAGTATAACATTGCAGGTTGTGGGTGTGAGATACCTAAGTCTCATAGGATTCTATTAGCCAAGTGATTTCACAACAAGTTGTAGCCATGGATCTATATTCGGCTTTTGCGCTTGATCGGGATACAGTAGCTTGCTTCTTGGTTTTCTAAAAGACTAATGAGTGCCCAAGGAATATGCAATACCCAGTGATAGAACATCGAGTGTCTGGGCACCTAGCCCAATCTGCGTCACAAAAAGCTTTCAATTGAATGGAGCTATTTGCAAGGAGAAATAAGCCTTGTCCTGGAGCTTGTTTAAGATAGCGTAGAACATGGTACGCTCCTTCCATGTGCGGCGTCCGATGCTTGTCCATGAACCGACTTAATGTATGAACTGGATATACTAAGTCAGGTCGTGTAATGGTTAAATAAATCAATCGACCCACAAGTCGTCGGTATGTGGAGGGATTTGGAATGCATTCTCCTTGGTCTTTGCTGAGAGATAAGTTTTTTTCCATAAGACATGATGTAGGTTTAGCTCCAAGATATCCAACATCTTCAAGAATCTCTGGTGCGTATTTTCTTTATGAAATGGCAATGCCTTTGCTTGACCTTGCTACCTTGATCCCCAAGAAGTATTTTAATTGTCACATGTCTTTTAACTTGAATTGATGCTTGAGCAAAGATTTTGTGACCTCAATTGCTTCCAAATTATTCCCTGATATAATAATGCCATCCACGTAAACTAATATGATGATGATCAAATTACCTTGGGTGCGGACAAATAACGAATAGTCGGCCTTGGACTGTTGGAAACCCAAGTTTTTTAGTGCAACCGAAAGCTTTATGAACCATTGCCTTGACGATTGCTTAAGGCCATACAATGACTTGTGTAGTTTGCAAACACGGGTCTCCCCCTTCCGTCCAAACCCTGGTGGAAGAGTCATATAAACGCCCTAATCAAGGTCTCCATGTAATAAGGCATTATTGATGTCAAGTTGGTGGCGATGCCAACGTTGTGCAGCAGCCACGACAAGCAAAAGATGAACTGTAACAAGTTTGGCGACCGGAGCAAAGGTTTCTTTGTAATCCAAGCCTTCAACTTGATTGTACCCCTTGGCCACTAGACGTGCCTTATAACGTTCCAATGTGCCTTCCGATTTAAATTTGACCATTTAGACCCATTTTCAACCGACATGTTTCTTGCCAGGATGTAACTGTTGAAGTGTCTTGGTGCGGTTGGCTTTAAGGGCATTGATTTCTTGATGCATGGTAGTCCGCCAGTGAGGTTGCTACATAGCCTGCGAAAAAGATTGAGGTTCTACATCCATGGACATGGTCATGGTGAACGCACGATGGTGAGATGATAACTTGTTATAAAATACTACATTAGCCAAAGGATAGAGACTACCTGATGTGAAGACCGGAGCTAAGGGTGATGATTGGGAGGGACAAGAAGGAAGAGGAGCCTCGATGTGATAATCCTTGAAGCGAGGAGGTGGCTAGGCACGAGTTTGGTGGGACAATTGTTAGGGCAGCATGGTCATAACTGGAGTGTGTTGCAGGTAGTAGTGGTGGTGACGTCGGTGGTGAAGGTTCAGTGGCAGTTAGTGTTGCGAAGTTGAGCTCATTTGGTGGAGTTCTAGTCGTGGCAGGTGGTGGTTCTAAACTTGGTGCAGTCAGAATGGTGTTTGGTAGGACACTGGGTGTGTCTGATGAAGAGTGAGTGTAGGGAAATATATGTTCACCAAAGGTGACGTCTGGAGAAACAAATATTTTTCCAGTTTAGAGATCATAAAGACGATACCCTTTTTGCCCATAAGGGTATCCAAGGAACATGCACTGGGAGGCACGAGCATCAAATTTGGTGGATTGTTTATCATGTGTGGAAACAAAACATAGACAACCGAAAACCTGTAAGTGATTGAGTTCAATAACCATGATTTGACGAGGTTATTGCTGTGGGTCCAGTGTTGTAACTTAGTTTTGGAGGATTCTGAAGGTTTTGGGATTGGGCCATCAACGAACTCTTCTATGCTTTTGGCGCTGAGAGCCATGATCATGGAACGACTCCATGTTCCATAGTTTTCTTCATTCAGTTGCTGAAAGACGAGAACTGAATCGGGCTGATCTAAATGGTGTATGTATAGAGGGTCACTGGGATCATCATATTTGGTTGCCTCAAGCTTGGTTGAGGACTTTCTTGGTTATTCTGCCATAGGTGATAGCTTGTTTTGGGATTGGCTGGTGTTTCTGGTTTGAGGAGCTGAAGTCTGATGGTTAACAGAATCTTTTCTGCTCTGATACCATGTAGAAAAAAGTGAAATTTGTATTGTATTCAACATCAAACTGTTACAAGGATTTTATACACTGGAGGGATTAATTCCTGATCCTGGAATTGAGCCTATACAAGTAATTACATTCCTACAATTAAGGGATTACACAAAGGTTAAGGGATCATATATCAGTCAGCATATCTCAATCATCATTTCTTTCCTTAACAAATTCCAATCCGACGATAAATTTTGCAAATAATCTTAATTCTAAATTTATTAATTCATAATTTTTTAGAAATTTCAATTGATTGTTTAGAAATTGAAACCCGATGCAGAGAATTGGTCCCTTTGGATGGCGGCGGTGGAGAAACAGCCCTCCGTCGCCATCTCCGCCTTCTTGAGACCTACAAGCTTCATTAATGGAATTGTGAGAGATGCAAAAGCATACCCAATCCCAAATTTCCAAACCCAAGTCAGAGTGTTTAGAGCCCAAAAGCATAGTAAGTCAAAAAACCAAAAAGCAAAAGGATTTTCCAGAAAAGCACATTTCCCTTCTCTCTCTCTAAAAACCAACCAGAAAAGCGTTGCTTAAATTGGTTTGAGCAAAGTAGAAACATGGACAAAAAGGCTCCATCTATAATCTTTTGCCAACGACGTTATCGAAATCCCCTGATTCTATCCTTCTTTGCTACTCTATCACTACTATCGATACCTACATCACAAGCACAAGAACCATCCTCGCCACAATTTCCATCGCTGAATCAATCGTCAGTATCACCAGCCCTTAAAACCCATCGCATTCCACCGTTGCTGTCGACGTCACCATTGTTGACAGCAATGGCGACTCTGTCCATGGCACGAGCTTCCATAATGGTCGAGTGTTTTCGAACAACAAATTGTTCTACCCTTACTTCTCAGAAAATTAAGTGTTTCCTGAAAACGATTTCGCACGTGGAGATGAACTGGAAGTTTTAGGGTTCCTTGACTACCGTCGATCCAAGAACTCTTCGAATCTGTCTTCCTTTGTAGCAGTATGCTTGTGCTCCTACTTTCGCACTAACAGTTCATTTTGCAGTAACATCGTGCTTATGATGTGATTGAATTCCGCTTGAAGAGTCACTCTCAAACTAGCAGCAATATTAGTAGAGTTGTGCCACTATTGGGTAGCTCTACTGGTGCAATTACAAATTTTTCTAATAAGGAAGATGTTATTCAGGAAGCCCGACAAGTCCCTCCACCTAAAGAACCCGATAAGGCACTCTTTTGTCAGGTACCAATCTCACATTTTCCACAGAAAAATGTACAATTGAATTCGGAATTTTCTAAGTCTGCTATAACCTTGGAATGTAATGTGTCCATTTTTTAAAAGTAGAAGGACAATACTTGTCCAGGATGTGTTTGATGAAATGTCCAAAAAAAAGGATTAAGCTTAGAATGCCTGATGTTCTAAACAACAACTTGAAAGAAACATATGAGTGGGTGTGCCGTTAGAGGGCAATGAGAATGTTAAGTTTTCCATTTGATGAAGGGGGGTTTGCCAATAGAATGTTTGTTGAAATACAGAAAAAAGGGATTCAGTGGGACAATGACTTTAATGGGTGGGTCAATATGTCTCCCGCGAGCACGTTTGTGATGGCTTTGAATGCAGATAAAGTGTTTGATGAAATAGCTAAAAGATGGAGTAAGGTCACTAAGGGAACCTTATTCGATTTTGTGGCCTATCTTATACATCATATGGATGCATTCACTTAGTTTTGCATGATTATGGCTAAATTTCCATTATGGTTGGATTCGGGAGATGCATTAGCTAAAACTCTAATGATGATGCTCTGTTTCAAGTGCCAAGTGCACCCCATCAATCCTGCAGTGCATTATACTTGTCTACCACAAGAGAGGCTTGCCATAGGGTTACTAGAACCATTATTGGGCTTTTGCAAAAATCAACCAACTTGGAATGGCTTACAAATGAAAGGTTTAGACAAGAAGCAGAAGTGCTTGCAGTTCTCACTTATGGACTAATAACTCATATATTTCATACATTTATATCATCGATTCTTAGTCTTTTTAGATATTTTTCGAGTTAAACTGGTTACGTTTCACCTTATTTTATGTTGGTGTGCAGCTAGTAGTATTATAGAGCCCAGTTAAGGGAAAATGAGGCAAAATGGTGCTAAAAGTAGAGAATTGAATAAGGATACTGATCAAGGTTCTAAAAGACGCTAGGCGCTAGTCGGGCGCCTAGGCTGACTAGGCCTGACTAGGCGGATTTAAGTAAATCTATTATATTTCATGTAAATAAGTGTTTGTTTATACTTAAAATATATATAATTTCATCATAAACTACAAAACATAATGACATATATATTATGAAGTATTGGAACATAATGAAAACATGGGGAATAATCTTATAATGTGTGTTCATTTAAGTATTCAACAAGTCTTTACAATTTATTGAAAAAAATAAAATTCAAAATGAAAGTCATCTATTTTCTGTTTAAGTGAGTTGGAACCTAAGCGGGTGCCTAGGAGGGTCTGGACGAGCTAGGCACTAGGCGGTCTAGGCGGGCGCATCAAGAGGTTTAAGCACCCTTTCTTAATTTTCAAACGCCTATGCATTAATCGGGATGGTGACCAGCCGCCTAGCGCCTAGGTGGGGCCTAAGCTGTGCTAGGCGGGGATTTTTAGAACAGTCATACTGATGTAGAAAGAGAATTAAAAGTGGGAACTGAAGATGGTGATGCATATGGCTCTTTGAAGACCAATAATACCAAAAACGAGGTGGGAAATAAATGCCCAATTACTTAGATGTATTGGCAATCTGTAACAACCTCTTTAGCATCATAAAACCTAGCCTTTCAACCACTTTTAACCACACCTTTCATTCTGAGTGAATTTCACAACTCCAGCCCCTATTTTTCTCTTTTTTCATCTACACTCAAACACTAGCTATTTCATACACTCTCCATCACTAAAGACTCATCCCAACGGGCTATTCTTGGAGAAGTTCAACATCAGAATTGTTTCAAGGGTTTCTTCTCTCTTTGATTTATTTTCACTCATGTTGTGTATTCAAATTTCATCTTTGTGAACATGATGTGTAACTAAATTCATAGCTAGGGATTTTGATGTAGCCTTGCACAATTGATCCATGTTTTTAAGTTAAAGTATTCAATACATCAATCTATCTCTTGTTTCATTCACTAAATCTTTTGTTAAATTTGTTTGTTAAGTTTAATGATTGATCACCATTAGGGTTACCCATAGATCATTTGATCAAGATTATAGTAAACATCATGCTTAATCTAGACATGTGAAAGAATGAAGAGAATGCTATGCAAACATCCTGCTATGTATTTTCTTTGCTTAACGTTTTCTTGCATTCTAAAAACTCTTAATTTGGAAACAAAGTTGAATATCCCAATTAGGTTGATTAGGAGAATTTGTTCAAAACCACACATCATATGGCTGATCATATATATGTAAAACAAACTTTGAAAATAGGTTGGTAGTTGAATACGTCTTAACTTTATAAACATGGAATTGGTTTTGTAATGGTGAATTCGAAATCCTTGGTCTCATCCTCATTGTTTCTCAATCAAACATATCATTTGATGCTACATTCTTCTTGCATTTTAAGTTATTTTTGTTTACAACACAAAAACTATTTTTAATTCGTTACTTTCATTCTTTAGTTAGGGTTCTTTCAAACTAGTAATTTATAGAGGTCCTATTAGTCCTTATGGTTTGATACCCTTACTTCTGCCATTATACTAACCATATATTTGTACTCACAAGGAACACAACAAAATTATGGCGTCGTTGTCGTGGACTGATTTCAGTCCCCTATAATTGTTTGTTCTTCAAACCCGATCTATTTCCATTTTCAGTTTAGATTCCTAAATTTTGTTTTTTTTTTCTTCTATATCTCAGGCAATGTATGTCTAATAAACTTGCTTAGACAGGCCAAAGACTTGAACGAATAAAAAGCAACACTTTTGAGAACTTTCTATCAACTAGTGCTCAAACTAACTGTGAAGAAGAGGACGATAAATCTTACAGATCAGTGAGTGTAGGTGCTTATTCTAAGCACTCTAATTCTAACCAAGAAGAAGGGATGGCAAACAATGACGATCACAATCGAGCTTTGGAGGATTATGCTCAACCGATTATACCAAATTCGCCTTTGTGCATCTTGTTGCCTATTGAAGTTAGAAACTATGACCTCAAATCTTCACATTTTCATATGCTTCCTTCTTTTTATGGTTTACCTAACGAAGACCTATTAACCCATATTAAATAATTTTATAATGTTATGAGTGGTTTACCTTTGCAGGGAGTGAGTGAAGCAAATTTGAGGATGTGAGTTTTTCACTATACATTGAAAAATAAAGCTAAGGGTTGGCTAATGACTTTAGCACCTGGTTCGCTCACTACTTAGGATGTCGTAGCTAAGAAATTTTTGGAGAAGTTTTTCTCTACTTAAAAGACAGCTAATAGGGCAAATCTTCAACTTTGCGCAACATCATGGAGAACATTTCAATGAATGTTGGGAGCATTTTAAAGGGCTTTTGCTGCAAAGTCCACATCATGGGTTACCTCTTTACTTACAAGTTCAAAATTTTTACAATGGATTAACCCAAACATGTCAATCTGCTGTTGAGAATGCAACAGGAGAAGCTTTGAAGGAAAAGAATGCTCAAGAGTCATATAACATCTATGAGATGTTGGGATCAAATACTTAACATAAAGATACAAGAGGTAGGCGAGTTGGAGTGCATGAAATGAGCTTTAATAATGATTTTGCATTGCAAGTGGCTGGTGGCTGGTTTGGAAAAGAAGCTTGATTCCGTGCTCAATATGGTGCCCAAGATAGTTGAGGTGTGTGCCATTTGTTGCATTCGAGGTCATCCTACTTATCAATGCTCAGGCAGTGAAGCTTATCCTGAAATTGTCCAAGAGCAAGTGAATCTCATGAACTTTTACAATCAGAGGCCAAGGAATGACCCATTCTCTAATAATTATAACCCTAGTTGGAGAGATCATCCCAATCTCTCATGGAAAAATAGCAATCAGTTTCAAAATTTCCAACAAAAGCATGCCACTACACTTGAGGATACGGTCAAAATGCTGGCTTAAAACACCGTTCAATTCTAGCAATATACCAAAAGTACTCTCCAACAACATTTGACTGCTCTAACCAAAATAGAGACACAATTAGGTCAGATTGCCAATGCTTTGAGTTAAAGAGAGCCCGAGAAGTTTTCGAGCAAACTAGTTATACTTCAAATGAACCAAGAGCAAGCTAAAGCAATCGCTACACTTAGAAATGGTAAGGTTATTAATGATGGAGTTGGCAATGAAGTTACTAATGAATCTGACCATGTGAATAAAAGTGTCACCCAAGAATGAGAAACCAAATGATGATCCAAGCAAGGTCACTCCTTCATTTGAAGCACCAAATATTCACAAGGCTTAAAAACCTTACACTCCTCCCATCCCATTTCCTGGAAGATTGCCAAAAGGCCACATGATAAGTCATTTAAAGAATTTTTTTAAAATTTTAAGTAAAGTGATTGTTAATTTACCTTTGCTTGATTCATTAGGAATATGCCAGCGTATGCGAAATTTTTCAAAGAGTTTAACAACTATAAGAGGAAGTATGGACCTAATGAAAAAGGGATGGTGTCTGAGAATATGAGTGTTGTGCTCCAAAGAAAGCTCCCACCAAAATACAAAGATCTGAACAGTATTTCTATCAATGTCACCATTGGACACAAACTAGTTAAAAAGGCTATGCTCGATTTGGGTGCTAGCATCAATCTAATGCCCTATTCACTGTACCTTCAACTAGGTTTGGGGGATTTGAAGGCAACAATCATTTCATTGCAACTTGCTAATTGATCAGTAAAATATCCAAGAGGTATAGTTGAAGATATCTTAGTTCAAGTTGACAAACTAATTTTGCTTGCTAATTTTGTAGTGTTGGATATGGAAGAGGCTCCTATACATGATCGTGAGTTACCAATTTTTCTTGGGATACCCTTTATGGCCACTACACAGACTATCATAGACATGCAAAATGGTTTTCTCACCATGACCGTGCTAAGAGAAACTGTGCAATTCAAAGTGTTTGAATCTCTTTCTCACCCTTCTAGTTCACTTGATTGTTGTTCAGTTGATGTGTATGATTCATTTGTTTTCTCTAAGTTTTTGTAGACACAATCCAATGATCTGTTACAATCTGTTTTGAGTCAATCTCAAATGACAAAGAATTTGCACTCATGGAAGTGGTGGCTACCTTGGAAGCATTACAGCCATATACCTCCACTATTTCACATCTTATAGAGCCATTAGAACCATTTGCCATACATCTAATCCCTTCCATTGTCAAGCCTCCAAAACTTGAATTTAAACCACTCTCACCACATCTAAAATATGCTTACCTCGCTGAATTTGAAACTCTCCCAATTATCATAGCATATGACCTCAACCCATTAGAAGAAGATAAGCTAATTAGGGTGTTAAAAAAGTTCAAATCAGCCATTGGTTGGTCTATTGGAAATATCAAGGGAATAAGCCCTACCATGTGCATGCATCAAATTTTATTGGAAGAGGAAGCGAAACCAACCTGTGAACCACAAAGAAGGCTCAATTCACACAAGAAAGAAGTAGTGAAAGCTAAAGTGTTGAAGTTGTTAGATGTGGGTATCATATACTTGATTTCTGATAGCAAATGGGTAAGCGATGTTCAAGTAGTGCCTAAGAAGTAGACCTGTAAACGGGTCGGTTTATTGGGTTTGGGTCAGGTTCAACTCGACCTGTTAATTTAACGGGTCACCCAAACCCAACCCGTTAAGTTAACGGGTCACCCGAACCTAACCCCTTAAGCTAACGGATCATCCGTTTCACCCGTTAATAATTTTTTTTTTTTTTTTTTTTTTTTTTACATTTCATCCAATCTGCAGAAAGACTCCACTGCCTTCTGGTGAGCTTGATGAAAGAAACCTGAAGAGAAACAGAAAGCTCTGCCTTCTGGTTTGAGAAAGAGAGAGATGATATGCTCCGGCACACTTTTGGCCGTTTCTTTCCCCGTAAATCGGTGCAGTCCGTACAAACTGCATAGCGCCGGCTGCTCCAAATTCAGCTACCTAAGAAGCCCTATATCAACAAGTAGCTCCAGTTGGCGATCTGTGGCAATGGCTTCGGAACCTGACTCCTCCTCTTTCACTCTGTCTGTCGATTCTGATCCCAATCTTGCCGCCGATACAAACCCCGCCGGATACTCCCCCCTATCTCTCTAGGAAATGAACAGAAAATGGAAATTTAAAGTTCCAATCATTGGATTGTTACTTTGCACTCTGAAATTTATGAGATTGCAGCAGACAGCTTACTGGTATTTGAAAGTTTGTAACTTTATGTGAAAAACCCATGTGAGAGTGGTGGAGTTCAATAAAATTTTTGAAGGAAGAAGATAAGGGAGATAAGCGGAGGGAAGGAGCACATCGATCTCTTAGATAGCAACGACGCGAGAGAGAGTCATGAGGGACCTGAGGGTTTTTTATTAGGCTATTGAAATTACACAAAAGTCCTCCATAACGAGTGTTAACGGGTGGTTAACGGGTTTTGCAGGTTCACCCAAAATGACGCGTTATTTAACGGGTGATTAATAGGTTGATCCGCTAACCACCTGATCCGTTTATCACTCACCCGAATACTAATTTTAACGGGTCGGGTCGGATCGGGTTAACGGGTCGGGTTGAAAATGCCAGGACTACTAAGAAGATTGGAATCACGATGGTAAAAAATGAGAACAAAGAGCTTGTGGAAACAAGATCTGCATCTAGTTGGTGTGTTTGCACCGATTACAGGAAGTTGAATTCGAACACTAGAAAAGATTATTTTCCTATGTTTTTTTATTGATTAAATGCTTTAGTAATTAGCTAGTTACTCACATTATTGTTTTCTTGATGGATATTCAGGTTATAATCATAACTCTGGAAGATCAAGAGAAGACTACATTCACTTGCCCATTTAACATTTTTGCATATAGGAGGATGCCTTTTGGCCTTTACAATGCCCAAACAAAATTCTAAAAATGTATGTTGGCAATCTTTTCACATATGATCGAGAGATTTATTGAGGCATTCATGGACAATTTTTCAGTTTTTGGTTCTTCATTCGATGATTGCCTTAACCATCTCTCTCTAGTGCTTCAAAGATGTCAGGAAACAAATTTGATTCTCAATTGGGAAAGGTGTCAATTTATGGTGAAACAAGGTGTTGTGTTGGGACATGTAATACACACCAAGGGTATTGAAGTTGACAAAGCAAAAATTGACATCATCTCAAATATGGATGCCCTTACTTTAGTGAAGGCAGTCAGAAGCTTTCTAGGACATACTAGTTTTTATAGTCGTTTCATTAAAGATTTTTCCAAGAACACTCGTCCATTGTGCAATCGTTTGGCTAAAGATGTTGTATTTAACTTTGATAAAGATTGTATGAATGCGTTTAATACCTTGAAACATGAACTAACCTTTGCTCCTATTATTATGGCACCAGTTTGTTTTTTACCTTTTGAATTAATGTGTCATGCCTCTGTTGTCTGCATCGCACCTGTTGTCTGCAATTTGACTTTTCTGCACTCGTTCGCACAGAAGAAAACTAGATTGAAGAAGACCCCAAGAGGAAATAAGGAAAACAAAAAATAAAAAATAAAAAAGAGAGAAAAAGTTTGAGTTTTTTAGGCCCACACGAGCAAAGGAAAAAATTGGTTGTTTGCGCATTTTTTATTTAAAGTCTGAGGCCCACATGAGATATAGGCCTGTTTGCGATTGTTTTGTGATAGTCACTCGAGTGATTGGATCTATGACCACTCGAGTGATAGTATTTGGTTTTTGTTCATTCTTTGTTACAATTAAGATATGGAAATCTCGTTTGTTTAGTGACGGGAGCACTCATCCGTTTTCCTTTCATACTCTCAACATCAGCATGTTTGATTTGGAATCAACTTACCAACCAGAATTTTCCAATCTAGTTTGCCAGTACAGTCAAGTTTAGTCCAATGCCATCCATCATCAGTCCAGTTCATCGGCGGTTCAGTTTGCCAGTTTAGTTTAGTCCGCCTATTGAAGACAGTCCGCATCTGCTTGTTTGCAAATCCATGTCATGTATCACGATGAGGTTGACGGGAGGTGTCGGGAAATTAGTTGTTTATTTTATTGTATGGGTTCTAGGCCCAACCCTTTAGAATTAGGTTTTCGTTTCCTTGCTTATTAGGAATTGTGGTTAAATTTAATATAAATAGAGAGCCTTATTATTCAACATTTTTGTTTGTTTAATATTATTCTTTTTATATTTTGTTGTTTGTCCGTTTGTCTGTTCATTCGATGTAGACTCGAATTTTCAACTCCTCTCCGCCATCCTCACCACCACTACTACTCTTTCCACTGCGGATTAATAAGCATCGTACATGCCTAGAATTTAAACAATCATTAAGAATGGTACGAAAAATGGAACAATTCAAAATTTCTAAAACATAACTTGAGAATATACGTAAATTGATTAAAAAAATTGAATTTTTTTAAGGGTTATTATACAAAATAGTCCCTAAGATTTGCATGATCAATAGAAATGGTCCCTGAGATTGAAAATCAATAGAAATGGTCTCTAAGATTGAAAATCAATAGAAATGGTCCCTGAGATTGTCCACCATCCATGATTTTGGTCATTCCGTTAAAAACTCTTTGGGCAATTTTCTAAGCTTTGTAACTCAATCGTTTCTTAACCAAATTCGACCCATAATATATCAAAATGAAGATAGGAAAGTGTAGAATAAGATTATACCTATTTAGAAGCCCAATGGTTGCCGGAGATGCCCAAAAAATAGCCTAAAAGGTAACTGGTCCGTGAGAAAACTGGAAAACTCGCCAGACTGTGGGTAAACTTTAAACATTCATAACTTCTTCAATACTCAACTAAATCGAGTGATTCAAAAAAGAAAATCATACTTCTTGATGAGACGAATAAAATGGTACCTTTTTCGAAGGCTAACTCGTCGTGGTTTGGTCGGACAACGGCTCAAAAGTGGCTAACCATTCTTTTCGTCTCGTCAAGAAGTATGATTTTTGTTTTTGAATCACTCGATTTCGTTGAGTATTGAAGAAGTTATGAACGTTTAAAGTTTACCCAGTTTCCGACGAGTTTTCCAGTTTTCCCGTGGATCAGTCACCTTTCAAGCTATTTTCCGGCCTTCTTCGGCAATCATTGGGCTTCCAAATAGGTATAATCTTGTTCTACACTTTCTTATCTTCATTTTGATATATTATGGGTTGAATTTGGTTAAGAATCGATTGAGTTACGAAGCTTTGAAAATTGCCCAAAGAGTTTTTAACGGAATGACCAAAATCATGGATGGTGGACAATCTCATGGACTATTTCTATTGATTTTCAATCTCACGGATCATTTTTATTGATGATGCAAATCTCATGGATTATTTTGTATAATAAGCTTTTTTTTAATTATATTGAACTTTTGAATTCGTTGTATGGATGAGTAATTGGTCAAAAGCATTTATATTTTCTTTTGGAAATACGCGCTGCTGACTGCTGGGTTTGATGATATAACTTATATTTACGCACAAGTGCAATGCACAACATCTCCAGGTCCTTTGCAGTTTCCGGACAAGATTGTGGGACGCACGCCAAAACACAGTATAAAACACATAGTATAAGATTGTGGGACCAAAACCTCTGCGAGACTGCGACTCCCTCTCCCTCTCAAATAAAACTGCATCCACTTTCAACCAACCGGCAATGGAGGCGCAATGCCTCTGCCCGACCCATTCCCCATTCCTCCGCTCCAAAAGCCTACACTCCCACTACCACCTCCCCAGTGGGCCCCACAACCTCAAAACCCGCCGTCCTATCAAGCCCTTCGTTTCCGCCTCGCTGTCCCGACAGACGGCCGAGATTTTCGCCTAACCCTCCACTTCCTCTGTGTCATTGGAAACCACAACGTCGCCGCCTCCGCCTCTCGACCGGGTATCCGCCAATTCGCTCCAGTACCTGCCCGGTTTCCTCGGAACCGTGCCCGACCGTTCGGTCACAGATGGAGACGGCAATGGGAACATTGTCGACTGCATGGAGTACTTAACTAACATTCTGTCTTCGAATGTGTATGTCGTGGCCATTGAATCCCCATTAGAATTGGCTACGAAGCTCTCGGAACGATTGGGAGTGAATGTGTGGATGAAAAGAGAGGACTTGCAGCCTGTACGTGTGTTGCTCAATTGTTCATTTGAGTAGAATTTGAATTGGAAAGTTTGGAGATTTTGTATTGAAGTCGTCATGTTCAAATTTGTAGGTTTTCTCGTTCAAGCTTCGTGGAGCTGACAACATGATGGCAAAGCTTCCGAGGGAGCAATTGGATCGTGGGGTTATTTGTTCTTCGGCCGGAAACCATGCCCAGGGAGTTGCCTTGGCTGCTAAAAAGTTGAAATGCAGTGTCGTGATTGCAATGCCGGTCACCACCCCGGAGATTAAGGTACTTTTTTTCCTTTGGAGCTATGTTTTTTAATTGAAATTTGTGTGGTTGGCTTATTAGATGTTTTGAATTGTGTATTGCTTGTGTACAGTGAAAGTCAGTTGAGGGATTGGGCGCCATGGTTGTACTTATAGAGGATTCATACGATAAGGCTCAGGTTGCGTTTGGGACAGCTTAATTTTTTTTAAAGCTGGGATGAAAAAAAGCTGCTGTCAGAATTGTGTTTGGTAACTTAGCAATAAAGCACTTATTTTTCTAGTTGCTGCCAGAAACAGCTGGAAAGGGGAAGCTGCTTTTTGCAGTTTTCAAAAAACAGTTTTTTATTGTGAAAACACGGGTGAACAGTACCATTTAATGAAAGTTTTCAAATGGCCATCCTACCCTTTCGGGTCTCACTTCTCTTCTGCTCTGGCATCTCACTTCACTCCCTCCCGTTCACTTCACTCCCTCCCGTCCACTCATTCACTCCCAACTCCCAACTCGTCGCCCCAAAACCCAATCTCCAACCTGAAACTCCCTTCGTCCCAGCGTTCTCCAGGTCGATCTCTCTCGTTATCTTTTCTGGGTTCTGTTGTTTTTTTTATGAATTTCTGGGTTCTTTTCTTTTTTATGGAAAATGTGTCAACTTTTCTGGGTTATTTTTTTGGGTTGATAGCTTTTTCTGGGTTTAAATATTTGTGGGTTTTGTTGCTTTGTTTGTTACTAGCAAGCAGTGAACATCTCTCGTGCCGTCGAGTCATTGGAAGATTCATGGCCACTGTGCTTGTCCATCCAATTCCATTTCCGCCAGTGCCTAGACTGAGACCCAAAAACATGGTGGCACCTGCTGCTGTTTGATCTCGACCGCACATCAAAGCACGAGATATGTTGGGTTATGGCGACACTCTTGCATAGTGAGATCAGTTGCAGAAGAAAGTTCCAGCTCCAGCTTGGACGTTGTGGATGATGAGGTTATTCCCAAAACGGCAATCTTACCCGAAGAATGGTCAGTGAAAAGGAACGATCCAATTGGAAAGCGAAGAGAGGAAGGTCCTGGAAATCTGAGACGACAATCGGACGAGGGGGTGGGAGAAAGGGTAGGAGAAATGACAATAGTGAAGAGGGGCGGAGATGGAGGAGGAGGAGGCGGTGAGGAAGGTTCTTGATTTTTTAGGGTTTTGGATTTGGGATTTCACGGCCACATAGTTTGTTAGAGAATCGGTGGTGGTGTCGCCGTTGTAGTCCATGTGTGTATGTCGGAGGAAGAAGAAAGTGAGAAAAATGAAAGGGAGATGAAGGTGTGAAACTGAGTGAAAATCCTCACATAAAAATAGTAATATTAAATAAAATATCATAATAATAATAATATAGTATTAAACCCTTTTGGTCATTTCACACAGTCACAGCTGTTTTACATAAAAGTTTACCAAACACTATCATATTGCTTTTTTTTCCAAAAGCACTTTTACAAAAAAGTTTACCAAACACTTTGCTGCTTTATTTTACAGCTGCTAATTCTCACAGCACAGCAGAAGCATTTTTTTTTCAAAGCACAGCAATACCAAACCAGCCCTTAAACTTACGCTAAGAAGCGGGCGAAGGAGGAGGGAAGGAGCTTCGTACCTCCTTTTGATCACCCGGATGTTATTATGGGGCAGGGCACACTTGGGATGGAAATTATGAGCCAAACAAAGGGTCCATTGCACGCAATTTTTGGGCCTGTTGGGGGTGGTGGCCTTATAGCTGGTATTGCTGCATATGTAAAGTGGGTTGCTCCAAAGGTTTGTCTTGGTTTTGCTGTTTTCAACTTTCTTAGCATCTGTTGAGGCTTTCTTCTCGGAAAAAGTAGATCTTTTCTTTCATCGTTGTTTTGAAGTAAGTGTTTAGTTTCATATCATGTAATTCTGAAAGATCGCTGATTGTGTCATTCCTTATGCAGGTAAAAATTATTGGTGTGGAGCCCTCTGATGCAAATGCGATGGCATTGTCACTACATCGTGGCCAGAGAATAATGTTGGACCAGATCGGTGGTTTTGCTGATGGTGTGGCTGTGAAAGAGGTCGGTGAAGAGACCTTCCGCTTAAGCAAGGACATGGTTGATGGTGTAGTTCTTGTTAGCCGTGATGCAATCTGCGGCTCAATAAAAGTGAAACTTCTTTCAAGTCTTGAAATTTGTGTGGGTTATTGTCTTTTGTTTATCATGCATTCTTCAGTAGTTGGCTTCTTACTGAAGGCTTCGGTCACATTTGCATGTTAATATATACTAATCCTACTTCTAACTTTGTAATTGTATATCCATTACCTGTCCTCTTTGCTGTAAAAATTCACATATTCGCGTGCGTATGGAGAAATTGCATTCAGATATATTCCCAAAAAAAAAATATAGCGGTGAACTTGGAATTCCGTAACCAAGCTTATCATACACTACTACAAAAGGGTGTTATAGTGTTGGTGGGTGGTGTCGCTTTAATCTAACATAGTGGGGGATTAGGCAGTTGCAACACTAACTGAACATGACGTCGGATTTACTGTCGCTTATAAGCGTCATAAAATGTTTATGTCGCTTTTAAACCGACGTAAACATACATTTTAATAATTTTTAAATACTAGTGTCGCTTTTAAGCGACATAAAGTATTTTTTAAATACTAGTGTCGCTTTTAAACCGACGTAAACATACATTTTAATAATTTTTAATTACTAGTGTCGTTTTTAAGCGACATAAAGTATTTTTTAAATACTAGTGTCGCTTTTAAGCAACATAAATTTTATATATATATATATTAAATTAAATTTTATATCCCTAAAAACTATAATAATTATATATATATATATATTAAATTAAATTTTAAAAAATTGGTGATCATTGGATTGGTTTAAATATACATACGATTCAATTTCTTAAGTGTTATACATACAAAATAAATAAATTTAAATCTACTTAATATATATATATATACACACACCATTGAACTTGATTGGATACGAATTCTATGAAACTAATTTCGACAGTTATAAACGAAAAATCACGATTTAACGGTTATTTTAACTTAGATTTTGATGATTTTTTACAGCTACACTCCTTGACCCTATATCAATACAATGAATGAATTCGATCTTCAATTTAAAATATTTACATGAGTGGATACCACAAAATCTTATGTTATACTTAATGAAAGTATAAATAAACTTTAAGTGTTAGTCAATCTATTGTTTTGATGGGATACGAATTCTCCGAAACTAATTTCAACGATCCCAACCGTCAAACTTGTTTGTATATGCTTCGAGATCACATCAGCAAAAAATCACAAAAAACAAACATTCAGAGATCAAGTAACGGGACAAAGCTTTTCGACGGTTATAAACGAAAAATCACGATTTAACGGTTATTTTAACTCCGATTTTGATGATTTTTTACAGCTACACTCCTTGACCCTATATGAATACAATGAATGAATTTGATCTTCAATTTAAAATATTTACACAAGTGGATACCACAAAATCTTATGTTATACTTAATAGAAGTATAAATAAACTCTAAGTGTTAGTCAATCTATTGTTTTGATGGGATACGAATTCTCCGAAACAAATTTCACCGATCCCAACCGTCAAACTTGTTTGTATATGCTTCGAGATCACATCAGCAAAAAATCACAAAAAACAAACATTCAGAGATCAAGTAATGGGACAAAGCTTTTCGACGGTTATAAACGAAAAATCACGATTTAACGGTTATTTTAACTCTGATTTTGATGATTTTTTATAGCTACACTCCTTGACCCTATATGAATACAATGAATGAATTCGATCTTCAATTTAAAATATTTAAACAAGGGGATACCACAAAATCTTATGTTATACTTAATGAAAGTATAAATAAACTCTAAGTAGTAGTCAATCTATTGTTTTGATGGGATACGAATTCTCCGAAACAAATTTCAACGATCCCAACCGTCAAACTTGTTTGTACATGCTTCAAGATCACATCAGCAAAAAATCACAAAAAATAAACATTCAGAGATCAAGTAACGGGACAAAGCTTTTCGACTGTTACAAAGGAAAAATCACGATTTAACGGTTATTTTAACTCCGATTTTGATGATTTTTTACAACTACACTCATTGACCCTATATGAATACAATGAATGAATTCGATCTTCAATTTAAAATATTTACACAAGTGGATACCACAAAATCTTATGTTATACTTAATGAAAGTATAAATAAACTCTAAGTGTTAGTCAATCTATTGTTTTGATGAGATACAAATTCTCCAAAACAAATTTCAACGATCCCAACCGTCAAACTTGTTTGCATATGCTTCGAGATCACATCAACAAAAAATCACAAAAAACAAACATTCAGAGATCAAGTAACGGGACAAAGCTTTTCGACGGTTATAAACGAAAAATCACGATTTAACGGTTATTTTAACTCCGATTTGAATGAACTCAATCTTCAATTTAAAATATTTGTAATAGATTAGTAGTGTATGAATTTTCTTTTATTAGGCTCTTATTTTCGAGTGTAGATGTAGTACTTAAATGACAAATGCGTTTTAACAATCACATTATTTATTTATTGTTTTGCATTTTAATTATAACATGTTTATAGTTATTCTGTCAATTTTTATTTTCATACTTATTACAGATGATCGAATTCTTGGATGATCGAATTCTTGATTGATAAGCTCATATTTATACATATTTTACATCAAATTCTCTCGTCTTTTCTTAGTTAGTTTCTTATATTTTTGTGCTATTTACTTTGTTTTTGTGTTTTATCGAATTTATCTAGCTAAGAAAATAAAAATAGCACAAGTGTGATTTTAAGTAATAAATTCGTCATTTCTACCTTGCTCACTTATTTTATTGTTGTAACTTAAGAAAACATTTTGGCAGAAAAATAAAAGCCACTTAAAGGAATAAGAAGAAGTGGATGTTGCACTTGCTGAGCAGCAAAAAGAAAAGAATAATAAGAGAGCAAGTGGAAAGCACAAGGCAAAATAAAATAAAAGGATGGCAGACACGGACTGGGGAGATATATATAAAAACTGAAAGAGGAAAGGAAGGCATTGGGGGTGGGAGTGCATGATGGGAATAAAGAAATAAATAGGGGGGAAGAGCACTGAGGTGCGGAAAGGGGGGAAATAAACAAAGCTGCCTTAGGGAAATGAAAAAGAAGAATAAATAAGAGGATGATAGGCTGCCTTTGCAGCTGGCAAAAAAAAAAGAAGACGTGGGATGTAATAATGTTGTTCCGCCAGCTAAAAGAAAAAGAGAGGAGCGGGTCACAATAGTGGAAGGAGGGACTGAAGGGGACGGAGAGAAGCTGGAAGGAGGGAGTCGGGCAGACAGCAAGGTTTGGCAGCGTGCGAGAGAAGTTGCGAGGAGCAAAGAAACAGAAGCTGCCCTTGGCAGCTTACGCAGCGAGGATAGCTGACGCGAAGAGACGCAGAAGCGGATTAGAGAGAGAGCTGCTTTGGCAGCCACTGAGGTGCAGGCAGGTCAGAGAGGCGCGCGGAAGGAAGGTCTCAGGGAGGAAAAGGAGGAGTGCATGCTGCCTTGCGTGGGAGCGAGAGAAGAGGACAGAGACGCAGGAAGGCAGTAGCGCGAAGAAGCAGAGTCCCTTGATCATCCCTATCCACCAAAATCCCCAACTCCTCATTTGGTTTTATTTTTCTTAAACTCATGTTTAATTTAATTTGCTTTTCAATTATATTAAACATGTGTAATTAATTTCTGTTTAGTTAGAGGGGAATTTGAAACCATGGATAAATGTTTATTATGATTTGATTTACTCCAGTTATGAATTTATGAATGTTGGATGTGGTTTACTTTTCTGTGTTGATTAAGAACTTGTTTATGTATGTGGGTTGAGGGTCGACACTTAATTTGCATGCTTAGACTTGATGCTAGGATATAAGGGAATTTCACCTAATCGTTATGAACTTATATTCATGAGTAGTAAAAATCGCTAGTCACGATTGTGTTTAGTAAACCCTAGGTTGGATTAACATGCGTATTCCATAGTTATGAATGCCTAGTCGATGCTTATGATTTTCATAGAACTTAATGATTCTTGCTTGTATCTCTATTATGCAATTCATGTAGGGAACTTGTAGGGAATGTTTTGGGTTGTCGTATGCAATCATCCAACCCAATAACTTGTGGAAAATCTGAAGGTTAATTTAAGCGGACCTAATTAACTTGGAGCGTTGTCATTTATTCGTTTGTTGAAATCATAACTGGGAATTAAATTATATGCATATGTTCATGTGTGGATAAGGACCCCTCTAACTAACGTCTCATCATTCTATAAAATATATTTTCTTTGAAGTTTGTTTTTAAGTTTCTGTTTTAAATTCAATTTCGTCAAAAATCAATCCCCCATTTATTTTAAAGTGTTAGATTTGTTAGAAATCAATTTAGTTTGTGTTTGCTTGAGTCTTGAATTATTTTGAGTCTTTTGATTTGTTTTAGTTTATTTGTTAGTTTTATTTTGAGTGATTCTAGTTAAGTGTTTTGATTTTAGTTTAGTGTTTTAAATTTTGTTTTTACGTTTTTAATTTAATTTTACTTTGGTTAGCATCCCTAGTTAATCCCCGGTTAGAACGATCCCTACTTACATCATTACTACAATTGTCACAAATAGGGTTTAATTTGTGCGTTAGTTAATTTTTGCACTATTGATAATGAATTTTTTTTAACTATAACATGTTTATAGTTATTATGCCATACCTAACTTGGATGATCCAATTCTTGATAATGAAAATTTCCATACAAGGGTTGGCGTGGAATAGACTCTTTTTCTTGAATAACTACCGTTGCCTACCGAGTTCGTTAATCATGCCAATGCCGACGACGAGCTAACAGATGATGATAGGGAATAAATATATTAATTATTTTATATATTAATTAGACGATGTTTCAATTCGTGTATGTAAATATCTTATCATAAAATTATATTTCTGTTTTGGGACGTTTTGATATAGGTGCCTTATTTTTGAATTTTATAGACTAAACATCTATGCCTTTTAGAGATTTGATTAAACTCTTCTTCTCATCATTTTGTTGCCACATATATTAGAATTAATCATTTTTTATACCAAAATTACATGACCTGCCACTACTCCATATTTCTTAATCTCACGCCAAAAAAGTGCACAACGTATTGAACCAAACTTCCTATAATCTAGCATTTTGATTACCTTCTCCTCCTTTGGAGATAATTGTAAACAAAAAAACCCTAGTTAAATACTATTTATTTTCACAATACTTCCTACAATTTAGCAATGATTATCTACGATTTAATATTTTATTCCCAAAAGGGTTGAAAATATTTTTAAATCTCACGAAATCAAATGTACCAATATATTTTTTATATCAATACATTAAGAGACAATAGGACTAACAACAATATAAACGTACCAGTAAATAAAGTGTATGAAATCAAACGTACCAAAATCAAAAGTAATGTACCAATATCAACAAGATGTACCAAATCAAACGTACCAAAACTGCAAATAAACGTACCAATCAATGTTTTTTACAAATTAAAACGTACCTAACGGCAGTATACACATAATATGTTGTACCTAATAATAGTTTGTCAACAACTATAAGTAAAAATAAAAAATAAAAAATAAAAAACAAAGAAAAATAGTTTGACAAAAAAAAGGGAAAAATTAGACCATGTTTCAATTAGTGTTTGATGATATTTTATCGTAAATTATATTTATGTTTTTATTAAATATTATTTATAAGTTAAATTTTATGTTAAAATATTATATGAGATAACATAACAACTTATTTTTTAACGAAGGGTTAAACATTTTTTTTTCCCTTGCTTACTGTCGCTTTTAGCCGACGGCATATGTCATCTGCGTCGGTTTAGTTTAAATATTGTGGGCGGGAATTTTCCCGGTTTTTTTGCACGGGAAATGGTGTGGAAAACTTATTTCAGTCATGTCAGAGTTTGCGTCGGTTTGAACCGACGCAATCCCTTACTAATCCGACGCAAAGATCTCTTATTCCGACGCAACCTTTGCATTTTCGAGGCCACTGATACGAAAGTCAATGTGTCAGTGTAACGTCGGTTTAAACCGACGCAATCTCACCCTATTCCGACGCAAAGCTCTCCTATTTCGACGCCACTGGCGTTTAGTCAAAAGCCTGTCAGGCTTTTAAGTAAACCTATGTCAGGCTAGGTGTAGCTGGTCCATGTCAGGAATGGTGTCGGTTTGAACCGACGCAATGTGAAAATATTTCGACGCAATGTATAAAAGTCTCAGTTTGTCAGTGGTAGTGTCGGTTTGGACCGACGTAATATCTTCATAATTAGACGCTGAACTTGTATCCATATTTGAGCCCCTTCTTTCCCATTTTTCCGTGCTTCTATTTCTCTCTTTCATTTCTCTCTCTCGTTTACTTCTCCCATTTCTCTTTCCCTCATTTCAGCCATATTCATTCCACTAAAATTTGCTATGGATAATTCTTGTCAAGAACAACGTTCTGAGGAACTTCATATGGAAGAGGAGTTCGAGGCTGGTTCGTTTTGGAATTATTATAATTTCAGTTTTGTTTTGTGTTTAAACTAGTATTATGTTTAAACTGAAAATCTACATTTGTTTGTGTGTTTTTAATTGCTTTTTTTATGTTATAATAAGGAACATCTCAACGGAGGCGGGGACCCTCAATTCCTAAATGGACGAAACAGCTTTGTTCGTTTGATTCGTCCGGAAAATGCATTAGTGATAATTCTAATGCATTTTCAAGACTTGTAGCAGCGGAGGTACGAGACAACTGAAATTTCCCGTTGGAGAGGGATTGGCGTAAGATTAAGGAAGAAGTCAAGGAAGTTTTGTGGAATAGAATAAAGGTATATATATAATTTTTTTTCCTTGAAAATAGAAGAAAAAAGCGATAAATTTAATAGTAATTGGTTGGCTTGATTATTTTTTTATGAATGCAGGGAAATATTTTTTTTGATGATGCTGATATTGTGAAAATGCCTATAATTCGTCATATGACGCTTAAGATTGCTGAGCATGCACATAAGGAATATAGAAATAAGTTAAAAAAAAGCATTATTCTAAAAGAGCAGAAGAGGAGCGCAGCCACCCTCCTCCTGAAGTGAATTCTGCAGAGTGGGCTGCATTGGTGGCACACTGGAATCAGGAAAAAACTAGGGTAATTGGTATATGATTTATTTCGTTTTAACTTTAAATCTGCCTAAAAAATTCCCCTTTTTTGTCAGGAGGTTGCTGAGAAAAATAAGATTAATCGGAAAAAGAAAACAATGAACCATACTACTGGGACAAAATCTTTTGCAAGAAAACGGCAAGAATTTGTAAAGATTGTTCACTCTAAAGATATGTTATTAATTTTAAATAATACATAGTTATAAATTTTATTTTTAGTATGAGGTGCTTAAAATTGCTTGTATGAAACTTTATTTTTCATAAAGCGGAACAAGCATGGGAAAGAGGCGGATCCATTAACCTTTTTCCGTGAATGTCATACACGAAAGGATAAAAGTTGGATTGATGAATCGTCGAAGCGTACAGCGGTAATTGATGTTTTCGTTGATTTTTTCGTGTTTGTCTATTGTTGTTATTAATTTTTAATATGTATAACTTATTTTTCTGTTTTACTATTGTTTGATTTTGTTTTTTTTAATTGTAATGCAAGGCAACAATGGAGGGCAATTTGCAAAATTTGATTGAGTCGGGCCAAGAGGATAATGAAGAACTTAGGACCCGTGTTTATGTTGATACAATGGGTCCTGAGACTCATAACAGAGTCAGAGCTTTTGTTTATTATGTGGAACGTTTGATGTATAATATTTGTATATTTTGGCACTATATGTCTTGTTAATTTTTTTTATTAATGTTTGTTTTGGTCAGAACTTGAAAAAATTTATTAAGGTGGTTACAATTTTTTTTAGTACCAATTAATTGAAAATGATGCAGATTTACATCTTTTTTTTTATATTAACAAGGCTAGTGTCGGTTCAGACCGTTACTAGTTTGAATATTTTATTTATGTAATGGTTTTCTTACGTCGGTTTAGGAATATTTTAATTATTTAATTTTATTACAATGTTGGTTAAAACCGACGGTATGGTTGATATATATTATAATTAAATTGCTGACTTTGAATAATTTTTTTATTTAATTGTTATCTAACGTTGGTTTAGTATATTTTATTTATTTAATTGTAAGACAATGTCGGTTAGATCCGACAGTAGGGTTGCTATATATTATAATTAAATTGCTAAATTTGAATATTTTATTTATTTAATGGTTATATAACGTCGGTTTAGGTATATTTTATTTCTATAATTTTATGGGAATGTCGGTTAGAACCGACGCAATGTTATGGATATATTATAATTAATGTTCAAATGTACGTCGGTTTAAAGCGACGGTAATGTCAGTGTCGCTTTAAAGCGACGCTGTATAGTGGCGGATTAAGCAATGATACCGACACTGAAGGCCTTTTGTGACGCAAGCATTAGTGTCGCTATTGAAATGCGACATTACATTGTTTTATGTCGGATTTTTGCCAAATTTCCGATAGAAATTAGGTTTATTGTCGGTTTTTGTTTCGCCGGTGATAGCCTATATTGTAGTAGTGATAACTGATGTAACAGCAAGGCCTTTTTCTGCTTGTTTTAATGCCTTATGGGTGGGCCATTTTTCTGCAGTTATTCTATTTCATCCTTCGAGCTTTGATTCCATACCCAGGGTTCCATTTTATGTTGATATTCTAGTTTTGTCCTTTGTTGTTTTTTCTCATACAGGGTTGCCTGCTCCATAATCCACTTACGACATTGGAGAGCTTCTTGCTAGTATTGGATTCAATCATGTTCAGGAGTAACCTCTTTCCTTTGTTTGACTGTTTGTGACATTGATTAGTTCAAATATAATTAACCATTTGAAATTTTTAGATCTTATAAGTAACTATCTTTGTGCTTGTGTGGCAGGACATGTTTGAGGAGACAAGGAGCATTTTAGAACCAGCAGGTGCTCTTTCTCTTGCCGGTGCTGAAGCTTATTGCAAGTATTATTGTCTTAAAGGAGAAAATGTTGTTGTAATAACCAGCGGGCCAAATATGAACTTTGATAAACTGAGAGTGGTGACTGAACTTGCTAATGTTGGGCGACAACAAGAGGCTGTACTCGCAACTGTGGTGCCCGAGGAGCCTGGGAGCTTTAAACATTATTGTGAACTAGTATGCTGGTGGTCAAGTTACACATGCAGTCTGCAAGTTCATTGTCTTTGAGTCTCTCTATGTTACGATATTAATATATTAGGTTTCATAAATTAGTATATTACTGTGGATCCTTCTAGATTCATGTACCTAGTAGTAGCCTATTAAAAGTCTACTATGTAAGCTTCTAAAATAAGTGATAGTGAAAAGAAACTGTGGGTTTCCTAAGCACAACCACCTTGGAGTGATTCCAAGGCACCTTCGGTGTGAGGCCGAAGGTCGGTGTGGTGCCAGAACGTTTCTAATTTGTGTATTGGAGTGATTCCAATACACCTTTTGGTGTGATGCCAAAGGCCGGAGCGAGTCCGGATCTTCTTCTATGTTCAAATCTATTCCTGTTGTCCTACATCATATGCTAATGGTGCTTTAATCAACTGTTTTTTTGTTTTCCGCTGCCTGTTAATGTGGTCTTTATGATTTGAACTGAATCGCTCTGGTTGACAGGTGGGCCCAATGAATATCAGTGAATTCAAATACAGATACAATTCTGATAAAGAGGCTATAGTATTGTACAGGTAAGCCTTAAGAAGTTTTTAGTGATCACTTTTCATTTTTTTTTCCCGAATACAGGGCCAATTTCTTTTGTTTGGTTTAGATGTGTGTACTACGGTTGTGTTGATTCCCATAAAAATGGTTTTTTTACTTTGTTACTTAGGGTTGATGGTACATGCAGAAGTGAGATATTTATTTATCCTTTGTATATGGGGTGTGCTATTCACACACCCCTTTTTACTTTCCACACACCCCTTGTTAATTTATGTTTGTTGATATTCTTCAATTCATCCGATCCGATGACTGAAAACCAAAAAAGTGGGAGAGAAGTAAAAAGAGGTGTGTGGATATCACACCCCTTGTATATTTATGAAGTGTTGGTGTGCACACAGCTTCTGAACTTCAAGAAATGCAAGAGCGCCAGGAGTCTTCTCAACTCAAGACTTACAATCTCACGAAAAGCGACTTAGTTAAAGATCACTTGCGTTACTTGGTAATTCTTCTGCTTATAATTGTCTTCTTATATGTGCATGTCTGTTTATATGAAGTTATGTTTCCTTCCCAGTGTGGCATAATATGTTGCTGGACCATAGCACCGCCATGTAGTATGTGGAATAGTACCAATTTCATTTTTGTTTAGTCGATCAAATGACATTTGTTGAGAGTCTCGAGTTCCAAAGACGTAACACTTACCTCCGTGTCTATGGTGAGAGTTTGATTCTCATAAATATCTTCCTTCACAAGTCTTACGATTTCTTTTGACCCAAAAATTAGCACTTCATTTCCGTCAATGGTGAAACTAAAAAAAGGGTCTTGTTTCTTGTCCTGGCTGCATTTGTGCATCTTGCTCCTAAGTTTACTTTGTTTTCATCATTCACATGGGGGGCGCAGATCAAATGTTCAAAACGAGATTCTTTGTCGCTTTGTCTTTCCAGAAAGACCTGGTGCTCTGATGAAGTTCTTGGACGCGTTTAGTCCACGTTGGAATATTAGTTTGTTCCACTACCGCGGACAGGTTGTAATTCAACATCTTTTCCTTTTAAAGATTCTATATTTCAATATTGATTAAGCTAAGAATTTTAAATTTTCTTTTCTTTCTCATGATTAACAATTGTTTGATTGGCACTTGCCCTTCCTCTGCAATAGGGTGAAACTGGAGCAAATGAGTTGGTTGGGATCCAAGTTACCGAGAGCGAGTTTGATGAGTTCCATGCTCTTGCCAGTACTCTTGGATACGACTATGAAGTGGTAACCAATGATATTGACTTCAAGCTTTTGATGCATTGATTAAGACCAACTGTTACGAAATTACGCATCTCTGGCGTTCGAATTCCACATTGCAAGGGAGGGAGGCCTTCAGACCAGATTTTAATCAGTGGAGGGAGTCACTTTTGGTTAGTTTTACGGTATGAAATGCATTAATTTCTTTTAGGAGTTTAAGAGAAATATGTATTCAAGGGCAAAGTATGATTTCTGTTTGTTTGTATCTTAAGAACACTGTACTATTTTGATTTGAATGGGAAGTGGTGGCGTTTTAGAATTTCTAATCCTGTCTCATGTATGATGAGTGAGATAAACACGAATCACACTCAAGCAATCCGTTGGACAGGTGGATTCACATCTCTTACAAACGACACAGTTCTTTGTAGTGAAATTTTCAGCCAGTTAGAAAGCAAATTCTCTTTCTTTTGATGATTCGATTCATTTTACTAGCAACAACGCTAATGGGATTGAGATAGGTTAGAATTAGAACTAGAATCTACCTTAATTATATTGTATAATGACTAACTTTGTTCAATTATATCTCTGAAATATAATAGATCATGATCTCAAATATATTTATTTTTATATAAAAAAAATTGAAAACAAAAAATCTTTGTTTTATTGTTTGGTCCAGCACAAAAATCTAAACCAACCGAATGGACGAGTTTGGTCGGGCTCATTCCCCACGTTTAGAGATTAGAATGATGAGAAATGTTTCCAAATGTAAGAATGAAATATGTTTTATTTACATTCCCAAGTTCGGTTTATGTAGTTTGAGGGATTTAAATTTGATATGATTTGGAATAGTACCTACTATAATTAAAATAAAGAAAAACCCCAATGTTGTAAGAATAATTGTAAAGAGAATGAGGAGAGAGTGACCGCAAAGAGAGAGAAGGGCTCAGTGTTAGTGAGAATGTGTTTTTTCTTTGGCCTTGTGACTTTATTTTTAGTAATCATGATGGGCTTCATTTGCTCTCTATGTAATACAAGTCATACAAGGAAAGAATCTTCTAGATTTTATTGGATTCCTACTTCTAGTTTACAAAATCACACTTCTAGAATAATACTATTTACAACAATCTCCCTTCAGCGTACAAAGTATAACTTATGAAGTAGTCGCATCAGGTCTTCACGCAAATGTAGGAGCAGTTGGTGAAGTAATCTCGTTCGACACATGCAATGCATACGCGAGTCCCTAAGTAGAAGATACAATAAAACCCACTAGGACAAACTTGTAGCCTAAGAAGAAGAGAAGTGTGAATCAATGCAAATGTCGATACTTGACATCTTCAGGATGTACCAAGTAGTAGAAAATGCACACAAGAGTATGACAAGCCCAATATGGGTGTCTCATCAAAACCTCGTCAGGTTAGCAAAAACCCAATGAGAAAAATGATCTTGATCTAAGGTAAAAATAGTACATTAAAGACCAAGGACTATATTCAAGCAACTCTCTCTGAGTTTGACAAAGCTCCCTCTAAGAACTACCAATGTTGAAAACTGAGATAGATCACGCAATCCAATATTTTGGCAAGCTTCTGGAAGATAGACATTGGCATTGACTTCGTGATGAAATTAGCGAGGTTGTCTTGAAATCATATATACTTAACTTCAATCTTCTAATGCTTTGCTCTAAGCTTGGCTCTGACTTCTATGATGTATCATTCCTATATCTGGTCAATACATGGATTGTTGTTGGGACATCAACGAAAGATGAAAACTCGCAAGTGTTTCGAATATGGTCAACAACGGCTCTCAATCATATTGACTCACATGTTGGGTTATGAGGAACAATGAGCTTGGTACGGTTTGAAGACGTCTTAACTATGGTCAGTTTTATGGGCCTCCAAGATATTATGGTATCTCTTATGGAAAAGTAGGCGTCAACGTATAGGAGTGTGCCTTGTGCGGGTTTGATAAGTAGGCGCCAACATAACAAAACAAAACAAAACAAAACAAACATCATTCCAAGGATTAGGGGGTTGGATCCGCTCGGGATGCTTAGAGATGGAATAAGCCTAAATCTGTAGTATCCTTAGGGTAGCGGAATGTCTTTTATCACCAATTCAGTGGCGAAGTGTAGCACAATGTTATATCTTACCTATAGATTAACAGCGAATGAGATGTCCTGTCTAGTGCAAAGACCTAAGTACAATAAAGCGCAACTACACTCAAATATCAACTTCGGGCTCCAAAACCTCTTCAATATCTCATTTTGCATCTAGCATTTGGATGATCATGGTTGTACTCGAAGGAACACCTTATGGGTGTAGTTAGATTGGTGGACTATAATACCATTTGAATAATACTCGAATCTTCAGGTCAAGTACAAGTTTTCCTAAGATTCTTTATCTCAAATTTCGTCTTAATTATATCATATACTGATTAATTCTGTTCAATTATATTTCTAAAATATAATAGATCTTAATCTCAAATTTATTTATTTTTGTTAAAAAAATTTAAAAACAAAAACAAAAAATCTTTGTTTTTTGTTTGGTCTAACGTAGAAAAAACAAACAAAACAAAAATCTGAACCAACCGAATGGACGAGTTTGGTTGGCCCATTCCCCATGTTTAGAAATTAGAATGATGAGAAATGGAACAAATGGTAAGAATGAAATATCTTTTGTTTACATTCCCCTGTTTTGTTTTGTTTAGTGTTACTGACATTGTGTTTTGTAGTAATCATGATGGGCTTCGTTTGCCCTCCAGTAATATAAGTTAGGATAAACTGTCAATTTAGTCCTTAAATTATTAC
This sequence comes from Malus fusca, assembly GCA_035220775.1. Classification (NCBI taxonomy): domain Eukaryota; kingdom Viridiplantae; phylum Streptophyta; class Magnoliopsida; order Rosales; family Rosaceae; genus Malus; species Malus fusca. The sequence goes on from CM069072.1 coordinate 16,254,104, forward strand.
CTAAGTAGAAGTTAGGTTCCTAAACAACAAATCAGCTGATAGGAAAGTGGATTATTGTTTTTCCCTAATTATTTAAGTTTGACAAAAAAAAAAGGTATGTCCCTAAACTATTTTTTTTTTCAGAAAAATTAATCCTGGATTATAAAAATCTACCAATTACATCCTTAATATTATATTTGAAGCTACTATATTCAATTTTCCATGAACTTAAGTCACATTATTTGCATGTGATACACATTGGAGGGTAAATTGATAATTTTACATAAAGAAATATTGTATGGAGTTAACTTTGGAGGGTAAATTAGACGTTAGATTCATAATCTATAGGAAATGTTAAAGGCTTATAGGCGAGCAAAGAACGGTATTACACTCTAAAGTTTGTCAAGTGACTTAAAGTTGACAAAAAATTGGATAAAATAACTTTGAGTATAATAATAGGGATGAAATTAGCAATTTTTAATGAATTTAGAGACTTATTTTACCCAAAAAAATAATTCAGGAACCTAATTTTCGCTGAGGTGATAGTTTAGAGACTAAATCCACACTTCACCCTATACGTTATACAAGGAAAATATCTTCTAGATCTTACTAGAAATTACGCCCGCGAGTTGCTGCGGGAACTGACTGTTTTAGACGTAATCGGATGGATAAAACACATTTAAGTTGAATAAATTTAAGACAATAACAAACAAACAGAGGGATACACGAGTGAATGAGACCAGTAAGATAAGCAGTTTTGCTTTTATACCCATTTAAGTGAGTTGGCATATAAACACATTGCACAATGAGTGGGAAGAAACTGTATGTGTTTGATTAGAAAGAGATGGTTTCCAAAAAAAAATTTGTTTCCTTAAGAAACAGAAGAAACATATAGTTCACACATATAATATGTGTCCTGTAGTGTAGGCAGCTAGTTCAACAGGTAATTTAAAACAGAAAGTGTTAAGGACTTGTTTAAGTAGCTAATTTTGGAACCACAACTATTGAACTGCAAAAAAAAAAAAGGTATGTTTCCATACAAAACTGAAGAAACAGAACCAAGCTGCAGCTTACACGTATTAAACCAAGAGGGTCAAGTCTGATTGAAATACATACGAATATTATGTTTGTATAAGGATCCCTGAACCAAACATTATATGGAAAAGTGTCCAACTTGACTAAAGGATGTTTATTCTAATTTTGGCACTTGATTCCATTGGAACAACATATATAGAAATAAAACAGAAAGTCAGATGCGCATAACTAAAGGAAATAACTGGTTAGAAGATACTCCAACCAGTTTATTTTGTTTTACAGTCAGAGAGAGCATATCGCATAATAGTGTTCAACCAAACGGAGACACCGTTAACAGCATAAAGACACTACTTTTGCAAATTAATATAAGTACAATATCCAGTTTGGCCAACATTTCAATTACCGAAATGCACGGGACATGTTCGACAAAATCCCTGACTGACAAAAAGTATGAACAGGCCCTTTCCATATGCATGGAGAAGGAGATCAGCCACATGCATGAACCTAATTATGTAGAGAACCCATCTTCGAATAATTTGGTTATTGCTCTCCTTCAAGCTGACTTGGCAATCACAGAAAAAAAAAATCCCAAATCAGTAAAAAAAAATAATAATAAAAAATCCAAATTAACCCAACCCATTCCTCTGTCATAATCTTTTGATTAGTTTTCCTATCTCTAATCCTAAATTTGTCTTCCATGCTCTCTTTCCCATTTTTCCCTCACCCTAATATCCCCACCTGCAAAATCTGAACACTGTGACCTTTCCCTAGCTAGCTAGAAATTTTTTATCACCCTCCAATCCCATTTCATTCCAAGTCCATCACAAAAATGGGACAACAAACTCATAACAAAAATACAATGTAAAAACCATCCCAAATCAGCAAGAATAAAGCGAAAAGAAAAAACACATCATATACCTTTAACACAGCAGCTTGAAAAAACCCCAACAAAAAATTACAAACTCTGAAAGGCACCGTTTCCAAACTGAAAGAAAAAAAAACGTACCCATCCGCAACAACAAATCGACCAAGCACATAAAACTCAATTAAAACAACATTTAGAAGCACTATAAACCCAAATTACAAAAAATATCATTGTGATCAATTGTTTGTTTGTGATAACTATCTATTTTTTAAGCTTTCACTAATCAATCCTCGGTTGTAGACCAAGAAAGACACGATGGGCACACACAATTAGAAGCTCTAGGCAAACTTGAATTCAGGATATGGTTTCTGATATTAAATTACGCCGGAGGGTGTGCAAAAGTTGGGCTGTGGCTTATTTGGTTCTACTTCTGAATTGCTTCTTGATTAAACTGTTTACTTAGCTGCTTTTAGGTGTCTTTACTTATGAATCAATTTTTTTAGAATGAAGTTAGAAGATGTTCTAGCAGCAAGACCATTAGAAGTTGGAAAGATATGCCGATGCAGCGGTTTGAGAACACAGTTTGGGAAACTTTGGGTAGGAAATATGCTCGCAAGGAAAATCGACAATGGGTGAGCATGACTCTCAAAGCTGGTTTATGTTTAAATTAGTGAATCACCATAATCTTTGCTGGTTGGTTTTTACTCATGGCCTACTTATTATTCAAGTTCCTGTAAAGAAAATTGGTCTTTTAACATGCTCTTTTCTAAATTTAAAAAAGGATCGTAATTTTGTAAATAAATTCAAATCCCAAATTGAAATTGCAGTGTGACATGGTTTTTTATCCTAGCCATAATTAGACTAATGTGATTTATACTTAGAGACTAATGTGCTTTTTCACATCCTTTTTTCTCTCAAAATTTATAGAAATATGAAAATGATCATCACAAATTTCAAAACCTGCATTAACCGAAATTAAAAGGAAATGGACACATGAATGCTTGCAAGATGAGAGAAGGGAAACAAAAAGGAAATGGTGCATTTGAACAGAATGATGACAATTTAAAACTTTAATTATGAAAATGCATAATTTTCATATGTGTTGGATGAATGAGTTATTTTAGGATTACAATGCCAAGCTTTCGGATTTCGAACTTGCGAAAGATAGTCCTGAGGGTGATAAAACTCATGTTTCGACGCGAGTCATGGGAACCTATGGTTATGCAGCCCCAGAGTACGTGATGACTGGTGAGTGTGCGTGTGTGTTCTGTAACCATCAGTTCATCATATATCAATATAGCACACTCCAATTCAACCTATTCAATTCAAAGTAGCACATCTCTAATTCAACATATCCAATTCAAATTAGCACATATCCAAATTCCAATTCAATAAACCACATATCCAAATCAATTCAAACTAAATACCTAATATTCAATCACATATCCAATTCAAACTACATGGCTAATATTCAATAACATGTCCAATCTTTTAGCACATTTACAAAACAGATTTAGAACACTATAAAGTCTACTGAGCAGCAGAACCTAAACATCAAAATCCAATACAAAGACAAAGCAGCATACCAGTTCTCTATCTTGTATGCTCCTTTCAGCTGGATCTTCTTAACTCGTTTGAAAACTTGTCCTATGTGCTCTGTTGCATCCTGCAAATTTGTTAACTCAACTTAATAAGTAACACTCTAATTCTTTTTTAGCCAAAACTAAGCCGAAAATTGTCAATCCCATAAAAAAGTTGCATCTTTTTTACTGTATTTATCCAGACTTTAATCACAGAGAAGCAGTCAAAGCAAGCGAAATTATGTTGATGTTTCATCTAATCGCCAAATACTGAATAAGGTTCTCAAGATTTTTCATTGAAAAATTGACACAGTTTAAGGGCATTACTCTAAAGATGCTTTGCAAGTAATGAAAACCTCACCAAGTTGATATCAATCACAAATCCAAATGAATGTTAAATAATGAAGCAAAACACTTAAAACGAACTGGGTTTAAGAGGTTTAAAAACTGTGTGCTAAACCTAATCATGAAAGAGAGAATGATGCGAAAAAGAAAAAAGAAAAAATAGGTAAAAACTAAGGAGAAGCAGGAAAAAAAAAAAAAAAACCCAGGTAAATACGTTTGTTTTCCAAGTGAGGTTTTTGGGTCGATGGAATTTTTGTGTACAGAACAATCGGATGAATTAAATTCTGGTTCATGTGTTTTAAGACCAATCCCACCTCAAAAAATAAGAGTAAATTTGTATTGATACCACAGTGATAAAAATGGATAAGTTTTATATGTGGATGGTTACAGAGTTATGGGCTGACCTGGTTCATTAAGAAAAATAAGAAAAACTTAAATATTGACAAAAAAAGATGAAGCTTTTTTTTTAGGGAACTATAACGAAAAGCTCCCGGTACTGTTCACTTTAACGAAAAACCACATTTTTACACTAAAAAGTCAATCCTGGCACTATTCACTTTACCCTTTATTTTGTCCTTATCATTAAAACTCAAAGTTTTCAAGCATTTTTCATTAGTTTTCCTTTTTTTTATGCTATAAGTGACCATATCAGTTATATTGAATAAAGGTTTTTTTTTTTTGAAATGCAAAAGGAAAAAATGTTGAAAAAGAAATTAAAAGTTGAGAGTGATCAATGTTATACCTTGAAGACCGCGAATAGACGCAGTTCTTTCAGATTGATTCCAATTTGGCTGTAGGAAGTTGAAACAGATTCAAATTGTAAACATTTTGCACCAAAGATTGGATACGGAGAGACACAAATACTGTTTCCAATGAATAAAAGTGAGTGCAAATATAATCGTTTCACATACGATAAGGTAGGGAAAACGACGGTTGACATATTGGGATCTGATGATCATATGTTAAGAACAATCGATAACGGTGATTAATACAAAATTGTAGCTGCTAGTGGTTGAGATTGAAACAGAGAGGTAAAACATACTGATGCTAAATTTGATTTTAAAGGTTGGTAACAATCATGGAACGATGCTGGATATGATTATAGCCCATGACAAAGTTACTTTTATAATTATTTATTGGCTAACATTGCATTCATGGTATAGTTAAAGGCTCTATACGTTTTTAGCACCAATTAAGTTTGGTTCCAATGCGTACAGAAAGAAAATAAAATGTTGGGGTTAACATTGAATGAAAGATAGTAAATATGATTTGCAGAATCTCAACTCTTAATCAGAGTGAGCGATGTTCATTGATATTTATAGGAGTACTATACAAACACATGTAGAACTAGGATTACAATCTAAACAGGACGTGGACTAAATAGAAGTTAAGTCAGGATGAAACTTGTTCTGCAGTAGGCATGTCGTTTAAGGATTCCATGTTGGAATTGGATTGTGATTGTGCAGTAGCAAACAGAGATGGAATGGGATTTGGTTTATCACTCCCCCGCAAACTGAGCGGATGGCCACAGACGGGAAGTTTGGATAACAAGAAAGCAAAGCGGACAGCGGACAGGCCTTTTGTGAGAAGATCGGCGAGTTGATCCGTGGAAGAAACAAAACCAACGAGGATCTCTTTGCGAGTGACCTTTTCATGGACATAGTGATAGTCGACCTTGACATGGCGCATGCGCTGCTGATGAACGGGGTTCGAGGCTACAGAGATAGCATTAATGTTATCACACCAGAGGCAAGGTGGTGCCAGAGGAAGATGAAGCTCACGAAACAAAGTTCGATACCAAGAGAGGGCAGCGGCTGTGTAGGCAAGTTGACGATATTCAGCTTCGGTACTGGAACGGGAGATACCACGTTGCTTCTTGGAGCTCCAGGAGATGAGGTTGTCACCAAGGAAAATACAGTAACCACCAGTTGAATGACGATCATCGGGGTCACCAACATAGTCAGCATCGGCATAGGTAGTAAGTTGAAGAGAACTGGGACGATAAACAATCCCATGATGAGGAGTAGCTTTCAGATAACGAAGGATTCTTTTGACCGCAACCTAATGAATCGTCGTAGGCTTATGTATAAACTGACAAACCTAGTTAACAGCAAACGCAATATCAAGACAGGTGAAGAGTAGATACTGCAAGGCACCCACAACACTACGAAACTCTGTGAGATCAAACAATGGTTCTCCATCGGAAATACTCAGGCGCCGGTCACTAATTGCTGGGGTAGAAATCGGCTTGCAGTCCATCATTTTGGTTCGGTGAAGAAGATCAGTGATGTACTTTGTCTGAGTAAGATGAAGGCCGGTGCTAGTACGGTGAACTTGCATGCCTAAAAAATAATGTAGCGGTCCAAGATCCTTCATAGAAAATAAGTTGCTCAACTGATGAATCAAACGAGATATATGGGACATGTTATTGCCAGTAATAAGAATGTCATCCACATAAATCAACAAGTAAAGAACCACTGAACCATCAACGAAAGTAAACAATGAGGAATCAGCATGAGAAGATACGAAACCTAAATTTTCCAAGTGGTGGGAAAAACATTGAAACCATGCGCGATGAGCTTGTTTAAGACCGTATAATGAACGATGTAATTTGCACACATGAAAGGGATGCTGTGAATCAATGAACCCTTGTGGTTGCCGCATATAGACCTCTTCGGTTAAAGAACCATGAAGAAACGCATTTTGAACATCAAGTTGACGAAGTGGCCAATTAAAATGAATAGCAATGGAAAGAATTAACCTGATAGTAGCATGATTAACCACGGGACTAAACGTCTCATCGTAGTCCAAACCCTCTTGTTGATGAAACCCATTAGCCACTAACCGAGCATTGTAGCACTCAATCGAGCCATTGGAGCGCGCTTGATCTTATACACCCATTTATTGGGAAGAACATTCATGTTGGGTTGAAACGGAACCAAAGACCAAGTGCCATTACATTGTAAGGCATTGAATTCGTCAGCCATCGCCTTGCGCCATTCAGAATGCTTATTAGCCTGACTAAAACATGTAGGCTCTGATAGGGGCATATTTATGCACCTTAGTTAGCTTGTTCTTATGCATTTTCGTTATGTTTTCTTAGTTAAAGTAGTCTTTTAAGCTATTTCCATGTGTTTTCAGGTTTTAAGGGCAAATTATACAAAAAGATGCATTTTGGAGCCTTTTGGAGCAAGATTGAGCTTGGAATGAATGTCACATATTTAGAGCCAAAGGCATGGACGAATTTGAAGACTTAAAGATGATGATTCCTACTTGAACAAGGTTTCCTAGTTGAAGAAGGAGTCCTAGTCCAAGAAGGAATCCTAATCAACGGAGGAGTCCTAGTTAAGGATGGATTCATAGTCAAAGATGGATTCCTAGAAGAATGAGGATTCCTACTCAAACAAGGTTTCCTACTCGAAGGAGGAAAGCTAAACCTCATTGGCCTCAAGTTTCAGCAACAAAGAAGAAATCCAAGTCCAAGAAGGAAAAGGAATCCAAGAAGAAAGAGGAGTCCTAAACACTTTAGGACACCTTATCCTTGTTCTAAGATGATTACCGTGCACTTTCCTTACATTAGAAGGCTTTCTAGAAGCCTTATCCCTTTCTCCTTATCCTTGCAGCACTTTTTCACCCTTTTCCCCTTTTAATTCTGATTTCTTAGCCTTTTTCCTTGTGGATTTGGATTCTAGAAGTCCATATCTGATTCCTCTAGGGTTTTAAGTGCCTATATATACTCATATCAACCCCTAGATCAAACCACCACCTCTCATACACATCATTCACACCAGAAATCATTCCTTGACCTTTGCCGCACCCTTCCACCACCATATTCCATAATTTCTGCCCAAAATCATCCCTAGCCGCACCACCCATCAACCCTAAACACCACCACACATCCCCCATCCATTCTACACCATCCATAACCCCAAAAACCTGTCCACAACCTTAGTGCCGCAGCAAGGAGGAGGAGGAGAAACCTTGGAACGTGCATGCCATTCAAGTCCGAGTTGCTGAAAGTTTTAGGTGTTTCCTTTCCTTTGATTTCAATGTTTAAATTCTATACTCTTTGTTTTGTACGCATGAGGAACTAAACCCCCCTTGGCTAGGGGGGGATTCGAAACCATGTGTATGCTTGCTATATGATTTGATTACTTCCAATTGTGTTTCCTAAGTTGTGGATTCAATTTGCTTATCTAAACGTATTAAAATTGATTTGTGTATGTTGGTTGAGAGGGCCCGCTTAGTTTTCATGCATAAATCTAATGCTAGGATATAAGGGAGTTTCACCTAATCGTTATGAACTTATATTCGAAAGTAGTAAAGGTTGTTGATCACAATCGTGTTAGGTAAATTCTTGGCATAAGTTTCATGCAATTCATAGTAACAAGTGCCTCGCCAATGCTTATGATTTTCATAGAACTTAATGATCTTTGCTTGTATCTTTGTTATGCAATTCATGCAGGGAACTTGTGAGGAATGCTTTAGGTTGTCGTATGCAATTCATCCAATTCGATAACTTTAGGAAAATCTGAGGGTTAATTAGTGCAATTCACGGTTAATCTGGGGCGTTGGGAATTCATGGTTTATTGAGAAGCAATTGGAAATCGTTTTGTATTCAAGTGTGACATATGTGGAGAAGAACCCCTTAGCTAGCTTTTCATCCATTCACTTTAACCAAATTCGTTTTAAAATCTGTTTAGTTTACAAAGTTTTTGTTTTGTTTTCAAATTCGTCTAAAATCAATCCCCCTTTATTTTGTTGAGTCATCTTAGTTAGAAATCAATTTAGTTTGTGTTTTTAAGTGTCTTGAGTCAAGTTATAACCTATTTTCGTCCAAATTTGTGTTTAGTGTTCAAAACTGCCCAGATTGTGTTTTTAAGGCAGTTTTGAGTGTTTTTGTGCTGTTTTGAGTCTTTTGGTTTGTTTTAGTGTTTTAAAGTTTAGTTTTGCATTCTTTGAGTCGAGTTTATTGTTTTAAACTTTGTTTTTACGTTTTTGAGTCAGTTTTCAAGTGATTTAGCAATCCCTCCTAATCCCCGGCCTAGAACGATCCATACTTACATTCCTTACTACAATTGATAAAAAGAGGGTTTAATTTGTGTGCTATATATTTCGCAGCAAATTTTTGGCGCCTTTGCCGGGGATTAGCAAAGTTGCTAATCCCTTGGATTGTTTTATTTCAGTTTGTTTTAATTTATTCAAGATTCTTACATTGTTCTTGTTTCTTGTTTTAGGTACTAGTTTATGACTCGGAGTTCTCATCCGGTTCGTGAACACATCTTGGACTTTGACGACGATTTCGAGCGAGAGTTGAGACGGAAGCGGAAAAATCCAGAGCCTAGTGAATCAAGTTCAAACTCCAAAGCCGAAGTTGAGTTTGAGGAAGAGGAACCCACGGCACAAGTGGGTGAAGTTGAGGCAGTCATGGCACAAGACAATCGTACAATCAAGGAGCTTTCGTCTTCGGGATTGGACAATGCCGCACCCCTATGCATCCAATACCATGCGGCTGCCCAAGGAAAAACCGAGGAATTCGAGTTGAAGTCGAGCTTGCTACACCACATTCCGAAGTACCATGGGTTGTCCATGGAGGATCCTAACAAGCACTTGAAAGAGTTCGAGGTGGTGTGTTCAAGCATGACCCCCATCAATGTCGATGGGAGTATTTTGAAGATGAAGGCCTTTCCCTTTTCTCTCTTAGAGAAGGCGAAAGATTGGTTGTATAAATTAGCTCCCGGCACTGTCACATCTTGGGAGAGCATGAAACGGGCCTTCTTGGAGAAGTTCTTCCCAACTTCTCGAGTCATCCTCCTACGAAAAAGGATAAGTGGAATTCAACAAGAAGAAGGTGAATCTTTTCCTACTTATTATGAACGTTTTAAATCTCTTGTTGCTTCTTGTCCACAACATCAGATGAATGAGGAGCTTCTTTTACAATACTTCTACGAGGGACTTCTACCAATTCAACGTCAAATGCTAGATGCCTCGGCGGGAGGAGCCTTGGTGGACAAGACCCCCACGGCAGCAAAGACCTTGATTGCTAATCGAGCGTTGAACGCTCAACAATAAGAAAGTGTTGGGCAAAGAAGCACCCCACGGCAACACCAAGTGAATGAGGTAAGTGCTATTTCCGAACTTCAAAATCAAATGGCTAACCTTACTACTCTTCTTTCTCAGGTTGTGGAATGACCAAAAATGCAAAATGTGAGTGCTTGTGGCGTGTGCTCCATGCAAGGACACCTTACGGACAAGTGCCCACAATTGATAGAGAATGGAGGGTGGGAGACCCTCAATGCCATGGGATTTGGGCAACCCTACCAACAAAGAAATGATCCCTTTTCTAATACATACAATCCGGGATGGAGGGATCATCCAAACTTCAAATGGCGAGAACCGCAACAAGGCCAACAACAAAGCACATTTAGGCAACAACCCCCGGGTTTCTATCAAAAGCCGTTTGCACCAACTCAACCACAAGCACAACCTGCCCAAAACAAATCAGGTTCTTCTATTGATAATGATCAAAATTTTCAATTACTAACTTCTATGGCGCAGAGTATGCAAATTAAGGACAAGAAGGTGGACGAGTTGGAGAAACAAGTAGGGCAGATTGCCGAGTTCATGGGGCAAATTCGAGAGCAAGGCAAGTTACCTAGCTCAACCGTGGTCAATCCCAAAGGTGGATTCGAATCTGCAAAAGCCATAACTTTGCGAAGTGGGAAGCAAGTAAGATCTGACCCCCAACCATCCAAATCAGCCCCAAATAAGGTGGAAGAGATGATAATTGAAGAGGAGCAAAGCTTGCCCACGACAAGGAAGGAACATCCTTTGCCGCAAAGCTTGCCCACGCCAATGGCTCATAAGCCATCCAATCTGTCCAATAAAGGTACGAATGTGTCCAATTCAATTCCTACTAATGATTTTCCTTTGAATGTTCCATTTCCTAGTAGATTCAAGCACACAAAGAAAGAGGAAGCTGAAAAGGACATTCTAGAGACATTTAGGAAAGTTCAAGTCAATATCCCTCTTTTGGATGCAATTAAGCAAGTACCAAGGTATGCTAAATTTTTGAAAGAACTTTGCACCACTAGGAAGGGGATTTCGACCAAGGAGGTTGTAAAGGTAAGTGAAAATGTCTCTGCCATCTTACAACGTAAACTGCCCCCTAAATGCAAAGATCCAGGTAGTTTTACAATTCCTTGTGTCATTGGTAATACTAGGTTCGAATCTGCCATGTTAGATCTAGGTGCATCTATAAATGTTATGCCATATTCAATTTATGCATTTATGAACCTAGGAGAGTTGAAAAATGATGGAGTAATCATACAATTGGCCGATAGATCTAATGCCTATCCAAAGGGCGTTTTGGAAGATGTTTTAGTGCAGGTTAATCATTTGATCTTTCCGGCGGATTTCTATGTACTTGAGATGGATGAATCAGACCATGCCCCTTCATTGCCCATCCTCCTTGGAAGGCCATTCATGAAAACGGCCCGGACAAAGATTGACGTGTTTAATGGCACTCTAACGATGGAATTTGATGGGGAAGTGATTAATTTCAATCTTTCTGATTCTATGAAGTTCCCTAGTGAAAATCATTCATGTTTTGCTATTGATGTAATTGAATCTTTGGCGCAGGACCATTTTGATAAATTGAACGACGATGCACTTGAATTGGTCGTTACACAAGGAATGGACAAGCAAAACGTTGAAGCAACAACCATGGGAACCCACGGCATGCATGGGCATTCTTTTGCCGTGCCCCCTAATGATGAGGTCATTGAGATGGTGGCTGCCCTTGAGTCATTGCCATCACAAACTGGTAAGTTTTTGGACCCAATTTTAAGTTCAGTTTCGGCTAATAAGATGCTTCCCTCAGTTGTGCAGCCACCTACACTTGAACTTAAGCCATTGCCTAGTTACTTGAAGTATGTTTTCTTGGGAGATGATGAAACGTTGCCCGTCATCATCTCAACCTCACTCACGGCCCAAGAAGAAGGTAAGTTAGTACGAGTGCTAAAGGAGTACAAAACGGCAATTGGGTGGACATTGGCCGACATCAAGGGAATTAGCCCTACTACATGCATGCATCGCATACTTTTGGAGGAGGGGTCTAAAACATCTCGAGAGGCTCAGCGCCGTCTCAACCCTCCTATGATGGAAGTTGTGAAGAAGGAGATCATAAAGCTTCTAGATTGTGGAGTTATCTATCCAATCTCGGATAGTAGGTGGGTTTCGCCCGTTCAGTGCGTACTAAAGAAATCCAGAGTGACAGTGGTAGCTAATGCCGAGAATGAACTTGTTCCTCAACGCATTCAAACCGGTTGGAGGGTGTGCATCGACTATAGGAAGCTAAACGCCACCACGAGGAAGGATCACTTCCCCTTGCCATTCATTGATCAAATGCTTGAGAGGTTAGCCGGTTATTCTTTCTATTGTTTTCTTGATGGTTATTCTGGTTATAATCAAATTGTCATAGCACCCGAGGACCAAGAAAAAACCACTTTTACATGTCCTTTCGGTACATTTGCATATCGTCGCATGCCTTTTGATTTATGTAATGCACCTGCCACATTTCAAAGATGCATGATGAGCATATTTTCGGATTATGTAGAGAAAATAATTGAAGTTTTCATGGATGATTTAGCGTCTTTGGTGATTCTTTTGATGGTTGCTTGCATAATCTAAGTTTGATCTTAAAACGTTGCGTTGAAACTAACCTTGTTCTTAATTGGGAAAAATGTCATTTCATGGTTAAACAAGGCATAGTTTTAGGCCATATCATCTCTGAAAAAGGTATTGAGGTTGATAAGTCAAAAATAGATCTTGTACGTCACTTACCCTCTCCGACTTCGGTTAGAGAGGTTCGTTCTTTTCTTGGCCATGCAGGTTTCTATCGTAGGTTTATCAAAGATTTCTCAAAGGTGGCACAACCTCTTTGCCGTCTCCTACAAAAAGAAGTGGCGTTTGAATTCACCAAGGAGTGCACGACATCATTCAACCAACTCAAGGAGTTGTTGACCACGGCACCCATCATTGTTCCACCGGATTGGAGCCTACCTTTCGAGCTTATGTGTGATGCATCCGACTACGCTTTAGGAGCTATTTTGGGACAAAGGAAGGACAAGAGGCCGTATGTCATCTATTATGCCTCCCGGACGTTGAATGATGTACAATTGAACTATTCCACTACGGAAAAAGAACTTCTTGCCGTTGTTTTTGCTTTAGATAAGTTTAGATCATATCTAATTGGTACTAAAGTAATTGTTTTCACTGACCATGCAGCGTTGAAGTATTTGCTCACCAAAAAGGAGGCCAAGCCCCGACTAATTCGTTGGATGTTGCTACTACAAGAGTTCGACATAGAGATTCGTGACAAGAAGGGAAGTGAAAACGTGGTGGCTGACCACCTAAGCCGAATGGTGCATAATGAGGAGTCCCTACCCATTGTCGAGACATTCCCCGATGAACAATTACTGTTCATAAAGGTTAGTGAGCCTTGGTATGCCGATTTGGTGAACTTTTTAGTGTCAAAACGAATTCCAAGCACTTTCACTAGGCACCAACGTCATAAACTTAGGCATGATGCACGGTTTTATGTGTGGGATGATCCATATTTGTGGAAATTTTGCCCGGATCAGATTGTACGTCGATGTGTGCATGATTCTGAATTTCGTTCAATTTTAAGTTTTTGTCACACATATGCATGTGGTGGGCACTTTGGCACACAAAGAACAGCCCTTAAGGTGCTACAATGTGGATTTTATTGGCCTAACATTTTTAAAGATGCTAGAACGTTTTGCTTAACATGTGATAAATGTCAACGAATGGGTAATATAGGTGCAAAGGACCAAATGCCGCAGGTTTCTATCCTAAATGTTGAAATTTTCGATGTTTGGGGTATTGATTTTATGGGTCCCTTCCCTTCTTCGTATGGTTTCATGTATATCTTGCTTGCGGTTGATTATGTGTCAAAGTGGGTGGAAGCAAAGGCCACCCGGACTAATGATTCTAAAGTGGTTGCATATTTTATTAGAACTAACATTTTTGCAAGGTTTGGCATGCCACGGGTGATCATTAGTGACGGAGGGCCACACTTTTGCAACCGGACCATTGAGGCATTATTAAGAAAATACAATGTCAATCATAAGGTTTCCACACCTTACCATCCTCAAACGAATGGCCAAGCCGAGGTTTCCAACCGTGAGATCAAGCAAATCTTAAAGAAGACCGTTGGGCCAACAAGGAAGGATTGGAGTTTACGGTTAGATGATGCACTTTGGGCGTATCGTACGGCTTACAAAACACTCATTGGGATGTCACCCTTTCGGCTTGTCTATGGCAAGCCGTGCTATCTCCCCGTTGAGTTGGAGCACAAAGCTCATTGGGCCGTCAAGAAGTTTAATATGAACCTAGATGAAGCAGGAAGTCATAGGAAATTCCAATTGAATGAGCTTGATGAGATACGGCATGAGGCGTATGAGAACGCTAGCATTTACAAGGAAAAGACCAAGGCATTCCATGATAAGATGATTAGAGGCAAAATGTTCTCAATTGGGCAGAAAGTGCTATTGTTCAATTCCCGTTTACGTTTATTTCCCGGTAAGTTACGTTCTAAGTGGATTGGACCGTTTGTTATTACTAATGTTTTTGTTCATGGTGCAGTCCAAATCCAAAGCTTGAAAACGGGACATGAATTCAAGGTGAACGGGCATCGGTTGAAGCCGTATTATGAGGACTTTGAGGAGCATGCCGTGGAGGACATACCCTTGGATGCCGTGGGCCCTAATGAGGAGTGAATGAGGTCTTCGTCCGGTTGTACGACGTTAAAGCAAGCGCTACTTGGGAGGCAACCCATGCATTCGACAAAGGAAGACCTAGAGAGCACTCCAATTCCATATTTGCGTTCCTAAACCCTTCTCTTTGTTGTTATTTCGTTTCTGCCATGTTAGATTGTTTAGTTGCTGTTTTGGTTGTTTGTTTGGTATTTGTGTTAGTATATGCTTGAAACATTGAGGACAATGTTTGATTTAAGTGTGGGGGGGGTAACCAAAGTGTTTTGATGCAAATTCGTATGGTTGTATCACCCATAATTTCCAATGTTGTTCCTTGCTGTTTTTAGGTGTTTTTAGGCTGTTTTGATGCGTTTTAGTGTGTTTTGACAAAAAAATCCGAAAATCCAATAAAAATTTGAAAAATTGTTTTGAAAAACCAAAAAAATAGTCGTTGTTAAGTTGTTTTTGTGTGTTTGTTTGTGTCTTAGGGTACCTTCCAACACAATGATGAGGATTCGATTTTTAATTGCATGACTGTTAAAGAGAGTTGTAAACATGGATGAAAGTTTGATTTACTCTTTGGTTTATGCTTGGTTGTGGTTATAACTTATGAATTCACATGCAATCATAAAGAAGAAAAAAAATTAGTTTTTGTAACATGCTTGAAGGAAGGAACTCAAACTAACGCTACAACCTTGTGAGACTTGAGCCTAAACGTTTATTTGGAGAGTTAATAATCTGTGCATTGTTGTTTTCTAAAGTCGTTGCATGATCTCATTATTCTTTGCTTGGTTACTACTTAGAAGGCATTTCATCATTTAGTTCCAAACACTAGAATTCATGCCCATTTCATTCAAAGCATGCTATTGATTTGCATAACACATATTCAAGATGAAGTTGTGTAGTGATCACCATATAAGCCAAATTGCCGTGTCCCCCATGTTCATATGTTTTGTAGGTTTTAACCCCGTTGAGCCTTGTTTAGCCTATGTTCTTTGTTAACCCACATTATCCTCACCTAGCCTAGATTAGGACCATTCATACCCTTGTTCTTGAAGCATAGTAAAGCATGACTCAATTGAAGTCCTTTTGATCGATGCATTGCAGAAAACAAGTGTGGGGGAATTGATTTGTATGTGTGTGCCGAAGTCTTTAATGAGGCACGGGTGAGAAAAGAAAAAGAAAAATTTTCGTGGGAAATAGAAAGAAAAAAAGAAAAGTTGTGAAAAGTATGAAAAAGAGTTGAAAAAGATGTGAAAAAGAGTTCTAAAGTGTTGATTGTTGAAGAAAGGGTCCAAAAAAATTGAATTTGACCCTAAGTATTGCATGAATCTTCCCATTGTGTTTAAAAGTTGATTCCTGCATTCTAAAGTGAATTCTACATTTTGATTTCATTACTTTGCTTGCTATTGTTTTAAGAACGTTTGTTATCCATATCTTTCTTTGTTAGCCAATACCCTAAGCCCCGTTACAACCCTTGACTTTAATCTTGAGTGTTGTGTGTTTCAAGTTGTGGAGTTTAAAATTGGTATGAGCATATGGTGTCACTGGTTCTCGCATCTAAGTAGTAGCATTCCATTCATGAGATCGTACTTATATACATGTCATTAACTCCAGAAATTGCGTTCTTTGTTATATATAGTTATGTGAGCGTTCCTTTTCATATTTACATCAATCTTCTCACATATAACTAGTATAGGGTGTGTAGTTAGAAAATCTGAGTGAAAATTGAGTGCATATCTAGTAAGGAATTGAGCAAATTCTCTAAGGCATGTTACTACATTCAAAACATCGTTTTAAATGGTTTAATGTGAACTAGTACGTGGTGACTGTGATTAAGTATGTGCTTAAGTGTGAAGATGACTAAAATCTGTGGGAATAATGATTTTTAACATGTCATGTGCATTGGAAATCCCTGAGGCAATCGTTGGAAGGTTTAGGTTGTGTTTTACATGTTTTATTTCGTTTTGTTTACTTTCTTTCGTTTTGTTTTGCTCGAGGACTAGCAAAAGCTAAGTGTGGGGGAATTTGATAGGGGCATATTTATGCACCTTAGTTAGCTTGTTCTTATGCATTTTCGTTATGTTTTCTTAGTTAAAGTAGTCTTTTAAGCTATTTCCATGTGTTTTCAGGTTTTAAGGGCAAATTGTACAAAAAGATGCATTTTGGAGCCTTTCAGAGCAAGATGGAGCTTGGAATGAATGTCACATATTTAGAGCCAAAGGCATGGACGAATTTGAAGACTTAAAGATGATGATTCCTACTTGAACAAGGTTTCCTAGTTGAGGAAGGAGTCCTAGTCCAAGAAGGAATCCTAATTGAAGAAGGATTCCTAATCAACGGAGGAGTCCTAGTTAAGGATGGATTCATAGTCAAAGATGGATTCCTAGAAGAATGAGGATTCCTACTCAAACAAGGTTTCCTACTCGAAGGAGGAAAGCTAAACCTCACTGGCCTCAAGTTTCAGCAACAAAGAAGAAATCCAAGTCCAAGAAGGAAAAGGAATCCAAGAAGAAAGAGGAGTCCTAAACACTTTAGGACACCTTATCTTGTTCTAAGATGATTGCCGTGCACTTTCCTTGCATTAGAAGGCTTTCTAGAAGCCTTATCCCTTTCTCCTTATCCTTGCAGCACTTTCTCACCCTTTTCCCCTTTTAATTCTGATTTCTTAGCCTTTTTCCTTGTGGATTTGGATTCTAGAAGTCCATATCTGATTCCCCTAGGGTTTTAAGTGCCTATATATACTCATATCAACCCCTAGATCAAACCACCACCTCTCATACACATCATTCACGCCAGAAATCATTCCTTGACCTTTGCCGCACCCTTCCACCACCATATTCCATAATTTCTGCCCAAAATCATCCCTAGCCGCACCACCCATCAACCCTAAACACCACCACACATCCCCCATCCATTCTACACCATCCATAACCCCAAAAACCTGTCCACAACCTTAGTGCCGCAACAAGGAGGAGGAGGAGAAACCTTGGAACGTGAATGCCATTCAAGTCCGAGTTCCTGGAAGTTTTAGGTGTTTCCTTTCCTTTGATTTCAATGTTTAAATTCTATACTCTTTGTTTTGTACGCATGAGGAACTAAACCCCCCTTGGCTAGGGGGGGATTCGAAACCATGTGTATGCTTGCTATATGATTTGATTACTTCCAATTGTGTTTCCTAAGTTGTGGATTCAATTTGCTTATCTAAACGTATTAAAATTGATTTGTGTATGTTGGTTGAGAGGGCCCGCTTAGTTTTCATGCATAAATCTAATGCTAGGATATAAGGAAGTTTCACCTAATCGTTATATATTCGAAAGTAGTAAAGGTTGTTGATCACAATCGTGTTAGGTAAATTCTTGGCATAAGTTTCATGCAATTCATAGTAACAAGTGCCTCGCCAATGCTTATGATTTTCATAGAACTTAATGATCTTTGCTTGTATCTTTGTTATGCAATTCATTCAGGGAACTTGTGAGGAATGCTTTGGGTTGTCGTATGCAATTCATCCAATTCGATAACTTTAGGAAAATCTGAGGGTTAATTAGTGCAATTCACGGTTAATCTGGGGCGTTGGGAATTCATGGTTTATTGAGAAGCAATTGGAAATCGTTGGCATCAACAGCACTGTGGAAGCAACCGGTGATATCTTAAGTCGGCATAGATAGCTCTATCACCGTAGAATCAGCCGGTCTCGCAACATCTTCCGTTGGCATCAACAACACTACGGCGAGGACGGTTGGCTATCTATCCAAGTCTCGGTTGAGAAGGATTTCTGAATCCTTGTTGGTCGAGGTCATCTCATCAGCCTTTTCGGCGAAGTAAGGTGTTACGAGTTACTACATTCGGCACATTGAAAGCTGAATTTGATATTGAACTTCGTAAGAATAGTAACCTTGTCTTCAGGTTCGAGAACCCAAGAGGCCGAGACGTGTTCCTTCCTCGGCCGCAATCGCAAGACGCAGAAGTCAGCCGCGCACCCAACGCAACATCAACAAATTTACTCATCGGCCGGGCTCGGCCGACGAGTTGGCACGCCCCGCATTCACCGAATGACGTAGTTAGCTTATAGATTACTCGGCCTGCGCGCGACGTAGGCTTGGTAGTTTTTAAGGTCAACATTTTGGCACGCCCAGTGGGACCCAGTGCTAAACTACGAAGTTCATGCCAATTGAAACGCGATCGGTAAAAAAGAAAACAGCTATGGGAAAATCAACAACCGATTTGCCAATTCAGAACATAGGACAAAGTGTGCCACAGGCGCAGAATCCCCTTAGCGCCGGGACACTTGAGTCCACAAGCGTGACTCGCCGAGAAAGGGAAGTTAATCTCGGCGGTCAGCTCCGCAGTCTAGAAATCCTTAACAAAAACACATGCGTTCTCAATGAAGGGATAGTGGAGGATTGCGACGAGGATGGTGGTGAGGGATCTGACCCACCAACAAGGTCGTTTCTTCGAAAACGACTTGACGAGCAGTCTCGGTCAGTCGAGCAGACGTTTAGTCGAGGAATTGATAAACTGCATGACGTAATACGCAGTTCCAATGAACAACGAACCAGATTGCTTGAAATACTGGTTAGTAAGGTCAGTGAAGGCAGGTCTTTCGATCTTTCCCAACACTTGCCACCAAGAAATAATCCGTTATCAATTGTACAGGCCGAGCCAATCCCTGCTCGGCTCAAACCAATTGAATTGGAAAAAAGAGGAGGGTCGAATAGTAGGTCAGACGTATCCGACCAGAGAGTCGAAGCAACACCCGTTGATATGACCGAAGTTCAGCGGATGATCGACTCGACCATGAAAAAAGGGCCGAAGTTCCCTAAGTTTATCCATCCGTACCCCGCCTACGTGGAAACGTTCGGATACTCGAAAGGTTTCAAAATCCCTGATTTTAGCCTTTTTGCCGGTGAATCGTCCCTATTTTCGTTGGAGCTTGTGGCTCGTTTCATCGCGCAATGCGGAGATGTTAATAGTGATTTTCATAAGTTACGGTTGTTCAACTTCTCATTGACAGGCTCAGCATTTGCCTGGTATATCAACCTCCCTCCTAATTCCGTCCAAAACTGGGAGGAGTTGGTCGAGAAATTCCACGAGCAGTTTTATCGGCCAGGGATGGAGATGTCAGTTTCTTCGTTAGCAAGAATGGCTCAGGCATCTGACGAGTCACCAATGGATTATCTTACCAGATTCAAATCAGCCAGGAATTGGTGCTGAGTGCCTTTACCCGAAGTCGAATTTGTCCGGCTTGCTTTGAACGGCCTCGATGTGGAATACCAAAAGAAATTTTTGGGGGTAAACTTTCGAGATATGTATGAATTAGCCCAGCATGTTGAGCAATATGACTATTTGCTCCGAGAGGAGAAGATCTCGAAATCCCCGTCCCGGGGGACGATTTACAAAAATCCCACGGTCAGTTATGCGTCAACTGAAGGTGAAGAGTCTCAGTACGTCAGCGTGGACGCGGCCGAGATAGTCATAGATAAACCATACATCTGTAAGGCGTTGACTCAAATCAATTCCAAAGATGCCAAAATTCGCTTGGCGACAGAAGGGACAACGAAAACTTCAAAAGTCTACACCTTTGATATTACAAAGGCCGAATCAATTTTTGATCAGTTGCTATTAGCAAAGATCATCAAACTTCGGCCAGGGCATAACATTCCCACGGTCGAGGAGCTTAAAGGAAAGACGTATTGTAAATATCATAACTCGACCAAGCATGCCACAAACAATTGTGTCGTTTTCCGTGATGATATCCAAAGCTGGATCGACAAAGGCAAGTTAAAATTTCCTGAAAAGCGCATGACGGTTGATACAGACCCATTCCCTTCGGCAACAGTTGGCATGGTAGACGCCCGTGCAACACGTGCTCAAGAAAAACTCTCGACCCCGACTTAAGATTGATCTCTCTTCCAATACGCAACCTACCGAGTTCTCAGGATCGGCCATAGTCCAATCCATGTCGGACTCCAGCGATGAAAACAGTGGCGGGCCGGTGTTCTTGTGTAGTAATTGTAAAACATGTGTTATCTTAGCCGAGCCCAAGAAAAAGCTGCCTCAGACGCCGACGCCTCGGCAACAGTCGGCGATCTCGGCGACATCTTCGAAGAAACCAAGTGAAAGCCAGCGCGTCAAAGTATTCGAGAGACTTGGCCCTAAGCAACAGACGGATGAGTCTACCTCGGTCAGGGGGCGTCTTGAGTTTGACGCACCATTTTATAACGAGGAGTATTATTCACGAAACTCCAGTAGCTCAAGTTCATCAGCGCATCCAAAAAGCTTCAAGCCGCCTGAGCCATGTGATCAACGGTGGTATAGCTATAATTCTCCTACTGGCATGTACACCGCGTTGTCCAAGTCTCAGAAACGTTGACGTCAGCGAATAGATTGCTTGGCTCGACGTCAAGTGGCCCAGCCTGTTTCGGCCACTAAATGGCAGCCGAAAGGAACGGCAGGGAGTGGAGATGATCGGCCAACGCCGACAATCATGGCTAAATTACAAGGGCGGAAGGAAACCAATCGAGACTTCGAAACTACCATTGAAGCAGCCGAGAAGCGGATCAAACTTCTTCTTCGGCCTGGTGAAATGAGGCCGAAAGCCAACTGCCCCCATTACCGCTAAGAGAACCCATCGTCAAAATGCGACGAAACCTGCATCCTCCATTCCTCGGCGAATCGTTGGAATATATGAAAGAGTTTCACAAGAATTATTCTGCTAATGATTTATATGGATTGCCCAAGGCTTGCCAAGAAGCTCTCGACTTGGCATTAACTTGCCCCGATGCTGAGCAGATCATCCAGAAAACCACCGATCCGGCAATGAAAGCTAGATTCCAGCACATTCGAGAGGCTAAAGTTCTCGGCTTCGAGGTCGACCCCCACACAGACATTGACACAGCCGAGCTTCCATTCTCTCTCGAGGACCTTCAACACCTTCGATATCATTTCGAAGTCTTTTCGGCCGTTTCATTGTTCGGATTGACGGCCGATGAGATAAAACGGGTGGAACGATTGGACGCTTACTTGGACACCAGGAACACCCGGATCGCCTATGAGGAACGAGCTCGCCAGACGCGGCAAAAGCAGAACCCGACGCCAGAGGTATGCAAGTCTGAGGAGAACAGTCACCAAAGCACATCGTCGGATTGTGTGACTCAAACATCTGACTATGTTGAGACACACAGCGAGCTGGTCGCAAATACTCCGGCACACAACGATATAATCTTCTCTGCTCCGGAGGAAGACGACCAGGATCCAATGGGCCCTTCAGTCCTTGAAAATATGGAAATCAGCATGGTCCATGTTTTGCCTGCCGAATTTCAGCAGACCGCGCACCAACCAAGTTTCTTGGACGGCGATGTGGTCACCGAAGAAGCAACACAAGTTGATTTCGTCACCCCTGACGATGTACCCACTAACGATGATCATAAGCTTAAAACAGCCTTAGACATCTTGTTTCCCCGTTCCTCCTCGGCTAACCTTCAACATTTAAAACCGTTGCATGTCACGGCCCATATTGAAGGTTACCCAATCTCCAAGATTTTCGTCGATTGCGGAGCAACAGTCAACATCATGCCTGTATCTGTAATGAAAGCCTTGCGACGATCCACCGACGAACTCATTCCTTCAGGAATAACCATGAATAGTTTTGTCGGTGACAAGTCTCAGACCAAATGAGTGTTTCCTTTAGCGGTCAACATTGCCGGTCGTAACCATATGACCGCCTTTTTCATCATCGACTGCAAAACCGAGTATAATGCACTGCTCGGTCGAGACTGGATTCATCAAACCAGCTGTATTCCTTCGTCATTATATCAAGTGCTCGTCTTTTGGGACGGTAAATCGGTCACTGTTCACCCGGCTGATTCTCAACCGTTCGAAACTAATATGATCCAGGCACGGTATTATGATGACCACGTCGGCTACATCACCCTACAAGGTTTCAATGATGAAGGACGGCCGACTTAGATTTCTGTTCAGAAAGCTATCGAGGTTGGCGCCGAAACTGTCCACCAGGATTCGGCGAGACTCGGATTAGCGGACCTTATCTCCTACCCCGATGTCTGACATCGATCGGGAAAAACGTCGGGCCTCGGTTTCATCTACTATGGAAAGACTGCTGGCCCATTGGCATACCATATCTGAACAACCCAATTCAGGTGTTAACCTCGTAGAGTTCCTCGCCGAATGAGAAAACGGTCCCGTTTTATCTCTTGACAAAGTTCAAGCTGCCCCGGCCGAGCTGGAAGATACTCGGCCCCAAGTCAATGACCCATTAGAAGAAATTAACGTTGGGACGGCCGATGACCCACGGCCTTTATTTATTAGTGCTTTGCTCCCCCAACCTATGAAAGCCGAACTTCGTGTTCTGCTTGAGAAGTTCAAAGATTGTTTTGCTTGGAGCTATCACGAGATGCCCGGCTTAAATCACACTCTCGTCGAGCATGAGTTAATAATTAAACCTGAGTGTAAACCTTTCCGTCAACCGCCTCGACGATTCTCGACCGAAGTACAACTCGGCATCAAGGATGAACTCGTTCGGCTCTTGAAAGCAGGATTCATTCAAACCGCTCGATATGTTGAATGGTTGGCCAATATCGTTCCTGTTTTAAAGAAAAGTGGTGCATTGCGCATTTGTATCGACTTCCGCAACCTGAATCTGGCAACTCCAAAAGATGAGTATCCAATGCTGATTTCGGATCTATTAATTGATGCTGAGGCAAATCATACAATCTTATCTTTTATGGATGGACATGCCGGATACAATCAAATTTTTATTGCCGAAGCCGATATCCACAAGACTGCATTTCGATGCCTGGGGGCACTCGGCACATATGAATGGGTTGTCATGCCATTCGGCCTCAAGAACGCCGGTGCCACGTACCAACGAGCAATGAACACCATCTTTCATGATTTAATTGGAACCATCGACGATGTTGTCATCAAATCTAAACGCCGACAGACACATCTGGACGATCTCCGACAGGCTTTCCTCAGCATGCGTCAGCACAACCTCAAAATGAATCCTGCCAAATGTGCCTTCGGCGTGTCAGCCGGAAATTTTATTGGTTTCCTCGTGCATCATCGTGGGATTGAAGTCGACGAGAATAAGGCACGCGCAATCATCAATGCCCCACCCCCAACGACGAAGAAACAACTCCAGTCCTTACTCGGTCAGATAAATTTCCTCCGCCGATTTATCGCTAACTCGACCAGTAAAATGAAAGCGTTATCCACGCTTTTGAAACTCAAGGACTCAGATAAATTCGTGTCGAACGACGAGCATCAGGCGGCGTTTACGCAAATCAAAGTCTCCCTCACGAAACCACTTGTCCTCGATCCCCCTCGGCGCGGTAAACCTCTGAAGCTCTATATCTCGACGGCCGAATAGTCCATCGGCTGCCTCCTCGCCCAGGACAACGATGCTGGCCTAGAGCAGGCTATATTTTATCTAAGCCGGAATCTCAATCAACTAGAGATCCACTATCCCGCCGTTGAGAAGCTGTGTCTAGCTTAGTTTTTTGCCGCTTCCAAGCTTCGGCATTATATGCTCCCATCGGTCACCCAAGTCATCGCTCAGACCGACGTCATCCGCTACATGCTGACTCTACCAATCGTCAAAAGCCGCATCGGGAAATGGACGATGGCGTTGTCCGAATTTAACTTGCAATACGTGGCCCAGAAAGCTGTCAAAGGTCAGGCCCTGGCTGATTTCTTGGCTCAACACCCTTCCCCATATGGGTTTGGGGGCAACGACGTCGAAATCGGCATGGTTCAAGCACGTGACAACCACTGGACGATGTACTTTGACGGCTCAAGTACGTCCTCGACGGCTCAAGTACGTCCTCATCGGCTAGCGTTGGAATTGTCATTCAATCCCCACACCACGATCGTTGGTATTTTTCACTCAAACTGGATTTTGAATGCACCAATAATCAGGCCGAATACGAAGCCCTTATCATCGGCCTCGGAGTCCTTCATGACTTGCGGGCACCCCGTGCCCTCGTCCTCGGCGACTCCGAACTTGTGATTAACCAACTTAATGGTTTATTTCGATGCATGAGTTGTACCCTGGCACCATACCACATGGTCGCCCGCTATTTAGCCGAATCCTTTGACGGTATTACCTTTAAACATATTTCCCGGAGTCATAATACCGACGCGGACGAATTGGCTCAAATCGCCTCCGGCGCACAACTCCTAGGGGGCAAGCTAGGCCGAGAAATACCCGTGTTGCGACAGCTATACCCGGCCCTGGTCAATCAACAAGTCCTTCAACGCGACAACGTGATACGTACAATAATCATGTCCTTACCTTCGTTGTTAGATCGAGACGACCTTATAGATGTTGTGCCGTCGAGGCAATACCAGATGATTGGAGAAAGCCTATTATGCAGTATCTTGACAATCCCAATGGTAAACACGATCGCAAGACAAGAGTTCACGCCACGAACTATGTCATGTATCAGAACGAGTTATACCGAAAAGGCGAGGATGGTTTATTACTGCTATGCCTCGGCCCCCATAAGGGTGCTCAGGCAATCACAGAGGTCCATGAAGGGGTTTGCGGAGCTCATCAATCCGGACGAAAAATGCGATGGTTACTTCGACGACACGGCTATTTTTGGCCAAGAATACTAAAGGATTGTATCGAGTTTGCATGAGGATGCATACAGTGCCAGATTCACGGGCCTATACAAAGGGTCCCGGCCGAACCGTTGCATTCGGTCATTAAACCATGGTCGTTTAGAGGATGGGCCATGGACGTAATCGGCAAAATCACGCCATCTTCCGGGGCTGCCAAGCACGCATGGATAATAGTAGCAACCGATTACTTCACTAAGTGGGTCGAAGCGAAATCATACGCCAAGCTAACATCTAAAGAAGTTTGCAACTTTGTGGAGGAACACATTGTGACCAGATTTGGCGTACCAGAAACAATCATAACTGACAATGGCACAATCTTTACAGCCGAGAGGTTTAAAGAGTATACAACAAATTTGAAAATTCGGCTCGAACAGTCTACACCGTATTATCCACAAGCAAATGGGCAGGCCGAGGCAAGTAATAAAGTGTTGATCGGCATTCTCGAAAAAATAATAAAAGAAAGGCCTGACATGTGGCATTTGAAGTTGAATGAGGCATTATGGGCATATCGAACATCACCCCGATCGGCGACTGCAACAACCCCGTACACATTAACGTACGGGCACGATGCAATGTTACCAGTCGAGTTAAGCATAAATTCGTTGCGGCTAATTGAACAAAGTAGTTTGTTTAGCGCCGAATATAATCAGTCCATGAGACAGGAGTTGGAAGATTTGGAAGAAGCGCGACTTGATGCTTATAACTTGCTAGTGGCACAAAAACGGATCGCCGAGCGAGCCTATAATCAAAAGGTATGACAGAAAACATTCGGCGAGGGTGAATTGGTTTGGCAAACGGTGTTGCCCGTAAGACTAAAAGACCCTAGGTTCGGCAAGTGGTCGCCAAATTGGGAAGGGCCGTTTGTTGTACATAAAGTATACGGTAAAGGAGCATATCATCTTAGAGATCAGACCGGTTTAGTTCATAAATTACCAATTAATGGGCAGTTTCTGAAGAAATACTACCCGGTCACTTGGGAAATGCAGGAGTAAAAATTCATTTCATTAAGATCGGAAATATACAAAGTGAGCTGGGTGACCAGTTTACATAAAAATAAATTCAAGGCGAAGAAGGTAGAAGAGTGCCGAGCAGGACATTCAGCTCTAACCACCGCACCTCTCCCATGATGACCTCGGCCTGCCGGTTCTTCTTGTCCAGCTTCAACTGCTCGACCCGTTTTGTGTTTGCCGCATACTCGGTCAAACAAGCCTTGCCGCCTGACTCGAAGTCCTTAGCAAGCTCGGAGGCAATGGCCGACCTGCGTTTTGCCAATTCGGCCATTTGACGGTCGAGGTCGGCCAAGGCTTCTCCTTTTGCTTTTAAAGCATCGATTTTTGGGCGGATAGTATATTGGACTGCCGCGACAGCTTGCAGGTCTTGTTCGGCCCTCAAAGCGTTCTGGAAGATACTAAAGGTCTCCCGAACCCGCTCCAAGGTGGACGACGCCTGAACGATGGCCTCGCCGCTCAGTTGACCATCGGCTCCGAGGTCATTTAGACATGCATCGAGCAAATCAAGACTGTTGCGCTCGAGTACTTGCGACGCCGAAAGCGACAAGACCTCTTGCAACCGAGTTCGAGCAGTTGAATCAGCAGCTTCAGTCGCGGCGGCCGAAGGACCAGCCCCTCCAGTAGTGCTGGACAGGATAACTTTGAATTCGACCTCCCATGAAGCCTGCACACACAAATCAAGTTAAGCTCAAAGGAAATCATGAGAAAGATAACAAGAAGGTTTCGTTTCTTTTAACCTGCCGAGAGGAGACTTCGGCCATGTCTTCAGGATCGTTGCTCGAACCTAAAGAACTTAATGGCCGAGCCCAGTATCTTAGATTGCTTCTCAGCTCACGCGGCCGATGGAGGTTATCTACGTTCGATGGCCACTGAGGCGGCCAAGAGACATAGATAACACCATTCGGCGCATAGAACTTTCGATGAAAAGAATGTACAGGCACCTGACAGTATTTTGCTTGGTTTAGAGTTTTATGGCAGGAAATTAATCAAGGAAAAGACATAGAGGGTACTTACGAAGGCCGAAGTAGCTTCCTGCGGATGAATGTGGAGGTCCTGGTCTTGAGGATGAACGGGCGTTTCCGCCGTTGCCTCTGGCTCCCCGACCGGTCGTTTGCCACAGTCGGTCGTGGAAGGGCCGACCGGGACAGCCGTTTCGGACGTGGAATGGACATCCTGGTCCTGTAGGGGAGCGGGTGTCTCGGCCGCCGCTGCTGGCTCTCCGACCGGTCGTTTGCCACGGTCGACCGTGGAAGGGCCGACTGGAACAGCCACCTCGGGCACAGAAAGAGGTTGACGACGGGAAAGAGGGCGACTCGCCAAGGGAACTTCGTCGCTCCCCTCACTCTCCTCCAAAACGAAAACCAAGGGTTTTGGCTTTACGGGAGAAGCTCTCTCGGTCGCAGGGACTGCCTTTTCCAGGACGGGAGCAGTCTCGACTGATAGAACGACAACTGGTTTACCGACCTCAGAAACAGGTTTTGCTTGGACTGGTTCTGCGGCCGGAGTTGGCTGTTCCTCGACCAAGGCTTGGCCGACGGGGGGAGAAGGGGAAACGCTGGGAGTCGTCGTTCCCGTAGTATGACTGAAGATAACGTGAATCTCCCGTTCTCCTTTCTTCGCCAGTTTTTTGACCTGCTTGGCGGGCCGAGGAGGATCGGCGGTCGGCTCGACTTCTCGACGAGGCCGTTTGCTCAGCAAGGCCTGCGCAGCAGTTTTTGTCTTCTTAGAGGCGACCGATTTTTTCTCGGCCGCAGCTGCAGCAACCACCTCCACCTTTTTCAACGGCCGACCACCTGAGAAAGTAAGAGCAAATCAGCAAAGCAGATCAATAGTTCAAAATTAAAGGAAAAATGGGAGAAATAAACGGTTACCTTGGGCTTTGAGGGCAGAAGTTTTCTTTGGTCGACCACCAAAGAGTTTGTTCAAAACGGTGTCGACCGAAATACCAAAAAATTGCTGGGTATACTGTTCCCACCAATTGCCGAAAGTATCAGTGCACAGAATCTCTGGAATGGCCGGTCGAATGCGGAGTTTCTGGCACTGCCCCTGGAACTCTCGTTTGGCGTCGTTGCATTCCTTCTCTGAGGAGCCAGGTCCGCGTCTGCGGCTTAGGACAGACCGTGAGGAGAGAAGGGGGACGGGGCAGCCCTAGAGGTAGCCGAGTTACCGAGCAAGGAAGTTGGGATGATACATTTCCCAACTCGCTCGGCGACCTTCACAGCCGAGAGGCAAGTCGCGGGCCAGTACAAAGGACCCCCAGGATTGACGAAGGTCAACATCTTCGTCCGCTCCCCATGTCGACGTAGGAAGCCTGATCGACGAAGGGTATTCCCGACGACGACAGATCAAGAACTCGTCATCAGAAAGGTCGTCGAGGGCGAAGAGGTATCTGAACACTTCTTCGACTTGGTGAGGGGGAGTGGCCGAAAGGCCAATTGAGGACCGAGCGCTTCCTTCAGCGAGAAATCAACAATCGTTGGCCGAAGAGGAGCAAAGTAGACCTGCAGCCAAAGTTGGAAAACCCAGAGGGGCCCATTCTGCTGCGGATCGACCTTGTCTAGAGTCACTTCGGCCAAACAGCGCAAGAGATGAGCGAGAATGGCCGGACTAAGCGCCAGAGTATGACCGCTAGCCAGGGCTTCGGCCACTGGCATATTCTCGACCAAACACTTGTTAGATTTGATACAACAAATGAATTTGTTGTACCAATAGAAGAGAAACGCCTCACGTTCGCCTTCTCGCAGGGCCTCTTCTCCTCGGTCGGCGAAATGGAGATAGAGGGTGTTATAGTTGAAGAAGTTCTTATGAAGCTTGTGAACCTCTTCTTTCGAAGGTGTTTGGCCTTCACCGCTTAGCGTCTCAAGGGCCTGCTTGTCGAATAGTGTCTTCAAGTTTAGGTTCGACGGGTACCCAGGGAGGGCAGAGTCGACCGGGATACCAGTCGGGGAAGTCCCCAAGATGGCAGTGATATCAAGGATGGTAGGGCCAATGGGGCCGAGATGAAAGACCATGGTGTTGGTGGCCGAACACCAGAAGTACAAGGCTGCCAGGAGAAGCTCTTTGTCCAGAATGACCTTCATGGACGAGAGGTGAATGGCATCATAGATGCCCAGGGCCTTCCATTGCTCGCCGAAGAGCTTTTCCATTCGGACAACCTAGGCTGCCCAGGTCGTAGTGGTCGAGGGCCAAGAGCCTTGAGGCCTCGCCACATCCCACTTCGACCAGTCGAACCCTTGTAGCAAGGGTGATAGGCAGTGCTTCTGGAGAAGTCCAGTGATGGGGGTTGGCACAACCGCTTTAAAGAGAGGACCCAAGATCTGATGAGAGGTATTCATGTCACTCTCAAAGCGGATGGTGTTGATTGAACTCCGATCGATGATCTTCTGGTATTGGTCACACTCCTTGGAAAGTTTGGAAATAAAGGAGGCCATGGAGGAGGTTTAAAAGTATGAAGTGAAAAGGTTCTTCTGGGTTGGGAGATTCGAAGATGAAGACCTGGAATGCACTAGAGAGCAATAGCAAGAAATTTCAGAAAATTTTGAGAGCGTAAAGTGCAAATGAGATAATTTCGGTATTTATAGAGTAGTGGAAGGAAGTGCAATCGTCCGAAATTCAAAATAAAGGGTAAAACCGACCGAAGAAATCGCTGATCATGATGAACATTCAGGAAATGCAGTTGAGAAGACCGAGGGTCTCAGATTTTGGGGGCGCACGATTGCGTGTGACGGCAAGATTAATGGCGAAAGACGTTTCGGCGTCTGCACGATGACAAGTGGCTCGCGGATTGAGGAAGAGTGGCTATGTTCAGCCATAAGGTCATGATGACATGACGGTTCAGGTAGCTGCACGCCTTAGACGTCATTATTAAGAATTGGCCGTGTTAAAGGACGCCACGTGGTGGTGGTCAGCAGGATCAAGATCGTGCAATCGTGCTCAATAAATACGCCTTGGAAATAGGGTACTTGGGCTCTGAGCATTAGATTCGCTTCTTCAAGGTCGAAACTCGACCGAAGAATTCCGGCTAGGACCTCAGAAGCGAGGGGGCAATGTTTGGGCCCAAAACATTAATTTGGGCTGAGTATAGAACCATTCTCGGCCCAAGGGAGCCTTGGACCGCTTAGTCTGTGGGCTTCTAAACCTAGGCCGGCTAGGTCATGCGGCATTCGCGAGTCGAGTCCTAGCGCAATAAAGAGTCTCGGTAGGATTAATAACCCGGAGGTGAATCCGGCTCAATAAAGGACTAGGTGCACAATCCTAGTGAAAATAGGACTGGTCGAGTGAGTATTTGATCAGGAGAAGAAGACCTAGTCCGAGTAGGGTTTTGACTCGACTTCAAAGGTATCCAGTGCTATAAATAAAGGAGGCTGTGCATCCTTCTCAACAACTTTGAGATTTTTTATTTTCTCTTTTCGCTGACACATCTTCCGTTGGCATCAACAGCACTATGGAAGCAACCGGTGATATCTTTAGTCGGCATAGATAGCTCTGTCACCGTAGAATCAGCCGGTCTCGCAGCATCTTCCGTTGGCATCAACAGCACTACGGCGAGGACGGTTGGTTATCTATCCAAGTCTCGGTTGAGAAGGATTTCCGAATCCTTGTTGGTCGAGGTCATCTCATCAGCCTTCTCGGCGAAGTAAGGTGTTACGAGT
Source organism: Malus fusca (assembly GCA_035220775.1). Taxonomy (NCBI): domain Eukaryota; kingdom Viridiplantae; phylum Streptophyta; class Magnoliopsida; order Rosales; family Rosaceae; genus Malus; species Malus fusca. The sequence continues at coordinate 16,284,995 of CM069072.1, forward strand.
TACTACATTCGGCACATTGAAAGCCGAATTTGATATTGAACTTCGTAAGAATAGTAACCTTGTCTTCAGGTTCGAGAACCCAAGAGGCCGAGACGTGTTCCTTCCTCGGCCGCAATCGCAAGACGCAGAAGTCAGCCGCGCACCCAACGCAACATCAACAAATTTACTCCTCGGCCGGGCTCGGCCGACGAGTTGGCACGCCCCGCATTCACCGAAGGACGTAGTTAGCTTATAGATTACTCGGCCTGCGCGCCACGTAGGCTTGGTAGTTTTTAGGGTCAACACATTGATACCTTGATGCTGCAGCCATACTACCATGAAAAAAGTTGGGGTTCCACCATAAAACCAATTGACAATATGGGAAGTAACTCAACTTACTTAAAAGCACATGCAAGGTCCCTCCTCCTATTAATGTGGAATTCATTTTCAACACGTCCCCTCACGTGTGACGAAGTTGAGGTTCCACCATAAAGCCAATTGGTTTTATGGTGAAACTGCAACTTACTTCATGGTATCAGAGCAAGTTGTCTAATGTGGGAAACCCAATGGCCATACGTGCTCCACGTCACCCGATTTATGTTGTCTATATGTTAGGCTTGAAAATTCGCCACACTTGAGGGGTCATGTTGAGAATGAATCCCGTATTGATGAGATGAGAGACCTTATATGTGTTTATAACTAGAACCTCAACTTTCTTCAGATTTGACCTAGGCCAATCTGAGAGGGGATCAGTCCTTAAACGTTTAGATCTTGGTGTAAAAGGCATGCGGGTAGGAGGCCAGTTGAGATTAGTTTATTGGCATGAAATTTATTTGTTATGTCTTGAAGCAGAATAACTTTAGTTTACGCGTTGCAGAAGAAAATTAAGGTTCTTACTTCTTTTATGCTGTTTAGTAGTAAGCCATCTCCAAAAGGACTTCATCCACAAATCTCTCCTCGTCTCTCCTCCTCTCTTAGGCTTTTTCCATGGTAACATGTATATTTGCACGTAACTACAGCGCTGTAAAGTTCTTAAAATGCCCTCCAGATGGTGTTCAGAATTGATTTCCTTTGCCATTCTCTTTCATACAAAGTGTAGGAATCTTAAGTTTTTATTTTTTTTATTTATTTATTTTTTTTATATTTCTTGGAGCTAATCTATCTCTATCGCGATTCTCTTTCGCATTATGATTTATATTCTTTTCATCTTTTTTCTATACCTCTCTAACTCTCTTTCATGGGCCCTTCCCTATATTCCTCTTCACTGTTCTGTATATTCTTTTAATCTGCAGTTGGACGTTGAACTACTCGCCAGTAAAAATGCCATTTGGGTAAGTAATGGGTTCTGTGAACTGTAATTATAAACTTTTTATACACACACTAGAGGATACGTAGCAGTTGTTTGGTCTTGTTTCTCACTTGTGCAGGTCTGTGTAAAAATTGTTACAGGTTAATGAAATTATGCTCTTCCTACTGATTCTTATGCTCATGCTCTTGTGTAATGTAAATGAGGAGAATAGAAGCTCCAAAGGTTGTGGGAAAAATAAATTTTGCTATTCTCTTCATTGTAAACCGTAAAGCTGTCCTTTTGTTCGACACTATGACTGTTTGCTATCCCACAGCGGTGAGGGAAAGAAGAAAGAAAGAGTTAGAAATGTAACCAACGTTTATTGGAAAAAGCAACCCCAAAGAAAAAAAAAAGCGAGCTAAGTCTAAGTTAAATTTGGAGATGTAAGTCTTCTTTCGTTTCTCGTTACAAACATACGATTCATGGGGAGATAAAGAAATAGACCGAACCAATCGCTCTTAAATATGATTACTCATCTCTAACTAATATCTAGGCCTTTTGTGATAACACCTCCCAAACTAATAGATTGGGCAAGTGATAATTATCAGAGCCAGGTTACGGCCAGTGCAAGCCAAGTCCTTGTCATGAGGAAGTGTGGAATTGGAAACAAACTTGAACTCTAAACATAGAGCCTAATACCCAGCCTATTTGTGACAAAACCCCACATTTGACGGATTGAGCAGGTAGTAATTATCAAGTATCGGTATAGTTGAAGTGGGGCCCTCGGCCCGTCGAACTGAAAAATTCAACAATGACAAGGGTAACTGCGTAAGTGATACAAATATCATTAGCGTTGCAAGTTTCATTCATAACCTCAAAAAATATATTGGAAATTATATTTTTGGAGATTTCATCCATTGCAAGTTCCCTTGTACTAGGAAATGTTGTTTCTTCCATGACCATCTAATATTCAGGATATAGTGCAGAAGTTGGGTATGCAAGTATTTGCGAAGATTGAATGATCAGATCATCGTTTGCTTATTCACGATTTTCTTTATTTTTCTTGTTATAAATGTTAATCATCTATCTTTTATGCAGAACATAGTAATTTTTTCTGCATAATTCTGTATTATGCATCCCCTAACTTATCTCGTCGATGATCCACGTGTATGTTTATTGGAGAAGAGAACATTGAAAAAATCCTAGCTAGCTAAGCTAGGTGTGACTAGCCATTATGCTGTGGAAATCTTTCTTTCACTATGTAGTAGATTAGTATTCTCGATTTAATGATTTGTTCCTCAACTTGAAGGAAAGCACAAAAGTTGAAGCGTTTTGTAGTAACTGCTTTCCTTAAGTAGAGGTCACACTATAAAGGAGGAATCCACAGCTCCTATAAACGCCAAAGCTTTTATGATTTTAACATAGATTCTTGCAGCCACTTTCCAATTTCTGTTTCACCCACTTTATTCTCTTCTTGTTTCCTTCTTTCAACTTTTGACGAAACTACTCTAAAATGCGGGTAGAGGGATTCGAACTTGAGTGTAACGGGACGGCCACAATATCCTACCCAACCGACTTAACCTCGTATCCTTTTATTTACCCCATCTTTGCGTCCCATATGTATTGCCATAAGCTTTTCATTGCTTCCCATTTGTTCGTGCAAATATGGTCATCAGGACAAAGATAATGCCAGGCTTCCTCTGCAGCTGTTTCTTCATCCTTTTTTGCATCTATCACTGCTGCTCCTCCCAAAAGACCTGCCCCGACTGTGGCTCCATGAAAGTTCCGTATCCACTAAGCACAAGCCCCGACTGTGGTGACCCCGACTACTCTCTCCATTGTGACCCCTCCACTAAGAAACTCTATGTTCATGCCCTCAATGGAAGTTACTATCTTGTTCTTCAAATCATGGCTCCGTATCAGCGCATGGTGGTACAACCGTCCCCATGGCTGCCCGGAAAATGTGTTACTCAAGACTTGGTGGTGAGTGAGGGCCTCTGGTTGAATCAGTCACTTCCTTTCAACATCACTTCATCGAATACTATCTTTCTTTTCAACTGCTCTCCGCGGCTCTTGATTTCTCCTCTAAATTGCACTTCATCTAGCCTCTGTCACCGGTATTTAGAAAGCTCAGGACACATTGATACAAACCGAGCACTACAGTGCGAAAACAGGCTTAATCTTTGCTGTACATTTGTTGCTGGTGGTATGCCTTCAGCATACAAGATTCGGCTTCACAGCTCAGGCTGCAAAGCCTTCAGAAGCATCCTTCATTTGGATATAAACAAGCCTGCGAGCCAATGGGAAGAGGGATTGGAAATTCAATGGGCATCTGCTCTTGAACCAATTTGTAGAACACAACTTGATTGCTCTTCAGCTTCCAAATGTTCACCTACGGGTTCGAGCGGTGTCCCACGCTGCCTTTGCAATAGGCAGTACTATTGGGATCATCTTGATGGCACTTGCTCAAAGAAGAAGAGGAACACGAAAGCGGGTCTGACTCTAAAGGTCTCGATTGGGGTAATCTCATTTTTCGTTGTAGCGGCAGTTATAGCAATTGTCACAGTGAAAAGATCCTGCAAATTCTCGGAGCAGAAGAAACTTACCAAGGCAAGAGAAGACATGTTGAAGAGCAATAGTGATGGGAAATCGGCTCGAATGTTTCACTTGAAAGATGTGAAGAAAGCCACCAATGGTTTCTCCAAAGACAGAGTTTTGGGGAGTGGTGGATTTGGAGAAGTGTACAAAGGAGAGCTCGAAGATGGGACTCTCGTCGCCGTCAAGTCTGCAAAAGTTGGCAACGTCAAGAGCACAGAACAAGTACTAAATGAAGTTGGGATACTCTCCCAAGTCAACCACAAGAACCTGGTCAGACTCTTGGGATATTGTGTGGAAGCTGAGCAGCCATTGATGCTCTATGAGTACATCTCCAATGGCACTCTCAGTGACCATTTACACGGCAAGTTTTCGACATTTCTTGACTGGAAAACTAGGCTCAGAATTGCCTTGCAAACTGCTGAAGCATTGACCTATTTACACTCCGCGGCGCACACTCCCATCTACCATAGAGATGTCAAGTCAACCAACATACTTCTGGACAGTGATTTGAACGCAAAAGTTGCAGATTTCGGGCTGTCCAGGTTGGCTTGTCCGGGGTTGAGTCATATCTCGACATGTGCTCAGGGAACATTAGGGTACTTAGACCCCGAATACTATCGGAACTATCAGTTAACTGACAAGAGTGATGTTTATAGCTATGGAGTTGTGCTGCTTGAGCTTTTAACATCACAAAAAGCCATTGATTTCTCACGCGATCATGACGACGTGAACTTAGCCATTTACGTGAGTGTAAGAGCCAACAATGGTGTTGCTATGGAGGTAGTGGATAGCCGGCTGCTTAGCGAAGAAGAGCCTTCGGGGAATACAGTGGCAAGTGTAAAGCTTTTCTTAGAGCTTGGACTTGCATGTCTGAAGGAAAAGAAGGGAGATAGACCAGCCATGAAGGATGTTGTTCAAGAACTCCACTGCATAATTCAAGTTTTGGATCAACAAGTGGTTCATAATTAATGACATCATTAGTTATCATGAAATTATATCCATGTCCTATGTAAGTATGGTAGTAGTAGAGCTTGAAAATGTTCTCACGTAACTTGTTATGTTGCCAGATTGTCAACTTAGACTATTCACTGAGTGAACAAATTTCGTCAGATAATATATGTACATTATTTCTTTGAATATTCATGTTGTAAAATAAAGGAGTGGAGATGAAGGCCAAAGAATCATTGTTGGAGCAGCCCACAGAAGCCGAAGTAGTGATTCCATTCCAAGTAAGGAAGGATTGGTTTTGGATGGATGGAAAAAACTAGGGCTCTTGGGATCAGATGCTTTCTTTGGATTTTGATTGGTTGCCATGGACACACGAAAAAAAGATTAATTAAAAGCAAGGATTCTAAAAGACTCTAGGCACTAGTCGAGCGGCGGGCTGGGGCCTAGCGCCTAGGCGGGGTCTAGGCGGGCGTCTAGGCGGACTAGGTGGATTTAAGTAAATCTATTATATTTTGTGTAAATAAATGTATGTTTATACTTAAAATATATATAATTTCATCATAAACTACAAAATAGAATGACATATATAATATGAAATATTGAAACATAATGAAAACATGGGGAACAAGCATATAATGTGTGTTCATTTAACTATTAAGCAAGTCTCTTACAATTTATTGAAAAAAATAAAATACAAAATGAAAGTAATCTATTTTCTGTCTAAGTGAGTCGCAACCTAAGCGAGTACCTAAGAGGGTCTGTGCGGGCTAGGCGGGTGCCTAATCAGATCTAAGCCCCTTTCTTAATTTTCAAACGCCTAAGCATTAATCGGGGCGGTGGAGGCGCCAAGTGAGGCTTTTTAGAACAGTGATTAAAAGAAAACAAAGTATTAGAGGCTAAATAAATTTAAAAAAAAAAAAAACAAGATTAAATGGGAACGTGTGAATTTGAACTCAAGATATCCTGCACCAATGTGATTAAAGTAGAAATTAAGCATCATTAAGATTGGTTTTAGTGTTGGCAACGCATTTTAAAATGAAAAGTATACACGTGGGAACAGGACTGCCTTACTCATAGATGCAATAAAGTTAGCAAAAAAACCATGCGATTGCCAATGAGATTTAATTAGTAAAAAGGGGTATAGAGTGGGCATGTTTAGGGTTCATTATTTGTAGTTTGAGAGACTAAGCTGGACTGATTTAGAATATATTAAGTTGGACAGGCTTAGAATAGGTTAAGCAAAACGAACATAGTGAAACATTTGATGCATTGTCGGACTAAAAAGTATGATATAAACAACTATAATATTAAATTATTTAATGCATATCTAATAATATTTTATTATTTTATCAAATAATATTACTTTAACCTTTTTTTTCTCTCTCTATAACACTCTACCTCTCTCTAGAAACTTCTCCTATCTTTTTCCTTTGACTCCGTCCCATTCTCTCATTTCCTCCCTCTCTTTCCTGCAAAATGCAGCCCTTCAAAACAAGGTCATGGCAGATCTTTCAAAATATGCTCATCCTCTTCACCCTCTTCCCCTGTTAATCATCTCCACCTTCCTCACCCTCTTTTCTCCCAAAAATTTTCGAATCTTTCTCCTCCCTCTAATATATGCGTTGGCTTCTCCATATGCAATTCCAGAATAAGATAGCCATCTCAAACTTTTCTGGGAAAAAAGGAAGAATGCTTGCAAATCGGCTTCTCCGGTTGTTGTTATTGTTTTGCATTTTTTTTTTTTAAATTTTGGTGGTTGGATTTTGAGATTTAGGCAATGGGTGGGGTGGGATTTTAGATTTGGGGGTGGGCAAACAGAGTTGCAGAGAAGAATGCTTACAGACGAAGCAACGTGCAGACAATGCAGTGTGCAAACAAGCAGATTTGGAGATGGGATCAACGATCGATCCCATACATTTTGGGGGGACTCACTAAGACTACCTAGCGAAGGACTTAGTGGGGTGAGTCCAACTCAATCTCATTAACGTTGTTCACACTAAGCATGGCCTGGCAATCCCATTTAAGCTAGTCCAATCCAATGAAGTATAAAGAGGGCAAATAAACACCCCCTTATTGTTTTAACTAGGATTAGTCAAACACAACCATTACATTGGCCTTTATTATATAATAGGGTTAACTGCGAGTGTTGTTGTTTGTACCATACTTGACCAATCCCGAAACTACTTAGCACCGGTCAACGTTATACCGTCAAGGATCCAGAAGAGCTTCCCTTCAACCAGGAGGCCAATCACAATGCGACACGTGTCGACATCAGAAGCCAATCACAGCGCGACACGTGTCAACATCAGAAGCCAATCACAACATGACACGTGTCAATGTCAGAACAAAACTAGAAACTCTCTTCTATAAATAGGGATCATTCTCCCATAATAATCTCTAATGTCATTTTGTACTAAACTACTCACTAGAACTCACAAAAGGAGAGCTTGAACCAATGTATTTGTGTAAACCCTTCACAATTAATGAGAACTCCTCTACTCCGTGGACGTAGCCAATCTGGGTGAACCACGTATATCTTGTGTTTGCTTCTCTGTCTCTATTCATTTATATACCTATCCTCGCTAGTGACCGAAGCAACCAAGCGAAGGTCACAAAACCTGACACTTTCTGTTGTACCAAAGTCCTCGCTGATTTTGTGCATCAACATTTGGCGCCGTCTGTGGGAAGGACACTTACTCCCACTCTCTTCAGCTTTGTCAAGCTGGTTTCCACCGCTCGTACACTTTCTTTTGGCCAAGCATCTCTCTCCAACATGGGGAGCGAAAGAAGCCATAGCACACAGAATGACACCCCCATTGGACCTAGTATGAAGCAACGAAAGCAAGAAGGAAATAGAGTTACTCTTCAAGCTAAAGTCGATGAGCTAGAAGCTCAGAACAACAAGATAGTGATGAGGAACGAGGTCCTCCAAGAGAAATATGAAAAGCTTTTCGAGAGGCTTCACGAGGCTAGGCATGCTCAAACACACAAGTTCGTCGCCCCTGTCGAGGTCAACAATCATCTGAATGCCCTCCAACGCGGAGGGTCACCGATATCCAACACGGACATCCCTGACAGGGATCGAGCTACCCATCAATGTGACGATCAACATGAGACTTCTCTCAACCCGGCCGCTTCAACCCGAAGCAGAAGAAGTAGAGGAAAGCACCTCTTCACAGAGGGAGTGGAAGGATCAAAAGCCGTCTATCGCGATTGTCGAGACTTCCTAAAGCAACGTCGAGAGAATCTCATCCACATAAGCTCGAAGATTAATGACCCAAGAGTTTCTGAAAGACTCGGTCCTCTTCCACGACCCAGGCCAGCATCCAATCTAGGGAATGGGCAACAGTCCCCAGAAGAATATGAAGATACAGGGGACTCGGAAATATTCCGACATACTCACTCTAGGAGTCAGTATGGCGAGTCCAAGGAAAAATCACGCTATCTTGATCAAACTTTCCTACCCCCAAGAGGCGATGGGGACTTACGGAAGAAAACTTCAGTGGTGCACGACTCCGCTCAGGACCCCCTCGTCCTACAACTCCTGGAGGAAGTAAACAAGTTGAAGGCTGAACGTCAAGCTGAGATACCTGACTGGAACCAACCCAGGCCTGGCCCCCTCACAAGAAGGATCCTCAACACCCCCCTCCAAGCGAAGACAAAGCAGAAGCTTGACTTACAACTCTATACCGGAAGGGAAGACCCGATTGAACACCTTAATCTCTTTGAGTCCACCATGGTATACCGGAGACACACCGACGAAGAACTGTGCCTTCTCTTCGCCTCGACCCTCTCTGGCGGAGCTTTAAACTGGTATTGTCGTCTTCCACCTGAGACAGTAGACTCATTTGAAGAGTTGAGGAAGCTGTTTGTCTCTCAACACATCTTCCAGACCGATCGCTTGCATTCTGCAGATGATTTGTACACTATTCGTCAGAAGCCGGACGAGTCATTACGAAAGTATGCTGGCCGCTTCAGCCATGAGTATTCTCGCTGCGCTGAGGCAGATGACAAGACAGCCCTCAAAGCCTTCACGGCAGGCTTACGTGACTGTTTCTTCAAGTACATGATCAATGCCAACACTTGGAAGACTTACTCTGAGGTGATGGCACAAGCTTACAACCATGCTTCCGCCGAGGCAAGGACATATCAAGGGAAACCACCTACAGTCACCCCTTATCAGCAAGTAGGGAATGGAGACCAGATCCAACCAAATGAGAAGACCTCAACCTTCCAAACGGTAGCACCACACCCCCCTGCCTCATTTAATGCTTCGCCAAGTCAGCAGACATATCAATCCCAAGGCAAAAGGAAAGATTTCCATCCTCACCAATCTCATTTTAATAAAAAGAATAAAGGGCAATATCGCGATAACTCAGGATATCGTCACAATAACGCCCGTCCCCAGGCAGTCAACGCGGTGGGACAATCACGTGTTAAGACGGGTCCTACCCCGAGGTATGAGACATACACATCTTTGAACGCTACATGCGCGGCCATCTACCCCAGTATAGCTCACCTGATACCAAAGCCAAAGCCAAGACAGCCAGATTACAAGTCCACGAAGAACACGGGCATGTTTTGTTGCTACCACGAGTATAATGGCCATGATAGCGAGAAGTGCATCATCCTCCGTGATCATATTGAAGCTTTGGCACGTGAGGGAAAAATTGATCAGTTCCCCCTTCACCCTCCAAGGGATAACCGTAACCAACGCCAGGTGAATGTGATATATTCCATAAGCGGCGGCACACCCATGTCTAAATCTTCCAATAGGGCCATGAAAAACAGTGAACGAACTTTGAAACCTGGCCATCAAGTGTTTCACGTGGAAGACATCAGGGGAGGCAAGTATCAAAAGCCTAACTGGGATCCAATATGTTTCTACCCTGAGGAAGAAAGAGGTATCATCTACCCTCACAACGACCCGTTGATTGTGGAGGCTCACATAGCAAATTTTGATGTGAAACGAATCCTGATAGACACAGGTGCTTCAGTCAATATCATGTTTGCTGAAGCTTTCAAGGCACTTAATGTAGCTGAACACTTGCTCGATCGCTCGATTTCTCCTCTGATAAGTTTTTCTGGCGATATCGTACAACCTTTAGGGAGTATACACTTACCCTTCACCATTGGTACAGGCCCCTATACAGCTACTATTACCACTAACTTCCTAGTGGTCAATTGCCCGACGGCATACAATGTCATCTTTGGACGCACAGGCATCAATGATCTCAAGGCCATGGTATCCACGCATATGTTGTTGATGAAGTTTCCAACCCCTTTCGGCAATGGATACATCAGGGGAGATCAACTTAGTGCTCGATCATGTTACAACACTTCAGTTAAGCAACAACACCTGCCTGTCCCCAGGGAGACCCTCTCTATACATAACCAGGTAGTAAAGACCAGTCCAGATGAAGCTAACTCGGATCTTCATGATGGCAACAGTCAACCTGATGACCCTCGAGATGATTCCTTCACCCAGCAAGCACAACCCGCTGAAGAGTTAGAGAATGTCTCTATCTCCAAAGACCACCCAGATCGCATGGTGAAGATTGGCACCACTTTGTCACCACCTATGCGGCTGTCGTTGATCTTATTTTTGCAAGAGAACGCCGAGGTCTTCGCTTGGTCATATAAAGATATGCCGGGCATCGCTCCCGATATCATCTGTCACCACTTGAGTATTGATCCCAAGACCAAACCAGTAAAACAGAAGCGAAGATCTTATGATGTTGAACAATACGAGGCGATGAAAGCAGAAGTTGAAAAACTCAAGGACATAGGTTTCGTCCGTGAAGTCAATTACCCAACATGGGTAGCAAATGTTGTCCTTGTTAAGAAAAATCCGACCAAGGAAAGTCTCCTGCTTCAAAAGGTCTTGTGGAGAATGTGTGTCGACTACACCGACCTAAACAAAGGATGCCCGAAGGATAGTTTCCCTCTTCCTCTCATTGATAGACTTATAGACTCTACGGCAGGGTGTGAGCTCTTGAGCTTCATGGACGCTTATTCAGGATACAACCAAATCCTCATGAACCCCTCAGACCAAGAGCATACAGCCTTCACTACTGACAGGGGACTATATTGCTATAAAGTCATGCCTTTAGGCCTAAAGAATGCAGGAGCAACTTATCAGAGACTGGTCAATTCAATGTTCGCCGAACAGATTGGGAAGAGCATGGAAGTTTACGTTGATGATATGCTAGTCAAGAGCAAACATGCTGACCAACACATCACCAACCTATCTGAAACTTTCACCATTCTAAAGAGGTATCGAATGAGGTTGAACCCCAACAAATGTGCCTTCGGCGTGGGCTCTGGCAAATTCTTAGGCTTCATGATTAGCCAACGAGGCATTGAAGCTAACCCTGAAAAGATCAAAGCAATCCTCAACATGAAAGAGCCAGTAACTTCAAAAGACATCCAAAGCCTTACTGGCAAGGTGGCAGCCTTAACCAGATTCATCTCTAAGGCCACAGACAGATGTGCTCCTTTCTTCAAAGCACTCAAGGGAAATAAGAAGTACATTACATGGACGGATGAATGTGCCGAGGCATTCAGGAACCTCAAAGAGTACATGAGTAAAGCCCCTCTGCTCTCCAAACCAGAAGTTGGTGACACTCTCATTATCTATCTATCGGTTTCGGCTTCAGCAGTCAGTTCTGTTCTTATTCGAAAGGACAGTGGTGTCGAACGGCCCGTCTACTACGCTAGCAAGGCCCTACAAGATGCGGAGACACGATACTCCAACATTGAGAAATTAGCTCTAGCATTGGTCATGTCTGCTCGAAAACTTCGCCCTTATTTCCAAGCACACGCCATCATCGTGCTTACCAATCACCCTCTTCGACAGATACTCCAGAGTCCTGACACGTCTGGGCGAATGATCAAATGGGCGATAGCATTGGGTGAGTTTGACATCTCCTACCAACCAAAACCAGCCGAAAAGGGTCAAGCAGTAGCAGATTTCATCGCCGACTTCACATATCCTGTTGACATTGCTTCTACACCTGAAGCAGTAACTTCACTACCATCGGAAGCTCAGAAGATAGAATCAACAACCCCAGCATGGAGTCTGTATGTTGACGGCTCATCCAACCAACAGGGCTGCGGAGCAGGATTAGTCCTCACTACCCCCGACAAAGTGGCGATGGAATACGCTCTTCGTTTCAAATTCAAGGCATCGAATAACGAGGCCGAATACGAAGCCCTTCTAGCAGGCTTACGTTTGGCCAAGCACCTTGGGGTTAAACAAATTGATATCTTCAGTGACTCCCAATTAGTGGTCAACCAGGTCACGAACAACTTTGATGCTAAGGATAGCTCCATGGCGGCATATCTCGCGCAAACGCGACTTTTGCTCAAGCACTTCCACTACCAGATCACCCAAGTTCCTCGAGCGGCAAACAGTCATGCAGACGCTTTGGCTCGCCTCGCCTCGGCAGTGGAAGACAAGATTGGGAGAAAAATTCATGTCGAATTGTTGGCAGCACCAAGCACCATGGTCGCGGAAGTGTGCAATTTACAACAAGGAGATAGTTGGATCACCCCAATTTATAAATTCCTTGCTCATGGCACCCTCCCAAATGACAAAGTCCAAGCTAAGCAGATTCGATACAAGTCTGCCCGCTACCTGATCATTAATGACCAGCTCTACAAGCGCGGTTTTACCCTGCCATACCTAAGATGCCTTACACCTGTGGAGGCGGAAATTGTCCTACGGGAAATACATGAAGGAGTCTGTGGAGATCATGCTGGGTCTCGATCCCTAGCACACAAGACTTTTCGCCAAGGATACTATTGGCCAACACTCCACCAAGATGCCATCAGAATATCTCGCTCATGTGATAAGTGTCAACGATACGCAACTATCCCTCACTCCCCTCCCGAGCCGCTCACTCCTATGATCAGCCCTTGGCCCTTCGCCCAATGGGGACTTGATTTGATCGGCCCAATGCCCGCAGGGAAGGGCAAGGTCCGCTATGCAATCGTTGCAGTTGACTACTTCACAAAATGGGCTGAAGTAGAACCCCTGGCAACCATTACGGAGGCAAAAATAGAAGACTTCGTATGGAAGAACATCCTCTGCAGATTCGGCATCCCCAATGCGATAGTCACGGACAATGGGCGGCAGTTCGACAACAAGAAGTTCAAGATGTTTTGCTCTAAGTTCAACATCAACTTATGTTTTGCCTCTCCAGCCCATCCCCAATCTAATGGACAAGTCGAGGCCGTTAACAAAATAATCAAGCGCACTCTGAAAACTAGCTTGGACAAAGCTAAAGGTTGTTGGCCAGAATTCATACCCCAAGTTCTTTGGTCATACCGCACTTCATATCGGACTTCCACAGGAGAAACTCCATTCTCACTCGCTTTTGGTACAGAAGCAGTTGTCCCGGTTGAGCTTGAGCAAGCAACATACCGAACCCAGAACTACATGCAGAGTGAGAACGACAAACAACTCACTCTCAACCTGGATCTAGTTGAAGAACACAGAAATCAGGCTCACCTGAGGAATGTTGCCTACAAGCAGCGCGTCTCCAACTACTACGACTCAAGGGTCAAACCTCGCTCTTTCAAAGTGGGAGACTGGGTACTGAAGAAAAGATTACTCTGTGATAGAGTCCCGAGTGAAGGAACACTTAGTCCTAACTGGGATGGACCGTTCGAGGTCGTCGGCATCAGCCGCCCTGGCTCCTACAAGCTCAGAAGCTCCGACGGCAAGACCCTTGGCCATCCATGGAATGCTGACCACTTGAAGTACTATTACAAATAGACTCACATTGTACAAGTGTTAAGCTACAGCCGTTCGGCATCCTATGTAACAAAAACCATTTGGTATGAATTCAATAAAGAGGTGATTTAGCCAACTCGGCCCTAAACTCTTTTACATTCTGAGCAATGAAACACTCAAGTGTTGAAGCTTCAACGCAAATGTTTCCAATACAAAATAAAATCTAAGTATGTGTCAACACGACTATACAAGGGATCTATGCAAACATAGCCAAACATTCATCAATGATAGGGCAAACACTTGAAGCTTGATAATACAAACACTTGCTTGATAATGCAAACACTCATAAACATGCAAAACAAAAAAAAACTCTCAGGCTTATAATATGGCACATGCCATACAAACAACAAACTAGTGCAGATAGAGTACATGCAGAAAGTGAAAGCACTTCTAGTCATCCTCATCTGAGGTTGAACCCCTGATCATATCACTCTGAGTCCTACCGCCATTTTCTGCATCTCCAAACTCATCATCACCCGGATGACTCTGCTCATCAGCACTAGCCTCATCGCCAGACTCATCTTCACTGCTGGAGTAAACTGCAAGGTCGAAGGTTTCACCTTTTCGATGATGCTCATCTATTTCTTCACGGTATTTTCGAAGAACGCTTCCATCATCATAACGATCAAGGACAGCCATCCACTTCCTTTTTTCAAAGTGAACTTCCCTGATACAGCGAGGTCTAAGGACATGGAGAAAGGCCTGGGAACCCAAGAACTCCTTCACGGCAGCTTCCTTCTCAGTCGGGATACTACTCTTCAGCTCAGAAACCTCAACCAAGGCACTATCCAACTCCCCTTTAACCTTGGAAACCTCGAGCGTAGTTGTCTCCAACTGTTTCTTAGTCGCCTCCAATTGTACCTTGAGTCTCAAGTTCTCACCATTCCGCCTCTTCAAACTCTCAAAATGTTGATCCTTGACTTGGATGGCCTCAGCCAAAGCTTTGCTCGTCTTCCTGGCATCATTCACAAGCTGCTTATTCTCTTTCAATTTCACCTTGCACCGCTCAGCCTCTCGCAGTCTGTCGTGATACTCAGCCATGACCTGCATGACAAGATGATCATCGCTACTAAAATAATGCTAATAAAGAGGAGAAAACAAGGAAATGACAAAGTAACACTCACATATGAAGACAGCTTCAACATCCGGTCGCAATCCGATTCATCTTTAGCTAAGGGCTCTCCGAGCTCATCGAAAGTAAATCGACGCCCTGCCAAGCAATTGTTGATATACCCAAAGTCCTTTGGCCGCATGGCAACCTTCAAATCCTTCCAAGGGACATTGCCAACATCTTCCTTATCTTTACCTTCGCTGCTAGAACTAGGATCACCTTTCTGCCCAATGTGCTCCCTAACTGGAGGAAAGATAGGATTGATAGTAGGAAGAGGAGGCAACAATCGCCTATCTTCCCCGGCAACTATGGCAGCAGCACATCCAATGGCCTCAGCTTCAGCTTTCTTCGAGGCAGCAACCTTGAGGACTTCTTCTCGAGACTTAGTTTTAATGATTGGCCTCACTCGGTGCTTGCGAGCTTCTTTGTGAAACAGGATGTCTTCTGACGGTACTAACATGGGCACTCTCCTTTTCTTGGTGCTAGTCTCCACTTTCTTGCCCACCTTCTCCACTGAACAAGGAAAATCAAAGTAAGGAATACCACATTATATAAAAAAAAAAAAAAAAGGGAAGAACAAGGATCAAGTGAAGGATACAACTTACTTGCTCGTCTTTGGCACTCGGAAACTAAGGGCTGGAAACCGTACTTTCGAAACAAGGGTCGTAGCTTACCCAAGTGTCTATCTTCTTTGGGCACCCTCAGCACTTTCTCTACATCAGCTAGCTCCTGTCCGAAGAGTTTGATGGTGCCTCGTGTCACTGCATGAAGAAAAATCTTAGAAGCAAGAGAAAATTACAACAATAGCAAAAAATGAGAAAATGGATACATTACAACCTACAGTCTGGAAGTGAGTAGGAACACGTCGCTCAGGCGTGACACCCTTAGCATGCTCCCAATCATTATAAAGAAAGCACCAACGTTTCTTCCATGTGCAATACGCCTTTCTCTTATCAAAGACAACACGCTCTCTCTCGCTTCGACATGCACATTCGGCATAACCAGTACATGCCTTCACCGGGCGCATCTTATAACAGTAGCGCCACTGATGGAAGGAAGGCTCACCTAATCCACACTCCATCCAAATAATATAAAACCCGATCAAGGTATCCCAGAAACCAGGGTTGAGTTGTCCAGGTGCATAACCAATAAAAGACAGCATCTGTTGCAACCACGGATGCAAAGGTAAACTTACCCCCAAGGTCACTAATGTCTGGGTATAGAACATAACATGACCCTTGGGCGGCTCAGAAGGCAATTCTTCACAACGCACCAAACGTATCCCTACACTACGGGGGATACTACATGATCGTCTTAGGGCCTCAAGCTGCTTTTCGCTGTCTAACAAGTTATTTTCTAAATGGTCCGCTGTGAACTCAGAGCGAAATATGGGTATGGCATCACAAACAACCCCCTCACCCACTAGCATGGAGGAAGAACCAATATTGGCTAAGTTTTGACAATTGTGAGGATCAGAACGAAATATGGGTATGGCGTCACAAACCCCCTCACCCACTAGCATGGAAGAAGAACCAATATTGGCTAAGGTTTGACAATTGTGAGGATCATCCAACGTTTCTTTCGTACCAGACTCTAACAAAGGCCATGAAGACCCTGATATTGCAGGCTCAAACCTAGAGCTAGAGCTAGGGGAGCCCTTATCACTAAGACTTCCAGACTCCGACATCTACAACAAACAGAAACAAACTCTATCACTACATGAAGGATCAAAACATAAGGAAGCTCATAGGGCATGAAGAAAAGCTCAACCAGTTCATTATATTCCAAACAAATTACATGAACACTCAAACAATCCAACAAGAATGAAAACATCCGATCTAGTGGAGAAGACTACCACCCTGAAGATGGTGCAGCAAAGCAATGCCAGAATCCCTCTCAAGTAAAGAGCACTCTGTCTTCAAAAATCACTACAAGATGAACAAATGAAGGTAAGGTAAAGAATGGAAACTTATCCTTCTTATATATAGTTCAACATGGTTTTTAACATTCAAAATTCAAATTCAAACCATGAGAAAACCCCACATGGAAAATCTTCAAACTTCTAACACTAGGAATTTCAAATTTCAAATGTTTCTGTTCCCCCTTAAAAAAAAAAAAAAAAAAAAAATAAGGAAGGGGGAACACAAAAGCTTCATCAACGGAGGACAAACATCAATCTCCAAAGCTTCGCACTATCTTCATCAAGATAGTGCGAAGCACAATCAATTTATGGTGCCAACAAAAGCTTCATCAAGATAGTGCGAAGCACAATCAATTTATGGTGCCAACAAAAGCTTCATCAACGGAGGACAAACATCAATCTCCAAAGCTTCGCACTATCTTCATCAAGATAGTGCGAAGCACAATCAATTTATGGTGCCAACAAAAGCTTCATCAACGGAGGACAAACATCAATCTCCAAAGCTTCGCACTATCTTCATCAAGATAGTGCGAAACATAATCAATTTATGGTGCCAACAAAAGCTTCATCAACGGAGGACAAACATCAATCTCCAAAACTTCGCACTATCTTCATCAAGATAGTGCGAAGCACAATCAATTTATGGTGCCAACAAAAGCTTCATCAATGTAGGACAAATATCAATCTCCAAAGCTTCGCACTATCTTCATCAAGATAGTGCGAAGCACAATCAATTTATGGTGCCACCAAAAGCTTCACCTATAAAGCTTCAACCCCAAAGCTTCACCTATAAAGCTTCAACCCCAAAGCTCCACCTATAAAGCTTCAACACCAAAGCTTCACCTATAAAGCTATAAAGCTTCAACCCCAAAGCTTCACCTATAAAGCTTCAACCCCAAAGCTCCACCTATAAAGCTTCAACACCAAAGCTTCACCTATAAAGCTTCAACCCCAAAGCTTCAACCCCAAAGCTTCACCTATAAAGCTTCAACCCCAAAGATTCACCTATAAAGCTTCAACCCCAAAGCTTCACCTACAAAACAAAATTTCAACACCAAAAAATATAAAAGCTTCACACACTCTTCATCAAGATAGTGCGAAGCTAATCCAAGTTTTATGGCCTAAAAATAGCTTCAACTAGTCAAGCTATATACCCAAACAAAAATCTATAGTCAATAAACCTTACCTATTAAACTATTTTCCAAACACAAAACCTCGTGGCAAATAAACAAAATTTGTTCACAAAACCAAGATTCCCTTAAACTTGTACAAAAACACAGGGGTCAACGCAAACATTTGTTTTGTTCTACACCCACAACATCCCTGTCATAAACAAACAAACAATTATATATATGTTTCCAAACATATTATAATACATCAAACAACAAGCCAAAGTCCCAAGTTAACTAGAAATCCAACCCAAGCAACCTCTTTCCTTCTCTTCCTCTTCCGCCTCAAATTTCTGCTAGCTCTGCTCTTCTCCAGTGGAGCTGAATTTCGGACACTTTATAGTTCTTGAGCCAATGAACAACTTTCAAGAAGGAATCATTTCTGTTCGAGCAACGGAAATTAAAGTGTTGAGGCTCCAAACATGACAGTCGGATTCCCGCAAATTCAAAAGCTGCTGTGATGTTTCGAAGATCTGGAAGTATTTAACCGTTAGCTCATTCTGAATTTTTGATATGTCATGCAAGAGATGATGAGGAACAACTTCTATGAAGAAAGTATGTTGATCTGAACAAGATAAAATGGAATTTCGAAGCTCACAACAAGTCTGACAGGTTAACAGAAAATTGATGAACAGTTACTCATCATACCTGAATTTCTGAAGTTGTATTACTCTGATGGATCTCAAATTTGGATATGTTGTAGTTCATAAGATAAGGAACAACTTTCATGAAGACGACTTTGCAATCTGAGCTATAGAGAATGGTGTTATCTTGCATCCACTCAGGCTGATTAGTGGAAACGAAAAGCAATTCCACCAAAGAAAAGGTGAAAAAGAGATAAAAGCTACTAATTGCTCTTGATATTGTCTAGTCAATAGCATGCAGCATCAAACACACAAAAGTTGGAAATATTTTTAGATAAGGCATATATGAAGGTGTGACATCAAAACAAGGCTTCGTTACTTTGACAAATTAGTAGCAAGCAAGACACCTCATTCGGCAACTCTCCTCGCCTGAAGACTTGGGGGACTCCCACCATATGCTACTGCACCTTGATACTCGGAAGTCTCACAACCACTCAGTGACTTGAATTTTTCAAGTCTCCAACCGAGAAGTTTTCCTCACTCGGGAAATTAAGGGAACACTACCTTAAAATACATGCTTCACTCACAAAGCTTCAACAATACAAGTTTCAACAAAAGAAAAAATTCAGAGAACTTTCTGAAGAAGGCTTTGGTGTATTTAACACAATACGTTGAAATGAAGCAAGCTTATTTATTAATATTTCCGATAAGCTACAAATATGTACATACACATGAGTCAAAATAAACAAACAAGAGGGAGCCTTCACAAAGGTTGCTCAGAGGAAGTCTCAGCAATCGGGAGAGCCCCAGAAAGACGAAGCACCAGAGATTGATTATCCGGAGCCTCAACACTTGGTGAAGCTCCAGAGGACGAAGGCAGAAGTTGCCTCTGGAGTAACGCCACAAACCTCTGATGATCACTCTGAATCCGCACTTCGGACTCCTGCAGCTGATCAAGCTTTCTCTTCATGCTTGTTGAGTAATTAGTTGCGAGCATGTGCAACTCCTTATTCTCATGCCTAAGCACTCTGACCTCTTGCCGAAGACTAGCCACTTCAGCCATCAACGACTCAACCTGACGAGATCGAGCAAGAAGGCGCTGGCCCATGTTTGATACTGAGCCTACACATCGGACGCTGTAGGCTAGAGAGTCCTGAACAACGAGTTCGTCGGATCGCCTGGAAAGTATTCTAGTGTCTCTAGGAGTGAGAAGATTTCTGGCCACCACCGAAGCGGTTGTATCATTCATCATCATGGAATCCCCAACTGTAAGAGGACCGTTTGGGGATACGAATGACGGCTGCCAAATGTTGGTTGGAGAAGATAGGTCACTATCTTCCCCGACATTCAAGTTAAGGCGACGGTCAGAAGGGCAAGACATATTCGAAGGTGTGGAGAAAAAGAAGAGGTCGGACAAATCAAGTTCTTAGAAGTGCAAGTATGGAGCTTCTACTGGTGGAGATTCAAGTATGATGTGGAACTTAATGCCAGCCTCTATAAAAATCTGCATTCGACGGAGCTTCAGAAATCGAAGAGGCGTTTGCTTTCTCAAAAGCTGGGCTGCTCAGAGACCACGAGGGCTGATCTCAAAAATCGAAGAGGCACTTCCTTTCTCAAAAGCTGGGCTGCTCAGAGATCACGAGGGCCGATCTCAGAAATCGAAGAAGCACCTGCTTTTTCAGCCTCGTCAGCACCTGTCACATGCACACTCAGCTTTGCGGAAATTACGGGCAATCTGTCGAAGATTTCTGGTGAAGTAGAAAGCACGTGAATCTTACTGTTCAATCACCACTCTCCACATGCACCATCAACTCCTCGGGTACCACATATAACTTTGTCAAAAATCTCTGACAAAGTTTAGGCACGAAAACTTCGAAGTTCCAGCTACCCTACTATTACCCACAGGGGTAAAGGAACAACATCACTGCTTAACAACTGGAAAGTCCCTATGTGTGTCGACCTCCGTGTTTTGCGGCAAGACAGGTGGGCAAGAACGTCCAACCTTTACTCACGTTCGAGAAAAGACTCCCAACATAATTACTTTCTTAAAAGCCGAAGCGGCACCGCTTTCCGAATCTCGAGGGCCAGACTCCCAACGGGATTACTTTCTTGAAAACCGAATAGGCACAGCCCTCAGAACTTCGAGAACCAGATCTCCTTAGATAAAGCTTGTCTGTAATCTTCACACGCAACGTCAGCTTTCCAGATACAACATACCACTTTTTCAAAGTGCTCTGACAAAGTTAAAGCACGTGAAGCTGACAGCTCCCACTACATTGCTGTGACCAAGAAGGGTAAAGGAATAGCATTACTACTTGCTATTGGGAAATCCCTATATACGTCGACCTCCCTCCTCTAAGGACAAGCAAACCTGAAAAAATGCTCAACTCTTTCTCGCATTCGAGAAGGCACCCTCAACATAACTTCTCGAAATACTCAGCTTTATTTCCCCCCGATAATACCTCAGCAAATAAGCCACACCAAGAACAAGAGTATCTCATATCATCAGGGTCGAAAGCAAGAGTATCCCATATCATGCTTTCTCCTTGTCATTGTCCTTGTCCTTGTCCACACCTGCAGGACAAGGAGAAAGAGAGCAGTCAGTCGGAACCTGAAATCAAACCTCCAATCGGGAACTGGCTGCCTGAGACCTTTGCCTGGTTGCTTACTTAGCATTGCTCTCGAGTACTCATCCTCAACTGCTGTCAAGGTCACGAATTCCACCGGCAAATACCTCATGACAGTTGATCAGATATTGGCTCTTTACACTGAAGCTGCCAAGCGTGGATGAGTCACTAGGAAGGAATGTTCTGAATGACCATTTAAATGCAAAGGGTACACACCACTTCTGCCAGGCAAAAGATTGAAGCAGAAGGTTCAACGATGAGCTAAAACAGATCGCTACAACACGAGAAGCTTCAACAACCTTTCACTAGCACCGCCGCCGAAGAGCAAAACCTTGCCATACCACATTCACTACTTTGTCAACAGCAAGAGTATCCCATATCATCAGGGTCGATCATACTCTAGATTTGATAGACTTGTTTTGACCTTCAAATTCTTGAGTCGACTCACTAAGGCGTCGTGAACTGCACATGTTGATTCATCACCCTTGAATCAAATCCTTAAAGTTCATGTCACCAACGACCCTCGAAGATATCACAAGCCCAATTCAAGATCAAGTGTCTGCCACCTTGAATCGGATTCAGTTCAAGATTAAGTCTGTGGAAAGTTTTTTGGAGGAGACTACAAAACCCTCCAACACAGTTCAAGAATAAGCCTGTGGAAAGTTACTTCTTCAAAAGCAAAAGTATCTCATATCATCTCTTCTCCATCTGCTTCTCCTTATCCTGACAGCTGAATGAGAGACAAGGAGAAGGAGAACAATCAGCCGGAAGCCGAAGTCGAACCTCCGATCCTGGGTTGCTTGCTTGGAAGCCTGACTGCTTACCCTGTCGGTTACCTCCTTCGACAGATCTCCTAGCTCGACGACTTGAGGGACTCCTACTATAGGGTTTGTATCGCACTTGGCCAAGCCCGAAACTACAAGTAAGCTTCAGGTGAAATTGATACATTACCTTATGCATCTCCACCGGTTGAAGACACCACCCCTGAATGGAGGAAGCGTACTTCCAGAGAAGATGTCACATCTACCTATGAGAAAGATAAGGCAAGTGAAGATGATACCACACCTCGGTACTTAGAAGTTTCGCGATTACTCAGCGGCTTGGATCTTGCAAGTCCCCAACCGAGGAGCTTCCCTCACTCGGGAACTTAGGGGAGCACTGTTTGTACCATACTTGACCAATCCCGAAACTACTTAGCACCGGTCAACGTTAGACCGTCAAGGATCCAGAAGAGCTTCCCTTCAACCAGGAGGCCAATCACAATGCGACACGTGTCGACATCAGAAGCCAATCACAGCGCGACACGTGTCAACATCAGAAGCCAATCACAACATGACACGTGTCAATGTCAGAACAAAACTAGAAACTCTCTTCTATAAATAGGGATCATTCTCCCATAATAATCTCTAATGTCATTTTGTACTAAACTACTCACTAGAACTCACAAAAGGAGAGCTTGAACCAATGTATTTGTGTAAACCCTTCACAATTAATGAGAACTCCTCTACTCCGTGGACGTAGCCAATCTGGGTGAACCACGTATATCTTGTGTTTGCTTCTCTGTCTCTATTCATTTATATACCTATCCTCGCTAGTGACCGAAGCAACCAAGCGAAGGTCACAAAACCTGACACTTTCTGTTGTACCAAAGTCCTCGCTGATTTTGTGCATCAACAGTTGTCAATTTAGATATCAAAGAATTTTAATG
Source organism: Malus fusca (assembly GCA_035220775.1). Classification (NCBI taxonomy): domain Eukaryota; kingdom Viridiplantae; phylum Streptophyta; class Magnoliopsida; order Rosales; family Rosaceae; genus Malus; species Malus fusca. Next base: position 16,307,728 of record CM069072.1, read on the forward strand.
GACTTTTTCTAGATTAATGCTAGAGAAACTAAATTTTGTAAACTAAATGACGTGAAAGTTGATGATTAGATTATTACTTAAGCGTTCATAAATGTGATCATTTCCTATTGGTGACACATCATTTAGTTTACAAATTTAATCTCCCTAACATTACTCCCTTCTTAAAGTGACAGATTTCAAACTATTTTAATAGATTCACAATTTTATATGGATTTTGGCATATTTATATGGATTTCTATTATAGATATCTATGAATTTGTATGGACTTCTTTCATGGATTTCTTAGGATTTAGTTGACTCTTGCAACATAAATGAATTTCTTTCCCATTCTCATTTGAATTGTGATTTAAAGAAAAATACCAAATATCGTCGACTACATTTCTTAAGGAAGCATGACATTTCTTATTCAATTTGTTCTTCTTCCATTTGCTCCACTTCCATTTCTTCCTCCTCTTTGTCCACTTCCATTTCTTTTCCGTCTTCTTCCCCTTCCATGCTTGATTGAGGAATTTTATAAACTACCCAACCAAATAGATAAAATCATAAGCAAATTAACGAAAAAAAAGAATCGTGTATATATAAATATATATATACACACACATATATATGTATACATATATACCCAATCATAAGCAAGTTAATAAACATTTATTGACGACATGTTATGAACTACATATAATCGCAAAACGCGTAAACATAATGGGTCATGAGAACATTGATCGAAGAGCTTGAATAAGTTATAAAGGATAGCTTTAGCGAACAGCATATCCATTCAAGAATGATGAGTTCAAGTTCAAGAACAACATATTCAATCATGAGGTGAACGTTTGAATAGACATTTATGTGAAATCATCCTAAGCTCCCATCTTTTCTATTAATTGAAGTGAACGTTTGAATAATAAAAAGTAGAAATTATGTGAAATAAGAAATTGGGCATTAATTGAAATCCTAAAATTCCTAAAAACATATATCAAATAAAAACCCATCAACATTGATTGACTCCTATGTCAGAAATTTGAAATTAGAGAACACGCATCAGAATCATGGTAGGCCAAAGATCTGCTGTCCCTTTTTTGTGTCTCTTATTGTGTCTCCTTACTAATATATTGACACTGTTAACTTTTTATCTATTTAAACATTAAAAAAATCTAAATATAATGAAATACGCGTACGTAAGCGTATTTGTTGATACGGCGTTTCTTCTTCTCAGACTATCATGTCTCAAACACCTGTAAAACCCAACCATCTGAATCTCTACCCTCATAATCTGCAATAAGAACACCATTGTCCCTCCACTTAACTCTTAATTAATACTGTTAACTATTATATATCACTAGTGAAAAAACTACATAATAAAGAAAAATAAAAACAAACATCATGCTTGGATCACACTCGATAGGAAAACTAATGAAAAAGATTTGAAAACTTTGAGTTTTAATGATAATGACAAAATAAATGATAAAGTGAATAGTATCAGGTTTGACTTTTTAGTGTAAATATGTGATTTTTCGTTAAAGTAAACAATACCGCTTGATCCCAGTTTACGAAAATAGGAGATATAATCGATTGAAGAGCCTCAATAGAACACAGACAATTGCTTGGATCAAACCTATTAACCAAAAAATTATCCAGAATTAAAAATTGAAAAAAAAGGGAGATTCTTGCCAGGAGTAGAAACAAACGGAAGCAGTAAATAAACAACAGCAACCGACCCAACAGCGAACTCCCACCGACCTAGCCCCGCAGCACCGAAATGGATCTAATAAATGGTTAAAAAAACAAACTGAATTGCAGCCATAAAAAACTGTCGAGAAGAGACAACCTTTCTCTCGTAGGCGAAGCCGTATTTGCGTTCTTCGTTGTCACTTAGGATCGATTCGAATTTGGGCGTTCGTCTTCGTAGTCGCATCGTTTCAGATTTTTCCTCTATCGACCAATTATATCTTCCATTGAATTTTTGTAGCATCTGTGTTCTATTGTCCGTGTTCAATCGATTATATCTCCTTTTTGGGTAAACTGGGAAGATATAACCGTTTCAGATTTGCCTGTATCTTTATGGAAAGTTAACTGGATGTTTGTTTTTATTTTTCTTTATTCAGTAGTTATTTTCACTAGTGATATGTGATTAGACCTGACATTCGTGTCGTGTTTTTCGTGTTCGTGTTGTTTTCGTGTCATACTCGATATCTTAACGGGTCGTGTCGTGTAACACCTATTAAAATAAACGGGTAAAATGAACCAATCCGAAATCGACCCGATAATATTAACAGATAATATGACCTGACCTGTTACTCGATAAGAAAAATATATTTTAAACCAATAAATAATCAAATCAAAAATATAATACTAAATAAGTATATACATACCATATTGTCACATCCAAAACATAAAAACGCATTTTTCTTTTAAGTATATTTTCACTTACCTAAAGTTTTTAATAGTTTTTTAATTAATGAAGAAGTGTAAAAAATATAGAAAAAAAATATATAAACACTCGTAATAACAAGCTTTACAACTTTTATGAAGAGCTTAACTTTGAAATTCGCCACTATAATCATATAAATCATAGATCAAAATTTAACCGTTGATTGTTGTTTACATTTACGCTTCATTGTTCGCATCAAATTTTTTTTTTTCAGATTTTCTTTTTTGAAAACTTGATCTATTAGAGGATGCAGGAATGTGAACGGTTTGGATCGTTGATATTATATTTAGAGTTTTACGGTTAGTGAAAATATTGTTTGATGTTTATAAAGTTTCTACAAACTATATGACATCGACTCATATTTCAGTTAACAGTAAATATCGAAACGTGATATCAAAGATCTGAACCATTCATCTTCTTACATCCGCTAGATGATCATGTTTTCAAAAAAGAAAATTTTAAAAATGAAATTCAGTAAGAAGAATAAAGCGTAAATGGCAATCGACGGTTAAATATCAATTTAAGGTTTATGAATTATAGTGTTGGATTTCGAAGCTGGCCCCTTCATGAAAATTGTAAAGTTTGTCATTATGAGTGATTGTATATTTTTTTTTTTTACATTTTTTACACTTCTACAATAATTATTATTAATTTTATTAATTTTGCCCTCAAATAAAAAACATTATTCCTGAAGGTTTGGAGGATTTTAAAAATATAAACGATAATGTAAGTGTAACCATTATCTACTCGTGGAGGAATAATGATGAATCACGAGTGTTTATATATTCTTTCACATTTTTCATACTTGTATGTATGTCTTCTTAGCTCTTGCCTATACAAATACTATATTAGTTTATTTTAATTTTGGACAACAACATGTTAAGTAAAATTTATCCTAGTAATGATAATAAGGAACTCTCATAATAAAAATAAATAGTGACTAAAACTTTTTTTTTAAACTTATATAGAATAATAATACAAAACTATATATTTAATATAGAATATATTGTATATATTAATATAGCTATTGTATTTTATAATAAATATTTTAGTAATTAAACTTTAAAATTATCAAAATAAATTTTTTCTTAACGGGTCGAAACGGGTTACCCACGTGTTACCCGCGTGTATACCCATTAATGACCCGATAAGTTATCGTGTTGACTCGAAACCCGTTATTTTCGTGTCGTTTTGGTGTCGTGTCAGAAACTGCCGGGTCTATATATGATAGTTAACAGTAAGGGCCTAACTACAAATACAGTAAGGGCCTAACATGGCACCCCCCTTGAACAAGCCTGTCCTCAGGCTGTAAATTTTGGAAAACGGGTGAGTATTGAATCTACATCCTCCCAAGTCGCGTCATGCTCCAGATGGCCTTCTTGAATAGACCCTTTGAAAGATTCTTTTTTTTTTTTTTTTTTTCAGGGGATCACATGAAATTACCCTCATAGGAGACTGGTAGCAGAACGGGAGAAGTCACATTATGAGTCCCAATTTTCGATTTCAACAAGGAGATATGGAAGGTAGGGTGAATGGGAGATTGAAGGGGAAGGTCTAGTGTGCAAGCAACCTGACCAACAGGAGCAAGCATCTTGAAAGGACCATAGTAATAAGGGACCAGTTTCGAGCAATGAGTTTTAGACACCGAGGTTTGGCAATGGGTTAAAGGTTGAGGAAAACCCAATCCCCAACTGAAAATGTGTGTTCAGATCGATGCTTATCAGTGTGCTGACACATTCGATGTTGTGCAAGTTGCAGATGCTCACCCAACTTTTTAGTAGGGTATCTCGATCACGGAGGGTGACATCGACCAGGTGCACCGAAGAAGAACCAGGAAGGTAAGTCGACACCGTGGGTGGAAGGTAGGCATACACGGCCTGAAAGGGGGTCATTTTGATGACGGATTAGAAGGTGGTATTACACCACCACTCTGCCCACGCTAGCCACTGAATCCAGTCCCTGAATTTGTCGCTTTCAAAACTGCGCAAGTAGGGTTGGAAGAGGATGATAGGCGGAGCTTTTGCAAAGGTTGGTGTGCTAGACCTGACATTCGTGTCGTTTTTGTGACATACTCACATAATTTAATTCGAAAGATCTGCATCATGGATTTCCGATCCGTTGCTTCCAAATATTCACATTATACTTCTAAAACAACATCCTAAGGTTTCATTATGATCCAATGGTCGGATCTTCGCCAATTGCCCAAAATCAAGTGGCGATCAACATTTTATTTTATGAACTTACAAATCCAATTCGGAAAGATCCGTAAGTCGGATTCCCGATCCGTAAGTTTCTATGGTTCTCAAATATTACGTACTATAACATATTAAATTTTGGTGACGATCCAACGGTCAGATCATCGATTCATATAAAGGTCAAGTGATGTATTGTAATTAACTAAGTTCAAACAATCAAACCACATCATATGGATATCAATTATGATATCAGAACATCTAATTGAACTTAAAAGGACATTGTCGGCCCACTAGCCAAGTCGCCGCGGGTGGTGGCTGGCCGCCACGGTTCGCCGGAAAATTTCACTACTTCTAAAAATTCTTAAATTTTACAGAAGTGAAGATCTCAAGGAGATGAACAACTTGCATACCTGCCACGAAGCCCAAAAGTGGCCGGAAGATGGTCAATTTTTCCCACAAAGCGGGCGGTGCCTAAAACAAACTCGATTAATTGAATGAGTTAATTACCAAATCAAATGTTAACCACAATAATAATTTAATGTGACTTGAAACATCCCCGGTGTTGCTCGACCCCCTATCACACCTCTGCTCCCGCAATTCTCGCACTCGTTAATGCCGATAATCCAAATTAAACCTTTCCGGTTTTGCTCGACCCAGAGATGCAGGCGACATGGTGGGGTGGGGGCTCTTCTCCCCTTGAAATGTCACTGTCGCACCCCGTTCCCATGGTCCTCGTGCTTGCTGGTGCTGATAATCTGAATTGAAACCTCCCTGGTGTTGTCGACGCGACGGGGTGGGGTGGGCGTTTAAGGGTGGTGGTTGTTGGGGTGGGAGGGGAAATCATCATCTTTTCTCTTTTTTTTTCAAGTTTATATTTAAATATTTTTAATTTATATAATAGTATTTAATTAGACTTGTGAGACCCAATTACTTGACACATCAGTACTTAACAGAATTTTTGACGGAATTGTGACGGAATGACCACATTGATTTGCCGCATTCAATTTCAAGGACTATATTGATCGATTTTCAATTTGAGGGACCACCTTGATGAGATGGGTCAATTTCAAGGACTATTTGTGATAAAAACCCAATTAATTACTATAATGTTTTTTAATGTGTTGTAATTTTTTAATCTCACTTTTACCAATAGTATACTATAAAAATAAATAAATAAACTTACTTGAATTTTTTTAATTTATATAGAATAATAATATAACAATACATATTTAATATACAGTATATACATATCCACTATGACTATTGTATTTTATAGTAAGTTTTTTTAGTAGTTTAAAAAATTAAAATCATCAAAATAACTCTTTTCTTAACGTGTCGAAACATGTTACCCGCGTGTCACCCTCGTGTAAACCTGTTAAGGACCCATTATTAACGGGTTCTTATCGTGTGACCCGATAACGACCCAATTAGTTATCGTGTTGACCCCAACCCCGTTATTTTCGTGCCGTGTTAACGGGTTGTGTAAGAAATTGTCTGGTCTATGGTGTGTTGTTGCTTAAAGAATACAGTCCAGAATTCATTGATTAGTATAGGGTCATGATCGTTGACTATGGAAGCCAGCATGCCATGGAGACGAAAAACTTCTTGAATAAATACCTTTGCAATCTTTGGTGCTAAATAGGGATGTTTGATCGGAATAAATTGGCCATATTTGAATAATCGATCCACCACCACCAAGATGGCATTACGTCCATGGACCGAGGGAAGTCCTTCAACAAAATCCATAGCGATGTCTGTCCAAATCTGTTCGGGAATGGAGAGAGGTTTCAACGGCTTAGAGGGTTTGATGGTCTCATAATTCGTTCGCTGGCAGGTGTCACACGAAGCTACAAATTGTTAGAAGAGAATGCTTTTGTTTTGGAATGAATGATATATTCTTCTCAATAAGAGGAACTTATAGGTGTACAACCCTAACATAAAAGGAAAGAAAACTAATTACGAGTGATTACATGGGATTACATATCAATTAGGGATCCTACCTAAAATACAAAAGTCAACACTCCCCCTCAAGTTGGTGCATATATGTCGCTCATGCCCAACTTGTGTAAGAAACTTGAAAACTTGTGACCCAAAATAGCTTTTGTGAGGATATCTGCCAACTGATCTTCTGTTCTTATCGCCGGTACTTCAATTATTTTCCCTTCCAATTTTTCTTTGATGAAGAACCGATCAACTTCAACATGCTTGTTCTATCATGTTGTACCGGATTATGTGCAATGTCACGAGCAGCTTTATTATCACAAAATAATTTCATGGGCTGATCATGTTGTATACCCAAATCGCTTAACAGAAGCTTAAGCCACAAAATTTCACAAATCCCCAAAGCCATACCTATGTATTCTGCTTCTGCAGTGAAACGAGCAACCACATTCTGTTTCTTACTTCTCCATGTAACCAAGTTACCCCCAACAAACGTAAAGTAACCTGATGTTGAGCGTCTATCATCAATGGAACCTGCCCAGTCTGCATCAGTATAACCTTCAACACTAAAGTGATTATTCCTCTTAAACAAAATTCCTTTGCCCGGACTTCCCTTCAAATATCGCAATATTCTCATCACGGCATTCATATGTTGTTCTCCAGGATCATGCATGTATTGACTCACTACACTCAAGGCATAAGCAAGGTCCGGTCTTGTGTGTGCCAAATACATCAAACGGCCTACTAACCTTTGGTATCTTCCTTTGTCAACTGGTACTTGATTAGGATCAATACTAAGCTTCAATCCTTCTTCTAATGGTGTAGCTACTGGCTGACAAGCTGACATGCCAGTTTCGTGCAACAAATCAATAATATACTTCCTCTGAGACAAGAAAATTCCAGAACTGCTTCTCGACACCTCAATCCCTAAAAAATATTTCAGGGATCCAAGGTCCTTCATTTCAAATTCTGTAGACAGGTATCTTTGCAAGGCCGCACGTTCTTCCGGATCATTACCTGTTACCACTATATCGTCTACATACACAATAAGTGCAGTAAGCTTCCCATTCTGTCTTTTCAAGAACAAAGTATGATCAGAGTTACTTTGTCTGTAACCAAATGCTCTCATAGATTTTGTGAATCTTCCGAACCATGCTCGAGGGGACTGCTTCAAGCCATACAAGGATTTCTTCAACCTGCACACTTTTCTTTTGTATTTATCTGGAGCATTACATCCCGATGAAAGATCCATATAAATCTCTTCTGTCAAGTCTCCATGCAAGAAGGCGTTCTTCACATCGAACTGTTGTAAGGGCCAATTAAGATTTGCAGCCAAGGACAACAAAACACGAACTGTGTTGATCTTGGCTACATGTGCAAATGTATCTGTGTAGTCAATTCCATATTTTTGAGTGTATCCTTTTGCTACTAGTCTTGCCTTGAAACGATCCACCGCCCCATCTGCTTTGTATTTCACAGTATAGACCCATTTGCATCCCACAGGTTTCTTGCCAGCTGGCAAATCTGTGATCTCCCAGGTAGCATTCTTCTTCAAAGACTTCAACTCTTCATTCATTGCTACTTGCCAACATGGATCAGTTAAAGCCTTCTGCACACTGTTAGGAATAGATACAGTAGATAATTGATGCGCAAACGACTTATTTGATTCTGACAGGTGACTGGTAGACACATAATTACTTATCGGGTATAACACATTAGACTCAGGGTGGGCTTACTCACCGGATACCTAGTTTTGCATTTAGGGTCGGCTTCATAAGTAAGTTTAGGAATACCTCGGTTGACGCGATCAGGGAGACGACGTGGTGGTGGTGCATCCAGGATCGAAGACGATTGATTATGGTTATTGGGACTCAAGATCGACTGTGAGGTAACTGGCGACACAGGGCTGTCCGGTGGTGAGGAAACTGGCAGTGAGCTATTAGGCAGTGAGTTATCTGGCGATGTCGACTCATCCCTTTCAAGGTTTTCAACATTGTTTCCATGTGAATGATCACCACTTGTCTCCAAGACATTACCACTTAATTCCAATTCATTCACATCATTATTTTCGTGTGAATGATCACCACTTATTTCCAAGACATCACCACTTAAATCCAAATCATTCACTCTATCTATATCTGGAATAGTATAATCAAGAGTTTGAACTTCTTTCTGATTCTCCCCCTGAAGTGAAGACTCGGGATTGGCAAAGTACATATCATTCTCATGAAACGCAACATCCATAGTGACAAACAACTTATTCGTCGGTGGGTGATAACAACGGTATCCTTTCTGCCTTGATGCATACCCCACAAACACATATCGTAAGGCTCGAGGTTCAAGCTTACTTCGCTGTTGTTTATGAAGATGAACGAAGGCCACACAACCAAACACATGAGGTGGAAGATTAGGGACTGCAGGAGCATCAACATGGGAAGAAAGTACCTGAAGCGGTGTCTGAAAATCAACCGATCGGGATGGAACACGATTAATGAGATACACAGCTGAGGTGAGAGCTTCTCCCCAATAGGATAACGGGAGACGAGCCTCGAGTAAAGAAGCACGAACAACCTCCAGAAGCTGACGGTTCTTGCGTTCGGCAACCCCATTTTGTTGTGGAGTATATGGACATGTAGTTTGATGAACAATCCCATGATGATCAAGAAAGGCACGAAGTTCAAAGTTAACATATTCGCCACCATTGTCACTCATGAGAACCTGTATTTGTGACTTATATTGTACTTGTACCATTTTGTAAAACTGTTGAAACAAAGAAGTAACTTCACCTTTGGATTTCATCAAACAAACCCAAGTCTTACGTGTGCAGTCATCAATAAAAGTAACGAACCAATGAGCACCACCAAATGTAGCAGTTTTAGATGGACCCCAAACATCAGAATGAATTATCATAAATGGAACAGAACTTTTATTCAAACTGGATGGAAACGAAGCACGATGACTTTTAGCTAGTTCACAAACACCGCATTTAAAGCTAGAAACATCATGCTTAACAAATAGGCTAGGAAACAACCTCCGTAGATAGCCGAAAGAAGCATGTCCAAGTCGACGATGCCACAACCAAACCTCCGAAGCTTTATTCCTATCCCCTGGATTTCCGTCCACGGCAAAAGCGTGAGTCAACATTCGAGAACTGTTTGATGTCAGCTCCAAGTAGTAGAGCTTCCCTTTCCTAATACCATAACCAATCGTCTTGCGAGTCCGAATGTCCTTAAAAACACAAAAAGAAGGCCAAAAAATCACAAGACAATGCATGACGACAATTATTTGAGCAACAGATAATAAATTATAGTCAAGAGAAGGCACAACAAGTACGGTATCAAGACTAAGGGTATCTGAAAGGGAGACGGTTCCTTCCCCGATAACAGGGGCAGGATTACCATTGGATACACTGACGACAATTTTGGGGGATGGTTTGAGGGTTTGTACCTGTCTAGAATCACAAGTCATATGTTCAGTAGCACCAGAATCAATTATCCACATATTATTCGTAACAGAGGCAGAAACCTTTAAAGCCTTACCATTCATACCTGCATGAGTAGAGGCAGACACTTCTTCAACTATATTTTCAGGATCTACATTCGCATCAGCAAACGTTGTACGCGTAGTCTTATTCTCATGTTTGATTCGGTCTGATCGATTTGGAGCGGTACGACTCCAGACTGCCATTTCCAAGCAGCTTCAAGTGACACGGGCCAACAAGCAAGAAGGCCAACAAACCACAAACGACCAATTAATGGTAAGAAGCCAAATCAATGATTTTGTGCCCGTGTGGGCCAAAAAACACCCCAAAAAAATTAATTGTTTTCCCTTTTTTCTTTTTTTCCTTTTTTTTTTTTATTTTTTTTATTTTTATTCTTTCTGCCGTTTTGCTTTCTTCCTTTTTTATTTTTTATTTCCCTTTTCTTCTTCTGTTTTGTAATGGCAGACTTTAGCAGAACAACTACAAAGCAAAGAACAAAATCGGAGAAGTTCAGTAGCAGAGCGCGACGGAACGAAAAGAAAACAACAGTTGGCGAGTGCGGATCTGTAGCAGAGCGTGGGTGGCTATCGGGTTTGGGACTTTGAAGAAGCAGTCGTGGTAGGCAGACGGCGTGAGTTGCAATGATGGGTACAGTTCAGGTGCGGGACTGCACGTTAGTACGATGGCGAGAATGCAGATGCAACTGTTTCAGCAATAACTTGCAAGTTTGTGGGCTATTCGATCTGGGGCAACTGGATGGCCCAGCGGGTTGCAGAGATCGATGCGATAGACTCGGGTCCAGCAACGACGGTGTCTCTCGCTGGTCAGACGGCGCGCTGCACAAATGGCTGCACGGCTGGTGGTTCTGGGTTCTCAGTCGGCAACGACGGCGTCGCTCGCTGGTCGGACGACGCTGCACAACTAGCTGCGCGACTGGTTTGTTTTTTTTTTTTTCTAACCTAGGCTCTGGTGCCAAGAAGAGAATGCTTTTGTTTTGGAATGAATGATATATTCTTCTCAATAAGAGGAACTTATAGGTGTACAACCCTAACATAAAAGGAAAGAAAACTAATTACAAGTGATTACATGGGATTACATATCAATTAGGGATCCTACCTAAAATACAAAAGTCAACATTGTTCACATCTGTTTTGAAACCTGGCCAAGTGAAGTTAAGTGTCAAACATTTGTATGTGTGTAAGAAGCCCGAATGACTAGCGGATGGAGAAAAGTGAAATTCCTTGAGGCGGCAAGAACGCCAAGGGAAGGTGGCCGAGACAAAAACACTTTTTTTTATAATATAGGAGATCCCCTTAGAGCTTAAAAGAGGTATGACTCGCAGGATTTTGTTGCAAATCTTTAAGAATGGATGAAACCTAAGAGTCTGAGGCGTAGTCCACCTGTATCTCCGCGATACAATCAAAAAGGGGTCGAGATAGGCCCATTAAAGCTAGAACCTCTGGGCGACGGGAAAGGGCATATGCAGTTGCATTCGGGGACTCACGCCTAAAATCCAAAGTATTTATAGCCAAACAATTTCAGCAACCATTTTTGCTGAGTTGGAGTGGTAATTCGTTGATCAAGAAAATATTTCAGGGTTTAGTGGTCCATAAGTATCTTAAACTGATGGTCGAGCAAATAAAGTCGCCCTTTTTGGATCGCAAAAGCCACCACAAGCATTTCCTTATCATACATACATCGAGAGACATAATGTTTCAGAGCAAATGGTTTGTTACGAAACTCAATGGGGTGGTTGTCCTATGATAGGACCTCTCTAATACCACTATCGGAGGCATCACATTCAACCGTAAAAGGTTTTGTGAAATCCGGAAGAACGAGATCTAGCATGGATGTCATGGCTAGTTTGAGAACAAAAAAAGGCTTAATCAACTGCTGTGGACCACTTAAAGCTATCCTTGCGTAGTAAGTCAATAAGCGGCTTGGCTATAATCCCAAAATTCCTTACAAACTTACAATAGTAACCTGCGAGACCCAAAAAACCTTGAAGGTTACAAAGAGTGGATGGAGTCAGCCACTCTATAGAAACAATATGTCCCAAATAGATAACAAAACTTTGCCCAAAAAGACAAACCAAGGCTTTAATTTCAGTTGGTGGGTGCGTAAGATCTCAAAAAATGTAGCTAAGTGAGAAACATGGCACTAAAAACCAATATATCATAAAAAAAAGTTAAAAAATTAAAAAAAAAAGATGATGATCGACTTCCACAATAGTGACTTGAAAATGGAATTCGTAAATGCCTGAAAAGTGGTTGGCACGTTAGTAAGGCCAAAGGGCATCAATGTGAACTTTGTAGTGGGTGTGGAGAGCTATTTTAGGATTGTTGGCTTCATGCATCTATCTAGTGATACCTAAAATGCAAATTTAGCCTTGAAGAAATTATCACATTGTGAGTTTAGCTAGTAATTCATCAATAATAGGAATTGGAAAGTGGTCTTTGATGGTTACCGAATTCAAGATCCTGTAGTCTATATGAAATCCACAATCTTCGTCATCTTTGGCAACCAATAGGGTTGGCGAAGAGAAAGGGTTAAGGCTTGGTTGGATGATGCCAGCGAATAACATATCTGCCACCTGCCATTTAAGTCCCGCTGATGGTCAAAATCCTGATATGGTGGCAAGGTGGCGTGTGGGTCAAAAAGGTTTCAATATAGACGGAGAAATGCTTGGAGGAATTCTGGCAATGGGGATGAAGTCAGAGAACCAACCGGCAAGGAAACTGGATGGCTGAGCTACAATTTGAACATAATGGCCAAAAGACGCGTCTAAGGTAGACGAATGTGCCCTGGAACTGGTAGGAAGGGCTAAAGAACCCACCAGACGATAATTGGTTCCATTGATTGTGAATTCCATGACCTTGAGGAGGAAGTTCCAGCCAATAAACCCCAAGGTTTCTAACTAATCAACCCTGAGAACTATGTCGTGATTGGCGACGGTGAGGAAGTGAAAGTCACTTCATAATTCATAACCTAAATCCACACTGATACCTTGTGAGTGAGATATTTTGTACCAAAATAATGGTTGGTTGCTACCATGACCGCCTCACAGCGGGGATAATCGATACGAAGACCCAATTGGGCAGCCACTTGATGATTAAGAAAGCTCTGATCAGTCTTGGAATCAGTAAACAATTAGGGAATTGAGGATAAACCCCTGCAAATGCATAGCTTGCCCGCGAGAGCGCATCATGGCCGAAATGGCGTGGAGTGCAATAAGATGGTCAGGGTGCTACACTAAGGCCGGCTCTGGTGGTGGCAGTGCCTCAAGTTCTGGTGATGCATCGATGAAGTCATCTTCAACCAGAAGTAGGAGATTATGGGATTGGTGACACTGAGGGTGCGTTTGGTACGCGGGACGGGACGGGACGGAACGGGACCAGGCGTTCCGTCCCACATTTGGTACGCCTAAAACGAGTGGAACGCGCTGTTCCACGGGACAAGTTTTGGATGATTTTTCGTTCCACCTCCCCCCTGGAACTCGTTCCACATCCGTGGAACACAAAATTATAACCTTTCTGTCTCCTTCTTCTTCCTCCTCACTTCCATCCGAGGGCATGGGGAGCTGTCCCGTCCTGTCCCGTCCCGTCTGCGTACCAAACGCACCCATGGCCCGACCAATATTGTTTATCGCAATTAAAATAGAGTCTTTGTTCCCTGTGTGCCAGCATTTTTGCTTGAGTGAGGCGGATGATTGGTTTAAAGGGTTAAGGGTGACTACCTGGTGCAGTGGGGCAGGTAGGAGGGGTGGGAACTGTTTGGGTAGCTAGGACAGAGGTTTAGGTTTCAAAAGAGTGGGTGAAGGATGGGAATAACCACTGCGAAAAGTCGAACGTCACTCGTGTTTGTTTTCATAAATACGAGTGAGTTCAATGGCACGAGCTAGGGAAGTAAGACCTTGTGCCACCACATCATCTTTCAATTCCTCCTATGCACTCGACTAATCTGGAGTCCAACACGAAAGCTGGATAAAATGCCCCACATAAGCTTCGACTGACCCGGTTTGAGTGAAGTGAGAAATGACCATGTGAAATTTTGAGGAGTCTATAGACCCAAAGCGTTGCAACAGTTGGGTTGTGAATGTAGCCCAAAAGGAAAGAAGGAAAGACAGCTTGAAGTACCGGAGCTAATGAGCGGCATCGCCACCGAGATGCAACACTGCAACTGTCACACGGCAGCTTTCCTCAATCTCATGGTAATCAGGAATTTTTCAGCCATAGAGATCCATCAATATGGATCTTCCTCCAAAGAAACGAGGGAACTCAATCTTTAAATCAGGTTCAACAAGGTATGGTGGAAGGGTCTAGTATGGGTGGGTGAAATAAAGCCTGGGTGGGTTAGTGGAGGGGTGGGTAGTGGTGGGAGCAATGTGGTTCGGAGTCCAACAGATGTAAAATAGAGTTGCTGGAGTACTGGGTAAATATCTGAAGGTAGGGGGATGGCCAACGAGATGAGAAGATGAGTGGAATGGTGGCGTGTCGTGAGAGAGAGACGAATGACCAGCGGCCAAATGAGAGCTCAATAGGTGGGAGGTAGTGAGTGGTTGTGGCTATGGATGGTGGAAAAAGGTGTTGAGCTGAGCGAGATTGGAATGGAACCTATAAGGATTTAGGACACAAGATGGGTAGTGGGTTAGGTTTTGAGAGAACGAAGCTCCTCAAGGATGGTTTGTTGGAATTGCTCTTGCCGAGATCGGTGAATAGCCAAATTTGCGAGAGACTATTACAGATCGGTGATATGGTGCTGCATATTATCTTGACGAAGGTTCGTCATTGTGACCGTGTCATGGAAGTCATGGAATTGAGTGATGGTTTGCTGCTACTGAAATTCAAGATCGAGTTCCGCCTCAGAAACGTCAACCATTATCACCGACTCCTTGCTCTTGCCCATGGAAGCACACCTGGGCTCTGGATACTAAATGTTAGAGTCCTAGTTGCTAGAGAAAAGAGAAAAAAGGAAAAAAGGATAAGTTGAGAGGAAAATTAAAGACTTAATTCATTCATAACAGAGAGCCATTACAAATGGGCTTATATACCCACTAGCCATAATAGCCAAAATATATCTTCTGCTAAGTTATCATATAGCAACCATTTCCTCATATACTAAAAGGTAACAAAGGATATAACAGCAAGGCATATAGGGCCTAACATAAATATATACTATGGAAAACAGATCAATCATCAGAACCATAGTATGTATATCCTCAAATGCATAAGTTGTTGTCGGCTGAGGAAGGAAAAACAACAACATAATTGAGTTCTACCAAGATTGGTGCAGCTGAGGGAAACCAACGACATAATATAACCAAACATTCCTCTTTTGTCTTCTGTCTGAGTTTATGGACTGTTCATCTCCTATGATTTGGCGTGGACAGAAATCAGAAGGCGAAGGTTTAGATTGTTGATGGCATTTGATATTTGTACCACCCACTTTTAATCCATCAAAATTTCTCATTCATTAATATCTTAGTAAATCTTTGGCATTCTCACTACACCTAGATTTGTATGGACTTTCTAAAATTTTAATTGACTACCCCTAGATTTAGATGTATTCTTTAAATCCTAATTTGATTGCACCATGATTTTAAAGTCTTTTTAAATCCTAATTAACTACACATTGATTTTAAAATCTATTAAAATCCTATCAAATCCTAATTTGATTACACCCTCTACATTTACAATCTTTAGGTTTGAGGTGATTGTCAAAATGGACCATGAGGTTTCAACTTTCCTCATATTGTATCTTGAGATTTTTTATTTTTCACTTATTTATTTATTTGATAAAAAGACGATATATTTCATTTAGATGCCATAAATTAGGCTAAACAGTATAAGGAAAGGAAAGGTCCTCCTCAAGAAGATCATAGATAAACAAAGGAGGATCAACAAACCAAGTACAATTACCCTCCGAATGAAGAGCAAACCTAGCAATTCTTTAGACTTCTAATCATTTATTGAATTGATGAGTTTTTTTATCGTGTTGCAAATGTGGCTTACATGATAGCCCTTATAAGAGTCTTAAACTCACATGGTTGTCCATTTAATGAATTAGCATATAATCAATCAAACTAAAGGCACAAATTTATATAATTTTAATACTTTAGAGTGTCATAAGAAAAAATTAAAACTTTATGGCCCACTTTGAATATCAACCCAAATCTGAAGGGTGCAAAATGTTCTTAACGCTATATAATATGATATACTATGGTTCTTATTTCTTCATTGTGATTCTTATAGTTTTGGGATCAACATTGACAAAAATCAATTGTTTTTGTTTTGTTTTAGCAAGTAAATATAAAAGTCAATACTAAAAAGCATCAATACTAGTATTATTAACAAAAGGTTGTTCTATCAACATAACTTTTTTTACCTCACATACACTCCTAATCAATTTCGGTCCTCTACAATTTATTCGATCCAACGCCCAAAGATTTGTGTGAATAGCACAAGCCTATTAACAATTATAGTTTTATGGATTGATAGTGAGTGAAATACCATAAGAACCCACAACTTCTATAGAATGAAACGAAATAAGTGCTTACTGGGGCCTAGCGCCTAGGCGGCTAGGTGAGGGCCTAGGCAGACTAGGCAGATTTAAGTAAATTTATTATATATTGTATAAATAAATGCTTACTTATAGTTAAAAAAAATACATAATTGTATTGGGATACATAAATTGCATAATAGAATGACATATAAATTATAAAGTATTAAAACATATTGAAAACAAGGGAAACATATAATGAGTGTTCACCCGAACATTCAACAAGTTTTTTACATTTTATTGAGAAAATAAATACAAAATGAAAGTTATTTATTTTCTGCATAAGTGAGAGTCACGACTTAGGCGGGCGCCTAGGCATGCCAAGGGGCAAGGCGGGTGCCTAGGCATGCTAGGGGGCTAGGAGGATGCCTAAGCAAGTCTAGGCACCGTTTCTTGATTTTCAAACGCATATGGATTAATTAGGGCAGGGCGGCGCAAGACGGGAATTTTAGAACAGTGCATTCTGCATGGAATAATGACTCGTTTACTAATCCATAATCATATTGAGAGGAATAGAATTGAGAAGGAATTAAATCAAGAAGGAACTGGAATGAGGTGGAATCAGAATCAGAGTCTTGTGAAATTTGTTTACTAAAATTGTCTCGAATCAGAGTATGAATGCTATTGAACCACATAAATTATTTACTAACTCACATGAATTGGAATGAATGATTACTAAAATTCCCATGTTCTATGTAATCTATTTGTTGTCGGTGTTGAAGTTGGATTCACTGCTTTTGACCAAAATCATATTTCATTCGTTTGTGTTTAATTTTGTTGTTTTTTCATTGATGTATTTGATTTTGTTTTCCTTGAAAAAATAAAATCGGATAGATAACAAAAACCTAAAAGATGAATAGGAGAGAAAAAAATAGCATAAATTATTAAGCAATACAATACTTCCACGTCATTCATGATACTTCCATCTAAAATTTGGCATGTGGACCATTTCACTCACACCTAGCCTTATAATTTATTTTAAGGAATTCAAATTAAATTATATACTTAAAATAGAATTTCGGCGATCACCCTCTGTTTGGTTAATATTTAACACTAGGCTTTGTAGTAATGAAGGCCCAAAGGCGCTAAAGCAAATGAGGACTTACTCGAGTCTAGTCGATAGGCCCGAAGCAAATCGAAGCCATTTCACCTAAGGCATAGGCCACATGCCTATGATTGAAGTGATGTGCAATAGAAAGGGACACCAGAGACAAGGACACTCAACCAACCAATCAAAAGACATACAAACTTTGCTCTCAAGCCAGTTCCTACCCAGAAAGATGAACTTTGTCCAGATCCAATCTGTTTTAGCTATAGTTCCCTTATAGAAAGCCATATTTTGTCTAGTGTAAAAGCTCTGCTACCTTCATTTAGTGTTTTAGTGTCGATTTCCTCGTGTAAAACCTATTTACTTTCCATCCCTCTTAGCACCCAAACCTATGTAAATACAAAGAGAAGTGGTTCCAAGAAGTTCAACCTTGCCCGACAAGGTTAAATCTTGCCTGAATCTCTTTTTCTGTACTTATATTTAGTAAATCTATCGTTTAATGTACTTTCCTTCATGTATCTAAGTCATTTTCATCTGTTTTCTACTTAAGAGTTTCATTTGCATTCGAATCTGGTCAAGTTATTAAGCCTGTATTTATTAAAGTGAACTTTGATCAAGGAAATGGTTGGAAGGGCCCTGGACCCCCTTCATTTTGGACATACAAAACTATGAATCAAAATTCCTTATTTACAAGGCAAGAAAAGAACTTAATGCAGACTTAACCCATCTGCGACAATCCTTTGATAAACAAGAAGTCTAAATAACTTAGGGCGCAAGTAATCAACTTATATCACGTTTATCCAACAATCTACTATACAAAGATAACAGTGGCACGCTCAAATCTTTGTTAGTTTTGATTATGAGCCTCAATGCCTACACCAAAGGCCCCACAAAGGCACCTTTCAAACTAACTGTAGACTCATCTTGCAAAACACCCAACAACAAGAACTTGCTCGACAGGCAAGAATGTGTCATTTCCCCGGGAAGTTATGCGAGGGACCAGATCCAGAATCCTGCCCGCACATAGTTTTGGCACACCTAGTAGGACCTCATTAATAGTTGCGTATGCCAAGAAGAAGGAAGGAACGAGTGTTTAGGTGGAAAGTAGATTTTGGGCAACATCCTTGTCTAACAGAAGCAAACATGACAGATCACCCAGAAGACTTCCCTTCACTACGCAGCCACGCGATCCTAGAGAGCCCAACTTCTTATGAGAAGTCAGGTGGAAAAGTTACCAATGAAGACTTACAGGCCACAATGGTGCAAGTATTAAAAAGTATGGAAAATATCACTCTGGATACCAGAGGAAAGATTAGCAGACTATGTTCCTTGACAGGAACTCTGCATAGGAAGCTTAAGTTAAAGTGCTCTACACCAAGGGATGGTTTTAGTAGAGAAATGATCAGAGAAACAAGTCCAGAGAAAGAACCAGTGATTCCTTTGTTCCCCTTACTCGAAGAGAAGAAGGACAAAGGGAAGAGGAAGGAAGATGTTGGGACCAGTCAACCCGAGGAAGAAGAGTTCCACGAGATAAGTTTGCCCTGATCCTCTGTTATTCCCATTAGATGGTAGGAGGCAAATCGGGCTAGAAGGAAAGAAGTTTGAGATGACTCAGCAAGTGGGAGAAACTAGTGGAAAATGTTTACCCATAACTGCGGGCAAACCCCCCACTTACAGGCCACCACCATTCGCCAATAAGTGAGGGGAAACTAGGTGGAGGCAGCCAGAACCACAAAGGGAGGCTTTCTCAGGCAATGAGCGTATCCCGAAGTGGGGACCTCCTTATACCCCGCACAACAATGTAGCTAACCAACAACTCAAAAATGAGTTAGCAGAACTAAGAAAGACGGTGGTCTAGAATGCCCAGCCATAGGTGTGCCCGTTGTTCAGGATAACATACCAGAAGCCTTATCTTGAGTACATTGATGAGCATAACTTTTTCCCTCCCAACTTCAAGATGCACGCATTCCCAACCTTTAGTGGGGATGACTGAAATATGTCTTCCAGATACTATATTTTCAAGTTTTCCAACTACTGTATAGCATTTGAAAACAACCCTAACTACAAGTTGAGACTGTTTGGGAATTCGTTAGTATGCTTGGCATCTCAGTGGTACTCTTTATTACCCCCTAATTCCATTGCCAACTGGGGTAAATGGAGATGGCCTTCCACGAGTAGTTCTATAAGGTGGAGCCCGAGATGACCATCAATGATTTAGTGGAAGTGAAACAGTATGAACATGAGTCTACAGATGATTTCATGATGAGGTTTAGGAGGACCAAGATGTGGTGCCAGTTCCCAATCAATCATGCTCAACTTATATCCATTGCCCAAAAAGCTCTAAGGATACCCTTAAGAAAGAAGCTCTACGATGTACAGTTCAATGAGCTTCAAGAGTTAGTGATCGCAGCTACTAAGTATGAGAAGCTGCTGACAACGGAACAGTAGGTGAAGCATTCATCTAAAGTGCCTCTATTCTATAAGAACAAAGCCCTGATACACCAGTTAGAGTTTGAAGGCCTAGAGCCAAGAGAAAATGATAGCAGTGTGGGAAAAGGGATTGAGTTATATGTAGCAGAGATGACCATCCCTTTCAAACGTTTAATGGTGAAAGGATTGGTCCAGCCAATCAAAGACCAAAAGATAGTGATGAATGATGAAGGTTTTGTGCCTATGAAGCCCCCAAAGTACCAAGCATATTCTTTTGACCTAACTAAGGCAGCAGACATTTATGAGAAACTAGTGAGGGCCAGGGTAATCTTGCTCTACAATACCAAGAAGATGCCCAAACCTGAGGAGTTTAAAAGGAAGAAGTACTGCAAGCTCCACTACACCTTCAATCATTCCATAACCAACTGTGTGCAGTTCAAGGATTGGATCCAAGATCTCATAGTCAAAGGAAAGTTGTCATTAGAGAAACCTCAAGTCAATATGATGATTGACACAAATCCGTTCCCTGGAGCCCTAATCAACATGATCAACCTTAATTGGGTTGAGAAAGGAAAGAGAAATGCTACCTGGGAAGAAAGATGAGAGAAAAGGCAAGTTGTTAGGCCATCAGAATGTGTTAGAAGGTTGCCCGACAGACCCCAAGCAGCTGTGGTCAAACAAGTGGTGTTATGCAGCAAGTGTCAGTGTGAGTGTGAGCTTGAGGTGCCAGCATCGGGCGCCATTATTGACCGATAGTTAGTTAGAATAAGAGAAATAGAATAACAAGATGCCTGTATAAGTGTTATTCGAGCTGCAGAAAAGGAAACCTCCAGGAATGTGTTCCAGAGATTGAGAGGAGATTCATAACCTAAGGGCATATCTGAAGTGTTCAGAAACTATGAAACCTCTGAAGAAAATGAGGATAAAGAAACAAAATTGCCAAAATGGGTGGATGTGAAGCCTCCTCAGCCAAGTTATCATAGCAGTGTGAGACAAGAGTGAGAGAACCAGAAACCTAATTCCCCAGTTACTAAAAATGATTCAGCCTGACTCGGCTGGAAGCGGTATATAATAGGGAAAGATGAGAAGCCTGTTAGGGAGATAAGGGCATCCATGATAATGAGGGTTCAAAGACAACATAAGGCTTACATGAACTCATTGAAAATCCCTACCATTTCAAAGGCTTCTGGAAATGTTAGTTTGATGAGGTTACACTAGAAGGAAGGAAACAACTTTAGTATAAAAGTAAGAAAGAAATAGAAAAAGCTAACAGTAAAGCTGAGGGTGAAGAAGATCATATGCATCAGAACCCCCATCTAGTGAAATACAAAATCCTGATAAGAACTCAAGAGAGTGTAGTGATGATGCCTACACTAGGCTAGAATTTAGAGCCTATCTGTTTTGGGACCATTTCCCCTGAGAGAGGGATACCCCCACCCCTATTGGTAGATCTCTATGAAATTCGGAGGGAGCTACATGACTTTGGTATAGCAAGAGAATAGGAAGTGCCCGAGTTAATGTTGACCAAGGATGCACAGGCACGGATTGATCATTTTGTGTATCAAATTTGAGGGAAGAAAGAAGAAGAAGTACCTGGACCCAGCAACTTCCATGTAAACATGACTTATGTTTTATCAGCCATGTTCTGTGCCGAACCAAATCAGCCAGCCACAACGAATGGTTATTATTTGGCACCAGAACTAATGATGGCATTTGTTAACATTGAAGAAGCTGGGAAAAAAAGGACGAAGTCTAGCAGACTTGCCTAAACCTGCACGAAATGAGACCGAGATGGTTTATTCTGACAATATGGTCTTCAGCAACCCAAGTCTGACCTTAGCAAACCATTTAGAGCCAATATATGTGACAGCTCATCTGGATGAAGTTCTATTTAAGAGGGTATTGATAGATGGTGGAGCAGCAGTCAATGTTCTCTCACTCAGACAAATGAGGGGGCTGTGTAGGAGTGAAGAAGATTTTCTTCCCACTGATTTTACAGTTTCTAGTTTCTCTGGGGCCATCACCAGAACATATGGGATATTAGCTTTGGAAGTAGACTTGGGGTCCAAGCAAATCATGTTGGCATTCTTTGTGGTGGATAATAGCTCTACCTATAGGGCATTGTTAGAGAGAGATTGGATTCACCAGAGCTTGTCTGTGTCATCCGCCTTACACCAACAAGTTGTTGTCTACTATAAGGCTAGAACTAAGGAACCAGGATTTTGGGAGATAGTGGAAGCTGAATCACGGCCATTTCTTCCCACAACCAATGTTGCCGAAGTAAACTTTTACAATCCCAGTGTTGGGATCTAGCAACGTTTGGGAGCTGATAAGAACGGCCGCCCTACCAAGGTGATGGCCCAAAAGCTCTTAGAGCGAGGACATTCTCTCACAAATGAGGAATGAGACAGCCTCACATTGTCCCTGCCCACCAGCACCAATGATGACAAATCAGAAGAGGAATGATCAAGTGATTGCAGTTAGGTCCTTAATCAAGAGTCTGCTGGTGTATGAGAAAGAGAGAAAAAAGATTAGAGATAGCTCAGCCAAGGAAGTGGCAAAGTGGGAAGAATGAACTTCGAGCACCAAAAACAGGGACAAAAAAGAATTTTTAGGAGAGGAGGTAGAAACAGCCATTCATATGGATGAATGTTTATATGATTTGGACTGGCTAGATGATGTGCCCAAGGGTCCAAAGTCAGTTGAATTTTTTTGTACAGAGCTTGATAAACCAGCACTAGAAGTGCAAGACCTCTTGGAAACCATTAATTTGGGGACTAAAGAGGATCCAAGGCCAATACAAATCAATGGTTTGTTGGAAGCTGGGGATTAGGAAAAGAAAGTAGACCTTTTACGTGAATTCAAAGATTGCTTTGCATGGTATTACACAGAGATGCCTAGATTGGACCCCAGTTTAGTGGAACATAGAATGCCTATCAAAGAAGGGTACAAACCTGTGAAGCAAGCACCAAGAAGAATGTTGAAGGAAATAAAAGAAAATGTCAAAGAAGAGATTGAGATGATGGTAAAGGCATGATTTATTAGGCCTGCAAAGTATGTTGAGTGGTTGGTCAACATTGTACCTATATTAAAAGATGTAACTAATGCGATTCAATGTCATGTCGACTATAGAAACATTAATGAAGCCACGCCTAAAGATGAATACCCCATGCCTATGGCTGACCTGTTCATAGATCCAGTTGCAAAACATAAAGTTCTATCTTTTATGGATGGGAATGCTGGATATAATCAGATAAAAATGGCCAAAAAAGATATACATAAGACAACATTTAGGTGCCCAGGACATATAGAAGCATATGAATATGTGGTCATGCCATTTGGACTGAAAAACACTGGTGTTACCTATCAAAGGGCAATGAATGCTATTTTTCATGATTTAATCCGGCATAGTATGGAAGTGTACATTGATGATATTGTGGTGAAGTCTAAAACTGAAGAGCAATACTTAGAAGATCTCAAACAAGCCTTATTAAGAATGAGGACCCACCAGTTAAAGATGAATCCTAAGAAGTGTGCCTTTGGGGTTAGATCGGGCAACTTCTTAGAATTCTTAGTTCATCAAAGATGGGTGGAAATAGACAAAAACAAAGCTCAGGCAATAATGGAGTCACCTTCCCCCACCAACAAAGTGCAGTTATAGAGGTTGTTAGGAAATATCAACATTTTAAGGAGATTCATTGCCAACTTGGTGGGCAAGATCCAACCATTGACTCCTTTATTGAGATTGAAGAATCAAGAAGAGTTCGAGTGGGGCCCACAACACCAAGAAGTTTTTTACAGAGTAAAGGCTTGTCTGGCCTCTCCACCAGTGTTCATGCCCCCTTAGAGGGGGAAACCTTTGAAGCAATATATCTCTGCATTTGAGAAGTCAAAAGGAAGCTTATTGGCTCAAAACAATGAAGGGGGAATGAGCAAGCAATATACTACCTCAGTAGGATCCTTATTGAGGTAGAAACAAGATATACCCTAATTGATAAGCTATGTTTGGCTTTGTACTTCACTGCCTGCAAGTTAAGGCATTACATGTTACCTTGCCACATCCATATAATTACCAAGACTGATGTAATCAAGTGCATGTTGTCTAAGCCAATGCCAACTGGAAGAATTGGGAAGTGAATTCTAGCACTATCAGAGTTCAGTTTTTAATATGTGCCTCAAAGGGCAATAAAAGGACAAACAATTGCACATTTCTTGACTGAGCACCAAGAAGAACTTGTCAACATCTCGGGAACTCTAGAAGTAGCCAGCCTTTGGATCTCACCTAGTCAAGACCACTCGGGCAAGGAAGAATGGATTCAGCAAGAAGTAAGGAGAATAACCAGCCTATGGATCATTCCCTGGAAGTTGTATTTCGATGGATCTTGCACTCAACATGTTGGAGCTGGGATTGTCATTATTGATCCAAATGGAATTCAACATTGTTATTCACTCATTCTGGATTACCAAGATAATAGCAATAACAGGGCAGAGAATGGGGCATTGATCATTGGCTTAGAGATCCTGATAGAGTTGGGGGGCAACTAAGGTTGAAATATGTGGTGATTTTGAGTTGGTGATTAAAAGTTGAAAAGAGATTACAAGTGCAGACATCTCACAATAGCAGGTTATTACTTGGAAGCTACTCAGTTACTAAATTATTAGGGCACTGAAGTATCAATCAATCATGTCCCCAGAGAACCAAATTTAATTGCCAATGAGATGGCACAAATGGCTTCTGGAGCACAGATTCAAGAAATAATGTTTAAGGTGAATGTAGAGGTACATAGAAGAAATCTTCCTTCTATCTTTGAAAGAGGGTTCAGCCTAGATATATTGACTAAGGAACCTGAGATAGGAGATTGGAGAACACCCATCATTCAGTACTTAAAAGACCTTTCTTCTCCCACAAGTAAGAAGATTAGGCAGCAAGCAACTAAGTTTGTCATGTGGGACAAAACTTTGCTAAGAAAGACTCCATATGTGCTTTTGTTGAAATGCCTAGGCCTAAAAGAATCAATGAGAGTGATGGCTGAAGTACATAAGGGCATTTGTGGGGCACATCAAGCTAGAACTAAGATGAGGGTGTTGCTGAAAAGGTATGGCTACTTTTGGCCTGACATGGAAAATGATTGTAAAGCTTATTCTATAGGATGTGAAGATTGTCAGAAGCATGAACCTCTCCAACACATACCCTCAATACCCTTAAATCCAGTAGTGAAGCCTTGGCCCTTCAGAGGGTAGGCGATGGACATCATCGGGTAAATTTATCTAGCTTCTAGTAAGGGGCATACCTTCATAATCATGGCAACGTCTTTACTAGATGGGTAGAAGCTTCAGTTGTGAAGACCATTAATTCAGCTGTAGTGAGGAAGTTCATTGAGCCCAAGATCTTACACAGATATAGGGTGCCCGAGACAATTGTCATAGACATAGGACCATCTTTTATCTTAAAAGAAGTACAAGAGTTTGTGGATGAGTTCAAAATAAAGATGATCCAGTCTAGCCCTTACTATCCCCAATCCAATGGTCAGGCAAAAGCTAGGAATAAGATCTTGGTGAATATCATTAAGAGGATGGTGGCAGACAACTCAGAAAGATGGCATGAAAAGTTGGGGGATACTGATTGGGCTTACAGAACCTCAAAGAGAGCAGGAACTGGGACCACCCTTTGTACATTAACTTTCGGGCAGGATGTTGTACTCCCTATGGAAATCAATATAAGTTCTTTAAGGCTTCAAAACCAGTTTGGTCTACATAGTGAGGAATATATACAAGCCATGTGTCAAGGGATTGAAGAGTTGGATATAACCTAATTGAAGCCTTGAACAAGATCCAGGAAGGAAAAAAGGATCTTGCCCGAGCATACAACAGGAAAGTGAATTTGAAAACTTTCAAGGAAGGAAAGTTGGTATGGAAGACAATTCTATCCTTGGGAGCTCAAGTTAGAGGTTTTGGGAAGTGAAGTCTCACTTGGGAAGGCTTTTTTATCATCAACAAAATGTTAGTTAGAGAAGGATATTACTTGGCAGATTTAGAAGGAAGTTTGCAAAGACATCCAGTTAATGCTAAGTTTTTAAAGAAGTATCACCTAACTCTGTGGAATGTTAGAGATTGTTACATTGATGAAGTTTAAACACTGGAAGAAGTGTGGGATTCTTTTATTTATTTATTTAAAACAGTTTGGTATAAATGGACAAGTAATAAGTAAAGAGAGAAGTGTTCATTTCATTTCATCAAAAGGAGGTTACAAAAGATCATATCCTAAAAAATTTACATCCTTAGCAAGGCAGCTGTTCTGGAATGGTAAGTTTGCATAATAGTAAAAATCCTGCTTGGCTCTTCCAAAGTAATGTTGCTATTGGCCAGTTGGGCCTTGGAGTCCTCTACTTCAAGATTGACCATTTTCACCTCTTCGATATTCTGAAATAACTTGCTTGAGAAGGTCATCTGCTCAGCCTTCAATGCAAAGAGTTGCTCCTCCAGCTTTTGGATTTCAGATGTCACCACCATGATCCTATCTTCCATGGCTAAGCCCTCATCCACTAGTTGTTGCAATGAGCTGGAAGTTTTGTTATGCTTCTCCTTGTAGCACTTCACTCGGTTTGCTCGCCTTTCTGCCTGAAGGTGTTGATCCCTCAGAGCCCTCAAGTTCTCAAAGAAATAGAGGAATGACTCGTATTAGACCTTTGACATTTGTTGAGCCTTGTACAACTCAGTGAGTGCTTTCTTAGCTTCTTGGAGTGCCTTGAGACTGAAGAAAGTAGTGAAGTCCCTTTACATCTATTCCTTGAAGACTCGGTGTAGATCTTGAAGATGTTGAGGCTCAAAGATGCTCCTTGGAGACCTCAGCTTTGTCCTGATTTGCCTGAACTCTCTTACTAGTTAGGGCAAAAAGAATGTGGCTGGAATAGATGCAAGAGGTGAAGGCATTACTCCAGCTCCCCCAAAGGCAGCTTCAACAGAAATAGAGGAAGGCTTTGGGGCAGTAGCAACTTTTCTGGGCCTAAGGATGGGGATCCCTATAACTCCAGAGGCCTTAGGAGGCCGAGGGAAGACCACCTTATGCACTGTAGGCTGGGGAGACTTGCTCGGGCCCTCACATGGAGCCTGTTTTAAACCAAGAAAATAGTGAGTAAGAAGGTTGTTTTACACTTAAACTGGAGAAAAAGCAGAAGTGAAAAGACTTGTATACCTGAGTTGAACCTTGAGTTTTGGGATAATAGACCTCTATTGATGCTGCTGCTTTGGAAGAAGCAGACGGGTTAGCCCGAAAAATAGTTGGGGGAACCTTGGGGCTAGTTACCTCTGAGACAATAGGTATCTCAGGAACTATAGGCTCTCTGAAAGCTGGTGGTGGCTGGTGTGTTGTCTCGTGCACTGGAGAAGACTGGCAAAAGCAATACACATATTAAAAGTTACTGAAGAAACTTGAAGAAAATGTTAAATAAGGGCTTAAGAAAAAAAAATCTTACTGAAGTACTGTCATCCTCCACGTAATGAAGCATCTCCCCAGTTATTGGATTAAACTGGGAAGTGGGAGTGACCACCGTAGGAAGAGGAATAGAGGAAGAAGTAGAGGCTGAGGTTTACCCGACTTGAGGTGTAAATGTGCCATCCCTTGCCTGGAAAATAACAAAAGTGTTTGTTAGCATTTGAAAACTTAGAAAACACAAAACTTAACCAATGTTGAGAGGAGATTGTACCTCTGAAAGCTTGGCCCAAAATGAGAAGAACGCACCGATTGAGCTGGAGGATAAGAAGGATCTGTTAGGTTTTGGCTCGTCAATTAATGTCCTTTTCTGTTTAGGATTGTTTTAGGGAAAAAAAGGTGCACCAATTCTTCTCCTACAAGGGCTAGGAAAGAATCTTAGTTTCCTTATTCAATTTAGATTAGAAATCCTAGAAGTCTATTTCGAATTGGAAAGGAAGTCTAATTTCCTATTCCACTTAGAATAGGAATTATAATCTGTAAAGGACATGTAAACTGCACCCTATGCTTATAAATAGGGTGCGGCAAGGCTTAAATCAAGAGAAAGGAAAACTGTGACAGCCAAGACAAGAGAGAGAGATTAGTTCTAGGGTTTGCAAAAGTTCTGTAATCTCTATTATTAATCAAATGAGCGGTGATTTCTCTATCTAGAGAAATCACAACTGGACGTAGGCATAAGTTCTGTCGAACCAGTATAATTCTTGTGTGTTTCTAAGTTTTTGTATATTTGCTAGTTTAGTCTATTGCCATTGGTTACATCAAAGAACAAGGTCTAGTGTAGGCGGTTTTCAACAATTGGTATCAAGAGCTAGGATCAAGGTGTTCTACGATGTCAAAAGGGAAGATGAATGCGAATCAAGGACTTGCGTTAAAGCCCTTTGACGGCAAGGATGGCTACACGGACTGGCAAATGATGATGAAGAACGTACTGATACAGCAGGATTTAGATGATGCACTCGATGGTAAGAAGCCAGAAAACATGGCAGAGGCAGCATGGACTAAGGTTCTCAAGAAGGCCAAGAGTTCCATCGAGATCCATCTCACAAGATCAGTTCGGTCACACATCACCGAAAAGATGACTGCCCAGGAAGCATGGGAAAAGTTGGAGAATGTTTATATGGGCAAAACCGCGTCCAATAAACTTTTTCTAAAGGATGAACTATTCGGGCTTCGACTAGAAGAAGGAGGTGATATTGAAGATCATGTATGCAGGTTCCAGAATTGCATAGCTAATCTTCAGAAGGTCGAAGAAACTTACAAAGATGATGATATGGCTATCATCTTGCTGAGGTTTCTACCTTCGTCTTTCAAGCACTTTCGAACAACTCTAATGTTTGGAAAAGAGTCCCTGAAGCTTGAAGATGTAATTCAAGCTCTTCAGTCATATGCTAAACTAGATGATATAACTGAAAGCTGTCAAGGCCTTTATGCCAAAGGCAAGGAGAGGGGGCGGGAAAAGACAAAGGAAGAGAAAATCGGCAATAGAGGTAGGTCAAAATTCAAGAAGAAAAAGGAAAAGAATGAAGGTTGCTTCGAATGTGGTTTAGCCGATCATTGGAAGAGGAACTGCAAGATTTGGAAAGAGAAGAAAGCCAAGATGGAAGGAAGCTCAGGTTCAGCTGGTGCAGTCACCGAGCATGAGAGTGGCGGGGAGCTTCTTTCAGTAACATCAGGCTCCAAGGCTTTCACCAATTGGATTTTCCTGATGCACTTTTCATATGTGTGCAGTAATGAAATGGTTCGATACTTACAAAGAAGTCAGCAGCGGGGAAGTCTTAATGGGGGATGATTCTTCATATCCTGTAAGAGGAATCGGCACTGTTCGAATCAGAATGTTCGATGGGATGATACGAGCTTTGGGGAACGTCAGGTATGTCCCTAGACTAAGAAAGAATTTGATTTCCTTAGGTATTTTAGATGAGGCTGGTTATGAGTACAAGTCTAAAAAAGGAAAACTCAGGGTAACCAAATGATCGCTAGTGGTAATGCGGGGTGACCTACAACCCAATAAGTTGTATAAGTTAATTGGGACCACTATAGTCGGGGGAGCAGTTGTTTCTATAAATCAGAGTGTAGAAGACAAGACTGAACTCTGGCATCATAGGCTCGGGCACATAAGCCAGAAAGGGTTGGAAGAATACACAAGCAAGGCCTGTTGGAAGGCGTATCATCTTGCAAACTGGACTTTTGTGAATACTGTGTTCTTGGAAAGCAAAGAAAGGTATCATTCGCAAGTAGCAGTGAAGATAATCAAAGCAATGAGCAACTCAGCTATATTCACTCAGATGTTTGGGGCCCTGCACCAACTAAATCAAATGGTGGAGCCAGGTATTTTGTTACTTTCATGGATGATTTTTCTAGGAAGGTTTGGGTTTATTTCATGAAGCAGAAATCCGAGGTTTTTGCAAAGTTCAAAGAATGGAAAACAGAAACCGAGAATCAAACTGGAAGAAAGATCAAGTACCTGAGAAGTGACAATGGAGGTGAATATACAAGTAATGAGTTCACCGATTACTGCAAGCAGGAAGGCATCATAAGGCACTTCACAGTAAAGAAGAATCCCCAACAAAATAGAGCTGCTGAGAGGATGAACCGAACTCTCATGGAGAGAGAGAGAGGAGCATGCGATTTCATGCAGGCTTGCCTGATAGTTTTTGGGCAGAGGCTGTTAATCATGCAAGTTATTTGATTAACAGGTCACCATATACAATTCTCGGTTTTAAGAGTGCAGAAGAGGTATGGTCTGAGAAGCCGGTGGACTATTCCAAGCTCAGGGTGTTCGGCTGTAGTGCTTATGCACATATTCCAAGTGATGAAATGTCCAAGCTCAAACCGAAGTCTATACATTGCATATTCTTAGGTTTTGAGAAATGAGTTAAGGGTTTCAAGCTTTGGGATTTCAACAACAGGAAAAAGGTTGTCAGTCAAGATGTTGTCTTTGATGAGACAACCATGCCCCTTAATAAAGTCAAGAGTAGTAAGGAGGCCGAATCTGATGGTTTTGAGGAAGAAGAAGAGCATCAGCATCGTTCACCAGTTAGGAATCAGGTGGAGCAAGAAACAAGGCAGATTGAAGGCATTCCAATCTGCCAGACATCCCAAAGGGTTCGAACTCCAACCAACAATCCACCTGCATTCTAGAGATACATAGCACTAGACAAACATAATCGGAACAAGAAGAAGCTTGACAGATTTGGGTTTGACCAAGACGAAGTTAATTATGCTCTTAACATTAGTCAAGGAGATCCAACTACTTATCGAGAAGCTATAGCTAGTGATGAGCGAGATAGTTGGATAAGTGCTATGACAGAAGAAATGGAGTCTCTTTACAAGAACTCTGTTTGGGAGTTGCTTCCTAAGCCCAAAGACAGAAAGCTAGTTGGATGCAAGTGGGTATTTAGGAAAAATGAAGGATTACATGAACAAGATGTCGTGAGATTCAAAGCAAGGCTCGTGGCTAAGGGGTACTCACAGAAAGAAGGGGTGGATTACGATGAGATCTTTTCACCTGTAGTCAAGCATACTTCTATCAGATTGCTTTTAGCATGGGCAGCTCAGCATGACATGGAGATTGAGCAGATGGATGTGAAGACAGCATTTCTTCATGGGGATCTAGAAGAGACGATTTTCATGGCTCAACCAGAAGGGTTTGTTGAATATGGGAAAGAGAACCTAGTATGTCAGCTAAGGAAGTCCATGTATGGCCTGAAACAGTCTCCAAGACAGTGGTACAAGAGGTTTGATTCATTCATGCTGAAAATCAATTTTAGAAGATGTTTATATGACTGTTGCGTGTACTATCATGTGTTCCAAGATGGGATGATCATATTGCTATTGTTATATGTGGATGACATGCTAATTGCTTGTCAAGACAAGTCTAGAATTCAAGACTTGAAGAAGATGTTGAGCGAGGAGTTTTACATGAAGGATCTAGGTGCTGCACATAAGATTCTTGGCATGGAAATTCAGAGAGATAGGACCGCTGGAAGGATCTGGATATCACAAGCCAAGTATATTCAGAAGGTTCTTGAGAAGTTCAACATGCAAGAAGCAAAGGTATTTTCGACTCCTTTGGCGGCTCACTTCAGGTTAAGTGGGCAACAGTGTCCTACGTCCGAGGAAGAGCAACAAGTAATGAAGAATGTGCCTTATGCTAATGCAGTGGGTTGCCTCATGTATGCAATGGTATGCACACGTCCCGACATAGCTCAAGCAATCAGTGTCGTTTCCAGATACATGGCAAATCCAGGAAAGCAACATTGGGATGCAGTAAAATGGATTTTGCGTTATTTGAAGGGTTATTGGCAACAAAGGATTATGTTTGAGAGGAAAAAGGAAAATGCATGGGTGTTAGGATATGTGGATGCCGATTATGCAGGGGTCTTGGACAAGAGAAGGTCAACTTCTGGATATGTGTTTACATTTGCAGGATGACCAATCAGTTGGAGGGCACTACTGTAACCAATTACAGCTTTGTCGACCACAGAGGTAGAGTATATTGCATTGGCCGAAGCTGGAAAGGAAGCGATTTGGCTTAGTGGCTTGGTAAGTCAAATGGGAATCACTCAAGATTGTGTGAAGCTGAAGTGTGATAGTCAAAGTGCCATTCACTTGGCAAAGAATCAGGTTTTTTCTGGAAGATCAAAGCACATTGAAGCAAGGTATCACAGAATCAGAGATTGGGTGGAGTCTAAGGAAATTTGGATTGAAAATGTTCATACGGATGACAATGCTGTAGATTTCCTTACAAAGATAGTGCCGGCCAAGAAGTTCAAGCATTGCTCGAACTTGATCAATCTCGTTGATTGATTAAAGTGGAGCACCTTCTCACTTGAGGTGCAATAAAGCAAGAAGAAGATTGCCAAGGTGAAGACTCTTGAAGATTTCCAGAGCTACTTCAAGAAGGTTCAAAGATACTCTAGGGTGCAAACGATCAAGACTTGGTTTGACTCACCAAGGTGGAGATTGTTAGGTTTTGGCTCGTCAATTAATGTCCTTTTCTGTTTAGGATTGTTTTAGGGAAAAAAGGGTGCACCAATTCTTCTCCTAAAAGGGCTAGGAAAGAATCTTAGTTTCCTTATTCAATTTAGATTAGAAATCCTAGAAGTCTATTTGGAATTGGAAAGGAAGTCTAATTTCCTATTCCACTTAGAATAGGAATTATAATCTGTAAAGGACATGTAAATTGCACCCTATGCTTATAAATAGGGTGCGGCAAGGCTTAAATCAAGAGAAAGGAAAACGGTGACAGCCAAGACAAGAGAGAGAGATTAGTTCTAGGGTTTGCAAAAGTTCTATAATCTATATTATTAATCAAAGGAGCGGTGATTTCTCTATCTAGAGAAATCACAATTAGACGTAGGCATAAGTTCTGCCGAACCAGTATAATTCTTGTGTGTTTCTAAGTTTTTCTATATTTGCTAGTTTAGTCAATTGCCATTAGTTACATCAAAGAACAAGGTCTAGTGTGGGCGGTTTTCAACAGGATCAGGCTGGGAGACTCAACTCTGGTATCCTATTCCAAGAAAACAGCAAGGACTCAAAAAGAGTAGTGAAGAGTAAGATGTTCAACATCAATTTAGTACTCAAATGTTGAGAAGGTATACCTTCAACTCCTCAAGGATCTTAGCGAGGACCTTCTTATCTTCTTGTTGCACCTCTACGCCCGATTGCGCCTCTCTGGGAGTGAGGGCAGGTTTCTTAGTAACTAGATGCCCTAATTACAAAAGAGATGAGGGATTAGTTCAAAACTCAAAGGAATCAGGTTTTGAGGAAGAAACCAAATCTAGAACACTTACTAGCAACTTTCTGTTTCTTCCTGCCCACTTTGATTGGATGGACAGAGAAAGGTTTGGAGGCATGGGAGGTTTGAGACCTGATTCTCTTCTTGGTGGGAGTAGTTCTCGGGCCAGGCAAGGCTAGTTGAGCTTGAGATCTCTCCTCGGGCTCAGATTCTGAAGACTCCACCACGGTCGCCCTTGCTCAACGAGGAGCCCTTGTCTCCACTTCAGGCCTAGCCTTGGCCTCTGACTCACTAAAAAGCTAGGAAATGTCTTCAGCATCCCTAGCAGCTTAACTGGACCCTACTCATTGCCTTGCTGCCTTAGCAGCAGCTTCTTGGAGAACCAGGGCATTTGCAGCCTCCTCATTTGGCCTGACATCCAATCCTTCAGCATTGCCTTGGGTTGCAAATCAAGAAAAGGGTTAGATAACCACAAATTGCAAAAACCTCATAAAGAGAAACAGCAACAAAGATGAGGTGACATACCTATAAGCAAAATATGGTTATTTTGATTAATGGCCTCCTTCCAGCTCGATAACTCCTCATTCTTGGGGAAAGACTTGAAGAATACCTGGCCAAAGAGACGATCGTGGGCCTCCCTAATATCCCCATCATATTTTTTTGACCACTTGGCCTCTAACCAAGTGGCGAAATAGGGAGTACACTCAAAGTTCAGGGCCACAGGCTTGTGTGTGACCTTCCTCATAACCTCAAGGCTGAGCCGAGTTGCCCGAAATGTGACCTCTGGAGGAGATGGAGGCGATAGGAGGTTCCATAGTGCAGAGAATCGAAGAATGGCAATGGGATTGCCTGCTTGAATCCTAGCTGTTTACCACAGAAGTTAGGGTGGTAAACTTCTAGCCCACGCTCGTAGCCAGTTCGGTCATTTCGAACTCCCTAGGCCAGGTCCCTTTGTTGGATGCAGCTTATGAATTTCTCATTGACAGGCTGCTACCATCCTTTCCAAAAGAATCCTCGAAGATTTGGTCCAAAAACCAATGGTACCTCCTGAGCATATAGGCACCCCACTCCAAATCTGCCTGAGTTCAACAAATTCTGAAGAAGTAAAAGCAGGCGAGAGTAGAGTGGTTGGTAATGGAAGCCTCTGCCAAGATGCGGGCTAGAGCTACGCCCTTGGGGAATTCCAAGTTGGCCGCCCGAAATTCAAGGAAGTACCATTTAAGCCAAAGTCGAACCATCCAGGTAGGCCTATTGAGGTTAGTCTTGAATGGCTCACCCTTGGTCATCTTATGGGGAAAATGGTAGAGGTGGGCCAAGATGAAAGGCCCCGTAGCAACGTCTTCAAATGAGTACAGTGCCTCCACCAAGGGGATCCACTCCAGCTTCACTCCCTTTGACTTGTTTAGGAACACATGTTTGTTCAACCAGTAAATGAGGAAGTACATGTGTTCCTGAGCCCTATCTGCGATGGGAGAGGGCGGGTTGAACATCTTTTTGGCAAATGGAATGAAGCCCGCGAAGGATGTCTCATAGCTCTTGAAAGTTGAGGAGTTGTACTTCATATGGGTGATTGACTTAGAGGCCTCTGAGTCTTCAGCAGTCGGGAGAAAGGGCGAAGACCAATCGTGGATGATGTCCACACATCTGACCGAGGGCATTAAGCTGAAGACCTGAGCTATACCTAGGACTGTGGGAGTCATGGGACCCATTTTGAAGTCGAATGTATTGGTCCCATTATTCCAGAATATGAGTACAGTGGTTAAAAGCTCGAGCTTGGCTATGACATTGACCTTAGACATCATGTTGAGCTTATAAATGCCATTTGCCATCCATTTTTGCTTCCAGATGGGCTTGAGCTCGTCCACCCACTGTGACCAGGCTTCATCCTTCATTAAAGGGAAACCCCTTTTGAAATTCGACCATTTGGAGTCAAAAATCTCAGCCTCGTTGAAGTAAGGGTAGGAGGTGAACCCATTGGCAGTGGGCATGTTCTTCTCTACTGCAATGGGGACTTGGGCATTCTAGGATGGCCCCAAAGAATGCATCCTCCCTCTTCGAAGAAAATAGACAGGTTTAGGCCAACTTGAGGGAGATAAAGGCCGTTGAGTCGGCAACGTAAATTGACGACTCATCTCGCATGCAGGGCACAATTTGGGGGCCATGGTTGATTTCGAAAGGAAAGAAATGAAGTTGGTTGAAGGCAATTGAAGACAGCGAGCAAGAAAAGACTGAGAATGCAAGAGGGTCGAGAATTCTGGAAATTCAGATAGATGGGTTTGCTGGAAATGATGGCCGAGGAAATTTAAATGGAGGTTATTTAACGGGCAGTTAGTTAATGTTGGAGATCGTGGGTTAGTGCAAAGGTTTATTCGAAAATGGTTGAGTAAATGGCGCAAGTCCCGAGTTAAAGCAAGTAGTTAATATTTAATCATTATTAATGTCTTGGTTAATAGACTTAACAATGATTAAATGGGGCACTATTTGGGTTAATATTTAACACTGGACTTTGTAGTAATGAAGGCTCAAAGGTGCCAAAGCAAATGAGGACTTGCCCGAGTCTAGTCGATAGGCCTGAAGCAAATTGAAGCCATTTCAGCTAAGGCATAAGCCACATGCCTATGATTGAAGTGATGGGCAACAGATAGCACCTCACCACCAGCCAAAAAGCACTTTTCAATGGCATGAATAAGTACATAAGTGATGACTCACTGCCCTCCGAATGTTATCAACTAAAGCAGAGCCAAGACAGTCGAGCCAAATTGTCTATAAAAGCTGAGAGGGACACCAGAGACAAGGACACTCAACCAACCAATCAAAAGGCATACAAACTTTGCTCTCAAGCCAGTTCATACCCAGAAAGCTAAACTTTGTCTAGATTCAGTCCCTTTTAGCTATAGTTCCCTTATAGAAAGCCATCTTTTGTCTAGTGTAAAAGCTCAGCTACCTTCCTTTAGTGTTGTAGTATCGATTCCCTCGTGTAAAACCTATTTACTTTCCATCCCTCTTAGCACCCAAACCTATGTAAACACAAAGAGAAGAGGTTGCAAGAAGTTCAACCTTGCCCGACAAGGTTAAATCTTGCCTGAGTCTCTTTTGTCTGTACTTATATTTAGTAGATATGTCGTTTAATGTACTTTCCTTCATGTATCTAAGTCATTTTCATTTGTTTTCTACTTAAGAGTTTCATTTGCATTCAAATCTGGTCAAGTTATTAAGCCTGTTTTTATTAAAGTGAACTTTGATCGAGGAAGTGGTTGGAAGGGTCCTGGACCCCCTTCATTTTGGACATACAAAACTATGAATTAAAAGTCATTATTTACAAGGCAAGAAAAGAACTTAATGTAGACGTAACACATCTGTGACAATCTTTTGATAAACATAAAGTCTAAGTAACTTAGGGCACAAGTAATCAACTTAAATCACGTTTATCCAACAATCTGTTATACAAAGATAACAGTGGCACGCTCAAATCTTTGTTAGTTTTGATTGTGAGCCTCAAGGACTATCCAAATGCCCCACAAAGGCACCTTTCAAACTAACTGTAGACTCATCTTGCAGAAAACCCAGCAACAAGAACTTGCCCAACAGGCAAGAACGTGCAATTTCCTCGGGGAGCTGTGCGAGGGACCAGATCTAGAATCTTGCCCGAACACCCTCCATCCCCAAAAAATTCCCATCCACCTCAGCCTCCACGGCTCCAATCCCACTTGCTTGGTATTGTTTGCCATGGTTGCTGACTTTCCCCTTGTTTTCCTTCCAAGGCTCCAACCCACTTGCCTACTTGCCATGGTTTTCACGGGATTTTAAAATCCCCCAAATCCCTCCCTCCCAGCGCCATGAGTTCTCTCTGCAACTCCCATCTCCTCTGTCTGCAAGCAAGCAGCGCCAAACCCCATAAACCTAACTTGTTGTCACTATTCACTCACCCCGAACCCAACAAATATGGTAACATTAAATTATGGTTCTGTACACTGACCCACGAAGAAATGGCCCGAAAAGGCATCAGAACGGTAGACCTACTGCTCAGCGACCTCGACCTCACAATTATCGAAGCCCGCTGCAACTTGGACATGTTCTTTGAGAGCTTCCACCCCTGCTTCAACATAATTTAATTTTAATTCCTTAAAATGAATTATAAGTCATCTTCGATTGTACATATTTTGAACAAAGATGGTCTACATTGCCCACATTAAATTGAGTCTTTGTTGGAGTGATCTAGGGTGACATATAGTTGTTGCTTGTGTCGGTCCTTGGCCTTATATCACTATGATGTTTGTTGTCTCTCTGGTTTGTAGCTATGTTAGTCCTCTATGTGGCCTTTCCTGTTGTACTTTGGTTTTGTCCTGTTGTAATTCCAGTTTACCAAAAAAGAAAAAAAAAAGAATTATAAGTCCGGACGTGAGTAAAATGGTTCACGTGTCAAATTTTAAATGGAAATATCAGTACTACCTAATAATTTCTCCTCTTCATCCCCACATCTCCACGCGGACTGATTTCTTTCTCTCTTTTCTCCTCCTCTTCCTCCTTTTTCTGTCTCTAACTGCACCTAACACTCATCCTTTGAAACCAAACTCTTCAATCTCCTATTTTATATTTTCTCGCAAAGCTGTGCAGAAAATCGAATCTGCAGAGAGACAATCCGAAGGTGGTCTCGCCGGAGCTTTGCAGCAGAGGTAGAAGGATGAGCCCATGAAGAAGGGACGGTTGATGTTTGACATTAAGCATAACCTCTTTTGCTGGGGAGGGATAAATTGGTAAATTACAAATAACCGCAATAACTTCAGTGGAGGGTGAAAAAAGAACACTTCCTAGCACAAAGGATTATGGACTAAAGGGATATTTCAGTCCTAATCAAACACTAACTGGGTTTTATGAGGTAGCCTCTCTCCACGCTTGTCACAATATCGCTTGTATAAAAAAAAAAACACGACGTAGACAAAGTCCGGCAAGACTTCCAAGCCGTAGTAAAATGCATTAAAGCATGCCTTATTCTTCTCGTACGTAAATTTCACTACCCTATTCTTTTCAAAACTTGACCCACAATCTAGTTAGAGGCATACAAGTACAATATTACTATGCAAAACAAAAGCAAGGTATCCAAACTCTTATTCTTTTAACTGAGTTCTCAACTAAGGTTAAACGAACCGTTGCACGCATATTATACACGCTCATATGGCAGCATTGTGACTACACGTCAATTAAACTCAAAAAATCTTATAGTACACACAAAGAAAATTAATCAAGATTCGATCAAACTGTTTATATATGTCAACTTCGGAATGAAAAGTAACAAACCTACCAACACGTCACCTACGATAGCGGTGTCGTTTGAAGTTGAAGTATACGTGCAAAATTCCACGTTCAAATGTGCATTTGAACCCCTTTTTGTGGGAGTATTCCCATTCTTTGTTTACTATCCGGAACGCCTGCGATCCAATTAGAAGAGTGACTAAGTAATTTCATCCTGAACAGGATCATAACCAACAAGATTCAATTACCAAATCAAGAAAACTTACAATGTCCTCGTAGGGTGGCCCTGCATGGAACCTTATAATGCATGTCTCACTGCTGTTGCCATCCTTCTCTATCGTATAATGTGGGGCCTTCGTCTTGTCAACAAGGTCCGGATAGAAGATGTTGAACTTGTATCCTTGCACAATCTTCGGAGGAGGGTTATCATGATCATAGTGAGTCTGATTGTACTTGTTCCACTCGTATCCGGTGTGAACACGGTTGAAATATTTTGGCTTTCTAGGTCGGTACTTGTCATGCCACCAGTATACCTACATCCACATTTATTTCATCAAATTCTGCATAAAGATCTGAGAGATGTGCCCCACTACAGTTTCATTTTTCCTTGAGCACAACTGAGGGAAAAAAGAATAAAGTGCAAAAGAAGAGAATGGACAAGATGAAGTACCTGTGAGTCAAGGTTCACTTCAGAACCTGTGCCAAGAACTGCATCTCCTTCAACCATTTCTCCCATGAATTTCATGGCTTTCATCTCAAAATTATCTTCTGGTGGAGCTGGCTTTGATGTCATAGCTTCTTGAATCCGCCTCTGTTGTTCTTCTAACACAGCTACACGCTTCCTTTCCTGTTAACATACCACAAGACTCGTGCAGTTACACCAATGTACTTGTGCAAAGAAATCTTACCAGTATTAGGACCTGAATATTACCAGTATAGCCCTGTCCTCTTCAGGGTCGATTACTTCCTCATTTTCATCTCCATGCAACAACTCTGGTGAAAATGACCCGGCCTCTTCCTCAGCCACATGAATCTCCTCCTCCATGGGTTCTGGAGAAAATGCTTGAGCATCTACATACAAAAATATATTAGCAACCCGTATTCGTAATAAAATCATAAACCCACAGGTCAAAAGTGTGCATACCTTTGACATCAGACTCACTCTCCTCCTCTTCAGGTTGTGAATCATGAACCCTATCCAAGTTCTTTTCACCATCCTCCCGTTTCTGAAGCCGTTGCAAATGCTTGTGCAACATTTTAGCATGGATTTCTTTCAAACAAGCCTGTATTGGATGGATGGAATTAAATAATGAGTCCAAACACTATATCCTATATAAAATTCAAAGACATTAAAGAATGTAAGGATAAAGTACCTTGGCCTTGAATATATGGAGGCGTGTGAGAACAGCCTCCCAATACTCAACAACCTTGGCTGTTCCAGAACGCATTTCTGACTCAATTTTGGACTGTAATTCCTCTAATTCCCTGAAAGTCTTTCCTTCCAAGAGGTTCTTGACATCTGCTTCAACGCTAGTATGCAAGCCTCTTTGTTCCGCAAGCAACTCAGCAGGAGGTTCCTCTCCACGAACCTTAGCTCGATCTATTGCATCTTTTTTCCGACCTTCAGCTAGCTCCCAATCACAAACCACTAAAAGTGCCTGTCAAATTGTATATTAGGATACAGTCCCAAAACAAATTTAGCTTTTAATATATAACTATTTAGGCACCATCTACATTAAATTACTAAATGTTTAGGCAATTAAATGAAGTCCAACTAATTATAACTATTGTTTGCAGCTGGCAAAGTTGCAACTTCACATGCCTTTGATTCTCTGATTAGCTCGTTGGGTACAGCTAACTAACTCTAGACAACCCAATGGACAAAAAAAAAATTGAATAAAAAGAAAAATAACCAAATAAAGGAGCATTATATTTGTTAAAGCCTCCAACCACATCGATAATACAAAATATTGAACAAGCAAACCATATCAAAAAACAGGAGACACTAACTAATTAGCTTAACTTGATTAATCTGAAGCACTCATATCTGGAGGTAAAGTATCCATGAGAAACATTGTAAGAGGTAGAAATGCACTGAAAGGAAAAGAAAGAAAATAATACCTCCCAGTACTTCACATGTGTTTCTGTTGCCCTGTCCAAATCAAGGTGCATTTTGATGTCATCTCGAAGCTCTTCCATTTCCTTTACAGTCAATCCCTGCATTGTACATGTCAAATGCCAATGTGAATTATGATTCAAACAGTTCAATCTATGTCATTATTATGTTTATTAATGCACACAACACCAAATTACAACATTGAAACAGAAGACACTGGACATTAAATAGAGATAAACATTTGATTTGAAATGGAAAAGGTAATGCTTGTTTCATGTGTTCAACTTTATAAGATCTGTCTCGAGATGGAGAACTGAAAGAAAGTAATAATTTCCTAAATATTGAAAAAATAAAATAGAAATTGATGGTCCGGGCTACTATTGCAAGAATTAAGACTCTTGCTACTTGAGAGCTCTAATTAAGAACCAAGTCGATCAACAAGAACAGAAACCAAGCCCTTCCAGATAACCCATCCCCACCCACACAAGCGTGTACAGACACGCATCTAAAAGTCATGGAAAGAAACATTCATTCACTCTCTTTCTATCTCCACTCATTGCACAGGAAAGGTGCCTAATAATTTCCGTACAATGTAGAAATGAGAAGCAAATAAATTGCTGTGAAGATTAAATAATTTTTTGTGAAAGTATGCACAAGTCTCTCAGGAATATTTACCATGAAGACCATATATGGCTCGTCTATCTCAATCTCAAAGTCATCTGAGCCATTCAGATGTTTAGACAGTACATCAATTGGCTTAATACGCCCTTCACGCAATCTGATCTCTGACCTGACTTTGCTTTGGTCGAAGTGGAACTGTACGTAGAACATGTTGATTATCAAATTGACAGGTAAAACAAAATTCCAACACGTTCATGTAAGCTAGAGCATTGGAAAAGAAAAATGCAAGTTCAACGCAAATATCGGCAAGAATAGGAATTTATTGATTGAATTCAGCACCACACCTCTTCTTCTTTTTTCTCCCAGTCTTGGAACTCAGCTCGAGCACGTTCTCTGGCTAGCAGTGCCTGCAGAAAGAAATCAACTTTACTTAACCGAAAAGCAATGCTAGACTGATTAGGAAAAGGAGAAACTATAGAACTAAAAGTATAATTTCCAATGGGAAAATGCATTCAGATTTTACTCCAAGAGGTGTGTTTGGAAGTGTTTTTAAAATGAATGAAAGCGCTTTTGATGAAAATGATTTTGGAATACTTTTGGAACCAATCCTTATTAAAAATGCAAGTGAATCCTGGAAAAGCATTCTGGAGTGTTACCTACAAGAAGCACACTGGTGCTTCTTCCAAAATGCACCTCAAGTGCTTTCGGAACCCAAAAACACTTTCACCAAAAGCACTTTACGTCATTTTAAAAGCACTTCCAAACATGCCCAAGATCTTCAATGAAAAAATATAAGCCATACCAGGCAATAAACTTACCATTTCTTCCTCATGTTGTGCTTTCTCAAGTGCCCTTTCTTCCCTTCTTTTCTTGACCTTTTCAATCTCTGCCTGAAGGATGAGTTTGTAATAAATATATTAAAATTCTAAAGATGCAAACTGAACAGCTGTAAATTACTGAGGCTAAAAATCCCATGTTTTAATCATAGAACTCATTTATTTTGCAACCCCAGGGCCCCAAGATGGCATCTGAAGAGAAATTGGTCTTGTGATATATTAAATAGTTGTAACAAAGCCTAAGTGATATGTTTATTAATTATAGTAAAGCAAAAGTCTTTATTAAAATTATAAGCTATCCCATTACTGTTTTTATCTTCCTATTTAGCTAACTTCTGCAGCATGTCCTCCATGAAAAAACTTCTTTAGCACATGGGTTACTGGATAATTGGATGGTTTCTATACTCTTCTTGTTCTTCATCCTAGCTAAGCAGGAGCTCCATCAAAAAGTAATTTAGCAGGCTGGTAACTGGATGTAAATGGTTTCCTAGAGTCTTATTCTCTTGTCTCTGTAGTCAATAAAGTACAAATGTAGAGACAATGAAACAGAACCGCCAACCCACCTAACTTTCGTCATGGCCAAGGCACAGGATTAATCTATTTGGAATACAATACATAGTACATGTGTGCAGTACACAGTTACCTAAGAGAAAGAGTAACCTTGAGAAAAAGAATGAGCCTTAGTCTCGGTGTAGGGTTTAGTTCCCTTTGTATTCCTAGCAATTTCAAATGCCTCTCTTGCCTATTAATTATCCTAAAAGGTTTATCAAGATATCAAAATGATTATGGACTAGTAAATTCCTTTTCTATCTGCATCCAATCCTAAGTGAGGACTCAGGATTATGTTCCGTTCTAATATAATAGAAAGAACTGTCAATTTGTGATACAATTTAGAAGTTTCCTTGGGAGGTATCGGGAAGAATTGGAATGTAATAACAACGATCTACATAGATCCATTTATATGGATGCAGAAAAAGGCTCTCAGTCTCTATTTGTACAATGTCAACAAACTTCAGCAGCTAAGCTTGTTACTCCATGTAATCCATCTTATAGTAACAACTAACGCTGATTCCAGTAACTTATAAGATAAAATCGAATTTTTTGGTCATGAATTTCAATCGAATTCTCCAGGGATCTTCCAACAACAGAATAAAGTTAAAAAAGAGAAGTAATTTTGGGCTAGAATATATAAACCCCTGTTTAAGACTAATAATTCCATAACCACAAGGAATAGAACACAACAATTAGAAAAGTAACAAAAGAGAAGTAATTTTGGGCTAGAATTATGTACCATTCTTTCTCTCTGTCTTTTTCTCTCAGCCTTAACTGAAAACTCGTCAAGCGGAACACCATGTGACACATCACGCTCAATCTTCTTTCGCCATACAAACCTGAAAATGGCAGAGTGTAAAGTTAAAAAAAAAAAATTAAAAAAAAAAAAAAACCTTACAATCCATAAGCATATCCTAACGAAACATATGTATTTGTCAGCCACCACATACCAGATAGATAGTTGAGCCAATGAGATATGCCAATAAGACTACGAAACTATAGCTGTACTAAAAAAATATTCAAATCTGAAATTTACTAAATACAACCAACTATAACGAGAATATAAAAAAAGGAGCAAAACACCCTGTAACATATGAATGGCCTATGCTTCTGGCAAAATGTAAACAGTTACATTTCAGCATAAACGCTCTTCCTCGTCCTTTGAGGTTAACCATATTCAACACTCATAATTGACCATATTATAAATGAAAGCTTTCCACGATTGGTAAGCATAAGCATTCAATAACCTATTGCTTAACAAAGCCAACTAATTTCGCAATAGCGTGTCCAAATGTGATCTATAACCCAACATCGAATACGGAACCCAATGTAACCAACGAATAGAGTCTAAATCCCACAAAAATTAATAAAAACTTACATCTCATTGAGATTGGAATCGCCAAAGGGATTCGAATCATTCGAGTAACCCGAAACCGTCTTCGATTTTATCTTCTTGGCTACTCGAGCTGCCTACTCAATCAAAACCAAGAGCACCGTACAGTCAATATCATAAAATTCACAAAAAATTTCAAAACGAAACCCTAAGAGACCAAATCGCAAACCTTCTTCTGTGCCTTCTTAGCCAAGTACTCAGCGATTTGCTCCTCCGTAACGTTCTTCAACGACCTCTTCGTCTTGCGGTCACGTTCCTCGCTCTCATCGCTGTCGTACGACTCGTCGTCGGAGTCCTTCCGACGGCTGCTCTTTCTGCGACTGCTTCGTTCCTTGCGCTTCCTGGAGCTCCTCGCCGGGGAGGAGTCGTGGCTGTCGGAATCATCGGAGTCGGTATACGACCCGGAATCGGAGTCGTCGGATCTTCTTCTGCGGCGACTCTTGGAGGAAGACGACGGCGCCTCCTTTCTTCTGCTGCTGCGTCCGTGACTGCCCATATTTCGCGGTAATAATTTTCCAGAGGTTTTTTTGGGTTTGTATCGAAACGAATGGATATACAAATTAAAATTGGAGTTAAGTCGGTCATATTT
This sequence comes from Malus fusca, assembly GCA_035220775.1. Classification (NCBI taxonomy): domain Eukaryota; kingdom Viridiplantae; phylum Streptophyta; class Magnoliopsida; order Rosales; family Rosaceae; genus Malus; species Malus fusca. Next base: position 16,352,395 of record CM069072.1, read on the forward strand.
CGGGGGCCCAAACCCGGCCCATCTTATTATTATATGCCTTTAACCAAAAAAGAGGGAAAGTTGGGCACAGGGGAGTAGTGACAATTTCTTACAGGATCCGTTAACACGACACATAAACGACACGAAAATAACGGGTTTCGGATCAACACAATAACTAATCAGGTCATTATCGGATCACACAATAATAACCCGTTAATAACGGATCCTTAACAGGTTTACACGAGAGTGACACACGGGTAACCTGTTTCGACACGATAAGAAAAAAGTTATTTTGATGATTATAATTTTTTAAACTACTAAAAAAAACTTACTATAAAATATAATAGATATAATGAATATGTATATATTATTTATTAATTATTATTCTATATAAATTTTAAAATGTAAGTTTTATTTATTTATTTATTTTTATAGGATATTATAGGCAAAGATTGAGATTAAAAATCATAAAACACATTAAAATAAAAATATCAAGTAATTTAAAAATACCAAACACATTAAAAAAATTATAATAATTAATTTACATGTGCGAAAATTATGAAAAAAATATGCAAATGCTTGTATTCGCATCCTCTACGCTTTGAGGATGGGTATATGATCGTTTGAATTTTTAAAACCTTACAAACTCTCATGAATAGTAATTTTAAGGGAGTTCAAAATAAACAAAATTCATAATCATTAATGTATAAGTCTGAAATATGTGAAAGCATAATAAAAGTTCATAATTGCATCCTCAATGCTTATACGATAGTTACATGATCGTTTAGATTTTTAAAACCCGCCAAATCTCATGAACAGTGTTTTTTATTTGAGTGCAAAATGAATAATAATTATTGTAGAAGTGTGAAAAATGTAATCACTTGTAATGAAAAGCTTTACAACTTTCATGAAGGGGTCAACTCCGAAATTTAGTATGTATATACTAATTTAGTATTATGTTTTACATTTTTTTGGGTCAAATTATGTTTTTCATTTTCATTTTTATTGATTTAAAATATATTTTTCTTAACGGGTAACGGGTCAGGTCATATTACCTGATAATATTAACGGGTTGATTTCGGGTCGGGTCATATTACCCATTTACTTTAACGGGTATTACACGACACGGCCCGTTAAGCTATCGGGTATGACACGAAAACGACACGAATGTCAGGTCTACAGGGAGGTGTGACAAGCCTTTTTTATTTCAAAGGTCTTGCCGCTAAAATTTAAAACATTTTTATACTATAAAAATTAGGATACCGCTAGTGATGGAATAATTCCTATTTTATCAAAAGTTCAACACTATGGTTAGAGTTGATACACGATTAGGCAAGACTTTACCTTAAAGATCAATGAAATACGACGAGCTTGGTTACACAAAAGATCTTTTAAGACCTCAAACTTTTTATTTGTGCTTCTCTACTTACCTTCGATATCACCTCAACAGCTTTCGAGTTGCTCGTTTAATATGTAATTGACGGATGAGGGTTACGAAACCATCATAACGTCAGGGTTTAAGTTGGTTTTCGTCAGTTGATGAGATTATGCAATAGAAAATTCAAATGAAAACAGAGAATTATGTTTGCCAAAATATTAAAATATTAAAGTTCCGAAAATTCATCAGTTCTATCAGTATTACTACGATACCAGAGCGATGTATAGCAAAGAAGAAGTTAATGTGGTATGAAGGAAAGAAAAATACTCTGCTGTGAGAACAAAAAACTAGTAAAAGAAAACATTGTGATGGGCCAAAGAAAGAAGGTCATGAGCTGCGAAAAAGCGTCTATGCATCTCCCATTTTCAATTGACTGCAACCTCGGCAGAAAGATAACTTGGATGAATGTTCTCTTTGTTAGGTACTTTCGTCTTGGAGATCTGAAGCACCTGAACTGCTTCTTCCACTTTCGCAGTCAAAGAGTCGGGTGACTCCAATAAATTCAGCAGCTCCGAGTTGTCCATTTCAAGTAGCATCCCAGTTATCTTTGAAGCTAGGTCGGGCTGCACGTAAAAGTGGTGAGTAAATTTTAGTATCGGCCCTTAATAGCCTGTGTTTGGCTGCTACCATATTTGAAAGTTTTTTAAAATGATAGAAACACCATCAAGAAAATTAGGATATGTTCATTAACGTCTTGCAAATCAGAAAAATGCAAAATCCTATTTGTTGTTTTCGTTTTGTAAAACAGTTTTTAAAAAATCGTTATAAAAAACGTTACCGAACGGGCCCTTCAGAAGTTTTGATGGAGCATTAATACTGCTAGAGATGACAACTATAGAAACTTCTACACCGGTATGCTTAAAAAGAAATTAAACATCAATGTGGTGAAAGCATCACCTTTTGTTTATGGACGAGTGGGTAGAGCTGTTCGCCAAGTATCTGTTTCTGCTGCTCAGGAGAAGCAGCAGCAAGCATGCTACTCAGCATCTCTGGTTGAACCCCAACTCCAACAGAATTGGAAGCAGCAGACGAGACTCCTTTATTCATGTCGCGTTGACGCTCATTAGCAACATACTTAGGCCCCGTTTGGGATTGAGGTGATTTTAAAAAAAGCCACTGTGAAAAAAAGCTGAGGGTCATTTTTGTGTTTGGTAAACTGAAAAAAAAAGGGCTTATTTTGGAAGCTGCTGTGAGAATAAGCTGAAAATCAAAGGAAAAGCTGAAGCTGCTATTTGCTGCTTTGAAAAAAAGCCAGTTTTTTCAAAGCACACGGAGCTACAGTGCTCCTTTAATGAAAAGACACACTATCATCCTGCTTTTTTTTCCAAAAGCACTTTCACAAAAAAGTTTACCAAACACTCTACTGGCTTTATTTCACAGCCGCTTATTCTCACAGCACAGCCGCTTATTCTCACAGCAGCTTTTTTTCAAAGCACAGCAATACCAAACCAGCCCTTAGCCTGCCCCGTCCGCTGCAATGAATGTCATTCAGAGAATTAGAATTTCATGAGTAACGGACACATCAGGCATACTTAAAAGCCAGGGAAACAAACGTTCATCTCAGTCCTAAAGAACTTGTTGGTTTTTTATTCCTTATTAATTTTTTAATGAAACCCAACAGTAATCAATATCAGTACTCGCTTTATAGGTTCGTTAAGCACTGAAAGGTATAAGTTGTGCGGTTATATACAAGGTCGTATATATATACGCACAACGGTGACAAAAGCTTGTAAGTAAGAGAACACAAGCCTGCTGATTGTTTGAATCTTTTGCAGTGTGTGGCAACTGAGTGGGCTGTTGTAAATGTGGTATATATGCGCCTCCCTGTGGGATCATTTGCCCATTCATTCTGCCCCTGTTTTGCCTATGTTGTCTTGGAGCATTTGGCATCTGCAGATGAAGATTTTTGAGTTAGCACAAGCACGATTGCTATATTAATTCTCTGCTTTTTTTTAAAAAAAAATCCAATTATTCCACATGATTGCATAAAAATATGCATGCAGATGACTGCATGAGCTAAGATAATTAGGCACTGGAAGAATAGTACTCACTACGGGAACCTGTGGTGGTTGATAGGCTGGTCCGGACGTAGGTACAAACAGTGGCGGATCTAGGAAATAATGTTTGGGGGGTCATTAAGGACAGCGCGCGCAGCGCGAAATTTTTTTTTAACAGAAACGGCATGCATATCGTCATTTCATCGGGTCTTGGTAGGATAGCGCGACCAGCTACTCCAAAATCCTACATTCCAGCTCTACATCTGCAAAGAACAATGAAAAAATAAAATAAAAAGCAGAGCCTTTCGGTTCCACTAGCAAAGGCACAAAAATAAGGCTGTGCAAAATAAGGCTGAAATGACACGCTTGGTATTTTTGTTTTTGTTCAGACCTGCCCAGGACACGCTGGGCATATTTTTTTTGTTTAAACCTGGCCCAAAACGACGTCGTTTTGGCCAGGTCATTTAAAAAAATTTCCTAGGCCAAAACGACGTCGTTTTGCCCAGGTTTTTTTAAAAAACAAACTGGCGCCACAGCGCCTTCGTCTTCTTTATCCAACCTGCCCAGACCGACGACCTTTCGTCGAACAGTTGGTGTGCAGCGAACGGGGTCGCACCAGGGGTCGCACCACCAGTCCAAGGGGTCTCTAAGGTTGCTTCCATGGCTTCCAAGGGGTCGCACGACCCCAATGACCCCACTGTGGATCCGCCACTGGGTACAAAGCCATTGGGTATCCATCCTGGCCTCAAACCCAAAGGTTGATACATCAGTCCCAGTCGAGGAGGCACTTGTGGAACAACCCCAGAGGGTGCTTGGTAGTAGAAAGGAGGGTATCCACCAGGGATGACAGTTGTGGAAGGACCCATAAATCCTGCCATACGCTGTGCATACTGAAGCTGCAGCTGTGCGTGTCTTTCCTCTTTTAGTTGAGCAATAGCCACATACAATGGCTTCCGACGAAACATGTATCCTGTGAGATATCAGTGGCAGCATGATTAGCAGCTCGAAGAAAACATGAAATACAAAGGCTAACACTTAGCTTAAAATTCTTACCGTGAAATAAAAACCATAAATTGAAACACATTTAAAAATGTACGCATAAAAATTATAGAGCAGTAGATATTCTATGATTAAGGAAGAGGAACATTGAATACGTGTGTGTTAGTTCCTTAAAAATAATCGTAAAGAAAACCGTTGAATAGCAAAACTGAGGGATATTACCATACGAAGATTTCTTAGCTTTAAAAGCAACAAATGCATGTAATCAATCAACTTCTTACCATGAAAAGCATTCACAGCTTTGTTGCCCTCCCCAGGGGTAGAAAAGCAAACAAACCCAAACCCCTTGCTTATTCCTTTGTCGTCTCGCATAATCTTTGCAGAAGTAATCATTCCACACTGACTAAAGTGTTCTACCAGCTCTTCATCACTGACATCATCGTCAATGTTCTTCACATAGACATTTGATCCCTGCATATAATACAAAGAAATAGAAAGATCAGATGCTACTATAATGCCCCCGTTTGATTTGCGGAAATGCATTGGTGGGAAATGGATCCCCATGTCATTCCCGTGTTTGTGATGTTGAGAAAGTAAACCATGGGATATCATTTTTTTGTAAACCTAATGGAGCCAAGAGATCTTGGGAGAGCAATGGGAAATCAAACTACCTTGAACTTCAACATTTGCTCCTTTCGTTTTTCCTCAAACTGCCAACGCAAAATATGCTCGCGCTCTGCCTTTTTCTGTGCCCTTGCAACATACAGAACCTTGGAGCCTATATTCCCAATAAACCGCTGGACGAAATATTAATGGTCTGTATATGGAAAACTATATTCCTAATAAAAATTTAATGCCATAAAAAATGCATAATTTACCAAGTTGTGATCCATTCATTCCTTCCATTGCTCGTCTAGCATCATCTGGGTTCTCGAAGTTCACAAAACCAAAACCTCTAGAATTCCCATGGTCATCCTTTGCAATTGCGAAGCTAACAGTTTTCCCAAATTCAGAGAACTTCTCTTCCACAAGCTCCTCCTTGAGAGTTGGATCCAAATTCTTCATATACAAATTTGTATATTTAACACCAGGGTTGGGCAAAACCCGATCGCTCTTTCTAACAAATTTCGCAACATACCTGTGACACGAGTTGTAATTATTGTACGATTAACGTCCAGAGACAAGAAGGAAAACAGGAAACAACAAAAAAAAACCTGCACATACAGCTGCTTATTTCCGACAGTGGTGCCATTTAGCTTCTCAGTAGCGGCAATCGCAGATTCCTCAGACTCAAACTGAACAAAGCCATAACCTTTACTCTTCCCATCTTCAAACATGGCCAATTTGCAAGACAAAGTACGTCCGAACTTGTTAAACATTTCTTCAAGCTCTACACTATTAATCGATTCGCTCAAGTTCTACAACAGAAAACCAAAAAATAGTTTTACAATATCAGCATTTCTCCATGACTTAGGTCTAAAGCAACGAGACATACCTTGACAAACACATTCCCAATTCCACTTTTCCTTGCATCGGGATCACGATGTGACCACATGACCCTTATCACTCTTCCATGCAGCATTGAATGGTTCATCACCTCCATAGCTCGAATTGCTATTTAAACGAAAACCAAACGCAATTAGAATAAGATTATGACCATATACATAACAATTTAACATTTGTGTACGTATGTTCCCGCGGGCAGGTGCATGACAGGAGCTGTCCCTCTTTACAAACCAAACAGATCAATCGAGAAATCGCACGCAGTGGAACAATCAAACAGATCAAAATTACAAAATCGTAATTCCTCCCTTTTCTATTTCACAATGTTTATGGATATCCAATTTCCAATAATAATAACACAAGAATCTCAATACAAAACATATACTAAAAAATTAAATAAATAAAAAGTTAAAAAACTCAACTCAATTTTTATGAAAATTTATCGTATTTTTCCAGTCAGGAAAAAAAATCAAATTACTGCAAACAGAACAAATAACCATGACAATCCAAGTTAGTCGCATGCAGTAACCAAACAGAACAAATAACCAAAATTCAATTACTTAACAAAAACCAATAATTAATTTAATTAATTAAATCGAGGAAAAACAACCTTCTTCAGGGGTGGTGAAGTTGACGTAGCCGTAGCGGAGAGAACGGTTGGTGGCGGTGGCGGTGTCCCTGCAGAGCCGTACGGACGTGACACCTTTGAAGCCTTTGAAAGCCTCCTCCAGCTGACCTTCGGTCATGTACGGATGGAGGTCTCCGACGTAAAGTGACGCCGCCGGCACACCCCCCGCCGTCGGCCCACCCCCCACCACCGTCTGAGAATTGTTAACGGCCATGATCGCACACAGATAATTAAAAAAATAAACAAATGCCCCGCGTTTTTCTTCGGTTCTTTAAATCTACAGTAATTGCACCACCAACTGTTAGAGAGAGAGAGTGGTTTTGACGAGTGAGAAAGTAAGATTTCCCTTTTTTTGGGTTTTTTGGATTTTTTCTGGAGAATTTTGGAGAGTTTTAGAGAAAAGGACTCACTCTGTGGAGATGAAAGGTGTTTTTATATATGTGTGTGTATATATATGTTATTTGCATGGAGGTTGTTGGGGTTCTTTTTCACAAGGATTCGTTCCCATAAGGGAGTGTGGACGCGCGTATCGGCGCGTTTTAGTACGCGCCGTGAAAGAATGTGGCTTTTCGTGTGCGATTCAGTTTTTTTTTTTTTTTTTTGTACATTCATATATTTTTACAGTAAGGGTACACGGAGTTCAGTTAAGTTACATAATAGTCAATCTAATTTGATATCGAATTCGTCATCCATGAGATTCAACACATGAGACATCTCACTTCTAAATGAAAAAGTCTACCACTTATACTATGTGCGATTCGGTTTTGCCACGTCATCCGTCGTCAGTTGCACGTAGCTGTTCTAGTTGTGCAACAAAAAAAGGTCCCCTGCGTGTGGGCGAGTTGTTGGTTTTGTTTGGAAATGTACATAATTTAACACATGTTTGGATGAAGAAATTTAAGATTACTAAGGAATTTTAAAATGATGGGATTTTATTTTCTAGAACTTGTGAATTTTCTTGTTTAGTTAACCAAAAATAAAAAACAATGGAATTGAATACGGAATTTGTTATTTTTAAACTTTCAATTATAGAAATTGGGAAATGACACATATTTACATTGAATTTAAACTTGGGAATTGGAGGTCTCAAATTCCAAATTTTTTTTCCACGCGGAAATTCTAAATTTATATATTTATGAATCCAAACAAGGGAATTGGTGCATATCAATTTATAAATTCCGACTTTAATTGAAATTTCAAGTTTATTTCTCTTATCCAAATATAGTGTAAGGGAAATTTGCACGAGTTTAAGAAACTTTACACTATGTTTGGATGAAAAAATTTAAGATTACTAAGGAATTTTAAAATGACTGAAATTGAAATGTCGGGATTTTATTTCCTAGAATTTGTGAATTTTCTTGTTTGGTTAATCTAAAAGACCAATGAAATTGAATACAGAATTTGTTATTTTTAAACTCTTAATCATAGAAATTGGAAAATGACACATATTTACATAGAATTTAAACTTGGGAATTAGTGGTCCCAAATTCCAAATTTTTTTCCACGCTGGAATTCTAAATTTCTATATTTATGAATCCAAACAAGGGAATTGGTGCATGTTAATTTAAAAATTCCGACTTTAATCCAAATTCCAAGTTTATCTCCCTCATCCAAACATAGTATTAATGTTTTTGGTTATAAGGGTTTTAAGGAATGTTATTGATTTTCCAAATAATCCGTCATTATTAATTTGCGTAATTAAATTTATTGATGTTGGATAATGGATGAACAAGTAAGGGTTGTCGATGATTGATACGAGAGCATGATATACACTAACGTAAGAGTGCATGAATTACGTTACTGTGATTGGGTACTATACTTTCACACACTTATCAAAATGTAAGAGTGGAGTGGGAATGTCAATTCTCAAATTTAAGATGGTAATTTTTGTTTTAACTCATCTAGTCAGATAAAATGCTTTAAAAATTTAAGATTTAATAAATTGTAAAGCAATTAACACTTTACATTACCGACATTATCTATAGGGTAGTGTTATCCAAATATTTATTTTTACTTCTCACATATTTCTTTCAATTTTAGACCGTCGGATCAAATAAATTAAAAAAGATCAATGAGAAAAAATTAACAAGAGTTTGTGAAAAGTAAAACCGTACAAAATTAAAATTAAACATAAAATGGGACCAAGACAAGAAGAGCATGAAAATAGGTCACACATGTGGAATGAGAATGCCACGTGTAAAAGAAAGAGTGGGAAGTGGGGTAAGTAAGTGGGGCCCAAGAGCGTAAGACTACTTCAACGTTCACACAACCATTTCTTCACAGGGATTATCGGCATTTTTCACATCCAGGATTTTAACCCAAGCAACGCCCTCTTTTACGCTTGCAGTCCTTTACTCACTTATTTTCCTACCTGTTTTAAATTTTTTATTTTGGCTATAAATTATTAGTATTAAATAAAAAGAATATCATTATAGTCATTATTATATCGTAATATTAAGTAATTATTGAACAATAAATTAAATAAAAAGAATATCATTATAGTCATTCAACATTACGGTGTGGTAGTATTCCTCTTCATTTGAAAATGAGAGGTCTTAGGTTCAAATCTCATGAATTGCGAATTCGATACCAAATTAGGTTGTCCATTGTGTGGCTGCCAAACTTCATCTTCCCTTAGTGTAAAAATATTGATATACTCGAAAAAAGTATATCATTAGGATATTTTTCATTAGTTAGTAGTAGTACAAGGAGTACAATTGCATTTAGCACAAAAATTTAGAGAACTTTAACGAAAAACTCCCGGTACTGTTCACTTTAATGAAAAACCATATTTTTACACTAAAAAGTCAATCATGGTATTATTCACTTTATCCTTTATTTTGTCATTTTCGTTAAAACTCAAAGTTTTCAAATCATTTTCATTAGTTTTCTTAAAAATTTGATGTAGTAGCACGAAATGGTACAATTGCATTTAGAACACGTATTTGTATTTCTTGTTGGTATCTCTCTCTCCTGACATAACAAGTCCTAATATCAAATAAATTTCTCTACTCCCCCTGCTACATAAAGAGCAGGTGGATGAGCTTGTTATATGAAAGTTCCTTTTGACATTTAGACCGGGTATGGTACGAAAGGAATTAGCCTTTTAGAGTTGTAATCCTATTAGGGTAAGGAATTAGTCTTCCCTACTACTATAAATAAAGGCACAATGTGGTGGAATAGAACACACCTCACAATTACACATCTATCTCTTTCTCTCTACTATTGCCTCGCCCCTCTCTCTGGCCTCCATAATTGTTCAATAAATTATGCATACAACACGTTATCAGCACGCTCTTTAAGCTGCACTAAAGAGAGTTTGATCTTCAATCAGGGGAGTATTATGTTTTAATCATTCTTTTTTATGATTAATTTATTATTTTGAATCGATCTACATGCTATTGATTCAATTTAAATTTTCTTTGTTGCACGTGATACAACATATTGGAGATGCAATTCTGGCTTTCAGAGAAGGATTTTCTACAAATTCAAAGGTTTAGTTGTTTTCTACCAATCAGGTTCTTTTAAAATAAATTAAGATATTTGAAAAAACCATGAAGCATGAAAACATTCCCTATGATGTATGAACCCCCTATATTTATATTTTCCTTTCAATTATATATTTTGCATATGTGTTCATTGTTCATGCAATACGCAATTATGCTATGTGGAATTTGTGAGTCAAAGTATCGAAATTAATTTAGAAGCAATTAATGGTTTTTAACCCTAGAGATTCGAAAAAAAGGGGGGGGGGGGAATTGAGAATTTTGCAACACCACCACCGCACCATCGTAGCACCACCGTGGCACCATCACGCTGGCCTGAAGCCCAGCCATGTGGAGGAAACAGTGTCGTACAGACACTTGGACCATGCGCACAACCTTTTGGGCTTGTTGCCATGTTAACCCAACCAGGCTTCGACTTGGGTTGACTAACCCCACGAACCCGAAGCCCCGGTCCACATCCTGAGCCCACAACCTGCAAGCTTTTGCTTGAGAAAGCCCCGACTTGTTGCTACCACAGCCAACCCTGCAGGTTGGGCTTGTCCCACGGCTCCAACTCCGCTAGGTCTTGCGTAAGCTGACCACAAGCCAGCTTCAGCTGGGCTTGCTCATCGCGTTGGTTTCAGCCCAAGAACGTCAGCAGCTTGCTGCTGGGCTTCTTTCCCCTCGGCCTGTGGCCTGTAGCCACTTTTGGGCTGCTTTTGCAGCCAACCCAAGCCTCTAAGTGCTTTGCCTTACTCACGGCACCCCAAGCCCAAACCCTTTTAGGCTATGGTTTTCGAATCCAATGCTATTTTTGGCATTTTAAATCATTTTAGCTCGAATGTTATTATTATTTCTTGCTTCTACAATCGACCCTGCATGGTCCGATTTATTGAATTAATTAAAGTGACTAGCAGTCCATTAATCTGACAATTAATCCAAAATTATTGGCCTGGAGTCCACTTTTTGGCAATTAACGATTCAATAAATTATTTCGTTTCTTTGAACCGTTGACTCCCTTTCGGAGTCCCGAAGCACTCACACTTGAGTTCCTGAAGCAACCCAAATCCACTACACTTAGTTGTATATTGTATTATGTGTTCTTACAGGTACCTCCTCTTACGAACCAGAAGTTCATAACTAAACTCGAACCTGTAGTTTCGAATTTAGTGCCTTTGAAACTCAAAGTTTTCATAGAACAAATACACCCATGACAACCTGACATTTTTCATGGAAACCATGTCTTAGAACTCGAATGTTCTAACTTTGATGCTTATGGATGATTCATTCCCATAGCACCAATCACAATCTTATTCCCTCCATTTAGTGGATTGCCGTACCGTAACAATTTCGATTTTCCTGATTTGGATGTTTCTAATAGAAACCACTTTATGTGGGTACAAGACGTGAATCTCCATCAGACTATCAATAAGCTAAGTAACCATTGAAGCCAACAATGGCATGGAAGAGCTAAATAAGCCTTTGTCATGATCTTCATTCGAAGAATTATGCCCGAAGCATTACAAACAGAAATACCTCCCGAACAAGGATTCCATGGCTCTTTGGCTCGCTTCTACGGACCGTTTAATCATGAAAGACATTGCTTGAAGCACACTATGATTACGTCCATGAATGAGTACGATTACGAAGTTTATAAATCCGATCGAATTTTGACTGGAGAATACTTTTCTCGTCTTTCCTTGTTTCTAGCTCGCTCCTGAAGCAACAATGTAAAGAATGAAAGTTTACCAAATTCTCAAATATGATTACTATCATAAACGTGTGAGAAACGTATAGAACCAGCTTCGGCTGGAGTCTACTGAACGGTAGAGACCTAGTTCAGCTAGAGTCTACCTGTTGGGTTTTTGGCTCAAAATTAGGATGATGCAATAAATTAGGTTTGTGTTACCTATTTGGTTTTGGTGTCCTATTTGGGTTTGGTTTTGACTTCTTAGTTAGTTTCCTTGGTGGAGAGATTTTGTTAATTACCTATTTGATTAGGATTTGGATTTATTTCCTATTAGGATTCCTATTGTAACCTAAGTCCTATGCACTATAAATAGGACCTTAGGGTTAGCGTATTTAGTGTGCCTCATCATGGTTTAGAGAGCTTTTCTCTATTTTGGTTTTGGGTGGAGGTCACCGTTTGGAGTCATGAGTGTGTGGCAAATTCGTGGCTCATTTGTTTGGCAAATTTGGTGAGAGTCAATTTGTGAGTTAGAGAGCAATTTGGGAGAATATTCTCCGTTTGTTTGGGTTCTCTGCTCATTTGGTTTAGGGTTTGTAATTTGTGGGATTTGGGTTGTGAGAGTTTAAACACTCTTTTGTAATCTCCGTTTGTTTAGTGAAATTCCTTGCCGTGCTTCCCCCGTGGAGTAGGCTTTACGACGAACCACGTAAATCTCTTGTGTCAGTTTGAGATTGTTTGTTTTAGCTTTCACCTACGACATTGATATTTGGTACTTGGTTATAATTCGCTTCCGTTTGCGCATAAAAGTACAACAAGTGGTATCAGAGCCCAGGTTTCGGCTTAGGCTTTGATTGGCAGTCACTCTGAAGCCTTCTGTTTCGTCGGTGAAAGTTGATATTGAAAAGTTCGACGGTAATGACTTTGGTATTTGGCAATTGAAGATGCGTGCTTTGGTAGTTCAAGGAAGGAATAAGGAAAAGAGTAAACTTGGAAAGAACACTTGTAGCTATTGTTATAAGGAAGGCCATTAGAAAGTAGATTGCCCTAAACTCAAGGGCAAAAAGAAGCCGTTTGATAAGTCTTTTGCTAATGTTGATGCAAACATTGCAGAAGATCGTTGTTCTGAACTCCTCTAAATGTTATGTGAGGAGGTGGAGCTTGGTACTCAAGCTCTTTGGGTGGAGTGCAATTCGCACTTTTTGTTCATATGTTCAAGCTTTTGCTTGGATTTTGTTTCGTATTTGTTAGTTTCCGTAATGGAATTTGTTGGAGAAGGCGTTGGAGGAAATTTCAAGTTTGAAGACTTTTGGATTTTTTGAGTCTAGGTGGAGATCAGTTTCGAAAGAATTTGGTGCACGTTTGCGTTTGTATTTTGGTATCCCAAAAATTTGGAAGTTTGCTAATTTCTCGCCGAGGTGGAGACTGTTGGGTTTTTGGCTCAAAATTAGGATGATGCAATAAATTAGGTTTGTGTTACCTATTTGGTTTTGGTGTCCTATTTGGGTTTGGTTTTGACTTCTTAGTTAGTTTCCTTGGTGGAGAGATTTTGTTAATTACCTATTTGATTAGGATTTGGATTTATTTCCTATTAGGATTCCTATTGTAACCTAAGTCCTATGCATTATAAATAGGACCTTAGGGTTAGCGTATTTAGTGTGCCTCATCATGGTTTAGAGAGCTTTTCTCTATTTTGGTTTTGGGTGGAGGTCACCGTTTGGAGTCATGAGTGTGTGGCAAATTTGTGGCTCATTTGTTTGGCAAATTTGGTGAGAGTCAATTTGTGAGTTAGAGAGCAATTTGGGAGAATCTTCTCCGTTTGTTTGGGTTCTCTACTCATTTGGTTTAGGGTTTGTAATTTGTGGGATTTGGGTTGTGAGAGTTTAAACACTCTTTTGTAACCTTCGTTTGTTTAGTGAAATTCCTTGCCGTGCTTCGCCCGTGGAGTAGGCTTTACGCCGAACCACGTAAATCTCTTGTGTCAGTTTGAGATTGTTTGTTTTAGCTTTCACCTACGACATTGATATTTTGTACTTGGTTATAATTCGCTTCCGTTTGGGCATAAAAGTACAACACTACCGAATGCCTCAACCCAGTACAGTCAAAGCCTACCGAATGGTGATGCTCTGCTTCAATTAGGGGTGGGCACGGGCTGGGCCGGGCCCAAATTTGAAGGGATCGAACCTGACCCGTTTAAAAAGGAAATGGGACAGGATGGGTCGGGTATTGCAAATCTGATCACTGGAACCAGACCTAACCCGACCCAGTTTGGGACGAGACCACGGGTCTTTCTTTTTTTCTTTTTTTTTCAAGACCCTCATCCACTGGCCGTTTCCAAGCGATTCAACTTGATCATCCCCCACACAGACTCAAATCGCTCCAGGACCTCGTCATTTTCCTCAACATCCTCAAATCACTCCAAGACATCGTCTCGGCCAAGCCTGACCCGACCCAAATCCTCTACTCATTCCATCGAGTCTGAAACCTCTCAATCGAGCTCCCGTCGGAGGTGCACAGATCGGAGACAGAGGCGTCCGGAGAGAGTGATAGTTAATTGATAAACCTTGAAAATTTAAATAATGTTTTAAAGAAATTAACTGAAATTATTGGCAGCTCAAGCGCGGGATTGGAGTAAAGAAAGAAGGGCTTGGACAGCGGCTTGTGGCGCAGCTGGTGATGCTTTATGGACGGCAGCTTATGGTATAGATGGTTTACAGCGAGTGAGCTGGGTATATGCCTGGTTGTGCTTTGTGAAGGTTTAGGGCAGGTGAGATGGGAGAGAGGGAGAAAGAGATCGAGAAGGAGGAGATCGAGATGGAGGAGATCAAGAGAGATCAAGGGAGGAGACAATAAAGGGTGAGGGTCGAATTAGGTCTAAGAATAAGATAGATAAGGTAATAAACAATAGAGGGTAATCACAGTAGGCAATGAATGGTCTGGGCCGGGGGCCTGTTTTCTCCAATCTTTAGAATTGACTCGCCCCGTTATTTATCAGGAACCTGCCCGCCCCACCCCGTTTTGTATTTGTAATTTTTGGACTCTCCCCGAACAGCAAAAAGTTGCCCGACCCGCAGGTCTAAGACCCGTTTGCCCACCCCTAGCTTCAGCAGGGATGCACCGAATGGCATGCTCTACTTCGGCAAAGATGCACTGAACGACATTGTTTTGCTTCGGTAGAGGCCTACCGAATAGACCCCTCCAGCCTCGGCTGTAGCCCACCAAACCCAAGTATGTGTCTGTCTCTCTCATGATCCAATTTCGAGTTTATTTTTACAACCTATGGTAAAATCAGGGTCTATCAAGGTATGACATCATGCCCGAGTATCATCCTTGGCACCTAAGACCTAAAATTTCAAGAAAAGGGATATTGTTCCTAAACCTCAACCCTGCAAAATCTACTTCCATCTCGATGGAATAGATAATTGGTTATGCACCTATTTGTGCCCCTACCAATGTTGTTAAGGAGTACCATTCTAGTAGTCAATATGTGAGACTAATTTTGCTCCACCAAACACCGTTGGAAAAGCAGAATTTTGATATGGATGGCCTTATTGGCCGAATCCCCTTAGTAAACAATTTACTTTGTGAACATTTTTTTATGTTCTTGGATTCACCTTTGGTGTTTGTTTTAGTTATGGATAATCTGATCGATCTTGTCCTCGAAAATGAGTTAATTGAATCATGTTTCTTGTATACATGTGACCAAATTCAATTAAACACGTGATTAGGTACGAATGTGGGACAATTAGTTGTCTGGATGAATGTGATACTACGCACACTAACTTTACACCTAAATCACATCTCTAGCAACGACTTCAGGTCTATCCAACCTGATTAAAAGCATTGGCACGCTCCTCGTTGTATGAATGGTAATACATTACCATGTCAGAGACTTTATATCCTCCCCGTTACGGAAGAACGTCGTTGAATCTTAAGGATATTCGAGAGAACAAAGATCATAAATGAAACCACTGAAGAAAACAGAGTTGCATATCTTTACACCACCTCCAAAAAATGAGCATGAGGCTTTGCTTTGGGGTCAATGGGCTATCTCCTAACTGGGAACACGCCACATATGGCCGGCTTAGAGCCTGGTGATTGAGCAGTTTACTTGCTTTGGCATGACCATTTGGGACACTTAGGTCGAACAATGATGCTCCAACGCATCTCCTTACCCGAAGTAAGGATCTTGTGCTTACAAGCACACTTTGCCAAGCCTACTCGTTATGGGAAAATGATTTTCTAAATCATTCCTAGCAAAGATATGAAATGACCCCCCCTTTTCACAGTGGATTCAAGGGAATATATGTGGACTAATCTAACCAAAATGCGGACCATATAAATACTTATGGTTTTGGTTGATGAATCGACAAACTGGTCACATGTTTGTCCATACACATTGCTGCTAAACCTCATGGCCGATTCTAAAGGTTCACCAACCTACTTATCCCATAAAGTCTGGGAGACTAGATAATGTTGGAGAGTTTATATCGACGGTTTTTCGATAAAGTATTGCTTTTTTCGATAAATTATTGCACGTTTTTTTGTTTATAATTGAACATCGAGTTCCCATGTTCACCCCAAAATAGCCTCGCAAAGTGATCATAAAACGCAATTTAATTGATAGCCTAGACCTTGGGTGAACGCACCAAGTTTCGGTTTCTGCCGAAGGCTATGAAATCTTGTACGCAGCTATATTGCTCTGTCTTGAGGCTCATTGCCACCCAACCTATTTGATGTTATAGTTGGTTACTGGGTACAAGCCTGACATTTTTTCTTATTTACGCATTTGGGTGTGCATTCCATGTGCCAAGTTGCGCCACCGCAATGTACCAACATGGGTCCTTAAAGAAGGATGTGAATCTTTGTCAATTACGATTCTCCTTCGCACTAGCTCTCTTAGAGCCCTTGCAATCGATCTCTTTACCGCTCATTTACGGATTGTCACTTCAATGAGACAATCTTCCCACCTTTAGAAAGAGATAAGAACGTCAACGTTCCTGTAGAACGATGCGAATTTGCATGAACGTTGCCCACTATGTCTCATCTCGATCTTCGTACTGCACAAGTATGATAAGTAAGTGTGACGAATTCTAGCTTTAAGAATGTTGCTTCAGATGCATTCCTCTAATCTAGCTAAAGTGACGAGATCATATACCAACTGCAAACATGTCTGCAAGGATAAACGTACTTAACGGACGTCGAGTCAACATCCTCGAAGGGTGTGTCACCCCTGATGGATGGCTTGGCCGCCCTTGTTGGATGGTCCAGTACATCGGCGGATAGCCAATCAATCTGTCTTGGCCTAGGGCATGACAGATTACTCAGTTCATATGATTCATTTCCCTAAAAGAGGAAGACACGGCACAAAATGAATCTATACTTGATCGTTGTCTCAAATCATTTCCATCTCATGAAATTAATTCGGATTACTCCCGAGACTTGAAGTTCTTGGTCCAGTATACTAGTTTGAATAAGAAAATGGAATTGAAATGAGATTACCATCGATGATATTTTCACTTATATGGTAGCTACCGACATAAATGAAAAACAATGATATCGAACCGTGTTCCGTTGATTAAGTGACAACATAGAACTGATTGGATAACCGAAATTACAATCCAGGTCAAATTCCTTACCAAAGTGTGTTTTGGACCTATCGTTCCTACACTGCCCAAGGTAACCCTATTATGTTACAAGTGGGAAAGGAAGCGTTATGAGATGAATGAAAGAGTGTGATATTATGCACGCCTTATGGTTTAAGGTTTCTCTCAAACGCCCTGTGATTGATTGCAGCATTATGAAATGTGGTTAATGTTTCTCCATAGGGATATAGATACGAATATTTACATGTAAGTTCCCAAAGAATTACATGGACTAGTTCAAATAGTTCCAAACCACGGAACACCCTCTCAACTAGTTTGCGGCGTTCACTTATGGATTGAAGCAATCCGGAGGATGTGGCATATCCGTCTAAGTGATTATTTGATCAGCTAGGGATATGAAGTATGCCCTTACGTGTTAAACTATGAAGTCATATTCCGAATTGCTAGAGTTACAGTTTATGTCAATGACATGAATCACACTAAGACTCTAGAAGAGCTTGAGAAAATTGCCTCAGACCTGAAGACGAAATTTGAGATGAAGGATCTTGGGAAAACTCGTTTATACTTTAACCTAAAGTTAAAGCATTGTTTCAACGGTAATTTGGTCTACCAGCCGAACTACACCTCGAAGGTGTTACCCTTTGAGTATACCTATGATCTTCCATATACGATATGCAAATAAGACACTTGAAGAGGTTATGGAATCCGAAGTTCCATATGAGAGTTCAACTTTGCGCATGTTGTACTTAGCTCATTGCAATTAGATTGGACTTCTCCTTCGTTGTTGATCTATTGATAAAGATGCAGCACTGCGCCTACACACAACCACTGAATTAGTATTAACGACGTACCATGAAGGTACTACAAATGTAGGCAAATCCCAACGCATCCCGAGCGGATCCTCTGATCCTCGGAATGATGTTTGCCTTGTTTGTTATGTTGACGCAGGTTACTTATCAAACCAGTACAAGGCAAATCCCTGAATGGTTATGTCTTTACCATTAGGGATATCGCAATATCTTGGAGGTCCACGATATGACCTTAGTTGCGAAATCTTCGACTCGTTCCAAGACTCACCTTACTTCACTATGCCACATGTGAGACATGGTTAGGAGTTCTTGTTGAGCATATTCGAAGTACTTGTTGTTTTCATCCATCGTTGAGTCCCGACGATGATCCATGAAGACTATGCCGCATGTATCAACCCGACCAAGACATGGTACATCAACAAAGTCAACACCAAGACATATTGCATCTACATCACATCAGCAAAGCATCACGAGATTGCTGACCTCTACACGACGTCATTACCGAAGTCAACCTTCCAGAAGCTTGTCCGAAGAATTGGTATGCCTAACTATTCATATGCAATACTTGTAGTTCTCATTTAGAAGTTATGTCAAACTCAGGATGAGTATCCAGAAGTATACTTACTTGATCTTAATGTACTATTTTTCCCTACGATTATGAGCATTTTCCCACTGGGTTTTTGCTACCTAACTAAGTTTTAACGAGGCACCCATCCTGGGCTGGTCATACCCTAGTCAGCTTTTCTACTTGCATCCAGAAGACGTATAGTTTTGACTTAATGCAACTTCTCACTTTTCTCCTTAGTCTATGGGTTTTTCTCCCACCTTGGGTTTTACCATAGCGAGGTTTTGTGAGTTTTACCTTTTTTATGCATTCTTCCGTTGATTTGAGACTCGTATTCGCTCATTGTGCTGACGACTTCATCAACTGTATTTACTTCATTGTTGAAGACCTGATGTTTCACTTAGTTGAGTATTTACACACTCAAGGGGGAGTGTTGTAGTCCTATTAAATTAGCAATGTGATTGTGTAAATCCTAACATATCTAAGATCTCCTTATGGGATTCTACCATATCTCTTAGACTAGATATTATCTTATTAGAGTTGTAATCCTATTAGGGTAAGGAATTAACCTTCCCTACTACTGTAAATAAAGGCACAATGGGGTGGAATAGAACACACCTCACAATTACACATCTCTCTCTTTCTCTCTACTAATGCCGCACCCCTCTCTCTAGCCTCCATAATTGTTTAGTAAATTATGCCTACAACAGTAAAATGTTTATTTTACCTATTTATTTGGTCGGAATCCATCTTCGCCAAAAAGTAAAATATAAATAGGACTTAAGTTTACAATTTTCTCATTAGAGTAAAACTCACATTTACATTTTTAGGAAGTATAAAACGGGATGTAATATATCAAAATTGCATCTTCCAATTGAAAAAGCTCTGAGAGCGAGAGTGGGAGAAAGAATTACACAACACTAGGACACCGTCATTGTGGCATCCCATACCATTGAAATAAAGATATGTGTAAGTTTTTTTATCACATGTCCTTGTATCATCGGCACAGGATGCCACATAGCAATATACTCATTTTATGTAAATTGTTCTCTCCAAGCGGGGCCAGGAAAGGGCTAACAAGTATCAAGCTATTAGACAACATAATAGAGAATCCCCAATAAGGGGCTCTATATGGGGTTGAAAAAGTGATGGACATAATCAATTTTAGAGCTCCGAGGAATCTTTTGGGCTCTAAAAAAGAATCTCCCTCAATGAGGGGCTATATATCTTTCGGGCTCTACATATGACTACATATTTATTTATATAGTAATTTGTTTACGTGATTTTTTTTTTGTGTTAACTTTTCTTAAGTTGATTTTTGACTTGTTATCTTAAATTTTTTAATGAACTTTTCAACCTAAAAAAATTAAAATTTTGACAAAGTTAGACTTCATCACTTATAAACCGTTCGTTGGATTAGATTCTTGTATCCCAATCTCATCCGTTGGAAGATGCAAATGCCCACTTCGCCCTCCGAAATAATTTGATTGCACACGTGTGGAATGAACATGCACATAGAAGCTAAGTCTTGTGTTTGTAGCATTTAAAGAACTAAATTGTAAAGGCTTTACAATATAGGTCCGCTTACTTATGCTTTCAATTAACTAAATTGTAATGCCCTTATAATTTAGGTACGTTGTTTGTTTATGTTTTCGGTTTAGGTCTCTAAACTACCAAAGTCATTTCAATATGTAGTGTGTTTTTATTTTGAAATCAATTAAAGTAAGCCTTTTTAGTAAAACAAGTTATATTATGTTATGGCTTAAGCATTAAACATACAAACACAATGGAGGAGGACCTTTGAAACAAATATGTTAAAAAAAGAAAGAATAAAATGATAGTATAAGTGTATTCGCTAGTGGGGAGAGAGTGATAGAATTGGCACACACTGGTTGGTACTTTTCTCATGGGATCCATTATTTTTTTGGGGGTAGATGTAGCCTAATATTTTGCTACTCAAAAAAGGAATATGCTAGCCCAAGTGGTGGATCCAACCACATTTTCTGATTCATTGGCGATGAAATTCCCCGCCACCCCCCCCCCCCCCCCCGCGCCCCGCCCGGCCCAACTTTAAATATAGAAGCCTTATAGAGGATAAAACCCCTATTAGAGATGCTCTAACGCTGGTGTTATTACCTCACAGTCATGCCTGGTCTCCATTTTCAATGCTAGTTGAATTTCAGCTTCAAGCATCTGAATTCCCGTCAAATCCCAATTTCATCCAAACCTAAGTCATCTTCAACTCATAGTCAGCGC
Source organism: Malus fusca (assembly GCA_035220775.1). Taxonomy (NCBI): domain Eukaryota; kingdom Viridiplantae; phylum Streptophyta; class Magnoliopsida; order Rosales; family Rosaceae; genus Malus; species Malus fusca. The sequence continues at coordinate 16,373,347 of CM069072.1, forward strand.
ACGACAATTCCATGTTTTTGGTTTCTTCATTTTGTTTTAGCAACCTCACTTGCTACTTTTTTAACAAAAAACTAACGGAAATTTGAATTTGGACAACTTTTTCATCACGAACATCACATTGAAAATGAAATGTCACCACAAAGACCACGAAACAAATTAATTTGGCCTGTATAAATAGAATGGCCTTTCGGGGCCATAATACTTGTGCTTCATAAAAAACAAGTACATATTAAATAATTGTGAGGGCTTCATATGTGCCCCAAAAGTACAATTTCAATCAAATTAAAAAACCAAATTAATTCCATTACATATTTTAATGAAATGGGTTTCAATTTTGAACCAGAATCATCAAAACTACAACACTTTAGAATTCTCTGCAACATTTCCACACTACAACAATGGACTTTTTTCTAAATTTCTTTCGAGGACAAAACGCGTGTCAACGTCAAGAAACCGTTAGAAGTTTCAGTTATGTACAAGGCATGGAATCATCAAGTCAACATGATATCGACGCGGACTGACGAACAGAATTTCTATATGCCTCGGCTAAATCAAGAAATAGCTACAATAAATTTGCTCCGCTTCCACTTGGATACTACCTTCATTAACTTGTGGAAAGATAGGTTACCGTTCTGCAATGCTGTAGATGGAGAACACTTTATGACGCCCCCATTCACGCGAATCAGAAGTAGAGCAGACCAAACCGGGTGCTTGGCAATACAACAAACAGCAGAAGGCCCCGCTGATCACTATAAATAACAGATCAGCCAACCCACAACGCTTTCAACAGAGAATGGAACTTACAATCTGATGTTTATATTACAGCGAGGGAGCTCCACAGTATGTGCATTAGGAAAATCAGAGTTCCTGACGTTAGATGCTTGAAGAGCATGTCTCCCGATGAGCTGCTTTTACTCAGCTGTCCTGCATTAATATATTCGTCTTTGCTAGAAGTTACAGAGACGTTTACTGACATTGAGCCTGTAAAGGAGAAACTCAAACAATATGATAAAGGTATTGGTAACTGGTCCAAAGTTGTAAAGGAAGTGAGAGTTTATGTGGACGCGTTATTCAACTTACAATCGTAGTTAGCCCACCCAATCCGTTGGCGAGCCAAGTCATACACAAATATCTTGTCTTTTAGAACAAGATCTGCAATTGAAGAACGAAAGGTCATCAGATGGCACATATATGATTTGCACACATGTTTAAGTATTGTTCTAAAAAAGCAAATTATGATAGTCACTATCTATCAGAAAAACAAAATAACAAAACGCTCCGTCTGTTCTGCACATACAATATTACTTCAAACTTTCGGCCAGAGTTAAATAACCAGCCTAAATTTGGGGCCTAACCTCCTAAAATAGTCACCCCTCCCTGAACCTTCTGAAAGCCAATGCACCACAAAGCAGCACTTTCCTATTACAATAGAAATGACGCATTACAATTACGCCATGTAATTTGCAGTCATGATGTCTAAAGAAACTACTTTAAATAAGAAAGTTTAAATGGAAGCCAGAGAATACTTACAATGAAACCTGTATGCATAAGGTACTCCTCTGGTTTCAACACCATCGATGCACCTCCGGCAAAGTTTAGACTAACCGAAGGAAATACATCAGCCAAACTGAAAAATAAAATAGATGTCATTCAGATTTATTTATTTTTTAAAAACAAAAAGAGAAAGAAACGAATATGCCACAATTATGCCCGCCCTCCATGGTCCACTGCTGTTCTAAAGAGAAAACTTCAAAGATATTTAGACACAATACCAACCTGGTGGAAACTAGATAACACTGGTTTCCCTTCGAAATGGTGGGAGTTACAGTTCGTGAAGCAGCCGAAGTTATCTACAAAAACAATCATAAAATCCATTTTTAGTACAGAGATGAAATCTTTTTGCTTCCATACAACATATGAAAAGAAGTCTGAAGTCAAATAGAAAGGAAGGAGCAGATATTGCACAACCACATCAAAGTCAAGTTGGCCCCATTAGAAACTAAAACGAGAGATGAAATGAATCAAATGAGAAAAAAAAATTACAATAGGAACTAAGCTTAACTGTGCCCTAATTAAAGTAGCTTCTGCCAATGAAATTACGTCATAGATCAAGCAATACAGTTAAAGATGACTGAAACACTATCAACTTGACCAATTTTTTAAAAGTGAATCATCAAAAATATATTTAATACATATATATTCTTTTCCTCTAACAAAATGACCTTTTCCGTCCCAATGCTAATGATGAAAATTGTTTAAGCAAATTAGCGTATCAAATCAAGTGAACAAACTTACAGCATTAACAAAAGGATCATACGCTTCTTCCACAAGATATGACAACGTTGTACCCGAGTCAACAATAGTTCCTCGGCCATTTGATGTGGTGAAGGCTGCTGGATCGATTGGCAAGGTTTGCCCATTGACAGTGATGCTCTGCAGATTTAAATTGTAATGCGGCCTGAAAATAGTAAATAAGGAATCAGTTACATTAACTGAAAACATAAAACAAAAAACAAAACTCATGACAATTTTCAATTTAATAGTGAACACTGTATTACCGAAAAAGTACACATGAAAAGACAAAACCATAACTGTTATAAATTGTTACAATTAAAAGAACATTAAAGTAACAGAGAGAAAACTTCCAGACTTCCTCAGTGAAACAATAATCGTATTCTTAACATATAATGTTAAAAACAAAGCATTAGCATGACGGGGATGAATGATGCTGAACAGTATCCAACTTAGCAACAAACAATGAATAAACACATTATTTCTCATGTCATGACAGAAAAAAAATGCAGCAGTTGATCCTTGTATTCTTTTTCTTCTGGGTAGAATGATAGTGATCCTCGTATTTCAACCATGCAGACCCCAAATACAACCTCTGTGCTAATATAAAAAAGCCAAGCACTAAAAGTTTAAAAGGCCAAAAGTGATATGACTCGATATGAAGTTGTGGTATCCAAGCCTTGGTGCATAAAACATATTCAGAGTCAAGGTCCATTGCTGACCGAATAAATCGTGCGTTTGAATGAAATAAGACAGATATAGAAACACAAAAACACAAACAATAATCTAAATCTGTAGTAGAAATTGAATTCCACTTCACAGACTGGGTTATACTTATATCATAAAACTTTAAACCTAAATCAAACATCACAACCATAAATAAATAAATTTCAACAGGGTAGAGACATACTGTGACGGGACAAGGGGACTATATACAATGCTGGGCTCCAAAATCTCACCAAGAACAAGTATACCCCCTCCGTTTCCATCTCCCTTCAAGCAATGGGAAAACACTCTGGGAGTCATCCCTCGAGATGACAATTGCGATATAACAGAGAGAGACCCTTGACCGAACCCAAATATCCCATCCACTGCTTTATCTGTCTTAGTCAAATCCCCAGACTGATACGTACTACACCTGCACCCATCCAAGGCAATACGCTTCAATAAAAAGAAACATGAAAAATGATATAGGCATCCACAAAGAATGAAGAGAAATTACAATGATATAAGATATTCCATTACTCTTGTTTTAGTCAGATATAGCAAGTATTGAACAGGCATTAAACTCCGACCCCCCTCCCACACCCCCACACTAACTAATCAGAGAAATTCTACACAATCAATTACAGTTCTTCTGGCACACAACATGCTTATTGTTATTTATGAAGCACAGTCACTATTACTGCTAAATGATGAGACTGTTCAGCCATGCCATTTTAAAATTTATCATAAATAGTAAATACAGATAAACTATGTACCACCTGAAACAAAACATGAATTAATTATTGATAAAACCTGAGCAATCTTCATACAAAGTTAATTATTATATTTTGCCTCTATCATTTGTTCGTTAAGGATTTCTTTCTATTCCACATTTGTTGTGCACACCATTTCAGTTGAAGTTGAAACACTCACCCGAAAACAACAAATGCTGAAGAGTTAGCGATATAAGACTGTCCCAGAATCATGTCAAAGTATAGTGCATCCGATACATAATAACCAGTCGTCCCACTTCCATCACCATATTGGAAAGTATAACTGCACTGATTACTCTGCGGAGAACATTCAGTTGACGAAGTTTGAACTGAGGAAGTGCACATTGGGTCTGTACAGGGGATCAGCCCCGCAGTTGAAGAGCTCACAGAATCATAGAAATTGAGCTGAATCTGCAAACGAGGGGACAGAAATTTGCAAGTTTGTTACGCTTTAAATTACCTATTTACTCTACAAACTTCTCAAACGACAGAAAGCAAGAAAACAAAACAGAAACTCACACCGAGTCCGCTAGATTGGGGGCAATCACTGCAGGAATTGCAGGTAATCCACAAGATGTCACTTCCGGTATCAATCTGCACATTGAATTCTTTCGGCGGAGAGCCCAATTTCACTTTGGTAAAATAAAGCCTGGATAAACCGAAATGATGGAACAAAAAATCATACATCTTAGTTGCATAATAAAACAGAAGAAAACCGAATAGAAACAAGAAAAAAATATCCATCGACCCAGAAACAAACAGCAAGAAGCCAAACTCAGTCAACGTTTCCAACAGAAACTACATAAAAATAGAAAGAAAAATGTTTTTTTTTCCTTGAAATTTGCATATTCTAAAAACCCATGAATCGTCAAATTTGGTCAGTGAGAAAGCATTGAAGAACTCATTTGCAGAGGAACTGAAAACAGAAAGACTCGAGCTTTTTGAACTTTTCTTTCACTTCACATTTTCTCAGCAACCAAACAGAACTAGAAATAGAAAATACAAACCCCTCAGAGACACAATAAATGCTTACCCAATTAAGAACCCACAAAAGATTAACAAACACCCAGAAAGAACACTCAACTCACCCAACAAATTCTACCAAAATCTGAGACAAACCCATTAATGCAAACACATTAGAAGCTTCATTCAAGAGAACCCAGATGATAAATTACCCGACGAGGTAGGGATCGGAGGTGCCTTCGACTGAGAAGTCGACAACGCCGCCCGCCACGTTCTGCAAGAGCCGGGCGTGCCTGACTCGGTCGCGGGCTAGGAGCTGGTCGAGTTCGACTCGGTGGCTCGGCGGAAAGGCACGTTCTAGAGAAAGAAAGGTGGCCGGGAAGCCGCAGTAGACGACGGAGAGAGAGAGCAGCGCGGCGAGGGAGGCCAAGATCGGAACTTTGGAGACCCGCATTTCGGCGAAGCGGTGCGTTTTTTGAGTTGGCTGAGAGGGAAATTCAGTGGCAAAGATGGAGGTGGTGGTGGTGGTGCTTCTCGCTTCGTTTGCTGTTTGCTGCCTAAAACGGAAAGTTGTAAAATTTAAGTTTTACGAGAAATGATTTGGGCACTCAACTCGAGGAGTTTAATAGATACTAGAAGGACGATTATACCCTTGAATACTTTTTCTATTTTTAACAAGACATTATTATCGCCTTACAATGTGTTAGCAATAATATTGTTCAAATTCCCCTTTAACGAAAATTGAACTTAAGGCATCTCACTTATAAGTAAAGAAGAATATCACTAGACCGTAATATTAAAGAGATATACCCTTGAATATTTGTCCCATTTCTACAAGTATTTTTACAAACATAAACCAAACTCATTTGGGCAAATCTGGTTTCAACTAAACCGTGTTATTGTGGAAAGAGACTCCAAAATTTAAAATTCAAATTATATATACCGCAATAATAACAATTGTCTTGTTGTACCCATTTTCTTATTCAAGATATATTTGTCTACCAAAACAAAATTCTAATATAGAAATTCAATACACCTGCTTCAACACTATAAGAAGCAATTATTATGCACATACGCATATTAGGAAGTATGGTTCTGAAAGTGACTTCGGTTTGCTAGTTCGAGCTCAACTGACACACCCCGATCCAGAGGATCAAGGCGTGCTGGCCGTCACGTGAGCGTGACGTAACCAACAGTGCGACACGGAAGCATGATAATACAAAAATACGAAGGAATTTAAACCAATCTCTAGATGAACAACCTACTAGAGTAATGGGGGAGTTAAGATAATACACAAATTCAGAGCATAGGTTTTAGTGCAGTCAAGTAAGACTAAAATAAAGGTACTTCACCCTCGGGTGAGTCCTACATGTCAAGAGTCTGTCAGAATGCCGGAAAAGACCTCGAGAGCCACCAACCGCTAACTAGAACCTGGAGGGGCGCAAAACAAAATGAGTGGGTCAGTAAAATCAAGATTTTTCCAAAAACATTTCATTAAAATCATTTCTATCCCCTCACTGTAAAACCTGTATACTTTCCCAGAAAATAATATATATATATAAAATCATATATATATATATAATCTCAAAACTCATTTTCCAAATCTTTAACATTTTTCAAGAAAACATGCCATGCCATGAATCAAATTATAAATCAGGTGAAATAATAAGGAATCAATCGGAGACCATGCAGTTGGTCCTATACGATTAATTCTAAGCTCAACATTCTCACTAACCGGAGTCACCTCGGTGACCTATACGGTCTAACTCTGCAAGTCATTCGGAACTACATAAGGTAGTCTGTACGATGACAGGTGTATAATTACGCTCTAGTGCTTCTCACATCAATCAACTGTGCACATAATCTAAAATCACCCACCAGTCGGAACCCCTCTAATGGTCTGTACAACTGGCATGTCGGAACCCTCACATGGTCTGTACGACATCCACCTACTTGGATCCAAGACGAGCGTGCGGTGTGGTGCAACTAATATAAGCACTAACACCTAGGGTGCAGGTTATGAGCTTAAACATTTCAATATCAATAATTCAATGCATAATGACTCACCTGACTTACCTGCGCCTCCACAACACCATGCAACATGTATGCATCATATATCAATTCATGTTTATATATATATATATCCATTATCAAATCAAATATTCAATGTTTTCATGCATGGCAATTTAAATTCATAACTTTCATAAAACGCGTATTTTCTGGGAAACAAATGTATATAGGTAAATATGAAATCAAAACTGCCCACTCACTGATATGTCGATGGGTCGTAACCCCCGCGACGTCCCTGGATACGCTCGTCCTCGGGATACTCGTCACCTATATGAGAAATAACTAAAATAACATTATTTTTAAGCACATCACCAACATTTCGAAATAACTTCTCATACGATGCTCAATTTGGGTATATGAATATACCACATCGACCTACTCGACGTCACGGACGTCGGGAAATTTTTAGAAAAATTTTTGGAGCTAGCACGCGCCCCCACGCGCCAGCACAGCCACTGCCCTACGCGCGGCCACGCGCGACACGTGTCCTTCTTCTTCGCGGGGCTCGCCGGACTGGTTTTTCCGGCGACCCGATTCCGGCCAAACTTAAAACCTCCATATCTCATTCGTTTTTCACCCATTTTCTTCGTATTTTATATCAAATTGAAGCCCTAAGAGTGTACTATCACGTTGGACTAGTTTTAGGGTCTAAAAATTAAGGAATCTCACCGAGTAAAATCCAAAATTTCGGCCAACTTTGAAACCCTTGATCCCGACGTCCAAAACTGTCCAACGAACGTCCCCGAGCTTCCTTAGGACCTCCTAAAGCTCACTACAAGCTTGGAATTCCCTGAAACACGACATTTAACGTTTGCATGAACAGTACCCAAAAATGGTGATTTCGGATTCTACGTGAAATCGAAGGTTTCACGGCCTAAGACTAGTACCAATCGACTCACAAGGACTTAGGGATGAAGATACATACCTTATTTGCTTCGATCCGTCGAGATTTGCAAGGTTTTGGGTGTGGGCCGTACAAATGGGTGTCTAGAGAGAGAGAAACCGTCGAGAGGGAGGAGAGAGAGAGAGGGAGAGTGACGGGTTAGGGAGAGAGAGTGAGAGTTTGTCCAAGTCAATCCTCACCCTTCATTTCCTATTCCTAATTCACAATAACCCAATTCACATAATTATCCTTTAAATTTAATTCCAACATACTAATATACACATATATCCAATTGATTAATATGGGAACCAAATTAGTGTCACATATACACGTACCTTAGTACCCGTCAAGGGTATCCCCGTCATTTCATACTTTCGATATGAAAATCTCGGGACGGGCTGTGACAATCTTCCCTCCTTATAGAATTTCGTCCCCGAAATTCCCATAAGCAAGTAAACCACTTAATACTCATAGAACAACCTTGGGTACATCTCTCTCATCCGATCTTCCGTCTCCCAGGTAGCTTCCTCCACAGAATGGTTCTTCCACAACACCTTTACCAAGCTCACCGTCTTGTTCCTTAGAACCTTATCTTTCCAATCCAAAATCGTGACTGGTTCCTCATCATAAGATAAATCCGGATTAATCTCTAACGGTTGAGGAGGGATCACATGAGATGGATCAGAAATATAATGTCGAAGCATAGAGACGTGGAACACATTATGGACCTTAGATAGCTCCGGAGGCAACTCCAACCGGTAGGCAACTTCACCAACTCTTTCAGTAATCACATAAGGTCCAATGTATCTCGGACTTAGCTTTCCTCTTTTCCCAAATCTCACCACACCTCTCCATGGTGACAATTTCAAAAACACCAAATCACCTACATCATACACACGATCCGTAGTATGCCGATCTGCTAGACTCTTCTGTCGGTCCTGGGATGCTTTCAGGTTAGACTTAATCACCTGAATATTTTGAGTTGTCTCATCCACAATCTCTGGGCCTTCTAACACCCTTTCACCAACTTCAGACCAACATAGTGGCGTACGACACGCCCTACCATACAGTGCCTCAAATGGTGACATACTAATGCTCGAGTGAAAACTGTTGTTGTAGGCGAATTCCATCAAGTCTAGACGATCATGCCAAGAATCACCAAATTGTAATACCGAAGATCTCAACATATCCTCCAACGTCTGAATAGTCCTCTCAGATTGTCCATCTGTCTGAGGATGATAAGCAGTGCTATAAAGCAATTTCGTACTAAGAGCTTCCTGAAAAGCCACCCAAAACTTAGAAGTAAATCTTGGGTCTCTATCAGAAATAATATTCACCGGAACCCCATGATACTTCACAATCTTCGAAATGAACAACTTAGCCAATTTATTCAGAGGATACTTCTCCCTCACTGGAATGAAATGCGCTGACTTGGTAAGTCGATCCACAATCACCCAGATACCGTCGAATCCATTTCGTGTACGAGGAAGTTTATACACGAAATCCATGGTGATATTTTCCCATTTCCACTGGGGAACGGGAAGTGGCTGCATTCGCCCAAAAGGCTTCTTTCTTTCTGCTTTCACCTGTTGGCAAATAATACATCTACTCACATACTCTGCAATCTCCCTTTTCATACCCGGCCAATAATAAAATGGTCGAATGGTATGATACATTTTAGTTCCTCCCGGGTGCATCGCATAAGCTGAACAATGTGCTTCATCCAAGATTTCCTTCTTTAATTCTTCATTATTCGGAACATACATTCTGTTTTCTTGCATGAGCATACCATCTGATTCCCGAATTTTGAGGTCTTTCTTTTTCCCTTCACTTCTTAACTGAATCAACTCCTGAATCTCCTCATCCACCATCTGAGCTGTGAGTATACGATCAACCAAAACTGGCCTGACTTGAAAACTAGCAAGAAAAGCTCCACTTTGATTTTCCAATTCTAACTCTACTCCAGTAGCTCTCAATTCTGCAAGAAGAGGAACACGAGAAGCATATAAAGCATTGAGTCTACCTTGAGGTTTCCTACTCAGTGCGTCTGCTACCACATTAGCACGACCCGGATGATACTCAATAGAACAGTCATAATCACTTAGCAGTTCCATCCACCTCCGCTGACGAAGATTAAGATCATGCTGGGTAAACAGATACTGGAGACTCTTGTGATCAGTGAAGATCTTACACTTCTCACCATACAAATAATGCCTCCAAATCTTCAAAGCAAAAACAATTGCTGCCAATTCAAGATCGTGAGTAGGATAATTCCTTTCATGATTCTTCAACTGCCTAGAAGCATAGGCAATTACCTCACTACGCTGCATCAAAACACATCCCAAACCATTTAAGGAAGCATCACTATAAATCTCATAATTGCCGCTATCATCCGGAAGCACCAATACGGGAGCATGAGTGAGGCAATATTTCAATTGCTGGAAACTCCGCTCACAATTCTCATCCCACTCAAATTTGACATCCTTCCTAGTCAACTTCGTTAACGGCAAGGCAATCATAGAAAAATCCTGAACAAACCGTCGATAATAACCCGCCAAACCAAGAAAGCTTCGTACCTCAGTGACGGTTCGAGGTTGTTCCCAATTCTCCACCGCTGCTATCTTTTGAGGATCAACTTGAATTCCTTGAGCCGATACAACATGCCCCAAAAATGCTACTTCAGTCAACCAAAACTGACATTTACTGAACTTAGCGTACAGTTGATGCTCCCTCAATTTCCTTAACACCAAATTAAGGTGTCGGATATGATCTGATTGAGATTTAGAGTATACCAGAATATCATCAATAAAAACAATAACGAATTTATCAAGATATTGCTGGAATACCTCGTTCATCAACCTCATGAAAGCTGCAGGTGCATTGGTTAACCCAAATGGCATAACCAAAAATTCATAATGTCCGTAACGGGTTCTGAATGCCGTCTTAGGTACATCATCATCCTTGATCTTCAATTGATAATAACCGGATCTCAAATCAATCTTAGAAAATACACACGCACCTTTCAGCTGATCAAACAAATCATCAATACGAGGCAATGGATAACGGTTTTTAATCGTCACCCGGTTCAATTGCCTATAGTCAATACATAACCGCAGAGTTCCATCTTTCTTCCTCACAAATAATACTGGGGCACCCCAAGGTGAAGAACTAGGTTGAATGAAACCTTTATCAAGTAATTCTTGCAACTGAATCTTCAATTCTCTCAACTCAGCAGGAGCCATTCTATAAGGAGTTAGAGATATAGGATCAGTACCTGGAAGCAATTCAATAGAGAATTCCACCTCTCTGTCTGGCGGCAACCCCGGTACATCATCAGGAAATACATCAGGATAATGCCTGACCACACCAACTTCTTCTATACTACTAGGAGCAGTATCATTTAACACCACATGTGCTAAATATCCTTGGCAACCCTTCGATAATAATTTATTTGCTCTCATGGCGGAAATAACACCATGTCTCACCCCACTTCTTTCGCCCACAAAAGTAACCTCGGGTAGTCCAGGGCGATAAAAAGTAACTGATTTCCCATAACAATCAATATGGGCACGATTATGATGCAACCAATCAGCCCCTAATATCACATCAAAATCCACAATATCTAACGGAATAAGATCAGCTAGCATAATTACGCCCTCTACCATCACTGGACATCCAGGATACACACTATCAACATAACACTTATCTCCTCTAGGCATGGCAAACTCTAAATCAAATCCTAGAGGTGAAGGGTGAGGTTGGGTTGCTTGAGCAAACGTATGAGAAATCACAGAGTGCGTAGCACCACAATCAATCAAAACCTTAGCAAAATGACCAAGAACATTTAACGTACCCATGATTAAGTCTGGATGGTTCTGAGCCTCTTGCAGAGAAATATGATTAATTCGCCCCTGAGCTTGTCGCCCACCTCGGCCTCTACTGCCCTGATTACCTCGTCCCTGAGGGTTACGTCATTGGCCTGACTGACCAGGCTGCCTGGATGATCCTGCACCACCAGTAGCAACTTCCCTCTGACGGGGCTGACTTCCCTGATGCCACTGCGATCCACCTGCTGGCATATAGGAATAAGAAGAATAACCTCCAAGGCCCTGAGAATAAGGCTCCTGGGAATACTGATGAGATCCAGAAGCATAAGGAGCAGCATCTCCCTGGTAGTGGTAGGCACCACCACGACCCGACTGGCCATAACTGCCTGATCCAAAACTCTGCTGAATCGGTGCTGGAGGTGGCATAGTGGTCTGCTGAGGTCTCTGCTGACCCTGGGGACACTGAGAAGCCCGATGTCCCATTTGTCCACAAGTAAAATAAGCACCACAACTTCCTCTCCTGCACTCTCCATGATGACGAGAGTTACATCGGCGGCACCACGGAGCACCAGAACCACCAGAATCCCTTTGTCCCTGAATTCTGGGTCCACCAGAAAATCTGCCACTACCTCTCCTCGGACCAGTAAAACTATATCCCCCACTAGAAGAACTCGAACTCGCTCCACTCTTCTTAAAATTCTGCGTCTGCCGAGGTCCCGGAATGGAGATACCCTTACCCTTATCATTCTTCTTCTGACCATCATTCCTATCCTCGTCATCCTCACTGTCAGGAAGATTATCAGAGTCCTCCATCCTAACCAAAATCTCGAAATACTCATGATAATCGGCGCAGGGAAGTGCATTAGCAAAAGTCCTCCATTTCTTCCTAGATCCCAACTTGAAGCGACGAAGCATCTCTACTGGATTACCAGCTATATCCGGATCATAACGAGACAAGTCTGAAAATTTCCTGTAGTACTCATGAGCTGACATATCTCTTTGCTTCAGATGGGTGAACTCCTGCTTCTTTCGGTCAATATACTCTGGAGGGATAAATCTTTTCTTGAAATTATCTTTAAATACTGCCCAATCAGATGCCATCGATGGGGTCATAAATTGAGTCTGATTCCTCCACCAACTAGCCGGCTCTTGACCCAAAAACCAGGTAGTGGTCTCAACCCACCTATTAGCAGGAAAGTTCCCCTGACTTTGCATCACCTGAAACGTCTTCTCAATGTGGTCTAGCCACTTCTCAGCCCCCTCATGACCTTCATTACCCATAAAACGATCTAGTTTCAAATTATACATGGCCTCCAGGGGTGTCCTCTGAGGTGGGGGAGGAGGACGAATTGCATTCTGAAAAGCATGGGCAATCGCTTCCCCTAACTGAGCTATGTCAGGGAAGTTAGATTCAGGAGCACGGCGAGACTCCCTACGCTCTCTACGAGGCGGCATAATTCTGACAGAAACATCAAAAGATCATTAGAACATTAACAATTATACAGGACTGCAACCTAGGCTCTGATACCAAACTGACACACCCCGATCCAGAGGATCAAGGCGTGCTGGCCGTCACGTGAGCGTGACGTAACCAACAGTGCGACACGGAAGCATGATAATACAAAAATACGAAGGAATTTAAACCAATCTCTAGATGAACAACCTACTAGAGTAATGGGGGAGTTAAGATAATACACAAATTCAGAGCATAGGTTTTAGTGCAGTCAAGTAAGACTAAAATAAAGGTACTTCACCCTCGGGTGAGTCCTACATGTCAAGAGTCTGTCAGAATGCCGGAAAAGACCTCGAGAGCCACCAACCGCTAACTAGAACCTGGAGGGGCGCAAAACAAAATGAGTGGGTCAGTAAAATCAAGATTTTTCCAAAAACATTTCATTAAAATCATTTCTATCCCCTCACTGTAAAACCTGTATACTTTCCCAGAAAATAATATATATATATAAAATCATATATATATATAATCTCAAAACTCATTTTCCAAATCTTTAACATTTTTCAAGAAAACATGCCATGCCATGAATCAAATTATAAATCAGGTGAAATAATAAGGAATCAATCGGAGACCCTGCAGTTGGTCCTATACGATTAATTCTAAGCTCAACATTCTCACTAACCGGAGTCACCTCGGTAACCTATACGGTCTAACTCTGCAAGTCATTCGGAACTACATAAGGTAGTCTGTACGATGACAGGTGTATAATTACGCTCTAGTGCTTCTCACATCAATCAACTGTGCACATAATCTAAAATCACCCACCAGTCGGAACCCCTCTAATGGTCTGTACAACTGGCATGTCGGAACCCTCACATGGTCTGTACGACATCCACCTACTTGGATCCAAGACGAGCGTGCGGTGTGGTGCAACTAATATAAGCACTAACACCTAGGGTGCAGGTTATGAGCTTAAACATTTCAATATCAATAATTCAATGCATAATGACTCACCTGACTTACCTGCGCCTCCACAACACCATGCAACATGTATGCATCATATATCAATTCATGTTTATATATATATATATCCATTATCAAATCAAATATTCAATGTTTTCATGCATGGCAATTTAAATTCATAACTTTCATAAAACGCGTATTTTCTGGGAAACAAATGTATATAGGTAAATATGAAATCAAAACTGCCCACTCACTGATATGTCGATGGGTCGTAACCCCCGCGACGTCCCTGGATACGCTCGTCCTCGGGATACTCGTCACCTATATGAGAAATAACTAAAATAACATTATTTTTAAGCACATCACCAACATTTCGAAATAACTTCTCATACGATGCTCAATTTGGGTATATGAATATACCACATCGACCTACTCGACGTCACGGACGTCGGGAAATTTTTAGAAAAATTTTTGGAGCTAGCACGCGCCCCCACGCGCCAGCACAGCCACTGCCCTACGCGCGGCCACGCGCGACACGTGTCCTTCTTCTTCGCGGGGCTCGCCGGACTGGTTTTTCCGGCGACCCGATTCCGGCCAAACTTAAAACCTCCATATCTCCTTCGTTTTTCACCCATTTTCTTCGTATTTTATATCAAATTGAAGCCCTAAGAGTGTACTATCACGTTGGACTAGTTTTAGGGTCTAAAAATTAAGGAATCTCACCGAGTAAAATCCAAAATTTCGGCCAACTTTGAAACCCTTGATCCCGACGTCCAAAACTGTCCAACGAACGTCCCCGAGCTTCCTTAGGACCTCCTAAAGCTCACTACAAGCTTGGAATTCCCTGAAACACGACATTTAACGTTTGCATGAACAGTACCCAAAAATGGTGATTTCGGATTCTACGTGAAATCGAAGGTTTCACGGCCTAAGACTAGTACCAATCGACTCACAAGGACTTAGGGATGAAGATACATACCTTATTTGCTTCGATCCGTCGAGATTTGCAAGGTTTTGGGTGTGGGCCGTACAAATGGGTGTCTAGAGAGAGAGAGACCGTCGAGAGGGAGGAGAGAGAGAGAGAGAGTGACGGGTTAGGGAGAGAGAGTGAGAGTTTGTCCAAGTCAATCCTCACCCTTCATTTCCTATTCCTAATTCACAATAACCCAATTCACATAATTATCCTTTAAATTTAATTCCAACATACTAATATACACATATATCCAATTGATTAATATGGGAACCAAATTAGTGTCACATATACACGTACCTTAGTACCCGTCAAGGGTATCCCCGTCATTTCATACTTTCGATATGAAAATCTCGGGACGGGCTGTGACATCAACTCCTCGCTTTACGTTAACTGACGAACAAAATAGGATCCAATATGATACGATTAATTTGTAATTGTAAATATTCTCGTTGGTTTATTATTTAAGTATCAATTTATATTATAACACATAAATAAATAATATTGCAATAATATAAATATAACACTTTAACGATTATCTTCATATAAAAAAGTGTCGCAGTAATGTTATTTGGAGCTCGAATTCAAAAATTTCTCCTACCATTTACAAAGTGGGCTAAGTTCTTTTAAAAAACCGAATTCACACATTAGACCAAAAAATTCAAACACACATTCTTTTATTATGATTCTAGAAGCAAGAGGGTAATCTCGGGCATGTGGAAAGTTTTTTGTATTTTTTTATACGTTGGGAATTTGGATTACTCTTGAAATTTCTTCAAGTGGAGGAGTGAAAAAAAAGAAGTGGAAATAACGAAAAGGGCATAACAGACTTTGCCGGTGGCAAAACGTGAGTAGGCTTCTCTACGTTCGGCGCGCTGCGTGTACAGCACGCTTCATTTTAGTAGTGACAACTCTGGCGGTAGAACTCTTAATTTGTAAGTGAGAATTTTTAAATTCATTTTTCGTCAAAAGTAAAATTAACCCATATTATTGCTATCTTATTATAAAATTTAATCAACTCCTTCACCGTCTTAATAGGAATAAAATTACTTGTTAAAAAGAAAACAAGGAAATCAGCAACGAATTCGGCCACATTTGCTGACACTAGTCACTGTTTGGAGGCTGTGTACCACTCACTGGGGGATCCGAGCGTGATTGTTGATAAGAAAGGTAAAGTAAGGGTAGATCACGGTGAAAGGAAAATGTTAGCCGTACTTGTGGGGATGTCAGACGACAATCACAGGCAAAGTACCAATCTAAACTTTTAACTTTTATAATTAGCCGATTTTCGTTTTTACATCACCCCCTCTTCAGTTCCACCTCGCAGGACCCGCACGGCTTCGCATGCCGGTGATCCTGGATTCACTTGCTTTACTCTCCCTCCCTGCGTCTCCCCGGAGTTCGATTTGTTATAGGAGAGGACGACGCGCTGAGGAGGGAGAGCCGGTGGGTCGTGTGAGAGGGCTTGAGAGGGGGAAGAGAGAGGTTGTTTGTGGCGGAATGGGAGTTGGAGATAGTCTTGGGAGGTGAGTTGTTGAGAGTTGCAGAGGCTTGGATACATGATGAAGATGCGGAAGAAGACACTAGGTTTCACTGACGGCTAGAATTACAGTTCTACCCTTTTTTGTTGCTCACTTGGACAGCACGTGGCTAGATATTGACGAAATACTGGACCGAAAATTCGTAAATATAGGAGCAAGTTGAAAAATGGTCTAATTATAAAATTTTAGGTTAAAGTTAAAGTTCAAGAACAAAATTAGGTGTTCTTACAAGTTTTGGGAGTAAGTCGAATAATATCTTTTGAAAAAATAAAATCTTACACACTACTAAACTTTCAAAAGTTTTATTAATCGCTTGACATAGTAAAATATGGCGTTTGTTTAGGTCAAAAGAAAATTAACACATTTTGAACGTAACTCTCGTTTGTTTATTTCTATCAAATTGTTTTTTTATTTATCTTTACGACACATATATACTCTTTTGTTACATGATGAAAATGGTGAAATGAAAAAAAAATTACGATTGTTATACGTAAGCTTTATTGTTAAGGTTGATGGAGACTAACTTTTTGTATTGAATCTAGCCTTTTAGCTGCCTCTTTGGTTTTTAATTTTTAGGACAAACCGTAGTCTTTAATTTGAAATTTTGAATTGTGCACGTTGTCATGCTAACGTTTTTGTTTGATACAACCACGATTATGTTTACACTAAGGGGTAAGATATTAAGTCACACAATGAGTCGTCTTTAATAAATTAGTATCGAACTGGACATTTATGAAAATCGAATTTAAAACATCTTATTTATAAGTAAAAAGAAATAGTACAACACTTAAACAGTAATGTTATTACACTAATTATAATGTGAATTTAGAAGGGAAAAAAATGTAATAATGTTTTTGCTACAAGTAAACATCTTTCCTTGATGAGCAAAGCCCATGAAAATGTGGTAAGATTGTATTTTTTTTTTGGAACAAGATCCTATCCAGATCCTCTTTGTGAAGATCCTAGGGATTAATTCATTCTATATGTTCATCAGTCATTTTGCGGTAAAAAATCATTTGAATTTTTTATTATTTAAAATTGAACACAAACAATACCTAATGAAAACTGATTGAACGATGTACCATAAACGGTTTTACACATTTGTGGGTGCAAATGTGGAAATTTAATCAGATGGAGGCAAAAGAAACAAGCCCTAGGCTACTGCTAGGCAGCTCAAATGCCACCTAAATAAACAAGTTGTACGTAGTAGCTTTAAATGGATGGAGTTGGATGAAAGGGAGAGGTAGTACGTCGACTTGTCAAGTCTTTTTCAAAAGCCAAATGCATCATTTGTGAAGTTGCATTTCCCACACACAAACCCCAATTATATGTTTGTATATAGACATGTGATGTCATTTAATTCATAATATGGTTAACTTCAAGTTGTCACTCAATGCAAGCATCCTCCTTTCAATACTACACTTCCATGATCAATCCCTCACGTAATTCAATATCCTAGTTGTTGACGTTGGTGTATCGGTTCAAATTTAGTCATTATTACTATAGTTATCGTTCGGAAAAAAAACAAACAAAATCGCACTAAACTTGGAGGAAAATATTATTAATACGCATAAATAATTGACCTTAGCACAACTTAAACTGTTGACTAAAACGAAACTCACAGTAGTTACCATTAGAGTGTTATACATTCAATGTAACATTCACAATTTATAGTGTTAGAATGTGGACGTGCCCAAAATATTTAAGCTCTTATATATGCAAGGTTTCCTTTCCTTGAGTGCGAAAGAAATCCTACCATTTGTTAATCTTAATTCAGATTTCTTCATCGTCATTACATTGCGTTTTTTTTTTAATTTTTATTGAATAAACGATATTATCTACACTGTTGGGGAGAAAATGGACTTAACCTCACAATGGGCTAACAATAATTTGGTTGAAATTCGTCTTTGGCGAGAACCGAACCTAAGATCTCTTACTTAGAAGTGAGAGAGAATATCGTTAGACCGTAATATTAAGTGACATTACATTGCGTACTTAAATTAAGCATATATACTCAAGTCGTTTTGCAAATTTCAGCAACCAAATTCTTTAATTAATAAATTTGAGGAAGAAACATGGAAATTCTAAGTAATAAAGTATGATTTGCTTGTCTTTATTTTAAATTAAATAGTTGAAGAGTCGATTCCCTCCATGGACCAAAACCTATAATGTATGTATAGCAATAATACAACATGAGTCAATGAAGGAAGGAAGCTTCCTATTCTTTTTCAAAGAAGATGAAGATATATACAAGGGACCCTGATTTCTGAACAAAGAAAATTATGGTTATTTACATCATAATCTAACGAAAGGTGATCATTTAAATTTTTTGTTGTACTTTTTTTCTCTATTGTTGAATTAATTAAGATAAAACAGTAAGTGACCACGATTTTATTGAACTTTGAATCTAAGAGAACAGAACTCAAGTTGGTAGGTGACTTTGGTGATGATGACAATCACATCTGCCCACGTTAAACTCAAATCATGCATGACTAAAGGTATTTTAATTAATTTTATATGTAAAACTTCCTTGGGTTGTAGATTAATGCTTGATCTGTGCTTTATGGCTAATTAAGTAAGTTAATTAGCAACTTTTGGCTTAAAAAAAAGAGCTTTACCAATAGGATGACTTTTGTTCTGTGACTAAACTCTTGCTATTCCACTACTGCATATTTAGGTTCCACGACAAGAAAGTACTAAAAGATTGTACAGCTCTTTGTTGAATGCTTTTGGGCCATTATTTTTCTTAGGCCTAATCGGATAAATGATCCCCGTGATCATAAGGTATTCGGATAATAGCCTCTGTGGTAAAAAAATTCGGATTTAAACCCATGGGGTCACAGTCTGTTATGATTCAAACCCCTGTGGTCTAAGTCTGTTAGGATTTATGCCCTTCTGTCATTCCTCCATTAGGTTTAGGTTGGCAAAATTGAATAAATGGTCACCGTGGTCATAAGGTATTCGGAAGATAGTCCTTGTGGTAAAAAAAATTCGGATTTAAACCCCTATGGTCTAAGTTTGTTAGGATTTATGCCCGAAACTAGAGGTTCTGTCATTTCTCCGCTAAGCTTACAGGTGGAGCAGAGTTTCTCTGAGGAGACGCGACAGAACGAGGTGGAACTAATAAATCACATAATCCATTAAAATTCAAGATCTAATAAATCAAACAATTCAAAATGCCTTTATAAAATTAACAAGTTTTTTACTCCCGAATATCCAACCGATTAATTAATTCTTTATAACATATTCTATTTTTCTTTGACAAATAAGACAGTAATCGTTGGCGTTTTCCCAGAATTTTACGTAAACCTCTCTGAGATAAATAGTTTTTTTGTGTAAATGTGAAGTAAGTCTTCGTATCCTATTGGTGAAACTAACTATTTGAAATTCAACAGATCCTCCGTTTTCGTCTTTTTCTTCTTGTGAAATAACTTAGATGAATGATTTTTTTTACCATAAACTGAAATCTTCTCTCCTCCCCCTCTTTTTATTGTAAGATATTTTTTATTGATAGATACTCAGAGAAACTCTGCTCCACCTGTAAGCTTAACGAATGAATGACAGAACCTCTAATTTCAAGCATAAATCCTAATACACTTAGTGTCACAACCCGTCCCGAGATTTTCATATCGAATGTATGAAATGACGGGAATGCCCTTGACGTGATTAAGGTACGTATATATGTGACATTAAATTGGTTCATATATTAATCAAATTGGGGGAAATGTATAGTAGTAAGTTGGAAAATAAATAATAAAGGAATTAATTATGTGAATTGGATTATTTTGGTTTAGGGATATGAAATTGGATAGTGTGGATTGGTTTTGACCACACAAAGCACTCCCTGATCTCTCCCTTCCCCGTCACTGTCTCTGTCTCTCTTTCCTCCCTCTCGACAGTCTCTCTCTCTAGACACCCACCGTACGGCACACCCAACACCACCCCAAAACGTCACGGATCGAAGGACTTAGGACCACCTTTGGACTCCTGAGGACACCACGAGTACGTTGGTACCGTTTTCAGGTAACATCTCCTTCGAAAACCCTAGCTTTCAAAGTCCCCGTGAAGGTGCACTGTTCATGCACACGTAAATACTTATGTTTTTGGGAATTTGAAGCTTGTAGGAAGCTTGGTGAAGTCCTAAGGAAGCTCGGAGTGCTTCATTTGGAAGAATTGGACGTCGGGATCACCCAGTTCAAGTTTGGCCGAATTCTTGGATTTTTGGAAGGTATGATCCCGTGGTTTTTAGTGTTTAAAAGTAGTCCAACGTGATAGTACTCATCTAGGGCTTCATTTTGGTATAAAATTCGAGAAATTTGGATGAAAAACGAGTGAGAATAAGGAAATGGAAAATTTTTCCAGTTTTCCGGTGACCGGAGTCCGGCGAGGGTAGGTCGGAGAAGAAGGAGGAATATTCCGTTAGTTTTAACGGAATATTCCTAATGGCAGTAACGGTAACCGTTAGTCCTGACGGAATATTCTGGAATATCCCTAACGGCGTCAACTGACGCCGTCAGCTAGCCTTGCACGTGGCTGCGCGTAGGGGGCGCGTAGACCCGTGCCTAATTCGGCGCGTGAGACCTCGAAAAATTATTTTAAAAATTTTGAGACGTCCGTGACGTCGAGTAGGTCGATGTGGTATATTCATATACCCAAATTGAGCATCGTATGAGAAGTTATTTTGAAATGTTGGCGATGTGCTTAAAAATAATGTTATTTTAGTTATTTCTCATATAGGTGACGAGTATCCCGAGGACGAGCGTATCCAGGGACGTCGCGGGGGTTACGACCCATCGACATACCAGTGAGTGGGCAGTTTTGATTTCATATTTACCTATATACATTTGTTTCCCAGAAAATACGCGTTTTATGAAAATATGTTTTAAAAATGCCATGCATAGAATTATTGGAAAAATGTGATTTGCGTATGAGTTATATGATTGATATATGATGCATACATGTTGCATGGTGCTGTGGAGGCACAGGTAAGTCAGGTGAGTTCATTATTTATTTAATTGATTGATGTTGAGACGTTTAAGCTCATAACCTGCACCCTAGGTGTTAGTGCTTATATTTATTCACCACACCGCACGCTCGTCTTGGATCCAAGTAGGTGGATGTCGTACAGACCATGTGAGGGTTCCGACATGCCAGTCGTACAGACCATTAGAGGGGTTCCGACTGGTGGGTGACTTTAGATTATGTGCACAGTTGATTGATGTGAGAAGCACTAGAGCGTAATTATACACCTGTCATCGTACAGACTACCTTATGTAGTTCCGAGTGACGTGCAGAGTTAGACCGTACAGGTCACCGAGGTGACTCCGGTTGGCGAGGATGTTGAGCTTTAGAATCAACCGTACAGGACCACTTTAGGGTCTCCGGTTGACTTATTTTCACCTGATTTATATTGATGCATTCATATTATACTTTGGCATATCTTGGCATGGCATATTCTTTCTTAAAGCGTTGTAAGATTGTGATTTGAGTTTTGATGATATATATATATTTATATACTATTTTCTGGGAAAGTATACAGGTTTTTCAGTGAGGGGATAGAAATGATTTTAATGAAATGTTTTTGGAAAAATCTTGATTTTACTGACCCACTCATTTTGTTTTGCGCCCCTCCAGGTTCTAGTTAGCGGTTGGTGGCTCTCGAGGTCTTTCCCGGCATTCTGACAGACCCTTGACATGTAGGACTCACCCGAGGGTGAAGTAACTTTATTTTAGTCCTACTTGACTGCACTTAAACCTATGCTCTGAATTTGTGTATTATCTTAACTTTCCCATTACTCTAGTAGGTTGTTCATCTAGAGATTGGTTTAAATTCCTTCGTATTCTGTTATCATGCTTCCGTGTCGCGCTATTGGTTACGTCACGCTCACGTGATGGCCAGCACGCCTTGATCCTCTGGATCGGGGTGTGTCAGTTTGGTATCAGAGCCTAGGTTGCAGTCTTGTATAATTGTTAATGCTCTAATGATCTTTTGATGTTTCTGTCAGAATTATGCCGCCTCGTAGAGAGCGTAGGGAGTCCCACCGTGCTCCTGAACCTAACTTCCCTGACATAGCTCAGTTAGGGGAAGCGATTGCCCATGCCTTCCAGAATGTCATTCGTCATCCTCCCCCTCCTCAGAGGACACCCCTGGAGGCCATGTATAATTTGAAGCTAGATCGTTTTATGGGTAATGAAGGTCACGAGGGGGCTGAGAAATGGCTAGATCATATGGAAAAGACGTTTCAGGTGATGCAAAGTCAGGGGAACTTTCCTGCTAATAGGTGGGTTGAGACCACTACCTGGTTTTTAGGTCAAGAGCCGGCTAGTTGGTGGAGGAATCAGACTCAGTTTATGACCCCAGCGATGGCATCTGATTGGGCAGTATTTAAAGATAATTTCAAGAAAAGATTTGTCCCCCTAGAGTACATTGATCGTAAGAAGCAGGAATTCACCAGGTTGAAACAAAGAGATATGTCAGCTCAGGAGTACTACATAAAGTTTACTGACTTGTCTCGTTATGATCCGGATATAGCTGGTAATCCAGTAGAGATGCTTCGTCGCTTTAAGTTGGGATCTAAGAAGAAATGGAGGACTTTTGCTAATGCACTTCCCTGCGCCGATTATCATGAGTATTTCGAGATTTTGGTTAGGATGGAGGACTCTGATAATCTTCCTGACAGTGAGGATGACGAAGATAAGAATGATGGTCAGAAGAAGAATGATAAAGGTAAGGGTATTTCCATTCCAGGACCTCGGCAGACGCAGAATTTTAAGAAGAGTGGAGCGAGTTCGAGTTCTTCTAGCGGGGGATATAGTTTTACTGGTCCGAGGAGAGGTGGTGGCAGATTTTCTGGTGGACCCAGATTTCAGGGACAAAGGGATTCTGGTGGTGCTGGTGGTTCTGGCGCCCCGTGGTGTCGCCGTTGTAATTTTCATCATCATGGTGAATGCAGGAGAGGTGGTGGTGGTGCTTATTTTACTTGTGGACAAATGGGACACCGGGCTTCTCATTGTCCCCAGGGTCAGCAGAGACAGCAACAGGCCACTATGCCACCTCCAGCACCGATTCAGCAGAGTTTTGGATCAGACAGTTATGGCCAGTCGGGTCGTGGTGGTGCCTACCACTACCAGGGAGATGCTGCTCCTTATGCCTCTGGACCGCATCAGTATTCCCAGGAGCCTTATTCTCAGGACTTTGGAGGTTATTCTTCTTATTCCTCTATGCCAGCAGGTGGATCGCAGTGGCATCATTGATAAGCCCATATTTATATATATTTTACATCAAATTCTCTCGTCTTTTCTTAGTTATTTCCTCATATTTTTGTGCTATTTACTTTGTTTTTGTGTTTTATCGAATTTATCTAGCTAAGAAAATAAAAATAGCACAAGTGTGATTTTAAGTAATAAATTCGTCATTTTTACATTGCTCACTTATTTTATTAACTTAAGAAAACGTTTTGTCAGAAAATAATTAGGCAAGGGATGGCAGAAATAAAGAAAAGTATTAGTTGCTGCCTTGTTGGCAGCGTGAATAAAAGAAATAGGACAGCTCGTGTTTTGGGCAGAAATAAAAGGAAAAGGTGGAGGTCTCAGCGTGAAGAAAAGGCATGAAAGAAAATAATAGATATATAATAGGGAAGACGCCTAAAGGGCAGTGGAGATAAAAATAAGGAAAGAAATAAGGTGAGTGGAGTTTGGCTACTTGGACAACATGGAAAGTGGAGTGCGGAAGTGGAGTGAGAAAGTGGAGTGCAGAAATGGAGTGAGGAAGCATGCACTAAGGGAAATAAATAAGAGAAGACTGGGCAGGAAGCCGAGGGGGGGGGGAGGAGGTTAGTGAAACATGTTGCTGCCTTAGGCAGCTTGAGACGTGGCAGCTGGGCAGCAAGGCTGCACGTGGGCGGTCGGTCGAGACAGACGCTGACGCGAGAAGACAGAGGTGCGAGAGAAGTCAGCAATTGGGGAATAACGCTGCCCTTTGGCAGCGAGGTCAGAGGGAAGAAGTCAGAAAAAAATAAAACAAAGGGCTGCTTTGGCAGCCACAGAGGTCTCGGAATTGAGGGGTGTGCTGCTTGGGTCAGCACGCAGAAATCCAGGAGAGAAGGCTGCCTAAGGCAGTCACGTGGAGCTCGCAGCTTGACCTTCAGCGAGAGAAGGGCAGGGAGCGCAGGGCAGCTGGGAGGAACACGTGGGCAGGAATTTGGCTGCGCAGCGGGAGGAGCTGCGGAGACAGGAGGGAACCAGCTGGCGAGAGGAGAGTGGGAGCAGGAGGCAGCGTGAGGAAACGGAAAGCAGGAGAGCCAGCTGGCGCACGCGGACTGGATAGCTCCTACGGGCAGTCAGCACGAAGAAAAGTCAGAAAATGCAGCGTGCTGACGCAGGAAACGGTACAGAAAGAAGAAGGACAGTTCGCGTGGGAGCACAGAAACAGAAACAGAAACAGATCCTTGCACATTTCTCTCGGTTAATTCGTTCCAAACTCAAGTTTTATTTTCTGTTTTAATTTAAATAATGTGTAACTAATTTTATTTTGGCTAGAGTTTAATTCAAAACCATGGATATATTTGTAATTTGAATTGATTACCTTCAGTTGTGATTTCTGAGTTGTGATTTAATTTGCTTAACTGCTTGATTGATAACTTATTTTTGTATGTCGATTAAGGATGCATACTTAATTTACATGCATGAATTTGATGCTAGAATATAAGTGAATTTCACCTAATCGTTATGAACTTATATTCACAAGTAGTGAAGGTCGCTTATAAACGATCGCGTTAGGTAAATTCTTGGCATAAGTTTCATGCAATTCATAGTAATAAGTGTCTCGTCAATGCTTATGATTTTCATAAAACTTAATGATTCTTGCTTGTATCTCTATTATGCAATTCATGTAGGGAACTTGTAGGGAATGTTTTGGGTTGTCGTATGCAATCATCCAACCTAATAAAAGTAGGAAAATCTGAAGGTTAATTTAAGCGGACCTAATTAACTTGGGGCGTTGAGAATTTACAATTTATTGAAAGAACAACTGAAAATCAATTTAGGTTGCATATGTGGCATGTGTGGAGAATAATCCTCTAGCCAGTCCGTCATTTATCATTTTACCTTAATTTTATGTTTTTGTCAATTTTGTAATTTATTTAAGTTTAATTTACTTTTCATCAAAATCAATCCCCCATTTTATTTTAAAGTGCTAGATTTATTAGAAGTCATTTTAGTTTGTGTTTTCTTAAGTCTTGAGTTGTTTTGAGTCTTTTGATTTATTTTAGTTTATTTGTTAGTTTTATTTTGAGTTATTCTATTTTAAGTGTTTTGAGTCTAGTTTAATATTTTAAATTTTGTTTTTACGTTTTTAATTTAATTTCACTTTGATTAGCATCCCTAGTTAATCCCCGGCCTAGAACGATCCCTACTTATCCATATACTACAACTGTCACAAATAGGGTTTAAATTTGTGCGTGAATTTATTTTCGCATCAAATTTTTGGCGCCGTTGCCGGGGATTAGCAAATTTGCTAATCCTTTGTTTATGTTTTTGTTTGTGTTTTTTTTTTATTTTTTTTTTATTATTATTTGTGTTTATTTTATTTTATTTTATTTTTGGTATGTTATGTCTTTTACTTTTGATATTTGATTTAGTTTTCTTTGATTTTAGGTACAAATGGAGCAAGACCTGGATTCTACTAGCATTCAAGATCTATTGGCACAACTCACTGCTCAATTGACTCAGAATGCCGGAAGGACCACAATGCCAAGTGGCCCTACATTTGATATGCCCTATGAGCAAGGATTTCAAACTCATCAATATCCCCAATTTTCTGCAAATGAAGATGTTTGGGGATATCAAGGCTATAACCAATCAAGGGGCAACATGTTTTCCAACGCTTATAATTCGGATTGGAGAAGTAATTCAGAGTATATGTGGGATGAACCTCAACAATTTCAACAAGGTGGATATTGGCAGCAAGACGAGTTCTATTCAAGACCTATGCAGCCACCACAGCATCCCCCACAACAATTTCAATCGAATCAAAGTATGCCCGTGGATTATAATCAAATGCTTGAAGAATTAATTTCTTCGGTACAGGGTTCACAAAAAGAAGAACAATTGCCGCCATCGGAAGAGTTCTATCAGTGGCCATATGAACCGTCACATCCACCACAACAATCAACCCAATTCAATTCAGGTACATCCTTGGATAATGATACACTTAATAATTTACTCACCTCTTTGAATCAGGGAGTAGAAAATCAAAACCAGCAGATGCAAGACCGAGTCAGAAGAGTGGACGAATTGGAGGAGCAAGTTGGTCAGATTTTGGAAATCATGGCACAAATTCAAGAGCAAAGAGAACTCTCCAACTCCACATTTGCAAATTCAAGGGGAGAAATGGAAATCAATGAAGCCATCACTTTGGGAAGTGATATGGAGGATGAAGTTGTTCCAGAACCATCCAAACATGGCCCAGACATGGATGAATTGCCGCTTCAAGAAGAAGATGAGGATGACTACTTGGGCAGTTTAGAAGAATTCTTATCGCAAACTCATCAAGTCCTTATGCCATCCAACTCAGGTGAGGAGGTTCTAAGTTCATTTCATTCTAACATCGTTCCACCAAATGTCCTTTTTCCTTGCAGGTTTTTAAATCCCAAGGAAGAAGTGAATGAAAAATACGTTGTGGAAGATCTTCCCAAGGTGCAAAGTGATATCCAAATTCTTGGTGTACCAAATCAAGTTCCCGATGGTATTGAAACGTTCAAAGAGACGTGTACACCAAGAAGAATTATTCCAGAAAATGAGGTGGCCGGAGAATTTCAAGAATACATCCAAGAGGCTGTGCATGAGACAATCAAGCCTAAAGCAGTTGAGTTTGATGACACGGGACAAGTCACAACCATCATAGTAAACCTGGCCAAGTTCAAAGTCCCGGAAACGTTCAAAGACGTGGTGTTTGTAATTGAGTTTGAATGTGACTGTAAGCCATCTTCTCCATTTTTAATTTTAATTTATACTAACATTTTTCTGATTTTGATGATTCAGGCACCCACCCTTGAATTTAAACCATTGCCGGATCATTTCAAGTACCACCGTCCGTTTAATGATAAGCCCATGCATTTGAATAATGAAGGGAGGCCTAGGAATCACCCACAATCAGATTTGCATTCCTAATCCCTTCTCTTTACTGAATTTATTTTACTTTGTTTAGTTCTTTCATTGTTTGTTTGCTCTTGTGTGAATTTATTTTACGTTGATTTTTTTTACGTTGATTTCATTTTGTTTTGTTTATTTAGTGGTGATTTTTGTTTAGAAAGTTAAACTTAGTCTTTTTACTTTGTTTTACTTATTTTGCATTGTTATTTAAAAAAAAAAAATAAAAAAAAATAAAATAAAATAAAAAAAAAAAAAAAAAAAAAAAAACTTAAATGCATAAATTTTTTTACAATAACTTGTAATTTAATTTCGTTCATTGGTTGGTGGTGCCTCGGAGGTCGTCGGAGCCCCTGAAAGACGAAGCGCCAGAGCTGGATCATTCGGAGCCTCAATACTTGGTGCTGCTCCCGAGGACGAAGGCAACACAAACCTCGGGAGTAACGCCATAAACCGTTGATGATCACTCTGAATCCGCACTTCGGACTCCTGCATCTGATCCAGCTTCCTCTTCATGCTGGTTGAGTAATTGGTTGCGAGCATGTGCAAATCCCTGTTCTCATGCCTAAGCACTCTGACCTCCTGCCGAAGACTAGCCACTTCAGCCATCAACGACTCCACCTGACGAGTTCGTGCAAGAAGGCGCTGACCCATGTTTGATACTGAACCTGCGCATCGGACGCTGTAGGCCATAGAGTCCTGGACAGCTAGTTCGTCGGACCGCCTGGAAAGTATCCTAGTGTCTCTAGGAGTGAGCAGATTTCTGGCCACCACCGATGCGGTTGTTTCGTTCATCATCATGGAATCCCCAACTGTAAGAGGACCATTCGGGGATATGAAGGACGGCTGCCAAATGTTGGTTGGAGAAGATATATCACTATCTTCCCCAACATTCAAGTTAAGGCGACGGTCAGAAGGGCAAGACATTTTCTGAAGGTGTTGAGAATGAAGAGTCGGAATGATCAAGATTAAAAGAAGTGCAGGAGGGAACGTTTACCAGATGAAGTGTTTACAAGGGGAGCTCAAGTGTGTTGTGGAACAAAAATGAGCGTTCTTATAAGAAGAAGAAATCGTAGAGGCGCTCCTCAGAAGTCGAAGAGGCGTCCTCTCGCAAATCGAAGAGCCGGGCTCCTTTCTCAAAAGCCGGATTCTTTTCTCAAAAGCGGCGTCTCCGTCTCAAAAGTCGGTTCCTTTCTCAAAAGTCGGACGCCGTTCTCTCAAAAGTCGGGCGTCTCTCTCAAAAGCCGGAGCAGTAAGGAATCACGAGGCGAGCCGCTCCCTGATTTGTCCAGACGTGTCACATGCAATTCCTTTCTCAAAAGTCGGGATTGCTCATAAACCACGAGCCGCTCCCTGATTTTTCCAATTTTGTCGTCACTCGTCACGCGCTGTCAGCTTTGCGCAAATTACGGGCTGCTTTTTCAGAAAGCGCGTGACCTGTACTGTTCATCCATCCACCGGCTGCCGACAGGGTAAAGGAATAGTTTCGGTTGTGAAGAAAAATTCTATAAACGTCTACCTTCGCCTTCAACAGCAAAGGCAAACACTATCAACACTTCTTCATCTCCGAAATTTTTCATCTCCCAAAATGCCTTTCCAACAAACCCTCTCGAGTTTCTCTGTGTTTCTCATTCCTTGGGATACCTTTCCAAATAAGTCATCAAGAGCTAGAGTATTTCATATCATGAAGGTTGAAAGCAAGAGTATCTCATATCACGCTTTCTTCCTGTCCTTGTCCTTGTCTTTGTGGCAAGGAGAAAGCGGGCAATCAGCCAGCACTCGGTGTCAATCTTCCAATCTAAGAACCGACTGCCTGGAAATCCTTCCTGATTGCTTACCTAGCATTGCTCTCGAGTGCTCTTCTTCAACCACTGATGTACTTCCGAAGAAGTCGCCACATCTGCCTGGAGAACAGCCAAGGCAAGTGAAAATGTTACTTGAAGCATGTGGAGACAAGGTGCTGCTTCATCTTCAAGATCAAGTCTCATTTTCCTTGCTAAGAAGTTCCCCAGCCCAGTTCAAGCATACACCTGTGGAACGATACTTCTTCAAAAGCAAAAGTATCCCATATCATCAGAGTCAGAGGCAAAGATATCTCATGGCACGCTTTTCCTTTACCCTTGCTCTTGGCTACGAGTCAAGGTGAAAGAAAGGAAATCGGTCGGCACTTGGACAGATTGAACAAAGAAGCAGACCACCACCTTTACCTCGTGCCTACCTGCCATGCAGAAGAACAAAAAGAGAAGAATGTAGCCTGCAGACTCAATCAACCCGGCAGAAGGAGTCTGAGTTGAAACCAAGAGCTCGAGAAGCCTCAACAACACCACCAATCAAGTCTCATTTTCCTTGCTAAGAAGTTCCGAGGCCAGTTCAAGTTCAAAGCTGTGGAAAGTCACCAAACAGGACCAATGATCATTTTTAGTTTTATTGTTATCTTTTATTTTCATTTTCAATTTTTCGTTTGTTTTCTTTTATATTTTCTTGCGTGCGTAACTGATTTATTTCTTTTCTTTGCAGGAACTTTTGGTTATTTCCACCCTTGAAGTTGATTGCAGAATTTTAGCTTGGGGGTCATCGCTTGATTTTCTGCAAATTAGGGAAGTTTTCAGTCTTATTGCTTTATTTTGTTTCTTTATATTTATCTATGTTATTTTTATTTTTATTTGCATTTTATTATATTTTCTGACATTGGGGACAATGTCTAGTTTAAGTGTGGGGGTAAAGAGTATGAAAAATGACCAAATTGAAAATTTTTGTACCTTCGACTTTGAACTGGTTTCATTTGTTTCCATGTTATTGCTTTGTTTTCTTAATTAGTTTTGTTTTATTTAAAAAAAAAAAAAAATATATATATATATATATATATTCGAAAAATTTAAAAAATCCAAAAATATTTCCTTGTTTTCCTTATTGTTTTGAATTAGATTTTTGTTAGTTTCCCCGACCCAATGATATAATTGGATAAAATTTGAACCATGATCATCAAGAACTTAGTTAACATGTGTTTTGTGAAATTCCTTATTCTTGTGTTAGTTTTGTACATATTTGATTATCCTTGAAAAACTAAATGCACATAGCCTTGTTGATGTGAAACTAAAGCATGATTTAAAGCTCCATATGTGAATTTAGTGACCATATACATCCTATGTGAGTTTTTGAGCCTATTGAAAGTGTGTGCATTTTTCATACACTCCTATTTTTTTTTTATGTGTGATGAACTTATGTGAGATACTTCTCTAGAACTTGCATAACGATCTTTCGAAATATTTGTCATTGATTGCATGAACTTGAAAATGATAGAGGCATTAGGTTTACCACCATGGCCCAAATAACCTTGTTCCCAAAGAAAAATGATATCATTAGATTGCCAATTTGAGCCGTATTTGTGAGCCTTTTATTTCTTATCACCAGATATGTCTACCCTTATGCCTGAATTAAATATTTTTCCTTACCCTTTCCAAGCGAGCAATGCGAGATTGTCTTATGAGAAATGTTTTTGAAGTACTTTGAAGGTGTTTGGCAAAAGAATAAGTGTGGGGGTTTTTCATATTTGTTTCTGTTTGAAAAAAAAAAAAAAAAAAAAAAAAGAAAAAAAAAAAGAGAAAAAAGAAAAAGAAAGATTGTATACAAAGAAAATAAAAAGTTTTTAAATTTTCAGTTTATGGGTGTGGTTGGAGATGTCTGAAGAATCGTTGGAGAGCTTGAGTTCTTATAAATCTAAAGAAAATAATTGCTTGCAATGTAGCTTGGAACTTGTGTTTTCCTATTCTTTCGTTTCAATAACCTTATCCCTAAGCCTCATTACATCCAATAAAAGTCCTCTTGATTTAAGTTTTGCAATTATGACTGTGGAGAAGTGATCTTTATGCAAGCTTATGGTAGAACTTTCACATTTGTTTCTTTGAGAGAAACACATTAAAACTAAACACATGTGTGATTGAGTGTAAATTCCAGTGAGAAGGTCGCTAGTTTGCATATGGTGATTTTAAAAATAAAAATTTGAAATTGCATTAGCATGGCTATCTCACACACTACACTTCAAGGATGTTTCAAAGATTACTGCTAATATTTGAATAAGGAAAATGAACTTGAATTGCTTGTTGATGTTAGCTATGGTTCTTGATGATTGTGTTCTTAAATGAAGTTCTATGAGGGTCACATAGGGGGAAGCTAATAATTTTCATGTTATTACTTTTTCTGTTTTAGTTCGTTTTGCTCGAGGACTAGCAAAAGTTAAGTGTGGGGGTATTTGATAAGCCCATATTTATATATATTTTACATCAAATTCTCTCGTCTTTTCTTAGTTATTTCCTCATATTTTTGTGCTATTTACTTTGTTTTTGTGTTTTATCGAATTTATCTAGCTAAGAAAATAAAAATAGCACAAGTGTGATTTTAAGTAATAAATTCGTCATTTTTACATTGCTCACTTATTTTATTAACTTAAGAAAACGTTTTGTCAGAAAATAATTAGGCAAGGGATGGCAGAAATAAAGAAAAGTATTAGTTGCTGCCTTGTTGGCAGCGTGAATAAAAGAAATAGGACAGCTCGTGTTTTGGGCAGAAATAAAAGGAAAAGGTGGAGGTCTCAGCGTGAAGAAAAGGCATGAAAGAAAATAATAGATATATAATAGGGAAGACGCCTAAAGGGCAGTGGAGATAAAAATAAGGAAAGAAATAAGGTGAGTGGAGTTTGGCTACTTGGACAACATGGAAAGTGGAGTGCGGAAGTGGAGTGAGAAAGTGGAGTGCAGAAATGGAGTGAGGAAGCATGCACTAAGGGAAATAAATAAGAGAAGACTGGGCAGGAAGCCGAGGGGGGGGGAGGAGGTTAGTGAAACATGTTGCTGCCTTAGGCAGCTTGAGACGTGGCAGCTGGGCAGCAAGGCTGCACGTGGGCGGTCGGTCGAGACAGACGCTGACGCGAGAAGACAGAGGTGCGAGAGAAGTCAGCAATTGGGGAATAACGCTGCCCTTTGGCAGCGAGGTCAGAGGGAAGAAGTCAGAAAAAAATAAAACAAAGGGCTGCTTTGGCAGCCACAGAGGTCTCGGAATTGAGGGGTGTGCTGCTTGGGTCAGCACGCAGAAATCCAGGAGAGAAGGCTGCCTAAGGCAGTCACGTGGAGCTCGCAGCTTGACCTTCAGCGAGAGAAGGGCAGGGAGCGCAGGGCAGCTGGGAGGAACACGTGGGCAGGAATTTGGCTGCGCAGCGGGAGGAGCTGCGGAGACAGGAGGGAACCAGCTGGCGAGAGGAGAGTGGGAGCAGGAGGCAGCGTGAGGAAACGGAAAGCAGGAGAGCCAGCTGGCGCACGCGGACTGGATAGCTCCTACGGGCAGTCAGCACGAAGAAAAGTCAGAAAATGCAGCGTGCTGACGCAGGAAACGGTACAGAAAGAAGAAGGACAGTTCGCGTGGGAGCACAGAAACAGAAACAGAAACAGATCCTTGCACATTTCTCTCGGTTAATTCGTTCCAAACTCAAGTTTTATTTTCTGTTTTAATTTAAATAATGTGTAACTAATTTTATTTTGGCTAGAGTTTAATTCAAAACCATGGATATATTTGTAATTTGAATTGATTACCTTCAGTTGTGATTTCTGAGTTGTGATTTAATTTGCTTAACTGCTTGATTGATAACTTATTTTTGTATGTCGATTAAGGATGCATACTTAATTTACATGCATGAATTTGATGCTAGAATATAAGTGAATTTCACCTAATCGTTATGAACTTATATTCACAAGTAGTGAAGGTCGCTTATAAACGATCGCGTTAGGTAAATTCTTGGCATAAGTTTCATGCAATTCATAGTAATAAGTGCCTCGTCAATGCTTATGATTTTCATAGAACTTAATGATTCTTGCTTGTATCTCTATCTCTATTATGCAATTCATGTAGGGAACTTGTGAGGAATGCTTTGGGTTGTCGTATGCAATCATCCAACTCAATAAAAGTAGGAAAATCTGAGGGTTAATTTAAGCGTACCTAATTAACTTGGGGCATTGAGAATTAATAAGTTATTGAAATACAATTGGAAATCGTTTTGTATGCAAGCAAGACATGTGTGGAGAAGAACCCTCTAGCTAAAGCCCATCATCCATAGTTTTTAAGTTTTAGTTATTTGTTTTACTTTCACTTCACAAGAACCAAATCCCCCCTTTTACTTTCTTGTCTTAAAAGTCTTTTGTTTACATTTTTTTTAACTTTGTTTTTATGTTTTTAAATTAGTTTTGAGAGGTTTTAGCAACCCTTAACTTCTATCTTGAGTGTTACGTGTTTCAATTTGTGGAGTTTGAATTTGGTATGAGCATATGGTGTCACTGGTTCTCGCATCTAAGTAGTAGCATTTCATTCATGAGATCATATCTAAACATGCTTGTTAACTCCGGAAATTGCGTTCTTTGTGATACATATATGTGAGCATTCGTTTTTATATCTACATCCATTCTCTCACATATAACTAGTATAGGGTGTGTAGTTAGAAAATCTGAGTGAAAATAGAGTGCATATCTTGTAAGGATTGAGGGAATTCTCTAAGGCATGTTACTACATTCAAAACATTGTTTTAATTGGTTAATTGTGAACTAGTAAGTAGTGACTATGATTAAGTATGTGCTTAAGTGTTAAATTGACTCAAATCTGTGGGAATGATAATCTTTAACTTGTGATGTGCATTGGAAATCCCTGAGGCAAACGTTGGAAGGTTTCTGTTATGTTTGTTGGTTTTGTTTTGTTTTATTTCTTTGTTTTGCTCGAGGACTAGCAAAAGCTAAGTGTGGGGGAATTTGATAGGAGCATATTTATGCGTCTTAGCTTGCTTGTTTTCTTCCATTTTGGTAATTATTTAGTATTTATAAAAGTGTTTAAAGCTAAATTCGTGTGTTTGTAGGTTTTATGGGCTAAGGGTGCATTTTGAGCCAATTTGGAGTAGTTTGGAGTGTTTTTGGGCCCAAGATGGATTGCTTATGATCCAAGCTAGATGGATGGACGAATTTGAAGACAAAAGAGGCTATGAACATGCTAAAAATCTGGTGCAACAAATACAAGTTGCAAGAAGGGATAAATTTCTAGAAGGATTGACCAAAACTTCACTCAAAACCAAGAAATTCTTCAATGCCGTGGGCATTGATTCACTTTCACCAGAAATTTGAGTGATGATGCAATGCTTAAATCACCATGACATGTGAGTGGATGATGCAATGCTTAACTCACCATGACATGTGAGTGGATGACTCAAAACCTACCCTCACCAACAATTCTCCACCTTGCCATGCCTTACCTACTTCATTCCACCAGATTTTTGCATTAAACATGTCCATCCTCTTCCTATAAATACCATGGCAGCAACCTCATTCAAATCATCTAGAAATTAACCATTCTCCAAGCCTTCCCTTGCCTCTCCCTACATATTTAAACCCCTTCCCATCCATTCCTCCAAATAACCAACCCTTCAACATCATTCCAACCTTGTTGTTGCGGCAAAGAGAAGGAGAAAAGTCCTTGGACGCGCTTGCTATCCAACATGGATCGTTGGAACGTTTAGGTGCTTTCTTTCCTTTGTTTTTCAATGTTTAAATTTGTTTATCTTTGTTTTGTAATAATGAGGAACTAAACCCCCCTTGGCTAGGGGGGGATTCGAAACACATGTTCATGCTTGCAATATGATTTGATTACTTTTAATTGCGTTTCATAAGTTATGAATTCAATTTACTTATCCGTTCGTATAAAAACTGATTTGTGTATGTTGATTGAGGGTCGACACTTAGTTTGCATGCATGAATTTGATGCTAGAATATAAGAGAGTTTCACCTAATCGTCATGAACTTATATTCACAAGTAGTGAAGGTTGCTAGTCACAATCGCGTTAAGTAAATTCTTGGCATAAGTTTCATGCGTATTCCATAGTAACGAGTGCCTCGTCAATGCTTATGATTTTCATAGAACTTAATGATTCTTGCTTGTATCTCTATCTCTATTATGCAATTCATGTAGGGAACTTGTGAGGAATGCTTTGGGTTGTCGTATGCAATCATCCAACTCAATAAAAGTAGGAAAATCTGAGGGTTAATTTAAGCGTACCTAATTAACTTGGGGCATTGAGAATTAATAAGTTATTGAAATACAATTGGAAATCGTTTTGTATGCAAGCAAGACATGTGTGGAGAAGAACCCTCTAGCTAAAGCCCATCATCCATAGTTTTTAAGTTTTAGTTATTTGTTTTACTTTCACTTCACAAGAACCAAATCCCCCCTTTTACTTTCTTGTCTTAAAAGTCTTTTGTTTACATTTTTTTTAACTTTGTTTTTATGTTTTTAAATTAGTTTTGAGAGGTTTTAGCAAGCCCTCCTAATCCCCGGTTTAGAACGATACCCTACTTACATCTATACTACAATTGTCACAAGAGGGTTTAATTTGTGTGTTAGTTAATTTTCACATCAAATTTTGGGTTTAATTTGTGTGTTAGTTAATTCTCACATCAATCATGGAGGTCAGTTCCGTCAGAGGGAAGTTGCTACTGGTGGTACGGGATCATCCAGACAGCCTGGTCAGTCAGGCCAGGGACGTAATCCTCATGGACGAGGTAATCAGGGCAGTAGAGGCCGATGTGGACGACAAGCTCAGGGGCGAATTAATCATATTTTTCTGCAGGAGGCTCAGAACCATCCAGACTTGATCATGGGTACGTTAAATGTTCTTGGTCATTTTGCTAAGGTTTTGATTGATTGTGGTGCTACGCACTCTGTGATTTCTCATACGTTTGCTCAAGCGACCCAACCTCACCCTTCACCTCTAGGATTTGATTTAGAGTTTGTCATGCCTAGAGGAGATAAGTGTTATGTTGATAGTGTGTATCCTGGATGTCCAGTGATGGTAGAGGGCGTAATTATGCTAGCTGATCTTATTCCGTTAGATATTGTGGATTTTGATGTGATTCTAGGGGCTGATTGGTTGCATCATAATCGTGCCCATATTGATTGTTATGGGAAATCAGTTACTTTTTATCGTCCTGGACTACCCGAGGTTACTTTTGTGGGCGAAAGAAGTGGGGTGAGACATGGTGTTATTTCCGCCATGAGAGCAAATAAATTATTATCGAAGGGTTGCCAAGGATATTTAGCACATGTGGTGTTAAATGATACTGCTCCTAGTAGTATAGAAGAAGTTGGTGTGGTCAGGCATTATCCTGATGTATTTCCTGATGATGTACCGGGGTTGCCGCCAGACAGAGAGGTGGAATTCTCTATTGAATTGCTTCCAGGTACTGATCCTATATCTCTAACTCCTTATAGAATGGCTCCTGCTGAGTTGAGAGAATTGAAGATTCAGTTGCAAGAATTACTTGATAAAGGTTTCATTCAACCTAGTTCTTCACCTTGGGGTGCCCCAGTATTATTTGTGAGGAAGAAAGATGGAACTCTGCGGTTATGTATTGACTATAGGCAATTGAACCGGGTGACGATTAAAAACCGTTATCCATTGCCTCGTATTGATGATTTATTTGATCAGCTGAAAGGTGCGTGTGTATTTTCTAAGATTGATTTGAGATCCGGTTATTATCAGTTGAAGATCAAAGATGATGATGTACCTAAAACGGCATTCAGAACCCGTTATGGACATTATGAATTTTTGGTTATGCCATTTGGGTTAACCAATGCACCTGCCGCTTTCATGAGATTGATGAACGAGGTATTCCAGCAATATCTTGATAAATTCGTTATTGTTTTTATTGATGATATTCTGGTATACTCTAAATCTCAATCAGATCATATCCGGCATCTTAACTTAGTGTTAAGGAAATTGAGGGAGCATCAGTTGTACGCTAAGTTCAGTAAATGTCAGTTTTGGTTGACTGAAGTGGCATTTTTAGGGCATGTTGTATCGGCTCAAGGAATTCAAGTTGACCCTCAAAAGTTATCAGCGGTGGAGAATTGGGAACAACCTCGAACCGTCACTGAGGTACGAAGCTTTCTTGGTTTGGCAGGTTATTATCGACGGTTTGTTCAGGATTTTTCTATGATTGCCTTGCCGTTAACGAAGTTGACAAGGAAGGATGTCAAATTTGAGTGGGATGAGAATTGTGAGCGGAGTTTCCAGCAATTGAAATATTGCCTCACTCATGCTCCAGTATTGGTGCTTCCGGATGATAGCGGTAATTATGAGATTTATAGTGATGCTTCCTTAAATGGTTTGGGATGTGTTTTGATGCAGCATAATAAGGTAATTGCCTATGCTTCTAGGCAGTTGAAGAATCATGAAAGGAATTATCCTACTCACGATCTTGAATTGGCAGCAATTGTTTTTGCTTTGAAGATCTGGAGGCATTATTTGTATGGTGAGAAGTGTAAGATCTTCACTGATCACAAGAGTCTTCAGTATCTGTTTACCCAGCATGATCTTAATCTTCGTCAGCGGAGGTGGATGGAATTGCTAAGTGATTATGACTGTTCTATTGAGTATCATCCGGGTCGTGCTAATGTGGTAGCGGATGCACTAAGTAGGAAACCTCAAGGTAGACTCAATGCCTTATATGCTAGTCGTGTTCCTCTTCTTGCTGAATTGAGAGCAACTGGAGTAGAGTTAGAGTTGGAAAATCAAAATGGAGCTTTTCTTGCTAGCTTTCAAGTCAGGCCAGTTTTGGTTGATCGTATACTCGGAGCTCAGATGGTGGATGAGGAAATTCAGGAGTTGATTCAGTTAAGAAATGAAGGGAAAAAGAAAGACCTCAGAGTTTGGGAATCAGATGGTATGCTCATGCAAGAAAACAGAATGTATGTTCCGAATAATGAAGAATTAAAGAAGGAAATTTTGGATGAGGCGCATTGTTCAGCTTATGCGATGCACCCGGGAGGAACTAAAATGTATCATACCATTCGACCATTTTATTATTGGCCGGGCATGAAACGGGAGATTGCTGAGTATGTGAGCAGATGTATTATTTGCCAGCAAGTTAAAGCAGAAAGAAAGAAGCCTTTTGGGCGAATGCAGCCACTTCCCGTTCCCCAGTGGAAATGGGAAAATATCACCATGGATTTCGTGTATAAACTTCCTCGTACACGAAATGGATTCGACGGTATCTGGGTGATTGTGGATCGACTTACCAAGTCAGCGCATTTCATTCCAGTGAGGGAGAAGTATCCTCTGAATAAATTGGCTAAGTTGTTCATTTCGAAGATTGTGAAGTATCATGGAGTTCCTGTGAATATTATTTCTGATCGAGACCCAAGATTTACTTCTAAGTTTTGGGTGGCTTTTCAGGAAGCCCTTGGTACGAGATTTCTTTATAGCACTGCTTATCATCCTCAAACTGACGGTCAATCAGAAAGGACGATTCAGACGTTGGAGGATATGTTGAGATCTTCAGTACTTCAATTTGGTGATTCTTGGCATGATCGTCTAGACTTGATGGAATTTGCCTACAACAACAGTTTTCACTCGAGCATTAGTATGTCACCATTTGAGGCACTTTATGGTAGGGCGTGTCGTACGCCACTATGTTGGTCTGAAGTTGGTGAAAGGGTGTTAGAAGGCCCAGAGATTGTGGATGAGACAACTCAAAATATTCAGGTGATTAAGTCTAACCTGAAGGCAGCCCAGGATCGACAGAAGAGTTTAGCGGATCGGCATACTACGGACCGAGTGTATGGTGTGGGTGATTTGGTGTTTTTGAAATTGTCACCATGGAGAGGTGTGGTAAGATTTGGGAAAAGAGGAAAGCTAAGTCCGAGATACATTGGACCTTATGTGATTATTGAAAGAGTTGGTGAAGTTGCCTACCGATTGGAGTTGCCTCCGGAGTTATCTAAGGTCCATAATGTGTTCCACGTCTCTATGCTTCGACATTATATTTCTGATCCATCTCATGTGATCCTTCCTCAACCGTTAGAGATTAATCCGGATTTGTCATATGATGAGGAACCAGTCACGATCTTGGATTGGAAAGATAAGGTTCTAAGGAATAAAACGGTGAGTTTGGTGAAGGTGTTGTGGAAGAATCATTCTGTTGAGGAAGCTACCTGGGAGACGGAAGATCGGATGAGAGAGATGTACCCAAGATTATTTTATGAATTTTAAGTGGTTTACTTGGTTATGGGAATTTCGGGGACGAAATTCTATAAGGAGGGAAGATTGTCACAGCCCGTCCCGAGATTTTCATATCGAATGTATGAAATGACGGGAATGCCCTTGACGTGATTAAGGTACGTATATATGTGACATTAAATTGGTTCATATATTAATCAAATTGGGGGAAATGTATAGTAGTAAGTTGGAAAATAAATAATAAAGGAATTAATTATGTGAATTGGATTATTTTGGTTTAGGGATATGAAATTAGATGGTGTGGATTGGTTTGGACCACACAAAGCACTCCCTGATCTCTCCCTTCCCCATCACTGTCTCTGTCTCTCTCTCCTCCCTCTCGACAGTCTCTCTCTCTAGACACCCACCGTACGACACACCCAACACCACCCCAAAACGTCACGGATCGAAGGACTTAGGACCACATTTGGACTCCTGAGGACACCACGAGTACGTTGGTACCGTTTTCAGGTAACATCTCCTTCGAAAACCCTAGCTTTCAAAGTCCCCGTGAAGGTGCACTGTTCATGCACACGTAAATACTTATGTTTTTGGGAATTTGAAGCTTGTAGGAAGCTTGGTGAAGTCCTAAGGAAGCTCGGAGTGCTTCATTTGGAAGAATTGGACGTCGGGATCACCCAGTTCAAGTTTGGCCGAATTCTTGGATTTTTGGAAGGTATGATCCCGTGGTTTTTAGTGTTTAAAAGTAGTCCAACGTGATAGTACTCATCTAGGGCTTCATTTTGGTATAAAATTCGAGAAATTTGGATGAAAAACGAGTGAGAATAAGGAAATGGAAAATTTTTCCAGTTTTCCGGTGACCGGAGTCCGGCGAGGGTAGGTCGGAGAAGAAGGAGGAATATTCCGTTAGTTTTAACGGAATATTCCGTTAGTTTTAACGGAATATTCCTAACGGCAGTAACGGTAACCGTTAGTCCTGACGGAATATTCTGGAATATCCCTAACGGCGTCAACTGACGCCGTCAGCTAGCCTTGCACGTGGCTGCGCGTAGGGGGCGCGTAGACCCGTGCCTAATTCGGCGCGTGAGACCTCGAAAAATTATTTTAAAAATTTTGAGACGTCCGTGACGTCGAGTAGGTCGATGTGGTATATTCATATACCCAAATTGAGCATCGTATGAGAAGTTATTTTGAAATGTTGGCGATGTGCTTAAAAATAATGTTATTTTAGTTATTTCTCATATAGGTGACGAGTATCCCGAGGACGAGCGTATCCAGGGATGTCGCGGGGGTTACGACCCATCGACATACCAGTGAGTGGGCAGTTTTGATTTCATATTTACCTATATACATTTGTTTCCCAGAAAATACGCGTTTTATGAAAATATGTTTTAAAAATGCCATGCATAGAATTATTGGAAAAATGTGATTTGCGTATGAGTTATATGATTGATATATGATGCATACATGTTGCATGGTGCTGTGGAGGCACAGGTAAGTCAGGTGAGTTCATTATTTATTTAATTGATTGATGTTGAGACGTTTAAGCTCATAACCTGCACCCTAGGTGTTAGTGCTTATATTTATTCACCACACCGCACGCTCGTCTTGGATCCAAGTAGGTGGATGTCGTACAGACCATGTGAGGGTTCCGACATGCCAGTCGTACAGACCATTAGATGGGTTCCGACTGGTGGGTGACTTTAGATTATGTGCACAGTTGATTGATGTGAGAAGCACTAGAGCGTAATTATACACCTGTCATCGTACAGACTACCTTATGTAGTTCCGAGTGACGTGCAGAGTTAGACCGTACAGGTCACCGAGGTGACTCCGGTTGGCGAGGATGTTGAGCTTTAGAATCAACCGTACAGGACCACTTTAGGGTCTCCGGTTGACTTATTTTCACCTGATTTATATTGATGCATTCATATTATACTTTGGCATATCTTGGCATGGCATATTCTTTCTTAAAGCGTTGTAAGATTGTGATTTGAGTTTTGATGATATATATATATTTATATACTATTTTCTGGGAAAGTATACAGGTTTTTCAGTGAGGGGATAGAAATGATTTTAATGAAATGTTTTTGGAAAAATCTTGATTTTACTGACCCACTCATTTTGTTTTGCGCCCCTCCAGGTTCTAGTTAGCGGTTGGTGGCTCTCGAGGTCTTTCCCGGCATTCTGACAGACCCTTGACATGTAGGACTCACCCGAGGGTGAAGTAACTTTATTTTAGTCCTACTTAACTGCACTTAAACCTATGCTCTGAATTTGTGTATTATCTTAACTCTCCCATTACTCTAGTAGATTGTTCATCTAGAGATTGGTTTAAATTCCTTCGTATTCTGTTATCATGCTTCCGTGTCGCGCTATTGGTTACGTCACGCTCACGTGACGGCCAGCACGCCTTGATCCTCTGGATCGGGGTGTGTCACTTAGACCACAAGGGTTTAAATCCGAAGTTTTTCTACCACAGGGGCTATCTTCCGAATTCCTTATGACCACGGGGACCATTTATCCGATTTGGCCAACCTAAACCGAATGGAGGAATGACATAATGGCATAAATCCTAACAGACTTAGACCATATAGGTTTAAATCCGAATTTTTTTACCACAGGGCATATCATCCAAATACCTTATGACCACGGGGACCATTTATCCGATTAGGCCTTTTTCTTATGCATGGTTTCATACAGCTACGAATAGGATGACTTTTCAGACACCATTCTTCATTTTTTATTTTTAACTCGAATAAATAGGAAAATAATTAACGACAATAAGGAAGTCTTATCTTACTAAGTAGGGTTGGTTATATGAATCCTAGAATGCTATTGCACTCGATTGTGTATCATGTCTTCCTTTAGATCCAAGTTATCCAAGTCTTGTGTTAAAGTCTTTTTCCAAGTCTTCATAGGTTTCCTTTACCTCTTTGGTCTTGAGCCTCTTTCTCAGTCTAGAACAATAATAAAATAATTAAAATTAAAAGGAATGTGCAAACGGTGAAAAATGTATGTCAAAATCATTTATGTAAAACATGTGTCACTTTTCTAAGTCTTCTTTTAACTCTTGTCTCATTTATGTAAAAAACATGTATCAAGGTTTTGACAAAAAGGTAATTGGACAACAACGCCCCTCAAACAAAAAAATTTACTACTGAATTGAAATTTGCATCTAATTATTCCAAGGGTATATTTGTAAATAAATAAAGCAAGAATGAAATTGGAAAAAAGAAAATCTCGAGAATACATTTTCATCTTCTCCATTAAAAAGAAGGGCACTTTAACGAAAAGCTTTCAGTATTGTTCACTTTAACGAACAACCACATTTTTACACTAAAAAGTCAATCCTGATACTATTCATTTTACCCTTTATTTTGTCCTTATTTTTAAAACTAAAAGTTTTTAAGTCATTTTCATTAGTTTTCCTTAAAAAGAAACAGCGAAGCATGCTAGTCATTCATGAACATACTAGGTATGAAATTCATTTTATTGAAATTTTAATTTTCATGCTCCTGTTGTAATGTAATATGTGGATGCCCACATGAATAGTTATTCAAATGAATTATTATTCATTTGAAGAAAGTTTGTAAAGTGAATAGTATTGCTACATGCCTATAAAATGAGAGCATACAGAGGAAGGAAGAAGAAAGAAATAAGAAGAAAGAGAAGAGAGAAAAACATACAGAAGAAAGGAAAGAAAAGAGGAAATGAAGAGAGAAAAGAAAAAAGAGTTATAAAGGAAAAAATACCAATGAGCCAGGCTAGAGAGAAGAGAGAAAATAATGCGAGTTATTTTGTATTCCTATTTTTTAGATAATGAAAGAAAGTACTATTGCTGCCCCTGAGGACGTAGGCACACTTGTCGAACCTCGTAAATATTGTGTCTCATTTACTTTATGTTCCACTACACACCTATCACCGATTTTACAGCACGTTATCAGCACGAGAAACTCTCATGTCGGTGGAAAGCACAATGTCATAAATTTGGTGAAGCACTACCTACATCTCACATTCGTCGGCTGTAATCTCACAGATAAGAAAATCTTTTCATTTTATCTTCATATCTGTGTATGACTAATTTCCTTAAAGTAAATATACATTTGGTTATTTAACTATTATCATTATTATTGGCAGAAAATCTGATAGCTATGTAAACAGCCTCTGAACTCCAACTTACTGACCTCAGATTGAGATACTTCCTTCTTGAAAGTTGTTTGTCCGCCTAGTACCTATAACATATCAAAATTTCAGAAAATTCCAACGGTGAGATCGTCGCAGATGTCTGAAACATCAACCCAGTTTCCAATTCCGTAAAAAACTGGAAAGCCATCTTATGAGTACCAAAACTCAATTTTCAGTAGCTTAGATCGAAACTGTTTCTCCACAAAAGTTGTTTGGTATCCTCTTATTCATATTATACTAAAATTTGAGTTAGATTTAACTGTCACGCCCCGATCCCGACATACGTCTAGGATCAACATGTGACATAACCAAATTCTCGTTTCTCTAACATAACCTCGCTTCCGGGATATGTACAAGCCTAATTCAATACTCGAATTGCATTGTAATTTTTGTATACTTTATGGCTGCATCTAACCTCCTCGTTAGACTGCATACGTACCCTCAATAGGGATCAAGCCAATCGTAGTTCACCATTCACAAAATCAGACATTTATCCCACTGAGTTCAAACAGAAAAGCATAACAGTCCTCAATCATTTAATATAACTTGATAGTATGAAATTCCTGTGCTCAGCCTACATAACAAACCCTCATGAAATCATGATTTCTCTTCCATCCTACATATAAATCATTATGTCACATCATGATATCACAATTCACAACATACACCATATTTAAGAACCGACGAAACACAAAACCATTCTCTAGCCACATTAATTAATTAATTTGATCAAAGTAATAACAATCATTCCCATATCTTCTAAATTCATACCTTATGAAATCATAATCGAATCGTAGAAAATCCCGAAGGAGTCACCCAGACATCCAACATCTTTTCTAACTCAATTCACAGGATTCTTAAAACCATTGACACAACTATATATAGAACTAAGGCTAGAGTGACACAGTTAGGCCAAGCCTACCTCTCCAAATAATGGGATTTCAGACCACTCTACGAAATCCAAGAACCTCAGGTTACAGACCACTCAACGAAACCAAACTAAATATGATCGCCTATCAAATATACCAAGTACAACTAATC
Organism: Malus fusca; assembly: GCA_035220775.1. NCBI lineage: Eukaryota > Viridiplantae > Streptophyta > Magnoliopsida > Rosales > Rosaceae > Malus > Malus fusca. The sequence goes on from CM069072.1 coordinate 16,418,204, forward strand.
ATCATCACCTCTAAAATGCGTATGGTCCCCCATCGCGGATATACCAAGCAAAACCATAGGCATAATTTCATCGTGCAGACAGTGATCACCTATCGCGGATATACCAAGCATGATCACCCCTAACAATCCTTCATCGCGGATATACCAAGCAGGATTGTATCATATAACTCTAGGTAGTGATCACCCATTGCAGATATACCAAGCATGATCACTCCTAGCATACGTATGGTCCCCCATCGCGGATATACCAAGCAGGACCATCCATGTACCACTACTACATGGTACGGTCTCATCATCACACATTATACCCAATTATACGTATACCACTATCGATTCCACATATCAACCATCATCTAGTCATATGGAGCACATCACAAGGAATTCCCCTAATTACAATTTCTACTAAAAATCTAATAAAGTACCTAACTCATCTCCTGACCTTCATCCCTATCACATACTAGGCAGTAATGCCAAGTTCAAATAGGTATTCAGTTGGCAATCATATCCAAATAATTATCAAACAATAATTAGATATCATAATTGTCATAACATTCATCATAATTATCATTCACATTATTAAAAAGATAATTAAACACATATATATCACAAACATCATCAGTACACAAGCCAAATCATATGTAATAAGCATAGGTCTATGGCTAAATATAGAAAAATCACATTTCAATAGAAATCATATTTATAAGACCAAATCATATTCACAAATGATACCAATATAAGAAATTAAGATACTAATCATATCTCATATATTCAAGTCACTATCTAACCAATATAGGTCCACTAGACTTCAATTAGTCCTGTAGTACTAATTTTATTATTTAGAACGTTTCAAGACATGTTAACCACAAGTAAACTCTCGGTCAACGATAGGGTCCACAACTCTAAGTAATTTGATCCTGAAGATCCGCACATCGAATTTCTGATCCATAACTTCCCAAAGTCCACATTATGCTTCTAGAATAACATACCAAAATTTCATTATGATCCAACAGTCAGATTGTCGTCAATCACACAAACAAGTGGCGGTCCAATTTGATCACCACACCAAACAATTGAATTTCGGGAAACCGAGCTAGACATAGGTTCACAGGGTCACTACAAGGTATTTGGTACTTAGACAACACTCGTGGACAGTCCCACGCGCCGCCACACGCGGTGGTAGCCAAAGTGGAGGGTTTTGAAAACCCAAATTTTCAACATTAACTAAATGAGGTCAAATTTACGTGGTAGCTAGAGCTTAACAAGGGAAACACTTTTCACAACTAAGCCGACGATAAATTCTAACCAGAAACTGTCCAAATTCACCGGAGAAAACATGATTTCTAGGGTTCTAAACACCCAACACTAAAATGAATACGAAAGCACGAACCAAGCATACAAACTTGAAGATTATGAAGAGTAGATGAAGTTTCATACCTCACTCGAAGGAAATGGTTGCCGGAATCACCGAAAAAGTGATAAAACCGCCGAAAAAGTCGTGGGTTTTGTGGCTTCGAACTGCAAATATAGAAAATAAAATGGGAAATCTAACACTATAGAGTTGTAGGGCTCGTCAAGATCTTTCCATGGACACCGAGATCGCCCAAAACGGAGCTCGGACGGAGGAGATACAAGCGGGTCAAGTTGGTGGGTTAACGGGTCCAATCCCTCCAAAAACGGGTTAGATGGAGACTCTTACCCACAAAGTGGGAGATAATTAGGATGAAACAAAAGAAAGTGGCAAACAAAGAAAAAATAAATAAATAAAAGATGGAGACTTAATCATTGCTTTTTCTGTTTTTGACATATTTATGTGAATGATGTTGGTTTAAAGCCCTATCACAAGTTCTATTTATTTAAAGAAATTTATTTACAGTGGGTGAAATTATTATTCATTGCTTTAAGCTTTTATATTTATGTGAATGGTGCTGAATCAAGGCCCTTGTCACAAGCTTTATTTACTTAAAAAAGCAATTTATTTACCATAGTTGGAATTACTGTCTATTGCTTTAATTTATTTAGTGTACTACATTTTGTTATGATGAGTATAACAAGGACCCGAAGTTCCATGATAAGATGAGAACCTGAAGTTTCTTAATCCTCATCATATAAAAAGATCGGACCCGAAGTTCCTTGATCAAAATCAAAACCTGAAGTTTTGAATCAACTAAGAAAGCATCAGTTCCTCAACTAAATTAAAGTGACGGCCATAAGCGCCTCAATCCACAAACTATTAAACGAGAGCCAGAAGTTCCTTGATTCATATAAATGAGGACCTTAAGTTCCTTAATCCATGTACAGATTAAGTATGGGCATGAATTCCAAAAAATATGAACATAAAGGTTCTAATGATGTCGATATTGATAATAAAGTTCGAGTACATATGAATAATGTTTTGACCTGAAGTTCAAAATATGAATAATGTTAAGAACTTGAAGTTCTAACATTTTGTGTAGACCTATGTTATATGTGGTATGAGTTAATTATCGCAATTTCTGTCATACATGAATTTCTTCCTTTTGGGAATAAGAAAATGGTGAACTTAGCAAAACCCAATTTTGTGACGATCGACATCATACACAAGAGATACTTTCATGAATTCATAATGCCCTAGAATTCATGTGGAAGCATATGATATTTGAAAACATCTATACTTAAAGGCTCATTGAATCATATTCATGGAACCAAAAGTTCACATCGTTCTCTTCATTAATTCATTAATTATGGAACTAGAAGTTTCCATGGGTTCCCATATATAACAAGCTAAAGTAGAGGCATTCAAACATGTATAAAATCAAACGGGAGAAGTTTTTTATACATACACGTGCATACACATGAGTTACAACTACAAAAACAAACAAATAGGGGGGCTTCACAAAGGTTGATCATATGAAGCCTCAGTACTTGGCAGTACCCTAGAAGGGGAAACATTGAAGATTGATCATGTGACACCCCAATACTTGGCAAAACACCAGAAGGGGAAGGCACCAGTTGCCATTGGAATCTAGCCATGAGTATCTGGTGATCACTTTGAATCCGACTTTCGGATTCCTACAGATGATCGAGCTTTCTTTTCATGCTCATCGAGTAAATATTTGCAAGTTTATGCAACTCTTTATTCTCTTGCTTGAGCCCTCTAATCTCTTGTCTAAGACTTATCACCTCAGCCATTAATGTTTTGACTTAGCGAGTTCGAACAAGTAGACGTTGACCCATGTTGGATACAGAACCCGAACACTGAACACTGAAAGCCAAATAGTCTTGAACAATCAATTCATCAGACTTCTTTGACAATATTCTTTTATCTCTGGGACTGAGAAGGTTCCTAGCTATTACTGTAGTCGTTATATCATCCCTCATCACAGAGTCTCTAATCATAAGAGGGTCATTAGAAGATAAGAATGATGGGCGCCATATATTATCCTGAAGCAGGATGTGTGCAGACCCTCGAGACTTAAATCTAAACAAAGGTTAAATAGGCAAGCCATTTTCATAAATGATGAAAGAAAAAGGTTGGATATAGCAAAATCTCAAAAATACAACAGAGACAATTTTCATAAGCGGGCAATTTTTAAAGCATGCATTTTGGATACAATTAATACCTCTATAAAAGGAGAGGCAACACAACCACTTGTTAAAAAATCGAAAAAGCACCATTTTCCGAATTTCAAAAGCTGGATTTTCCTGAATAAAGTTCGTCAACATTTTCTCATATGCAATCTCAACTTTCTGGATATCAAGGATAACTCTGTCAAAATATCTCTAGCAAAGTTAAAACGTGTAAAGTTCACTATTTCAATCACACCGCTATTGCCAACAAACGTGGGTGACAAGGTCACACCGCACCATTATCTGCTATTGGGAAATCCCTATATAGTCGACCTTCATCCTCCATGGCAAGGCACACCTCCAAAAACGCCTAACTCATCTTCCTTGCCGAGAATACATCCTTAATCAAGCCTCACAAAATACTTAGTCTTCTCCCTCTTTGAAGATACCTCTTCAACCAAGTCCCTCAAAATACCAACCTCATTTTCTCAGCAAGAAATATTTTTGATCGAGAAACTTTACATCAGCATCAAAATCCTTTTACTGTTTTTGTTCAAGAGCAAAAGTATCTCATATCATCAGGGTCGAGAGCAAGAGTATCTCATATCATGCTTTTTCCCTGCCTTTTCCTTTGCCCTTACTCTTACCTGCAAGACAAGGAGAAAGAAAGCAATACGTCGGAATCTGAATCAAACTTTTGGTCAGGAACCGACTGCCTAGAACCTTTCCCTGATTGTTTACCTTGCATTGCTCTCGAGTAGTCATCTTCAACTGTTGTTGGAGACGGGTCTTAAGTCACCAACACCGTAGAATAATTGCTACGATGTTGGCTCTTTACATTGAAGCTGCCAAGTATGGATGAGTCACCAAGAAGTGATGCTTTGAAAGACCATTCAAAGGAAAAGGTTGCGCACCACTTCTACTGTACAAGAGAATGAAGCAGAAGGATCAATGATGAGCCCATGGAAGTCCTAAGGAAGAAAATTGGTGGCTGACTAAGTCAATGGAAGACCAAAGTTCAATGATGGGAATCCTACTCACAACCCCAGAAAACACTACCAATTTATGTACAAAAAGGTAATGAAAATTACTAATTGATTACAAGTTACAAAGTTGCCGCATAGATTGAAGTCTCAGTCAGACTATCCATAGACTTGGCACTACTGAATTGTTGCACGCCTGAAGCATGATAGTCACCATACGGATGCAATTTCCAAAAGGATAATCTATGGACACGACAATCTTAATATATCTCATGCCTGAAGCATGATCGATGTGTAGATTCCAATGATTCAACTCCCCAGAAGTAGAGATTAAAAACCCAAGCTCTATAACGCTTTAGAGGAGGTTATGATCCAAAATTTAAAACAATTCATCTAATAAGAGATGACTATCCTAGAAGAGACAATGTAAAGCCCCTAAAGAGGCAAGGATATACAAAGTAATGAAATGCTTATAAATATGCATGCGCATGCACATGAGAATTATGGGATCACGAATTGATGATTACCAATTTTGGTTTTACAATAGGTACTAAATTCATCAAAGAGTTGTGTTGAATGGAGAAAGGCAATTCCATGACAATTTATTAAAAACGTGGAAAAATTGACCTATAGTACAAATCGCCAAATGATGTTTAACCCAAAAGGTTACATATGGGTGTTTGTAATACAGGGAACTACACTCACATGATATGACACAAGGTTCCTAATTAAAACCTAAAATTGTGATATACTCTTGTAAACATGATTTCACACTGTGAAACTTGTTCATTCAAATGGAGAATTATATATACACAAAACTTTATGAAATGCCTGAAGCATATGGAGGTAAATCCCTCAAGTATACATGGAAGGAAGTTGCTCTGTACAAATTCCAAAGGAGAATGTGTCATGAAGTGTAGAAAATCCCTGAAGGATTCAAATTGCTTGAAGAAAGCCCTGGAAGGGTAAAACATAAATTATGTACTCAACACCAATAGATGGTATAAATTGCCTTAGTGAGTACTATCATTATGATATTGTTGCAACATACTCTTGCAAGAGTTGATATTAAATTGGGACTCCTGAAAGTCTCGAGCTGCAGATCAAACAATATGCCAACACAAATCTTATCCAAAATGTTTATGGTATTAAAAAAAACCATATGGATTAAAGATTATGAGTTGAATACTCAAATGATTACCAAATATTTAGACACTAAGAAAGATCATTCATCCTTGTGAGGGAAATGATGAATTGACATTTGGTCCAGGAGTACCATATCTTAGTGAAGTATGTGCCTTACTGTATTTAACATAATACATTGAACCAGATGTTGCACTTTCTGTGGAGCATAATACTAACAAATGGGTGTTGCAATAAAATAAATTTTATTTATTGATATCTCTAGGAAATTATAGACATGTGCTTGTTCTATTCCAAAGAACTCACTAATAGCTATAGTCTTATTGGGCAAGAAAAATTTGAATACCTCTTTAGCATGCATACAAATCACTCTCAGAAAGGATTTGTATTTACATATGGAAATAGATTGATTCTGCAATGATTAAGGAAGCAATCTGATTGAAGAATTCAAAATTAGGGGAAGATACTCATCAGGGGGAGCAATCAAAACAGATCAAGGTTTTCACGAGGCAACCGAAATTGACATATGACTTTACATTTTTTTAGGGTAAGATATCTCAGGAATTAACACAATTAGTAGTTGCCAATGGTGAAGAGACACCAGAGTTAAGACAAAAAGTATATGTAGCGGCGATGGGATTTGAGAGACGTGACAGAATTCGTGGTTATGGAGCGGGGGTAACACCAGATATGGTACCTTGGGTTGTACAAACTCAACTAGCATCTTCATCACGTCGTCAATCACGTAAGGGACGAAATTATGCTCTTTTTGAATGTCAACTTTTATAGCTTCAAGAAAACTATGCGCAACAACTTGAAAAGTCTCAGCAAGATCGAAATGAGGTTCAGAATTTGAAGCAAGTTATATCTTCATTAGAGCAACGTCTTCTTCCACACTCACGCCATGAGTCTTCTTCACGACAACAATCTCCCTCTGAGCGTCAATCTCCTTCTTCGCAACAGTTATTCTCCCAACGCCAATCACCTTCCCAACATACTTCGTCATCTCGTTAGAATATATTTTATCAACTATTTCCTCCGTATTCATATCCACCATCAACATAATTTTATCGTCCTCAGCCGTACCAGCCATCGTTGTTCCATCCCGTGCCTTACCATACTAGAGAGTTTACTGGAATGCTTAATGACACAGACTTTTTGCAGCAGGTCATGTCTCCACATGAGAGGGTTCTTACAAATCACAGTTGATGTTTTTGGTTTCATACTATTTTGTGGTACTTGAATATGTTTTTATTAACTTGTAGGGACAAATTTGATACTTTTATATTGTATTATGTACGCTTTATTGAAACATTTGCGTTATGTACTCTGAGACAAGTTTGATACTTTTGTTTTATGTATAATATTTAATGTTAAAAATTCAATAATAATGCATTTAGCTTTAATAATATGAATTTAAATTTGGTTATTAAAATTATGAATTTAAATTTGGTTATTAAAATTATGAATGTAAATTTGGTAATTAAAATCAATTATAAATAATATTGACGTTTTATTAATTTAAATTTTATTTGGAGCGAATAAATCTACACCAAATGGTAAAAAATCAAATATAATTAAATGATATATTTAAATGTAAATAATAAAGGAGGGGCATTATTAATTGCCCCTAATTCTATAAACATCCGCACCTAATATGTTTTCCACGCCAAATTAGCTTACGTGGCAGAAAATGTATTAGGGACTGAAACAAGTACTTATATGCCCCTATTTACTAAGAGCAACGCATCTTTTAGGTGCAAATATGATATCCGCCACTCCTAACTATTAGGTGTAGAAAACCTCATTATTTGCCCCTATTTTAAACTAATAGGTGCAAATGTTTTGGCCTATACTTGTTCTTAGTTTTGTAGTGCACGTTTCTGGATCTTCAGGACTCCAAAACAGGCCCTAATCGACTAGAATTAAAGCTTGAGATATCCTGAACATATTTGAAAAAGGCCTCAAACCCAAAAGACATCATCTTGGACACCAAAAAGCCCAATTAAGCCCAAAACGTCACTTTGACAGCATTGCGCGCTGCTCCTTTATTTTATCGGTATAAATAAACCGCTTGTTAGAAAAATATGAAAATTTGACACGATCAAGTTGAGAGACTAATGAACATCCTCCAATTATAATCACTATGAAATTCATCCATTTGACCACTTTTTTGCTCAAGAGGAAGTCGAATGTCCTACATTGGAAATATAATTCAAAGTATCAAAATTCTACCAAAGAAACCAATATATTATAACTAAGAATAAGGTAAAATATATAGTATAATATCGACTCATCACTCCACATCATAGGTTAATGACTGTTTTAATAAAAAGCTTAATGGACGTAATGTCCCAGAATTATCGCTTTAGGTACCAGACTAGGATGAAAAAAACTTGATGTATGGATGTTGAAAACCAAGAAACTTCAGGGTAGTAAACTGAGATTAATACTTAATTTTATTAAGTTGAAGTTTGTTAACAAACAAAACCGTTAGGGATATGACTTAGGGGTGGGCAAACGGGTATAGGAACCGCAGGTCAGGGCATATAATCAAGGTTCGGGGCTGGTTCGACAACCTTGTTGGGTCAGTCGTAGTCGAGTTGGTCCTGGACGTCATAGAATTGAATGGCGGTGTGAGTGCTGAGCCGGACGCGGCGGTCCTTCGGGCCTTTCGCCATGTAGACCTTGCTGTGCCTATTCTCAGTTTATAAATTATATAAAAAAATTAACAAAAAAGAATTGGACCCAAAGGGTGGGGCGAGGTGGGTCCAGGTAAATAACGAGCCGGGTTAGATCCGGTTCCAAAACTCAAAATCCTTCTACTCAGTCCGGCCCATCCCGTTACTATTTAAAATGGGTAAAGTCCGGTTGCTTAAAAATTGGGCCTGGCCCGACCCGACCCTTGCCCAGCCTTAGTATGACTGGTATTTTAAAAAATTGTTTTCAAGTTCTTAGGCTAAGTTTTAGTTGTTTTTGTGTTATTGTCTCTCCTTAAAATGTGTAAAAACTAGTAGAGTTCATTGAAAGGTAGTGAATATTTTTGTCTCTATACATAAGTGGAGTAACGCATCAAGAAAAATTGAGAGTAAAAACCAAGAACCACTACCGACATATTATACATTTACTAAAACCTAGTTTGCAAGCATTGTTTTGCACTATTAATGAACAGTAAAATGACGGAAATGTCCTTGGATTTTTCTGGCTTTACCATTTTGTTATCTCTTTTGTGCAGTAAAATGTCTGTTTTGCCCATGCTTGCCATGTGTCTTTCATCCTTCGTTTCTTTGGTTTGATTTTTTTGTGGTGGATAAGTGCCCTCTCTCTTTATCCAATCTCAGCATTTGTTTCTCTCTCTTCCCTTTTCTATCTTTTTTTCCTCCATGTTCCAGATGATTTATTGGCTTTGTTTTTTAATTATTTTTTTGTGGAAAGGCGTGTATCATTGCTGCTAGGTGTCGATGATCGATGCGTTCTTTGTTGGGTTTGTTTGCTTTTTCTTTCCCGGCTTTTCATTTCTCTTCTTGCTCTCGCTTTCTTCTCTGTCCTTCTGTGTCGTTCTCAGAGGTAATTTCGGTTTGCTCTTCATTTTTTCTTCCACTGCTCCCAAATTTTTGTTCAATCATCGTGGTTTTTTTTGTGTGTGTTGTTGTCAGGTTTTTCGTCGGTGAAAAAAAGGGTAGCACTTTAGGTTTCTTTCATTGTGATATCAGTTGTTTGGAGTAATTTGTTTTTAAACTGATTTGGGGTTTTGCATGGGTTTGGGGTTCTGATTGGTGCTAAGAGCGTTAGCGACAGAGTTTATATGTTTTTTTTGCCAATTTTATCCTCTCTATGCCATTTTTGTGCTAGCGTTTTTGAGCTTTGTTACTTACCCTTTCGTTTTTTTTTGTTGCTTGATTTGTTTTGCAGGTTGCATTTGCAAAGGGAGAACAACATCTTGGATAGTTTATGTGCTTATAAAACATTTGAGGGTAAGATTCACATGGTTATTAAAATTTGTGGGTTTTGTTTTTTTTTATTTTAAAATGGAAAAAGCTTAAGTTTTGTTTTTTCCTTGGATTTTAATTAGAATGTGTTGTAAAGCTTTTTATGTATTGTTGTGGTGTATTATAATAACTTGGTAGGTATGTATAATGAGCTATTAGTTTTGGATTTACAGAAATTAGGTGTCACATCCCGGCTCAGGCCCCACCACATCCCGGGCTCGACTCCGCCGTAGCACAATATTGTCCGCTTTGGGCCCCGACCACGCCCTCACAATTTTATTTCTTGGAACTCACACGAGAACTTCCTAGTGTGTCACCCATCATGGGATTGCTCTCGCGCAAACTCGCTTAACTTCGGAGTTTCGATGGAACCCGAAGCTAGTGAGCTCCCAAAAGGCCTCGTGCTAGGAAGAGATGAGAATATACATATAAAGCTTACAAGATCCACACCCTTGGGCAATGTGGGATGTTACAATCCACCCCCTTAAGGGCCCGACGTCCTCGTCAGCACACTTCTAGCCAGGGATTGGCTCTGATACCAAATTGTTACATCCCGGCCCGGGCCCCCACCACATCCCGGGCTCGACTCCGCCATAGCACAATATTGTCCTCTTTGGGCCCCGACCACGCCCTCACGGTTTTGTTTCTGGGAACTCACACTAGAACTTCCCAGTGGGTCACCCATCATGGGATTGCTCTCGCTTGAACTCACTTAACTTCGGAGTTCCGATGGAACAAAGCCAGTGAGCTCTCAAAAGGCCTCGTGCTATGAAGAGATGAGAATATACATATAAAGCTTACAGGATCCACACCCCTAGGCGATGCGAGATGTTACATTAGGTGTTCAATTAGTTGAGGTTATTTGGTTGGCTTTCATTATTCTTTGGTTTTTACTTTCTCTTATTGTCATGTATTTTTGTAACTTATTCTTACTCTGCGGTTGAAGTATTATGTTAGTTTTGCATAACATTATTATTTAGTCAATGGTGGTTATGTTTATGCCCAGAAAATGGTTAGCTAAAGTGTATTGAGAAATTATCTTTTTTATCAATGTGTTGTAAATCTTTTTACATGTTGTTGTGGTTTATTATGATAAGTTAGCAAGTATGTATAGGGGGAAATGCTTTTGCTTTCCCCTGTTTCCTTTTTGTTTTTCGCAGAAAAAAAAATTCATGCAATATTTTTCTGTTTTTGTTAAAATAATGTCCTGCTGTGATTAACTGGCTAAAGGTTACACATTTGGTCTATGTTTTATACTCTAATATATTAAATATACATGAAATATCTAATTCATCTGATTTATTGGCTATATATATATGCTGCTTAGCAATTTGATTAGCTGAAAAATTTAGCCAGCAAGGCAAAAAAAATTTTTATGCCAAAACTGTTGTAGAGATGTTTGTTAACAAAATGTGGGTCACTGTTTTCATCTTCTCAATTAAATTTTACATAAAACATTTATAATTTTTGAGGCATTATTTAATCCTTTTTCCATTTAAGTTTTAATTGGCATTTCATCTTTATTAGAATTTTTTTTCGTTTCAAATTAACATTGATGTTTCCCACTTGACTATAGGCTTTCTGTACAGATTTTCATTCTATGGCAAAAAAATTTCTCCGTGTAAACTGTTGAATAGATTGTTGAAACTAAACCAATTCATTAACTTTTACTAAAAAATTTACAATTTTTTGAGACATTATTTGATCGCTTTTCCATTTAAGTTAAAAAAAATTTGGTTCAACTTGCTTTCTGATAACGCTTTCCAAGTTTGTGAACTATTTATGTTTGTGGTCAAACTCAATGTAAAAAACATATTTGCTGCCAGTATATAGTAGACAATGACCTACAAATTCTGGACATTCGAGCCTTCATTGTATATTAGTTGATGAAATGGTGAGAAGTCATTATTTTATTATTTTAATTAAAATTTATGGACATGACAATTTTCTTTTTTATCATTTTTTTACATATTAACCAATACATTTTATGTTGTTCAAATTAATAAAGGATTTTTGCAAGTATTCTGTTCTTAGTTTCAAGTGGTTGTTTGGTTTGGTAAAGTTAAGATTACAATTTTTTTTTACGGAGTGGTGCGCTGCCTTCAGTTTCAGCCTAATTAGGAAAATCGTATACATTTTGTGTTTCTATAGTTACTATTCAATGTATACATGCTAATGTTGTTAAAATCATAATCTTCGTTTTATTTCGTTTGTTAATTATGCTTCTGACTTTTGTTTCCTTTTTCTGCTTTAATGAATTGTAAAGCAACATGCAGTTGAGGCCTATACTGCTGACATAGACTACGAGATCATAGCTTCCAAAATCGAAGCTGGTCGTTGTTATGAAATCATGGATTTTCGTGTGAATAGAATGAGAGGTCAATATAAAGTTGTCCTACATGACACTCAAGTTGTGTTCACTGGAAAAACAACCTTCAAAAAACTGACGAGTGTATTCCCACCCATCCCTCGACATCGATTTTACTTGCAAGACTGTAACAGTCTTTATTTGCGGCTGAATAGGGTTGATATTCTAACAGGTAATAATAATAGATATATACATGTATTAAAACATTTGTCTTTAATTTTTAAATGAATTTTGGCAATCTAACTATTTTTATATGTTAAATTACGAGATATCATGGGTCGTATAACTGCTGTACAACATCTGGAACGGACACAAGTTAATCAAAGAATTGAATGCAAGAGTTAATCAAAGAATTGAATGCAAGTGTGATATAATCATTCAGAATATCAGGTTACTTCTTCTTTTTCAATATTGTATAAATTATTTTGCATATGAAGCATTCAACCCACCGGTCATGATTGTTTTGACAAGTTTGAAAGTAAAGCTGTACCTAGGTATTTAATTTGATTAAAAACCAATCTATTTAGTCTTTTTTTTTTATTACGTTGAAATATTTTTTAATTTAGACTCTCAGTGTTTTATTATGGAGCACTTTTAAACATATTTACTGTCTTCGATATGGAACCGTGTTCATATTTTTGGTTTACAAATCCATAGTTGTCATCATAATTCTAACTACAATTGTTATTTATTCTTGCTACTTTGTGATAGTTTTACTTTCGATTCAGTGATTTCTTTGTCTGTGAGTAATTGACATAGAAGTATTACACTATATAGGTGCTTATTGTTGGAACCTCCAGTCCCACATCGGACAGAGGGAGAAGAGAATAGTGCTTTAAATAGAAATACCCCTCTCTAACTAACATCGAGGCCTTTTGTGATAAAACCCCACACCTGAGGATTGTGCAGGTGGTTAAGTGGGGACAGTATCGGTGTTGTTAGAGTGGGCCCTCGGCCCGTCGACCTGAAAATTTCCACATGGTATCAGAGCCAGGAGGCGGGCTCGTACTGCCACGTGATTGGGTGGGTCCCCATTGGCCCCGCGCGATTGTCCACGTAGGCCAAAGATGCCACGTGTTTGGGTGGGTCCCCATTGGCCCCGCGTGATTGGGTGAGTCCCGACATGGCTCCACGTGGTTGCCGATGTGTGGAAAATTCACGTGTGACCCATAAGTGGGGTCTCACGTGCGGGGGAGTGTTGGAACCTCCAGTCCCACATCGGACAGAGGGAGAAGAGAATAGTGCTTTAAATAGAAATACCCCTCTCTAACTAACATCGAGGCCTTTTGTGATAAAACCCCACACCTGAGGATTGTGCAGGTGGTTAAGTGGGGACAGTATCGGTGTTGTTAGAGTGGGCCCTCGGCCCGTCGACCTGAAAATTTCCACACTTTCCATTGGCTACTGACACTTGAGACGGTTTTGACAATGTTTTGAAATCATGCAAGTTATTAATTTGATTTGTCATATGATCCGTAGCACCTGAGTCAATGATCCAATAATCATGTTCATTACTAGCATTTAAGGCAGTAGAGAAGGCACTTGAAATACCTGGAATATCCTTCTGCGAAACATGATCATGCTCAGCCAAGAAACCAGCAAATTGTCCAAGTAAGGCATTGTGATTCTTTTCTTTAGCTACTGTAGCTTCATGAGCTTCATCTCCATTGTTATGCAGCTGTTTATTATGAAGATATGCTGCAAAATCATTGATTAGTGTTGTAGGATTGGTAGTGAAGTTTACCATTCCTTCAGTCGAAGAGATAGCTGCATGATTTGCCTTGTAGCCATTGTTACTCAAATGTCTTTGGGGACCCTTTGTCTCCTTCAAGGGGTTTGGCTTCAATTCTGGATGAAGAATCCAGCACCTGTCTCTTGTATGTCCATGTGAATCACAGTAGCTGCACTTCAAATCTGGTCTTTTTCCCTTATAAACTTTGCCCTCATGACGCTTGTTGTTGGAGACATATGCCCTAGTTTCAGGAATAGGATTTTTAGTATCTTGGCTCATTACTTTCCTCCTTACTTCTTCCCTTTGAATGATGGCACAAACACCAGTGAATGAAGGAAGTTCAACATTCATTAAAATGTGACTTCTGAGATCTTCAAACTCTGAGCCTAAGCTTGCCAAGAGTTGAAAAATCTTGTCTTCTTCTGCTCTCTTGATCAACATGGTGGCATCGGTGGTATGAGGACGATAGACATCAAGCTCATTCCACATGCTTGTAAGGTTGCCAAGATGTTGAACAAAGGCTTTTCCTCCTTGTTGCAAGCTCGAAATATCCTTCTTAAGTTGAAAGACACGGGCAGAATTATTTTGATTTCCATACATCTCTTTGACTTGCTTCCAGAGATGCATGGACGACTCAGAATAGCTGAAAATTTCAGCAATCCTACGCTCCATTGAGTTGAGCAACCAAGACATGACCAACTGGTCTATACATAGCCACGACTCGTAGGTAGGAGAAGTGACTGCTGGAGCTTTTATGGCACCATTTATGTAGCCAAGCTTTGATCTCCCTCCAAGTGCGAGAGAAACAGCACGGCTCCAGGGAAGATAGTTGAATTCGTTCAACAAAATAGAACTGAGACGTTGATTAGGGTTGATTTCAACGTTAGGTAGAGCTAAAGCATTCATCGAGCTCTCAGCTTCATAATGTTCTCCAGCCATCTTGGCTTAGAGTAAAAGAAACTTAGCGGAAACGATCAACAGAGCCAGGAATTTAGAGTTCCTGCTCTGATACCATGTAGAATTTTTGATGTGTATTTCATGAAGAAACAATTACAAATGAAACATATATATAGGAAAAGAAAGTAGACATAAGCCTAACTTGCCTAACTTTGCCTAACTTGCCTAACTTGCCTAACTTGTGTAACTTGCCTAACTTACACAAAGAAAGTTGACTAGCCTAAACCACTAGCCATCCAATACTCCCACATTTCCCATATTTCCCACATTTCCAACAGAAAGGGTGCCTTAGTTGTAGGAAAAGGAAAAGTCAACTTACTCTCAAAACACATAGAGTCATCAGCTCTTTACATTCCTTCATTTCCTTTTCAACTTTTATCAATAGGAGCCATCACCAATTCTCTAAACTGTCTAGCTATTTTTTCTCCCCACAATGTTGTTTTTCAGGACATCATCACCAAGAGAACGATTGGTGAAGGTTTCTTTTTGAATGGTCTTTACTACTTAGCTAAAGATACTAAGGATCCCAAGGTTTTTCAAGTCAGTTCGAGTGTGTCTCAAGATCAACAACTTTGGCATCAACGTTTGGCTCATCCTTCTGAAAAAGTGATGTCTTTCTTATTCCCAAAATTGTGCACAGACAAGTTGCACTGTGATGTTTGTCATTTGTCTAAATTTTCCAGGTTGCCTTTTGAGTCCTCCACCAATAAAGCCAGTCATCCGTTTGAAATCATTCATTCAGATATTTGGGGTCCAATACTAGAGTCCTTTGATGGATATAGATATTTTGTAACCTTTGTTGATGATTTCACAAAAATGACTTGGTTGTATCTTTTGAAATTTAAGAGTGAACTTCCAATTGTTTTTCAAGATTTTCATAAACTGGTTGGCACTCAATTTGCATCAAAAATTCATATATTAAGATCCGACAATGGCACTGAGTATATGTCCCATAACATGTCTCAATACTTGAGTATTCATGGCATCTTGCATCAAACAACATGTGTTGGCACACCTCAACAAAATGGAGTGGCCGAAAGAAAAAATAGAGATCTTCTTGAGAAGACAAGATCAATCATGTTTCATATGAATGTACCCAAGAAATTTTGGTCACAAGGAGTACTTACAGCTGCCTATCTTATTAATAGATTGCCTAGCAAAGTACTCAGTTTCAAGTCCCCATATGAGATGCTAAAAGGTAGAAAAATTGATCTTTCACACTTGAGAGTTTTTGGCTCCACCTGCTTTGTTCACAACAAATCCCCTCATCATGATAAATTAGATCCTAGAGCTATCAAATGTATTTTCTTGGGATACTCCTCCACTCAAAAAGGCTACAAGTGTTACAATCCAATCACAAATAAGCTTCTAGTTTCAAGGGATGTAAGGTTTCATGAAAATATGCCTTACTTCTCAAAGAAACTAAGTGATGCAGATCAGGGGGAGTTTTTGAGTGATATGTTTCCATTGCCTAGTGTCCCGTACTACCAAGAAAATCCTCCATCATGTGACACTACAAGTCTATCACCTGAACATGCTCCCTCCCAAGTCACAAATGTTGAGCCTCCAGTCCAGATTCGTCGAAACCCTTCTAGGGTTCGTCAACCCCCACTTCGACTACATGATTATGTCACCTACACCTCTAGGTATCCTCTCACAGATTTTGTTTCCTATAAGCAGTTTTCACCCTCTCATATCTCCTTTCTTAGTGTCTTGGATCATACTCATGAACCACAAACATTTCAAGAAGCAAGTAAACATAAAGTTTGGCAAACTGCAATGAGGGACGAACTGCAAGCTCTTCATGACAACAAAACCTGGAGTGTAATTAAACTTCCCACAGGGAAGAAAGCAGTGGGTAGCCGTTGGGTGTACAAGACAAAGTTCAACTCAGATGGAACTATTGAAAGACACAAAGCTCGTTTAGTGGCTCGTGGCTTTACTCAGACTTATGGCTTGGATTACAAAGAAACCTTTGCTCCCGTAGCCAAAATGAACACTGTAAGGGTTCTCTTGTCAGTTGCTGTGAATCAATCTTGGCCTCTCTATCAAATGGATGTGAAGAACGCTTTTTTGCATGGGGAATTAGAGGAGGAAGTGTACATGAAACTACCACCAGGGCATCCTCAATCGAGCGATCCTGACATGGTTTGTAAACTGCACAAATCCATTTATGGTCTGAAACAGTCTCCACGTGCCTGGTATGCAAAACTAAGCTCAATCCTTGAAGAGTTTGGCTTCCAAAGAAGCAGTGCAGATTCCTCACTATTTGTTTGTAATGGCTCAGTTGGAAAAGTCATTGTTTTAATCTATGTAGATGATCTCATAGTGACAGGTGACAGTGATGCAGAAATCCAATCTCTCAAGCTTGCTCTTCGAAACAAATTTGCAATCAAGGATTTGGGGCGCCTCAAATATTTCCTTGGTATTGAAGTTGCCACTTCACAGCAAGGTCTCTTTCTCAATCAAAGAAAATATATCCTTGATCTCTTGAAGGAATCTAACTTAATGGATTGCAAACCTGCACGCACTCCTCTGGATAGTAAGCTGCAACTCACTACTCACAGTGAAGTTCTTTCCAATGTTACTGAATATCAAAGATTGGTAGGAAAACTTATTTATCTCACAATCACGCGGCCAGATATCTCCTATGCTGTGAGTATTGTGAGTCAGTTTATGCATGCTCCTACATTAGTTCATATGCAGATTGTGAAGAGAATTCTTCGTTATCTAAAAGCGTCTGTTGGTCGAGGGATCCTTATGACAAAGAATGACAGCACTGCCATCATGGGTTACACAGATGCTGATTGGGCTGGGCACTCTCTTGATCGCAAATCAACCACAGGTTTTTGTACCTTTGTAGGTGGGAACTTGGTAACATGGCGCAGTAAGAAGCAAAGTGTTGTAGCTCGTTCTAGTGCAGAGGCCGAGTATCGAGCTATGGCATCCACTGCTTGTGAACTTATTTGGCTGAAAAGTCTTCTGTTTGATTTAGGGTTTCACAGTAAGGAACCTATGTCTATGTTCTGTGACAATCAAGCTGCCATGCATATTGCTTCCAATCCTGTATTTCACGAGAGAACGAAGCATATTGAAGTGGATTGTCATTATGTTCGAGCACAGGTTCAAGCCAACATCATCAACACTCATTACACTCGCAGTCATGATCAATTGGCTGACATTTTTACTAAATCTCTTCCTACGGTTCAGTTCATGCGCATTCTATCCAAGCTTGGCTCAAGGAATCCCCTCGATCCAGCTTGAGGGGGAGTGTTGGAAATGTGGGAAATATGGGAAATGTGGGAGTATTGGATGGCTAGTGGTTTAGGCTAGTCAACTTTCTTTGTGTAAGTTAGGCAAGTTACACAAGTTAGGCAAGTTAGGCAAGTTAGGCAAAGTTAGGCAAGTTAGGCTTATGTCTACTTTCTTTTCCTATATATATGTTTCATTTGTAATTGTTTCTTCATGAAATACACATAAAAAATTCTACACTTATTAACTATATTTAATCATTTTCTTGGTTTAGTTAACTTTCTGTGCAGCTGTAAATACAAATGGAAATGCTGCTGATCTAATCAGTTGTTGCCCAGCATGTTATAATTATTTAGACAGGCGTTAACTTTTGTGAGACAATTTTTGTTTCGTTTTAAAGTTATATAAACGTGTTTAAAGTGTCTGTTAATATTTTCTTCTTGCTTTTTACATTATTTTTTCAATGTGTAGATAACATTGTCTTGAACAGTATTGGTTCTTCGCTCTTCTTCATTGATTCAAACATTGTAGAAGTGAATGCTTACAAATCAGTGTGAGTGTATTTACAATTTTTAACATAAAGTAAAAACGTATTCATTATTTTTGTAATAAAAGGCATGTTTCATCAAAGAACTCAAATAATATTACATTTTAAATCTTGCAGGTTTGCCAATTGCACATAGGCTTATAAAAAAACTGCCACCCTCTTCAAAACAGGCCAATGAAGCTAAAAGTCTTGCAGGCTGCCAAGAAAGTAACGATCGAGGAATTAGCTTTTCTAGATCCAGATTTACACAAGGTATAAAAACTTTTACATCTTTTTATCTTTTTAAAAAAATCTATAACTACATTTTTATATCTTTGGTTAAAACTATATATATTTTCAATTATCTTTATACAAATCTTTGTTAAAATATGTTACAGGACGATATATTTTTGTGCAAAGCATCTGTAAAGCGTTTTGACACACTTTATGATTGATGGTATAGCACTTGCCCAAATTGTGCCAAACAAATGCAGAAGGATCTGACAACTGGCAATTGGTTTGTCAAAAACATGGAAGCCAGATTCCGATTGCTTGGTAATATCTAGAGGTGTGCTATCCACACACCCCATTTTACTTCTCACACACCTCTTGATAATTTTTGTCCGTTGATCTTCTTCAGTTCATCCGATCCTACGGCCGAAAATTAAAAAGATGTGTGATGAGTAAAATGGGGTGTGTGAATATCACGTATTTATTTGCTATGTCTATTTTATTTTTATTTTTTTTGCAACTTCTAACAATATGGTCGATCACGTATTTATTTGCTGATTTAATATAGATAATATTGCACGTTTAACAAATTGGTATAAAACATTCAAACTTTTTAAAATATTGTCCAAAACTGTAAACCCTTAAAAAAATTAAAAAGTTAATCATCTACTCCCTTTCAAAATACATGAACTCAACCTGTGTTCCAATTTTTTACTATGTTTGTCTGCACATAATATTTGTATGGTTATGTAAAGTAATTTTAGGTGTTTAAAACACTTGGACAAAATCATATTCACCTAGATGTTATTCAACTTAAAATTACTATGTGTATGCACATTTTATCCCATCATGCTTAGTCATTTGTCACAGCTCTAGGTTTTACTAATTCTGCTTTCATGTACAACCCGACTTGCAAAGGCTAATCATAGTTTTTATACACAGGTACAAAGTCAACTTATTAGTTCTTGAAGATGAAACTAATGAAACAAATGCTTTGATAATTGGTAAATCTGGTGAAAAGCTATTTGGCACAAGCTGCAAAGATTTAGTGATGAATCAAAGATTTGTGGATCAACAACTCCCAAATGAATTATTGAGGTTGATAGGACAAAAGAAAAAAATTCATCTGCGGTTTGGAACTAGGAAAAATAATTTGAATACGAATGATCTTCTGATTTCCAATGTTTCTGAAGACACAACCATGCAACCAACAACTCCGCAGGCCTTGCTAACGGAAATTACAGTGTCTTCAACAACGGTTTCATCTTCGACTTCCACACCTAAAACAACTGCCCAATCGCATAAATGAAAAAGGGAATCAGTCAGAAGGTCTCTTTTTAGCAGCAGTGAACAAAGGCTTTAACTTACCAAACAATTTTTTTACGATGTTCAGGTTTTTAACTATCATGCATTCATTTTTGTTTATCTTGCTTTTGCATTTAAATTAGTGACGTGGAAGAAAATTCAGAAGAAAATCCAAAAGACTTTGATGAAGTTCCAATCAAATTGTTGAAAAAAAATCATCACCGATTGGTACAAAGACAGGTCCTCTTGCTTTAAAAAAAGACTAGGTAAATATCATTTATCCTTATTTTTTTCTTTCGGTGTAAATTTATTCAAAAATAAATTTGCCACATTGATCTAATAATGTTTACTTTTCATTTTTCTTTGCCTAGGTTGCTTTCCCAGTGGTGAAAAATATTTGACCAAAACGTCAGTTGTTCCAGGCATCAAATTTACAGTCCTTTCTCAATATATGTATCAAACATCTCTAATATTTTTAGCCATGTAAATAGCTCTCTCTAATCTAGACAGCACAATATTTTTTGGTATGTAAATAATTCTGTCTAACCTAGGGAGCATAATATTTTTTGCATGTAAATAGTCCAGCACTATACAATCTTTAGTATCTAAGTGCTTTGGTGCAGCACAATGGATGACTGTAATATTTTTTGTATGTAGATTACCAAACATTTTGCAATCTTTTACCCTATAGATTGCATAAACTAAACATTTTATGTATTAAAATTTTCGATCCTTTTGATTGTAAATAATTTTAATGCTGTTACACTATTTTTACATGTTTTGAGCCCAGTGTCTGGTGCAATTATTAATCCCGCAGCAACGTGCGGGCAAAGTTTTCTAGTGATTTCTATGTTTGATTCTCTCCTGTAACATTACTATTCCTATATTAAAATTACATTTCACGTGATAAAGATTGTCTGTTGCAATATTGATTTGGTTCTCCCTGGATTCCTTACAAGAAATCTTGAATTAAATAAATATAGTCTGTTGCATTGATTTAATCGTCAAGTTGCATTACCTTATAGTTGAATTCATACAACACTTAGATTAAGTAAATCCCATAAGCAACAATCAGTGCATTGACCACATGCTTGATTGGAATCTCTAAGCTCTCAAATGAATTGTTTTTCGTCTATTCCCGATAATTACTAGTATAAAAGTCAAATTTCTCGATCAAGCTAGGCACAGTCGTTATTGAAAGAATTTAACTTAGGGTTGGAAACATTAAATTGCATAAGCTCAACTCAGTTAATGATGAGTGAGGTTTTGACTTCATTATATAGAGATTACAAGATAAGTTGGTTACAGTGTAAACATATATCAGATTACAAGTAAATTCAAAATACAAACTGATAGAGTCTAAGAAGAGATAAGAGAGTCTATCTGATGAAGAGTCCTTGAGTTATCCAAACTGTGAGGTTGACTT
This sequence comes from Malus fusca, assembly GCA_035220775.1. Lineage (NCBI taxonomy): Eukaryota > Viridiplantae > Streptophyta > Magnoliopsida > Rosales > Rosaceae > Malus > Malus fusca. The sequence continues at coordinate 16,439,662 of CM069072.1, forward strand.
GATGAGAGAGACTTAGATGATTCGAAAGGAGTTGGAGATAATGACGGATTGTGATCCCTTTCTATCTGTTGAAGAGTTTGAAGAGTATTCAACTTGTGTAGCTGACTTGGAGAGTCCTTTTCCATGCATTGCTGACGTGGAGAAAGATCCTGAATATTTGGTTTATCACGCCCCCGCAAGCTGAGTGGGCGTTGACGAAAATGAAGCTTGGACAGGAGATAACTGAACCGAGCTGTGGACAAGCCCTTTGTTAAGAGATCGGCAATTTGGTCAGCGGATGAAACATAGCCCACAACAAGTTCATTTCGAGTGACTTTTTCTCGAACATAATGATAATCAACTTCCACATGATGCATGCGAGCCTGATAAACTGGATTGGAAGCTACTGCCAGTGCACTGATATTATCACACCACAATTTTGGTGGATTGAGAGGAAGACGAAGATCACGGAATATGTGTCTGAACCAAGATAAAGTGGCAGAGGTATAGGCCATTTGTCGATACTCAGCCTCTGTACTTGAGCGAGACACACCTCGTTGCTTTTTAGAACTCCAAGAGATTAAGTTATCCCCTAGAAATATGCAATGACCACCAGTGGAGCGACGATCATCTGGGTCACCAGCATAGTCAGCATCGGCAAAGGCTGTTAGGGACAAAGAACTAGGTTTATAAACTATACCGCGATCATGAGTGGCTTTCAAATAGCGAAGAATGCGCTTGACGGCAGCCCAATGTGTAGTGGTGGGTGAATGCATATACTGACAGACTTGATTCACAGCGAAAGCAATGTTAGGCCGTGTGAATAAGAGGTATTGAAGAGCCCCAACAACACTTCGAAAATTTGTTCCATCATCCAAGGGCTCACCCTCATACAGACTAAGCTTGCGGCCAGGGAGGGCTGGAGTAGACAAGGGTTTGGCGTCAGCCATCTTAGTGCGTTTGAGGATGTCCAGGATATATTTGGACTGTGTTAAATACATGGCTGTCTGTGTTCTCGTAATTTCCATTCCCAAAGAATAATGTAAGGGACCAAGGTCCTTCATGGAAAATTTCTGGCCCAATTGTTGAATCAAGGTGGAGATGTGGGATGGATTATTACCTGTGACAAGAATGTCATCAACGTAGATGAGTAAGTAAATGACAGTAGTTCCATTGAAGAAGATGAACAGCGAAGAATCTGCCATGGAGGCTTGAAAATCGAGTTCCTCCAAATGGTGAGAGAAACACTGAAACCAGGCACGTGGAGCCTGTTTTAAGCCGTATAAGGACCGTCGAAGACGACATACATGTGATGGAAACTGGGGATCGACAAAGCCAGAAGGTTGGCGCATGTAGACTTCTTCAGTTAAAGAGCCATGGAGAAACGCGTTTTTGACATCAAGTTGGCGAATGGGCCAGTTAAAATGAAGAGCCACGGAGAGAATAAGCCGGATGGTAGCATGAGTGACGACAGGACTAAACGTCTCACTGTAATCAAGCCCTTCTTGTTGATGAAAGCCATTGGCAACAAGACGTGCTTTAAATCTTTCAATGGAACCGTCAGATTTCCGTTTAATACGGTAGACCCATTTATTTGGTAGAACATTCATGGAGGGATGAAAAGGAACCAGGGACCACGTTCTTGTGATTTGCAAAGCATTGAACTCTTCTGCCATTGCCATACGCCATTCAGGGGACTTATTTTCCTGTGTAAAACAAGTGGGCTCAACTATTTCATTAGTCACATCAGAAACAAGAGCATATTTGGGATTTGGTTTTTGAATGCCATCCTTTGAACGTGTGACCATGGAGTGAACAGGTTGAATGTGTCTCTGAGAGGAAGATGAGACAGGAGCAACACCTACTGCATTCGTAGAGGATAGGATGAGGGAAGGGTCAGGGAGAGAGGGTATAGTGGAGATGGGTTGGTGCAGATTTGGTGGGAAAGTAGAGGGAATAGGGTTAGGTTATGTGGATGGAATAGGGTGAGGCAGGGGATGGTGTGGATGTTGTGGTAAAGTATGGGGAATAGGGTTAGGGTTAGGTGGGGTGGATGATATGTTGGGATAGATGGACGGATGCGGGTTTTGTGGTACAGGAGGGGAAATAGGGTTCCTAGAGGGATATTTTAAAGGGAAGGGATCAATGTTCAGTACCGTTGAAGATTGGGAGGATGAAGGCTTTGTAGAAATGGATTCTTTGTATGGGAAATTGGTTTCATCAAATAAGACGTGACGTGACAAAAAAATGCGACCTGTGGACGTATCTAAACACCTATACCCTTGTTGATTTAAGGAATAACCTAAGAAAATGCAACGTTTGGAGCGAAATTGCAACTTATTAGTATTATAGGGACGAAGAAATGGAAAACATGCACACCCAAAAACTTTAAGAAAATCATATTGAGGAGATTTTTTAAACAGTTTTTGGAATGGAGACTCATCATGGAGAACTTTAGTTGGTAAACGATTGATCAAATAATTTGCGGTATGAAAAGCATCATCCCAAAATGAAGTTGGTAAGGATGAATGAGCAAGAAGGGTGAGACCAGTTTCAACTATATGACGATGTTTACATTCTGAAATGCCGTTTTGTTCAGGATGATGTGGACATGTAAATCGATGTAGAACACCATGTTAAGTAAAAAACATTTTAAAATTGTTGTTTACGTACTCTCCTCCTCCATCAGTTTGAAATGATTTAATTTTAGTATTAAACATGTTTTCAACCAGTTTCTTGAATGACACAAAAGTAGGAAAAACATCAGATTATAATTTTAAGGGATATAACCAAGAGTAGCGAGAAAAATCATCAATAAATACGACATAATATTTAAAACCATTGATAGAAAATGAAGGTGAAGTCCATACGTTTGAATGAACCAATTCTAAAGGAGACGAAGACCGAGAGACAGACAATTGAAAAGGTAACTTGTGACTCTTACCCATGGGACATGAGTGACAGAACTCACTAGTTACAACGCCCTTAATGGGCAATTTATTCCTAGAAACTAACCTAGAGTGCCAAATTGAATTGGACACCCTAGTTCCTAAAAATGCAGACACGCCTGTATTTGAAGATGAAACACCAGAAAAGGGGTAGAATCCATTCCTACTCGGGCCTTGTAAAAGCATCCTCCCCGTGTGAAGGTCCTGAACACAGTATGAGTTGGGATATAGGGTTAGAGAGCAGTTATTATCATTAGTAAAACGATGGATGGAAATAATATTGGTTGAGGCATTAGGGCATAGTAATGTATTAGGTAATGTAAATGTTGAGGTAGGTGTACGAATGGAAGTGTTGCCTATGTGTGAAATTGTCAAACCTGTGCCACCAACAACTCCATTGACGTGGTCCATGCCATTATAAGGATGAGGATGTGAAACACTAGCAGGATTATTGGTGATGTGAGTATTGGCCCCTGAGTCAAACAACCACTCCTGTATGGCAGGTGCTGTTGCAGAAGCAGGAGGTGCACTAGCAGCAAAAGCTTGCAGTCGTGGTGCAGGGACGCTTCCCTCATAAGACATGTTTAGGCGGTTGAAACAATCAATCGCAGAATGACCATGACGACTACATATTTGACATTGAATCCGTCCGGTAGTAAAAGTACTTTGGGAAGGAGCTGTGCCAAGAATCCCATCATTTTGGCGAGAGTTGGACCCTTGGGGAGAGTGGGACCCTTGGTGAGAGTGAGGGGAGTTGCAGTGTCGATGGGAAGATCCACGACCATTATTGAAATTACTACGAACACGAAACCCAGTAGAGGATCCTCGTCCGTGAAAAGAGGCAGGTGCACGGCTACCAGTGCGAACAGCGGCAAGAGCAGTGAGTCATTTGTCAGTACCAAATGCAGAATGCATTTTCTGTCATCTTTCAGCGCCAAGGAGTAGGGCTTACAAAGCACTGTAGGTAATGGCCTCATCACGAGCTTGGGCTGAAGCAACTGTGCTTTCATAGGCAGGGCCGACGTTGTTGAGAATGATGGCAACGATGTCGGAGTCTGAAACAGGAGCACCAGAGAGAGAGAGGGTATCTGCTAGACAATTAATTTTATCCAAAAATTCAGAAATGGAAGAATCACCTCTGTGAGTATTCATCAACTCACTACGAAGCTGGAGAAGGCGACCGGTTGACTGAGACGCATATCGATCACGTAGTGTGGTCCAGGCAGAATGGGAGCTAGTTTTCCCAATTAAAGCAGCAAGTACGGTAGGGTGAACGGAGGAGTTGATCCATGACATAACAGTTGCATCCTGTTGTACCCAAGTGTCGAAATCAGGGTTGACTTTGTCAGTGATGTTACCATCCACATCTGTCAGGAATGCTGGAGGACACTTACTAGTTCCATCAACAAATGAAACAAGATTTCGACTGCGGAGGAGAGGTAACATTTGGGCTTGCCAGAGGGGGTAGTTGGTACGATCAAGTTTGATCGTGAGAAAATTGGAGACATTAGGTAGGGGAATGGGAGAGGAAGATTGAGAAGCCATGGGAGAAGGAAAAAAAATTAATATTGTCGTTAGACTTTAGCTCCGAGATACCATGAAAGAATTTAACTTAGGGTTGGAAACATTAAATTGCATAAGCTCAACTCAGTTAATGATGAGTGAGGTATTGACTTCATTATATAGAGATTACAAGATAAGTTGGTTACAGTGTAAACATATATCAGATTACAAGTAAATTCAAAATACAAACTGATAGAGTCTAAGAAGAGATAGGAGAGTCTATCTGATGAAAAGTCCTTGAGTTATCCAAACTGTGAGGTTGACTTGATGAGAGAGACTTAGATGATTCGAAAGGAGTCGGAGATAATGACAGATTGTGATCCCTTTCTATCTGTTGAAGAGTTTGAAGAGTATTCAACTTGTGTAGCTGACTTGGAGAGTCCTTTTCCATGCATTGCTGACGTGGAGAAAGATCCTGAATATTTGGTTTATCAGTTATACCTCTTCTTCTCAATCAAAATGGTAAGAGCTTCTCTAATGTCGCTAATGCTCGAGATCCAAATGTCTTTCCTTGCTGTAATATTTACTTGTCTGGTCGCCTCACTTATCCTTGTTATATACTGGAAGATGCATACTACCAGTACAACTGTTAGGCTACCCCCCGGACCATGGAAGCTGCCTCTCATCGGAAACTTGCACCAAATGGCTGCCAGCTCCTTACCCCATCGCTGCATGGCAGACTTAGCCAACAAGTATGGCCCTATCATGCACCTAAAACTGGGACAACTCTCGGCCATAGTCATTTCATCGCCGGAATTTGTTCAAGAGGTGTTGAAGACGCATGATGTTGCTTTCTCACAACGGCCAACGTTTCTTGCTGCTGAAATCGTGAGCTATAATTGTTCAAGTCTCATATTTTCTCCTTTTAACGATTTTTGGAGACAAAAGCGAAAGATTTGCATGCTGGAGCTCCTAAGTGCAAAACGCGTAGAGTCATTTGCATCAATAAGACTAGAAGAGGCATCGAATCTTGTTCAATCAATTTCCTTATCAGAGGGTCACCCGTTCAATCTCAGTGAAATGATCTTCTCCATGGTAAACATCATTACTGCTTGTGCGGCCTTGGGAAAGAAGTGCGAGTATCAACAAGAATTTTTATCATTGCTCAAGGATACAATTAGGCTTGGAGCAGAATTTGATGTGCCGGATTTTTTCCCTTTACTCAAATTCCTCCGTTATGTCATAAATTTGAAGCCTGCCGTTGAGAAAGTACACCAGAAAATGGACAAGATCCTTGATGAAATCATCAGCGATCATAGAGTGAAAAGGAATGAGGAATGATCAGCTGCTGGAGATGACCATCAGGAAGATATAGTTGGTGTGCTACTGCGGCTCCAGGAGTCTGGTGAGCTCCAGTTTGATCTCACAACCACCCAAATCAAAGCTGTCATCCTGGTAATTAATCAGCACCATTTCATACATACATCAAACTTCATTTTAATTCTAAAAAAAAGATGAGTTTTAGACTATAACCTTGTGTAAGATTAAAATCTAATTTTAGCCCCTCATACATTTAATCATCTCATTTATTAATTATATTTTGATGTTTTATTTCGTTTTTTTTCTTCCTATTTTTAATGTATTAATTATATTTCATTTTCATTTTTATTTCATTCATCATAATATATTATGATGTCTATATTTAGGTAAACTAATTTTTTTATATAATATATTCCGATACAATTTTTATAATCTTCATATAGGTACATTAATTGATTTGATATATTTCGGTATATCCATCAATACAAATATATAGATACATTAATTCAATATAATACATTTTGGTACATACATTTAGATTCATTATAATATATGTCGTCGGTACAAACATTTCGGTACACTTATGTATTTACATATTTATGTGTTACTAATTTTTTTTAATATTTTCTCATTTATGTTCATTTATAATTGAAAGAAGAACTAATATATGCATATTAATAAAATTAAAATTTTAATGTGGAGACATTAAATATAAATACATATTAAATAATAAAAATAGAATATAAATTTTAATAAAAGTAGACTTTAAGGAATTAAATTGAATATGTAGTCTAGCTTCAAGTTTTTATTTTTTTATTTTTTTATTTTTTTAATTCTAATCTTTTGTAAAGACTAATGTTCAAAACTTATGTTCTTTCCTTCTTGATTAAAATTGATCTGTTGATTAAGTTAGTTTAAAAGCGCATTAAGTGAACAAATTAAGTACTTTTTTTTTATATATAGGACTTGTTTTCTGCTGGAAGTGAGAGTTCAGCAACTGCGATAGAATGGGCAATGGCTGAACTTCTGAGAAGTCCAATAGCAATGAAACAAGCACAGACCGAGGTACGCCAACTTGTCGGAGGAAAGGGGAAGATTGAAGAGGCAGACATTAAGAAACTCTACTACCTGAAGTTGGTCATAAGAGAAACTCTACGATTACACCCTCCTCCTTTCATCCCAAGACAAGCAAGCCAAAAATGCACTATTGGCGGGTATGATATACCAACTGATGCGATAGTCTTCATCAATGCTTGGGGAATTGGGAGAGACTCCAAGTATTGGGAGGATGCTGATTGTTTTCTGCCGGAGAGATTCCAAGGCTCTTCCGTTGATTTTCGAGGGTCCAACTTCGAATTGCTTCCATTTGGGGGTGGCAGGAGAATCTGTCCAGGCATATCATTCGCAACCGCAGGAATTGAACTTGCGCTTTCTCATCTGCTCTACCACTTCAACTGGAAACTTCCCAATGCAAATGGCAGTGGCAATGAGACAAGGTTATCAGAAGAGCTTGACATGATTGAATGTAACGGATTGAGTATTAGGAAGAAGAATAATTTGTATCTCATCGCCATTCCTTTCATTTCGTCATCGGATATGAATTGAAATGCATACGTTGTTGGAACTAGCAAACACAAACCATAACTAAGTCTTAACAAGTGTTTACGTTTTCATGTCATGTTGTGTTGTCCAGAAGAACAGTTATGGAAATTGGCTTAAATGATCATGTTACAAATCGATGAAGTTCTCAAAATTAAATATCAATGATGTATTGATTATATATTGACAAACATGTCGATCAAAATATCCACCGCGCAAGGAGGATTCTTTAGGATCGTTGGTGGTGGGCAAGGTGGCAAAGGGTGGGTGATAGGAATTGTAAACGAATTTCCAAAGTTCATGGCCTTAGAGGAAGGGCTTGGTTTGACGAAGCCCCCAGAAGATAGTTTGATTCAAAAAGCGTGATGAAGGGAGCTGTATCTTGAAATATTAATGTTAAAGTTGTTGTATTAATATGGATCCATACAAAAGTATGAATTTTTTTATTTTTGTTTTTAAAATTGAAGGAGAGAGAGGAAGAGAGGAAGAGAGGAAGAGAGGAAATTAGAGATGTTATTTTTAGGAGAAATTAGGTTCACATCCTTATTTTTGTTACTCCATTGATTAAAATCATATTCATTTTCAATTTTTGATCAAGGTCATTGGGTATTAATAACATTATTAATTATTTAAATAATAAAATATTTTTATTTTTAAATATATTCCTTTAGTGTTAAAAATATTAAAATTAGTATATTTATATTTATGGTTAAATTTTTTATCATATATTTTTATTGTTAGTTTGTACCTATTTTTAATTTGTACCCATATATTAGTTTCTTTTTGTGCCCATATTTTTTAAAGTGTTATTTGTGTTTGTACTCATGTGTATACCGTCACGTGACATTGTATATTTAATCAATGATAGAAAAATTACATATGGTATACTTATGTTTTATGCCTCAACTTTGTATCATATATTTATATTTTTAGTTTGTACCCACTTTTAATTTGCAACATTTTTTTAAAATTTGTAGTATTTTCTTTTTAGTTTTATTTTGTACCCATGTATTAATTTCTTTTAGCGCCTATATTTAAAAAAAAAATTCATTTGTACTCATAATTATTTAATCTTTTATCTGTACCCTAATTTATTTATAATGTACCCATTCTTCTTTATTAATGTACCACTTTGTTATATGTGAAATGTACCAATTTTTTTAACACTATGGATACATTCTTTTGCCATTTATTATTTCTTATTTTTACATAGTTTTTATCCATTTATTCAATCAAAATGTTTGAATTTTTTTATTGTAACCGTTTCTAATTGACACACCCCGACCCAAATCAGGGCATGCTAGCAGTCACGTGAGGGTGACGTAGCCATGTGCACAGTGCAGAAGCAATAATGATAATAGAGAATACGAATAAATGAAAACCAACTCATAAGAGTACTAGTTAAGACAAGTGCTAGAATATGTGTGAATACACAATTAGAGCGTGAGTAGCCTAAGTTCAGTCTAGAAAACAAGTACTAATTAAACGACACCCAAAGATGCCCTACATTTGTGACAGTTTATCAGAACCTCCAATCAATCCTCGTGAGCCACCAACGAACAAGCTTATCTAAAACCTGGAGGGGTGCAAAACAGAAAGTGTGAGTGGGCAAAAACAAAGCTTTTCAAAACCATTTCATTTATCAAATGCTCTAACCCCTCGCCGTAAAACATGTATAACTTTCCCAGAAATGTAATATAAATATAAATATATATATATATATATATATCAATTCATGCATCACATATCCATATTCATAAGTATGCCATGCCAAAATATAAAACAGAATAAGTAACTCAGGTGAAAATAATTCATGGAAAATAACATATTAGCCGGAACCCCTGCAGTCAACATAGCTCATTAGTCAATCTAGCCAGAGTCACCGTAAGTGACCTATACGGCACTACACTGCACATGAGTTGGAACCACTGCAAAGGTCTGTACGACAAGACTGGGTGTAATATAGTTATGCTCAATGCTACGCTCTCATGATAGCTGTGCGATAAATCGCTAGTCACCTACGAGTCGGAACCACCTATGATGGTTTGTACAACAAGACTGTGCACCTAAATTGGATCCAATGTGAGCATATGGTGCGGGAGGTGACATTATATACAGGCCTGTGCCATATCTCTGGCTAAATCACTAACACCGGGGTGCAGGTTTATGAGCTCAATGTTTCTCAATTAATCACAACTGTTATTCACATTCACAATTCATAAACTCACCTAGGGCTTACCTGATCGTCCACAGCACCACAATGCATATTCTAAATGTAAAACATTTGGCATGGCAATTTAAATCATAACTCATTTAAATGCATTTTCTGGGAAAGATACCAAGCATATACATATATACTTAAAACCAAAGCCCACTCACTGGTATGTCGAAGGGTCGTAGCCCCCGAGCCGCCCTTGACTGCGCTAGTCCTCGGGATAGGTCTCACATATATGCGAAATAACTGAATAAACATTTTTAAAGCACATAGACAAAACTAGTTAATAACTTCTCATACATTGCTCAAATGAGATGTTTGAATATACCAACGTCATCTACACAACCTCACGAACATCCCCATATTTTAAGAAAAATTTTCCGACCACCCACGCGCCGGCCAAGGACCCTGACGGAATCCTAACTGCCGTTAGGAATATTCCGTTAAAAAGCAACAGAAACTGTTAAGTCTACCTGACGGCGTTAGAATATTTCGTCAAACTTGACGGAATATTCTCTGTCTTCTTCCTTCGAACTCCGGCGACCGTCGTCGGAAACTGGAAAATCTTAAAATCCTTATAACTTCTTCATTTTTGCACCAAAACTCATGAAACTTATACCAAATTGAAGCTTACAACGAGTAGAACACATTCTTACCAATTTCAAGCTCCAAAAATTACGGAATCACGTCGAAAAATTCCTCGTAATTCTGCCAAATTGCAACTTGTCGAAACTAGGTCTCCAGATGTCCAATTTGCTTGGTTTTTGTTCTCCGAGTTTCGTAAGAACGTCCTAAAGCTTCCTACTGGCTTAAAATCCCCTGAAACATCCATAATTACGACCACGTGAACAATACTCAAATCGGGGGTGATGGTTTTGAGGGTTTCACAATCTGAAAATGGCATATATGAACTCAGAGACTTGCAAGGAGTTCGAATCTTACCTTCTTGACGTCGAGTGTATGGTTGGTTCCAAAGTTCGTCCGTACAATTGTACGGATTTTCAGAAAAATCTGTGAGGGAGGAGAGAGAGAGAGCATGGGTGTGGTGTGTGGGTGTGTGGGTGTGTTATGTGGTCCTAGTTTGTCCCCAACAAACCAAAAGAAAACACTTAAGTCCTAAGTATTCCAAAACTTAGGAAAAATTAAGAATGAAACCGCAACCAACATATCACACACCATAAGGTTCAAGGGTATAATTGTAATTTCATGCCGTCGAAAAATAATGCTCCGGGACTGGCTATGACACTAATAGTATTATAATGAGGGATTTTAAATTTATAGGATTATAAATCTCATAAAATATCAAACAATTAATGTCAAAACTATAAAAATATAAATATTAATTGTAATATAATGAGGTGTACAAAGTCAAGGGACTTTGATCAAACTTTGAATACCATTAAGGTTTTAATCAAAGAATGTTAAGGATTATGGACGGCATCCAAAGTATCCCTATTTTTTAGTTTTTTAAATATATTTTTTTTAAATTAGAGATGTTAAAATCACCTGTAGGTGAGGTGTAAACCAAAAACAACAAAATTTTGTTTTGTGAAATTACGTTATTACCCTTAACCTTTTTGTTGTGATAAAAGATTAAATAGTCTTTTCACCTTCTTTTGGTTGACAAAGAGGGTTCTATTAATATGTACTTTAGATAAGGGCCAGCTTTGCTTTATTTTATTTTAGGGTTGATCTCAGTTTACTACCCTAAAGTTTTGTGGTTTCCAACATTTGGTACATGAAGTTTTTTTCATCCCAGAGTTATATCTCAAGTGTTAATTTTGGAACATTCTCATATATTTGTTAAGCTGGTTGTTAAGTTAGTCGTTAACTGATGACGTGGTACCCACGTGGACAATGATTGAGCGCCATATGTCAATATGGGTCCATGTGGATATTAAAGAATTTTACAGAGAACCTCTCTTTCTTCCTTCTCTCTGGCATTCATTGCGACGATTTCAAAGATGGAGAGGTGTAGCAACTGGGTTGAGTTGAGAATGGGAGAGGAGTAGCAACTGGCTGAGTTGAGAATGCGAGAGGTGGAGCCGCGGTGATCGATTTGTCAGAGCTCGAGTGGAAGTGAGTCAGCAGATTTGAGAGCGAGGCTGGAGATTATTGAGGAGATTCAGGCGGCTGCCAATAATTGGACTTCAGTTCGAGAGACGTTGAGGCTTCGGTTCCTACGAATTGCAAGAATGTCAAACAAGGCGGAGGTGAGAACGGGTAAGACATTGCCACTGCCACCTACCTTAGCCCCAGATTCCTTCAATGACATACCATGTGGCTCAACCCCAATGGGTCGCCCATTCTTCTCTTAAATTCGCCTAGCCCACCCCACCGACGTCCTCCCACATCCACAAGCTCGACCTCTTTGTGCCCATCGAGTCATCCTTCTCCTCCACCCTCTTCACCTCCCTTCCCTTCTAGTCCTTCACCATCTTCGTCCTTAAAGTCTCTCAGATGCCTTTTGTTGAAAACCTTTAGTTCAACAATCGGCCTACCCACCCACCATCAAAACCCTCAATCTGGACCTTCCGATCGATGACCTAGAATCTATTCATATCCAACAACAAGGACGTTATCGTTGTTAGTTTTGTGTTGTACGAGGAGCAAGGGAGAGGTGAAAAATGAGTGTAATAGGAGGAATGTGCTTGTGAAGATGCTACAATCAGCAATGATGAGGAAGATTTATTTTTCAACTTTTTTAGTTTTTTCATTTTTTAATTATTTAATATCCAAGTGGGCCCATATTGACATGTGACGCCCAATCATTGTCCACATGGTGTGCCACATCATCAGTTAAAGGCTGACTTAACAGCCAGCTTAATGGATGTATAAGACTTTTCTAAAATTAAGACTTGAGGTGTGAAATCTCGTCCCCAAATTTCACTGTTTAAAATTATGTATTCTGTTATCGTATGTTGCTACGATGCATATATATTTAATGTGTATAATTTTTTCGATAAGTAAAAAAGCAAAAACACCCTTAATGGACTAAACGGGATTCTACGAGGCTGTATTTAATCCTTTCATATTTTTTTCACGTGTCTTGACATATTTGGATAGTGCTTGTTGATACGAACGCGCATGCGCAAATGTAATGTAATTTGGAGTTATACAAAGATTTTACGAACCTTTGAACATTGAGGGTATTTTGGTAATTTGACATTTGCAACACATGTTGCTTTTCAGGCAAATGGGAGTGTGCCACGTGGGACCCAGGGAGCAGTCCCTAATCTTTTGGAACTCTCTCCCTCTCATTTTGTCTCCTGGGACTTTTCTTTCCCACCTCACTTCGAGCTCTATCTTCTGCACGTGAACACCACACGACCTCTACCTCCCAAGTTTGGGTCGATTTGGTTAACCAAACCACTACCCACACTTCTCTAACGTCCCTAAGAACCTCATTATGACATTTATTCCCTGAAAATCCGTGCATAAACACAATTCCCATAATAAGTTTTGGAGCCGTGACTTTCCTATCAATTTCAGGACATCTTCGGTCATATTTGTCACTCTAAATAAGTAGGAATGTATTCTCCTCCTTCCTTGGTTCATTTCCATATAAAGATCATTAAATTCGGTTAAGAAATGACAAAGTTATGGACGTTTAAAGTTTTTCTAGTTTCCCAGTGAACTTCCCCAGTTTTTTAGCGGACCAGTCGCCTTTCAGGTAGGCCTGGCAAACGGATCGTGTCTGTCTTGTTCGTGTCGTTTTTGTGTAACACTGTTATCTTAACGGGTTATGTCGTGTCACACCCATTATCTTAACGGGTCCTTAACAGGTCGGGTCACTTTACCCAACTGGTAAAGTGACCCGACCCATTATGACATGTAATACCCTGAAAATTTAAATATATGGAATTGAATATTCATAATTATGAATATGTGGAGAAAAATCGAAAATAAATCTATTCATGGTTATGAAAATTAAATGAGGAATTTTAAAATTTTGTTACCGGAAATTATTATAATTTACGTATTGATATTATTGAGGTTTTATATTATTTTTCAAGAATTTATATTAATTTATTTGAATTGAGTTTTAAATTAAACGAGTTACGAAGTTTGAAGTTTGGAAAGTAATAATTTAAAATCATAGACCCTTCGAGGTCACAATTTATATATTTGAATAGAGCTCAATCTCACGAGCGCGTAGGCGCAAACCGTTAGTGAAACGGAGTTATAACGAATAAGTTATTAACATTTAAATTTGGGGATATTTTAGTAAATTTGGCCCTCACTAGAAGGCTACAGATTTTCTCAAATGATTAGATGGTGCCACGTGTGTGGCTGAGATGAAAGAAAAGAAAAGAGAAATGAAAAATGGACGACTGTGATGAAAAGAAAAGAAGGGAAAAGGAAAGAAAGAAGGGAAATGAGAGGGGGTTGGACGAATGGGGAGCATAAGAAATGAGGGGAAGGGAGAGAAACGAGAAGCACATAATCAACCCTTGACCCATGCGACTCGCGACTCGGTGATGCGATGAAAGTTAAGAACTCAAATTAAACCCTCTTGTTGTCAAATTGTAGTAAAAATGTAAGTAGGGATCGTTCTAAACCAGGGATTAGGAGGGCTTGCTAAAACCTCTAAACTAACTCAAAAACATAAAAACAAAGTTAAAAACGTTTGAATAGACTCAAAGGACTCAAAACAGATTCTAAAGACGCAAAACAACTTAAAAACACTCAAAATTGCCTAAAAACACTTACTGGGCAGATTTGACTCTAACACAACTTTGGATGAATTTAGTGTTTTGGTTTGAATCAAAACACTCAAAAACACTAACGAAATAGAAATTTAACACTTTGAAACAACAAAGTAAAAGGGGGATTTTGGTTTTGACGAATTCGAAACAAACAAACAACTTATAAAATTAGACAGATTGTAAAGCGAATTTAAGAAATGAGATGATGGATGAATTAGTTAGAGGTCCGTTCTTCACACATGACACACTTGTACATGAATCGATTTCCAATTGCTTTTCAATAAACTATGATGCTCGACACCCCAGATTAACCGTGATGCACAAATTAACCCTCAGATTTTCCTTTACTCATTGAATTGGATGAATGCATGCGACAACCCAAATCATTCTCTAAAAGTCCCCTATATGAATGCATAATAGAGATACAATCAGAGATCATTACGTTCAATGAAAATCATAAGTGTTGACGAGGCAATTATAACTATGAATGCATGATACAATTTGAAGGAAATTTTGTGAAAAACATGTTCATTTGAGCAACATCAATAGCATGCAATTAACAAATTAAAGGCGGAATCATGCTTGCATGCACTCAAAAACAAAAACATCAACCATGAAATTCAAAGCCTAGTAGATTGGTGAACCTTGACTCAACTTAAAACAACATTTGTTAGTTGAGAAATATTTACCTTTGTAGATTCCTCTTTGCATATGCAAAGGATAATCACCCAAGAGATAGGGCCTTCATTCCTTGCTTCTTAGCTCCATGGATTTGGTTGAAAGAATTGGATTCTCCAAGTTCCCAAAATAGAGAACCTCTAAAGATTCTACACCAAGGTTAGATTGAAGAAGAAATGAGTGAACTTGGAGTAGTGGGATTGCTAGATGCACCCTCCAAGGTGGCCGGCCTCTTAGAGAGAAAATGAAGAAACAAGTTCTCACCAATTTTCTCTAAAACAAAACCTTATGAATTTTAGGCTATAAAGTTCTTTATATAGTCACTTCTTTAAATGACCTAAAGAACCAAAAAACCCTAATTCTAACACATATGGCCGGCCTCTTTAAGGGATATGGGCTTTTGGGCCTTTGTGAATCTTTATTCATTAAGTTGTCATACAACTTAAGTCAATGGGCTTTGACGTTCGAAGCCCATTGGGCCTTAAGGTCCAAAACTATCCCGAGGTCTTTAACGAACTTATTTGTTTGATTAATTAACATATTAATTAATCCTTGCCATAAATAATTAAACCATTTAATTATTCTTACTCATCTCCATTGTTTCTTCAATCTCCACCTTACATGGTGTACGATCCATTAGGTTCCTTTTAGCGAGGCAGTGGGCGATTAAAACCATTTTACATCGATTGTGAATTGAAACTTACTTTCAATTCTCCCTTTAGTGATTACACACGTTTAGAGCTTCCACAAACCATGAGTGACACCTAGCAGCATATCATGGTTACCCAAGCTAATCAGAAGAGGTAGAGAACCTATTCAGTTAAGGATTACAAATGCAATACGGTCTTTCTCTAATCTAATACTCTTGACCACATTGTTTGGTTTGATAGTTTATTTATTCATGTCTACTATCCAATGTGATTCGTTTGCTTATATGATTACCTTGAATGTGATTTGGAACGCATTCCCTAATCTCATTCATACTCTGGCCAGAGATTTTAATCATATCATAGAGTATTCTCCCTCAAACCATTTGAAGGTTAGCGATCCCTTGTTGCACATTCACTTGTCTCCATAACTAAGTGGCTTAACCCCAATGATGTCGTGGACACCTCGATGGGGTGACTTTGACATAATCAAAGATCAAGGACTTAACCACAAGACAACTGTGATGCCTCAGGTCAAAGGACTAATTTGCATTATCCCAACCATGAGTTCTCATGTGACATGAGTATGAGAACTCCTCGTTGATCGTGTTCAGTGAACTCATTCTCTATTGAGCACCTACGTACTTGTCTTGATGTCACACACACCAATGACTCGAGACTAGTCACTTTCCCTGAGAGAAGGCACAGTACGTACTGATCTTATCGGACTGTCAATGCCCAATTGGCAATCCTATGATCAGGAACATTTAGGATGTGTCTACGAAAGAATGGTCTCATGAATCTAACTTCATTAGATTGCATTCTCCCAATCACATACTCCTTGGACTTTATCGTTTAAGCATATAACATTTATATGAGACGGCTCAAACAATAATGTTTGCCCTTTATATGTAAACTAGATTAGTTTAACATGTGAAATGTCCGTAAAGTATCATCATATGATTGGCTTTAGGGCACATTTCCAACAATCTCCCACTTGCACTAGAGCCAATCAGCTTGTTCATCTGTTATGATTCCTCTTCTGTAGTCATTTCATAAATGGCTGAGTAGTAGGCCTAGGCAATTGATATCTATATGTTATCCATAGAAGCAACCTTGAGAATATCGACGTCACCATTATACATGATTCCCAATCATGTGGTTCAGTCTCTCATATGAGTTCGGATCTTGATGAGACCTTGATTCCCTGGCTTGAGCTATCGCCCCATTAGTGTCATACACTTTCTGGTTGGAACCGAATAGAGAGTTCATAAATGAACTTTCCCATCCAAACAACATTGTTGTAAACTTCTATATGGCAATATATTTTGCATTCATAATGGAACACACTAAAGTCATTACTTTAATGTTTCCATCCAAATATCTCTTTAGTCATAATAAAGGGATACCTGTTTATCTCTTCATTCATAATGAAGAAACATCCAATGATGGATTAGATTCATAATCTAATACATTTACGCTTCCATTACGTTACTCTAATTCTTCCTCATTCTTCGAGGAACCTATCATTTAGTATTTCTTAAATACTTAAGGATTCACTTGACAGTTGCCATGGTTCTGATCCTGGGCTTGCACTGATATCGCCTTGTACCTTTCTAGGTACAACTCATATCAATGTTTTTCATACAATATGAAATACATAAATCACCTTTCTGTGTATGCATAAAGGATTCGATTTACGCATTATTTCTTTGGGAGTCAAAGGGTACGTTCCCTTTGAGAAGAGCTACCTCCTAGTCTCAGTAGAGTTGTTCTTCTGATTGAAGTTTATCATCATATGAGAAACTTCCTAGCATCCTTTTTGTCTATTATTAGGGCATGATATAATCCAATTATATCCTAAAATCTATCATTATAGATTTCCATCCCATGTATATAGACTATGTCTCCCATATACATTCTATCTTTATAGAATGTTTAAAGTCATAACTTTAACAATGAAGTATTCTTTTCATTTCCAAAATTAATATATGATACATATATTTAAATTTAGGAATATGATTAACTCCCACTAATCTTTTGTAAACCTAGTAAACAAAAGATTCATTTACATCTTTATGAGAAATCAAACAATTTGATCTTTCCCTCATAAGACGCTTATGGCTCCCACTAGCTTGCTAAGATCCATGATGGTTGGATCTCTACAACTTACATGTCTTGTGATTCATAGTTTTAGACATAAATTATCAAGACTATCTTAATAATGGTTTCGGAAACCTATATCATGTCCAAACATTGAATCACCATTTAGTTGTAGCTAGCAATCTTCGAATTAATTGAAACTAAGACTACGTCAAAGATGGTTCCTTCAAAGTCAACCATTCTCTTTGATTGTAGTCACCTTAAGCTACCAATTAGCTATGAAGGTTTCATTATTTCGAGTCAAATGGTACTTTACCATTTCCTTGAGTATATATATTGTATATACACTCAATGTGGTCATAAAGTTCAAACCATTCAACTGAGACGGTTTAAAAAACCTTCTTGACTACCTTGGAGCTTGTGGTATAGGAACTAGGTTGTTATATTTGTTTATTATCATCTTGTCTCTCAAAGAACCCATTCTTTTGAGTTCTATTCCTAGTTCATTTGCTCTAAGGCAAATCACATTGTAGGATTACAATGAACTACTCAACAAACAACATTTGTTGGTTGGTTTATAGAAGTGATATCCAAAGGTTAATTTAAGGATATCCACAAGATAATTTTTAAACAAATATTGCTTATTTGCACACAACCCCAAATCTTAACACAATTAAGGTTTGTCTTTCTTTCCAACTACATCCTATGGAGTTATGAAAATTTTGGAAGATCTTCTAATTGACAATCATATTGTTTTAGAAGTATATATCCTATATATATGGGTAATTGATAACATCTAACGAACTAAATCTTATTCGAGTTCGTTCTTCTCCTAATGGAGAAAATCATTATCTTATGATGCTAATTTCCTTGATATCTTTCAAGGAAACTTATCTAAAGTGTTACCTTTCCTTAGATCAAATCTAAGGAGGTAAGTACTTTAGACGTCTTACTCATCAACTTACATTTCTTGAATTCTTTGAAACCTTTTGCAAAGTATTCGGACTTGTGTTTATTCATAATAAACTATAGTCCAACCGAGAGTGATCTTCGGTGAATGTCAAACAACATGAGTAGTATTATGTTGTGGACAAGTGCCACTAACATCTAAATGAATTAACCTCAATAACTTTGTGATTCTTTCTTCTTTCCAAAAGAATAAAGATTCGAACATTTCGCCTCTATACAATTTTGACAAGAAGGTATTGGATCCGGATCTAACGATCCAAAGCATCCATCTATGACCAACTCGTAATTTATGTTTTAGAGGTATCACAACTCAGTTGGGATTAGTCACTATCTTGCAACCTTTTGGGTTTTAAGCATCATTATATTCTAAACAGTTAACGCTACCATATCATCTCTACTATAGAGACAATCAATTAGATTACTATAATCCAATCAGTGATTAATAAAGAACAATGTTTTGTCAAACAAAACATTCATCCATCTCTACTATAGTGATGGAATTAAGTTCCTTAAAATTGGAATGTAAAGACAATCTTTGGTCTTTCCAATTTCTTTGGTAGTTCATATGAGGAAGTTAGTACCATCTGCTTTCGCAGAGATCTATATTTTATTCACGTTCCGAATGTGAAGTACTTTCTCTTCTCTCATTAATCTTCTACTTCTTATTAGCCACACTTTTACAACGATTGTAAAACATAGTTACTAATACGGAATCATGCATTCAAGTAGAAGAACCAACTGTTTTGAACTATTCAAGAACAATTTACAACACCTTCGAAAAGTGTGTTCTTGACACTTGCAAGACATTTCTTGCAAATACCCCTTCCAATGTCCATCCTTTCATAAAGAAAGTTTGTTCCCTTGGAGTTAATTTTATCTTCTTCATTTGACTTCTCCTTTGACTACAATAGTCATGGTCCCTAAACTCCCACTATCTCTCTTGAAACCTTTTTCAATTGTGTTATACACATCAAACATTTTGGAGAGTGTGTGGTTATTGTTCACTACATAGTTTACAATAAACTTAGTGAACCATTAGGATAGGGACATAAAGGTGAAGTCCTAGCTTAGTTTCCGTCTCGTTAAGTGGTTTATCACTTCAACACTCAATGATTCAAAATCATCATAAGTCCATGTTGATGGACTATTTTTGTCAACCAACCATTATGTTCTAAACATAATTACAAACTTTCAAGAGTTGTTCAAGGCAACTCTTATTTCTTCATACAACAATTTGTAAGTGAAGAACTATGACACTAAAAGTGTCCTTGTCTTTATGCTAATCTTCGTAAGTTCCTTTGTTCATATAACAAAGGAATAAGCATTGGTTGTTTGTGTTGTCCTCTTCATGATAGACATTTCTAACATGTTCTTCCAATGATACATTATCAATAGGAAGATTGTGAGGATGAGACTTCTGAAGGAATTTTTGTGAAAAACATGTTCATTTGAATAACATCATATAGCATGCAATTAACAATTAAAGGCGGAATCATGCTTTCATGCATTCAAAAACAAAACATCTACCATGAAATTCAAAGCCTAGTAGATTGGTGAACCTTGACTCAACTTAAAAACAACAATTTGTTAGTTGAGAAATATTTACCTTTGTAGATTCCTCTTTGCATATGCAAAGGATAATCACCCAAGAGATAGGGCCTTCATTCCTTGCTTCTTAGCTCCATGGATTTGGTTAGAAGAATAGGTTCTCCAAGTTCCCAAAATTGAGAACCTCTAAAGATTCTACACCAAGGTTGGATTGGAGAGGAAACGAGTGACCTTGAGGAAATAGAATTGCTAGACAATATCCCCCAAGGTGGTTGGCCTCTTAGAGAGAAATGGAAGCTTTGTGTTCTCACCAATTTTCTCTAAAATCAACAACTTATGAATTTTAGGTTATAAAGTTCTTTATATAGTCACTTCTTTAAATGACCTAAAGAACCAAAAACCCTAATTCAACACTAAATGGATATGGGCTTTTGGGCCTTTGTGAATCTTTATTCATTAAGTTGTCATACAACTTAAGTCAATGGGCTTTGACGTTCGAAGCCCATTGGGCCTTAAGGTCCAAAAACTATCCCGAGGTCTTTAACGAACTTATTCGTTTGATTAATTAACATATTAATTAATCCTTGCCATAAATAATTAAACCATTTAATTCATCTCCTTTGTTTCTTCAATCTCCACCTTATTTGGTGTACGATACATTAGGTTCCTTTTAGCGAGGCAGTGGGCGATTAAAACCATTTTACATCGATTGTGAATTGAAACTTACTTTCAATTCTCCCTTTAGTGATTACACACGTTTAGGGCTTCCACAAACCATGAGTGACCCCTAGCAGCATATCATGGCTACCCAAGCTAATCAAAAGAGGTAGAGAACCTATTCAGTTTAGGATTACAAATGCAATACGGTCTTTCTCTAATCTAATACTCTTGACCACATTGTTTGGTTTGATAGTTTATTTATTCATGTCTACTATCCAATGTGATTCTTGTGCTTATATGATTACTTTGAATGTGAATTGGAACGCATTCCCAAATCTCATTCATACTCTGGCCAGAGATTTTAATCATATCATAGAGTATTCTCCCTCAAGCCAATTGAAGGTTAGAGATCCCTTGTTGCGCATTCACTTGTCTCCATGACTAAGTGGCTTAACCCCAATGATGTCGTGGACACCCCGATGGGGTGACTTTGACATAATCAAAGATCAAGGACTTAACCACAAGACAACAACTGTGATGCCTCAGGTCAAATGACTAATTTGCATTATCCCAAACATGAGTTCTCATGTGACATGAGTATGAGAACTCCTCGTTGATCGTGTTCAGTGAACTCATTCTCTATTGAGCACCTACGTACTTGTCTTGATGTCACACACACCAATGACTCGAGACTAGTCACTCTCCCTGAGAGAAGACATAGCACGTACTGATCTTATCGGACTGTCAATGCCCAATTGGCAATCCTATGATCAGGAACGTTTAGGATGTGTCTACGAAAGAATGGTCTCATTAATCTAACTTCATTAGATTGCATTCTTCCAATCACATATTCCTTGGACTTTATCGTTTAAGCATATAACATTTATATGAGACGTCTCAAACAATAATGTTTGCCCTTTATATGTAAACTAGATTAGTTTAACATGTGAAATATCCGTAAAGTATCATCATATGAATGGCTTTAGGGCACATTTCCAACAATCTCCCACTTGCACTAGAGCCAATCAGCTTGGTCATCTGTTATGATTCCTCTTCTGTAGTCATTTCCTAAATGGCTGAGTAGTAGGCCTAGGAAATGGATATCTATATGTTATCCATAGAAGCAACCTTGAGAATATTGACGTCACCATTATACATGATTCCCAATCATGTGGTTCAGTCTCTCATATGAGTTCGGATCTTGATGAGACCTTGATTCCCTGGCTTGAGCTATCGCCCCATTAGTGTCGTAGTGTCAGTACACTAGATACACTTTCTGGTTGGAACCGAATAGAGAGTTCATAAATGAACTTTCCCATCCAAACAACATTGTTGTAAACTTCTATATGGCAATATATTTTGCATTCATAATGGAACACACTAAAGTCATTACTTTAATGTTTCCATCCAAATATCTCTTTAGTCATAATAAAGGGATACCTGTTTATCTCTTCATTCATAATGAAGAAACATCCAATGATGGATTAGATTCATAATCTAACACATTTACGCTTCCTTTACGTTACTCTAATTCTTCCTCATTCTTCGAGGAACCTATCCTTTAGTATTTCTTAAATACTTAAGGATTCACTTGACAGTTGCCATGGTTCTGATCCTGGGCTTGCATTGATATCGCCTTGTACCTTTCTAGGTACAACTCATATCAATGTTTTTCATACAATATGAAATACATAAATCACCTTTCTGCGTATGCATAAAGGATTCGATTTACGCATTATTTCTTTGGGAGTCAAAGGGTACGTTCCCTTTGAGAAGAGCTACCTCCTAGTCTCACTAGAGTTGTTCTTCTTATTAAAGTTTATCATCATATGAGAAACTTCCTAGCAACCTTTTGTCTATTATTAGGGCATGATATAATCCAATTATATCCTAAAATCTATCATTATAGATTTCCATCCCATGTATATTGACTATGTCTCCCATATACATTCTATCGTTATAGAAAGTTTTAAAGTCATAACTTTAACAATGAAGTATTCTTTTCATTTCCAAAATTAATATATCATACATATTTTCAAATTTAGGAATATGATTAACTCCCACTAATCTTTTGTAAACCTAGTAAACAAAAGATTCATTTACATCTATATGAGAAATCAAACAATTTTGATCTTTCTCTCATAAGACGCTTATGGCTCCCACTAGCTTGCTAAGATCCATGATGGTTGGATCTCTACAACTTACATGTTTTGTGATTCATAGTTTTAGACATAAATTATCAAGACTATCTTAATAATGGTTTCGGAAACCTATATCATGTCCAAACATTGAATCACCATTTAGTTGTAGCTAGCAATCTTCGAATTAATTGAAACTAAGACTACGTCAAAGATGGTTCCTTCAAAGTCAACCATTCTCTTTGATTGTAGTCACCTTAAGTTACCAATTAGCTATGAAGGTTTCATTATTTCGGGTCAAATGGTACTTTACCATTTCCTTGAGTATATATCGTGTATACACTCAATGTAGTCATAAAGTTCAAACCATTCAACTGAGACGGTTTATAAATCCTTCTTGACTACCTTGGAGCTTGTGGTATAGGAACTAGGTTGTTATATTTGTTGATTATCATCTTGTCTCTCAAAGAACCCATTCTTTTGAGTTCTATTCCTAGTTCATTTGCTCTAAGGCAAATCACATTGTAGGATTACAATGAACTACTCAACAAACAACATTTGTTGGTTAGTTTATAGAAGTGATATCCAAAGGTTAATTTAAGGATATCCACAAGATAATTTTTAAACAAATATTGCTTATTAGCACACAACCCCAAATCTTAACATGATTAAGATTTGTCTTTCTTTCCAACTACATCCTATGGAGTTATGAAAATTTTGGAAGATCTTCTAATTGACAATCATATTGTCTTAGAAGCATATATATCCTATATATGGGTAATTGATAATATACAACGAACTAAATCTTATTCAAGTTCGTTCTTCTCCTAATGGAGAAAATCATTTATCTTATGATGCTAATTTCCTTGATATCTTTCAAGGAAACTCATCTAAAGTGTTACCTTTCCTTGGATCAAATCTAAGGAGGTAAGTACTTTAGACGTCTTACTCATCAACTTACATTTCTTGAATTCTTTGAAACCTTTTGCAAAGTATTCGGACTTTGTGTTTATTCATAATAAACTATAGTCCAACCGAGAGTGATCTTCGGTGAATGTCATACAACATGAGTAGTATTATGTTGTGGACAATTGCCACTATCTTGCAACCTTTTGGGTTTTAAGCATCATTATATTCTAAACAGTTAACGCTACCATATCATCTCTACTATAGAGACAATCAATTAGATTACTATAATCCAATCAGTGATTAATAAAGAACAATGTTTTGTCAAACAAAACATTCATCCATCTCTACTATAGTGACGGAATTAAGTTCCTTAAAATTGGAATGTAAAGACAATCTTTGGTTTTTCCAATTTCTTTGGTAGTTCATATGAGGAAGTTAGTACCATCTGCTTTCGCAGAGATCTATATTTTATTCACGTTCCGAATGTGAAGTACTTTCTCTTCTCTCATTAATCTTCTACTTCTTATTAGCCACACTTCTACAACGATTGTAAAACATAGTTACTAATACGGAATCAAGCATTCAAGTAGAAGAACCAACTGTTTTGAACTATTCAAGAACAATTTACTATACCTTCGAAAGGTGTGTTCTTGACACTTGCAAGACATTTCTTGCAAATACCCCTTCCAATGTCCATCCTTTCATAAAGAAAGTTTGTTCCCTTGGAGTTAATTTTATCTTCTTCATTTGACTTCTCCTTTGACTACAATAGTCATGGTCCCTAAACTCCCACTATCTCTCTTGAAACCTTTTTCAATTGTGTTATACACATAAAACATTTTGGAGAGTGTTTGGTTATTGTTCACTACATAGTTTACAATAAACTTAGTGAACCATTAGGATAGGGACATAAAGGTGAAGTCCTAGCCTAGTTTCCGTCTCGTTAAGTGGTTTATCACTTCAACACTCAATGATTCAAAATCATCATAAGTCCATGTTGATGGACTATTTTTGTCAACCAACCATTATGTTCTAAACATAATTACAAACTTTCAAGAGTTGTTCAAGGCAAGTCTTATTTCTTCATACAACAATTTGTAAGTGAAGAATTATGGCACTAAAAGTGTCCTTGTCTTTATGCTAATCTTCTTAAGTTCCTTTGTTCATATAACGAAGGAATAAGCATTGGTTGTTTGTGTTGTCCTCTTCATGATAGACATTTCTAACATGTTCTTCCAATGATACATTATCAATAGGAAGATTGTGAGGATGAGACTTCTTAGGTACATGCACAATCCATTTAAGACAATCTTTGGGATTGTGTTACCAAGTCCGGAAACTAAAACATTCGGATTTTCTTTGTCAAGTTTTGGATAGCGTTTGCAAATATATTGGTAAACAAATACATAACGAATATAAATTGATTGATTTTAAGCCATTTGATTCGGGTCTTTAAATCAAATAGCACCACCCACTATTTTTGGCAAATTCCATATCCCTCATTGGAATTCGAGAGTTTTTGAGGAAACTCTTAGTAGGTTATGGGAGACTCACTATTACCAAGCCCACCTCACAATGATATGATATTGGCTAGCATTAATAATAATGAGAGAGTACACTTACTCATTTGCAACTAATGCAAGTACCCATCAATTTGGCCTCTAGAGAATGTTGCCTCACAATGATATGATATTGGCTCCATTGCACTTAGTTAAGTCATTCCCACCATGCTTAGTTCGTGAAAGGGTTCAAGAATAGCCTCACAATGATATGATATTGGCCATCCTCGTTGCCTACACTAACCTCATCAAGTATGTATATAGACTCCTCCTGAGTATAAGCATGCACTTTGTACTCCCCCATGATAGGGTGAAGCCGGTGTACAAGTCATAAACGATTGGAGCTACCATGGTGGAAGGCCACGGAAGAGTGTTCTAAGCACTCTCACGCTTTTCAACTTAATAATGGTTTGGTTGAGGGTTTTAGGTCTCATCACATAAACATATTCATTTTAATCTTTATTAAAACAATTTTGGTTCTATTACAACTATTGGTCCATTTGATTCAATTTAGTTGTATATAATACTCCCACTATACTTATAAAACGGTTTTTAAAGCAAGAGTATATGATACTACTAACATAAGGTTTGCATTCATTTGATGGACTATATAGTTGCCTTAGGGCCTTAGGATGACTATGAACCTTTGTTTAGATTCAACACGAGCCTAGTGTTGAATCTCGGACTAGGGATGGAGATTGATTTTAGTTACGCGTTTAATCACATTAAGGCGTGTTGTCTTAGGGGCGTTGGACCCAACTACTTCATTTTCATGCATATCAAATAAAGCAAGAAAGAAGTACTTCAAAGTAAAAGAGAGCTTATGCTCTTTACAACATTTGCATAATTCAAATTACTTTAAAGTAAAGAAGAGCTTATGCTCTTTTACAACATTTGATCAAATCAAATTACAACCAAAATTAATCTACACATTCCCATGGTTTAAACAAATTTGAAACGGCCTTTCACATAGCTCAATTATCGTAGGCTTAGGTTCATAATCACCCTTTAATTAATCAACACTTTAATTAATTAAATTGAATGCAACATTTTCATTTGGTTTTTGTATCCATAAAATTGATTTAAATGGAGCTAAATGAAATGAAAATCCAATTCTCATTTAAAGAGACAAAACAAATTTTGTTCCCTACTTAATTTGGGTCATCATGCAATAACCACAACCTTTTGGGCTATATTGCGAAACACAAACTTTTGGGGTCACTTTGTAAAAACACAAAAGTCCACTACTTCATGTAATTACAACTAGAACCCAAAAATTTCAACAAATACAAAAAACTTCATTAAAGGAGCAAAACAATTTGTCCTTTAACGTTTTTGGGCCTTAACGTAAAAACGTAAACTTTTGGGCCAAAGTGCAAATACACAAAAGTATCAAAACTTTATGTAATTGAATAAAAGACCCAAAAATACCCTATTTAATTAGGGTGGCCGGCCATGATAGAAAAAATATGATTTTTACAAAGTTTTTGTAAGTGGGTTTTATTAGGTGAGGTAAAGATGAAATATTTTGAATTTATGTTAAACTTTTAAAAAAGTTTGTCTACCATTATAACCATTAATTGAATTTATGTCAAACTTTTAAAAAAGTTTGTCTACCATTAAAACCATTAATAATACTTTACAAATAATCATCACCCACTAAAATCACCCACTAAAATTAAACCAAAACTTTATGTAAAAACATAAAACATTTTGAATCAAAACTTCAAAACTTTTTGTTCTTGGCACGAACTTCAAGAACATTGAAGAACACTCATGAAAACTCATAATAGCTCCATGAATGTTTTTCACTCACCAAAACTCAAATTTTCATCACTCAAAAGAGGGTTAACATCCTAGGGTACTTAGGGGTTCCAAAAGTCACTTTAAAACCATTTTAACAAGACAAACATGAACCCAAAAAATCACCCTTTGGATTTGGCCGAATTTCCCAAAAAACATGGCACCAAATTTTAGCTCCAAAATTCATGCTCATATGAACTACATCTACAACATTTGAGATGGCAAATTTTCTAACAAAATTTACATTCAAAGAAACAAGAATAAAGCTTGTAACATATTACAACTTTTAAATCAAAAACTATGAACTACAAAACCCAAAATGATTCACCAACTACTAGACCTAGGCTCTGATACCACTTGAAGGAATTTTTGTGAAAAACATGTTCATTTGAATAACATCATATAGCATGCAATTAACAATTAAAGGCGGAATCATGCTTTCATGCATTCAAAAACAAAACATCTACCATGAAATTCAAAGCCTAGTAGATTGGTGAACCTTGACTCAACTTAAAAACAACAATTTGTTAGTTGAGAAATATTTACCTTTGTAGATTCCTCTTTGCATATGCAAAGGATAATCACCCAAGAGATAGGGCCTTCATTCCTTGCTTCTTAGCTCCATGGATTTGGTTAGAAGAATAGGTTCTCCAAGTTCCCAAAATTGAGAACCTCTAAAGATTCTACACCAAGGTTGGATTGGAGAGGAAACGAGTGACCTTGAGGAAATAGAATTGCTAGACAATATCCCCCAAGGTGGTTGGCCTCTTAGAGAGAAATGGAAGCTTTGTGTTCTCACCAATTTTCTCTAAAATCAACAACTTATGAATTTTAGGTTATAAAGTTCTTTATATAGTCACTTCTTTAAATGACCTAAAGAACCAAAAACCCTAATTCAACACTAAATGGATATGGGCTTTTGGGCCTTTGTGAATCTTTATTCATTAAGTTGTCATCCAACTTAAGTCAATGGGCTTTGACGTTCGAAGCCCATTGGGCCTTAAGGTCCAAAAACTATCCCGAGGTCTTTAACGAACTTATTCGTTTGATTAATTAACATATTAATTAATCCTTGCCATAAATAATTAAACCATTTAATTCATCTCCTTTGTTTCTTCAATCTCCACCTTATTTGGTGTACGATACATTAGGTTCCTTTTAGCGAGGCAGTGGGCGATTAAAACCATTTTACATCGATTGTGAATTCAAACTTACTTTCAATTCTCCCTTTAGTGATTACACACGTTTAGGGCTTCCACAAACCATGAGTGACACCTAGCAGCATATCATGGCTACCCAAGCTAATCAGAAGAGGTAGAGAACCTATTCAGTTTAGGATTACAAATGCAATACGGTCTTTCTCTAATCTAATACTCTTGACCACATTGTTTGGTTTGATAGTTTATTTATTCATGTCTACTATCCAATGTGATTCTTGTGCTTATATGATTACTTTGAATGTGAATTGGAACGCATTCCCAAATCTCATTCATACTCTGGCCAGAGATTTTAATCATATCATAGAGTATTCTCCCTCAAGCCAATTGAAGGTTAGAGATCCCTTGTTGCGCATTCACTTGTCTCCATGACTAAGTGGTTTAACCCCAATGATGTCGTGGACACCCCGATGGGGTGACTTTGACATAATCAAAGATCAAGGACTTAACCACAAGACAACAACTGTGATGCCTCAGGTCAAAGGACTAATTTGCATTATCCCAGACATGATTTCTCATGTGACATGAGTATGAGAACTCCTCGTTGATCGTGTTCAGTGAACTCATTCTCTATTGAGCACCTGCGTACTTGTCTTGATGTCACACTCACCAATGACTCGAGACTAGTCACTCTCCCTCAGAGAAGACATAGCACGTACTGATCTTATCGGACTGTCAATGCCCAATTGGCAATCCTATGATCAGGAACGTTTAGGATGTGTCTACGAAAGAATGGTCTCATTAATCTAACTTCATTAGATTGCATTCTTCCAATCACATATTCCTTGGACTTTATCGTTTAAGCATATAACATTTATATGAGACGTCTCAAACAATAATGTTTGCCCTTTATATGTAAACTAGATTAGTTTAACATGTGAAATATCCGTAAAGTATCATCATATGAATGGCTTTAGGGCACATTTCCAACAACTTCTTAGGTACATGCACAATCCATTTAAGACAATCTTTGGTCTTGTGTTACCAAGTCCGGAAACTAAAACATTCGGATTTTCTTTGTCAAGTTTTGGATAGCGTTTGCAAATATATATTGGTAAACAAATACATAACGAATATAAATTGATTGATTTTAAGCCATTTGATTCGGGTCTTTAAATCAAATAGCACCACCCACTATTTTTGGCAAATTCCATATCCCTCATTGGAATTCGAGAGTTTTGGAGGAAACTCTTAGTAGGTTATGGGAGACTCACTATTACCAAGCCCACCTCACAATGATATGATATTGGCTAGCATTAATAATAATGAGAGAGTACACTTACTCATTTGCAACTAATGCAAGTACCCATCAATTTGGCCTCTAGAGAATGTTGCCTCACAATGATATGATATTGGCGCCATTGCACTTAGTTAAGTCATTCCCACCATGCTTAGTTCGTGAAGGGGTTCAAGAATAGCCTCACGATGATACGATATTGGCCATCCTCGTTGCCTACACTCACCTCATCAAGTATGTATATAGACTCCTCCTGAGTATAAGCATGCACTTTGTACTCCCCCATGATAGGGTGAAGCCGGTGTACAAGTCATAAACGATTGGAGCTACCACGGTGGAAGGCCACGAAAGAGTGTTCTAAGCACTCTCACGCTTTTCAACTTAATAATGGTTTGGTTGAGGGTTTTAGGTCTCATCACATAAACATATTCATTTTAATCTTTATTAAAACAATTTTGGTCCTATTACAACTATTGGTCCATTTGATTCAATTTAGTTGTATATAATACTCCCACTATACTTATAAAACGGTTTTTAAAGCAAGAGTATATGATACTACTAACATAAGGTTTGCATTCATTTGATGGACTATATAGTTGCCTTAGGGCCTTAGGATGACTATGAACCTTTGTTTAGATTCAACACGAGCCTAGTGTTGAATCTCGGACTAGGGATGGAGATTGATTTTAGTTACGCGTTTAATCACATTAAGGCGTGTTGTTCCTAGGGGCGTTGGACCCAACTACTCCATTTTCATGCATATCAAATAAAACAAGTAAATGAGTACTTTAAAGTAAAGGTGAGCTTATGCTCATTACAACATTTGCATAAAACAAATTACTTTAAAGTAAAGAAGAGCTTATGCTCTTTTACAACATTTGATCAAATCAAATTACAACCAAAATTAATCTACACATTCCCATGGTTCAAACAAATTTGAAACGGCCTTTCACATAGCTCAATTATCGTAGGCTTAGGTTCATAATCACCCTTTAATTAATTAACACTTTAACTAATTAAACTTGAATGCAACATTTTCATTTTATTTTTGTATCCATAAAATTGATTTAAATGGAGCTAAAGGAAATGAAAATCCAATTCTCATTTAAAGAGACAAAACAATTTTTGTTCCCTACTTAATTTGGGCCATCATGCAATAACCACAACTTTTTGGGTTATATTGCGAAACACAAACTTTTGGGGTCACTTTGTAAAAACACAAAAGTCCACTACTTCATGTAATTACAACTAGAACCCAAAAATTTCAACAAATACAAAAAACTTCATTAAAGGAGCAAAACAATTTGTCCTTTAGCGTTTTTGGGCCTTAACGTAAAAACGTAAACTTTTGGGCCAAAATGCAAATACACAAAAGTATCAAAACTTTATGTAATTGTACAAAAGGCCCAAAAATACCCTATTCTATTAGGGTGGCCGGCCATGATTAAAAAAAATAAGATTTTTACAAAGTTTTTGTAAGTGGGTTTTGTTAGGTGAGGTAAAGATTAAATGAAAAGTTTGTAAGAAATGATTTATGTCACATCTTTAAAAAAGTTTGTCTCCCATTAAAAATACTTTACCATTAACCATCACCCACTAAAATTAAATCAAAACTTTATGTAAAAACATAAAACTTTTGAATCAAAACTTCAAAACTTTTTGTTCTTGGCATGAACTTCAAGAACATTGAAGAACACTCATGAAAACTCATAATAGCTCCATGAATGTTTTCACTCACCAAAACTCAAATTTTCACCACTCAAAAGAGGGCTAACATCCTAGGATACTTAGGGGTTCCAAAAGTCACTTTAAAACCATTTTAACAAGACAAACATGAACCCAAAATATCACCCTTTGGATTTGGCCGAATTTCCCCAAAAACATGGCACCAAATTTTAGCTCCAAAATTCATGCTCATATGAACTACATCTACAACATTTGAGATGGCAAATTTTCTAACAAAATTTACATTCAAAGAAACAAGAATAAAGCTTGTAACATATTACAACTTTTAAATCAAAAAATTATGAACTACAAAACCCAAAATGATTCACCAACTACTAGACCTAGGCTCTGATACCACTTGAAGGAAATTTTGTGAAAAACATGTTCATTTGAGCAACATCAATAGCATGCAATTAACAAATTAAAGGCGGAATCATGCTTGCATGCACTCAAAAACAAAAACATCAACCATGAAATTCAAAGCCTAGTAGATTGGTGAACCTTGACTCAACTTAAAACAACATTTGTTAGTTGAGAAATATTTACCTTTGTAGATTCCTCTTTGCATATGCAAAGGATAATCACCCAAAAGATAGGGCATTCATTCCTTACTTCTTAGCTCCATGGATTTGGTTGAAAGAATTGGATTCTCCAAGTTCCCAAAATAGAGAACCTCTAAAGATTCTACACCAAGGTTAGATTGAAGAAGAAATGAGTGAACTTGGAGTAGTGGGATTGCTAGATGCACCCTCCAAGGTGGCCGGCCTCTTAGAGAGAAAATGAAGAAACAAGTTCTCACCAATTTTCTCTAAAACAAAACCTTATGAATTTTAGGCTATAAAGTTCTTTATATAGTCACTTCTTTAAATGACCTAAAGAACCAAAAAACCCTAATTCTAACACATATGGCCGGCCTCTTTAAGGGATATGGGCTTTTGGGCATTTGTGAATCTTTATTCATTAAGTTGTCATACAACTTAAGTCAATGGGCTTTGACGTTCGAAGCCCATTGGGCCTTAAGGTCCAAAACTATCCCGAGGTCTTTAACGAACTTATTTGTTTGATTAATTAACATATTAATTAATCCTTGCCATAAATAATTAAACCATTTAATTATTCTTACTCATCTCCATTGTTTCTTCAATCTCCACCTTACATGGTGTACGATCCATTAGGTTCCTTTTAGCGAGGCAGTGGGCGATTAAAACCATTTTACATCGATTGTGAATTGAAACTTACTTTCAATTCTCCCTTTAGTGATTACACACGTTTAGGGCTTCCACAAACCATGAGTGACACCTAGCAGCATATCATAGTTACCCAAGCTAATCAGAAGAGGTAGAGAACCTATTCAGTTAAGGATTACAAATGCAATACGGTCTTTCTCTAATCTAATACTTTTGACCACATTGTTTGGTTTGATAGTTTATTTATTCATGTCTACTATCCAATGTGATTCGTTTGCTTATATGATTACCTTAAATGTGATTTGGAACGCATTCCCTAATCTCATTCATACTCTGGCCAGAGATTTTAATCATATCATAGAGTATTCTCCCTCAAACCATTTGAAGGTTAGCGATCCCTTGTTGCACATTCACTTGTCTCCATAACTAAGTGGCTTAACCCCAATGATGTCGTGGACACCCCGATGGGGTGACTTTGACATAATCAAAGATCAAGGACTTAACCACAAGACAACTGTGATGCCTCAGGTCAAAGGACTAATTTGCATTATCCCAACCATGAGTTCTCATGTGACATGAGTATGAGAACTCCTCGTTGATCGTGTTCAGTGAACTATTCTCTATTGAGCACCTACGTACTTGTCTTGATGTCACACACACCAATGACTCGAGACTAGTCACTTTCCCTGAGAGAAGGCACAGTACGTACTGATCTTATCGGACTGTCAATGCCCAATTGGCAATCCTATGATCAGGAACATTTAGGATGTGTCTACGAAAGAATGGTCTCATGAATCTAACTTCATTAGATTGCATTCTCCCAATCACATATTCCTTGGAGTTTATCGTTTAAGCATATAACATTTATATGAGACGGCTTAAACAATAATGTTTGCCCTTTATATGTAAACTAGATTAGTTTAACATGTGAAATGTCCGTAAAGTATCATCATATGATTGGCTTTAGGGCACATTTCCAACACAATTGCCAAGAATTCAATTAACGCGATTGTGATAAACAACATTCACTACTCATGAATATAAACTTGTAACGATTAGGTGAAACTCATTTATATTCTAGCATCTAATTCATGCATGAAAACTAAGTATGCATCCTTAATAAACATACAAGAATCAGTTATGAATAAAATAGATAATTGAATTGCAATCACAACTTATCAAATCACAATTGGAAGAAATCAATTCAAATCTCAAGCATGTTCATGGCTTCAAACTTCCCCCTAACTAAATAGGGGTTTAGCCACTCATAATTGCAACAAAATTAGAAAATAAAAAAGTAGACATTGAAAGCAAGAACGAAGTACACCTAAAATGCTCCAAAGTTCCAAGCTTGAAACGCCAAGGACCTTTGTTTTCACCACCTTGTTGTAGCACAAGTGTCTAGGATATGTATGGATATATGGATGGAATGGATTTGCACGGCTAAGAGATGAAAGTGTATGGATTGGTGAGATGTAGTATGGCTAGATGAATGGATGGAGGTCACGGCAAGGAAATTGTGCTTGTGAATGAAGCTCTTTTGATGGATCAAGATTGTTCTTAGGAAGGGGAATGGTGGATGTAGTTATAGGCTAAAGAGAGGACCACTTCAATTCCTTGCTTGTGCACTTTGTATGGGTGTGTGATGTCCATGTTTCCCTTTACATTTGCACACACATGACCTCCATCATTTTAGCCACAAAACAAACACATTTTCTGCCATGTTTCTCCTTTACATTTACACACATGTTCTTCATCATTTTAGCCACAAAACAACCCATTTTCTGCTTATGTGTGTGTCTTTCCTTTGCCCATGTGTGTGTGTTTTTCCTTTGCATTTGCACACACATGTTCTTCATTATTTCAGCCAACAATCCACCCATTTTCTGCCCATGCCAAGCCCTCCATGCCATGCCTTTCTTGTTGTGTGTGTGCTGTTCATGTAGAGTGTGTGTATGCCCTCCAACCTGTGCAGTTTGCATGTGTGTAGTTGCCCATGTTTCTCTTTTGCATGTGCATTTCCACTTGCTCCAAAGCTAAATGAGTGCAATCATAACCCCATTTGCTGCTGAGTGTTGATGACAAAGCAAAACACAAAACAAGTGCCTTTACTTTCTCATTTTATTAGCCAAATCTGCTTAGCCCTTTTCTGAACCTTTCAGTGTTACAATGCCCATAACTTCTTCTAGAAAATGATATTAACAATCCGTAAATTGCTCCAGAAAATAGACATCCGTAGCTTTCCAAGCATATAAGGCTCATTCTCTCATTCATTCTGAGCTGTTCGTAACATGCTTCCAAAGTCAGCTAATCTGCACAGGCAGTTTTGACGAATTTGTTACTTAATATCTCACTTGTGCTACTTTTCTTTTCTTTGCTTGATAAATGACACAAAACACAAAAACATAGTAAATAGCTCAAAAATATAAGGAACTAACTAAGAAAAGACAAGTGAATTTTATGTAAAATATATATAAATATGAGCTTATCACCCGATTGTAGCTGGAGGTTTCTTCGGCGAAATTCATCATTTTTCCAACGAATTGAGCCGAACCACCACTCCCAATCCTCATATTGACCCTTCCTCTACCATTTCTACATCAAATTTGAGGAGATTGGATTCGAATTTGGGAAGAAATGCACCGGTGGGTGCATCGGCTTCGGGATGGAAATCCATCAAATCTGAAGTTAACTCCGTCAACCTCCACCACCAATAGGCTCCCCTAAACCTCAGGAACAAAGTCTATGCATTATTTGGGGCATCATAGATGTTTTTTAGTCGAATCAAGAACCCTTAAAATCAAGAGTTTCCGACTGTTCGAGTGTGATTTGAGGTGTTTCCCGACTGAATTAGACTTCGGCCCAAGTATGAAAGTTGTTCCTCTCATTGAACTCTATTTACCTGTAAAATTTGGTATTTTTTAGAGTTTGTCAGAATTTGGGGTTTCCGTTCACCGAAAACCGCCACCCAATGAGGCGCGTGGCCAATGGGCCGATGTTGCCATTTTGTGCAAATTTTGATATTCTAAATAAGAATTTGGTATCCATTTGATGTGTTTCGATTATGAAAGCTAATGTTGAATATTTCAGTTTCTAGAATATTTTCGGAAATGGCTATAAGAATGGTTTTAAACGGAATTATGAACTACGAAAGACTTAATCCCGCTAAATGGTACGTCGGCAGTCTAACAAGAGTTAGATACAGCCTTAATAATCGTGATTAAATCTTTAGTTGAGAATTTGATTTAAGAGAAGAAGTTAGTGATAAATTATACAAATTTAATCGTATGTTTTGGGTAAGTTAATTATGGTTATAGTTTTGTGAGGTATTAAGAAAATTCAATAAAGAATCGTGATTATTGGTAGTAATGTAAACAAGAATTTAATTTGGACCTATCATCGGAATTTCCCGAAAATAAATATTTCGGGGGCGGGGCGTTACATGACCCGTTAAGAAAAATATATATTTTTTCTTAAATTTGCACATACCACATATTGCCACATAAATATTACTTCAAAACATTTAAACATATTTGTCGTTTAAGTACTACATCTACACTCGAAAATAAGAGCCTAATAAAAAAATATTCATACACTACTAGTCTATTACAAAATATTAAATGTGTAAGGATATGCAAAATGAAAGAGTTTTTGTTTTCAAGGTTGTGAAGGCTTTCTCAAAAGTTTAAACCTTGCCAATGGAACTCAAAGCTTGCATGTTATTCCTTTTACAAAATCCTCAATTTTCATTGATCATCATGAGGAAATTGTATTGGAACTTTGGCTTGATTTATTGCCTTCAAGAGTTATGTTGATGATGCTTTCAGTAAGGTTTTCCATGTCAGAACTCTCTTCTGCATAAACTAAGTATAGAAAAACCAAACATTAAAAACCATTCAAATTATGAGAAGTTTACCAAAATAATTATGAAAAGAAATAAAACAATAGTACTATACCATATAAAAATATATTACCTCCTTTTCCAAATAGCCAATCTCGTGTGCACAACAAAGCTTGAATTGTTTCTAGTAACAATGAACTACGATACTGATCTAGTACTCTACCCCCAATACTAAATGTAGATTCTGATGCAACAATTGAAATGGGAATTGTTAACACATCTCGTGCTAACTGAGAAGGTATCAGATAATGAAAACGCTTCATTTGTCACCAAGAAAGAACATCTATGTCTATTTTTCTATCTATTCTTTTATCCGCCAAATACTTCTGCAATTCATTTTTTTCAATCGAACTTGAACCATTGTAATTATTATCAAAATCCTACATCATAAAAAATAAAAACGAAAACGTAATTAGAATCATGCATCATGTCAATTTCAAATATAATATCAATACTTTTTATAGTACTACTACTACAAATATATAAAGTAAATAAAAACAAACTTAGGTTACCTCAAAGAGAACATCTCCAGATTCTGTTTGATGATTAGACACTAAATTCACTGGAGTATTTGAATTATCAAGATGTGAAAGTTTTTCCAAGTACACACAAAAAAAAACATTCAATTTGTCCTTAACCTTTGTAAATTCGACCGAATTCACACCATGAAGCTTTGTGTAAGCCCAATCCACAAAATGCAATTTATAACGAGGGTCTAAGATGATTACAATAACCAAAATCAAACTGTACTCTGACCAATACTTCTCAAACTTCGTGGACATGATGAAACTTTTAGAGTCATCCATGGTTGCCTTAATTTGAAGTTGGATTACAAACACCTTAGGGAAGAACAAATTTGATGTGGCATACTTTGTCCCAGAGAATAAGCACGTAACCTCATAAAAGTACCCCCAAAATTTGGAAATCTTCGTTATTTTATCCCACTCTTCAGAAGAAGGACAATTACTAAATTGGAATCACTCAACCCTAAATGAATCAAAGCATATCAATAGAAAATTGCAATATCTAGCATAATATAGGTTGAGTTCCATCTAGTAGGGACATCTTGTCTCAAACCTCTCATACTATCCAATATCCTTACTTGTCTAACACATTCATAAAACTTTAGTTTCATAACCTCAGAGCCCTTTATATACTTGATGCATTCACGAATCTTTATCACCGAAGAATCAATTTCTTTAAGTCTATCTGGACTATAAAATTCAAAACATGAGCACAACAACGCACATGAAAGAAGTAACCATTCATCACGAGAAAAACTTCTAAGATTCAATTGATTCTTCAAAATGCTAACAAATGAAATATTTGAAGAAGCATTATCCAAAGTAATAGAAAATAGCTTCTTTCCAATCCCCCACTCAGTCACCAATGCATTAATTTTCTCAGATAATGCAACACCAGTACGTGGAGGAGGCATGTGACAAAAACTTAAAATTCTTTTATGCAATTTCCAATCTTTGTCTACAAAGTAAGCAGTAAGAGCAAGATACCTATCAGTGCATTGCGAGGTCCATAAGTCTGATGTCAAACAAATTCTACCTTCAACTGAGCCTAACAAATTATGAAGCCTTTGTTTTTCATTTTTGAACATCCTCAACACTTAGGCTTTAATTGTATTTCTACACGGTAACTTAATA
Organism: Malus fusca; assembly: GCA_035220775.1. NCBI lineage: Eukaryota > Viridiplantae > Streptophyta > Magnoliopsida > Rosales > Rosaceae > Malus > Malus fusca. The sequence continues at coordinate 16,477,874 of CM069072.1, forward strand.
TCAGAAGATATATATACAAACAAAGCCTTAATTCCCTCATATTCAGAAAAACTAAAAGGAAGATTATGCTTGATGATGGCCTCTACTAATAAGCCACGGAATACCACAGGATCAAAGTTTTGGAAACAAAATTCAGACACCGACAATAATCCACCAGTTCGTCCAGGGCATGTTTTCAAATGTCTATTCATATTACCAGTCCCATGATGGCTATCATCTATTACCAGTTTCTTACAATTTTTACATTGAGTACGACTTTTACCATCTTAAAAAATAGTAGTCAATTTGTTGAAAGTTTTGCAAACAGGAGTCCTGAGTGTTCGCTTACCTAATTTGATCACTCCCATGATCAGGTTGTATTCCCATTGTAACTTCCATTGACCCTCCATCACTAAGGTTTGTAAAATCTTGCTCTACAACATCCATTGCTTCAAGAAAGAAAAACAAAACTGTAAAATCTTGCTCATACCAATTTCATACCATATCCATTTCAATTTCAATTTCACATATCCATTTCAATTCCATATCCATTCAAATTCACATATCCATTTCAATTTCACATATCCAGTTCAATTTCACCTATGTATATCCATTTCAAATTCACATATCCAATTCAATTTCAAAATTCAATTTCAAAATCCAATTCACATATCCACAAATCACAATCCAATTCAAATTTACTTTTATATATCCATAAATCACAATCCAATTCAGTTTCACCTATCTATATCCATTTCAAATTCACATATCCAATTCAATTTCAAAATCCAATTCACAAATCGCAATCCAATTCACATATCCACAAATTCACATATACAAGCTTCGGTGCAAATGGACACTTTTATATATCTAATACAGTTTACAAAGAACAGATGGCATGGGAAAAATGGGATACAGATTCAATATCTAAAGCCTTATAAGAAGGCTTATTTATACACAACAAAAATTGAAGAACTTTCGGTTAGCACATGCACTGACAGCTTGCACACACATTCACAATCTTATGGGCTAATACATGGAGGGAGCACACATGGAGTCAGAACATGGAAGCATGGAGCCAACACTGTGGAGAACTCATATTGCCCTGAAATCCACAATAAATTAACCAAAGAAAAAAGTAAAAAAAAGAAAAAAAAAAGGCATACGACTTGCAGAAAACAAAAAGAAACCAACACGGTTGCACCCACCCTAATTCGAAACCCACATAACCTCAAACCCTCACAAATCCGAAACCCTATCAAATCAAAACCAACATCCAATTTTATCTGGAAATTTTGACAAAGTACTCAAAAATCAACATGCAATTTGACCCTAAACCCTAAATAACAAAAACCCATCGAAAATCAGAAACCCTTACCTTGATTTTGGTACTTGATTCGCGTTGGCTTTGCGTCAGAGAAAATGTGCTTACTTCTCTCTATGTGTGGCTTGCTTATGGCTGGCCGGATTCGCGTCGGAGATGGTGGACGGAGGAGTGGCGTCTGAGATGGTGGGTTTCAGTTTGAGTTCGCAGATGATTCGAGAATGAGGGAGACATAGAGAGGTTTGAGGCAAATAGAGACCTAATTTACAGTGGATGGTTGAGATTAAATCTTAACCAATCCAATGGTCACCAATTTTTTAAATTTAATTTAATATATATATATATATATATATATATAATTATAGTTTTTAGGGGTATAAAATTGTTAAATTAATATATATATATATATAATTATTATAGTATTTTTTTAGGGTTATAAAATTATAAAATTAATATTTTGTTTATCGTGATTGTGTTACCCATGTGTATACCCGAACCAACCCGTTATCTTAACATGTGCTTATTGGGTTACTCGATAATGACCCGATTCATTATTGTGTCGACCTGAACACCTGTTAATTTTGTGTTGTGTCGTGTCAGGAATTGCCAGGCCTATTTTTAAGCCATTTCCGGCCACCTCTGGTCACCATTTGGCTTCCAAACATTATAAACATGTTCTACTATTCTTTAGCTTCGTTTTGGTATATTATGGGTCGAATTTAGTTGAGAATTGAAGAAGATATGAACATTTAAAAAAATACCCAATTTCCAGCCAACTCTGCGGAATCCAAATCGACTGACCCACTACCCATCCGACCCGACCCAGTTGCATAATCCAGATTGGAATATTACATGGAATATTCATTTAGCCTTAGGGGAATATTTCGTCGAGTTGACCATTGACTTTTTTGAGTTTCGGCCTAGGACCTCTTTAAGTTTTTCGACATCTCGAATCTATCTTTGACATTCATTTAGTGAAATTCAAATGTTTTAACATAGTTTCATAGTTGATCGACTTGTTGAGTGCCACTTGAAATTGTCATGGGCGAAAATCTGACTGTTGGATCGTGACCAAATTTTAATATGTTGTTCTAGAAGCATAATGAGGACATTTGGAAATGACTGATCGAAAATCCGATATATGGATCTTTCGAATCAAGTTACATAGGGTTGTGGACCCCACCGTTGACGGTTGACCTAGGGTTGACTTTTGGTCAATGGGTTCCGAATCCTTCTAAATTGTCCTAGAGGATGTGTGCAACGTGAATTATGTGTTTTATCCATGGAATCCTGAAACAAGACTTGTGATTTGTTCTAGGCGACGAATATTTAGCCATCGATCTATTCTTATTAAATGTGATCTGACTTGTGTATTGAAAATAATTGTGAAATGTGAGGGCTAATAGTGGACCGTTAACCCATTGTCATGAGAATTTGTTGCTTCGATATTGTTTCATTTCTCACTTCATTGATCTGTTCTAAATTTAGTGCTTGTGCCTTGTTTCAATCATTAAGCCTTTGTCAATTGAGTAAATTGTGCTTTATTTGGTTTCTTTGAGCAATTGTCAACTATGTTTCTTGGACTTCTGCTCGGTTCCATTGAGTGGTTCGGAGTTGGCTTCTGCTGGGGTTCCGTTGAGTGGTTCAGTTCCCTGCTCCGTTTGGATTTCGTTGAGTGGTCCAGAATCGTATCCTGTTTTGGATTTTGTTGAGTTGTCTGAAATCCCTTGTATTCCACAATTTCGTTGAGTGGTCCGAATTCGTATCCACTGAGATTTCGTTCAGGTCCGGAATCCCTTCTACTATGCGATTCCTTTGAGTGGTCTGAAATCCCTCTTTGTATTTTGGTTCCGTTGAATGGTTCGGCACCGGATGTTATTGGATTTTGTTGAGTGGTTCAAAATTGCATTCATTGACCTCGTTGATTTGTGATACTTGAAATTGTAGGCTTTGGCCAAACTGTGTCTTTCTAGCCTTGTGTTTCGGTGTATTGTATGAGTTATGTCTATCTGGATGTCGAATTATTGTCACTCACACGAGTTTTGCGGCTTATCTGGATGTTGTTTGCATGGTGCACCATTCCCACATTGTAGGGGTGATTGTGCAGGTTTTAGTTGGTACGAGGAGTTTTAAGGTAGCATTTAGAGGTCAGAGAGCTTGGAGTGTTAGGTTACCCCTATACTTTAAGGGTGGGCAAACGGGTCATGAACCCGCGGGTCGGGGCTGGTCTAAGAGATTCGAGGCGGGTTAGGGGTGGGTCCATATATTTTATACACGAAACGGGGCGGGGCGGAGTGGGTCTAAATATTTGAGGACACAGGTCCCTGACCTAGATCGTATCAACACTCAAACTTCTTGGTCAACACTCAAACTTTTTATTGAGTAAATCTCCACACATATCACAAATCACAATTCACATGGGTTTTTCTCAGTTTCTCAATCTCTCTCTCCATAATTCACACACCATCCACTGTTCGTTGTCGTCGTGAATGGGAATTGCTCGTCGATGGTTCGTCGTCGACTCCTTCCCTCAACGCCTCTCAACTCGACTGGAATTTGGGCTTGCTTCTTTACCCGGGTGGGAATTGCTTCTCTGTGGGATTTTGTAGATACAAAACTCTTTCTGGGTTTTATGCAAAATACTTTATATGGGACATCTCCACTGTTGATTGGTCCAAAGCAACACTTTTTGGGTTTTTTTTTTTGTGAATTGTTTTATGCCAAATGCTTTCTGGGTTTGTTCAAATTTTGATCAATACCATAGTACACAAATCAGTACTAAATTTATTGTACTACACTACATCTCCACCTAAATTAACCCCGAACCCCTTTCTCAAGATCTATTATTTTCTTTAATCATCATGATTGTTAGATTATTTTTTTAAGAGAGATCAGGTTATGGATATGAAACCCATCTAATTTTGAAGCTCAGTCAGATAGTTTCTATTCAGAAAGAAAAAAAAAAACCAAAATAAACCTGTGGACCTGTAGGAATCAGCCCATTTCAAACGGACCGTGTTAGGTCCGGATCCTGTTTTCAAATTTTTATTACCCGATCCACCCCGCCCCGTTTTATTTTTAAACCAATCCAGTTCGGTCCCTCTCATTTTGGACTCGGCCCGTGCCCAGCCCTACTATACTTTTCCTTGTACAGATGTTGTGAATATTGTTAATTTTAGTTCTACTTCTTGGTTGTATTTCCTGGCATCTCCCTAAAGTCTACCGTCACGCGTTGATCCTGGACGTATGTCGGATTGAGGCGTGGCATGAGGTATGACTCTTCTAAAATGAAAAAAAACTTCAAGTAACAAATGTTGAAAACCTTGAAATTTTAGAAAAATAAATTTAAATTAACTCTTTATTTAAATTTTTTTTAGTTACAGAATTTACTATAAGAAATTAATTTTGTAGAAATTATACCGCGTTGCTATTAAGCTAGTCCACTCAGTGCGTCACTATTAAGCTAAAGCAGCTAGTCCCCCGTTTTAACCCGACACCTGTATAAACCTCGCGGAGTGGAACACATGACTTTCTCTCTCTCTCTCGACTCGACCGATCCATAAGATCTCTCTGTAATCTCACGAAATGGCTGAGACCGCCGCCGCCGCCGCCGTCACATCAACCGTAGAACCCGCGGCGCCATCAGGAAACAAGTCCTCTCCCGAGGCTTCTACCACCGTTCCTCCGCCGGCGGAGAAGCCTGAGAAGTCGGAGACAAAACGATGGGCCGACGAAGAGGACGACCCTCCGGAGGAGCCAGAGAAGAAAGACGACGCTCCGGCGCCGTCTGCTTCGGAACCGGAGGTAAACCTTGCCGAATTGAAGATTACCGAGAACAAGTTCCTCGACGACCCCGAAGACTCTAAAATCAGTGCCGTACGATCTTCCTTTCTCTCTCTGTGCATATATATATTTGAAATCGTCAATTCTTATTGTCAATTAGGGTTTTTGACGCAAATTTAATAGGGCTAAGATTATTTGTTGATTTTATTCATAAATTTGGGGATTGAATTTGACTTAGGTTACGGCCGGTGACACGCCGTACACGTCGGCGAGTAGTTTCGAGGATCTAAATCTGTCGCCGGATGTACTGAAGGGCTTGTATGTCGAGATGCAATTCAAAAAGCCGAGCAAAATCCAGGCAATCACTTTGCCAATGATTTTGACCCCTCCCTACAAAGATCTTATTGCTCAGGCGCATAATGGTTCGGGCAAAACCACTTGTTTCGTGCTTGGGATGCTCAGCCGTGTCGATCCCAATATCAAAGCTCCTCAGGCGCTCTGCATTTGCCCCACCAGAGAGTTGGCCATTCAGGTCAAGTTTCGTTCTTTGCTTTGATTCTTGCTCCATTTTGTTTTTTTGTTTTTTTTTTGCTTTTGTTTTTTTATTAATTTGAATGCAAAATATTGGGTAAATAATATGAAAGTTTACTTTGAAGATTTCGTTTTTTGTGTGCGTCCGTGTCCATGTGTGTGGAAATTTAATAAAACTAAGCTTTTGAGAGCATGAGATTTGATGTTGTTAATTGAATGCGGCAGAATCTCGAGGTTCTTCAGAAGATGGGGAAGTATACAGGGATAACTGCAGAGTGTGCTATCCCAACAGATAGGACAAGTTCTACCTCGGCACAATCCAGGCCACCAGTATCGGCACAAATTGTGATTGGAACTCCTGGTACGATTAAGAGATTAATGTCGACGAAAAAAATCGGTGTGAGCCGTGTCAAGATTCTTGTTTTCGACGAGGCTGATCACATGCTTGCTGAGGTAATTGTGTGCTTACATATGAGGAATTTTAAAAGTTCTCACCTTGGATTCTTTGCTGTTATTGTTGTTCATTGTATGGGATTAAATGTTGAAAGAATGTCAACATAATTATTTGATAAGAAACAAAATGAGCCTCAGGGACGATATAGACCAAAGGTCGTTTTTTGATTGGCTGATGTGATATGAACAGAGTGGGATTTTAAGAGTCTAAATTGGTTGAGCATGAGTCCTCTGAGCATCCCTCACTGTGTTTCTCTTCGAGCATTAAGTGCTGTTGTACAATCTAGGGCATTATGTTGTCTTGGGATATGCAAAGATTTATTCTTTTTTAGCATGCATTGTTGATCTTGTTTGCAAAATGTTTTTCTGCAGGATGGCTTTAAGGATGATTCGTTGAGGATAATGAATGACATAAAGAGATATAGCTCTCACTGCCAGGTACGTTGAATTATGTTTAAATTTGTATTGCACCAAGATTTAACGTATGTTATGTCATTGTTTCTGTATGTTTCCTTCCATGATTTCGTCCAGTAACGTATTAATGAATTTTTGTTTTTTTTGAGGTTATGAAACAAATTTTGGAACTAGTTCTCTTTTTATTCAACTACCAACGGTGGGGGTTGACCATAATAAAAGTCAGCGCAAATGATAATCTCTTAAACATATCCCATATACTATTTGTTTCAGTAGCCTCAGTACCGTTTTCTCAAAGACTGTCTAGGACTTCAGGACTGTTAATGTTGTGGTTGGATCTCTTTAGTATTGATGATAAACATTATTGGTATTAGAAACAAAAGAATGGTTGTAGTGGCTGAATTTACCACTGTTTTAATGTTTGGGTGATTAAATTATTGGTTTATGTCTGTACTTTGTAGAATATTACCTTAAAATATAATTATTTGTATGGAGTGGGATTGACTGCCTTCTTATGTAACATTTGCTTCAGGTGCTTTTGTTTTCTGCTACATTTAATGAAAAAGTCACGAACTTTGTTTCAAAAGTGATCAAAGGTGGTGGTAACCAACTCTTTGTAAAGAAAGAAGAGCTATCATTGGAGGCTGTAAAGCAGTACAAGGTGTACTGTCCTGATGAATTGGCAAAGATTGACGTCATCAAAAGCAAAATATTTGAACTGGGAGAGAAATTGGGGCAGAGAATTATATTTGTACGGACAAAAAATAGTGCAAGAATGTTACATCAGCAACTTGTACAAGATGGTTATGCAGTTACTACTATTCAAGGTGCCCTCAATGCTGAAGATAGAGACAAAATAGTCAAAGAATTCAAAGATGGTTTAACCCAAGTTCTTATATCAACTGACCTACTCGCTCGAGGATTTGATCAACAGCAGGTGCCTTCACTTTCCCTCAATTCTTTTCCCCCCTTTACATGCCTTACAAGAGTTACTTGCTGACTTGATACCTTTTTTGTAGATTAATTGTGTTGTCAATTATGACCTTCCAATCAAATATAGAGAGGGGCCCAGGACACGTGATCCTCCCGAACCTGATTATGAGGTGTACTTGCATAGAATTGGAAGGGCGGGACGTTTTGGTCGCAAGGGTAAGTTCTCGTTCTGAAATCTTTCTTTTGGTGTGATTTTTCCCCATATATATTTTGGCTCTTTCCATGTACTAATATAGTTGTCAGTTTTTAAACCTGTTGCTTTATTAACAAAACGTGTACCTTTTAGTTGTGACTGAGAGAACAGTTGTGTAGGGAAAAGGTTGTGACTGAGAGAACAGTTGTGTAGGGTTTAACTAGCAAACACTTTTTTTCAAGTACATTTTCCCTGGAAATGTGCTGGGATCATGTATGCTGTACATCCTCACATTTAAGCAGATTCATAATAGATTTTACGGATTGGTTTGGTTTATGTGCTACTTGGGCCAGATTTGGCTGTGTAGAGTTACAATACCGGTACAGGTCATGTTCTGAAGCATTAGTTTTAATCCTATGCTTTACATTACTTTAATTTATTGGCTTTAGAAAGCTTTATGCAACATTTCTACAAAACACTAGTGGTCCCCAGAATTTCTTTAGAAGAGCTACCCCTATCCAGTCCATCCCGTTCGCTTCATCATGCTTAATTGAATAGAAGGAAAAAAACATAGCTATTAGGTGTTTCCCATAGTATTGAGCTCCATATATTAATTGAGCTAGTATACAGATATTACAATGCTATGTTGATTTGGAGCTGAAATGAAAACGTTGTCTGAGGGTGTGTATAAGTTATTGTGCAGGGGCTGTGTTTAACTTGATTTGCGGTGATTGGGACGAATCGACCATGTCAAAGATTGAGCAGTATTTTAACTCTCCAGTAACAGAGGTAACAATCTTGCGCCTCATCGTACTTTAGTTTTTGATTTGAAGATGCAAGCACCTCATCCTACATTAACATTGAAAAGCTCATGGAAAATCGAGTCCTGGCTCTCGATATTATTTTTTGACAAAAAAGTTCAAACCTTTCTAGTCTGTTCTTTCTGTACAGAACTTTGACGTTGTGGTCTCAATACATTATTGGAGATAAACCATAAACTATATAAATGTGATAAGTTTCTTATTGATTTTCTTGCCCCTTCATTTACAGGTTAAAAACACCGAAGAAGCTTTCGAAGGCGCTCTGAAAGCAGCTGGCTTACTGTAATGTAATGGGCCTACGCAGGAATTAGAACCACCAGTTTTGGGAAAAGGAAAGAGGCGAAAGCGTTGTAGCGGAGAGCATATCTTACGAAGAATTTTGTTATTTATTTGATTTTCTTTCTGGACCTCTGGAGATGCTTGATGGGTTCGTTTTATAGTGTATGTAAATTCACTATTATTTCATTACAAAATATTCTCTCATTCTTGTTAGTTTGTGCCATGTTTGTATGAAGTGATTGTGATAAATCATTTAGTGAGTTTGGTGCTTGACCCAATTTGTTGGATACATTTCTAGTGGAGTTTCGTTGTCAATGAAACGCCGAATTTTTCGATTGATCTCTGCATATCAAAATGAAGAAATAAAGAAACTCGATATCAATGAAGGCTCCTATGTTACAAAACCTTGTCCTCTAGGTTTGGCATTGGAAACCTTAATATTGCAGCAATGCCAGTCTCAGCCAGCGCCGGCACCATGCTAGACACATGCTTTGCAAAAAATATGAATGCCAACCCTCCCTCCTCTTACACTGACTTCACCAGCCCTCCATTCTTATGCCTTGTCGCAACCTCCTCGCTCTCCTCGCTCTCAAACACCTCATCTGTGATCAACAGTGTCTCAATGGCCATCAACTCGTGCGCTATTCCACGTTCTTGGCACCATAACACACTCTATCCGAGTTACTCAGATACCATGTCCGAAAAATCCTTACAAGCGCTGATCTCCATCACCGTCTTGGTGTCCCGGATCAAGTTCATCACCACATGGTCATGCAAAACCTAACAGAACTATTGCCATTGCCCGTATTATCAAATCGAACTGTTGCCACAACCCCCGTATGTTGTCATGTCGCATATTCTTAGCCATTTTCGACAATGGTCCTATTCTTCCTCTCTACATCACTGTTTTGTTGAGGAGAATAAGCCACACTGTTGTCTTTCAAGTCCCAAATCCTCACAAAAGTTTTGAAACTCCAATAAAGTGTACTCTTCACGTCCGTCACTTCTCTGCTAAATGCCTCTCTGTGTTGCTTTCCTGCTACACGCCCTTCACAAACTACATTTGATTTCTTAGTTTAGTTAAGCTATGCACCATTTCCTCATCTGCTAGAATCTGCAAACTTTGGAAATTCAAATGATCAAACATCTTGTGCCATTCCCAAACATCTTATTCAATTGTAACCTTCAGTGCTGTTGGACTCATAACCTTTATAATGAGAGGAAAACATCTATTTCCAGTCATTTTCACAGTAGTCACATGATACTCAAGTTCTATGTCTTCAGATATTGCAACCCTGTCATCTCCAAAAAGCAGAAAATAACCATGTTGAATCATTTGTCAACACTCAACAAGTTCTCATCTAATCTTGGAACTAGCATCACACATCTTTGATGTGCCTAGTACCATTCTTAGTCTCAATTACCAATGTCCCTTTCACAATAGCTTGCATAATATGTCCATGTTCCATTTTAATCCTTGTAGTCACATTTCTGTCCACATTTATTAGCAATAATTCATGTGAGGTCATTGTGAACACGGAAATTTTCTGAAACGAAAGAGACAAGAACAACGTGCACAAACAAATATTAGTATTTGATGATTTTGGGTTACAATCTCTCTCAAATTTGATCCTCTGATTCGATCTCCGTAAGGTGTTGATTTGTGGATGTGCGATTGATCCAAAGGGCCGTTGGGCTTGATCTAAGGATAAACGTTCTTCAAGGGCCGTGGGCTTGATCTTGAAGGTGGATTTGAGCGGATCTTCAAGGAGCCGTTGGGGCTTGATCTTGAGGATGAGCGTTTCTTCAAGGGCCGTTGAGGCTTGATCTTGAATAACGGTGATGAACGGATCTTCAAGGGCTTTTGGGCTTGATCTTGAAGAACAGTGATGAACGGATCTTCAAGGGCTTTTGGGCTTGATTTTGAAGAACAGTGATTGGATGTATGGATTTGTCGACGTTGTTGATCCAAAGGGCCGTTGGGGCTTGATCTTAGGATGAACGGATGATGAACGATGAACAATTTCTTCAAGGGCCGTCGGGGGCTTGATCTTGAATTGGTGGAAGTTCTTCAAAGGGCCGTCGGGGCTTGATCTTGAAGGTGGATGATTGTTGATCCAAGGGCCGTCGGGGCTTGATCTTGGAAGAACGATGAATGAAGAACGAATAGGGCTTTCTTGATTCTTCGGGAACCTGGATGCTTGAGAGCTTCGGAGTTTCAGAGCTTCAAGGTTTTGGTGTAATATGAATTCCTCCTTAAATGAATGAAATTGGCTTCTATTTATAGAATTTTCCAAGGCCTAATTTTGAATATAATATCCCAGATGAAATAAGTCGTTTCTGCCAGGTGTTGACACGTGTCCTGTTTGATGACTTTCCCGACTCATTTCAATTTTTCGTTTAGACACACGCTACGTGTAAAATTTATGTAATACATGAGCGTTGAAATTTTGATTTATTGGTCAACATTTATTTACCAAAATTTCGATGTCTACAAATGCCCCCACTTTAAGGCGCGTCGTATACATGTTCTTGTCACGTGTAGGAGATGCGTTTTGAAGTCCCTTACTGTAGATGTCGATCCAAGGGCCATCGAGGCTTGATCTTGAATTGGGCTGGAGATTTCTTCAAGGGCCGTTGAGGCTTGATCTTGAATTGGGCTTGAGATTTCTTCAAGTGCCGTTGAGGCTTGATCTTGAATTGGGCTGAAAGTTTTCTTCAAGGGCCGTTGAGGCTTGTTCTTGAACTTTGTTTGAAATTTCTTCAAGGGCCGTTGAGGCTTGTTCTTGAACTTTGTTTGAAATTTCTTCAAGGGCCGTCGAGGCTTGATCTTGAAGGTTGAAATTAGACCACAAGGAGCTTCATGTGGTAGATGATATTTGGCTTTGGTAGTGGATGAATCGGCACGTATTTTGTTGCGCTTGTTGATTTTCCACAGCTTTGATCTTGAACTGGGTTTGAGGATTTTCTGGTTTCCTCCAATTGTTTGACTTTCCACAGACTTATTCTTGAACTGGGTTTGGAGTTCCGAGCAAAGAAGAGGAGAGTTCCTTGTGCTGGTGATTTGATGGCTTTGTACGGCGAGGCTTTGTTCTTTGGCGAAGGTGCCCTCAAAATGTTGTTGAAGCTTCTCGAGTTCTTCAACTCAGACTTCTTCTTCTCTCTAATTCTTCAACTCGGACTCCTTCTGCTGAGTTGATTGTGCATGCCGCATTTCCTTATTTGTTCTTCAGGCAGATGTGGCAGCTTCTCGAGTTCTTGGTTTCAACTCAGACTCCTTCTGCTGGGTTGATTGAGTGTGCATGCAGCATTCTTCTCTGCTTGTTTCTTCTGCACGGCAGGTAGGCACGAGGTAGAGGTGATGGTCTGTTTCTTTGTTCAATCTGTCCAAGTGTCGACCGATTGCTTTCTTTCTCCTTGTCTCGTAGGCAAGAGCAAGGGTAAAGGAAAAGCATGCCATGAGATATCTTTGCCTTTGACTCTGATGATATGAGGTACTTTTGCTTTTGAAGAAGTATCTTTCCACAGGTTTATTCTTGAACTGGGCTGGGGAACTTCTTAGCAAGGAAAAGGAAACTGATCTTGAAGATGAATTAGCACGTTATCTCCACATGCTTCAAGGTATCATTTTCACTTGCCTTATCTGTTCTCCAGGCAGATGTGGCATCTTCTCTGGAAGCACAAGATGTTGAGATAATGGGTACTTCGAGAGTAGTGCTAGGTAAGCAATCAGGAAGGAGTTCCAGGCAGTCGGTTCCTAGATTGGAAGATTGACACCAAGTGCTGGCTGATTGCTCGTTTTCTCCTTGTCACAAAGACAAGGAAAAGGACAGGGAGAAAGCATGATATGAGATACTCTTGCTTTCAACCTTCGTGATATGAAATACTTTTGCTCTTGATGACTTGTTTGCAGAGGTACCCCAAGGGATGATGAACACTGAATGACTCGAGCGGCTTCGTTGGGAATGCATTTTCGGAGATGAAGAAAGATTGGGTTTGTCTGCCTTGCTGTGAAGGTTGACATTTAATAGGGATTTCTTCATAACTGGTAGCGGCACTATTCTTTTACTCGTGTCGGCAACCGTTGGATGATTAAACAGTATGGCTTCACGTGCTTTCTTCTTCATCAGAAATCTTCGACAAATTGCCCGTAATTTCCGCAAAGCTGGGTGTGCATGTGACAGGTGTTGACAAGGCTGAAAAAGACTGGCGCCTCTTCGATATCTGGGATCGGCGCTTCGACAAATTGCCCGTGATTTCCGCAAAGCTGAGTCTGCATGTGACAGATGTTGACACGTCTGGAAAAACGCTTTGACAAACTGCCCGTGATTTCCGTAAAGCTGACTCTGCATGTGACAGATGTTGACACGTCTGGAAAAGCAGATGGTTGGAATCGGTGCTTCGACAAACTACCCGTGATTTCCGCAAAGCTTACTCTGCATGTGACATGCGATGACACGTCTGGAAAAGACTAGCGCCTCTTCAATTTCTGCGATCGGCCCGTGGTTTCTGAGCAGCCCAGCTTTTGAGAAAGCAGACGTCTCTTCGATCTCTGAACTCGCCTCTTCGATTTCTGAAGCTCCATCGAGTGCTGATTTTTAAAGAGAGGCACGCATCACATTCCAAAGCACACTTGAATTTTCCGCCTGTAGAAGCTCCCTACCTGCACTTCTAAGAACTTGATTTGTTCAACCTCTTCTTTTTCTTCACACCTTCGAATATGTCTTGCCCTTCTGACCGTCGCCTTAACTTGAATGTCGGGGAAGATAGTGACATATCTTCTCCAACCAACATTTGGCAGCCGTCCTTCGTATCCCCAAATGGTCCTCTTACAGTTGGGGATTTCATGATGATGAATGATACAACCGCTTCCGTGGTGGCCAGAAATCTTCTCACTCCTAGAGACACTAGGATACTTTCCAGGCGGTCCGACGAACTGGCTGTTCAGGACTCTCTGGCCTACAGCGTCCGATGTGCAGGCTAAGTATCAAACATGGGCCAACGTCTTCTTGCTCGAACTCGTCAGGTTGAGTCGTTGATGGCTGAAGTGGCTAGTCTTCGGCAAGAGGTCAGAGTGCTTAGGCATGAGAATAAGGAGTTGCACATGCTCGCAACTAATTACTCAACAAGCATGAATAGGAAGCTTGATCAGCTGCAGGAGTCCGAAGTGCGGATTCAGACTGATCATCAGAGGTTTGTGGCGTTACTCCAGAGGCAACTTCTGCCTTCATCCTCTGGCGCTTCACCAAGTGTTGAAGCTCCGGATAATCAATCTCTGGTGCTTCGTCTTTCTGGAGCTCCGCCGAGTGTTGAGGCACCATCTGATCGACCTTTGTGAAGACCCCATCTTGTTTGTTTATTTTGATTCATGTATATGTACACATTTGTAACTTATCGGAAATATCAATAAATGAGCTTTATTTCATTTAGTGTCTATATATATATATATACATTATTTCTTTCCCTTTTTATGCTGTACCATCATTTTTCTTTCTGTCACATGGTGCCGTGCACCATTCATGCAAATCAATTTATATATATATATATTTATGTCACATGGTGCCGTGCACCATTCATGTCAACATATGTATATATATTAGTAAGTGGAGACAACAATCATGTCAGACATAAACACCTTTTTTTTTTTTTTTTTTTTTTTTAATAATATATATATATATAGCACCATAGCTTTCCTTGGCAGATTCCCCAATCTCCATTTTTTTTTTATCTCTTGAACTCTGGGCATAAAAGGCTTTGGGTGGGGCTCGGTGAAAGAGAGGACGCAACTTTCCTGATCTTGCTCATGGGTTGGTGAACAAAGCGGAGGAGGGTAGCAGTGAACTCAGCAATGAAATCATTCAATCTCAAAAACACAACTAAAGCCGCATGTCCTTGTTTTTTTTTCCCCAAATATGCTGCTTGCAGTGTCGGGCAAATATGGGCTATGCAGATTGTTAAAGCTTTTCCCAGCTTTATCAAAAGAGATTTTTTTTTGTGCAGGCTGCTGCATGTGGGTATCATCATTCACGGCATGTGCTCTGTAATGTTGGTCCTTTTTTTTTTTTTTTTTTTTTTTTTTTTTTTTTTGTAAATAAGCCTTCCCGTAAGGCTTTTAAACAGGTATTCGATCCTTACTCCATTCCCATCAGCTTGAAAGTTTTTTTTTTTTTTTTTTTTTTTTTTAAACCTATCAAGTGTAATTCTGTCTATTTTGCACCAAAATTTGTTGCTTCATATTTGTGCAGGTTCGCCTGCTTCTCTGGACACCACAACCGTGCAACAATTTCACAGCCAGTTGCGCAGCCACTGCATTCTCGTTGCCTTTTACCGTCACTGCCAAGCCATTGCACAGCCACCCTCCTTGCTGCACTGCCTTTGCCATCCTTGCTGGTTGCCACACTGCTAAGCCATTGCACAGCCACCCTCCTTGCTGCACTGCCTTTGTCATCCTTGCTGGTTGCCACACTGCCTCCCATCCTCGTTGCACCAACTGCCGCACACTATTGCACTGCCTGTCATCCTTGCACTTATCATTGAGCATAGCCACCGAGTACAGGGGTCATTTCTTGCTGAAACTGTTCCTGGCGCAAAGGCTGTAGGAATCAGCGCATCCAGGCTCGCAGCGATCTCTCTTTCAAGTTACAAGACGGGGAGGGAGAGGTCCATGCTCTTTCTTTTTAAGGTGAGGATCTTCCTGGGGTCGTGCATGCCTTCATATATACATATGTGGAACGTGGTTGTCCACCACTGCGCTGATACATATATATATACATGTCTTATTTGCTTGTTTGTCCCGTCATCTGCATGCATATATATATATATATATATATATATATATATAGATATATATTTTATTTGCTTGTTTGTCTTGTCATCCGCATGCATATATATATATATATTTTTTTTTTATTTGCTTGTTTGTCTTGTCATCCACATGCATATATATATATATATATACATTTGATCCTTTGGTGGCGTCTTCTGCATGCATATATATATATATATATATATTTGTTTGTTTGTCCCATCACTTGTCATCCGCATGCATATATATATATATATATATCTATTTTTTTGTCTTGTCACTCTGCATGCATATATATATATGGCAGGTAATTGGTACTTGCCAAGGCTCGTCCCGTCACTCTGCATGCATATATATATATACATTTGTTTCTTTGTCCCGCCATCTGCATGCATATATATATATTTGTTTGTCCCGTCTTCTGCATGCATATATACATATATTTGTTTGTCCCAGTGTGCACATATATAAAATTTCTTATAATGTGCGCACCCTCACTGATGGATTTCTTTGTCGTAATGCCAGGGATCTTTAATTACGAAGCTTTCAAAGGCGTGGTATTTGGAGTGAGCAGGGCGTGAGCATATTTGTGCTTTCTGCTGCCTAGGGTTTGTGCAAGAGACTGCAACGGGGTTTCGCTGCGTAATGCCTTTTGTTCACAATCTTTTTCCCTCGGTGGTGCGCTGTCGTGTGGAGCTGTGCAAGAGACTGCATCGAGTCTATGTTGTGTAATGCCTTTTGGTCATAACTTTCCTTGGTGGTGACGTTGATGTGCCTCTTGCCGCCGCTTGGAATGACCGTCTTGTAGCTGCCCTCTTTGCCGTGCTGCTTAAGTTTTGTGGCTAATTTGTCATGGTATTTTTTAAGTGCTTTAAGAGCAGCACCATCACCATTCTTGCGAAGGCAGGCGATTCGCAAGATAAAGGAACGACGTTGATGCTTTACGAGCCATTGACCGGTCCTAAGGCGCTTGCTCTCCCCGCAAAAGATAACTCCATGCATATTAAGTCGTGGTCTTCCGAAGTATTTTGGGAGGTGGCAGATTCTATTCAACCAGATACGAAGAAGAAGGCGTGCATCTCGAAGATTCTTATCTTGAATCATTCTCACCATGCTGGTGACAATCATTCGGCCACGTTTAAGCTTCTCGGTGATCACATCCGCAGCGGGGCTATGGCTTGGAATGGTGCCCTGTCGACTGCTGGAGAAGCCGTTTTTGATGAGCTTTATTGGGAGTGGCTTGAAGATGTCTTAAGCCGATCTAAAGATGTGCTTATTAACGTGGGCCTTTACCACGCTGTGTACGCATCTTTGTTTAGTTATGATTGGCATCCTTCCGTCATTCGTGCGTTCTTTGAGCGTTGGTGTTCAGCGACCAACACACTTCACACGGCGCAAGGGGAGATGTCAATTTCACTTTGGGATCTTCACAGGATAGGAGGCTTGCCGATCCAAGGTAGGTTTTACGACGAGGTCGTTCCCAGCGCGGATGAACTTTCTCTTTGCAATAGTCGAGGATTGCCTGTGAGTTGCCGCTGTTTGTTTTGGGCGTATCACAAGCTTTTCCAGGATGCTCAAGATAAAACAGGCGTGAGGATTTCCTCGTGGATCCGATTTTGGTACTGGGAGGCCATGAGGTATAACAAGCCTTTGAAGAAAAATGGTCGTAACAAGACCACTAGGCCAAAGGGAGACTCAGACCCGTCCGGTGTTATTGGCTCAACTAGGCGCCGCTCTTCTGACGAGTTGAGAGCGTTTGAGGATCTTGGCATAGCATCAGAGCATGTGGAGGAGTCTTACCTAGTTGCTTTCTTAGCTTGTTGGCTTTGTAAGTTTGTTTTCCCAGTAGGCGACGTCAACTTAGTTCGTCCTGGAGTTTTCAAAGTTGCTAGCAAGATGGCTGCAGGTGAGTCTTTTAGCCTTGCTATTCCGGTCTTAGCCAACATTTACAATGGCTTGAGCATTGTCTCGGACTCGGCAAGCACTGAAGATCGTGCTGCGGTGCTTCCTTACCACTATGTGTATGGTTGGTTGGGTGAATATTTTGGCACTCATTTTTCTTTGTCGACTATTGGCAAGTCAAAGCCTTCTTCATCGACTGGAGCTAAACTGGGGCTTTTGATGACGAAGTATTTAGGTGTGCTCTCCGCGAAGAGCCTTGATGATTTGCAGGCACAAACGCTATTTAAAAGTTACGAAGGTTTGAGGATGGACCCCTTAGCGAGAGTTGGCTCGGTGCAGCGAGGCATCGTGGACAATTCGCATCTCCACTTCTCGGACTTGTCTTATCTTATAAGTCTTCGCTCGGGGTTTGTTTCTTTACGACAAGAAGGCCGATGCATTGTTCAGCCATATAATCCTCACCGTTTCAGCAGGCAATTTGGTTTTGTCCAAAGCGTGCCAGGCAAGCTGAAGGAAAAGAACCAATCGGCATCCCTGCAAGCCGTGTACATGCATTGGGAGTCTTGTACCCGTTCATGCACAAATGTTGTTATCACGTTGCCAGCCAAGGATGAGTTCAAGAGTAATCCAGTGACCCGTGTTTACGCACGTTGGTGGTCAAAGACACATTATAAGAGCTTGGGGATGGCAAGCGGTACCAATTCTTCTCACTCAGGCGATGATATGTCGAGATAGGGTTGTCATGTGGTTCCTATGCGACTGGTGCATCTTGATTGCGCGAGTGCGGCTCCCTTACAAGATAGACCTGTAGCTTTAGCTCCTCAACAGCCATGCTCGTCTCCTCGACATCCGAATGCTTCTGAAGAGGTAGGAGATGAAGTTGACTCGCACGAAGATGGATTTATTTTGCAGCAGCGTCAACAAGTTTCAAACAAGAGACCATTTGAGGATGCTCAGGTTGACAGCGATGTCAATTTTCGTCATAAGAAGAAAGAAGTGTTTAGACCTTCTCAATTCGATGACCGTGCGCCATTTGAGAGAGATGTATGTACTTCATTTTCTCTCGTGATTTCTTCTGCTTTAATCATTTTGGCCTTCGTTTCTAACATCTTTCTTTGTCTTCTTTAGGTTGGGCCTTCTTGTCCTTCTAATTTGGCAACTGCAGATGTTTATTCCTATATGGAGATGCTATTTGCAAGTGAACTACCTACAGACAAGGAGATCGGGGATCCGCCTGGTGCAGAGCTTGTTCCAAATCCGTTAAACTTCTCGAGTTTGCCATGTGTAGGTGGAGGTATGCCAGAACCCGTCATACGTCCAACACCTTTGCCAGCTAGCTCTGAGATCTCTTTGAGAGGGCCGAACCTTAGCGGTACTGAGCGACTCATCCATCGCATCAGTCTTGGTGCGGCAATGGAGATCAAGGGTCATATCGAGGAGAGGATTTCTAAGTGTCCGCTGGAAGACCTTACATTGCTCAATGAGGATTTATCGAAGTTTGTTTCCGTGATTGACAACCTTAACGTTGATTCCTCATCCTTGAAGATCAAGATTGCCGAACTTATGGCCGCCTCGACTGAGTATTCTTCCTTGCGTGCTATTTCCTTGGAGAAGTTGAGTCCAGAAGTTAGGCTTATCAGCTAGCAACGATAAACTCGTCACTGGCTCAAGTCCGGTCTTTTCAGCAAGCTGTTTCAGGAGATTATCAAGTCACAGATACTTCTTTAACTTCTGTCCAGGTGCGTCTAGATGTATTGGTGCGAGAGCAGGAGCGATTGGTAATCGAAGCATCGCAACTTGAAAGTGTTCTTGCGGAGCAGGGAACTGCACTTTCTCAGTACCAAGAGGAGATTTCGCGCCTAGAACGAGAGAAAGGCATGACTATGGAGTTGCCCATCTTGTCTCCCACCGAGGTAGAGACTTTGAAGACTTTGGAAGGCTCGCTTGAAGATCGCCTTCGTAGTTTTAGGGACATAGTTTTCAAGTAGTATCTTCTGTTTTTTTTTTTTTTTTTTTTTTTTTTTTTTTTTTGTAATAAGGCTTTGGAGCCGACTCCTTCTTTCAAAGAAATAAAGTATTTATGTTCTTGAATTTGCTCTTCAATCTTCAAAGTGTTATATATATATTTTTAGATGATGTGACTGTACTTGAAGTTTTGACGTTTCAAGTTGCCTACGTACCCTTTGTTGAGGAGGGATCAAGTCATAACGTAGTTCAAATACATTTTTTTTTTTTTTTTGTGCCGTACGCAGTTTATGCTCTTGCGGGCCAGGAGCTTTGGTTCATGCAGTTTAGGCTCGTGCGAACAAAGAGCAAGAGTTGTCGCCTTTTAAGGGTAGTAGCGCTTCAAGAATCTGCCATTGATAGGGCCGATCTTCAAGCCGTCTTCCGCCATGATTAAGTAGGCTCCATTGGTGTAGACTTCTTGTATTACGTACGGTCCATCCCATTTTGACGTGAACTTGCTTTTTGTCTTGTGAGTTGTGATGATAGGCCTACGCAATGAAATGACGAGGTCTCCCATTTGAAAAGAACGGGAGAGAACTTTCTTGTTGAAGGCCTTGGAGAGTCGTGCTTGATAACACTCCAAGTGTTGCTGGGCTTCGAGTCTTTTCTCATCCAGCGCTTCCAGCTCTTGAAGACGCAACTTTGCATTCTCTTCGTCGGTCAAGCCTTCTTGTATAGCCATCCTTAGCGAGGGGATTTGACTTTCGAGCGGTAGAACAGCTTCCACGCCATATACAAGAGAATAAGGTGTGGCTTGGGTAGGCGTTCTATATGTTGTCCTGTATGCCCACAGTGCTTCGCCTATTCTTTCATGCCAGTCTTTCTTTGTTCTACCGATTACCTTCTTCAGGAGGTTGCACAATGTCTTGTTGAATGCTTCTGCAAGACCGTTGGCTGGAGCATGATACATGGAGGATTTGTGCTGCTTGAACTTGTATTTCTCGCAGAGCTCGTCCATGAGTCGGTTTGAGAACTGCTTTCCGTTGTCGGTGACAATGTAGCGAGGCACACCATATCGGTGGATGATATGTCCCTTGATGAAACGGACGACAGTTTCCTTCTTGACTTCCTTCAGGGGTATGGCCTCAGCCCACTTAGAGAAGTAATCTGTTGCAGCCAGGATGTAAGCCTCTCCTGTAGATGACTTTGGCGCAATTGGTCCTACGACATCCAATCCCCATGCATCGAACGGCCATGAAGTAGCTGTGGGGTGTAATGGTTCAGGCGGTTGATGTATGAAGTTGGCGTGAAATTGGCAGACTTGGCACATTTTGGCGTATTCTAGGCAGTCCTTTACCATGCTTGGCCAGTAATAACCCATTCTTTTGAGCTGGAAATGAAGATTTGGTCCGGACTGGTGCGCTCCACATATTCCTGAGTGTGCTTCTTCCATGGCTTGATTGGCTTCTTCCTCGCCTAGGCATCTCAGAAGTACTCATTCAAAAGATCGCCGGTAGAGTGTCCCTTTGTAATAAAGGAAGCGATGTGCTCGTCGACGTACTTCAGAGCGGTGTTTTGGATCATCTGGAAGTATTCCATGCTCCAAGTAGTTGATCAGAGGCTGTCTCCATTCTTCAACGTTGACCGGAAGTATTGAAATAACGTTTGTATCACTTAGTACTATTTCAGTGACAAGCGGGATTACCCATCTTTGGCAGACTGGCACGTTTGTAGCTTCGTCTTCTCCTAATGTCATGCTCGAGGCTAGGTTGGCGAGAGCGTCTGCCATTTGATTCTCTTTTCTTGGCACGTGTTCTAGTGTTACGGCCTCAAACCTTTGTAGCAATTGCGTTGCCAGCCGGAAGTATGGGACAAGGTCATCTTTCCTCACCTCATATTCAGTCAGGAGTTGATTGATTATGAGCTTGGAGTCGCCGTATATCTCAAGGGCTGCGATTTCCATGTTGATTGCCATTTGGAGCCCGAGGATCAGTGCTTGGTACTCAGCGACGTTGTTGGAGCATAATTCGCTTAGCTGGAATGAATAAGGTAGTATTTGCCTTTGTGGCGACATGAATACTACTCCTGCCCCCGCTCCGTCTGCTCGTGCAGATCCGTCGAAGAACATCGTCCATGTCGGGAATATGTCGATGCAGAACACCTCTTCGTCAGGCAAGTCGTCTGAGATTTTCCAATCGGCTGGGATTGGATGGTCGGCAAGGAAGTCTGCTAGCGCTTGTCCTTTGACGGCTTTAGCTGGGACGTAGATGATCTCGTATTGATTGAGAAGTAATGCCCATTTAGCTAGTCGCCCTGTCAAAACTGGCTTAGACATGACGTATTTGACCGGGTCAGCTTTAGCCACCAAGTGGATGGTGTAAGCATGCATGTAATGTCTGAGCTTCTGGATGGCAAACATCAAGGCCAGGCATATTTTTTCTATTGGGGAGTAGTTCAACTCAGCGCCGGTAAGCGTTCGACTGAGGTAGTAGAGCGCTCCTTCTTTCTGGGACTCGTTTTCCTGTGCCAAGAGTGCCCCAACTGATCTTTCCTGAGCAGCGATGTACAATATGAGTGGTTTCCCTGGTACCGGTGCCCCCATGACAGGTGGACTTGATAAATACTTCTTTATGCTTTCAAAAACGTTGTTGCATGCTTTGTCCCATACGAACGGAACATCTTTCTTCATGAGTCGACTGAACGGTTGACAACGCCCTGCGAGGTTGGAGATGAAGCGTCTGATGAAGGCTAGCCGTCCTTGTAGACTTTTTAACTCGTGCAGGTTTCTTGGCTCGGGCATGTTTTGCATGGCCTTGATCTTCGATTGATCCACTTCAATGCCGTGATGCTTGACAATGAAGCCAAGGAACTTTCCAGATGTGACGCCAAATGCACATTTTAACGGGTTCATCTTGAGATTGTATTTTCGCAACCTTTCGAACACTACTCGCAAATCCTTCAAGTGATCTGATCTTTTCTTTGTCTTGACCACCACATCATCTACATAACATTCTACGTTCTTGTGTAGCATGTCATTGAAGATTTTCTGCATTGCGCGTTGATATGTAGCCCCAGCATTCTTCAGACCAAAGGGCATCACCTTGTAGCAGTAGATACCTTTTGGAGTGCGGAAGGCTGTTAGTTCCTCATCTTCAAGAGCCATACGAATTTGATTGTATCCAGAAGAGCCGTCCATGAATGATAACGCCTCATGGCCAGTGGTCGCGTCCACCATGATTTCGATGATTGGCAAGGGGAAGTCATCATTTGGGCAAGCATCATTGAGGTCTCGGAAGTCTACGCAAACACGTATTTGTCCAGATTTCTTAAGGACTATGACGATGTTGGAGATCCACTTGGGGTATTGCACCTCTTGAATGAAACCTGCTTCGATCAACTTGTCAATCTCGGCCTCGATTTGTGGGATGAGCTCGGATCGATAGCGTCTTTGAGTTTGCTTTATTGGTCGCGTTCCAGGCTTGACTGCAAGATGATGCACAGCAACGATAGGGTCGAGGCCGGGCATTTCCTTCTAGGTCCAAGCAAAGACGTCCTTATACTCTAATAGCAGCTGGTAATACTTATCTATCTCGTCTGCACTTAGTAATGCACTCACGAAGATAGGCTTCGGTTCCTCACTTGTGCCTAAGTCGAGTTCTTTGAGATCGTCAACCGTGGCTTGCCCCCCATCTTCGAGTTGTGACGGTGCTGCAATGACATCTTCCTCGAGGATTTCATCTTCTTCACCTTCTTGGATTGTGATGTGGAAGACGTCTTGGGCCTCTTCTTCGGTGTTGACCTCTCGAGCTTGTTGGCATGAAGATTGTCCAGTGTGGATGATGGTGCGCCTTTTCACTTTCAGTGATCCAACTGTGTTAACCTCCAAAATTGTTTGGCGCTTCATTCTTGAAGGAATGGAACTTCGAACGTCATCCTTTTCTGTCAGACGATCGATCTTTTCTACTTCCGGTGTCGTTTTTCTCCTTCTGGAAGGCTCTTTGGCTTTTTTAAGTCTTTCCATAACTGACTGTCGTAGGGGAAAGCTAGTCGTATTGCTTTGTTTCTTAGGTTTTGACAACCTCTTAAAAACAGAACTTCGAGATGCTGAAGTGTTAAGCCTTTTGAAGACGGAAGTTCTATTTTGACCGCCAATGAGTTTAGGTGCCGAAACTCTTGGCTTTGAACAATTCATTCTATCGAATACTGATGTCCGGGGGGCAGGTTGAGGCTTCTCTTTATCTTGTATAATGCTTACGCTGATGTGTTGAGCGCTAGCATTTTTTGCCTTGCTGGAGATCTTCACGGGTGCATTTGGTGTGAAGCCAAGTCCAGCTTTGTTGTTGCTGACCCCGTAACCATGCTTCTCCAACTTCTTCTGAGTTTTAGTGAGATCACGTTCGTTGTCTTTGACGGTGTTCAAATCATTCTTTCCCAAATTTGCAGAGGAGGTGAAGTTGTACCCGGCTTTCGACATAAGTTTGTAGGCGTTTGGATCAAAACCTTCTTCGGTCCTTTTAGTTGGGAGAAAGCTTGGTTCTACCCCCTTTGGCAGGCCTTTTATGAAGCCTTGTGATGATTTTGCAACCTTAGTGTCGCCTAGCTGTGTTAGAGGCAAAACTGCATTCGTTTTGAGCAACTTTACATTATCTATGTGCCGCTGTGCATCGGCTTTGCTTGCTGCAGTTTCGAACGGGGATTGACCATTCTTTCTTCTCGACATCGGGATGTATCGGAAGACGGGTATGCTTGGTCCATTTAAGGTCGTCCTACTTCCTCTGGTTGTTGCAGGTTTAGCAAGCTCATCGTCGTTTTTGCTTGAAGATGGCATATCTTCTTCTTCTTGCTTCTTGGGCATAGCTTGCCACTCCTGCTTTTTAGATGCTGCTTTGCCCATGGATTTAATCTCTTTTGGAAGAGTTTCGGGCACCATGTCTTCATCCATGTAGAACTTGGCGTCTGCGAAATGTGATTCGGCTTCGGTGAATGGCTTGGTGTCGCCATAGATCACCTTTACTCGTTCTCGGTAAAATTTTAAACATTGGTGAAGGGTGGACGGTACTACCCCATTCGCATGGATCCAAGGTCTTCCTAAGAGCAAACTGTAGGAAGTTCTTGCATCAATCACGTGGAATATTGTGCTTGACTTGAGTTCACCAATGGTCATCTCCACTCGGATCATGCCCATCGCTCTTTGTCCTCCTTGGTTAAAACCTTGGATTAGTAGACGGCTTAGGGATAGTTCATCCACCTTGATGCCAATTGCGGTATTTGTTGACTTTGGCATGATATTTATGGCTGACCCGCCGTCCACGAGCATGCGGCTGACTTTGTGCTCCCTTACGTACCCAGAGACGAAGAGAGGTCGGTTGTGAGGCTTGGATCCTAGCAACAAGTCTTCGTCGGTGAAGTGGATTGTGTCATCGGCGGCACAGCATGTGGCACACTCGTGTGGCCGAGGCCTCAAGCCTTCGTTCTTGCTTTCTTGCACTTCGTGGTCGTTTGGACTTGCTAAAACCGCTGCCAATGCCCTTCGTATCTTCTTTGGCAATTGTAGCGCTTCCTCGATGCTAAAGTGTATTGGCAGACCTTCTTCAAGTGTAAGAGTATTTTCTCCCTCAGCGGCGACAATCTTGCCTTTTGAGGGTTCTTCCATTTCTACTTCGACCATGTGACATGCAGTGATAGTGCAATGTTGGAAGAAGTCCTCCGGGAAGTACTCGTGCAAGGAGACGGGAATGCGTGGCTTTTGCTCCGCATGTTCCCCAGCATATATTGGCTTAGCAGCTCTTATGTTTCTTTTAGGCTTCCTATTGCCGCGGTGGCGGTGCTTTCTCCCTTGTTCCCCCTTTGGCTTTATAGCTTGCGGTCTCGGTTTCCTCGTCCTCTTATAGGTCACCAATGTCCATCCTTTGTCATCGTTAGTAGGTGCGTCTTGGTTGCTTGCCCCCAGTGACGGTGGTGCAGAAGGTGCAGTGTGGTTTGAGTCTTGCCGAGCATGGTCATGCATTCCTTGAAGAAGCACGGGGTCAAAGGATCCGAACACGACCGTAGTGGTGTGCGTTGCAGCTGTGTCTTCTAGGTCGAGCTCAATCCGGCCTTGTTGTGCCAACTTCATGATGAGTTCTTTTAGGATGAAACACTTGCCCACATGATGACCCACGATACGATGGTACTTGCAGTACTTGGGGTCGTTAATGCGATTCATTTCTTCAGGGCGTTTGCATTCGGGTAGCTCAATCACCTTCTTTTCCAGCAGGTCGTCCAGCATTGCGTCCATGTCGGAGTCCGGAAAAGGGTATACCTTCTGCTCCAATTCCCTCAAGGTGTTTTTGTACTTATCTTGGGTGTGGGAAGGCTCACTTCTTTTTATCTCCCTTGCTTTGTTATTGAAAGAGATTTTGACGGGTGCGGACGAGGTCTTGATAGGGGTGGTATTGGTGGTAAAAGCTTCCTTGGCGAGCTTTTTTCCATGGTTGTCTGCTCTTGAAGTAAACACCTTATCCCTTTTGAAATCGGTGATTGGCTCATTCTTTCCATGGTGGGCGATGCTCAGCTCC
The DNA here is from genome assembly GCA_035220775.1 of Malus fusca. NCBI lineage: Eukaryota > Viridiplantae > Streptophyta > Magnoliopsida > Rosales > Rosaceae > Malus > Malus fusca. The sequence goes on from CM069072.1 coordinate 16,503,795, forward strand.
ATGTCATGGGCACGGGTGGCTAATTCTTCAAAAGTCTGTGGCTTGATACCTTGAAGGATGTATTGTAAACCCCATTGCATGCCCTGGATGCACATCTCGATTGAAGAAATCTCGGAGAGCCTGTCCTTACAGTCAAGGCTTAGATTACGCCATCGGTTGATGTAGTCCATGACTGGTTCTTCCTTCCATTGCTTCGTGCTCGTCAGCTCTAGCATGCTCACAGTGCGGCGGGTACTGTAGAAGCGGTTGAGGAATTCCCTTTCCAACTGTTCCCAGTTGTTGACGGACTCGGGCTCAAAGTCCGTGTACCACTCAAAGGCGTTTCCTTTTAACGAGCGCACAAACTGCTTGGCGAGGTAATCTCCCTCCGTCCCTGCATTGTTGCAGGTTTCGACGAAATGTGCGACATGTTGCTTCGGGTTTCCCTTTCCGTCGAATTGCATAAACTTCGGCGGTTGATAGCCCCTCGGCATCCTTAAGGCGTCGATTTTCCTGGAGTAAGGCTTTGAGTACAACGTGGAGGCATGGGAGCTCCCTTCGTACCGTGCCTTGATGGTGTTGGTGATCATCTCCTGCAGCTGCTGGATGGAGAGAGATCCCATGAGCGCCACTGCTTGGTCTGGCTTCGGCTTCCCATCGATTTTCTTCACCGGAGGTTCTTCATCTCCGCCAGCTCCTCCCTTTAGTGGATCATCCTCTGGGTCGGGTTTCTCGCTGTCCTGCGCCTCCAGTCGGTTGACTAATGCCGCGATTTGCAAGTCTTTTTCTTCCACAGTTCGAGTTAGTCTTGCGATTGCTTCATTCATTTGAGCAAGCTGTTCATCGATTGAAGTTGCTCCAGCGGTCATGACTTGCATGGCTGAACTGCCGCTTGAATCGGCATCGGAGAGCATGGATTCGGAGTATTCCCTTGGTCTTTCCCCCCTTGGTGCCCTTAATGAGGCTAAGGTGATCACAAGCTCGTGCCTTGGGTACTCTCGTCCCCTTGGCAGAGTTGATACAGAGGTGAAAGAGGTGGCAGAAGTAGCTTTTGCTTTGCTTCGAGTCGTGATACCCAAAGTGACACCACTTGCGACGAGGGCGCCTTTGTTCTTTGCGCCGGTTATGGGAACAGCTTGAGCCTTCCTTGATGTCATTGATTTTGGAAGTGTACTTATATTCCTTGAACGGAGGAAGAGATGAGAGGTAGAGATTGTCCCACTAGGCGTGCCAATTTGTGAACACGGAAATTTCCTGAAACGAAAGAGACAAGAACAACGTGCACAAACAAATATTAGTATTTGATGATTTTGGGTTACAATCTCTCTCAAATTTGATCCTCTGATTCGATCTCCGTAAGGTGTTGATTTGTGGATGTGCGATTGATCCAAAGGGCCGTTGGGCTTGATCTAAGGATGAACGTTCTTCAAGGGCAGTGGGCTTGATCTTGAAGGTGGATTTGAGCGGATCTTCAAGGAGCCGTTGGGGCTTGATCTTGAGGATGAGCGTTTCTTCAAGGGCCGTTGAGGCTTGATCTTGAATAACGGTGATGAACGGATCTTCAAGGGCTTTTGGGCTTGATCTTGAAGAACAGTGATGAACGGATCTTCAAGGGCTTTTGGGCTTGATTTTGAAGAACAGTGATTGGATGTATGGATTTGTCGACGTTGTTGATCCAAAGGGCCGTTGGGGCTTGATCTTAGGATGAACGGATGATGAACGATGAACAATTTCTTCAAGGGCCGTCGGGGGCTTGATCTTGAATTGGTGGAAGTTCTTCAAAGGGTCGTCGGGGCTTGATCTTGAAGGTGGATGATTGTTGATCCAAGGGCCGTCGGGGCTTGATCTTGGAAGAACGATGAATGAAGAACGAATAGGGCTTTCTTGATTCTTCGGGAACCTGGATGCTTGAGAGCTTCGGAGTTTCAGAGCTTCAAGGTTTTGGTGTAATATGAATTCCTCCTTAAATGAATGAAATTGGCTTCTATTTATAGAATTTTCCAAGGCCTAATTTTGAATATAATATCCCAGATGAAATAAGTCGTTTCTGCCAGGTGTTGACACGTGTCCTGTTTGATGACTTTCCCGACTCATTTCAATTTTTCGTTTAGACACACGCTACGTGTAAAATTTATGTAATACATGAGCGTTGAAATTTTGATTTATTGGTCAACATTTATTTACCGAAATTTCGATGTCTACAGTCATATGGTTACTACAACCACTATCAATGAACCAAACATGTTCATCCTTAACAATTGAAGCAAAATTGCAAGAAAAAAAAAATATAGCAGTTTCTCTTCCAACTTCCTTGGCATAGGGTACTTCTTAAACTGCTTTGCTAAGGCCTCATTTGCAATGAAAGGTAGGGCTTGGACCCGAAAAGAAGATGAAGCTCTTTGCAGGGCTTATGGATGGGTCTCGGAAGATAGTGTGAGGGGGAGTTCTCAAACAAGTGAAGGTGTTTGTACTCGTGTGTCCAAAAAATACTTAGAGTTCTACGAAGGCACCACTCCACCGAATACCCGAAACCACGAGAGTTGTTCTTCAAGATGGAAGAAACATCTTCAACCAAGTTTGAATAAATGGCATCAAGCACTGATAGTAGCCGCAAGTAGGCATGAAAGCGGCGCCAATTACTACGACGAAGTAAGTGTTTTCACAATTTATTTTAAATATTTAATTATATTACATTTAATTACATAAATTAATTTCCTTTAATTTTTGTAATTATATTTTCTAGGTACGCCAAGCGGATGAATTGTATATGGAGGGCAGCTCGAAACCCCTTCAGTTTCACAGTTGTTGAAAAATTTGTAAAGGGTGGGTGTTATTTGAAGATCCACCTCAAAATAGAGTAGGTCCTATGCCGATGTTCGGAATTGCATCCTCAGCTGTAGATATGGATGAAGATGGATCTCCTACCATTCAACAAACAAGGGTAGAAAATCCGTCTTCGGGTGAAGGTTCCATACCTAGGGCTATGGAATGAAACAAGGCCCAAGGTTGAAGGAAAAGGGCAAGGCAAATGATGATTACGCCACTCAACAGGAAGTGGCAGCCTCATTGCGATTAATGGTGGAGCAAAATGCTTTTGCCTTGGAAGAAAGGAACCGTAGGCATGAAGAACTGGCCAAACAAATACAAGAAGAGATGGATGATAAGAATATGGAAATGAACACTTCGAATTACACTCCAATGAGTAAGACCTATTTTGATAGGAAAAAAAAAGAAATTTTGAGCTGGCGACAATTGTTTACCTCTGACTATACTCCTAGAATGGCGGATGATGAAGATAATATTGATTATGAATATTAAATTTAAGTTGTTGTCGTTTTTAAATATAAGTTGTAGTTTTTAAATATAAGTTGTAGTTTTTAAATTTCAGTTGTTATAGTTTTTAAATTTAAGTTGTTGTAGTTTTTAAATTTAAATAATAAATTATGTTTGGCCCTATGGCCCTTTGGCCCTCGGTTGGAGACCGTTTTTTGTGATATGGCCCTTTGGCCCTCGGTTGGAGATGGTAAGAAATATGGCCATGCACTGTTCATTAAAATATTAATTTTTTGGAGGGCTAAAGGGCTAAAACGAGCCCTCTGGCCAGCCTTCAGTTGGAGATGGCCTAAAGACTCTCTCAGTGACCTCACTATCTTTAGAGTACCTAATTAATCTTAGCTCAGATCCTTTCCGTGTGGCTACAACCTCAATGGGATTAATTCCACTAACCTTCTTAGTCCCTTCTAGAATAGACACAATGTTATCATATGTGGAGTAAGACTAATGAATAGCTTCTCTACAATTCTCTTATTAGACAGATCTTCACCATACATTTTCAATTAATTAATCAGTCTAAACAACATAGTTACATAATCAGACAATTCCTCACCATTTCTCATTCTAGCATATTCAAAATCACGATGGATATCTTGAAGTTTCACAGTCATGACCTGTGAGTCACCCTTGTACTCCTGCTTCAAGACATCCTATGCTTCCATTGTTGTCTCTTGATTGGCGACCCTAGAAAAAATATCATCGGACACATCACCTTGAATCAATCCTAGTGCCTTTGCATAGCTTGACTACTACAAATTTTCACAGACTGTAGGATTTGAAAATTATCTTCATCCTAATGCATTAGAAGTCACAATTGACTTTAGTGAAGATCAGAGCTCGAAGCTCAGCTCCAAATCCAACCATTTCGTATTTTGATTCAATTGAGTTCTTCGTTGAAAACCCAAAAACCAAAATCCTAGATCCATGCCCCTTGATTCAAATCAAACCAAGCTCTAAGGCCATGTTAGTGGATTTGAGTCTGCATATTTCAAATTTGAGTGGTTGTTAGTGATAAGTCGATATTATACCATATATTTTACCCAAATCTTAGTTATAATTTATTAGTTATTTTGGTAGAATTGTGATACTTTGTTATATATTTCCAATTTAGGACATTTGACTTCCTCTGGAGCAAAAAGTGATCAAACGGATGAAATTTTGGAGTGATTCCAATTGGAGGATGTTCGTGTGCCTTTCAAGATGATTGTGTCAAAATTCCAGATTTTTCTACCAAGCCGTTTGTCCGTGGCGATGAAATTAAGGCCCAGCGTGCAACTTTCCCAGATTGACGTTTCTAGATATTTTGGGTATTTTGGAGGTCAAGATGGCATATTTTGAGGAAGATTCCTTCTGAGGATTTGTATGGGACGTCTTCAGCTTTAAAAAGAGACATTTTGGGACCAAATCGAAGTTGATTTGGTCGGTCAAAAGACTAATTTTCTGAGAATTCCGAATTTTAGTTTAAATAGGAAATCTTTTATTTTCTGTTTTATTATTTTATTATGTTTCCTAGTTTTATTCTAAGACCTTTTGTAGGAAGGATTTTATTTTGTAGTAGTATAAATAAGGCTTTTTAGCCATTAGGGAGAGAAAAAGGGGGGGGGGGAGGAGAACGCATGCATTTTGGCTTTAGAGAGCTTTTGACGATTCAAGTTTATTTTCAAGGTGTTTTCTATCCATGTTTTTAATAATATTTTGTTTTATGATTGTTCGTAACTAGTTTTGTTTGCTAGGGCGAGGCCACGAGCCTTAATAGGAATATGTAGTTTTTTTTTCAATTTGCTTATGATATTATGCATGCAAGTTTTGAATTATTAATCACTGTGCTTTAAACTATCTAATTGTCTTGATGATTGGCCACCATTACAATATTTAGAAAAGTAACTTGATGCAATTTTCGCGGAGGGTTGTCCCTGGAATTGGCGCTGGCTTCTTGTGGTTAATATGTGTAACTTCTCAGGATGGACGACAAGTCTTAAGGGTTGTATGGTTTTTCAAAAGGTTTTCACAAAACTCAATGAGTCTTGCATGTTCACATTCGATCTGAACGCCACGAACGCGTTGCATGTTAGATATACATTCTATGTTAGAGGTTCCAAGCAAGGATTAAAATATCGGCCGTGCAGATAATATCGGGCCTCCAATTTACTGATATTTCGGAGGATATATCGTTATCGTTTTAGGTATCGGGAAAAAATCAACAAAAATGACAGATATAGGCATTGAAACACATAATTTTGGCCTAAAACTTTCATAGATGTTATGTACATTATCAATGAATGTATTGAACAAATAAAACTCAAAATTTACTAATAATAAGATATACATATGATGAAATATAAGTGGTATGTAATGCGCGTTAACGAAAAGTTTTCTAATAAAATGTTTATTAGAATGAATAAACCATGCATAAATCCATAGTTTGTTTAAACATTAGATTACAATTTAGATAAGTGTCCAACTACATAAATGAAGAGCTCCTATGAGGTTCAAACAATGAGGAACAACCATCTAGATTCATACAATAGTCATACCAAGTCATGTAACTCGAGCAGTTTGTAAGCCATGTTTGAACATGGTGCATATATGTCTCTCTTGAGCTCCCTATTGTCCTCTCATACATGGGATAGTTAAGATTAACCCAACTAGTAGGTCAATAGTCTGTTTCATCATCTTGAGCTTCATAACTAGTTCCACTATAATCAGACATGACATACCCATAGCCATCATAAGATTCATTTGAGTTAGTACTAGGTCTAGTTCCTATGCTTATAGATCCAAAACTGATCACCATGTCATCTTCAGATGGATTGATTGGTTGGCTTCTTTTCCCTGAGTATTGCTTCCCAATTGCGCCAATGCCTGGTCCAGCTTCTCTGCATCCATGATCCTCATCTTGGGTGACATGAGTAAAATCAGCCTCGATAGTAAATGGGCTATATTGTCTTCCTTCTTCATTACCTCATGATCCAGCATTACTTCCTCCATCATTATCTGACGAATTGGATGAACTTTCCTTTCTACTAGTACTGGCATCGTCTCTCAAGGGACATCTTTGACCTTGCCGAGTGCCAAGCATATCCCTTTCAAATGATGAAGTATCTCCACTCCTAACATCTTCGGATATGACTCTATCAACATCAACTCCTTCTTGGTCAACATGTTGTGCTATAACGGCATCAGGGTTGCCTTGTTCATCATCCAAGTGAGCTGTCATAATCCATTGTTGAATTGGATTATTATCATCATCAGATGGTTGCCCTGCAATGTCAAGAAGGTCTATGTAGTAATTTTCTGCAACCTTGTTCATTTCGGCCTCTTCATCACGTAGCTTAAGTTTCATGTTATAATAGCAAAAGACAATCTTTTCCAACCTAGTATATGCGAGACGGTTCCTTTGTTTCGTGTGAATAAGAGCAAATGTACTCCAATTTCGCTCACATGCTGATGATGATGCTGTCTGTGACAATATACGCATAGCAATTTTTTGCAAGTTCAGGGCAGAATCACCATGAAGATTCCACCATTCTGCTGGGGGGATCGATTTTCTTGATTTGACGGTCATCTCAGTGCGAAATGTCTTTCTACAGTCTCTAAAATTTATCACCTGGATTCACAATGTTTTGTGTTCAGTATGCATAAAACTAAACTTAATGAGGAAGACATTGTTTTGTGTTCACTTACCTCGGCCCCAAATGCTTGCAAACCTCTATCCCCAGTTGGATTCAACCTTTCAAATACGCGTTGGAGTCCTGAAAGTAACTCTTTATTGTGGCCAACCCCTGTTTCATATTGATATCTAGGGTTCAAGTAGTGGGCTACAAATATGAAGATTAGTTAATGCCCGCTGTATAAATTTAAAAATTGATGCACGTTTTTACTAAGAGATAAAAACATACCAGCTTGATGTAATGGACGAGATAATGTGACATCCCATCTGTGATTGATTATTTTGAGAATCCATTTTTTTCCCTTCAACTTAGAAATCTTCTCTTTCATTATGTGAAACATATCATATAAGATATGCATTGTAGGAACTACCTCTGTGTCAACAATTCGCAGGATGCTATACAAAGGCTCATAGATGGATTGCACTCCTTCCATGGCATCCCAGAATCTATGATCAAGGACTCGACTTTCAATTCTCTTCCCTTCTTCTGATTCACTGAATTGACTATTATACCATTCCTCACTTGTAAAAAGTTGCCTCAGCCCATCTTTCTTACTTAAGATGCTATTGATGGTGATGTAGTTTGTCGTAAACCGAGTTGCACCGGGTCGAACCAAATCTCCTTGACAGAATATCCTCATTTGAGCCAATAGCCAACCATGATTGTAAATGTAGTTGGTTAATTTCCTAGCTTTATTTATGACATTAGCCACCGACTCTTGCTTCCCAATATCTTCAAATATTAGATCAATGCAATGTGCAGCACAAGGAGTCTAATAAATAGGATACCGCTCCATCATTATCTCTCCAGCCTTAACAAAGGCTGAACCATTGTCGGTGACAATATGAACAACATTCGACGGCCCAACCTCTTTTATGACATCCTTCAACAATTTGGCGATGTACTTTGCATCCTTGGTTTTATTTGAAGCATCCACTGATTTCAAAAAAATTGTTTTCCCGTTTGAGTAGACCATGAAATTTGTTATGGACAACCTCGTCGGGCCAGTCCATCCATCACTTATGATGGTGCATCCATACACGCCTCAATCTTCCTTTACCTTTTCCACATAGGCTTGCATGTCTGTGTGTTCCATATCTAAGTATTTATGCTTTATTTCATACGGCGATGGTGTGGCTACGCCTTGACCTAATATAATCGAACTCATATTAGCAATTGGTGTGTTTAGAATATTTAAGTTCATGAAAGGAAAGTCATAAGGAATAAAGCAAAACCTGCTTGTTGGGCTGCAACAATCATGTTCTTGAAATGAGGGGAACTTGCTTTTTGAGGAGCCACATTCTCAAGTATGAAGAATTTGCTACAATATCTTCCAAGTACCTCTGCTGAGTTTCTAATCATGCCTTTGATTGTTCTCTGTTTTGCTTTAATGTTCTTGTGTGGCATTGGTACCAGAGGAGATCGGAGTGGGTCTCGAAGGCTTTGAGTGCGATGGTATTGCGGTTGACTACTACCACTTGCTCCCCTTGCAAATCGTTTGCTTCCCATTCTGTAAACTCCTCCTTGTCTAAACCATTATTTTTCCTTCGACGCTTTAATGGCAGCAAGGTAATCTTCTTTCTCCGCAGGGTGCATGTCTGAAGGATATGCATATCCATCCTCATCATCATCATCATCAACAGGACTGCTACTTTCATTGCCCATCCCCTATTGCTGTAGATCTTATGTTTTCTTCAACATATTTCTTATGTTGTTTGCTAGACTCTTTATCCTTTATCCATGCAATTACCTCATTCTTAATATCTGGTGGTACTTCTTTGCACTTCTTTACACTCTTATGTGGATCAAATTCGGCCAAATGATACTTTAACCGTGTAATTCCACCACTTTGAAATGTGGATTCACAAAATGTGCATATTGTGCCATGCTTATTGCCTTCTATTGGACGAGCATATTTCCATGCCACATCAAGACCACCAGGCACACTAGCTCCACTCGGTCTACTACTACTTGCCATTTTTAATCTATCACACTTAAATATATTAAATTAACTTACAATATCAAATCTATCACAAAAATAATACAGACTATGAGGGAAAGCCACATGCCTGAAACAGCAGTCAAAGAGAACTTGCAAACAAGGAAAGAAGCTCACGGACTAAATAAAAATTGAAAAGCTCGCAGAGAAAGAAGAGAAGTGAAGATTTGGTGCCCCAAAAAAAGTAAAACAACCTCTGATTTAAAGAGGGCTTCTCTCGTGATAACAATGGGAAGTTTTGGGGGTTGGGGGACAATGGTATATGGGCTTTGCAGACTTTATTTTATGGATTCCATTTGGATGATTCTCTGGCTTTGATGGAAATAAAGGTAGTCAGATTTTTTTGGAGGTATATGGGCAGTGCATTGCATATTGCCAATTGCCTGACTTCAAAAAATGAAAAAGAAACAACCAAAAAACAAAACAAATATTAAATGATAAAGAGTTCCACAAGAAGCTCAGACACATGTGCATCATTTTCTTGCGGGTATTAAATATATATTTGACCAGAAATTTAATATTTGGATTTTTGTATTTCTTTCTCTTTAGATAAGACACGTATGTCCCATCAAGTCATTGTGCATAGATTCTTTATAGTAATAATTAATGGATACTCCAAAAAATCTTTTGAATTGGATATTACCAAAAGCCTTCACACATATCTAATCACTGCCCACATACCTCCAAAAAATCTTTTGGGTTTCAATTTGCTTCAAAACTTTTGAATTTTTTTGGGTTTTGTTATAGGTATCGGGAAATATCGAGAATATCGGCAAAATATCGGAGATATCGCACTTATCGGGGATATATCGTCGATATAGGGGAAGATATGGCCTTACCCCCCCAGTATCGGTATCGACAGTTGAAAATATCGATATATCGGTGTATCGGCCGATATTTCAATCATTGGTTCCTAGTAGGGCATACTTTAGGAAAACCTAACCTTCAAAATATGCATGGGTAATTCATAAGTAATTGGAAGAATTACGTAGGATTGTTAAGGTGACGGCGGAACCCTAGTGCTTAAATAGATTGCAAAACTATTTTCTTTTTGGTTTTCTTTACTTTCTCAATTTATTTTATATTTTTTAATTAAATTCGTTTTTAATATTTTAGGTCATTAAATCACCTTTTTCTAAACTTTTTTTCAAATAAATAATTAGGATTTGATTTTAACATAAATTATTCATTCAATGCCTGCGGAAAACGACATTGCTTGAGCTGCTATACTACGAAAACCTTGTACTCTTGCAACTATTTTTAAGTGTTTTATCCCTACTTTTGTAGGTGGTAAAAATCCCTATCAGTTAGCTACTAGAAATCAAAGAGAATTTGATCTGCAAGTTGCAGATTGTAGGTTGGAGATGAAAGGAAAAAAAAAAAAAAAAACGTTTATCTGAATATGCGTTGAATTCTATTGCATTCAGTTACAACATCAACCGAAGAGTGTGTGAGAAAATATAGCTGTTGCTGTCACACACCTCAGCTAAGGCTAGACAGGTGAGTTGCACATGGACAACTCAAACACATCAGCTGCTCGATTACAAACGTTTTAGTCCTCGTCATCTATTACAGCTAAAAACAATTACAAAGTATGAACAACATGAACTAAGAAATCCAGAACAACAAAGTTCTTCAGCCTTCAATTTTTCATTCCATCTGCAACAATGCTTACACTTCAACAATTTCCAGCTCCTTATTCCTCTCGATCTACAGGTATGAAACAACCCCGCCTAGACGTACTAGTTGACGGTGCCGTTTGCCCTAGACCCGCACCATAAAGGAGTCTTTCTGGTAATCAATGGCGGCGATCGAGATTTCGGGGGTTAACTGGAAGCTCTTGTTCTTGGGTGACCCGTGGTTATTTTTTTGGGTCATGGTTGTGGTGATGACGTCGCCGGGGGCGATGAGGTTGTAGACGACCGAGATCTTGACCGTTCCATGACGACGTTGTTATCGTTCAAAAGCTTAATGATTGATAAATCGTTAACTACCAACTAATTAACTAAAGGGTTATTTAGAGATAGGCCCTTGAAACTTCTATTTTTCAAACAAAAACCCACCTAATTTTAAACATTCAAATAAATCACTAATTAGTGGAGATTAATCTTGGAGCTTCATCTTCTAATCTCATGATTTGGTACCACTCAGGTGGTTTTTCAATTTTCTTCGAGCTTAATCTTCTAAGATTAATGGAGATTCGGGTCGGGGTCTGAATTTGATTAGGATTTTACCATAATTAACTTACGAATATATTAGGAGTAGGCTACTTTAGTTACTTGCGGTTTAAGTAACTTTCAATTGTTAAGTTCCAGTTTATCTTGGAATTTTTCTCCTATTGCTATTTGGATTCAGTAGCCTTATATGTTTGATCCCTTTCTTTTCAAAACTTAGATGAAAAACTTTGTAACTTACAAATGTTACACTTTTGATATTTTCGTAGGTAAACTATCAAGTTAACTACTATTTTTGTACCATGTATTTGTTGTACCTATATCTTTATCTTTCAAGCATGTACATGTTGATGTTATGTGGGCTAGTTTTTCTTACTACATCTGTTAATCTATTTACAATTGATTTCACCCACTTAGTGCTATGTCAAAAAAACAAGAGTTAACTTAACGGTGAGACTAATAAATAAACCAATAGCATAAGGATTTGTAAATTTAAACTTTATGTTTGACAATTATATAACTAGGGCAGTGCAAAGTGTGATTGGAGTGAAAAAATTGCAAAAATGCTACAATTCGCCAACCAATTGGGTGCTGACCTTGATTAATTAATAATTTATTTATATATTAAAAAACTAGAACATAGGCATAATTTGACATTCTACATTTCCAAATGGAATGCACGTCCTAAGTAGTGCTCTTCCACCCTAGCCAGCTACTTCCCAAACAAAAGACCCATTTGTTGTCCTATATATATACATTTGCTTCCTCCTTAATCGAGAGAGAGAGAGAGAGAGAGAGAGAGAGAGAGAGAGAGAGAGCGGAATGATGAGAGCCATGGTGGTGCTGTTATTTGCAGTGGTATTGATTGCCATGGGTTGCAGCAGCAGCCACACAGTTGAAGCTTTTAATTATGAAGGACCCAAAACCAAAACCATACATGTAGGTGGGAAAGTACTATGCCAAGATTGCACCCAAGGTTGGAACGAATGGGTTCACGGCGCCAGGCCCATCAAAGGTATATATTTCTTTGAATAAACCTTCGCTCCTTTTAAGGACAGAAGTCATATTTGAAACATTTCTTTTTGTCATTATCATGTAGAAATGTTATTTTTTAAAAACTTCATTCGATCGGTAGACCATGTAGTTATCTATTTGAATAAAATAAATGGATGTTTCATCATTTGTCACCACGATCGTCATTTTGTTCAACACACACACACACACACACACACATATATATATATATATGGATAGTTAAATGGTCTCTAAATTGGATGATTCTTCTAAAGAGAATGAACCTAGGACAATTTACTTAATGAACAATTCCGATTATGAATACTTTGGATGGTTAAATGATGTCACGTTAGTAGGAAGGAAGAACTCCTTCCTGAAAAGGAGGGCTTTCCTAAAAAATTAGAGAAGTGAATATTGTCCTTATCTTGGTTGTAAATGAGTTGTACTAGTCATAGTCGCCCATACCGGGTCATAGACTTGTAAATTGGGCCGGGCCGGACCAACCCTAAGAGGTCAAGGGCCAAGCCTTACTCGACTATAGGCCCTAGCAATTAAATGGGTGGGCGTGGGGCTGGGCTGACCCTATGCCATTTTTACAAGCCTATGATTTGTATTGTGAAATCTATAAGTAATAACCGTCAGGCTAACAACCATTCATGGGCATGGATAATGAAGAGTACGAATTTAAGTAATAGTATTGTTGCAGGTGGGAAGGTGTCTATGACATGCATGGATGAGAGAAGCAGGGTTGTATTCTATGCAAGCGATCTGACAGACGAAAAAGGCCAATTCAACTTGATCATGAACAAGTACACGACCAACGGCAAAGAAGTGAATGCTAATCGATGCTCACTGAGGCTGGTGTCTTGCCCAGATGCCACGTGTAACGTTCCAACTAATTTCGGCGGAGGCCGGTCGGGGGTGAAGCTGAATCGGCCGAGTTTGGTGTACAGAGATTTGGTGAAGTACACTCTCGGTCCATTCTATTACACCAGTCCTATGTGCGAGAAACCTGACACTACTCGTTATGATGATCGTAACAATGGACGTAACTACTAATTATTATAACAAATACGTTTCTTTAGTACTTTTGTTTTGTTTTTTACGCAACTTTCCCTTTAAATTTGTTTCGACAACTGTAATTGGATGAAATCAAATGTTTCTTAAGTGGAAAATGATTTTCGGACATTAATTTTACTTTCTGCACATCCGTGATTTTTTTTTCCCACTTTGATTCTCTGTTAAGTTGTTAAATCCAAGGACAATAAATAAAGGAGAAAATAAAGTGCAATAATCAATTTCCTTCTCGAGCACTTAATCAACTAGATAATGTAAGGTGGACTAATACAACATGGTTCTAGGATCATAATTTAACATGCATCATGATAATTACAAGAAGAAGATGAATGATACTAACCTGCACCGATTGGAGACATGGTGGCTTGAGTTCACAGGTTGTCTTCTACTTCCAGTACTTCAAAATGTCTCTCTACCGTGAATAGGGTTTGGCGTGATTGAGAGTACAAGCGTATGGAAGCAGGGACTTAATCGTGGTATTTATATCGTTAGGGTTTTTAACACACCCGACCTATCATTGACTGTGAAGATTGACCCTATCTCTCTAGTGTTTAAGTCCCACCATGATTCTACATCTTCGTAATAAAATCTATCAGATTTCCTCTAGGTTAATTGCAAGGGATAAGACTCCATAATCCTTATTATGTTAGGACTATCGGATCACTTTGGTTGCTAACAACTTGATAGACAAGTGGCTTACAACAAAATGATCCAATACAACATTCATTGTCATTCACAATCTTACAGATAACTGATTGAGTCTAACCTAGTTGACTCGAATTCATCTTAAGTTGGATTGGGTTTGAACCTTGATAAAATCCATACTTAATTGTAAAAGATGGGATAGAATTGGATTGACCTACCAAAGTGCCCAATTCGTCTAAGTTGCATAAAAACTTATATAAAATGGGTTCACCACTATTTGACATCCCAGTTTGGCATGACAGTGCATCAATCATTTACACACCATAATTGCGATGAAACCGTTTCACGTAACTTGTTCTCATGCATACATCGATAAACCCACACCAACTATCTCATATGTGGGCCCACACAAACCCTACTCTAGTCTTAACTCTAATCCTTATAGGTCACAGACTAAGAATATAGACTTCCCGCCAAAACTAATTTTAAATTCATATTTCCATTTCAAGATCACTCCCTAAACAACTGATTAAGTTGATGATCGTGTTTATACCAAAACCTCATGCAACATCGAACTACTGCAAACTACTCGATCATCCCTCTTAAAAAATGGCTGCAAACCGCAACAGCAACACCACCTGTTGAGGCATAAGCTTTACTGCTGTTGGAATTGAAGGATGGAGGCTTGAAAATCATAGCTGATGCAATAGTTGTATAGCTTTTGTTCTTAAGTTTTGAATTTGTAGTGAATTGTAATGGATGGTCACGATTATATCTAGAGGGTGTATAATGCGTCACCTGTCCAATTTGATGTAAGTGTTTAAGTTGCTCATATGCAATTCACTTGACCTATATTAGCTGAGGTGTGAGCTAACAAGAACTATATTTGCTCACACCACTAGCATGTTTGGCACAACCTAATCAAGGAATCCAACGTAGATTTTCTCCTTGACGTTTCACACTTTGCTTCTTCTGCCTTCTTTAACTTTGCTCTTTGAAATGTGTTCATCATATTCTCTTGGATTTCCAGAGTACGAAACCAACTAGAATTACAGTAAATCAACCTTTAAAACACTAACATGGCCTCAGAGCTTGGTTCAAATTGAATCAAGGGGCGTGATCTGTGAAGTGTTCTTTGAGCTTTCAACGAAAGACTCAAGTACATCGAAGAACAAAATGTCTGGATCTAGAGTTGATCTTCGAGCTCCAATCTTCACTAGTGTTAACTTGAAATTTGGTGCATTAGAATGAAGACTATCTTTAAATCCCACAATCTGTGGGGTTTTGTTGAAAATGAGTATGAACTTCCCTCATATGAGAAGCAAATGGATGAGAAGCAGCTGATTGTTGCATAGGATTTTATTTCTAGGGATGGAAAAGCTCTGTGGTTGATTCAAAGTACAGTGAGTGTTGAAATTTCCCCCAGAATTGCAAATGAGGAGATAGCTAAAGATGCTTGGGATGTACTAAAGCAGGAGTTCAAAGGTGAAATTGGCACCATGCAAAATATCCTGCAATTATAAAGTAAAGTGTACTGGATTGACTAACCAAACCAACTAGTCAACTAAGTATACATTCGTTAATTAAACACATACAAATCCAATGAATAAACTTAGTTTGCTACAAGTTAACCTAGTCAACAATAATACAGTTCTTATTTCATAATAATGTAGTACAAACTTGAGCACAAGCCCACATCAAATAATGGATTATATAATGCGTGAAACATATGATAATAAACTAGATATGTGGGCAAGTTCAAACTAAGAAGAACGCAAAGAAGTTAAACTCTGAAAGGTTGACTTGTTAGAGAACTAGTCAGCTATATATGAATTTCTCAGTTACGAGAATCACAATTCCAAGAATTAAACTTAATAGACTAGTACGTCCGACTGGTCAATATCTACCCAGATATCTCTTACGAGCAAATCACAAGCAAGAACATATTCACAAATCAATTCACTTCTCAAACAATAATTATAGCTTGTGATATTCACTAGTAATTTACTAGATATGCATGGAAGTTTTGAAGAAGTAAACACAACAAGTTTTGACCGGAAAAACCCCTAACTGGGTTAAAAAGTCGGGGACTCCACATAGTTCAATCCACTAGTGCAAATAAGGTTCATACAAAGTACCACAACAAGCTCAATTCCTAAATCTATTCTAAGGAATAGCTTTATACCTATGTGCAACCTTACTTTGCGTGAGCTGGAGAAGTCTTCAGTCTTCACAAGAGAGCATCTCCATCCCTTGAGCTCATTTCCTTGTAGCACCGAGACCAACACAATCTATGTAGAATGACATGATATGTGGATTCAAATGATCACAAGTAAGTTTCTCTAGTTTAACAATTGAATGATATGATATGTGGATTCAAATGATCACAAGTCAGTTTCTCTAGTTAACAATTGAAGGAAGAAACTAACTTAGAATCCAAACAAAGGTCTTTATGAAGATTTGAAACTAAGATCTAGATCATGGACAATGCAATCATTTTTTAGAGATGATGTGGGTGAGTTAGCACAAGATTTAAGACATCAAAAAGTGTATGCAGCTAGTGTTTCTCAGAAACAAGAATTGGAGGCTCGAAGAGCTTACGCCACTCTCTTGAAAATGCAATTTATCTAACCCAAAACAAATGAGCTTCTAAGAAAATTAAGCAAGCATTTTCATGGATAGTTTTATAAATATTCAATGAAGAACTTTACCTAGAAAATACTTGATGCTCCTAGGAGATCTGAGTTGGAGAGAAAAAATAAAGACACTCTCTAAACAAAAAATAATAAAAAAAATCTTTCTCACCAAGGAGGAAATGAAATCCTCCAACCCTATTAAACAAAAACTTTTGATTGTTGTAGACAAGAGTACAAAAAGACACTTGTCAAATGTAAAAGTAATATGAGCAAATCAATGGTAAAAAGCTTAACCAGTATAAAAGGTGTCAGTCAGCCCATGTGGGCTGCCTTAAATTGTATGCCTAGCTTGCATGAAAAGAATGAGCAATTCTGAAAGGACAACTTCACTAGTAAGAATGCATAAGAATTTAGACATGAAATGTATATGCATGTATAAACCTTACTTGAGTTGAGGCAACACTCTTTGCACTTTGATCTTCCATAACCCAAACTTTAGAACCAAGTATCCTAAAGTCTAATATAAGGAATATTGATCTAAAGAGCATGTGTGGTACATAATTACAAGATTGACAAGGAAAGCCAAAACAACTAAGTCTAGACTTTAGAAAAGGTGGTTCTCAAGTCATGGCAGTGAAATTACAAGGTATACATCGTGATTTTGAGTATGCTAGAATGACGAATAATGAATCTCTATCTGATTACTTGGCTAGATTGTTTGCTTTAGTAAATCAAATGAAGATGTATGGTGAAGAACCGTCAAATAAGAGGATTGTAGATAAGTTGTTAATTAGTTTATCAATGATGAACAAAGAAAATCACTGAAATAGATCCCAATGAGGTAGTGCTACACTCAAGGGATTTGAACAAAGGTTGATTAGGCATTCTGAGGATAATGAAGTGTCTGAAAGGGCTTTCAGCAGCCTTAGTTTGAAAGGAAAATCAGGTTCACATGCTGATGGATATATTAGTAGCATAGGAAACCAGACGGTGCTGTAAAAGTAAAAATTGTGCCTAGGTTTTCAAATATTGAACTCCGGATTTTGATTCGAGACCACATATTTCTTTTGATTCGAATGTGGAATCTAATTCCGGATAATTTCAATACTCATTCTAGGTAAGTAAACATCGTACCAAAAAGGGACTCTAAATTGGGAAGCTTAAATTGAGTTTACTGTTCACGCTCTTTCGAACAAAGTTTATAAGCCTTGGATGTCCAAATGAGAAAACAACAATGTTTATACACAGAATTACTATAAAAAATGAATATTAATGTGATAGGGCAAATAGATGCTCAAATTATACACGAACAAGCAATGATCACCATGGTACTTTTTATCGACCTTTTCAATGAAGTATCCACTAAAATGTATACAAGTTACTAAGGTAATATGTTCACCCTATTGAAGATGTTTTGGCGGCAAGATGAACAAGCGCTCGCTTGTGGTAAGTGGCACGAAGCTTCTTGTACTTTTCCACAAAAGTCCCGAGATCACCCTCCTTGTCGAGGAGCTGCTGGTGCAGAGCTTCAGATTCCTCCTCTGTCGTATTCATCGATTCTGCACGCACGGAAAAAAAATTTCATCTACCAACAAATTTGATTGCGATTCATGCATGCATGATATTGATGACTAACAAGGCACACGAGAATACTGAATTACTGTACAGTTTCATATTATCATTACTACATGCCTTGAAGCCTTTGAAGAAGAGAAGATGGGGAACATAGCTTCAACGTTTCTTCTTTCTTTCTCTCGAGTTCATTTAGCCTCTCCTGAGCAGCAGCCAACTCTGTTGTTCTAATTATTCTGCACTGTGACCACAAAAGATAAAGGAGAAAAAGATACAAGATCAAAAACAACGATTTTGCAACTAGTGTGAGAAGCAAGACAATGGCAAAAGCTTACCTGGTTTCTAAGTTCCACCATCTGCAGTTCTTTTTCCAAGTTTTCCCCTGTTTTATAAAATAAAATTATAATTTGTTTTCCCATGTATAATCCAATAGCAGGAGACAAATATAATTAAAATAGGCCAGACACTGAAACAGAGAACTCACTGGATAACTGCAGAGTTTCCCTCCGTAGCTCCTCTCTTAGCTGATGTGGTCAGTAGAAGAAACAAAAAGAAAGAACAGAATAAAGATATGTCCGGAAACTCAAGTATTCAAACAAAGAAACTCAAGTATAAATATGGTGTAGCCTCAAAGCAAGACAGCAATTACAGTTCATTAAGAGCTTGCTAAATTAAAAGGTAAGTGTTGAGTCTACTAAGATCAATGTGCGGGTGTGCATCAGCAGTTGAACCTTAAACAGAAAGGGTACGACAGAAAAAGTGAAGTTCAAACTTACATTATTTTGAATTTTGACCTGATCGAGCGAAATAAAAAATTGCTGGTATGCATTCTTGTCAGACAAAAGCTTCCGTAGGTCCTCAACACTGATCACATTAATAGGGAAAACATAATGACTAGTTACTAGTTATTTGACAAAAAATTGATAAGAATTACGTATGATCTGGGAGAGTTATATCTGCCGTACTAGAGATACTGAGACGTACACCAAAAAACTAAAAGTTACAGAGCATTATAAATGTTTTTGAGAACATGAATCTCTCAATCGTATACATTAAGAAATAACAAATTCACTTACTGAACAACATTTCATTTGACAAATATGCTCTTTCAAAGGTTGATTAAAACAATGATTGAGTAAACAGATCCTATCTTGATAGGTAAAACGTAATATCTAAGCTTGGGCTTACGCCTAAAGTAAATACAAATTTCTTTTTTCTCGTATTCAGTCACCAACTTCTTTTCAACATTCTTCAGTATATCTAACAGTTCTGAGCTTTGTTTTTACAAGAACGAGTTCAAACAAAACTACCAACTACCCTAGACAAACACCAAGTACAGTTAAAATTCACTGCACAATCATCTCCAAATTTTAATGTACAATCTGAAACAAAAGAAGTGACAAGTTGATATGTAACAACCGATAAATGAGGTGTGCTATAGCTAAGAACATTGTTGATCAGCTCCGAAACAGAAAAATCATCATTACTATGTAATCATGAGATTCCGACAGCACCGTTATCCTTACCTCTTGTCCTTCAGAACGGAAATAACACCGGCAGCTTCGGCGGGAGAAACATGTAACGCAGACTGTGCCCTTTCTGTTGGCCTTTGGTAACTCATACTGCTAGACGACATGCTACTCGGCGTCCCAGGGCGAGAAGAAGTCGGAGAACTAACTACAGATGGAGGGTACCACGACTGTGAAGGAGTAACAACCTCCGGACGCGGCTGAGTAGGTTCCTCCTGAGATCCCCTGTGGACGTAAACACGGTTAGAAACTTAGACCTTCAGCCTCTCCAACACACATCACCAATCAAATTACTGGATTACGAAAGCTCCAACGGAAAGCTCCAATTTCAGCTAATGATTTTACAAACCGATTTCAGTAACAAAACCCATCAATTCGCAGAACAAATTGGGGATTTTGACACCGACCCATTAACAAAAACGCCGTAAAATCAATCACCGGAATCAGAATTTAACCCTCGGATTAACGGAGCTACGGTTCAAATTTAAAACCCTAAATTACACCGAGAAGAGAAGAATTACCAGAACTTGAACATGGACATAGCTTTGGGAGAGCTTGAGGACTCCAATCAATCAAGCTGGGTACGGAATGGAGTCGAATCGAATCGACGAAAAGATTGAACTGGATGGACGAGGAGGAGGAGGAATTTGGAAGCTTAAACAGTCCAGTTACGTTCGAGAGAAAATTCAAAGGTTTACGCCTTCGACGATTTTGTATTTCGCGCGTGGCTTTGTGCAAGTGGTCGAAGACGTGTGAGAAGATGGGAAAGATCGCAGAAGATAACTTGGAGTCGGGGATGCCGAAATTGGGCCTATCTGGAGCCCAAAACTATGGGTGTTCATGTGTTCGTTGGGCAAGCGTTTTCTACGTCCGGACTGCACTTTGTGGACTTTGGGTGCGTACCGGATTTGATCTGAATGGCTAAAACAAATCTATCAAAATGAGCGAAGAGTGAAACCGGGTTCTAAATGATCCGTCATTAATTACACCTACCAGAGTATTCACACCGTTAAATACTATATCAAAGTATAATTAAAAATAAAAAAGAAGATTAATTTCATAAAGTCCTTCTGCCATTAAAAGTCTAAACCCATTAATTTAAGCGAGTCGTCTTCCTCCTACTCTCTTCAGTCCGCCACCGCTCGTCTTGATCTCAGCAGCAATCTCCTCTCCTTGCTCTCTTCAATGATTTGTGTTGGTGAAATCTTTGTTAATTTCATGAATTAACTTGATATTGCTTTAAGTCATGAAGCTTTATTCACTGTAGATGTATTGTTATGAAAATTTGTTGACAGGTTGTGTTAAGGGTATGCATTGTTGAATTTGGTTGTGTTGAATGCTTGTATTGTTATGTGTACAAGATATGGCTACTGAGGGGGTTCAACTAGCAACAAAAGAGGAAGAATCATATAGGGGAATGTTTAACAACCTTTCTCAAGTAAGTCATGTCCTTCGGAGTGATGCTGATTCCGATGATCTGACAGTCAAATTGTTGAAGCGAAGCTCAAATTTTGTGCTAACTCACGTGCTGTAACTGTGTGGCATCAAAAGTGTGTAGAACAAAAGTCCATCTTGGTTGAGTTACAACCAAGGTATAAAATATCGATGATATCGGAAATATCGGTACTCCAACACGGAAATATCGATGGAAATATCGGGATATTATCGATATCGATAAAAATAATATGGAAACCACGGAAATTGTAAGAAAAACTTGGAAATTTTTATTGAAACTTTGCAGGATGTTTATTTAGTCAATTATCTATTAGTTTATCACAAAAAATTGGAAGGAAATGCATTGCATGATGGATTTAACTGATTTAAGTTGATTATATAGCGAGCTGGCAAACATTGTGAGTGTAGAAAATATTTAGTAATTAATGAAAGAAGTTTAAACACACCATAATCATTTATATATAATGAATTAGTACAATATTTTACACTTTATACTTTGCATGGTTAGGTACATTAGTGACTTAGTACCACATAGAGTTCCTATGAGGTTCAAAATTATATATTGACGTAAAATACTATGTCAAGAAAGTTGCCTTACAAGTTAGATGGCTTTATCTTTATGTCTCATTCTACCAATTTTTCATAAAGTAATCCATCAGTTGGTATATTTCTAGTTTAGAATGGTCACATCTTCGAATAAGGCCTTAATGTAAAACCCCTCCCTTTAGTTTATAATTTTACTTTCTAGGTTTTTATTTTTTATTTTAAAAAAAAATTATTGTTTTTGGATCTTAATTAGTGATCCCAAGGGGTCCACCCCCTTATTTTTGTCCCCTAGGCTCTCATCTATCTTCTCTCTCAGTCCTCTCTTTCTCTTCACTTTCCCATGCTCTCCCTCTCTCTGCAACTCTCATTCCTTCTTCAGTTCTTCCCCGAACTCACACACACACACACCAGCACTCCCTCATCTCCCTCGTTCTTCTTCTCCCTCTACTAGTGCAGACAAGGATGGTAGCACCATGGAAACCGGTGCAAAAGTTTGGAGAAAACCAAAACCCAGTTTCCGGTGTGGACCGTGGGTTCCAAGGCAAAACTCCATCGAGCTCCGACCACGGCATGCCTTGAAAATGGTATAGATCTCTTCCTCTTCCCTTGGGCTTCATTTTCATACCTAGATCGGAGTTTAGGGGGCTGTTTTACAGTCGGCCGGAGCTGTAGAAGCTCCGGCATTCGTCTCCGACTTGCACAGTTCCGAAATTTCGCGATATTTTGACGAAAACCCTTTGGATACCTATTAAAATATCGGTCCGGCGAAAAACCGATAATATCGATGATATATCGCCGATATTATCGCATTTTGTTCCTTGGTTACAACAAAAGTTGAACAAGGCGTTGTACAAATAGGCCAAGTACAAACCCCAAATACATAGCCGAAAACGTAAGTACGATGAGCTGGTTCTAAAAGAGGTGGAAGTTGTATGTCGTAGGTCAATCAAATTATGGGCGACGAAGCAGCTCCAACAAGAGTGTGACACCGCTTTCTATGATGGGTTTGAGAAATTTTGTTCGTATCTCTATGGTAACCACAAGGGATATGATTGGGAATGCGTATTGCCCTTACACATGGATGACATCGTCAGAGATGGTGGTGACTATAAGTAGCACGAGTACGTAAAGGCGGCTCACAAGGCACCTAATGATCATCAGAGTGAAATTTGCCTTCTTAGATATTTACGACTCGTTATTTTGTACATTTTGCACAATGTTTTTAAGTATATCATAATTTCAAGCTTCATTTAGTGATTCAAGAATTATTTTCGTAAATGTTCATAAGGTGCCACAAATATTCATATATATATATATATATTCAGTCACAAGTCACAGTTGGTGTATCGCAATTTCCATTAGTATTGTGACACATATATACATTCTAAAACAACCAACTATGGCCACAACAAAAGAATAGTTCATCCCCCTGCAAACTTAACACATCTTGTATAAAAAAAGGATATGTCACAAATTACTTTTCAAATCGTGTTTAATGGGTCATTAAGCATATATTCGTAAAAAGCGTCTAGCACTACCAAATTTTCAATGATCACATGAGTGTTACTATTTTGGGTTGGTTGCAAATTAGGTACAGGGTCAACATTTTCATTTTCCTTGGTAACATCATCGGCATCAACACTCGGTGTGGCCTCTGTGTGTTCTTAGGTAACATCTCATATACATTGGTGTTAAACGTGGTGTCAAACACAATCACATCACCAAAACGGTCATAACCACGTCGTGATTCCATTTTCAATTTCGTTTCAACTCATCTTTTACCGTTGGTACCACAAATTCAACCCTCCATGTACCAAATTGATCTCCAACATCTACATCCTCTCTTTCCTCCATTATTTCTTCTATTAATATCTTATCCCCACCGAATTATACTTCAATTTACCTACTACAAATCTACTCAATTAAAACTAAACTTATCACAACCCATCACCAGTTTTGCACCTATATATCTAGGATTCAAATTCACGATTTCAACCAAGTTCAGTGGTAACCACCCAACATCATGGATTCAAATCCCAGAATTATAAGTATCGTACACACATACCCGACGGTGGTTTTCAGAACCAAAATGAAACAAAAATGGATTTACTATTGGCTCAAAACTGACTTTCACATTCTAGGTTTCTTCAGAGGTTCTGGATGAACCACCCTTATGAACTCCAATCCAACAAGAGCTTCAATTCACCTGAAATCAAACACTCTCGCACCTCACCAGCTCCCTTTCTTTGCCTTTCTTTCCTCGCGAAGACAACCCTAATCTCTCCCTCTCGCATACAAAAACACGCCCAATGAGCCAAAAAAATTAAAGGTATAAAATCACCGGGTCACAAGCGAAACAGAGCTTCAATCAACCTGAAATTGATTCCTCACCCCAACTCCCTTTCTCTGCCTCTCCCTCTTCAACGCGCGAATAAACCTTTAGCTCCCATTTTCTCTTCAACAAAAAACATACCCAGTGAATAAAAATAATTAAAAGTTTTGAACTACACCGGGTCACAGTAACTCGGTTTTGTTGTGAGCTCAGCAAATCGTGACCGTTGAATTTCGGTCTGCACGCATGGTCTAGGCGCAAGGCCGCACCTTAGAAACGCTGTAGAAAAATAAGGGAAGTGCACAGAGAGAAAATATGAGCGTGAAAATCAATATTCTTATACCTTGATTCGGAGAAGATTGAAATGTATATTGACCAAAGAAATGCTTGTATGGAATGAACCCATGGTTGCCATGATATTTGGCTAAGTGATTTTGTAGGGAAACTTATGCACCTTATGGGGCCCTTTTGTCGTGAAAATCTTGTGACATAAAGCCCATTTTTGGTGGAATGCTTTTGCATTGGTGAATGACTGAAACACCTACGATCATGATTATTTTTAGGGCAAATTACATAAAACTATCTCAATTATTAGATCATTAACAGTTTCATACCTCGTCTTTAAAAAGTTTTAATGTCATACCTTATCTTCGAATTTGTTGCAATGTCATACTTTCTGTCAGTTGTCTGTCAATTTCTCTGTTAAATGCTGAAATGGCTTTAGGCGGGACCCACTTTTTATTAAAAAATTAATTAAATATTATTTCAAACTAAAAAAAATCATTTAATATTTTTAAATATTAAAATAATAATTAATTAAAGAAAAGTTAAAAAAAAAAAACAACCCAATTCGTCTTCCCCACCCCTTTCTGCCCCCACCCGAGCCCACTCCCTCTCTCTCTAATCCCACTTACAAACCCCTTCCCTCACCTTCTTCCCCAGCCTACTCGTCCCCCTACCTCTCTCCTTCACCACCAAAACCAGAACCACTTACCCACCGCCGTCCTCTCCTCCTCCATCTTCGATTCGAGCTCTATTTTAAAAATTTCCTCCCTGAATTGACCCAAACAACCACAAAAAGCACCCACTTCGCCCAAGTAGGTAAGAAATTAGGGATTTGGAGAATGGCGATCCCCAAATCTGGGGCGATTTCTGCAACAACATCACCATTCCCTTTTTTTTTCTTTGCTGACTGACATCACCATTTCCATCCCAACATGAACAGTAGCTTGAACAACCTGCACACACCCATTCGAGGACTGCGGTCCGGTTCCCAGTCTGGGTTCGGGTTGACGCCGTCGTTTTGGTGGTGAAGGAGGGAGGTGGGAAGACAGGTATGCTGGGGAAGAAGGTGAGGGGAGGGGTTTGTAAGCGTGATTAGAGACAGAGGGAGTGGGCTCGGGTGGGGAAGACGAACTAGGTTTTTTTTAATTTTTTTTTATAACTTTTCTTTAATTAATTATTATTTTAATATTTAAAAAATTATTAAATGATTTTTTTTAGTGTTTAATAATATTTAATTAATTTTTTAATAAAAAGTGGGTCCCGCCTCAAGTCACGTCAGCATTTAACAGAGGAATTGACAGACAATTGACGGAAAGTTTGACATTGCAACAAATTCGAAGATAAGGTATGATATTGAAATTTTTTAAAGACAAGATATGAAACTGTTAATGACCCAATAGTTGAGGTAGTTTTATGTAATTTACCCTTATTTTTAACATAATTTTCAATGGACTTTGTAGTAGGTTTCACAATGTAACATGTTATAAGTTTAAGGTAACACATTGCTTCAATTTATAATCGGACGACAATTTGCAACCAGACCTAGAGTTGATATGACATTCGAAATTTGTACGACAATTTTGCATTACGAGATGATACTTGAAATTTGTAAAAAGGTCCTTGGTAAATAATTCAAGTGTACGAATACACTAGTACCATAGCCAAAACATAATCTAGTGTCATTAAACATGGAACAGCTGTGCAAGTGGCTCTTTATTACAATGGTGGATAGGAGTGTTGCTCTTACACTACAACACATGTTTGAATCGTGTCGACTTCCTAATCTAATACCTAATCTAACAAATCTATCGTTTGACAAAAAAAAAAACATGAAATAGCTACAACAGAACTTGAAATGTGACAGAAACCAAAGTGTAAACACAACAACACAACAACACAACAAAAACCTTCTCAATGTGGTCCCTTGTGGTCAGTATCCACCATAATCCAATACACGGCTTCCACAAAAAGCGCAGATGACAGAGGCTCCATGGCACCAAGTCAAATTCTTGTTATTGTTAACTTATTATTGCTTCTTTTGAAAATTTCTATATCATACCTTACTAATTATCATCTACAACTACAAAGCTGTCATCTGTCATCCCCTTAAACAATCCAACTGTCCAATGTCACATTACAAAATTAAATTTCTGTTGGTGCCTGTTGAGCCTACTCCAAATGATCAAATCTTTCTTTGTCTCCATCATTATATATATATACATGATACTTCTTCTTTGATACATGATATATTTATACTAAAGAGTAGAAAATTAGTTTAGTATCAAACTCGTCATCTATAAGATTAGAATCTAAAATCTCTAATTTACAAATAAAGATGAATACTATTAAATAGGTAGTATCATATATTAATTATTACTAGCTTAAATATGATCCTAGTCCCTGCATTTCGCTCAAATTTTTGTTTTAGTTCCATTCAAGGTTCTAAAAAACGTTGGACGCTAATCGAGTGGCGGACAGGGATCTAGCGCCTAAGTTTCTAGCTGCTTTTTTTGTAATTTTAACTAAATTTATTATATAACACATAAACAAAATCTAAAGTCCTTAAGGCCTTGTTTGGTAGGTCGTATAAGAGATCGGATAAGACTAATAATACGGACCCGATTGTTTGGTGTCCTCTCGTTTAATAGTTGCCGGATTAATTTAATCAGTCTGCTTATATAGTAGGGTATACACCTTCTTAATAAACCCTTCCAAAAGGAGTGGATTATTAGTCTGGTTCCCTTTCCTCTCTCTTACACTTCATTCTCCACGACACCTCTTCTCGCCGTCGTCCCTCTCACCATCGTTGTTCTCGCTGTCATCCATCTCGCCGTCGTCATTCTCCTCGTCGTCTCCTATAACCGTCATTGTTCTCCCCGTCGTCTCCTCTCGCCGACGTTAGTTTCCCTATCGCCTTCTCTCGCCATCGCCATTCTCCTCGTCACCTTCTCTCGCCATCGCTCTCTCCTCGTCGCGCCAAGCACCATACAAAGAGAGTTTCATTCTCATTCACAACAGTCAAATTTGAATTGGGTTTTTTTTCTGATCTGGTCTAGGTTTATTTTGGAATCTTGAGAATGGTACCTAATCATATGGTATCTAAACCAAGGTATAAAATATCGATAATATCGGAAATATCGGTAGTCCAAAAACACAGAAATATCGATGGAAATATCGGGATATTATCGATATCGATAAAAATAATATGGAAACCACGGAAATTGTAAGAAAAACTTGGAAATTTTTATTGAAACTTTGCACGATGTTTATTTAGTCAATTATCTATTGGTTTATCACAAAAAATTAGAAGGAAATGCATTGCTTGATGGATTTAACTGATTTAAGTTGATTATATAGCGAGCTGGCAAACATTGTGAGTGTAGAAAATATGTAGTAATTAATGAAAGAAGTTTAAACACACCATAATCATTTATATATAATGAATTAGTACAATTTTTTACACTTTATACGGAAGGGAGGGGTTCGAATCCCTCTATGCGCAAGATTGAGACTTTTCAGCATTTTTCAAGTATTTTTGGGTTTCATTTCACGTAATTAAGTGGATAAGTGTGAAAATATCGTCCTCTCACAAAAACGAATCGCCGTTAATATCGATATTTATTATTACCACAAGGATTTATAAAATAAAATAAAAAATTAAAATTTAACAAAAAAAAGGTGCTTTGTCAGCTGCTGCTTCCACACCGTCCAATTGGGGAACAAGGCTGGTACAAATCCAACGGCCCACATCTCCCCTCCTCCCAACGCAATTATCGCTCCACTACTCCCAAAAATAACACCCCCCTTTCCCCTCGAACCTCAAACCTCTCTCCTTTCATTCCCCTACCAAAAATCACACAATCCATTTCAGATCTCCAAATCCAACCCCTCCATCGACCTCTGAACCCTAACAACAATGGCGGCAACCACCCCTCCCCCCGCGAAGAGAACGTCTACATGGCCAAGCTGGCCGAGCAAGTTGAGCGTTACGAGGAGATGGTCGAGTTCGTCGAGAAGGTCTCCGCCTCCTCCGATAAAGAGGAGCTCACCGTCGAGAAGCGCAACCTTCTCTCCGTCGCCTACAAGAACGTCATCGGTGCCTGCCGTGCCTCCTGGCGCATCATCTCCTCCATCGAGCAGAATGAGGAGAGTCGCAGCAACGACGACCACGTTGC
Organism: Malus fusca; assembly: GCA_035220775.1. Classification (NCBI taxonomy): domain Eukaryota; kingdom Viridiplantae; phylum Streptophyta; class Magnoliopsida; order Rosales; family Rosaceae; genus Malus; species Malus fusca. Next base: position 16,532,217 of record CM069072.1, read on the forward strand.
CACGATCTGTGACTACCGATCCAAGATCGAGACCGAGCTCTCCAACATCTGCGACGACATTCTCAAGCTCCTCGACTCCAGGCTCATCCCTTCCGCCATCGGAGGCGATTCCAAGGTCTTTTATCTCAAGATGAAGGGCGATTACCACCGTTATCTTGCCGAGTTCAAGATCGGCGCCGAGCACAAGGAGGCCGCCGAGTTCATTTGCTGATAATATTGATATTATAGTCAAAATATCACGATATTATCGATAATATCGTGATATTTTGACGAAAACTCAGTGGATAAGTATTAAAATATCGGTAACTAAAAAAACCGATATTATCGGTGAAATATCGCCGATAATATCGGCATTTCAGACCTTGATCTAAACTAAGTAATTCTATGACACCTGTGTTAAGGGTGGGCACGGGCCGGGCTGGGCCCAAATTTGGAAGGACTGGACCGGACTCGCTTAAAAAGAAAAAGGCCAGGCCGGATATTACAAATCTAATCATTGGAACCGGACCTAACCCGATTCGTTTCAAATGGGCAGATTCGAGATAGGTCCACGGTTCGAGACATTGCCTCCCGAACTTACTCTGTCGCTCATCCTCCACATCTTTGACATCGCTAGAGCTTTCCGAATTTTGTAGAGAAGATCTAGAAATTGTCCAGGGTTAGAGGCGAGTTCCAGCACCTCCACCCAAAATTATAGAAGCCACATTTTTGGGGTCAGCCTTGGGAGTCTCAAACAGTGGTGCCTGAAATGTCTGAAATCCAAAGCACAAACGCCAAAAGTGATTACTAAAAAAAAAACCCCAAATCATCAAAATCCCAAGATTTCGGTTTCGAAAACAAGAACAATAGTTACACACACAAGATCAGAAGACTTACCAGAGTCTCTTTGTTGACATCGGTAAAAATGGAGTAAGCCATACCAGGAGGCTTAAGCTTCCTACCTCTGCTTTCAAATTTAGAGCTTTTGAGAAATAGGGCAGTCAAAGCTCTGCTTTTTGAACCCAACAAACATGCACAGGATCAAAAACAGAAAAGCACCCAAAATACCAGAGGCGAAATCGAGGAAGACAGGAGCGAATCAGGAAGAGAGATCGAGGTATGATGATGATGGTGGCGGCGTACGGAGCTGGGACGGTGGGAGCGAGTTAGGATGAGAGATCGAGGTCTGAGACTCTGAGTAAAAGGAGAGGAATCGGGATGAGAGATCGAGAAGATTAGGATGGGGGAAAAAAATTCAATTCTATTACATGCTATCCACCCCACCCCATTAATTTCGTATACCCGAACCGTCCCGCCCCGTTTTGTGTTTAGAAATTTTGGACCCGCCCTTACCCGCGGTTCTTATACTCGTTTGCCCACCCCTAACCCGTGTCATTTTGGGTTTCTCCAGTTCACCTAGGACTATAGTTCCTAAATTTCTATGCGATTTGAATTGGGTTCTCCCCATCGAATTCAAATTGGATAATTTTTGCTGCTCTTTCTGATCTGATTGGGGTTTATTTTGGAATCTTGGCTGAGAATGATGATCGACTTGGAAATTAGGAAAAATTTCATATGGACAGTTTTTTATTTATTTTTTAAATTAGATTTTGCTTCAATTTGGGGCTTTTTAATTTGCTTTTTATTTTGAAGATTAGGATTTGAAAAGTATTTGGGTTTTTAGATAATTACATTGAATTCATATTTGGTATAGTATAAATAATACTGTCATTAAACTGATATTACACCAAACGTCCGATTAATTTAGTCAGTATTATCCGAAGACTATTTATCTTATCCAAATGAAATAATCAATACAGTCTGAGTTGCTAAACGATGCCTAAATGTCTCTACACAAGTTTTTCTGATCCCAAACAACAATTTTTTTTTATATAGTATGGATCACTGGATGATCCATAAATCAACAATTTAAACCTTGCATATTAGAATCTTATAATTTTATTAATAGTTATATCTTACATAAAACTCATACACTGAGTAAAATGTAAGCACTGTAACCAACCTACAACACGAAACAAGATATAAATCCAAACTAGGGGATACAAAAGGTATTAAAACCAATATTTAGTGTCTACACAATATTAAAAAATAAAATACTCAAAACATTAAAATACATAAAATTCTCTATCAAATTCTTACACTTGGCAAAAGACATACCACAAAACCGTTTCCTGCACAGTGTCCACACCAAAGCGGATATACGTGTAAACCACTTGAAACACTCAACGATAAAATGATCATATCCCAAATTTATTGCAAAGAAATTCGATATCCAAGGGTTGCTCTCTCTACACTCTTTGGCCTTCTATATATTCACTCACAACCAAGTGTTACATTCATACACTTTCTTTATTTGTAAACCTTTCTCTCTCACTCTGTTTCCCTAAAACACCAAAAAGCCCAAAAACCAGATTGAATTGAGAGATGGAGAATGTTGGGACTCAAGTGGTAGGAGCTTCAGGTTCGGGTTCTTTCTTCACACCCCTTTTGATTTCCATGGCAGGCATTGTCTTCACAACCCTAGCACTAGTTGCGTACCATTTCCTAGTCGTTAAGTATTGCCTGCGGAGGAGGCAACGGCAGATGCAACTGCAATTCCAAGCCAGCCTCGCGCAACAACCAGCCACCAGCCAATCCATTGGGGTTGATGAGAAAGTCTTGAATACGATTCCAATTCTCACGTATTCAACGGAAGATGGTGAAAATTTTCGCATGGATCAGAGCGAGTGTGTGATTTGCTTGGGAGACCTAAAAGACGGGGATTTGGTGCGTTTGTTGCCGAGTTGCAAGCATGTGTTTCACAATCCATGCATAGAGACGTGGTTTATGGGGCATTCTAATTGTCCGGTTTGTAGGTCAGCTATAGATGTGCCTATTGTGCCTGTTTCATCAACGTTGCCTGTGGAATATGATCATGATCATGATGATCAAGTTAGAGACCGAGAACTCGAAGAAGCAGGCCTGGTTAGTTGCTCATCGCACCCTCACGATCCAGAGGAGGGTTTACCAATTAGCACTGCTACCACTACTACAACTCAATTATCAAAACCAAATGGTTTGCTTAGGCATTGCGTGTCACTGGTGGTATTGCCTATGAAGGATAGTAGTAAGCAACAGATTTTGTTAAAGGGGTTGGAGAGGTCTTTGTCTTTGGATCATTCCCACGTTCTTATCAATATATACACAGATAGTGATGACAAGCCATCTTCATCATCATCATTATCATCATCATCATCTTCTTCTTCTTCTTCTTCTTCTGATTGTGCTTCTTCGAAGCCGGTTCTTACTAATTGTGGATCGTTGAAGGTGCGGTCGATGAGGCAGCTTGATCGAATGTCTTCAGTTTTCGTAAACTCTATTTCTCAACTGCGGATGAGCCAGAGTTTCAGCACGGACAATGGCCATGGAAATCTTCCTTGTTAGAATTATTTCTATTTGTTTTATTTTTTTTTCATTAAGGCGAGGGTCCAGCTGTTAGCGGTATAAACTCCCTCTGTGGGAGCAAGGGTTTCATCTTAGGATTTTTTTAGTGACAATATTGTTATTGTGTAATCCTAATTACATTAAGAGTGTGATCAAGGTTCTAAAAGACACTAGGCGCTAGACGAACGGCGAGTGCCTAAGCGGCTAGGTGGTGCCTAGGCGGAGGCTTAAACAGATAGGCGGATTTAAGTAAACTTATTATATATATATAAATAAGTGCCGGTTTATACTTAAAAAGTATATAATTGTGTTGGGATACATAAATTGAAAAATAGAATAACATATAGATTAGAAAGTATTAGAACATATTAAAAACATGGGGAATCAGAATATACTGAGTGTTTCATCCAAGTATTCAACAAGTTTCTTACAATTTATTTAAAAAAATGAAATACAAAATGAAAGTTATCTATATTATATCTCAGTGAGAGTCGCGACCTATGTGGGTGCCTAGGTGGGTCTAAACGGGCACCTAAATGGCAGGCTAGGCAGGCGCCTAAGCACGTCTAGTTTCCCTTTCTTAATTTTCAAACGCCTAGGAATTAAATGGGACGATGGCAGCCGCCTAGCGCTTAGGCGGGGCCTAGGCGGCGGTAGGCAGAGATTTTTAGAACAGTGAGTGTGACTGTGTAAATCCTAGTAGATTATGTGTATTATTCTACATGTCTTTTAGATAGTTTCCTAGTTGTAGTTGTATTACTTGGAGAGGAATGAATCTCTCTCCCTTATTAGTATAAATAAAGGTGCAGGGCATAAGTAATATGGCACACAGAATTCCTCAAACCCTTATCTCAATTCTCTTATCTCTGGCCGATTTCCCTCATTAAATTCATACTACAACACGTTATCAGCATGGTTTTGACGCTGCACTAAAGAGAGTTTGATCATCTTCAATTTAGTGGAGTATTACATTTTAATCATTCTTATTATGATTTACATATTATTTTTGTTGAATTGATCTACTTTTTATTAATGAAATTGCTGGTTCTTTCAATGTCCATGTTGGACATGATACAACGCATTGAAGGTGAGAATCAGGATTTTCGAGAAGGATTTTTTACAACTAGCATTCAAAGGCTTTCTTTGTTTCCATCCACTCTTTCATAAGAGCATATTTATGCAAAATTGTTATCTTGTTTCTTTACATTTACTTAGTTATTTCCATTTGTTACAGTGTTTTATATTATTTTTGTTTATTGTAGGTCCAGTTTGGCAAAGTGACAATTGGAGGTTAAATATAGCAAAAAGGAGTTGAATAGGACTTGGTTTTGCATTGCATTGGGTTGAACGTTTTTTTAGTTTAAATTGGTTCAAACATGTGCAAAATCTGGAGGATTTGAAGATGAGGTTTTGAAGACAAGGAATTGCACAATGAAGAGGAGTCCTAGTTGGAGTGAAACACTATAAAAAGGATAGCCAGCTATTGTACACATTATCCTATCGTATTTCCAATTGAATGAAAGAGTCTCAATCAAGGTCCAAAATATCGATGATATCGGAAATATCGGAATATTATCGATGTCGATAAAAATTGAATACACCACGGAAATTGTAAGAAAAACTTGGAAATTTTTATTAAAACGTTGCAGGATGTTTATTTAGTCAATTATCTATTAGTTTATCACAAAAAATTGGAAGGAAATGCTTTGCATGATGGATTTAACTTATTTAAGTTGATTATATAGCGAGCTGGCAAACATTGTGAGTGTAGAAAATATGTAGTAATTAATGAAAGAAGTTTAAACACACCATAATCATTTATATATAATGAATTAGTACAATATTTTACACTTTATACATTGCATGGTAAGATACATAAGTGACTTAGTACCACATAGAGTTCCTATGAGGTTCAAAATTTTCACTATCTTCATCATCTCTATGTGTAGAGTAAGTGTATTGTGAAGAGTAGTCATCAAATGATAAATCCCCAAAATAGTTTTGCACGTAATTGTTAACATGCCACCCATATGGATCCGAGATTGGTTGACGTTGTCCATAAGCAAAATCATTTGAAGATTGAGTCTCGGATTCTTTCCATGAAGGGTAGGGAAATGGTTGGTTATGAGTATAACCATAGTTACTACTTCCCACTCCAACAGAGTCCGAAGTTATAGATAACGAGTCATCTTCTTGACTTGACAAAGTCCCCTTGCCTCTTTCTATACGAGTATAGTCCTTCCCTATGGCACCAATTCCTAGTCCTGCCCTCCTACTGCCATGGTCCTCATCCTGTGTTGCATGCGTGAAGTTTGCCTCACCAGTGAAGGGGCTCATAAATCCGGGAGGTGGTCCAACATAGTTTCCATATCCACCACTACCTCCAGCTCCACTATATCCTTCATCATTCCCACCTCCGGTGGTAGGTGAGTCTCCTGATCTTGTACTAGAGCTATCATTAGTATCAGCAGGATCTTGTGGTTGTGTAGGATTGGAAGAAGGTGGAATTCTAATGTTTCTTGGTCTTGGGCGCAAAAGTTCTTCCAAAGAGTCAGCGCTACTAGATCCCACCTCCTCCTCTAATACTCTTTCTACATTTATCCCTTCATTACGTGCTTCTTCAGCAACTCTTAGAGTTGGGTTGCCTTCATCATCATATAAATGAAGAGGTCTAATCCATTGATAAAGTTGGTTACCCTCTGTATCATCATCTTCAGCAACAATATCAAACACATCTAGTGGGTCACCACGATCGACATGATCTATTTCTGCTTCCTTATCTCGTATTTAAAGCTTTATGTTCTAGTAGCAATAAACTAATTTTTCCAACCTATTATGAGCCAACCTATTTCTTTGCTTTGTGTGTATGAGTGCAAATGTACTCCAATTTCTTTCACAAGCAGATGAGGAAGCTGTTTGTGATAATACTTTGATTGCTAACTTTCTCACAGTTGGTGCATCAGTCCCATACATGATCCAACATTCAGCTATAATGAAAAAAAATGTTGATAAGCCTAATAACTCCAACAAATTCTATTATAAACTGATAGTGAAATATGTTTACACTCACTATGAGACATTTTTGTTTGAGCAGCAACTGATGTTGATTCTCCAAAAGTTCTTCTTGCATCTTTAAACCATGTTAGCTGAATTGAATAAATCGTGTTAGTTTAATCCAACAATGTAATTATTATAATTTAAGTAATTGTGTACCTCATTTCCAAATTGGCCAACTGCTAGTGATGCAGGGTCTAATTTAGAGTATACATTATGTACAGCACGTATAAGGATACCATCATCTCCAACACCGGGTCTGTATTGGTATCGAGGATTCAAATAATATGCTATTCAAAGAAACACATACTCTAATAAGACAAATAATACTTATGCAACTAAAGAAATGAATTGCAAATTATGACATAATTTATACCTGCTGCATGCAAATCGTGGTATAATGTTTTATACCATCGGTCATCAATTATCTTTATGACCCACCTTGCACCATGTTTTCTTTCCAAGTTCTCCTTCACTACACGCATCAACTCATATATTGCCCCCATAGTAGGATACACTTCTGTGTCAACGATCCGTAAAACTTTGTAAAGAGGTTCAAACACTTGGCACACATGTTCTGATTGAGTCCAAAAAGCATGATCAAGCACTATACTTTCCACCATACGACCTGCATTTGAGCGGCTGAAATTGTGGTTGGCCCAATCGTCACTAGTGAATAGTTGCTTTAACCCTGCTTTCTTCTTAAGTAGGCTATCTAATGCAATATAGTTGGTGGCGAATCGAGTGGTAGCTGGACGAATAATTTCTCCTTTGCAAAATTCACGCATCTTTGCCAACAACCAACCGTGATTGTAAATATAATTTGTGATCGTTCTAGCTCTTTTTACGACATTAGCAATATTCTCTCTCTTCCCCATTGCCTCAAACATGAGATCAATACAATGTGCTGCACATGATGTCCAAAACACATTATGATGCTTCATTAACTTTTTTCCAGCTTTGACAAATGCAGAACCGTTGTCGGTCACGACTTGGACAACATTATGCTCTCCCACCTCCATGATTACATCCCTCAATAATTTGTAAATATACTTGTAGTTCTTTATATGGTCTGAAGCATCAACGGACTTCAAAAAAGTTGTCTTTCCCTTGGAGTATACCATGAAGTTTATGATAGACAATCTGGTCGTGCCAGTCCATCCGTCACACATGATTGTGCAACCATTAGTTTCCCACTTTGACCTCAACTTGTTAACATACTCGCCAATGTCTTTATACTCCATTTCCAAATATTTGTTTCTTACCTCATAGGGAGTAGGAGGTTGTACTCCAACACCGGCCTGTTGACATCCCAATACTAAATTTTTGAAATGATGTGATGATGCCTTCTTAGCAGGGACATTTTCATAGATAAAGAACTTGCTAATTAGACGCCCCATTCCCTCCTTCACATTACCTCCAGTGAAATAACTCCAAACACTCTTTTGACGTGCTTTGGATGACTTATATAAACTTGGGGCTATTGATGGTGTTGGTTGCGATTCTCTAACACTTGCTCCCTATCTCATTTGTGCACCACCACTTGTCCCGGAACCTTGTGCTCTATTAGGAATTTTATGAAGGTGTTCTCTTGCCCATGCTGACTGTTTGGAGGTACGTAATGCTTGTTTGAAATTGCGTCGTTCTTCAGGTCCCATGTCATCATCACATTCGTCCTCATCGTCATCATCATCACTGTCAACCGCTTGGCCAATGACTTCTCCTCGTAGCACAGCTTGAATATTTTCCATTCCATGTGTTTTCTTTTCCTTCTGGTGTTTTTTATTTTTTAATAATGTGGTGATGAATGCCTTCACTTATGGGGGGACATTATCGCATCCTTGGACATTATTTCCTGGATCTAATTCACTAAGATGGTACTTAAGTCGTGTCACTCCGCCAATCTTCATTACCCGACCACAATATTTGCAAATTGTGCAATGTTTGTTTCCGTCTATTGGGTCTCCATGTTCCCAAGCTGGATCACGTTTAGTAACTCCACTAGACATCTTAAACGTACCTATATTTATTTTTCATGGAAATTAGGCAATTATTTTTTGGCAAAAAAATATAGTAGTGACAGTTATATAAGAGAACCTAAATAATAAAGTTATTCTACAGAAGAATTAAATAGGAAGTAAAGAAAATGATTATAAGAATTTAAGTAATTATAAAAATAATATGGAATAATAAAACCTAATATTAATGAATAATAATCCAATTTGATAATAAAATAATAAATAACATTAAACATATTAAAATTATCCTAGGGAATAATTATACAACATTACTTAATTACTTCAAAAAATTAACATGCAAGTATTATTTGGTTCTTAGATCACATGCACGGGTCCACACAATTTTTGTTGTTGTTGTTGTATAAATTACAATAATATAAATATAAGTTTGTAAACTTACCTTAAATATGGAACCCTTTGTGTAAAGGCCAAATAGAATCTGCGTGGACCAACAATAAAATAATAATTACACAAATGTAACAAAATGTGATGAAAACATATAAAATCTTTAATAATGAATTAAGAGACAATAAACACACATGTAAGTGACCAAATAAAAAATAGAAAAATTAAAAACCACATGCCATTGACTAAGTAATTAATTGACACAATTTAAAATATAATACCACCAAAAATTTGGAATAGATAACAACAAACATGCAAATTAAATAACAATAATGAATGAGAATAACTTACTATAGTTCAGTTTTTTTTAACTTGGGGGGAAATTGAGGTTGATAGATGTTGAGAATAACATGACCATTATGTTTTGTTTTGGAGAGATGTTGAGAATAAGGGACGGCATGGGACAATTTGATTTTATTTGTATATATAGAAATAGAACTACCTAACCATATATATAGAAATATGACTACAACTAATTAGTTAGGTGAGTGAACGTGGTGAGTAGTTCAAAAGTAGATACTTGAAAAGAAATTGTCAAAAATTCATTGTCATGTGAAAATTTGTTTCTTGCAAAAAGAATTCAAAACAAAACCATATATATAAATATTTTAGCATATTTTCACAAAAACATAAGTGATATGGTGGTCAAGGTGTTGAAGGAGTAAAATGGGAGGGGTTCGAATCCCCTTGGTGTTTTTTTTAAATATAGAAATTTATCCTAGATAATAAATATTAGCTTGCAAGCCTTGCAGACATCTTAACGACCATATAAATATTACAGGCTAAATATGTAATCACTAACACATCTGTAGTGAGTTGGATAAGGCCCTGGTGCGTGGTTGACAAAGGGAGGGGTTCGAATCCCTCTATGCGCAAGATTGAGACTTTTCAGCATTTTTCAAATATTTTTGGGTTTCATCTATCGATAATATTGCGATATATTGCCCAAATAATGCATTAAAATGCTGAAAATATCACAAAAATATCGATATATTGATGATAATTAAGTGGATAAGTGTGAAAATATCGCCCTCTCAAAATCGCCGATAATATCGATATTTAAATCACTGGTCCCAATCAACTTGAAACACTCTCTAGTTGATTCCCTAGAGTCCTACTATAATCCAAACTCTCTTGTACACATATATATACTTATATCCAGACCTTAAGGAGAGAATTCCTTCAATAACACCAACTTCTCCTCTCTTTCAGACCCTCTACCATAATTCTCTACAGCCTCTCACATAATTCATTCGACAGTTCATCCATTGAAGACGTAGGAGTTCTTAGTTTCTTTCTTTTTATCTTTGTTATTTATTTTCAATGTTTATTATAACTTGCTTTTCAATTATGATGAACATGTGTAACTAAGTTCTTTTAGCTAGAGTTGAATTCGAAGCCATGAACATCTATTTCATATGAATTGATTAGATCCAATTATTGTTTTCATAAAATGTGAACGTGATTTACTTATCTGGCTTATAGAAAACTTAATATTGTATGTTTATTAGAATGGCCAAACTTAGTTTTCATGCAGAAATTTGGAGCTAGAATATACAAGACATTCACGTAATCATTATGAACTTGTATCCATAAGTAGTTAAAATCAATGGATGTTGATTAAGATAAGTTAAATCTTTGGCAAGAGTATCATGTGTCGTAGTAACAAATGTTTTGTCAATACTTTTGATTTTTGCAGAAAATAATCTTTGATGTGAATATCTGTCACGTGTGCTAGATGTCTTGATAAGAATAATTATGAGCAAAGTGTCTTCCTTTTCAATAACTTAGGAAAATATGAGGGAAATGAGTGTGCCACTGTTAACTTGGAGCACTGTCATTCACGGTTTATAAGAAGAATAACTAGAAATCGATTTATGTGCATATGTTTTATGTATGGAGAAGTATCATTTAGCTAGATTTTCATTTGAGTATTTGGGGGGCTTTACTTGTACTATGAGCATATTGTTTGCAGGGTTTTAATTTGAGTGCAAGTTTCTACCACATCAAATTTTGGCGTCGTTGCTAGGGATGAGTGAAATTACTAATCCTTATGTGTTTTTTGTTTGTTTTTCTTTTGTTCTTTTATTTCATTTTAATTTCTTTGATTCAAGGTACTAGACAAGCAAGACATGGCAATTGCCAATCTATTAAAACTTAAAGCTCAAATGGCTAATCTTAATTACTTTTTTTATGTCGCAGATTCTTGAACAGTCTAAGATGCAAAGTGTGGTGGACATGTGCATTTGGTGTGCTCTCTATGCAAGGCTATCAAACTAATCAATGTCGTCAATTAATTGAGAATAGAGGTTAAGAAAGTGTCACTATTGTGGGTTATCAAGGCCACAATCAACCAAGGAACGACTTGTCCTTCAACACTTACAATCTGGGCTGGAGAGAATTTTATGTGGAGGGGTCCTTAACAACTTTTATCCAATATCTATGGTGCCATCACAAAGTCCCCCACAACAATTCCAACCAAATTCAGTTTATTCGTGGAGCATGTTAAAATTCTTCAAACACTAATTGCTTCTAATGTTTATGTGATTTAGGGACACCAAAATCAAGTTAAGGAATTGGTATATTTGAAGAATAAAATGGAGCAAATAATTCTTAAGACAAAATCGAGAACAAGGCAAACTCCTTAGTTCAACTATTGTTAATCAAATTGGAGGTTTTGAAACCACTAACGCTATCATTTTGAGAAGTGATACGGAGGTTTGACTAAACCAAAGACATCTAAACATAGCCAAACAATGGACAAACAGCTTCTGTCTGAAGAAGATATGAATGATCTAGCCATGGAAAGGAAGGAACAATCCTTGCCGCAATCCACGACCATCTCGAAGCCTAGTGCTTCAACCCCTAAAGCTTCTTTGCCACTCAATTCCGTTGAAGTTGTTCCAAATTCAATTCTTTGTAGCCCTATTAATCCAAATGTACCTTTCCCTTGCAAATTTACTTAGTCTAAGAATGAAGAGGATAAGAAAGACATCTTGGAAAATTACCGAAAGGTTCAAGTTAACATTCCGCTTCTTGATACCATATGCAAGTTTCTAAATATGCTAAATTTTTGAAAGAGCTTTGTACAATAAGAAGAAGGATTCCAGAAAAAAAAAGTAGTAAGGGAATATTTACAGTTTATCAATAAAGATATATATGAGACAGCCACCGCCAAAGGAATTGGATTTGGTCACATAGGACAAGCCACTGCCCTCAAATCAAGTCTAACAGAGAAGAACAACTCTACAAGTTTTGAAATCTTGGCTGCCCTTGAGTTCTTACCACAGCACAAAAGTAAGCACCTCCCCCATTTTCAATTCCCTTTTCTACTAATATGTTGTTAGCTTCAATAATTCAGGTAGCCACACTATAGCTTAAACCGATATTGGATTTTAAAGTATCACATTCCGTTCAAAGATCCAATGTGTAAAAGTAATGCGGAGCATTTTTTTAAAGACATGCCCCACCATGCAGCAGCTCTTAGTGAGCATTAAATGAAGGTATCGTCTGCTTGGAAGACATTAAAGTAAGTGCTTCTTAGGAGGCAACCTATGTGTTCAAAGTAGGAAACAACTAAATTTCCGGCTTCTACACTCAAATTTGCTTTCGTTTACTGTTCTCGTTATTATTTTTTCTTGACCATGATTGTATTGTTTTGTAAGTCTCGTTTGCGTATGCCTTTTATTGCTTTCTTGTTTGAGTTTTATTTTTGATACATTAAGGACAATGTTTGGTTTAAGTGTGGGGTAGTGGTTGGTTGAGGGGAGGGGTAAACAGATTGTTTTGCATGATTTTTCTTCAATTTCACCATCATTGTTTTTCACTGTTTTAATTTGTGTCTGCTAAAAAAAATTTGAAAAACCAAATTGTCAGTTGGTTAGTTTTTGTTTGTTTGTTTGTGACTTAGGGTACCTTCCAACACAATGATGAGGATTTGGTTTTTAATTGCATGACTGTTAAAGAAAATTACAAGCATGGGTGAAAGTTTGATATGCTCTTTGGTTCATACTTAGTTGTAGTTGTCATTTGCGAATTCACATGTAATTACAAAGAAAATATAATTAGTTTTCATAACATGCTTGAAGGAAGACACTCAAAGTAACATTACAACCCTATGAGACTTGAGTCTATGCTTTGCTTGTAGAGTTTTTAATATGTGAATATTCTTGTTTTCAAAAGTCGTTGCATGACCTCATTACTTCTTTGCTAGGTTGCTACTTAAAATCCATATTCATCTTTTAGTTCCAAATACTAGAACTCATGCCCATTTCGTTCAAAGTATTGAATTGATTACATAACAAACATAACAAGATGAAGGTTTCTAGTTACCACCATAACCAAATAGGCTTATCCCTTGCATATGTATTGTAGGATTAACCCTTTGAGCCTTATTAATCGTATTTTTCTTTGTTAACCCGTATAATCCCTACCTAGCCTAGTCAAGGTTCTAAAATACGCTAGGCGCAAGTTGGGAGGCGGGTTGAGGCCTAGCGCCTAGGCGGCTAAACTAGGCCTAGGCGGATTTTAGTAAATTTATTATATATTTGTATAAATAAGTGCCTATTTATTCTTAAAGAAAAACACATAATTGTATTCACAAATTGCAAAATAAAATGACATACATGTTATAAAGTATTAGAACATATTGAAAACATGGAGAATAAGTATATAATGAACGCTCACCCACATATTTGATAAGTCTCTTACATTTTATTGAAAAAATAAAATGTAAAATAAAAGTTATCGATTTTCTGTCTAAGTGAGAGTCGAGATCTAGGCAGGTGCCAAGGCGGGCTTAGGTGAGCTAGGTGGGAACCTAGGCGGACAATGCGGGCACCTAAGCAGGTCTAGGTGCACTTTCTTAATTTTCAAATACCTAGGGACTAATCGGGGCGGTGGCCAACCACCTAGTGCCTAGGCGACACTAGGCAGGGATTTTTAGAATGATGAACCTAGTATAGGAATATCCATACCCTTTTCTTAAAGAATAGTGGAGCATTACTTATTGAGAATTCATTTCATGTACAGTTTATAGAAAGTGTGGGGTAGGGATTTATTCTTTTATACCTTGTCAATCTTGGTTTCTGTTTTGTGAGACCATGATTTTCCACTGACGAAACAAGGCGGATCGAAATACAAATATTGTAAAAGTCCAGTCATGGAATCAACACCTTCCCAACGAAGTTGAATAAACGGAGTAGTGATGCCACCATCATTCTGTTCCAAAGCAGTGGGCGAAGTTCATAGACTTAGCTGAGATTGATCATGATTATTCCCCAAGATACAAAAACCTAACCCAACAAGGAATCAACTGGTTTTTAATAATCTTGGAGTCCTTATAATCTAAGGATTGGCGTGCTTTACATGTAATCACACTCCTGGGAGGATGCAATATCTACTTCCTAGATATCCTCTAGGATTTTCCCGGTTTAATACGGATTCTCTATCCTAAAAGGTCTCTACCTCGACTGGTATAAATACATCATTTTAGGGTTCATCTCTGGTAACGTAATTATCACACACTTATTCTTTTACCTACTACTTTAGTCTCATAACATTACTTAATAAATACTACTTTAATCTCATAACATTACTTAATAAATTGATTGTCAGAGAGCTTTTGACCGGCACACCCCTTGGTACTTAGCTACAATTGTTTACTATTTTGCATGTAAATTTATTTGTGCATCTCCACCATTCACGGTGGTGCGCAAATTTGAGTCCAATAATTGGTGCTATCATTTGGAGTGAACTCATCTTCTGCATTACCAAATTACTTTACCTAACTCTTTCACCACTCCAGGGGCAAGCAACTAAACCTCTCATGCTCCAATCATATGAGGGAACAATAAGGCTCCAATCGTTGGATCTTACCCTACTCTAGACAAATATGGGAGACTTTGCTGAAGATCAACACCTTTACTGAAAAATTGTAGAAAGCTTATATAACTTATTGCGCTGAGAATCATACAAATTTCGTGGACGTTGAGAAATGGATGAAAGCTTTGGAAAACCCCAGTAGGATCACTCCACAAACCCAGATTCATGTCATCAACTATGAAAACATAAGTACCATAACTTCAGAAAGTTAGCCCATCGTGTCGACTTCTACCCTAACCTTAAAGGAAATTGTTAATCTAGGCACAAGTATTCCACATAATAGACAGGTTGTGAACAACGCCTTTGGAAGAATGATACATATCCAAAACGATGTTGGTCCCTTGGACACTTCACGAGTGTCTCAAATGTAACCTCGTCATTTGAACTTGAATGACCAGTAATCATCGGAGGAGCAGAAACAGTGCCAACCCTTGAACTGTGATAGAGCTAGCAGTTCCTCGAGGGAAATTCAACCTCGTATCTCTAGCAATTGTTGGCAAAACCAAAAGCTCGTTTTCATCAACCATTGAGTCGGCACCCCAGACTATCACGTTATGCATTACCAGAATGCCATGATGTTATACGACAATAATGATTTGATTCTAAAGTGATTTGATTTTCCTTCCGATAGATGTGTAGGCAATCCTATCCGGTTTCAATCATGCCTCTTTATCAATTCACCATTCTCTTATGAATAAGAATTTTAACATTCGATTATGTCACAACTTTCGCCTTGCTTGTTCGTTCTTTTCTTTTAGTGATATTGGGGATGCCCTAAAATCCCAAAAAACACACGGCTTTGAAAATTCACATAATTGCAAGTATAAAACTCCTTTAGCCTATCAGTAGTATTCATTACTAGTTTGGGAGGCTTGAGATGTATAAAGCGTAGTTACGATAGGTGAGCTACATTGACCTGGAAGTCCAGTGCACCATCCGGCCTCTGGAAAATTTATGCAACCTAAATGTTGTGGTTTATAACATTCAAACCTGGGCTCTATGCCATTCGAGGGAATAGTCAATAATGCGATCCGAAAATCATCTGAGGGGTGGCTCTTAACTTCGAGTTTGAGTACGATTACTTCCATCCCGGACCAGTATACTAAGTCAAGTATGTTTGGCGACACCATGTGTCTAAGCAGGTCCAAGGGAGGCATTTAGACTAGGAAATCCTCAAGAGGAATTTTAATCCAGATGAGCTCCAATACATTGAAATGCCTTAGTTAAATCAGCTAAGTGTAGTCCAATAAGAAATGCAAGGTCCAACATAAAGGGTCTGGCAAAAAGATTCGAAAGGTGTTTCTGACCCATATGCGAGCGACCAAGTCCCTACTGAATTTTTGTCTAAGATTCACTAGGGATAGACATGCAATTCAAACTAGGAAGGAAGTTGCCCCTTCTCGGTAGCATGTTGCAATCTCTAAAGTCTTAAGAATCAGAATGGAGCGAGGTGAATAAATAAACGGACATAAGGTTATGATCAAATAAATCTGACAAATGACTTCGGAAATCTGGAGAATATTCTAGGTATGATTCGACAATTTCTCATCCTTAGTCCGATCAATGCATTGAAAGCACAATCAACATGCAAAAAGTTTAATTCATTTCAAAGGAATAAGTGCAAGAACCCGAGTCCCACGATTGGGGCAAATTGTACGAATTATAAGAGGGATAAGCCCCATTTCTAGCTAAATAGATCGTCTTAGAATAAAAACCTACGATTATATCTCAGAAGCAGTTATGACATCAATAACCTTACCTTTATCTGTAACAGACGGATCTTCATAGGAAGCCCCATAATTGACAGGAGCTGTCTCTTCTAGTATCTCTTCAAAGTTAGAACCCGACTTAGCTTCCTTAGATGTCTTCAGCTTCGCAACCTCATCTGCTAATTAAGAAGGGACAGGAAAATTTTCCTTCTTTCTTTCTACCAAATTTATGACGGGTATCTCATCCGTCTATATGATCTTGCCCATCGTAGCCCACGATGTAGCCCTGATCATGGCATTTAGAATACTTTAGTGTCGACGCAGCCTCAAACATTGTGTGGTTCTCGGCCAACTCCGCTTTGTTGTCATCTATAGCTTGTTAAAGAGCTTCAATATGAGATCTATCCCTCGAGTCTGCTTCTTACTGGACTCTATCTAGTTCTGGCTAAAGAATGGCTCAATCAGCACCTTATGTGCTCTGTTGCCCTACATCGTTCTTAGCCTCGAGTGTCAGCATAGTTTCTGCCTTAAGTTTAGTTGTCTTTGTTGCTGCCTTTTTCTCCACATGGCGCAGTTGCTCGACCAAATTGTTCAACTCAACGTCCCAGAAGTGCTACGTCTCTCACTCTTTGGCGAAAAACCTCTTCAGCTCCGCACTCTTCTCCTGCAGTTGTCTCTCCAACTTGATACAAATTTTAATTAAACATTCACATCAATGCATTCCCAACACATATATATCACTCCATAACAAATTGGGTTAGTCACTTACATCAGTTAACAACCACCCTTCTTAGTTAAGCAGCTGCCTCCAAAAATCGGTGTTTCCAACCGTCATAATTTCTAACTTGGCAACCAAATTAACAATGTAACAAAAAAATAGTAAGGCTCATCATTGTATTCATTTAATCAATATTTTCATGCATACATAAAATCCAAATGTTACTGAGTAACTTTCTTCTTCTTATTCTCCTTCAGCTTATTGAAGTGATAGAAATATTCCATTGCCTCAACCACACAATTTATGTCCTCTAATTACTGCTTCTCTTTGCACAACATCCTCTTTGGTCTCACTAGCATGGAGTTTTTGGCACTTTGTGGCATCAAAGATCAATGTCGTATGAAAAACCATTTTCATCTTCTTTTTCTGCCCCTTTTTGGTTTCCAAAGACTTTGATGTCGCCCTTGTGGACTAGACTTTTGTCTTGGTTCCCACATGCTTGCCCTCAGGTGTGTATATAACCACCTCATCATAATCATCAGAACTTCTGACTACTTTATATTGGTCTGAAACACGTTCTTCAAGCAATCCAACTATCTTCTTGCATACATCTAAGGGACTGTCCCAAACAACAGACCCTAGAACCTCATTCAAACCTCTTCCTTCTTAGCTCTCATAAGCTTATTCCCTCTCGATCCCTCGCCCTCCCCCCTTTTTCCTTCATCCCTTAGTTCCTTATTCTAATTTTCATCCTTACCCGCTGGTTTTTCCTCCCCTTCTTCCAAACCATTTATTTCATCACCTTTATTTTCAACTCCTTGATTTGCAATTTCAACTCACTGACATCATTGGTATTGGGTTGAGGTTGTCAGGCATCACAATATCAGCATCATCGGCCCACGTCCAGTACGCTTTGTTTCTCTCTACTTCAGTCAGGACAATCTCTCGAATTTGTTCCTCTTTACTTTCATTCATAGATTTCAAAAATTTTGAAATACAATGGTACCTCTCGACTCTCGGTTATATACAACTTTAGTTGTTCGTGGATCGACTGCTTCTTTGTTGTCTTCCACTACGAAATCCTCGGTGTAATTGTTAGATCCATTATCTTACAGTAACTTAAGGACTTCTTGTCACATCCCAGACTGGCTCCGCCATAGCACGATATTGTCTGCTTTGGGCTTACCATTCCCTCACGGTTTTGTTTTTAGGAACTCACGAGTAACTTCCCAGTGGGTCACCCATCCTGGGATTGCTCTCGCCCAAACTGGCTTAACTTCAGAGTTCCGATGGAATCTTAAGCTAGTGAGTTCCCAAAAGGCCTCGTGCTATAGGGAGGGGAGCATGTACATATAAGGCACATCACCCCCTCTTCGTTGGTCGATGTGGGATCTTACACTTCTCAAGTTGGGGAATTTTTCGTATGTCCACACTTTCACGTATTACTCAATTAATTGTTACTCAATCACAGTAATAAAGCCAATATAACCAACGAAAGCAACACATAATATATGAATAGTGTATAGAAATTCTTTGCAACCTCATCCGGATCGCTGCCTTTTCTTGGTTCCCCAAACTTCTTCTTCTTCTTCTTCCTCCTCATCTCCTTTACCATCACCATCAACTTTATCTCTAAATCTCCTAAAAGTAGCGAAAGAAATATTGACTTAAAGTTGTTCAAAGGAGATAGAACTCTATGAAAAACTGTTAAACCTATTCATATATTCCAGGAGGTGGAAGTAGTCTAGATTTACAGTGACACTAGTCTTTGCCCTAACCAACACTGCCTTGACAAAGTTTACTAGACTTAGCTTGAAGGTATCCTCCTCATTCTTGCACTCCTTAAAGGCCCTTTCAAGCTCCCTGCAAGTCACATATATTTTTTTAGTGACTTTCTTAAGGGTGGCCTTGGCTTTACATCTGCCATTTTCTTTCCTCCCCTTGCTACTTTCACCTACCAACCCTATTTTTTTTGAGAAAATACTCCCTCAGCAACCTAATCTTTTATGGCTCAACCTCTACGTCATGAGGTCCACTATCGTAGCCCAGTAATGAGGCAGAAGTTCTTCTTTGTGAATCAGGTCAATTCACAACCTATGAAATGAGTCAGTCCTCTATGTCTTTAACCCCTTGATTTGCCACTCTACAAAGCGATAACTCATGGACCAATTGGCCATTGAACCAATTCATCCACACGCTCAATGTGGCTAAAGAAGGATGCCTTAAAGGCACCAAGTTATGCCTTATTAAACTTATCCCTTATCAATCCTAGCATATAAGGGGCTTGGGATAGATTGTTAACGTTTTCCCTATATGAATCTTCTTATTTGGTTGCTAGTGAAATATCGTCGGTTGCCATCTTGTACGCATAACAATACAAACATTCACCAAGATATACGCTTAACACAAATAAATTCAACAGTATATACCCTTCCAACAACCTGTTAAGAAAGTTTCATATCTACTATGAATAAACCAACACTACTTAAGGAATATCAAAACAAATCTTAAGATTAACAATATTTCATCAACAAAAATCAATTCCAACCAAAAGCTACAACTTTACCAAAACAACAATTAACGGCCTAGCCTCTGCACAACCTGTCAACAACGCTTGATAACTTCACAACGCACCCAAAATTCCTAAAGAATTCACATATATTCACCAACTTCAACCAATTACATCAACGAACATGCATAATTAACCTTAAAATTAACTTAATTAATCATAATTAACAAAAATAACAAAAATAAATTCTAGGGTTCCATTTTCAAAACTCACCAAATTTGAAATTGACCGTGGGGAATCAAATATGACTTCGACTGTTATGCAAGGCCTCCGAACCCAACTCGAATGAAGCCAAAAGAAGTGGAACCAAATGGACACCTTTGAACCAAACTCCCCTGATTTACTTAACTATTGTCTGGAATTGCAGTGAGGCCGGAGAAGACAACCACAACACAACTACCACTGGGTTTGGAATATGAAGCAAGTTTTTGAACTGGAAGGAAGTTCGAGCGGTCACGGGAGATGAAGAGTTTGGGAGGAAAGCACAAATGTAAAAAGGTTACTGTTGTTGTCGAGGAGGGAAAGGGTTTAGATCCAAAAAAATTTAAATTGTTGTCGGGTACTGTTTTCATTTAGTGACAGGTCATTTATGACCGAATTTCACCGTAAGCTCATTTTCATGGATTGGTTGTTAGTTGCTCAGGTTTGATATAACGGATCACATTTGGTCCACACCTAAGGTCCCCAAAGTGTGGTCTACACCTTAAAAAACGTGTACCATAGATAACAAAGAAAAATGTGATAAATGGCCCAAGCCTTGCTTGCTTGCATCTTTGTTTATCGTGGACCTCTCAATTGAAGCCAAAATTGATAAATGGTTCTCGTGATCATAAGGTTTTCTAAAGACAGCCGATGTAGTAAGAAAAATTCAAAAGTAAACCTTTGTGGTGAAGTTTGTTAGGATTCACGCCGAGAATTGAAACAGTCATTGTTCTCTGTTAATGGCCTACACATGACTTCAACGCAAAGGTTTAATTCTGAATTTAATTACCACAAAGATTTATCTTCTAAATAACTTATGACTATGGGGAGCATTTATCTGATTCGGCTTCCAATTTAATGGACAATTTTTTTGTCAACGGAATTTTTTAGTTTTATACAAATGGAAAGGGATCCTCTCCGGATCCCTTCCACCAAATCCACCAAATCAAGTGATCCGGGTCCTTGACATTTGATCTAACGGCTAAAGTTATTATAACTTTAAAGGGGTCCCCTGTTTGTAGCTGTTAGATCAAATTTTAAAAGCCCAGATCCCTTGATTTGGTGGATTTAGTGGAAGAGATCCGGAGAGAATCCCTTTCCTATACAAATGATATGAGAAGAGGAAGAATTAAACTCGAGTACAAGAACGCACACTCTTAATCCTTGAAGCTACAAGGCCGTTCTTTTTGTGAGTGTTAGGATGATAATTTACACATATTTTGTACCCTTTTTGTCTATTATGTAGTCATAATCATGTATTTAATTGTTGAGTTTAATGCACTTTGTGTATGTATTGTAGGAACTACGGTTTTGAGAACAAAAGATGGGATTAAACGCCTAAATACAAGAAAACCCGTTGATTGCCAAGTTATACCATGGTATTATTTTGGGCTGGAGAAATAAGAGACAAATTATGAAGTTGGACCGGTCAAAGCTTCAAATAGTTGGCCCAATGGAATGGACTTATGCAAGATAGTCCAAGGAGGCTGCGGCAAAAATAAAGGAATAGAAAGAACACAGCGCAGACACATACATAAGCGGAGAGAAAGAAGAAGCAATTGGAGAATTCTAGCTTTGTTGTGGAGTGGAGAATGGAATTTCGCTTGTTTCCTTCTTTGTTTTCAAATTCTAGCGCGGTGTATTTTAATTCAATCATGAACTAAGTCCCTTTGCTAGGCCTAGGGTGTATTATCATGAACATATAATTCTCGTTTTAATATATTAATCTCAGTTATTTTCCATGTTGAGTAATTGTTATTGTTCTTTGTCATTATCAAATAACTGGCCATTATTTGTGTGAAGAACTAAATTGTGATTGACAGGTTGAGTTTAGTAGATTGCATCTCATAACAATTACCATGAATTACATAATTGAGTAGACATACTGGTTATGATTTGTGTAGTATCCTGTAATTTTTCATTTAGCGTAAAGGGTTTCGATTATCTATATATGTGGCTAGACATAGCATTGGTAGATAGTTAGAAACACGGTTAATATATTCTGACAGGAAATATTGACGATTCAAGGGATAATTGCTAGCAACATGGGAATAATTTGATGTTAATATGAATAACGGTATTAGATGGGATTGAGAATGAGGAGCCTGATGTCCTAGTGCTTCCATATATTAATCTTTTATAATTTATTCAGTTTTACTTCGTGTTCGATCAATTGTTATTTTTACTTTCGTTTCGTTTCTTTGCATATTTGAATTTGTCAATGTAATCCTTCTTTTATTTAAGTATAGTTTGAAGTCAATCTGATCCTTATTTGAACGACACTTTACTTATCACTATAATACTTGAACGATATTGTACACTTGTAATTATCAACAACAGTGAGTAAGTTGAATGAACGTAACATTTTAATATTTTGGCAGCGTTGGCACAAGTTCCTTACTTCATTATGCAAAGAGGTGCAGTTGAAATCTGCAACAGAAGAAGGGAAGCAAAAAGAGAGAAAGTAGTTATTAGCAAGATTCACTGAACATATTGACTTTTTGAATCAATCAGTAGTTGTACTACATTGCCAGACTCTGACATTCTGCATAGACATTTTAAGCCAGTAACAGTACCTAAATGTTCTGGTTCGGGATAAATTAAAGAAAAACTAATGGAAAGGTTTGAAAACTGTGAGTTTTAACGAAAATAACAAAATAAAGGATAAAGTGAATAGTACTAGGATTGACTTTATAGTGTTAAAATGTGATTTTTCGTTAAGTGAACAGTACCGGAAGTTTTTCATTAAAATTCCTATAAATGAATTCTTCTACTACTTCTGGTTCTGAAAATTCATGTGGCATGTGATGGATTTTATCACAATCCAGCACAGTGTATGAAAAAACCACCATTGGTTGGTTCAGTAGTTGTGGATGAATTTCAAGCTCATATTCTACACAGCATGTTCTAAGTTCGATTTCTGGTGCTGATGAATCGCACGATGGTAGCCAGTGACAGACTAAAATATCTCTGTGAGTCTTTCCGGCCCTCAAAAGGGTGGACTGCCGTATCAAATCCACAAATTGATCCCATTTAAAAAAAAAAAAAACAGAGCTCAGTCATAAAATGTTTTTGGTCTTAACCCAAATAACTATATATTGTACATTGTAATTTGCTAACAAAATAGAAAAAAAACATTGGAAGGTTGATACAACTTCAATCATGATGTATAGAAAAAGGTCAATGATCACACTAATTATATCATAAATGTTAATACCACACCTAAATTCTTAGTTAAATAGTTGAAGAGGCACCATGTGATCCCTTAGTACCTATCAATCCCCATCCACCCCACCTACATGTTGCACTCCCCTTCTTTACAAAATTTAGACGGTGCCACAACCAACATTGGTCGCTCTCTTTGTCATTGCAAAAAGTTCTTTTGTCACTTTGGTACAATACTTTAAGTTTAAGGTAAACTCTTTGACACATGTTAAAGGGTTTACATGATCCTTTATTATGAGAGTTGATGTACTTCATAATTTTTTATATGACCCGTTAATAAGATACAAAAACGACATAAAATAAATGATTTCTGGTCAACACGATAGCTTATCAGGTCGTTATCTGGTCACCCGTAAAAAACCTATTAATAACAAGTCCTTAACGGGTTTACACGCAAGTAACCCATTTCAACCCGTTAAGAAGAAAAGTATTTTGATGATTTTAAAGTTAAACTACTAAAAAAACTTACTATAAATACAATAGTCATATAGTCATAGTGTATATATTGTATATTAAATATGTATTATCGTATTATTATTATTATTATTATTATTCTATATAAGTTTTTAAAAAATTAAGTTTTATTTATTTATTTTTATCATAAGAGTTTCTTATTATCATTACTGAGATAAATTTTACTTGACTTGTTGTCCAAAATTCAAATCAACTAGTATTGTATATTTTTTGTCAAAACTAATATTGTAAACGACCTAACAAAGTTTTTTGCTCTCTCTCATACAATCATACTCATAAATATTATACCCTCTTCAAAGTGAGATTAAAGCATTATAAAAACATTAAAAAATAAAAATATCAAATTAATTTAAAAATACCAAACACATTAAAAAAAATTATAATAACTAATTTATAAGTGCGAATACTAAGGCTTTTTTATTAGGCTCTTATTTTGGTATATGTAAGTGACGATGTGGTATGTATATACCAATATAGTATTAAGTTTTTCATTTGATTATTTATTTGTTTAAATATATTTTATTTAACAGGTAACGAGTCAGGTCATATTATCCATTAACATTAACGTGTTGAGTTCGGGTCATGTCATATTACTCGTTCATTTTAACAGGTGTTACACAACACGATCCGTTAAGATATCGGGTACGACACGAAAACGATACTCACACAAGAAACACAACACAAATGCTAGGCCTAAGAGTTGAGCTTGTTATTTTGAAACAACGTGGAAGGTTAGATATATAGGCATCAGGAGCATTTTTGCTCACCACCATAAACTATGGTTTATGCTCATCACCTTATTTATCACAGTTAGATGAATTTGAATTTCGAGATTTGTGTAGTAGATAGACACAAATCTCAAAATTCAAACTCATCTAACAGTGATAAATAGGTTGGTGAGCTTACCACCACTTGAGGGTGGTGAGCAAATATTGCACTCTATAGACACTACTTCTACTTGAATTTACCCACTTTAGCCTCAAATTAGACTAAATTATCATCCCAACAGCCTGACTCAAGTTTCCACGCCAAGTTACTCTGTCACCCTGGTTCCGTCATTAGTCGGTGGGTTGACTCGTGTACATTCACATTTTAAATCATGTTTCGACGAGTTGATCGAAATTTAACTCGACTTTGTTTACGCTAAACTGAAAAGAAATTATGCTAGTTGTCAATTAACTATCAAATTTCCAGCTCGTTACATACTCATGTTCTTACTAATAAGCAATGGTTTTTGCAGGTTCTATGGTCACATCGGCAGAAATGGATAGGAACACAAATACAATGTGGATTTACCCCAAACTCAGGCAAACGATCGTATAAAGTTGATTAGCCCCATTACCATTGAATTAAAGAACAAAAAGATGATGTTTCTTTATGTAATCGGCGCCCATGTGGTGGGTGGGCCCACGAAAACTAAAAATCGGATTCCACAAAGACTTGCTTTTAATTTCTTAATTGACATGTACACCTTGCAACTATCAATAACGATTATGCATTATTGCATCTTTGATCACAATTGAGATAATTTCTAAGTTTTTATTTTTTGCCACCCAAAACCCAAAAGGAATATATTTTTATCTTCTTCCTGTACCCCAATATTGTTGGATAAGGATTATTTCCGGATCTTTTTTGTAAGTATTCTAAGAATAAATTCATTTTATCATTTAATCATACATTATGCGGTCAGCTTTTATTAGGTACTATTTGTGTTCTATTTTAAATAAAATATTTAAAATAATTTTTAACCGCAAGATGATCGATGAACGAATAAGATGAACTCATTTCTAGGATCCTCACAAAAAAAATCTGGATAGGATCCTATTCCATACCCCAATACCAATATACCCCCGTTTCTTTTCTTTTGACACCCACTTCCACCTCCACCTCCCCCAAATTCCAAAGGCTTTGTAGTTTGCACCCTTCACTTTGTTGAACAAAAAGACTGCAATGCTGGGGTGGAAAATAATTTGTTTCAAGTTGGAGGGCATTTGAGCAAATTAGGAGCCAAAGGGTGCCCTATGAGGAATGCCTTTTCTTCTTCTTGCTGTGGAAGGAGGTGGAGGCGGAGTGGGCGGGCATATGTCTTGTTGTGAGCCTTCACGCAACTCTTCTCTCCTCCCCATTGCCTCCTCATCCTTTGCCTCTAAGGTAAAGTTTGCATCCCCATTTCTATTTATTCCCGCAAGCTTCACCATTGCCAACCAAAAAAACAAAAATTTAAGAAAGATGGTAATAACTTTTATTTACAAAATTACACCCCATCAACCAATCTAAAAGGGTCGTGATTTTCACATTTCCGTTTTGTGTTTCTGTCCCTTGTTTTTTTTTGTTTTTTTGAATTTATTCAATCTAATGGCTAGAAAAAAGAAAAACCAGAGAGAACATAGTGCAAAAATCACTTCTCGTAAAAAAAATTCCAATTTAATGAATGTGATGGCTCATGAGAATGATCATTGTCAGTGGTGGGTAAATGATGGTGATAGTGATGGAAATTAGATAAATGTGGGAATAAATTTATGAGCACAATGTGAAGCAAAGCAAGCAAGAAAAAGAGGGTTGTTTTTTAATTTGATTTTTGGAAATATAAATAAAATAAAATTAATGAAATGCTAACCTTACAGCCGAGTGAGCAGAAACGAACAGGATCCAAGAGGCTTCTGCCACAGATTTCACAAATGTGGGGAGATCCCTTACTCCCAGCCTTCGGCTGAGGCCTCTCATTCAGAAACATAACTCTGGCGCTGTTTATCACGTATGTCTGAACTCCGTTTATGTCTAATACCTTCTGCACCTCTGAAACCCTTACCACATCATGGTATGAAGATCTCCTTATCTGCAAAAAAATTATGAAATTTGAATATCACAATGCCAACAAAAATATGGGGAAATTTTGGTTTTTTGTTTCGAACAATGTGATACCCTAAACCCCTCTAATCGAAAACGGGGATTTGAACTTGGTGGAAGGCGGCAGAGACATTGCCCTGACAAACTGGCCTAACCCGCTTTCTAAAAAAAAAAATAATTGTTGAGATAGAGGAAGAGGGTTGGTGGAAAAATTAATCGGGATTTTACCTGAATGACTTGGTGATCTTTGTGTCCGGAGGACCTGCAATAAAAGCAGAAAGCGTCTCCACTGCAATCTAAGCAGAACATGTTGCACTCACTTCTGGCGGCGTCTCCATGTGTACGGCAGACTGTGAAGAATGATGTGGTGAGCAACTGCTCCAACCATGGCGGCACCAGCATTGTCCTGTCCTGTAAGATTTATGAAACCCAAAAAGTCAAAATGCAGATTGAAATGGGGGAAATTAGAAAAAAGGACCAAATGGGGTGCGTTTTTCCGAGAGAAAGACAAGAACTTTACCATTGCGAGCAAATCGGTATCTAGAAAAATGTGATGCTTTTGCTTGGATTGGAACTGTTTGTGAACCCAATGGCCGAAACGGTGAAATTTGCAGGCTCAGAGTACTTGCAGAGGAAAATGCAGAGAAAGAGAGAGAGAGAGAGAGAGAGAGAGAGAGAAAGAAGGAGAGAGAGGAAAAGCCTAAACGACCTGCAACTTAGACTTCAACAACAAAACAACGCCTAGACTGGGGGACAAGGCTGATAAACTAATGTGGAGAGCGCTTAAGGATTGGACGGCTGAGGATTGGGCGTGGTGGCTGAAGCAAGGGGGCTGCCGTCGGATGGATTTGAGAGAGATGGGTAGGTTTGGCGCTTACGCTAATTTGGATCTTCTTTGCGTCTCTACTTAAGGCTCGAGGTCGCCCACTTGGCTACGCATAAGCGAATTAGTTAGTTCATCAACAGAAATTTTTCAGTGTGATTAGTAAACGGGGTGATACATCACGTGTCATTAAACAAATGATGGGATATATGTGCTAAAAAGTTAATATCTTAAAAAATAAAATTTATCACCATTCCTATTAAAACATATGGTGTACTACTTGTGTTCCTGTCACACCTAAAAATTTTTCGTTCATCAATTGTGATATGGCCCTTATTTCACTCCACGTGGCATATTTTACACGTGGCTCAACATGGTCGGTCCAATGATTATAGGAATCATCAATTAATTGATGAAGCTTAAGAGGGTAAATAGTGAAGAAAATGATGGTTTTATAACATTATGAATTTGTTTTCAAGATAGTGCAACATAAATTTCTCACTTCCAAAATATTTGTATTTGACACTTAGTATTATGGTCTAATAATATTTATTTTCACTTGTAAGTAAGAGGTCTTATTTTCGATTCTCACCAAAACCGAAATTAAACCAAATTATTATGAGGCTTAACGACTCCCCACCCCTTATTATACTTCAAAAGATAGTTTATGTTGTTCAGTTATCAATTTCTTTAGGCAATATTTAAGCAGGATGCAATGGATGTTATTAAGTTTATGCTTTCCAAATATGGTTTTGATAACCATGACAAGTGACCCAGTAAAAAAATGTGAATGGCAGCTCCCTAGAGAAAAAAATGGAAGGTCCTGGGTTTACTTTCATGTGTCGTCCAGGTTCTTAAGGAACACAACTCTCTAAAAATATATGATATTTTGGAACATGTTATGTTGATTTATCTCAGAAGGAAAATGCATGGGTGGAACTAGACTATCATATTAAGATAAACCAAGCCATATTAGGAAATTGCATGGGTAAATGTAGCCATGGCTTGTTGACTATTTAATAAACAAGATTACATTATTTTTTAGGGAACTTTAACGAAAAAACTTTCGGTATTATTCACTTTAACGAAAAATCACATTTTTACACTAAAAAGTCAATCCTGTTACTATTCATTTTACACTTTATTTTATCTTTTTCGTTAAAACTCAAAGTTTCCAGCTATTTTCATTAATCTTTTTTTTATCCAATAATAAACAAGATTACACTGCTTACGTTTTGGTTGGTCATGGAAGGCTCTTTAAATGCATAATTTTAGGCAGGATGACACTAGAGAAAGAATTTTTTTAGACGATCAACCACTACATCATATATGATCTAAAAAAAAAAGAAAAACTAATGAAAATGACTTGAAAATTTTGAGTTTTAACGATAAGGACAAAATAAAGGGTAAAATAAATAGTACCAGGTTTGATTTTTTATTGTAAAAATATAATTTTTCGTTAAATTGAACAGTACCGCAAGCTTTTCGTTAAAACTCATAAAAAGAATAATCTTCTTACCATTTTCCTTTTAGGCAGCATGTCATGTCGAAAGGAATTTTTTATAATACGTTGATTACACCAAGAATGAGTTATTTCAGGCCTTGTTCATATATTTTATTTTTCAAAATATACAATGAATTATAAAATATGTACGATTATAAAGCCGGCATTATTCGTATGGATTCCAGCACTTGAAAAGATAATAAGAAGGTCAGTAGGAAAGGATTTCTAATTCCCTTTTTTTTGTTTTTAATATAAGAGAGGATTTTTTTTTTTTTTAAAACAAACGATATTGTCTACACTAAGGTATGGGACGAGCTAAGTCTTACAATGAGCCAGCAATAATACGGTTCAAATTTTCCTTTTGCGAGAATCAAACCTAAAACTTCCCACTAGACCGAAATACTAAGTGGCAAATAGAGGATTTTTTAATGGATGACTTTACTAAGTTAAATTCACGGTGGTAATAAGTGTTTTTTTTTTTTTTTTTTTTTTTGTCAAACGATAGATTTGTTAAATTAGATATTCTGTTAGAGAGCCGACGGGGTTTGAACCCACGCCATGATGCAAAGACAATACTCTTCTCTACTACTGTGATAGATGACCACTTACCGGTGGTAACAAGTTCACCTAATCATTGTTTAGAAACTTGTAAAATTGTACAAGTTAACCCAATTCAGTCCACAAATACACTCTTATTGAAAACATTAGTAATTGTCTATTGAAAACTTTTAAAATGCTATGACTTAACCCAATTCATTCACTCGCATTCATCCATGAATATTTCTGTATTCGTTCAGTGGATGAGCACCAAACTTTTGAATTAAGGGAGTTTTAACGAAAAGCCCGCGGTACTGTTCACTTTAACGAAAAACCCTAAACCCTAAACCCTTTATTTTGTCCTTATCATTAAAACTCAAAGTTTTCAAGCCCTTTTCATTAATTTTCCTTTGAATTAATTGTAACAGCAAGTTAAAACCTATCAAGCTCATAGGGACAACACCAATTAGTACAATACCAATTCCATGGGTTTCTTTCCACCCATCTTGAGAAGATTATAAAAAATAAGAATAGTGTTTTGGGGCGACTATTTGCTTGTGTTTTTCTTATTTTCCCCAAGAGTATACGGAAAGAGAAGTTGAGTGGGAATAAGAATAATCTGAGATAATCTTGTTTATCAAAACAAATTCGAAGATAACATAATACTTGATTTCAAAGATTAAGTAACTAAAATCCTCTAATTTTAATGTTATTTTAAATATTCCTAAGTATCCAGAAAGTTAAGATGCCACGCATTTGAAAGGAAGAAAACGGTACATACTTACTCTGAAAGGCATGATCTTTGGGTAACTACCCATCCTCAAGGGGAACAAGTCATTTCTGATGCCTAATTAGGAGCAATTGTGGGACCATGATGTTCCAGGGCTGGAGTAAGACGAATCGGAGTAGACCTACCTCAAAAGTCCGGTTATGGACTCAACAGCCTCCTTTGCAGAGTTGAATAAATAGATCAGTAATGCCACCATCATATTGTTCTAGAATAAGTGGGTGAAGTTCGTCAACTTTGCTGAGATAGACCATTCTTGTTTCAAAAGATTCAGGAAACTGATCCAGCAAGGAATCAACAGGTTTCCTATAATCTTGGGGTCCTTGCATTCTAAGGATTGGTGTGCATCGCAAGTAATCACCTTCAAAAGAGGATGCAATATCTAGTTTCTAGATATCCTCATGGATTCTTCTAGTTTAATACAAATTCTACTATCCTAAAAGGTCATCTCATCGACTGGTATAAATGTGTCATTCTAAGGTTCATCTCTGGTAAAGAAATCTCTGCCTACTTATTCTCTTGAATATTGCTTGAATCTTAATATTTCTTACTAACTTGACCATCGAAGAGCCTTTGACCAACACACACACAACCCCCCTCCCCCAAAATCCTAGACTTACTCACGGTTGTGTTCTTTTACAAGTTAATGAATTTGTGCAACTTTGTCACTCACAGTGGCGTGCGAATGTGATTAATCCAACATATAGCTTTCTATTAATGCTTTTTTTTGTCCTTTTGTTTAAGGCTAAAATGAAAAATTTAAGTTTAATTAAAATATGAGTGAACTTAACTTAAAATTGGTTGCCAATAAAGACACCCTTTTTGAATTTCTATCCTAGCTAGTGATCAAACACATTATTAGATTGTTAAGATGTAACGTCTTGATTAGTACTTGCATCACCAGGTGTGTATTGATGTATCAATGGCAGACACTACTACATGTAGTAAGTCCTACAAATTTAATTTCCTAAGTGTTAGGCGCAGAACAACTAACATATATATACATACATGCATATATATATATATATATATAGAGAGAGAGAGAGAGAGAGAGAGAGAGAGAGAGAGAGAGAGAGAGAGAGAGAGAGAGAGAGAGAGAGAGAGAGAGAGAGAGAGAGAGAGCCCTTAAAGAAGGGATGCCCATTTTTTAATAAAAATGAGGATTAATTGTTGGACCCACACCACATCGAACTTTAACGATCTGAACCGTTTATTTTTTAAGTTTCACCTCATAGATCATTCTTGCAAAATACTAGTCAAATCGGAAATATTTGAGACATCTAATTGAGTTTAATGAAATTGACGAACATTTTGTTATCTAAGAAACAATGAAATTTCAACGTGATAATTAAATAGTCAAATTGCTTCGGATTAAATTGAATCTTTGCAATGATGATCTATGAATTGAGAATTGCAAAGCGGACATTCGGATTGTTTGAATTTGACGTGGAGTGTGCTCTACAAGTCTACAACTAGTCCCCATTTTTACCCAAAAATGGAATTCATTTGGATAAAGGGCCTGATATACCTGTGCATATACATACATACATACATGCATACATGCATATATATATATATATCTTGTTAAAGAGCTTAAACTACTAGTCTCTTGAAGTTTGATTTTGTTTAGTTAAATAAGCTCGGCTGTGTATTTCTACAATATATTGATGGCTCTACTTGGTTAACATTCTCACTAGGTTTGATTCTGGAAATGTCATTAGCCTTTCACGATGAGAGAAGTAGAGATGATATTTGTAATTCTTCATTAGCTCTCATTAGCTTTTAAGGTTATCGGAGCAGACATTTATGATCACATATATTTTATATTCATGAAATAGTCCAATAGAAAAAAGAAGAATTTTGATCAGATATTAAACTTCATCTTATCATTTTCTTTGACAAATTCTCTGTGATATCAAATATAATTAGCTACCGAACATAATATTTAAACCTTTATTTAAAAGTGTTGGGAATAATTATGCGATTAAAAATAACGTTGTGGTACTTAAGACATGAGTAGTGAAGCCACTCATTTGGTCCTAAGATTTATAAAAACTATTAATTCAATAGTTGTCAAATTATCAATAATTTAATAACACTTTCATGATTTTGAAATTGATCACCTTAGATGAAGCTCTTACAATATGGAAATCAATTGCTTATTATCTCTCGTGATATAGAATTAATAATTTTTTGTACAACTTTCTACAAATGTACTTATATTGTAACTTTTTGTTTTGTTTACAATTTAATAGTGTGTTTGTTGTTCTGTATGAACTATAAAAATGATAAATCACAGCTAAATGTGTAATGTGTAATGTGTATAAATTGTTGTATGGTAGAAAGAATCATCTCTACACGAGTATAATTTGAGAAAGACAAGAGATATAAATCTCGTCAATTTTTGAGTTCCCTCTTGTGAGAATTACACGAGTAAGTACCAGAATATCATGGATATATGATCATCTATTAGATAACGTCCTTTTGTCTTTTTATTAACTTCTTAGCTCTTAAGAAACGTACTATTTCATGTAAAACAATATGAAACTTCTATGAAAGATAGACAAAGCCTTTTAACCTTCATGAAAAAGCATTTATTTTTGCCCGTGAAAGAAGAAAAAGGAAGCTAGCAAGGAATGGACAATGATGTGAAACTGATGCATATTCTGCGGAAAGATGAGACTCAAAAGCTCACTAGATGCCCAACCGATAGACTACTAAAGAGGAAAAATCATTCATTGTGTCTTGAACACGAGTGGTACATCACGTGTTACTATATAAATAAGGAAAAGTTAGGTTTATTATTTAAATTTTTGTTAATTTTTTTAACATAAGTATCTACCACTTGTATAATAACATGTAATGTGCTACCTCATATTCCAAAGATTCTGAAAAATCTCTCCAAAGACTCGTTTTCAAATTGTCATCTGTATTAGTAATAATCTATATATATCTTAGATTTTTTTTTTCTTTTCTCCGTCTGTAAGTTGCTTTCATTTGTAGTGCTTAGGCCGCACCACTTGGGTTCAAAACTTCAAAAAAAACTTTATAATTTCATGATTGATGGATCAAATTTAAAATTATATACAAAAGCTAGGGATCGGATTAGTTTAAGGAGGCTGCTAGCATCTAAAGGAAAATTTGTACTTTGATGGCTGATGTGACAATTTATCTGTATTGTTTTAAATACTTATTATCTCTCTAAAAGATAAGGCAGTTGACTTTAATTATTGTAGTATTTGTTTAGAGAAGTTCTTATTGACACTTCAAAAAAATTATTGGACACTCTTTCTAACTATATCTTCTTTACAGAATGCCAACAACAATATCCTCAATTTTACTTTGCTCATTTTTTTAGTTATAAAGTTTAAGGTATGAGGGAGGGAGTATGCAACACTTTTTTTCACTAAAATATTGGTGGAGCTCAACTTGTTTAAGACCAATTTCTAAATCAAATTTTGTGAACCAAATATGTGGATGTTGATGATTGGATTATTACTTACGTTTTCATTAACATGCTTATTTTCTATTGGTGATACATCATTTTATTTACCAATTTGGTTTAAAAATTTGGTCTCCCTAGCATTGTCCATTTCAACCGGTCAAAAAAGCCTCGTCAAACTCCACTTTTTTTTTTTTCTTCTTCTAGGCATTTGCCAATGTTCAATGTAAGGGGTTTCGCATGTGTGGTATAACATGATTTGCCTATCTTTTAGGAGAATGACTTACATGAAATGAGTTTATCATCATGTGGCTTTCCTTGTTTAATAATATATTATCATGTGCAAGTTTTTCCTCCATTTGGCAATGTGTCATTGAATTGGAATGTCACAAGCGGTAAACTCGTGATATATAAGTTGCCATCATCTTTTAGAGACGCTCAACTTAAAAAAAAAAAAAGAAAAAAAAAAAGACATCACCCTCCACTCGTCCTTACAAAAAATAAAAATAAAAAGGCTCATAGGAGGATGGATAAATAGCTTCTATATAACCTTTATAATCTTTATTTCATAACAATACAATTATACAGTATGTAGTATATATATATGGTTCCTTTGTATCTGTCCTTTGTGACAGTTTGGCCCTCTCTTTGTGGAACGAAAAAGGCATGCATGTGTCACTTTAACCTAATCTAAATTTCACGTGAAATTTGTTCGTAAAAATAGTTTCAGATGAAATTCAAATATATAACTCGTTCGAAATCATGTGCCAATTACATAGTGTATATAACACGAGATTTCTTTCCCATCTTGTTATGTTGTTAGTAAAGAAGTTTTAAGGAGTTGGCGGATATGGCTATTCTGAAAAATAATCATGCTCACCTGATCAATTTGTGGGACCATGGTTTTTTAGGGTTGGAGTAAGGCTGATCCGAATATCGATACCTCAAAAGTCTGGTAATAGATTACCAGCTCCAAGCAGAGCTAGATTAGACGGGACAACGATGCCACCATCACCCTGTTCCAGGGCAATAGGGCGAAGTCCGAGTGACTTCACTGGATAACCATGCTTGTTCCACAAGACACGAGATCTGATCCGGTTATGGACACAATCAGATTTCTCATAAGTCTTGGAGTTCCTACAATCTAGGTATTGGCGTGCGCCGCAAGTAATTACAACTCCTAAGAGGATGCAATATCTACTTGTAGATATCCTCTAGGATTCTCCCAGCTTAGAACGAGGATTATATCCTAAAACTCTCCCCATGGTATAAATACTTGCATCTAGGGTTCATCTCTGCTAACGCAATCTCAATACTCTAATTCTCTTGTTCACTGCTTAAGTCTAAAACTGCTTACTAACTTGACCATCGGGCAAGTTGCTCGAATTTGTGCCTCCACCATCCGCCGTGGTGCGCTATTTAGTTCTAATAATTGGTGCTTTCAATTGAGAGTGAACTCATATTCCTTTCGACTAGATCAATGTACCAACATGGAAACCTTTCCTAAATGATCACCCAGCAATTGTGCCATCACCCCATTTGATGAAGATGCCTACTTCATGGATCGGGTCTGGGACGGTGTGCTAAAGATATGCGCGTCAATGAAGGACCTTCGGAAAAGTTTGCGAGCTAAAGATGGGTGAGACTCTCCAGACTCAAAACACAGATGAAAGATATCGAAGACACCGTCGTCCGTTTAAAAAAAAAGGCCATCTAAGTCTCTTGTGCGACGAACTTATATTTCTCTATCGTTCTAACCCTATCTTCACAAGCTTTACGGGACAAGTGTAGGCTTTGTCGCCCAATTTTTTATGCAACAAATTATTTCTTTGCACGACGTAGGTTTGTTCGTCGCAAAAGGTGTTAAATGTAGTTGTGATTATAAGCAAATTTACTAACTATGTTAGGGAATTTCTCATCTTCTTTTATTCTCATCTTCATATCAAGTAAGTAAATGTGCCATTAAACTTTAACACATTGAACGAAGTGATAAGAAATTCCAAAATGATATTTAAAGTACAATTAATGCTAGGGAGCCCACATATTTATACCACATTGATGTACCATCACATGTGGCAAGTGATTAATACAACTGAATGAGAATTCTCCTCAAAGAGGATCCTAGGGATCCTTTAATTGTGTTTGTTTATCGTACATTGTGTAGTCAGTTTTCGTCAAGTACTGTTTGTGTTCAATGAGATAAATCATTAATTGACGTGGCATGTACGCAACACCTGCCACATCACATTGTAAATCAACATAGTACAAAAATATAGTTTCCCTAACATTTTCCTTAAAATACTAATTGATATAAAGTTTCAATCTAATTTTATTGGTTTCCTTCCAAAAATTGATTCTTACATGCATGGGCAAATTAAAACGTCGTTTCTTAATCTAAAAAAGTAGTTTCAGGCATATTTTAACCCTATATGTGTGAGCCTCACATGCAACTTTTGATGCAAGTTGGAACAAAAATTGCAATTTAGACTAAATGAGTATGATTGATTAACACTGCTGCTTTCATTGCATAGGTCATCTTGAGACCACCTTTTTGGTCATCTGGAGGCAATCCGTGTGATCTACATGCCTGGATGATTTGTCAAATTTGACGAGGGTTTAAAGTAACATTATGGTCTATTTAACTGCTGCTAGCTTAAGTTATTTCCTAAGAATATTGTACTTGTAGGCTTGTAGCTAGGGTTTAGTAAGATAATATGATGAATGATATACAGTAGCAACATAATAAAGTGGTTCTAGCTTTTCTTTGTTTTCTTCTTTTATTAGTTGTTTGTTGAGCTTAACTGTTTTCTTTAAACTGAAAGAGATATATACTGATCAATATATGTGGTCGTCTTTGATTTATTTGCATTGATATACACTTGCATTAGAAAACTTGGATCATATTGTGCAACTTTCCCAGCCCTAAATATTCTTGGATCATTGATTCATTGTCCTACTACTATGGGGATAATGCATGTTCTAATATATATATCCTTTTAAAACGGGAAAAACAGAATGGCCTGTACTTACTTGGAAAGAGAAACAAATGCCAAGTAATCACGTACAGTGCAATTTATGTCCGAGTCTTTCTTTTAGCATCCGTGTTCCAATTTTATTATGTACTTGAATGATGGCTTTTCAAGTATTAAGATTTGGCTTAAATCTAAAAATGGCTCATGTGTTCTACTCTATCGGTCAATTTAGTCCATGTGTTTTCAATTTGGTCAAGTTGGTCCTTGTGTTTATATCTGCTAGCCAATTCAAGACAATCCGTTAAAAGACAATAAAAATTGACATGTCCTAAATCGCATATTACTCAAGTGAATTGAACAAAGTGTCAATTTCTAAAGATAGACATTGCATCTGTTTAGTGGGCGTACATAAAATGATGTTTTTGTCCTCTCATGTGCCTGACATATGTCAATTTTGACGGTTTTTTAATGAAGTCTTGAATTGGCTAATGGATGTAAACACATGGACCAATTTGGCCAAATTGAAAACATAAAGACTAAATTGGTCGATAGTGTAAAACACAAGGACTATTTTGACATTTAAGCCTTAAGATTTAGAATAAATTAGTGACAAATGCACTATGAAAATATAATAGATATATAGATAGAGAGGTATTAAAAATGAACTGCATGAGCATTACAAAACAAATAAATAAAAAGTTTTCAAATGATTAATTTCAAGTAGCTAGCCATTTATAATTTCCTTTAAGTTCTTTTTTTTTAAAGGGGGACAACTGGTGGCAAACCACGGTTATCCACCCCTTTTGGGGGCCGGAAAGACTCACAGAGGCATTTCAGCCTTCCCCTGACCACAAGTCTAGCTTCCACACCAGCAACGAGTTTTGAACCAAGGCCAAATACTTTGATACTTGGTAATTAACTCGGTAATTCCTCATCCAAACACGACATTATGGTTTAGAGTCACTGATCGGCAATGATTTTATATTAATGGAGTGAGCCTTTTGTACCTCTAATTTAGGAATCCTCATTCTCCATCTGAATGTATCTGTTCGTGGCTAGAATTTCCGTTGGGGATGTTTCCTAGCGGACGAGCACACAGCTCCCCGAGAGGTTGGCGCCGGTTGATACTTTCTGTAGAGCTTCTGCTTACTGGCGAGCTTGTCGGGCAAGGCTGAAAGAGAAGGACAAAGTTAACTTTGAAAGGTGCCTTTGTGGGGCCTTAGGTATAGGCCTTGAGGCTCACAATCAAGATTAACTTTTTAGGTGCTCAGGCGTGCCACTGCCATCTTTAGCATGGCAGATGTAAAACAGATGTTGAGTTTTAGTTGTATATATACCCAAGAGGCCGTTTTAGTTATGACATGTGCCTTTGTGGGGCCTTAGGTGTAGGCCTTGAGGCTCTCAGTCAATAACTAATCCATTACTCGAACATATAATGTTTGTTTCATTGATTGCAGAAGTGTTATGACTATTATACTTCTAATTACCCGAGCCCGAGGAGTAGAATGAATCCAAATAGGTGCCTTTGTAGGGCCTTAGATGTAGGCCTTGAGGCTTCCTATCAGAATTCCTTCTATACTCAAACGTTCTACGATAATCATCATATAACAGAAATAAAACTAAGGGATAGGTCGATTACTTGCGCCCCAAGTAACTTCGGACTTCTTGTTTATCAAAGACTATTGTGGATGGGTTAAGTCCACATAAGGTTCTTTTTTATGCCTTGAGACCAAAGACTTTTGAATGATCAATCTTACATGCACGAGAGCTTAGAAGATCTGATTCGAACTGTGACTACAGATTCCAATCGGATTCAAGAACTGGGGAGTCTTTTACTCATCAACTTGCTAGAAATAACTTGGATACAACTGGAAGTATACAACATATTACTAGACTAATGAATGAAAAGAAAGAAACAAAGAGGGTCGGGCAAGGTTTCACCTTGTTGGGCAAGGCTGATCGTCTTGTAACTTCCTATCTTTGTGATTTATCAAGGGGTCTGAGAGTTTAGAAAGAGGGGTAGGGAGATGAGTTTACAGAAAGAAATCGATACTACAACAAGATTTGGACAGGGTAGCAGAACTATTACAAAGACTTTTGGTGAGGGTTGATCCCGAAAGGGATGAAGGCTTGGGCTGACTACAACTTCGTTTGAAGGAAAATCTGGTTTGAGCAGAGTTTGTGCTTGTATTTGTTTGTTTGTTTGAGTGTCCTCTTCTCTGATTTCTCTTTCTTCTTTTATAGACAATTTGGCTTGGCCTCCTGTAGCATTAATCTTGCCCGAATGTAGTTTGAAGGGCAATGACTCATCAGTTTTTTACTTGTACTGCCACTGTAAAGTGCTTTTGGGCTGATTAGCTGGCTGGTCTACACCACTTGGTCTCTAGGTAGGTGAGCAAGTGGTTCAAATGATCTGCACCTATTCGGGAGAAGGCATTTTCTGCCTCCTGGGCTTTGGCTGAGCTTCATGCTCTTTTCCTTCTTTTGGGCCAACTCCTTTTTGAGCCCAAAGTTCAAGTTTTAACCCAAACAGTGCCCCCTTCAATTAATATTCAGGCTGGAATTTCAGGCGCCAATATTGATTGAATAGCTACATGCCTGTTTACCCCCGTCTTTCTCTTGAGATTTGAACTCTTTCTAAATATAATTATCATTTTGCTTGCAACATTTTCATTAACCCACGAATCCTCTGCATACTCAGCACGAAACCCTTTTTCCTTAAAAATTTCCTACCTTTCCAGACGTCTTACCTCTCTCAAACTTTCAGACTCTCATTTGTTCTTTGCCCGATATCTTCTACTCTTGTCATCTTCTTTGTTGTTCCTCTTTCAAATTTTATCAAATGGCCTCAGGATCCAGCCAAGTTCAACTATCATACGAATCTAGCGAAGACATAGCTACCTTACGCCGCTTACTCAACGGACTGCATCGCCCTCAGGCAGGTTTGTATTCTGAACTTTTCTTTGAAGCGCATAGGGCATAATTGTTGGGTCCAGCATGGATTTCTCGTATCCCTACAGTGATAGAGAACAATATGCCAAGGGTAACTGGTTTTCCCCAAATCATTTTTTGGCTGAGTCGGGCATTTCTTCAGCTAAATGGTCGTCATATCGTCGAGGCTTTCCTCTAATGAACGATCCGGCTTGGGCTCAGTGGATTGATGAACTAGAACTTTTAAGAAGAAATGGATGAATAATGGTATTTACGAACTAATAATGCTCTCAAAAAATACCATTATTCCCAAGCCCGAACTGCTTGCTAC
This sequence comes from Malus fusca, assembly GCA_035220775.1. Classification (NCBI taxonomy): domain Eukaryota; kingdom Viridiplantae; phylum Streptophyta; class Magnoliopsida; order Rosales; family Rosaceae; genus Malus; species Malus fusca. Next base: position 16,572,070 of record CM069072.1, read on the forward strand.
TTCTTTTCTTTTATGGAATTCGGGCGCAAATACCTTTGACTTTCTCATGGGTCCCATGTCCCCAACTGTTTTAGACATGGCCCAAGTCTTCGGGCTGAGACCATCGGGCAGGATAGTAGATGTTACTCAAGACTGGGTTCCCCCTTCAATTGCTGAAAGCTCAGGTTCCTCCGCCTCTTTCCTTTCACTAGAATATAATTCTGCAACTTTCAAGAGTTACGGGACTTCTTTCAAGGGGTTCATCCCTTTCGTAAAGGAGAATTTTGGAGCAGATTCTTCTCATGTTGATAAAGATCAAGAACATATGTACTTCCTTTTATATTGGCTTAATAAGCATGTCTTCCCGAATAAGTCTAAAGGGGTGAAGGTTGAATGGATCCCCTTAGTGGAAGCTCTTCACAACTTCGATGATGTTGCCACAGGTCCATTCCTTATTTCTCATCTCTACCACCTCATTTTTGAAATGACTCAAGGCGAGCCATTTGAAACCAATCTTAATGGGCCCATATGGATGATCCAAACATGGCTTCAATGGTACTTCCCAGAGTTTCGGGCTGCTAACTTAGAGTTCCCAGAAGGTGTGGCCCCTGCCCGAATCTTAGCTGAAGCTGCTTCTACAGATCATTCCACCTTTGCCTGCTTTTATTTCTTCAAGGTCTGCAGAACCCGATCATACTTGGACTGGGGCGCGTCAGTTTTGAGGAGATACCCTTGGTTCTCTGATCAAGCCTTCTAAGACGCTCTCGGGGAAGATGCCACTTCCTTTTGTAGGGAGAAATTCATTAGTTGTATTCAGCCAAGAGACATGGCCTGGGGAGTTCAGGGTAACCGATATGATCGAGGGTTGGAGGTGTATCACCCTAACTTTTGCAGCAGGCAATTAGGCTTTATGCAAGCCATTCCCATTCCATTATTTGATTCTGTTCATTGTGGCACTTCCTTTCGTCTATCATCTCCTTCAGAGGCGACCTTTCGAGCTGCCTAACGTAGTCTTGAAGTTATGAATCAGGCTACCCGCAAATCCATAGTTCTTAATTTTGAATGTACTCCACTCTTTTCTGCCTGGTGGGAAGACAAATGGACCAAGAAATATGGAGGAGATTTGCGGGAAACTCATGACCGTCTCTTTAGCCAACTTTCCCTCAAGTCATACCCAGTTTGGGCGAACTTGAAAACTGGAAGGAAATGATCCAGCAGAAGAACCGATCACTTTTGATAGGTATTTCTTCTTAACTTGACTCTGTCACCCTTTTGAAGTTCTTTAAATCTTACTTTGCTTGATCTTGCAGCCCAAATAGACGTTGAAACGGCGCCCATTGAGTCTGAGGATGACTCAGTTGATGCAGCAGTTCTTCGTGGAGCCGCAGGAGAGGCTAAAAGACGAGAAGCTGGAGAAGACGAAGATGTTTCAGAATCTTTTGGGGATTCAGAGGCTGAATGAGTACCTAAAGCAATCGTCAAAGCATCTAAGCGAAGGAAAACAGTGGTGGTCGAGACCTCAGAATCTGAACCTACATCCCCACCCAAACCTAAACGACCAATTTCCACCAGAAAGAGCAAAAAAGCAAGAACCATCCAACCTTCCAAGTCTTCAGCCTCATCTGTTCCAATTTCTGAGGCAGGCAGAAAGAAGCAAAAGTCTTCAAGTAAGTTCCCTGTTCTCCTTTATCAAACTGCCATCCTTCTTCCTTATCTAATTGTTCTTGTTTTCTTTGAAATCAGGACCTCAAGCATCTAAGAAACCCACTATTGCTTCTAGGGAGGATCCACTAGGAGCTGAAATGTATCAAAAGGCTGAGGATTTACGAAATATCACCCTCAAAGAGCTTGAGGTATTTTGCTTGTATTTTTATCTGTATAACCCCCCTTGCTTTTACTAAACCTTGAACATGATTGTTTGATCTAGGCCGCAAGGGAGGAAAAGATCCTTCCGCCTGAGGCCTCTTTGTTATTTACCCGAGAAACAAGCATATCTCCTCCTCGGGCTAATCCTTCAGAGGTGCATTTCCTTCAATCTTGAATCTTGGATAACTTTATAGTCTCTGGAACAAATGCCTGAACCTTTCTCTTGTTCTCTCTTCATCTAGGTCGGGGCATCTGCCCCTTGCCTAGTCAAGGATCACCTTCAAAGTTTTCAATTTCTCCTTCTGCCCTGGAAGCGACTCCATCTTCTCAATTTGATCCATCCACAAGAGTCATGTTGCACTTTATGGATGAGGGCAGTAATTTGGTGAGCACTTGTCCTGACATTGAATTTCTGTATACTGTGTCCATATTAACCTCTGTTTATATTTTCTTCAGCCTTCTCTAATATATGGACCACACCAACCGTCAGTGGCAACATGTGACGAACCCATAGTCCCTGAGATTCATGTGACTTCAGAGGCAACTATTTTGCAGGTGCTCGCTTGCCCAATAGTCATTACTGATGAACCTTCTTCTTCTCCTCAGGGTCAAACTCAGGTATGGAAATATTTTCTTTCTGTTTTCTCCTCATAACCTGTTTACTAACAATTGCTACAATCTCTGGATACTTCTAGAACACTGGTGAAGCTTCAGGCGCAGCTCTTTCTTCCCCCGTTGGTGGTTATTCTCTTCAGCCAAGAGTAGATATTCTTCATTTTAAAGCCCCAGAGCTTAGTCAGGCATATTTTTTCTTCCTAAAACTTTTCTTTTCTTCAAACTACATTTCTTGTCTTAACCTGGTCTTCTTTGGTTCTTACAGCAGGCCCTGAGAGAAGCTTCGGGCAAATCTCCCCCACGTTTGGTGCGTAAGACGGAGCTCCCCTGGCCTCCTTCAACTTTTGGAGGTACAAGGATTACCCTCCCTGGGCTTGAGAAGACCGGGAAGACTGAAATTGCCTCATCAGTGGGTACTACTCCATTAGAGGAAACTGGAGTGCGAAATCCTCCTCCATCTTCTTCATTTTCAAAAACTGCTAATTTGCCCGAATTTTTTGAAGAATTCGGGCAACTTGAAACAAGGCTGAAATCTTCAAAACGTTCTTCTGAGCCTTCAGGCTTTCAAGAGCTACATCGAGCTTTCCAAGAATGGGTGAAGAAGGATTTCTCAGCTTCGTTCAGCCTCAAGGCTCTTCATGATATAGAGAAGGTTACAATAGAACTTTTCAAAGCCGGACAGCTATCCAAAACTCAACATGATTCCTTTCTCTCTTTCTTTGAGAACCTAAGGGCTCTCCGGGATCAACATCAGAAAGCTGAGAGACAAGCTAATCGTGTAAGGTGCTTTAAGGAGCAAGAGTCAAACACCTCTGCTCAGGTTGAAAGGTTGATGAATGAGGGCTTGTTAACAAAAGAAAGGATCGGAGTAGTAACTTTTGAAATCCAGAAGCTGGAGGAACAACTTGTTGCTCTTAAAGCTGAGCAAGCAACTCTTCTTGGCACCCTTAAACATCAATTTGAAGAAGTAAAGTAGTCAAACTCAAAGCTGGAGCGCACTAGGTCCCAACTTGCGAATAGCAATACTGTTCTGACCGAACCTAGTAGAATTGTTGCAATCATGCAAACTTATCATTCTCGAATAATTGCGCTGAGTGAAGATGTAAATCTGTTAGACTAGGATCTTTTGTAACCCTTCTTTTAGCAGAATGAACATGTATTTTTCCTCTGCTTGCTTTGCTTATGGCTCTTGTCTGAATTTATTTCGGGCAACTATTTGCCCCCTTGTTTATTTTCTTCTTTCTTCTGCTTCCCTCACTAATACCAATTTCGGGCCCTGATCATGATCCTTCGGTCCCCCTTATGGTACTATTATTTAGGCGGGAGTGTTGGGGCAATCTGGGATCTACCTCCCTATTCTCTTGTAACAAATGATGACCCTGACTTCTCTACCCGAATCAGGTTGATCATGTTGATAGGGGCTTCCGGGAAAGGGTTTGTGTCAACTATCATACTGGCTTGAGGTTTGTCCAGCAATAGTTTTCCCTTCACTATAAGGTCTTGTATCCAGTCTCTGAACTGGACACAATTGGCGATAGAATGATTGAAGGTATAGTGTAACTTGCAATATTTCTTCCCTCTTAGCTCTTCTGGCTTGGGCATTTTTTTAGTACTGTCGGGCAAAATGACTCTTGCCCACAACAGTTCTTCATAGATCTCAGGTGCTTTGGCCAAATCAAACGAATAACTCTGGTACTTGGGGGGTTTCATAGGGACGAAGCCTCAATCATTCATCACGATTTTTTGATCTTTGATAGGTTGAACCAACCATTTCACCATCAACGGCTTGAAAGGTATGGTAATTTCAGCAGTACAAACATCAATTTCTTCTCTATCATGGCCATCTTCATGCTCTGGCTGTGTTTCTTCTACCTCGACCCGATGAATCGCAGCTTTGTTTTTGTAAAAAGGAGGAGTCTTGGAAGTATGCTTCATTTGTTGTTCTTCTAACAACAACCTTTCATACTTTGTTGCGGCGATTACCAATTCTTGCAACTCATTGAATTGCGTATCATAGAACCTCTTCCTCAAAGGTAACTGATGCGGTGAAAGTTAAGCACTCAAATTAAACCCTCTTGTTGTCAAATTGTAGTATAAATGCAAGTAGGGATCGTTCTAAACCGGGGATTAGGAGGGCTTGCGAAAACCTCTAAACTAACTCAAAAACATAAAAACAAAGTTAAAAACGTTTGAATAGACTCACAAAACTCAAAACAACTTTAAAACACTCAAAACTGCCTAAAAACACAAACTAGGCAGTTTATGACTCTAACACAACTTTGGACGAATTTAGTGTTTTGGCTTGAATCAAAACACTCAAAAACACAAACAAAACATAAATTTAACACTTTGAAACAAGAAAGTAAAAAGGGGGATTTTGGTTTTGATGAATTTGAAACAAACAAACAAGTTATAAAACTAGGCAGATTGTAAAACAAAATTGAGGAATACGATGATGGATGGATTAGTTAGAGGTCCGTTCTTCACACATGACACACTTATACATGAATTGATTTCCAATTGCTTTTCAATAAACTATGATGCTCAACACCCCAGATTAACCGTGATGCACAAATTAACCCTCAGATTTTCCTTTACTCATTGAATTGGATGAATGCATGCGACAACCCAAATCATTCTCTAAAAGTCCCCTATATGAATGCATAATAGAGATACAATCAGAGATCATTACGTTCAATGAAAATCATAAGTGTTGACGAGACAATTGTAACTATGAATGCATGCTACAATTGCCAAGAATTCAATTAACGCGATTGTGATAAACAACCTTCACTACTTATGAATATAAACTTGTAACGATTAGGTGAAACTCATTTATATTCTAGCATCTAATTCATGCATGAAAACTAAGTATGCATCCTTAATAAACATACAAGAATCAGTTATGAATAAAATAGATAATTGAATTGCAATCACAACTTATCAAATCACAATTGGAAGAAATCAATTCAAATCTCAAGCATGTTCATGGCTTCAAACTTCCCCCTAACTAAATAGGGGTTTACCCACTCATAATTGCAACAAAATTAGAAAATAACAAAGTAGACATTGAAAGCAAGAACGAAGTACACCTAAAACGCTGCAATCTTCAAGCTTGAAATGCCAAAGACCTTCTTTTTCACCACCTTGTTGCGGCACAAGAAAGGGGAGTGGCTAAATGGAGGTCACGGCAAGGGATGAAAGTGTAAGTGTATGGAGTTGTGAGATGTGAAAATGTAGTGTCTTTGGATGGAGATGCAATCCTTTAGGAAGGGGAATGGTGGATGTATTTATAGGCTAGGGAGATGATAGTCTATGTTGTGGTAATGAGTGGATGTAATGGGTGTAGTGGGTGAGTGTTGTGGTAATGAGTGGATGTAATGGGTGTAGTGGGTTGTGGTTTGGTAATGAGTGGATGTAATGGGTGTAGTGGGTGAGTGTTTGGTAATGAGTGGATGTAATGGGTGTAGTGGGTGGATGTTTGGTAATGAGTGGATGTAATGGGTGTAGTGGATGAATGTTTGGTAATGAGTAGTGTTTGGTAATGAGTGGATGTAATGGGTGTAGTGGATGGATGTTTGGAGAATGGATATGTTGGGTGAAATGAGTGGATGTGTTGGGTGAAATGAGTGTGCTAAAATGGTTATTTATAGGGAGAGGATGATGCACAAACTTCAAATTTCTTCCATTCCTTTTGCTCCAAGCATATGCTATCCATTTCATGCCAAAAAATGCTCCAAAATGCACTTCTTTGCCACATTAACCATTTGGACCTACAAACACATGAAAATAGCTTAAAATACTAAAATAACTACAAACTAACAACATAAATGCCAAGAAACAAGCTAACTAAGTCACATAAATATGCTTCTATCAGTAACCTCAGAGCCCTTTGGGCGATTGATATGAGATGCGCTTGGTTGACGGAGAATTGACATCTCATCCTTGTTTTCCTGAACCTCATCATGAAATCCTCTGTGGACTCATGTTCGTATTGTTTGACTTCAACCAGATCATTAATAGTCATTTCTGGTTCTATTCTGTAAAACTGTTCATGGAAAGCCATCTCCATCTGCCCCCAGTTGGCAATAGAGTTAGGGGGTAATAGAGAATACCACTGAGATGCTAGTCCAGCCAATGAATTCCCAAACAACCTTAACTTGTAGTTCGGGTTGTCTTCATAGGCCACACAATGACTGGAGTTTGAAAATGTGGTCTCTGGAGGACACACTACCATCTTCACCAGTAAATGTTGGGAATGCAGGCATTTTGAAGTTGAGAGGAAACGGGTTTTGCTCATCAATGTACTCAGGATAAGGCTTTTGATAGGTGACCCTGAATACTGGATGAGCTCGTGGTTAAGTATTATGAGCCACCGTCCTCCTTAATTCAACCAACTTCTCCCTCAGTTGTTAAGTAGCTGTATTATTATTCTGAAAGAGAAGGGCAGACTCGTTCTTCGGGCTTCGATCATTGCCCGCGCCTGCTTCTTTTTTTTACTCAGGTTTCCTCCAGTTGGCTCATCCTCCCTTACTAGCCAACGGGGGTGGCCTATAAGGAGGATGTTTATCTGTAGTTGTGGAGCTTTCCTTTCCACTGGACTCTCCTGTTGTTATGGGCATCCCATACTTCGTTCTTTCTTGCTCGCTCTGCTTCCTATTATTAAATGATAATAATGGGAAGCTAGGAAATTCTTTCTTTAGAACTGGTTCTATCACAGGTTGACTTCCTTCAAGAACTACCTTCTTCTTTCCCCTATCATTTTCTTCTTCTAATAGTGGAAATAGGGGAATAACTGGTTCACTTCTTATGGTAACCTAGCTCATCCCACTTCCTTGAGCACCTTTTGGAGTGGAAAACTCCAGATCTAGTCTTCTCTGTAGATTCCCTGTTAAGGTACACAATCTACTTACTTCCCCCTTAGTTTCCAAAGAGATTTTTTCCATGCTCTTTAATACTTGTATCATAGTAGCCTGTAATTCTTCATTAGTTCCTCTTCCTTCAGACTTTCTAGATGAAGTTGGGCTTTCCCTTCAACGCAACAATTTCTCCGGCGCAATTCCTTCCACTATAGGCAACCTGAGTAGCCTCAAGGAGATGTATTTGATGGGAAATCAATTAATTGGAAATATCCCACCTGAAATAGGAAAGCTCAAATTTCTTACTCATTTGGGATTGGTGGATAATAAACTCAAGGCTCTCTTCCTTCAGGACTGAATAATTTTACATTTTTGAAGCAGTTGTTTTTTAGCAACAACTTTTCTGGCAGCATTGCCCATGATATATGCATCAGCGGAGTCCTCGAACTGTTTACAGCACACAACAATCAGTTGACAGGCCCCATGCCTAGAAGCTTAAGGAACTGCACCAGTTTAGTTAGATTGAGGCTTGAGAGGAACCAACTGACAGCAAATATAGCTCAAGAGTTTGGCATTTATCCGAAACTAATTTAGGTCGATTTGAGTTACAACAGATTCTATGGAGGGGTTGGCGCCTGTCAACTAATTTAGGTCGAGAGGTTGGCGCCAGTTGATGCTTTCTGTCGGGCTTCTGCTCACTGGCAGGCTTGTTGGGCAAGGCTGAAAGAGAATGACAGAGTTAACTTTGAAATGTGCCTTTGTGGAGCCTTAGGTATAGGCCTTGAGGCTCACAATCAAGATTAACTTTTTAGGTGCTCAGACGTGCCACTGCCATCTTTAGCATGGCAGATGTAAAACAGATATTGAGATTTAGTTGTATATATACCCGAGAGGGCGTTTTAGTTATGACAGGTGCCTTTGTGGGGCCTTAGGTGTAGGCATTGAGGCTCTCAGTCAATAACTAATCCAGTACTCGAACATATAATGTTTGTTTCATTGATTGAAGAAGTGTTATGACTATTATACTTCTAATTACCCGAGCCCGAGGAGTAGAATGAATCCAAATAGGTGCATTTGTAGGGCCTTAGATGTAGGCCTTGAGGCTTCCTATCAGAATTCCTTCTATATTCAAACGTTCTACGATAATCATCATATAACAGAAATAAAACTAAGGGATAGGTCGATTACTTGCGCCCCAAGTAACTTCGGACTTCTTGTTTATCAAAGACTGTCGTGGATGGGTTAAGTCCACATAAGGTTCTTTTTTATGCCTTGAGACCAAGGACTTTTGAATGATCAATCTTACATGCCCGAGAGCTTAGAAGATCTGATTCGAATTGTGACTACAGATTCCAATCGGATTCAAGAACTGATGAGTCTTTTACTCATCAACTTGCTAGAAATAACTTGGATACAACTGGAAGTATACAACATATTACTAGACTAATGAATGAAAAGAAAGAAACAAAGAGGGTCGGGCAAGGTTTCACCTTGTCGGGCAAGGCTGATCGTCTTCCAACTTCCTATCTTTGTGATTTATCAAGGGGTCTGAGAGTTTAGAAAGAGGAGTAGGGAGATGAGTTTACAGAAAGAAATCGATACTACAACAAGATTTGGACAAGGTAGCAGAGCTATTACAAAGACTTTTGGTGAGGGTTGATCCCGAAAGGGATGAAGTTTTGGGCTGACTACAGCTTCGTTTGAAGGCAAATCTGGTTTGAGCAGAGTTTGTGTTTGTATTTGTTTGTTTGTTTGAGTGTCCTCTTCTCTGATTTCTCTTTTTCTTTTATAGACAATTTGGCTTGGCCTCCTGTAGCATTAATCTTGCCCGAATGCAGTTTGAAGGGCAATGACTCATCAGCTTTTTACTTGTACTGCCACTGTAAAGTGCTTTTGGGCTGATTAGATGGCTGGTCTACACCACTTAGTCTCTAGGTAGGTGAGCAAGTGGTTCAAATGATCTGCACCTATTCGAGAGAAGGCCTTTTCTGCCTCCTGGGCTTTGGCTGAGCTTCGGGCTCCTTTCCTCCTTTTGGGCTAACTCCCTTTTGAGCCCAAAGTTCAAGTTTTAACCCTAACAGTATCAACACAACGACGCAACTAAGACCATTTTGGTCTCTTATCATTCATTCTTGGATTATAATACTCTCTGTTCACATATGTTTCACTCACATGGACTGTTTCATGTGTCCAACCGCTCAATCCATTCAACCGAGATTTATATGGCTTTTATCTAGAATATTGTCTTTAAATTTTAACCACCAACAAGATTAGCCAACCAAACTCTCCATTGTCGTTAACCAGCCAAGCATTTCCGGTATAATAATGGAGTTTGCCTTTCAAAACTCATTAATAACTTGAGCCATATAGCATTATTGGTTCTTTACAACCAAAATGAGAATCTCCTTGTTTATTTAGCATGATCAAAGTACATATGAAGAAACTTCAAGGATGCACCGTTGTAGAGAAAAAAAAAAGGACTTCAAATTATTAGGTTCTTTTACATTTCTCTTTTTCCGACTGATGAAAACTTGAAAAGGAGAAACCAATTACGAAGTGTTGATGCTCAAAGATAAAAGATTAGAAGGAGTTCGAGTGCATTCAAGGTCCAATGCATTACATGGCCATGAGGAAAAGTTGACCCAATCATATGAAGGCTTATTAATAAGTAAAAACTCGCACTCGGGGTCAAAATGAAAAGAGAAATTGGCTAAAATAATCATAAATCAATTCTTAATTGTTGAAGGGATTCAAAGTAAGGAAAACTAATGAAAATGGCTTGAAAACTTTGAGTTTTAATGATAAGGACAAAATAAAGGGTAAAGTGAATAGTACCAGGATTGACTTTTTAGTGTAAAAATGTGGTTTTTCGTTAAAGTGAACAGTACCGGGTGCTTTTCGTTAAAGTTCCCTTAAAAGTAAGACGACATAACAAGGAAAAATTGACGATATAGCCAAAATATCAACTATATATTGAAAACGGGTCATTTCATCAATTGAAATTTGAATAGTAATCATGCAACTTGGTGTACAATAGAGGGAGCATAAATAAAACTTAGCCTAAGTCTTAAAGATAGAAAATAATGTAAAAGTTTTACTCCTAATTAATGTGAGTGAGACCAAACTATATTCAATGTATATGTGTTTTGATATGTAAGTAATTGGACATAAATTAGTATTAGACTTTATGTATTTAATTACTCATTTTGAATCAAAAGGTGGTTAAAACCTCATAGCAAACTGAAAGTGAATTAAAGTGGAGAGATTGCGTTACTAGAGACAAATCTTAGATACGTGTACGTTCTAAGCCGGGAGAATCTTAGAGGATATCTAGAAGTATGTTGTAACCAAACTCGCTTACATTTGCTGACGGAGGCAAAATCCAATCGAACTAGCATGTGATCTTCGATGAGGAGAGAATCAGTTTAATTGGGGGGGGGGTGTGCAGTGGCGAAGCCATGTGAGAGCGAGGAGTGGCGGCCGCCACTCCCCTCGTCGGAAAAACAAGGCTGGAGCGCTGGCCAGCCCCTCCACTCCTGCTGCTGCTGCTCTTCATCTCCTCTATTCCATAACTTCCATTCAGTCTCTCTCTTTGTGCTCTTTTTCAATCTCCAATCAGAGCAAAAGGTGCAGCAGCGCTGCCCTTCCCTCGCCGGAAATCAAGCCCAGAAATTATGATCCGCCCCTCTAGTGTCGTCGGAAAACTTACAAACTGAATCCATGTATGTTGCAGCGATGCGGAGCAGCTGCGTTCTGTTATAAAAAAACCAAAAAGAAGACTTTAAACATTATCGTTCGGCTTTAAAGATGCAATATTTTTTAACTTATTTGACCTTTACCAAACTACCCACGTGGGAGAACTACAGTAGATAACCAAAAGCAAAAGCTTTTACCTTTATGGGATAAGGAGTATCTCCCTGGCAAGTGGTTGAAACAACAAAAATTACAGTGTTCTATTGAACTAAGCATCCCTAAGTAAAACAGTTAAAAAAAAAAAAAAAAAGCAGCATAAGTAAACAATTTATTTAATTTTTTGAGTGAAACGATAGCGTTAATAAGTTAAATGTTAGATTAGCCATCGACGGGGTTATAACCCACGCCGTCACGCAAGGGCATAACACCTTTCCACCACTGTGGTAAATGGCCACTTGCACAATTTATTATTATTTAGGCATTATTGTGCTAAATTTTTCTTTTTATTCCTCCCTCTCTTTTTTGTTTCTTTTAATCTGGAATTTTTTATTAATCAGTTCTTATCATGAAATTCATGAATTTATGATCGTAAGCTATATAAGGTTTGGAAGCACTCTGGTATTTAAAAGAACTATATATAGGACTAATACATATAGAATTTGGTTTGTACAACAAACTGTACAAGGAATTTAACTTAAATGACCAAGTATAACAAGTGCATTTCCTGATAAACTAGAACTAATAAACAATAGGCATCGCAACTTTCTTTTGATCATTCTTGAAATGAGCAGTAGAGAGTCAATGGTTATCAAATATGACAACATTTTATCATTTTGCTCTTCCCAAAAATCACAATTCAACCTATATTTATTCAAGATACCATCACCAGGGGTATTTTGGTCATTTGATAGGCATTGATTATAACAGACATTAATATTGTCCACTATTTGGTTGTCTAAATTTTTTAAGACCTTTTACCCTTTGAAGTCCCGCCCCTCCTCCCGAAAATTCCTAGCTTCGCCACTAGGGGTGTGGTTGAATCCGGAAAAGGCTGTCTATATATTTGCGAGAAGGAGAATCAAACAACAGGTAGTCCTATGAAAGAATGGCGTGAACCATCCTTGACGAATAGCCTATGGTGGGGCGTTGGGAGATGAGTTCTCTATGGATGTGTCTACGTGTAGATGACGGCGTAAGGGCCTCTATTAGCTATCATGAGAGTGTTGTGTAGTAAAGAATATAAAACTTAAAGAGAGAAGGATGTGATGTCTATAGGTAGACTACTGTATTTATAGGGATCTTGAGAGTTCTTGTAGGGAAAGTAATCTTCATCAATTTGGAAAACTATCTAGGAGGAAATCTAGGATAAGGTATCCAGTCATTCTAGAATCATGATTATATTTCCTAATCCCTAAGATATCAAAATTTGACTTTAACTAGGGTTTCCTTTACTTGGGAGACAAGTAATATCTTTAATAGGCTTAAGTCTATCTTATCAGACTATGCTTCATAGGCCCTAAAAAATCATGGTCCCATATGGCGTTGCAGAATGTACTTGGCTTAGTACGCTGGTCCGGGATAGAAATAGTCGAAGTTCAAAGCCACCCTCAGATGATTTCCAGATTGCCTTTTCGACTATTCCCTCGAATGGCGTAGAACTAGGTTTGAATGTTATAACCCACAACCTTTTTGGTTTTATATTCTTTTCGGAGGCCGGATGATGTATTGGACTTTCGAGTCAGGACCCATGTGCCCGTGCCTATAGTTTGCCAATCATAATCATGCTTGTTACGGTTCGAGCCTCTCAAGCTACTAAACGGGATGGGCTAAATAGAGACTCCTCTTACCACTTTGAATTTTTAGACTTGCATTTATGCGAAGTTTCAAAGTTTTTTCATAATTCTGGAATTTAGATATTCCATGTACCGCAATGGATGGTGGAACAAAGAATAAATAATGGCGTGTGAGGATCTGAAAAGATCATCCCCAGCTTTGGGTCTTCTATCTTGGATAAACATTTAATCGTGTATATAATCAAAACAATACTTATCTCTTGTAGTGATACCATGGTTTGGATCAAGGTTGTTCACCTGTCGAATGGGCCTTCAAGTTGTTTTCCTCGTTTGTCTTTGATTATGCCTTTGAGAATTCCAGAGGATATCTAGGGATAGATATTGTGTTCCTCAAAATTCTACAAAAAGTTAACTTCCATGTCTTCACAATGATATGTGGTACAAGACCCAGTTTTCTCCAAGTAGGTACAGGTTAATCTAAGAAGTTGGTAGTGCTACTGCAGCGTGCTGCTTGAGTTGGCTTGCTGTTTAGATGCTTTGCGTCCTATATTTGAGACCGTTCTTTCTTCTGGAAAATTTTGGAAAAAAAATAAGAATGTCATAGCTTGACTTTTTATCTTTCCAGGCATTTGTGGCATGTTGTGCAGAAAAATCGGGAAAGCCTTGAGATCTTCGTTCTCTCATAGCTGCGGAGTTCTGATAGGAATGCAGCTTCTACTGACTTCCTACATAAAACTGGAAATATTGGCTCTATTGAAAATTCTAAAACTTTGAAACAATGGTCTTGGGTGTCTTGGCTTTTGTCTCCAACTGGCCTGGTGTCCGTCTTGGCTTTTGTCTCCAACTGGCCTGGTGTCGAAATTCATCCCATAAGTTGACTTTTCGTTGAAAATCATTCGAGTGTGCATACTAGATTTTAGGTACGATTATATTGCCCCTAGAGCTTTGTGCGAACACTTTTCGCCTATCAAATTGTTGATGGACTTGAACTGAGTTGCATGTAGACTTCAGTTGAGAGGCCTATGAGTCGAACTTGCAATAAAGTATTGGTCCGCACGGAGCCAAACTTGCCTTCGCTTCCTGGCTTGGAAGCTCTTTTCTCTAAGTCCTTTTTGTAATTCTTTGTGTTGTAGCATAATCATTATGCTGCATTATATAATCGTCATGATTCATATTTGAGTTCGAAACTCGAGACTTATTTCCAGAGTTGAACTTTTATGATTTTCTAGGGGGTGACTTGCCCCAGTGTACTTTTCCTCGTCTTGAGACTCTGTCATGCTTGTCAAAGAGGTTGTGTCGTTGTCGGAGTTACTAGCTCCACCGAAATAGTGTAAGATTGAGTTAGTCCTACGCCACATGATCTGAAAGGGAGAAGGGATGTTGAATCAGCACATATCCCCTTCGGAAAAACGATAACAAATAGTTAGGTCAAGCTCTTTGTTTCAAGGTAAAGTGATTTAAACTTTTCGAAGTAATAAGATATTAGAACAAAATAAATTAAGGTATTAGAAACCCTCCCTTTTTGTGTTCATTTGGGAAAATTTGGGCCTTGCGATAAAATTCTTTTTCACATCATATGGAGTTGGGGTTCGTGATTCTTCAATCCATCATGAAGTGATTGTGCGTATCGTCATTGTTGTTATTGTCTCTCATGGATAGAATTTTTACCATCAAATCAAGTGTGATTTGGCCCAAAAAGATCTATTTATAAAGCTTAAGACATCCTCAAAAAATCCTCAGAAGGAATCTTCCTTGAAATATGCCATCTTGACCTTCATAATACCCAAAACGTCCAGAAACGTCAATCTAGAAAAGCTGTGTGTTGTGCCTTCTTTTCTTCTCCACGGTCAAACGACTTGGAATTAAATTTTGGAATTTTGATAAAATTATCTTGAAAGACTCACAAATCCACTCAAATTGAAATTACTCTAAAGTTCCTTTGTTTGATCACATTTTGCCCAAAGTAGATTCGTGTGTTGATGGAGTGGATGGGGAAATATGTGTTTACTCTTAATGAAAGCACCAGTTGTTGGAACCAAATTTGCGCACATCCCCAAATGGAGGCAAAATCTATCCAGACTAGTCCATGATCTACGATGAGGGGATAATGGGTTTGAGGTGTGAATCATCCTTGAAGAATATCCTATGGTGAGGCATTGAGAGATAAGTTCTGCATGGACGTGTCTACGCGTAGGCGGTAGCGTAAATGCCTCTATTATTCATCACGAGAGTATGTGTGCATTAAAGAATATAAGACTTAGAAAGAGAAGGATGTGATGTCTATAGGTCAGAGAGAGAGATAGAGAAAGATAGATGTGAATGTAGGTGAATTTCTATTGCAGTCTCGTAGAGAATAAAGTGGTTGTCCTAGAGAGAGATAGATCTGGAAAAGAGAGATCTTGTAGGGATCTTGAGAGTATTTATAGGGATCTTGAGAGTTCTTGTAGGGAAAGTAATATTCATCAATTCGGGAAACTATCTAGGTGGAAATCTAGGATAAAAAACCCAATCTTCCTAGAATCATGATTATATTGTCTAATCCCTAAGATTTCCTAATTGACTTTAACTAGGGTTTCCTTTACTTGGGAGACAAGTAATACATTTAATAGGCTTAAGCCTATCCTACCGGACTACGCTTTATTGGCTTTGGGCATTCCAATCATTCTCTTCACGTGTCATTGGCCCAGAAAATCATGGTCTCACAAAGTGGATATTGCATCCTCTTAGGAGTTATGTTTACTTATGGCACACGCTAATTCCTATATTTTAGAAACTCACAAAGCTGGATCAAATCTCGTGTCTTGCGGGACAACCATGGTCATTCCAGCTAAGTCTCTCGGACTTCGCCCATTGCTTTAGAACAGAATGATGGTAGCACTGCTACTCCATTTGATATAGCTTCGCTCAGAGTTGGTGAATCCAATTAAATAACGACACAAAAGTGAAGTTATTGCTTAGTTTCTATCTAGTGAAGTGGTTTAATACTTCAACACTTAATCATTCAAAATCATCATTAGTCCATATGATTCAAAATCATCATTACTTGATATTGATGGACTATTTTCCCTTAACAATTATCTTGTTCCAAAGGCTCTCTGACGGTCAAGTTAGTAAGCACCTATAAGATTTAAGCAGTGGGCAAGAGAATTAGAGTATGATGATTGCTTTATTAGAGATGACCCTAGAAAGATGTATTTATACCAGTCGGGAGAAAGACCTTTTTAAGGGAGAACCCTAAAGGATGTTTAGGAGTAGATATTTCATCCTCTTAGGAAAGTGATTACGTGCGGCGCATGTCAATTCCTAGATTGTAGAAACTTCATATATAGGGAAGCTGGCTAATTCCGTGTTGGATCAGGTTCCCATATCTTGTGGAACAAGCACGGTCAATCTCAGTGAAGTCGTTCAGACTTCGCCCACTGCTCCATAGGATGATGTCAACATCACTACTCTATTAATCCAACTCGGCTCAGAGCTGTTGAGTCTATAATCGAACGTTTGAGGTAACTATACTCCGATATGCCTTACTCCGACCCTAGAAAACCATGGTCCCACAATTTCCCCTCACTATGTATTTGAAATGAGCTTGTTCCTCTTGAGGATGGATAGTTATCTAAAGACCATGCCTTTCGGAGTAAGTTTGGAATACATGCGTTTATTTTTCTATCTCCATATGGCGATCCAGTTTTGTAGAGTAGATGAGACGTTGCCGATTTAGGCATGCTATCTTGAGTATCATGCCATAAAAGTTGTCATGATAAAGTTTGCCTTTGTTGCGTGTGCACATAAATGAGAAACTTCTGCCAATATTATCAACTGATTCTAACTATCGGATTTGCTAATCCTAAGAGAGGTCGGTTTGCATTCACTAGATGGATAACTCTGCGACATATTACCTACATAACCACAAACTTTTCCCTTCATCTACTAAAAAAACCCCCAAATCGCTTAAAGAAAAAAGGCTTTAACCTATTCACTCGTACATTAAAAAACTTTCCAATCCCTTTAGTCTTCTCTCATGGATGCATCTTCCAGAAGAAATTCAAAATCATCCAACAATTCTTCATATAACCTCCTATTAACAAAGGTATGCATCCAAGAAAAAAGGCCATACCTTCGTTCAGAGCCATTAAGAACTTTTAAACAAATTTAGGGTTCAGTGGGAACTTGGGACATACATGCTGAACTTCCTACTTCGTCTGATCATTGACGTCCTTGCACTAAAATCCATCCATGGTACTTGGATTAGGCTTGAGATTCCCTCTACCCGATCTTTTAAAAGGTTTTCGGGTAAGCTATGACTTGGCCCCAGCCGCCTTCAGGCTCGTTACATGCTTTGAACTACTCAATCATTTGTACGGGGCTAGTATTGGACTTCAAGTATTCAGGATGTTGTATAATGTGCGAAAAAACTTTGATGGCCATTACTATGTCATGCCAAGACCTAACTTTATATGAGCGTCGTATATCTTGGATATTCCTTGGCAGGATAATGATTGATTTAAGGATATCATGGTAGTCGATGGCGATTGGGAGGGTGATATCTCATGGGTTAGAATCCTAAAGAGGATGAATAATTTCACTATCGAGAAGAAAGATATGTTATGCCGCTTCGACAAACACAAACCCAGAAACACATGCACGATAACATCTCATAAGAGAGTCTCAACCTCATTTCTTTCTATCTCACGAATTGACACAACAGTAACAACATGAATCCAAGCTCAAATCTCTGTCTTTGCAATAGAAAGTAGCTTCGCCATTGCCCCAAAATGAAGTTCAAGTCCCTGAATCTCATTTTAACCCAATTCTGATAACTTCGTTAACAAGCCTACTCGAACCTGTTGAGGCATCTTCATGAGCTAACACCCTTTTGCTAACAACTTCAACTAGAATTGAAAAAGGAATGCAACTTTCACTTGTGATTAGGCCTTCAATAAATCATATTGTTGTTCCAGCGGATGCTAGTGGACTTAGAAACGCGAATTTTGCCTGAGCTCTACTTGGCGCCGCAATTGCCCTAGCAGACTACAAGGAAGTTCATAAGCCCTTTGAGGATGCCATGATGCAATATATTTGCCCTTACATTAAACTAGATTAGTTTAATATGTGAAATGTTCATAAAGTATCATGTTATGATTTTCTATGCACGTTTTCCAAAATACACTCCTAAGCAAAATTGAGTTGTTGAGATAAAGAACAGGATTGTTGTGGAAATGGCAAAGGCAATTTTTCCTAAAGAAGGCATGCTATATCAGTTTTGGGCTAAAGCTGCGAAAACAACAGTCTACCTACAAAATAGAAGTCCCATTAAAACATTAGATAAAATGACTCCATTTGAGGCTTACAGTGGCAGAAAACCATGGATAGCTCAACTTAAAGTCTTTGGTTCTTTGTGCTATGTACACATTCCCTCAAACTTGAGACACAAGCTGGAGAGTAACAGCTACAAGTGCATATTTATGGAATATGGCACAAGTGAGAAAGGGTATGTGTTATTCATTCTTGTTACTAAGAAGATTGTACTACCTAAAAATTTAGTATTTGATGAGAATGGCAGATGGGATTGGAAAGCTAACACTGAGAGGTATCAGTGTGCCACTTTCTACTGAGAATGAAGAAAGTGGAAGAATACAAATTGAAGAAGAACATGAAATGATAGACATTCTTGTCACAGCCCCACTCAATTCTAGGGTGAAATGACTCAAGATGTTGGTGATTCTACCTCACAAGGAGAATTGGAATTATCATAAAGTTAAAAGACTTTACACCATTGAAATGGGAAAGTTTGAATGATGTATTGGCTTAATGCAATATATGCATTTTGGAGCTTGACAACTATGAAGAGGCTGATCAATATGACTCATAGAAGAAAGCTATGCAGGCTAAGATCGACGTGATTGAAAAGAATCACACATGAGACTTAGGTATGGTTTGGGGTTGAGGTGATTTTAAAAAAAGCTGGTATCAAAAAAAGCTGGGGGTCATTTTTGTGTTTGGTAGGCTATGGTGATAGTGATTGGGCTAGAAGTGAAGATGATATAAAGAGTACTTCTGGATATACATTCAACCTTAGCCCATGTGTGTTTTCTTCGGCATCAATCAAGCAAAACATATGCACTCTCCATCACTGAACCAAAATATGTTAGTACAGCAGAGGCAACTTCTCAAGCCAAATGGTTGAGATTTGTGCTAGAGGATTTGGGAGGAGTAAATTAAGTCAATTCAGTTACTCTGTGACAATACTTTAGCAACAACAAGGGCTAAGACCCTGTTTTCCACCAGAAAATAAGGCATATAAACAGGATGTTCAACATCATCCAAGAAGCAATTCAACAAAATGAGATTGAGATTGTCTAGCAGAAGAGCAAGTGGTAGATATCCTTACTAAAGCTCTACCAAAGGACAAGCTCTCATATTTCAAGGAGATGCTAGGGGTGAAATCAGCAACAAACTTATAAGGGAGTGTTGGATTGTAAGCATTGCAGCTGAGATTGATGAAGAACACTTTGAATTTCTACAAGTTTTTTTCGGTTTGTTCTTGTTTGTAAATGAACGGCTAAGATTAAAAGTCTTCACACACTCTTCCTTAGCGGTTCGTTTGACCGCAAGGCAATGCCAACTAATGATGACATGGTTGATTTTTACAAATTCCAAAATCTTCGTGTATTGGGTTTGGATGACTGCGAGCTAACTGGCCAGATACCTAGTTGGTTATCAAACCAAAAGACTCTAGAGATATTGTAGCTGAATGGTAATCAAATCACAGGGTCAATTCCAAGTTGGTTGGGGACTCTTCCGAAGCTCTTTTATGTGGAATTGTCAGCAAACCAAATTTCAAGTGAATTTCCAAAACAACTTTATAGATTACCAATGTTAATGGTGAATGCATCTCCAGTAGACAGTTATGAATTTTAATTTCCCATCTTGGGCGGCACAATAAAAAATTCAACATATATGGCACGCATACCATCTAACTTTCCATTCAGTAACATTCGTGCTAGTATACCTGCTCAGATCGTCCAATTGCAGCTTTTTCGTGTGTTGTATCTTAACTGCAAAACTTCTCCGAAGAAATTCCAGTTCAAATATCTAACTTAAAGTATTTAGATATTTTGAACCTCTCCATGAATTGTTTGTCCGGAAAAATTCCCTCATCAATGATGAGCCTTAATTTCTTGAGCGTTTTTAATGTCTTGTACAATAATCTTGAAAGGAAAAATACCAACAGGCATGTAGCTCTAGAGCTTCAACGCTTCTGCATTTGATGAGAACTCTAAACTTTGTGGCTCTCCACTTCTACATGAGTGCAGAGAAATTGATGTGGATAATGAGAACAATGTCGACCAAGATGCGGCCAATGAATGCTATGAGTTTCCCTGGTTTTATGTTTTTATGTTTGTGCAGCCCTAGGTTTCATTGTCGGATTTTGGGGAGTTTGTGGTTCTTTAATTCTTAAGAAGACATGGAGGTACACGTAATTTCGGTTCCTAGATAATGTACAAGGTTTGCTCTATGTGAAGATGGTAGTGTGCATGGCTAGGATGAAGAGAAAGATTAAGGACTAGATTGTACTTTTCATTGTATATTTTTAATTTCAATAAACAATGTGATGCAGTTTTTGTTTGAAAACATTAAATGAATAAAAAAAAGAAAAGAAAAAAAAAAGAAAAAAAAAGAAGGAACTATGGACTTCTTTCAATAAGCAGCACATTACAAAGAGGTTCCTCTTCAATCCACGCCACAAAAATAAACACACTGATGTCCATAGTTCTAATAGAAGAAATGTGGCCGCAAATAATATCAAAGAAGTTGGTGTTCCTTTCATGTCAAACTCCTAAACGTTTACTTAGTCAGTGAAGGGTTCTGAAATCTCTCTTTGACGTATCGAAGGGTTCTGAAATCTCTCTTTGACGTATCGAAGGGTTCTGAAATCTCTCTTTGACGTATCGAAGGGTTCTGAAATCTCTCTTTGGCGTATTGGAGGGTTCTAAAATTTCTCGTGGCGTATTGAAGGGTTTGGAAATTTCTCTTTGAAGTGTTCAAGGGTTTGGAAAAAATGTACATTAATGGGCGGTCGTGGAACTTGTTGAAGGGTTTGGCCCCATCTTGACCAACCGAGGTCTTTGCTTTTTACTATAAGCAATATATATATATATATATATATTTTTTTTTTTTTGCATTATATCTTTTTTGTATTATTCTCTTGCATTATATCTTTTTTGTTTAATAACCAGTCATCATGGTTTTTATACAATTGTGTGGAATTTTATGCCTTTGCCTCGGGAGAAGCTCCACATGCTTTCCACGGGAAATTTTTTTCATTGTGGCAAGAACATAAGTGGTACCACATGTTTTTATGTAAGTGATGAGAAATTTTATTTTTTAAGTTATTAATTTTTTAACACACACATCTCACCATTTGTATAATGACACGTGGTATACCACCCCGTATGCCGGTCACACTGAAAAATCTCTCTTTAGGTGATTGGCAATGGAAGAAAACAATCTTAAGAGGAAATCTCCCTTTGACATATTGAAGTGTTTGGAAAATGTACATTAACGTGTGGTCATGGTTTTTCTTAATGAGTTTGCAATGCGATAATTTTTTTTTTTAGAAAACTTCATTTTATTCCTTAATAAAGATGAGTTTTACACTATAACCTCGTACAAGATTAAAATCTAATTTTAGTCCTTAATAGATTTAATCATCTCATTTATTAATTATGTTTTGATGTTTTATTTCTTTCTTTTTTCCTATTTTTATTTTATTAATTACATTTAACTTTCATTTTCATTTCATTCATCATAATATGTCTACATTTAGGTAAACTAATTTTTTTTTTATATAATATAGGAATATACAATTTGTATAATCTTCATTTAGGTACATTAATTCATTTGATATATTACAGTATATCAATTGATACAAATATATAGGTACATTAATTCAATACGATACATTTCAGTACCTACATTTCGGTACATACATTTTAGTATTGATATTTAGGTACATTAATCAATATAATACAATTCGGTATATAAATTTAGGTTCATTATAATATATGTCAGTACAAACATTTCGGTACAATCATTTCTGTACACTTATGTATTTACATATTTATGTGTCACTAATTTCTTTTAATATTTTCTCATTTATGTTCATTTATAATTGAAAGATCTAACATGTGCATATTAATAAACTTAAAATTTTAATGTAGAGACATTAAATAACAAAAATAGAATATAAACTAGTTTAGGAATAAACTAGCAAAGAAGCCCACGCTTTGCTGCGGGTTTGAAACCGTAATCAAAATTTAGCACTCATTTGTAAATTATTTAAGTAAATGAAAGCAATTGAATCCACATAATATTTATTATTCATCTATAATATAGTCCGACAACAAATTCTTATATATAACTTGACTAACCCATATCATTTCATTAAAAAAAATGCATTTTGATCTTTACTATTACATAATGTGTTGGTTTTATATGTTCAAGATAAATAAGAAAGGTTTGGTTGGATTGGTTTACAAAAAGAGAGGGATTGTTTGTTGCGTAAAGGGAGAGCTTAACTCTTTCACTCAATTATTTGACATTAATTACACAAACCCAATTCCATATATATTAGGGGTGGGCAAACGGATATAGGAACCGCGGGTAGGGGCGGGTAATTCAGGTTCAGGGCAGGTACGGGGCGGTTCCAATTTTTTGAGAATAGAAACGGGGCGGGTCGATAGGATTTAAGGGGCGGGCCGAGGCCTAGGATTTGAAATAACGGGGCCCTGGATGGCCCGTTTCTAACTATTTACAATCTCTAACCCTAAACCATTATCCATCCCACTCTCCAAAACCCACTTCCAAATTTCATTCCTTCGAAATCCCAAACAGGGCTGCCGAGACTCACACTCGTCTCCCCCTCGACAATGACGATAGTCACGACACCACATCACCTCACCATCAGAGAAGACGAAGATTGCGCAGCACTGACCACCCAATCCTGTCCGAATCGGCCGATTCTGTGACGCTTGTTCAGTTCTGCCTCTGCTCCCTCACTCACAGAATCCCAGCTGAAACTTTGATTTTATTTATTTTTTTAACTTGAAATCCAACATATTGGTCGACAAAGAAGCACTTGTAATTTCTTTTTTTTTCCCCCAAAAAGTCTGTATCTGTCAGTTCTATGGCAGTTAACGTTTTGTGAATAATGTTGCTAATCTGTGGATTTCAGTTGAGAGGAATAAAATATTAGGCAAGGCATGAAGAAGAGAGGAAGCCCTCCAAATTAAATTTACCGATTCTCTTCTATGATGAGGAAGACGACCTCAACGAGGTCATCCCTTTATTTATTTTTATTTTTTTTTTGTGAATTTGTTGTGGTTTCTTAGAGAATTTGGGTTTTCAACGAGGAAGATGACATCAACGAGGCCACCGCCGCCTCCTCCTTCTGCTTCAATCTCAGTATGCCCAAAACCGGGAAAAAAAAAACCAAAGGACTCGTGGACCCGTCCCGAACCGGCCCGTTTTAAACGGACTGGGTTAGGTCCGGTTTAAATTCAAAATCTCTCTACCCGGCCCGCCCCATGCCCAGCCCTAATATATATAGCCAGACAGAAGCTTTATCGTAGAGAGAAACCATGCCCAAATGATTATATAATCTCCAGACTGAGTGTGAATTCAGAGCATGAAGGGGAAGCGAGTTCCTTGGTTCCCACATTGTACAGACTAATTCTCAAAACTTTGCCAAGCATTACAGGAAACCATGGAAAGAATAAAAATGACCACAAAGATTGCAAAACAATTAACCACAGGTGGTGTTTATATGCCCACTGAGAGAGAAGCTTCTGCAAGTGAAAAAACGTATTTATATAAAACAGGCCTGTACCATCTAAAAGAGCCTCTTGTATCCATTCCAATTATACTCATGTCTACCATATCCCTCTACAATTCCCCACCACCAATCAACCACAACTGATTTCAATACCCTTAGCTGCTTTAGTAGACCATTTAGTGACACCTAACTGCCACCAAAATAAAAGACATGATCAAGACCATACATATTACAGACTAAGATTACGCAAAACTTGAACTCCTTGACATGGCAACCTCTCCAGGATGTAGAGTAGAAAAGCAGAATTATTTACAAACCGAAAAATAACAATTTAACTCGCATAGTAAACGAATATTAGTAAAGTTACAGAACTCAAGGATTACATATACCAGTAAAAAAGCGAAACATCAGTGTTTGGGAAGTTACCTTATTTGAAATGTCAGGAGCATTTGGTGTACATACAGGGCAGACAGTCGTTGCAAAATTCAGGGCTTCAAAATAAAATAAAAAATAAATTCAAAAGAAATCAAACCTATTAATCCTAAAAATTGTTTAGTAAAGGATAAAACAATCTTTCCATCAAACAAATTTGAGAAACAAAAAAAGGGAACTAAATTTAAGTTGAATAGAGGTGGCAATTGCTTACCCAGAAATCCAAACGCAATCCCCCAAAACCCTACAAATCACCAGAGTTGAAAACCAGCGCTACACTGGGATCATCCACACAGCGACGAACTCCGATCATTGTCACCGATCTCCCATCTCCTTCCAGAGCCAAAACCCTTTGAAGAAAAAGAGGGTAATGAATATGATAAAGCCAGTAATGAATGGAATAACCCAATTTCTATCGCCAATCACCCTTGCTGAGTGATGATTCACACACTTCCTTGTACTTGTTTATGGGTTCCTATCCAACAAAATTTTGACTTAGTACCCAAAAACTGTATCAGCTCACGAACACACACAGGTTTATCAAATTCAAAGAAAAACCCACATATACACTTAAGATTCTAGAGTTAAAAGAGGAGCAAGGAGGTTCGGTTACGGAATCCAAAACGCGATTTTAATGAGCAAATGAATACCTAAACTGGGGTTAACAATTTTCAGCAATAAAAAACGTCTTTTGATCAAAGTTGCATAAATTACAGAACTTTGGGATTGAGGAGGAACAAAAAGCCCAAATTCCAATCAAGAAAAGAAAAAAAAATTGTATGTAAATTTATATTTTACCTGTAGATTGGCAGCAGCAAAAGCATACTGGATCCAACGGGAGCCAAGTGAGAGAACCGGATGCCCAGCCCTTGACACGTTATCGAGTGAGTTTAGGGATCTGGGTTTTGTATTAGCCATTGAAATTTGGAATGATCTGGAGAAATTTGGGTTTTAGGGTTCTAAGGATTTGAGTGAACCGAAATTGATTTGGATGAGCAACTTTTGGTTTCGATTCACGGTGGAGCAAGGATGAAGAGGTGGAGGAGGTAGGAATGAAAGGGTGAGAAAATCTGGATAGGCAGTTCGGTTTCAATTCGAAGTAGAGCAAGAATGAAGCTCTTGGAATTCTTCGAACCACTCTATGAATAGTATGACCTGTGAGTGATTGATTGTGTAACAAAAATTAGTAAAAGAGAGTGTAAGAGTATTATATATGAAACTATATCATTGGAACCACTTTATGGAAAGTTGTAGTACTATGCTATACTCACTTTGTCCTTCGGATGATTAAACTTGCACCTCATACAAATTTGCATCTTTGAGTTCATAAAGTACTGAAACATGCAAATGGAAAAGGATCAATTAACAGTTCAAGTAATTAATGCATTATTTCTGCAAAAAAGAAGAAAGAATTGAAGTGCTACTTACAGGACAATCCGGTGCTCCAGGTCTCTCGGGAAGGACTTCAGTTGAGCAAGGCCAAAATACAAATTCAATGGAAAGAACCAATGCAATTTACTTGTGATATTAAGTTGAACATCCGATGCCCTGGAGAAATTATTGAGTATCAAATGATAAAGCAATCCGATTTTAGTAAATTACTAAATGATATTTACAAAAATAAAAACATAAAGTTGAGAGAACAATGAAAAACTTAAGAATTAGCCTTAGCAAAGTTAAGATAACTTAATGCTTAAACAAAAAGCTAGCACTTACTCGGTCGCATTACCTAGACGCTCTGCTAAAGGTACGGTGCCCACTAAGCTGAAGAAGAAGACCCATCCCTAACGTATACAAAGTAATTGTCAATGGATTAGGGGTGAAGTCAATCTAAATTATTGAAAGGATGTGCGAAAAACAAACCATGTTGGACACATTCTTACACAGAACAAAAAAAAAAAAAAAATTTAAAAACATACACTTAAAAAAGCAAAAACATAAACAGGTATGAATATTAAGTGAACCAAAAGTAGAACAAACCCCTAAAAGTGCTTAAGTTCAGGTGGGTTTTCTAGTATTTTATCAATAATATCAGATCAACAAAACCCTTAATGCAAATCCAATCCGATATTGAAAACAGATGAATATAAGAGAGAAGGAAAAAAAACACTTTTATTGGGCCTCATATTTACTGCACCACAGAATCCACTATTCTCCATAGCAGAAGGAAAATACCATATTCTCAGCATCAATTTCTTGGAAATTAAATAAGGCATTCACCAGCATTCCCGCATAGAAATCACATAAAGTGTATGACCGATTCACGAAATTTCGATTCAATCTAACTATCAATCTATATGTGTGAAATGACCAATTCATATACGTACATTGTTCATTTAACCAAATCTAAATGGCTGTATTGTATATATGGCAGTTAACACACACATACGAAAGTGAATGCGCAAACATACATAAATGAATACATTTGAACATTTGAGGAGGGAATGTATATAATTTGATGCATATAAACGTATGTACCAAGTAACAAACCAATCCATAGTTTCCCTCTTCAAATAACAAAATCCACAGAAACCCAGCATTGAAAATTTATGGACACTCAAAAGAACTGTAAACGAAACCAAAAAGCCCAAATCTCACTGAAGAAAAAGGAAAGATTCCAAGATTACACAAAACCCAAAATAACACATACAAATCTCAAAGCATTTCTCAAAAGGACATATTACAATCAAAGAAAGTGAAAACCCTAATAAATTACCTTAGAGAATAAATTACCTCGCAGAGAAGCCCATTTGGGAGCAGTTTAGCCACATGCCTGTACCAACATTGAAAACAAACAAAAAGTTTATAAAAAATTGAAGAAAAATCGAAAGAAAACGAAGCAGAAAGGAGCATACCTGTACTCGTAGATATCATTGAAGTACTTCTCGGAATACTGGATCTGACCCTGCTATTTAATCCCAAACCACGATTTCAAGCAAAATCTCGAACAGGGTTTTTCAAATTTCTCAGTTTAATCTGCGAAATAAAGACGGTTTTCAAGAAATTGAACATATTATATGTGCACTGCACACACTTGCGAACCGGCTTACTTAACTAATATTTTTCTAGGTCAAATTTTAGTTATTTGATTCCTTGTACCGTTAATATTAGATGTAAATACATGCATGTTTATGGAATTTGAAGAGAAAAACCATATACCTCAGTTTTTTCAGTTGATCAGCCACCCTCCCCCGAGTCCCTTGAACGTTAACATTCTCATGAGCTTGCTTGTTCCATGTCGTGCCGTGCTCCCATTCGGATCCTTCTCTTTCTCCTACTTGGAGAGACTGATTCAAGCAAAATCAAACATTCAGACATCACATCTCTCACTTGATTGATTGGTACCAAATGAAGGCCATTGATACTTTTTTGTAATTTAATTAATAAAAAAAAATTAAACGCTTCATAAAATTATACAAAAAATTCCAGAAATTTAACGAAAATAGAGAAAGAGGTTGTACAAATTTGAAAAAAGCTGAACTCAAAGTCTCCAACTTGAATACCTTCATCTCTAAATTTCTTAAAAAAAAAATAATTAGGACATACGTAAATCAAAATCGAATATAAATTCAAGCTCGAAATCGAACTCAATTGGATTCAGATCGAAAGCAAAATCTAATAAACAATAGCGATTTGAGAAATTGAAATTCGAGAACTATACAGAGCACACACCTGAAGAAGTTATACCCTGTCTGAACGTTCTTTGTGCAAATAGAAACTGGAAACTGCAAAGCAAAAAAAACCACGACTTAAGAATGAAACATCACTCAAAATTTATATTAAAAAAACTTAAACATATAAAAAGTTAAAAACAACCTGTGGAGTTAGATAGAAATAGTGGCCTACCGATCCTAAAAAGCATCAAACTTTGTCAAATTCATCACCCTTTTCTCTGTTACAGAAGGTAATTTTGGAAATGATAAAAAATTACAGTGCACTTGAGAGTTGGGCACTATCTCAGCTGAAAGTTCTTACCTTTCTACTTTCTCTTGAACACAGTAACAAAAAATCCAATTGGGTAACTTTTTGAAAGCAATCACTAACCTGGTAACTTTTTCCCGTGAAGGTTCTTCTGGAGCTGAAGGTAGAACTACCCAGAAGGCAAAACTCTTGACAAATCAAACCCACAAGGAATTGATATTTGGATCCTCAAAACCCTAACTGATAATCAACAATTAGATATCTAACTGAACAAAAGCTGCTACACACATAGCAATTCAAAGAAGAACCTGAAGCAAAGATCGCACAGATCTCACGAAGCGGATTCGAAATCGCCGATCATGTTGCAGAGCACAGTTTTTTCCTTTTTGATTTCTGCGATTTCTGAGGAAGAAGTCGGGAGACTTCTGTTGGACACCCAGGGTCAAAAATGCCATTTCACTGTATAAAACACACAAAAACCTAAATTTACAGATCAACTCGAGGGCAAAAAAGGCATAACACTGGCGAAGGAACAGTGTTTTAGGCTTTTTTTTTTCTCTTTTAGTATATATATAATATAATATAATTTTAATAAAAGTACATTTTTGTCTTTAAGGAATTAAATTGAATTTGTAATCTAGCATCAGTTTTTTTTTTAAATTCTAATAATGTTCAAAACCCCCTATGTTTTTTATGCTATTTGGTGCTCAAGATTGAAAATGATGATTTTTCTTAATGGGTAACTTATCTTCTATTTTCATTTTGAATCAGTTACTGCAATTTTCATGCATTTATGTAGTGTCGTATATTTTGTTTTCTTGCATGTTGTATATGCCATTAAATATTATTAAAATGAAGTCAACATAAAAAATTGGTATTGAACTCGCAATTTACACGAGTTTTATGGAAGAAGTTGGAGCGGTAGTGGGATTGGAATTGGAGTTGGAAGTGGGAATGGTTGTGGGAGTGGTTGTGGTAGTGGTCCAACTCCAAATGTGCCGAAAGGTAGGACATTTCTTCTATACACTAGTGCATTCATTTCAATGAAGAAACTTGCATTCCTCTGTTTGGAAACCCCAATGGGAAATCTTTTTTGTATAGTAACCATCTTTCATTGCTTTTATACAATTTGCATGCATTCATGTAGGGACGAATCTTTTGTTTTATTGCACGTGGTATATGCTACTAAATAGTATTAAAATGAGCCAACATAATAGATTCATTTTGAACTCGCAATTTACAAGAGTTGAATTTAAAACGTTACACTTACAAGTAAAAAGAAATATCACTATAATATAGTACTAGTGGTAAAACAACATTTTAATCTTTAGTTGAGTTTAGTTGTTTTCATGTGCGACCCCTCTTGTGAGTCATGAACAACTGAGGTCTTCGCTTAAAAAAATGGCTCATGGCTTCCTCTTTGTCTTCTTGTTCGCTTACATTATCTCTGCAACTAATATTCATGCAAGCAACCAAACTGAATGCATCTCTCTCTTGGCCTTCACCCACAGTCTATCTTTTCCTCCTGTAAATTGGAGGAGTTATGTTGATATTTGTCCTTGGAACGGTATCACTTGTAATCAGGAGGGTTGGGTCACTCATTTGATCTTACCCTCCAAAAGACTCAAAAGAGGTATGTTTGTCTCAACACTTGGAAATCTCACAATCTCACCCACTTGAATCTTTCTCACAATTCACTTTATGGCGCCTTTGAAACTAAATTCTTGTCATCCTTGAATCACCTCAAGATCCTTGATTTGAGCTACAACCTTCTTTTGAAGAGCTACCGTTTTCTCTACCACCAAAAAATAGATTTGTCAAGCAATCACTTCCATGGTGCAATTCCATCTTCTTTCTTCCAACAAGCTTGGAACTTGACTAGTTTCAATGTCAGCAACACCACCTTCCCTGGATATATCCCTTTATTTATTTTTCACAGATCCTGTCCTTCCAGAAGATTTTTGGATTTTTTCCTCTAATGAATTTAGTGGTGACATATTTCGTGGGCTCGAGGTGACACACCCCGACCGATGAAGGTCGAAGCATGCTGGCCGTCACCGTCAAGATGTGTCACATGGGGTGTTCCAAACTGCAAATATTTCGTACCGGTCACAATAATTTGTCAGGATCATTTCCAAAAGATATCTATAACACTACTAGACTTGAGGAACTTGTATAACCTCTTAATTCACTAAATGGAGCCATTAGTGAAAGAATTTCCAACCTCACCCACCTTGTAATCCTTGACCTCTATTATAATGATTTGAGTGGTGTGATCCCATCCAATTTCGGAAAGCTCTCCAAGTTGAAATTCATGAATTTTGATTTCAATACTTTAGAAGGTAATTTGCCCCCATCTTTGATAAATTGCACAAACCTCCTAGGAATACATTTGGGATTCAACTACTTGGAAGGAGATCTTACCACACCTAATTTCTCCAAACTCAGTCACCTTAGTAAGCTTGACCTATTAGGAATAACTTCATGGGTATCTTGCCGATAAGCCTTTACTCATGCAGGTCACTAAAAGCAGTTTGATTGAGTAATAATCCTTATCTAGAAGGATAGATACAACCTGAGATTCTTTCATTGAAATCCATGTCCTTTCTCTCACTTGCTCATATACGATTGACCAATTTCACATGGGCAATGAAGATATTAGTGGGTTGTAAAAGTCTTCACACACTTGTCCTTACAAGTTCGTTTGACTGCGAGACAATGCCAATTGATGATTACATGGTTGATTTTCACGAATTCCAAAATCTTCGTGTATTGGGTTTGGCTAACTATGGGCTAATTAGTCATATACATGGTTAGTTATCAAACCTAAAGAATCTAGCGATGTTGCAGCTGAGTGGTAATCAAATCATAAGGTCAATTCCAAGTTGGTTGGGAACTCTTCCAAAACTCTTTTATATGGAAATGCCAGCCAACCAAATTTCAGGTGAATTTTCAAAACAACTTTGTAGATTGCCAATGTTAATGGTGAATGCATCTCTAGGAGACAATTATGAATTTGAACTTCCCCCTCTTCAACAGTGTAATAAAAATCCAATGTTTTTGCCACATAGACTGTCTTACTTTCCTGGAATAATAGACCTATTGGTCAATAACATTACCGAGATCGGCCATTTGCAGCTTCTTCATGGGTTGAATCTTGGAGGCTACAACTTCTTTAGCGACATTCCAGACTAAATATCTAACCTAGAATATTTAGAGGGTTTGAATCTCCCCACAAATCATTTGTCAGGAAAATCCCCTCGTCAATGACGATCCTTAATTTCTTGAAAGTATTTAAAGTCTCATACAATAATCTCGAAGGAGAAATACCGACGAGCATGCAGCTCCAGAGCTTCAATGCTTCTGCATTTGAAGGGAACCTTCAACTTTGTGGCGCTCCACTTCCAAATGAGTACATAGAAATTGATGTGGATAACAAGAACAACGTCTACCAAGATGTGGACAACAAACATGATGAGCTTCCTAGTTTTATATTTTTGCAGTCCTAGGTTTCATTGTCGGATTTTGGGGAGTTTGCGGTTTTTTAGTTATGGACAAGACATGGAGGTACATGTATTTTCGGTTCTTGGATCATGTCCAAGATTTGTTCTATGTGAAGATGGCAGTGTCCATGGCCAAGATGAAAAGGACTAGGGAATAGATTGTACTTTTCAATATATATTTTCAGTTTAAATTAAACAATTTGGATACACAAAATTTTACCCACTTGCTAACACACTCTCTAATAGAGGTCGATCCTACCATTATATGTGTGAAATATATTGCAGAAATATACCAAACATGTTAACATGTCCCAACCGTCCATGCCAAACATTACTAGATTCAGCATTGATACTTTTGGAAGAGTATTGCACTTGGAAGAAACACTTAACAAAATAATCATTCACTAATAAAACCTTTTCCAATAAATACATTATTCTTGGTTATTATAACCTTATTTGATTCCATTACAACTTTATAGCCTTGCTTTACTAAACATGATCCACTAATTAAATTTCTTCTAATATCAGGTACGTGTCGCACGTCCTTCAAAATTAAGACCTTTCCAGATGTCATCTTTAATTCTATGACTCCAAATCCAAGCACTTGAGACATTGAGTCATTCCCTAGAGTTACACGTTCGTCACCTGATTCCTGGTAGGTTTTGAAACATTCACAATCAAAACAGACTTGTACATTAGCTCCAGAATCTAACCACCAATCCTTATTTTCATAAGTAAAATTGACAAAGGAATCATACTTGAAATGTGTTTGAGTCTTCTTGAAGTTCTTATTTTGGTTGGGTGATTTGAACTTAAAATTTGTTCTTCTAGGTTTGAAATTCTTCTTGTTATTTTTGGTGAACTTGTTTTTTTTTTTTTTTTTTTTTTGCCAATTTTGTTGGTGTCATTTTCAACTAAGTTCATAGTTGTTTGCTTTTCGGTTTCCTTCCTTTGGCTTGACCTATGTTTCTCTTCGACCCTTATTGAATTCATGACTTGAACCAAAGTTCTCCTTGTTTATGCCTTAGGGTTCTAGCAAAGTCATTCCAAGATTAAGGCAGTTTATCAACAAGGCAGGAGACTTTAAAGTCCTCATTGAACTTTGTTCCTTTCTTTTCAACTCTTCTTTGTTGCTCCTGATACTCATGTATTTGTTCCCCCACAGACTTGTTATCAACCATCTTATAATCATTAAAGTTTGAGACCGTGAACCTATCCATCCGAGCATCGACAATTCCATATTCCGCTTCTAAAGTTTCCCAAAGTTCTTTGGCGGTGGATGTAATAGCATGATACACATCATAGAGGTGATCAGAAAGGGCACTTATGATTCTGTTGTGATAATGGTATTCTATTAGTTCAGGGGTTAGTCTTGAAGATGATTCTTTAGAAGAGGAATCTTTGTTTGATTGAGTTTCTTCAAGTGCGGATACAAGTCCTAAGACAATTAACCAATATTTCACTTGTTTTTGCCACCTACGACAATTATAGCCACTAAAATTTTCAGGCTTAACACTATTGACTTCTTCTAAACTTGCTATTTGTTTTGTAATATTGACTAATAAGAAGTGAGAGAGAGAAATAAGATTGCTACGATACTGTAGAAATTAAAAAAAGTTTGTCACTCAAAAGTTTCAACAAATGTAGAATGAACTATACTATTGTATAATATCCTTAGATCAATTAATAGTGATAATTACAAATCGATTTGATTAAAGCACCAAAGAGCAATTAATATATCAATATGCAATCACGAAATAGTAAACAGTTAACTAGAAAACTCAATTAATATAGGATCAATCCCAGAGAATAAATGACAGATAAGCAGTATTAAAGTGCTTTGGTACCGAATAAAAAAAATATGCAGAGAATCAAAGTTGCAATGAAGGCAGTATTATAAACACACTTCTTTGCAACTATATTAGTAATTTAAGAACCAAATAATTAACGATATGAGTAAAAGGTTCAATTGCTATTTAGATGCAATCAACGAAGGGCATGGTTAGCCTTTTCCAGAAAATTCAACGACATGAAAACTACAGTTATTGGGCTTTCAAAGAACTGTGAAAACAGACAGATTGTAAAAATTTGCAATTATATTATCACACTTCTACGGCTTTAGATTGTGAAATATATTGCAGAAATATACCAACTATTTATATGATTGCCAAGTAGTGATCAATTACCCAAGAATTATAAAGTAGGAATATAAATTGACTGACATGTCAGAAGTGAAGAAGACAAGATAGTTTTTTTTTAACGTATTCTATTTTCTTATTTAAAGAACTTCTCATACCTCTTTAGAAAAGAATTATGACTCTTTAAATAAAACACAACTCTTAAATATTAAAAATAAATAAGTTTTGAACCTTTAAAATAAAATATAATTAAAATAATTAAAATAACCAACAATATGTGGAACACACCTGTATTAGAGAGTGTTAATTTTGTGTATTCAATTAGTATGACTCTTTTAGTTTTTATTTGTTTTTTTTCATCATGATGTAAGGTTTGTTCTAATATATATAATAGTACAATAAACTATTCAGACATACAAAATTAACATACTTATTTACACACTTTTTACTTCGAGTACATGTGAGCTCTATCATTGTATATGGGTCTCTCTTATATTAAAGTGTGTCAGTAGAAGTGTATCCAAGT
Source organism: Malus fusca (assembly GCA_035220775.1). Lineage (NCBI taxonomy): Eukaryota > Viridiplantae > Streptophyta > Magnoliopsida > Rosales > Rosaceae > Malus > Malus fusca. The sequence goes on from CM069072.1 coordinate 16,606,229, forward strand.
GGACATACAATTTGTGTATTAATTTGTATGTTCAAGTAGCCACAACAATAGTAATATATTCTTGAGTAAAGTACAAAAAACTACCTCAACTATTAGTATCACGACACTTTCAAACCTCATCTTTTAAAATTGACAATGTCATGCCTCATCTTACGAATTTGTGTCAATGTCATACCTTCCGTCAGTTGTCTGTTAATTCTCCAGTTAAATGATGACGTGGCTTGTGACGTGGCACACTTTATATTAAAAAACTAATAAAATATTATTAAAAAAAATAAAATATATTTTTAATAATTAAAAAAAAAAAAACCCAATTTCGTTTTTACCCCCCACCCCTTGCAACCCAGAAAGGAAGAAGAAGAGGAGGAGGAAGAAGAAGGAGGGAAGAAAAAAAAAATATCCGTCCCCCCCCCACCCCCTGCAACCCAGAAAGGAAGAAGAAGAAGAAGGAAGAAAGAAAGAAAAAAAAAATATTCGTCCCCCCACTCCCTGCAACCTAGAAAGGAAGGAAGAAGAAGACGAAGAGGAGGAAGATGAAGAAGAAGAAGGAAGAAAGAAAGAAAGAAAAAACCGTCCCCCCTACCCCCTGCAACCCAGAAAGGAAGGAAGAAGAAGAAGAAAGAAAGAAAAAAAAAATTCGTCCCCCCACCCCCTGCAACCCAGAAAGGAAGGAAGAAGAAGAAAATGAGGAAGAAGAAGAAGAAGCAGGAAGAAAGAAAAAAAAAAAATCATCCCCCCAACCCCCTGCAACCCAGAAGAAGAAGAAGAAGTAGTGCGGGTGGAGGAAAGGGAAGGCCGAATCCCTTAAACTTTTTGTTTTTTTTTTCTGAATATTTAATTATTAAAAATATATTTAATTATTTTTAATAATATTTTATTAGTTTTTTAATATAAAGTGTGTCACGTCAGCATTTAACTGAGGAATTAACAGACAACTGATGGAAGGTATGACGGAAGGTATGACATTGGCACAAATTCGTAAAATGAGGTATGACATTGTCAATTTTAAAAGATAAGGTATGAAAGTGTCGTGACACCAATAGTTAAGGTAGTTTTTTGTACTTTACCCTATATTCTTTCTAGTTTCGCCATGGTATCAGCCAAATGTCAAATCTGAGTATTTTTTTTATATGAACAATTAACAATGTTCAATTGTTCATATAATGACGACAATTAACATCGTGAAGCAGTTTTTACATGAACTTTGGAAATATACAAAATGTTTCTTTTAATTTTGAAAATATTAGTAGTTCTTCATTTTTGAAACCAACTAACTTGAAACACTGTTAAAACTTTATTGAAATTCATTCAAATATTCTAAAATCATTACAACGATTGTTGTTTAACATATCTACTAATATTTGTTCTCAAAAGAAATGTCTACTTAAATTCCAAACTAACAAAAAACAAATTGTGTGCACGAACTCCTCAAACTGTTATTGCTTCTCGTCTATCCATATGATATTTTCCTCCAATGCTTGAAAACTTGACGAGCACGGGTATTCCCCACTGGGATCTGGGGTCCAAGAGGTTTGAATCACATCACGAAGCACCAGTGTTTTAAACAACTCGCCTTGGGGCGTGCCTAGGCGGCCTTGGAGGCGGGGCGCTAGGTTTTCACCTCTATAAGAGTAACTTCAGTGTAGGAGCCCTCCCCCCAGGCTATTCACTATTTAATCCACCCAGTGAACAGTAACTGCCCTTAATAAACAGTAATTGCCGTGGCAATTGCCTTTTGCATCTCCACCCCTGCACTGAATAGCCTTGGCAATTGACAATAAAATATTTTTATTTTTTTATTTATAAAATAATACATAATAATTTTATTTGTAATTTCTGATAAGATTTTTAATCGTTCTCGTTGCGCCACGTGTCATTATCCGAAAAGCCAATAGCAATAAAATATTTGTATTTTTTTATTTATAAAATAATTCAAAATAATTTTATTTGTAATTTCGAATAAGATTTTTAATCGTTGTCGTGGCGCTACGTGTCATTATCTGAAAAAACAATTATTGGTGATGGATTTCCGATAAGATTTTTAACCAATCACGTCGTGCCACATGTCATAATCCGATTACAATCTTTGAGGCTAGATTTCCACCATATTTTTAACGAATGACGGCATGCCACGTGGCATTATCTACAACCTAATCCTTTCTAAATCCTCCATATAATCCACCATCCATCCTCAGAAATCTCACACCAATTTTCTTAAGATCTCTATCATTATTCATAGTTTCTGTTTCCTTCTTCACCAAAATCCCTATCATTATTCATAGTTTCTGCTTCCTTCTTCACCAAAATCTCTATCATTATTCAAAGATGATGTGGGAAATCGATCAAGAAGAGGAAGAATTGTTTAACCAATCAGAAGGAATGTTCAATGTCGGTGATTGGGACCAAAATAAGATGGAAGAGGATGACGAGCGTAGACGGAGAGATGACGAATCAAGAATGGCAGGAGCCTCACACTCCCGTCGAGTCATCCAAGTTGTGGCTCAGATCTGCAAGCCCAACCGTGGTGTAAACATTGATAGAAACAGGCAACGACGAGGTGATGAGTTATTGGACGATTATTTTGTCCGTAACAGTGCATTCCCTAATACATACTTCCGACGTCGTTTTAGAATGGAACGACATTTGTTCAACAAAATCATGGGCGCTGTTTGCAACCATGATTCTTACTTTGTACAAAAGCCGGATGCTTTTGGTGCCATGGGTCTCCTGCCTGAGCAAAAAATTACTGATGCCTTGAGGATGCTTGCATATGGAGCAGCTGCAGACCAAGTGGACGAGATAACGAGGATGGGAAAATGAACCATTCTTGAGTCCCCGATGAGGTTTTGCTCGGCAATCGAATCTATCTACACCGCAGAGTACCTCTGAAGACCTACTCATATAGACTTGGAAAGGCTTCTGAAAAATGGCGAGATGCGAGGTTTTCCAGGGATGATTGGAAGCATTGATTGTATGCACTGGACTTGGAAAAACTGTCCAAGTGCATGGCAAGGCGCTTATGGGGACAGAAAAGGATCAAAAAGTATCATTTTGGAGGCAGTGGCATCTTCTGATACATGGATTTGGCACGCCTTTTTCGGGGTTCCGGGAGCTCAAAATGATCTAAATGTCCTTGCCCAATCCCCAGTGTTCAACGAAGTCCTGCAAGGAAAGGCACCAAAAGTCACATACTGGGTCAATGGACGTAAGTACGACGGGCCATACTACCTAGCAGACGACATTTACCCAAGGTGGGAATCGTTTGTCAAAACAGTGCCACGTCCACGAAGTGCAAAGGAAAAATACTTTGCAAGCTGTCAAGAAGGATGCAGGAAAGATGTGGAGCGTTGTTTTGGTATACTCCAAGCTCGTTGGGCTATTGTTAGGGGTGCTGCCAAAATGTTTGATGTAGAGTTGCTTCGATCCATCATGATGACGTGCATCATTCTTCACAACATGATTGTGGAAGATGAGTACGATTATGATGTCGTTGATGAATATGAGCCAGACACGATGAACAATTCCAGAACACAAATATATTGTGCTCATGATGCCACCGAAGAACCCGTGCAACACGAGCCATTACAAAGGGATGTACGTTACAATGATAGGGTCATTCAACGATATATTGCACTTCAAAGGCCATATATGCACAACGCTCGCCAAATTGACTTGATAGAGCACCAGTGGGAATTGAGGGGTGCTGAAGATACTTAAGTTCATTAGTGTTTGTTTTTATTTGGTGTGTTTATTTTATTTTATGTGGTGTGTTTTTTTAGTTATTTAGTGAGTTGAAATGTAATTTTGGTATGTTGATGTAATTTTATTTGGTGTTTGTTTTTATTTGGTGTGTTTTTTTGGTGTGTTGATGTAATTTTATTTGGTGTGTTTTTTTGGTGTGTTGATGTTAATTTATTTGTGTGTTTAAATGTGTTTTGAATAAAGTACTAAATTCAATAAATAACCAAATTAAATAAATATACTCTTAGTTTAAATAAAGTACTAAATTTAATAAATAACCAAATTAAATAAATATACTCTTAGTTTAAATAAAGTACTAAATTCAATAAATTGGAAACAACATAAAGTACTCTATTCAATGAATAAGAAATTACAACCCGAATTGATTGGAAAATTATGGGTTCGTGAATGGATAATCATCACCTAACCAATTTGTTGTGCTAGGATCAAGGTTCTAAAAGACGTTAGGCGCTAGTCGGGCGGCGGGCTGGGGCCTAGCGCCTAGGCGGGCGCCTAGGCGGACTAGGCGGATTTAAGTAAATCCATTATATTTCGTGTAAATAAGTGTCTGTTTATACTTAATATATATATAATTTCATCATAAACTACAAAATAGTGGGCCCAACAACATGCCCCAAACACAAACTCAATATCAAACGTGCCCCAAACACAAACTCAATATCAAATGTGGGCCCAAGAAAAAAACAAAAACCAACAATTTCTTCTCCTTCCCATGTGGGCCTAAAACACATCAATTTATTTTTCTTCCTTCCTTCTCTCTACCTTTCTTCAACTCGCGCAAAGCCAATTGCAGCAAACAAGGCTTGCAAAACCAATACAAAAAAAATTTCTAGTGCAAAGTTAAACTGTAGAAGGGGACTTCATAGGGTTGCTACAGATCCGACTCATAGGAGTCGGTATGGGTATGGTGAACGGGTGGATGTAGCAGCGGAGATAATGGTGCGGGTTAGACTGCAGGTGATCCAAGGCAGAGACGAACTCGATCCGAGTTTGTGGTTGTCGATTATGGGCTTCTTCAAACAAGTGATGGGTTCGTGGTTGTCAAGCAGCAACAGTGGTGGATGTAAAAAACAGTGAATGCAGATGGTTCAAAAAGATGGTGGTGGGGTGGTTCATGCAGGCGAGGTTCGAGACGGCATGATGTAGGTGCTTTGGTCGCGGTTTGGTGCAGCAGGGGATTTCTGTGTTTCCAAAAACAAACGTTCAACGATTATGGTGTGACTTATGGTTCCGATCCAGATTCAACATAGCCGGCGAGCGGCAAGACTCCAGTTTCTCTTATCGACCATTTTTTTATAATAAACAGTCTAAACCCTAATCAAGACAAAGATCCCAAAACGAAGCCAAAATAATTTTCACAAACCAAAACTAGGCAGACAACAAAATGACATCAAACAAGAACAGATTAAATGTTGAAGGATTGTACTGATAAGAGCATATTTATGCGACTTAGTTAGCTTGTTTTCTTGCATTTTCATAGCGAGTTTGTGTTTATTATAGTGTTTTAAGCTATTTTCGTGTGTTTGTAGGTCCTAATGGCAAAGTTGGCCAGAAAGTGCATTTTGGTGCAGTTTTGGGCTGAATTGGATTGCATGCATGTGGAGCAAGTTGGATGGACGTTTTTGGTGCTTAAATGAGGCTAGGAATGTGCTACAAATCTGGAGAAATTATTTCAAGACTTGGAAGATAAGGAATCAGCAACAAAGAAGGAACATTATCCAAACTATAACTAACCTTATCTTATCCTATCCTATCCTAATCTTTTCCTAACTTAATTCCTGCTGCAAGGGGGCATAATTTCTGATTTAAATCACCTAGAAACCTTTCTAGAAGGCCTTATCTGTTCCTACATTGGTGATGCATGCTTTTAGGCCTTGTTCTTCTAGAAATCAGCCACATAACATTGTTTCTAGAATTCCCTACAAAAGTGGCGCCCCAAACCCTTATAGAAACCCTAAAATCTGCACAAACCCTAGTTATTTTCCCCCTTGGATTGAGGCCCAAGCATTTGCCGAAAATCCTAAGCCTTTTCCCATCAGAATTTGTCAAAACCTTAGGCTATAAATATGTGTTTTCAGCCATAATTTCGCACCACCACCCCCCATATAATTCTACACCCCTTTCAGCCGCAAAAACACCACCCACCACACCATAATTCGTTCTACACCACCAACCATTCAGAAATCCATATTTTGCCGCAGAGGAGAGAGAACAAGACCTTGCCGTGGCTTCCATTGGAGAAGGAGGAGTGTGCCGCAAGCCTACCTGCATCATTTGGAGTTTCTAGAGTTCTTTCTTCCCTTGTTTTGTTTCCATGTTTATTTCAGATTGCTTTTCAATTGTTATGAACATGTGTAACTAATTTTCTTATTTGTTAGAGGTGAATTTGAAGCCATGGACATATGTTTGATATGAATTGATTACTTTCAGTTTTTGTTTCGTAAAACATGAATGTGGTTTACTTATCTGATTGATTGAGAACTTATTTATGTATGTTGATTAGGGGTGCACACTTAATTTGCATGCATGAATCTGATGCTAAAGTATAAGGGGGTTTCACCTAGTCGTTATGAACTTATATTTACAAGTAGTGGAGGTTGCTAGTCACAATCGTGTTAGGTAAATCCATGGCAAGAGTATCATGCAGTTCATAGTTACGAATGTCATGTCAATGCTTATGATTTTCATAGAACTTAATGATCTTTGATTGTATCTCTATCATGCTGTTCATATAGGGAACTGGAGAAGAATAATTTGGTTGCCGATGCGTATTCCATCCAATTCAATGAACTTAGGAAAATCTGAAAGTTAATTTGTGCTTTTCACGATTAATTTAGGGCATTGTCATTCATGGTTTAAAGAAACAATACTGGAAATCAATTTATGTTGCATATGTTTCATGTGTGGAGAAGAATCCTCTAGCTAGCTTTTCACCATTCAATTCACCTAATTTCGTGCCTAGTTTGATTTAATTTTGCAATCTGTTCAATTTAATTAATTTCATTCAATTCAATCCCCCCTTTACTTAGGTGTGTTAGATTAGTTTAAAAAATGTTTCAATCTGTCCAATTGAGTGTTTTGAGTCTTATTAGTCTTAAATTCGTTCAAATAACTCCTTAGAGTATGTTTTTAGTCTAATTGTTAGTATTGTGCTGTTTTGAGTCTTTTTAGTGTGTTTTGAGTTAGTTAAGTCATAATTTGTTTTAATGGAGTCTTTTGAGTCAAGTTAAGTTTTATTTTCGTCCAAATCACTTGTTAGGTCTAGAATTGAGTCTCTTTGATTGTTTGTTGTTGTTTTAAGTCATTAAAGTCAGTTTTGAGTTTATAGAGTCTAGTTTAGTGTTTTTGAGTCTTATTTGCATTGATTAGCAACCCTAGTTCATCCCCAGTTTAGAACGATCCCTACTTGCTTAATACTACAATTACATGTTTAATAGGGTTTAATTTGTGTGTCAAGTTAATTTTCACATCAAATTTTGGCGCCGTTGTCGGGGATTAGCAAAATTGCTAATCTTCCCCTACCTTTTTGCCGTGAGTTTCATTCCTGTTTTGTTTCTGTTTTGTTTTGTTTTCTTATTTTGTTTTGTCTTGTTTACTTTGTGTTAGGCATTAGTTTATGACTCGAATTTCTCAACCTATTAGTGCAAATATCTTGGAGTTTGACGACGATTTTGAAAGAACTTTAAGAAGGAAAAGGAAGCAGCCAAAACCTAATCCACCTAGTTCTAGCTCTGAATCTGAATCTGAAGTTGAAATTTAAGAGGAATTCGAAGAGGAACAAGACATGGCTATGGACAATAGAACAATCAAAGAACTTTCAGCCTCGAGGTTGGACAACGTCATGCCCCTTTGCATTCAATACCCCGTGGCTGCCCAAGGAAAGACCAATGAGTTCGAATTGAAGTCAAGCTTGCTGCATCATATTCCCAAGTACCGTGGGCTGTCCATGGAAGATCCAAACAAGCACTTGAAGGAATTCGAAGTTGTTTGTTCAAGCATGACACCAATCAACGTCGATGGGAGCATTTTGAAGATGAAAGCTTTTCCATTCTCTCTTTTGGAAAAGACTAAGGATTGGTTGTACGAATTGGCACCTGGAACCGTCACTTGGCACCTGGAACCGTCACTTCTTGGGAAAGCATGAAGAGAGCATTCTTAGAGAAATTCTTCCCAACTTCAAGAGTCATCCTTTTGAGGAAAAGGATTAGTGGCATTCAATAAAACCAAGGAGAGTCGTTTCCAGCGTATTATGAGTGTTTTAAAACGTTAGCTCCATCCTGCCCACAACATCAAATGAAGGAAGAACTTTTGATTCAATATTTCTACGAATGACTTCTTCCAATTGAGAGACAAATGCTTGATGCTTCAGCAGGTGGTGCATTGGTTGACAAAACACCGGTTGCTGCCAAGACTTTAATTGCCAATCGAGCCTTGAACGCACAACAATATGAATGAGTTGGACAAAGGGAGCCCCCACGGCAGCAACATGTGAATGAGGTAAGTGCAATATCTGAAATTCAATCTCAATTAGCTAATCTCATTCTTCTTGTGTCACAGGTTGTCGATGGATGCAAAGTGCAAGGAATTACACCAAGTGTGTATGGCGCGTGCTCTATGCAAGGGCACCTCAATGATCAATGTCCTCAATTGATAGAAAATTGAGGATGGGAAAGTGCCAACGCCATAGGTTATCAAGGCCAAAATCAGCCCAAATATGATCCATACGCCGACACTTACAATCCGGGCTGGAGAGATCATCCAAATATGAGGTGGAGGGAGTCTCAACAACCTCAACAATAAGGGGGATTTTGACAAACACCCCTTGGGATGTTTACAAGGCCATACGCACCAACTCAACCTCAATCACAATTTGCCCAACCAAAAACAAGTTCGTCATTGGATAATGATCAAATTGTTCAAATATTAACCACTTTGGCGCAGGGAGTTCAAAATCAAACTCAAGCAATGCAAACTCACGCCAAAAAGGTGGATGAATTGGAGAAGTAAATATGGCAGATTTCAGAGTTCCTCGGGCAATTTAGAGAACAAGGCAAACTGCCTAGTTCAACCGTTGCGAATCCAAGGGAAGGATTTGAAACCGCCAAGGCTATCACGTTAAGAAGTGGCAAGGAAGTTGGAGCTGACCCACAACCATCCAAATCAAGTAAAAGGGAAGATGAAAAGTTGCTGATTGAAGAGGAGGAGCAAGACAAGCCCACGGCAAGGGTAGCACAACCCTTGCCGCAACTACTTAAGTAACCTAAGCCGTCCAACTAAGGTAAGGTGGTTCCAAATTCAATTGTTTCTAACGTTATTCCTCCGAATGTGCCTTTTCCTAGCAGATTTATGCAAGCCAAGAACGAATAGGAGGAAAAAGACATTCTGGAGACGTTTCGCATGTCAATATCCCGCTTCTTGATACTATAAAGCAAATCCCGAAGTATGCCAAGTTTTTGAAGAAGCTTTGTACAACAAGGAAACGGATTCGGGAGAAAGAGGTGGTACATGTAAGTGAGAATGTCTCTGCAATGTTACTAAGAAAGCTGCCACCTAAATGCAAAGATCCAGGTAGTTTTACGATCCCTTGCGTAATTGGTAATACAAGGTTTGAACATGCCATGCTAGATTTAGGTGCTTCCATTAATGTCATGCCATATTCTGTTTATGCATCTATGAATCTATGAGAGCTTAAAAATGATGGAGTTATTATCCAATTAGCCGATCGTTCTAATGCATATCCGGAAAGAGTTTTGGAGGATGTTTTGGTGCAAGTAGACCATTTGATTTTTCCTGCAGATTTTTATGTGCTTGAAATGGAGGATTCAGCCCACTCTCCATCCTTGCCACTCTTACTTGGACGACCTTTCATGAAAACATCTCAAACCAAGATTGATGTGGCCAAATGAGCAGTCACTATGGCGTTTGGTGGTGACATGATTAATTTTAATGTTTCTGACTCTGTGGAGAAGCCTAATGATGTTCGTTCTTGCTTTGCCATTGATGTAGTTAAAAATATAGGGCAAGAACGTTCAACACCAATCAAGAAGGAGGAATCTAGCACCACCATCGAAGAGGGAAGTGGAGTGGAGTACAAGAAACACCCCACTACCCTCAAAACACCCAATCTGGCCGAGAGCACCTCTCATGCAATTGTTGATAGTGTTGCCACTTTTGAACCTTCATTGCAGTATATTGGTGAGCCACCTATTCCTATTCCAATTCCCATTTCCACTAATAGGTTGTTACCATCTTTGGTGTAGATACCCAATCGAATTCAAGGTGGTGGGACACTTTACATTGACTTTAGGAAGCTCAACGCCACAATCAGGAAGGATCACTACCCCTTGCCATTCATAGATCCAATGCACAAGAATTGTGAGGAGCATGTCGTGAAGGATGTACCCTTTCATGCCGTGGACTACAATGGAGCTTAAATGGAGGTATCGTCCGGCTGGAAGACGTTAAAGCAAGCGCTTCTTGGGAGGCAACCCATGTGTTCAAACGAGGAAATGAAGGAATTCGAGCTCCATACCCAGATTTGCGTTCTTAAACCCTTCTCTTTCTTGCTTTTACTTTGCCATTACTGTTGTGTTTGTTAGTTGTGTTGTTTGGTTGTTTTCGGGTGAGTTTATGTTTGAAACATTGAGGACAATGTTTGGTTTAAGTGTGGGGGGGGGGTAAACAAGTGTTTTTATTGCAAATTCGTGGGTTTTTATCACCTAGCATAACTAGAGTTGTTTTCATTGTTTTTAAGTGTTTTTAGAGTGTTTTGAAGTGTTTTAATGTGTCTTGACAGAAAAATACGAAAATTTGAAGAAACAAAAAAGTAGAAAAAAGTTTTGAAAAACCCAAAAAGAGTCATGTTAGAGTCGTTTTTGTGTGTTTGTGTTTTAGGGTACCTTCCAACACAATGATGAGGATTTGGTTGCATGACTGTTAAAGAAAGTTATAAACATGGGTGGAAGTTTGATATGCTCTATGGTTTATGCTTGGTTGTAGTTAACGTTTACGAATTCACATGTAATCACAAAGGAAAAAAATCAGTTTTTGTAACATGCTTGAAGGAAGGAACTCAAACTAACGCTACAACTCTGAGAGACTTGAGCCTAAACTTTATTTGGAGAGTTATTAATCTGTGATTTCTTGCTTTCTAAAGTCGTTGCATGATCTCATTATTCTTTGCTTGGTTGCTACTTAGAATGCATTTCATCACTTTAGTTCCAAATACTAGAACTCATGCCCGTTTCATTCAAAACTTAAAATTGAGTGCATAACATATAACAAGATGAAGTTGTTTATTAATTACCACCAGAGCCAAAAAGCCTTCATCCCATGCATTTGTTTTGTAGGTTTAACCCCTTTGAGCCTTATTTAGCCTATTTTCGTTGTTAGCCACATTATTCCCACCTAGCCTAGAATAGGACTATCCATACCCTTGTTCTTAAAGTATAGTGGAGCCTGACTTAGAGGGAATTCCTTTTGATCAAACATATTGTAAAAATCAAGTGTGGGGGAAGGATTTGTACAATGGTAGAAAGAAAAAAAAGAAAAGAAAAGAAAAAATGTGAAAAGGAGAAAAGAAAAAAAAAACGTGAAAAAGAAGAAAAAGAAGGAAAAAAGTTGTGAAATAAGTGAGAATGAACTCACAAGTATTGGTTGTTGAAGAAAGGGTCCATAAAGTTTGAATATGACCCTAAGTTGTACGAAATCCCCTTAGTGTTTCAAGTTATTTGCTGCATTCAAGAGTGAATTCTAAGTTGATTTCATTGATTTGCTTACTATTGCATTAAGAATGTTTGTTTTTCCTTACCCTTCTTTGTTAGCCAATACCCTTAGCCCCGTTACAACCCTTAGACTTGAGTTTGGGATTGGTATGAGCATATGGTATCCCTAGTTCTCGCGTCTAAGTAGTAGCATTCCGTTCATGAGATCATATATATATACATGCATTAATAATTCCAGAAAGTGCTTTCTTTGCTTAAAACATATGTGAGTGGCTAGTCTACATGTTTACATCAATCTTCTCACATATACCTAGTATAGGGAGTGTAGTCAGAAAATCTGTGTGAAAATAGAGTGTACATCCGATGAGGAATTGAGGGAATTCTCTAAGGCATGTTACTACCATCAAAACCATGTTTTAATTTGATTGAATGCGAGCTAGTGAGTGGTGACTGTGATTAAGTATGTGCTCGAGGGTAAGGATAACTAAAATCTGGGTGAGTAGTGATTTTTAATGTGTCATGTTTCATTGGAAATCCCTGAGGCGAATGTTGGAAGGTTTAGGTTTGTTTTGTTTGTTTTGTTTCCTTTATTTTGCTCGAGGACTAGCAAAAGCTAAGTGTGGGGGAATTTGATATGAGCATATTTATGCGACTTAGTTAGCTTGTTTTCTTGCATTTTCATAGCGAGTTTGTGTTTATTATAGTGTTTTAAGCTATTTTCGTGTGTTTTTAGGTCCTAATGGCAAAGTTGGCCAGAAAGTGCATTTTGGTGCAGTTTTGGGCTGAATTGGATTGCATGCATGTGGAGCAAGTTGGATGGACGTTTTTGGTGCTTAAATGAGGCTAGGAATGTGCTACAAATCTGGAGAAATTATTTCAAGACTTGGAAGATAAGGAATCAACAAGAAAGAAGGAACATTATCCAAACTGTAACTAACCTTATCTTATCCTATCCTATCCTAATATTTTCCTAACTTAATTCCTGTTGCAAGGGGGCATTAATTTCTTATTTAAATCACCTAGAAACCTTTCTAGAAGGCCTTATCTGTTCCTACATTGGTGCTGCATGTTTTTAGGCCTTGTTCTTCTAGAAATCAGCCACATAACATTGTTTCTAGAATTCCCTACAAAAGTGGCGCCCCAAACCCTTCTAGAAACCCTAAAATCTGCACAAACCCTAGTTCTTTTCCCCCTTGGATTGAGGCCCAAGCATTTGCCGAAAACCCTAAGCCTTTTCCCATCAGAATTTGTCAAAACCCTAGGCTATAAATATGTATTTTCAGCCATAATTTCGCACCACCACCCCCCATATAATTCTACACTCCTTTCAGCCGCAAAAACACCACCCACCACACCATAATTCGTTCTACACCACCACCCATTCAGAAATCTATATTTTACCGCAGAGGAGGGAGAACAAGACCTTGCCGTGGCTTCCATTGGAGAATGAGGAGTGTGCCGCAAGCCTACCTGCATCATTTGGAGTTTCTAGAGTTCTTTCTTCCCTTGTTTTGTTTCCATGTTTATTTCAGATTGCTTTTCAATTGTTATGAACATGTGTAACTAATTTTCTTATTAGTTAGAGGTGAATTCGAAGCCATGGACATATGTTTGATATGAATTGATTACCTTCAGTTTTTGTTTTGTAAAACATGAATGTGGTTTACTTATCTGATTGATTGAGAACTTATTTATGTATGTTGATTAGGGGTGCACACTTAATTTGCATGCATGAATCTAATGCTAAAGTATAAGGGGGTTTCACCTAGTCGTTATGAACTTATATTTACAAGTAGTGGAGGTTGCTAGTCACAATCGTGTTAGGTAAATCCATGGCAAGAGTATCATGCAGTTCATAGTTACGAATGTCATGTCAATCCTTATGATTTTCATAGAATTTAATGATCTTTGATTGTATCTCTATCATGCTGTTCATATAGGGAACTTGAGAAGAATAATTTGGTTGCCGATGCGTATTCCATCCAATTCAATGAACTTAGGAAAATCTGAAAGTTAATTTGTGCTTTTCACGATTAATTTAGGGCATTGTCATTCATGGTTTAAAGAAACAATACTGGAAATCAATTTATGTTGCATATGTTTCATGTGTGGAGAAGAATCCTCTAGCTAGCTTTTCACCATTCAATTCACCTAATTTCGTGCCTAGTTTGATTTAGTTTTGCAATCTGTTCAATTTAATTAATTTCGTTCAATTCAATCCCCCATTTACTTAGGTGTGTTAGATTAGTTTAAAAAGTGTTTCAATCTGTCCAATTGAGTGTTTTGAGTCTTGTTAGTCTTAAATTCGTTCAAATAACTCCTTAGAGTCTGTTTTTAGTCTAATTGTTAGTATTGTGCTGTTTTGAGTCTTTTTAGTGTGTTTTGAGTTAGTTAAGTCATAATTTGTTTTAATTGAGTCTTTTGAGTCAAGTTAAGTTTTATTTTCGTCCAAATCACTTGTTAGGTCTAGAATTGAGTCTCTTTGATTGTTTGTTGTTGTTTTAAGTCATTTAAGTCAGTTTTGAGTTTATAGAGTCTAGTTTAGTGTTTTTGAGTCTTATTTGCATTGATTAGCAGCCCTAGTTAATCCCTGGTTTAGAACGATTCCTACTTGCTTAATACTACAATTACATGTTTAATAGGGTTTAATTTGTGTGTCAAGTTAATTTTCACATCATGTACCTACTATGATACCAAGTTGAATATCAGAGTGTTCGATGAACAAAACTACAAAATAATAAGAATATTATTAAACAAATAAGAATGTCGAAACGGCTATAAAACACCAAGAGACTACATAGTAAATGACTTACTTTTCTATAGAGTTACAAAGTACCATATATATATAACTAACATAACCCTAATAGGTAAGGACACGAAACCTTAATACTAACAGGCTAGGCCCAAAATACCAAACATTAAAATAAATCTAAATACTAATATTTTTCAACACATATCATATTCATAATAGTTCCAAATAGAATCTATTTAGAAAGAAGATCTTTTGCCTAATGGTAGCCTGCTCAGGTTCCCTTACGAAACTTTTGTTATTAGGTTAGCCATACACTTTACATGTTTCTAATGATTCACATGGCATTATCAAATTATACAAGTCTTGGATAAGAATCTACAACGCACTAGAACACCCTTGCTGACGATCCTTTACTCCGACAACATCTAGGGTTCCTCAAACAATATGATATCTCACACCGGGTAAATCCTTAACCTTTCGCCTTCTTACTAATACTACAAAATGTTCTTGTAAATTATGCCCAATGCCAGGTATATAAGCAGTGATTTCAAATCCGTATTTGTTATGCAAGATAAAGTACTAGATCAATATTGTGCTTCATTGTTGGCGATATAGTTCAAGCTTTGTTGTGCACATGAGATTGACTTTTTGGAAAATGAGGCTAATGTGCTAAACTACTTACAAAATCAATACAAGGCTGACACATGATTAACTACTTTCTCAAAACGTTAAGAAACAATACGGAGGAGAAGACCTTTATCAAATTCGTACCAGAATCACTGATCCCTGAATCCCTGGCATCCTAGCATCGCTTACGAGCCCCACGATTTCACCTTCCTTCAACCGCACACTTCAACATAGTTTGCCCCCTTTGAGCTTCATTGAATTTGTAGCTTAGTTGTAATCTAAAACATAAATTAAAACACTGGTAGAAAAAACTATTTGCGTGATGAAAATGACCCACCGTCACGCAAAATCGTCAAACAATGCGCGACGAAACGTTTTGTTGCGCAAAAGTGTTTGCACGACGAAAAAAAACTCTGTTGCGTAAAGTGTGGGAGAAAAACACTAGTAAGTCTTTTTTGGAGGCAAGCAAATGTGCGACGAAACATTAGAGCAGTTCCACCGTGGGATATTGTTCGGTGGACTGGTGTTGGAACAAGGCCAGATAGCCTGAGGGACTTGGTCCAGCGTGTGTTGGCGATGGAGCCCGAGCGGGCTCGAGGGAGAGGCCCGGCACAAGTTGCCAACCTGATGTGAAAATTAACTTGACACACAAATTAAACCCTATTGTTGACAATTGTAGTAAGGATGTAAGTATGGATCGTTCTAGACCGGGGATTAACTAGGGCTGCTAATCAACAAAAATAAGACTCAAAAACACTAAACTAGACTCTATAGACTCAAAACTGACTCAAAACACTTAAAACTGCAAAACTAAGTTAAGAAATCTTCTCACTCCTAGAGACACTAGGATACTTTCCAGGCGGTCCGAAGAATTGGCTGTTCAGGACTCTCTGGCCTACAGCGTCCGATATGCAGGCTCAGTATCAAACATGGGCCAGCGCCTTCTTGCTCAATCTCGTCAGGTTGAGTCGTTGATGGCTGAAGTGGCTAGTCTTCGGCAAGAGGTCAGAGTGCTTAGGCATGAGAATAAAGAGTTGCACATGCTCGCAACTAATTACTCAACAAGCATGAAGAGGAAGCTTGATCAGCTACATGAGTCTGAAGTGCGGATTCAGAGTGATCATCAGAGGTTTGTGGTGTTACTCCAGAGGCAACTTCTGCCTTCGTCCTCTGGCGCTTCACCAAGTGTTGAGGCTCCGGATAATCAATCTCTGGTGCTTCGTCTTTCTGGAGCTTCGTCGAATGTTGAGGCACCTCCTGACCAATGAAGACTCCTTACTGTTTATTTGCACTTTCTTGTACTTTTCTACCTTTCTACCTAATGTTCCTCTTCCACGAAAATTAATGTAAAAATACTTTGTTTACCTGTCAAAGTTTCAAACATAAACCCACACCAAAAAAAAAAAAAATCAAACAAGCAACAAATAAATATGACAAACATGGCAAAATAAAACTGCAGAAAAGGGAAGGTTTTTAGAAACGCAAAACTGATTGTGAAGCGATTCATAGATCTTCCTTATTTGAATACATGGGTTGCCTCCCAAGAAGCGCTTGTTTTAACGTCTTCTAGCCGGACGAAACTTCCTTCTAAACTTGGATAGGAACTATAACATGGAATTGATCCTTGAATGGAAAGTGATACTTGACATGATCCAGCAATGGTTTAAATTCTAGTGTAGGTGCCTGAATCATCAAAATCAGCAAGTTAGTATATAATAAAATCGAAGTTGGAAAAGATGGCTTACTTGCTTGCTCCAACACAAACTCAATTACGAACACCACATCTTTGAAGGTTGCAGGGATACGGGACTTGGCCAGATTTGGTGTTTTGAGAGTTATGACTTTTCCCGTGTCATAAAATCCAACTTCTTTGGGAATTTTCGTCTCAAGTGTATCTTCTTTGATGAATTCTAGACATTCCCCATCCACTTCTTGCTCTTGATTCTTTGGAAAGGTTTCGAAGATGCCTTTCTCACCATCTTCTTCCTTGGATTGCATGATCCTGAAAGGAATAAGGACATTTGGTGAAACGGGGTTAGGACAAATTGAATTTAGGCTTACCTTGGTTGTAGTGGACGACATAGAGGGGATATGAGGTTGCGGCAAGGGTGGTTCTTCCCTTGCCGTGGCCTTGTTATTCTTCTCTTCTTCGAGCAGCAGCTGTTCATCCATGTTTTGGCTTGGTTTAGATGTCTTGGGTTCACCTCCAACCTCCATAGCACTTCCCAAAGTGATAGCATCATGGATTTCAAAATCTTCCTTTAAATTTTCAATAGTTGAGTTGGAGAGTTCACTTTGCTCTTGAATTTGTGCCGTGAACTCCATAATCTGCCCAATTTGCTTCTCTAATTCGCCCGTCTTCTTGGCTTGATTTTGCACCTCTGTGTTTCGATTTTCTACTTCCTGGTTCAAATAGGTGAGTAACTTATTAAACATATCATTATCCAAAGAAGTACCTGAATTGAATTGGGCAGATTGTTGTGGTGGCTGCATAGGTCTTGAATAGAACTTCTCTTCTTGCTGCCAATATCCATCTTGTTGGAATTGTTGAGGTTCTCCCCACATGTAATCTGAATAATCTCTCTAATCCGAATTGTAAGCATTGGAAAACATGTTGTCCCATGATTGGCTATGGCCTTGATAACCCCAAGCATCTTCATCCGCAGCGAATTGAGAACATTGATGAGTTGGACATCCTTGCCCATAGGACACACCACATGTAGTGACACTTTGCATTGTGGTCCTTTCGGCATTTTGTGACAATTGAGAAGTAAGTTTCGCCAATTGAGCTTGAATGGTAGCAAAATCCATGTCTTACTTCTCTAGTATCTGAAATCAAGGAAACAAAACTAAATCAAATATCAAAAGTAAAAATAAAAGACACAAACAGAAACAAAGTCAGTAACTAAAACAAAAGACACAAAAAAGAAATAACGAGGGATTAGCAAAGTTGCTAATCCCCGGCAACGGCGCCAAAATTTGATGCGAAAATTAACTTAACACACAAATTAAACCCTCTTGTTGTCAAATTGTAGTATAAATGCAAGTAGGGATCGTTCTAAACCGGGGATTAGGAGGGCTTGCTAAAACCTCTAAACTTACTCAAAAACATAAAAACAAAGTTAAAAACGTTTGAATAGACTCAAGGGACTCAAAACAGATTCTAAAGACTCAAAACAACTTAAAAACACTCAAAACTGCCTAAAAACACAAACTGGGCAGATTTGACTCTAACACAACTTTGGACGAATTTAGTGTTTTGACTTAAATTAAAACACTCTAAAACACAAACAAAACAGATTTTAAACACTTTGAAACAACAAAGTAAAAGGGGGATTTTGATTTGGATGAATTTGAAATAAACAAGCAAGTTATAAAACTAGGCAGATTATAAAATGAATTTGAGAAATAAAATGATGGATGGATTAGTTAGAGGTCCGTTCTTCACACATGACACACTTGTACATGAATTGATTTCCAATTGCTTTTCAATAAACTATGATGCTCAACACCCCAGATTAACCGTGATGCACAAATTAACCCTCAAATTTTCCTTTACTCATTGAATTGGATGAATGTATGCGACAACCCAAATCATTCTCTAAAAGTCCCCTATATGAATGCATAATAGAGATACAATTAAAGATCATTACGTTCCATGAAAATCATAAGCGTTGACGAGGCAATTGTAACTATGAATGCATGATACGTTTCCCAAGAATTCAATTAACACGATTGTGACAAGCAACCTTCACTACTCATGAATATAAACTTGTAACGATTAGGTAAAACTTATTTATATCCTAGCATCAAATTCATTCATGAAAACTAAGTATGCATCCTTAATAAACATACATAAATCCGTTATGAATAAAATAGATAATTGAATTGCAATCACAACTTATCAAATCACAATTGGAAGAAATCAATTCATATTGCAAATATATTCATGGTTTCGAATTCTCCTCTAGCCAAAAGAGGTTTAGTTCCTCATACTTGCAATTAAACAGAAACAATTGAAATTAAACATTGAAAACCAACGTAGAATACACCTAGAATGCTGCAGCAATCCAAATTGAATGACTAGCACAACTCCAAGCAATCCTCCTTCCTTGCAAACATGCGGCACCAAGGTGTGAGTGGTGAATGGATGGTCTCTTGTGGTGGTGGATGGATATAGGTGAGTTATGGTGAAGGGTGGAGAGTTGTGTAGATGATGTGGTGTCTTTGGATGATGGCTGAGTGTTTCTAGCCTCTTTTAACTTCAAATTCGTCCATCCATCTTGCTCCATGCATAAGCTATCCAATCTTGGCCAAAAACTGCTCCAAATTGCTCCAAATTGCACTTTCTTGCCAACTTTGCCATTAGGACCTACAAATACACGAAAATAGCTTAAAACACTCTTATAAGCAATAACTAACTAAGTAAGTGCAAGAAAACATGTTAACTAAGTCGCATAAATATGCTCTTATCACAGCTTTCTTTGCAACATTGCAGAGACATTCTCATTTACATGTACCACATCTTTCTCCCGAATTTGTTTCCTTGTTGTACAAAGCTTCTTAAAAAACTTAGCGTACTTCGGGATTGAAGGAAATTTTGTGAAAAACATGTTCATTTGAATAACATCATATAGCATGCAATTAACAATTAAAGGCGGAATCATGCTTTCATGCATTCAAAAACAAAACATCTACCATGAAATTCAAAGCCTAGTAGATTGGTGAACCTTGACTCAACTTAAAAACAACAATTTGTTAGTTGAGAAATATTTACCTTTGTAGATTCCTCTTTGCATATGCAAAGGATAATCACCCAAGAGATAGGGCCTTCATTCCTTGCTTCTTAGCTCCATGGATTTGGTTAGAAGAATAGGTTCTCCAAGTTCCCAAAATTGAGAACCTCTAAAGATTCTACACCAAGGTTGGATTGGAGAGGAAATGAGTGACCTTGAGGAAATAGAATTGCTAGACAATATCCCCCAAGGTGGTTGGCCTCTTAGAGAGAAATGGAAGCTTTGTGTTCTCACCAATTTTCTCTAAAATTAACAACTTATGAATTTTAGGTTATAAAGTTCTTTATATAGTCACTTCTTTAAATGACCTAAAGAACCAAAAACCCTAATTCAACACTAAATGGATATGGGCTTTTGGGCCTTTGTGAATCTTTATTCATTAAGTTGTCATACAACTTAAGTCAATGGGCTTTGACGTTCGAAGCCCATTGGGCCTTAAGGTCCAAAACTATCCTGAGGTCTTTAACGAACTTATTCGTTTGATTAATTAACATATTAATTAATCCTTGCCATAAATAATTAAACCATTTAATTCATCTCCTTTGTTTCTTCAATCTCCACCTTATTTGGTGTACGATACATTAGGTTCCTTTTAGCGAGGCAGTGGGCGATTAAAACCATTTTACATCGATTGTGAATTGAAACTTACTTTCAATTCTCCCTTTAGTGATTACACACGTTTAGGGCTTCCACAAACCATGAGTGACACCTAGCAGCATATCATGGCTACCCAAGCTAATCAGAAGAGGTAGAGAACCTATTCAGTTTAGGATTACAAATGCAATACGGTATTTCTCTAATCTAATACTCTTGACCACATTGTTTGGATTGATAGTTTATTTATTCATGTCTACTATCCAATGTGATTCTTGTGCTTATATGATTACTTTGAATGTGAATTGGAACGCATTCCCAAATCTCATTCATACTCTGGCCAGAGATTTTAATCATATCATAGAGTATTCTCCCTCAACCCAATTGAAGGTTAGAGATCCCTTGTTGCGCATTCACTTGTCTCCATGACTAAGTGGCTTAACCCCAATGATGTCGTGGACACCCCGATGGGGTGACTTTGACATAATCAAAGATCAAGGACTTAACCACAAGACAACAACTGTGATGCCTCAGGTCAAAGGACTAATTTGCATTATCCCAAACATGAGTTCTCATGTGACATGAGTATGAGAACTCCTCGTTGATCGTGTTCAGTGAACTCATTCTCTATTGAGCACCTACGTACTTGTCTTGATGTCACACACACCAATGACTCGAGACTAGTCACTCTCCCTGAGAGAAGACATAGCACGTACTGATCTTATCGGACTGTCAATGCCCAATTGGCAATCCTATGATCAGGAACGTTTAGGATGTGTCTACGAAAGAATGGTCTCATTAATCTAACTTCATTAGATTGCATTCTTCCAATCACATATTCCTTGGACTTTATCGTTTAAGCATATAACATTTATATGAGACGTCTCAAACAATAATGTTTGCCCTTTATATGTAAACTAGATTAGTTTAACATGTGAAATATCCGTAAAGTATCATCATATGAATGGCTTTAGGGCACATTTCCAACAATCTCCCACTTGCACTAGAGCCAATCAGCTTGGTCATCTGTTATGATTCCTCTTCTGTAGTCATTTCCTAAATGGCTGAGTAGTAGGCCTAGGAAATGGATATCTATATGTTATCCATAGAAGCAACCTTGAGAATATCGACGTCACCATTATACATGATTCCCAATCATGTGGTTCAGTCTCTCATATGAGTTCGGATCTTGATGAGACCTTGATTCCCAGGCTTGAGCTATCGCCCCATTAGTGTCGTAGTGTCAGTACACTAGATACACTTTCTGGTTGGAACCGAATAGAGAGTTCATAAATGAACTTTCCCATCCAAACAACATTGTTGTAAACTTCTATATGGCAATATATTTTGCATTCATAATGGAACACACTAAAGTCATTACTTTAATGTTTCCATCCAAATATCTCTTTAGTCATAATAAAGAGATATCTGTTTATCTCTTCATTCATAATGAAGAAACATCCAATGATGGATTAGATTCACAATCTAATACATTTACGCTTCCATTACGTTACTCTAATTCTTCCTCATTCTTCGAGGAACCTATCCTTTAGTATTTCTTAAATACTTAAGGATTCACTTGACAGTTGCCATGGTTCTGATCCTGGGCTTGCCTTGATATCGCCTTGTACCTTTCTAGGTACAACTCATATCAATGTTTTTCATACAATATGAAATACATAAATCACCTTTCTGCGTATGCATAAAGGATTCGATTTACGCATTATTTCTTTGGGAGTCAAAGGGTACGTTCCCTTTGAGAAGAGCTACCTCCTAGTCTCACTAGAGTTGTTCTTCTTATTGAAGTTTATCATCATATGAGAAACTTCCTAGCATCCTTTTGTCTATTATTAGGGCATGATATAATCCAATTATATCCTAAAATCTATCATTATAGATTTCCATCCCATGTATATAGACTATGTCTCCCATATACATTCTATCTTTATAGAATGTTTAAAGTCATAACTTTAACAATGAAGTATTCTTTTCATTTCCAAAATTAATATATCATATATATATATTTAAATTTTAGGAACATGATTAACTCCCACTAATCTTTTGTAAACCTAGTAAACAAAAGATTCATTTACATCTTTATGAGAAATCAAACGATTTGACCTTTTCTCTCATAAAACGCTTATGGCTCCCACTAGCTTGCTAAGATCCATGATGGTTGGATCTCTACAACTTACATGTTTTGTGATTCATAGTTTTTAGACATATATTATTAGGATTATCTTAATAATGGTTTCGGAAACCTATATTATGTCCAAACATTGAATCAACATTTAGTTGTAGCTAGCTATCTTCGAATTAATTGAAACTAAGACTACGTCAAAAATGGTTCCTTCTTGACTACCTTGGAGCTTGTGGTATAGGAACTAGGTTGTTATATTTGTTGATTATCATTTTGTCTCTCAAAGAACCCATTCTTTTGAGTTCTATTCCTAGTTCATTTGCTCGAAGGCAAATCACATTGTAGGATTACAATGAACTACTCAACAAACAACATTTGTTGGTTGGTTTATAGAAGTGATATCCAAAGGTTAATTTAAGGATATCCACAAGATAATTTTTAAACAAATATTGCTCATTAGCACACAACCCCAAATCTTAACACAATTAAGATTTGTCTTTCTTTCCAACTACATCCTATGGAGTTATGAAAATTTTGGAAGATCTTCTAATTGACAATCATATTGTCTTAGAAGCATATATATCCTATATATGGGTAATTGATAATATCCAACGAACTAAATCTTATTCAAGTTCGTTCTTCTCCTAATGGAGAAAATCATTATCTTATGATGCTAATTTCCTTGATATCTTTCAAGGAAACTCATCTAAAGTGTTACCTTTCCTTGGATCAAATCTAAGGAGGTAAGTACTTTAGACGTCTTACTCATCAACTTACATTTCTTGAATTCTTTGAAACCTTTTGCAAAGTATTCGGACTTGTGTTTATTCATAATAAACTATAGTCCAACCGAGAGTGATCTTCGGTGAATGTCAAACAACATGAGTAGTATTATGTTGTGGACAAGTGCCACTAACATCTAAGTGAATTAACCTCAATAACTTTGTGATTCTTTCTTCTTTCCAAAAGAATAAAGATTCGAACATTTCGCCTCTATACAATTTTGACAAGAAGGTATTGGATCCGGATCTAACGATCCAAAGCATCCATCTATAACCAACTCGTAATTTATGTTTTAGAGGTATCACAACTCAGTTGGGATTAGTCACTTACCTTGCAACCTTTTGGGTTTTAAGCATCATTATATTCTAAACAGTTAACGCTACCATATCATCTCTACTATAGAGACAATCAATTAGATTACTATAATCCAATAAGTGATTAATAAAGAACAATGTTTTGTCAAACAAAACATTCATCCATCTCTACTATAGTGACGGAATTAAGTTCCTTAAAATTGGAATGTAAAGACAATCTTTAGTTTTTCCAATTTCTTTGGTAGTTCATATGAGAAAGTTAGTACCATCTGCTTTCGCAGAGATCTATATTTTATTCACGTTCCGAATGTGAAGTACTTTCTCTTCTCTCATTAATCTTCTACTTCTTATTAGCCACACTTCTACAACGATTGTAAAACATAGTTACTAATACGGAATCAAGCATTCAAGTAGAAGAACCAACTGTTTTGAACTATTCAAGAACAATTTACAACACCTTCGAAAGGTGTGTTCTTGACACTTGCAAGACATTTCTTGCAAATACCCCTTCCAATGTCCATCCTTTCATAAAGAAAGTTTGTTCCCTTGGAGTTAATTTTATCTTCTTCATTTGACTTCTCCTTTGACTACAATAGTCATGGTCCCTAAACTCCCACTATCTCTCTTGAAACCTTTTTCAATTGTGTTATACACATCAAACATTTTGGAGAGTGTGTGGTTATTGTTCACTACATAGTTTACAATAAACTTAGTGAACCATTAGGATAGGGACATAAAGGTGAAGTCCTAGCTTAGTTTCCGTCTCGTTAAGTGGTTTATCACTTCAACACTCAATGATTCAAAATCATCATAAGTCCATGTTGATGGACTATTTTTGTCAACCAACCATTATGTTCTAAACATAATTACAAACTTTCAAGAGTTGTTCAAGGCAACTCTCATTTCTTCATAAGTTCCTTTGTTCATATAACGAAGGAATAAGCATTGGTTGTTTGTGTTGTCCTCTTCATGATAGACATTTCTAACATGTTCTTCCAATGATACATTATCAATAGGAAGATTGTGACGATGAGACTTCTTAGGTACATGCACAATCCATTTAAGACAATCTTTGGGATTGTGTTACCAAGTCCGGAAACTAAAACATTCGGCTTTTCTTTGTCAAGTTTTGGATAGCGTTTGCAAATATATTGGTAAACAAATACATAACGAATATAAATTGATTGATTTTAAGCCATTTGATTCGGGTCTTTAAATCAAATAGCACCACCCACTATTTTTGGCAAATTCCATATCCCTCATTGGAATTCGAGAGTTTTGGAGGAAACTCTTAGTAGGTTATGGGAGACTCACTATTACCAAGCCCACCTCACAATGATATGATGTTGGCTAGCATTAATAATAATGAGAGAGTACGCTTACTCATTTGCAACTAATGCAAGTACCCATCAATTTGGCCTCTAGAGAATGTTGCCTCACGATGATACGATGTTGGCGCCATTGCACTTAGTTAAGTCATTCCCACCATGCTTAGTTCGTGAAAGGGTTCAAGAATAGCCTCACGATGATACGATGTCGGCCATCCTCGTTGCCTACACTAACCTCATCAAGTATGTATATAGACTCCTCCTGAGTATAAGCATGCACTTTGTACTCCCCCATGATAGGGTGAAGCAGGTGTACAAGTCATAAACGATTGGAGCCTACCACGGTGGAAGGCCACGAAAGAGTGTTCTAAGCACTCTCACGCTTTTCAACTTAATAATGGTTTGGTTGAGGGTTTTAGGTCTCATCACATATAAGTATTCATTTTAATCTACATTAAAACAATTTTGGTCCTATTACAACTATTGGTCCATTTGTTTTTAGTTGTATATAATACTCCCACTATGCTTATAAAACGATTTTTTAAAGCAAGAGTATATGATACTACTAACATAAGGTTTGCATTCATTTGATGGACTATATAGTTGCCTTAGGGCCTTAGGATGACTATGAACCTTTGTTTAGATTCAACACGAGCCTAGTGCTGAATCTCGGACTAGGGATGGAGATTGATTTTAGTTACGCGTTTAATCACATTAAGGCGTGTTGTTCCTAGGGGCGTTGGACCCAACTACTTCATTTTCATGCATATCAAATAAAGCAAGAAAGAAGTACTTCAAAGTAAAAGAGAGCTTATGCTCTTTACAACATTTGCATAAAACAAATTACTTTAAAGTAAAGAAGAGCTTATGCTCTTTTACAACATTTGATCAAATCAAATTACAACCAAAATTAATCTACACATTCCCATGGTTCACACAAATTTGAAACGGCATTTCACATAGCTCAATTATCGTAGGCTTAGGTTCATAATCACCCTTTAATTAATCAACACTTTAATTAATTAAATTGAATGCAACATTTTCATTTGGTTTTTGTATCCATAAAATTGATTTAAATGGAGCTAAATAAAATGAAAATCCAATTCTCATTTAAAGAGACAAAACAATTTTTGTTCCCTACTTAATTTGGGCCATCATGCAATAACCACAACTTTTTGGGCTATATTGCGAAACATAAACTTTTGGGGTCACTTTGTAAAAACACAAAAGTCCACTACTTCATGTAATTACAACTAGAACCCTAAAATTTCAACAAATACAAAAAACTTCATTAAAGGAGCAAAACAATTTGTCCTTTAGCGTTTTTGGGCCTTAACGTAAAAACGTAAACTTTTGGGCCAAAATGCAAATACACAAAAGTATCAAAACTTTATGTAATTGAATAAAAGACCCAAAAATACCCTATTTAATTAGGGTGGCCGGCCATGATAGAAAAAATATGATTTTTACAAAGTTTTTGTAAGTGGGTTTTATTAGGTGAGGTAAAGATGAAATATTTTGAATTTATGTTAAACTTTTAAAAAAAGTTTGTCTACCATTATAACCATTAATTGAATTTATGTCAAACTTTTTTAAAAAGTTTGTCTACCATTAAAACCATTAATAATTCTTTACAAATAATCATCACCCACTAAAATCACCCACTAAAATTAAACCAAAACTTTATGTAAAAACATAAAACATTTTGAATCAAAACTTCAAAACTTTTTGTTCTTGGCAAGAACTTCAAGAACATTGAAGAACACTCATGAAAACTCATAATAGCTCCATGAATGTTTTCACTCACCAAAACTCAAATTTTCATCACTCAAAAGAGGGTTAACATCCTAGGGTACTTAGGGGTTCCAAAAGTCACTTTAAAACCATTTTAACAAGACAAACATGAACCCAAAAAATCACCCCTTGGATTTGGCCGAATTTCCCAAAAAACATGGCACCAAATTTTAGCTCCAAAATTCATGCTCATATGAACTACATCTACAACATTTGAGATGGCAAATTTTCTAACAAAATTTACATTCAAAGAAACAAGAATAAAGTTTGTAACATATTACAACTTTTAAATCAAAAACTATGAACTACAAAATCCAAAATGATTCACCAACTACTAGACCTAGGCTCTGATACCACTTGAAGGAAATTTTGTGAAAAACATGTTCATTTGAATAACATCATATAGCATGCAATTAACAATTAAAGGCGGAATCATGCTTTCATGCATTCAAAAAACAAAACATCTACCATGAAATTCAAAGCCTAGTAGATTGGTGAACCTTGACTCAACTTAAAAACAACAATTTGTTAGTTGAGAAATATTTACCTTTGTAGATTCCTCTTTGCATATGCAAAGGATAATCACCCAAGAGATAGGGCCTTCATTCCTTGCTTCTTAGCTCCATGGATTTGGTTAGAAGAATAGGTTCTCCAAGTTCCCAAAATTGAGAACCTCTAAAGATTCTACACCAAGGTTGGATTGGAGAGGAAATGAGTGACCTTGAGGAAATAGAATTGCTAGACAATATCCCCCAAGGTGGTTGGCCTCTTAGAGAGAAATGGAAGCTTTGTGTTCTCACCAATTTTCTCTAAAATTAACAACTTATGAATTTTAGGTTATAAAGTTCTTTATATAGTCACTTCTTTAAATGACCTAAAGAACCAAAAACCCTAATTCAACACTAAATGGATATGGGCTTTTGGGCCTTTGTGAATCTTTATTCATTAAGTTGTCATACAACTTAAGTCAATGGGCTTTGACGTTCGAAGCCCATTGGGCCTTAAGGTCCAAAACTATCCTGAGGTCTTTAACGAACTTATTCGTTTGATTAATTAACATATTAATTAATCCTTGCCATAAATAATTAAACCATTTAATTCATCTCCTTTGTTTCTTCAATCTCCACCTTATTTGGTGTACGATACATTAGGTTCCTTTTAGCGAGGCAGTGGGCGATTAAAACCATTTTACATCGATTGTGAATTGAAACTTACTTTCAATTCTCCCTTTAGTGATTACACACGTTTAGGGCTTCCACAAACCATGAGTGACACCTAGCAGCATATCATGGCTACCCAAGCTAATCAGAAGAGGTAGAGAACCTATTCAGTTTAGGATTACAAATGCAATACGGTCTTTCTCTAATCTAATACTCTTGACCACATTGTTTGGTTTGATAGTTTATTTATTCATGTCTACTATCCAATGTGATTCTTGTGCTTATATGATTACTTTGAATGTGAATTGGAACGCATTCCCAAATCTCATTCATACTCTGGCCAGAGATTTTAATCATATCATAGAGTATTCTCCCTCAAGCCAATTGAAGGTTAGAGATCCCTTGTTGCGCATTCACTTGTCTCCATGACTAAGTGGCTTAACCCCAATGATGTCGTGGACACCCCGATGGGGTGACTTTGACATAATCAAAGATCAAGGACTTAACCACAAGACAACAACTGTGATGCCTCAGGTCAAAGGACTAATTTGCATTATCCCAAACATGAGTTCTCATGTGACATGAGTATGAGAACTCCTCGTTGATCGTGTTCAGTGAACTCATTCTCTATTGAGCACCTACGTACTTGTCTTGATGTCACACACACCAATGACTCGAGACTAGTCACTCTCCCTGAGAGAAGACATAGCACGTACTGATCTTATCGGACTGTCAATGCCCAATTGGCAATCCTATGATCAGGAACGTTTAGGATGTGTCTACGAAAGAATGGTCTCATTAATCTAACTTCATTAGATTGCATTCTTCCAATCACATATTCCTTGGACTTTATCGTTTAAGCATATAACATTTATATGAGACGTCTCAAACAATAATGTTTGCCCTTTATATGTAAACTAGATTAGTTTAACATGTGAAATATCCGTAAAGTATCATCATATGAATGGCTTTAGGGCACATTTCCAACAGGGATTTGCTTTATAGCATCAAGGAGCGGGATATTGACGTGCACCTTCCTAAACGTTTCCAGAATGTCTTTTTCATCCTCTTCGTTTCTGGCTTGCATAAACCTGCTAGGAAAGGGCACATTTAGTGGAATAGAACTAGAAAATTTTGAATTTGTACTTTCCTTGCTTGTTTTGGATGGCATAGAGGGCTTAGGAGGCTGCAGCAAGGGTTGTTCTACCCTTGCCGTGGGTTTGTCCAATGTTTCATCTTCTTGCTGCGACTTTTCATCCTCCTCTTGGATAGATTTTGACATTTTGGGGCTGGTTCCAACCTCCTTGCCACTTCTCAATGTGATAGCGTTGGCGGTTTCAAATCCTCCATTTGGATTCACAATGGTTGAACTAGGAAGTTTGCCTTGTTCTCTAAACTACCCAAGGAACTCTGAAATCTGCCCTATTTGCTTCTTCATGTCACTCATCTCCTTGGCTTGATTTTGTTGGCCCTGCGTTAATGAAGTTAGTAATTGAAGAAGTGTATCATTATCTAATGACGAACCTGAGTTTGTTTGGGCAGATTGTGGATGAGGTTGAATTGGTGCGAATGGTCTTTAATAGAGCCCGGGAAGTGGTTGTCTATATCCTCCTTGTTGTTGAGGTTGTTGAGGCTCCCTCCACTTAAAGTTTAGGTGATCTCTCCAGCCCGGATTATAGGTGTTAGAGTATGGATCATTCCGTGGCTGATTTTGGCCTTGATAGCCCACGACATTTGCACTTTCCCATCCTCCATTCTCTATCAATTAAGGGCATTGATCATTAAGATGCCCCTGCATAGAGCACACTCCACATATGGCCGCACCTTGCACTTTGGATCCATCGACAACCTGTGACAAAAGAACAGTGAGATTAGCCATTTGAGATTAAAGTTCATAAATTGCACTTACCTCATTCACTTGTTGTTGTCGTGGGATGTCTCTTTGTCCAACACCTTCGTATTGTTGTGCATTCAAGGCTGGTTTGCAATTAAGATCTTGGCAGCCATTGGTGTTTTGTCGACCAAAGCACCTCCCGCTGAAGCATCAAGCATTTGTCTCTCGATTGGAAGAAGTCCCTCGTAGAAATATTGAAGTAAAAGTTCCTCCTTCATTTGATGTTGAGGGCATGATGCTACTAACGTCTTGAAACACTCATAATATGCTGGAAACGATTCTCCTTGGTTTTGTTGAATGCCAATAATTTTCTTCCTCAAAAGCATGACTCTTGAAGTTGGGAAGAATTTCTCCAAGAACGCTCTCTTCATGCTTTCCCAAGAAGTGACGGTTCCAGGTGCTAATTAGTAGAGCCAATCTTTAGCCTTGTCCATAAGAGAGAATGGAAAGGCTTTCATCTTTAGAATGTTCCCATCGACATTGATGGGTGTCATCCTCGAACATACCACTTCAAACTCCTTAAGATGCTTATTTGGATCTTTCATGGACAACCCATAGTATTTGGGAATGTGATGCAATAAGCTGGACTTCAATTCAAACTTTGTTGGGCAGCCACGAGGTATTGAATGCAAAGGGGCACGACATTGTCCAACCCTGAGGCTGAAAGTTCTTTGATTGTACGATTGTCTACAGCCATGGCTTGTTCTTCTTCTTCTTATTCTTCAAATTCAGATTCGGCCTTTGAATTTGAACTAGGTGGATTAGGTTCTGGTTGCTTTCTCTTTCTTCTCAAAGTTCATTCAAAGTCGTCGTCGAACTCCAAGATGTTTGCACTAATAGGTTGAGAACTACGAGTCATAAACTAGTACCTGAAACAAGGAACAAAAACAATTCAGCAACCAAGAAAGAGGCACGGCAAAGATAAACACAAACACACGGACACACTTAGACACTTAAAAGAAAACACAAAGACACACAACACAAACAAAGGAGATTAGCAAGTTTGCTAATCCCCAGCAATGGCGCCAAAATTTGATGTGAAAATTAACTTGACACATAAATTAAACCCTATTGTTGACACTTGTAGTAAAGATGTAAGTAGGGATCGTTCTAGATCGGGGATTAACAAGGGCTGCTAATCAACACAAATAAGAGTCAAAAACACTAAACTAGACTTTATAGACTCAAAACTGACTCAAAACACTCAAAACAGCAAAAGTAAGTTAAAAAGACTCAAACCAGACTCTAAAGAGCTATTTGGACAAATTTAAGACTAGTAAGACTCAAAACACTACATTGGACAGATTTAAACACTTTTCTAACTAATCTAAGACACTTAATTAAAAGGGGGATTGATTTGGACGAAAATTTAACTAAACTAAACATATTGCAAAACAAAGCAAATTAGGTGATTTGAATGGTGAAAACTTAGCCAGATGATCCTTCTCCACACATGACATATGCATAGAAACCAATTTCCAATATTGTTCCCTTAGACTATGAATGACAACACCCCAAGTTAACCGTGACAGCACAAATTAACCATCAGATTTTCCTTAACTCATTGAATTGGACGAGATACACATCACAACCAAATTATCCTTATCAAGTTCCCTAACTATGAAAAGCATGATAGAAAGACATATCAAAGGTCATTAAGTTCTTTGAAAACCATAAGCATTGACGAGACATTCGTAACTATTAAAAGCATGATATTCCTGCCCAGGATTCACTTAACACAATCATGACTAGTGACTTTTACTACTTGTGAATATAAGTGCATAACGATTAGGTGAAACTCCCTTATACTCTAGCATCAAGTTCATGCATGCAAATCAAGTATGCATCCTCAATCAACATACATAAACAAGTTTTGATAACGCAGATAAGCAAATCACATTCAAGACTCAAGAAACAATAACTGGATGTAATCAATTCATATAAAACATATAGTCATGGCTTCGAATTCACCTCCAACAAAAAAGAAATTAGTTCCTCATGTCTTTGAAAACATAAAACCAAATTAAAAGCAACATTCGAACCCTTCCTTGGATTGCAAGCCACGGCACAAAACTCCTTCTTCTCCTTCCTTCCTTGCAAGCACTTGATGAATCTCTGTGTTTTGGCGTGAATTGTATAGTAGATGGTAATGTCGAATTATGTGGATGGAGGTGGTGATTTATGCGGCACAAAGGATGTATTTATAGGGCTAAAGGGCACGACATAGAGACTCTGTATTGGAGAAGAACTTAACACTCCAAATCCACAAGGAATAAGCCATCTAGAAGTCAGAAACCAAAAAGAATAGGGATAGAGGGTGCGGCAGGTATTAGAACTTCTAGAAGGGATGTTTCAGCACATATTTCTGAACATAAAGGGACAAGGATACACGGCTTAGGTTTTAGAGAAGGATTACAAGTCCTAAATCACCAAGGAGAAGGCATATATGCGGCACATAAGGGATAAGGGTTATAGAATCTGAAATATGTATTTTAAATGCATAATTATCCCTTATAAATGGCTAGAATTAAGGCACAAACTAATTTGGATAAGATAAGATAGGATAAGGCTAGATTAGGAAAGGATAAGATAAGATAAGGTTGGATAAGGTTTTGGATAATGTTCCTTCTTTTGAGCTGATTCCTTATCTTCTTTGTCTTGGATTTATTTCTTCAACTCTTTAGCACATTCCTAGACATCTTTGGTCTTCAAATTCGTCCATCCATCTTGCTCCACTCATAAGCTATCCATTTGATGCCCAAAACTACTTCAAAATGCTCCAAATTGCACTTTCTTGCTAACTTTGTCATTTGAACCTACAAACACAAGAAAATAGCTTAAAACACTATAATAAACAGAAACTAACTATGAAAATGCAAGAAAACAAGCTAACTAAGTCGCATAAATATGCTCCTATCACAGCTCGAGAGCCCGAAGGCAACGTGACGTGGGCTGATGTCAGGGCGATGTCAGCCACAATATAAAATTAATAAAAATATTAAATATTAATACAAAATTAAAAAAATTGTAAAACCCAGCAGGCTTTGAACACCCACACATAAATGGCAGAGATCCAGTCCCTCTTTCGCCGTAGCACTCACTCGCGATCCCCCTCCTTCCACTGGCGTGCCCATATCGCACGATTTGGGATTTTTTTTTGGGGAAAGAGGAGAAAGAGAGAGAGAGAGTTTGGTTAGGGGGCGGGGAAGATCGGGACCGTTGATAGAGGCTGAGGTGGGTGGGATGGTGAAGATGGAGGAAGAAAGGCAGCGGTGGGGTGGTGAAGATGGAGGAAGAGAGGCGATGAGGGTTTGGGTGTGTTGGGGCGGGGGACACAGGTTGAAAATCTGGGCGTAGGTGTTTATTTTGGTTTTTTTGTTTTTTTTTTAATATTTAATTAAATGATTTTTTAATAGAAAGTGGTACAACGAGACCGATTAAAAATCCTATCCGAAATTATAAATAAAATTATTTTGTATTATTTAAAAAAAAACTAATATTTTATTTTCTATTGTCAGGGCTATTTGTATGGGTGGAGATGCAAAAGGCAGTTACTGTTCATTAAGGGCAGTTACTGTTCACTGGGTGGATAACATAGTGGATAGCCCTATGGGGCCTTAGACACGGTGGAACCGATCTTATCTACGGAAATATTATGCGACAAAGGTTTCATCGAGCAAGATATGAACGTGTACGCCAGACAATCAGTTTTCTGAGTCAGAGGAATCAATACGGTATTTAGTGCACAGTTTTGCGCGACGAACCCTTCGTCGTGCAATGTCCTCAAACTTCCTTTAAATATGAAATTTCGCTCTCCTTATCTTCATAATTCGTTTTAGAAACACTATACATTTTTCTGAATTACAATTCCAATTGTTATTTAAATTTGAGTACTATGGCAGACTCAGGTGCTCGTTCATCAAAGAGAATACACGGTGGAACCGATCTTATCTACGGAAATATTATGCGACAAAGGTTTCATCACGCAAGATATGAATGTTTACGCCAGACAATCAGTTTTCTGAGTCAGAGGAATCAATACGGTATTTAGTGCACAATTTTGCGCGACGAACCCTTCGTCGTGCAATGTCCTCAAACTTCCTTTAAATATGAAATTTCGCTCTCCTTATCTTCATAATTCGTTTTAGAAACACTATACATTTTTCTGAATTACAATTCCAATTGTTATTTAAATTTGAGTACTATGGCAGACTCAGGTGCTCGTTCATCAAAGAGAATCAAGGATGAAAGTTCCAGAAAAGGTAATACGTACTAAACTTTGTGTTTTGTATAAAGTATATATTTTGCTTTACTATTTTTAATTTATATTTTGTTGGTGGACACGAAAAAAAAAAAAAAGTCACACCCCTAGTCCGATACACTTTTGGTGGGAGCTGCTACTAAATCACTTTTGAAGAATTAATTGGAGTTCAGAAGTCGAATATGCGCAACAAGTTTATGTGCGACGTGCAGGTATTAGTGCATAACAAATGCGGTGTGGATTGGTAGTCTTGGAGAGCCGTCCCCAAGGAGATAATGACACACTTGATCGATGAGTTAGAAGTTCGTGTTAATTAATTAGTTAAATAATAATTATTTTTGTTAAATATATTATATTAGTGAAATTTATAATTTATTAATTTTTGCATAACAACCTGATTAAGACATTGACAAAAGTGACACAAATATGTTGAAGTGCATTGACAACATATTCAAATCTTCTTTCCGGGACTGGAAGTTTGATGTTGAACGTGGGGCAGAACTGCACCAAATACCTGAACCACCACCAGCAGAATAGAATTGTATTTTTGTTTTTTTATGGTTAATTAAATAATAACATTTGAGTTTTAAGTTTTTATTTATGAACGGTACTTTTTAATATGCAAGCATGACGTTTTTGTAGAATGAAATAGTATTTTAATAAATGATTTATTAATTAAATATGCATGAATGCATTAATTTAAACATTTGTTGATATATTCATATGTAATTTATTATTTTGTTTATTAAATATTTATGTGATTTAAAATGAAAAAAAGTAATAAATGAAAAAAAAATATTTTAAAATAACAAAAAAAAATTTAATTGTTGAGCAACAAAAATCAGTCAGTCGCGCAAAAAAGCTATGCACGACAAATGTCGATGTCATCGTGCAAAAGTTATCAGAAAATTCGGGAATAGTCATCGAGTTGGCGCCAAAAAGTGGAATGCATATGTTTTACACGACAATATTTCGGTCGTGCAAGGTTGGGCAAAAAACGCGGTAAAGGAGAACAGATTTGGCTCTAAAGTTTCGAATGCATGAGTTTTGCGCAACGAACATTTTAATTCAGTTTCCCAGACGCAGAGAGGCAGAAACTACAAATTCATTACATCTCTGCCTCTCATTCTCTCTCAGCTTACTGTCTCTCATCTCTCTCAGCACACTGTGTAACATCCCACATCGCCCAGGGGAGTGATCCTTAAATGTATATTCTCATCCCTACCTAGCACGAGGCCTTTTGGGAGCTCACTGGCTTCGGGTTCCGTAGGAACTCCGAAGTTAAGCGAGAAGGAGGCCAGAGCACTCCCATGATGGGTGACTCACTGGGAAGTTGCTCGTGAGTTCCCAAAAACAAAACCGTGAGGGAATGGTAAGCCCAAAGCGGACAATATCGTGCTACGGTGGTGGAACGGGCTCGGGATGTGGTGGACCCGGGCCGGGATGTGACACATTGTCTCTCATTTCCCTTAACTCGATCACTGACCCTCGTTCTCCTTCTCTTCATCACCTATATCTTTTGGTAAGCAAATTTCTTTTGAATAGTTTTTTGAAAATTACACAATGAAACTAACAAACTTAAGTTTGTTGTATGTAGGTTTTTATTAAACAACTATTGGCCGTTCTCCTTCTCTTCATCACCTATATCTTTTGGTAAGCAAATTTCTTTTGAATAGTTTTTTGAAAATTACACAATGAAACTAACAAACTTAAGTTTGTTGTATGTAGGTTTTTATTAAACAACTATTGGCGAGGAACCAATTAGGAGGTATATTTTCTTCAACTATTTATTTATTTGTTTTTAGCATTTATGTGACATAATTTATTTGTATGCAAATACTTTTGTACGGGTTGTACAAAAAAATGTTTTTTTGTTGTACGAAGTTAATAGTACTTAACTTGGTACATTTATTTTTTCATGAAAACTTAGTTTTCCGTTTAAGAATTAGATGGATTTTGCGCATGGATGCAAAAAGCATGAGTGCGGATTAATTAATTCTTAAATTGTCCCTTTTTTTGGACAGTTTGGGAATGCACTATTATTTGTCGTAGTTTACGGTTCACGGATAGAATAGGATCCTTACTAGAGGCATAAAGTGACATGTTATAATTAAAGTGTTTGTAACCATTGATATTAATTTTTTGTAGGTGATATGGACATACAGTGGATACATAATGCTAACAGATGTGCAGAAAAATGCCTGGATGGAATAAATCAGTTTATTGATTTCACAATGTCACACAACCAGGGTCACCTCTAATTCGGTGTTTGTGTAGGAAACATAACAATTCAATGGTTGAGCATTATGAAAATGTCTGATACCATTTAGTAAGACATGGTATGATGGAGACGTTTACCACTTGGAATCATCTTGAGGAACAATTAGCACATACTTCATCTTCACACATGAATTGAGACAGTTGAATCTTATATGGATCCAAATGAACAAATTATGGATATCTTAGATGATGCTTTTTCAAACGCCTCGACGAATTTGGATCAGGAAGGGGGAGATGACGTCCCTCAAAGCATGGGTAGTGGAGCATTTAAAAATTATGAAAAACCATTAAAAGGTGCCAAACAAGAATTATACCCCAGTTGCAAGAACTTTTCGATAGTGACGACTATTGTGGAGTTGATGCATGAGAAAATAAAGTTTCGTATGTCCAACCAGTGCTTTAATTTCCAGAGGATGATTTCAAAGGACAATTCTTTGCCTGAAGATCACAAATGTGCGAAGAAAGTGTCGAATGGTCTCGGATTGGGCTATGAAAAAATTCACGCATGCAAAAATAATTATGTATTGTTCTGTTGTTCTAACATACGATAAACCAACTGGGCAGATATTCACCTTGTGAGCAGCTATGATGACTATAAACAATTTTCTCGCAGACGCTATGATATCCAGGTGAAGTACTAAGGGTTATTTGGCATTCCCAGTTTGCAAGGAGGACGTAATGTCTTCTTGCCATTTTCCCAAAATTCTTTCCTTTCATCAACCAACGGTTGTAAATAAACATCAATAGATGTGCCCGAATCTTCGGTTATCAACATTGTCATCATCATATATTCTTTTATCATGCACTTTCAAGGCAACAAATTATACGACGAAGATTGGCCAAGTACTGTGGTTTTGGTTTAAAACCCCGAATGGATTAAACCTGTCTGTCGCAAGTCCCAATCTAACATTCTGGGGCTCACGTGAAAAATCGGGGTACAGCCAATCAAACTCTTTACATGCCACCTCATGTCGCTTGCTGATAGGAGCATATTTATGCGCCTTAGTTAGCTAGTTCTTATGCATTTCCATGGTGTTTTCTTAGTTAAAGTAGTCTTTTAAGCTAGTTTTATGTGTTTTCAGGTTTTAAAGGCAAAGTATACAAAAAGATGCATTTTGGAGCCTTTTGGAGTAAAATGGAGCTTGGAATGGATGTCACATACTTGGAGCCAAGGGAATCGATGAAATTGAAGATTTGAAGATTTGAGGAGTCCTAGTTGAAGAATGATTCCTAGTCACAAAAGGAGTCCTAATTGAAGAAGGATTCCTAGTCAAAAGTGGATTCCTAGAAGAATGAGGATTCCTACTCAAACAAACTTTCCTACTTGAAGTAGGAAAGCTAAGCCTAAAGTTTCCTATTTTGGGTTGATCTTTCCTAAACCTAAATGGCCTTGAGTTTCAGCAACATTGAAGGTTTCCTAAGCATTGTTGGACACAAAGAAAGGTTCTAGAACACCTCCCTATCCTTGCCGTGCTTATCCCTTCTAGAAGACCTTATTTCCTTGCCTTGCAAGGCTTTCTAGAAGCCTTAGCTTTCCTATCCTTATCTGCCGCACCTTTTAGCCTATTCCCTTGAGGATTTTGATTGTTTAAAGCCCTTTTCCTTGTGGATTTGGATTCTACAAGTCCATATCTGATTCCCCTAGGGTTTTATGTGCCTATATATACTCTTATTCACCCCTTGGCCGAATCACCACCTCCCATATACTCCCATTCACGCCAGAAATCATTCCTTGACCTTTGCCGCAGCTTTCCACCACCATACTCCATAATTCCTGACCTAAACACCTTTGCCGCACCCCCTCACCCATCTTAAACACTACCACACCATTCCATATCCATTCCCCCATACAAATACCACCCAAAACCTGTCCCTAACCTTTGTGCCGCAGCAAGGAGGAAGGAGGATTTCGTGGATGCACCTGTTGTCCAAGTTGGAGCATCTAGGTGTTTTCTTTCTTTGGAATTCAATGTTTAAATTTATTTATCTTTGCTTTGTGCGTATGAGGAACTAAACCCCCCCTTGGCTAGTGGGGATTCGAAACAATGTTCATGCTTGCTATATGAGTTGATTACTTCTAATTGCGTTTTATAAGTTGTGAATTCAATTTACTTATCTACATGAATTAAGACTGATTTGTGTGTATTGGTTGAGAATGCACGCTTAATTTTCATACATAAGTTTGATGCTAGGATATAAGGGAATTTCACCTAATCGTTATGAACTTATATTCGAAAGTAGTAAAGATTGTTGATCACAATCGTGTTAAGTAAATTCTTGGCATAAGTTGAAGAAAATTTTGTGAAAAACATGTTCATTTGAGCAACATCTATAGCATGCAATTAACAATTAAAGGCGGAATCATGCTTGCATGCACTCAAAAACAAAACATTACCCATGAAATTCAAAGCCTAGTAGATGGGTGAACCAAGACTCAACTCAAAACAAAGTGAGTTGAGAAATTTATACCTTTGCTGATTCCTCTTTGCATAAGCAAAGGATAATCACCCAAGAGATAGGGCATTCATTCCTTGCTTCTTAGCTCCTTGGATTTGGATGGAAGAATTGGTTTCTCCAAGTTCTCGAAGTTGAGAACCTCTAAGTCTCCACACCAAGGAAGGATTGATGAAGAAATGAGTGACCTAGAGGAAGTAAGATTGCTAGCTATGTTCCTCTAGGGTGGCCGGCCTCTTAGAGAGCAAAGAGAGCTTTTGTTCTCATCTTTTCTCCCAAAAGAAACCCTAATGAAGAAAAGGCTATAAAGTCATATTTATACCTACCTTCATTGGAGTGGCAAACTTGTAATAAGTCCAAAACCCACTCCTTTATCAAGATGGTCGGCCATAGGGTGTTATTGGGCTATTTGGGCCTTTGTGAATATTTAGTCATTAAGTTGTCATACAACTTAAGTCAATGGGCTTGACGTTCGAAACCCATTGGGCCTTGAGGCCCAAAACTAACCCGAGGTCTTTAACGAACTTTATTCGTTTGATTAATTAACATATTAATTAATCCTTGCCATAAATAATTAAACCATTTAATTATCCTTACTCATCTTCGTTGTTTCTTCAATCTCTGCCTTACACGGTGTACGATCCATTAGGTTCCTTTTAGCGAGGCAGTGGGCGATTAGAACTCTTTCAAATCGATTGTGAATTGAAACTTACTTTCAATTCTCCCTTTAGTGATTATACACTTTTAGGGCTTCCACAAACCATGAGTGACACCTAGCAGTATGTCATGGTTACCCAAGCTAATCAGAAGAGGTGGAGAACCTATTCAGTTTAGGATTACAATGCAATACGGTCTTTCTCTAATACAATACTCTTGACCACATTGTTTGGTTTGATAGTTTAATCATGTCTACTATCCAATGTGATTCATTTACTTATATGATTACCTTGAATGTGATTTGGAACGACTTCCTAAATCTCATTCATACTCTGGCCAGAGATTCTTAATCATATCATAGAGTATTCTCCCTCAAACGGTTTGAAGGTTAAAGATCCCTTGTTGCGCATTTACTTGCCTCCATGGCTAAGTGGCTTAACCCCAACTATGTCGTGGACACCCTCTGATGGAGTGACTTTGACATAGTCAAAGATCAAGGACCTAACCACAAGACAACTATGATGCCTCAGGTCAAAGGACTACTTTGCATTATCCCAACCATGAGTTCTCATGTGACATGAGTATGAGAACTCATTGTTGATCGTGTTCAGTGGACTCATTCTCTATTGAGCACCTACATGCTTGTCTTGGTGTCAATCACACCAATGACTCGAGACTAGTCACTCTCCCTAAGAGAAGACATAGCATGTACTGATCTTAAAGGACTGTCAATGCCCAATTGGCAATCCTATGATCAGGAACGTTTAGGATATGTATACGAAAGAGAATGGTCTCATAAATCTAACTTGTTTAAATTACATTCTCCTAATTACATATTCCTTGGACTTATCGTTTAAGCATATAACATTTATATGAGACGGCTTAAAACAATAATCTTTGCCCTTGATATTAAACTAGATTAGTTTAACATGTGAAATGTCTGTAAAGTATCATCATATGATTGGTTTTAGGGCACATTTCCAACATAAGTTTCATGCAATTCATAGTAACGAGTGTCTCGCCAATACTTATGATTTTCATAGAACTTAATGATTCTTGCTTGTATTATGCAATTCATGTAGGGAACTTGTGGGGAAAGCTTTGGGTTGTCGTATGCAATCATCCAATTCAATAACTTAAGGAAAATCTGAGGGTTAATTAGTGCAATTCACGGTTAATCTGGGGTGTTGGGAATTCATGGTTTATTGAGAAGAAATTGGAAATCTTTTTGTATGCAAGTGTGACATGTGTGGAGAAGAACCCCTTAGCCAGCTTTCCATCCATTCACTTTAACCAAATTCGTTTTAAAATCTGTTTTAGTTTACAAAGTTTTTGTTTTGTTTTCAAATTCGTTCAAAATCATTCCCCTTTTATTTTGTTGAGTCATATTAGTTAGAAATCAATTTAGTTTGTGTTTTTAAGTGTCTTGAGTCAAGTTATAACCTATTTTCATCCAAATTTGGGTTTAGTGTTCAAAACTGCCCAGATTGTGTTTTTAAGGCAGTTTTGAGTGTTTTTGTGCTGTTTTGAGTCTTTTGGTTTGTTTTAGTGTTTTAGAGTTTAGTTTTGCATTCTTTGAGTCTAGTTTAGTGTTTTAACTTTGTTTTTACGTTTTTGAGTCAGTTTTCAAGTGATTTAGCAATCCCTCCTAATCCCCGGCAACGGCGCCAAAAATTGAAGATGAAGGCATTTCCCTTTTCTCTCTTGGAAAAGGCAAAAGATTGGTTGTATGAATTAGCTCCCGGAACTGTCACATCTTGGGAGAGCATGAAACGGGCTTTCTTGGAGAAGTTTTTCCTAACTTCTCGAGTCATCCTCCTACGAAAAAGGATAAGTGGAATTCAGCAAGATGAAGGTGAATCTTTTCCTACTTATTATGAACGTTTTAAATCTCTTGTTGCTTCATGTCCACAACATCAAATGAATGAGGAGCTTATTCTACAATACTTCTACGCGGGGCTTCTACCAATTGAACGTCAAATGCTAGATGCCTCAGCGGGATGAGCTTTGGTGGACAAGACCCCCACGGCTGCAAAGACTTTGATTGCTAATCGAGCGTTGAATGCTTAACAGTACGAAGGTGTTGGACAAATAAGCACCCCACGTCAACACCAAGTGAATAAGGTAAGTGCCATATCCGAACTTCAAAATCAAATGGCTAACCTTACTACTTTGCTTTCTCAGGTGGTGGAAGGACCAAAAGTGCAAAATGTGGCTGCTTGTGGCGTGTGCTCCATGCAAGGACACCTTACGGACAAGTGCCCACAATTGATAGAGAATGGAGGGTGGGAGACCCTCAATGCCGTGGGTTTTGGGCAGCCATACCAACAAAGAAATGATCCATTTTCTAATACATACAATCCGGGATGGAGGGATCATCCAAATTTCAAATGGCGAGAACCCCAACAAGGCCAACAACAAAGCACATTTAGGCAACAACCCCCGGGTTTCTATCAAAAGCCGTTTGCACCAACTCAACCCCAAACACAACCTGCCCAAAACAAATCAGGTTCTTCTATTGATAATGATCAGATTTTTCAATTACTAACTTCTATGGCGCAGAGTATGCAAATTAAGGACAAGAAGGTGGACGAGTTGGAGAAGCAAGTAGGGCAGATTGCGGAGTTTGTGGGCCAATTTCGAGAGCAAGGCAAGTTGCCTAGTTCAACCGTTGTCAACCCAAAAGAAGGATTCGAATCTGCAAAAGCTATAAGTTTACGAAGTGGGAAGCAAGTCGGATCTGACCCCCAACCTTCCAAAGCATGTTCCAACGAGATGGAGGAGTTGATACTTGAAGAGGAGGAACAAAGCCAACCCACGGCAAAGGTGGAAACACCATTGCCGCAGGCCCTAAGTGATCCTAAGCCATCCAATCTGTCCAATAAAGGTAAGAACGTGTCCAATTCAATTCCTACTAATGCTTTTCCTTTGAATGTTCCTTTTCCTAGTAGGTTCAAGCAAACAAAGAAAGAGGAAGCTGAAAAGGACATTCTAGAGACATTTAGGAAAGTTCAAGTTAATATCCCCCTTTTGGATGCAATTAAGCAAGTACCAAGGTATGCCAAATTTTTGAAAGAACTTTGTACCACTAGGAAGAGGATTTCGACCAAGGAGGTTGTAAAGGTAAATGAAAATGTCTCAGCCATCTTGCAACGCAAACTGCCCCCTAAATGCAAAGATCCGGGTAGTTTTACAATTCCTTGTGTCATTGGTAATACTAGGTTTGAATCTGCCATGTTAGACTTAGGTGCATCTATAAATGTCATGCCATATTCAATTTATGCATCTATGAACTTAGGAGAGTTGAAAAATGATGGTGTAATCATACAATTGGCCGATAGATCTAATGCCTATCCAAATGGAGTTTTGGAAGATGTTTTAGTGCAGGTTAATCATTTAATCTTCCCGGCAGATTTCTATGTACTTGAGATGAACGAGTCGGACCATGCCCCTTCATTGCTCATCCTCTTTGGCAGGCCATTCATGAAAACGGCCCAGACAAAGATTGATGTGTTTAATGGAACATTGACTATGGAATTTGATGGGGAAGTTATTAATTTCAATCTTTCTGATTCTATGAAGTATCCTAGTGAGAATCATTCATGTTTTGCTATTGATGTAATTGACTCTTTAGCGCAGGACCATTTTGACAAATTGAACGACGATGCACTTGAATTGGTCATTGCACGAGGAATGGACAAGCAAAACATTGAAGCAGCCACCATGCACACCCACGGCATGCATGAACATTCCTTTGCCGTGCCCCCTAATGATGAGGTCATTGAGATGGTGGCTGCCCTTGAATCATTGCCATCACAAACTGGTAAGTTTTTGGACCCAATTTTAAGTTCAGTTTCGGCTAATAAGATGCTTCCCTCAGTTGTGCAGCCACCTACACTTGAACTTAAGCCATTGCCTAGTCATTTGAAGTACGTTTTCTTGGGAGAAGATGAGACGTTGCCCGTCATTATTTCATGCTCACTCACGGCACAAGAAGAAGGTAAGTTAGTAAAGGTGTTAAAGGAGTACAAAACAGCAATTGGGTGGACGTTGGCCGACATCAAAGGAATTAGCCCCACAACTTGCATGCATCGCATACTTTTGGAGGAGGGGTCTAAAACATCTCGAGAGGCTCAACGCCGACTCAACCCTCATATGATGGAAGTTGTGAAGAAAGAAGTCATCAAGCTTTTAGATTGTGGAGTTATCTATCCAATCTCGGATAGTAGGTGGGTTTCGCCCGTTTAATGCGTTCCGAAGAAATCCGGAGTGACGATGGTAGCAAATGCCGAGAATGAACTTGTGCCTACTCGCATTCAAACTGGTTGGAGGGTGTGTATCGACTATAGAAAGCTAAACGCCACTACAAGGA
Source organism: Malus fusca (assembly GCA_035220775.1). Lineage (NCBI taxonomy): Eukaryota > Viridiplantae > Streptophyta > Magnoliopsida > Rosales > Rosaceae > Malus > Malus fusca. The sequence continues at coordinate 16,649,921 of CM069072.1, forward strand.
AGGATCACTTCCCATTGCCGTTCATTGACCAAATGCTTGAGAGGTTAGCAGGTTATGCTTTCTATTGTTTTCTTGATGGTTATTCTGGTTATAATCAAATTGTCATAGCACCCGAGGACAAAAAAAAAACCACTTTTACATGCCCCTTTGGTACATTTGCATAGCGTCGCATGCCTTTTGGTTTATGTAATGCACTTGCCACATTTCAAAGATGCATGATGAGCATATTTTCTGATTATGTTGAGAAAATAATTGAGGTCTTTATGGATGATTTTAGCGTCTTTGGTGATTCTTTTGATGGTTGCTTGCATAATCTTAGCTTGATCTTAAAACGTTGCGTTGAAACTAACCTTGTTCTTAATTGGGAAAAAATGTCATTTCATGGTTAAACAAGGCATAGTTTTAGGACATATTATCTCTGAAAAACGGCATTGAGGTTGATAAGTCAAAGATAGATCTTGTACGTCACTTACCCTCTCCTACTTCGATTAGAGAGGTTCGTTCTTTTCTTGGCCATGCAGGTTTCTATCGTAGGTTCATCAAAGACTTCTCAAAGGTTGCCCAACCTCTTTGCCGACTCCTACAAAAAGATGTGGCGTTTGAGTTCAATAGAGAATGCACAACATCATTCAACCAACTCCATGAGTTGTTGACCACGGCACCAATCATTGTCCCACCTGATTGGAGCCTACCTTTCGAGCTTATGTGTGATGCGTCCGATTATGCTTTAGGGGCTGTTTTAGGACAAAGGAAAGAGAAGAGGCCGCATGTCATCTACTATGCCTCACGGACGTTGAATGATGCTCAGTTGAACTATTCCATTACGGAAAAAGAACTTATTGCCGTTGTTTTTGCTTTAGATACATTTAGATCATATCTAATTGGTACTAAAGTAATTGTTTTCATTGACCATGCAGCTTTGAAGTACTTGCTCACTAAAAAGGAAGCCAAGCCACGGCTAATTCGTTGGATGTTGATACTTCAAGAGTTCGGCATTGAGATTCGTGACAAGAAGGGAAGTGAAAACGTGGTGGCTGACCACCTAAGCCGAATGGTCCATAATGAGGAGTCCCTACCCATTGCCGAGACATTCCCAGATGAACAATTGCTGTCCATAAAGGTAAGTGAGCCTTGGTATGCCGATTTGGTAAATTTTTTGGTGTCAAAACGAATTCCTAGCACTTTCACTAGGCACCAACGTGATAAGTTAAGGCATGATGCACGGTTTTATGTATGGGATGATCCCTATTTATGGAAAATTTGCCCTGATCAGATTGTATGTCGATGTGTGCATGATTCTGAATTTCATTCAATTCTAAGCTTTTGTCATACATATGCATGTGGTGGGCACTTTGGCACATAAAGAACAACACTTAAGGTGTTACAATGTGGATTCTATTGGCCTAGTATTTTTAAGGATGCTAGAACTTTTTGCTTAACATGTGATAAATGCCAAAGAATGGGTAACATAGGTGCTACGGATCAAATGCCGCAAGTTTCTATCCTTAATGTTGAAATTTTTTATGTTTGGGGTATTGATTTTATGGGTCCCTTTCCTTCCTCGTATGGATTCATGTATATTTTGCTTGCGGTTGATTATGTGTCGAAGTGGGTGGAAGCAAAAGCCACCCGGACTAATGATTCTAAAGTGGTTGCAGATTTTATTGGAACTAACATTTTTGCAAGGTTTGGCATGCCATGTGTGATCATTAGTGATGGAGGGTCTCACTTTTGCAACCGGACCATTGAGGCATTATTGAGGAAATACAATGTCAACCATAAGGTTTCTACACCTTACCATCCTCAAACAAATGGCCAAGCCGAGGTTTCCAACTGTGAGATCAAACAAATTCTAGAGAAGACCGTTGGGCCTACAAGGAAGGATTGGAGCTTACGGTTAGATGATGCACTTTGGGCGTATCGTACGGCGTACAAGACAAAATCTCAACAACATTTTCATGCAGCCTGGGTCAATTTATGTTGTTGAATTTCAGCATAGATGGCTTGGACCCATGTTTTTAGGTTCCATACTTCATCAACCACAAAATTATCGAGCATATGCTAGCTTTATACTTTCAAAGACCTACCGAAAGGTTCATGCTGAGACATCCCTGTCGAAGAACATGAGTTCCCCTCTAATCAAGAGACCAGTCACAACATGTCACATGGTAACACCAACAAAGCTCATAAAGTCTCACATCGATCACGGACGAAAACTGGGGACTTTCCTCAACTATAAAATGAGATCATTGTCCCACAATTATTCCTAACTATTATTCTACTTGATCCATTATTAGAACTCACTAATGATGATTATGCTTAAACCTTTGTATCATGTAAACTATACATCATTAATGAGAACACTACCCCTCGTGGACGTAGCCCACCTTAGGTGAACCACGTACATCTTGTATTTGATTCCCTAACTCTATCTCTTTACTTATTACCTACACTTGGTGACCAAAGCACCCTTGCGAAGGTCACACCTTTACACTTTACGTTGTTCCAAAGTTAACCCAGTTGTGTACATCAATATTTAGCACCACCGTGGGAACGACACTGATTCATACTCTTACCAGCTTCATCAAGTTGATTTCCATCTTTTGTACACTATCATTCGATTAGGCATCCCTCTCCAACATAGGGAGCTAAGAGAGCCTCTCTATGACTCTCCCCTTTCAACAAGTAGGGAACGTAAACTCAAGTTCTAGCAAAGAAAAAAGCTTTAACCTTTCGAACAACCATTGCATCCCCTCATTCCTCACCTACCAACCTGCTAAGTCACCAAGCTTATTCATCTAATGGCAAGAGGAAGAATGTTTACCCTCAACAACCTCATTACAATAAGAGGGACAAAACTTGTATCAAGACAACCAAGGGTGAACTTATCTTCAAAGTGGGCGACTGGGTACTAAAGAAAAGGTTATTACAAATAAACGTACGAATTACAAAACCTTTAGCCATTTGGGATCTGTGTAACACAAGACATTGGGCAAATACTTGATGAAGAAGAAATTCAAACAACTTTGTCTAAGTCTTTTAATTTCCAAACGATAAAACACTTGATCTAACTCTGACCTAACTCTATAGTCTAACTCAGATCTTCAGCATACATACTTTAACACAAAGTAAATAAAACTATGTGTGCAACCAACATGGTTGGACAAGATAGTAATAGCAACATTATGATGCATATTCATATATTCAATTAAGCCCAAACCATGGGTAATGTATCCAAACAAAGGATTTCTTCATACATAGCAAAACATTCATGAACAACACACATATCATCAGCATCACTCATATCATAAGCATCAATCATATCATTCAACATAAACATTATACCTTCAACACATTCATACATAAGCCCATTGAGCCTTAAAAGGATATAAACATATATTATTGCCCTCTAGCACGTGCAACAATGTGCCTCGACAACTCATCAGTATTCTCACGAACTAGGTGATGAAGGTACTCACTTTCGTATCACTATCTACATGATGAAAGGTACAACCAGTACTCCAATAAACAACTTTCTTTCGGCAACTCGATATTATTCTCACCAACTAGGCGATAAAGGAACTCACATTCATATCACTATCTAAGTGAGGAAGGGTACAACCAATGCTCTAATAAATAATTTTGTCTTTTGACACTTTAGTCATTTTATTTCCTAAATGAAGCCTAATAGGTTTGAGCTCAATGGGCTCAAAAAACCCGAAACTATTTCAAGGCCCAAAATTATCGCTGATCGTTAAAATGATTAATTAAGACTCTCTAATTAATAATGCCTTTATTTAATTTATCTAATTAATTATTTCCATCATTATGTACTTATCTCAATCCATAAGTGTATCAGTTTACCCCTCTAGGTTCCAATCAATGAGGCAGTGAGGTGATTAGTATTACTAAAATCACTTAGCGAATTAGAACACCTTTAATTCTCCCAATCATCAATGACTATATGGTTAGTCATCGAGAGGGCTCACAAGTCATGAGTGACATCTAGTCATGACTACCCAAGCCAATATAGAATACTTTAGAAAACCTATTTGGTTGCAATTGCAATGCAATTCTATCCTTCTCAATACTCTTAATCATACTATTAGCATATGAATGGCGTGGGACATGATATTCTAGGGACAGGGTAAGATGGATTAGAATACGTATACCTCAAAAGTCCGGTCGTGGACTCAAGATCTCCAATCAATTTCCTATGTTGGAGATTTCAACAATCTAGGATTGGGGTGTACCGACGTAGTCACAATCCTAAAATGAAGCAATATCTTATGCTAGATATTCTTTAAGATTCTCCTAGCTTAATACAGATCCTATATTATAAAATGATTCTCTCCCGACTAGTATTAACATACTTATCTAGGGCCAATGTATGGTAAAATTTTCATAATGCATACTTTGCTCTCTTGTCCACTGCTTGAGTCTAAGATTTTATACTAACTTGACCGTTGGAGACCCATTGGCCAGTACCACACCATTACCTAATGTATCACGGTTGCTTGCTTTTGTTTGTAAATGGTTGTTCTCGCTTACTCTGCCATCCTAGGTGGTGCAGAATTTTGGTTCCAACAATAAGTATTTTCATTGAGATTTAAATTCATGTGCTCACCGTAACTGAGTGCTTACCAAGTCCACCAATGACAGCTCTGCCAACACCAATACCCAAGGCAAAAGAAACCGGCTTCCAGATACCTTTGTCACTCCAGGAAACAACCCAGCTCTAGCTAGAAACACGACTCATACCATGGACCAGATTTGGGAGACACTGAGGAATATCAGCACGACTATTGATGATATCTAAGAGACTTCAAAGGCTTCTCATGTGGAAAACAGTTCAAACTTTATTGATTTTGAGAGGCAGATGAAGGCCCTAGAGAACGCTAGCAGATTCTCTCTACAAACTCAAATTTCGATCTCTGGATTTGGACTTCTGAGTACTTTAACTTAGAACTGGCAGTCAGTCAAAACTTTCCTTTTGGATACTACGAAAACTCTTGATCCGAACTAACATAGAGAATAACTTGAAAATTGAATCGTCAGTCATACGCATGTGATGGTATTCGAGCTTTTTATCAAAACGCTATGAGATGGTATTTAGAGTTGCCTTCTCGCTCGATTTGTAGTTTTGATGCACTTGCTAAGATCTTCATAGCCAACTTCTCTGTATACCGCGATGTCAAAAAAAAAAATGCCATGAAGTTGTTTTAGCATGGAGACTCAATCTAAACACGAAAATATCATAAATTATCTTAATTTTTGCAGATGACATCATAAGCTAGGAGAACAAAGCCCGAAAGAAGAGTTCTGATTCAGACCACGGTAAGAAGTCCAAGCGAAAAAATAAAAGGGGATGCAAAGACAAGTCAACTTTTTACAAGCCAAAAATATTCACTGCTTTGAACACTTTAATCAACAATATCCTTCAATGCCAAAGATAAGCCTTATCCTAAAAGGCCAAAGCCTCTTCCGAATCACCTAGCCAGGAAACGATCTAATGAGTATTGTTCTATCCACCAGAGCACTAGGCATACTACGAAGAACAATCGTATGCTTCGAGAGCACATTGAAGACCTGATAGACCAAGGATATTGCTAGGAGTACGTGAAGGAAATGATTAAGAAGGAAGAACCTGCTGATAAGAAAGGTAAAGGCAAGTTCAATCGGTACGATCTCATCGACGAAGATATAAGAGCAAGTCCACCCCTAAGGACTTTGCGCCAGCACTCAGCGTATTTATCCACTCAAGTGAACAGTAATAGACTGGAGTGAACAGTAATAGGCCAAGGCATCTCCACCCCTAAAAAAATGCGCTGGCACCCAGCACATTTATTTGGTGTGTTTTTTTTTTTTTAAGTTTATTTCGGATAAAATTTTTAACCAATTTCGGATAAAATTTCAAATAAACTAAAAAAAAAGTACACTAAAATAAAATTACATACTCATCAAATAAACTTAAAAAAACACACTAAAATAAAATTACATAAACTCATCAAATAAACTATAAAAAAAAACACACTTAAATGAAATTACATAAACTCATCAAATACACTTTATTCTTCAACCACAAACTTTATTCTTCAAATACACGATGAAGATGGATGTAGGGATATATGGTTTATATGGACAAAAAAATTAAGGATGAGCTTTTTGGTATTTTTTTTCACACAAAAAGTATATGAAAGCTTTGGTAGAAGGTGTAGAAAATATTGAAATGTGGTGTAAGGTGGAAGATGAGGGTTAGGTATTTATAGAAAAAAAAATAACTTTTTTAAAATTTTACTGTATTTTAAAAAAAAAAATCTGTATTTTTTTATATTTTTAATTAATTTTAATGTAGTTAATTAATCTGGACCGTTGGATTTGAAAAATATTCAAATCCAAGAGCCCAGGATCTACCATGTGGCCAACACCAGCAAATGACCCAGCTTCTTGGTCAGCCTGTTTTGTGCTGGCCCAGAGACTAGCATGGGCTGGGTGCCAGGTTGTTGCGCGGGCTGGAGTACATGGACAGGGTGCTGGGCTGTTATTTGGACAGGGTGCTGGGCAAAGTCTACTCCGGTGGACTTGCTCTAAAGAAAATGAGGAGGAAGAAGGGGATATTTATAAAGTTCTTTTTTAATCACACGACCGTTGAATCTAGAATAACTCGACTCAAGATTCGTGAATCTGACGGTTGGATCTTATCAAAAACATAAAAAGTAGCCTCTCGAGCTTCGTGCACATGCAGAGTGACGACCCATCATCAACCTTGTCTTAATGAAACCCTATTCAACGGTCACATATTCAAATCCAAAATGTCTCCACTACCTTGCATTGGTAACAGAATTAAATTGACACGTGTTAAAAGAATTCTGAACGGTAAGCTATTTCGATCTACTCTGCCATGGCCATTGGGTAAATATTCATCCTCAATTGGGGTGCCCTTCTCAAAGCTTATTTAGGGGCATTTGTCGGACCTTAAATTTAACTAGGTTGGAGTATGGCGGATTAAAATACAAGTGTCCTTGAAGTCTGGACATGAACTCAACACCTCTAAACCGGACTTAGCCGACTAAACGGCAATGATGCCACCATATCTTGTTGGGCATTGGAATGGCAAGCAAGGCCCCTAGGCCTTGTTAAGATCGACCATGGTTGTTCCACAAGACTCAGAAACCTCGTTTGACTGGGGATCATATTAGTTTCTTATATTTTGGGAGATTTCTACAATCTAGGAATTAGCGTACGCTGCAAGTAAAAACAATCTAAAAAGGAAGCCATATCTTATGTTAGATATCCTTTAGGATTCAGTGGTTTAATATGTATCTTATATCTTAAAAGGACGCTTTCTCGACTAGTATAATACACTCATCTAGGATTCATCTATGATAACACTTTCATAGCGCATGTTTTGCTCTTTTGTCATTTGCTTGAGTTCTAATATTTTAGACTAACTTAACCATCATAGATCCTTTGGTCAGTGCCACACTGGTACATTAGGTTAATCATGATTGTTTGCTCTTGTTTGTAGGTGGTTATTCTCAGTTTCTCTACGATCCACGATGGTGTGGAATTTTTGTTCCAACACTAAAAAAAGTTGAGGTTCCAACATAAAACTAATAAGTAATATGAGGAGTAGCCCAACCTCTTATAGCCCCTTGCAAGGTTTCTCCTTTTATTGATGGGGGACTCTTTTACCTTCACATCCTAACAGAAACCCTCCATTCGTCACAAGATCTTGTTTTGCTCTACGAAAATGTCTTATAATTAGTTATTGTAACATGACGTGGAGTGGGTGAGAGTTTTAGCAAGAATAGAATATGGGTTCTGTGGGACTATGATTTTCCAGAGCTGGAGTAAGGCAGGTCAGAGTAAGCTACCCCATGTGTGAGCCCAACGGCCATATGTGTTCCACGTCACCTAATTTTTCTTGTTTACATACTAGGATTGAAAAATTCGCCACATGTGGCGGGCGTGTTGAGAGTATGAATCACACATCCGGAAAAGAAGAGACTTTGTATGTACTTATAAGTAATTGTAATTGTAGACATGTAAATTTTGTTGCATATAAAACGATGCATCACAAAGCCCCACATGGCATATGACTCATCACAAATGGACAAGTCATTAATGACATGTGGCACAAATCAAGCAAGGAAAGTATAAAACATTCCCTAAATTCGGCTAATAGAAGAAACATCCTTTAAATTCGGCAAAGGAGGTCCAAAATCTTTCAAAATCGGAAAAAAAAGTTCAAGCATCTTCATAAAACAAGTAAGAATTGAAGATTGCTCACAGAATAGGCAAGGTTCTTAAATTCGGCTAAAGCAAGGAAAGTGGCTGAAATTAATACACAAAACATGCCTAAATTCTCTCATGGACAAATTAGGACACAAATCAAAGCCAAATACTCCCAAAGGCAAGCCTTGAGAAGCCTATAAATACAAGGTCCTCCCACAAGCATTGGGGTAAAAAAATCTCTACACAGAGGAACCTCAGCCAAACCTTTGAAGACTAATACGCTGCCAAAGCTCTCTTTTAAGAACATTCAACCAAAGCCGAAGCTTTCTCTCGACCAAAGCCGAAGCACTTCCTTGAAGAATCAACAAGTGCTTGTGCCGATTCCTTCAAGACTTTGTTGCAAGCTTATAAACTTGTAGCAACGTTCGTTTCACGATCAAGTCGCCAAGATCCTTGAAGAAATGAAATCCAGCATCAAACACCACATTTGTCGCACCCTTGAGGTGAAGATCATCCACGCGTTGTTTTCAAGCTCAAAACTTGAAGCAATCGTTCGTTCAAGATCAAGTCATCGCGACCCTGATGCGGTGAAAGTTAAGCACCCAAATTAAACCCTCTTTTGACAATTGTAGTATATGTATAAGTAGGGATCGTTATGGACCGGGGACTAGGAGGGATTGCTAATCTAAACTAAACTGACTTACAAAAAGAAACTTAAAAACACTTAACTAGACTCTATAGACTCAAAACACTTAAAAACACAAACTAAAATAGATTCTAACTAATTAGACACACTAAAGTAGATTGGGTTTTGGACGAAAATAAAGTAAAACAAAACAGAAACTAGAACTAAACAGATTTGCACGAAATTGGTTGTTTTGGATGGATGATGGGCTAGCTAGAAGGTCTTTCTCCACAAATGACACACTTGCATACAAATCAATCTCCAATTGCTTTTCAATAAACTATGATGCTCAACACCCAGATTAACCGTGATGCACAAATTAACCCTCAGATTTTCCTTTACTCATTGAATTGGATGAATGCATTCGACAACCCAAATCATTCTCTAAAAGTCCCCTATATGAATACATAATAGAGATACAATTAAAGATCATTACGTTCCATGAAAATCATAAGCGTTGACGAGGCAATTGTAACTATGAATGCATGATACGTTTGCCAAGAATTCAATTAACGCGATTGTGACAAGCAACCTTCACTACTCATGAATATAAACTTGTAACGATTAGGTGAAACTTATTTATATCCTAGCATCAAATTCATGCATGAAAACTAAGTATGCATCCTTAATAAACATACACAAATCCGTTATGAATAAAATAGATAATTGAATTGCAATCACAACTTATCAAATCACAATTGGAAGAAATCAATTCATATTGCAAATATATTCATGGTTTCGAATTCTCCTCTAGCCAAAAGAGGTTTAGTTCCTCATACTTGCAATTAAACAGAAACAATTGAAATTAAACATTGAAAACCAAAGTAGAATACACCTAGAATGCTCCAGCAATCCAAATTGAATGACTAGCACTACTCCAAGCAATCCTCCTTCCTTGCAAATATGAGTCACCAAGGTGTGAGTGGTGAATGGATGGTCTCTTGTGGTGGTGGATGGATATAGGTGAGTTATGGTGAAGGGTGGAGAGTTGTGTAGATGATGTGGTGTCTTTGGATGATGGCCCCCAAATTATGGTGAAGGGTGGATGTATTTATAGGCTAGGGAGAGGAGTGTATGGAGTTGTAATGAGTGGATGTAATGGGTGTAGTAGGTGAGTGTTGTGGTAATGAGTGGATGTAATGGGTGTAGTGGGTGGATGTTGTGGTAATGAGTGAATGTAATGGGTGTAGTGGGTGGATGTTTGGTAATGAGTGGATGTAATGGGTGTAGTGGATGAGTGTTTGGTAATGAGTAGTGTTTGGTAATGAGTGGATGTAATGGGTGTAGTGAGTGGATGTTTGGTAATGAGTGGATGTAATGGGTGTAGTGGGTGGATGTTTTGGGTGAAATGAGTGGATGTGGTGGTAGGTGAATGCATGTGTTGGGTGAAATGAGTGGATGTAGTGGTAGGTGAATGTGTTGGGTGAAATGAGTGTGCTAAAATGGTTATTTATAGGGAGAGGATGATGCACAAACTTCAAATTTCGTCCATTCCTTTTGCTCCAAACATATGTTATCCATTCCATGCCCAAAAATGCTCCAAAATCCACTTCTTTGCCACATTAACCCTTTGGACCTACAAACACACGAAAATAGCTTAAAATACTAAAATAACTATGAACTAACAACATAAATGCCAAGAAACAAGTTAACTAAGTCGCATAAATATGCTCCTTCATGTCTATGCTCAAGCCACACGGCACCTTCTCCACAATCATCCCTGGGGACAAGTGACCAAAGTGCACTTACCGATGATGAATAGGGGTAAACACTAGTGACCTACAAGAAGACAAGAAAGCCAAGACCACAAGTCATCAAACCAAAAGTGGAACAAGCGAGAAAGCACCGCCGCCGCAACAATAATAAGCTCAAGAAAAAAGTAAGAGCTGCTAAGTCGACATACGTTGGGGAACCTATGGAGCAAGAGCCACGTATCCCCGTCTCCTTGCACGAGTATTTCCCGAAGGATTTCTTCCAATAGTGCACTACCGCTGCCTGTCACATGGTTGAAGTAGAGATAGAAGAGCTCTCAAAGGGCAAAGTTATAGTCATCAAGGAAGAGAAAACTCCCACACCTAAAGAAAGCCTGGCGTCATACTTTAGCATCGAGGAGGTGCTATGATTGCCTAAAGAGATGCGAAAAGCACTAATAGCGATCTTGGCGAGTCCCGACGACTACGAAGTGCAAGAAAGCAAGGATAAAGGCTTGGAGCTTCGGCCACATGATATGCCGCCCATGACGCAATCACCTTCACTGATGAAGACTTGCTGCTAGGGTCAAAGCCTCACAATCGTCCTCTCTTCGTCTCTGGGTACGTGAAGGAGCACAAAGTCAACCGCATGCTTGTGGATGGTGGTTCAGCCATAAACATCATGCCAAATTCAACAATGACTACAATCGGCATAAAGGTTGGCGAACTGACCCGAAGCCGTCTCCTAATCCAAGGTTTCTACCAAGGAGGACAAAGGGCAATGGGCATGGTCTGTGTCAAGATGACCATAGGCGAACTCAAGTTGAGCACGATATTCTATGTGATTGACGCGAGAACTTCATACAGTTTGCTCTTGGGAAGGCCTTGGATCCATGACGATATTCTAATCGAAGCAGGCTTCATTTGAGAGGTGCAATACCCTAAGTGTATCTTTTACATCGTCATTGTCTTAAGAAATCTGGACAAATACATGTTTCCGTAGATTTCTGCGATCTAATCGATGTTTGCCCGAATGACAACTTTCCCTTGCCAATCATCGAAATCATGGTGGACGCAACCACTAGCCATGAGGCACTATCATTCATGGATGGCTCATCTGGGTACAATCAAATCTGCATGGCTCCCGAAGACGAGGAATTAACAGCATTCCGCACTCCAAAAGGTATCTACTGCTACAAGGTAATGCCCTTCGGCTTGAAGAACGCTGGAGCTATATATCAACACGCAATGCAGAAGATCTTTAACGACATGATGCATAAAAACGTAGAATGTTACGTAGATGATGTAGTTGTCAAGACCAATAAGAGATCTGATCACTTGAAGGATTTACGAATGGTGTTCGACAGACTATGACACTACACCCTCAAGATGAACCCGTTAAAATGTGTATTTAGTGTCACCTCTAGGAAGTTCCTCGGCTTCATTGTCACGCACCGTGGCATTGAAGTTGACCAATCAAAGATTAAGGCCATTCAAAGCATGCCCGAGCCAAGGAATCTACACGAGCTGAAAAGTCTATAAGGACAACTTGCCTTCATCAGACGTTTCATCTCCAACCTCGCTGGACGCTGTCAACCCTTCAGTCGACTCATGAAGAATGACGCTTCATTCATATGGGATGACGCATGCCGCAATGCCTTCGAAAGCATAAAAACATACTTGGCAAGCCTACCTGTCTTAGGAGCTCCCATGCCTGGAAAACCGCTCATCCTGTACATTGTTACACAAGAAGGTTCTATTGGAGCACTCTTAGCACAAGAAAATGAAGACTAAAAGGAAATAGCACTCTACTACCTAAGTAAAACCCTCACTGGGGCCGAGCTCAACTACACCCTAATCAAGAAGATATGCATTGCCTTCGGCTTTGTTGTCCAAAAGCTCAGACACTACATGCATGCTTACACCATCCACTTGGTTGCCAAAGCTGACCCAGTCAAATACGTCATGTCCAAGCCAGTTTTGACGAGGTGACTAGCAAAATGGGCATTGCTTCTCAATCAATACGAGATCATCTACGTTCCAGCTAAAGTCATCAAGGGATAAGCGCTAGCAGACTTCCTTATCGATCATCCAATCCCAACCGATTGGAAAATCTCAGATGACTTGCCTGACGAGAAGGCGTTCTACATTGACATCTTCCTGACATAGACAATGTTCTTCTACGAATCCGCACGAGCAAATGGAGCAGGGGCAGGAGTAGTATTCATGTCACCACAAAGACAAATACTACCATATTCCTTCCAGCTAAGAGAGTTATGGTCCAACAACGTCGTTGAAGCATATGGGGACTCCAAGCTCATAATTAATCAACTCTTAACTAAATATAAAGTGAGGAAAGATGATCTCGTCCCATACTTCCGGCTAGTAACTCAACTGCTCTGAAAGTTTGAGGCTGTGACGTTAAAACATATGCCAAGAAAAAAAAAATCAAATGGCAGATGCTCTCGCTAATTTATCCTCAAGTATGGCGCTAGGAGAGGACAAAGCTGCAGACGTGCCAGTTTGCTAAAGATGGGTGATCCCGCCCGTCACTGAAATGCTACTAGATGATATAAAGTCATCTCAGTACTTCCAGTCGACACTGAAGAGTGGAGACAGCTGCTGATCGACTACTTGAAGCATGGAAAGCTTCCAGACGATCTTACACACCGCTTTGAAATACGTCGACGAGCACCCGTTTCCTCTACTACAAAGGAACAATCTATTGACTTTCTTTTGAATGAGTACTTCTAAGATGCCTAGGTGAGGAAGAAGTTAATCAAGCCATGGAAGAAGCACACTCAGGCATATGCAGATCGCATCAGTCTGGACCAAAGTTGCATTTCCAGCTCAAAATGATGGGCTACTACTGGCCAAGTATGGTGAAGGATTGCCTGGAACACGCCAAAATGTGCCAAGCTTACCAATTCCACACCAACTTCATACATCAACTGCCTGAGCTATCACACCATACGGTTGCTTCATGGCAATTTGATGCATGGGGATTGGACGTTGTGGGACCAATTGCACCAAAATCATCTACCGGAGAGGTCTACATTCTAGCCATAACAGACTACTTCTCTAAGTGGACTGAAGCCATACCCCTAAGGGAAGTTAAGAAGGAAAATGTTGTCCGTTTCATTAAAGAGTATATCATCTATCGATATAGTATGCCTTGCTACATCATCACTGACAACAAAAAAAAATTCTCCAACTGACTCGTGGACAAGCTATGCGAGAAATACAAGTTCAAGCGTCACAAGTCTTCTATGTATCATGCTCCGGCCAACGATCTTGCAGAAGCATTCAACAAAACGTTGTACAACCTCCTAAAGAAGGTAATCGGCCGAACAAAGAAAGACTGGCATGAAAGAATAAGCGAAGCACTTTGGGCATATAGGACAACACATAGGTTCCTACCCAAGCGACACCTTATTCTCTCGTATATAGTGTGGAAGCTGTTCTGCCACTCGAAAATCAAATTCCCTCACTAAGGATGGCTATACAAGAAAGCTTGACTGAAGAGGAAAACGAAAAGTTGTAACTTCAAGAGTTGGAAGCACTCGACAAAATGAGGCTCGAAGCTCAACAACACTTGGAATGCTACCAAGCACGGTTATCCAAGGCGTTCAACAAAAAGGTCCGCCCAAGGTCTTTCCAAACTGGAGATCTTGTCTTGGCATTATGAAGGCCCATTATCACAACTCAAAAGACAAAAAGCAAGTTCACATCAAAGTGGGATGGACCTTACGTAATACAAGAGGTCTACACCAATGACGCTTACTTAATCATGGCAGAAGATGGCTTGAAGATCTGCCCCATCAACGGAAGATTCTTGAAGCGCTACTACCTCTAGGGCAAACACACAACGTTCATCGCCTGCATGAGCCTAAATTGCACACGGCACAATGCTCCTTGTTCACACGAGCATAAAAGGTGACATGCAACGCTCCTGGCCCGGAAGAGCATAAACTGTGTACGGCAAAATAAAACAAAACAAAAAAATCACCATCCAAAATTGCCACAATCCATCATTCCTGACTTCATCCCTCATCAACCGAGGGTACGTAGGCAACTTGAAACTTCAAAAATTTCAAGTACAGTCACATCACCAACAAAACACAAACACTTTGAAGAATAAAGAGCAAATTCAAATATGAATACTTTATTTCTTTAAAAAAATTTGGCTACAAAGCCTTATTACAAAAATGAGTAAAGGCAAAACAAGGCTTCAAGCACAAAAATGGAAGACACTAATTGAAAGCTATATCCCTAAAACTACGGCGACGATCTTCAAGCAATCCTTCCTAAGTCCTCAAAGTCTCTACATCGGTAAGAGACAAGGTGGGCACTTCCATGGCCGCACCCATCTCTTGCTCTAGGAGTAAAATCTCCTCTTGATTAATACACTGCCAAAGCTATCTTCGAAGAACATTCAACCAAAGCCGAAGCTTTCTCTCGACCAAAGCTGAAGCACTTCCTTGAAGAATCAACAAGCGCTCATGCCGATTCCTTCAAGACTTTGTTGCAGGCTTATAAACTTGTAGCAACATTCGTTTTAAGATCAAGTTGCCAAGACCTTTGAAGCAACGAAATCTCACATCAAACACCACATTTGCCGCACCCTTGAGGTGAAGAGCATCCACGCGTTGTTTTCAAGCTCAAAACTTGAAGCAATCGTTCAACCGTTCGTTCAAGATCAAGTCATCGCGACCCTTGGATCAACAATCACGCATCTACATCAAATTTGAAGACTGAAAAAGAGGAAAAGTTGTAAACAGAGATTGTAACCTACAAATTCAAATCAATACAAATCTACTTTGTACACGTGTTCTCGTTTCATTCGATACAGAATTTTTGTGTTTACAGTAATACTCCTCATATTACTAATTGGTTCAATGGTGAAACCTTAACTTTGTTCACTTACCCGTGTTGGATAAAGTACGTGATGTTTTTCTAATTCTTAGTTTGTGATATAGTGTGGATTTCCGACTGTATTCAGCTAGATCTTGATGTAACCAATGATAAATTATCATTTTGAAAACGAAAAATCTAGAATATATAGGATAATTAGCACGAATTATCACTTTTAATATTTAGTTGCAGAAACAATCAGGTGTCGACATGTCTTTATTTCATTGTCTTGTTGTTGATATACAATCAATATGTCGTCGGTGTTCAAAAATGATCATTTAATTAAATGTCAATAGTTACCATTCTTGCTAATTGCCCTTTATTATAATACTTGTATTTGGTTTGAAGTAACCATTAAGCTTTCTTCTTTCTGATGATCCTTATTGGGATTTTTTTTTTCTAAATATAAAAATATATTTGCACTTTTTTGGTTTCCCAAGGTATCCCCAGGCAAAGCCCAGGACTAATCCTTCGAGGTACTGTCGGGCGCATATGCGGGGACCTCTCCCAAGAAAGTTTTCTGCATCCACAAGGGCTCGAAACCGAGACCACTTGCTTAAGCGACCAGAGCCCCTTCCACTCTGACCAACCTTCATTGGTAATATATTTGCACGTTGATGTAAGAGGTTCCCCACTTTATTCAAAAAATGGAGATTAGTTGTGAGACCCACTTCACATCAAATTTCAATTATCTGAACCATTTATTTTGTAAGTCTCGATTCATAGATCATTCTTGCAAAAATTCAATTTAATCTGAAATCATTTGCCTATTAAATTATTTTCAATGTTTTCTTAGGAATAAAGTATTCGTCAATTTCTTTGAACGTAATTAAATGCCTCAAATATTTTCGATTTGATTAATATTTTGTAAAGATGATCTATGAGGTGCAACTTGAAGGCCTTATAGAATAAACGGTTCAGATCGTTGAAGTTAAAAAAAATGGGGATTAGTTGTGAGGCCCACTCCACATCGAACTTCAAATATTTGAACCGTCTATTTTGTAAGTCTCGATTTATATATCATCCTTACAAAAATTCAATTCAATTCAATTCAAAACCATGTTTCTATTTAATTATCACAATGAAATTTCATTGTTTCTTATAGATCAAATATTCGTCAATATCTTTGAACTCAATTAGATACCTCAAATATTTCCAATTTGACTAATATTTTGTAAGGATGATCTATGAAGTGCAACTTGAAAAATAGATTGTTCGGATCATCCTTTAAGGAAAGGGATCGCCATTTTATTTTTCAAAAAATTAGGATTAATTGTGAGTGATTTAAATGACACAATGAAGTAGTCATTATTGTTGATATCGATCTCGTTATTTACGAAAGTCAAATTTAGGAACTTCGCTTGTAACCAGGAAGAAAGAAAAGAATGCCGAATCGGTTCAAGCCATAGAGGACTTTAAGCCCAACCGCAGCCTATATAAACCCGGACCAAAACATCTCAAGGATTTTCCTTTCTTCCTACACAAGCAGGTGAGGCTGAGTTGGAGATATCGTTGGCTGCTACAAAGCCTACACTGAGTGAGTTTGGTTTTGTAGGGACGAACAGACTCTCTCCATTCACAGCAGCGATCCATGGCTCACTCTCTCTCATCATTCTCCTCCTTCTCTCTCCACCCAATCCCTCCTCCCAAACGCGCCGCCCCATTCCACTCCATCTCCTCCCTCAGAGCCTCCATTGACAACAAGGAACCCACCACCACAAACTCCAAACCCAGCTCGTGGGTCAGCCCAAATTGGCTCACTTCGCTCACTCGCTCCCTCACCATTTCCAAAAACGACGACTCCGGCATCCCCATCGCCAGCGCTCAGCTCGAGGACGTGTCGGAGCTTCTGGGTGGCGCTCTGTTTCTGCCGCTGTACAAATGGATGAACGAGTATGGTCCGATTTACCGGCTCGCCGCCGGGCCGAGAAATTTCCTTGTGGTCAGTGACCCTGCCATTGCTAAGCACGTGCTTAGGAATTACGGGAAGTACGCGAAGGGACTTGTTGCTGAGGTCTCTGAGTTTTTGTTCGGCTCTGGTTTTGCAATCGCTGAAGGCCCGCTTTGGACGGTAATGCTATTCAGTTCCCTGTTTCGGAAGAAAAAAACTTGGAAAATTGTTTAATTACAGACGTGGGTTTGTTGAGGAATGTAAGAATCCCATGTCGGAAAATTGACAAAATAAAATATACTATATAATGAATCGTGTTACTCCTAATTGCACCGAGGCCTTTTGTAACAGAACTCCGCGTTTATTGTGCTAGTAGGTGGTAAGATGCAAGTTGGTGACAATATCTGTGATTAGTAGTGAGCCACTAATCCGTCTCTCTGAAATATGAAATCTTGACATGGTATAGTTTGCTCTGATATGGGTAGGGCTGTTTATATGCTTTGTGTTGTTCTTAGTTATAATTCGATATAGGCGGTGACTTCTTAGTAATGGATATGTTGATAAAGAAGAGCAGAATGTATCTAGTGAGCTTTGATTTTCTTGATCAAACTGAATTTTGCATTTCATTCGGGTGTTTGCCTTGCTCAACTTGTTTTGTTGAGCTACATGGAAATTTGAATTGTGATCTTAATAATGCCTCTAGCATGTTTCATGGAAATATGAAACCAGATATATGGTTCAGCAGGTTTTTCTTTTCTCCCATCTCATTTGGAGTGAATGTCTTATTCATAATAGGCGAGGCGCAGGGCTGTGGTGCCATCTCTTCATAAGAAGTACTTGTCCGTGATAGTAGATCGGGTATTTTGCAAATGTGCTGAGAGATTAGTGGAGAAGCTACAACGTGATGCACTTAATGGAACTGCTGTAAACATGGAGGACAGATTTTCTCAGTTAACTCTTGATGTTATAGGCCTGTCTTTGTTCAACTACAATTTCGATTCGCTAAATGCTTATAGCCCGGTTATTGAGTCTGTTTACACTGCATTGAAGGAGGCTGAGCTTCGCTCTACTGATATATTACCATATTGGAAGGCAAGCTCTCTCTCAAGTTTGCTAATCTTCTGCTGCTGTATTTTTTCCTTTCAATTTGGAATGTGATCACAGTTACTGGTTTCTTTTATTTGGTTGTTGTAGGTTGATGTTTTGCGGAAGATAATCCCAAGACAAATAAAAGCTGAAAAAGCAGTTCAAGTGATCAGGAGTTCTGTTGAAGAACTTATTGCTAAGTGCAAAGAAATTGTGGAAGCTGAGGGCGAAAGAATTGAGGGGGAAGAATATATAAATGACACTGATCCAAGTATCCTTCGCTTTTTGCTTGCAAGTAGAGAAGAGGTTGGTATATACTAGCGTTCAATAATAACTGTTCTCTTATCTTGTTAGCATCCACAGTTTGAAAGGTCTATTTTGGATAGGAATCTCAGCTACTGTGCTTCAATAAACATTTACACTACATTGACAGAATCAAGGTTAATGTTGAAAAAGGGAACACTATTTATTTTTTTCCAAAAGAGCGTTGATCATACATAATAACAGTGTTATGATAAATGATAGCGTATTATCTGCATATGCGTATGTGGAAAATTCTTGTCTCATTTTTCTTTTACTGATATGCTTGATTTGAGATGGACTTTATAAGTATGTAAATGTTTGTACGAGAAAGGCTACAAATGTTTTTCGTTATTCATTTTTTGAAGAATTAATAAGACTGAGTTAATGAGCCCAACAGTAATCCAAATCTTGTTCAATCGTTAATGTTAGTTGTAAAGTAAAGACTCTGGTCGCTATACTTTTTAGTTGTAAAAGTGAAGATTGAGGACTGAGGATGCAATACTTTTCAGGTATCAAGTGAGCAATTGCGGGATGATCTTTTGTCTATGTTGGTTGCTGGACATGAGACGACTGGTTCAGTGTTGACTTGGACGCTATATCTTCTAAGTAAGGTATCATTTCCTTCAGTGTTTCTCTCATTCCAATAGGTTGCTGAGGTACGAGTGTGTACTCATTTTGTTTTTCATGTATTTGATTATTTTCGTTACTGTAGAATCCCCACACCTTGGTGAAAGCACAAGAAGAAGTTGATAAAGTTTTACAAGGACAGCGTCCGTCCTATGATGACATAAAGAACCTTAAGTACTTGACACGCTGCATAATGGAATCATTGCGTCTCTTCCCACATCCTCCTGTATGTTAAGTTCTCTCTTGTTCATATCAAAACCTAAATAAATTAGAACAATGAAACCACATACAATTAGGAAAATTTGAAAAAACAGTCAATTGTCTAAAGTTCATATCAACTCATGTTTGTTCTTGGTGCTTTCATTGTTCTAATTTATTTAGGTTTTGATAAGAAGAGCTCAAGTAGCTGATGTGCTCCCGGGAAATTACAAAGTCAATGCTGGTCAAGATATTATGATATCAGTATACAATATCCATCGTTCTTCAAAGGTACCATCTTATGTTAAGTTTTGAACAAACTTTCTTGTATTTTACGAATTTCACATTGTATTTTAGAAATTAAAAATATATTTGGTGTGTATTTTTCCCATGGTTTTACAAGGTGTGGGAGAGAGCAGAAGAGTTTGTACCTGAAAGATTTGATCTTGAAGGCTCCGTACCTAATGAAACAAACACAGATTTCAGGTACTTATAATTTATGCCCTTTTCATGATGTTGCAGTGCCTACATAATCTCTGGACTTCTCCTCGATAGCATTCTTTTCAAGAAACGCGTACTTATAAACATTCAACCTAGAGCTCGAATGGCTTCATTCTTTGCATTTACATAGCCCATTTGGCATAAAATTGTGGTTAAACAGAATTATCTACTGTAGGTTCATTCCATTCAGCGGAGGGCCACGGAAGTGTGTTGGTGATCAATTTGCTCTGCTGGAAGCGACTGTTGCTCTCACAATCTTTATTCAGAACCTGAACTTTGAGCTGGTTCCGGATCAGAAAATTAGCATGACAACCGGAGCAACAATTCACACCACAAATGTAATGTTTTCCAACTCACATGCAAGAACTTCATTACACAACCAAATCTGGATAAGAAATTTAGATTCGTACGCATGGGATCCTTGTGGCATAATCAATAAAACCGATTTGTATTGTATAAACTGGCCGCATTATTGATCACGTCTCTCACATGGAAGGAATCAATGCGGGACTTAGTTATGAAAGCGCAAATGGTCTCCTAACAGTTTGCTTCTTTGTTGCAGGGTTTATACATGAAATTAAGCCAACGACAGGCAAAATCTGCATTCGCTACATCATCCTCGTCTTCGTCCGCCTCTTAGCATTCAGTTAATTAAAGAATGCATGTAAGTGGTGGGATAATCCCAGTGTCCCTTAGAAGTGTCAAGAGTCTGTACAAGTATTTTAGCGGAACAAAGTAGCGATGCTTATAGAGTTTTTTAGTGACTGTCGCACTTCAAAGAAGTAAATAGATGACACTACGGGGCACCAAATCGAGTTTCATAATTTTTATATGGTACGAAAATATATCTCCTCATCAATATTCTTTCCTAATTACAAATCTCAACAAGACGGGCACTCACTTTTGCTCTCAAATGCAATATGAAACTCTGGGATTCTGCAAAAAGGAGATGGATGTAAAAACGTACATATTTCAATTACTAAATGATATATTCCAATTAAAGAAATAGATCAAATATCAACCCTAATATATTTCAATTACTCAATTCTGATCCCTAAATATTCGCACATGAATCTTACCGTAGGAGGTCCGCGAAATCTGCTCTTTAATGAATTATCAAATTATGGTAATCATCCTGATTTTCAAAATCTTCTTGGGTCCAAAATCAAAGTGAAGCAGTTGTTGTGATATTGATTGGTGATTCGTGCATACTAGACTATTTTTCGTTCGGGTTTTCAGCACCAATTCCGACCAATTCATCCATTATGGGGTAAGTTCTGCAAACTGTAAAATGTTATTCTTTATTTGTGATTCAAAGTACCCATCACTTTTAAGAGGGAATATTTCTCTCAAATGTTTCAATTTAACTTTTTTCAAATAGCTGAAGCATGGTTTATGTTTGATCAAATTTGTGCCTGGGTTTACGTGATCATTACACAATGCATATAATGTGTTTGATGAGATGCTCAAGTGAATTCTTTTTAAATGATCCTGCACATGCCAACTGGGTGGCATAGTTTTACTAATCTGTGCATCGGTGAGAGTTTTGATGGCACTTTGTACCAAATTTTATAGTATATCAAAACATCGGTTTTACTAAACTGTGCGCAATCCCTTGCCTTTATGTCCCTTGTGCACCAAGTTCTGTAGTATAATTTTACTAGAGAAGGCATTGTTGTTAGTTTATAAGTGCATATGCTGAAATGTAATAAGAGTTCAGCTTTAAATGTCAGCCTTTGGATCATAGTCCAAGTGTGCAGCTAAGATGTAATCTTAGATTAAGTGATGGTTTATGTCATGTGTCATTACCTTATAGGGTAAATGAATGAAGGGCTAGATTTAAGTGATGTAATGAAGGAATATTTTTATTCCTAATTTGCTACATGTGCTATGTGTGCGTGTGAATGAAATATCATCAACCTCAATTTTGCTTCTTCTTCAAGCTTGATTTCTCTCTCTCTAAAATTCTTACTTCCTCTCTCTTAAAACTCTAAATCTCCAGTATTCATAGTTTGTTGATTGAAAGAAGATTACATACAAGATAATAGTCTGTATGCTAACATGGCCTCAGAGCCTAGTTTGATCAATTGATACTAGGCGTTTGGATCTGTGAAGAGTGCTACCCAGAAATCAAGTCGATTGTGATCTGAGTCTAACATGGCAGGATCGGGTAGTAGTGAGGTGAGAGCACCGATTTTCAAAGGTGATAATTATGAATTCTGGAGTATTAAGATGAAAACAATTTTCAAATCTCACGGGTTGTGGGATCTGGTTGAGAAAGGCTTCGAAAGTTCAGATTCGAAGGATGATGGTGAATCTAATGGAAAGAAGAAAGAAAAAGAGGAATCGAGCAGTATTGAGAAGATACCTCTAGCCGAGAGACTAATGAAAGATGCTAAAGCTCTGGGTCTGATTCAATGAGCCGTTTCAGACGAGATATTTCCCAGAATCTCTCATGAAGAAACCTCAAAAGGCGCATGGGATATTCTGCAACAAGAGTATCATGGTGATAAACAGGTTAGAAGTGTTAAATTGCAAGGTCTTCGTAGGGAATTTGAATATACAAGAATGCGAGATGATGAATCACTTTCTGTTTATCTTACAAAATTATTTGATCTGATAAATCAAATGCGGAGTTATGGAGAGGAGTTATCTCGAGAAAGGGTTGTTCAAAAGTTATTGATTAGTTTGCCATCAGCTTATGATTCTATGTGCTCTGTTATTGAACATTCGAAGGATTTAGATGTGATTGAGGTACAAGAAGTAGTAGCCTCCTTGAAGAGTTTTGAGTTACGACTAGATAGACATTCTGAACACAAAACTGAGAAAGCATTTGCTAGTCTCAATGTGAATCCCAAACCAGCAAAATTCACTGGAAATCAGAATGCAAGGTACCATAAGAATTGGAAAGAAAAAGGGAAGAGGTGGGATAACAAACCCACTGATGGTGCTAGAAATCCTTGTAAACATTGTGACAAGTTACATTTTGGTGAGTGCCGATTCAAAGGTATACCAAAGTGTTATAACTGTGATAAGTTTGGTCATCTTGCAAGGGATTGTAATAGCAAGAAACCAGTGCAACAACTCAATTATGCAAATAAGGTAGAATCTACACCCACCATGTTTTATGCTAGTAATCAAACTAATACTAGTGTAAAGGGCTGTGATGATGTATGGTATGTAGATAGTGGGTGTAGTAATCATATGACTGGAAGGGAGGATTTACTTGTGGATATTGATAAGAATGTAACTGCAAAAGTTGAAATAGGTACTGGACAACTTGTTGATGTAACTGGTAAAGGAAGTCTTGTAGTTGAAACTAAACTAGGCAAGAGATATATCAAGGAGGTTATGCTTGTGCCTGGACTGAAAGAAAATTTGCTCAGTGTGGGTCAAATGATGGAGCACGGTTATTATTTGGTGTTTGGAGGTCACAAGGTGGAAATCTATGATGACAGTTCATATGAAGGAAAAATTTTGTCCTAGCTAAAAACATTGAAGAACATTTAAATACATATGCATACTATTAACACATTAAAGTAGGCATGCATTCAAAAACAATTCATAAAACCCATGACTTTCAAAGCCTAGTATATGGTGAACCAATAAACTCTTTAACAACATTAAAGAAAAGTAAAGATTTAGAGTTTCTTTACCCTTGAAGCTCATCCTTGTTTACACAAGGGATTCACCCAAGTGGAGGGCCTTCAAGTCACCTCCAAGCTCCTTGGATATTGCTTGTGATTTCCTTCTCCTTTTGTGCTCCTTTGGTCCTTGAGGATGTAAGGAAAGGATCTCCAAAAACACCAAAGATTTGGTGTCTCTAAGTCTCCACACCAAGGGTTAAGTGTGAAGATGAAATGGATGACTTAGAGAAGAAAAGATTGCTAGATTAATCTCTCTAAGTGGCCGGCCTCTTTGTAGAGAGAAAGAGAGAAAATGTTTCACCTCTTTGCCTCAAAGAAAAACCCTTATGAAAATAAAGCTATAAAGTTCCTTTTATACTTCATTTAAAGTGAGTGGCAAACTTGTAATTAATCCAAGCTTGCCCATTCACCCTAATGGCCGGCCATATTAATGTTATTGGGCTATTTGCCCATTTTGTTTTAGTTGTCATACAACTTAAACATAATGGGCCTTGTGGACCAAAACGCTTTTGAGCCCCGAAGCCCAAAACCAACTTAAAAGCCCAATACGAACCTTTCGTAAAATTAATTAACTAATTAATTAATCTTGACCATTCTCAATTAAACCATTTAATTGCTTATCCATCTCATTTAATTTCTTCACTATCGCCCTTACTCGGTGTACGATCCATTAAGTTCCAATTAGCGAGGCAGTGGGCGATTGTTACTCTTAACGATCGATTGTGAATTGAAACCACATTTCAATTCTCCCTTTGATGATTAGTGTTTGCTAATCATTAGGGCTTCCACAAACCATGAGTGACACCTAGCAGCATATCATGGTTACCCAAGCTAAGTAGAATTGGTTGGAGAACCTATCCAGTTACAACTACAATGCAATACGGTCCTTCTCTAATACAATACTCTTAATCACATTGTTTGAATGATAGTTTGTTTCATGTCTACTATCCAATGCGATACTTCTCTATATGATTCCCTTGAATATGATTTGGAACAAACTTCCTAAGTCATATTCATTTGCTTTGGCCAAAGACTTTAGAATCATATCTTAGAGTATTCTCCTTCCATCATGGAAGGTTAGAGATCTCTTGTTGTGCATTCATATGCCTACACGACTAGATAGCTTGACCCCAACAATGCCGTGGACACTCCGATGGAATGCCGTTGACATGATCAAAGATCAATGACCTAACCATTAGACATCTATGATGCCTCAGGTCAAAGGACTACTTTGCATATTGCAACTTTCGAGTTCTTACATGACATGTATGTTCGAACTCTCTTTTGATCGTTGTTCAGTGTACTCGATTACTCTTTCGAGCACCTATGTGTTTGTCTTAGTGTCCAACACCAAATGACTTTAGACTAGTCATACTCACGCTTGAGTCAACATAACACATACTAACCTTAGCGGATTGTCAATGCCCAATTGGCAATCCTATGGCTAGGAACGTTTTAGGAATGAACATAAGAGAATGGTCTCGATAATCTAACTCACTTAGATCACTTGTCTCTTAGATCAAATACATCCATTGGATTCCCTTATTGCATAAACACATGATACAATAAATAGTGTCTGACAATAAGCTTTGCCCTTCATTAAACATATAAAAGTTTAATACATTAAGTATTCCAAAAAGCTATTACATCAAATGAGTGGCTTTGTGGGCATACTTCCAACAATCTCCCACTTGCACTCAAAGCCATCCTCCCATGTATCTAATACCCATCTTTTCCATATGACGGTCAACCTGGATTTGAGACATTGGCTTTGTCAGTGGATCTGCTACGTTATCGGCTGAAGCAACTTTGAGGATGTTGACTTTCCCCTCGGCAGCATATATTCTAATGATATTAAAGCGCCTGTCAAAATGCTTGTTCTTTTGATGTGCCCTGGGTTCCTTGGCTTAAGCTATCGCCCCACTATTATCACAATACAAAGTTACTGGTGATGTAATGGTTGGAACCACTCCAAGTTGAGTGATGAACTTCTTCATCCAGAACGCTTCTTTGCCGGCTTCAGCTGCAGCGACATATTCAGCCTCTGTCGTGGAATCAGCAATTACACTTTGTTTCTTGCTTTTCCAGCTAACAGCCCCACCATTCAGAGTGAATACATATCCGGAGTTGGAACTTCTATCATCTACGTCAGATTGGAAATCTGCGTCTGTATAGGCTTCCACTCGCAACTCTGACGCTCCTCCATATACGAGGAACATGTCCTTAGTTCTTCTTAAGTACTTAAGGACCGTCTTGACAGCTGCCCAGTGTTCTGGTCCTGGGTTAGATTGATATCGACTAGTAATGCTCACAGCATATGCGATATCAGGCCTTGTGCATATCATGGCATACATGAGACTCCCTATGGCAGAAGTATAAGGAATAATATTCATTTGCCGTATCTCTTCAGGAGTCTTAGGTTCCATGGACTTAGAAAGGTGAATTCCATGTCTTACAGGAAGAAAACCTTTCTTAGATTGTTCCATCTGGAACCTACTTAGCACCTTATCAATGTACATAGATTGGGATAATCCAATTAATTTTCTGGATCTATCACGATAGAGCTTTATCCCAAGTACATAAGATGCATCTCCTAAATCTTTCATGTGGAAGGTTTTGGACAACCACACTTTTACAGAAGAAAGTATTGCAGTGTCATTCCCGAATAGTAATATGTCATCTACATATAACACTAGGAATACTACTGCTTCCCCAACGACCTTTTGATAAACACAATTGTCGTCTTCGTTTTGAGTAAAACCAAACGTTTTGATTTCAGTGTCGAAACGAATGTTCCAGCTCCTTGAGGCTTGCTTAAGTCCATAAATGGACCTTTGAAGCTTGCATACCTTAGTCTTTTCAGACTTGGACACGAAACCTTCGGGTTGAGTCATATAAAGCTCTTCCTCTAGGTAGCCGTTCAGAAAGGCCGTCTTCACGTCCATTTGCCATATCTCATAATCATGGTACGCAGCTATAGGAAGCAAAATCCGAATGGACTTAATCATGGCTACAGGAGAGAAAGTTTCTTCATAGTCAATCCTTTCTCTTTGCCTGTAACCCTTGGCTACTAGTCTAGCCTTATAAGTCTCCACGTTCCCATCAACGCCTATCTTCCTCTTGAAGACCCATTTGTTTCCAACAGGTACAATACCTTCTGGAGGGTCTATAAGAGTCCAGACCTGATTTTGATACATGGAATCCATCTCGGATTTCATGGCCTCTTGCCATCTCTTTGAATCAATGTCGGACATTGCTTCATTGTAGTCCCTAGGGTCCTCCTTTGTGTCATTGTCACCTAGAAGGTGCAATTCCGCAAAGTCATTGTCTAAGCCATACCTCTTAGGTGGCTTACTAACTCGTTCAGATCTACGTGGAGCTAGGGGTTCAGGAACAGGGTTGTCAATATGTCGAGTGCTTGTTTGTGGTTCATCATTAATCTCATTAATTTCCATCTTTTTTATTACAGTTCCTTTGAGAACAAATTGTTCCTCTAGAAACATAGCAGTTCTGGCGACAAAGACTTTCTGGTCGTCAGAATGGTAGAACTCATATCCCATAGTTTCTCTAGGATATCCCACAAAATAGCATCTTACTGATCTCGCTTCAAGCGTAGTAGCTTCAAGCTTCTTGACATATGCTTCACAACCCCAAATCTTAATGTGATTAAGACTTTGCTTTCTTCCATGCCACATCTCATAGGGCGTTTGTGAAACTGATTTGGAAGGTACTCTATTAAGCAAGTAAGCTGCTGTATATAGAGCGTATCCCCAGAATGTTACTGGTAGATCAGCGGAACTCATCATAGAACGAACCATGTTCATCAAGGTTCGATTTCTCCTTTCAGAAACTCCATTAAGTTGTGGAGTTCCCGGTGGAGTCCACTGTGATATTATTCCACACTATTTGAGATAATCTAGGAATTCATTACTCAGATATTCACCCCCTCGATTCGATCTTAGGATCTTTATCTGTTTCCCAGTTTGCTTCTCAACTTCATTCTTGAATTCTTTGAACCTTTCAAAGGATTCTGACTTGTACTTCATAAGATACACATAGCAAAACCGAGAGTGATCGTCGGTGAATGTGATATAGTAGGAGAAGCCTCCTCTCGACGTAGTAGACATAGGTCCACATACGTCAGTGTGGATTAACCCTAGAATTTCAGTGGCACGCTCTCATTTTCCAGTAAATGGAGATTTGGTCATTTTCCCTTTCAAGCAACATTCACAAGTACCCATCTGGTCATTACCTAATGGGTGGATATATCCGTCTTTCGACATCTTGTGAATCTTATCAAGGTTCACATGTCCAAGTTTAAGATGCCACATCTTTTCTTGGTTAACTTCTTCTCTAGCCCTTTTGGGTTTTGAGGTATTCCCGCTTGTAATACAGTGCATCCCACTATTCGTCTCTAGGTGAAAAAGTCCCTCTATCATATTACCATGAGAGATAATACGACCGTTCAAGTATAAAGTGCAACTCATTTTGTCAAACAATACTGAGTGCCCATCTCGTAAAAGCTTAGAGATGGAAATCAAATTCTTTATACATGAAGGAAAATATAAACAATTTTTAAGTTCCAGGACTTCCCCAGAGGGTAGGTTAAGCATGTAGGTGCCTATTGCTTTTGCAGAGATTTTAGTGCCGTTCCCAACTCGCACAACCATCTCCCCATTGCGCAGTGATTTGCTCCCCGCTAGTCCCTGCATCGTATTACAGATATGTTGACTAGCGCCTGAATCAAATATCTAGGAACTGGAGCTCACTGTAAAAGCACTCTCTATGACAGAAATAGTCTCTTCAAAAGTTCGTGTCATAAGGCTCGCAATGCGCACCCTGTATTTCTTCTTCCAACGTTCATCATTTCCACAATGAAAGCATGTTCCTTTGGATTTCTTTGCCTTCTTCTTATGCAACCTTTTCTTTGTGTTTGCATTCTCACTCCCACTGTCCATTTTGAAACCTTTTTCAAATTTACAGCACATGTCAATCATCTCGTTTAAAGCATGATCGAATCTATTCACTTTATAGTTTACAATAAACTTAGTGAAATCATTCGAGAGAGATGCAAGGAAAAAGTCTTAGGCCATTTTCCCATCGATGGAAGTTCCTAAACTTTTAATATCTTTAAATATCTTTTCCATCTTTTGTCCATGTTTATGGACCGATGTCCCCTTTGCCATTTTGGCATTCATTAGACTACAAACCTTTGAGAATCGTACATTACTAGTCTCAATGTCATGCATCTTATGCAAACTTTCAACCATGGCACAAGAAGTGTCCATGTGCTTATGTAGCTTCATAAGCTCCTCACTAAGTGAAGTAAGGATTAAGCATTTGGCTTGTAAATCATCCTCATAGTGTCTAACATAATTTTGACACTCCTCCTTTGAAGCTAGTTTCGTAGGAGGTACATGAGGAGGGGATTGCTTAAGCACATACAATATGTCTTTCACCTTTGAGACATTCTCAATGTGGCGATACCAAGCAAGGAAATGTTGGCCCCTAAGGCCCTTTTTGTCAAGTATAATGGTGGGTATAATTTTAGGCATGTCGTTAACTATATAACATAACAGAAATCGTATTAGATTGTTTGTTTAAAACTATTTGATTGGGTCTTTGAATCAAATAGCACCACCCACTATTTTTGGCAAATTCCACATCCCTCAATAGAATTCGAGAGTTATATTGAACTCTTAGCGGGGTATGGGAGACTCACCATTACCAAGCCCACCTCACGATGATACGATATTGGTTAGCAAAAATAATGATGAGAAAATAACGCTTTATTCATTTACAACTTTTGTAATTACCCATCTTGTTTGGCCTCTAGAGAATGTTGCCTCACGATGATACGATATCGGCTCCATTGCACTTAGTTAAGTTATTCCCACCATGCTTAGTTTGTGAAGGGGTTCAAGAATAGCCTCACAATGATATGATATCGGCTATCCTCGTTGCCTACACTCACCTCATCATATGTATATGGATTCCTCCTGGATGTAAGCACATACTTTGTACTTCCCCATGATAGGGTGAAGCCGGTGCATGAGTCACAAACGATTGGAGCCCACCACGGTGGAAGGCCTACGAAGAGATGTTCAAAACATCTCTCGCTTATCAACTTAATATTTGTTTTGAGGGAGTAGTTTTGGGCTACATCAAAACATTTTAATCTTATTAAAAGAACTTGGGCCTATCACAACCATTGGTCCAAGTTAATATGAATTAGTAGCATATAATACTCCCACTGTTTTGAAGAAACAAGCGAGACTATATGGAACTACTAACGAATGCATTGCATCCTCATATGGACTATATAGTCATATTAGGTTTTAGGATGATTATGAACCGTTTGATTTGATCCAACACGAGCCTTGTGTTGGACCTTGGGTTTAAGGTAGATAGTTGTTGATTTTAGTTACGCGTTTAATCCAATTAAACCGTTATTTCCTATTGGGCATACATGAAATAATAATAAGGGCTTATGCCCTTTTACAACACAAATGATGGACTTATGTCCATTTACAACAAATTGAATTAATCAAATTACATTCAAATTCTACACTACCAAACCCAAACATTCATAATGTAAAGCGGCCAATCACATAGCTCAATTATCGAGGCCTTTGGTTCATAATCACCCTTTTCTTAATCAATCACATTAACTAAGAAAACAACTTTAAACAATTGGTTTTTGGATCCATAGAATTGATTTAAATGGAACTAAATGAAATGAAAATTCAATTCTCATTAAAGAGACAAAACAATTTTGTTCTCATTTTATTTGGGCCAAAAGGAAACTATGACCACAACAATTGGGCCATAATGCAAAAACACAAACTTTTGGGGTCACTTTGAAAAAACACAAAAGTCCACAACTTCATGTAATTTCAACTAGAACCCAAAATTTTAATAATGTAAAAACATCATTAAAGGATCAAAACAATTTGTCCTTTAGAGTTTTTAGGCCTAAACGTAAAAACATAAACTTTTGGGCCAAAATACAAAAACACAAAAGTATCAAAACTTTATGTAATTGCACAAAAGGCCCCAAAAGTACCCCCACTAGGGGGTGGCCGGTTTTAGAGGTGTGAAAGAGTGTGAAAGGGATTTTATGCAACTTGTGAATGCATGTGCAAAATGCAAGTTGATTTTGGTGGGTGAGGTAAAGGTGAAATTGATGGTTTGTAAGAAAAATAAAAGATCTATGACAAAACATTAAAACCATTTCATCACATCTCACCAATAACCATCAACCATCAATTAATAATCCAAAACTTTATGAAAAACATAAAACTTTTGAATCAAAACTTCAAAACCCTTTTGTTCTTGGCAAGAACTTCAAGAACATTGAAGAACACCATGAAAACTCATAATAGCTCCATGAATGTTTTCAATCACCAAAACTCAAATTTTCACCACTCAAAAGATGGCTAATATCCTAGGGTACTTAGGGGTTCCAAAAGTCACTTTAAAACCATTTTAACAAGACAAACATGAACCCAAAAAATCACCTTTTGGATTTGGCCGAATTTTCCAAAATACATGGCACCAAATTTTAGTTCCAATATTCATGCTTAAATGAAATACATCTACAACATTTGAGATGCTAAATTTTCTAGCAAAATTTATATATTCAAAAGCAAGAACAAAGCTTGTAACATTTACAACATTTAAATCATAAATCATGAAAATCACAAAACCCAAAAGGATTCACCATAAACTAGGCCTAGGCTCTGATACCACTTGAAGGAAAAATTTTGTCCTAGCTAAGAACATTGAAGAACATTTAAATACATATGCATACTATTAACACATTAAAGTAGGCATGCATTCAAAAACAATTCATAAAACCCATGACTTTCAAAGCCTAGTATATGGTGAACCAATAAACTCTTTAACAACATTAAAGAAAAGTAAAGATTTAGAGTTTCTTTACCCTTGAAGCTCATCCTTGTTTACACAAGGGATTCACCCAAGTGGAGGGCCTTCAAGTCACCTCCAAGCTCCTTGGATATTGCTTGTGATTTCCTTCTCCTTTTGTGCTCCTTTGGTCCTTGAGGATGTAAGGAAAGGATCTCCAAAAACACCAAAGATTTGGTGTCTCTAAGTCTCCACACCAAGGGTTAAGTGTGAAGATGAAATGGATGACTTAGAGAAGAAAAGATTGCTAGATTAATCTCTCTAAGTGGCCGGCCTCTTTGTAGAGAGAAAGAGAGAAAATGTTTCACCTCTTTGCCTCAAAGAAAAACCCTTATGAAAATAAAGCTATAAAGTTCCTTTTATACTTCATTTAAAGTGAGTGGCAAACTTGTAATTAATCCAAGCTTGCCCATTCACCCTAATGGCCGGCCATATTAATGTTATTGGGCTATTTGCCCATTTTGTTTTAGTTGTCATACAACTTAAACATAATGGGCCTTGTGGACCAAAACGCTTTTGAGCCCCGAAGCCCAAAACCAACTTAAAAGCCCAATACGAACCTTTCGTAAAATTAATTAACTAATTAATTAATCTTGACCATTCTCAATTAAACCATTTAATTGCTTATCCATCTCATTTAATTTCTTCACTATCGCCCTTACTCGGTGTACGATCCATTAAGTTCCAATTAGCGAGGCAGTGGGCGATTGTTACTCTTAACGATCGATTGTGAATTGAAACCACATTTCAATTCTCCCTTTGATGATTAGTGTTTGCTAATCATTAGGGCTTCCACAAACCATGAGTGACACCTAGCAGCATATCATGGTTACCCAAGCTAAGTAGAATTGGTTGGAGAACCTATCCAGTTACAACTACAATGCAATACGGTCCTTCTCTAATACAATACTCTTAATCACATTGTTTGAATGATAGTTTGTTTCATGTCTACTATCCAATGCGATACTTCTCTATATGATTCCCTTGAATATGATTTGGAACAAACTTCCTAAGTCATATTCATTTGCTTTGGCCAAAGACTTTAGAATCATATCTTAGAGTATTCTCCTTCCATCATGGAAGGTTAGAGATCTCTTGTTGTGCATTCATATGCCTACACGACTAGATAGCTTGACCCCAACAATGCCGTGGACACTCCGATGGAATGCCGTTGACATGATCAAAGATCAATGACCTAACCATTAGACATCTATGATGCCTCAGGTCAAAGGACTACTTTGCATATTGCAACTTTCGAGTTCTTACATGACATGTATGTTCGAACTCTCTTTTGATCGTTGTTCAGTGTACTCGATTACTCTTTCGAGCACCTATGTGTTTGTCTTAGTGTCCAACACCAAATGACTTTAGACTAGTCATACTCACGCTTGAGTCAACATAACACATACTAACCTTAGCGGATTGTCAATGCCCAATTGGCAATCCTATGGCTAGGAACGTTTTAGGAATGAACATAAGAGAATGGTCTCGATAATCTAACTCACTTAGATCACTTGTCTCTTAGATCAAATACATCCATTGGATTCCCTTATTGCATAAACACATGATACAATAAATAGTGTCTGACAATAAGCTTTGCCCTTCATTAAACATATAAAAGTTTAATACATTAAGTATTCCAAAAAGCTATTACATCAAATGAGTGGCTTTGTGGGCATACTTCCAACATCATACTCCAACATGGTTGCTAGAGTTCCAATGAAGGGAAATCGAAGTTTTCCAATGAAATTACAGTCTGGAATACATATTGCTTTCAAGGCAAATGTATGTTTCTCTACTGCTATGTGGCATAGAAGATTGGGACACTTAAACATGAGCAGTTTGAAATTGATGCAGGAACAAGAAATGGTAGTAGGGTTACCAGAAATCAAAGTAGTTAAAGGAGTATGTGAAGGTTGTGTTCTCGGTAAAAAATGTAGAGAAGCATTTCCAAGGGAAGCTACTACTAGAGCATCAATTCCTCTAGAGCTTGTGCATAGTGACATTTGTGGATGACTGCACCAGGATGTGTTGGGTTTATTTTTTAAGGCATAAATCTGAAGTTCTCAGTGTGTTTAAAAAGTTCAAAGCTACCGTGGAGTTGCAGAGTGGATATAAGCTAAAGCAGCTTAGGAGTGATTGAGGAGGTGAATACACTTCAATGGAGTTTAACAGGTTTGTTGAAGATGTAGGCATGGAAAAACAACTTACCACTCCATACACACCACAGCAAAATGGTGTGGCAGAGCGAAAAAACAAAACCATTGTGGAAATGGCTAAGTGTCTCATGTTGGAGAAGAACATCCCACTTGAATTTTGGGCTGAGGCAGTTAATACCTCAGTGTATATTCTGAATAGATGTCTAACCAAAGCTTTACATAAGAAGACACCTTTTGAAGCTTACAGTGGGAGAAAACCAGGAATTAAGCATCTAAATGTGTTTGGTTCTTTGTGTTATGCTCATGTGCCAAGTCAACAGAGACAAAAATTCGATTTGGCAAGCAAGAAGTGTATTTTCTTGGGGTATGGTAGTTGTGAGAAGGGATATAGACTCTATAACATTGAATCTGGAAATGTGACTATTTCCAGAGATGTTATGTTTAATGAAGAGGCATGTTGGGATTGGAATGCACAGAAGGAAAGAAGGGTGAGTATCCAGATTATTGATATGTCTGAAGGAGAACAAAGCTATGAAGGAAGTGCTTGTGATTCTGAAACACAATGTAAAGCTAGTGAAGAGAATGTTGTGCCAAGCTCAGTTACTGAAATCTCTGATCAAGAAAGAATGATAGGTCCACAGGATATTGATCACACTCCTCTCAAGTACAGAAATATTGCAAAAATATATGAGAAGTGTAATCTGTGCATTATAGAACCAGAATGTTTTGAAGAAGCTGCCAAGGATGAATCATGGCAGAAGGCTATGGAATATGAAATTTCTATGATTGAGAAGAACCATACTTGGGATCTTGTTGATAGACCATTTGATAAACCAATCATTGGAGTCAAATGGGTTTATAAAATGAAATTAAATCTGGATGGTTCAGTGCAGAAAAACAAAGCAAGGTTGGTTGCAAAGGGTTATTCTCAGAAGCCTGGAATCGATTTTAATGAAACTTTTGCACCAGTGGCAAGACTTGACACTGTGAGAACTTTGGTGGCTCTTGCTGCACAGAAAGGATGGAAGTTATTTCAGTTAGATGTAAAGTCTGCATTTCTAAATGGAGTGTTGAATGAAGAGGTGTATGTGGATCAACCATCTGGTTTTGTTATACAAGGCAAGGAAGACAAAGTGTACAGGCTCAGGAAAGCTTTATATGGCTTGAAACAAGCTCCAAGAGCTTGGTATGAAGAAATAAATTCCTATTTTGCAAAGGTTGGATTCCACAGGAGTCCGAGTGAAGCTACACTTTATATCAAGACATCTCACAGTGGCATTCTCATTGTGTCACTATATGTAGATGATATTATCTACACAGGAAGTTCAAATGAGATGATGGCTAAGTTCAAAAATGAGATGATGAGACAATATGAGATGATTGATCTAGGATTACTTCATCATTTCCTTGGTCTTGGAGTACTGCAGACAGATAGTTACATTTTCTTGCATCAAAAGAAATATGCAAAGACTTTGCTTGAGAAATTCGGACTTAGGGATTGCAAGCCTGTTGCAACACCATTAGCTATGAATGAAAAACTTACAAAAGTAGATGGAAGTGATCTGGCAGATGAGACTTTGTATAGGCAAATGGTGGGAAGTTTGCTATATTTGACAGCAACAAGGCCATATATCATGTTTGCAGCAAGCCTATTGGCTAGGTTTATGCACAATCCTACCAAGAAGCATATGAGGACAGCTAAGAGAGTTTTGAGATACATACAAGGCACTGTGAACTATGAAGTTGTTTATGAGAAGGGAAAAGGAGCAGTGTTGGTTGGTTACTGTGATAGTGATTGGAGTGGAAGTGAAGATGATATGAGGAGTACATCTGGCTATGCATTTAATCTTGGTTTTGGTGTGTTCTCTTAGGCTTCAATCAAACAAAGCAGTGTTGCTCTTTCAACCGCAGAGGCAGAATACATCAGTGCAGCAGAAGCTACTGCACAGGCCATTTGGCTAAGATTTGTACTCTCTGATTTCGGGGAAGAACAAGCAGAACCAACTAAGTTGTTGTGTGATAATACTTCAGCAATTGCCATATCAAAGAATCCAGTTCATCATCACAAAACCAGGCACATTAATCGGAAATTTCATTTCATCCGAGATGCACTTCAAGATCGTGAGATTGATCTGCTATACTGCAAGACTGAAGAACAGGTTGCAGATATATTCACTAAAGCTTTGGCAAGGGATCGATTTGAATTACTGAGGACAGCTTTGGGAGTGATTTCAGCACATCACTTAGAAGGGAGTGTTAGTTTATAAGTGTATATGCTGAAATGTAATAAGAGTTCGGCTTTAAATGTCAGCCTTTGGATCATAGTCCAAGTGTGCAGCTAAGATGTAATCTTAGATTAAGTGATGGTTTATGCCATGTGTCATTACCTTATAGGGTAAATGAATGAAGGGCTAGATTTAAGTGATGTAATGAAGGAATATTTTTATTCCTAATTTGCTACATGTGCTATGTGTGCGTGTGAATGAAATATCATCAACCTCAGTTTTGCTTCTTCTTCAAGCTTGATCTTTCTCTCTCTAAAATTCTTACTTCCTCTCTCTTAAAACTCTAAATCTCCATTATTCATAGTTTGTTGATTGAAAGAAGATTACATACAAGATAATAGTCTGTATGCTAACAATTGTGACAGGTGATGCATTTGTATCTTGTGTGAACAAACATCTTATTTTCTTTCAATTGTTTGTTTAGGAGATTTGACCATTTTATCTCATTCTTAGGTGCACATGTTTAGTTCATTGTACTCACTTTCTTTGATATTTTAGTTGTTTGTAGGAGAAATGGAATTGGCTATCATTGCCTCATTCAGGTAGTCCAAAAATGGTAGCAATATCTGCAGCTGTTATTGCCAAACGCTTACCGCCTATATCAAAGCAATTAAGATCCTTATTGTATGTCTCTAGCATATCAATAACATCGTAGCCGTTCTTCCATGCATCACCTGTCGCAATGCCTTCTTTGTATGTCCTGAACAAGTCCCAAAATGGTGTCCTCTCCATAAGTAGTTCTAGGTGGATAGGTTAGATATGATTTTGAATTTTTGGTAGGCTTCTGCAAAGGTCCCCATGTTAGACCTGTATTGTAGGAATGAATATTCACTCCTCCTTTGTTCCATAATTCTTGTAACCTGTGGATTCATATAAGATGGAAACTCATCAGGGTTTACAAAATGATTGAAATGCATCAGGTATTACAACAAGATGGATTAAATAAGTCCTCAGGTGGATTCAAACATAATTAGTACAAATAGTACCAGCTTTTTCATACCGAATCGTTCGGACCTACAATTAATTGAAAGTGTGCCCAAATTGATCGTACCGAATCAAACGGACCTAAATATCATAACATAAGTAA
Source organism: Malus fusca (assembly GCA_035220775.1). Classification (NCBI taxonomy): domain Eukaryota; kingdom Viridiplantae; phylum Streptophyta; class Magnoliopsida; order Rosales; family Rosaceae; genus Malus; species Malus fusca. Next base: position 16,687,162 of record CM069072.1, read on the forward strand.
TTGAATTCACAACCTAATTGGACCTAAACTACAAAACGTACCTAAATGACCGTACCAAATTGATCGGACCTAAATGACCGTACCAAATTGACCGTACCAAATGGATAGAACCTAATTGACTGTACTGAATGGATAGAACCTAATTGACCAACGTAAATGAAAAAAGAACCAACGTGTACAAAAACCTCCACAAAGGCATTTCAACAAACACATGGTGTGCATTGCAAATATAAATTCTTGCTAAAACAATGAAACTTTTTGGATCAATACATATAAACCATACCAACAAGCTATACAAGTATCAATTGGTGTGTTGGCTATGAGAGCTAAGCACATTCTCCACACCATATAGCTTATGATTAAGACAAACCGTACCAACTGCTGTGTCGATTAAGACAAAATATGTATATATATATATATATAAACAATAGGTTAGAAGTGATTCGTGGGTTCCGACGAAGGCCGCGAATCGAGGAAGTCAAACAATCGTAGCTTCGAACAGATTTTCATGGAGCATGGGTCCAGACGATAATAACATTGTTTGGGAGAGTAGACAACCTGTTTGAAAATTTGAAAAATTTCATTGATTACAGGTGCAATTCAAGCCTACTTTAATGTCGTTCTCTCTCTCTAATTGATTGTTACATTTCTGAAACAACAAAGTTGAAGTTACATTTCAAACAATTAAGATGGCAGGCATGTAAATAGTGGTAAAATGTTTGGTATTATTATAGGTGATATGGCACGGTGCATTGAAATAAAGGATCTTTTTTTAAGATACTAAAAACCTCTCAGGTTATATTCTAAAAATCATCTTTGATAAGTCCTTATCTTTAAACCCCCCCCCCCTTTTTTTTGGTCAAAGGGGACAAGTACAACAAAGGTCCTAAACCAAATAATTACAACAAAAGAAAAATGGCCACAACACACAAAAGACAAAGGCCTAAGACCAACCTTGGTGCCCAGCACATACAGACAAGCCACATAGAAAACCTTAGACAACTAGGCTTCCTAAAGCTGCATACGGTGCTGACGCTGCTAGAGAGCCACATCATGATCGACCACCCTTCACGATCACCTGAGATTAGACCATCAAGAAAATCAGAATTGGTGAAGACAGAGGTCACATCGTCCTCCAAAGGCTAGCACCGAGATAGCCGCCATGAGATTAAAGAAGCACACAGGTATAAAGAATCCACGAAATACGCCGCCGACAAGAATGAGCAAGAGAAGGACCAACAAGGGCCAACAAGTGTGGTGGTGCGGAGACGCAAACTAAAGCTCTAAACACCTTCCCAAAGATCCACAACAAAACAAGGTAAGCAGAGGCGGTACCCGATCGAAATGAGAAGAGAGATGATGAAGCCAATTGAGGAAGATGATGGAGGGGAAGAGGTCAGGGAGGATGGAGCAAACGAGGGATTGGGGAATAGGGCCCAGGATGGTGAAATCAAAGGCAAAAAGAGAAAAAGAAGCAGTAGATCATGCATATTGCATGGATGGGAAAGGAAAAGTGAGGAAGAAAAAACTGAAAACAAACAAAGCACAAACCCTAAAGGAAATTCACGAGGTTGTCACCAACCCTAGCTAAAGCTAGGGCCAGCTCCGAAGCAAAACAGAGAGAACAAAACCCAGTCACATAACGGTGAGAAAGATTCTCATAGAGGAGAGAAAAGTTATCATAGGGGAGAGAAAAAAAGAGGGGGGGGGGAGGGAGCGGTTGGGGTGATAGGTTTATAGTATAAAATTAGCCAACTAAAAAGCTTGCACTTTCGCCACTTAGACTTTGGTCTAGTGGTATTCTCCTTCATTTGTAAGTGAGAGGTCTTAGGCTCAATTCTTGCCAAAGGAAAATTTGAACCACATTATTGCTAGCTCATTGTGAGGCTAAGCTCATCCCTTTCTATTGTAGATAATATCGTTTATTCAAAAAAAAAAAAAGCAGCTTGCACTTTCACTTTTAAAAGAGTTGTATTTCAACCAAGCAACATAAAATAAAATAAAAAAAGAGTAAAATCTCCATATTGTTCTACTCAGATTTTCACCATAACTTTTCATCTGGTTAATCAAATCAAAAGTCTAACAAGGTATACAAATAATGATTCATTCTCATCCATTCGCGTATATTCAAAATCACAATGAAGACTTTGTAATTTCTCTAGCCTTGCTTGTTTATCTCCCACAAATTCCTACTTCAGTGTGTCCCAGGCTCATTTTACAGTCTCCTGAGTTACAACCGTGGGAAGATCTAATCATAAACAACATCTTGAATGATTCCAAGTGCTTTTGCGTCTTTGACAACATTTTCTGTCAAAAGCTTACTCTCCGTTGCAGAGAGTTCCTCCTCCTTCTTTGTTGGAACGTTGAAGCATTTCTCAACAATACTTTACAGCTCATGAGATCGGAATATAGTTTTCATTTTGATTTGCTAGAAACCAAAGTTTTTTCCATTGAAAACTTGTGCTCGAAGCTCAGCACCACTCAATTCAGCCACGTTAGAATTGTAATTGAATAACCCAGAGTTTTCAGAAACAGAGATTTGGTACGATAAAGATCGAATCGATTCGAGTTCTTCAGCCACCAAGAATAATAGATTCACGCCAATGTAGACGATTGTAACGTGGCTCTAATGCCATGTTAGAGTTTGATAAAATTGTATATTGATTTCTTTTCTGAGATCAAGAAGAAGAATGAGCTCAACAACTCTAAATTACAGAGCAAATGAAGAAGAGGATAATGTTGCAGAGAGAATACTCCTTCATTCATTCATTGGATTAGTTACTGTTAGAGGGAGAGAGGAAAGCTTTCTCTCTTACATCATTGCAACAAAATCCAACCATCCAAACTTTATTCATCTAGTAAGATGATCACCCTTTTCATAAGTTATGACTCATTGCAATCTAATCTAAATTATTGAACACATGAATTATGATCCAAGGCCTCACATTACATCCTATAAAACGCCGTTGTTCGACTTAACGTTCCTCACGCCATCTGGCAGGGCGGTTCCAACACTCCCCTCTCCGCCACTGACATCCTCGCGCGCGTCCTCGCCAACGGTAGCGGAGACCCCGAGAACCTCCAGCGCATCCTCCGCATGCTCACCAGCTACGGTGTGTTCGCGGAGCATCCGAGCGACACCATTAACGGCTCCGACGACATAAAGTTCTCCCTCACCCCAATCGGTAATACCCTCGTCACCGACAAAAAGGGCTTATCGTACGGCCCTTATGTCCTCCAACACCACCAGGTTTTTAAATTTTAAATTTTTTTTTAACAAACGATATTATTTACTTAATTTATTAGACATTCAATTTCTTCACCCTCTAACAAAAGTTATTTTATCAATAATATTGTTTATGAAGTTTGAACTGAAGATCTCCTTGACAAAAATAGATTTTCTTAATTTATTTATAAATTAGGTGAAATTAAAAATGACAAGTGAATGAGCGTAACAACACTCTTTAATATTAAATGTCAAATTTTTCAAGATGTGCTCATGAGTGCATGGCCAATGGTGCACGAGGCTGTGGTGGACGCCACGATGGAGCCGTTCGTGAAGGTGAACGGTGAGCCGGCTTACGAGTACTATGGGAAGAAGTCGGAAATGAACGGCCTGATGCAAAAGGCGATGTCCGGTGTATCGGTGCCGTTCATGAACGCAATATTGGACGGCTACGATGGATTTGAAGGGGTGGAGAGATTGGTGGATGTGGGAGGGAGCGCAGGCGATTGCTTGCGGATGATCCTACAGAAGCATCCTAATATAAGGGAAGGGATTAACTTCGATTTGCGTGAGGTCGTTGCCAAGGCACCAACCATAGCTGGTGAGGTTAATTACCGGAGTTATTAGTAATAATTTTATGTATTGAAAATTTTGGCCTTTAGATTTGGATTAACGATAAACTGACAACTGTTTAACGAACAAAAAACTTAATCTATAAAATACAGCGGAACCGAACAAATTTTTGTTAATTATGAGATGCATTATATTTTATTTTTCTTACCCTTAATCTTAGTACTACTCAATCTTACGTGTTAGTGATGAAAAATGGTAAATTATAATCATATTTTTTTTATACGAGTAATATGTTAATGGTTTGTGGTGCAGGAGTGAGTCATGTTGGTGGTGACATGTTCAAGTCAGTTCCTAGTGGTGATGCTACTTTCATGAAGGTTCGTGCAAACTCCTATTAAAGAAATATATTTTGAGAACTGTAATTGACATTTTGAAAAATTAATTGTGCATTTTAAAATTTGTATATTTAAGCACAAAAACATTTTTATAATAAATGCAGGATTAAATTTTTAGAGTATAAAAAATAGTTTTCTACTTTTTTTATTTAAAAAAAAAAGTATGATTAATAGAATGCATGTGCTTTCCAAAATCAAGTCAGCTAGAACATCAATATCATCGCTGTCCGTGTTTGAACTCAAATTTTATGAGTGATGACTTATTTAACTATATTTAGATGCATGAATGAGTCTAATCATACTCTATATTCTAAATACTTATAGTCCAGACCAAGTCAATTTAATATGAAAATAGTTAAGAGATGCTAGTCATAGGTTTAACTAGTAATCGGCCTTGTATGAGACTGTTTTACGTAAGAAGAAATCATCTTCATAAGTGTTTATGTTAGAAGGGCTTTTAACGTAAAGATGTAGAAATTTATTTGAAAATCAAGTGTTTTATAGAGAATCACTTGTAAAGAAGCATTTCGTAGATATTTCTCTACAATATTTTTACAGCCTAGAAGGGCCTTAACGATGTACAAGTGCTTTTGTATTTTAATGTCAAACACATTAAGAGAGTGATTGTAGTTTAGATAACACTTTTAGCTCTTATAAAAGTAATCTCAAATGCACACTACTAATATTTTTTTTCTTTTTTGTAAGTTTATTTATGGTCCAAAATTCAAAATAAAAAATGTTAGTGGGTTTGTGGAAAAATCCTTAACAAGTTGGAACCAAAGTAAAATTTCTTACCTTCATTTCAGTAGCTCTTGATTCCAAAAAGCTAGCAAGCATTCCACCGTAACCCTAGCTAGCATGTCGAATCAGGAACTCAAATATCCGTACTAATTTGCTCAAACACGTGCACTAATTATGCTTGATTGCCTTGATTAATTAATATAATACATATTATAACTTGGCAGTGGGTTTTATGAACGTGGACGATAACGAATGCAAGCTGATAATGGAGAACTGTTACGAAGCACTTCCGGTAGGAGGGAAGCTGATAGCTTGTGAGCCGGTGTTGCCGGAGAAATCAGACGAAAGTCATCGGACCCGTGCGCTACTAGAAAACGACATATTCGTGATGACCATCTATAGGGCGAAGGGCAAGAATAGGACTGAAGATGAACTCCGGCAGCTCGGTCTCTCTGCTGGCTTCTCTCATTTCAGACCTTTCTACATGGATTATTTCTACACCGTCTTAGAATTCCAAAAGTGAAGTTTCTTTTGGCTTAGATTCAACTTTGTTGTGCTTCTTTTGATTAAGATTTGGACTTGTAAAACATGTGGGGTTAGACAATTCAATCCAAACTTTCACCGAATTTTTTTTTCAAATCACCAATCTTTCATTAGTGTATGTAGCACTAAGTGGTACAACAAATGAATAGCTGAGGTCGAAGGTAGAAGATTTAATAGTTGTGAATATTAAACCTAATAGCTGAAGATGTTGGTGACAAAGAGTTCGAATTATGTCTGTTCGTGCCAGGAATTTCCGTCGGGGAAGCTTCCTGGGCGACGAGCACACAGCTCCCCGGGAGAGTGTTTCGGCGTCGGTTGAGAGCTGCTGTCGGGCTTCTGCTTATACTGTCGGGCTGGGCTCGTCGGGCAAGGCTTGTCGGGCAAGGCTTGTCGGGCAAGGCTGAAAGAGAAGGACATCGTTAACTTTGAAAGGTGCCTTCATGGGGCCTTAGGTGTAGGCCTTAAGGCTCACAATCAAGGTTAACTTTTGGATGCTCAGGCGTGCCACTACCATCTTTAGCATGGCAGATGTAGAACGGATATTGAATCCAAAATACGTATATCTACATATCTATATGCATCCGCGAGACCGTATTAATTATGACAGGTGCCTTTGTGGGGCCTTAAATATAGGCCTTGAGACTTCCAATTCATAATCAATCCATCTCTTGGATATATATATATATGCTGCTTTTATTGTAGCGCGTAATATCACCACTGTTTATACTTCTGACTAGCCAGCCCGCAGAGCTTAGAACGAATTCAAATAGGTGCCTTTGTGGGGCCTTAGGTATAGGCCTTGAGGCTTCCTATCAGAAGTCGTTCCATACTCAAACGTTCTAGCCCGCAGAGCTTAGAACGAATTCAAATAGGTGCCTTTGTAGGGCCTTAGGTATAGGCCTTGAGGCTTCCTATCAGAAGTCGTTCCATACTCAAACGTTCTAGTGATAATCATAATACAACAGTGGTAAAACTACTAGATCAGTCGATTACTTGCGCCCCAAGTAACTTCGGACTTCTTTGTTTATCAAGGATTGTCGTGGATGGGTTAAGTCCACATAAAGTTCTTTTTTATGCCTTGAGACCAAGGACTTTTACATGATCACTCTTCTATGTCAAGGAAGTTAGAACTTAGATCTGATTTAAATAGTGAAGACATCTTTAAATCGGATTCAAGAACTGAAAGACTCTTTTAATCATCATGTTATTTGAAATAACTCGAACACAACTAAAAGCATACAACATAATGCTAGTTTTAATAACTGAAAGGACAAAACCAAGAAGGGACGAGCAAGGTTTTCACCTTGTCGGGCAAAACTGGGCGTCTTGCGACTTCTTGGGTTTTAAGGTTGGACAAGAGGCTTGAGAGTTTAGAATAAAAGGGTTTTTGGGAAGGAAATTGATACTACGACAAGCGTTTGACAAGGTAGCAGAGCTGATAAAAAGAGTTAGGAGTGATCCCGAGAGGGATGAAGGCTTTTGGCTGACTACAGCTATTGTTTGAAGGCAAATCTGGTTTTGAGCAGAGTTTGTGCTTTTGTTTGTTTGTTTGAGTGTCTTTGATCATGATTTCTCTTTCTTCTTTTATAGACAAACCAGCGTGCCTTCCTGTAGCAGCAAGCTTGCCCGAATGCGGTTTGAGGGTGATGACTCATTGGCTTTTTTACATAAAATGCCACCATAAAGTACTTTTTGGGCTGATTAGCTGTCTAGCCTACTCCACTTGGTGGCTTGGTAGGTGAGCAAGTGGTGCAAGTGAACTGCACTTAGTTGGAAAAAGGCCTCTTCTGATTTCTGGGCTTTGGTTGGGCTTCAACCGTCTCTCTTTCTTGGCCTCCCTTTGGGCCAATTCCTCCTTTAGGCCCAAAGTTCAAGTTTTAACCCAAACAATGTCCACACGTGATTTACCCCAATTGTTTACTTCCGTCTCAGTGCCAAGGAGAGGCTTGAAAGAAAGTATGAAAATAGGCATGGCACTATTGGAGGCCTCCAACAAACAGTGTTTTATTGGAGTTTTTGAGTAGAAATCACAGCATAACTCATTATCCCACATTGGTCACCATTAAAACTTTCTCACACTTTATAACACTATGTATCTCTTACCAACTAATTGGAAAGATGAACCATGATAGCAAAATTGGGCTTAAATCTTGAGTTTGGGATTTGGGGTGGATAATTAATATAAAAAAATGGGCATTGGGCCTTGAGGCTCTAGGTGATAATGAATGTATAAATAATTATCAAAAAATGGGCCTTCTAACTGAAAACACAACTACAATTCTTGAAAAGAAATGTGTGGGCTATGAGCCAATCTACATAACTAAGTGAACTGGAAATAAAATCCACTTGAAATGTAAAAAAAGAAGAAATAACGAAGATTCAAATCATGTAAGGCAGGATACTGCTAAAAGAAAGTAACAGCCTTGATATCGGGCTGAGTCTAGTAGGAAACGTTGTGCCTCAAATGGGTGAGTGGTCAGTTGGAATTATTGTCAACCTGTTTGGGCCCAAAATATCAGTTTGGGCCGAGTATAAAATCATTCTCGGCCCGGAAGGCCTGCCGACAAGGGAGCCTTAGATCGTTTAGTACGTGGGCGTCTAAACCTAGGCCGGCTAGGTCATGCTACGTTTGCAAGTCGAGTCCTAGCGCAATAAGGAGTCTCGGCAAGATTAATAACCCGGAAGTGAATCCGACTTAATAAAGGACTAGTTTCACAATCCTAGTGAAAATAGGACTGGTCGAGTTGGTGTTTGATCAGGAGAAGAAGACCTAGTCCGGGTAGGGTTTCGCCTCGACTTTAAAGATATCCAGTGCTATAAATAGAGGAGGCTGTGCACCATTCAAGCCCCTTTCAATTCAACACACAACTGCCCTGCGCAAAACCTCTCAACAACTCTTGAGATTTTTATTTTCTCTTTTCGCTGACACATCTTCCGTTGGCATCAACAGCACTGTGAAAGCAACCGGTGATATCTTAAGTCGGCATAGATAGCTCTGTCACCGTAGAATTGGCCGAACTCGCAGTATCTTCCGTTGGCATCAACAACACTGCGGCGAGGACGGTCGGTTACCTATCCAAGTCTCGGTCGAGAGGGATTTCCGAATCCTTATTGATTGAGGTCATCTCATCAGCCTTCTCGGCGAAGTGAGGTGTTACAGTTTACTGAGCTCGGCGCATTGCACGCCGAGTTGTTTTATGATCGGATACTCTCAAGTGGGATTTAGAGTTCGGCATTCGGACGGCCGAACCACGTTCACTATTAAGACTTATATTCGCTTTGAGTATTTGTGCCCTTACACTTTGGTGTCGATTCGGCGTGAGTTTATTCTGTTGAATAACATCACTGTGACCGAATCCGACGACGGCGATTCGTGAACTTCGTAAGAATAGTAGCCTTGTCTTCAGGTTCGAGGACCCAAGAGGCCGAGACGCGTTCCTTCCTCGGCCGCAATCGCAAGACGCAGAAGTCAGCCGTGCACCCAACGCAACATCAACAAATTTTACTCCTCGGCCGAGCTCGGCCGACGAGTTGGCATGCCCCGCATTCACTGAAGGACGTAGTTAGCTTATAGATTACTCGGCCTGCGCGCCACGTAGGCTTGGTAGTTTTTAGGGTCAACACAACCTGAATCATACTACGAAATAGCAGAGCTAGTAACATTTTAAATCTTAGGGATCATAAGAGAAAAAGCTTTGAAGAAATGTTAGTGCATATCTATGGTAATTGGCATTTTCCTAGCTTAAACCTTTGTCGTTAGAATTGGTTCTACTCAAGTTGCTAGAGATCAAACCCCAACCCGTAATCGTAGTTCTACGATAACTAAGTCACTATCTCCAGTTAGGACGGTATGTGAGACTTAGAGACTTTCATGCATTCTTAGGTGGTTTAAATACATACAAATGATTTTCTACATATGCAAGACTGAACTGTCATTTAGTTATATGGTGTCTGCAAAGTAATTGGGCTTTATTTGAATTAAGCTAATTAAGTTATATTATATAATTCCATTAACTTTCCTTTTATGGATTAGAATTTAGGTGTGAGTCAATATAGTTGACTAGTTGCAAGTGGCCATTTACTACAGTGGTGGAAAGATGTTGAGCCATTGCATGACAGCGTGAGTTCAAATCTTGTCGGTGACTAATCTAACATCTAATCTAATAAAATCTATCGTTTGACAAAAAAAATATAATTGACTAGTTAACGCTTTAGAAATGAAGCCCATCTATTCTTCGGCCAATAAACTTTGAAAGGCTTCACGAATTAAGGATCATACAAAGCTTGTCGAAAGAAAGGCCAGAAACATAAGAAAGGCAGCATGTAAGGAGCCTAGGATAGGGATTTGGATGATGTCCACTCCTCCCACGACGATGCCTCGGTCATCAAGGTTCAGATCTCCAATGCGATGGTCAGTCATGTCTTGGTGGACAACAGGTATGGGGTCAACATCCTCTTTAAGGACGCAATGGAAAGGATAGAAATCCTAGATAACATCAATAAGAGTAAAACCACTCTCCATAGCTTCAACAGAACTCATGTCCGATCCCTCAAAAGAGTGAGGTTGGTGGTTCAGGCAGAACCATAATTTTGAAATTAGTTTTTGTAACAACTATCTTTTTCTTTACGAACGTTTTAATGTAAAAAAAACATTCAAATTACAAAAAAAAAAAGTTAGGAATATTTTAGGATCTACACACAAATAGATAGGTATTTATAAAGTTTTGGTGTTGAATCTGATTTGGATTAATTAATAATATTATTTTGACCATTTAATTGAATTTGAGTCATAGAATTTTTTTTATTACCGTTAAAATTAATTAATTAAATTTGAGCCGTTGGATTTTAAAAGTAACCGAAGAGATGAGACAGTTGAAGAATGAACACGGTCATGAAATCACATTCGCACATTGCCGTCTTATTATGTGTTGCGCCGCACTGGATAATCCTGCGCAGTAAAAATGACACGCGGGCACTGTTGTGGCCCATTTCACATGGTTTTGCAACCGCGATGGGCCCCATTTCACCCAAAATCCTATCCGGCGAAGGTGAATACCCAAATACCCACGCCAATCCAAAAGAATTGTTTTCCTCAGAATACTCTCGTTGTAGAAGAAATGGACCCAAAATTTGAAATTTATTTTCCCACCACGGGTTTGGAGACGGTCATAATCGGGCCCACCCATGAGCAAATTTCCGAATACTACACAAGTGAAAGCATTGTTCACATAATCGGGCCCACCGAAAAGAGCACAACAAAATGTGGGAAAGATCGTCGATGGAGTCCAGATGGAAGAGGCTAGAAATAGAAAACAACTATACTCACATCCCCTCCCCAATCCCACAACCCTCACTTATTACAGTTATATTTTGCTTTTGTTATAACACGTAAAATAATACTAACACATCTCGTAACTAGTATTCCTAAAAAAAATTGTCAACTTCATCAATCTTAATTTTCTATTAGCATGGCAAGCTTGGAAGCTCTAAATCCTTCGTTAAATTAGGCCATCTCAAACCGAAAGGTCCAAAGGGCTGAAAATAGCCCTAAAACCGTCTCCAACCGAGGGCTAGGCCAGAGGGCTCGGGAATCTGGGAGGGCCCCACGGAATTTCAAAGGGCCAAAGTGCCAAAGGGCTAGCTGCTTTCGGCCAGCCAACCAGCCCCGGGATGGCTATTTTTTTTTTATAGTTTTCCCATTGCTGTCGGTTATAACCGACATCATTAAAGAAGGATTTTTTAATACTATCGGTTATAACCGACAGTAATAGTTATTCAAAGGCAAATTTTTTTTTAATTACTATTAGTGTCGGTTATAACCGACACTAATAGTTTGAATTTTTTTTTAATATAACGGCTAGTAGCCGTTGTATTAACTTTTTTTTTATATGAATTTAAACTTCTTTTTTTCCCTTTTTTTTCCTTTTCATATGAATGAAATTTTGTTTCATATTTTTTTTCAATTCTATTTTACAAAATTTGTTTCAATTTTTTTTTAAAATTCAATTTTTTCCTATAACTTCTATTTTACAAAATTTGTTTCATATTTTTTTTAAATTCCATTTTTTCCTATAACTTCTATTTCACAAAATTTGTTTCAATTTTTTTTAAATTCTATTTTTTTCCTATAACTTCTATTTTACAAAATTTGATTCATATTTTTTTTTCATATAACTTCTATTTTACAAAATTTGTTCCATATTTTTTTAAATTCCATTTTTTTCCTATAACTTCTATTTCACAAAATTTGTTTCATATTTTTTTTCAATTCTATTTTTTTCCTATAACTTCCTAGGCCATTTATACAACATTAAATTAAATTAAGTAACGTGAAATAACATTAAACAATATGAAACAACATTAAATAACATTAACCAACATACAAATTATACAACATTGTAGTTTTTAAATAATAAATTATGTTTGGCCCTATGGCCCTTTGGCCCTCGGTTGGAGACGGTTTTTTGTGACAGGGCTAAAACGAGCCCTCTGGTCCTTTGGCCCTCGGTTGGTGACAGAGGCAAATATGGCTCTGTACTGTTCATTAAAATATTAATATCTTGAGGAATCTTGGAGGGCCAGAGGGCTAAAACGAGCCATCTGGCCAGCCCTCGGTTGGCCTTAAATATCAAATTCTCAGTCCCCATTACTCGTACTTTTGTTCCCATTTGCCGTTGCAAAAACGAAAGTATAATTCTTCTCCGGCCAATGAATGCCTGACACGCTAAAACCCAAATGCATTGCTGACTTCTATGTCCCACGTGTCGCGGAGAGAGCGCGATACTGAAGTAGGAGATGCAATTAACGCGAGAAAACAGTTTCCGGATTCTCAGTTTCAGGCCGTATAAATTCGATTCTACTCTCTTTCTCTCCATAAGAAATGGAAGAAACGCCAAAAAGTTGGAAGGAAAACAAATAGCTACTTTCGCAACAATGACCAGCTAGCTAACGCATTCTCTCTCTCTCTCTCTCTCTCTCTCTCTCTCTCTCTCTCTCTCTCTCTCTCTCTCTCTACTTTGGTTCCCTCGCTTCAGCGAAAGTGATCAGTCAGACATTCTTTGCTTTCTCTCTCTAGCTGGTAATGGTGGTTGTGAGAGAGAAAATGGATTAAGAGAGAGAGAAAGCAATTATTTATCAGCAACACCAACAACAAGGAGAGAGAGAGAGACAGAGAGAGAGAAATGTTCAGGCTACACAAGAACAGGCCTGCTAAATCAGGGGAGAGGGTGGATTTCAAGTTCTCCCACTTTAAGGCCCTCCAGGTATTAATTTAAATCCTTCTAATTAACTGTTTGCATTTTGATTAAATTTATTGGTAATATAGCGTAAATGTAGCATTTCTGTATCAATTCTAGATTTATGAAGAGTGACCGGAAGTTTATGTGAATGTCTATATTTGGAAAGTGTAAAATGATCAGACCAAACTCGCACAACTGTTGAATTTTTCGATTAACAATAAATTATCTCGTTCGATTTCTATATTTGTATTATGGTTATGGACACCATATTATGCGATTACGAGATAATTATGTTGTGAATCAGGACTATTGATCCGGTGAAATTATGTGTTTATCTTTATCTAATTTGCGCAACGTAACACGTCAGATATCTAGAATTATATCATTGTGTTGTGTTGAATGGGTTTGTTCTTTGAGTAGATGGAGTTGTTGATGTATTTCTGTCAACAAGTAGATATAACTTTTTTGCTTGCTTGATGATGATATTTGGGACTGCAGGTTCCCAGAGGGTGGGACAAGCTGTTTGTATCAATTGTGTCTGTAGAAACTGGGAAACCAATTGCTAAATCAAGCAAAGCAGTGGTGCGCAACGGAAACTGTCAGTGGACTGAGACTCTTTGCGAATCTATATGGATTTCCCAAGACGAGTCTTCCAAGGAGATGGAAGATTATTTCATCAAGCTTGTTATTTCCATGGTACTGTTATTTTCGCTGATTATATATACCAGAATATGTTATTTTCGACAATTTTCTTAGTTTCTGTGACTCGATAAGGAATCTGGTTTATGTACTTGCAGTTACTCGTTTCCAGAATAAGAGTTTTTGTATTTCTGATGTTTATTGCTGATTTCTAAATGGATTTTATAATCCTAGGGTTCGACAAGATCCGGCATCCTTGGAGAGGTTTCAGTCAATATGTCAGATTACATAAGTTCAACCTCTTCTGCTCCAGTTTCTCTTCCATTGAAAAAGTGCAGTTTTGGGACAATTTTACAGGTGCCTTTTCTATGCATTTCTTATTTTTCCAATGTACCTAGTATGCCTAATTCGCTCAAATCGTAGCAGTCTCTGCCATCTACTTATGTTGAAAATACTTGAATATGTTTTTCTCGCGTCTTAAAAAAATAAAAAGTGATACTTGTCGCCTTAAAACATGCTCGGTTTTTCTCTTTTTCTGAATGTGTGCTTGATATTTTCATTGTTTGGTATGAAAAGTTCCTTCTGTACTATATTTAGCAATATGAGGGAGGATACTGGCTGGATGGCCTGTTATTGTACATCTAGAAGGATGGATGCGTGTGCATATCGAAGTTATTTACATAAGAACATGATTCCATGAATATATGCATTTGAGTACTTATTTTCTTTCCAACATCTCTTTCTCCCCGCTCATTGCACTAGAAATTCACCTCGGAGTTGCCTTTTCAGCAGTGTTTGCTTGTCTTTCTTGTTTGCAGGTAAAAATTAACTGCCTGACACCAAGAAAAAAGCTCAGGTTAGTATTACGCAATTGCTTGCATTAATCTTTAGATATTTAGTTTTCTACTTGATAGTGAAGATTTTCTGCACTTTTTTCAGTGATGAAGAGTCAAAAGAGACGAGCTATCATTCAGAAGAAGTAATTGAAAATGGTCATGATGCGGACAGCAAGTCAGATGGATCTAATAGCTCCGTTGCATGGAGTGCTGGATCTTCCTCCAGAAAAGATTTTGGCTTGATCTCAAATCCCGGAGAGCCTGGGAGTCGAGTATGTTTACACTTTCCCCTAATAATTTTTCTTTCCCATTTACTGATCGATCATGTCTTTTCATAATGCTATTACGATACAGCATTACCTGCTTCATTTGGTGGCTTTATTGGGTTTGCTTCATTCAATCCAGAGCATGATCTTAAACTTAAGAATGTTGTGTTTTTTGACACATAGATTTAGCTAATGACGATTTCATCGAAATATCATTCAGTTTTTTAGTACTGAAGTGACCAATATCTAGACCATATTAGCTTTATGTTTTGCTTGCTGCATAACCAGCTGATGGATTAAAATGCTTATTAACAGGCTCTGGTCTATCCTTACCATGGAAATTAATAAACCTTCCTCACTTCTTGTAGGATAGTAGTTTCTCCGCATCAGGTTCACATCGCAGCTATGACTCGGCAGAGGGCTCCATAAGAAGGGATAATATGTCCGAGAGAAGCAACCTTAGTGTTGAAGGCAACCACCTGATAGGAAGACAAGATTCAACCACCTCCCTAATTAGTACAACTCATGGAAATTTTCCTGCTGATATTCATTCTCCGTCAAACCATTCATCATTTAATTCCAGGATTAATGGTTCAGGAATTCAGACTCAGAATTCCCGGAAAGATTTTACAGAATCTTCTTTAAGCACCACTGATTCTTCTAAAAACCTTCTGGATGCGGCAGAAGTTATGATTGAAGAGTTACATGCGGAAGCTAAGATGTGGGAGAGGAACGCCAGGAAGCTAATGCTTGATTTGGATATACTAAGGGCAGAGTTCTCTGATCAGTCCAAAAAGCAGGCAAATATTCATGTGGAGCTTTCAGCAGCATATGTAGAACGCGATGGCTTGAAGAAAGAAGTTGAACACTTGCATTTGTTGCTTGAGAATGCAATGGTAAAACAAACAGCCAGTGAGGATTTAACTTCTCAGGATGGAGGAACGCCCGAGATTGAGAAGGCATTCCAAGATGAACTGAACTTTCAAAAAGAATCCGCGGCCAATTTGTCCCTGCAGTTGGAGAGAAGTCAAGAATCAAATATTGAGCTGGTTTCAGTTCTCCAGGAGCTGGAAGAGACAATTGAAAAACAAAAGGTGGAATTGGAGAATCTTTCAGAACTACAGTCGACATTTGGTGATATGGAAAACTCGATCAATTTAACTACAGAGGAAAACAAAAATTTAAAGCTTCAGCTGCAACAATTGCAGGAATCAGAGAACAAGTTGCAAGTCGTGGTGCAACAGCTGGAACAAACCGTGGAAGAGAAAAATCATGAGATAGAGAATGGATCGAGTCTGAATGAACACTCCCTTTTGGATATTGAGACAGAATACAAAAGTAAATTGCTTTTGAAGGAACAAGAAATTGTTAAACTGAACGCAAAGGTGTCCGAGTCTCTCAAAGAAAGGCATTCTGCAGAAATGGATTCCATCACCATGAGTGGAAGTGAAGCAGATCTGATCAGTGAAATTGAGGACTTGAAACAAAAGGTGAACGAGCTAGAAAGAGATTGCAATGAGCTGACGGAAGAAAACTTAGAGCTCTTATTCAAGCTTAGGACAGCGAAGAAAAAATCGTCAGGGGGATACGCACCTGTTGAACTTCCAGCCAGTGAGCTTTTAGTCGATTCTTTTACCAGCTTTGAGTCCAAAGTGACTGAAAATAAACCCCAATTACAGAATGCAGAGGAGAAGCTTAACAAGAAAGTGCTTGGGGAGATTACAAATAATAATGATGCTTCTGTTCAAGTACTTGACGGCTTGAAAATGGAACTAGAAAGTAAAGTAAAAGAGCTGGGTACAGAATTGACAGAGAAGATGTTCGAGATAGAAAAGCTTGAGGTGAACTTGCTAACCAAAGAAGAAGAAATCGGTCTTCTAAGAGGGGTCCAAAATGAATTACAAGCTGAGGTTTCCAACCTTCAGAAGGAAAAAATAGAGTTAGAGGAACACATGGAAGTTGTATTAAGGGAAGGCGATATCAGCTCTAAGTGTTTGAATGATTTGCGGAAAGAATTAATGGTGCTTAGCAGAAGTGTGAATTCCCATGTTTCCACACATAAGGTACTTGAAAGGAAATCTTCGGAACTAGAAGCTGATAAATGTGAACTGGGCCTTCATCTATCAGAGTTTGAACAAGAAAACATACAGTTGTCAGCATGTATTTCTGCACTTGAAGCTCAACAAAGATGCTTGACAGATGAAAAAGAGGCCAATCAGTTAGAATTAGAGAATTCCCAATCTTATTCTCTGAGTCTCCAAGATGAGATTAGTAGATTAAACATTGAGATGAAATCTGATAAAGTTGAACTGAAACAGAAATTAAAGGACTTAGAGAGGCAGTGGTCAGAAGCTCGAGAAGAATGTGAATTTCTGAAAAGGGCAAACCCGAAGCTACAAGCTACTGCTGAGAGCCTCATTGAGGAGTGCAATTCTATTCAGAATTCAAATGATGAGTTGAGGAAGCAAAAGCTGGAGTTGCATCAGCTCTGTTCCCTCCTGGAGGCAAAGTTGAATCAATCGCAGGAGAGCTTTACAAATTGCTCCAAAAGAGTTGAAGTGCTGGAAAAAGATCTTTCTTTAATGCTGGAAAATGTCACCTCAAAAGAGGAGAGCCTGAATTCAGAATTAGATGCACTTCTTGATGAAAACATGAAATATAAGGAGAAACTTACATTGGAAGAAAGTTTGTTCAACAAGATGTATTTGGAGAAGACGATTGAAGTTGAGAGCCTTCAGGAAGAGGTAGAACGACTTACCAAGCAATTTGCTGCTACTCATGAAGAAAGAGAAGGACCAGCTTCAGATGCTGTCCAGGAAGCATCCAGACTACGAACTGAGAAGGAAATGCTTCAATCTACTCTCCAAGAGTTTCAATCTAAAGCGATACAGATGGAGGATGACTTGAATATTATGAGAACAGAATCTGAAGCGAAGTTACAAGGCCTATTCGCTGAGCTTGCTGATAAACAAAATCAGGAGTCAACAACAGCTGACCATGAAAAGCTATTGAAGTTGTTGGAGAATTACAAATCAAGTGAAGCAAAACCGAAGACCAATGTGAATGATCTTGAACTAAAGCTTACAGTTTCTGATTACGAACGTCAACAGGTGGTGGAAGAATCCACCAATATGAAGGTTCAATTTGAGAAACTAACTCGTTGTCAGGAGGAAGTTTTGGCTTTCAAGAATGAGCTGGATGCAACCAAGTTCGAGAAAGAAAAATTGGAAGCGTTATTGGATTCAATATCTGAGGAATGTGAAGATCTGAAGGCAGAGAAGAGTTCATTCCATGAGAAGATATCAACATTGGAGAAGGCCTTATTTGACTTGGAGGATTGCCAACGTAATAAAGTTCTCTTGGAGGAAAAATTTCTGCAGATGGAAGGTGATCTAACTGCAAAAGAGGCTTTGTGTGCACAGTATGCCGAGCTGAAGAATGAGCTCAACCAGATCAGGAGAGTCAACGAGCAGTATCAGCTGGAAATACAGCTACTTGAGGACGAGAGAAGTGAGTTCCTAAGAAAGTCTCAAGCCCTTGAACAAGAATTGAAAGAGACAAGGGAAGAAAAACAGAAACACAGGGATTGTAGCAGTCCAATTTCCAGCTCATCAAAAGGCGGCACCAGAGTTATTCCTGTTGGTGAAGATATGAAGGTCCCAAAAGTAAGTATCATTTTTTCGTTATATGCTTATTGACAGTTGGTGTCAAGACTGTAAAGGTACTACTTTCTGACGTTCTTTGATTTTTCTCTAAACAGAATGAAATGGTGAGGAACAGCATTCACCGTCGTGATTTTAGAAGGAAGCCAATTTTGAAGAATGGTCAGGTGCAAGGAAATGCAACAGATCAGAATTATCCGTATAGAAACCAGCATCAAAGAGAGGTTAGACATTTTATATCTTGCTTCTACAGCTGATCTTGCAATGCCAAAATATGTTCTCATTTTCTTTATGTTGTCTTAGTACAACAAGACATACGCATAATAACAGTGTATATGAATATATGTTTTTAGTTTCATGTAACTTTACAAATCGTCTACTTTGTTTTCATCCTTTTACTCTCTGCCATTACAGGATGATAACGGAGTCGAATTTCATGATAAAAGTCCAAATGACGTTGAAGAACTTGGTTTAAAGATTAAGTTGCTTGAAGATGAACTTGTTAAGGCATTGGAAGCAAATAACACTTACAAAGTTCAACTTGATAGGTGAGTGTAAGAGGAAACACATTAGGCCTTCAAAACACATTAAGTATCATGTTTCCAGACAAAAAAAAAAAAACTCATTAAGTATCATTTGTCTTCTTACGGTAAATCTATTATGTACAAGTCAATTAACAGATATATACTATCACCCCCGCAGGTACTTGTCTGAGGCTCGACACAATCATGCAGATGCTCATCGAAATTCAAAAGCTGAAGAAAGACACGAACGCTCAAGGTCATCTCTAGAGACGGAACTGAAAGACATTCGCGAGCGCTACTTGCACATGAGCCTGAGATACGCGGAGGTAGAAGCTCAGCGCGAAGAACTTGTGATGAAGCTCAAAGTAGCCAAGGGTGGCAAAAGGTGGTTTTGATGAATGACTATGACAACTCCATTGATGCCGTTTTCTTGAGTCTTCCACTCTCAGGTAGCTTTTTCGCGTAACTCTGTATATCACAATTTTTTCTTCTTCATGAATATGCAAGTGAAGTGAGTGAGTAGAGGAGAATATACTTCGTAGCCAAAGGTGGAAAGTTTCACAAATTGTTAATTAGAAGTACAAATTTTAAATAATATGATAGGTAGTAATCACATTTTGATAGTATTATATACCAGATTATTTGCCTGCACATTTTTTTTTTTTGCACAAACAATATTATCTACACTAAAGAGATGAGGAGTGGGCTAAGCCTCACAATGAACCAGCAATAATGTGGTTCAAATTCGCTTTTGGCAATAATCGAACCTAAGATATCTCACTTACCAGTAAAGAGGAATATCACTAGACCGTAGTGGAAAATCAGTCCTGCAAAGTATGGCTAGGCATTAGGTAATATTCTTCCAATTTAGAATATTGCTCAAATAAAAAAAATAAAAAATTGAGCTCTGCTTTTCTTTTTTGGACCAAGTTGAGCATTAGTTCGCTTCTTATAGAAGGGAAAATGATATCTGCACTCTTTTTCTGCTTATTCACACCCCTAATTATTTATGTATTTTAATTTTTCTTTGATTAATTGGCTGCTAGGGTCAAATATAATATTTTTTTTGTGGAAAAGAAAAAAAGAAAAGCAAAAAGAAAAGGGAAGCTTCCTCCGCAAGGCATTACGCAAGCGATTGAAAGCGTTTTAACATTTTTTTTTTTGTGGTTGCTGGTGTCACTATGAGAGCATGAAATCTCACTCACATTCTCACACTATATAAAGCAAACAACATTCAAGAAAAAGGCCTACCGAACCTCACACATTTAAAAGAAACGCATTACATCACCAAAGTGGTTGATATAGATTTTTTTTTTGGGTGATTGTGTAGAAAATCAATAAAAAGTTACAATATTAACAATATATTAATAATGTTTATGTTAAATATAAATAGGTCAATCATGTATTATGATACTTAAATGCATTTAAAATAAACAAAAGTTACAAAATCTGCCGCTAGAGCTGGCACCCACTTCAACTGACACCCCATCTCTTATATTTTTATATTTTAGAATAAGTTAGTGTCTGTTTTTGATTCTGTTTTAACATTTCATTTAGACGCTGGTTGCAATGTCTGTTTGTCGATTTCGTTTTTTCCATCATTTGCATGCTTCCTACGCTTCACACCTCGCGTGGCTCTTGATTTTTACATTTGGATTCAAACGCTGCAATGCAGAGTTTGTTTCCTGGTTCTGTTTTTTACACTTGGATTCAGACACTACGTTACAGTGTCTGATTCCCACTTTTGTTTTTCCATCAGTCACGCGCCTCCTACGCTTCACATCTCACGCAACTCCTAATTTTTACCTTTTGGATTCACACAGCAAATGCAATGTCTGATTCCACTAATGTTTATATGCGGCAAAACAAGTATTCTAACTTGATGATCCAAAGGCACCCGGGGGGGGGGGGGTTGGTTGGAAAGTAGTCCAATTTATACAACATAGAAATATTTGGGACTTGTCAGAACCACATTAGATGATGATGAGGATACAGACGATGACCAAAATGTTTACCAAGAGGATTCATCCGCAAATACCCGAGACCTTCCGGGAATACGGAGTAACAAACTCGTACAACCACCATTCCAGATATCAAGTGTCCCCCTAATTGAAATAGATACATATATTGTATTGACCCTAGGCCCCTACCACCAATTACTTCGAATGCCGTCCTTGTCGATAGCAGCGATGTCTCAAGTACTGAAAGCGATTCAAATGACAATAGTGCATCAGAAGAGTATATTGAATTCAGTTTATAAATTTGCTGTTGTAATATTATGCGCAATCCGTTGTAATATTATGCACAATCCATTGTAATGAATATTGTATTCTATTAATTTAATGGGGTGTGATATCCACACACCCCTTTTTACTTCTCCCACACCTTTTTAGTTTTCGGTCGTCGGATCGGATGAATTGGAGAAGATCAACGGACATAATTTAACAAGGGGTGTGTAAGAAGTAAAAAGGGGTGTGTGGATAGTACACCCCTAATTTAATTTCAATTCACAATGCAATCAGTACTACATCAAGTATTCTATTAATTTAATTTTCATTTAAAAAACATTAAATGAAGACTTCGACCGAATGAATGGGTCAAATTTCGTCAGGCAACCTTGCTCAACGGAAAGGTTAAAGTTTCGTCAGGCAAGGGTTTGATTTAGGGATTAGGGTTGAGGGTTTAAAGTTCGTCGGGCAAAATGAATGATTTTCTTGGGCAAAGGTGAAGGACATTTTTGCATATTTAATTCCTTCAATGGTTTTCATAGTCTGCAACACTAATTTCAATGATCCAATCATCAAACTTGTGGAAAATAGTAGGATCGCATACGTAAAAAATCACCAAAAACAAATTTTCAGGGATTAGTAACGAGAAGAAATCCTTAGATGATTAGAAATGTATCATTATTATTTAACAGTTATTTTAGCTTCGATTGATGATCTTTTACAACTACACTCCTCAACCCCAAAAGACCTGATCATCAATTTAAATTTTACAATAATTTACAAATTTGGAATTATTAGAAATTTTACAATAATTAGGAAATTTTACAAATATTAGAAATGTTTAGAAAATATTAGAACTTTTTAGGAAATATTAGAGATTTTAATTTTTTTTGCAATTTTTTCCACTGGTGTTGCCATCGCGCATTTCAAGCATAACGCACTACAAGATAAGGGATCATTTACGACGATTGCCATATGCGTGCGGACGTCCAAGTCCACATGCGGTTGAGTGGGTGCACATATAAGAGCCATCATCCGCACTAAGTGCCCTATGAAAGCCTCTAGATGGAAGAAGCTTGCCCCCGAAGTGAAGGAGGCGATGATAGTAGCGCTCTCAATAAGTGTGTGTTTTTTTAATTTAATATTATTAGTGTATTTTTAAACTAACACTTGTTTTTTTTGTCAATTTCTGGACTATTTTGAGATTGACTTGGAAGAGCCGGGTATGTCCGACTACATAACCCAATATGGATTGTTCGTTTCAAGGAGTGGATGCACCAGATGCACAATTCTACGAGACTTTTGCATCTCACGATGGAGCTTTGTTCCATCCACCCTAGATCATGTGGAAAGGATAGACGATTGACATTGGCTCTGCGACCATTTTCAAAGCTTATAATCTATTTGATGGACGACTTTTAGACTGAAGCAGTTTGACATGAACTTAGAGACAATGCGTCATCGAGAATAATTTAATATTTTTAGTTTTAATATCATTGTACGAACATTTCAGTTTTAATATAATTAAATAATTTTTTCATATTGTGATTGATATCTTTTGAGATTAATATAATTACAACTAATCAATATAAATTAAATATATTTATTATAAACTAAAAAAAATTTAAACAGTTTGCTCGTCGAAATATTTGTCGAGCATGTATTTGTCGGGCAAATTGTTTTTTTTTTAATTCTTTTATTCCATAAATACACCATTGACTGACAAAAATCTGTTGTTGGGCAATATTCGTTGGTAATTGCGTCAACGCACTTTGCTCGACGTAAATTTTCATCGGTAATTGCATCGGGCAAACAAAATTTGCCAAACGAAAATGAAAATATGTCGAGCAAAACTTCGTGCAACGAGCTTTGAGCTACGAACATTGCTCGACAAAGTTTATGGGGCAAACCTTATGCGACAAAAACTTTATTTGGCCTGACGAAATTATTTATGTTGTCTGGAAAGGTTTTTTCCGGTGATTGTCAAATTGAAATTTTATGATGTGTGCATATACAGGTGTTTTGCAAAAAGGAAACATGAAAGAGCCAGAATGAAAAAGGTGTCATGCATGGATATCAGATGCGGAGGTAAAGGTGGTGCCAATGGCATATCCTTTTGAAGATGCTGAATCTCCGTTTCTCACTTTTTTTCTACTTTTCCTTTAGCACTAAAAAGTCATCACTCCCTTTCATTGCCCTCATGACCGACCTAAAATTCCTATATAACAACCAATCTAACATTTCTGATCAAACCCTCTTTAGTACGATTCACTGCAGTTCCAACCCATCATCTCATTCCCGGCCACCCCTGTCACGAATGGCCGCCAAATGCTTGAACTGAAGGGTACAGAGGGGGTGGCTTGGTCAGTTCGTATTCTGCTTGTTGGATTGGACGGTGATGTTGGTTGTTTTAGTTAATTTCTGTTAGCTTGTCAAGCTAGTGTGTGTTTTTAGTTACTTTCTCATTAGCCTTGGTTTCAGCTTACAAGGCAGCATGGGAGGAATAAGAATGTTGAAACTGGCTGAATCTACTTCTTGAAGGTTGGAAGATTCTCTAAAAGGGCAACTTCAATCCTTTGGCATTTTGGCTTCTGCAGCGTTGATGCGAAAATTAACTAACGCACAAATTTAACCATATTTGTGACAGTTGTAGTATATGGATAAGTAGGGATCGTTCTAGGCCGGGGATTAACTAGGGATGCTAACCGAAGTAAAATTAAATTAAAAACGTAAAAACAAAATTTAAAACACTAAACTAGACTCAAAACACTTAACTAGAATCACTCAAAATAAAACTAACAAATAAACTAAAGCAAATCAAAAGACTCAAAATAACTCAAGACTCAAGAAAACACAAACTAAATTGATTTCTAACAAATCTAACACTTAAAATAAATGGGGGATTGATTTTTTTATGAAACGTAAATTAAACTTAAATAAATTACAGAATTGACAAAAACATGAAATTAAGGTGAATGGATGGACGACGGACTGGTTAGAGGATTCTTCTCCACACATGACACATATGCAACCTAAATTGATTTTCAGTTGTTCTTTCAATAAATTGTAAATTCTCAACGCCCCAAATTAATTAGGTCCGCTTAAATTAATTCTCAGATTTTCCTTAAGTTAATGGATTGGATGATTGCATACGACAACCCAAAACATTCCCCACAAGTTCCCTACATGAATTGCATAATAGAGATACAAGCAAGAATCATTAAGTTCTATGAAAATCATAAGCATTGACGAGGCACTCGTTACTATGAATTGCATGAAACTTATGCCAAGAATTTACTTAACACGATTGTGGTCAACAACCTTTACTACTTGTGAATATAAGTTCATAACGATTAGGTGAAATTCACTTATATTCTAGCATCAAATTCATGCATGTAAATTAAGTATGCATCCTTAATCGACATACAAAAATAAGTTATCAATCAAGCAGTTAAGCAAATTAAATCACAACTCAGAAATCACAACTGAAGGTAATCAATTCATATTACAAATATATCCATGGCTTTGAATTAACCTCTAGCCAAAACAAATTAATTACACATTATTCTTAAACAAAAACATAAAATAAAATGTGAGTTTGAGGAACGAATTAACCGAGAGAAAGATGCGGGTTGTAGCTTCTGTTTCTGCGCTCCATACACTGCCCTCAAATTTCTGCGTTGCCTTCCTACCTCCTAACTGCACTTCCCTCGAAGACCTCCCTAGGCATGCACGTACACAAGCATGCACTGACCTCTTCGCTGCCAATTGGCAGCGCCTCCAATCTCTCTGCACTTCCTGCGCAACTTCCAAGTTCCAGTAGCTGCCTCGTCCTCACAGTCCCCTTATTTCTCCCTGACGCTACCCTTCCACGCGCTGACCTTCAATGTCCTGACCTTTGCGCCTTCTCTATGCGCTGACTGCCATGTTCCTCAATGCCCCCCCCCCCCCCGAGAATGAGGACTTCATCCCCCCCGGCCCTTAACACTCTTTTTCTTTCTCTAATATCCCTCTCCGAGGCCTCCTTTTTCATTTCTTATATTTTCTCTTCCATAAGCTGCAAGGTTGGCAGCACTCCCTTCCTAGCTGCCAGGAAAAACCTCCACTATATCTCTTCTTTATTATCTTGATGTCTGCCATAAGCTTTTATTAGTGCCCCTTGTATTATTTTTCTCATAAAATGCCGAGGACCTGCTCACTGTCTCCTCTTTAAACAGCTGCCCACGAGCAGCCCTCCACCCAATTCTTTTTCCTCCACTTAAGCTCTAATGCCCAACAGCTGCCAAGGCAGCCTTTAATATATTTCCATCCTTTTGTTCTTCTGCCAGCCGAGACTTTCACATTTTCTGCATGCACTTTGTGTTTTTATTATATTCCTTCACTCCCCACGCCTAAGTTCCTGCCATACCTTTTATATCTATATATGTATATATATATATATATATATATATATATATATATATATAGATATATAACTCATTCAGTCACCTTTTATTTGCTCTGCCAAAATGTTTTCTTAAGTTACAATAATAAAATAAGTGGGCAAGGTAGAAATAACGAATTTATTACTTAATATCACACTTATTCTATTATTAATTTCTTTGCTAGATAAATTCGATAAAACACAAAAACAAAGTAAATAACTCAAAAATATAAGAAACTAACTAAGAAAAGATGAGAGAATTTGATGTAAAATATGTATAAATATGAGCTTATCAAATACCCCCACACTTAACTTTTGCTAGTCCTCGAGCAAAACAAACGAAAACAGAAAAAGTAATAACATGAAAATTATTAGTTTCCCCCTATATGACCCTCACAGAATTTCATTCGAGAACACAAATAATCAAGAACCATAGCTAACACCAACAAGCAATTCAAGTTCATTTTCCTTATTCAAATATTAGCAGTAATCTTTGAAACATCCTTGAAGTGTAGTGTGTGAGATAGCCATGCTAATGCAATTTCAAATTTTTATTTTTAAAATCACCATATGCAAACTAGCGACCTTCTCACGGGATTTACACTCAATCACACATGTGTTTAGTTTTAATGTGTTTCTCTCAAAGAATCAAATGTGAAAGTTCTACCATAAGCTTGCATAAAGATCACTTCTCCACAATCATAATTGCAAAACTTTAAATCAAGAGGACTTTTATTGGACGTAATGAGGTTTAGGGCGAGGGTTATTGAAACGAAAGAATAGGTAAAAACAAGTTCCAAGCTACATTGCAAGCAATTCTTTTATTTAGATTTATAAGAAACTCAAACTTTCCAGCTATTCTTCTAGTCACCTCCAACCACAACCTTAAACTGAAATTTTAAACATTTTTTTTTATTATTTTCTTCGTAAACAACTTTCTTTTATCATTTTTTTTTTTTTTTTAAGCAAAAACAAATATGAAAAACCCCCACACTTATTCTTTTGCCAAAACCCCTTCAAAGTACTTCACAAACACTTCTCGTAAGACAATTTCGCATTGCTCATTAGCTCGCTTGGAAAGGGTAAGGAAAAATATTTCAGGTATAAGGGTAGACATATCTGGTGATAAGAAATAAAAGGCTCACAAACACGGCTCAAATTGGCAATCTAATGATATCATTTTTCTTTGGGAAACAAGGTTATTTGGGCCATGGTGGTAAACCTAATGCCTCTATCATTTTCAAGTTCATGCAATCAATGACAAATATTTCGAACGATCGTTATGCAAGTTCTAGAGAAGTATCTCACATAAGTTCATCACACATGAAATAATAGGAATGTATGAAAAATGCACACACTTTCAATAGGCTCAAAAACTCACATAGGATGTATATGGTCACTAAATTCACATATGGAGCTTTAAATCATGCTTTAATTTCACATCAACAAGGCTATGTGCATTTGGTTTTTCAAAGATGATCAAATATGTACAAACTAACACGAGAATTAGGAATTTCACACAACACATGTTAACTAAGTTCTTGATGATCATGGTTCAAATTTTATTCAATTATATCATTGGGTCGGGAAACTAACAAAAATCTAATTCAAAACAATAAGGAAAACAAGACAATATTTTTGGATTTTTAAATTTTTCGAATTTTTTTTTTTTTTTTTTTAATTAATATTTTTTTTTAATTTTTTTTAATTTTTTTTTTAAATAAAACAAAACTAATTAAGAAAACAAAGCAATAACATGGAAACAAATGAAACCAGTTCAAAGTCGAAGGTACAAAAATTTTCAATTTGGTCATTTTTATACTCTTTACCCCCACACTTAAACTAGACATTGTCCCCAATGTCAGAAAATATAATAAAATGCAAATAAAAATAAAATAAATATAAAGAAACAAAATAAAGCAATAGGACTGAAAACTTCCCTAATTTGCAGAAAAAATCAAGCGATGACCCCCAAGCTAAAATTCTGCAATCAACTTCAAGGGTGGAATAACCAAAAGTTCCTGCAAAGAAAAGAAATAAATCAGTTAAGCACGCAAGAAAATATAAAAGAAAACAAACGAAAAATTGAAAATGAAAATAAAAGATAATGAATAAAACTAATAAATGAACATTGGTCCTGTTTGGTGACTTTCCACAGCTTTGAACTTGAACTGGCCTCGGAACTTCTTAGCAAGGAAAATGAGACTTGATTGGTGGTGGTGTTGAAGCTTCTCGAGCTCTTGGTTTCAACTCGGACTCCTTCTGCCGGGTTGATTGAGTCTGCAGGCTACATTCTTCTCTTTTTGTTCTTCTACATGGCAGGTAGGCACGAGGTAGAGGTGGTGGTCTGCTTCTTTGTTCAATCTGTCCAAGTGCCGACCGATTTCCTTTCTTTCACCTTGACTCGTAGCCAAGAGCAAGGGTAAAGGAAAAGCATGCCATGAGATATCTTTGCCTCTGACTCTGATGATATGGGATACTTTTGCTTTTGAAGAAGTATCGTTCCACAGGTGTATGCTTGAACTGGGCTGGGGAACTTCTTAGCAAGGAAAATGAGACTTGATCTTGAAGATGAAGCAGCACCTTGTCTCCACATGCTTCAAGTATCATTTTCACTTGCCATGTCTGTTCTCCAGTCAGATGTGGCGACTTCTTCGGAAGTACATCAGCGGTTGAAGAAGAGTACTCGAGAGCAATGCTAGGTAAGCAATCAGGAAGGATTTCCAGGCAGTCGGTTCTTAGATTGGAAGATTGACACCGAGTGCTGGCTGATTGCCCGCTTTCTTCTTATCACAAGGACAAGGAAAAGGACAGGGAGAAAGCGTGATATGAGATACTCTTGCTTTCAACCTTCATGATATGAAATACTCTAGCTCTAGATGACTTGTTTGGAAAGGTATCCCAGGGAATGAGAAACACAGAGTAACTCGAGAGGGTTTATTGGAAAGGCATTTTCGGAGATGAAAAATTTCGGAGATGAAGAAGTGCTGAGAGAGTTTGCCTTTGCAATGGATGGCGAAGGTAGACGTTTATAGGACTTTTCTTCACAACTGAAACTGTTCCTTTACCCCTGTCGGCAGCCGGTGAATGGATGAACAGTACAGGTGACGCGCTTTCTGAAAAAGCAACCCGTAATTTGCGCAAAGCTGACAGCGCGCGTGACGAGTGACGACAAAACTGGAAAAGCTTTTCGCCTCGTGATTCCTGACCGCTCCGGCTTTTGAGAAAGGCGCCCGACTTTTGAGAACGGCGTCCGACTTTTGAGAACGGCGACGACGCTTTTGAGAAAAGAATCCGGCTTTTGAGAAAGGAGCCCGGCTCTTCGATTTGCGAGAGGGCGCCTCTTCGACTGCTGAGTGATGCCTCAACGATTTCTTCTTCTTATAAGAACGCTCATTTTTGTTCCACAACACACTTAAACTCCCTCCTGTAAACACTTCCTCTGCAAACACTCCCTCCTTGCATTTATTTTAATCTTGATCAGTCCGACTCTTCATTCTCAACACCTTCAGAAAATGTCTTGCCCTTCTGACCGTCGCCTTAACTTGAATGTTGGAGAAGATAGTGATATGTCTTCTCCAACCAACATTTGGCAGCCGTCCTTCATATCCCCAAATGGTCCTCTTACAGTTGGGGATTCCATGATGATGAACGAAACAACCGCATCGGTGGTGGCCAGAAATCTGCTCACTCCTAGAGACACTAGGATACTTTCTAGGCGGTCCGACGAACTGGCTGTTCAGGACTCTATGGCCTACAGCGTCCGATGCGCAGGCTCAGTATCAAACATGGGCCAGCGCCTTCTTGCACGAACTCGTCAGGTGGAGTCGTTGATGGCTGAAGTGGCTAGTCTTCGGCAAGAGGTCAGAGTGCTTAGGCATGAGAACAGGGATTTGCACATGCTCGCAACCAATTACTCCACAAGCATGAAGAGGAAGCTTGATCAGCTGCAGGAGTCCGAAGTGCGGATTCAGAGTGATCATCAACGGTTTATGACGTTACTCCCGAGGTTTATGTTGCCTTCGTCCTCGGGAGCAGCACCAAGTATTGAGGCTCCGAATGATCCAGCTCTGGCGCTTCGTCTTTCAGGGGCTCCGTCGACCTCCGAGGCACCACAAACCAACGACCAATGAATGAAATTAGTTTACAAGTTATTGTAAAATATTTATGCAATTTTGTTTTTTTTTTGTTTTTATTTATTTTTTTTATTTTTTATTTTTTTGTATTTTTATTTATATGAATGTTTATGTTTTTTTTTTTTTTTTTTTTTTTTTTTAAAGCAAGAAAAAAAATAAAAATAAAAATATCAATGTAAAAATATGTAAATCAAATTAAAAAGACTATTTTTAATCTCTCAAACAAATATCACAACTAAATAAACAAAACAAAATGAAAGCAGTAAAGAGAAGGGATTAGGAATGCAAATCTGATTGTGGGTGATTCCTAGGCCTCCCTTCATTATTCAAATGCATGGGCTTATCATTGAACGGACGGTGGTACTTGAAATGATCCGACAACGGTCTAAGTTCTAATGACGGTGCCTGAATCATCAAAATTAGAAACAAGTTAGTATAAATTAAAATTAAAAATGGAGAAGATAGCTTACATTCTCGATCAAACTCAATCACAAACACCACATCTTGGAATGTTTCAGGGACTTTGCACTTAGCCAGATTGCATGTGATGATTGTGACATGGCCCCTGTTATCAAACTCAACTTCCTTGGCATTTGTCTCATGCACAGCCTCTTGGATGTATTCTTGAAATTCTCCGGCCACCTCATTTTCTGGAATAATTCTTCTTGGTGTACAAGTCTCTTTGAACGTTTCAATACCATCGGGAACTTGATTTGGTACACCAAGAATTTGGATATCACTTTGCACCTTGAGACGATCTTCCACAACATATTTTTCATTCACTTCTTCCTTGGGATTTAAAAACCTGCAAGGAAAAAGGACATTTGGTGGAACGATGTTAGAATGAATTGAACTTAGAACCTCCTCACCTGAGTTGGATGGCATAAGGACTTGAGGGGTTTGCGATAAGAATTCTTCTAAACTGCCCAAGTCGTCATCCTCATCTTCTTCTTGAAGCGGCAATTCATCCATGTTCGGGCTATGTTTGGATGGTTCTGGAACAACTTCATCCTCCATATCACTTCCCAAAGTGATGGCTTCATCGATTTCACTTTCTGCCTTTGAATTTGCAATGTTTGAGTTGGAGAGTTCTCTTTGCTCTTGAATCTGTGCCATGAATTCCATAATCTGCCCAACATGCATATCCAATTCGTCCACTCTTCTGATTCGGTCTTGCATCTCCTGGTTTTGATTTTCTACTCCCTGATTCAAAGAGGTGAGTAAATTATTAAGTGTATCATTATCCAAGGGTGTACCTGAATTGAACTGGGTTGATTGTTGTGGTGGATGTGATGGTTCATATGGCCACTGATAGAACTCTTCCGATGGCGGCAATTGTTCTTCTTTTTGTGAACCCTGTACCGAAGAAATTAATTCTTCAAGCATTTGATTATAATCCACGGGCATACTTTGATTCGATTGGAATTGTTGTGGGGGATGCTGTGGTGGCTGCATAGGTCTTGAATAGAACGCGTCTTCTTGCTGCCAATATCCACCTTGTTGGAATTGTTGAGGTTCTCCCCACATGTAATCTGAATAATCTCTCCAATCTGAATTGTAAGCATTGGAAAACATGTTGCCCTTTGATTGGTTATGGCCTTGATATCCCCAAACATCTTCATTTGCAGAAAATTGAGGACCTTGATATCGTTGCCCATAGGGCACATCAAGTGTAGGGACACTTGGCATTGTGGTCCGTTCGGCATTATGAGTTAATTGAGCAGTGAGCTGTGCCAATAGATCTTGAATGCTAGTAGAATCCAGGTCTTGCTCCATTTGTAACTAAAATCAAAGAAAGAAAACTAAATCAAATATCAAAAGTAAAAGACATAACAAACCAAAAATAAAATAACATAAAATAAACACAAATAAAATAAAATAAAATAAAATAAAACACAAACAAAAACATAAACAAAGGATTAGCAAATTTGCTAATCCCCGGCAACGGCGCCAAAAATTTGATGCGAAAATTAACTAACGCACAAATTTAACCCTATTTGTGACAGTTGTAGTATATGGATAAGTAGGGATCGTTCTAGGCCGGGGATTAACTAGGGATGCTAACCGAAGTAAAATTAAATTAAAAACGTAAAAACAAAATTTAAAACACTAAACTAGACTCAAAACACTTAATTAGAATCACTCAAAATAAAACTAACAAATAAACTAAAGCAAATCAAAAGACTCAAAATAACTCAAGACTCAAGAAAACACAAACTAAATTGATTTCTAACAAATCTAACACTTAAAATAAATGGGGGATTGATTTTTTTATGAAACGTAAATTAAACTTAAATAAATTACAGAATTGACAAAAACATGAAATTAAGGTGAATGGATGGACGACGGACTGGTTAGAGGATTCTTCTCCACACATGACACATATGCAACCTAAATTGATTTTCAGTTGTTCTTTCAATAAATTGTAAATTCTCAACGCCCCAAATTAATTAGGTCCGCTTAAATTAATTCTCAGATTTTCCTTAAGTTAATGGATTGGATGATTGCATACGACAACCCAAAACATTCCCCACAAGTTCCCTACATGAATTGCATAATAGAGATACAAGCAAGAATCATTAAGTTCTATGAAAATCATAAGCATTGACGAGGCACTCGTTACTATGAATTGCATGAAACTTATGCCAAGAATTTACTTAACACGATTGTGGTCAACAACCTTTACTACTTGTGAATATAAGTTCATAACGATTAGGTGAAATTCACTTATATTCTAGCATCAAATTCATGCATGTAAATTAAGTATGCATCCTTAATCGACATACAAAAATAAGTTATCAATCAAGCAGTTAAGCAAATTAAATCACAACTCAAAAATCACAACTGAAGGTAATCAATTCATATTACAAATATATCCATGGCTTTGAATTAACCTCTAGCCAAAACAAATTAATTACACATTATTCTTAAACAAAAACATAAAATAAAATGTGAGTTTGAGGAACGAATTAACCGAGAGAAAGATGCGGGTTGTAGCTTCTGTTTCTGCGCTCCATACACTGCCCTCAAATTTCTGCGTTGCCTTCCTACCTCCTAACTGCACTTCCCTCGAAGACCTCCCTAGGCATGCACGTACACAAGCATGCACTGACCTCTTCGCTGCCAATTGGCAGCGCCTCCAATCTCTCTGCACTTCCTGCGCAACTTCCAAGTTCCAGTAGCTGCCTCGTCCTCACAGTCCCCTTATTTCTCCCTGACGCTACCCTTCCACGCGCTGACCTTCAATGTCCTGACCTTTGCGCCTTCTCTATGCGCTGACTGCCATGTTCCTCAATGCCCCCCCCCCCCGAGAATGAGGACTTCATCCCCCCCGGCCCTTAACACTCTTTTTCTTTCTCTAATATCCCTCTCCGAGGCCTCCTTTTTCATTTCTTATATTTTCTCTTCCATAAGCTGCAAGGTTGGCAGCACTCCCTTCCTAGCTGCCAGGAAAAACCTCCACTATATCTCTTCTTTATTATCTTGATGTCTGCCATAAGCTTTTATTAGTGCCCCTTGTATTATTTTTCTCATAAAATGCCGAGGACCTGCTCACTGTCTCCTCTTTAAACAGCTGCCCACGAGCAGCCCTCCACCCAATTCTTTTTCCTCCACTTAAGCTCTAATGCCCAACAGCTGCCAAGGCAGCCTTTAATATATTTCCATCCTTTTGTTCTTCTGCCAGCCGAGACTTTCACATTTTCTGCATGCACTTTGTGTTTTTATTATATTCCTTCACTCCCCACGCCTAAGTTCCTGCCATACCTTTTATATCTATATATGTATATATATATATATATATATATATAGAGATATATAACTCATTCAGTCACCTTTTATTTGCTCTGCCAAAATGTTTTCTTAAGTTACAATAATAAAATAAGTGGGCAAGGTAGAAATAACGAATTTATTACTTAATATCACACTTATTCTATTATTAATTTCTTTGCTAGATAAATTCGATAAAACACAAAAACAAAGTAAATAACTCAAAAATATAAGAAACTAACTAAGAAAAGATGAGAAAATTTGATGTAAAATATGTATAAATATGAGCTTATCAAGCGTCTCTCTTCGCCTTCGTGTGTGTTCGTGCTCCAGAAAACTATAGTGTGAGAGGGCATGTCAGAGTCGGGCACTGTGTGTTCTTCCTGTTTTCTTGTTTTAGGTATGAAAAGCTATGTGTGTTGAAGTTATGTATTTTGTATGCAGTAGGCCTATTCTATGGCTAAGTACTTTACAATTGCAGTTCTTTCTCTACTTGTCAGTAAATTTTAGAGTACTTTGCTTTTCTCTGCTGAACTTCTTTTTGCTTTATCTGCATGAATGAACGAACTTTTTTTTTCCTTTTCAATTTTTGTATTTTTTTTTGAAGAATAGAATCTCACATCGGTCATATAACAAAATTATATACGGTAATCTATGTGAGATTCCACACCTAATATCACCAAAGCCTTTTGTGATAAAACTCAACACTTAGTAGTGGCTTGATACTGAGGTGTTTTTATAAAAAGTGGGTATAAAAAAAAGCTGAGCTAAAAAAGGTGTTCAGTAAACACTTAAAAACAACTTATTTTCACAGTTTTAGATGAAAAAAAGCTGAAAACATAAAGCAGCAAAAATGAGCTTATTCTCACAGCACGGCAGAAACAGTTTTTTTTTCAAAGCACAACAATACCAAACCAACCCTTAATAATAAGTGATTAAGTTGAGACAATATTAGTGATTTTAGTGATGAACCATGCTAGGCCTAAAAAGTATATCATTTTTTTTCTTTAATGTTGTTCCCAGAATCTTGCACCTTATTGCGAGTAGTGTTCAGGCATATACTGTCAGATTACCGTGCAATAGCCAAAATTAAAGGCATCTTTGTAAACCTACAGAAATGTAAACCTACATAAATGTAGTGAGAGAGAGAGAAGAGATTCAGAGAATTTAGAGAGAGAAGCAGAGAATGGAAAAGTCTTGTATATTCACTTTCTTAACAACTATACAAGTACACATATCAGTATTTATATCATTCTCACTATCTCTAACAACTTAACTAACTAACTGCCTCTCTAATAGTCATACACATGGTAAAATCTCAGCCACACAACCTATCTCTATCATCCTCCCTCAATCGTATGCTTCGAAGGACCGAGCATAAGATTGGTACAATGAACACGAAACAATGGAGCACTGAGTCCTTTGGTTAAGATGTCAGCAAACTGCTCCTTGGAGGACACAAACTGCACCAGAAGCTTGTGTGTAGCTACTCTCTCCCGAACAAAATGGACATCAATTTCAATGTGTTTGGTGCGTTGATGTTGCACCGGATTAAAGGAGAGTGCTATAGCTGAAAGATTATCACAAAATAACACAGGTGGTGCAGAGATTGGAAGGTGAAGAAAGGCAAGAATTTGTTGAATCCAATCAAGCTCGGCGGCTGTAGAAGATAAGGCCCGATACTCAGCCTCATTGGAGGACCTGGAGACAGTTTGTTGCTTCTTGGAAGACCAAGAAATGGGATTATTGCCTAAGAACACAACCTGTTGATAAGCTCATATTTATACATATTTTACATCAAATTCTCTTGTCTTTTCTTAGTTTTTTCCTCATATTTTTGTACTATTTACTTGGTTTTGGTGTTTTATTGAATTTATCTAGCTAAGAAAATAAAATTAGCATAAGTGTGATTTTTAGTAATAAAATCGTAAAAACTGCTTTGCCCACTATTTTTGGTTAATAAAAATAAGATAGTATTATAAATATATATATATAAATATATATATATATATATATAAATATATATATAAGATGTGAACGTGCAGGATAACAGAAATAAAATAAGAAATGAGGACTGATGCACTGCACAGTGGGAAGGTAGTGGAACAAAAAGAATGGCAGAAAATAAGAGGAAGTGGACTGAGTTAGGTGGGAGAGGGAAAGAAATATAAAACTAAGGAGGAAGGTCTCGGAGTGAGGAGGAAGCAGCAGGGCTCGGCATTTTTAGAAACCAGCTGCACTTGGCAGCTGGCAGTGAGTACGGGAAAGGTTTGGGGGGACAAGCTCTGCCTTGCAGCAGAGCGTGAGAAAAGGGCGGAAACGTGAGGAGCTTGCGCGCGGAAGGAAGGAAGTCCTCACGGTTGAACAGAGAAGCAGCTTGCGGGAACTGGAACGCTGACAGAGGACAGAGGGAGCGGCCCGAGGCAGCAAGTTAGGACGTGGACAGTGAGGGCAGCAAGCTCTATTTCATTCGGTTTAATCCTCCAAACTCAAGTTTTATTCCTGTTTAATTTTAATAATGTGTAACTAATTTTATTTTGGCTAGAGTTTAATTCAAAACCATGGATATATTTGTAATTTGAATTGATTACCTTCAGTTGTGATTTCTGAGTTGTGATTTAATTTGCTTAACTGCTTGATTGATAACTTATTTTTGTATGTCGATTAAGGATGCATACTTAATTTACATGCATGAATTTGATGCTAGAATATAAGTGAATTTCACCTAATCGTTATGAACTTATATTCACAAGTAGTGAAGGTCGCTTATAAACGATCGCGTTAGGTAAATTCTTGGCATAAGTTTCATGCAATTCATAGTAACAAGTGCCTCGTCAATGCTTATGATTTTCATAAAACTTAATGATTCTTGCTTGTATCTCTATTATGCAATTCATGTAGGGAACTTGTAGGGAATGTTTTGGGTTGTCGTATGCAATCATCCAACCTAATAAAAGTAGGAAAATCTGAAGGTTAATTTAAGCGGACCTGATTAACTTGGGGCGTTGAGAATTTACAATTTATTGAAAGAACAACTGAAAATCAATTTGGGTTGCATATGTGGCATGTGTGGAGAATAATCCTCTAGCCAGTCCGTCATTTATCATTTTACCTTAATTTTATGTTTTTGTCAATTTTGTAATTTATTTAAGTTTAATTTACTTTTCATCAAAATCAATCCCCCATTTTATTTTAAAGTGTTAGATTTATTAGAAATCATTTTAGTTTGTGTTTTCTTAAGTCTTGAGTTGTTTTGAGTCTTTTGATTTATTTTAGTTTATTTGTTAGTTTTATTTTGAGTTATTCTATTTAAGTGTTTTGAGTCTAGTTTAGTATTTTAAATTTTGTTTTTACGTTTTTAAATTAATTTTACATTGGGTTAGCATCCCTAGTTAATCCCCGGCCTAGAACGATCCCTACTTATCCATATACTACAACTGTCACAAATAGGGTTTAAATTTGTGCGTGAATTTATTTTCGCATCAAATTTTTGGCGCCGTTGCCGGGGATTAGCAAATTTGCTAATCCTTTGTTTATGTTTTTGTTTGTGTTTTATTTTATTTTATTTTATTTTATTTGTGTTTATTTTATGTTATTTTATTTTTGGTTTGTTATGTCTTTTACTTTTGATATTTGATTTAGTTTTCTTTCTTTGATTTTAGTTACAAATGGAGCAAGACCTGGATTCTACTAGCATTCAAGATCTATTGGCACAGCTCACTGCTCAATTAACTCATAATGCCGAACGGACCACAATGCCAAGTGTCCCTACACTTGATGTGCCCTATGGACAACGATATCAAGGTCCTCAATTTTCTGCAAATGAAGATGTTTGGGGATATCAGGGCCATAACCAATCAAGGGGCAACATGTTTTCCAACGCTTACAATTCGGATTGGAGAGACTACTCAGATTATATGTGGGATGAACCTCAACACTTTCAACAAAGTGGATATTGGCAGCAAGACGAATTCTATTCAAGACCTATGCAGCTACCACAGCATCCCCCACAACAATTCCAATCGAATCAAAGTATGCCCATGGATTTTAATCAAATGCTTGAAGAATTAATTTCTTCGGTACAGGGTTCACAAAAAGAAGAACAATTGCCGCCATCGGAAGAGTTCTATCAGTGGCCATATGAACCGTCACATCCACCACAACAATCAACCCAATTCAATTCAGGTACATCCTTGGATAATGATACACTTAATAATTTACTCACCTCTTTGAATCAGGGAGTAGAAAATCAAAACCAGGAGATGCAAGACCGAGTCAGAAGAGTGGACGAATTGGAGAAGCAAGTTGGGCAGATTTTGGAGATCATGGCACAGATTCGAGATCAAGGTAACATGGAGGATGAAGTTGTTCCTGAACCATCCAAACAGAGCCCGAACATGGATGAATTGCCAATTCAAGAAGAAGATGAGGATGACGACTTGGGCAGTTTAGAAGAATTCTTATCGCAAACCCCCCAAGTCCTTATGTCATCCAACTCAGGTGAGGAGGTTCAAAATTCAATTCATTCTAACATCGTTCCACCAAATGTCCTTTTTCCTTGCAGGTTTTTAAATCCCAAGGAAGAAGTGAATGAAAAATACGTTGTGGAAGATCTTCCCAAGGTGCAAAGTGATATCCAAATTCTTGGTGTACCAAATCAAGTTCCCGATGGTATTGAAATGTTCAAAGAGACGTGTACACCAAGAAGAATTATTCCAGAAAATGAGGTGGCCGGAGAATTTGTTGAATACATCCAAGAGGCTGTGCATGAGACAAATGCCAAGGAAGTTGAGTTTGATGACACGGGACAAGCCACAACCATCATAGTAAACCTGGCCAAGTTCAAAGTCCCGGAAACGTTCAAAGACGTGGTGTTTGTAATTGAGTTTGAATGTGACTGTAAGCCATCTTCTCCATTTTTAATTTTAATTTATACTAACTTGTTTCTAATTTTGATGATTCAGGCACCGTCATTAGAACTTAGACCGTTGTCGGATCATTTCAAGTACCACCGTCCGTTCAATGATAAGCCCATGCATTTGAATAATGAAGGGAGGCCTAGGAATCACCCACAATCAGATTTGCATTCCTAATCCCTTCTCTTTACTGAATTTATTTTACTTTGTTTAGTTCTTTCATTGTTTGTTTGCTCTTGTGTGAATTTATTTTACGTTGATTTTTTTTATTTTACGTTGATTTTATTTTGTTGTGTTTATTTAGTAGTGATTTTTGTTTAGGAGATTAAACTTAGTTTTTTTTTTTTACTTTGATTTACTTATTTTTACATTTATATAAAATAAAAAACAAAAAAAAAAAAAACTTAATTGCATAAATATTTTACAATAACTTGTAAATTAATCTCGTTCATTGGTCGTTGGTTGGTGGTGCCTCGGAGATCGACGGAGCCCCAGAAAGACGAAGCGCCAGAGTTGGATCATTCGGAGCATCAATACTTGGTGCTGCTCCCGAGGACGAAGGCAACACAAACCTCGGGAGTAACGCCATAAACCGTTGATGATCACTCTGAATCCGCACTTCGGACTCCTGCATCTGATCCAGCTTCCTCTTCATGCTGGTTGAGTAATTGGTTGCAAGCATGTGCAAATCCCTGTTCTCATGCCTAAGCACTCTGACCTCTTGCCGAAGACTAGCCACTTCAGCCATCAACGACTCCACCTGACGGGTTCGTGCAAGAAGGCGCTGGCCCATGTTTGATACTGAGCCTGCGCATCGGACGCTGTAGGCCATAGAGTCCTGAACAGCTAGTTCGTCGGACCGCCTTGAAAGTATCCTAGTGTCTCTAGGAGTGAGCAGATTTCTGGCCACCACCGATGCGGTTGTTTCGTTCATCATCATGGAATCCCCAACTGTAAGAGGACCATTTGGGGATATGAAGGACGGCTGCCAAATGTTGGTTGGAGAAGATATATCACTATCTTCCCCAACATTCAAGTTAAGGCGACGGTCAGAAGGGCAAGACATTTTCTAAAGGTGTTGAGAATGAAGAGTCGAACTGATCAAGATAAAAAGAAGTGCAAGTGGGAGTGTTTGCAGGAGTGAGTGTTTACAGAAGGGAGCTCAAGTGTGTTGTGGAACAAAATTGCGCCTCTATAAAAAGAAGAAATCAAGAGGCGCTACTCAGCAGTCGAAGAGGCGCCCTCTCGCAAATCGAAGAGCCGGGCTCCTTTCTCAAAAGCCGGATTCTTTTCTCAAAAGCGTCGTCGCCGTTCTCAAAAGTCGGATGCCGTTCTCAAAAGTCGGGCGCCTTTCTCAAAAGCCGGAGCGGTCAGGAATCACGAGGCGAACAGTTTTTCCAATTTTGTCGTCACTCGTCACGCGCGCTGTCAGCTTTGCGCAAATTACGGGCTGCTTTTTCAGAAAGCGCGTGACCTGTACTGTTCATCCATCCACCGGCTGCCGACAGGGGTAAAAGAACAGTTTCGGTTGTGAAGAAAAGTCCTATAAACGTCTACCTTCGCCTTCAACAGCAAAGGAAAACTCTCTCAACACTTCTTCATCTCCGAAATTTTTCATCTCCGAAAATGCCTTTCCATCAAACCCTCTCGAGTTTCTCTGTGTTTCTCATTCCCTGGAATACCTTTACAAATAAGACATCTAGAGCTAGAGTATTTCATATCATGAAGGTTGAAAGCAAGAGTATCTCATATCACGCTTTCTTCCTGTCCTTGTCCTTGTCTTTGTGGCAAGGAGAAAGCGGGCAATCAGCCAGCATTCGGTGTCATTCTTCCAATCTAAGAACCGACTGCCTGGAAATCCTTCCTGATTGCTTACCTAGCATTGCTTACCTAGCATTGCTCTCGAGTGCTCATCTTCAACCGCTTATGTACTTCCGAAGAAGACGCCGCATCTGCCTGGAGAACAGCCAAGGCAAGTGAAAATGTTACTTGAAGCATGTGGAGACAAGGTGCTGCTTCATCTTCAAGATCAAGTCTCATTTTCCTTGCTAAGAAGTTCCCCAGCCCAGTTCACGCATACACCTGTGGAACGATACTTCTTCAAAAGCAAAAGTATCCCATATCATCAGAGTCAGAGGCAAAGATATCTCATGGCACGCTTTTCCTTTACCCTTGCTCTTGGCTACGGGGCAAGGTGAAAGAAAGGCAATCGGTCGGCACTTGGACAGATTGAACAAAGAAGCAGACCACCACCTATTCCTCGTGCCTACCTGCCATGCAGAAGAACAAAAAGAGAAGAATGTAGCCTGCAGACTCAATCAACCCGGCAGAAGGAGTCTGAGTTGAAACCAAGAGCTCGAGAAGCTTCAACAACACCACCAATCAAGTCTCATTTTCCTTGCTAAGAAGCTCCGAGGCCAGTTCAAGTTCAAAGCTGTGGAAAGTCACCAAACAGGACCAATGATCACTTTTTAGTTTTATTATTATCTTTTATTTTCATTTTCAATTTTTCGTTTGTTTGTTTTTTCTTGCGTGCTTAACTGACTTATTTCTTTTCTTTGCAGGAACTTTTGGTTATTTCCACCCTTGAAGTTGATTGCAAAATTTTAGCTTGGGGGGTCATCGCTTGATTTTTTCTGCAAATTAGGGAAGTTTTCAGTCCTATTGCTTTATTTTGTTTCTTTATATTTATTTTATTTTTATTTGCATTTTATTATATTTTCTGACTTTGGGGACAATGTCTAGTTTAAGTGTGGGGGTAAAGAGTATGAAAAATGACCAAATTGAAAATTTTTGTACCTTCGACTTTGAACTGGTTTCATTTGTTTCCATGTTATTGCTTTGTTTTCTTAATTAGTTTTGTTTTATTAAAAAAAAAAAAAAAAAAAAAAAAAAAATCGGAAAATTTTAAAAAATCCAAAAATATTTCCTTGTTTTCCTTATTGTTTTGAATTAGATTTTTGTTAGTTTCCCGACCCAATGATATAATTGGATCAAATTTGAATCATGATTATCAAGAACTTAGTTAACATGTGTTGTGTGAAATTCCTTATTCTCGTGTTAGTTCTGTACATATTTGATTATCCTTGAAAAACTAAATGCACATAGCCTTGTTAATGTGAAACTAAAGCATGATTTAAAGCTCCATATGTGAATTTAGTGACCATATACATCCTATGTGAGTTTTTGAGCCTATTGAAAGTGTGTGCATTTTTCATACACTCCTATTTTTTTTATGTGTGATGAACTTATGTGAGATACTTCTCTAGAACTTGCATAACGATCTTTCGAAATTTTTGTCATTGATTGCATGAACTTGAAAATGATAGAGGCATTAGGTTTACCACCATGGCCCAAATAACCTTGTTTCCCAAAGAAAAATGATATCATTAGATTGCCAATTTGAGCCGTATTTGTGAGCCTTTTATTTCTTATCACCAGATATGTCTACCCTTATGCCTGAAATAATTTTACTTACCCTTTCCAAGCGAGCTATTGAGCAATGTGAAATTGTCTTATGAGAAATGTTTGTGAAGTACTTAGGAGGGTGTTTGGCAAAAGAATAAGTGTGGGGGTTTTTCATATTTGTTTCTGTTTAAAAAAAAAAAAAAAAAAAAAAAAAAAAAAAAATGAAAAGAAAAAGAAAGATTGTATACAAAGAAAATAAAAAGTTTTTAAAGTTTCAGTTTATGGGTGTGGTTGGAGGTGACTTGTAGAATAGCGGGAAATGTTGAGTTCTTATAAATCAAAAGAATTGCTTGTAATGTAGCTTGGAACTTTTGTTTTTCCTATTCTTTCGTTTCAATAACCCTATCCCTAAGCCTCATTACATCCAATAAAAGTCCTCTTGATTTAAGTTTTGCAATTATGACTGTGGAGAAGTGATCTTATG
This sequence comes from Malus fusca, assembly GCA_035220775.1. Classification (NCBI taxonomy): domain Eukaryota; kingdom Viridiplantae; phylum Streptophyta; class Magnoliopsida; order Rosales; family Rosaceae; genus Malus; species Malus fusca. The sequence continues at coordinate 16,729,168 of CM069072.1, forward strand.
CAAGCTTATGGTAGAACTTTCACATTTGATTCTTTGAGAGAAACACATTAAAACTAAACACATGTGTGATTGAGTGTAAATCCCGTGAGAAGGTCGCTAGTTTGCATATGGTGTTTTTTTTTAAAATAAAAATTTGAAATTGCATGAGCATGGCTATCTCACACACTACACTTCAAGGATGTTTCAAAGATTACTGCTAATATTTGAATAAGGAAAATGAACTTGAATTGCTTATTGGTGTTAGCTATTGTTCTTGATGATTGTGTTCTCAAATGAAGTTCTATGAGGGTCATATAGGGGGAAATAATAATTTTCATGTTATTATTTTTTCTGTTTTTCGTTTGTTTTGCTCAAGGACTAGCAAAAGCTAAGTGTGGGGGTATTTGATAAGCTCATATTTATACATATTTTACATCAAATTCTCTTGTCTTTTCTTAGTTATTTCCTCATATTTTTGTACTATTTACTTGGTTTTGGTGTTTTATCGAATTTATCTAGCTAAGAAAATAAAATTAGCATAAGTGTGATTTTTAGTAATAAAATCGTAAAAACTGCTTTGCCCACTATTTTTGGTTAATAAAAATAAGATAGTATTATAAATATATATATATAAATATATATATATATATATATAAATATATATATAAGATGTGAACGTGCAGGATAACAGAAATAAAATAAGAAATTAGGACTGATGCACTGCACAGTGGGAAGGTAGTGGAACAAAAAGAATGGCAGAAAATAAGAGGAAGTGGACTGAGTTAGGTGGGAGAGGGAAAGAAATATAAAACTAAGGAGGAAGGTCTCGGAGTGAGGAGGAAGCAGCAGGGCTCGGCATTTTTAGAAACCAGCTGCACTTGGCAGCTGGCAGTGAGTACGGGAAAGGTTTGGGGGGACAAGCTCTGCCTTGCAGCAGAGCGTGAGAAAAGGGCGGAAACGTGAGGAGCTTGCGCGCGGAAGGAAGGAAGTCCTCACGGTTGAACAGAGAAGCAGCTTGCGGGAACTGGAACGCTGACAGAGGACAGAGGGAGCGGCCCGAGGCAGCAAGTTAGGACGTGGACAGTGAGGGCAGCAAGCTCTATTTCATTCGGTTTAATCCTCCAAACTCAAGTTTTATTCCTGTTTAATTTTAATAATGTGTAACTAATTTTATTTTGGCTAGAGTTTAATTCAAAACCATGGATATATTTGTAATTTGAATTGATTACCTTCAGTTGTGATTTCTGAGTTGTGATTTAATTTGCTTAACTGCTTGATTGATAACTTATTTTTGTATGTCGATTAAGGATGCATACTTAATTTACATGCATGAATTTGATGCTAGAATATAAGTGAATTTCACCTAATCGTTATGAACTTATATTCACAAGTAGTGAAGGTCGCTTATAAACGATCGCGTTAGGTAAATTCTTGGCATAAGTTTCATGCAATTCATAGTAACAAGTGCCTCGTCAATGCTTATGATTTTCATAAAACTTAATGATTCTTGCTTGTATCTCTATTATGCAATTCATGTAGGGAACTTGTAGGGAATGTTTTGGGTTGTCGTATGCAATCATCCAACCTAATAAAAGTAGGAAAATCTGAAGGTTAATTTAAGCGGACCTAATTAACTTGGGGCGTTGAGAATTTACAATTTATTGAAAGAACAACTGAAAATCAATTTAGGTTGCATATGTGGCATGTGTGGAGAATAATCCTCTAGCCAGTCCGTCATTTATCATTTTACCTTAATTTTATGTTTTTGTCAATTTTGTAATTTATTTAAGTTTAATTTACTTTTCATCAAAATCAATCCCCCATTTTATTTTAAAGTGTTAGATTTATTAGAAATCATTTTAGTTTGTGTTTTCTTAAGTCTTGAGTTGTTTTGAGTCTTTTGATTTATTTTAGTTTATTTGTTAGTTTTATTTTGAGTTATTCTATTTAAGTGTTTTGAGTCTAGTTTAGTATTTTAAATTTTGTTTTTACGTTTTTAAATTAATTTTACATTGGGTTAGCATCCCTAGTTAATCCCCGGCCTAGAACGATCCCTACTTATCCATATACTACAACTGTCACAAATAGGGTTTAAATTTGTGCGTGAATTTATTTTCGCATCACCTGTCCGGATGTAGACCGCCGATCATTGGGATCACCTGCCCAATCCGCATCACTAAAAGCATGTAATGCCAAATCTCCTCGGGAATAAGAGATACCAACATCCATGGTTCCATGCAGATATCTCAAAATCCGTTTTATCGCAGTGAAATGAGATGCCATCGGATTCTGCATAAACTGAGACACTTGATGCACAGAAAAGGCAATGTTGGGCCTTGTGAATGTAAGATACTGCAGAGCACCAACCACACTCCGATATAAGGATGGATTAGAGTAAGGCTCACCATCATCTTTGAACAACCTGTTGTAAGGGAGACAGGGTGTATCACATGCCTTGGAGTCAATCATTTCTGTCTTAACAAGAAACTCCTGAATATACTTTTGTTGTGACAGAAAGAGACCATTGGAAGTCTGAGAGATTTGAATCCCCAAGAAGAAGTGAATAGGACCTATGTCCTTGATATCGAATTCCGAGGTTAAAGCAGCTATCACTTGTTGTATCTCAGTGGTGGCACTCCCTGTGATGATAATATCATCAACATATAACAATAATATCACAATGTGAGATCCAACAGTTTTCACAAATAAGGAAGAATCGGAGTAAGTAGTGCAAAATCCCAATTTAGGCAGAAAAGTAGTAAATCGATCATTCCATGCCCGTGGGGCTTGCTTCAATCCATAAAGAGATTTGTGCAATTTACACACGAAGGAAGGATTATGTGGATCCTCAAAGCCAGGTGGCTGAGCCATGTATACCTCCTCTTAAAGAATGCCATGTAAGAAGGCATTCTTGACATCAAGTTGTCGAAGAGACCATTTGAAGTGTGCTGCAAGTGCTAGAACAATCAATACAGTGGTTGGGTTAACAACAGAACTAAATGTGTCACTGTAATGAATACCAGGTTCTTGACTGAATCCTTTAGCAACCAACCTAGCCTTATGCCGTGCAATTGACCCATCTGAATGTTTCTTTATTTTGAAGACCCATTTGCACCCTACAAGATTCTTATGAGCTGGTAATGGAACCAAACTCCATGTGCCTTGACCATGTAATGCACTAATCTCCTCTTGCATGGCTTGAAACCAAACAAAACTTTTAAGGGCTGATTTATATGTTGAAGGTTCACAGAGAGACAAATCCACATCCTTAGAAGCAGCAAGTGCAGACAGAAACACCTTTTTCTTACTGATACCACTTTACTCCGAGTCTGCATAGGATGGAGATTGAAGGGTGGTATGGAATTAACCACCTGAAGTGTTTCAGGACGATGATCAAGTACCACAGGGATATTGTTGTCCAAGACTGCACCAGTAATGGACTGAGAATGTGGCTGTGTGGTTGGTGATTGAGATATGTGGGGAGACAAGGCAATAGATGAGGAGGGACTTGGAGAATTAGACAATGAAGGACTTGGATGAGGATCTGGAGGCATGAATTTGACAACATTTTGTGGTGTAACTATATGAGGAGAAAGTGGAGTAGCAAAAGGCAGAGAATATGATGATGTTGAATTGGTATGGGCCAATAAGTCTTTATAAGGGAAATCATGTTCACTGAACACAACATGTCTAGAAATAAAGAATCGGTGTTGAGAAACTGCATAACATATGAACCCCTTATATCTGGATGCATAACCCAAAAGTACGCATTTTGTTGTTTTTGGTTGAAGTTTGGTTGTGTTATATGGCCTAAGAAGAGGGTAACAAGCACATCCAAAGGTTCTTAAGTGTTGAAGCATTGGAACTGCACCATACAGGGCTTAAATGGAGATTTATTGGATAAATTGGGTGTAGGCATCCTATTAATAAGATAGATGGCTGTTTGACAGGCAAAAGACCAAAACTTAGAGGGTAGTTGAGCTGTTTGAAGTAATGTGATTGTTGTTTCAATGACATGTCTGTGTTTTCGTTCAGCCATGCCATTTTGTTCTGGAGTGTAAGGACAGGATTTCTGGTGTAAAATGCCTTTTTGTAGAAGAAAGGAATGAACAGGTTTACTTATGTACTCACCTCCACCATCACTTTGCAATATTCTTACTTTTGCATAAAATTGAGTGAGAACATAAGCATAGAAACCAATAAAGGTAGCACAAAAATCTGATTTATTGACCAAGGGAAATATCCAAGAATACTTGGTACATTCATCAATAAAGGTAACATAGTACCTATATCCATCCACAGACACACAAGGTGCAGGACCCCAAAGATCACTATGCACCACTTCAAAAGGAATGACGGATTTATTGACACTTGGTGAAAAAGGAAGTTTGCAGAATTTACCTTCTAGACAGCTTTAACACATTACAGAACTAGAGGTTTTAGGGAATACAACATTGGATTTATGCAGCATGAGAGACACTACAGAATTAGACGGATGTCCTAGTCTATTGTGCCAGGTAATGAGGTTAACAAACTGACCAAGAAGAGCTTTATTATGAACCATGCCTTGAGAAGCTGGAGGACAAACATTGGTGAAGGAAGAGATGGGGTATAGACCATTACTGCACAGTCCTTTGTAGAGGATCATCCTTGTGGCCTTGTCCTGGATCCAAAAACAGAAGGCATCAAATATAAGCCAACAGTTATTGTCTAAGCAGAGTTTGTGAACTGATAACAAATTCTGTGATACTTTAGGCACATATAAAACAGAATTCAGCTTGATAAGATGTATGGAAGGCTTGATAACAGCGTTACCAATATGAGATACATGCAAACCTTCACCATTTGCGGTATGAATGACCTCAGTAGTGGGATACGGAGAAGCCAGAGATAAGTTGGAGAGACGGCAGTCATATGATTGGTTGCGCCAAAATCCGTGATCCACACTTGTGAAGTAGATGGAGAAGCATGTGAAGGATTTGGTTGTGACACCATAGTATGATAGGCATGGAATGGAACCTGGGATGAAGATTGTTGTCCAAGAAACTGTGATTGAGTCCGTTGTTGTTCATATGCATCAACCGGAGAAAATTGGTACCCTTGCTGTGAAGGTGAAGACATTGGAGATGAAGTCAAATTAACTCCAACACCAATATAATTGGGACCCTTCTCATTATAGAAGCAAAACCAGGTGTTGTGATTGAACCTCCCACAAATTTGACATCTTGGCTTCTCAGGTGGAGCAGAAGGAACAGGCTGCTGCACATATGGAAACTGACCAAGTATACCAGGACTTCGAGTTTGAAGAACATGAGTTTGAGTAGGCATGTACTGTCTAGAAGAAAAGCCTCTGGGATGTTGATTAAATCGACCTTTGCCCTTGCTCTTATTGGCATTGAACTGCTTGAAACCACCAGGTACGAAACCGGATTGATTAGACCCTCGCTGAGATGAAGCATTGGCAACCAAGGCTGTCATAAACGGTGCATTAACAGAAGACTCAAGAATGGCTTCTTCAGCAAGCAACTGTGTCCGAAATTCTTTCAAAGATATGACACTTTCACGCCCCCTTATCACAGTCCGAAATGTATTGTACTCTGCTGGTAAGCCATTCAATGCAAGTATAACGATGTCTTCATCAAGAAAAGAAACCCCAGCAGCAGAAAGATAATCTCTAGCTTCTTTTATCTTCTGTAGATACTGAGGAATAGAATCAGAGCCCTTTCTAATTGTTTGCAGATTCGATTGCATCTGAAAGATGCTAGTCTTTGAGACAATTGAAAATTGTTCTTGTAACCGAATCCAAAGATCCCTTGAACTAGTGCTTCCAATAGCACAGGACATGGCCACCGGGCTCAAAGACGCAGTGATTAATTGCATCAGAGTTTTATCATGCATCATCCAAATTAGATACTCATCATTAACAGAGGAAGATGATGAATGTGATGAATTGAGAGCAGATTCTCCAGATGCAGATGTAAATCGAACAGGACAGGGATGCGAGCCATCAACAAACCCTAGGATGCCATTACTTTCAAGCAGTAATTTCATTTGAAAATGCCAATTTAGATAATTCGAGTCATCCAGTTTAACATTCACAGATGTAGAGATCGAGGAAACCAATGCAGTTATTGGTGATTGAAGAAGCTGTAATTGAGAAACAGTTACCATTGTTGCTATATGACGAGTGAAAGACGGCTGTAAGTTGGGAGAAAATTCACTGAGAACACACAACAAACACCTGGAGTGCACAAGTTGGAGAAGACGAAGTCGCAATCGGAATCTCAGTTGTAGAGCCTTAATGACGAAGGAAACTGATCAAGAACCAGAAACAATAACCACGAACGATCGAAGGATTAGAGCGGCGGAAAACGAAGATCGAGATCAAGCGTGAGCTTTCATGGCGATTGATACCATGTAAACCTACAGAAATGTAAACCTACAGAAATGTAGTGAGAGAGAGAGAAGAGATTCAGAGAATTTAGAGAGAGAAGCAGAGAATGGAAAAGTCTTGTATATTCACTTTCTTAACAACTATACAAGTACACATATCAGTATTTATATCCTTCTCACTATCTCTAACAACTTAACTAACTAACTGCCTCTTTAATAGTCATACACATGGTAAAATCTCAGCCACACAACCTATCTCTATCAATCTTTTTCCATATACCGTGCAATAGCCAAAGTTAAAGGCATATTTTTCCATATACTAAAAATGGAGAACGCTAAGCTTGCAGGTCATCCTTGTATTACACTACACATAAACTACAAGTCTTTCCGTCGTGGTTGAAGTTCAGGGAAATGATGTTCGCATTCATTTATACAATGCACTCTTTTTTTGTGAATGCATCTCTAAGTTTATTTATATACATTGGCAATTCTTTTGTTGCCGTCAATTGAAAGACCAAAAACTAGACGGGTATGCAAGGAGAGATGACGGGTGTACAGAAATCCCTTTCTCAAAGTTGAAAAAAGCCTTTTGTACAACCTCGGTGTTGACTTTTGGTCATGATCCTAATGTCATTTGTCTACTTTAGTACTGTTGCACATTTTAGGTCATTACTTTCTTGCTTGGCATGTTGAGTGGCTTCCACTTTTCAGTTAAAATTTTTTTCGTGTTACAAACTTTTAGTGTAACATAACTTATTTTAAGTGGCATGTTGAGTGTAACATAACTTATTTTAACTATATAGTAAAGCAACATTTTATTGAGCGTCAATACAATTTGTTTGATACTAGTTAGGGTAAATTACATAGTAACCCCTCAGGTTTGAGGTCTATTACAACCTCATACAACATCTTTAAAACATTTCACTTTCATACCTCACATACTATTTTATTTCAAATTGATACATCCGTTAGATTTTCCATCCATTAATCTGTTAAATGCTGACGTGGCTGCCCAATGTGTGCCACATGGCTGCCAAATGTGTGCCACGTGGCAACAAAAATAAATTTTAATTTTTTTTTAAAACCTGAATCTTCTAAAAAAAAAATAAAAAAAAAAACTGAAAAAAAACTGAACCCACACCCCACCTTCCCCACAACCCCTCCCCACCCATCTTCTTCCCCGAGCCCTCCCTCTTCCCTGCAACCCAAACACCCCTTCCCACCACCCCACCTCCCCTGCCAGGCCCCCAACCCCCACCCCAGCCCACCTCCCTTTCCTCTACCCTCTTCACCTCCCCTCCCATCCAAAAACCCACCCAATCCCATCCAAACAAACACCGACACTGGTCTGCCCAAAGTGGTGAAGCTCTGATGCTCCTTTTGCGACGCCTTGTTCTCCGCCTCGAACCCATCTCGCACCGCCTTCGAGCACTTAAAGCTTGGGACTTGCCCCAATTTCAACTCCCTCGCGAAACCCATTTCGTCCCTCTCGCCGTCCTCCACCATCAAATTGCCTTCGTCGCCTGCCCCCGTCCACCATACCAGCCGCAAGCGGAGCTCGTCTTTCGTTTCCATTTCGGCTTCAACGTCATACCATGTTCCGTCGCTCACGATAATGAGTTTTTGTTTGGATAGGATTGGGTGGGTTTTTGGATGGGAGGGGAGGTGAAGAGGGTGGAGGAGAGGGAGGTGGGCTGGGGTGGGGGGTTTGGGGGAGGTGAGGTTGGGGGCTGGCGGGGGAGGTAGGGTTAGGGTGGGAAGGGGTGTTTTGGGTTGCAGGGAAGGGGAGGGCTCGGGGAAGAAGATGGGTAGGGAGGGGTTGTGGGGAAGGTGGGGTGTGGGTTCTGTGCTTTTCAGTTTTTTTTTTTTTTAAATTTTTTTGTTATTTTTTTTTAGATGATTCGGGTTTTAAAAAAAAAACTTAAAATTTTTTTTTTTGCCATGTGGCACACATTTGGCAGCCATGTGGCACAAATGTGGCAGCCATGTCAGCATTTAACAGATTAATGGATGGAAAATGTAACAGATGTATCATTTTGAAATAAAATAGTACGTGAGGTATGAAAGTGAAATGTTTTAAAGATGTTGTATGAGGTTGTAATAGACCTCAAACCTGAGGGGTTACTATGTAATTTACCCTACTAGTTATTAAGAAAATTGATGATATATTAGCGTGAGTAAGATTCCACCCGCAAGGAAGAAAACTTGATTAGAGGATTAGGCGAGCAATACTACTCATGAAAGTATCGCTACTACATTTAAGACTTTTCGCGATGAAGGACAATTAGTCGCGTAAAGTTTAATACCATTGCATTGGAGTTTAAGCGACGACAAACTTGCCGCACATCCTTCGTCGTGCAAAGGTCATGAAAACAGATTTTGTGCGATGAAAACAATTCCTTTGTTGCGCAATAATGAGCTTGCACGACGAAATATAACTCGTTGCATAGAACTTAGGGGAACGAAGCCACTTTGTCGCGCGCAAGTTGACGCAACAAAGTGATCTCGACGCGATACAGTACATGAGACGCTTGACATTCGTGGCCAAGAAGTTTGCGCGATGAAATGTGATATTAGACATTAGTTGGCATAAACTTTGCGCGATGACGGTTTCATCGCGAAAGGGTCAAATTTTTATTAATTTTTTTGTTGACAACTTTTTTTTTTTTGTTATGGTTACATAATGTATTGAAATAATAATAATTTTTTTATTTAAATTGTAACTATAATGAATGGAGAAAAAAAAATAACATTTGTATATCAAAGAAAAATGTATGTACAGGTAAAAAGTTTGAAACTAAGGAAAAAGAAACCTATAATCTATTTGGTCATTAAATGGGGTCGTCTGCGTGTCGGGCTGGAAGTCGGTCTGAAAGTCGGGATGCTGGATGGGCTGCGAGTCGGGTGGCGAGTCAGTGTGCTGGGGGATGACGCTGGTCAGGCTGTTGGATGGGCTCGAAGGTCGACGGGTGTTGTGGCTCGGAGGTGGAGGGGCCAACAACTCCTGGTGGGAGACAGATGCCATTCGAGCTGAGGGCCTCAACGATTAATGCGAGCTTACTTCTCAAGTCAGCAACCTCATGCGTCAGTTTAGTAACGCCGGGCCCCTGTGGTTGCGCTGATGATGAGGCCCCAGTAGCGCGCTGACAAGCCTGCCCTATCCCCGACAATACTTCCCCAGTCTCCGTCCGAGGGTCTAATCCAAGGTCTCAATTAATATCTGAAACCTCGCATCCTTGGGCGAAGCTGGGAGGTAGACTCCTAAAGGACGATCTGGCTCCTCTCCACCATTGTCGCCTATGACAATAAGACAAGAAATGGATTAGTAAGAATTAATATTAAATTAAATTTTGTAATATTTGGAAGTGTAAAATAGTAATTTCAAATGAAGTTGTACTTACGTGCAACTGCTCGGCGAGCTCATCCCCAGGGCGATATAAACATCCTTAAAGATGTCTAAAAAAAAAAAAAAAAAAAAAAAGAGTTTTCTTCTCCCGGTTGATCATGTTTGCCTTTGCCTTCTTCTGTTAACATAAAATAAACGTATTAGTGTAATATTTAAAGAAAATGAAACAAAGATTAACCCAAATTAGGAATAATTTAAAAAAAACTAAAATTAAATAAGTAATACATATGTAAATACGTACCACATAGGCAGGCTCCTGAAAATGGCTGCAGAGCCATGCCCACTCGTCTGGCTGATCCTCCAACTCCAGTGGGCAACCCTCCTCTAGAGCAACCTTCGGATCATCAAACAACTAAAATGTTTGTGGAGGTTGCTTTTCCACTGCTTATATCACTCGTAAAACAACATGTCTAGGTAGCTATCCATCGACTTGTTTATGTCGTCAAAATTGTAGTTTGTCTACAATTTACCAAGTATTAAATTCAAATAATAAAAAAAAAATCATTAAAATTAAAGTTAAAAAAGGAAAAAAAATAATATAAAAATATGAACTTTATATATAATTGAAGAAAGCAAAGTTAGGAACTTACCGATAAACAGCTGCGAACCTTAGCCTTCGTCTCTGTGGGAATCTCGCGCCATGATTTCCACAGCATAGGGCATTTGGTTCGAACGATGTGTCCCACGTCGTGCAGCTCGATGCCTCTCGTTATATCTGATCGTGATACGGTTGTTTATCACCTGGTGACCTGCCCCGTCTTCAGCTGTCGGCACAGTCCCCGGATTTTTCTTAGCTGCAAAGAAAAAAAAAAGAAGAAAACAAACGTCAAACATACAGTATAGTCATAGTCTAATTATTCCCCATGATGATTCCAAGTCGTATAGGCCTTTGTCATCCCATTTCTTACTAAGTGGAATCGAACATTTTCAAAAGTCTCCCTTAAAGTGTTGTTACACCTCCTATACAGACATTGGATTCTAGTTGCCACTGGGTTGTGTGTGGATGCGAACTCAATAAACTTATTTATTCAATCCAAGTACTCGGATGCACATCTGTTCAAATTCTGCATCCACTGTCTATCCATAATGTCTGCAAGGATAATAAAATTGCAATCAATACACAACTTCAACGAGATATTGTCACCTTATGCCTCCGGTAGGGCCCTAATCCCATTCGGGAGTGCACAGTTATGTTACGAAGTTTACGGCTCTGTCGAATTAGATTTCGACGTGGGAAAATTTTGCCAGCATCTCCATACAGTTCTTTATGTGCCCTACGTAGATATCAAAATACCAATTAGGCACTCGAAGAATGTAAAAAGATGACTGAAATTCCCACGATTGAAACCTAATCCTTGAACCGTAAACTACACCCCATAACTGTGCATTCCCAATTGTCCAAATAATGTGACAATTCAAGAATCAATTGGACCGCAATCATGATTTCGCATCTATGCATGAAATCCAATTAATCCTCGAACGGAAGACTAACCTTTTATTGAAAATACGCGTACGAAATTAATTACTATTAACTTTGTACAACACAAAACAATTTTGTACGTGACGTACACATTTGGTTTTCATCCAAAAACCAAATACGAACAATAAACCTATAATTAACAAACAAATTAACAACATAGTTAACAAACATAATTAACAACCCTCATTAACAATTCTAATTAACAAAGAAATTAGCTAATATAAATAAATCCTAATTAAAAAACCGAATAATTTACATCTAATTTCATCGTTCACCGAGTGATAATCATAGACAGTAACCCTATCCACAACAAATTTAGTAGCATGAGTTTAAATTCACAACAAAATTTCGAAATACATAATGAAAGCGCCTACTGAATATAGCGGGATAGATTGATTTACGGAGAGAGGACGAAGATTGAAATCAGGGGAGTATGAGAAGATGATGTATTTGAGAGTAGTGGAGGGAAGAGGCATCATTGCAATGTGCATGGAGCAAGGATAGCAGAGGCAACAACTGCAAAATTTGTTGTTTTGGCCTCTGCAGCTGAGGAATCTAAATATAAAGATAAAGACTTTGCACGATAAAGCAGTTGTCGCACAAGAAACTTTGCGGGACGAAATGACCCTTCGTTGCAAATGTCTAATGTGACTAATGGTTCATCATGCAAAAGTTTTAGCGACGAAAGATTAAGAAATTGATTATAATTATGAAATTTACTTAAACATAGATCTATATTGTCTATGTTTACGTAAACTTCATAATTACAAACAAATACTTAAATATAATGTTTAATTTTATAATTGAAAACTTAAATCAATTAAATTAACCAAATAAATAAATTAAACAACAAAACATAAATGAAACGCAAATTTAATCCAAATACATATCTTAAAGGGAAGGGTTTTTATCACAAATGGTCCTTGAGATTGATCCAACTCATCATTTTGGTCCCTCACTTTCAAAATCAATCAATGTCGTCCCTAACATTCACTACCGCACATCAATTTGGTCATTCTGTTAAGATTCCGTCAACTATAAAGGTCTACACGACGACATGCACATATTTATTTTATTTCATCTCGAAAACAGTTTCTCAAGATACTAGTGTCATCAAATTTTGGTGTAAACTAACCATCAAAGTTAGTTAACTCCAAAGTTCGATGACCGGTCAATATTAGTATTTTGAAAATCTGTTCTCAATATCCGTATACAATTATTATTCCAAATAGAAATTAAATGTCATTATTTAATAAACTATAAATACAGTAAAAGAAAAACTATTCTAATCTTCCACTGGTGGTTTAGGTACTCGCTATAGATCTGCCTCACGTTTAACATCAAACTTCAACTCCCGGAAACGAGACTTGAACATGTTGTCGATGCACTTCATCAGATTTGGGTCACTTTTGTTAATGTCCCAATTAGGCTGATATGCAAAAATTAATAAATTTTAAATCTCACTAATATATTTTATATAATGAACAAAATTATTATTTAACTAATTAATTAACATGTACTTCTAACTCATCAATCAAGACCGTCTTTATCTCCTCAAGGACGTCTCTCCAATACTCCCAATTCACACCGCATTTTTCACGCACTAATACTCCAATGTCACACCTAAACCTGTTTACCATATCCGATTTCACAAATCCTATTAATTCTGCATAAGTGATTCAGTAGCGGCTCCCATCATAAGTGTTTTAAACGCGTGGCGTAGCTCTCTTCTTTTTCTAGTCTACCAACAAAATATAAACTTATAATAGCCAAATTAAATATTTAAATAATTTATATAATAAACAAAATTTAGTATGCATTACCTTTTCCATAACCTTCGCTCTCAACTCTCTTTAGTGAACGAGCACTAGAGTCGGCCATTGCATATGGAAATTCAAACAAAAATTGGAATAATAATACGGAAAAAGTAAGGAGTTTTCATATTGAATTGTGAAAAGGAAGAGCGAATTTGTCAATTTAAAGGAAATTTGGCTTCTTTGGGGTTTCATCGTGCAAAACCCTATAGTAAATATGGCATTCAATACTCTGACTAAACAAACTGACCGTCTTGTAAATGTTTGAAGTTTATGCGACGAAGATTCGTCGTGCAATGGCATACATGCCGTACTTGTTTTTTGGCGCCAAAATACAGGTTTCTGCGTGTTTTTTTGCGAACCCTTGCACAATGGAGTCCGTTTTTCGTCGCGTAAACAGTTATTGCGCGATGAACACATCCGTTGTGTAAAGGGTTTGGCCCATTACATTTTGTCTGGTGAACGTGCGTGATGAATTCCTTTGTTCGTCGCGCGAAATGCTTTTGTGTGACGAATTGCTCTTCGTCGCATAAAGTTTTGACGCGCAAATGGTTTTTTCTACTAGTGTATAATAAGTCTAAATTAAGCATTGTATTTCGAACTGAGAAAGAGCTGAGGTACTTTGATACATGAAATGAATAAATACACAATTGAATTGAATATACATCAAAGAAATCTTAATACAAAACCCGTGGAATGCAAAGATTATTACAAGAATTGAATGAAAGAATATATAATAATTGAATGAATAAGTAAATTAATTAATTAATTAAAGAATAGCAGAAGATGTAGAAAGCGAAGCTAAAAACTTAGGCATCATCGGGTGCGATCCAGTGCCTGCCATTGACGAAGCTCTTGGCAATGAATGGATGAGCCAAGTCGTACCCAAGCTCCGGGGCACATGACACCCCTCGCAAGGCTTCTGCTCTGGGCCCCCTGCACTAGTACACTCCCAGATACACACTCCTACTGCATTCCAACAATTAGTATAGGTCAAGTGGCTGGGAAATTCAAACTCGAGAACTTAGACATAATGTGAAATGACATGACATATGATTATCTTACTTGTAAACAAGAAAATAGTTAGGCTTTTTTTTAACTTTTTTATGAGTGGTATCAGAGACAATTACTTAAGTGTGCATGTATACATAATTGACTCTGACTACATGTCTCATAATAGTTGTTGGCCACTCACACACAGTTACGCACTTGGGTAAATATTCATGCATTCTTCTTTTTTAATCTAATCTGCATATGCAAGAAATTATGGTAGTTGAATATAAAATAAAAGGGAATGTGCAGTTAATTACTTTGAAGCAGTACTTGTGTTGTTCCAGTCATCCCAGGCACCATGTGCAACCACATCATCGAAGTAGGTGAAAGAGTATACGATCCGGGAGTACTTCCCCATGGCCAGACCAACTTGCAACGGACCTGTACCCGTAACCTGGTTGTTCGAGCAAGGATTTCCCTCGCACAGCTCCCCAAGGGTATGACACTTTTGTTGGTTGTTGAGCGAGTTCTTGCTGCTTGGTGAGCTGCAAGAAGAGTTTGTAGTTAGTTTGAAAGGTGCCTTTGTGGAGCCTTTGGTGTAGGCCTTGAGGCTCGCAATCAAAACTAATGGGGATCTGAGCGTGCCACTGTTATCTTAATATAACAGATTGTTGAATAGGTGTGAGTTAACTTGATTACTTGCGCCCCAAGTTACTTAAACTTCTTGTTATCAAAGGATTGTCGCAGATGGGTTAAGTTGCATTAAGTTCTTTTTCTTGCCTTGTAAACAAAGGGAGTTCAAGGCCCTTTCAACCACTTCCTTGATCACATTTTGTTTTTAATGAGAACAAGTTCATTAACGTAACCAGATTCGAATGCAAATGGGACTCTTAAGTAGAGAACAGTTGAAAACATCTTAAATACATGCTGGAAAGTAAATTAAGCGACAAATCTACTAAATAAAAGTGCAAATAAAGAGATTCGGGCAACATTGAACCTTGTCGGGCAAGGTCAAATTTGTTGCAACCACTTCTCTTTGGGTTTACAGAGGGTTGTATGTTAAGAGGGATGGAAAGTAAATAGGTTTTACATGAGGGAATCAATACTACCACACTAAGGGAAGGTACCAGAGCTTCTATACTAGACAAAATATGGCTTTTCCTAAGGGAACTATTGTTCAAATGACTGATCCTATATAAGTTTCAGCGTTCTGGGTATGAACTGCCTTGAGAGTAGAGTTTGTATGTCTTTTAATTGGTTGGTTGAGTGTCCTTGTCTCTGGTGTATCTTCCTCATTTTATAGGCAGTTTGGCCCGACTGGCTTGGCTTTGCTCTTGGCCGATGACTTTCGGAGGGCAGTGAGTCATCTCTTATTTACTTATTTATGCCATCAGAAAATGCTTTTTGGCTGGTAGTGAGCTGGTCTCTGTCACCCATTACTTCAATCATAGACACATAGCCTATATTGCGACTGAGAGAACCTCACTTTCTTCTCCACTAAGCTTCGGGCAAGTCCCTATCTGCCTTCAATCTTCCTCATTTTCTTTCAAAATTAACCATGACACCTAAACTTCGCCTTGCATGTGAGTCTGGTGAGGGGATCATCAACCTGCGACTCCGGCTCAACGACCTTTTTCATCCTCGGGCTGGCCTGAACCTATCCATTTTCTTTGAGGAATGAGGTGTCCATTCTCTGGGGCTAGCTTGGACTGCCCGATTCCCTGTTGCAGTGGAGAACAATATTCCTGCAGCTAATTGTTTTACTCCCAGCCCTTACTCCGTCGAGGCTGGCATCTCGGCCTCTAAATGGTTCAATTTCTGAAAGGGCTTCCCACTAATAAAAGATGAAGCTTGGTTGCAGTGGGTGGATACGCTCGAGCCTATCTAGAAGCAGAAGTGGATGGCTAATGGGATCTACGAGTTCATTATTCTCTCCAAGGTCACTGTTATTGCCAAGCCCTAGCTCCTAACCACAACTCTTCTCTTTTGGAACAATGAGACCAATACATTCGATTTCAGAATAGGTCTTATGTCTCTTACATTCCTAAACATGGCTCAAGTCTTCGGGTTGAGGCCCTCAGGCAGGTGCGTGGACATCACCCACGATTGGTCTTCGCCTTCATGCCCGACCACTGCAAGCTTGGACGCATCTGAGTCCATCACTTGTCTGGAGTATAACTCCTCGAATTTCAAGAGCTAGAGACGTCATTCATGGGCTTCATCCCATTTGCAA
Organism: Malus fusca; assembly: GCA_035220775.1. NCBI lineage: Eukaryota > Viridiplantae > Streptophyta > Magnoliopsida > Rosales > Rosaceae > Malus > Malus fusca. Next base: position 16,745,466 of record CM069072.1, read on the forward strand.
AGAAGACTTTCAGCCCATCCTTCTCTACTGCAGATAGGGCTCAGGAACACATGTGCTTCCTCCTGTACTGGTTGAACAAACATGTGTTCCTAAACAAGTTCAAATGAGTAAAATTGGAGTGGATTCCCTTGTGGAGGCACTGCACTCCTTTGATGACGTACCATCTCCTCTTCGAGATGACCAGAGGCGAGCTCTTCGAAACCAACCTCAATGGGCTAACATGGATGGTCCAGCTCTGGCTCCAATGGTTTTTCCTTAAGTTCCGGGCGCCTAACTTGGAGTTCCCCGAAGGCGTAGCTCCAGCCTGCATCTTAGTAGAGGCTTCTCCTACGAACCATTTGCCTTGCTTGCCCTTATTTCTTTAGAGCCTGTCGAACTTGGGTAGACTTGGAGTGGGAAGCCTCTGTGCTCAGGAGGTACCCATGATTCTCAGACCAGATCTTCCAATATGCTTTTGGAAAGGATGCTAGCGATCTTTGCAAAGAGAAATTCATAAGCTGCATAAAATAACGGGACCTGGCTTGGGGAGTGCGCGGTGACCGAACCGGTTATGAGCATGGGCTAGAGGTCTACCACCCTAATTTCTATGTTAAACAACTAGGTTGTAGGTAGGCGATCCCAGTACCCCACTTTGACTCCATGCAATATGGAACCTCATTCCGCATTCGTTCTCCCTCTGATGTGACATTTCGGGTAGCTCGGCATAGCTTGAAGGTGATGAGTAGAATGGCCCACAAGCCCGTTGCTCTCAATTTTGAATGCACTTCTTATTTTGCACTTAGTGGGAGGCTAAGTGGTCGAAGAAGTATGGCGGGGACATCAATGAGGCCTACGATCGTCTATTCGGGCATGTCTTCTTCAACTCTCTCTCCCAAGAAGGAAAAGTTTGAAAGCTGGAATGAGGCAATCAACTAGAAGAACCAGTTTCTTCTTATAGGTATGACTTGTGGCCTTTATTATTTCTTTCTTTATGATGGTTTTGCAATCTGTGGTTGACTAACTTTCACTTTGGTTTTGTAGCCCAAGGCAACATTAATGAAATGGATGTCGGGCCAGAAGAAGAAGTTGCAGATGCTCTGGTCTTCCAAGAGGTCATTGTTGAGGCAACATGACAAGAAGCAGTGTCCAGCCAAGCTGCTGGAGAAATTTCTGAACTCTTTGGCGATTCAGAGGCCGAGGTTGGACCTGAAGTGCAGATGCAGACACCTCAGCGAGCGAGAGTAACAGTTGTGAAGTCCTCAGAGTCTGAGCCCGAAGAGATGCCTCATGCTCTAGTTGTTATTCCTGGTCGGATGGCGACTCCAATGAAAAAGAGAACTAGAGCTCAGAACCTACCTTTGCTCATCCAGTTGAAGCAGGCAAAAAGAAACATAAAGCTGCCAGTAAGTGACTCAACCTTAGTTTTCTCTTTCTTAGTTTTGATTTTCTTGAAGTTCGAACTAACACCCTTCTCTTTCTTGAAATCAGGGCCTCCCGCAACCAAGAAGCCTGCCCCCACTCCTAAAGAGGGGCAGTCGGGAACAGAAGTCCAACCAAAGGATAAGGCAGTCTTTGCGAAAATCCTCGAGGAGTTGAAGGTATCGCTTTCAATCTTGGAGTACCAGGTTGATTTTGAAATTCTCTTCCCTTAATCCTTTAACTAAATATTTGTTGCTGTGTAAATAGGATACTAGAGTAGAGACGACCTCCCAGCCCGAGCCTTCATCTCCTCCAGCCTTAGCAGTGCATCTTTCCCCTTCAAGGGCTAAACCCTCAAGTTTGTGATTTTCCAAGTTCAAAACTAACCCTCACTTATATTATTTTCTAAGAAAAGGTTGGGGCCTCTTCACCACAAGTCGAGCAGACTTTAGCCCCTACTTTTTCTGCTCCTCCTCCTGTCATGGTGGTGACTCCGACTTCCCAATTCAATCCACCAACTGGAGAGCTACTACATTTTGTGGAGGATGATAGTACTTCAGTAAGTTACTTTTTCCCTAAGCCTCTTTTAAACTTCTTTTCAAGTTCTTCAATAAACTCTAAACTTTAACTTTTGCATGGATCTTGCCAGTCTTCTCCAATGCACGAGGCCGCAACCAGCCAACACCAGCTTTTGTGGTCTCATAAGTGGCTACCCTAAAGGCTCATCAGGCTCCATCTCAGGCTAGTCACCTGTTTCTCCTAAGGCAGCATCAACCATAGAGGTGTCTCCCTCCAAAGCTCAAGGGCCAGCTCAGGTATACAAGCATTTTCATTTTTGTTTTTTCTTCAATTTTAACTGTAAACTAATTCTCTAACTCACTTTTTTCCGAAGGTTAAGGCATAAAGGGTAGTCCCAGTTCCAGCTCTCTTTGAGGTTCTGTAAGCCCAAAGAGTATCTCCCAACTTATCATGCCATTTCTCTGGACCATCTGTTACCATTCTCTTAATAATATTCACCAATATCTTATTGCTAGCTTCTGCTTGACCATTTGATTGGGGATAGTAAGGGCTAGACTAGATCATCTTTATCTTGAACTTGCTTGCAAATTCCTCCACTTCATTCGAGATAAAAGATGGCCCTCTATCTGTGACAATCGTCTCGGGTACCCCATATCTATGTAGGATCTTGGTTTCAATGCATTTCTTCACAACAGCTGAAGTGATAGTCTTCACAGCTGAAGCCTTCACCCACTTAGTAAAGTAGTCAGTTGCCACAATTATGAAGGTATGCTCTTTACTGGAAGCTGGGTAAATTTTCCCAATGATGTTCATTGCCCACCCTCTGAAAGGCTAAGGCTTCACTAGTAGGTTCAATGGTATTGAAGGTATGTGCTGTAAAGGGCCATGTCTTTAACAATCTTCACATCCTCTAGCGTAGGCTTTACAATCTTTTTCCATATCGGGCCAGAAGTAGCCATTTCTCCTAAGTAACCACCTCATCTTAGTTTCAGCTTGATGTGCTCCACAAATGCCTTCATGCATTTCAGCCATTACCCTCATTGACTCTTTTAGGCCTAAGCATTTCAACAAGAGTCCATTTGGAGTCTTTCTAATCAAGGTCTTGTCCCACATTACAAACTTAGTTGCTTGGTGCTTAATCTTCTTACTTGTGGGAGAATAATGGTCTTTTAAATACTGAATGATTGGTGTCCTCTAGTCTTCTATCTTAGGTTCCTTAGCCATTATATCTAGGCTGAACCCTCTCTCAGAGATAGAAGGGAGATTTCTTCTTTGTATCATTCATTTCAAATCTTCTTTCTTGAACCTGTGCTCTATAAACCAACTATGTTATTTCATTGGCAATCAAATTTGCTTATCTGGGAACATGATTGATTGACACTTCAGTACCCCAATAACTCAACAATTGAATAGCTACCAAATAATAACCTGCCATTGTGATGTGTCTACACTTGTAGTCTCCATTCAGTTGATTGATTACTAACTTAGAGTCACCATATATCTCAACCTCAGTTGCCCCCAACTCCATCAGGATTTCTAAGCCAATTATCCATGCCTCATACTTTGCCCGATTGTTGGTAGTATCTTGATAATCTAGAAGGAATGAGTAGCAATGTTGAACTCCCTTGGGATCAATGGTGACAATCCCAGCTCCAGCAACATGTTAAGTACATGATCTATCAAAATAAAACCTCCAATGAGTGATCCATAGGCTGGTTATTCTCCTTACTTCTTGCTGAATCCATTCTTTCTTGCCCGAGTGATCTTTACTGGGTGGAATCCAAAGGCTGGCCACTTCTAGAGTTCCTAGGATGCTGACAGGTTCTTTATGGGATTCTTGATGCTTCGATAAGAAGTCTGCAATTGCTTGCCCCTTTATTGCTCTTTGAGGCACATATTGAAAATTGAACTCTGAAAGTGCTAGATTCCATTTTCCAATTCTTCCAGTTAGCATTGGTTTAGACAGCATGTACTTGATCACATCAGTCTTGGCAACGATATGGATGTGGCAAGGCAACATGTAATGCCTTAAGTTGCTGGCAGTGAAGTACAAGGCCAAACATAGCTTCTCAATTGGGGTATATCTTGTTTTTACCTCAGTAAGGATCCTACTCAGGTTGTATATTGCTTGCTCCTTCCTCCCTTTATTTTCTAAGCCAGCAAGCTTCTTATTGACTTTTCAGAGGCAGAAATATAGAGCTTCAAAGGTTTTCCCCTCTAAGTGGGCATGAACACTGGTGGAGACACTAGACAAGCTTTTACTCTGTCGAAAACCTTTTGGTGTTGTTGGCCCTACTCAAACTCTTCCTGATTCTTCAATCTTAATAAAGAAGTCAACGGCTGAATCTTGCTTACCAAGTTAGCAATAAATCTTCTCAAGAAGTTGATCTTCCATAGTAGCCTTTGCAATTGCACTTTGTTGGTGGGGGAAGGTGACTTTATTATACCTTGAGCCTTGTTCTTGTCTATCTCCACACCTCTCTGCTGAACAAGGAATCCTAAAAAGTTGCCCGATCTGACTCCAAAAGCACAGTTTTTAGGATTCATTTTCAACTTATGGGTCCTCATTCTTACTAAGGCTTGTCTGAGGTCTTCTAAGTGTTACTCTTCAATTTTAGACTTCACCACAATGTCATCAATGTATACGTCCATACTATGCCCAATTAAATCACGAAAAATGGCATTCATTGCTCTCTGGTAGGTATCACCAACATTTTTTAGCCCGAATGGCATGACTACATATTCATATGCTCCTACATGTTCTAGGCACCTAAAAGTTGTCTTATGTATATCTTCTTCACCCATTTTGATTTGATTATAACCAGCATTCCCATCCATGAAAGATAGAACTTTGTGTTTTCCATGAAAGACACAACATCAGATGGCATTAGTTACAACTTTTAATACAAGTACAATGTTGGCCAATCACTCAACATACTTTGCAGGTCTAATAAATCCTACCTTCACCAACCTCTCAATCTTTTTTTTGACCTTTTCCTCTATCTCTTTCGACATTCTCCTTGGAGCTTACTTCACAAGTTTGTGCCCTTCTCTGTGTAATGCCATGCAAAACAATCTTTGAATTCATGCAGAATGTCTATTATCTTTGCCCGATCTCCAGTCTCCAACAAACCACTGAGTTGTATTGGCCTTGGATCCTCTTCAGTCGCTAGATTAATGGTTTCCAAGGGGTCTTGTACCTCTGTTGCTGGCTTATCAGGCTCTGTACACAAAAATTCAACTGACTTTGGACCTTTGGCCACATCATCTTGCCAGTCCAAGTCATATATACACTAAGCCATGTGAATGGTTATTTCTACTTCCTCTCCAAAAAAACTCTTCTTCTTCTCTGTCCTTGGTGCTTGAAGCCTCTTTTTCCCACTATGCCTTCTACTTGGCTGAGCTTTCTCTAACCTCTTTTCGTTTTTTCCCATACTCCAGCAGTCTCTTGATTGAGAACCTGACTGTAACCACTTAGTTCTTCCTCTTCTGTTTAGACATCATTGGTGTTGGTGGGCTGGGACAATGTGGGGCCTGTCTCATTCTTCCTTGGTGACAGACAATCCTTGTTTTAGGAGCTTTTAGGCCGTCACCTTAGTAGGGTGGCTGTTCTCATCAGCTCCTAAACACTGCAGGATCTCAATACTGGGATTGTAAAAACTTGCTTCAGCAATATTGGGTGTGGGGAGAAATGGCCATGACTCGGCCTCCACAATCTCCTAGAACCCTAACTTTTCAGCCTTAGCCTTATGGTAGACAACAACTTGTTGATGTAAAGTGGATGACATATACATACTTTGGTGAATCCAATCTCTCCCAAGCAATGCTCCATAAGTAGAGCTGTTATCTACCACAAAGAAAGCCAGCATGATTTGCTTGGACCCCAAGTCTACTTCCAAAGGCAATATCCCATGTGTTCTAGTGATGGCCCTAGAGAACCTAGAAACTGTAAGATCAGTGGGAATAAGATATTCCTCACTTCTACACAGCCTCTTCATTTGCTTGAGTGAAAGTACATTGATTGCTGCTTCACCATCTATCAATACCTTCTTGAAGGGTACTCTTTCCAGATGAGTAATTACGTATATGGGCTTGAGATGGTTTGTCTGGGCCAGTCTTGGCCTACTAAACACCATTTGGTCAGAATATACCCTTTTGAGCTTTTTTCTTGCAGGTTTGGGCAAGTCTCCCTAACAAGTCTCCCATCCTTACCAATTATATACCATTTTCGGCCGAGTCTGGCTGAATCTTTCTTAGTGACTGGGGAAACTAGGTTCATTGTCCTCTCTTTCCATTCTTGTTTTATCTTAAGTATTCAGAAATTATGAAGCCTTTAAGGAAGTGGAGGATAAAGAAGCAAAGTTGCCAAGATGGGTAGATGTGAAACCTCCCTGGTAGCCTTTGTTTTTGCTTTTTCAACCCAGTTAAGGTTGATCATGTTGATTGGGGCCTTTAGGAATGGATATGTGCCAGTCATCATATTAGGTTGGGGTTTTTCTAGCAATAACTTTCCTTTAACTATGAGATCCTGGATCTAGTCTCTAAACTGCACATAGTTAGCTATAGAATGATTGAAGGTGCAGTGAAGTTTGCAATACTTTTTCCCTCTTAACTCTTCTGGTTTGGGAATCTTTTTGGTGTTGTCGGGCAAGATAACCCTAGCCCTCACTAACTCTTCATAGATGTCAGTTGCCTTGGTCAGATTAAAAGAATAAGTCTAATACTTCAGGGGATTCATAGGCACAAACCTTCCATCATTCATAACAATCTCTGGTCTTTGACAGGCTAGACCAATCCCTACACCATCAAAGGTTTGAAAGGAGTGGTCATCTCTGTTGCACACAACTCAATTCCTTATCCCATATTGCTGTCATTCTTTCTCGACTTTGAGCCTTCGAACTCCAACTGGTGTACTAGGGCTTTGTTCTTGTAGAAAAAAATGTACCTTGGACGAGTGCTTCACTTGCTGTTCCTCGATCAACAACTTCTCGTACTTAGTAGCTGCAATTACTAATTCTTGAAATTCATTAAATTGCACATCATAGAACTTCTTTCTTAAATGTAGCCTCAGAGCTTTTTGAGCAATGAATATTTGTTAAGCATGATTGATAGAGAACTGGCATCTCATCATTGTCATTCTAAACCTCATCATGAAGTCTTTTGTATACACATGTTCGTACTGTTTCACTTCCACTAGATCATTGATGGTCATCTCAGGCTTCACCCTATAAAACTGCTCGTGGAAAGCCATCTCTATTTGTCCTCACTTAGCAATGGAATTAGGGGGTAACAGAGAGTACCACTAAGATGCTAAGCTAACCAACGAATTCCCAAACAACCTCAATTTATAGTTAGGATTGTCTTCAAAGCCCACACAGTAGTTGGAAAACTTGAAGATGTGGTCTCTAGAAGATACATTGCAGTCCCCCACATTGAAGGTTAGGAATGCGAGCATCTTGAAGTTGAGGGGGAAAAGGTTTTGCTCATCAATGTATTCAGGGTAGGGCTTTTGATAGGTTATCCTGAACAACGGACAAGCCTGTGGCTGAGCATTCTGGATCACCATTCTTCTCAGTTCTGCTAACTTATTTCTAAGTTGTTGGTTAGCTACATTGTTGTGCGGGGTATAAGGAGGTCCCCACTTCGGGCTACGCTCATTGCCTGAGAAGCTTCCCTATGTGGCTCTGGTTGCCTCCACCTGGCTTCTCCTCCCTCATTAGCTAAATGTGGTGGCCTATAAAGGTGAGGCTTACCTGCTGCTATAGGTGAACCTTTCTCACTCATTCTCCTACTTGCTGAGTCATCCCAAACATCATTTCCTCTAGCTCAATCTGCCCCTACCCTCTAATGGGAATAATAGAGGGTCAGGCAAACGTGTCTTCTAGATCTTTTCGTCCTCTGGTCGACTAGTCTCAGCCTCTTCCTTCTTCTTCCCCTTATCCTTCTTCTCCTCGAGTAGCTAAAACAGAGGAATCACTGGTCCATTCTCAGGGCTTGTCTCCCTGATCACTTCCCTGGCATAACCATCTCTTGGTGTGGAGTACTCTAACTCCAGCTTTCTCTGCAGAGTTCCTATTAAGGAACAGAGTCTGCTAACCTCTCATCTGGTCTCCAGAGTGATCTTCTCCATACTTCTTAACACTTGTACCATAGTAGCTTGCAGATCTTCATTAGTAACTTTTCCGCCCGACTTCTCAGAATAAGTTGGGCTCTCTAGGATCGCAGGACCTCGCAGGGAAGGGAGATCTTCTGGATGGTCTGTCATATTTGTTTTTGTCGGACAATGGGGTTGCATGTACTATGTTTTCCACTTGAATGTTCGTTTCTTCTTTCTTCTTGGCATACAAGATTCTTATCGTACCACTGGGCATGCCAAAACTAAGTTTGGGCAAGGATTTCCTTCGCATAGTTCCCCAAGGCTATGGCACTTTTGTTGGTTGTCGGGCGAGTTCTTGCTGCTTGGTGTGCTGCAAGAAGAGTTTGTAGTTAGTTTGAAAGATGCCTTTGTGGGGCTTTTGGTGTAGGCCTTGAGGCTCGCAATCAAAACTAACGAGGATATGAGCGTGCCACTGTTATCTTAGTATAACAGATTGTTGAATAGGTGTGAGTTAAGTTGATTACTTTCTCCCCAAGTGATAGACGCATATTTATGCGACTTAGTTAACTAGTTTTCTTGCATTTACGTTATTAGTTCTTAGTTATTTTAGTACTTTAAGCTATTTTCTTGTGTTTGTAGGTCCAAAGGGCTAAGGTAGCAAGAAAGTGCATTTTGGTGCATTTTGGAGCAGTTTTGAGCTTGGAATGGATTACATATGTTATGAGCAAGATGGATGGACGAATTTGAAGTCAAATGAGGATAGAAACATGCTAAAAATGTGGTGAAACAAATACAAAGTGCAAGAAGAGATAAATTTCTAGAAGGATTGGCCAAAACTTCACTCAAAACCATGCATACCTCATAAAATTCATCAATGCCGTGGCCTTCCCTTTGTTTCACTTCCACCAGATTTTTTAGTAATGATGCAATGCCTATCTCACCATGACATGTGAGTGGATGATGCAATGCTTAGCTAACCATGACATATGAGTGGATGATGCAATGCTTAGCTAACCATGACATGTGAGTGGATGACTCAATACCTAACCCACCAACAATTCCCACTCTTTGCCATGCTCACCTACTCAATTCCACCAAAATTTTGTGTTAAACAAGTCCATCCTCTTCCTATAAATACCATGGTAGCAACCTCATTCAAATCATCCAGAAATTAACCATTCTCCAAACCTTTCCTTGCCTCTCCTACATATCTAAACCCCTTCCCATCCATTCCTCCGAATAACCAACCCTTCAACATCATTCCAACCTTGTTGTTGCGGCAAAGAGAAGGAGAAAAGTCCTTGGACGCGCTTGCTATCCAACATGGATCGTTGGAACGTTTAGGTGCTTTCTTTCCTTTGTTTTTCAATGTTTAAATTTGTTTATCTTTGTTTTGTAATAATGAGGAACTAAACCCCCCTTAGCTAGGGGGGAATTCGAAACACATGTCCTTGCTTGCTATATGATTTAATTACTTTTAATTGCGTTTCATAAGTTATGAATTCAATTTACTTATCCGTTCGTATAAAAACTGATTTGTGTATGTTGATTGAGGGTCGACACTTAGTTTGCATGCATGAATTTGATGCTAGAATATAAGGGAGTTTCACCTAATTGTCATGAACTTATATTCACAAGTAGTGAAGGTTGCTAGTCACAATCGCGTTAAGTAAATTCTTGGCAAGAGTAACATGCGTATTCCATAGTTATGAATGCCTCGTCAATGCTTATGATTTTCATAGAACTTAATGATTCTTGCTTGTATCTCTATTATGCAATTCATGTAGGGAACTTGTGAAGAATGCTTTGGGTTGTCGTATGCAATCATCCAACTCAATAAAAGTAGGAAAATCTGAGGGTTAATTTAAGCGTACCTAATTAACTTGGGGCATTGAGAATTAATAAGTTATTGAAATGCAATTGGAAATCATTTTGTATGCAAGCAAGACATGTGTGGAGAAGAACCCCTTAGCTAACCTTCCATCCATTTATTTAAACCAAATTCGTTTTAAAACTTGTTTTGTTTTCCAAAGTTTATGTTTTGTTTCTAAATTCATCAAATCCAAATCCCCCTTTACTTTTAAAGTCTTTTATTTACATTTGTAACTTTGTTTTTATGTTTTTGAGAGGATTTAGCAAGCCCTCCTAATCCCCGGCCTAGAACGATACCCTACTTACATCTATACTACAATTGTCAAAAAGAGGGTTTAATTTGTGTGTTAATTTATTTTCGCATCAAATTTTGGCGCCGTTGCCGGGGATTAGCAACTTTGCTAAATCCCCATTGTTTCTTTTTATTTCTTTTTTTCGTGTGTTTTAATTTTAGTTTTAATTTCATTTGATTTTGTTTATTTCAGGTACTAGTTTATGACTCGTAGTTCTCAACCAGTTCATGCACATATATCAAAGTTTGACGCCAATTTTGAACGAACTTTGAGAAGGAAAAGAAAAGTACCAGAACCTAGTCCACCTAGTTCTAGTTCTGAATCCGAATTTGAAGAAAAGGAGGAGGCAGAAAACGACATGGAGGTGGACAACCGTACACTCAAAGAGCTTTCGGCCTCAGGATTGGATAATGCCGCACCCTTGTGCATCCAATACCCCCCGGCTGCCCAAGGTAAGACGGAAGAGTTTGAATTAAAGTCAAGTTTGCTTCATCATATTCCTAAATACCATGGCTTGTCCATGGAAGATCCTAACAAACATTTGAAGGAATTTGAAGTAGTTTGTTCTAGTATGACTCCCATTAATGTTGACGGAAGTATTTTGAAGATGAAGGCTTTTCCATTCTCTTTGATGGATAAAGCCAAGGATTGGTTATACGAGTTAGCTCCCGGCACTGTCACATCTTGGGAGAGTATGAAGAGAGCATTCTTAGAGAAGTTCTTTCCAACTTCTCGCATCATCCTCCTACGCAAAAAGATAAGCGGAATTCAACAAGAAGAAGGTGAGTCTTTTCCTACATATTATGACCGATTTAAATCACTTGTTGCTTCTTGTCCACAACATCAGATGAAGGAGGAGTTGCTTTTGCAATATTTCTACGAGGGTCTCCTACCTCTAGAACGTCAAATGCTTGATGCTTCGGCGGGAGGAGCATTGGTGGACAAAACACCCATGGCTGCCAAGATCTTGATCTCTAATCGAGCGTTGAACGCTCAACAATACGAGGGAGTAGGCCAAAGGGGACCCCCACGGCATCAAGTTAATGAGGTAAGTTCAACTTCCGATCTTCATTCGCAATTAGCTAATCTTACTTCTCTTGTGTCTCAGATGGCCGAGGGCATGAAGATGCAAGGACCAAATGTATGTGGCGTATGTTCCATCCAAGGACATGCCTCTGAAAAGTGTCCACAGTTGATTGAAAATGGGGGATGGGAAAGCGCCCATGCAATTGGGTTTCAAGGTCAAAACCAACCAAGGAACGATCCATATTCAAACACATATAATCCCGGTTGGAGAGACCACCCAAATTTCAAGTGGAGGGAGCCCCAACAACCTCAAAACCAAGGAGGCTTTAGGCAACAACCCCCGGGGTTCTTCACCAAACCCTACGACCCACCTCAAAATCAGTCCCAATCCGGCCCAAGTACTTCAGGTATGTCTCTTGACAATGATGCACTTCTTAAGATACTAACTAAGTTGTCTAATGGGCAGGAAAATCAAGCTAAGGCTATGCAAAACCAAGACAAAAGGATGGACGAGTTGGAGAAGCAAGTGGGGCAAATTGCCGAGTTTATGGGGCAGTTTCGTGAACATGGAAAGCTCCCTAGTTCAACCATTGCGAATCCCAAAGGAGGATTTGAAACCGCCAAGGCCATCACGTTGAGAAGTGGTAGTCAAGTTAGGGTTGATCCAAACTCATCAAAATCAAGTCAAATAGAGGATGAAAAGCTGCTGCAAGAAGAAGAACATGGAGCCCAACCCACGGCAAGGGTAGAACCACCCTTACCGCAACCACAACATGCCCCTAAACCATCTCAACCCGTCAAGGTAAGTCCAAATTCGAATTCTTCTAGTTTCTTTCCACTAAATGTGCCCTTTCCTGGCAGGTTTTTGCAATCCAAGAAAGAAGAGGAGGAAAAAGATGTTCTAGAGACATTTAGGAAAGTTCAAGTCAACATACCCCTTTTGGATGCAATCAAGCAAATTCCGAAGTATGCAAAGTTCTTGAAAAAGCTTTGTACAACAAGGAAACGGATTCGGGAGAAAGAGGTAGTACATGTAAGTGAGAATGTCTCTGCACTGTTGCAAAGAAAGCTACCGCCTAAATGCAAAGATCCAGGTAGTTTCACTATCCCTTGCGTAATTGGTAATACAAGGTTTGAACATGCCATGCTAGATTTAGGTGCTTCTATTAATGTCATGCCATATTCTGTTTATGCATCGATGAATCTAGGAGAGCTTAAAAATGATGGTGTTATTATCCAATTAGCCGATCGATCTAATGCATATCCGAAAGGTGTTTTGGAGGATGTTTTGGTGCAGGTAGACCATTTGATTTTTCCTGCAGATTTCTATGTGCTTGACATGGAAGATTCGGCACACTCTCCATCATCACCACTCTTACTTGGACGACCTTTCATGAAAACAGCTCAAACCAAGATTGATGTAGCCAAAGGAGAAGTAACCATGGCATTTGGTGGTGATATGATTTGTTTTAAAATTCCTGAATCCATTGAGACTCCTAATGTTGTTCGTTCTTGTTGTGTTATTGATACAATAGAAAAGATAGGGACGGATCATTCAGCCCCTAACACAAAGTTTGCTTCAAGAACAATACAAGATGAGGGAATTGGAGTGGAGCACAAGGACCCCGTGGCCACTGCCCTTAAAACACCCAATTTGACCGAGAGCACCAAGGGGGAGAAAGTTCATGTTGCTGCCACTTCATCACAACGCCAAGGTAAGGCACCTAATCCAAATCCAATTCCCATTAAAATTAAGAAATGGTTCCCTACTTGGGTGCAGGTACCCGAGCATATCCCGGATGGTGGGCGAATTCACATGGATTGTAGGATGCTCAATGGCCCAGTCAAGAAGAATTACTATCCCATTCCATTCAAGGACCCAAAGCATGAAGTGGTTCGAAGGACAAGGCGTAGAGGAAACACCCCTCCAGACCGTGGGGTTCCATAACCCTTCAAAGAAGCATCGTCCGGCTGCAAGACGTTAAAGAAAGCGCTACTTGGGAGGCAACCCATGCAATTCAACAAAGGAAGCTCGAGGAATCACTCCAATTCCAGATTTGCATTCCTAAACCCTTCTCTTTGTTGAATCTTTCTAATCTGCCTATTTAGTTGTTTTAGTTGCTGTTTGTGTGTTTCTTTTTGTTTAGTGTGATTTTATGCTTGAAACATTGAGGACAATGTTTGATTTAAGTGTGGGGGGGTAACTAAGTGTTTTTGGTGCAAATTCGTGGGATTTTATCACCCTTAACTTAAAGACTTGTTCCTTGCTGTTTTTAAGTGTTTTTAAGTTGTTTTGATGTGTTTTAGTGTGTTTTGAAGTAAAAATCCGAAAATCACATAAAAATTTGAAAAATTTGTTTTAAAAACCCAAAGAGGGTTGTTTTTGTGTGGTTGTTTGTGTCGTAGGGTACCTTCCAACACAATAATGAGGATTCGATTTGTAATTGCATGACGGTTAAAGAAAGTTATAAACATGGATAAAAGTTTGATTTACTCTTTGGTTTATGCTTGGTTGTGGTTATAACTTATGAATTCACATAAAGGAAAAATTAGTTTTTGTAACATGCTTGAAGGAAGTAACTCAAACTAACGCTACAACCTTGTGAGACTTGAGCCTAAACGTTTATTTGGAGAGTTAATAATCTGTGAACTTGTTGCTTTCTTAAGTCGTTGCATGATCTCATTATTTTTTGCTTGGTTGCTACTTAGAAGGCGTGTCATCATTTAGTTCCAAATGCTAGAACTCATGCCCAATTCATTCAAAGCATGTTATTGATTTGCATAACACATATTCAAGATAAAGTTGTGTAGTGACCACCACCATAGCCAAAAAAAAAAAAAAAAAAAAAAAAAAAAAGCCGTAAAACCATACTCCATTATATGTTTAGGTGTTAACCCCATTGAGCCTTGTTTAGCCTTTTCTTTGTTAACCTACATCATCCTCACCTAGCCTAGATTAGGACTATCCATACCCTCGTTCTTAAAGTATAGTAAGCATGATTCAAATTGAATTCCTTTGTGGCAGAAACCAAGTGTGGGGGAAATTTTTATTTTGTGAATTGTGTGCCATAGGCACGGGAAGAAAAGAAAAGAAAAAAAAAAAAAAAAAAAAGTTGAAAAGTTGTGAAAAGAATTCAAAGTGTTGAAGTAAGGGTCCAAAACAATAAATTCGGCCCTAAAAAGTTGTTTAAATCTTCCCCTTATGTTTTAAAGTTAATTTCTGCAATCTAAGTGAATTCTAAGTCTCAATTTTACTACTTTGCTTACTAACGCTTGAAGAACGTTTGTTTTCCCTATCCTTTCTTTGTTAAACCAATACCCCAAGCCCCGTTACAACCCTTAACTTCTATCTTGAGTGTTATGTGCTTCAATTTGTGGAGTTTGAATTTGGTATGAGCATATGGTGTCATTGGTTCTCGCATCTAAGTAGTAGCATTCCATTCATGAGATCATATCTAAACATGCTTATTAACTCCGGAAATTGCATTCTTTGTGATACTTATATGTGAGCATTCGTTTTTATATCCACATCAATTCTCTCACATATAACTAGTATAGGGTGTGTAGTTAGAAAATCTGAGTGAAAATAGAGTGCATATCTTGTAAGGATTGAGGGAATTCTCTAAGGCATGTTACTACATTCAAAACATTGTTGGTTAATTGTGAACTAGTATGTAGTGACTATGATTAAGTATGTGCTTAAGTGTTAAATTAACTCAAATCTGTGAGAATGATAATCCTTAACATGTCATGTGCATTGGAAATCCCTAAAGCAAACGTTGGAAGGTTTAGGTTATGTTGGTTTTGTTTTGTTTTATTTCTTTGTTTTGCTCGAGGACTAGCAAAAACTAAGTGTGGGGGAATTTGATAGACGCATATTTATGCGACTTAGTTAACTAGTTTTCTTGCATTTACGTTATTAGTTCTTAGTTATTTTAGTACTTTAAGCTATTTTCTTGTGTTTGTAGGTCCAAAGGGCTAAGGTAGCAAGAAAGTGCATTTTGGTGCATTTTGGAGCAGTTTTGAGCTTGGAATGGATTACATATGTTATGAGCAAGATGGATGGACGAATTTGAAGTCAAATGAGGATAGAAACATGCTAAAAATGTGGTGAAACAAATACAAAGTGCAAGAAGAGATAAATTTCTAGAAGGATTGGCCAAAACTTCACTCAAAACCATGCATACCTCATAAAATTCATCAATGCCGTGGCCTTCCCTTTGTTTCACTTCCACCAGATTTTTTAGTAATGATGCAATGCCTATCTCACCATGACATGTGAGTGGATGATGCAATGCTTAGCTAACCATGACATATGAGTGGATGATGCAATGCTTAGCTAACCATGACATGTGAGTGGATGACTCAATACCTAACCCACCAACAATTCCCACTCTTTGCCATGCTCACCTACTCAATTCCACCAAAATTTTGTGTTAAACAAGTCCATCCTCTTCCTATAAATACCATGGTAGCAACCTCATTCAAATCATCCAGAAATTAACCATTCTCCAAACCTTTCCTTGCCTCTCCTACATATCTAAACCCCTTCCCATCCATTCCTCCGAATAACCAACCCTTCAACATCATTCCAACCTTGTTGTTGCGGCAAAGAGAAGGAGAAAAGTCCTTGGACGCGCTTGCTATCCAACATGGATCGTTGGAACGTTTAGGTGCTTTCTTTCCTTTGTTTTTCAATGTTTAAATTTGTTTATCTTTGTTTTGTAATAATGAGGAACTAAACCCCCCTTAGCTAGGGGGGAATTCGAAACACATGTCCTTGCTTGCTATATGATTTAATTACTTTTAATTGCGTTTCATAAGTTATGAATTCAATTTACTTATCCGTTCGTATAAAAACTGATTTGTGTATGTTGATTGAGGGTCGACACTTAGTTTGCATGCATGAATTTGATGCTAGAATATAAGGGAGTTTCACCTAATTGTCATGAACTTATATTCACAAGTAGTGAAGGTTGCTAGTCACAATCGCGTTAAGTAAATTCTTGGCAAGAGTAACATGCGTATTCCATAGTTATGAATGCCTCGTCAATGCTTATGATTTTCATAGAACTTAATGATTCTTGCTTGTATCTCTATTATGCAATTCATGTAGGGAACTTGTGAAGAATGCTTTGGGTTGTCGTATGCAATCATCCAACTCAATAAAAGTAGGAAAATCTGAGGGTTAATTTAAGCGTACCTAATTAACTTGGGGCATTGAGAATTAATAAGTTATTGAAATGCAATTGGAAATCATTTTGTATGCAAGCAAGACATGTGTGGAGAAGAACCCCTTAGCTAACCTTCCATCCATTTATTTAAACCAAATTCGTTTTAAAACTTGTTTTGTTTTCCAAAGTTTATGTTTTGTTTCTAAATTCATCAAATCCAAATCCCCCTTTACTTTTAAAGTCTTTTATTTACATTTGTAACTTTGTTTTTATGTTTTTGAGAGGATTTAGCAAGCCCTCCTAATCCCCGGCCTAGAACGATACCCTACTTACATCTATACTACAATTGTCAAAAAGAGGGTTTAATTTGTGTGTTAATTTATTTTCGCATCACCAAGTTACTTAAACTTCTTGTTATCAAAGGATAGTCGCAGATAGGTTAAGTCTGCATTAAGTTCTTTTTCTTGCCTTCTAAACAAGGATTTTTAGTTAATAATTTTGTATGTCCAAAAAAAAAAAGGGAGTTCAAGGCCTTTTCAACCACTTCCTCGATCACAATTTGTTTTTAATGAGAACATGTTCATTAACGTAACCAGATTCAAATGCAAATAAGACTCTTAAGTAGAGAACGATTGAAAACATCTTAAATACATGTTGGAAAGTAAATTAAGCTACTTATCTACTAAATAAAAGTGCAAATAGGCACGATTTAATCTTCTCGGGTAAGGTTGAACTTGTTGCAACCACTTCTCTTTGGGTTTACAAAGGGTTGTATGCTAAGAGGGATGGAAAGTAAATAGGTTTTACATTAGGGAATCGATACTACAACACTAAGGGAAGGTAGCAGAGCTTCTATACTGGACAAAATATGGCTTTTCCTAAGGGAACTATTGCTAAAATGACTGATCTTGAAGAAGTTTTAGCTTTCTGGGTATGAACTGGCTTGAGAGCAGAATTTGTATGTCTTTTGATTGGTTGGTTAAGTGTCTTTGTCTCTGGTGTCTCTTCCTCCTTTTATAGGCAATTTGGCCCAACTGCCTTGGCTTTGCTCTTGGCCGATGGCCTTCGGGGGGCAGTGAGTCATCTCTTATTTACTTCTTTATGCCATCAGAAAGTGTTTTTTGGCTGGTAGTGAGATGGTCTCTGTCACCCATAACTTCAATCATAGGCACATGGCCTACTACTACTGAGACAACCTCACTTTGCTTCAGGCCTCTCGACTGGGCTTCGGGCAAGTTCCCATTTGCTATGGCACCCTTGTACCTTCTTATCATAAAGCTCAATGTTAAATATTAACCCAAACACCGGCAGTTCCGGAAAGCGAAGCCTGATTTATCATCCGGCGAGTTCCTGTAGTGGGCTGCAATGGACCCGAACTTGGTTACTATCGAGTGCAGCTCACAGTCCTGTTTGCCAACAGTAAAACAGTAAAAGTCAAAACAATGATAGTATATGTTGAAAAATGAGATCTAATTTGAGATTTACTAAATTGTTATATTCACTTGGATCTTTAGCTATGCTGTAATATTCGACTTAAAACATCGTTCTAAATGTTGTAACTCAAGATTAATTTAGACCGGCGACCTCATATCACTTGTATAATTTATTTAAATTTCTATGAGCAGTAAGAAAATGAACATAGATTAGTATTAGTTACCCACGCACACAAGAAGTAACTGATTACTATTAAGTAGTCATCAATAGCCTTAATGAATTTGCTACCAACTACTACTACGAAAGTTTTCTCTAGACAATATAGTCAGCCGCAAAAAACTAAAGGCATATCACCTCTTTATTAGTTTAGTTTTATTTATCAAAGGTAAATGTGGCGAGAGTTACTCTTAAACATTTGCATACATTTACGTGTATGCCTAACTTGCGTTGATTGATCAGGCAAATGTACGTGAGTGATTAGTAGTGGTTGATTGGGTGTAAATATTACATTTGAACTCATAGATATACCTCAATTGGGAGAAATTTTTCATTGTGACTGGAACACGAGCAGTACACCACGTGTTTTTATATAAGTAGTAGGAAATTTTACTTTTTAGGTTATAAACTTTTTAATACATATATCCCACCATTTGTATAGTGACATGTGATGTACCATCCCGTATACCGATTACATTGAAAAATATCACCTCAATCAGTATCTTTGCATGCATGGTAAAAGATAAACCTGTTGGCCAGTAAAAGATAAAACTGGTGAAGAAAAAGCTAGCTCACTTTTGCATGGATTTTATGTGCACCAAAGTGACATCACCGTCCCAAAAGATAGATGCTGCAGTAAAATGCAAACACCTGTTTCTTTTGATGGAGCGACAATAACAAGGCGCATCTCTCTGTCCCACAAATGAAAAGTCACGGGCGTTCGTTTTAATATTGATCTAAATTATTGGTAACAGCACAATTAGACCAAGTCGCATGCATTAAATAACTTAAATTACTAACTAATTTAAGCTAATTGAATAATTGGATTGATTATGTAAGTGTGTGTGTATATACAGGTCATTTAACAAGAGGGATTCTCATTTAAAAAAAAAATGTGGACATCCTCTTGACCTTTGGATTGGTTTTAATGAAATTGTGTGGTTGAGATTGAATCACAGACCACAATCTTAACCACATAATTTCATTAAAGTCAAATCCAACGGTTAAGAAGATGTTCTCATTTTTTTAGAAAAATGAGGATCTCTCTCTCTCTCTCTCTCTCTCTCTCTCTCTCTCTCTTCTTACTTTGTACATGGACCGACCATTCCCAAAAGGGTGTGATATCCACACACCCTATTTTACTTCTCACACACCTTTTTAATTTTCGGCCGTCCGATCGGATGAATTGAAGAAGATCAACGGACATAAATTATCAAGGGTGTGTGAGAAGTAAAATTGGGTGTGTGGATAGCACACCCCTTCCCAAAAATGAAGTCTACGGAACCTTCAATGTAACACTCCTTGAAGTAACGTCGTCCCACATCATCACAGAGTGTATCTTGGGCACCATAGAAACCACAGCCTGAGAAGTATGCCTTGTCGCCAGATATCCAAAATGCCACCGCTTGCCATCCTTGTATCCCCGGCAGCGGTGCCGGTGCTGTATTCTGTAATTAAAAAAACAAAGATCATTACTCATGATGCATGCAAAAAGTATGACACTGAATAATATCTTTTTCCCTCTTAGTTTGTCATCAAACACTTCAGTGCATATAACTCTAATATACATCATTTTATGAAAATGTGATTTCTAATATTATCTCCGTAAACGTATAATCTGGTACATATATGCGCATGTTTGTGTTGTTAAGTGGGTATACACTTTGTCGTTACGTACCTTGAAGCTAATATTTCTAGCAGAAAAATAGTTATAAAAAACAGTAACAGAAGTTGTTCGATAAGTTCTGAGCTACTGACTCCAAGGTCACTAACTCTGTCATGCCATTCGATCAACGTCGTATCTTTCCTGGCTCCTTGAAACGTGATGTACGGCTTTGTCGCCGGCACCACCACTTCCTCTATGCACATTCTTATCTACATTAATTACATTTTAACTACTCATTAATTCTTGAGAAGTGTTATTGGCACTCTAAAAATTTCGTTCTACACTCCTCACAATTGTATTTTGCTTTCCAAATATAGAAAGTTTGGAGTATAAAATAAAATTTTTGAAGTGCCAATAATAATTCCCTTAATTCTTATGATAATTTGCATTACAATGTCTGTACGTTTATGTTATGTAACTAAGTTTAAGAAGAAATTAAATTTTAATGTTATTTACGATTATTATTACATGTAACGTCCGGGCTTGATTAGAATGACAACATTGACCGTGTTGTTCATTGAGACTGCATTGACGGCGGACTGGACGGACTGGAAGTCCTCAGAGCCACTGACGTCAACCGTGATCAGGCGGTGGCCGCTGGGTTCAACCCACTTGTGGTTGTGCTTGGTACTGTTTCTACAGGTGGTGGGGGGTGGTGATAAGGTCATGAAGCTATTCCGGACTAGTACGTGATAGCTTCTGGCTGCCGTCACAACTGGCACTGCATGAAACAACATTAATAAAGTGAGTATGTTGCACACCAAGTAGAAACAAATGAATGATAACACAAGAGAATACAAAGCCATTGAATTAAATCAAAAATATTGAGAGAGAGAGAGAGAGAGAGAGAGAGAGAGAGAGAGAATGTGGTGGATAGATTGCTATCTGAGTTATTAGATCATGAAACTGCAAGAGGTTGGAGTTATGGAAGAACTGGAAGTACCATATACATACATATACATATATATGTATATGTGTATGTATCTATGCAGAATGGCAAACATACAATTTTGTTTGTCCTTTTTCCAACGGTCATAATTTTAGATTTGCCTTGATCAGTTGCTTATGCTAAGGCCATCTCCAACCGAAGGTCTGGTCATAGGGCTCGTTTTAGCCCTCTGGTCCTTCAAGAAATTCATATTTTAATGAACAATGTAGGGCCATATTTTTTACCATCTCCAACCGAGGGCCAAAGGGTCATAGGGCTAGTTTTAGCCTTGTCACTAGGCCTGGCAAACGGGTCGTGTCTGTCGTTTTCGTGTAACAGCTGTTATCTTAACAGGTCGTGATGTGTCACACCCGTTATCTTAACGGGTCCTTAACAGGTCGGGTCACTTTACCCAACGGGTAAAGTGACCCAACCCGTTATGACCCGTTAAGAAAAATATATTTTTTTTTCTTAAATTTGCACATACCACACATTGCCACATAAATATTACTTCAAAACATTAAAACACATTTGTCGTTTAAGTACTACATCTACACTCCAAAATAAGAGTCTACTAAAAAAACATCCATACACTACTAGTTTATTACAAAATATTAAATGTGCAAGGATATGCAAAATGAAAGAGTTTTTGTTTTCAAGGTTGTGAAGCCTTTCTCAAAAGTTTAAACCTTGCCAATGGAACTCAAAGCTTGCATGTTATTCCTTTTACAAAATCCTCATTTTTCATCGATCATTATGAGAAAATTGTATTGGAACTTTGGCTTGATCTATTGCCTTCAAGAATTATGTTGATGATGTTTTCAGTAAGGTTTTCCATGTTAGAACTCTTTTCCGCATAAACTAAGTATAGAAAAACCAAACATTAAAAACCATTCAAATTATGAGAAGTTTACCAAAATAATTATGAAAAGAAATAAAACAATAGTACTATACCATATAAAAATATATTAGCCTCCAACCTAATGCACAATGGATGGCTGAGATTAAATTTAATCTCAGCCAATCCAATGGTCACCTATTTTTTAAATTTAATTTAATATATATATGTATATATGTATATATATATATATATGTATATATGTATATATATATATATATATATATTTATATATATAATTATAGTTTTTAGGGGTATAAAATTGTTAAATTAATATATATAATTATTATAGGATTTTTTTAGGGTTATAAAATTATAAAATTAATATTTTGCTTATTGTATATCGTGTTACCCACATGTATACCCGAACCAACCCGTTATCTTAACAGGTGCTTATCGGGTTACCCGATAACGACCCGATTCATTATCATGTCGACCCGAACACTTGTTAATTCTGTGTCGTGTCGTGTTGGGTTGTCGGGTCGTGTCATGAATTGCCAGGCCTACCTGTCACAAAAAACCGTCTCCAACCGAGGGCTAAACATAATTTATTATTTAAAAACTACAACTTAAATTCAAATCCAACGGCTAAGTGACGTCAGCTAGCCGTTGGGTTTGAATATTTTTTTGCTATAATTTGGTGGATATTGGGTTATAATTCACATACCTTTGAATTCAATCTATGTCAATTCAATCTCTTTCAATTCAAGTTTGCAATGAATTCCAACTTTGGATCCTCTTCGGATTCCAACTGGGGTCCTCGTCCAATTCCAAATTGGAAAAAAAATGGGCTCAAATGAGACGAGAAGATGAGGAGTCTGATGAAGAAGATGAAGCATAGCGCAACACACAAAACAGAGTAGTAGCTATGGCTGCAGCCATGGTGTGTTAGCCAACTCAGGAACAACCTCAATGGGGTGGCTCTGTTGCTGGTCACTCTTACAAACCACGAAATAGAGCGATGACGCATGCCAATCTGATGAACAACTACCTTAACCCTAACACGGTGTACACAGAAGAGGATTTTAAACGTCGCTTCTGGATGAGGCATCATGTCTTCGAGCGTTTACTTCATGATGTCCAGCAGGTCAATCCATACTTTCGACAGAAACGGGACAGAGTAGGCCACCCTGGTTTCTCACCTCATCAGAAGGTTACTATTCACTCCAAATAATGGCCTATGGCTCCCCATCTGATTCGATGTATGAAACCCATGGTATTTCTGAGTTTACATGCCTTGATACTCTTGCTGAATTTTGTGATACAATTGTTCAGCTTTACAAAGACGAATACCTCCGCGAGCCAAATCAAGAAAATTTAGATCGGCTCTTTCGCAAAGCTGAAGACCGTGGATTTTCGGGCATGATAGGGTCATTAGACTGCATGCATTAGGATTGGAAGAACTGTCCCACCGGATGGTAAGGAGGTGTCACATCCCAACCCAACTCAACTCCGTCGTAGCATGATATTGTCCACTTTGGGCTCACCATTCCTTCACGATTTTGTTTTTAGGTTTCGGCACGAGAACTTCCCAGGGGGTTACCCATCCTAAGACTGCTCTCGCCCAAACTCATTTAACTTCAGAGTTCTTATGGGATCCAAAGCCAGTGAGTTCCCAAAAAGCCTCGTGCTATATGGAATGGAGCATGTACATATAAGGCACATCACCCCCTCTCCGTTGGTCGATGTGGGATCTTACAATCCACCCCCTTAAGGGCCCGACGCCCCCGTCGGCACATCCGCACTGAACGATAGAGTGGCTCTAATACCAAATTGTCACATCCCAGCCCAGCTCGACTCCTCCGGAGCACGATATTATCCGCTTTGGGCTCACCATTCCCTCACAGTTTTGTTTTTGGGTTTCGGTACGAGAACTTCCCAAGGGGTCACCCATCCTAGGACTGCTCTTGCCCAAACTTGCTTAACTTCGGAGTTCTTATGGGATCTGAAGCCAGTGAGTTCCCAAAAGACCTTGTGCTATATGGATGGGAGCATGTACATATAAGGCATATCACCCCCTCTCCGTTGGTCAATGTGGGATCTTACAGGAGGCTTCTGCAGAAGGTCGAGAAAGCCAACTGTTGTGTTAGAGGCGGTTGCCTCGTATGACACATGGATCTGACATGCTTTCTTTGGACTCTCTGGATCCCAAAATGACATTACAGTTCTTGGGCGTTTACCCATCTTCAATACCCTGACGGAAGGTAAAGCACCTTAATTTGACTACTACATCAACGACCGTCAGTACAATATGAGATATTACTTGGCAGATGACATCTACCCAAAGTGGGCGATACTTTTCCAAGCAATTCCAAACCCTGCAAATAATGCCAAAAAGTTGTTTACCTTACACCAAGAGGATTACCAGAAAGATGTTGAGAGCGCTTTCGGTATTCTACAAGCACGGTGGAAGATCATCAGCGAACCGGCAAGAGGGTGGAGTCGAGAAAATTTAGACTCCATCATGATGTCTTGCATCATATTGAAGGAAAAATTTTGTCCTAGCTAAGAACAATGAAGAACATTTGAATACATATGCAAACTATTAACACTTTAAAGTAGGCATGCATTCAAAAACAATTCATAAAACCCATGACTTTCAAAGCCTAGTATATGGTGAACCAATAAACTCTTTAACAACATTAAAGAGAAGTAAAGATTTAGAGTTTCTTTACCCTTGAAGCTCATCCTTGTTTACACAAGGGATTCACCCAAGTGGAGGGCCTTCAAGTCACCTCCAAGCTCCTTGGATATTGCTTGTGATTTCCTTCTCCTTTTGTGCTCCTTTTGTCCTTGAGGATGTTAGGAAAGGATCTCCAAAAACACCAAAGATTTGGTGTCTCTAAGTCTCCACACCAAGGGTTAAGTGTGAAGATGAAAATGGATGACTTAGAGAAGAAATGATTGCTAGATTAATCTCTCTAAGTGGCCGGCCTCTTTGTAGAGAGAAAGAGAGAAAGTGTTTCACCTCTTTTCCTCAAAGAAAACCCTAATGAGAAAATTGCTATAAAGTTGCTTTTATAACATTTTTCTTAGGTGAGTGGCAAACTTGCAATTAAGCAAACTTTCACCATCTCCTCACCATGGCCGGCCTATATGTTGTGATTGGGCTTATTGCCCATTTTGTTTTAGTTGTCATACAACTTAAACATAATGGGCCTTGTGGACCAAAAACACTTTTGGGCCCCGAAACCCAAAACCAACTTAAAAGTCCAATACGAACCTTTCGTAAAATTAATTAACTTATTAATTAATCTTGACCATTCTTCAATTAAACAATTTAATTGCATATCCATTTCATTTAATTTCTTCACTATCGCCCTTACTCGGTGTACGATCCATTAGGTTCCAATTAGCGAGGCAGTGGGCGATTGTTACTCTTAACGATCGATTGTGAATTGAAACCACATTTCAATTCTCCCTTTAATGATTAGTGTTTGCTAATCATTAGGGCTTCCACAAACCATGAGTGACACCTAGCAGTATGTCATGGTTACCCAAGCTAAGTAGAATTGGTTGGAGAACCTATCCAGTTACAACTACAATGCAATACGGTCCTTCTCTAATACAATACTCTTAATCACATTGTTTAAGTGATAGTTTGTTTCATGTCTACTATCCAATGTGATACTTTTCTATATGATTCCCTTGAATGTGATTTGGAACAAACTTCCTAAGTCATATTCATTCGCTTTGGCCAAAGACTTTAGAATCATATTTTAGAGTATTCTCCTTCCACCATGGAAGGTTAGAGATCCCATATTGTGCATTCATATGCCTACATGACTAGATAGCTTGACCCCAACAATGCCGTGGACACTCCGATGGAATGCCGTTTGACATGATCAAAGATCAAGGACCTAACCATTAGACATCTATGATGCCTCAGGTCAAAGGACTACTTTGCATATTGCAACTTTTAGAGTTCTTACATGACATGTATGTTCGAACTCTCTTTTGATCGTTGTTCAGTGTACTCGATTACTCTTTCGAGCACCTATGTGTTTGTCTTAGTGTCCAACACCAAATGACTTGAGACTAGTCATACTCAAGCTTGAGTTGACATAACACATACTAGCCTTAGCGGATTGTCAATACCCAATTGGCAATCCTATGGCTAGGAACGTTTTAGGAATGAAAATAAGAGAATGGTCTCGATAATCTAACTCACTTAGATCACTTGTCTCTTAGATCAAATACATCCCTTGGATTCCCTTATTGCATAAACACATGATACAATAAATAGTGTCTGACAATAAGCTTTGCCCTTCATTAAACATATAAAAGTTTAATACATTAAGTATTCCAAAAAGCTATTACATCAAATGAGTGGCTTTGTGGGCATACTTCCAACACATATTACATAATATGATTGTGGAGGATGAGTGAGATGGGTATATTGATGGAGAGTCCGATGATGACCAAGATGATCCAAATAGGTCAAGAAGGGCTCGTGCAAAAATATATAGTGGGCCTAATTTGCCCTTCAATCCAAGAACTGGTAGTATCTTTATACATGAGTACATGAGGCGCTATAGAATGATACGTTCCCATGCCACAAACAAGTACCTACAACAGGATCTTGTTGCACATCTTTGGGCCGAAAATAGCATGGAGTAGGCATTTAAGTTTTATGTTGTTAAATGTTTTTTAAAATATTGTTTAAGTTTCATGTTGTTAAATGTTTTTTTATGTTGTTTAATGTTGTTTAATGTTATTTAATGTTGTTTAATATTGTTTAATGTTGTTTAATGTTGTTTAATGTTGTTTCATGTTACTTAATGTTATGTAATGTTCAATGGTTTAGGAAGGTATAGAGAAAAAAAAAAGCTTTTAAAAAATTTTAAACAAATTTTGTTAAAAAAATAAAAATTCAAAAATAACGGCTAGCTGACCTTTGCATTTGAATTCTAGCCCGGCCCGGGGCCGGCTGGCTGGCTCATTTGGGCCTGCCAATTGGCCCTTTTTTGTCTAGTGGGGCACACAAGCCTTTTGACCTGGCCCTCGGTTGGAGACGATTTTAGGCTATTTTCGACCTTCTGGTCCTCTGGATTCTTTGGTTGGAGATGGCCCTTTGGAATTGTTAGGTATGTATTTGGGTCTACATATTTTTGGCTTAATTTGCATGGACAACTCAGCAGTGATAATGATACCTGCTAGTCAATAGTGGCTAGGATGTGTCTAAAGTCTTCATCTAGCCTTTAGGTTTTTGAAGTGAAAGATACCCACTAAGTGTTACCATCATAATTTCTTCACATAACGTTATTAATTTACATTTTATAACTCAGTTGAAAGTCAACAATACTTTTTTAACTTTAAGGTACGTAGTATTGTTAAATAAAATAAAATATGTACTATATGGAACATATATGCCCAACGATTATGCCAAAATAGATGGACGTTGTGCAGACTCTAATTTGGGAACACAAAGAACGATATTGCCGAGTTGAATGTTCTTGAGAATATTTTCTTACCACATTAATTTGGCACCAATACCAATGTTACTAGACTATAAATTCTGATCAATGGCTCATTTATTCGATATTCAATTTAAATTTTAATTAGTTGTTGGACCCTAAAAATCCCACATACAAGCCAAATTATATCTCGAAGTCCAATTGTCGTAAGACTACCACAAGTCAAGCTTAAATACATGCAAAGGTGGGAAATCGAGCTAGGTGAATTTACGATCACACCATGCCAATAAAATAAACATATATTGAACATTTGTATAATCAGGCCAATCCCATGCAAATCCAAGCATATTTATCATGTCAGGCTATGTTAAGTCGTTGTCATCGTGGACAAATCACACTAACCACGTTGCATGCTAAAGTGGGCCCAAACCACTTATCGGGGCGTGGGAAGTGGATCATGGTGTGGATTGTTACAGAAGTTTATTAGGCCTACGTGAAACTAAGATTACGGAAGACTTTGGGCTACTTCAGAGCACCAAAAGTCCAAGCACATAGTTTTTGGTTTCACGTGCGTAATTCTAAGAGAGAACAAAATCAACCCTTTCCATTTGCAAACTAATTAGGATACTTAGGAAGAAACCACAACCCAGAGCTGCATTGCCTACAAAATCACCTGCAAGCATAGTGCAACACGTTCCATAATGAAGAGAGAAATGAACTTTTCCTTCCAAGCATACACAAGAAAACGAGGAAGGAAAACAAGGAGGAGCGTTGCCAAAAGTAAGGTTTGTGGAAATTGACCATGGAAGAAGATGTTCTGGCCAGAGTGTGCAATCCACTCTTCACAAGACTAGCATGCGTTCTTCAATATTACACGAAAAAGGGAAGGCATAGTTGCACCCAGGAAATAAGAAAGAAGACTTTGCTAGAATAGAAAGAAACGAGGAAATCAAAGGATTCCTTACGAAAAGCTAGAAAGGAGCCCTATGCCTATAAAAGGGAAAAACCAATTCAATGCAAAGGAGGCTGGACTGGAGAGAGAGGATTCAAGGAAAATTGCACCAAGCAGGAAAACTTCTCTAAGTGCAGGAAGCCTTGAATCTTGAGGGAAATTCTTACTTGGAGTTTTAGGGATTTCTTTAGGTTTCCCTTAGATTCCTTAGCCATCATTAACATCTTAGATTGTTACCCAGATTATTCATCCCTCAAAACCATGCAACCATGAACAAGTTCTCTCCAATGCTAAACTGATAAGCTTTTAGCTTCTACACCACGCCTCGCTAAGGCAAAGCCATAATAGTTTACCTTAATCACGCAATCTTTGAGCCATTCATCCAACTGAGATACTTCCTAAGACACGATAATTCTTTTGAAGTATCGACCAAAATGTCCCCAACATTAGGTATGGTTTAAAATGGTCCCTAACATTAGTTATGGTTCAAATTTTAATGCCTCATACATACGTTTGACATGAGAAAGCGTATCATTCATCTTAGGTTTTTTTATTTTTTTATTTTTTATTTTTATTTTTATTTTTATTTATCTATGTGGTTAGGGCATTGATGATAATTTAACTTACAATTCATGAAGCTGATATGGTGTAGTGGCATGGGTTACAAGTGTGTTAAATTTCATCAACATAAAACTTTGTTGTAAAATAGTAGAGCATGTATTATCTTATTCTTATTTGTAGACTAATAGTTAACAGATCTTGATCATGACCTAACTTTTAGTGATGATAGAATGATTATTATCCTGTCCCGACAGTAAATTTTTCACATATTAACTTTTAAATTGTTGCTCATTTGCAGATCAAAAGCATACATATTATTAACTTAGAAATGTTGAGACCAAAAAGAAACAACTTGTTGACTTAATGGTTCTTAATTTATTCCTTTAAGTGTAATTGTACACCATTTTTTCTAGTTTCTTCTATTGCTTCCTTCAAACGGTCATTTGTTTTCAACATGTATGTCCTGGTGGTGGTGTAATGGTGGTGGTGGGCAGGAGTCGTGATAAAAATTGATGGTCTAGGCATGGTTAAATACTATTTTGTATCGTATTGTATTTTTAGCTCACATCCATGCATGGTGAAGATGAACAGAGGGTGAAATTTTTAGAGAAGAGGAAGTTACGAAGGAGAAGAAAGGGGAAAACGAATTAATTGCTTGTCCTAGAGGGGAGAGGTAATCAAGGCAATTGTCGTGAGGGAGAAGAGGAATACCCACAGTTCTTTTGAGTGATTAGACGTACAGGAGAAATAAGGGCGCACATCACCATGAAGTCATATGTAGCCACGCGGAAAGAGGAAAAGAATCATCAGCGAACCCACGTTTAAAATTTATGTGGTCTTGGGTTTGATTATTTGACCTATTCAAGGATCTCTCACATCCCAAATAATCAATGAGGTTAATGTTGAGGCCTAAAATGTCACATGCAAGCACAACCAAGTCTCAAAGCCCAATCATCATAAAAGGCCCTAAGCCGCGGAATCGAGAAAATGAAATATTTACAATCATGCCACGCTACGGTTATTAAACTGGACATCTATATAAATCACATCATCCTCACGCAAATCCATGCATATACGTCATGCCAAGCCTCATCACGCTAAACTATTATTCATGCTAAAGTAAGCCCAAGTCACATGTCTGGGGCTTGCCAAGTGAATTGTTGTGTGAATGATTATGGAAGCTTATCGGGCCTACACGAAGTCAAGATTATGGAAGACTTGAGGCTACTTGGGGGCCCATGGGTGAGCTTGAGAGAGAACAAACCTAGTGTCCTTCTTTCCCTAGCAAGCCAACCAATCTAGTTAGGAAGGAACCAAATCCTAAGCCTTAAGTTAACATGACAGTCTAGCAAGATGTACATTTAATGAAGAGGAAGGTTGACTTTCCATTCCTAGCTCACGCAGAAGATCAACGCTTGAAAGCCAGGAGACGCGTTACTAAAAGTAACTTTTGTGGAAGACTGACCCAGGAAAGCAACGCCTCATAATTTCGGACAAGGGAGTAAAGTGGCTGAAATTAAGACACAAAACATGCCTAAATTCTCCCATGGATGAATTAGGACATAAATCAAAGCCAAATCCACCCAAAGGCAAGCCTTGAGAAGCCTATAAATACAAGGTCCTCCCACAAACATAAGGGTCGAAAAATCTGTACACAAAAGAACCTCTGCCAAACCTTTGAAGACTAATATGTTGCCAAAGCTCTCTTCGAAGAACATTTAACCGAAGCCGAAGTTTTCTCTCGACCAAAGCCGAAGCACTTCCTTGAAGAATCAACAAGCGCTTGTGCCGATTCCTTCAAGAATTTGTTGCAAGCTTATAAACTTGTAGCAATGTTTTTTTTAAGATCAAGTCACCAAGACCCTTGAAGCAACGAAATCCCATATCAAACGCTGCCCTTGCCGCACCCTAGAGGTGAAGATCATCCACGCGTTGTTTTCAAGCTCAAAACTTGAAGTAATCGTTCAAATCGTTCGTCCAAGATCAAGTCATTGCGACCCTTGGATCAACAATCAACCATCTACATCAAATTTGAAGATTGAATCAAAGGAAAAGTTGTAAACAGAGATTGTAGCCTACAAATTCAAATCAATACAAATCTACTTTGTACACGTGTTCTCGTTTCATTCGATACACAATTTTTCGTGTTTACAGATCCAACCAAGAACCTTATTCAACAATGCAAACTCTCTATTTCTCTCTCTCTCTCATGCTAAATTGATGAACTTCTAGTTTCCACACCATGCCTCACTTGAGCAAGCCGTATTTGCTTAATGATGCTATCTTTGAGTTATTGATCTAACCAGAGTATTTTCGAAGACGTGCTAATTCTTTTGAGATATTCAGGGCCCTAGTATGAAATCAAACCAAGGGAGACAAGAGGACGTTCACAAAGCCCAAGTTCACCTCGACCTAAAAGTCTCCCAACAACTAGCATCAAATATCTTCTAGGTCTTCCATCTCATCATCTCTTCACATCACATCCTTGGTGTGGAGAATTAGAGGCACCAACCTTTTGGTGCTTGGAGAATCCTTTCACCAAATCTTCAAGAAGCAAATGAGCAGGGAAGAAGCAAAATTCCAAGGATTCAAGGAGCCAAATCCGTGGAGCAGATGAAGAGGAATGAAGGCAATCACATGGGTGATAACCTTGTGAAAACAAGGATGAGCTTGAAAGGAATGAAAGCTCAATCTTTCTTCTTCATTTTATGAAAAGAGTCTTGGTTCATCATCCACTAGGCCTTGAATTTCATAAGACTTAGATTTTTTTTTAGTTCATGCTTTACTTTAATTTAATATATGCATTTGTTACTCAAATAATCTATACATAGTGGGAATGAGGGGGAGGCAGAGGTAAAAGGGGAAAGAAACCCAAGGAAATACTGCAAATAGGGATGATCTAGAGGGTGAGAATGAAATAGGAAGAGGCCAAAAGAAGGTGGAAGACAGGTTATCACCAACCCCAAGCCAGAGCAAGGGACCGCAGCTAGAAGGCTTTCAGATTAGGATTTTCAGTGAAGAGAAGACACAAGGCTCGAGAGTGCAATTTTGGTTGGTTTAGTGTTAGAGTGCAATTTTGTTCAACCCTTTAAACTAAGGGTGACGTTCATCCTCTTGTTGATTGCCGTTAAATTAGTTTAGTTTAATTGATTTAAAACATAAATTTCAAAATTTAAACTAATCTAATGGCAATAAATGACGGGTGAGCATCACCCTTACTTTAAGGGGTGAGCAAAAATGCTCTCTTAGTGTTAGGCATTGAAAGAACAAAAGAAAGAGACTAATACTATGTTTGGATGAGGGAAATAAACTTGGAATTTGGATAAAGGTCAGAATTTATAAATTGACATGCACAAATTCCCTTGTTTAGATTCATAAACCTAGAAATTTAGAATTTCTGCGTGGAAAAAAAAATGGAATTTGGGACCTTCAATTCACAAGTTTAAATTTCATATAAATATGTGTCATTTCTCAATTTCTATGATGAGAGTTTAAAAATAACAAATTTCGTATGCAATTCCATTGTTTTTTTAGGTTAACCAAGCAAGAAAATTCACAAATTCCAAAAAATAAATTCCCATCATTTCAATTTCCTTCATTTTAAAATTCCTTAGTAATCTTAAATTTCTTCATCCAAACATAGTGTAAGGGAAATGATAAACGTACATGTTTTTTAGCCTCTTGCGTTTTAAACATAATCGTTGATTTTGTTTGGCTTATTTAATCCAATGGCTAAAAAGAAAGACGGGTGTGTGAGAAGCTAAAAAGAATGTGCGAAAATCATTTCTAGAAGAGTAATTATAATATCATAGACTCCTATAAGGTGAAAAGGCTAAACTAAACATACTTGTAGCTATACCCATTTGCAATTATATATGTACATAAAAAAAATAAAAATAAAATAAAATAAAAAATGTTACGAGCCTCACTGCCCAGTTCCAAATTTTGAATAGAATGCTCTAGATTATAAAGTTTAGCCTTTTTCATGCAGCCAATTAAGTACCTTTGCCATTGAACTAATTTTTCATTGCTAATAGTAAATATGACAAGCACCAAATCAAATTCAATTATTTCATATTAACACTAGCCATGACTAAAATGCCCAAGAATGCATCTCTAGTCTCCAAAAAATTATATAGTGATCGATGGTGACTCGTGCCATAAAATAGTCGTGAGTATTGATACTTCTGTTTTTTGTTCTTCTTTTACACTATTAAAATTAACTTACAATTCTCTCTTTCAAAAATCTTGAAGATTATGCACACCCTCCATCTAGATTATAAAGTTTCAAATTTACTTTCATGATGCATTCCAAATATTATTTCATCTTATTGTGCTTTGAAAATGTAAATTTGTAGATGAATTAAATTAAGACATGCTATCCAATTAAGTGTGTTAAACCCCCTCATATTTAGGCCTTAAAGTCAATGGTAATGCATGATCATTGCTCATACCCCGATAAGCACGGCCAGGTTATCCACCAGCCATGCACTTTGACCTGGTTCTCATACCCTCCAAACCATCCTTTGTCCGAAACAACAGTTGAGAAAAGTATTAATACCTGGCGGCAATTTCATAGCTCGCCAAAAGGAAAGAGATCCAGAATTAACTCTTGATCTCTTCTCCTTGGGAGCTTTTATACCTTTGTTACGCACTCTCCTGGGATTTGTATACCTTTAATTGTTTTCCTCTTAAGTTTATACCTTTTAACTGTTTCTCTCTAGAGATCTATATATACCTTTCGATAGCGAAAATGCCTCGAGGAACTCTTGAAGTTAACCTTGTTAATGCCAAGGGCCTTAAAAACACAGAGTTTTTCGGTAAATTTCGCTCTCTTTGATCTCACTCACAATTTTTTTGTGTGTGCAAATATATATTTTTTGTAATGGTAAATATAACGTGACCTGCTGATGAGTTGAGTTTGGTATTGTCATTTTGTTTATCAAGTTTACATTGTGAGCCCTTTAAATAGAGTTTACTATAAATTTTTCTCTTTTGATGTAATTAAAATGTTCAATTGTAGGCAATATGGATCCTTATGTCATCATCACCTGCAAGAAACAGCAGAAGAAGAGCAAGGTCGCAACAGGTGATCAGTTCTAGTCCGCCAAATCTCATACATTTATTTACATTGTAGAGTAATATTTTTTCTACATGCAAACCAATGGCGGAGCTAGGAATAACTTGTTCGTGTTTAAATAAAATTAATGTCTTGCCAATGGTCATTCGAAAAATATAGTTTTATGTTTGTGCAGCACAAGGGTCCAATCCAGAATGGAATGAGAGCTTTGTATTCAGCGTCGCTGATGGTGTGACAGAACTCCACTTGATGATCATGGACAAGGATACTGGTACCGCCGATGACTTTGTGGGAGAATTAAGGCAAGTTGTAGCCCCAATCTGCAAAAAAAAAAAAATCTAGTCAATTAACATTCAAGTTAGATTTACATTCGCAGTTTTCTTAATATGTACCTTAACATAAGAACTATGGTTTCATGATCATTGCAGTATTCCACTAAGAACAATATATGAGGAAGGGAAACTAGCACCAATGAAATACAATGTCCTAAGGAACAAAAAGTACCACGGAGAGATTAAAATCGGATTCACGTTCACTCCAGCGGTAATTTTTCTTTTTCATTAATTACTTTCACGCTTAAAATCAAAATATTGAACCCAAATTAATTATCAATAGATAACGCGATAGTGCTTCTAAATTCTGAATGTGGGATTTTATTATTCTCTGAATATTTTCAAGTAATTGTGTGTTTTTTTCTCAGGTAACCAATGATCGAGAGTTGGAATTTGTAGGTGGATGGAAAGAGTCGTCATACTAGACTAGTTCTATGTGCTTGAAATTTACACTCTTGGCTTAGTACATTTCGGGGTTCCGATTCTAATAAATTGCATTATCCCATTAATGACAAGAAAATTTCATTTTTTGAGATATTTTTTCTGGCTTTTAATCATTTTTGAAGTTGAGCATTATTATATTTATGTGCATGTTAATTGTCATTCATTTTTTTTTTAATAAACAAACAACTTCCTCGCACAACAAAGGCCGGGCCAAATACATCTGCAAGTAAAACAAACCCTAATAGAGAAGGATCCTCCTTCCAAAGCAAAGAACAAGAAATTCTTAAACGTAGTATAGCAAGCAAAAGTTTACCCCAAAATTTCACACACAGAGTCGGAGTAAGATCATTTCTGATTACCCTACACGAACACAATCTTGTGGGAAGCAAGGGAAGCACCAAGAGTGATGCAGAGCACCACTCCTTATCAAGGACATGTCACTTTACATGATCAACCTCCATACACCACAAGGGCACTGCCTCTCAACAACATTTTTTTGAGTGAAAAATACAGATGCACCCCTAATAGTACAAATGTGTCACCTCCATTTGATTCTGTCTAAATTTCTTTTAAATGATTCTAATGTAAGAAAAGTGTAATCACCACAAACCAAAGATCACAGATATGCCATTAAGACACGAACTCAAGAACAACACTTGTAGCTTTACCTTCGCAGTTGTAACCCAGCCTCTTGATAATTATCTTAATGAAAATCTTCTCTTGACAAAAATAAAACTTGCACTGGGTCCATACTTCTCTTCCTAATGTTACACGAGATCCATGTTCTTTCCCTATTATTAATTAAAAACAAATAAGAAGTCATGAAATCTATTACTCATGGATCCCTTCTTTCTAAAAAAAAAAGTTTGATTGATTGAGCAAAGCTTCGTTAATGCTCAGTTACGAATATTTCTACTATGTAGAATCGATTACAACCTATTTGGCATTATATCCGATTCTTCACAGATTAACTCATCACATGATTATATATAATCTTTATCTAAGCTTAAGTCCAACTTAATGTTTATGTAAGCTTCGGACCAAAATATCAAAAATAAAAATCTGTATGTAAGCATGGACATCGCTTAAGTAGGCATTTGCTTGTCAATCTCCAGACCCTGATCCTTGGTTTTTATTTACCAAAACAACTAAAAAAAAATCCCTTGCCAGAGGAAATAATTTGTCTGGTCAAATTGGGTTTCGTTGAATATCCTTCAGGACAAATTGGTGGCGCAAAAACTGTCGCTCGAAGTCTTATTCAACGAAAAATACTCATCCGTCGGTGAACTGAGTTTGCCCGACAAAAGAAGTCGCCGAGTAATAAAGAAGCATTGACTTACGTCACCCAACAAATACATCTAATCCGATAACATAACTTCGTTGCGTCACTCGAAATTAATAAAATGAAAATTCGTCCGGTAACTGTTTAAAGAAAACAATAAAAGTTTGCTCGGTGATATATTCGTCCCCTAACAGTTTTAATTTTTTTAAATACTCAAGATTAAAAAAAATATTTAATTTAAATAAAATATTTAATTTAAATAAAATATTTAATTCTCATTATTTTAATTAGAAGGCCAAAAATCAATCACAACCATATTTATTTAATTATATTAAAAATTAATATTCGTACAACTACTCGGATGGCAGCTGAGGTGGTTGGCAGTGGAGCCAGGAATTATTTTGTGGGTGGCCTAAGCTAAAATTATTACTACGAAATCAAATGTTTAAATTTTTTTGTTACCTACATAAAGGTATATGTGATAACTCGTCCTTGATTTTACGATTTTATTAATTTTAAAAGTGTGAAATTGACGAAAATGCTCTAGAAGTGAGATTGTTGACTTT
Source organism: Malus fusca (assembly GCA_035220775.1). NCBI lineage: Eukaryota > Viridiplantae > Streptophyta > Magnoliopsida > Rosales > Rosaceae > Malus > Malus fusca. Next base: position 16,781,621 of record CM069072.1, read on the forward strand.
AGTTGACCGTGTTTTAGTAATGCGTACAAGCTATTATTTTATCGTATTCTCGAAGTACTCGACGATACGAATGCAAGTGCAGGCAGAATCGAAATCGGAGCTACGGTTAAAATTTTACGAAACATCGAATACCGAGGACAAATTGATAAATTTCATTTTTGGGAGATATTTTTGTGACTCTTTTTAGGGAGCCACGTGGATGATTGTGATGAGTGAGAGAGGCAGATGAGAGGAGGAAGAAAGGAGAGATGGGAGAAGGGATTGCCCCAATCGGATGAGAGAAAAGGAGGGTGGATGGACCAACCAGAAGAAGGAGGTGAGATGGACCAATTAGGAGGAGAGAAAGGAGAAACAGGAGGGAAAGGAGAGAGGGAGGGGATCCGGACCCCCCTCGACTTGGCTAGCCTTGGACCTGCGCGATGGCCCAGTTCTGGGCAGAAAATCCGACGGTTTTGCCGTCCAATTTCCGGCTTTCTTCAACCTCCCATCATCATCGAACCTCATCACAATCTCCCCAGCACCTAATTCTAGCTACACCCGACAAGTTTTAGCCTGATGTTGCTAGAAACCCACCGACGGGTCCGAGTGGTTCCAAACTTTGAACCACCATTTGTGAATCAATTTTTTTCGATCTCTACCACCATTATACTCCCTTTGAGGCCTAGAACAAAGCCCAAACAACTATAGGGGCGGCGAAGCACCGGAGGTAACAGATCAAAGCCACCAATTCCTAAGGTTTCCGGCGAGTTCGAGGGAAATTGGAGCGTTTCCCGGCCAAATTGGACTTGGCCACATGTATAAAACTTTCTCTACTCATTGAGATCTTCATTTCTGTGAAATTTGGTAATTTTTGGAAATAGTTGATTTTTCCGGCAGGTCGGGGCGGCACGTGGGCAGAGACACCATTTGACCTCTCTAGGCTAAAGTGGGTGCCCCAATTCCAGATTAGACATCTGATTGATGAAATTCCATTGTTTGGTTATACTTCCGTTAAGGGCCGCCACTTGGTTATTATATGATTCGACGATCCGATCATTGGATCGTCACCAAACTTTGATACGTAATAGTACATAATATTTAAGGATATTAGGAACTGAGGGATCAAGAATCTGATATATGGATCTTCCCGGATGGGTTTTCTAAGTATCTAAATCTAAACGTCAGCTGCCACTTAATTTTTAGCGATTGGCGGAGATCTGACCGTTGGATCGTTCCGAAACTTTAGGACATTGTTCTAGAAGCTTATTGAAACCCTTGGGAAGTTACGGATAGGAAATCCAAGGTGCGGATCTTCTGGATCGAGTTACGTAGGGTTGTGGACCCTACCGTCGACCTTTGACTGACGGTTGACTTTTGGTAAATGGATTACAAATCATTCTAGAACATCCTTGGGAATGTGTTTTATGTAAGTTAGGTGTTCTATCGATTAGAATTTTGAGACGTGATTTGATATTTGTTCTAGACAACGATCGCTCGTGACTCTTCGATATTCGTGCTAGGGAGTTGTAGTGCATGTTGGAAATGTGCCCTAAAACCAATCATATGATGATACTTTACGGATATTTCACATGTTAAACTATTCTAGTTTAATATAAAGGGTAAAGATTATTGTTTTTAGCCGTCTCATATAAATTTTATATGCTTAAACGATAAGTCCAAGGAATATGTAATTGGGAGAATGTGATCTAAAGAAGTTAGATTCATGAGACTATTCTCTTTCGTATACATATCCTAAACGTTCCTGATCATAGGATTGCCAATTGGGCATTGAATGTTCGTTAAGATCAGTACGTGCTATGTCTTCTCTTAAGGATAGTGACTAGTCTCGAGTCAATGGTGTGACTGACACCAGGATAAGCATATAGGTGCTCAATAGAGAATGAGTCCACTGAACACGATCAACAAAGAGTTCTCATATTCATGTCACATGAGAACTCATGGTTGGGATAATGCAAAGTAGTCCTTTGACCTGAGGCATCATAGTTGTCTTGTGGTTAGGTCTTTGATCTTTGACTATGTCAAAGTCACTCCATCAGAGGGTGTCCACGACATAGTTGGGGTTAAGCCACTTAGCCATGGAGGCAAGTGAATGTGCAACAAGGGATCTCTAACCTTTAAACCGTTTGAGGGAGAATACTCTATGATATGATTAAGAATCTCTGGCCAGAGTATGAATGAGATTTAGGAAGTCCTTCCAAATCACATTTAAGGTAATCATATAAGTAAGATAATACATTGGATAGTAGACATGAATAAACTATCAAACCAAACAATGTGGTCAAGAGTATTGTATTAGAGAAAGACCATATTGCATTGTAATCCTAAACTGAATAGGTTCTCCACCTCTTCTGATTAGCTTGGGTAGCCATGACATACTGCTAGGTGTCACTCATGGTTTGTGGAAGCCCTAAAGATGAGTAATCACTAAAGGGAGAATTGAAAGTATGTTTCAATTCACAATCGATCGTTAAGAGTAACAATCGCCCGCTACCTCGCTAAAATGAACCTAATGGATCATACACCAAGTAAGGTAGATATTGAAGAAACAACGGATATGAATAAGGATAATTAAATGGTTTAATTATTTATGGCTAGGATTAATTAATATGTTAATTAATCAAACGATTATGTTCGTTATAGACCTCGGGTTAGTTTTGGGCCGCAAGGCCCAATGGGATTTGAATGTCAAGCCCATTAACTCAAGTTTTATGACAACTTGAAAACACAAAGGGATTGAAAGCCCAATGAACCCTTAATAGTCGGCCATATAGAGAGGGGTAGCGAACTTGGCTTAATTGCAAGTATGCCACTCCATTGTGAGGTGGTATAAAGGCAACTTTATAGCCATTTCATCCTAAGGGTTTCTTTTGGAGAAAAGATGAGAACACAATGCTATATTTTCTCTCTAAGAGGCCGGCCACCCTAAAGGAAAATAGCTAGCAATCTTACTTCCTCTAGGTCACTCATCTCTTCATATATGCTCTCCTTGGTGTGGAGACTTAGAGGTTCCCTTTCTTTGGAACTTGGAGAATCCATTCCACCATCCTCCTCCAAGAAATCCATGGAGCAAAGAAGTAAGGAATGAAGGCCCTATCTCTTGGGTGATTAGCCTTTGCTTGTGCAAAGAGAAATCAACAAAGGTATAAGATTTCTCAACTCACTTTGTTTTGAGTTGAGTCTTGGTTCACCATAACTACTAGGCTTTGAATTTCATGGGTAAAGTTTTGTTTTTTAGTGCATACAAGCATGATTCCGCCTTTTAATTGTTAATAGCATGCATAAATGTTGCTCAAATGAACTAGTTTTCACAAATATTTCCTTCAGTCTGAACTTTAGGTGAGTGGGTCTTTTCTTTTATATAGTATATACATATTTGTTAGTTTCCATTTATGCACAAGTATGCGTATGTTTATTGATGCCATGATTATACCTATGGCTGTGAATGATATTATGTTGACTAGAATTATTGAATCATTATAACATACTTATATTTATGTAGTCTGCTCATCATTGATGCACCCCGGTGTTAGTTCTCGCCTAGGACCAGGGCCAGTCGTTCACGTGTATGTTCACCTCCGCACCACATGCTTGCCTTGGATCTAAGTAGGTGCCAGTCCTATCATACAGGTTGCATTTGGAAACTTCGACTCGTAGGTGATCGCGAATAGCACCAATCTTCATGTGATTGTAGCACTAGAGTGTATATTATGATTACACCCAGTCATGTCGTACAGGTTGCATTTGGCAACTCCGACTCGTGTGCTAGCATAGATTGATGAACATCAGTTCAATCGTACAGGTTGCATTAGGCGACTTCTACTTGTGTGCTAGCATAGATTGATGAGCACCTGATTTTACTTATATTATTGTTGAGATTTTGTGATTTTGGATGTCCTACCCTTAGTTACGAGATTTTGCAGGCTACGGTAAGTATTTTTATACTATACGTAGTAAGTATATTTTGGAAACTATACTTGTTTTATAGCGAGGGGTTACAATGTTTTTAGAAAGGTTTTTATAAAACTTTATTTCAGGCCCACTCACCCTTGTTTTTCGCCCCTCCAGGTTTTAATAGCTGAGCTTTCTTAACGACGAGGATTCATGGCAAATCTTGGTATTGGAGATTACCTTCGATGGTATGATTCTCAATCCACTCTACTATACTTTACTTATGCTCTGACATCACGTGTGAAATGTGTTCATTCCTGCTCACAGTGCACTCTTATATTTAGGCACTTTTAGGTTTAAATTTATTCACATTTTCCACTACACTACACTTTATGGCTTCGTCACCTTTCAGGTGTCAGCCAACACAACTCGATTCGGAGTCCAAGTGGGCATTCCGGGTTGGGGTGTGTCAGTTTGGTATAAGAGCATAAGTTTGGGCAGTATTGCATTCATCACACGCGTGATGTAAGCATTCTCGATTCTTGAGCCTAAATGTTGAATTTTGCCACCTTGTCGACTACGAAAAACGTGTTAGGTTTTACTAAGTTTTGGGTGGATTAGGCGACTTATTGACATTAGAGAAAATCGGTTTGGCGACCGCCTCTAAACTTTAAGTGAAGAATTTCCTTGCCAAGGAAAGATGTAGATTTGAGACAAGTGGTAGGCCCTAAAGCGGGGCTATTATATCGATAGTTATGCATCATGGGAAATTTGGTAATTCCACTACCATCTAGTCATTTCTACCAACCTTTTCGAGAATGGAAACTAGAAATAGTTTTGATTCCTTGGTAGCATCTGTTAGTATATCATCTATTAGAATTCCTACAAAGTTTACTTCGTCAAAATTTCCATAAATGTCTCATGTGACAATGTGGTACTAATATAGTAGCATTTGATGGAAGAACATCTTGGGACAATCACTTTTGGTCCCTGATAGCACTAATCTTTTCAAACCCATTAGTGATCATTCCAGATCTTCAGGAGGAAGATCGACTTCCGTTTAAGTCCGTTCTAAAGTAGATTAATAACAACTTCCTTTTCGGCTTTAGGACGTTCCGACCAATACTAGTTTTCTGAATTTCTTTTAGTGATGTACTCGTCATTTCGACGAGCATAGGCGCAGGTGTACGAGTTGTTATACCTATGGCCAGTAGAAAACCCCGAAGTAGTAAGTATTTTCCCTAGAATTAATGAACCCAACTCACAGGACCAGTTCCTTACTAATCATCTGAAAACAACTACTCGAGCGGACTCTAGCCTGTAATCAGCCTATGGTTGTGCTACTAATTAATGATATTATTCGATATCCAAGAACTGTCAACCAGTATTCAAGCGGTATGATTTCTGATACCGGACACATGTGCTAGTATCTGGGAGTGATTCCTTTATACCAGAATGTCGGTTTACAGTTTTAGGGTAGTGAACAATATTAAAATATCTTATGTTCGTTAATTAGCGGCGCGACTGTTAAACTGATTAACAATAACTATCTGAGCCGAAGAAACTAAATCATGGAAATTTAGGAGCAAGCCTTGTCTTAGGATAGTAAATTCCTAGTGGTGTTAATCATATTACCCAGTTAGGTAACCCATACATTCTCAACAAGTCATTCTTGTGGTTGCGTCCACCGACAAACATTAGAATCTAAGTACGAGTTAATCTCACACTGTTAGAGTGAATTAAGTATCGAGAAAATTATGAAGATCTATTAGCACGTGGCGTAGTGAAAGGAAGTAATATGGTACATTTCGAGGACATACATCCAGGCGTTATTTCCTAAAATTTTACCTGGAATATCACCAAAATGTGAAATGAAGTACATCATCGACGCACTTCTTAGTATTATACCAATTTTCCTTGCTTCATATTGAACGTTTCTGACGTCATTGAGAAAATTAGTTACTAAAGCTTACCGATTAGCAATTTATCCAACCAAACACCTTATCTAGGAAACCTCAAACCAATTCGCGAAGGCGAAAGGCCGAACCTTAAGGTCGTACCTAGATTTTAGCAACTCCACCGGGTGATGATTAAAAACCATTTAAACCCTACTTCGAGTTGATGGTCTAGCCAACCAACTTTTGTAACTCAAGCTTTCTTCCATAGCCTAACGAATTCGTGGTGGTCTTACCGATGACTTTCTCATCTACCCTAGCAACGAGAGCAAATTTTCTTAACACTGGCATTCAGTTTTATATCAAATTTCTCAACTATAAACCTTAAATAAATTAGTACTTTTCTCGAGAGACGTGATCTCAGTAAACAATATCCTTTCTTTTTCCCAAAAAGGTTTTAGTAAAAGAAGGTTGAAATTCTCGCAAAGTGTTGTGAAATTCGAGATATCTTTGGTCTTGTCGATTTTATCGACAATTGGTTAGCGATTTTTTGGCTATAGTGTCTTTCCTCACTTAAGACCAAGGAAAGTTAGTTTAATTTGGGATGTTGACTATGAATAAAGTTCCTGACAACTGAACTGGTGTCTCATCTCACATTGGTTTTACACCTTTCGATAACTTTGACTATCTTTAAAATCCAGGATGGCATGTTCTTTGGATGTTTCGACTGTGCAAAAGCAGCATGACAAAGTATCACTTATATTTAGAACTGTACGAAATGAACCATCTTACTTATGACTTTAAGTCAACAGTTACCATCTTTACTTGGAAATCAGATGACATTTCTCTGTGGAGAAACGTGTCCAAAATATTTATCAACCTAGACCTCTCAAGTACATATTCATCTGAAAAAAATTAGATTTCTGACAATAGCGATGGAAGAACCAAGACAACGTCTACACTTGCACTGTCGTGTATCATCCCGGTTGTGCAAACGTAGTTACTATTTACAGCAGCAAAAACATATTTATCTTTGAGCATTCTCAGCCTTTCCTATTTCGTTTCAGTTGGAATTCACAAGTTTGGATATGATGTTATTTGCGAATAATCAAGAAATCGTTCGAGTGGTTATAATCACTTTCTGTATCCAAATGAAGGTGGGAAATATCATCGTACACTCTCAGTATGAGGTATCTTGTGCATGTGGAGATTATTATGATGTTTCGATGATTATAGATTGACTTGACAAGTCAACTTACTTCCCGTTGGTCCAGATGGACAACATTTTAGATCTCTTGGTAAATTGCTCATTCTTGAATTTATCGAGTTTTATGACGTTTTGATCAACATCTACTTTGACCATGATACCATAGCCACCTCTTTGTGCTATAAGACATTCTAGTCAACTTTGGGTACGTGTCTACTCTACTGTAGTTCGTATTATTTCGAAGGCAGGTAGATTATTCAGAAGAATTGCTCAGATAATGAAATCTAGTTGTGATCATTAATTCTTCAATCACCCGACAAATACTTTGCTAAACGAATCTTTACCGTTGTTGATTGAATATTCCAGAAGCTACCGTTGTAGCGATATGTAATACGTTTAATCCAGTTACCTTGTATTTTAGATTTGATGGATTTGTTTCGACCCTCAAATCCTTGATTGTTCTTTTAGTCTTCTTTACATAGTTCTTCGCTAAATTCGAGAGAAATTCAATGTGAATCTGTTCACTTTGGCGTTGTGGACTACATGGTTAAGCAATATGGGGTGCAGGTCACTACTGTACCTCACAGTGATACGTGTTTCATTTTCAGGTTTAGGGAAATCTTCTTGAAGGCCATGCATACTAAGTTTTTGGTCTAATACCACGTTTCACCTTCAGACTAATGGCTAGTCTGAATGAACTATCCGGACCTTAGATGACATATTGCTTTTGAATGTTTTACAGTTTTAGCCAGTTATGGTAGACACTTGCCTTTGTTAGAGTTATGTGTAACTACAGTTACATTTCTGGTTTGGCTATGGTATTGTTTAAGCCTTGGTATAGAGATCGTACGATCGGAACATGTTTGACAGATGAGTATTACGAACAGGTATTTGAATGATCAAGATTACGATATACAAAATTTATTAATATTGTTGATGTTACCCATGAGGGTAGTGCGTGAGCATGATCGAGACTTTGGTCAGACGATGTATGTGTATTTTCCAATGAGGGGCAAGATGGTAATATTGCACCCTCGGAAATTATTTGCTTGCTTATCGTGACAATAGTGAGTTGTCGGTATTGCGGGCTGCAGACCATAATATCAATAACTTATTCTTTGTATTCGTTAAGCAAGTGGATAGGTAGGTCTGTTTACGTTAATATTTCTATTTATTTATTTATTGTTTGGGCTTAACCCAGTGATACTACACACTTACTCACAGAGTACGTTACGCTACGAGTGTGTAGGAGAAATCTTTCTATGTTCGGTTTTTATTTCAGTACAGCTATTTTAACTTTACTTCACTACATACGTATTTGACGTTATGTTTTTATATATCTATTTTCGACCTTATATTTTTATAAAAGTATAATATTTTGGTATTGTATTGAAGGAGAATGAAAGTTTGAGTTTGAAGGCATGAAAAATGAATCATTGCAATCCGATCGCGACGGAATGGCAATCTCTTTTATGCAACCGCTCTAGCTTGATTTCCTCCCTATATATACTTTCTTCCTATCTTCTGGATTATATTATGTTTAGTAAATGATTGCAAATTTCGGGGACAAATTTTTTTCAAGGTGGGTAGATTGTGATAACTCATCCCTGATTTTACGATTTTATTAATTTTAAAAGTGTGAAATTGTTGAAAATGCCATTCTTGACAGCTGAAGCTTCCACCCATGTGGTGAAGTAATATGTGGTCACGATTATGAATGTGTGTCCTTTACCAGAAGTCGGATGAATCTGGCCAACGAAGTCCATTACCCATCCTTGATAGGAGCATATTTATGCGACTTATTTAGCTTGTTTTCTTGCATTTAGGTTGTTAGTTCTTACCTATTATAGTGTTTTAAGCTATTTTCGTGTGTTTGTAGGTCTAATTGGCAAAGTTGGCAAGAAAGTGCATTTTGAAGCATTTTGGAGCAGTTTTGAGCATCAAATGGATAACATACGTGGGGAGCACTTTGGATGGACCTTTTTGAAATTCAAAAGGCTAGGAATATGCTAAGGAGATGAAGAAAATAAATTCAAGTTTTGGAAGATAAGGAATCAGCTCAAAAGAAGGAACATTATCCAAAACCTTATCCAACCTTATCCTATCCAAACAAACCTTATCTTATCTTATCCTTGCCTAATCTAGCTTTATTCTATCTTATCTTATCCAATTCAGTTTGTGCCTTAAATCCAGCTGCAAGAGGACCTAAATATCTAATTTCTAGAAGGCTTATCCTTTCCCTACATATATGCCGCACCCTTGCTCTTCTAGAACCCCTAAATTGGTGTCGTGTCAACCTTTCTAGAAGACCCTATAAATCTGGCGTTTTTCCTTGTTCTAGAAGCCTTAGAATCTGCTAGAACCTTTAATCCTTTTCCTTGTGGATTTGGGTTATGCAAATCCTTTTCATAAATTAATTGGGCCAAACCTTTTTCCTGGTGGATTTAAACCCTTGTGCCTCACCTTTAGGCCCTAGTCCTTTATTTATGCTGATTTCTAACCCTAATCTGATTCCCCCTAGGGTTTTCCGTGCCTATTTATACATATTTTTAGCCAAATTTCGTGCACCACCCCCCAGATCATTCTAAAACTCTCTCAGCCGCAATCCACACCATTCTACAACCTTTTGCTGCAACTTTGGAGAAGAATGAGCCCTTACCGTGCCATCCTTGAAGGGATTGTGTCGCAGGCCACCTGCAACAATTGAAGATTTTCAGAGTTCTTTCTTCCCTCGTTTTAGTTTCAATGTTTATTTCAGTTTGCTTTTAAATTGCTATGAACATGTGTAACTAAGTTTTTCTTAGTTAAAGGTGAATTCAAAGCCATGGACATATGTTTAATATAAATTGATTCCTTTCAGTTATTGTTTCGTAAAACATGAATGTGATGTACTTATCTGCGTTATTGAGAACTTATTCTTGTGTGTTGATTAAGGATGCAAACTTAGTTTGCATACATGAATCTAATGCTAAATTATAAGGGACTTTCACCTAATCGTTAGGAACTTATAATTAAAAGTAGTAAAGATTGCTAGTCACAATCGTGTTAAGTAGATTCTTGGCTGGAGTATCATGCAGTTCATAGTTATGATAGCCTTGTCAATGATTATGATTTCCATGGGACTTAATGATCTTTGAATGTATCTTTATCATGCTGTTCATATAGGGAACTTCAGAAGAATAATTTGATTGCGATGCGTTGTCCATTCAATTCAATGAATTTAGGGAAATCTGAGAATTAATTTGTGCATTCACGATTAATTTGGGGCATTTTCATTCATGGTTTAAAGAAACAATACTGGAAATCGATTTATGTTGCATATGTTCATGTGTGGAGAAGGACCCTCTAACTAGCTTTTCACCATTGAATTCATCTTAATTTTGTTTTAACTTACTTTGTTTGCTGCAATTTACTTACTTTTGTCCAATTCGTCCAAAACCCCCCTTAGTTCTTATTTGGTGTCTTAGTTTAGTTAATTGAGTTCAAATCTGTCTAATCTAGTGTTTTGAGTCTTCATAATCTTAAATTCGTCCAAATCACTCCCTAGAGTCTGTTTTGAGTCCTTTTAACTTAGTTTTGTTGTTTTGAGTCAATTTGGTCAGTTTTGAGTCATAAGAGTCTAGTTTGTTGTTTTTGAGTCTAGTTAAGTGTTTTAAAGTTTAAATTGAGTAGATTAGCATCCATTCTAATCCCCGGCCTAAAACGATCCCTACTTACATATGCTACAATCATAGGGTTTTAATTTGAGTGTTGGATTATTTCACATCAATCCTCTAAAGGGCCAAGGTTTGACCACAGGGTTCAAAGGCATTGAAGGCACATGTTGGAGTGGCCCATGTCTTTGGCATTCTTCATATCCTCAAGCATAATCTTTGCAATCTTTCTCCGTCTTGGGCCAGAAATAACCATATCTCCTAAGCAGCCACCTCATCTTGGTTCCAGCTTGATGAGCTCCACATATTCCCTCATGCACCTCGGCCGTGACTCTCATAGACTCTTTCTGGCTTAGGCATTTTAACATTAACCCGTCTGTAGTCTTCCTTAGTAGATTTTCTTCCCACAAAATGTACTTTGTCGCTTGTTGTCTATCCTTCTTACTTGTGGGGAAGGAATGATCTTTTAAATACCGTAAGACAGGTGTCCTCCAGTCTTTGGCTTCCACTTCTTCAATCATTACATCTAGGCTAAATCCCATATCCAAGATGGAAGGGAGATCTCTTCTCTGGACTTCTATGTCTCTCTCAAACCTCATTTCCTGGATCTGTACTCCCGAGGCCAATTGTGCCATCTCATTGGCAATCGTATTTGCTTCTCTAGGTATATAGCTAACTGATATTTTTGTGCCCCAATAGCTCAATAATTGGGTGGCTGCCAAGTAATAACTAGCCATGGTGATGTGTTTGCATCTATACTCCTCATTTAACTGATTGATTACCAATTCTGAGTCACCAAACACTTCAACTACAGTTGCCCCCAATTCTATCAAGATTTCTAGGCCAATTATCAAGGCTTCGTACTCTGCCCGATTATTGGTAGTTTCTTGATAATCCAAGAATAATGAATAACCATGGTGAGTACCTCTAGGATCAATAATAACGATCCCAGCTACAGCAGCATTTTGGGTACAAGATCCATCAAAATACAGCTTCCAAGGGTAACCCAAAGGCTAGATATCCTTTCTACCTCCTGCTGAATCCACTCATCTCTGCCCGAGATGGCTTTGCTTGGTGGGATCAAGATGTTAGCCACCTCAAAGGTTCTTGAGATGTTGATTATTTCTTCCTGGGACTCTTGATGCTCGGCTAAAAGGTCTGCAATTGCCTGCCCTTTGACTGCCCTCTGAGGTATATACTGAAAACTGAATTCGGACAATGCCAGAATCCACTTCCCAATTCTTCCTGTTAACATAGGTTTTGCCAGCATGTATTTGATCACGTCTGTCTTAGCGATGATGTGGATGTGGCAAGGTAACATGTAAGGCCTTAACTTGCAAGCAGTAAAGTACAAAGCCAAACATAGTTTCTCCACTGAGGTATATCTTGTCTCCACCTTAATAAGGATTCTACTGAAGTAGTATACGGCTTGTTCCTTTCCGCCTTCGTTATTTTGGGCCAGCAAGCTTCCAATTGATCTCTTCGACGCAGAAATGTAAAGTTTTAATGGCTTTCCCCTCTGAGGAGGCATGAGCACTGGTGGAGAGGTTAAGTAAGCTTTTATGCTGTTGAAAGTTTCTTGATGTTGCGGGCCCCATTCAAAATCTTCCTTATCCTTTAGTCTCAACAAAGGAGTTAGCGGCTGAATCTTACCTGCTAAATTAGCAATAAATCTCCTCAAGAAGTTGACTTTTCCTAGCAGCCTTTGCAGTTATACCTTATTGATGGGTGAAGGTGATTCCACTATTGCCCGAGCTTTGTTTTTATCAACCTCCACTCCTTTCTAATGAACGAGGAATCCCAAAAAGTTGCCCGACCTTACTCCAAAAGCACACTTCTTTGGATTCATCTTTAACTTGTGGATCCTCATTCTTGTTAAGGCTTGTTTGAGATCTACCAAATGTTGTTCATCAGTCTTGGATTTCACCACAATATTGTCAATATATACTTCCATGCTATGGCCGATTAGGTCGTGAAAAATGGCATTCATTGCTCTTTGATAAGTGGTACCAGCATTTTTGAGCCTGAATGGCATCACCACATATTCATATGCTCCGACATGACCCGGACATCTAAAAGCCATTTTATGTATATCTTCTTTAGCCATTTTTATCTTATTATATCCTGCATTTCCGTCCATGAAAGACAGAACTTTGTGTTTGGCTACTGCATCTATAGATAAGTCGGCCATTGTCATGGGATATTCATCTTTAGGCGTGGTTCCATTAATGTTTCTATAGTCAACACAACGCCTAACTACTTTAGTTATGGCTTTTAATACAGAAACAATGTTGGCCAACCACTCAACATATTTGGTAGGCCTAATACAGAAACAGTCTTTCGATCTCTTCTTTAACCTTCTCCTCGATCTCTTTTGACATTCTCCGTGGTGCTTGCTTGCCAGGTTTAAACCCCTCCTTAATAGGCATCATGTGTTCTACTAAGGTTGGGTCTAAACCTGGCATCTCAGTGTAATGCCAAGCAAAACAATCTTTGAATTCATGTAGAAGGTTGATAATCCCTGCCCAATCTTCAATTTTCAACAAACCACTGATCTGTATAGGTCTTGGATCTTCCTCCGTCCCTAGATCAATGGTCTCTGATGCGATGAAAGTTAAGCACTCAAATTAAACCCTCTTGTTGTCAAATTGTAGTATAAATGCAAGTAGGGATCGTTCTAAACCGGGGATTAGGAGGGCTTGCTAAAACCTCTAAACTAACTCAAAAACATAAAAACAAAGTTAAAAACGTTTGAATAAACTCAAAGGACTCAAAACAGGTTCACTAGACTCAAAACAACTTAAAAACACTCAAAACTGCCTAAAAACACAAACTGGGCAAATTTTTACTCTAAACACTACTTTGGACGAAATTTGTGTTTTGACTTGACTCAAAACACTCTAAAACACAACCAAAACAGAAATTAAACACTTTGAAACAAGAAAGTAAAAAGGGGGAATTTGATTTTTTTTACGAATTCGAAACAAACAAACAACTTATAAAACTAGGCAGATTGTAAAACGGATTTAAGAAATAAGATGATGGATGGATTAGTTAGAGGTCCGTTCTTCACACATGACACACTTGTACATGAATCGATTTCCAATTGCTTTTCAATAAACTATGATGCTCAACACCCCAGATTAACCGTGATGCACAAATTAACCCTCAGATTTTCCTTTACTCATTGAATTGGATGAATGCATGCGACAACCCAAATCATTCTCTAAAAGTCCCCTATATGAATGCATAATAGAGATACAATCAGAGATCATTACGTTCAATGAAAATCATAAGTGTTGACGAGACAATTGTAACTATGAATGCATGATACGTTTGCCAAGAATTCAATTAACGCGATTGTGACAAACAACCTTCACTACTCATGAATATAAACTTGTAACGATTAGGTGAAACTTATTTATATTCTAGCGTCTAATTCATGCATGAAAACTAAGTATGCATCCTTAATAAACATGTAAGAATCAGTTATGAATAAAATAGATAATTGAATTGCAATCACAACTTATCAAATCACAATTGGAAGAAATCAATTCATATCTCAAGCATGTTCATGGCTTCAAACTCCCCCCTAACTAAATAGGGTTTAGTTCCTCATAATCGCAAAGCAAAGAATAACAAGTTTATACATTGAAAACAAAAGAAAGAAAACACCTAAACGCTCCAGCGATCCAAACTGAACAGCAAGCACGTCCAAGAACTTTCCTTCCCTTCCTTGATTGCGGCACAAGGTTTGGTGGTGGGTTTTGGGGATTATGGATGGTGTAGATGGATGGGATTATGGTTAGGATGGATGTATGGTGCGACAAGGGTTGATTAAGGTCAGAAACTATGGAGAATGGTGAAGGAAGGGTGCGGCAAAAAGTGGGAATCTGTTTTAGGCGTGAATGGGTGAATGAATGGTTAAGGAGAAAAGACTCTGCCTTGCGGCATAATGTGTCTTCTGATGGATCTGCCTAGTTATGGTGAAGGGTGGATGTATTTATAGGCTAGGGAGATGAGTGTATGGAGTTGTGGTAATAAGTAGATGTAATGGGTGTAGTGGGTGAGTGTTGTGGTAATGAGTGGATGTAATGGGTTTAGTGGGTGAATGTTGTGGTAATGAGTGGATGTAATGGGTGTAGTGGGTGAGTGTTGTGGTAATGAGTGGATGTAATGGGTGTAGTGGATGAATGTTGTGGTAATGAGTGTCTTTGCATGTGTGTGTTCCTCTTTGCATTTGCACACACATGCTCTTCACCATTTCAGCCCAAAATCAACACATTTGCACACACACATGCTGATTTCCAGCCTTCTAATCTTCAAAAACGTCCATCCTCATGTCTCCATGTGCATGCAATCCAATCTTGGCCCAAAAATGCTTCAAAATGCTCCAAAATGCACTTTCTTGCCAACTTTGTTATTAGGACCTACAAACACACGAAAATAGCTTAAAATACATAATTAACTAAGACATAACAACATAAATGCACAAGACCAAGCTAACTAAGTCGCATAAATATGCTCCTATCAAATTCCCCCACACTTAGCTTTTGCTAGTCCTCGAGCAAAACAAAACGAATCAAAACAAACAAAACACAACCTAGCCTTCCAACATTTGCCTCAGGGATTTTTAATGAAACATGACATGCCAAAGATCATCACTTACATAGATTTAAGCAATCCTTACCCTCGAGCATACTTAATCATAATTACCATTCACTAGTTCACATTTAATCAATTAAAACAACATTTTGAATGTAGTAACATGCCTTAGAGAATTCCCTCAATTCCTTACTAGATACTCTCTATTTTCACGCACATTTTCTGACTACACACCGTACACTAGTTATATGTGAGAAGATTGATGTAAACATGAAAGACTAGTACTCATATATGTTACAACAAAGAAAGCAATTTCTGGAGTTAATAAGCATGTTTAAATATGATCTCATGAATGGAATGCTACTACTTAGATGCGAGAACCAGTGACACCATATGCTCATACCAATTTCAAAATCCACAAATTGAAACACACAACACTCAGGATGAAGCTAAGGGTTGTAACGGGGCTTGGGGGTAATGGCTAACAAAGAAAGGATAGGGATAACAAACGTTCTTCAAGCGATAGCAAGCAAAGTAATGAAATCGACACTTGGAATTCACTTTAGAATGCATAATCAACTTTTAAACGCAAAGGGAAAATTCATGCAACACTTAGGGTCGAATTCAATGCTTTGGACCCTTTCTTCAACAAACAACACTTTAGAGCTCTTTTTCATATATTTTTCAACTCTTTTTCACTATTTTCACAACTTTTCTTCTTTTCATTCTATTTTCCACGAATTTTTCTTTTTCTTTTTCTTTTCTACCTGTGCCTTATGAAGGACTTTGGCATACGCACACACACAAGAATCACTTTCCCCACACTTGTTTTTCTGCAAGAGTTCAACAAAAGGAATTCCTTCTAAATTATGCTTTACTATGCTTCAAGAACAAGGGTATGGATGGTCCTAACACTAGGCTAGGTAAGGATAGTGTGGGTTAACAAAGAACATAGGCTTAACAAGGCTCAACGGGGTTAAACTTAACACATAATGAAATAGGGGCATGGCAATTTGGCTTTGGTGGTCACTACACAACTTCATCTTGAATATGTGTTATGCAAATCAATAGCATGCATTGAATGAAATAGGCATGAGTTCTAGCATTTGGAACTAAATGATGAAACGCCTTCTAAGTAGCAACCAAGCAAAGAATAATGAGATCATGCAACGACTTTAGAAAACAATGATGCACAGATTATTAACTCTCCAAATAAACGTTTAGGCTCAAGTCTCACAAGGTTGTAGCGTTCATTTGAGTTCCTTCCTTCAAGCATGTTACAAAAACTGATTTTTCCTTTATGATTGCATGTGAATTCATAAATTATAACCACAACCAAGCATACACCAAAGAGTAAATCAAATTTTCATCCATGTTTATAACTCTCTTTAACAGTCATGTAAAATCTTCATCATTGTGTTGGAAGGTACCCTAAGACACAAATAAACACACAAAAACAACTTTTTTTTGGTTTTTCAAAACAATTTTTCAAATTTTTATGAGATTTTCGGATTTTTATGTCAAAACACACTAAATGAAGGGAAAATTATGAGTTTCATGTATGGGATTTCGAAAAAGACTATCATGCATATACAAATCAAAATATATATACGAAAGCAGCGGAAGCATGTTATCAAATAATATCAAAGCTATAGTCATGCAAATCCCCTTCAAGGTTCATAGGTTTATATATAATGCATCAAAACATTTAAGTTAAGAACAAAGTGAAGGTATAGATCTATACCTCTTGATCTTGATTTTAGACCAAGGATGGACCACCTCCAAGCCCTTTGCTCCTTGAACTCCTTGAGCCTAGCCTCCCTCCTTGCCTCCTCCACTTTGTTAGAAAGAGTGCTCCTAGGTTCTCCTTTAGTTTCCAAAGTAGAAAACCTTTAAAGATCCACACCCACTAGTGTAGTGAGATGGATGGAGGAATAACCAAAAGGGTGAAAAATTGTTAGCTAAATCACCCCCAAGGTGGCCGGCCTTTGTTGTGTTTTAGAGAGATATTTCTTTTGCCTCTTTGTTGTTTTAAACACACAAAAACCCTAAGGAATAAATCTCTATAAAGTTCCTTATATAGACAAAAAGAAACCTAGTCAACAACTTGACTAAATATCTCTCCCTCTCACCTTTAAATGGCCGGCCTCTTTGTGTTGGTTTGGGCTTTGGGCTTTTATTTATTTCAAGTCATCCAATGCTTGAATAAAAGCCCAATGGGTTTAGGCCCAATGGGCCCAATTAAACCCGAACGTTTCTTTAAGCCCAAAACGATCTTTTATCGTTTTTATGATTTCTTTAGACTTTCTAAATTAATCACAACACTTAATTAATCCAATTAATTATTTCCATCATCCATTAATTACTCACTACAAGAGTGTATCGGTGTACAATCATTTTAGGTTCTAATTAGCAAGGCAGTGAGGTGATTGGCACCAATCCAATTGATTATATTTAATCCAATCACTTAGTGAATTAAAACTTCCTTTCAATTCACCTTTCTTCTTTGACGAATACATTTAATCATCTAGAAGAACTCACAAGCTATGAGTGACATCTAACCATATATCATAGCTACCCAAGCTAATGTAGAAGTTTGTTCGGAGAACCTATTCAGTTGGAATTATAATGTAACTCGATCCTTCTCTAAAACAATACTCTCAATCACATTACTAGGGTATGGATTTATTATGTCAAACCCCTAATGTGATTATTCCTTCTTATATGATTCTATTGAGTCGTATAGGAACGCTTTCCTTTATTACGCTCGATACTTCGGCCGAAGATTCCCGAATCATATCTTAGAGTATTCTTCCTCTCTTATCGAGGATTAGAGATTCCTTGTTGCGCATACACTTGCCTTCATGACTAAGTGGCTTAACCCTAACTATGCCGTTGACATTCTGATAGAGTGACTTTTGACATAATCAAAGATTAAGTACTTAACCACAAGACAACGACGATGCCTCAGGTCAAAGGACTACTTACATTATTCCAATCATTAGAGTTACTTGCTTGACATGTGAGGAGACCTCCATGCAAGCACTCTCGTTCGATTGTGTTCAGTGAACTCATTCCCTTAATGAGCACCTATATACTTGTCTTAGTGTCACCACACGAATGGGATGAGACTTTCCATCCTTCCAATTGAAGCAGACACAGTATGTACCGGTCTAAGCATTGTCAGTATCCCTCCGACAATCCAATGACTAGCAACCTTTTTTTTTTTGGACATAATGGTTATGTGAAGAAGGTCTCTGTAATCTAACTTCATTAGATTATTTCCTCAATCAATCCATTGTCCATGGATTCACCATTTAGGACATATATCGTTCATTGAGATAGTCCTAATTAGTATCTTTGCCATTTGATGTATAAGAGTCATCTATACATCCATTCATTTGTCCTGAAAGGTTTCTTCCAAAGATTGACTTTCAGGGCATATTTCCAACACTAAAACACTCCAAAACAGCATAAAAACACTTAAAAACAGCAAGGAACAACACTAGAAGTAATGGGTGATAAACTCCCACGAATTTCATGCAAAACAACTTGGTTACCCCCCGCACACTTAAATCAAACATTGTCCTCAATGTTTCAGGCATAAACTCACACAAAAACAAGCAAACAAACAAACAACGAATAAACATGACAAGTATGGCAAAGTAAAAACCAGACAGAGTAGAGTTTAAGAACGCAAATCTGGTTATGGAGAGATGATCTTGTTGACTTTCCACAGCTTTGATCTCGAACTGGGCTAGGGAACTTCTTAGCAAGGAAAATGAGACTTGATTGGTAGTGGTGATTTGATGGCCTTGTCGGCGAGGCTTTGCTCTTTGGCGACTGATGCATCCATATGTTGTTGAAGCATCTCGAGCTCTTGGTTTCAACTCAGACTCCTTCTGCTGGGTTGATTGAGTCTGCAGGCAGCATTCTTCTCTGCTTGTTTCTTCTGTACGGCAGGTAGGCACGAGGTAGAGGTGATGGTCTGTTTCTTTGTTCAATCTGTCCAAGTGCCGACCGATTGCTTTCTTTCTCCTTGTCTCCACATGCTTCAAGGTATCATTTTCACTTGCCTTATCTGTTCTCCAGGCAGATGTGGCATCTTCTTCGGAAGTACATCAGCAGTTGAAGATGAGCACTCGAGAGCAATGCTTGGTAAGCAATCAGGAAAGAGTTCCAGGCAGTCGGTTCTTAGATCGGAAGATTGACACCAAGTGCTAGCTGATTGCTCTCTTTCTCCTTGTCACAAAGACAAGGAAAATGACAGGGAGAAAGCATGATATGAGATACTATTGCTTTCAACCTTCATGATATGAAATACTTTTGCTCTTGATGACTTGTTTGCAGAGGTACCCCAAGGGATGAGAAACACAGAGTAACTCGAGAGGCTTCGTTGGGATGCATTTTCGGAGATGAATAAGGATTATGTATGTTTGCCTTGCTATAGAGGGTAAAGGACGACATTTATAGGAATTAATAACCGGTACTATTCTTTCACTCTTGTCGGCACCCGTTGGATGATTGAACAGTAAACTTCACGTGCTTTCTACTTCACCAGAAATCTTCGACAGATTGCCCTTAATTTCTGCAAGGCTGAGTGTGCATGTGACAGATGCTGACACGTCTAGATAAAACAGATGCCTCTTCGATATCTGGAATCGGCGCTTCGACAAACTGCCCGTGATTTCCGTAAAGTTGAGTTAGCGTGTGACAAGTGCTGACGAGGCTGAAAAAGACTAGCGCCTCTTCGATATCTGAGATCGGCGCTTCGACAAATTATCCGTGATTTTCGCAAAGCTGAGTGTGCATGTGACAGGTGATGATAAGTCTGAAAAAGCAAGTGCCTCTTCGATTTCTGAGATCGGCCCGTGGTTTCTGAGCAGCCCAGCTTTTGAGAAAGCAGACGTCTCTTCGATCTCTGAGCTTGCCTCTTCGATTTCTGAACTTGCCTCTTCAATTTCTGAAGCTCCGTCGAGTGCTGATTTTTAAAGCGTTCCTATACGACTCAATAGAATCATATAAGAAGGAATAATCACATTAGGGGTTTGACATAATAAATCCATACCCTAGTAATGTGATTGAGAGTATTGTTTTAGAGAAGGATCGAATTACATTGTAATTCCAACTGAATAGGTTCTCCGAACAAACTTCTACATTAGCTTGGGTAGCTATGATATATGGTTAGATGTCACTCATAGCTTGTGAGTTCTTCTAGATGATTAAATGTATTCGTCAAAGAAGAAAGGTGAATTGAAAGGAAGTTTTAATTCACTAAGTGATTGGATTAAATATAATCAATTGGATTGGTGCCAATCACCTCACTGCCTTGCTAATTAGAACCTAAAATGATTGTACACCGATACACTCTTGTAGTGAGTAATTAATGGATGATGGAAATAATTAATTGGATTAATTAAGTGTTGTGATTAATTTAGAAAGTCTAAAGAAATCATAAAAACGATAAAATATCGTTTTGGGCTTAAAGAAACGTTCGGGTTTAATTGGGCCCATTGGGCCTAAACCCATTGGGCTTTTATTCAAGCATTGGATGACTTGAAATAAATAAAAGCCCAAAGCCCAAACCAACACAAAGAGGCCGGCCATTTAAAGGTGAGAAGGAGAGATATTTAGTCAAGTTGTTGACTAGGTTTCTTTTTGTCTATATAAGGAACTTTATAGAGATTTATTCCTTAGGGTTTTTGTGTGTTTAAAACAACAAAGAGGCAAAAGAAATATCTCTCTAAAACACAACAAAGGCCGGCCACCTTGGGGGTGATTTAGCTAACAATTTTTCACCCTTTTGGTTATTCCTCCATCCATCTCACTACACTAGTGGGTGTGGATCTTTAAAGGTTTTCTACTTTGGAAACTAAAGGAGAACCTAGGAGCACTCTTTCTAACAAAGTGGAGGAGGCAAGGAGGGAGGCTAGGCTCAAGGAGTTCAAGGAGCAAAGGGCTTGGAGGTGGTCCATCCTTGGTCTAAAATCAAGATCAAGAGGTATAGATCTATACCTTCACTTTGTTCTTAACTTAAATGTTTTGATGCATTATATATAAACCTATGAACCTTGAAGGGGATTTGCATGACTATAGCTTTGATATTATTTGATAACATGCTTCCGCTGCTTTCGTATATATATTTTGATTTGTATATGCATGATAGTCTTTTTCGAAATCCCATACATGAAACTCATAATTTTCCCTTCATTTAGTGTGTTTTGACATAAAAATCCGAAAATCTCATAAAAATTTGAAAAATTGTTTTGAAAAACCAAAAAAAAGTTGTTTTTGTGTGTTTATTTGTGTCTTAGGGTACCTTCCAACACAATGATGAAGATTTTACATGACTGTTAAAGAGAGTTATAAACATGGATGAAAATTTGATTTACTCTTTGGTGTATGCTTGGTTGTGGTTATAATTTATGAATTCACATGCAATCATAAAGGAAAAATCAGTTTTTGTAACATGCTTGAAGGAAGGAACTCAAATGAACGCTACAACCTTGTGAGACTTGAGCCTAAACGTTTATTTGGAAAGTTAATAATCTGTGCATCATTGTTTTCTAAAGTCGTTGCATGATCTCATTATTCTTTGCTTGGTTGCTACTTAGAAGGCGTTTCATCATTTAGTTCCAAATGCTAGAACTCATGCCTATTTCATTCAATGCATGCTATTGATTTGCATAACACATATTCAAGATGAAGTTGTGTAGTGACCACCAAAGCCAAATTGCCATGCCCCTATTTCATTATGTGTTAAGTTTAACCCCGTTGAGCCTTGTTAAGCCTATGTTCTTTGTTAACCCACACTATCCTTACCTAGCCTAGTGTTAGGACCATCCATACCCTTGTTCTTGAAGCATAGTAAAGCATAATTTAGAAGGAATTCCTTTTGTTGAACTCTTGCAGAAAAACAAGTGTGGGGAAAGTGATTCTTGTGTGTGTGCGTATGCCAAAGTCCTTCATAAGGCACAGGTAGAAAAGAAAAAGAAAAAGAAAAATTCGTGGAAAATAGAATGAAAAGAAGAAAAGTTGTGAAAATAGTGAAAAAGAGTTGAAAAATATATGAAAAAGAGCTCTAAAGTGTTGTTTGTTGAAGAAAGGGTCCAAAGCATTGAATTCGACCCTAAGTGTTGCATGAATTTTCCCTTTGCGTTTAAAAGTTGATTATGCATTCTAAAGTGAATTCCAAGTGTCGATTTCATTACTTTGCTTGCTATCGCTTGAAGAACGTTTGTTATCCCTATCCTTTCTTTGTTAGCCATTACCCCCAAGCCCCGTTACAACCCTTAGCTTCATCCTGAGTGTTGTGTGTTTCAATTTGTGGATTTTGAAATTGGTATGAGCATATGGTGTCACTGGTTCTCGCATCTAAGTAGTAGCATTCCATTCATGAGATCATATTTAAACATGCTTATTAACTCCAGAAATTGCTTTCTTTGTTGTAACATATATGAGTACTAGTCTTTCATGTTTACATCAATCTTCTCACATATAACTAGTGTACGGTGTGTAGTCAGAAAATGTGCGTGAAAATAGAGAGTATCTAGTAAGGAATTGAGGGAATTCTCTAAGGCATGTTACTACATTCAAAATGTTGTTTTAATTGATTAAATGTGAACTAGTGAATGGTAATTATGATTAAGTATGCTCGAGGGTAAGGATTGCTTAAATCTATGTAAGTGATGATCTTTGGCATGTCATGTTTCATTAAAAATCCCTGAGGCAAATGTTGGAAGGCTAGGTTGTGTTTTGTTTGTTTTGATTCGTTTTGTTTTGCTCGAGGACTAGCAAAAGCTAAGTGTGGGGGAATTTGATAGGAGCATATTTATGCGACTTAGTTAGCTTGGTCTTGTGCATTTATGTTGTTATGTCTTAGTTAATTATGTATTTTAAGCTATTTTCGTGTGTTTGTAGGTCCTAATAACAAAGTTGGCAAGAAAGTGCATTTTGGAGCATTTTGAAGCATTTTTGGGCCAAGATTGGATTGCATGCACATGGAGACATGAGGATGGACGTTTTTGAAGATTAGAAGGCTGGAAATCAGCATGTGTGTGTGCAAATGTGTTGATTTTGGGCTGAAATGGTGAAGAGCATGTGTGTGCAAATGCAAAGAGGAACACACACATGCAAAGACACTCATTACCACAACATTCATCCACTACACCCATTACATCCACTCATTACCACAACACTCACCCACTACACCCATTACATCCACTCATTACCACAACATTCACCCACTAAACCCATTACATCCACTCATTACCACAACACTCACCCACTACACCCATTACATCTACTTATTACCACAACTCCATACACTCCTCTCCCTAGCCTATAAATACATCCACCCTTCACCATAACTAGGCAGATCCATCAGAAGACACATTATGCCGCAAGGCAGAGTCTTTTCTCCTTAACCATTCATTCACCCATTCACGCCTAAAACAGATTCCCACTTTTTGCCGCACCCTTCCTTCACCATTCTCCATAGTTTCTGACCTTAATCAACCCTTGTCGCACCATACATCCATCCTAACCATAATCCCATCCATCTACACCATCCATAATCCCCAAAACCCACCACCAAACCTTGTGCCGCAATCAAGGAAGGGAAGGAAAGTTCTTGGACGTGCTTGCTGTTCAGTTTGGATCGCTGGAGCGTTTAGGTGTTTTCTTTCTTTTGTTTTCAATGTATAAACTTGTTATTCTTTGCTTTGCGATTATGAGGAACTAAACCCTATTTAGTTAGGGGGGAGTTTGAAGCCATGAACATGCTTGAGATATGAATTGATTTCTTCCAATTGTGATTTGATAAGTTGTGATTGCAATTCAATTATCTATTTTATTCATAACTGATTCTTACATGTTTATTAAGGATGCATACTTAGTTTTCATGCATGAATTAGACGCTAGAATATAAATAAGTTTCACCTAATCGTTACAAGTTTATATTCATGAGTAGTGAAGGTTGTTTGTCACAATCGCGTTAATTGAATTCTTGGCAAACGTATCATGCATTCATAGTTACAATTGTCTCGTCAACACTTATGATTTTCATTGAACGTAATGATCTCTGATTGTATCTCTATTATGCATTCATATAGGGGACTTTTAGAGAATGATTTGGGTTGTCGCATGCATTCATCCAATTCAATGAGTAAAGGAAAATCTGAGGGTTAATTTGTGCATCACGGTTAATCTGGGGTGTTGAGCATCATAGTTTATTGAAAAGCAATTGGAAATCGATTCATGTACAAGTGTGTCATGTGTGAAGAACGGACCTCTAACTAATCCATCCATCATCTTATTTCTTAAATCCGTTTTACAATCTGCCTAGTTTTATAAGTTGTTTGTTTGTTTCGAATTCGTAAAAAAAATCAAATTCCCCCTTTTTACTTTCTTGTTTCAAAGTGTTTAATTTCTGTTTTGGTTGTGTTTTAGAGTGTTTTGAGTCAAGTCAAAACACAAATTTCGTCCAAAGTAGTGTTTAGAGTAAAAATTTGCCCAGTTTGTGTTTTTAGGCAGTTTTGAGTGTTTTTAAGTTGTTTTGAGTCTAGTGAACCTGTTTTGAGTCCTTTGAGTTTATTCAAACGTTTTTAACTTTGTTTTTATGTTTTTGAGTTAGTTTAGAGGTTTTAGCAAGCCCTCCTAATCCCCGGTTTAGAACGATCCCTACTTGCATTTATACTACAATTTGACAACAAGAGGGTTTAATTTGAGTGCTTAACTTTCATCGCATCAGAGACCATTGATCTAGGGACGGAGGAAGATCCAAGACCTATACAGATCAGTGGTTTGTTGAAAATTGAAGATTGGGCAGGGATTATCAACCTTCTACATGAATTCAAAGATTGTTTTGCTTGGCATTACACTGAGATGCCAGGTTTAGACCCAACCTTAGTAGAACACATGATGCCTATTAAGGAGGGGTTTAAACCTGGCAAGCAAGCACCACGGAGAATGTCAAAAGAGATCGAGGAGAAGGTTAAAGAAGAGATCGAAAGACTGTTTCTGTATTAGGCCTACCAAATATGTTGAGTGGTTGGCCAACATTGTTTCTGTATTAAAAGCCATAACTAAAGTAGTTAGGCGTTGTGTTGACTATAGAAACATTAATGGAACCACGCCTAAAGATGAATATCCCATGCCAATGGCCGACTTATCTATAGATGCAGTAGCCAAACACAAAGTTCTGTCTTTCATGGACGGAAATGCAGGATATAATAAGATAAAAATGGCTAAAGAAGATATACATAAAATGGCTTTTAGATGTCCGGGTCATGTCGGAGCATATGAATATGTGGTGATGCCATTCAGGCTCAAAAATGCTGGTACCACTTATCAAAGAGCAATGAATGCCATTTTTCACGACCTAATCGGCCATAGCATGGAAGTATATATTGACAATATTGTGGTGAAATCCAAGACTGATGAACAACATTTGGTAGATCTCAAACAAGCCTTAACAAGAATGAGGATCCACAAGTTAAAGATGAATCCAAAGAAGTGTGCTTTTGGAGTAAGGTCGGGCAACTTTTTGGGATTCCTCGTTCATTAGAAAGGAGTGGAGGTTGATAAAAACAAAGCTCGGGCAATAGTGGAATCACCTTCACCCATCAATAAGGTATAACTGCAAAGGCTGCTAGGAAAAGTCAACTTCTTGAGGAGATTTATTGCTAATTTAGCAGGTAAGATTCAGCCGCTAACTCCTTTGTTGAGACTAAAGGATAAGGAAGATTTTGAATGGGGCCCGCAACATCAAGAAACTTTCAACAGCATAAAAGCTTACTTAACCTCTCCACCAGTGCTCATGCCTCCTCAGAGGGGAAAGCCATTAAAACTTTACATTTCTGCGTCGAAGAGATCAATTGGAAGCTTGCTGGCCCAAAATAACGAAGGCGGAAAGGAACAAGCCGTATACTACTTCAGTAGAATCCTTATTAAGGTGGAGACAAGATATACCTCAGTGGAGAAACTATGTTTGGCTTTGTACTTTACTGCTTGCAAGTTAAGGCCTTACATGTTACCTTGCCACATCCACATCATCGCTAAGACAGACGTGATCAAATACATGCTGGCAAAACCTATGTTAACAGGAAGAATTGGGAAGTGGATTCTGGCATTGTCCGAATTCAGTTTTCAGTATATACCTCAGAGGGCAGTCAAAGGGCAGGCAATTGTAGACCTTTTAGCCGAGCATCAAGAGTCCCAGGAAGAAATAATCAACATCTCAAGAACCTTTGAGGTGGCTAACATCTTGATCCCACCAAGCAAAGCCATCTCGGGCAGAGATGAGTGGATTCAGCAGGAGGTAGAAAGGATATCTAGCCTTTGGGTTACCCTTGGAAGCTGTATTTTGATGGATCTTGTACCCAAAATACTGCTGTAGCTGGGATCGTTATTATTGATCCTAGAGGTACTCACCATGGTTATTCATTATTCTTGGATTATCAAGAAACTACCAATAATCGGGCAGAGTACGAAGCCTTGATAATTGGCCTAGAAATCTTGATAGAATTGGGGGCAACTGTAGTTGAAGTGTTTGGTGACTCAGAATTGGTAATCAATCAGTTAAATGAGGAGTATAGATGCAAACACATCACCATGGCTAGTTATTACTTGGCAGCCACCCAATTATTGAGCTATTGGGGCACAAAAATATCAGCTAGCTATATACCTAGATAAGCAAATACGATTGCCAATGAGATGGCACAATTGGCCTCGGGAGTACAGATCCAGGAAATGAGGTTTGAGAGAGACATAGAAGTCCAGAGAAGAGATCTCCCTTCCATCTTGGATATGGGATTTAGCCTAGATGTAATGATTGAAGAAGTGGAAGCCAAAGACTGGAGGACACTTGTCTTACGGTATTTAAAAGATCATTCCTTCCCCACAAGTAAGAAGGATAGACAACAAGCGACAAAGTACATTTTGTGGGAAGAAAATCTACTAAGGAAGACTACAGACGGGTTAATGTTAAAATACCTAGGCCAGAAAGAGTCTATGAGAGTCATGGCCGAGGTGCATGAGGGAATATGTGGAGCTCATCAAGCTGGAACCAAGATGAGGTGGCTGCTTAGGAGATATGGTTATTTCTGGCCCAATCTTCAATTTTCAACAAACCACTGATCTGTATAGGTCTTAGATCTTCCTCCGTCCCTAGATCAATGGTCTCTGATGCGATGAAAGTTAAGCACTCAAATTAAACCCTCTTGTTGTCAAATTGTAGTATAAATACAAGTAGGGATCGTTCTAAACCGGGGATTAGGAGGGCTTGCTAAAACCTCTAAACTAACTCAAAAACATAAAAACAAAGTTAAAAACGTTTGAATAAACTCAAAGGACTCAAAACAGGTTCACTAGACTCAAAACAACTTAAAAACACTCAAAACTGCCAAAAACACAAACTGGGCAAATTTTTACTCTAAACACTACTTTGGACGAAATTTGTGTTTTGACTTGACTCAAAACACTCTAAAACACAACCAAAACAGAAATAAAACACTTTGAAAGAAGAAAGTAAATAGGGGGAATTTGGTTTTTTTTACGAATTCGAAACAAACAAACAACTTATAAAACTAGGCAGATTGTAAAACGGATTTAAGAAATAAGATGATGGATGGATTAGTTAGAGGTCCGTTCTTCACACATGACACACTTGTACATGAATCGATTTCCAATTGCTTTTCAATAAACTATGATGCTCAACACCCCAGATTAACCGTGATGCACAAATTAACCCTCAGATTTTCCTTTACTCATTGAATTGGATGAATGCATGCGACAACCCAAATCATTCTCTAAAAGTCCCCTATATGAATGCATAATAGAGATACAATCAGAGATCATTACGTTCAATGAAAATCATAAGTGTTGACGAGACAATTGTAACTATGAATGCATGATACGTTTACCAAGAATTCAATTAACGCGATTGTGACAAACAACCTTCACTACTCATGAATATAAACTTGTAACGATTAGGTGAAACTCATTTATATTCTAGCGTCTAATTCATGCATGAAAAGTAAGTATGCATCCATAATAAACATGCAAGAATCAGTTGTGAATAAAATAGATAATTGAATTGCAAGCACAACTTATCAAATCACAATTGGAAGAAATCAATTCATATCTCAAGCATGTTCATGGCTTCAAACTTCCCCCTAACTAAATAGGGTTTAGTTCTTCATAATCGCAAAGCAAAGAATAACAAGTTTATACATTGAAAACAAAAGAAAGAAAACACCTAAACGCTCCAACGATCCAAACTGAACAGCAAGCACGTCCAAGAACTTTCCTTCCCTTCCTTGATTGCGGCACAAGGTTTGGTGGTGGGTTTTGGGGATTATGGATGGTGTAGAAGGATGGGATTATGGTTAGGATGGATGCATGGTGCGACAAGGGTTGATTAAGGTCAGAAACTATGGAGAATGGTGAAGGAAGGGTGCGGCAAAGAGTGGGAATCTGTTTTAGGCGTGAATAGGTGAATGAATGGTTAAGGAGAAAAGACTCTGCCTTGCGGCATAATGTGTCTTCTGATAGATCTCCCTAGTTATGGTGAAGGGTGGATGTATTTATAAGCTAGGGAGATGAGTGTATGGAGTTGTGGTAATGAGTGGATGTAATGGGTGTAGTGGGTGCGTGTTGTGGTAATGAGTGGATGTAATGGGAGTAGTGGATGGATGTTGTGGTAATGAGTGTCTTTGCATGTGTGTGTTCCTCTTTGCATTTGCACACACATGCTCTTCACCATTTCAGCCCAAAATCAACACATTTGCACACACACATGCTGATTTCCAACCTTCTAATCTTCAAAAACGTCCATCATCATGTCTCCATGTGCATGCAATCCAATCTTGGCCCAAAAATGCTTCAAAATGCTCCAAAATGCACTTTCTTGCCAACTTTGTTATTAGGACCTACAAACACACGAAAATAGCTTAAAATACATAATTAACTAAGACATAACAACATAAATGCACAAGAACAAGCTAACTAAGTCGCATAAATATGCTCCTATCAGTCTCCAAGGGATCTTGCACCTCTAGGGCTGGTTTATCAGGCTCTGCACACAAAAACTCAACCAACTTTGGACTCTCGGGTAAATCTTCTGGCTCGTCCAAGTCATATATACACTCAGCCATTTGGATGGCCGCTTCTAACTATTTCCCAAAACAATCCTCTTTAGTCATCTGGCTACTTGAGGCTCCTCTGCTCCAGTCCTTTTCTTCTTTGGCTGAGCTTTCTCTTTCCTGTTTTTTCTCTCTCCCATATACCAACAGTCTTTTTATCAAGGACCTGACTGCAATCACTTGGTCCTTCCTTTTCTGCTCTGACATTTAAAGGTGTTGGGGAGTCGGGATGATATATGGCCGATCCCATTCTTCCCTTGTAAGAGCTAGCCCTTGTTCCAAAAACTTTTGGGTCGTCACCTTAGTCGAGCAGCCGTTCTTATCAGCTCCTGAACATTGAAGAATCCCAATACTGGGATTATAGAAGTTGTCTTCTGGAACGTTGGCTGTAGGGAGAAATGGTCGTGATTCGGCCTCTACCATCTCCCAAAATCCAAGTCTTGCTTCTCCTTCCTCATGGTAGACGGCCACTTGTTGGTGTAAGGTAGATGGCACAGAGAGACTCTAATGAATCCAATCTCTGCCTAGTAAAGCTCCATAAGTGGAAGTCATGTCCACAACAAAAAAAGGCAACATAATTTGTTTTGATCCTAAATCCACCTCTAATGGCAGTATCCCATGCGTCTTGGTGATAGCTCCGAAGAAACTAGAAACTGTAAGATCGGTGGGAATAAGATCCCCTTCACTCCTACACATCTTCTTCATCTGCTTGTATGGCAGCACATTAACTGCGGCCCCACCGTCGATCAAGACCCTCTTGAAAGGTACTCCCTCCAGTTGTGCAGTTACATATATGGGCTTGAGATGGTTGGCCAGGCTTGAACTCGGGTGGACAAAAACCATTTTATTCAAGTATATCCTCTCAGGCTTCCTTATTGATGGTTCAGGCAATCCGGTTTGGTTAGGTTCTCCTTGTCCCGTATCTTCAACACTAACATGCACCATCATAGGTTCTGTTGCCAGGTAATCACCTTCCATGATGGGAGGTTGATCATGCTCAGCACGAAACATGGCTGATAAAACATATGTCATGTTTACGTGGAAGTCACTAGGTCCAGGTACATCTCACTCCTTGCCCCCTATGTGGTTTATAAACCCATCTAACCAGGCTTATGCTTCTTCTGGAAATATTAATTCAAGCACCGCCTCCTCTCGAGTTATGCCGAAGTTCTGCACCTACACTAGGCTCTCACAGAGTGTATCAACCAACAATGGTGAGGGTGTCCCTCTCTCGGGCGAGATTGTTCCTAAACAGCTTGGTTCTGGGCTCCACCTAGGTGTTGGTATCATTATCATATCTTCCTGAGCTCTTCTTAGGATCCTATATTTTCCCGGGTGAAGGCTCGGTGGTGCATGGTCTCTTTTCCCTTCAATCTTGCTATTGGTTTTCCCTACCTCCTTCTTTGTTTTCCAGCGGATTTGATTCTTTCCTTCATTGGGTACCTTGTTTACCTCTCCATTTTTAGAGGTTTCTGAGGTGGTGGGGACTTTCAATGAGTTCATGTGGTCTTTATGTTGCCTTTGAACTCTCCTGATCATGGAAGCTCTCATCTCTTTAACGGGTTTTCAGTCCCTTCCCACTATATACCATCTCCGCCCAAGTAGGGCAACATTCTTTTTAGTGACTGGGTTCACTGTCTTTCCTTTTATTCTAACATCAATGGCATAACTTGGTTGAGGTGGCCTTACGTCTACCCACCTTGGTGTCTCGGCCTTCTTATCCTCTACTTCTTCTGAAGCTTCATAATTTCTGAATACTTCTGACAAGTTCTTTGGTTGAAAGTCACATCCCAACCTCTGGAAGATGCTCCGAGAGGTTTCCTTGTCAGCTGCCCACATGATATTTGGTTGAGAGTCTCTTCTCTTGATCAATTCCTGATCGAGGATGGCTCATGCGGCTGGTACTTCCAGCTCCCACTCACATTGACATTTATTGTACAAAACCACCCATTTGATTATTGATGCCTTAGGCTTTTTAGGCAACTTGATAGCTCCTTCTGACGGCCTATCAATTGGTCGCATTTCAGCTCTTACTTCTTCAGTAGCTTTTTCTTTCCATTTATCTACCCACATTAAATTAATCATGTTTACGGGGGCTTGTAGAAAAGGATCAGCACCTGTTACTGCATTAGTTTGAGATTCTCCCAATGTTTGCATTATTTCTAGCCCGTATTGCCCCCTGTTATTCAATAAGAACAACAAGAGGTCAGACAACTTGGGTTTCTGATCTCATTCAAAGCTAACTGGCCAGATCCGGTTTCTTCCTTGTTCTTTTCCTTATCCCCTTCTTCTGTTAGTAAAGGGAACAAGGAAACAACTGGTTCCTTCGTAGGGCTAGTCTGGTTTGCTGCCCTTCCAACATTATCATTTTCTGGAGTAGAGTGCTCCAGATCTGACCTTTTTTGTGGATTCATGGAACAGCCTTTATCCATTTCTTCTTTAGCTCCCCCAAAGTTTCTCTCTATATTTGGAGAACTTCTCTCCAGGCTTTTCAAGATAGCCATCAGGGTAGCCTGTAGATCTTCTTTTGTAACCCTCTCCTTTGATTTCTCAAAAGGGGTCGGGTTTTCCGTCAAGATAGGTTTTTGTAAATCTTCGGGGAGATTTGTCATACTGGATCTCAGTGTGAGTGGGGCAATCTGCATTGATCCTCACTCGAAGGTTTGTTCCTTCCATTGTCTTCTCAGCATACAAGATTTGATCCCACCGAGAGTGCCAAAACTATGTTCGGGCAGAAATGTCGTTGGTGGGCGTTCTTAGCTCGAGCACACAGCTCCCCGCGGAGTTGGCACTTTGGTTAACTATCGGGTTCTCGCTTTGTTTGTCGGGCTGCAAGAAGAGGACAGAGTTAATTCTGAAATGTGCCTTTGTCGGGCCTTAAGCATAAGCCGTGAGGCTCGCAATCAAAACCAACGTAAGTGCTGAGGCGTGCTACTGCCATCTCAGTATGTCAGATGTAAAATGAGTAGATTTAAGCCGATTACTTGCGCCCCAAGTTACTCTAACTTCTCATTATCAAATGATTGTCATGGATGGGTTAAGTCCACATTAGATTCTTTTCTATGCCTTGAGATCAATGACTTTTGTTTATCTTGTATGGTAAAAGGGCAGAGGTCCGGATCTAATCAAGGCATTAAGTGGATTCACTCTTAAGATAGTAAAACCATTTAACTAAAACTAGATCTGAGAGTAAGCTGAACTTTGGATCATTAAAAGACCTAAAATGATTTGAATACATACTAGGGAATTCATTACAACACCAGATCTATTAACCAAAAGATAAAACAAAGGGAATCGGGCAAGATTGAACCTTGTCGGGGCAAGGCTAGACCTTTCGCCCTTTCTTTTCTTTGCAACTACAAGGATCTGAGGACTTTAAAAGAGGATGGATGACAAATAAATTTACACAAGAGAATCGATACTACTGGTGAGCAGCAGAGCTATTAAACTAGACAAAAGATGGCTTTTGTGAGGGCTGATCCTGAAAAGGATTGAGGTTGGGGGCTGACTACAGCTTCGTATGCAAATCTGGCTTGAGCAGAGTTTGTGGATTTTTTTGTTTGATTGGTTGAGTGTCCTTGTCTCTGAGCCCTCTTCCTCCTTTTATAGGCGAGTTAGCCTAACTGCTTGCAACTTGGTTCCTACCCGAAAGCAACATAAGGGGTAGTGACTCATTAGCAATTTACGTACTCTGCCATTCAAAAAGTGTTTTTGGGCTGAGAGTAGGTTCATTTCCATCAAGTGTCACTTCCATGTAGGCTACTTACTCCTACTTGCTCTTGCATTAATGTGGAATCATCATTTTGCCTTGGGCTGGGTGAATGGGTTTGATGTTGGGCTTTCGGGCAGAGTCATGCCTTCTGGGCTTCTTTTTCGGGTTTCTCTTCCTTCAACCCAAAGTTCAAATATTTAACCCAAACAGATGGGTCTTTATGTCATAAACAGTCTCACCTGTACAGATCAGGAGAGAAGAGCAAGGTGGCACGCGATCAGGTTTCTATTAGGGCACACAAAATTAGTATCGCTGACATATTCTATAATATAGCTGGCTTTCACATTCATGAAGTAGAGAAATTTTTAGTTGTGACGAGAATACGAGTGGTACACCACGTGTTTTTATGTAAGTGGTAGGAAATTTTATTTTTTAAGTTATTAACTTTTTAACACACATATCCCACCATTTATATAGCGACACGTGGTGTACCACCCCGTATTACAGTCACATTAAAAATTCTCTCCATGAAGTAATAGAATCTTTTTATTTATATTATTTTTTTTTAAATACATGCATTATTAATGAGTAATGTCTTATTCAAAAGGACAAAACTAATACAACTACCAACACATTCTCTAGTGGAGTTGTGAATTTGACTATCGTGAATGACAAATTATTTTTACAGAATGCAGAGCAAAATGATATTGAAAACAACAAGAAAAAAAAAGAATATATTTACGTTGAATCATTAATTGCATATAGCAGCAAAATTAATATTGAAAATGAACAAAAATGATGGTGCAGGTAATGGGTGTTGGTGCTTAACACCTTTGTTGATTTCTTAGAGCCAAAAGCTATATTTGGAATTTTATTTTATAATGTTTATTTCGGATGTAATGAGAACCGTTGGATCATAGTCTAAGTGGCTCCCTTAGCTAGTCTAAGATTTAAGTAATAGATTATGACACGTGTAATCATCTCATAGGGTGATAGAATCTAAGGCTTGGATTTGATCTTGTGTTTATTAGAGAAGCATCTCACTTCTCTCTCCTCTAACGGTTATATCACACCAGAGGTGTGAGAGAATAATCAATTTCAATCATCATCTTCGATCACCATTGCTGCAGATTCTCTGCAGCTCACTCACTCTTTCTACCCAGAAATCCAAATACACAAAACTAAGAAAGAAAGCCATTAACATTAACATGGCCTCAGAGCCAAGTTTCATCGCCTAAACTGGAAGTGAATCTGTGAAAAGAAACTAGAATCGATTCGAGCTGTATTTGAGCTTATTCGACGTTTGGGGTTGTACAATTTCTTGAATCCAATGTCTAATATGGTATGATCGAGTACCGCTAAACTTCGTACTCCAATTTTCAATGGAGAAAACTATGAGTTCTGGAGTATTCGAATGAAAACCATTATGAAATCTCATGGACTTTGAGATTTTGTGGAAAATGGTCTCGATACTTCAGATCTAAAGAAAGAAAATAAGGAGATCGATGATGAAGCTAAGAAGGGTGAGATCGCTGGAGTAGAAAAGCTCTCAGTGACTAAAATCCTGATAAAGGATGCTCGCACTGAAATCCTAATGACGGATGCTCGCACACTTGAGTTGATTCAAGGGGTTGTTTTAGATCAAATCTTCCCCAGAATCGTGAATAAGGAGACCTCAAAGTGAGCGTGGGACATTCTAAAGCAAGAGTTCAAAGTAGACAAACAAGTAAGGAGCGTAAAACTACAACGTTTGCATCGAGAATTTGAATATACTCGTATGAAAGATAGTGAATCGTTATCTGCATATCTTACTCAGTTTGATATACTAAATCAAATGAAGAGTTAAGTGAGGATCTTTCTAGGGAGAGAATGGTACAAACACCGTTGATTAGTCCACCTAAATCGTATGTTCCTATTTGCTCTGTGATTGAACACTCCAAGGACCTTAAGACTCTCGAGGTTCATGAGGTTGTTACTTCTCTGAAAAGCTTTGAACTAACGTTAGACAGACATGCTGAAAATTCCATAGAGAGGGCTTTTACTAGTCTAAATGTTGGAGCCAAGAACTCTAAAATTGGAGGTTATTCTGGAAATCAAAAGTTCCAGAAGAACTGGAAATCCAAAAGGAAGAGTATGGGATAATAAGCCCAATTTTACTCCCAAACAAAATGTTGCTCATGATGGAAACAAAACAAATTGCAAACACTGTGATAAATTGCATTATGGAAAGTGTTGGTTTAAAGGAAAGCCTAAATGCGTACTTAAGGTGAATTAAGCAAATCAACTTGAAGAAACAGGTTCTTTGTTCTATGCATGCAATGCACTGACTAATGTGAAAGTGAATCATTCCTGGTATATTGACAGTGGTTGTAGCAACCACATGACAGGAGATGAGAAATCACTTGTCAATATTCAGAGAAATTTGACTTCCAGAGTAAATATGAGAACATGAGAAATAGTAAAGGTGGTAGAAAAGCGAACACTGGTGATAGAGACTAAGTTGGGAAGGAAGCATATTCAAGAGGTGATGCTTGTTCCTGGACTTGAAGAAAATCTTCTCAATGTTGAACAGATGATAGAGCATGGCTATTACTTGTTGTTTAAAGGATAGTGGTGAATATCTTTGATGGTTGGTCACTTGACAACTTTAGCGTGAGTACAAGTGACTAACAATAGGTGTTTTCCACTATCAATGATGTCAGCAAATCAATTAGTTATGAGAGCAAGTGTGTCACATTGTTCACATACATGGCACCAGAGGCTGGGACACTTAAATGATAGGTCTCAGATTACTTGAAGATCAAGAAATGGTCCATGGATTGCCTCACTTGGAGAAAAGCACTGTCATGTGTGAAGATTGTATGTTGGGAAAGCAGCATAGAGAATCATTATCATCAGAATCCACTTGGAGAGCTCAATTTCCACTGGAATTGGTTCACACAGATATCTGTGGACCAATACAAACTGAATCTATATCTGGAAACAAGTACTTCTTACTGTTCACTGATGATTCCACCATGATAACATGGGTGTGCTTTCTTAGAAATAAATCAAGTGCATTTAAGTACTTTAAGAAGTTTAAAGCAATGACAGAGTTGCAGAGTGGTTATAAGGTGAAATGTCTCAAAAGTGACAAAGGTGGAAAGTTCTTATCCACTGAATTTGACAAGTACTGCAATGACTTTGGGATTCATAGGCAATTAACTATTGCATACACTCATCAGCAAAATGGAGTTGCTGAGAGGAAGAATAAAACTCTGGTAGAGATGGCAAAGTCTATGATGCATGAAAAGGATCTTCTTTATGCATTTTGGGAAGAAGTAGTGAATACAACAATCTATCTACGTACTTAACAGATGCCCCTCCAAGGCTTTAAAAAAGATGACCCCATTTGAGGCCTATAGTGGCAGAAAACCAAGTATTGCACACTTGAAAATCTTTGGATCACTGTGCTATGTGCACATCCCTTCAACATTGAGACACAAGCTTAAAGAAAATAGTCACAAGGGTATATTTGTGGTTTATGGAATCAGTGAGAAAGGATACAGGTTGTTTGATCCAATCTCCAAGAGAATCATTTTGTCCTGAGATGTCATTTTTTATGAAGATGCTTTATGGAAGTAAGAGTGCACATAGAAAGGTGAAATGAGAGTCCCTATGGTTGCTGAGTATCAGAGGACAGAATGTAATGATGGTCAGAAGTCAATTGAGATTTGTGAATCAAGTGAACCAATGGAGACAGTATCTTCAATTGATACTCAACTAAGTGAAAGTGAAATTGAGAGTTCTCATGTAGTTGATTATACACCACATAAGTGGAGAAGTCTAAGTGAGATCATGGCTCAGTGTAACATGTGCATTATGGAGCCTGAAAACTATGAAAAAGCTGCACTAGATGAATCTTGGAAGAAGGCAATGGAATCTGAACTAGAGATGATTGAGAAAAACAGTACATGAAAGCTAGTTGATATACTATTTGACAAACCAATCATTGTTGTTAATTGGGCTTATAAAAATAAGCTAAACCTAGATGGATTTGTGCAAAAGAACAAGGTTAGACTAGTTGCAAAGGGCTATTCCCAAAAGCCAAGGATAGATTACAATGAAACTTTTGCCCTAGTGGCAAGGTTAAATACTATTAGGATCTTGATAGCTCTTGTTGCACAAAAGGAGTGGAATTTGTATCAACTTGACGTAGAGTCTGCTTTTCTAAATGAAGTCTTGAAAGAAGAGGTTTATGTAAAGCAGCCACAAGGGTTTGTAAAGGAAAATGAAGAAATTAAGGTGTACAGGTTGAATAAAGCTTTGTATGGGCTGAAGCAAGCTCCAAGAGCCTAGTATGATGAAATAGATGCATATTTCAACAATGCTGGATTCAAGAAGAGCTCAAGTGAAGCAATTTTGTATGTCAAGACCAGTGAAGGTTCAGGTATCATTACTGTCTCACTTTATGTGGATGATATTGTATACACTGGGAGTTGTCCAAGATTGCTTGAAGAATTCAAGAATGACATGATGAGTCACTATAAAATGACAGATTTGGGACTACTTCATCATTTCCTTGGCATGAGAGTGATACAAAATGAGAAAAGCACTTTTATACACCAAAAGATGACTGCAATGAAGCTCGTGGAGAAGTTTGGGCTGAGAAATTGCAAATCTGTGGCTACTCCTCTTGCAATGAATGACAAACTGTGTAAAGTAAATGGCAGTGAAGCTGCAGATGAGAGTGATACAAAAAGCTAGTAGGTAGCTTGTTATACCTAATTGCCACAAGACTAGATATAATGTTTGCATATAGCTTACTTGCTAGGTTCATGCATAATCCCACAAAGAAACATATGGGAACAGCCAAGAAAGTATTAAGATACATCCAGGGCACTCTTGACTTTGGAATTGAGTTTGTGAAAGGAAAATCAACTACTTTGATAGGGTATTGGGACAATGACTGAGCTGGAAGTGAGGATGACATGAAAAACACCTTAGGTTATGTGTTTTCACTTGCCTCAGGTGTGTTTTGTGGGCTTCAATCAAACAAAACACTATGGCCTTATCAACTACAGAAGCAGAATATGTAAGTGCTGCAGAAGCTACATCACAGGCAAAATGGTTAGGGTTTGTGCTTGAAGATTTCGGTGAGGAGCAAGTGGAAGGCACACTAATTCTGTGTGACAATACATCAGCTATAGCAATGGCAAAGAATCTAGTTTTTTCACCAAAAAAACTAGGCATATCAACAGGAAATTCCATTTCATATGGGAAGTTATTCAAGCAAAGGAAATCGAGTTGGTTTATTGCAAAACTAAAGACTAGATTGCAGACATACTCACCAAGACCTTGCCAAATGATAGATTTGCTAGTTTGAGGGAATTACTTGGAGTGAAATCAGCTAAAGGGTTGGAAGGGAGTGTTGGTGCTTAACACCTTTGCTGATTTCTTAGAGCCAAAAGCTATATTTTAATTTCATTTTATAATGTTTATTTCGGATATAATGAGAATCTTTGGATCATAGTCTAAGTGGCTCTCTTAGCTAGCCTAAGATTTAAGTGATAGATTATGACATGTGTAATCATCTCATAAGGTGATAGAATCTAATTTGATCTTGTGTTGCTTAGAGAAGCATCTAACTTCTCTCTCCTCTAATGGTTATATCACACCTAAAGTGTGAGAGAATAATCAATTTCAATCATCATCTTCGATCACCATTGCTACATATTCTCTACAAGCTCACTCTCACTTTCTTCCTAGAAATCCAAATACACAAAACTAAGAAAGAAAGCCATAAACACTAACAATGGGTCTATGCCAGACTGGAAATAAGATATGATATTCACCATTGATGGTGCTAAAGGTGAGCTCAGAATAAAAATATATGACGACTCTGGTACCACTGATGATTATGTATGAGAAT
This sequence comes from Malus fusca, assembly GCA_035220775.1. Lineage (NCBI taxonomy): Eukaryota > Viridiplantae > Streptophyta > Magnoliopsida > Rosales > Rosaceae > Malus > Malus fusca. The sequence continues at coordinate 16,820,636 of CM069072.1, forward strand.
TAACGTAATAAGAACTTTGTACTCCCATGAATGCATGGGGATACAATATTTTGCAAACGTTGGATAATGTAAAGCTTACGTGGCGTGTATACCAAAGTAATTATGAGTTAACTACATCCTTCTTGTAAATGCAGGTGTGCTAACTCGCAATTGAGCTCGGTCGGGTGAGTAGAATAGATATGGTCACAATGTCAAATGCGTTGCTAATTTCTGCACTTGAGAGACTACAAACAAGCAAGGAACACGTCTGGGCCTTGGGTTCTAGTACCTGAAGACAAGGTTGCTAAATCACTGCGAAGTTCAATAAATGGTTCGGTTCAATGTGATGAACATGAAGTAACATGGTAACACCTCATTTCGCTTGGAAGCTAATGAAGTGACCTCTTTAGGCGAAGGATCAGAAAATCTTTGCCATTCGATAACCAACCAACCTAAAAGTTATGTTGTTTACTTGTCCAAACTAAAGGTGCTCCTAGGCCGTTTGATTCAACAGTGCCAGTGTTGTTTATTTATACAAATTGAAGATGTGTTGACATGAGGGTTAGGATAGTTAGTGTTTTTCTCAAGGGTGAGAAGGGTTTCTCATAGAGCGAGGGGTTCACGTAGAGTGTTTGAGTTGTTTGTTGAGTTGAAGGTGCTTTCCATATTGCAAAACCACTCTATTTATAGGGATGATCTTCATGATAAACAAATTTGTTGAGGTAAAGTCCTTGTGAGACTGTGTTTACTCGACATATACTTGAATATTGGTAAAGTCTTGATGAGACTGTGTTTACTCGGCATATACATGAATATTGGTAAAGTCCTTATGAGACTGTGTTTACTTGGCATATACTTGAATATTCTAATTTTATCTCTCTAATCCCTTTCTTAGCTAAAACTCATATCTATCTAGTCTCAACCACTTTGATTCAAACCAGGATTTTGAACCTAGTCTCTTTATGTGATTAATTCATTCTTATTTAATCAAGAATGAATTCTAGTCCTTAAAACAATTCGCATCTAAATAGATATGGTTCTGATCCTTAACAATTTTAGTTCACTAAGGACTCGACCAACCGCACGCTTAAACTTCTTTTTAAAATCCTACTTTCACAAGGACTTAAGTCGAATTAGTCATTTCATGGGCTGAAAGCCCGCTAGGATAGTTACTTAACAGTGGATTATGGCTTTCAACTCAGATTAGCCCACGCTCGGCCCAAGCCATTTTTTAAAGACAACAACTGCGTACCACAAACTGTCTTACGAATAAGCTTGTCGATAGAGAAATTGATAAAGAACCAAAACTTACTCTAAACGCAATCTCGATTCAGAAATCGGCTAGATTCAATATTAACAGACACCGGATGCGAGGGGAGAATGCCACCAACACCATACGAAAAGGAATGACTATGTCAGAGGAGAGATTACCAGTGAAGACCGTGATGGTGATTGCTGTGATCACGAGGAAGAGTGGCATGGTGGATGCCGGAAGGATGCAGTTTTGCTCGATGCCAGTACTTTATACGCTAAATAACAGTTATGACTTGCGTGACCCCTCGAGTTTAAATTTATGTTGGGCAGTCGATACACAGGAAGAAAGCACTTGCAGAATAAATGAAACATTCACACAGATTACACTGCTACATCACAACATACAGTTACAGGGTTTCAAGATGTAGAACATATAGAAACCTGCCTATTTGCAGACAGGAACGACCTTTGTTCTAGGACTTTACCTTTCCATGATAATCATCTACGCATGGCCACTGCGAACCAACCAAGCTTCCGGCAGGCAGTAATGAAGACTTTACAGATAACTGTTGGCCTGAACACACCCCGCTGAAATTTGATGTGCTCATGTTTCCAGCGGGCTGGAATGAAGAATTCATGGATAACTGGTGGCCTGAACAAACCCCACTGCAATTTGAAATGCTCACGTTTCCTGTAGGGAGGGATGTAGGATTCCTAAATAACTGTTGGCCTGAACAAACCCCGCTGCAATTTGACATGCTCACGTTTCCTGGAGGGAGGGATGAAGGATTCCTAGATGACTGTTGACCTGAACCAATTCCACCGCAATTCGGCATGCTCACATTTCCTGAAGGCAGGAATTCAGAATTCATGGATACCTGTTGGCCTGAACAAACCCAGCTGCAATTTGAAATGCTCATATTTCCTGCTGGGAGGGATGAAGGATTCCTAGATAACTGTTGGCCTGAACCACTTCCACCGCAATTCGGCATGCTCACATTTCCTGAAGGCAGGAATGCAGAATTCATGGATAACTGTTGGCCAGAAGCAGATTGTTCTGGCGGATTGAACTGAGGTAAATTATCACTTCGAAACAAGCTAGGTGAGCCAAAATCTGATAGTGCCATATTGTGAGATGTGTCAAGTTTTTCTTGGAAGTAACCTTGATAATAATCATCCTCTAATGGAATTGCACCTGTAAGAGTCTTGAATGCAAAATCGAGGCATGGGTCAGACCATGAATCCGTGAAAGGGAAAGGGAACTGTGGCTCTGGATTCTCAACATATGCCTTCTCGGTTTCAAACTTCTGGGGTTTCTCCAGAGGAACAGCATGCTCTTCAAGAGCCTTCTCGCTCTTGTATGACGTCTCCTCTTGCATTGAATTGTATATAGCAGTACAAGCACGACTGGCAAGCTGCACCTCTGGTGTAATCTCAAGCGGTTGAGATGCTTCATCTGCCAAATCCACAGCGGGGATGGCTATACTTTGACATGAATTTTCAGTTGCATTTTGGATAGCTCGTTCCTTGGACGTAGTATTAGCCAGCAGCTCAGGTTGAACCCCAGCATACTGTTTTGAAGACCAACTGGACAACTTAAGATCTTTATTTTTCTTGGATTTGTTAGCCCTTGGTTTTCTACTGCAGTTCTTTTCCATCCCACTGTCAAGTAAATTTTTTTTATGCAGCGTATCAGCTGCAGGTCTCAAAATAGATCCGTTATCCACAGTATCAGCTATTGGCAATTCCCCTGTAAGCGTTTTGAATGCGAATTCTAAGCATGGGTCTGAACCAAACAGAAAGCTGAGCTCTGGCTCTGGCTTCTCAGCATCCATTTTCTCAGTTTCCAGCTCTTGTTGCGCTCTGGGAACCACCGGGTCATCAATTGGCATCTTGTCCTCATGTGATATAGATTTTATGTCAGTTAAAGCATGATGTGAAACCTCTGCTTCTGATGCAGCCCCAAGCTGCTGAGATGCTCTGTTTACAAGATCTGAAGCCAAACCTACGTCTTGACTGGTATCACTTTTACTAGGCTTCCTAGTTGGAGCTTGAACAGCTCGTTCACTGGAAGCCAAGTTAGCAACCTCCTCTGGCTCAAGCCCAGCAAGTCGTTTTGAGGACCGACGAGACAAAATAAGTTTTTCCTTGCTTTTTGATTTGCTCGAGCCTATTGGAGCTTTTCTGACGTTGCTTTTTTTCTCAACAGTCTTATGCGAATTATTCTCATTCAGGGTGTAAGAAGCAGGAGTCAAAACGGGCTCATTTCCAGCAAAAATCATTTTTCCTGGGTCTATCACAGAACCTACAACTTCAAGCAATGACCTTTCTCCTTCCTGTCTCTCCAAGAGTTCAGCTTTTGGGTATGATGACCCGCTTGGAGAACCATCTTCCTTAGTTTTGGCACATTTTTCCGGCATGTTATCAGTTAAATGCTTCTCTTGAACAACATCAGCTGTCATAGTAAAGGCAACTCCACTTACTGAGGGTACCATCTTGTCTGGCAACTCCGAAATTTCAGTTTCCGGTAATTCCAACCTGCTCCCAGCAAGTCGTTTTGAAAACCGGCGAGACAAATTAAGCTTTTCCTTGTTTTTTGATTTGCCCGAGTCTACCGGGGTTCTTCTGACATTGCTTTTTTCCATCAGAGTGTTTGGGGAACAATCTTCCTTAGTTTTGGCACATTTTTCAAGCAAGTTCCCAGTTAAATTTTTCTGTTGGACAACCCCAGCTGTCGAAGCAAAGGCCAGTCCATTTTCAGAGGGTACCCTATTGTCTAGCAACTTGGAGCTTTCAGTTTCTGGTAGTTCCAACCTGCTCCCAGCAAGTCGTTTTGAGAACCGACGGCACAAATTAAGCATTTCCTTGTTTTTTGATTTGCTCGAGTCTATTGGGGTTCTTCTGACATGGCTTTTTTCCATCGAAGTGTCTGGAGAACAATCTTCCTTAGTTTTGGCACATTTTTCCAGTATGTTCCCAGTTAAATGCTTCTCTTGGATAACATCAATTGTTGAAGCAAAGGCCACTACACTTTCAGAGGATACTCCTTTGTCTAGTAACTTGGAGATTTCAGTTTCTGGTAGTTCTAACCTGCTCCTAGCAAGTCGTTTTGAGGACCGACGAGACAAATTAAGCGTTTCCTTGTTTTTCGATTTGCCCGAGTGTAATAGGGCTCTTCTCACATTGCATTTTTCCATCACAGGTTCGAGTGAATTGTTCTCATTCAGGGTATAAGCAGGAGGAGTCAAAACAGGCTCATCTCGAGCAGAACTCATTTTGCCTGGATCTCTCGCAGAACCTTCACCTTCAAGCAATGACCTTTTACCTTCACGTCTGTCAGAGAGTTCAACTTTTGGCTGTGATAGCTGTCTCCTCATGACTCGGTGCTCAAGTTCTTGCATTTCGGTTGTAGATGATGGCTACAGTAACAGAAAAACAAGGATAAGCATATTATTAGTAAAATCTCCCACATGCACAGAAATAACATATAACTGATAAAAGTGATAAAATTGTTGTTAACAAGCCTACCACAATCATCTGGTCATAGTTAGAGAGGAAGAGAGCAGTTTTAACTTGGAGTTCCTTGGTTTCATACTTCTATAATTTTATTCATTAAAGAGAATTTACTAAATACCTGCTATTTCTTTAAGAGAGATGTAATCAGAACAGTATATCAGATAAGTATGAAAACTCAACAGCTTTATTTATTAATTGGGAATTCTATCTTTGCTAAAATGGGTAAGTTAATACGCATGAAATTGACCTAGTACAACATCAAAGAATGTTAGCCAAAGCAGAAACAATGCTCCAAACCAATTATGAAAACAGATACTTTAAGCAGCATAAACCAAATAGAAAATCGAAACGTCACAGCACAAGAAAGCTTTCACTTACATAATTCCAAGAGTCATATTTCATTTGGGGCCTGTATTCTTTTTTATTTTAATTAAGCCTAATTATTTATGCAAAAAGCATATGAGCAACACCTAGACCAACTATTTAACCAAAGTAGTATATATGAATCTCACTTAGAACTTTATTATGTTTTTGCACATGCTAGTCATACATCACACTGTATCCTGCGTGGTCAAATTATTTTCAAGTAACTATGGGTTATTATGTTTCCAGCACTGAAGTTTTTAAGGAAAACAACAATAAGTATTCTGATTTTTTACAAGGTGTAAATTCCAAACTGATACCATCAAACATAAAACTGTTTTACAAAAATAATGTAGGTGTTGCACTAGTGAACAATAATATTGCAGTAGTGAAGAACATCAGTGATGGAAACAAACAGCAGGAATAGAGCACTTACTGCAATTTCATCATTAACCAACTTCAGATCATTATTGCACATATTCTTGGGTTTAAATGCATATTTACTGATCTCTCCAGTTTCAAGATAGCGAATAACATCTTTTTTGGAGCGGAATACATATCCAGAGTCTGGATCTGTGTAATACTGTACAAAGGAATGGACCAATATAAATCAACATATAATACATAGTAAAGAACACAGAAAAAGCTGCAGTTAGTTGGATTATTAATAAAGCAACACTAAGCATGGAATGCGCACAAGTGCATGTGTATGCATGGAGAGAGATAGAGAGGCACAGAGGTGATCAGCAGAATTAACACCAACTGGAATAAGTATCAGGGTAACTAAATTTTATACCGGGTCTCTTCTAAATCGATTTGCATACTTTGTAACTTTGATCTCCTTTATCCATCCTGGTGGTAAATCCTCCACATGATGTTTCTCAACATAAACCTAAATTATACATCAACAGGCATACTGGATTAAACAAATGTAATAACATGAAATTCCTAAACAGAAAGCAATCATGATGAATCTTCAGTGTGTCATGCAATAGAAACCTTCGTACTTAAATATGGAAGTGAAGTATCGTCCATATCAGGATACCTCATGGTTAGAATGATTTTAGCAGAAACATTTTACAACTCTTATTTCTTTCTTTTATTTGTTTAGATGAAACATAATATACAGTTTACAACTTCCCTTTTTCACAATACAACTACAATGGAAATTTTAATCCATTCATAGTGTAAATACGCAACCTCTAAAATTTTCTTGTTTCCCTTAAAATAACTCAAAAGATGGCTGAAATTCTTCAGAAAAGCAGAATGGCTACAGGTTAAGTTATTTGCAGGAATACAGAGATGGATGAGGTTCAGCAATTGGATGTTTGGCAGGCTGGACTCATATTAACAATCTCACTCTTTGCTAGGCTCTAGTTGTAGAAAAGTTTAGTGAGGTAGCTGACTGGTCTGCCTTTCAGGTATATCCCCATTACATCATCGTTCAACAATAGTGGGAGAAATGATCCTAAAATACCACAACTTATACTTATCTCATAATCCCGTATACAAGTATTTCAGCTGAAACCTATTTCTCTAATCCGTTTTATTCCAATGATTAAGGTAGTAAGCATACTTAGCCTAGAGAAATCTTATACCACTTTCCATGCTTTGATTTTTACATACTAGATGACCCACATATAATGACCTAGGCAGGATACCTCACTCATATGAAAAAGTAAAAATATAGGACAATTCTAAAACTCGTCATCATGTTGAAGTTTTCAACCATTTAAGAGATGGAATGTGATTGTTGGAAAGAAAAAAAAGAATTACATTGGAGGCAGACGTTTCAGGACTCTCAAATGGCAAACTTCCTTGATATATTACATCACATGGAATGCCAAGTGCTTTCCTATAAACTTCAGCACACTTCTAAAGAAAATTAATTGTAGTTAAGACTTTGATTTCTTTCTCGATTGAGGATTTCAATTTATAAACCATTTCTGGGTCTTTTTTTATAGAATTTTTGTCCCTATCCAACCAAATAAATAGGAAAAGAATTACAGCAAGAGAGTATGAAAGGGAACAAACATTTTTTGCCAACTGCACGGTAGTGACAGCCTTCTTTTCCGTTATGCATCTCTTGCTGCTTATAGTTAGAGTTCCAGACTTCGAGCTCTTCCGTTTTACAGTTTTGAGATATCGAAATACCTCTGGCTTGGAATAAAATGTACATTCTCCGGAGGGATCCATGTAACACTGCAATAGAAAAGTTAATCAAGTCAATACAATTGTAAAGTTACAAGACTATTTTTGTAAAACCACATAGACCCTCTCTTTAAGTTGTACAATAGACAGGTGCTTACACCGCATAATACAATATCAAATATAATCACTTTATGAATGGATGAAAAAAACAACATAGTACAGGTTATGGTTGGCACAAGTATGCAAGACAAGGTTTGGAGATAAAGAATTTCTAGAATTCTAGCAAAATTATTGCTAACGACTTAATGACATGTCACATGTTACCATTAAAGATAAGAGTCAAACCATAGAATTTCATGCCTAACATCCTTCATAGCATATAGTTTAACACCTAGCATTAAGATGAATAAGTGCAGCAATAAATTTCAGATGAAAACAATGTAGTTTAACGACTAGATTCCTTCAAACATGCCATAACCATTATCCTAATACTTATTTCCAACCTATATCATGGAAGGCATAAATTACTTCTTGCTCCAACATATTCTTTTTCAAAGTTTAGCATCTTATATCTAAGTAATGTTACTAATATAGTTGCTAAAATCACTATAGCACTAGTATGTGCACAACTATTCTGACATACCCTTAGACCAAATTTTGGATGGAAAATATCTGATAGACCTAAATATGTATTCAATCTAAATTGCCATCAAATCATCAATACAACAGTAAATATTGAGCCGCCACATATCTCACACACATGTCAAATATGCATGTGCCGTGCCAACTTTGCATTTTGGAACACTAGCTACACGTCAAATATGTGTGTGCCACACCAACATGGAATATTAGCTAAATCATTATCTTTTTTTTTTTTTTTATTTTGCTAATACTACTAGCAATATCATCATTAATAACAACCTAGGAGTTCCTAAGTAAAACTAATAAGCAGCCACTTGTAATGGCCTTACAATAAAAAAGGTATTAAGTATAAATTCACCGGACAATAACGGCAATAGACACATAATATAAATTCACATAAATGTTACCTTGTATTCTTTTCCAACTTGCACACCACTCTGTCGTGTCCTCAGCTCCACTTTCCAACCGTTAGGCAACCATTCAGGACATTCCGTTGGGTCCACTTCAAGCTTTTGATAACAAACAAGATCAATCGAATAAATTAATTTATTAAATGGATTAGATAAAAGCCCAAAAAAGGAAAAAGACTCACTTGAGAAGGGACTTCTTCTGAGTGATCTGGGATGTTCACCAAAGTTGGCTGAGGCTTTTCGCCACGAGTGTTTTGCATTTTGATATAGCGCATAGCATCATCTTTAGAAAAGAACTTTTTCCCAGTTTCCAAATGGGTATAAAACTGCAAAGCCAACGTGATTATGCGCTTAGTGATAACACAGTGACATGATAGTTTGATTCCAAACTTCCCATATGAGTTCAGTAATATCTTTCCAGCTTTAATTTTCGTACACAGTAATATTCTCTTCTGTTCCAAGTTCGCATATTTTCTAACTATATTCTTCAATTAGGTCACCAAAATCGGAACAGAAGAGGAAGAAGTTATACATTATTCCTCCAATATAAAGAAATCCATTTTTGTTTCAGACTCCAATCCTTCACTTACAACGGTCGTGCTGCAGCTACTTCCAGTTCAAGCATTATGTCCATCATCAACACCAGAATCACACAGAAAACCACAAAAGAGAGCTTAGTGAGCCAGGTCACGTTTGCATCTAAACCTTCTATACAGACATTTATGTGTAACAAGATCCATTAGTAATGCCTCATACACTCTAGCATTGAGCTCAGCCCAACAAAACACTCTCAAATTGTTTCAGGTCACCACCACTGTTTCTAGATATTATTCTGGAAGCTGCACGGAGAGAGCAACAACCCACACTGCCAAACCCCGAACACAACAAACCCTTCCTATACAAACTAGATTGTTGTCAAGCAGCGAACAAACCAATCACATTGAGACCGTTGCAGCATGTAATTTAAGTCAATCTACTAATCCCAGTACAGAAACCTTCAGAATTTTCCTAAAAATGTAACACTTATTAACTAAAAACCAACTGAATCACTCAACATCAACATCCAACTCCTTTTCATCAAGCAAACACACATTTTTTGCACACAGATGCACTCGCATATCATTGAAAATCATCAATGGCATGCGAATGTAACATGCAAATATCATATAAGACTTGTATTATGCTAAAGAGAGAAACATGGGGCAAATAACACAATCAAATCGATAAAGGCACAAGCTTTATGCCATGGCAGCTCAGCCACAAGCTAACCGGAATCAACCAATTGAAAACTAAACAACCCAGAAACCAAAATAGTGTGTTAGCAAAGTCAAAACCTAGAAGGCAGAAGAACGAAATTAGCCAAAGTATTACCTCAATTTTGCGACCTCTCTTTTGGGATCTGGATTGGACAGACCATCCGGGCGGGAGCCAGTCCGGCGAACTCCTGGCCACCATTTGGCGGGAATATGGAGTTTCCGGTGAGAAGACGCCGGAATCTCAGAGTTGTTGGGGCAATCAAAGTTTGGGTTTTACTTGAGGGTATTTGGTGTCTCCAGGCCTTCAGAAAGTACAACGGAAGTGAATGAGAATTTTTTTATTTTTTCTGTAAAAAGAAGTTATATATGGCAAGTCACAGTTGTCTACTGTTTTCGATCAGAGAGCCAAGAAGAATATTAAATCCGAACCTGCCATATTTTTGGTTTATTGAAAGCCGTGGTTTGCACCCTTATACTGTGTCATTTGTTAAATGAGAACTAGTAAACTGCTAAACCTATGTTAATATCAGTGCACCTTGTGGAGTGGATAGGACCGGAGTCAAATGTTGCGGCACACTCTCTCTCTATCTACACTTTATCGGTTTATCCGTTTGCATTTTTGCCTTTTTTGTATGCTTGGTACTTCTCCTAGACTCCATGTTTATAAAGATTATAGTAATTTACTGTTCGATATTAATTTAATTAAGTGATTATTTTATTTTTTTTAATAGATTCTCTCCTCCATTATTATATTAGAATTAGACGGTAATAATGTAGAAACGTGTCTCTCACTAAGTAGGTAAGTTAGCATTTTTAGGATTAAAAATGGTTTTGGACAAGAGTGTTAGATCCTTGAATATGGAATCATATTCGAATGTTCTGGTTTGTATTTTGAAAGATACCCTCAAAGAAATGTGAACCTTTTTTTTTTGTAAAAAGTTTAGAAGTATTTTATAGAGAGTAAAATAAGAGTTGATAGCTTGGCTAAATTGAGTCTATTTTGTCTTCTCTGCAATAATGTCTTATGGTGGGGACGACTCCAAATCCTTTCTATATGACTTCCCTCCAGCCTCCGGAAGGTGAAGCTACAATGGATTTAAAGTCCTCTGGTCGGAATTTCAAGAGCATTATCCCTGTGCAAATTGAGGGATCTTGCAAGGATAAGATATTGGGTATTGTGAAGACAGTGAAGAGTTATCCCAAGTGGGCTATGGAGGACGACATTTCAATATTGGGTATGGAGAATTTGAAGTCACTAGTACTAAGAGAGAGGGCCGTTGATATTCATTTTGCTACTACGGTGAAGGAACAAATGTACATGTACTGCCATAATTCAATCATTACTAAATTCGTGGGGAAATGTTATACCTATAATTTTGTGCTTGCACGTTTAAAACAAGGGTGGAATTTGAAAGGATCGAAATGCAATTGGTTGAAATGGAAAATGATTTCTTTATTGTCCATTTCTCATTAAAAAGTATCAAGTATAGTCATCATAGTTAGTTTCTATTTGTACAAGTTGTTGTAATTGTAAATGTTTTTTTTTTTTAGTACAACGATATATTTTACACTAAGGGAGGGGGAGTTCGGCTAAGCCACATAATGGGCAACCTAATTTGGTATCGAATTCGCCATCTACGAGATTCGAACCTAAGACCTCTCACTTACAAGTGAAAAGGAATACCACCATACTGTAGTACTAAATGGCAACTGTAAATGTTATTAGTTAGAATAGTTAAGAGTAAAATTGTCAATTGCTATCACAACTCAATGCTATAAATACCAAATGTATCTTATAATTATTGTTAATGAAAGTATGAGGTATATTCAGTAAAGTTGCTTCCTCTCTAAGCTTCCTTCTTGGTATCTCTTGCCTTTTGATTCTCCGACGCTACAAGCTTATTGGCATCACTGATGGAACTGAACTGTGTCTGTCACCGTTGATTCCAGATCATTCACTCAAGCCAGCTTTTAAGCTATGGTATAAAAAAGGTCAGAATCTCCTCATTTGGTTAAACTCTACCTTATCTGAAGAAGTCATTCCATTCACTGTTGGTGTTTCATCCTCTCGAGATCTGTGGATCAAATTGGAACTATTTGTTGTGTATCTGATGTACATATTCATCATTTGTGATATCATCTTCAATCTTTTCAGAAAGGCTCTCTGTCAATCTCTAGGCACCTGTAGCAAATTAAAGAGATCTATGATTCTTTAACTTCTGCTGAAGCACCTGTTACTGATCATGATTTGATCGCTGCCACTCTTGCTGCCCTACCAAATAAGTTTGAATCGTTTATTGATTCTATCATGCTTCACCTCTCATTTACTTCAATTGATGAGCTACATGGTTTACTTCTCACAAAAGAATTGTCCATGTCTTGAAGGAAGAAAGTTGCTTCATCAAGTGTCACAAAAACTTTTTAGGCATTCTCTATGCAATCTTAAGTACCTTAAGAACTACTTCTTCTCACATCACAAGCATTTGCTGCTCTATCCATAATCACAAAACTCCGTGAAATAAACTTTAATCGTGGAAGGAAGAATTGTGGACATCGTGGCTCAAATTATAACTCCAGAGGTAACAGTTTCAATCATCGAGGAAGTTATCATGGCTCTCGCACCTTTAACTCATATGATTGTTGCATTCTTATCAAATGACTCTGGTGTTACATTGCACATCACAAATGATATTTCAAACATTCAATCTCCCAGTCCTTATCATGGAGAAGACAAATTGTGCATTAATGATGGTAAAGGTTTGTCTATTGACCATGTTGGCTTTTCTACATTACATACTCCTTCATTTAAGTTGCACAATGTTCTTCATGTGCCTAAAATGCAGCATAATCTTCTTTTTGCGTATTGGTTTATCAATGATAATAGTTGTTTACTAACTTTTGATATTAATGGCTCATATGTCAAGGATTTTACTATGGGAAAGATACTTTTGCGGAGACTAGTTGAAGATGGTTTCCACCCACTTCAAAGCTCCACTACCTCTAGTCACTCTACTGTCTTCTCCAACTGCTTTAATAAGTAATAAAGCTTCTTTCAAAGTGTGGCACAATAGGCTTGGCCACCCCTCATCATCTATCTTTTGAAGAGTACTTTCAAATTATAAAATTGGGTAAAAGTTCAGTGGACTTTTTTTTTTGTCCAAATCGTGCTTTGGCAATGGATCATAAGCTTCCATTTAGTATTACTAGTTTTGTTTCATCTAAATGTTTGGATTTGCTACATTATGATCTATGTAGATCTTCTTCTGTGACCTCTGTGAATGGTTATAAGTATTATCTGCTTATTGTTGATGATTTCAATAGATATAGTTGGGTTTTTCCCTTTAAAATTCAAGGTAGATTTGTATTCAACCTTTGTTGATTTTCAATGCTATGTAGCAAAATATTATTGGTAATAAAATCAAAATTGTGAGATTTGCTTCACAGGGTGAATTCATTGGTTCTAAGTTTCAATCTTATCTCAAATCACATGGTATTCTTCAATAATTTAGTTCTTCACATACTCCTGAGCAAAATGGTTGTGTTAAAAGGACACACAAACATTTGGTTGAGACTGCTAGAACCTTTTTAGTTCAATCTCAGGTGCCTCACTTATATTATGTTGAAGCTTTTTCTACTGTTGTTTATCTAATTAATAAACTTATCATCTCTGGTATTACAACATCTTTATGGGAACTTCTATTTTATATCCACCCAGATTACTCAAGATTCAAAGTTTTTTGATGTAGTTGTTTTCCATGGCTCAAACCTTACACATCCTCCAAATTAGACAGTAAAAGCAAACACTGTGTTATCTTGGGGTACAATCTTCAACATAAAGGGTACAGATGTTTGGATCCAATCACTGAGAAAGTACATATTTCAAGACATGTTTTTAATGAATATGAGTTTCCTTTTCACAAATTCCAATCCTTTCAACCCTCTGCATCATCAAAACCCTATGTACATTCATTTATTAACCTTGAATTTACCATTCAACATCATAACTCTTGTCTGCCATTAGTTCATGTTGTTTCATCACCTACTATATCCTCTACTGATGTATCTTCTTCAACTGATGTTCTTGTTGTTCTCAATACATCCACATCACATCTACCATTTCCTAATACTGTTGTTACCAATGTTCATCATATGGTCACCTGATCAAAGGTAGGAATCCACAAACCTAAAGTTACTTAGCCACTAAACATCTATTACCCTCCTCAATTGATTTTGTCCATAATACCTACCTTCAAGCATCCAAACATGCTCACTGGAGAATTGTTATGCAAGAGGAATTTAATGCATTACAATCCATTAAAACATGGACATTAGTTCATCCTCCCCTGCTCAAAATATTGTTGGTTGCAAATTGATGTTCAGGATCAAGAAACACTTTGATGGTACCACTGATAGATAAAGCCAAGCTTGTAGCCAAGGGTTTTCATTAGCAAGCAGGTTTAGACTACTAAGAAACTTTTAGTCCAGTAGCTAAACACATCACTATCAGGATTATCTTGTCACTAACAGTTCAATATGTCTATGCACCAACATCATGGTTTCTGGGACCAAATCATCCAACCATGTGTAAGCTTAGGAAGTCCCTCTATGGATTAAAACAAGCTTACAGAGCTTGGTTTGAAAAATTGTTTCAACTTATACAGTCCTTTGAATTTCATGATTCAACATCTGATGCTTCAATGATATTGGTTTGTCTATCCTCAAAATCCCTAATCTCTGGTGTGATAACAGTTTAGCCATCTCCTTAGCATCGAATCCAGTGTTTCATGCTAGAATCAAACATATTGAGATAGACTACCATTATATCCATGAGCTTATTTTTGTGAATTTGATCAAGGTTCAATATGTCTCATGAAGACCAACTTGCAGATATTCATACAAAAGGTCTGTCAAAGAACATGTTTCACTATTTATAGTCCAAGCTTCCTCTTGGTTCTTTACCAAGCTAAGCTTAAGAGGTGTAAAGAATATCAAATATAGTCATCATAGTTAGTTTCTATTTGTATACATTTTTATAGTTGTAAATATAATTAGTTAGAATAGTCAAGGCTAAAACTGTCAATTTTTATCATAGCCCAATGCTATAAATACCAAATGTATCTTGTAAATATTGTTAATGAAAGTATGAGGTATATTCAGTAAAGTTGCTTCCTCTCTAAAAGCAAAGTACCGGTAAAGGCATTTTTTTTTATATTTCTATCGAGATCTCTTTATCCTTATGCGGAGCATCACGATTTGGAGAACCATCAACCCACTCATTGCTATAATACATGTCAGTGATAAATGAAAAAATTATAATTAATTAAGACCAACTAAATAAATTTACTAAACCTCTCAAGAAAGTTACCTTGGATTTAAAGAATATGCAAGGCAATGAAGTGGTGTGCTACTTTTGGTCCATCTTTGTATTAACACCTCATACACGGCATCAAAGAATTTTGATTGCTCATCAAACTCTTGTTTTCTTTTTTTATAACTAGCCTTCTTCACATCTTCTATCACATCTTCTATCACAATCTCAATATTTATAAACCAAGTGAAGACATAGAAAATTGGTGTCACACATTCGAAGCATAGAATAAATAGATGTAACACAAGTTTTTAGAATAATGTGTTTTTTTTTCTTTGCACCAAAGTTAACATCCTCACTCTTGCAGTCGATAATTTTGTCGATTTTTATTCAGCTGCAACCAGGGTATGAATACAAACTTCTTTCTGACCGTCAATTTGATAATGCGGTTAAGATTGAGTGACTTGGTGATTGGCAATAAACTAGTGTTGAGGCCCAAAACTGTCATATGCGAGCCTAACCAAGTCTCGATGCCCAATTATCACACAACCTCAACTCAAGCAAAAATACATGCAAATGTGTGGGATCGAGGAATGAATATATTCACAATCATGCCATGCTACGGTAATTAAGCTGGATATTTATATAACACGTCATGCCCATGCCTATTCATTACGCTAAAATAAGCCCAAGTGGAGTTATGATGATGGAAGACTTTGGGCTGCTTGGGGGCCCAAATATCCAGACCCATAACCCTTGTGGTCCACATAGGCAAGCATTGAGAGAGAACATACTTAGTTTACCTCTTTCTTAGCAAGCTAACTAATCCAATTAGATAGGAACCAAATCCTAGCTCTAAGCTCACGTGAAAGCCTAGCAAAACATGCATTTAATGAAGAGAGGCTGGATTTTGCACGCGAAAGCCATGAGGCGCTCTACCAAAAGTAATGCCTATGAAAGGTTGACCCGGGAAGGCAACACCTCGGGAAGAAAGCATGATGCAAGTTCACAGGGTGGCAACGGTTAGCAATTTTGCATTAAAATGGAGGGTATCAGAAGAATTAGGGAGAAAGAACCAAGCCATAATTAGAGATTCCTTAGGAAGGAATCATTCAACTACAAATATGGATTAAGAGCTTTAGGAACCAAATAGGATAGAGAGCAAAAGAAACCTAGAAGGCATCACTCTACAACCATAGTATTTTCCATAACCTTCTTCTAAGTATTCCAATCATCGAAAACCTTGTTACCACCCTAGGAAGCCCAGATTATCCAACATAGAACACCTTACAACCACTCAAGCTCTCTCTCTCTTTCATGGTAAACTAATGAACTTCTAGCTTGCACACCATGCCTCACTTGAGCAAGCCATTAATTGGTAATCATGCTAATCTTCGAGTCATTGATCTAACCGGAATATTTCTTGAAATGAGCTAACTTTTTCAAGATATTCCGAGACTTGGTATGAAACTGAATCAAGGGAGACGAGGAAGTTCTCAAAGCAAAGTCCACCTTGACCTAAAAGTCTCCTAACAACTAGTATATTGGCCAAATAATAAAAATTGCAAAGTAGACAGTTTTGTGTGAAAATATGGCAGCTATTCGGTTGTTTTCGGATAAGACCGAGCAAAATGGCTGACTTTTGGAATAGTTAGTGACAGAACCTTCGGAACTGCCGCTGTCACCGTGGCTGTTGTTGCACCTAGATGCCAATTCATTTTCTCCACCGCCATTCAATCCCATATTCCCTCTCCACTGAGATATGTAATTGTGCATAGTTGCAAATCGATGTTATTTTTTGTAATCTAGTTTCACGGGTCATGCTTGAGCGATGTTGTCTTCTCCTTTTCCCCTCTGGCCGTATGAGCAATTTATTGATTTGGTGTTTGAAATATTAAAGGCAAAACTAATATTAGCTGTAGGATTCTCATCTAACGATGAAAATGTGCCAAACAGGTTACCTGAACTTGGCTTTATTTCACAATTATATTTATAAACAATAAATAAGTCTGTATTCATACCCTTGTTGCATTGCATAGAAGAAAATTGTAACTTTGTACTGCCCAGGGATGGGTTTGAAAAACCCAAAAAGCCAAACCGAAAACAAAAACAAACCAGAGTTATAAAATTCAAATAGAACTGAATTATTTTAGTTTGATTTCGGTTTCGATTTCAGTAATTCAAAAATCAAACCGAACTGAACCTAATTAACGTATATTAATTTTATTTATTTACATTAGATTTTATTTTCTAAACCCAATTTCAATTCCAAGCCCAATGTGTTGCAAACTTCAAACCCAATTCCTTTCTACCTCTTATTTCTTCTTTTCAATCTCCTGAATCGCATCTTCCTTCTCTCTCCCTCTTTCTTTCTTTGTTTCTTCCTCTTCTTTCTTCTCTTTTTTCTCAGTTCCGTGCCGTCCACCACGACAACGCATGTCTCTCACTCTCCTCAATCCTCTTGCGTCTTCTGATCTCTCTCCCCGCTAAGAATCTTCCCGGCCCGCCGAGAGTCCATACTCGCCAGCAGCCCTCTACCTCCATCCTCCAAGGCCTCTAATTGGAGGTACTTGTTGAGAAGTTTTTAATCAGTTTGTTTTCGTTTTGGTCTTCGCTTTCAATATTTTTTTGTTGGTTTGTTGTGAACTTGACCATAATTTTTATACAAGAATATCAAACTGGAAACTACAAGAAGCTATTGCAAATGGTGGGTTCAAACCCTTCTGATTATCCGATTGATTGTCAAGAAATTCATAATCTTTCAATCTCTAAGAGTACAACCGCGACCTCAAATTACTTCATTGCAAATGATTTGATAATATTATCGAATCATTTGCAATGGAAAAAGAAAAAGATCAACATGGCAAATTAATAAAAATCATTTGCAATTACTGTTCTACTCTTAGAGATTGAAAGATTATGATTTTTTTGACAATGAATCGGATAATCTAATCTAAACTACGGGAAGGGTGAGGGTTTGAACCGCCATACGGTGGGTTGAGGAAGAGGCCCTTTCGAGGGCACTCCACCATTTGCATAGTTTCTTGTAGTTTCCAGTTTGATGTTCTTGTATAAGCTGCGTTGTTTGGTTAGTACATCTTTCTGTACTGTTTTAACAGATATGATGAGTTCTCAGTAAACTTTGTGAGTTGCAGATGGCGTTGAAAGAGAGTTTAAATAGGTTCAAGAAGCAGCAAGAAAGCGCGCAGTCACTTCTTATCGGCATTGCATCTGATAGGGCCACAACAACGCCGAGACCTGCGCCTGCGGTCACTAAGGCTCCAGCTCCAGCTGTCAAATTTTCAAATGATACTGAGAGGCTTCAACATATTAATACCATACGGAAAGTCCCTGTTGGAGCTCAGATGAAGCGCGTTATAGACCTGCTGCGGGAGGTTCGAATTAAACTTACATTTCCTCCCATTATTTGCTTGATGTAAATGATTATTATATTGCTTTATTTACAAACCTCCAAATGAGTCATAACAATTCATAACTGTCTAGTGTGTGTACTTTAAATCCTGAAAGACAAATAACTTTGAGGTGTCCATTGTTTGAACTACAACCTTGTCTGAACCCCAATATGATGTTTTGAGTTTCATGTTGATTTATACAGTAAGTTGTAAGGAGCAGGATTTTTGTAGAGATTCTTGGCATGTAACTTATTGGTGTGCCACTTCTGATTGTGGATTTGGACAGTGTTGACTTGTATGTCCAACATAAGTCTCACCTGTTGGGACAGGAGTGGGTTGTTGCCACCCTCCCCCACCACACTCATTTTGCCTAACAAAATGATGAATAAGAAAATTGGTAAATT
Source organism: Malus fusca (assembly GCA_035220775.1). Lineage (NCBI taxonomy): Eukaryota > Viridiplantae > Streptophyta > Magnoliopsida > Rosales > Rosaceae > Malus > Malus fusca. The sequence continues at coordinate 16,839,332 of CM069072.1, forward strand.
AATGGTCTGCATGTAAAAATTGTTTATGTTCATAGTCTTTTTTTTGAAGTTATACAGAACAAGGAATATTTTAGATGTAGAGCTGAAGAGAGATCAATATCTAGAGCACACGGTATGAGTAGTATGGGTATAGAAAATTGGCTGTACAAGTAATCTGTTGTTGATGAACAGATGCAGGTTGTATTCATATAGTTCTGATCTTGAAAATCTGAATTCCTTCCAAAGTGAAGTTTGCTACTTGGTTAGTGGCTCATAAAAGTAGGAGACCTAACCCCTGCCTCTATCCTCAGTGGTGCATCATATGCAAGAGTTATAGAAAGAGAAAACTGCCTCTGTAAGATTTACAATTGTATTGAATAAGATAATTCAGTTACACAGATGTGAATATATATAGCCTTAGCTACTTTAGGCTAGTTACAATAATACCATCAACTACCTTAACTAATTACAAGTACTAATTAAACTAACTACACTTAGCTTTAACAAACTGTTTGTCACTAACTATATCATTCTCCCTAATACACCCCCTCAAGCTCAAGGAGGAATCAGAGAGAATTCCAATTGGAAGCTTGGAACACAGAGAAGAAAACCGACTTTTAGACAAAAACTTGGTGTGAAGATCAGCCAATTGGTCTTCACTGCAAACATAGTGAACTTTGATGAGATTGGCTAGGACTAGCTCCCGGATGTAATGATAATCAAGCTCAACATGCTTGGTGCGAGCATGAAAAATAGGATTAGAAGCTAAAGAGATAGCCGAGAGATTATCACACCAAAGTGTAGGCAATTGAGGTAGAGGAAAATGAAGATCCTTAAGGATTTTGCACACCCAAGTAATTTCTGCAGCAGTATGGGCTAAAGACCGATATTCAGCTTCGGTAGAGGAACGAGCAACAATGCTCTGTTTCTTAGCACTCCAACTAATGAGATTAGGGCCAAGAAAAACACAATATCCACTAGTAGATCGCCTATCAAAAGGACAGCCTGCCCAATCAGCATCAGAGTATGCTGAAAGTGTGATAGGACCCTTAGTGAACCATAAACCATGAGAAATAGAACCTTTGAGAAATCTGAGGACACGTTTTGCTGCTTGAAGATGTTGTGCTCGTGGAGCATGCATAAATTGACAAATTTGATTGACAGCAAAAGCAAGATCCGGTCGAGTCCAAGTAAGATATTGTAACCCACCAACGATAGAACGATATTCAGTAGGATTGGATAAGAGAGGCCTACTGTGATCCAGTTTCTGAGAACCAAGAGGAGTGCAACAAGGTTTGGCACCTGTTGAGAATATCGCGTTTAAGAATGGGAAAAACAAATAACCAAGATAAATAACACCAAGAAATTACGTGGTTCGGCAATATGTGCCTACGTCCACGGGATAGCAACAACAATCTTTCACTATATCAATAATGAGTACAACCAATAATCTTGCCAAATCTCTAGAACTAGGACTTGACGAAAAACCTGAAAGAACAAGAACAAGAAATACACTATCTCTTTTCTTTTCTCTCACACACACAATATTCTCTCACTCTAATCCCTTGAGTGGTATACAATTTATTATTTTGCTCCCCCTTGAGTGGTATACAATTAATTGTTTTGCTCCCCCCTTAAAACTAGTACAATAGCCCCTTTATATAGACATAATAAAGGTCTTCTTCAATAGGGATTATTAATCCTAATTGGAATCTAGTTATGAATCCTACTCCAATTGAGAAACTAACCACAATTGGGTAAACAACTCCAATTGGGAAAACAACTCCAATTGGGAAAACAATTTAATCCTCTAAGACTATTAATTCACAATAGACTTAGGACAACTAATCATGGGCTGGAAAAAACCCAACAATCTCCCCCTCCAGACCATGAGGAAGATATACCATCATAGGATTGCTCCTCTTGACCAAACTCCCATTGATCGAACTTTTCATGACCAGACTCCCCCTGATCGAATTACCCATAACCAAGCTCCCCTTGATTGAACTACTCATTAACCAAGACCCTCTTGATTAGACTTCTCTTGACCAGGCTCCCCCTGATTGCAACACCCATCGTCATTGGCAAAGGCAATTATAGACTTCTTTGCCAAAAAACATTGCTTATCTACATCTTGGTCCAATCAGCATCAGACATACTTGCTGGCTTGCTATTAACACCTTCAGTAAAGCATGTCCTCCTCTTGATTTCCATGTAACCCAATTAAGCGGGTTGCACCCTCCATTCTAAACGGATATCAGCCAAACCAGGCTCTGATACCACTTGTTGAGAATATCGCGTTTAAGAATGGGAAAAACAAATAACCAAGATAAATAACACCAAGAAATTACGTGGTTCGGCAATATGTGCCTACGTCCACGGGACATCAACAACAATCTTTCACTATATCAATAATGAGTACAACCAATAATCTTGCCAAATCTCTAGAACTAGGACTTGACGAAAAACCTGAAAGAACAAGAACAAGAAATACATTATCTCTTTTCTTTTCTATCGCACACACAATATTCTCTCACTCTAATCCCTTGAGTGGTATACAATTTATTGTTTTGCTCCCCCTTGAGTGGTATACAATTAATTGTTTTGCTCCCCCCTTAAAACTAGTACAATAGCCCCTTTATATAGACATAATAAAGTTCTTCTTCAATAGAGATTATTAATCCTAATTGGAATCTAGTTATGAATCCTACTCCAATTGAGAAACCAACCCCAATTGGGTAAACAACTCCAATTGGGAAAACAACTCCAATTGGGAAAACAATTTAATCCTCTAAGACTATTAATTCACAATAGACTTAGGACAACTAATCATGGGCTTGAAAAAACCCAACAGCACCTTCCATGTTTGTTTTCTTAAGAAGATCAAGGAGGTACTTGGTCTGATGCAGGAAGAGACCTTTGTTAGATCGGTGTACTTCCAACCCCAAGAAATAGTGTAAAGGACCAAGATCTTTAACTGGAAACTGAGTGCTAAGTTGCTGGATAAACTATTGACAGAGCTGAGAGTTAGGCCCAGTGACTAAAATGTCATCGACATAGACAAGGACAATAACCAAGTGAGGACCATTGAGAACAAATAAGGAAGCATCTGATTGTGATTGATGAAAACCAAGTGTACGAAGAGCTTGGAACAATTTATCAAACCAAGCTCGAGGAGCTTGTTTAAGACCATATAAGGATTTCTGCAGCTTGCAAACAAAACTGGGAGAGTTAGGATCAACAAAACCAGGGGGTTGTTGCATATAAACATCCTCTTTTAGATCACCATGAAGAAAGGCATTGTTGATGTCTAATTGATGCAAAAACCAATCATGTTGAACAACAAGTGTAAGAAGAATCCTAATGGTAACCGGTTTAGCAACATGACTAAAAGTTTCGTGAAAATCCACTCCTTCTTGTTGATGAAAGCCCTTGGCCACTAGACGGGCTTTGTGTCTATCAATGGTGCCATCATGATTTTTCTTGATCCGGAAAACCCATTTGCAACCAACAACATTCTGAGAAGGATGAGATGGAACAAGAGACCAAGTGCCAGTGGTTATTAAAGCATTATACTCAGCTTGCATTGCAGCTCTCCAATGAGCATGTTTTGATGCTTGCAAATACGTACTAGAAACAAAGTCAAGATCAATATGAAGTGGATGTTTGGTGGCTGCATAAGCTCGAGTCTTGAAGATTCCAGCTTTAGATCTGGTAATCATAGGATGTGTATTTGCAGAAATAGGTAGATGACTTGGCTGAAGAGGCAAGAGAGAGGAGTCGGAGATAAGAGACAGAACTGGAACAATGTGGAGAAGTATCCACTGTCTGATGACCTGAAGAATGCTGAGTTGTAATAGAAGTAGGAGCAGAGGAACACGGTGGTGCTGAAGAAGTACTTGCATTAGGAGAACTGGAGAAGTGTTTCTGGAAATGAAGATCCACAAATGATGAAAAGGTGGAAGATGAACTCCCTGAAGATGAACTTGAAATCTGCAGTGACTGAAATGGATAAGAGTGTTCATAAAAAACAACATGTCTTGATATGTAGATGCGATTTGTAATGGGATCAAGGCACCTATAGCCTTTATGTTGAAGACTATATCCAAAAAACACACAGCGTTTACTCTTAGCATCCAATTTACTGTGAATGTACGGTTTAAGCCACGGATAACATTGACATCCAAAGACTTTCAGTTTTGAGTAATCTGGAGGATGGTTGAAGAGAAGTTCCCACGGTGACTTTGTTAATCCAGAAATAGGAAGTCTATTAATGAGATATAGAGCAGTGGAGAAAGCTTCAACCCAAAAAATAGGAGGAACATGAGAAGCAACAAGTAATGTTCTAGCTGTCTCAACAAGATGTCTATGTTTCCTCTCTGCACAGCCATTTTGTTCAGGGGTATGAGGACAACTAAACTGATGTAATATGCCATGTTCACGAAGAAATGAAGCAAGAGAGTGAGTAGTGAATTCACCCCCTGAATCGGAACGCAGAATCTTGATTTTATTGCCACTGAAGTTTTCTACATAGTTTTTGAAAGTAACAAAAGTAGAAAATACATCGGACTTGGACTTCAATGGGAAAAACCAACTATATTTGCTAAAGTCATCAACAAGTAGTAAGTAATATTTGAAACCACTATTAGATGTGACAGAGGCAGGTCCCCATAGGTCACAATGGAGAAGTTGAAGACTTTGAGTTGTTGATGAAGAAGTCACTCCAAAAGGAAGCTTGTGGTTCTTAGCAAGTGCACAATCGGAGCAAAAAAAATCAACAGTGTGCTTGCCTTGCAAAGCAAGATTATTGGTAGATAAGACCCTTCGGAAAATTGAGGAGGAATGATGTCTTAAGCGCTTGTGCCATACTTTGACAGGTACTTTGACAGTATGCTCTGTTACTGCATCCAACTTTTATTTCTAATGTTGGGTACTTTCCTTGTCGGTGCCTTCATCTGTGAGAATGATAACAAGTGTTTTTGATAAGCTCATATTTATACATATTTTACATCAAATTCTCTTGTCTTTTCTTAGTTATTTCCTCATATTTTTATGCTATTTACTTTGTTTTTTGTGTTTTATAGAATTTATCTAGCTAAGAAAATAAAAATAGCACTAGTGTGATTTTAAGTAATAAATTTGTCATTTCTACCTTGCTCACGTATTTTATTGTTGTAACTTAAGAAAACATTTTAGCAGAAAACAAAACAAATATGGAGGGAGTCAGAAGGAGGACACGGAATGAATGGCTAATTGAAAAGAAAGAAGTGGAGGACTAAAAGAAAGCAGAAAAGAATAAAGAAAGAAGAAGTGGAAGAAGTGGATACGGCATTAGGAAATAAATAAGAAGCAAGTGGAGGATGGAAAGTTGTTAGGTACTGATGGCAGATATAAAAAAGGGTGCAGCTGGCGTGCAAAAAGTGGGGGGAGGAGCTTTGGAGCTGGAAAGGAAAAGCAATGGGGGATCATAAAAAACTCAGCATTTGCAGGAGCTGCTTTGGGCTGGTCGAAACGCACTGACGCGGGGAGGAACTAAAGAAAATAAATAAGAAAGTAGGTCAGTGGGACTGTAGCAGGAAGGCAGCAAATAAAGGGAATAGGGGGTCAGAAACAGAGAGGGGTGGAAAGAAAGGGCAGGCTGCCTTTGGCAGCTTGCGAGTGAGGCACTGCGTAGCTAAGGAATAACGCTGCCCTTCGGCAGCGAAGTCAGGAGGGCTGCCAGCAAGGCAGGTCAGTGGGGGGAGGAAAGCACAGCGTCAGACGCAGCTGCGGAAAGGGAAGGCTGCTTTGAGCAGCGGGAGCACAAGCACGGAGAGAGGAAACCAGGCAGCTGGCGCGCGCAAGAGGGGACATGTGACTGTCTTGGGCAGTCAGCGCAGGAAGCTCCTTGCAGCAGGGCGAGAGGACAGAAAACGTGACGAGCAGCGGGATAAGACAAAACTGTGCAGTGTGTGCTGCCTGGCGAGAGAAGAGGAGAGCACCAGCTGCAAGGAAGGCAGAGCGCATGGACTGACGCAGGAGCACGGGAGAAGCTTGGGGGCTTCGAGCACAGGAGCAGCACGGGGACAGAGGAAGAAATTCCTCTCTCGGTTAATTCGTTCCAAACTTATGTTTTATTTTATGGTTTAATTTATGAATAATGTATAATTAATTTCTGTTTAGTTAGAGATGAATTTGAAACCATGGATAAATGTTTATTATGATTTGATTTACTCCAGTTATGAATTCTTGAACGTTGGATGTGATTTATTTTTCTGTGTTGATTAATAACTTGTTTATGTATGTGGGTTAAGGGTCGACACTTAATTTGCATGCTTAGACTTGATGCTAGGATATAAGGGAATTTCACCTAATCGTTATGAACTTATATCCATGAGTAGTAAAAATCGCTAGTCACGATTGTGTTTAGTAAACCCTAGGTTGGATTAACATGCGTATTCCATAGTTATGAATGCCTAGTCGATGCTTATGATTTCCATTGAACTTAATGATTTTTGATATGTCTCTCTATCATGCGTATTCCATAGTTAGGGAACTTGATAAAAATAATTTGGTTGTGATGCGTATCCCGTCCAATTCAATGAATCTAGGGAAATCTGAAGGTTAATTTAAGCGGACCTAATTAACTTGGAGCATTGTCATTTATTCGTTTGTTGAATTCATAACTGGGAATCAAATTATATGCATTTGTTCATGTGTGGATAAGGACCCCTCTAACTAACGTCTCATCATTTTAATTCTATCAAAATATATTTTCTTTGAAGTTTGTTTTTAAGTTTCTGTTTTAAGTTCAATTTCATCAAAAAAAAAAAAAAATCAATCCCCCATTTATTTTAAAGTGTTAGATTTATTAGAAATAAATTTAGTTTGTGTTTTCTTGAGTCTTGAATTATTTTGAGTCTTTGGATTTGTTTTGGTTTATTTGTTAGTTTTATTTTGAGTGATTCTAGTTAAGTGTTTTGATTTTAGTTTAGTGTTTTAAATTTTGTTTTTACGTTTTTAATTTAATTTTTCTTTGGTTAGCATCCCTAGTTAATCCCCGGCCTAGAACGATCCCTACTTATCCATATACTACAATTGTCACAAATAGGGTTTAAATTTGTGCGTTAGTTAATTTTCGCATCAAATTTTTGGCGCCGTTGCCGGGGATTAGCAAATTTGCTAATCCCTTGTTTATGTTTTTGTTTGTGTTTTATTTTATTTTATTTTATTTTTGGTATGTGATTTTTCTTTTACTTTTGATATTTGATTTAGTTTTCTTTCTTTGATTTTAGGTACAAATGGAGCGAGACATGGCACTTACATTGATATTAAAAAAAAAAAATACTTATATTTATATATATAATTAAATAAACTTAAAGCATAAATATTTTACAATAAAGTGAACTAATAGCTTTCATTGGTCGTTGGTAGGTGGTGCCTCGGAGGTCGACGGAGCCCCAGAAAGACGAAGCGCCAGAGTTGGATCATTCGGAGCCTCAATACTTGGTACAGCTCCAGAGGACGAAGACAACATAAACCTCGGGAGTAACGCCATAAACCGTTGATGATCACTCTGAATCCGCACTTCGGACTCCTGCATCTGATCCAGCTTCCTCTTCATGCTTGTTGAGTAATTAGTTGCGAGCATGTGCAACTCCTTATTCTCATGCCTAAGCACTCTGACCTCTTGCCGAAGACTAGCCACTTCAGCCATCAACGACTCCACCTGACGAGTTCGTGCAAGAAGGCGCTGGCCCATGTTTGATACTGAGCCTGCACTTCGGACGCTGTAGGCCATAGAGTCCTGAACAGCCAGTTCGTCGGACCGCCTGGAAAGAATCCTAGTGTCTCTAGGAGTGAGCAGATTTCTGGCCACCACCGATGCGGTTGTTTCATTCATCATCATGGAATCCCCAACTGTAAGAGGACCATTTGGGGATATGAAGGACGGCTGCCAAATGTTGGTTGGAGAAGACATATCACTATCTTCCCCAACATTCAAGTTAAGGCGACGGTCAGAAGGGCAAGACATATTTGAAGGTGTTGAGAATGAAGAGTCGGACGGATCAAGATTAAAAGAAATGCAAGAGGGAGTGTTTACAGGAGGGAACGTTTACCGGATGGAGTGTTTACAGGAGGGAGCAAGTGTGTTGTGGAACAAACTCAGCGCCTCTATAAAAAGAAGAAATCAAGAGGCGCTCATCAGAAATCAAAGTGGCGTCCTCTCGCAAATCGAAGAGCCGAGTTCCTTTCTCAAAAGCCGGGCTGCGTCTCAAAAGCCGGACTACGTCTCAAAAGTCGGACGCCGTTCTCAAAAGTCGGGCGCCTCTCTCAAAAGATGGAGCGGTCAGGAATCACGAGGCGAGCAGCTTTTCCAAATTTGTCGTCACTCGTCACGCGCGCTGTCAGCTTTGCGTAAATTACGGGTAGCTTTTTCAGAAAGCGCGTAACCTGTACTGTTCATCCATCCACCGGCTGCCGACAGGGGTAAAGGAACAGTTTCGGTTGTGAAGAATCACCTATAAACGTCTACCTTCGCCATCCATTGCAAAGGCAAACCCTCTCAGCAATTCTTCATCTCCGAAAATGCCTTTCCAACAAACCCTCTCGAGTTACTCTGTGTTTCTCATTCCCTGGGATACCTTTGCAAATAAGTCATCAAGAGCTAGAGTATTTCATATCATGAAGGTTGAAAGCAAGAGTATCTCATATCATGCTTTCTCCCTGTCCTTGTCCTTGTCTTTGTGACAAGGAGAAAGCGAGCAATCAGCCAGCACTCGGTGTCAATCTTCCGATCTAAGAACCGACTGCCTGGAAATCCTTCCTGATTGCTTACCTAGCATTGCTCTCGAGTGCTCATCTTCAACCGCTGATGTACTTCCGAAGAAGACGCCACATCTGCCTGGAGAACAGATAAGGCAAGTGAAAATGATTACTTGAAGCATGTGGAGACAAGGTGCTGCTTCATCTTCAAGATCAAGTCTCATTTTCCTTGCTAAGAAGTTCCCCAGCCCAGTTCAAGCATACACTTGTGGAACGATACTTCTTCAAAAGCAAAAGTATCCCATATCATCAGAGTCAAAGGCAAAGATATCTCATGGCATGTTTTTTCCTTTACCCTTGCTCTTGGCTACGGGACAAGGTGAAAGAAGGCAATCGGTCGGCACTTGGACAGATTGAACAAAGAATCAGACCACCACCTCTACCTCGTGCCTACCTGCCATGCAGAAGAAACAAAAAGAGAAGAATGTAGCCTGCAGACTCAATCAACCCGGCAGAAGGAGTCCGAGTTGAAACCAAGAGCTCGAGAAGCTTCAACAACACCACCAATCAAGTCTCATTTTCCTTGCTAAGAAGTTCCTGAGGCCAGTTCAAGTTCAAAGCTGTGGAAAGTCAACAAACAGGACCAATGATCACTTATTAGTTTTATTCATTGTCTTTTATTTTCATTTTCAATTTTTTTCATTTTCTACATTTTCTTGCGTGCTTAACTGATTTATTTCTTTTCTTTGCAGGAACTTTTGGTTATTTCCACCCTTGAAGTTGATTGCAGAATTTTAGCTTCGGGGTCATCGCTTGATTTTACTGCAAATTAGGGAAGTTTTTCAGTCCTATTGCTTTATTTTGTTTCTTTATATTTATTTATTTTATTTTTATTTGCATTTTATTATATTTTCTGACATTGGGGACAATGTCTAGTTTAAGTGTGGGGGTAAAGAGTATAAAAATGACCAAATTGAAATTTTTTTGTACCTTCGACTTTGAACTGGTTTCATTTGTTTCCATGTTATTGCTTTGTGTTTTCTTAATTAAGTTGTTGTTTTTAAAAATAAAAATAAAAAAAAAAATCGGAAAATTTAAAAAAAAAAAAAAAAAAAAAATCCAAAAATATTTTCTTGTTTTCCTTATTGTTTTGAATTATATTTTTGTTAGTTTCCCGACCCAATGATATAATTGGATAAAATTTGAACCATGATGATCAAGAACTTAGTTAACATGTGTTGTGTGAAATTCCTAATTCTTGTGTTAGTTTGTACATATTTGATCATCTTTGAAAAAACTAAATGCACATAGCCTTGTTGATGTGAAACTAAAGCATGATTTAAAGCTCCATATGTGAATTTAGTGACAATAAACATCCTATGTGAGTTTTTGAGCCTATTGAAAGTGTGTGCATTTTTCATACACTCTTATTCTTTCATGTGTGATGAACTTATGTGAGATACTTCTCTAGAACTTGCATAACGATCTTTCGAAATATTTGTCATTGATTGCATGAACTTGAAAATGATAGAGGCATTAGGTTTACCACCATGGCCCAAATAACCTTGTTTCCCAAAGAAAATTGATATCATTAGATTGCCAATTTGAGCCGTATTTGTGAGCCTTTTATTTCTTATCACCAGATATGTCTACCCTTATGCCTGAAATATTTTTTTTCCTTACCCTTTCCAAGCGAGCAATGCGAGATTGTCTTATGAGAAACGTTTGTGAAGTACTTTGAAGGTGTTTGGCAAAAGAATAAGTGTGGGGGTATTTCATGTTTGTATTAAAAAAAAAAAAAAAAAAAAAAAAAAGAGAAAGAAAAGAAAAAGAAAGATTGTATACAAAGAAAATAAAAAGTTTTTAAAGTTTCAGTTTAAGGGTATGGTTGGAGATGTCAGAAGAATTGTTGGAGAGCTTGAGTTCTTATAAATCTAAAGAAAAGAATTGCTTGCAATGTAGCTTGGAACTTGTGTTTTCCTATTCTTTCGTTTCAATAACCCTATCCCTAAGCCTCATTACATCCAATAAAAGCCCTCTTGATTTAAGTTTTGCAATTATGACTGTGGAGAAGTGATCTTTATGCAAGCTTATGGTAGAAATTTCACATTTGATTCTTTGAGCGAAACACATTAAAACTAAACACATATGTGATTGAGTGTATATCCCGTGAGAAGGTCGCTAGTTTGCATATGGTGATTCTAAAAATAAAAATTTTGAAATTGCATTAACATGGCTATCTCACACACTACACTTCAAAGATGATTCAAAGATTACTGCTAATATTTGAATAAGGAAGATGAACTTGGATTAGTTTGTTTGGTGCTAGCTATGGTTCTTGATGTTTTGTGTTCTCGAATGAAATTCTATGAGGGTCACATAGGGGGAAGCTAATAATTTTCATGTTATTACTTTTTCTGTTTTCGTTGTTTTGCTCGAGGACTAGCAAAAGCTAAGTGTGGGGGTATTTGATAAGCTCATATTTATACATATTTTACATCAAATTCTCTTGTCTTTTCTTAGTTATTTCCTCATATTTTTATGCTATTTACTTTGTTTTTTTGTGTTTTATAGAATTTATCTAGCTAAGAAAATAAAAATAGCACTAGTGTGATTTTAAGTAATAAATTTGTCATTTCTACCTTGCTCACTTATTTTATTGTTGTAACTTAAGAAAACATTTTAGCAGAAAACAAAACAAATATGGAGGGAGTCAGAAGGAGGACACGAAATGAATGGCTAATTGAAAAGAAAGAAGTGGAGGACTAAAAGAAAGCAGAAAAGAATAAAGAAAGAAGAAGTGGAAGAAGTGGATACGGCATTAGGAAATAAATAAGAAGCAAGTGGAGGATGGAAAGTTGTTAGGTACTGATGGCAGATATAAAAAAGGGTGCAGCTGGCGTGCAAAAAGTGGGGGGAGGAGCTTTGGAGCTGGAAAGGAAAAGCAATGGGGGATCATAAAAAACTCAGCATTTGCAGGAGCTGCTTTGGGCTGGTTGAAACGCACTGACGCGGGGAGGAACTAAAGAAAATAAATAAGAAAGTAGGTCAGTGGGACTGTAGCAGGAAGGCAGCAAATAAAGGGAATAGGGGGTCAGAAACAGAGAGGGGTGGAAAGAAAGGGCAGGCTGCCTTTGGCAGCTTGCGAGTGAGGCACTGCGTAGCTGAGGAATAACGCTGCCCTTCGGCAGCGAAGTCAGGAGGGCTGTCAGCAAGGCAGGTCAGTGGGGGGAGGAAAGCACAGCGTCAGACGCAGCTGCGGAAAGGGAAGGCTGCTTTGAGCAGCGGGAGCACGAGCACGGAGAGAGGAAGCTGGCGCGCGCAAGAGGGGACATGTGACTGTCTTGGGCAGTCAGCGCAGGAAGCTCCTTGCAGCAGGGCGAGAGGACAGAAAACGTGACGAGCAGCGGGAGAAGACAAAACTGTGCAGTGTGTGCTGCCTGGCGAGAGAAGAGGAGAGCACCAGCTGCAAGGAAGGCAGAGCGCATGGACTGACGCAGGAGCACGGGAGAAGCTTGGGGGCTTCGAGCACAGGAGCAGCACGGGGACAGAGGAAGAAATTCCTCTCTCGGTTAATTCGTTCCAAACTTATGTTTTATTTTATGGTTTAATTTATGAATAATGTATAATTAATTTCTGTTTAGTTAGAGGTGAATTTGAAACCATGGATAAATGTTTATTATGATTTGATTTACTCCAATTATGAATTCTTGAACGTTGGATGTGGTTTATTTTTCTGTGTTGATTAATAACTTGTTTATGTATGTGGGTTAAGGGTCGACACTTAATTTGCATGCTTAGACTTGATGCTAGGATATAAGGGAATTTCACCTAATCGTTATGAACTTATATCCATGAGTAGTAAAAATCGCTAGTCACGATTGTGTTTAGTAAACCCTAGGTTGGATTAACATGCGTATTCCATAGTTATGAATGCCTAGTCGATGCTTATGATTTCCATTGAACTTAATGATTTTTGATATGTCTCTCTATCATGCGTATTCCATAGTTAGGGAACTTGATAAAAATAATTTGGTTGTGATGCGTATCCCGTCCAATTCAATGAATCTAGGGAAATCTGAAGGTTAATTTAAGCGGACCTAATTAACTTGGAGCATTGTCATTTATTCGTTTGTTGAATTCATAACTGGGAATCAAATTATATGCATTTGTTCATGTGTGGATAAGGACCCCTCTAACTAACGTCTCATCATTTTAATTCTATCAAAATATATTTTCTTTGAAGTTTGTTTTTAAGTTTCTGTTTTAAGTTCAATTTCATCAAAAAAAAAAAAATCAATCCCCCATTTATTTTAAAGTGTTAGATTTATTAGAAATCAATTTAGTTTGTGTTTTCTTGAGTCTTGAATTATTTTGAGTCTTTGGATTTGTTTTGGTTTATTTGTTAGTTTTATTTTGAGTGATTCTAGTTAAGTGTTTTGATTTTAGTTTAGTGTTTTAAATTTTGTTTTTACGTTTTTAATTTAATTTTTCTTTGGTTAGCATCCCTAGTTAATCCCCGGCCTAGAACGATCCCTACTTATCCATATACTACAATTGTCACAAATAGGGTTTAAATTTGTGCGTTAGTTAATTTTCGCATCAGTTTTCTTTGTCGTAATAGCCATGGCAAAGTCTCTCACTTCTTCAATTTTGTTCTAGTTAACAAAGGGTCTTGCATGTTTCTTTGGTCCTTTTTATTATATGTTTTCTCTTCTGTTCAAACTAATTTCCACTTAATGAAATCATTTCTCAATAGCATTAACTAGTAATTTTCGATTTCATCATGTACCATAGCATTTATCATCATCTCTTTGTTTGTTTAGTAGGAGAAAATGTGTTGATCCAGTTTCTTTTGAGTAAGGATTCTAAACATATTTAATTGTGGGAATGCATGTTTTATTCCTTACCAAAATTTGTGTCTGAATGATTGTCATTGTATATTTATGATGACATCAACCTAATGAATATTTTAATTTTAATTTCTACAAAAACATGGGTAACTATTGATAGAATAGTATGTGTCTAACCTGACTTTAACTTATAAATGTTTATCACCACATTCGAAATTGTCTGTGATGATAAAAAATAGAATCTTTAGGTGCATATAGGCATGGTAGTTTTTGTCTTGCCTCTTGCACTCGAGTTTAAATGCTTTTGTAGTAGCCACCATGTCATTCATTTGCTTTTTTTTTTTTAGTATTATTCTTTGTAATACTTATAATTTAGAAAATAAATGGAAGAATGCTATCACACGTAATCCTGCATATGTTTTATAGTAGTCACCTTGTCATTCCGGAATAATTCTGGTTTAATGGGAGGGTTTTCATGCTTCATTATTGTTATTCTGCCTTTACCTGCATATGTTTTGATGAAATAAAGGCTGATCAGAGCTTGCTGTCATAGCTCTCTCAGTATGACAACAAGATTACTAATTATTCACCTATGCAGGAAATGTGAGTGACATTACCTTCTCAAACATAAATATGAGCACAAGATACTATGATCAATCCTGGTGGGGAACAACGGAGCCAATCTATGTGACCACATGTCCTCGACACTCAAAGTCGAAGGAGGGTTCAATCTCTAACCTATTCTTCGTTAATATCACCTCAACTTCCGAGAATGGAGTATTCTTATCAGGTTCTAAAGGCGGGCTTCTCAGTGATTTACGATTCATTAGCTTGTACAAACAATGAAAAAGGTGGATAGAGAGAGAGAGAGAGAGAGAGAGATTAGGAAGAAGTATTGAATAATGTCATTTTTTGATTGTATGTTGGTGATGGATTTTGTTCAAAGTTTTTATTAGATTAAAGGCATGAAAGTTTGTTCAATTGGTCACCTACCAAGCAAAACCATCTACCAAGCAAAACCAATATCTAGAGTTGTTTTGTATGTTATGGTTTAAAAGTTTTTTAACCAGAATACACTACAAATTCCATTCACTCGCACTCTGAGTTGTGACAAATACGGGGGTATTCTGAACGTGAACGTGATCGTCATTTTGATGACCCCAGATACTTTTGTGAAGAGAGCGATATTAGTGATGATGATGATGAAGGATACCAAAATTATCAAGTTGAAGGATCACATGAGATAAAGGCATTAAAAAATAGAATAGCGGCAAGTTTGATGAATGCATCTAATTAGACTACTTTCAAGTACATTAACAATATTATACTAATTATTCCTAGCTATTCAGTCTAAAATATTTCAATTGAAGTAGTTTGTCATACTAATTAATATTTAGGATAAAGTTTATAAATATTTTTCATTTAAAAATAAAGTATATTTAGTAATTCACCTTTATTTGTTAAGAAAATTAAATTAATAGCACATCTAGTAATATACCATTTTTGGTCATTTTACACAATCACAGCTGCTTTACATAAAAGTTTACCAAACACTATCATACTTTTTTTTTCTTTTCCAAAAGCACTTTTACAAAAAAAGTTTACCAAACACTCTGCTGCTTTATTTCACAGCCGCTTATTCTCACAGCATAGCATAAGCAGTTTTTTTCAAAGCACAGCAATACCAAACCAGCCCTACACGCTTCTAAAAAAAGTGCTTCTTTTTTAAAAGCATAGTAATCAGTGCCCATTTAATGAAATATTCAAATGGCAAGTATACCCCCACATATTTTACAAACTTACAATATTTGCCTCTACATTATTTTCTTTGACAATTATCATATCACATTAAATACCATATATTTTTTAGTTATTTAACATATTCTTAGAAATTTATATAAAAGTTTAACAAACAATCAGACACTTTTTTGTTTTTTTTGTTAAAAGAACTTTTGCAAAAAAAAAGTTTACCAAACACTCAACAACTTTATTTTACAGCTGTTTATTCTCACAGCACAGCAGAAGCAGTTTTTTTTTAAAACATAACAATACCAAACTAGCCCTTATTCTATCAACTTTTCTTTGGCTTTAACTTATACTTTAAAAATTTCCTGAAAACTCCTTACCTCATATTCAGATTTCTGGATTTGTGCAATGTTTTTGGTTCTTTATATTGAATTTAGGGTCTTTCAATTTTTATGTAAATTGCTCCAATCTCTCCTGTTCTAAATTCAAATTACCTATATATGTGAGAGGCCCTGCTACACATGAAATTTTGGCTCCACCACTGGTTTCATTGTTGTGGTGCTTACGGTAGCTGGGTGCATGTTGTGCTTAGAGAAAAAAAGTGAAAAGAGCTCTCAGAGAAGAGGGCTAACATAAATGATCAGAGGAGAAAGATTGCACAATGGACAAGATATAGGTTTTTAATTATTTTAGTTAGAAAAGGGCCATTTTCATGTCAAATTTAGGTTAGAATTATATACAGTTATAATGGTTGGAAGAGATCGTTTATTTCCCAGTTCACTCTTTTATACTGGAAGAGATCATCCCCTGAAATTGATTGAAGTCTCTGATCCTTGATCCCTAACTGTTATAAACTCAAACCTTATGTATTTTAAGTTTTTGATTGAAGTCTTTCTCCTACCACATAAATGACATAATAATAAAAGAGATACAATAATAGCAATAAAGACTCAACCGTTTTCTTGCTTTCATTTACAGTGCCAATTCAATTATTCAAAATTGCTTATGGGTTTTGATAAAAAAAAATTAATTGATTATGGATGCATTCTAGATTATATAAAAAAAAGGGATTTTATTTTATTTTTATTAAATATGAGTACATTGATATAAAAAAAAATTGGCTACATTTTACATATAAAAAAAAAGGAAAACTAACGAAAAGTCCAAAAAAAAACTTTAATTTTAATGCAAAATGACAAATAAAGGTGTAGTGAATAGTACCAGGAAAAGGTAAAAATATGGTTTTTCGTTAAAAGTGAACAGTACCGGGAGTGTTTCGTTAAAACTCCCTATAAAAAATTAGTATACATTTTATACATAAAAGGGGCACATTTTATATACCAAAAAAATGGGTACATTTTATTGTTTAGTACATTTTAGATTAAAAAAATAAATAGATTTTACATTAAGAGGGGTACATTTTACATAAAAAATGGTGCTTACAAAAAAAAAAGGATACATTTTGCATATAATAAAGTGGTACATTTGTAAAGAAAAATGGGCACATTATAAATAAATTATGGGTACAAATAAAAGGTTAAAAAAATTATGAGTACAAATAAAAGTTTAAAAAATAATGGACAAAAAGAAATTAATATATGGGTACAAATTAAAATTTAAAAGAAAAGGTGGTACAATTTAAAAAAAGGGTTGCAAATTAAAAATGGGTACAAACTAGAAATAGAAATATATGATAAAAGTTTAGCCATAAATATAAATATACCAAATGTAATGTTTCAAACACTAAATTAATATTTAGAAATAAATTTTAATTATCTTGACATGTAAATAGTTTATTTTTGAAATAATTAATGACGTTTATTAAAATCTAAGAACCTTGATAAAAAATTGAAAAAGAATAAGATTTTAATAATAGAAAAAATAACCTAATTTCTCTTTGATATAAACCACACTAACAAGACGAAAGTAGAGCAAAGAAACCAGAATATCACGTGCCGCCACGATGCTCATTCAATCTCAGTGCTCCATACTTTATCCCATTCGCCTCACAAACCCTTGTCGCCGGTGCCATCTCATTTCCCACCCTGCCCCTTTAAACAGTAATACGAAGTTCCATAGTTTCGACTCAGTTTTTTCATTCTTTTTCTTAGATTTTTTTTTTGGAGTTTTAATTATCTGTGTTCAGTTTCCCGATTGAACGGTGTTGTGAGAACGTGGCTGGGGAGTCGAAGGAGCTTCATTGGCCTAGAGATCCCATTTCCCACAGTTCCATGTCACATAGAAGGTTGCTTCACTTGTTTTACGAAAGTTATTGTGTCAGGTTATTATACGCCTCAACTGTCACATAATGTGATCAGAAAATTTGATCCCTTTAACATCATCCTTTGTTTTTAGCTTCTTGCGCGTAATGCAACCATGTGGTGTTACTTGACACGACAAATGTCTCATAATGTGGCGCAGTTACTTTACGTCAACATAATGTTCTTGTAATTACCGTAGGAAGATCGTGGAACACGTATGTCTGCTCAAAGCAAAGGAGGATTTACTTGATGAGGAACATAAGGATATTGTGGATGCAAATTTCTTCCTTCTTGTTCTTGGACGAAAATGCACCTGCAAAAACAATTAAGACCTTAGGTCAAGAACCAGAGCCTGACGCGCACACGATGAATTGGGGGGGGGACTTTGGCCGAAGAACCTCTAATGCCAAAGTTAGAATTTTGAGGGAAAAGTGTTTGGAGAATTTAGATAATTTTGCAAGAGGATTGGCATTGGGTTTTGGAGAAAATGAGGTGGTATTTATAGGGGTGTCGCCGGCCCCCTTTGGAGAAGTGGGAACGAGCCACCTTTGGTATTTTTTGGTGTTAATCACCATCAATTAGCTAATTAATAAATTAATTGAGTAATAAATCAATTAGTTAGCTAATTATTATAATTTGAAAGAAATAATTTGGGAGTTACCTTGAAGGGAAGATTTGATAAGGGTTGATGAAATAGGTTTGGAATTAATACCTATTTTGATCACTTTTGACATTGATTGAGAGATGATTGTTCGTTGCTTGCGCGTAGAAATCCCGGTGTGTCTTAAGGGTAATCTTGTCTTTTTATCAAAAAATCCACGTGTCGCATCCATATTTTTCTTGATTATTTTTTACTCCACAAAAAAGCTGATTATCTCTATAAAACCCAGTATCAAATGCGAGGCATTCTTGCGATATCATTAGGTTAGTTTTACTTCTAAACTCACAACACTTGGTTTTTGGTCGCTTTTCTTTGTCTAATTTGGCACCAAACATGGGCTTATGTTCTCTCAATCACTCATTTAGGACGTGTCTCTGATCAGAACCCCGACAAGTATACCCACGCTGTCTGCATACACTTCCAGGGAAAAGAAAACATTGATAAGTTTTACGACAACCCTTTCTACTTGCGAGTTCTCAAGGAGCAAGTACTCCCTTACCATGTATGCCCTGACATGTAAACACCGACACTCTATTCTTTCGGCTTCTATTTCTGTTGATTTTGCACTTAACCATTTTGATTTGAACAGTTCAAAGGCTATTTTTTTTATTGAGATACTTTGGATGCAGTCCTTAGTTATGAATATTCTTTGATTGAAATCTTATTGGTTTTTAATTTTTGATCCAGGTCCCTGAAATTAATGTAATAATTTATTTCTATGTACGTTACTATATTTTTTAATTAAAAATTAGAAATTTTAGTTGTTTATATAAATGAGATTTTAAATAAAAAAACCATAATTTGTGGGATTAAAAATATTAAAATATAAATATACTATTGTGTGTGTGTATATATGACACACCCCGACTTGGATTGAGGCATGATGGCCGTCACGTGAGGGTGACGTAGCCATGTGCACAGTGTGGAAGCAATATTAATATAGGAAATGCGAATAAACAAAAACCAAACCAACCAGAGCAGTAGATGAGATAAGGTGCAAGTGCGATAATAAGTGTGAGTTCACAATCAGAGCATAAGTAACCTAAGTGCAGTTCAGCAGGACAAATACTAATTATACAACACCCAAAGGGAATCCTACACTAGTGATAATCTGTCAAAGCTGTCGTGAGTTCCTCGTAAGCCACCAACCAGCACTCTTACCTAAAACCTGGAGGGGCGCAAAACAGAAAGTGTGAGTGGGCAAAAACAAAACTTTTCAAAACCATTTCATTTATCAAAAGTTCTAACCATTCGCCGTAAAACCTGTATAATTTCCCAGAAAATAGAATATATATATATCTCAAAACCATGCTCAGAAAACGATATTCATAAGTATGCCATGCCAAATATCTCAAAATAACAGAATAAGTAACTCAGGTGAACTAACTCATGAGAAATAACATATCAGCTGGATCCACCTAAAGTGGCATGTACGGCTGAGTCTATAGCTCAACAAGTATGCCTGCACACGAGTCAGAACCACCTATAGTGGTATGTACGACAAGACTGGGTGTAAATAAACATGCTCTAGTGCTACGATCACGTGAAGACTGTGCGAATAATCGCGGGTCACCTACGAGTCGGAACCACCTAAAGTGGTCTGTACGACAGGACTGTGCACCTAACTTGGATCCAAGGTGAGCGTATGGTGCGGGAGGTGAGCATCACGTGAAGAACTGTGCCCCTAACCACGGGTGGGAGCACTAACACCAGGGTGTAGGTTTATGAGCTCTCAACACATCTCACATAATCATCAATTTACAATAACAATCTACAACTCACTTGTACTTGAGCGTCCACATCGTCGAACATAGATATATGCAATTACTATACCAATTCATAGTCTAAGCATAAATCAATAGGCATGGCATTTCAAAACATAATTTCATTTGAACACATTTTCTGGGAAAAATACCAAGTATAAGTATATACTGAAAACCAGAAGCCCACTCACTGATATGTGGAAGGGTCGTAGCCCTTGAGTCTCTCTTGATTGCGCTCGTCCTTAGGATAGGTCTCACCTATATGCGAAACAACTATATATACGTTATTTTAAAGCACATACACAAAACAAGGTAATAACTTCTCATACATTGCTCAATTGGGGTGTTTGAATATACCAACGTGACCTACTCTACCTCACAAACATCCCCATATTTTTAGAAAAAATTTCTGAGCACCCACGCGCCGGCCAAGGCACGGCCAGACGCGCGGCCCACGTGCAGGCACGTGCCTGGCACACCAAACGGATTCCCTAATGGCGTTAGGGAATATTCCATTAAAAATCAGCATATACCGTTATAATTACCTGACGGCGTTAGAATATTCCGTCAAAGTTGACGAAATATTCTCCTCCTTCAACCTTGGTTCGCCGGAATTCGGCGCCTGTGCCGCTGCGATCGCCGGATTCTGGAAAAACTTTAAACTTCAATATCTTCTTCATTTCTCAACCAACATTCACAAAATTTATACCAAATTGAAAACCAAAATTCGGCGCCGGTGCCGCTGCGATAGCCGGATCAGGACATGCTGGCCGTCACGTGAGGGTGACGTAGCCATGTGCACAATGCAGAAGCAATAATGATAATAGAGAATACGAATAAATGAAAACTAACTCATAAGAGTACTAGTTAAGACAAGTGCTAGAATATGTGTGAATACACAATCAGAGTGTAAGTAGCCTAAGTTTAGTACAGAAAACAAGTACTAATTAAACGACACCTAAAGATGCCCTACATTTGTGATAGTCTGTCAGAACCTCCAATCAATCCTCATGAGCCACCAATGAACAAGCTTATCTAAAACCTGGAGGGGGCACAAAATAGAAAGTATGAGTGGGCAAAAACAAAGTTTTTCAAAACCATTTCATTTGTCAAATGCTCTAACCCCTCGCCGTAAAACATGTAAAATTTTCCCAGAAATAGAATATATATATTCAAATCATGCTTCACATATCCATATTCATAAGTATGCCATGCCAAAAATATAAAACAGAATAAGTAACTCAGGTGAAAATAAATTCATGGAAAATAACATATTAGCCGGAACCCCTGCAGAGGCCTGTACGGCTGAATTTATAACTCATTAGTCAATCTAGCCGGAGTCACCGCAAGTGACCTATACGGTACTACACTGCACACGAGTTGGAATCATTGTAAGGATTTGTACGACAAAACTGGGTGTAATATAGTTATGCTCAATGCTACGCTCTCATGATAGCTGTGTGATAAATCGCTAGTGACCTACGAGTCGGAACCACTTATAATGTCTGTACGACAAGACTGTGCACCTAAATTGGATCCAATGTGAGCATATGGTGTGGGAGGTGACATCATAAACAGACCTGTACCATATCTCTGGCTAAATCACAATCACCCGGGGTGCAGGTTTATGAGCTCTTAATCACGGCTCCCATTATCAATATCTCATGTAACAAAACATAACTCACCTGGTACTTACCTGAGCGTCCACAACACCAATTCATATTATGCATCATGTACTAATTCATATGCTGAATATAAATTTATATGCATGACATTTCAAAGCATACTTTCATTTAAACACATTTTCTGGGAAAATATCAAGTATATAAATATATACTGAAAACCAAAAGCCCACTCACTGGTATGTCGAAGGGTTGTAGCCCCCGAGTCGCCCTTGACTGAATAAACGTTATTTACAGCACATAGAAAAAACTAGTTAATAACTTCTCATACATTGCTCAAATGGGATGTTTGAATATACCAATGTGGTCTACACAATCTCACGAACATCCCAATATTTTTAGAAAAATTTTCTGACGCCCTACGCGCCTGCAAGGGCATGGCCAGACGCGCCCCCACGCGCGGGTAACCCTGACGGAATCCTAACTGCCGTTAGGAATATTTCGTTAAAAAGCAACAAAAACCGTTAAATCTACCTGACGGCGTCAGAATATTCTGTCAACTTTGACAGAATATTCTATCTTCTTCTCCGATTAGCTTAGCCGGTCGCCGTCCGCCGGAAACTGGAAAAATATGTAAAACCTCATATCTCTCTCATTATTGCACCAAATTCCACGAAATCTTCACCAAAATGAAGCTTACAACATAAGGAACAAAACCTTACCAATTTTGGAACCTGAAATCCTCGAGAATTCGCTGGAGATCCTTTGATAATCCGGCCAAACTTTGAACTCGTCGATCTCGACTTCCCGACGTCTAATTCACCTTGTTTTTCTTCTCCGAGCTTCATGGAGAAGTCCTAAAGCTTCATAGAAGTTCAAAAACCACTGAAACCTTCACATTTACGTGTGCATGAACAATGCACCAAAACTGAGTATCTCGGGTTTCAAAGGTTTCACGACCAGAAAAAGGTATGGTTGAGCTTGTGACGATGAGATGAAGATGATGATGGTAACTACGAGCTCGATCCGTGACGGGAAGTGAAGCTTCAAGGTTGTCCGTACGACTTGTACGGAAGATAGAAGAAATCCAAGAGGGAAGAGAGAGAGTCAACGGGAGAGAGAGAGAGTGTGTGTGTGTGTGGTCCACGTGGGTCACTAACCAAAACCAAAGAAAATACCATCTAAGTCCTAATTGGTTCCAAAATAATAGGACTTAGCACTAATTGGTCCAAAATCTAACCTACCACATCACCACACAAAACGTCCAATGGTATATAAGTAATTTCACGCCGTCGAAAATAAATATTTCGGGACAGGCTGTCACACAAAACCTTACCACTTTTAGGTCCTAAAACTCAAGGAATCTCGCCGGAATAATCACGATAATCTGGCCACCCCTGCAACTCACTAAACCCGAGAGTTCTAACGTTAAAACCACTCCAAAATTGATCCCACGTGCTAGAAAAGCAAGAATAGAACCTTCTTAAGTTTCAAAACTACTTGAAACCTTCGCGATCACGTCGAGTCACTGTGCACCTCTTCGGGGGTTTCCTGGTTCTCGGGTTTTCGAGGGCCTCACGTCCAACCAAAAGTATTGCTCGACTCCTGAGCTTGAAAGGAGTACGAAAGCCACCTTCACAGCCTCGATCTGTGCTTGGTGAAGCTCGTTGAGAGGTCAACCATACAATTGTACGGAAATGGAAGAAAATTCCGAGAGAGAGAGAGAGAGGTCAACGGGTTTGGGTGTGTGTGGTCCAGCTTTGGGCTACCAAACAACAACAAAGACAATTAACTTAAGTGCCAAAACTTAGGAATAAACTAGATTGGTCCAAAACCTTAGCCCGTTTACACGCACACAACTCAACCCTCAAGGGCATAAAAGTCATTTCACACCATCGATAAAATATTTCGGGACGGGCTGTCACAATATATATAAACATGGGTATATTCATCAAAATTAACCAAAATTTTTTTTGTATCAAAACATGGGTACATTCTTCAAAATCACAAAAAAAGAAGATATTAGGTTTAATAACTTTAGTAAATTTCTTCGATTAAACTTGACATGGATACAATTTAAAATCAAAGAAAAAAGAATGTATCCATATAAGTTTAAAAATGGATTAGAAAAAAATTGAATAGATTTTATATAAAAAAAAGGGTACATTTTACATATAACAAATTGGTATATTTAAGAATGAGTACATTTTAAGATTAAAAAGTTTTACATGAATGGGTACATATAATTAGCATGGGTACATTTAGCAAAAATAAAAAGTACAAATAAAAAAAATATATGGGTACAAATACAAATAAACTTTAAAAAATATGGGCACAAAAAGAAATTAATATATGGGTACAAATTAAAACTAAAAAGAAAATTGGTACAAATTAAAAAAGAATTACAAATGAAAAATGGGTACAAACTAAAACTAAAAATATATGATAAAAAATTTAGTCATAAATATAAATATACTAATTGTAACATTTTTAACATTAATTGAATATATTTAGAAATAAAAAAATATTTATTATTGAAATAATTAATGATGTTATTAATACCCAAGGACCTTGATCAAAAATTGAAAAGGAATAAGATTTTAATCAATGGAGTAGCAAAAGAAAGAATGAGAACCTATTTTCTCCTTCTTTTTTTTTCAACTTATTGGACTGAAATTTGTTACATACACAGGAATTGCTTAATGTCCACTACCAATCTGAAGTAGAAAATGATATCGTTCCAATATTCCGCAAAGGAGAGGTCTGAAGCGACGTCATTAATTATTTTGGTTTTATTTATAATACAACAACAACCGAGTCTTATCCAGTGAAATGCTATGGAGACTACATATTCTATATCTTGTTCATTTAAGTTCTAATGCCCCATTTTAACCAACTTGGTTAGGATCAACCTTTTAAATCTCATTCCATCCAAATATGTCCATATGTTTTATGTATTTGGTTTTTGGGTGTAAAAGAAATATAGAAAGGAACGCTAACTACTCTTGTGAACAGGAATTCAACGTTGGTGTCGAGTTTGTGCTTCTTCTATCGTTTGTTGATACTGCATCTGGACATGCGGAAGAGGCATTGGTTTCTTTGGAAGAACCGATTTTTGGATTTCCGTCATCAATTGTTCAAACTACTCAAGGTTTGTTTAAGCTTAAAGTCATCCTTCGTTTTCACTCCTCCTGGAAACTACTTCACTTGAACCGAATTACAAGGCATTTCAATTGTGTTTTAACTCTTGTTTCTGGTTTATTTTGGTTTTGTGTTTTAATACATTGATTCTAGCAGGTATGAATCTTAATCTCAGCAGCAAGATGTACACGCATGGAGTAGTGATCAGATTTCGGTCGTGTGAGCTCTCTTCGCCTTATTTAGATTCAGATACATGTTGTCTTCATTTTGCTGAGTGTCATTAACTGTATAACTTGTAGTTGACGCTTTTGAGATATTGATGGGAAGCTAAGAATAATAAGAAGTAGTCAATGTGTGGTTCAGCTTATTTATGTACTTGAATCCTAATTTCCCCATCCACTGCGGCATGAACTCGCATACAAGTGCATCCTTATACAAGATTACACTACAATTTTAGTACCTTCTGTATAGCATATAGAAGGTATGTTATACATACTGCTGAGTGCATGCATTGGCCTTCTAGGATTCATGGAGTACTTGGAGCTAACAGAAGACTTGGCGCAAAACCGAGCACAGTGGTGTTGTAAGATTCATACAGGCGACCTCACTGAGTGGAATAAGGTATTGTTGTTGTTGTACGTATAGCATATTCTTAGTTTTTTTTCGTACCAGCTTGAATTCCGGCTAAGTTTTAAGGTCCAGACACATTTGGGATCATAGTTCTTAGGTTTTTGTCTGTTTCATTCAACCAACATATCTCTAACATTAATTCAGAAATTACAAAACTGCAGATATGGATGTCTAAGTTCTAGCAAATCACTCGGAAAACGCTTTCTGTACATTTTCAGTTCATCCAGTTGGCAATGTGATTATGTAGAGAGGATCCCTTGAGGTTTGTTTCCCTTATTCATCCAAACCGACTGAGTACCATACGAAGAGAGCTATATCTCATAATATTCACATGTTCCGTGCAGGGTTTTGAACATACATTCTTGCTCAATCTGTTTAATTCAAGAACAAGTATATGCAAGCTGGTTTCTACATCTTTGTTGTTTCAACCAGTTACTTAATCCATCTTCTCGAGAATCCTCGTACGGAATCAAATTAATCTAATCAGTCCAGTTCTTAGAGATCACAAGCAAAAAGTGTGTATCGTACTGTAGGAATGTACGTATTTTTTCTTGTATTCTGTATTGATTTATCAGTCAAACTTCTTCAGCGCTCGTTGCGGCTTGGAACATTAATCTTAGTAGAGTTTAGTTATGCACAAAGCTTCGCCGCTGAACGTTTAGCAGCGAATCCTGCACAAACACAGACGTGGCTCCTTAAAATAAATCAAATTAATCATGTCTCTCTCTCTGTTTCTCTCAATCATAGGATTGAATTGCCTCTTTCTCTTGTATCGAATCCACGTATGTGTTTGTGCAGAATTTGCTGCTAAACGTTCAACAGAGAAGTTTTGTTCTTTAATTATATTTAATCAAAATTTTATAACTTCCCATTTGTTTCTCCTGACGTGAAAGGTCCATTATAGGATCCTTCCAAATGCATTTTTTACTCGGTACAGAAAAACTAAAGAAACAAAATCAGGGTTCTAAAAAACGTTATGCTCTAGTCGGGTGGCGAACTGGGGTCTAGCTCCTAGATAGGGAAGGCAGACTAGGTGGATTTAGCTATATTTATCATATATTGAAGAAATAAGTGTCTATTTATACTTAATGAACACAATTTTGTTGAGATACATAAAAGTGCTATATAAATTATAAAGTATTAGACTGTATTGAAAAATGGGGGAACAAACATATAATGAGTGTTCATTCAAGTGTTCAACAAATCTCTCACATTTTATTGAAAACATAAAATGGAAAATGAAAGTAGTCAATTTTTTTGTCTAAATGAGAGTTGTAACATAGGCAGGTTTAGGCGGGCAAAGGTGGGTGCCTGGACGGGCCAGGCGGACGCCTAAGCGAGTCTAGGCGCACTTTTTTAATTTTAAAATACCTAGAAATTAATCGGAATAATGGCCAGCCGCCTAGCACCTAGACGAAGATTTTAAGACCAGTGCACATAATAAATGCAAACAAATTATTGATATTATGCATTTCAGATAATTTTATACTCCATAAAAATCCAAATAGTGGTCCACCAAATTGATCAATCCAAAATTCAATTACGTGTTTGCATGTTGACTTCTTATGTAAACAACTTCTTGTTGGTGATGCAACTCATGTCTTCTCCTTTGGAAAAACCTTTCCCGAGACCTTGCTTTCAGGAGAGGGTTGAAAGGGTAATCCACCGGTTGCCTTGTATGTTTAGTTTTCTTTTTTCATTACAGAATAATGTTTTTCATATGCTGAAGAAAATAATAATTTTATTCATAGAACAAGTGCAAAATCTCCAGAAATCAAGTGCAGATAATTTGTGGATGCCAATACGTTTTTACCATTCAATCCACACCTGTTTACGGAGTTTCACTTTCTTCATAACAACATTCACTCTAATATTTTTTACTGGAAAAAAAGGAAATGATTTACACTAGAAACTGCAAAAATAATATTGTACGACTGAGAATACACAAATATAGTTGCAAGGGTCGATCAGTTGTGAAGTGGGTTTGGTCCCTGTGGAACTTCTCGTAAGGAAACTGTTCGTGCCAGGAATTTCCGTCGGGGAAGCTTCCTGGGCGACGAGCACACAGCTCCCCGGGAGTGGTGTTTCGGCGTCGGTTGAGAGCTGCTGTCAGGCTTCTGCTTATACTGTCGGGCTGGGCTCGTCGGGCAAGTCTTGTCGGGCAAGGCTTGTCGGGCAAGGCTGAAAGAGAAGGACAGCGTTAACTTTGAAAGGTGCCTTCATGGGGCCTTAGGTGTAGGCCTTAAGGCTCACAATCAAGGTTAACTTTTGGATGCTCAGGCGTGCCACTACCATCTTTAGCATGGCAGATGTAGAACGGATATTGAATCCAAAATACGTATATCTACATATCTATATGCATCCGCGAGACCGTATTAATTATGACAGGTGCCTTTGTGGGGCCTTAAATATAGGCCTTGAGGCTTCCAATTCATAATCAATCCATCTCTTGGATATATATATATACTGCTTTTATTGTAGCGCGTAATATCACCACTGTTTATACTTCTGACTAGCCAGTCCGCAGAGCTTAGAACGAATTCAAATAGGTGCCTTTGTGGGGCCTTAGGTATAGGCCTTGAGGCTTCCTATCAGAAGTCGTTCCATACTCAAACGTTCTAGCCCGCAGAGCTTAGAACGAATTCAAATAGGTGCCTTTGTGGGGCCTTAGGTATAGGCCTTGAGGCTTCCTATAAGAAGTCGTTCCATACTCAAACGTTCTAGCCCGCAGAGCTTAGAGCGAATTCAAATAGGTGCCTTTGTGGGGCCTTAGGTATAGGCCTTGAGGCTTCTTATCAGAAGTCGTTCCATACTCAAACGTTCTAGTGATAATCATAATACAACAGTGGTAAAACTACTAGATCAGTCGATTACTTGCGCCCCAAGTAACTTCAGACTTCTTTGTTTACCAAGGATTGTCGTGGATGGGTTAAGTCCACATAAAGTTCTTTTTTATGCCTTGAGACCAAGGACTTTTACATGATCACTCTTCTATGTCAAGGAAGTTAGAACTTAGATCTGATTTAAATAGTGAAGACATCTTTAAATCGGATTCAAGAACTGAAAGATTCTTTTAATCATCATGTTATTTGAAATAACTCGAACACAACTAAAAGCATACAACATAATGCTAGTTTAATAACTGAAAGGACAAAACCAAGAAGGGACGGGTAAGGTTTTCACCTTGTCGGGCAAAACTGGGCGTCTTGCAACTTCTTGGGTTTTAAGGTTGGGCAGGAGGCTTGAGAGTTTAGAAGAAAAGGGTTTTTGGGAAGGAAATCGATACTACGACAAGCGTTTGACAAGGTAGCAGAGCTGATAAAAAGAGTTAGGAGTGATCCAGAGAGGGATGAAGGCTTTTGGCTGACTACAGCTATTGTTTGAAGGCAAATCTGGTTTTGAGCAGAGTTTGTGCTTTTGTTTGTTTGTTTGAGTGTCTGCAATCCTGATTTCTCTTTCTTCTTTTATAGACAAACCAGCGTGCCTTCCTGTAGCAGCAACCTTGCCCGAATGCGGTTTGAGGATGATGACTCATTGGCTTTTTTACATAAAATGCCACCATAAAGTACTTTATGGGCTGTGTAGCTGATCAGTCTATCCCACTTGGTCCTTGGGTAGGTGGGCAAGTGGCCTTTGTGAGCTGTACCAAGGCAGAGGAGGCCCCTTCCTGCCTTCCTGGGCTTCGGCTGGACCACTGGGCTTTGACCGACTCTTCCTTCAAGCTTTTTTTTGGGCCGGCCCCCTCCTGGAGCCCAAAGTTTAAGTTTTGGTCCAAACAGAAACACTGTTATTTCGATCGGTCACACAAGATCCCTCATCTGGAGATTCTGTGGAGACATGCCATGAATTTCTGGAATAGAATCCAGTTTTTTCTGTTTGCTTGGCTCCTTCAACTTTCATTCTGTCGATGTGATGATAACTCGATATCTGACTGATAATAAGCATGATCATGAAGGCCACCACACATACAAATCTGAGACGCTGAATTCTCATGATTCTATAAGATGAAGATTTAGGAAAACTGAGTTTGTTTCTCATTTTTCAAATGCAAGAAGCTGGTGTGAAGGCTTTTAATATGGGATGAGGCAAACTTGTGGTAAAGATAGAGCCAAAACTCACAATTAATTCTACTGAAATGACATAAATGCCCAATCTTTTGTCCTGAATTGAACAAGCCTAACTGCTCAAATTGTGGAAATGGTCATCTTGTTGTTGTTATCCATTCTATTGTTTGGGTTATGCTATAAAAAAAGAAGGGTTAACTCTGTTTACTACCCTCATGTTCCATGGTTTTCAATATTTAGTACATCAAGTTTTTTTCATCCCAGAGTCATACATAAAGTGTTAATTTTGGGAAAAACTAACACTTTGGGAAAAACAAAAACAAAAAAACCATCCCTCCCCCCCCCCCAGAAGAAGAAGAAGAAGAAGGAAGAAGGAGAAGAAGAAGAAGAAGAGGAGAAAAAAAAAACCGAATATGCAACCCAGAAGAAGAAGAAGAAGAAGAAAAAAAAAAAAGAAAAAAAAAACCAAATCTGCAACCCAGAAGAAGAACCTTCTGGGTACGCGTTCGCGGTCGAGGGACGATGGGTCCAAGATGTGAAGCTCTACCATAGTGCAAAGAATTTTTCCCGCCATTGAAGAAGAAATGGACAACCCTGTTGATGAAGCTGAAAAAGCCATTACTATGATCTTCATTCGAAGACATATCCATGACGCCTTGCAAACTGAATACCTTGATGAGGAGGATCCACGTGCACTATGGGTCACTTTGGCTGATCGTTTTGATCACCAAAATGACATATTCTTGCCTGAAGCAAGACATGATTGGCAGCATTTGCACTTCCAAGACTTTAAGTTTGTGAATGAATATAATTATGAAATTTGTCGAATCTGATCACTTCTCAAGTTTTGTAACGAAACTTTGACCGAAGAGGATCTCCTGGAGAAGACCTATTCGACCTTCTCTGCTTCTAATATTGTCCTGTAGCAATAATATAGAGCTCAGAAGTTCATTAAGTTCTCAGATTTGATCTATGTTTTACTTCTCGTTGAAAAGCAGAATTAGTTGTTGATGAAGAATCATTAAGCTCGACCTACTGGGGCGATTGCTGTGCTTGAAGCACATTATAGCACAAATCAACGCCCAAAATGCCAAAAGAGGTGTGGTAGGGGCGGCCAGAAGCCACCCCGCGAAGGTCAACAGAGTCAAGGCCCATCCAAGGGAGGAAATCAAGCCCAGAAGCGCTCAAACCTTGCTCCTAAGGCCCAAAACTTCAAGAATAAGGGCAAAGCATCTAAAACCATGGATGGAGACATGTGCTATCGTTGTGGTTCAAAAGACCATTGGTTCCATGTTTGCCGAGCTCCCCAGAAGGTTGTAGCTGAATATCATTCTCGTCGTAAGAAGTTTGAATCAAACTTCGTGTTAGTGGACGAATCGGAGACTACAAGGATGGAGGTTTCTGACTTTCAAGAGGATACCACCCCTATGGAAGATTAGAATCTTAGACATAAACAATTTTAGTTAGTTAAAATTGCACGATGGGGCTGAATTCCACATAGTGGCCGAACCCCCTCCCCATGCTTTTGTTTTTGGTTGATTTTTGAACAATTTTCCTTTATGTTTGGATTATTTGTTGGTGATTTGTTTTTGGATATTAAGTTTTAATTAATAACCATCCTTGAATAAATGAAATTATTTTGAATTGCTATTTGTATTTAGAATTTTTATGCATGTGATTGATTCAAATTAATTTTTCATTCTAGGTATGACTAGTGGGGAAGTTAATTGTCTGGCAGATAGCATAACCACGCACACTGTTTTGTGTGAACGCATCTATTTCACTAACTTCATACCTAAGAATGCACATCTGACAAACATCCAACCTGATAGAAGGATACGGTAAGACACGGATAATGTTGTCCAATGGTAAAATCTTGACCATTGCTGAGGCACTCTATTCTCCACGTTTTGGGAGAACGTTGTTAACAATTACCACACTGAAACCCACATAGAAAATGGAGTGGAATTTCTGTGCATAACTTCCTATGGATATGGCCAAAAGCGTATTCTAGAGAAGATGGAGCATACGCCCCATAGAATGCCACTATGTGGTCGACCCTACTACTGGGACCGCGAACGAAATTACACTTTGGCACGATCGATTGGGACATCCTGGATGAATAATGATGTGCCAAATCCTCAAATCATCACACGGGCATCCACTAACCGGAAGCTTAGGTTCGATCCAAAGAATCGCATGTTAAACATGTTCTATGGGAAAACTTATTACTAAGCCTTCTTATGACAAGATTCGTTCGAATCCTCCCATTTTTCTACAACGGATTCAGG
The DNA here is from genome assembly GCA_035220775.1 of Malus fusca. Taxonomy (NCBI): domain Eukaryota; kingdom Viridiplantae; phylum Streptophyta; class Magnoliopsida; order Rosales; family Rosaceae; genus Malus; species Malus fusca. The sequence goes on from CM069072.1 coordinate 16,871,088, forward strand.
GGGACGTTTGTGGACCGATTCACCCTCCCTGCGGACTATTTAGATACTTTATGGTTTTGGTTGACGCTTCCACACGTTGGTCACACGTGTGCTTGTTGTCCACAAGGAACGTTGCATTCTCCAAACTATTGGCTCAGGTTATCAAGCTCAGGTCTTGCCACCCTGATTATCTGATCAAATCTATTCGATTGGATAATGCTGAAGAATTCACATCTAAAACTTTTGATGACTATTGCATGTCGGTTGGGATTGAAGTTGAACATCTCGTACCCTATGTTCATACCCAGAACAGCCTGGCTGAGGCTTTCATTAAGCGCTTACAAATGATTGCTCGATTGCTGGTTATACGTACCAAGCTCCTAATCGTTGCTTAGGGCCATGCAATATTGCACGCATCAAAGTTGGTCTGCCTGAGGCCTGTTGCGACACAACCATATAATGCCCTTCAGTTGGTTACCAGATACAAACCCGACATATCGAATTTGCAAATTTTTGGTTGTGCATTATATGTGCCAATTTCGCCGCCCTTACGTACAAAAGTGGGGCCTCAGCGAAGGATGGGAATCTATGTCGGATACGATTCTCCTTCGATTATTCGTTACTTAGAACCTTTCACAGGCGATCTGTTTACCGCTCGTTTTGCAGATTGTCACTTCTATGAGACAGTCTTCCCGTCGTTAAAGGGAGATAAGAATGTTAATATTCCTGAAGAATGACGTGAATTATAGTGGACGACTCCCACTTTGTCTCATTTAGATCCCTGCACCACTCATTCTGAAACTAAAGTGCAACGCATATTAGATCTCCAGAGCATGCCAGATGCTTTCACTGATTTAGCGCAAGTGACAAGATCACATATTCCAGCTGCGAATACGCCTGCAAAGATGGATGTACCAAATGTACGATGAACTTCCCTCCTGAAGGCCCGGGGCACCAATCTTTGTGATCCATGTATATTAACGGTTAGCCAAGCATCTGCCCCTACACAAAAGCGTGGCAAACCCCTTGGTTCAAAGGATTCACACCCCCGAAAGAGGAAATCCAAGACACAAGGTCCCGAAGAGCCTACCGTGAATCAGATTATTGCTTACTCATTCTATCCAACTCATGAGGAAATTCTAGATTATGGAAGCGTCCTTGAAGAGACGAATCATCCTCTCGAGAATCGTGAGATTTTGGTCTATTATGCTAGCTTAGATGATGTGTGGCATAGAAATGAGATGATTGTCGACGATGCATTAGCATATGTAGTATCTACTGAGATCATGTTGATCGATGATATTTAACCGGGTTTCATTGATGAATGTCGAGGTAGAACTGATTGGTCAAACTGGAAACAAGCAATCTAAGTCGAACTCGATTTGCTTGCGAAACGTAAGGTGTTTGGACCTGTAGCTCCTACTATTCCACATACGAAGCTCGTTGGCTACAAGTGGTTTTCGTTTGGAAACGTAATGAGAAGAACGAAATGGTACGTTGCAAAGCTCGTTTTGTTGCACAAGGCTTCTCACAACGCCCTGGGATTGACTTTAACGAAACTTATTCACCCGTTATGGATGTGATCACTTTCGCTACCTTATCAGTTTGGTAGTTTCCGAAAAACTGAGTATGTAGCTGATGGACATAGTAACTACGTATCTCTATTGGGATCTTGATACATAAATTTATATGAAAGTTCCCAAAGGACTTACATTGACTGGTTCAAATATTTCTAAACCCTAAAACACTCTCTCAATTTGGTTGAGGCATTCACTTTACGGCTTGAAACAATCCGGAATAATGTGGTATAACCGTCTGAGTGAGTATTTGACTAGTCAGGGATATGTGAACAATGAATTATGCCCTTGTGTGTTCATTAAGAAGTCACATTCTGGATTTGCGATTGTTGCAGTATATGTCGATGACATGAATCTCATCAGAACTCCTGAAGAGCTCGCGTGAACTGCCGTGCACCTGAAGTCGGAATTTGAGATGAAAGATCTAGATAAGACTCGATACTGTCTTGGTTTCAAGATAAAGCACTGTTGAGATGGAATCCTAGTACATCAATCGAACTACACCCAGAAGGTGTTGCGCCGCTTTAATGAGGATAAAGTGAAGCCTTCGAGTACTCCTATGGTTGTTCTATCGCTAAATGCAAAACGAGATCCATTCCGTCCAAAGGAGGATGATGAAGAGATTTTGGAGCCTGAAGTTCTTTATCTAAGTGCGATAGGCGCTTTATTGTACTTAGCTCAATGCACTAGACCCAACATTTCCTTCACTGTTAATCTTTTGGCAAGATACAGTAATGCATCAACACACAGACACTGGACTGGCGTGAAATACATCTTCCGTTACCTTAAAGGTACTACGGATTTGGTCTTATTCCATCCTTACAGATCCTCAAGCGATGCCGCACCCTTTGCTTCTTGAGTCGATTATCGCCTTGTTGGTTATGCCGACACAGGATACTTATTTTATCCGCACAAGGCGCTCTCTCAAACAAGTTATATCTTTACCTTTGGAGGCACCACAATCTCTTGGAGGTCAACTAAACAAACCTTAGTTGCCACCTAGTTAACCATGTTGAAATTCTCGCCTTGAATGAAGCAACTCGGGAATGCTTTTGGTTAAGAGTAGTAGTGGGTTATATTCGAAGCTCCTGTGATCTTTATCCCTCTGTTGATGTCCTGATGATGATCTTTGAAGATAACGCATCATGCATCGAACAGTTCAAGAAAGGTTATATCAAAGCAGACAACACCAAGCACATTGCACCAAAGTTCTTTTTTTCACATCAACAACAAGAGCATCAGAAGATTGAAGTCACACAAATTCGTTCACAAGACGATCTGGCCGACCTCTTCACCAAATCATTGCCGAAGACGACGCTTTAGAAGCTTGTTCATGGAATTGGTATGCGTAAACTTTCTGAGTTGTAACATTGCTATTTCTCTTTGGAATTGTGTCAAACTCAGGGGGAGTATCCTGAAGAATACCTGCTTGATCTTCATGTACTCTTTTTCCCTACGATTAGGAGCATTTTTCCCACTGGGTTTGTGCTACCTAACCAGGTTTTAACAAGGCACCCACCTTGGGCTAGTCATGTCCCTGATGACGTCCCGTAGACGTTTCTTTTGACTTTGCATTTCTCACACATTTTTCCTTAGACTATGGATTTTGTCCCTTCTCGGGTTTTTGCCATAGCCTTAGGGTTTTCTAGTGCGACTTACTTACTTATGCAAGTTCCTACCTTATTGAGAATGAGCGTTGTTCCTTAGAATCAGTGTCGACGAGTCGACTTCCTCAACTTCTGCATGATGCTAAATCTACCTTGAGTATTTACACACTCAAGGGGGAGTGTTATAAACTTTCCTAGTTTAAGTGTGATTATGTAAATCTAGATTAGATTTGATTCTAGTTATCCTTTCCTATTACAACTTGTATTCCTTGGGGATGAAGGAGTTTCTTCTCTCCTTTTACTATTATAAATAAAGGCACTATGTAGGAGGGATAACACACACATTCCCCTACAATTCTACAAACACATCTCTCTCAATCTCTCTTCTCCTTGCCGCCGGCCCCCTTCCCCTTGTCAGATAAAATAGGCTACAACATAACATATATTTTTGCTGATATCGATATACCTATTAGTAATTAATATCCCATAAGTTTAAGAGAGATGATTTTTGTACACCATTTGTTTCCATTTTGCACACTCTATTTGCTTCTGTTTATTGATTTTCTTTACTGTATTTTATCTAACGGTCATGGGGTGTGCATGTGGAGAAAAATAATGTGTTCACATCAGTTCCAAAACAATTGAACATGTCCTTGATTTTCTATCAGAGACATTTGGAATACTTCATGTATATGCAGTAAAATGTAGCTATACTGGTTCAATCAAAACGCATATACCCTAACAATCAGAAAACACATGTGCTCACCATGTCTAGTTCAACTTTTGATCACTCACTTATACTTGAAGATGAATACCCACAAAGAATCACATGATGGAACAATTTTTTGTCGCATTTGCCAGAGAAAATTAAGTTTGACTTACTTCAATATATTGAAATTCACTGTTCAACAAGCTTTTCAATTTCGCAAGACTTCAATTCAAATGCTTTACAAAGAAAATGTTTCGCTCCATCTGGCATTTGGTGGAAGTGACGCAATTATAGAAGCCCTTTGGACCTGCTTCTAAAAATCCCAACACCACACACAAACTTAATGCAACATGGTTGATGCAAATTATCATAATTGCTCTTGTGGGGCTGAATCTTGTGTCTCTTGGGCTGCTTCTGCTTCTGATTCTGGTTTTGCTTCTTCTGTTACTTCTGCCTGTTTTGCTTGCGATTCATTAGGTTTCGGTTCTGACATTGGAGCTCCTTTTTTCTTTAGTGAAGCAGTCTTGGTGAGGTGGTTGTAGCTACCCTTCTCCTTGAACAATTGGGCAAAGTGGTGTTTGCAGTAAAGAATGCCATCCAAAGCAGCACAGTTTGATGGTGAGAGGAAGCAACCACCATGGTTACACCTAAAGCATGACTTGTGGTAGAACGCTCCCTCCATGGTAACCTGTCGCAAATTATGGCAAAAATGTTATTTACACTCCCAGTTTGTTTTTCTGCACTTTTTGTGTGAATTTCTAAAATAATAAAATATTAATTTTGAAGTGTAGAATGAAAAATTTTGAATTGGAATTTTAGGGGGATTCAAACCTTCTCTAGTGGATACACAGTTTTGGTGCATACAGCACATTTGTCTACGGTCCCAGAGAACATAGAGGACAGTTTGCTAGGGGTCCTAGTCTGTACATACAAAGAGAAAAGAATGTATAAGTTTTACCACAACATGTCTATATAAAAATAAAAGCATTAGACACATAATAATGTATTGAAGGGATACGATGTTACCAATTCAGTTTGTGACTTTCCAGCTGCATCAGACAAGGTTGAACAGAAGAAATTTAGCTAATCAATACTACAGAAGGAAAAGGAAAAAGATTTTTATATATACCAAGAAAATTGCAATGGGAAAAGGAATCTTACATGTCTGAAATTTCTTAGAAAAGCTGCCAGTCTCCTTGAAGAGTTGCTCGAAATGAGGCTTGCAATATAGAACTTCATCCATGGATGAGTAGCTACTCATCTGTAAAACAAACAAACAACTACATCATTCTCCATCCACATCTTGTCGATTTCTTTATTAAGATCCTTCAAAAGCCAGTAGCCACTGACTGAGTTTATTTAGAAGGGCCAATTTTTATTCAAAGGCAAAATCTTACTTGGTAGCTATTGGTGTAAGGATTTTTTTTTATTTCTAATATTGAAAGATGTCTCAAGTTCGAATTTTCTCATCCCACATTGATAAGAAAAAACCTAGTCCTTAATTAAGTTCTTAAATTTTTCTAAGAGGCAAATTCACATTTAATAGGAAGACGATTGTAACTGTTAATTTTTTTTATACAAGCGATACTTGAGCAGAGGAAAATCGAACTAAGACCTCAGATACAAGGATGAAGAAGGATTAAAACAGTACATAAATTGTCATGCATATAGGACCTACCGAAAGTTGTCCATTGCAGTGACTACATTTGAAGCAGGTCTTATGGTAGGCAATACCATCAGCAGATAACTGGTCAATGAAATGAACAGTTTTATCACAAGCCTTGCATTTCTGTTGGGTCCCGCTGAACGACATTTTTCCTGTTTTCGCAAATATACCAATCAACAGAAAAAAGATGGTTTAATCGCTAGGACAAAAGGATATTGCAACGAGATGTTATGAGCGTTCAGCAAGAAACCGTGAAAGTTCAATCTCTAAATTGCTTGGAATTTTGACAGAGATTGAACTAACTCGGATATTTTTCCACGACCTCTCAGCTTTTCTTGTAGTTGGCAAAAGTAGAGATTACAGGTCCATAATCAAATGGGTTAATGAGTGGAGAAGGTGAATTGCATGGTATATGGAGGACACGTGAAGAAAGTTCCATTACTTTTTGGAGGATAAACAGAAAATTACTCTCCTAATTATGGGATTAAATTCAATATGCCAGATTGCTTGACTGAGTCTTTTACAAATAGGGACCAGATAAGTTTTAGCTTGTTCAATCTGGATAATTACCATATTTAGGTCATAGATTATGAGCCAATTGATAAATAGAGAATTAAAAGTGCAAGTACATAAACTATGAGAATATAAGTTTAACTCAAATGGCTATGTTGGTGTCAAAACTCGGACAGAGTCTAGATTGGGTTCAACACGTATTTGCCTTGGGTGTGGCTTTCAGTCTCAATGCCATTGGATAACTCGACAGGAAGAGAGAACGGGTGAGCCATTGTTGGAGGCTTCCAACCAACAATGTTTAGGTTTGAGTGTGTGTGGAAGTTGCGCATAAATCTGGCTTCTTAACCAAATGAGTGTGGACTGAGTGAGAAGTTGGTTCGGTTAAGTGCTTTTATGTGCCTCGAGTGAATGAGGACTTAAAATTCAATGTAGCTTTGTATATTTTTGCCTAAACGTAAATGAAAGAGAAATGGAAACTAAAACAAGAAATAGAATGCAAATGATTTTCATGATGAAGCTGAGATTACAAACATTTATAAAAGTAAAATCTAAGCCGATAGGCCAAGCTACAAGACTTGAAATGTAAATTGACTAGAAATATATATATATATATATATATATATATATATATATATATATAAACTGTAAAACTCTAGAAAGAATCAGGCGGTGAAGGGGGCAATAATGCTAGAGAAGTTCACAGAGATCATTGGTATCAGACTAGACTTTAGAAAAAACATGTGCCTCAGAGAGGAAATCAAGGTGGTTGGAATTGCATGTCAATTGAATCATACCACGGGGTGGCAGAGCTGTAAAAGTTTTAGATTTTAGGGATCATAGGCAATGTTTGCTTCAAAAGAAGGCTTTGAGGTTGTAGCTGAAGAGCTAGAGGTTTTGTTGAGGAGCAATTGGGTTTGTACTGAAAAGCAGTTAGGTTGATTAAAGGTTCACGCAAGGTTTTGTATAATCGTAGGCAGTGTTTGCTTCGAATGAAGGCTTTGAGATTCTAGCTGAAGAGCTAGAGGTTTTGCTGAATAGTAGTTGGGTTGATTGAAGATTTACTCAAGGTTTTGTATAATCATAGATATTAAATTTGATGAAGGTCCTGCTCTTGAAGGCTTTTGGCCCTATTTGTAGGCAGTAAAGAAGGAGCAACCTTGATCTTATTGTTGAGTTGGAACATAGGTATTCGATCATTTGGCGCTAACAGTGACTGTAATTCCTGGTTGGTGGCATTCAGCTGTGTCTTATAGTGTTTCACACGATTGCTGCGGTGACATAAGCATGTCGGATGGCGCCTTCATTGTTATTTATGGGGGCGAGATATTCCCGAATCTGGTCATTCGCGTGCCTAGCTAAAAAAATTATCCTAAAATCAAATGTTTTTTTTTTGTTACATAGATATTGTATGCAAAAATTTAGGTTTAACTTATGTATTTGTTTGCTTAAAATTTGCTTGGCATGAACTCAATAAGCTTCATAATTGCAAACTACAAAAATTACAATGAATCATCAAATTTCACATATATTTAGATTTAAACACAAGAAGAAGATAGAAAAAACTTGATATCTCAATTATAACCACACAACTAGCACATAACAAAACACTGAAAGTAGAAGTAAAGGCAATCTTAAAAAAAATTGGTTGAAACTAGTATAAACCCCACTAAATCAAAGCAGAATAATCTTAAACAAAATGACATCATAATTTCCATGGTAATTTTATATGTTTAGTTGTGCTAAATATTCACTGGGCTAGTTTCATTAAAAATAATTCTTCTTGCACATTCTTTTGTCTATTATATAGACTATACACCAAAGTATATATATATATTGCCACAAACTCTCCCTGGGCTACAGCCCACCGTAGCCTTTGGTATGGCTACGCTAGATACGCTTTGAGGAGGAACCTGTCCGAGCCCTTGGATGGGCTGGAGTGATTCGAAGAGGTTGTCTGAGCCCCAGAATATGATCCTTGATTGGGATTCGAAATTGGTGTGCCAGAGTCGTGCAATTTTGTTCAAGCAAAACTTGATTGGCTCCGTAATAAGTCTTATTTTTATTTATGGCCCAAAACAGCTAGTAGCCTGAAATAAAGGGGAAGAACATAAATAGTAGAAGTATAATTGACCAAAGAACTATTTTTCAAATTTATGTGATGGAGTAGTAAATCTTGTGATGTTATTTTTTTAAGCAAATCATAATTAATTGCACGGTAATTTATACTTTGCACCTATAAACAATAAGACTTGTTTGTTGTGCAACTTATCTTGTTGTATGACTCCTATGAATAGTGATTAAGTTCGAGTCTTATGAATAACGAGTTCGGTATCTAATCATGTCTTGTCTATTTTACAGCTTAATCTAAATCCCACCTCCCCAATATCGTTTGTATATATACAACTAAAATAAGTTACAAATTACTACGTGAATTAAGAGAGATATATGAACAACAATATATATATATATATACATATATATATATATATTATGAATAACGAGTTGTAAAATGTCTCACGTGGCATCAATCTCTCATCTTTATAAGCAAGCATATACCCATTAAATGTCATTTTAACTTAATATTAAATGGGCAGAGGAGCTATGCATGATATAACAATTTTTAACTTTATTACAAGCTTTTGTCCATTTTTAAGGAAATGTTGACCCTAAAAATTACAAAGCCTACATGTCGCGTAGACCGAGTAACTATAAGCTAACTACGTTCTTCTTGTGAATACGAGCGTCCCAACTCGCAACCGAGCATGGTCGAATCAGCAAAATAGGTGTGGTGGTGGTAATGTCGGATGCGCTGTTGACTTCTGCACTCAAGCGATTGCAGACGGGGAAGGAACACGTCTTGGCTTTGGGTTCTAGAGCTTGAAGACAAGGTTGCCTAGATCACTGCAAGGTTCAGAATTTCTTGCACCAGGTTCGACTGCCTCTTATTCGTGAGAATAGGTACACCGAATCGGTATTAGGCTGTAGGGACACATGTACTCAAAGGAGATGAGCGTTTTAATGGTGAATATGGTTTAGCCGTCTGAATGCCGAACTGCAAAATGCACCTAAGAGTAACCAATCATTGAACACTCCACTTAGCTGGGAAGCTAATGAAGTGACCTCTTTCGGTGAATAAGCTAAAAAGTTCTTCGTCAGCAAGACTTGGATAGATAACCAACCAAGTAGAAGCAGTGTTGTTAGTACAAACTGGAGGTGCTCTTTGATTTCTTGATTTTACTGCTCTAGTGCTGTTAATCCAAATTGAAGATGTCTCCGGTTGCCAACACAGTGCTGTTAGCCCAAACTAAAGACGTGTTGATGAGAGGGTTTGCATGATTGTGTTTTTTCTCAAAAAATGTGAGAAATGTTTTGTGTAGAGAGAAAATTTTCGCGTAGAGCATTATGAGTTGTTTGTTGAGTTGAAGGGAGTTTTCTACATTGTCTCCAGCTTTTTATAAAGCGAGTCTACTCAATGAACAAAATGAATATGAGATATCCCTTGTGGTAAATGTTCCTCATTTGGCATCCTGATCATTATTTGGTGGGGATGAAATTCCATCTTTATCTCCTTTTTGGCATCTTGGATATCCTTGACCAGCTACTCCGTGCATGCCTGAATTGCATGGAAGGTAACCTTCTGATCTCCATGCATGGTTTAGATCTCAAGCCAATTAACACATAGGCTTGAAGTTTGAATTGGAACTCAGTCTCTTTGCACGCACTGTCACATAACACAATCCTCACCCATTCAACCTTTGCAGTATTATCCCAGTAAAAACTGATCACTTGAACTTGTCCGATAGTATCCAACCGCACACCACAATCCCCCTTATTAGATAATATTTCAAGACCTTACTTAAATATATTTTGAAAATAATTGCTATGATTAAAATCAAATGTAATTTAACCAAAAGTTGTTGTAAATAGTGGGTATGTTTGCCCACATGTGTATAGTAATGTTTCACATGAAATTTTGTAAGTTTTCGTTGAGGTGGCTCTATAAATAGAGCATTTCGGGTTGTTCAAAGTGTGAAAAACATCAGAAAGAGAAAAGAAGAAATATAATACTTTCAGTATCCCTCATTTTCTAATATCTGCAATACTTTTGTTAGTGTGATATTCTGCACCACTTCGTCCTCGCTCTTAGCAAAGGTTATTTCTCTACTTTTGCCTATTTATAACACGTTATCAGCACGACTCTCTAATCATTTCTCATTTCCCTTCACCGAAAGGAAAAAAAAAAGTTTCCTCTAAGGTTTTTACTGTTCTTCTTCTTCCTCTGCCTCAATTGCTGGATATACCCTTGCGAAGAACTGTTTGCACCATGTTTACTTCTAGTTCTCAAACTAACAGTTACTTATATCTTTGATTTCTGTTTGATGTAGATATTGACTACTAACCCACTGATTATTTATGCAATCCAAGATGGTGCGGTACTATCGCCTATCTTGGACTGCAGATCTAATTTTACTGCAAATTTTAAGTAGAGCGGTATAATCACCCACCCTATCCTGCATATTTAAATTTACCTGCTATTTAAATTTTATCCCAATTTTAGGTGGTGCGGTATAATCGTCCACCCTGCTTTGCATATTTAAATTTTATCGCAATTTTAGGTGGTGTGGTATAATTGTCCACCTTGCTCTACATATTTAAATTTTCCTGCTGTTTAAAGTAGTGCGGAATAATCGCCCATCCTATACTTGTTTCGATGAGAATGGTGCGGTACAATTGCCCTTCTCATTAATCATGTAAATCTCTAGCCTGAAGTTTCGAGTACTTAACATTTTGGCCTGAAGATAAAAAATTTGTAAGAACCAGAAGTTCTAACAATATATTCCTCCAGAACACATATTATTGCAAGTTCTTACACACCTCATTTTTCTTTCAGAAAAGAAAATGGCAAACTTGGCAAAGCTTGATTTTGCTGCCCTAGACATTACTGGAAAGAATTACCTTACCTGGGTACTAGATACCAAGATCCATCTGGAAGCAGCGAATCTTGGAGATACCATCAGGGAAAAGAGCAGCTCATCATCTCAAGATCGGGCGAAGGCCATGATTTTTATTTGTCGCCATCTTGATGAGGCACTACGGAGCGAGTACTTAACGGTTGAAGATCCGTTAGCCCTCTGGAATGCCTTGAGAAACATATACAATCACCAGACAACGGTGATTCTCCCAAGAGCTCGCTATGACTGGACTCACCTAAGGATCCTGGATTTCAAGTCAGTGGCTGAGTACAATTCTGCGTTGTTCAGAATTACCTCTCAGATGAAGCTCTGTGGGGATACTATTACTGAGAAGATGTTACTGGAAAAGACTTTCAGCACATTTCATGCCTCTAACATGCTCCTGCAGCAGCAATATAGAGCGCGAGGCTTCACTGAATACAACCAGCTGATATCTGTGCTCTTGGTAGCTGAATAGAACAATGAGCTTCTGATGAAAAACCATAATTCCCGACCTACTGGATCAGCACCGTTCCCAGAAGTGAATGCTGCTTCCCTTGAAAGGAATACCATATCCTCCCGTGGAAATAATTACAAACGAGGACGTGGCCACAAGCGAGGCCGGTGGAACGGGAAAGGCAAGAACCATGGTGTCCAGTTTCACAACCAGGTTCCAAGGCATAATCTAGGCCCGAGCTTTAAAAATGAAAATCGCAAGAAAGGAAAAGCTCATATGAACACTTCTAGAAATCCTGAAGGAGTTTGCCATAGGTGTGGTGGCAACGGACATTGGGCGTGTACTTGTCGCACCCCAAAGCATCTGATGGAGCTGTATCAAGCCTCCTTCAAGGAGAAGGGTGTCAAGATTAATTTCTTCGACCAGGCTCAACCAATGGAAACCCTTGATCCAGTGACCAATTTATCAGGACAGTTAAACACAACTCATCTGGATGCTACAGACTTAAGTAATGAAAGAGGGAATGAAGTTTATGGGTTCGATTGAATTATTTATGTTTAATGTACTCTTATTATTTGTACTTGTGGTTTAATGCTTGCATTTTCAATTCAATAAAAGTAGTATTCCAGTATGAATAAACTGTTTTTTCTTTACTCAGAGAACATGGATAAAAATTATGGTTATTCTCAAAACAAGATCTATGGCGGAGACTTTTGTCTTGCAGATAGCGCAACCACGCATTCAATATTTTGAGATCAAAAGTATTTCTCGAATTTGGTACTTGCAAAAGTAAAGCTAACAACAATATCAGGGCAATCAGATGTAATTGAAGGCTCAGGAAAAGTCCAGATTATGTTACCAAATGGAACAATATAGTCCATACAGAATGCATTATACGCTACTCGATCCATTCGAAATTTGTTGAGTTTTAAAGATATACGTCTAAATGGATACCACATTGAAACGAAAAGTGTAGAAAATGTGGAATATTTATGCATCACCTCCAATGATACCCATCAGCGTATATTGGAGAAGTTGCATGGTTTATCGAGTGAATTGTATTATACATACATAAAGACAGTTGATGCATATACTGTCATGAACCAGAAGTTCATTAATTCAAAGGTTTACATGCTTTGGCATGACCGTTTGGGTCATCCAGGATCTACCATGATGCGTAGAATCATTACCAACTCTAATGGACATCCATTATTGAGCAGACACATTGATGTCTCAAACGATAACCATTGCAAGGCTTGTTCCCAAGGGAAGTTGGTAATTAGACCATCACAACTAAAGGTTGATGATGAATCCCCATTATTTTTGCAAAGAATTCAAGGGGATATTTGTGGACCTATTCAACCACCTTGTGGACCATTTCGATGTTTTATGGTTTTGGTTGATGCATCTACCCGATGGTCACATGTTTGCCTATTGTCTACTTGAAATGTAGCTTTTGCTAGACTTCTTGCTCAGATAATTAAGTTGCAATCACAGTTCCCAGATCATACCATTCATTTCATTTGACTTGATAACGCTGGTGAATTTATGTCTCAAACCTTTGATGATTACTGCATGGCACTGGGCATTGATGTTGAACATCCTGTTCCTCATGTCCATACCCAAAATGGTTTAGTAGATGCATTTATCAAGCGGCTTCAATTAATAGCCCGCACTCTGCTCATGAAAACGAAATTGCCAGTCTTTGCATGGGGACATGCCATCTTACATACAGCATCATTGGTTCGACTGAGACCCATAGCCAACCACCAATACTCATCAATACAACTCGTGTTTGGACATCAGCCAAACATTTCACATTTAAGAGTTTTTGATTGTGCTGTTTATGTGCCTATTACATCGCCACAATGAGATAAAATGGGACCTCAGCGCAGATTGGGTTTTGATTCACCATCTATCATTAGATATTTGGAACCTTTGACTGGTGATATGTTTACAGCTCGTTTTGCTGATTGTCATTTTGATGAGACAGTTTTCCCGTCGTTAGGGGGAGAAAAGACCGTTCCAGAAGAACGGCAAGAGCTGACATGGGTTGTTCAAACATTATCTCATTTTGATCCACGAAGCACTCAATGTGAAAATGAAATGAAAAAGATCGTTCATCTTCAAGGTATTGCTAATCAAATGCCAGATGCATTTAATGATGCTTCGAAAGTGACAAAGTCACATATACCAGCTGCAAATGCACCTGCAAGAATTGATGTCCCTGTTGGACAAAATAAAGTGGCAGCGAATGATTCCTTTAGTGCACGCCTGAAGCGTGGTAGACCCCTAGGTTCAAAAGATTCAGCCCCTCGAAAGAGAAAGATGAGGGCACAGTTGAATCCAAATGAAATCATTCAGGAAAATAAAATGAATGATAAATCCACAATTCATGATTTTGTACTTCCAGAAAAAGAAAATGTCCTTGATGAGACACCTGTCCCTGAAGAGACAGAAGTACATGAAAGCAAATAAATATCCATAAATTATGCATGTACTAATGAATTGTGGGATCGAAATGAAATAATCATTGACGACATGTTTGCATTTGCAATAGCCACTGAAATAACATTAAGCGATGACATTGAGCCCCACTTTGTGAAGAAAGCAAATAGAGACAAGATTGGCCTAAGTGGAAAGATGCAATCCAGGCAGAATTAAATTCCTTAGAAAGGCGAAATGTTTTAGGACCAGTAGTCCAAACCCCTCCTGGTGTAAACCCCGCGGGTTACAAATGGGTATTCACAAGGAAACGCAACGAGAAAAACGAGATTGCAAGATATAAAGCAAGACTCGTTGCACAAGGTTTTTCACAAAGACCTGTAATTGATTATGAAGAGACATACTCTCCTGTAATGGACGCAATTACGTTCCGTTACTTAATAAGTTTGGTGATTTCAGAAAAACTTGACATGCGACTTATGGATGTCATCACCGCGTATCTATATGGAGAATTAGATACAGACATATATATGAAAGTCCCAGAAGGACTTAAGTTGCCTGAAGTAACTAACAAACCACGAGGTATGTTCTCAATCAAATTAAGGTGATCACTATATGGGCTGAAACAATCTGGGCGAATGTGGTATAGTCGTCTCAGTGAGTATTTGATTAAAAAAGGATATGACAACAATGTCATCTGCCCTTGTGTGTTCATTAAGAATTCAAATACTAGATTTGCTATAGTGGCAGTATACATCGATGATATGAACCTAGTTAGAACCCCTGAAGAGCTCAACAAAACTGCTGAATATCTGAAAAAGCGAATTTGAAATGAAAGACCTTGGGAAAACTAAATATTGTCTTGGCCTGCAGATCGAGCATTGTGTCAATGGAATTTTGGTCCATTAATCAGCTTACATTGAAAAAATACTGAAGCGATTTGGCATGGAAAAGGCTTATCCACTTAGCACCCCAATGGTCGTTCGTTCTTTGGACATTAAGAAAGATCCATTCCATCCAAAAGAAGATGATGAACTGGTCCTTGGTCCAGAAGTACCATATTTGAGTGCAATATGTGCTTTATTGTATTTAGCACAATGTACTAGACTAGATATAGCTTTTTCAGTTAACTTGTTAGCCAGGTACAGCTCTGCTCCAACAATTCTTCATTGGAAGGGAGTCAAAGATGTTCTACTATACCTTCGTGGGACAACAGATATGAGTCTCTTCTACTCAGACAAGCCCACAAATGAACAGATCCTTGTTGGATACGCAGATGCTGGTTTTCTCTCCGATCGGCATAAAGCCCGCTCACAAAATGGATATGTGTTCACTTATGGAGATACTGCAATTTCATGGCGATCAACGAAGCAAACGCTAGTTGCTACATCTTCCAATCACTCGGAAATAATTGCTTTACATGAAGCAAGTCGTGAATGTTCTTGGTTAAGATCAATGATCAATCACATCCGGAATTCATGTGGTCTACCTTCAAAGACAGACACTCCAACTGTCATCTATGAAGATAATGCAGCCTGTGTCACCCAGATGAAGGAAGGATTCATCAAAGGTGATAAGACTAAACACATATCTCCAAGATTTTTCAGTGCACATGAGCTTCAGAAGGGTAAAGTTATTGAAATCAGACAAATCCGTTCCAATGAAAATTTAGCAGACTTGTTCACCAAATCTCTACCAAAGTGCACATTTCAGAAGTTATTGCAGGGACTCGGATTACGTCGGCTTACAAATTTGAAGAATGCGGAATCAGGGGGAGATACAATTCAGGGGGAGCATCCATGATACATGCATGTTGTACTCTTTTTCCTTCGATTAGGATTTTTTCCCATTGGGTTTTTCCTATCAAGGTTTTAACGAGGCAACATAAGCATGCTCAACACCATCCAGGTAAAGTTGTACTCTTTTTCCTTTGCTATGGTTTTTTTCCCACTGGGTTTTTCTAAGCAAGGTTTTAACGAGGCAAATGATACTGATATGTGGGCATCCAAGGGGGAGTGTTGTAAATAGTGGGTATGTTTGCCCACATGTGTATAGTAATGTTTCACATGCTAATAGTAAATTTTGTAAGTTTTCGTTGAGGTGGCTCTATAAATAGAGCATTTCGGGCTGTTCAAAGTGTGAAAAACATAAGAAAGAGAAAAGAAGAAATATAATACTTTCAATATCCCTCATTTTCTAATATTTGCAATACTTTTGTTAGTGTGATATTCGGCACCACTTCGTCCTTGCTCTTAGCAAAGGTTATTTCTCTACTTTTGCCTATTTATAACAAAAGTCAATAAAAACTTTACTATTAAGCCATATGTCAATAACATATTTTTGTTTTGGACTTAATCAAGGTATAAAATATCGATATTATCGGCGAAATATCGCCGATAATATCATTTTTTTGCAACAACGATATTTTCACATGCTTCCAATTGATTATCGTGATAATATTGCGATATTATCAATATTATCGATAATATCACTCTCTCTCGGTCGTCGGAACGGCAGCCGAGCTCCGTCGTCGCAGCTGCCAAGATCTGCGCCTCTAACAGGTGGTGATGGTGCTCGCCGGAGTGTGCGCCACTGTGGTGAAGGTCACGGTGGGGTGGGTGTGGTGTGTCTCCCCTCCGCTCGCTCGCTCCCTGTTTTTTCTTTCTGCGGTGGTGAACGAAGGACTTCTGCTGCTGTGCAGTGCAGCAGATCGAACTAATTTAAGCTTCACACTAACACGGAGAGAGAGATCCGAGACTTACCTAACCGGAAAATCAAAGAAGACTCGCCGGAGAGTTTATGGGCTCCGTCATTCTCGCAGAGGCGGGAGAGAGAAGACTGATGATGTGTGATGATGGTGGTGTCCTCGAGCTGCTCGAGTCGAGCAGATGGTGCTGCTGCGTGTGTGTGTGTGGTCACGGCAAGAGAGAGAGAGAGGTAAGAGGGTTTCGAGAGAGAGAGGTAAGAGGGTTTCGAGAGAGAGAGACAGTGCAGAGAAGAGAAAGAGTCGAAGTGAGTGAGAGAAGGAAATGGGGTCTCGGTGTAGGGGAGAAAGAGAGAAACGTGATGAGTGCTGGGGTTTGCCACGTGACAGCCTGAGAGGGTTTCGAAATCCAGATATAGATTCTGATTTAATTAGGATAAAAGACTAATTTGATAGTTCCAAATACACTCACAATGTTTGCCAGCTCGTTATATAATCAACTTAAATCAGTTAAATCCATCATGCAATGCATTTCCTTCCAATTTTTTGTGATAAACTAATAGATAATTGACTAAATAAACATCCTGCAAAGTTTCAATAAAAATTTCCAAGTGTTTCTAACAATTTCCGTGGTTTTTATTCATTTTTTATCGATATCGATAATATCCTGATATTTCCATCGATATTTCTGTGTTTTTGGACTACCGATATTTCCGATATCATCGATATTTTATACCTTGGACTTAATCAATGATATATTTTTATTAAGGAAAAATTAGGTTCTCATCCCTATTTTTCCTACTCCATTGATTAAAACCTTATTCTTTTTCCTAAACCCTTAATAAACATCTTTAATTATTTCAATAACAGAATAGTTTTATTTCTAAATATATTCATTTAGTGTTAGAAATGTTATATTTGGTATATTTATATTTATGGCTAAATTTTTTATCATATATTTTTATTTTTAGTTTGTACCCATTTTTAATTTGCAACCTTTTTTTTTAATTTGTACCAATTTTCTTTTTAGTTTTAATATTTACCCATATATTAATTCATTTTTGTGCCCATATTTTTTAAACTTTTATTTGTATTTGTACCCATATTTTTTAATTTATTTGTACTCATTTTTTAATTTTGTTAAATGTACCCATGCTAATTATATGTATTTATTTTATGTTTTTAAAATATATCAGTAGTTATTTTTTAAAATATGTTAATAATTATGCGGGTACATTATTTTTTTGCTATAATTTTGGGAAGAACAATATTACTCTAAAATTGATTTTTAAATATTTATTATATTTTAAAAATATTATTTAAATTTCATAATTTGGGGGACATTAAATGCATAAATGCATGAATTAATCTCTTAAATGAGGCTAAGGGCCTCGATCAAAATATTTAAACAAATAAGGTTTCAATCTAACAATTAGGCTGATTAAGGATTGGAACCAAAATGACCATTTTATTAATTAGACATAGGTCAATAATGAATGCAACATAGGCTTTCTATGAATGTCATTTGGGCTTAAGCTATTATAAATACGAATTTAGATCTTCTTCGGATCAATTTTGTGGAGATCCTCCGGACCCATGGATCTCTTCCATTGATACAAATCCAATGGCCAAAATCCCTTATCATTCATCTTTTCCCCTCAACTCACTAGTAGGAAATTGCGCGACAAAGCAAATTTCATCGCGCAATGACCCCTTGCGCAACGATGAACACACCTTCGTCGCTCAAGGGTAGTGAACGTTGCACGGCGGAGAACTTGGTCGCACAAAACCGGTTGCATGACGAAAAAACATGTTCGTCACCCAAAGCCAATAAGAAAAACGCGGGTTTTTTTTTTTGGCGGGAAAACTAATGCGCAATGAAGATTTTCCCGCTGAATCTTTGCGCAACAAAGTCTTATGGGCTGCTGGAATGCTGGGTATGCATGCCTCCTGCCTGCTGGTCCGAGAGAAAAAAATGAGAGAAAAGCCAGTATGGGTTGAGCTCCCATGCTGAGTACCATGAATGGCGTTGGCTGCTTAGTCCTCTTTGCCAAGACAAAGGTGGGCTGCTCCCGAGAGAGGAGGTAAAGAGGATCAAGACGGATGCAGTGGCTCGTCTGATCACTATTGTGGAGCCTACTATGAATGAAGGTGGAAAGAAGAGATCTTCCCCGCCTGCTCAAGAGATGCTGGTTGAGAAAAAACTAAAGACTTTCTCCGCTGCTCGTGAGGGTTCGCCTGCTGTCGAGAGGCCTGTGATTGACATAACTTCTTCCAATGAGAAGAAAAATGAAGCTACTAGATCTGAGTCTGTGGCGCCTGCTGAAGGAAATTTTGTGAAAAACATGTTCATTTGAATAACATCATATAGCATGCAATTAACAATTAAAGGCGGAATCATGCTTTCATGCATTCAAAAACAAAACATCTACCATGAAATTCAAAGCCTAGTAGATTGGTGAACCTTGACTCAACTTAAAAACAACAATTTGTTAGTTGAGAAATATTTACCTTTGTAGATTCCTCTTTGCATATGCAAAGGATAATCACCCAAGAGATAGGGCCTTCATTCCTTGCTTCTTAGCTCCATGGATTTGGTTAGAAGAATAGGTTCTCCAAGTTCCCAAAATTGAGAACCTCTAAAGATTCTACACCAAGGTTGGATTGGAGAGGAAATGAGTGACCTTGAGGAAATAGAATTGCTAGACAATATCCCCCAAGGTGGTTGGCCTCTTAGAGAGAAATGGAAGCTTTGTGTTCTCACCAATTTTCTCTAAAATCAACAACTTATGAATTTATGTTATAAAGTTCTTTATATAGTCACTTCTTTAAATGACCTAAAGAACCAAAAACCCTAATTCATCACTATATGGCCGGCCACTCTAATGGATTTGGGCTTTTGGGCCTTTGTGAATCTTTATTCATTAAGTTGTCATACAACTTAAGTCAATGGGCTTTGACGTTCGAAGCCCATTGGGCCTTAAGGTCCAAAAACTATCCCGAGGTCTTTAACGAACTTATTCGTTTGATTAATTAACATATTAATTAATCCTTGCCATAAATAATTAAACCATTTAATTCATCTCCTTTGTTTCTTCAATCTCCACCTTATTTGGTGTACGATACATTAGGTTCCTTTTAGCGAGGCAGTGGGCGATTAAAACCATTTTACATCGATTGTGAATTGAAACTTACTTTCAATTCTCCCTTTAGTGATTACACACGTTTAGGGCTTCCACAAACCATGAGTGACCCCTAGCAGCATATCATGGCTACCCAAGCTAATCAGAAGAGGTAGAGAACCTATTCAGTTTAGGATTACAAATGCAATACGGTCTTTCTCTAATCTAATACTTTTGACCACATTGTTTGGTTTGATAGTTTATTTATTCATGTCTACTATCCAATGTGATTCTTGTGCTTATATGATTACTTTGAATGTGAATTGGAACGCATTCCCAAATCTCATTCATACTCTGGCCAGAGATTTTAATCATATCATAGAGTATTCTCCCTCAAGCCAATTGAAGGTTAGAGATCCCTTGTTGCGCATTCACTTGTCTCCATGACTAAGTGGCTTAACCCCAATGATGTCGTGGACACCCCGATGGGGTGACTTTGACATAATCAAAGATCAAGGACTTAACCACAAGACAACAACTGTGATGCCTCAGGTCAAATGACTAATTTGCATTATCCCAAACATGAGTTCTCATGTGACATGAGTATGAGAACTCCTCGTTGATCGTGTTCAGTGAACTCATTCTCTATTGAGCACCTACGTACTTGTCTTGATGTCACACACACCAATGACTCGAGACTAGTCACTCTCCCTGAGAGAAGACATAGCACGTACTGATCTTATCGGACTGTTAATGCCCAATTGGCAAACAATAATGTTTGCCCTTTATATGTAAACTAGATTAGTTTAACATGTGAAATATCCGTAAAGTATCATCATATGAATGGGTTTACGGCACATTTCCAACAATCTCCCACTTGCACTAGAGCCAATCAGCTTGGTCATCTGTTATGATTCCTCTTCTGTAGTCATTTCCTAAATGGCTGAGTAGTAGGCCTAGGAAATGGATATCTATATGTTATCCATAGAAGCAACCTTGAGAATATCGACGTCACCATTATACATGATTCCCAATCATGTGGTTCAGTCTCTCATATGAGTTCGGATCTTGATGAGACCTTGATTCCCAGGCTTGAGCTATCGCCCCATTAGTGTCGTAGTGTCAGTACACTAGGTACACTTTCTGGTTGGAACCGAATAGAGAGTTCATAAATGAACTTTCCCATCCAAACAACATTGTTGTAAACTTCTATATGGCAATATATTTTGCATTCATAATGGAACACACTAAAGTCATTACTTTAATGTTTCCATCCAAATATCTCTTTAGTCATAATAAAGAGATATCTGTTTATCTCTTCATTCATAATGAAGAAACATCCAATGATGGATTAGATTCACAATCTAATACATTTACGCTTCCATTACGTTACTCTAATTCTTCCTCATTCTTCGAGGAACCTATCCTTTAGTATTTCTTAAATACTTAAGGATTCACTTGACAGTTGCCATGGTTCTGATCCTGGGCTTGCATTGATATCGCCTTGTACCTTTCTAGGTACAACTTATATCAATGTTTTTCATACAATATGAAATACATAAATCACCTTTCTGCGTATGCATAAAGGATTCGATTTACGCATTATTTCTTTGGGAGTCAAAGGGTACGTTCCCTTTGAGAAGAGCTACCTCCTAGTCTCACTAGAGTTGTTCTTCTTATTGAAGTTTATCATCATATGAGAAACTTCCTAGCATCCTTTTGTCTATTATTAGGGCATGATATAATCCAATTATATCCTAAAATCTATCATTATAGATTTCCATCCCATGTATATAGACTATGTCTCCCATATACATTCTATCTTTATAGAATGTTTAAAGTCATAACTTTAACAATGAAGTATTCTTTTCATTTCCAAAATTAATATATCATATATATATTTAAATTTTAGGAACATGATTAACTCCCACTAATCTTTTGTAAACCTAGTAAACAAAAGATTCATTTACATCTTTATGAGAAATCAAACGATTTGACCTTTTCTCTCATAAAACGCTTATGGCTCCCACTAGCTTGCTAAGATCCATGATGGTTGGATCTCTACAACTTACATGTTTTGTGATTCATAGTTTTAGACATATATTATTAGGACTATCTTAATAATGGTTTCGGAAACCTATATTATGTCCAAACATTGAATCAACATTTAGTTGTAGCTAGCTATCTTCGAATTAATTGAAACTAAGACTACGTCAAAAATGGTTCCTTCAAAGTCAACCATTCTCTTCGATTGTAGTCACCTTAAGCTACCAATTAGCTATGAAGGTTTCATTATTTCGGGTCAAATGGTACTTTACCATTTCCTTGAGTATATTTTGTATATACACTAAATGTAGTCATAAAGTTCAAACCATTCAACTGAGACGGTTTAAAATTCTTTTTGACTACCTTGGAGCTTGTGGTATAGGAACTAGGTTGTTATATTTGTTGATTATCATCTTGTCTCTCAAAGAACCCATTCTTTTGAGTTCTATTCCTAGTTCATTTGCTCTAAGGCAAATCACATTGTAGGATTACAATGAACTACTCAACAAACAACATTTGTTGGTTGGTTTATAGAAGTGATATCCAAAGGTTAATTTAAGGATATCCACAAGATAATTTCTAAACAAATATTGCTCATTAGCACACAACCCCAAATCTTAACATGATTAAGATTTGTCTTTCTTTCCAACTACATCCTATGGAGTTATGAAAATTTGGAAGATCTCCTAATTGACAATCATATTGTTTTAGAAGTATATATCCTATATATATGGGTAATTGATAATATTCAACGAACTAAATCTTATTCAAGTTCGTTCTTCTCCTAATGGAGAAAATCATTATCTTATGATGCTAATTTCCTTGATATCTTTCAAGGAAACTCATCTAAAGTGTTACCTTTCCTTGGATCAAATCTAAGGAGGTAAGTACTTTAGACGTCTTACTCATCAACTTACATTTCTTGAATTCTTTGAAACCTTTTGCAAAGTATTCGGACTTGTGTTTATTCATAATAAACTATAGTCCAACCGAGAGTGATCTTCGGTGAATGTCAAACAACATGAGTAGTATTATGTTGTGGACAAGTGCCACTAACATCTAAGTGAATTAACCTCAATAACTTTGTGATTCTTTCTTCTTTCCAAAAGAATAAAGATTCGAACATTTCGCCTCTATACAATTTTGACAAGAAGGTATTGGATCCGGATCTAACGATCCAAAGCATCCATCTATAACCAACTCGTAATTTATGTTTTAGAGGTATCACAACTCAGTTGGGATTAGTCACTACCTTGCAACCTTTTGGGTTTTAAGCATCATTATATTCTAAACAGTTAACGCTACCATATCATCTCTACTATAGAGACAATCAATTAGATTACTATAATCCAATCAGTGATTAATAAAGAACAACGTTTTGTCAAACAAAACATTCATCCATCTCTACTATAGTGACGAAATTAAGTTCCTTAAAATTGGAATGTAAAGACAATCTTTGGTTTTTCCAATTTCTTTGGTAGTTCGTATGAGGAAGTTAGTACCATCTGCTTTCGCAGAGATCTATATTTTATTCACGTTCCGAATGTGAAGTACTTTCTCTTCTCTCATTAATCTTCTACTTCTTATTAGCCACACTTCTACAACGATTGTAAAACATAGTTACTAATACGGAATCAAGCATTCAAGTAGAAGAACCAACTGTTTTGAACTATTCAAGAACAATTTACAACATCTTCGAAAGGTGTGTTCTTGACACTTGCAAGACATTTCTTGCAAATACCCTTTCCAATGTCCATCCTTTCATAAAGAAAGTTTGTTCCCTTGGAGTTAATTTTATCTTCTTCATTTGACTTCTCCTATGACTACAATAGTCATGGTCCCTAAACTCCCACTATCTCTCTTGAAACCTTTTTCAATTGTGTTTATACACATCAAACATTTTGGAGAGTGTGTGGTTATTGTTCACTACATAGTTTACAATAAACTTAGTGAACCATTAGGATAGGGACATAAAGGTGAAGTCCTAGCTTAGTTTCCGTCTCGTTAAGTGGTTTATCACTTCAACACTCAATGATTCAAAATCATCATAAGTCCATGTTGATGGACTATTTTTGTCAACCAACCATTATGTTCTAAACATAATTACAAACTTTCATAAGTTCCTTTGTTCATATAACGAAGGAATAAGCATTGGTTGTTTGTGTTGTCCTCTTCATGATAGACATTTCTAACATGTTCTTCCAATGATACATTATCAATAGGAAGATTGTGAGGATGAGACTTCTTAGGTACATGCACAATCCATTTAAGACAATCTTTGGGATTGTGTTACCAAGTCCGGAAACTAAAACATTCTGCTTTTCTTTGTCAAGTTTTGGATAGCGTTTGCAAATATATTGGTAAACAAATACATAACGAATATAAATTGATTGATTTTAAGCCATTTGATTTGGGTCTTTAAATCAAATAGCACCACCCACTATTTTTGGCAAATTCCATATCCCTCATTGGAATTCGAGAGTTTTGGAGGAAACTCTTAGTAGGTTATGGGAGACTCACTATTACCAAGCCCACCTCACAATGATATGATGTTGGCTAGCATTAATAATAATGTGAGAGTACGCTTACTCATTTGCAACTAATGCAAGTACCCATCAATTTGGCCTCTAGAGAATGTTGCCTCACGATGATACGATGTTGGCGCCATTGCACTTAGTTAAGTCATTCCCACCATGCTTAGTTCGTGAAGGGGTTCAAGAATAGCCTCACGATGATACGATGTCGGCCATCCTCGTTGCCTACACTAACCTCATCAAGTATGTATATAGACTCCTCCTGAGTATAAGCATGCACTTTGTACTCCCCCATGATAGGGTGAAGCCGGTGTACAAGTCATAAACGATTGGAGCCTACCACGGTGGAAGGCCACGAAAGAGTGTTCTAAGCACTCTCACGCTTTTCAACTTAATAATGGTTTGGTTGAGGGTTTTAGGTCTCATCACATATAAGTATTCATTTCAATCTACATTAAAACAATTTTGGTCCTATTACAACTATTGGTCCATTTGTTTTTAGTTGTATATAATACTCCCACTATGCTTATAAAACGGTTTTTTTTAAAGCAAGAGTATATGATACTACTAACATAAGGTTTGCATTCATTTGATGGACTATATAGTTGCCTTAGGGCCTTAGGATGACTATGAACCTTTGTTTAGATTCAACACGAGCCTAGTGTTGAATCTCGGACTAGGGATGGAGATTGATTTTAGTTACGCGTTTAATCACATTAAGGCGTGTTGTCTTAGGGGCGTTGGACCCAACTACTTCATTTTCATGCATATCAAATAAAGCAAGAAAGAAGTACTTCAAAGTAAAAGAGAGCTTATGCTCTTTACAACATTTGCATAAAACAAATTACTTTAAAGTAAAGAAGAGCTTATGCTCTTTTACAACATTTGATCAAATCAAATTACAACAAAAATTAATCTACACATTCCCATGGTTCAAACAAATTTGAAACCGCCTATCACATAGCTCAATTATCGTAGGCTTAGGTTCATAATCACCCTTTAATTAATCAACACTTTAATTAATTAAATTGAATGCAACATTTTCATTTGTTTTTGTATCCATAAAATTGATTTAAATGGTGCTAAATGAAATGAAAATCCAATTCTCATTTAAAGAGACAAAACAATTTTTGTTCCCTACTTAATTTGGGCCATCATGCAATAACCACAACTTTTTGGGCTATATTGCGAAACACAAACTTTTGGGGTCACTTTGTAAAAACACAAAAGTCCACTACTTCATGTAATTACAACTAGAACCCAAAAATTTCAACAAATACAAAAAACTTCATTAAAGGAGCAAAACAATTTGTCCTTTAACGTTTTTGGACCTTAACGTAAAAACGTAAACTTTTGGGCCAAAGTGCAAATACACAAAAGTATCAAAACTTTATGTAATTGAATAAAAGACCCAAAAATACCCTATTCTATTAGGGTGGCCGGCCATGATAGAAAAAATATGATTTTTACAAAGTTTTTGTAAGTGGGTTTTGTTAGGTGAGGTAAAGATGAAATATTTTGAATTTATGTTAAACTTTTAAAAAAGTTTGTCTACCATTATAGCCATTAATTGAATTTATGTCAAACTTTTAAAAAAGTTTGTCTACCATTAAAACCATTAATAATACTTTACAAATAATCATCACCCACTAAAATCACCCACTAAAATTAAACCAAAACTTTATGTAAAAACATAAAACATTTTGAATCAAAACTTCAAAACTTTTTGTTCTTGGCAAGAACTTCAAGAACATTGAAGAACACTCATGAAAACTCATAATAGCTCCATGAATGTTTTCACTCACCAAAACTCAAATTTTCATCACTCAAAAGAGGGTTAACATCCTAGGGTACTTAGGGGTTCCAAAAGTCACTTTAAAACCATTTTAACAAGACAAACATGAACCCAAAAAATCACCCCTTGGATTTGGCCGAATTTCCCAAAAAAACATGGCACCAAATTTTAGCTCCAAAATTCATGCTCATATGAACTACATCTACAACATTTGAGATGGCAAATTTTCTAACAAAATTTACATTCAAAGAAACAAGAATAAAGCTTGTAACATATTACAATTTTTAAATCAAAAACTATGAACTACAAAACCCAAAATGATTCACCAACTACTAGACCTAGGCTCTGATACCACTTGAAGGAAATTTTGTGAAAAACATGTTCATTTGAATAACATCATATAGCATGCAATTAACAATTAAAGGCGGAATCATGCTTTCATGCATTCAAAAACAAAACATCTACCATGAAATTCAAAGCCTAGTAGATTGGTGAACCTTGACTCAACTTAAAAACAACAATTTGTTAGTTGAGAAATATTTACCTTTGTAGATTCCTCTTTGCATATGCAAAGGATAATCACCCAAGAGATAGGGCCTTCATTCCTTGCTTCTTAGCTCCATGGATTTGGTTAGAAGAATAGGTTCTCCAAGTTCCCAAAATTGAGAACCTCTAAAGATTCTACACCAAGGTTGGATTGGAGAGGAAATGAGTGACCTTGAGGAAATAGAATTGCTAGACAATATCCCCCAAGGTGGTTGGCCTCTTAGAGAGAAATGGAAGCTTTGTGTTCTCACCAATTTTCTCTAAAATCAACAACTTATGAATTTATGTTATAAAGTTCTTTATATAGTCACTTCTTTAAATGACCTAAAGAACCAAAAACCCTAATTCATCACTATATGGCCGGCCACTCTAATGGATTTGGGCTTTTGGGCCTTTGTGAATCTTTATTCATTAAGTTGTCATACAACTTAAGTCAATGGGCTTTGACGTTCGAAGCCCATTGGGCCTTAAGGTCCAAAAACTATCCCGAGGTCTTTAACGAACTTATTCGTTTGATTAATTAACATATTAATTAATCCTTGCCATAAATAATTAAACCATTTAATTCATCTCCTTTGTTTCTTCAATCTCCACCTTATTTGGTGTACGATACATTAGGTTCCTTTTAGCGAGGCAGTGGGCGATTAAAACCATTTTACATCGATTGTGAATTGAAACTTACTTTCAATTCTCCCTTTAGTGATTACACACGTTTAGGGCTTCCACAAACCATGAGTGACCCCTAGCAGCATATCATGGCTACCCAAGCTAATCAGAAGAGGTAGAGAACCTATTCAGTTTAGGATTACAAATGCAATACGGTCTTTCTCTAATCTAATACTTTTGACCACATTGTTTGGTTTGATAGTTTATTTATTCATGTCTACTATCCAATGTGATTCTTGTGCTTATATGATTACTTTGAATGTGAATTGGAACGCATTCCCAAATCTCATTCATACTCTGGCCAGAGATTTTAATCATATCATAGAGTATTCTCCCTCAAGCCAATTGAAGGTTAGAGATCCCTTGTTGCGCATTCACTTGTCTCCATGACTAAGTGGCTTAACCCCAATGATGTCGTGGACACCCCGATGGGGTGACTTTGACATAATCAAAGATCAAGGACTTAACCACAAGACAACAACTGTGATGCCTCAGGTCAAAGGACTAATTTTCATTATCCCAAACATGAGTTCTCATGTGACATGAGTATGAGAACTCCTCGTTGATCGTGTTCAGTGAACTCATTCTCTATTGAGCACCTACGTAATTGTCTTGATGTCACACACACCAATGACTCGAGACTAGTCACTCTCCCTGAGAGAAGACATAGCACGTACTGATCTTATCGGACTGTTAATGCCCAATTGGCAATCCTATGATCAGGAACGTTTAGGATGTGTCTACGAAAGAATGGTCTCATTAATCTAACTTCATTAGATTGCATTCTTCCAATCACATATTCCTTGGACTTTATCGTTTAAGCATATAACATTTATATGAGACGTCTCAAACAATAATGTTTGCCCTTTATATGTAAACTAGATTAGTTTAACATGTGAAATATCCGTAAAGTATCATCATATGAATGGCTTTAGGGCACATTTCCAACACCTGCCACGTCGAGAATGGCTAGTACGATTGCTCAGCGTAGAGGTTTTGTTATGCCCCCAGTGCTGAAGCTTGTACCAAGACGTCCGTTGTGATTTAAGTCTGATTCACCTGTGGAGAGGCTTGCTATTATGAAGAGCGATAAGGTGGACTCTGCTGCCAAAATGGCACCAAGGCCCACTTCCTCTGCTGCTGAGATTGATTCGCCTGCTAGGAAGGAGGAGACTGTTCGTATGGGCAGCTGTGAGAAATCCATTATGCTTGCTTATGGGGAGGTTGTTGAGATATGTATGCTTTTGAAACCATATCTACTTGAAGACATGAACGCTTGTGCCAAGTTTGTCGATGGTGTTAGAGAAGTTGTTTGCCTAAGTTCCTTTGTGAAGCATACGACCTAGTATAGGAAGATTGCCCTACTTGCCATGATGCAAAAGATGGCTATTCTGGCAGCCGAGTCTATGATCCTTGACCAAAAGGATACGAAGGCTGCCAAGAAGGTGGCAAAGGTTGTGGCAGCCGAAGCTTATTCTTCTGCCGAAAAGATCAAGAGGTTGGAATATGAGCTCGTCACTTTGAAAAGGTCTAATATCTCTGCCCCCACATCTCTACAGCTTGAGACCACTCGCCAAAAGATCGTTGACTTGAAGACCAAGCTTGACGTGATCCAAGTTAAGTATGAAAGTGCAGAGAAGGAGATCAGATGTTACATACCTTTGATTTAAGATCTTGAGCATGCCATTTCTGAGCTTCGTTCCACTGCTTATGCAAAAGATAATGAGTTGATTACTGCTTATAACCAAGTGATCCATTTCAAGAAGGTCATTGATAGGCTTGAACCCCAAGTGTTGGAACTCTAAGGTAAGCTGAAGATCAACGAAAGTTTGAATAAATAAGTGGATGAGCTGCAACGCGTTCGTGTTGGTCTGCTTGAGGAGAACGAACAACTGAAGGGTGAGAAGGCTGGGCTCGACGCTTCGTTTGTTCAGAGTCATGCCGATTTCTACAAGCTGGGTTATGTAGATCATCTCTTTGGTAGGCCTTTTGACTTCGAGTTTGTTGGGAAAGACTTCGAAACCTTATTTATTTCTTCGGAAGACTTGCTTGCCTTTACTTTTAAGGCTTCCATTGGTGAAGTAGTCAAAGAAGTTGAGGCAGCCGAGGATGAAGTGTTGGATGGTGCCGTTACTGAGGGTGCCACTGCTGCTGAAGGTGTGGCGATCGAGTAGTTGTGGAGCGTCCGAGCTGCTGAGGAGTAGCATTCTATGTAGTCTTTAGGATTTTCTTTGTTTTCCTTGTTGCTTTTGCTTTGATTAAACTCATTCGGTCTTTTCTAGTCATTTATCAATTTTGCTAGAAAATTTAATAAACTTGCTTCCTTCGCTTTTCTCCATCTTCGCTTTTTTTTGTTCATGCCCTAACCTTTAGACTTTATAGACTAGTGGCAGGCATGCTACTTTTCTATAAGCAGACATTCCGCGTAGCCTATGCACAACCGTAGGTGTTGGTGTAGAACTTTGCAAACTTGTTAGCCATAGGGTCGACAGCCGGACACTTTACTTACAGAAAAAGACAAGTTCGCGTGACCATTAGACTTTTAACCTTGGCTTTCTCCAATTCCGTAGGTTGCATAGCAAGTATTAAAACACTTTAGGACTTGGTATAGGTCATTCTGCGCTTGGCAGAGGTGAGGCGTATCGACTATGTAGCATGTCGGCAGTGGATAAAGCTTCATATATGCACTCTAGCTTGTTTAACCTTTCACAAGAATGTGCGGTTGTATAAGTCTAGCTAGTCTTTACTACTCGAAAGGCAAATTGTAAGCAGTCTTCTGGAAACCGTAGGCTACCTTAGTGCACTCGATAACAGCTTTAGGGTTCCATGGCAGCTGTCCTTAAGGTGTAAGGCGTAATATGCCCCTTCCATCTTTAGGACCTGATTCCCCGCAGATTAGGCTAAGAGACCCAAAATCCTTTAGTTAGCTAAGCCTTGAAAAAGGCCATTGTGGCTACTTCTAGGAATCCCCGCGCAAGCCATCGTGCATCTAGTTATACTACGGCAGCCTGACTCATCCACGTCGAATATTCAGAGTGTAAGTTTATCCTCCTGCCTTGGAGAACAGACCCATGTAGGTGTCTAGGAATTAGTTTACCCTTTCGTACTAGATAGCAATTAGTTTATCTTCTCACACTAGAGAGCATGGTTGGTCCCTCTGGGGGCGCAATTCCTGCGATGAGTCCCTAAGATGGGTGCAGTATTCTTTTGAAGTGCATGAATGATCAGTTGTTGTAAGCACGCAGCTGAGCCAACCTGTAGATTACTTTTGAATTCCTCATTGAAAAACGAGTGAAACGAATGAGAACTTAGATGTAAGGTAGGAACTGCATAACAACTAGATAGTCCTCGACTTGCGAGGTGGTGCCCGTCGAGCTGCTTGAGTCTTCGGGCTTTGATGTGGCGAAAGGTCATACATGGTACTTCCTTAGATTGTAGGTGTTCCACTGCTTTTTGATCTTTTTGTCGTTCATGGTGGCATGGGTGTAGCTACTCTTGTTGCCTACTCTGTTGATCTTATACGGACCTTCCAAGATGGGATCCATCTTTTTGGAGCCTTCTCTGCGGGCAATCATAAAGGCTTTTCTTAAGACTAAATCTTCGGACTGGAATTGCCTGATCTTGGCCCTTTTGTTGCAGTTGGAGATGAGATGCTGCTGGTAGGTTGCGATGTTGGTGATGATCTGCTTGCGTTTCTCCTCTACTAGATTTAAGCTTGTGGCCATCTCCTTACTGTTTTGCTCAATGCTTGGTAGTAGAATACTGATAGTTGGCACGATGACATTGAGATGAAAGATTGCTTCTGAGCCAAATGCTAAAGAGAAAGGAGTCTGACCAATTGTTCGTCTTTTGGTGGTACGATATGCCCATAGACATTCGGGGAGTTCGTCTGGCCATTTTCCCTTCTTGTTGGTGAGGGATTTCTTGAGTCAGTCGAGGATCATCTTGTTGGATGCTTCGACCTGCCAATTTCTTGGAGGGTACCTCAGCATGGACATGTGCTGCTTGATGCCATACTTTTGGTAAAACTTCGCCAAATCTTTGCCCATGAATTGCGAGTCGTTCTTGCTGACGATGGATTGAGGGATGCCAAATCGTCAAATGATGTTCCTCTATATGAAGCGCTCTATATCCGCCTAAGTCGTGGTTGTCATAGGCTCTGTTTCTACCCATTTGATGAAGTAATCGGTTGCCATGATCATCATGCCTCTGCCCCTAGTAGCGGGTGACATTGGCCTTACCAAGTCGACTGCCCATTGCATGAATGGCCAATGACTCGTCTGTAGGTGTAGCTCGCTAGCAGGTAGTGCTAGTACCGGTTTGTAGCATTGGCAGCTGTCGTACTTTTGTACTAAGTTCTTAGCAGCTTGGTGCATGGTATGTCGGTAATAGCTTGCGTTAAGAGCATTATGTGCTAAGGATCGGCCCCCGGAGTGATTTCCACAAACTTCTTCGTGGATTGAGCTTAGAACCTTTAGGTCGTTGGGAAGCGCTAGGCAGCGAAGATGTGGTCCAGTGTAAGATCTTCGAACGAGAATGCCGATCCACTGCCAGGTAGTCTATAATAGAACTTTGCCAGTTTGAAGTTGTACAAACCTGTGACACTTCGACAGCTGGCTTCGCCTCTATGCTTGGCTTGTCTAGATACTTCACCGGGATAAAGCGTTTAAGTCGGTGGTTGAGAGTGGAACCTAGGCCGGCTAGTACGTCTGCATGGGTGTTTTCTGCCCGCGGAACTTGAGTGAAGTTGTAAGTCTAAAATGCCTCAAGTTGTTTATGTACTTTCTCTACGTATTGCGCCATCCTTGGATGTTTTGTTGTGTACTCCCCAATAGTCTGGCTGGTGATTAGCTGGGAATCGGAATGAATTGCAAACTTTTTCACCTCCAGGTCTTTTACCATTTGGAGGCCTGCTAGTAGGGCTTCGTACCCTGCTTTGTTGTTAGATGCTTTAAAGCCTAGAGTAATCGCCTGCTCGAGCATCGAACCGTCTGGGGTGACAAGGACCATGCCTACTTCCTAGCATTTGTAGTTGGATACACCGTCGACGTGCAAATGCCAGAAGTCTCAATTGGGTGAGGCAGGCATGGCTAGGGCGTGCTCGGCTACCTCCGGAGTGTCATTAGGTCGCTCTGTTACGTCACCTAGGCTAGGCGTGGACGCAAGGTAGGGAGCCATAGAGTTGGGGCCATGTTACACGTAGCTGAAGATGCTCAACTGCCGGTATCGGGTCGTTATAGAGTTGAATTATGGAGCAAGGGTCAACTAGGGCCGTGTGATGCTATACAGGAGGTGGTGCTTAACTTACCGGTACATGTTGCTCATATGTAGAATCTTCTGGGGCGACAAGCATAAAACTTGTTTCCGAGTGTCCTTCTTGTGTTTGTCTGCCCTTGGCGTGCCTTTTGAGCTGAGTTGTTGCGTTTGTCAAAAAACTTTTCACCACCAGTGTCTGCGTCTTTATCGTCCCGTGTCTGGATTGGGCAGAATAGTGCGTCATGAGGATGACTGCGTGCGTCTGAAGGTATAACTTGAGCTTTTGGGTCGTAAAAATTATCGCCAAATTTAGCTTTTGAATTTCTGGTAGCTGGTTTCCGCATCGATGAGAGCTTTTGAACTGTGGAATACAAGTAATTGGGCCCCCAACTTTTTTCGTATGAGGGTAAAGCTTATTGCTGCTTCAAATGCAGCTACTCTTCCAGTCAGACCTTGAATCTCATTCAGAGTAGTGGGGGACTTCATATTCAAGATCACTCGAATTTTCCTTGAATGTGCATCGACGAACCTCGTCCCAAAGTGTATGCTTCTCTACCAGAGCGAAAAAGTCTACCAGAGTTAGATCTTCTTTCATGATCAATTCTCTAAACATCGGGTGGTCTACTGGGAGTCATTTTTGGAAGGTTGCTCTAGCTATCAAGTCGTTGCATCCGACTATCTTTGCTTTCTCTGCTTTGAACCTCTTCACATAGTCGCGAAGCGACTCCTTTGGGTTTTTCTTGACGTTGAACAAGTGGTAGGACTTTTTCTTTATCGAGCGATAAGATATATATTCTTTGGTAAAAAACCAAAGATAATTCGTCGAAACTCTGGATGGATTGTGGCGGTAGGGTGTAGAACCAATCTTGGGGGACTCGCCTTGTAAAGTGGTGGTGAATATCTTGCACATGAGATCATCGTTGTTTTGATAGAGGATTATTGCGCTTTGGTAGTGCTTTAGGTGTCTCTCCGGGTCTCTATCCCTTTTGAAGGATGTGAAATGTATGATGAACTTGCATGGAGGCTCTACCTGCTCGATCTCATTCATGAAGGGTGACCTGCTTATGTTGGTCATGTCCCATTGTAGTGCCTTGTTAGTGACCTTGTTACGTTGGAAACCACGAAATCGATTGGTCAAGAGCTTTTCTACTTTTACCTGAATTTACCTTTGTTAAGGTAACAAAACTCTCGGTTGCCTCCGGTCGTGACCTACTGGTCTAGGCTGTTATTCTACATGTTTGGCTCGTCTATTCTGCGGCTGCGGTGCATATGGTTCGTTCCTAGCAAGCGAAGGAATTTTTCGCAAGCTACTGGTTGAGTTTGACTCGAGCTAAGTGACTGCTTCTCTTTGTCCTTCGTGCTGCCTACTCCGATGTGAGGTGAATGATGCTCCTTGCTGGCCTAGCCGCGAATGAACATTTCACCTGAAAAGTTGCTCATGTTAATTATCGGAGTGTGGCCCCAATCATGAATGTATGCTCGTCCGTGGGCCTAGTTAGGAGTATACGTTATCTCGGGGGCCTAATCGGGAGTGTACATTGCCCGAACACTTAGTTCGTGGCTGCTTGCCGAGACGCTGTTGGAGAAGTTCTTCGTCTGCCCTTATCCTACTTCGGGACACATCGTCTGGGTAGGTTGTATCTCGATGTGCTGTAAGAGCTGATTCATCAAGGTTGTCTGCTATGCGAGGGCGCTCGTCAACTCTATGACTTGTTGGAACAAGTGTTGTTCTCCATTTGGGTTGGAAGAGCTTGGAATGAATGCATCTCATTGAGTAATGGAAGTGTGGTAAACTTCGGTCGCGAGATTTGAGTTGGGAAATGTCAAATCCACAGAGAAATGGGAAAACTGCCCCTGGTTCAATTGTTGGTCCATAAATTTGGATTCAAGACAGTTGAACTAATTTTGGACCGATTTGGACTGCTTGGAAGGCCGCGGGAGCAGGTTAGGCCGCGTGAGCATGTTAGGCCATGGGAGCAGGCTAGGCCATGGGAGCAGGCTGGGCCATGGGAGTGGGCTACTCGGCGTGTGGTGCATGCGGGTGCGAGGCTAAGGCTCGGCTTGGCAACGCCTTGGACTCGCGTCGGGCTTGAGTGGCTCGGGCCGTCTCGCCTTGGGCTTGGGCCCGTGTGGGCTTAAATGGCACGGCTTGGACCGTGGTGGCCATTGTGGTGGTTGCCATGGTGGTGCCGCTCCACTAATCGTTGTATTGAGCCTTGTAAATCACCGTGGTCCTAATCCTTGAATGTTGGAATTTCCATTCGTCAAGGTTTCCAAATCTCTTGCCATTGTACTTTTCTTTTATGTTTTATCGAAGAATTTTAAAAAATAAAAAATCCAAGAATAAGAACGTACGAAAAATCTACAAGTGAACAAGAAAACGAAAAACCTTGAATGCGAGAGTCTTCTACGAGCGTTTGATCGAGACTTTCAGTGAAAGCACCAATTTGTTGATGCAAATTTCCATCTTTTTCATCCTGGACAAAATTGCACCTACAACACAAATAACACCTTAGGTCAAAGCCAAGAGCCTTACGCGCCCACGATGAATTGGGGGGGGGGGGAGGGGTTTGGTTGAAGAACCTTTGATGCCAAAGTTAGAATTTTAAAGGAAAAGTGTTTGGAGAGTTTAGAGAATTTTGCAAGAGAGTTGGAATTGAGTTTTGGAGAAAATGAGGGTGTTTATACAGGGGTGTGGCCGGCCCCTTTGGGAGGATGGGGACCGGCCACTTGGATGATTTTTTGGGTGAGATTCATGATTTATTAGCTAATTAATAAATTAATTGAGTAATAAATCAATTAATTAGCTAATTCATATGATTAGAAAGGAATGATTTGGGGGTTACCTTGTGAAGAAGATTTGATGAGGATGGATGAAATAGGTTTTGAATAAATACCTATTTTGGGCACTTTTGACTTGATTGAGGGATGATTGTCCACTGCTTGAGCATAGAAATCCTAGTGTGCCTCGAGGGTAATCTTGTCCTTTTACCCAAAAATCCACGTGTCACCTCCATATTTTTCTTGATTATTTTTGGCTCCACAACGTCACCGTCCACAAAAAAAATAAAAAAATAAAAAAAAGCACGACGAACTATAGTTCGTCGCGCAATGGGTTTAACAAACCCGGGAAAGCGTAGTCAAATGACGCCCAAAAAGTTAAAGCCCAAGGTTTTGCGTGACGATGGTTTCATCGCACAAAGTTCTTCACTTTACTAAACTTAACCAGATTGCGGGAAGGCAGAAGCTGCAAAACAATTGCAGCAACTGCCTTCCCCTGGTGCAATTTCCAACAGTTTGAGGTATAATTTTTCTTAACTAAGTTATTTAATTTCCATTCATGTAAATTGTGTTGTATGTAGTTTATAGGTGTTGTGAGTTTATGTATTTGTATGCAATCATTTTTGTATGGATGTAACAAAAATGGTTTGCAATGTTCATATGAGCTTAGTTTCTTGTTTGAGAATTAGTTGGATTTCGTGAATGGATGTGAAAGCATGACCGCGGTCCAATTAATTCTTGAATTGTCCCAAAATTTTGGACAGTTTGAGATTGCACATTTACATGTTGTAGTTTGCGGTTCACGCATTAGAGTTTGAACGTGGGAAATGTGGTAGCATCTTTTTGCGTTCTTCAGGTGCTTTGTAGTGTTTTGTATCTACGTCGTGCACTTGAAGAACTGCAGGGAGATGCTGCCGAATTTTTCCCATGCTCGAACTCTAATGTGTTGGAACCTTAAATTACAGCACGTAACTGTGCATTCTTGAATGAGATAGAAACCATACCGGAGGCATAAGGTGGCATGTCATAATTAAAGTTGTTGTAACCCTTGTAATTTTTTTTTGTTTGTAGGTGAAATGGACTAACAGATGTGTTGATGAATATTTGGATGGAATAAATCAGTTTATCAATTTTGCAATTGCAAACAACCACGGTTAAACTCAAATTCGGTGTCCTTGTAGAAAATGTAACAACTTCATGATTGAATATTTTGAAACTGTTCGATACCATTTGGTGAGAAATAGGATGATGGAAACCTATACTACATGGAATCATCATGGAGAACAAATACAATATGCTTCATCCTCCCACATTACCCGAGCAGTGGATACAGTTGACTCTGTTCTGGAGCCAAATGATCAAATTATGGACATAATCATTGTTGCTTTTCCAACTGCTAGTTCGAATACAAATGTGGAAGTAGAAGATGGCATCCCTTCCACCATGAACAGTGAAGCATTCGAAAAATACGAAAAATTATTAAAAAGTGCCAAACAAGAATTATACACTGGTTGCAAAGGATTTTCGATGATCACGGCGTTGAGTTGATGCATGGAAAAACAAAGTTTTGCATGTCGAACCAGTGTTTTGATTACTTTTTCGGGGTTTTCAAGAGGATGCTTCCAAAGGACAATGGCCTTCCTAAAGATCATAAAAGTGCAAAGAAGGTGGTCTTGGATTGATATATGAAACAATTCACGCGTGTAAAAATAATTGCATTTTGTTCTATAAAGAGAATAAAGCGTTGGATAAATGCCTTGTATGTAATGAGTCACGGTTTAAAATGACATTTCAGAATAGAAGAACGAAGATTCCACAAAAAGTTATGCATTATCCCCCATTAAAGCCCAGGTTGTAGCAATTGTATATGTCGATGCACACTGCAAACGACATGAGGTGGCAAAAGGACAGACGAGTGGATGATGATGTTATGAGACAACCTGTAGATGGGGAGGCCTGGAAAGAGTTTGATCGGTTGTACCCTGAATTTACATGTGAGCCCCAGAACGTTAGATTGGGACTTGCGACAGACAAGTTTAATCCGTTCGGGGTTCTAAACCAAAACCATAGCACTTGGCCAATCTTTGCAATTCCATATAATTTGCCGCCTTGGTAGTGCATGAAAAAAGAACTTATGATGATGACGTTGTTAATAACCGAAGATCTGGGCACGCATATTGATGTGTATTTACAACCATTGGTCGATGAACTAAAAGAATTATGGGAAAATGATGTTCCCACTTACGATAAATCTATCGGGAAGATGTTCACTTTGAGAGCAGTCGTGATATGGACTATAAACAATTTTCTTGCGTACGCTATGATGTTTGGGTGGAACACTAAGAGCTATTAAGCATGCCCAGTTTGCAAAGAGGACACGACGTCTAGTTGGCACGCGAGAAAATTTTGTTACCTAGGGCATCCTAGGTGGTTGCCGTGGGACCACGAGTAGCATCAGAATGAGGCATCATTCTTCAACGGCACAAAGTTTCGACCAAGACCCAGAGAATAGTCCGGCGATGAAATTTTGGCTCCGTTAGGCAAATCCATAAGTAGGACAAGACCAGACACACATCTAAACTGGACTCACAAGGCGAGGTTGTTTGAGCTCCCGTACTGGTCCAAATTAAAATTAAGACACAACATCAATATAATGCATGTTGAGAAAAATGTGCTTGGTACACTGGTCGGAACTATACTGGACATTGAGGGAAAAACAAAGGACACAATAAAAGCTCGTATTGATCTGGAAAAAATAGGCATTAGGCCAAGTTTATGGATGATGAGGGATGAATATATAGCCAGAAAAAAGCTCACATCATTTTATGTGAAAATGGAAAAGAGGAAAAAGTCTTTGCAGTTTCTATCTTCTGTAAAGTTTCCAGATGGGTATGCTTCAAACATCGACCATTACACAAATGTGGATGGAGACAAATTTTCCGACCTCAAGAGTAATGATTGTCATGTCATACTTCAACGTCTTCTCCCAGTGGGAATTCGACACCTTTGCCCGAAGACATAGTGAAGAAGATTATGTTGTTGGAGAGATATTTTTCTCAATTAACTGCAAAAACTTTGCGGAAGTCCTATGTTAAATAGTTGTGCGACAATATTATTGAAGTGCTATGCAAGTTTGAACAAATATTTCCTCCAGGTTTCTTTACAAGCATGATCCACGTGATGATTAACTTGCCGGATGAGGCACTTCTAGCCGGACCCGTCAACTATTGATAGATGTATTCGATAGAAAAGTATATAATCGCCATAAATACTTTAGTTCGTGATGTATGTACAATTTGACTAATTTTACACATTATTTGTTTATTGATGCAGACTACTGGGTGAATTTAAAAAGAGTGTACGGAACAGGGCAAAGCCCGAAGGATCAATCGTGGAGGCATGGGTCAGATTTGAGTGGCTTACATTTTGTGCAATGTACCTATAAGATGTTGAGACTACGTTTAACCGACATCAACACAATGATGATGACGGTGGTGTGAAAAGTGAAAAAATTTTTGTTTTTGCCCAAATTGCACAACCATTTGGCGAACCGATCAAAGGGGAGGTGCTTGACAAAATGGACATGGAGGTAGCACATTGGTTTGTACTTAACAATTGTGACGAGATAATTATGTACCTATATGCCAAAAACCATCGTGAATTGTTTCCTTGATGGTTTCATGAAAATGTAAGTTGTTCGTGTTTAGGGTTACATAATTGTAAATGTTAAACTAACACGACAACTTTTTCTCATTTATTTAGGTGAAGAAATTGAAGGAAATTAATTCGCCCGCTTACACTGAAGAATTGTACAACTTGGCGATTGGGCCCCTAAGCGCATAATTGTACTCCGGTTGCCATGTAAATGGCATCAAGTTTTTAGTAGCTCATCGCGATGACAAGCTATGGACGCAAAATAGTGGGGTACATGTCCCGGGTGCAGGCGACATTGCAGACATTGATTTCTATTGAAAACTGACAAGTGTTGTGCAATTGCTTTACAAAGATCGATGTCAAGTTATCTTCTTTAAGTGTCGCTGGTTTGATACAAACCCACGTCGGGTTGGAGGTGTTAAGCGAGATGATGGTTTGCTATTGGTCAACACTAACAGATGTTGGTATAACGACAATCCCTACATTTTGGCAATGATTACTAAACAAATTTTCTATATAGGTGACCCTAAGGGTGGGAGGGAATGGAAAGTAGTTCAGAAGATTGAGCACATAGGGGTGTATGATATTTCGGACCGAGATCCTGCTACCGATGATTATTATGGTGACGTTGCTGACCAACAATTGGAGACTTCAATGACATTTGGTGCATATACACTATGGGATATGACTATTGTACAAGAACTGTATCAGGTAGCTAGAGGTCCTGAAATCGAAATACCGATCAACTCCATTATGATTGACCTTGGGAATCTACCGCGATACAATGCACTCGAGCGTGCAAACGACGATGTTGATGTGCCTACAGACGAGGAGGAATGGGAGTCTGAATTTGACAATAGTGATGATCTTTATTCTAGTTCAGACGAGGATTAATAAAAAATTGTGATGTATATTAATTAAATGTATTGAATGGTATTTAAAAATGTTGTATACAAACAAAAATTTCCTTTAAAATTTGCAAGAAAATTAAATTAAAAAAAATTATATATTTATTTAAACCAAAAAATAAATTAAATTTACAATTATGCGCAACGACGTTTTATAAATGTTTGTCGCACAAATATTAAAAAATTCATTTTTTTTAAAACTGGTTCATCGTAAACATGTAAAAATTTGATTTTTTTCCCAAAATTGGGCACGTTTGTATTTCGACGCCTTCAATTCATTTCACTTACTCAATCTCTCTATCGATTGTATGTCGAACTCTCAGACTCAAGCTCTTCTCTCTCTCTTGATTCTGTCAACCTCCTCACTCTATCTCTCTCTATCTCAGACTCAATCTCAATGTCTCATTCTCTCGCA
Source organism: Malus fusca (assembly GCA_035220775.1). Classification (NCBI taxonomy): domain Eukaryota; kingdom Viridiplantae; phylum Streptophyta; class Magnoliopsida; order Rosales; family Rosaceae; genus Malus; species Malus fusca. Next base: position 16,911,420 of record CM069072.1, read on the forward strand.
CTCCCTTGGTTTCTCTGTCACTCTCTGTCTCGCTTTCTCCGCACTCCTATGCCACACCCTCTCCTCGCTGCCGCACACAACTTTACCAGGCAAGCACCCAGTCTCCCTTAGTTCATCTTTCTTAATTGAATTGTTTATAGGTGCAATTTTATGAATTTTGATCTTCAATTGTTTTGGTTACAACATTTAGGGATTTAGGGTTGGAATTAGGAAACCTGGGTTAGGGATTTAGGGTTGGAATTGGGAATCCTGGGTTAGGTATTTAGGGGTGGAATTGGGTTCGAATTGGGAATTGTAGTTGCTCATGATGTAGGGCTTTTGAATTAGGGTTTGAATTACAGATTTACAACTTGGGGAATTTTTATTTTTAATTAGGGTTTTAGTTTTGAGAAATAGTAGGGAAGGGTTTTAATTTTGAGTTTTGTAGTTGTTTTCTCAGTTACATGTTTATTTTCCAAATGTTACAATTATTGGTTTTTTTCTTTTCTGTTTCACTAATTCAGCTCCTTCTTCTATCCATCAATTCCCAAATTCAATTCAGCTTGCCCAATTTAGGGCTTTTGAGTTCAGGTAATTTCAACGCTGTCTCACTTTACATTTGAACTGTTACGAATTTCTGATTTTATTTTTATGAATTTCTAATTGTATTTTGGGAACCGATTTACAATGGCTTATGTCAATGTCACTGTTTGTAATCAGAAGTTGTAAATTTTCACATTCAACCAACAAAATCTTTGAGGTGGGTTTTGATTTTTGGTTTGCTAGAGTGCATTTGGTTGTGGTTTGGGATTTGTTTGAGTGGTGGGAATGCAGTTGGTGTGGGAATTTGTGTACTATCAAAACAAAGTGATAGGACTCCAGTTCACAGAGGAAGAAGTAGAAGGGAAGACAACTAATTTAGGCAAAAAAGTTAAAGCATATTCATTTCATAACATAGAGGAGATACAAAAGGGAATTATAAACTCATTAGCCAAAATAGACAAATAAGGATAATAATTATCTAATAACTACTTCCAATTACAAATAAGGATAATAATTATCTAGCAACAGGTAAATAAGGTGTGACCCGATACGGTTCTAACATGCCACCCCCTTAAACCAGCCTGTCCTCAGGCGGCAAACTCAGGAAAACGAGTTAAGATAGAGTCGGCATCCTCCCACGTTGCATCATGCTCCGAAATTCCTTCCCATTTAATTAGCTAACGGGTGATGGAGCGATTGTCCTGCTTGAACATTCCACGCTGAAGGATCTTTTCCGGGTTCTATATGAAAACACCATCCGAGGAAACTGGTGGTAGAGTTGGTGATGCAACTGTATGAGCACCCACCTTGGGTTTGAGCAAAGACACATGGAAGGTCAGATGAATTCGAGATTGAGGAGGCATATCTAAAGTATAGGCCACTTGGTCAACTCGAGCCAGCACCTTGAACGGTCCATAGTAGGGAGGAGCCAGTTTAAGGCAATATGTTTTAGACACAGAAGTCTGGCGATAGGGTTGAAGCTTGAGAAAGACCCAATCCCCGACTGAAAATGTTCTCTTCGAACGATGCTTATTCGCGTGCTGGCACATCCGGTGTTAGGCTAGTTGCAGGTTCTTCTGTAACTTCTTGAGCATTGCATCCCGATCCCGAAGGGTGACATCTATTAGATGAACCAGTGAAGAACCTGGAAGATAGGAGGCCACTGTTGGCGGAGGGTAGCCATAAACTGCCTAAAACAGAGTCATTTGTATTGCGACCTGATAGGCAGTATTGTACCACCACTCGGCCTAAGGAAGCCACTGTATCTTATCCTTGGGTTTATCACCAACAAAACTGCGTAGATAGTGCTCGAGGGTGCGATTAAGTACTTTAGTTTGACCATCAGATTGTGGATGGTATGCCGAGCTCTTGCAGAGAGCAGTGTGCTGCTGCTTAAAGAAGGCAATCCAAAGAGAGCTAATACAAATGGGATCATGATCTCTAACAATGGAAGCCGGCATGCCATGAAGACGAAATACCTCCTAAATAAAGATCTCGGTTATCTTGGATGCAGAGTAAGGGTGTTTGACCGGAATGAAATGACCATACTTGGATAGCCAATCTACTACCACCAAAATCGCATTACGTTCATGGACAGAGGGAAGTCCTTCAATGAAATCCATTGCAATGTCCTTCCATACTTGGGTAGGAATGGACATAGGTTGCAACGGCCTTGATGGTTTGATCGTCTCATAGGTTGTACACTAGCAATTGTCACAAGCAACCACATACTGTTTAACATCTATTTTAATGCCTGGCCAAGACAGCGACAAAAAACCCCATTCTTGTAATATAAGAGATCTCCATGGAGTTTAAATAAAGCATGACTCTCCGGGGTCTTGCTGCAACTCAGCCATAAGAGAATAAGCATGAGGATTATCGGCATAATTCGCTTGTATCGCAGCGATACAATCAAACAGAGGCTGAGACAGACCCATTAACTCAAGAACCTCAGTACGACGGGAAAGAGCATCTGCGACGTTCGAAGCCCCAGGCCTATATTCCAACGAATAATTATAACGAAGTAACTTCAACAACCACCTTTGTTGAGTTGGAGTGGTGATGCGCTGATCAGGAAATATTTCAGAGTCTGGTGGTCCGTCAAGATTCGGAATTGATGGCCAATTAAATAAGAACGCCATTTTTGGATAGCGAAAACCCCGACCAACATCTCTTTATCATACACCGAAAGAGCCTGGTGTTTAGGAGCCAAGGGTTTGCTCAGGAACTCAATTGGGTGGCCTTCTTATGATAATACAGCGCCAATACCGCTATCGGATGCTTCACACTCAACCGTAAAGGGTTTGGTGAAATCCGAAAGAGCGAGTACCGGTCCCGTTTAAGGGACGAGAAAGCCTGATCGGCATCGGGAGACCACTGGAAACTGTCCGTGCGTAATAAGTCTGTAAGTAGGCGAGCTATGATGCCAAAATGACGAACAAATTTACGATAGTAGCCCATGAGACCCAAAAACCCACGAAGGGCCCGAACAGTGGTTGTTGTCGGCCAATCTGAGATAACAGAAATCTTAGAGGAATCCGCAGCCACTCCCATTGTAGATATCAGATGTCCCAAATATGCAATCGAAGCTTGGCCAAAAAGACACTTTGAAGGCTTCAATTTCAATTGGTGAGTGCGTAAGAGCTCAAACACCGTAGCTAAGTAGGACACATGTTGTTCAACAGATGCACTGAAAACCAATATGTCATAAAAAAAAACTATCACCTTCTTACCCAGCAAGGGCTTCATAATGGAATTCATTAAGGACTGGAATATTGCCGGCGCATTGGTAAGGCCGAATGGCATGACCGTGAACTCGTAATGCTCTTTGTGCGTTCGGAAAATGGTTTTAGGAATATCAGGCTTGTGCATCCGTATCTGGTGATACCCCGAATGCAAGTCGACCTTCGAAAAGATAACAACACCCTGTAACTCAGCCAGCCATTGGTCAATAATAGGAACCAGAAAACGATCTTTGATGGTTACGGAATTCAAAACCCGATAGTCCACACAAAACCGCCACGTATTGTCTTCTTTGGCAACTAAGAGGGCCATCGAATAAAAAAGGCTGAGACTTGGTTGGATAATCCTAGCAACTAACATCTGATCGACCTGTCTTTCTATTTCGACTTTTTGAGCATGGCTATAACGATAAGGTGATCAATGATCTTGTGGGGGGTAGGGTTGTGGGTGCGTCAAAAAGATCAGAATATAGGAGGAGCAAGTCCTGTAGGACCTCAGGTAATGGAGATGGAGTATATAACCTAGTAGGTAAATGGGAGAGTTGCGCCATAATACGCACAGTATCCCCAAGGGAATACACCCCGGAGGACAAGGGGGTTATGGAACCTGCCAAAGGGGTGGAAGGACCCACAAGACAATAATTAGTGCTTTGCACCGTGAACTCCATGATTTTGAAAAGGAAGTTCCAGCCAATGAGACCCAATGTTTCCATCCAATCAACGCTAAGAACCATGTCGCACCCGATGATCGCAAAGAGGTGACAGTTCGCATGGAAGTCATACCCCTGAAGCCGAATCGGCACCTTGCGAGCTATAACCTGCGTATGAAAGTTACGGCCTGTTGCCACCATCACCATTTCACTGCAGGAATAATCGATGTAAAGGCCCAAATAGAGAGCCACATGAGGATTAAGAAAACTCTGGTTAGCCCCAGAGTCTATGAAAACTTGAACCGGAGTATGGTGGATGACACATTCCAAGCGCATAGCACGCCCTCGAGAACGCTTCGTGGCCAAGATGGCGTTGAGAGTAAGTGGTTGTGCAGGTTGTTCCACTATGGCAGGGTCATGTTGGATAAATGACTCCAATTTTGGTTATAGATCAGAGAATTCATCATCCGCTAACAACATGAGAATATGGGATTGCCGACAACGATGACCCGGCTTATACTGCTCATCATAGTTAAAACAGAGCCCATATTCCCGACGAGTTCTCATTTTGACTTGAGTGAGGCGTAAGGCTGGCTTAGAGGAAAGGGTAGTAATTGCTGGTGGTAAGGTCCGAGAAAGAGTAGGGGACATGGAGGGTGCGGCTATTGAAGGAGGAAGAGGTTTAGAGGTGGTGGAGGAGGAACGGGAAAAGCCATAAGCCAAGGCGAAAATGGGAGCGACGCCCTTGTTTGGTCTCGTAAATCAGAGCCAGTTCGATCACACGAGAAAGGAAACATGATGTTAGGCCACCATACGTCTTGCAAGTCTTCCTTGAGGCCTTCAAAAAAAGCCCCTAACAATTGCTCATCTGACCAATCTGGAGTTCGACAAGAAAGCCGGATAAAACGGCCGACATAATCCTCAATTGACCCGGTTTGGGTTATGTTAGACAAAGCCATGTGAAAATTCAAGGACTCTATAGGTCCAAAGCATTTGAGCAACGGTGTAGTGAATGTAGCCCAAGAAGAGAGAGGGAAACGCATCTTGAACCATCGGAGCCAATGAGCGGCGTCACCTTCGAAATGCAAACCGGCGACAGTGGCTTGGCGGTGATCCTCTATTTCATGGTAATCGAGAAATTCCTCGACCATAGTTATCCAACCATATGGGTCTTCCCCGAAAAAATGTGGAACTCAATCTTGAAATGCCTAGTCCCTGAAGAGGGCGAGTGAAGGGGTGGGAAGAGGTGGGCTGAATGTGGGTTGTGGCCCAAAGGGCCAACAAAACTGCCAGAGAAAGGTGGTTGCATTTAGGATGGGGTTGGACGACCAGACAGATGGGAAATGAGGGGAAATGGTGTAGTGTCGTAGGGAAGGGATGAGGGCCCAACGATAAACGGGGTGAGGGATGGAGAAAGGGAAGGGCCCCAAGTGGGTGGGGGAAAGGTGGTGTGGGCAGTGGAAAATGGGCCAGAGCCGAGCGACACCGAAATGGAACCGATTAGAATCTGGGAGATGGGTTGGGTTGTGGGTGGGTTTTTGAGAGAACGAAGCTCGTCGATGAGGGTTTGCTAAAATTGGTTTTGCTAAGCATGGTGGACATTCAAATTGGCGAGAGATTGTTGCAGATCTGCCATATGATGCTGCAAATCATCTTGACGAAGGTTCATTATGTTCACCTCCTCTTGAAAGCCATAGAGTTGAGTGAGTATTTGCTGCTGCTGAAACTCCAGGTCGAGCTCCACCTCGGAAACCTTGGCCATAGTCACAGAAGCTTTGCTCTTGCCCATGGATGCAAACCTGGGCTCTGGATACCAATTGATATGACTCCAGTTCACATAGGAAGAAATAAAAGGGAAGGCAGCTAAGTTAGGTAGAAAAGTTAAAGCATATTCATTTCATAACATAGAGGAGATACAAAAGGGGCTTATAAACCCATTAGCCAAAATAGACTAGAGACTCACGTGCTGAGTCACCATCTAATAACTAGTTCCAATTACAATAAGGATAATAATTATCTAGCAACATGTGAAGAAGGTGTGACCCAATACGATTCTAACACGAAGTTACGGGTTTGTGGTTCAGTGTTTGTTGTCATAAGAACGAATTGAGTGGTTGCGCGTTCGTTGTAGGTGTTGGTGTCATGATGTGGGGGAAACATGGTTTCTATATGCATATTTGGGTGATTTATTAATGATTTGATTTAGCCATTTGGGTTATTTGGGTTTGAATTTATGAGTTTCTCTTTAGGTTGTTGGTTTGGTTTTGTGTGTATTTTGTGTTCTTTGACATGGGGGTGGTCGAAGAGCAGACAAGGGAGAATATGAGAGAGAGGAGGAGGATGAGGAGGACAATGAGGGGGTGGTTGCGGGCAGGGATCAGTGTAGGTTATGAAGTAAGACATAACAAAGAAGGAGAGAAAGAAAAGAGGAGTTCAACAGAGAATGAGTGTGTCTATCTCTCATTTCAGTCCTATTTCTTTTCATCCTTGTTCCTATTTCACTTGGTGAACGAAGCTCTCACTCACTTTGTCAAAATGTGACTGTCTGTTTGTCCTTTTTCCAGTCATATTTAGCAACGAGCTGTCCAAGCATTAGTAATGGGATATGAGCATGTAGATAGACTTTTTGTTAGTTTCTGTTTGTCCTGCACTGAAAAGAAACCTCATCACATAGACTTTTGTTAGTTTCTTCTCATAGTTATCTTTCAAATTCCATAGTTTGTACATGTAGATAACCATTAATCTATTTAGTGCTCCAAAACATATTTACCTAACTTGGGATCATGTTTTTGTTGGTGTCAGTTGATTTTTTAGTGCTCCAATACATATTTTACCTGGCTTAGTTCTTGTTAGCATAACATATAAACAAAATAAGTCAATATTAGCTCCCAATGTTACACTGTCTACATGTTTTTGTTGGTGTGAGTTCATTAGTTAGTGCTCCATCACATTACCAATATGTCAAAAGGAACACAGTCTACATGAAAATGCATCTTTAAAATAAATAAGTCAATGTTAGCTCCCAAGGTTTTAACTTCGTAATAGGATGCATTTAAAGATTATTGTAGATGGGTTAGTTAGTTTGTTTGTTTGTTTTTATGAAAAAACATGTTCATTGCAATACTCAATTGTATTCCTATCTCATGTTTTCATTCGCCTTATATATGTGAAATGAAATGCATATAATAAGATGATATCTAAACAGATTCTTGATTGTTTTTGTAGATGTCGAACTTAATAACAAATCGACGGGTAGCTAGTAGGGGTAATCAGACACCGTCTCCAGGAGGTAATGTTGCTGCCACCTCCACACCTGATATGGCCACGACGGGTGTCCCTCCGGCCCCTTTGGGGCCAACGGTGTCTAGGACTCCTGCGTCATTGACTTCTTTGGTGATGCATCATGTCATAAGCACCCGACGGACTCATCGACAACCCTGGAGTTCTGAGGAAGCTCAGCCATCTGGTGAGGCTTCCTCTGTCCATGGAGAGGGGTCCCAGACAAGTAAGCTTGCTTTGTCCATTAATTATTGTTAAGTAGCACTAAGTAAATTGAAGTCATATCAACAAGTTGTAAATTTTGTTTTAACGTCCCCAATTGGTATAAAATGTTTGAATTGTTGGGTGGATGTTGTTTTTGTTGGTATATTGTTTGCAGGTTTTAGGAAATGTTATAGTTTTAGGGGAGGTTCTGCCGAATTTTCGGTAGAAAATAGAATTCGTCTAATGTTTACTTTGTTTATTTGATAGGTCATAAAAAAAAAAAATTAAAAAAAAAGGGGCCCTTGTAGACTACAAAAGACTGCATAGACCACTCACACCATGACCCAGAAGATCACCATTACGTGGGATCCTCGACATTGTGCGGCTGCAACAAAGGAGTAGCACAATGCGTTGGCCACCAACGTTGGCTACGTCATTAGGAACCATTGCCCCCTCAGGTGGGAGTCATGGAGAACTGTGCCACAAGAATTCAAGGACTCCATGCTTTATGAATTATCGGTAAGTATTTTCAATCTCAAATACTAAATTTTTATTATAGTATACAAAGATTATAAATTTTAACTACTATTTATTTGTTGAGTTTTGCAGCATCACTATGAGCTTTCCAACCTCGATTCCAACCAAATGGAGTACATCAACAACCTTTGCTCTAGTAGGTTCACTCAATGGAAGAGCGACCTCCACAAGCATTATGAGCTGACGATCTAGAGGTTGCTCTAGAAGTTAGGTGCCCTATAGAGTTGTTGGACCGTCGGGATGAATGTGAGTGGCTCTGCAGTCAATTTCAAGACGAGAAATACCTGGTACGTATAATTTATATTTCAATAATATATTAATAACGAAATTACAATTAAAAAAAATCATTGTTTTCATTCATTTGTTATAAATATCTAAACTAATATGTTTTTTAATTCAACAGAAAAAAGTGAAGGCAAACTCGATCAATCTGTCACAACGCTTCTCTTATAGGTTGGAGGAGTGACATAAGGTAACCGTATATTTATTTTAAGGAGGTGTACGTTCGGCCCGGGATGAGCTGACGGAGCGGCTTCATGTAAATTATTTCAATTTTATAATATTCAATTTGTATTAATATTAATTACATGTATATTCAAATTAATTTGTTTTTTTTTTCATTTTTCTAGTCCACTATGGTGGAGAAGGGCCAGGCCTCCCAGCTTCCCCTAAAGACCCTGATCGAGGAGGTGTTTCCCCCTAAGGATGCTGGGTTTCAAATCATGACCAACACACTTGATTAGACCCTCGGTCGTCAGCATGGGAATGTTCACCTGGGGCTTGGGAAAGCCCGCCTTTGGGACCCGTCTGCCTCATCCTTCAGGCAAAGAACTGAAAAAGGTCCAAATGCTGACATCTGAAGTGATGGGCTTGAAGGAGCAGATTGCGGCCCAAAACAATTTGATGCACCAAATACGTCGCACATTTCAAATCTCGGGCATTCAATTCCCTGACGTTGAACCACCTGCAAAAACGACCTCTCATCCCCCCGCCGTAGCAGCTACGACCTCCCAACCCCTCGACACAGCAACAACACCACCAGTCAACGATTGTGACGTTGCAAACTTCTTTTTTTAGTTTTGTTTTAAATTGTTCTCGAATTTAAAAATACTTTTTTCCATCGTATGTACATTTACAATAACTTTTCAATTCAATATTCTTCTTTACATTTTCTATTTGTAATTTCATTAAATTCATTTTTACATAAACGAAAAATAAATTAAATAATAAATTATTTATAAAACTAATTTAAAATTAAATAATAAATTATTTAAAAAACTAATTTTAAAATCTTATTGCGACGACCTCTATATCCGTAGCGCAAGAGTTTGTGGGTTGAAACCCAGTTTTGTTGCTTGGTACGCGCAACAACCACCAGTTCTATCGCGCAATGCCTGACGTCACAAGCTTTGCGCGATGGAATTTGCACGACACTGTCCTCACCGCCTAATGTTTTCGACGACGGTTTTGTCCTTTGCGCGACGTTTTCCCCTCGTCGCCCAAGTTATTCCTAGTAGTGACTCTTCTCTTTCTCCCTCACATCGAAGCTCTTAACCTCAAACCACTAACTCCCCAAATTCCAAATTAAATTCAACCCCACCTAAAAATCAGCCCCAAACCCAACCCACAACCACCAATTGTAGGTCCCTCACCTTACCCTTTCCAAAATTAGCCCCAGCACCACCACATCCCTCAATTGCAAGACCCTCAACCTCAAAATATCAGTCGATGTTAACGAAACAACAAAGAGAGGGGTCGTGCAAACCAATGTCTTTTGGTTGCAGAGAATTTTTCATAACTATGGACGAATTATAGAGAGAGAAATCTCAAAGATAAAGAAGAAGAAGAAAGAGAAGACAAATAAAAAGCTTAAATAGTAAGGGATAATGAAAAAATAAATCAGACTTAGAGCACAAATGGCCTGCTATTGAAGTTGGGATTTGTTAACAACTGTGAGGTGTAGAGGTGTGAGGGAGAAAGAGAACTTGAGGGGGAAGAAAGGTGGAGGAAGAAGCTTTGGCCGTTGGATTTCTATTCCGATAGAACTGATCGTGAGGAGGTATGAATCCTATAAATAGTTAGAACATGTATATTATATCACTCTATCTCACCCTTCGTTTACATGGAGGAGTCTGCTCAACTAAAAAAAATGGAACCAGGAAACGGACACTGCATTGCTGTGTTCGAATCCAAATGTAAAAAATAGAACCAGGAAAAGAACACTCCATTGCAGTGTCTGAATCCAAATGTAAAAAAACAGAACTAGGAAACGGACATTGCATAGTGTTTCAATATAAAAACAGAGCCAGGAAACTAACACTGCATTACAGTGTCTGAATCTAAATGTAAAAATCAGGAGTCGCGTGAGGTGTGAAGTGTAGGAGACGTGTGAGTGATGGAAAAAATAGAACCAGGAAATGGACACTGCAACGCAGCGCCTGAATCCAAAAGTAAAAAGCAGAACCAGGAAACGGATACTACATTGCAGTGTCTGAATCCATATGTACAAAGAAACATGTAGGAGGCGAGTGAGTGATGGAAAAAATGAAATCAGTAAATGGACACTGCGTTGCAATATTTGAATCTAAATGTAAAAAACTGAATCAGGAAACTGACACTGCATTGCTGTGTTTAACCCGTAATGACTTATTTCAAATATAAAACTATGAGAAAGAGAGTGTTAGTTAAAGTGAGTGCTAGTTGTAGCGGCAGATTTTGTAATTTTTGTTTATTTTAAATGCATTTAAGTATCACAATACATGATTGACCTATTTATAATTAACATAAATATTGTTGATCTATTGTTAATATTGTAACTTATTATTGATTTTGGGTTGTTTTATTAACACCCCACAGCTTTATGAGTACACCCCACATCTAAAATGTGCCTCTAAAATTCTAGCTTTGTCCTCCTTTTTTCTGAAGCCACCCCATCCCCATAAACAAACGACGGCAAAAAAGCTAGCTCGACAGTCATAGGCCACCAATATAAGAGGTATCCGTCATCAATATCAGCACAGCCAAAAATCCCCCATGTTGCGGAAGTTGACAGCTAAAACCGACTCTCTAATTGACCGAGAATTGCCCAACACTCTTGATTCACACACCCCATCTCCCAATTCCCTATTACCTACCGGTGAGTGGCTAGTAATTGGATATATAAATAAATAAATAAATAAATAAATATATATATATATATATATATATATATATATAAATAGAGAGAGAGAGAGCATGGCAAGTGGCGAGTGGCGAGTGGCTGGGATTTTTTTCCCAGACACTGTGGTGGTTGGCAACTGGCATAAGGGGGTGGATGGGGTTTATTTTGGACATCAAAACTTAATTCCAGTCAGGGTAAAAACGGAAATTTAACTTAAAAAATAAAATTATGGGGTGTATTCATAAGATTGTGGGGTGTTAATAGAATTACCCTTGATTTTTCACAAAATCACCCTAAACTCAATAGTAATGTCAAGAAAAATTGCTTAATTTCTGATGCCAACCAACAGCCTAAAACTTTTTTCATTCAACGACCTCGATTGCACGGACAAATGGTGTAATATTGGATACATAGACCAAAATGTTACACATATTTAGTACTTTTGACGCTTACAGTCATTTATTTTGTCAAACAACATTCAGGTTTCTAAAAATTATTTTTAAATATAAAGCGGAAAAAGTTTGTACATAAATAATGTACATTTAGGGAGAATTTATCTTAAAGTTTGCAAATAATATTATTAGTATCACTTTGCACATAGTGCAGTGGTGTTGCATTTTCAAAGCTAAATAATTCAAGTTCGAAACTTTGTCCAATCTATGAAAAAAGTGAAAATTAGGGTGCGATTCCTAATTACTAATGTTGTTTGATTGAAACCTTATTTATTTTTAAGTTTTGATAAAATTTTTTTTTTTTACTTTTGTACACCTACACATTTTAATATTGATATATTTACATGTCAACTATTTTAACTTTTCGAACTTACAAATAATAATTTGTAGTTGCAGAAGAGAATTTGTAATTCAAATCCCAAAATTATCTCGTTGTTGTAGGCCTATTTAACTAAAGAATAATAGAAAGATTGAGAGAGAGGGTGCGACAAGCATTAAGAGAATTGGGTGAATTCTGAGGTGTGATTTCTTACCCCATTGTGCCTTTATACCCAATTCTGGGGTGTGATTTCTCATCCCATTGTGCCTTTATTTATAGTAGTAGGGAAGGTAAATTCCTTACCTTAATAGGATTACAACTCTAATATGATAATATCTGAAGATAAGATATAGCAGAATCCCATAAGGATTTCCTAGGATTTACACGATCACATTTCTAAACTATTAGGACTGCAACAACCCCCCTTCAGTGTGCAAATACTCTTCACGATGAAGTAAGCTCAGTTGATGGAGTCGCCGACACAATGATCGAATGCAAGTCTCAAATCAATGGAAGAATGCATAAAAGATAAAACTCACAAAATCTCACTATAGTAAAACCCAAAGTGGGATAAAAACCCATAGACTAAGGAGAAACGTGAGAAGTTGTATTAAGTTAAAACTATATGTCTTCTAGACGCAAGTAGAAAGCTCACAAGGGTATGACCAGCCTAGGATAAGTGCCTCATCAAAACCTAGTTAGGTAGCAAAAATCCAGTGTAAAAAATGCTCCTAATTGTAGGGAGAAAAAGTACATTAAGATCAAGTGAGTATACTTTTGGATACTCCCCCTAAGTTTGACAAAACTTCTAAATGAGAGCTACAAACATTGCATATGAGATAGTTACGCATACCAATTCCTCAGAGAAGCTTCTAGAAGGTAGACTTCGGCAATGATGTCGTGAAGAGGTTAGTAAGGTTGTCTAGGATTAGATTGCGTGGCTTCAATCTCTTGATGATTTGCTCAGCATGGCTTAGCTTCAGAGCAGTCAGGCGCGGCTCCAAATCGTGGCTCAATCATGATTTTTTATTTTTTTTTCTAGGTTTTAGGATTTTCAAAACCCTAGTTCGTGCTTTTATTCTCTTTGGTTTTCGTTGACTCACATGTTTCAACATAGCAACTTCATCACAATAAAACAGAAATTGCATAATCAAAATGGAAATATTACTTGCGTACGCATGAACATTCTTATATATATTGACAAATATGTGCAGTATACAATATATATATATATATATATATATATATATATGTATATATGTATATATAATAGTAAAACTATATAACAGTAAATTGGGGGTTCATGCATCATGACGAATGTTTTCATGCTATCAGGAGTTTATAAAATATCAAATTTGTGTTTTAGAAGAACCTGATTGGCTGAAAAAGAAAGAAAGCCTTCAAATAATAGTTATAGAAGAACCTCCTCCATGAACGTTCAATTCTTTAGCTTCAGCAAGAGTGTGCTGATAACGTGTTGTAGACCTATTTAACTAAAGAATTATAGGGAGAGAGAGGGTGCGGCAGTAGAGAAAGAGATGAGAATTGGTGGATTCTGATGCGTTTGAGGTGTATATTATTTCACCCCCATTGTGCCTTTTTTTATAGTAGTAATTAAGAAAGAGAGAATCATTGTCTTTCAAGTAACAGAAATATGACACTATCTTAAAGCTACCCAGTTGTTTCTGCGTGCGGCAATTATAAATGTTCCATGCGTAAAAGAAAACACAGCAACTTAAGGTACTTTTGAGTGAGGAATTTATAGGTCCCAATAACTTAGGTCTCGTGAGGAAGAAATACCTTGCAATACTTTACATATGAGGAATTATGAATGCATTACATAGTCATTGCAAATGTATATGTAAGTGAGATTTGCAAATAACACATTCTATGCAGAAAATTGCATATCTCTCTCACGAGTCATGAGATGTATTCTACATTTTATGATCTATTCCTTACTAACCTGTTCTCAATCCCTCAACCAAACATAGCCTTAGCAAATTCTGCTATGTCCAGTAAAGAAAAGAAAACGGAGCTTCACATGGATTAGTAAGTATGGACTTGACTTCATCAGACAAAAATGGACCTCACATTACATGTTTTTGTATGGTTACATAATGACATACCCTGACAAGTTACGAAGTCGTAATGTGCTAGCCATCACTAAATTGACAATATGACCCCATCATAAGATGACATCACAAAACCAACTTAATGACGAAGCCATTGTAAAATAATTGTGATGCGAATAAATTTGAATGAAAAGTTCATTATTAATAATCAAAGTCGTCTACAAAACAAAACCAATTCAACTTCGCCACTTGTGGACACATGTTCAGGGATATAATCTCACTATTATAACATCAATCCAGAGCAGAAAGTAGTTCACACAACAGTTAACACAATAAAGTGTAGTGCGGTGCATAATCAAAAGTACGATTACGTGATTATTACAAACTAGATAAAACTGTAGTAATGGAATCATCACCAAATCCAAAGGTGAAAGCCTCACTGCCAAGCCCACTCACCATTCCCAGGGTTATCTTTTTGTTCTCGCTATGTCCTAAGGGGTTGAAAAACAAAGTGTGAGTGGATCAAGTTTATCTAGTTAAAATCATTCGAAAATAGTAACCCCCGTTCTGAAATCACAATATAGTCAAAACTACATACATATAGTACTACCATAATTAATAGTAACCCGATTCATATCACAAGCTCGTCATATCAAAGAAAAAAGTATCAATCACACAATCAAAGTAAATCAAGTTGTATAGCAAGCAGGTGAAATTGCATCTACTTGATCAATGACTAGCCTCTACTAGCGAATCAAACCTCTACTAGAAATATCAGTACCCGCAATGAACCTACGACCGTAGCTAGCTATACATCATGTATGATAATCATGTGGTGAAATAAATCACCAATAGTCTTAAGATATCATTTAAACTAATCATACTTAAGACTCATCAAAGACTAACAACGCTACTACAAAAGAGACTATAGCTGGCGGTGTGAAAACCGACAAGAAACACTAATTAGTGTCGGATTTATGGTAAAAATCCGACATCAAGTCATGCAATGTCGAATAGGGGAACCGACACCATTGCTAGCATCACGAAAAAGGTATTGATGTCGGTTAGTTTCCTTAATCCGCCACCAAGAAGTAAAGTAATATAAAATAAATTCTAACATGATGGCGGTCATACCGACATCATGTAGCAGCTAACAAATAAAATACTCAATCTATTGTCGGTCCTGACCGACATTACCCAACATCTCGATAAATAAAATAATTATCATGCATTCCTACACAGATGGTACATGAGATGCAAACTTCACAGATTTAATTTATTCAAGAATTCAACTGGGGTCTTTGGGTGTAGAATTTCTTGTTAAAATGTATTCTATTTCATATAAATAAGGAAGTACAAATAACACATATATAGGAGCTATTAGACAACAGGTTACAAGATGAAGATAAAAAAACTAACAATTACATATAATACTAATCAGCTTCATGCTTGCATATAATACTAGCAGCTGCCATGATGCGTTACTGTGCTTGCCTTTGTTGAAGACCACAGATTCTGTAGCTCCATGCTGCCATATATAATACTAGCAGCTCCATGATGTCATGCTTGCCATCAGATCAGTGCTCCAATACTTTACTACTTTAACATTAGGGCTCTAATCTCTATAGATTAAACACAGGTTTTATACCTTTCAAAAATTATGGATCTGCGATTTCCAGTGTCCTTACTCTTCAGCATGAATTTTTATATGGATTTTCGAACTGCTGATCTTATTGAACAAGAACATAAAAGAGGAGCTCAATGGAGATCATAGCTTTAGTAGTCATGCATTAGACTGCTTAGCATTCACACATTAATAACTACGTGGAAGGTTGTAAATACATCAAGAGTTCCACTTATTCTTCCTACCTTTCACCGCCAAATCATCCAATTAGAATAGATTTTGTTGTTATACCTTTAAATGAAGGATCTAGAACGAAGACAACTCCATGGTGGTTTTTCCTTGAGATGCGATTTGGGGCTGTACTAGTGGTTGCATCGTCTTTTTTTTTTTTTTTTTTTTTTTTTTTTTTTTTTAAATACAGATCTTAGGTCCCTGCAAAAGAAACAACACAAGCATGAGGAGTTGAAGATTTTTTTTCTTGTATGGTATATTTCAATCTGTGAACCTGAGTGCATGAATAGGCAAGGGAGGGTCAGAAGTTTACCTCTGAGTGCGTCTGCACCAAGATCGGTGCTGCTACCCTTCTGGTGATGCAGTAAATCCATGGCTGTGAGGTCTTATGGGTTGATGGTGGAAGATTAAGGTTTGGTTTGCAGAAATGGAGGTTAGGGTTTGAGAAAATGTGGAGAGAGGAGCTGCGATTTTAGGGTGTGCTTGGAAGAAGGGAGAGATAAATGAGGGAGGTGAGCCTCTGGGCTCGAGGTGAAGCTTTTTGAAAGAGGGAGACTGGCATCCTTTGTTTGAAAGAGGGAGCCTTTTGTCATGCGAGATAAGTATTAAAAAAATAGAAACACCAACCTGTGGGCTACAATCGACATGAAGTTTTAAAATATTTAATAAATATTTATTAGTGTCGGGTAGAAGCGACATGAGTTTCGTTTTTACCAACACTAACTTTATGTCGGTTGAAAGCGACAAGGTTTTCTTTTTATACGACACCACCATTTAAAAATATTAAAAGCTATGTCAGTTATAAGCGACATAGACAGTTTATGTCGCTTATACCCGACAGTAATTCCGACACCGTGTAAGGAGGGTGTCGGAAATGTCTTATCCGCCAGTATTTTATATAAAATTGACACCAACCACCGACACAATAAGCCACTTTTGTAGTAGTGCAATAATATTAATATGCATCAACGTATAATAATAGTTTATTTAAAAACATTTAGTTTTCAAATGGGTCACTCACAGGTAAGTAGAGCGTCCTTCCTCGTTAAGCTCATTGCCTGGTTCCTTTTTAATCTTTACTAAACCTGTGAATTTGACATATAGCTTAAAATGAGCTTTAATGGTCAATTTATGAAATTTAATCCATGGCTTCCATTTAGGCTTTGAATTTGCACAAACAGAGGGCAGCACGTGACTCAGAACATACAAAAACCTTAGGATAAGTCTCGGGTCCTGCACACGCCGCCACACGTTGCTGTGCTTCGACCACGCGCCATCATCATGTCATCATCGTTGGCGAACACGTCGTTGCTGGTGCCACGCGTCGGTCGTTGGAAAATATTATAAGGGTCAATAGAATATACCTTTAGCTGATTCTGTTAACTCTAATAGAATAGCAATTTGCGTCGTCAATTCTAAGTGGTCGTCACCGTTCACTGCCGTTTATTGCCATTCATCACCGTTCGTCGCCGGCAACAGCTATTAAATTCCAGAAATCGATTAAGACCTCCTTGAATTCAACATATTTCTTAACCAATATTCATTAATTTAAGGGGGTGTAGAACCGTGTTCAGAGCATACAACTAATCAAGAATAATGTGAAAGAATTAGCATAAAAAGGTACGGACAAAGAAATTGGTCTTACATAGAGGAGACTCGAAGATACCTATACGAAAGTGCCCTGACGCCGAGATTGAATGCCTTAATTCTAACTCCTGAAGGGGGCGCAAAACAAAAGGATGAGTGGACCAAAGTTTATAATACTAATACTAATAATAAGAAAACCATTTTCTTTCTGAACATACTAACCCCCTGTTTTGAAAACACATATATAGTACTACATAGTAGGTTTTCTGAAAACTCTAGCATGCCATGAAAATGTTCCTACAAACATGTACGTGTAAAACAATGCTTAATAATGGTGATATCACCGCTTGAAGGCAAATCCGTAAATCTCATCAAAGATGTACTCACTAGGGGTATCATAGTCGCCCGAAGGCAGTACTTGTCCATCACCTGAAGGTGAAGCTGTATGACATTGGGTTACGCTAGTGAAGAAACATGGTAGGCCCCATCATCCAAAGGTGAAACTGTACGACTCTCGATTACGCCAGTGAAGAAACATATAACATCACACACCAGCACTAGTCGTGACTAGTGAAGCTGTTCGACACTGGTTTTGCCAAACCTTTAGGCAATGCAAACCCAATAACCGAGGCCCAATCCTATAATCCTTGGCCCATTAACCCTAACTTGGTCCAACCCAACTCACCCAGAACCCGGATCCAAACTGGATCCAACCCAGGCCCAACCCAGTAACCCAAGCCCAGATCCGACCTAGACCTGACCCAAGCCTGATACAATTTTCCATGGTTAGCGCGTGGGTCTGCGCATGGGAGATGTAGTGGCCGACACGTGGAGCACATGCGCTTCCACCGGAGGTACTGTGCTCCGCCGTCGGTGAATTTTCTAGCGATCTATCTCGGAGCGTGGCAGTGCGTGGTCTCTCGGGCCGCCGTCCCATGGCGGCACGTGGGGGAACCTGAGGTCCCTCCTTAGGTTTTTCAACGTGCCAAATCCAAATCCGTTGTCCTTTTTCCTAAATTCCATCGTTTTGGTAGAGTTTTATTAAATGCTCTCTATTTGTGTTTAGGTGCATCAATTGGAAGTGATCCAGTCCTCCCTAGTTCAAGTAGCTTCCTTGTAGAGTAACCCAGTTTCGTACAGCTTCACCTCCGGGTGATGGACATGCTATGCCTTTGGGCAATTATGATACCCCTAGTTGAGTATACCATTGATTTGAGTTATGAGATTATTGAGTTTTGCCTTCAGGCGTTTCGATACCACTTCTAGAGATGATTTTATTGCTACGAACATTTTTGGCATGTTAGAGTTTTATCAAAACCTATATGTAGTATTATATACATTTTCAAAACAGGGGGATAGTATGTTCAGAAAGTCAATGGTTTTCTTATTGGTAGTATTAATATAAATTATGGTCCACTCACCTTTTGTTTAAAGAAGCTTAGAAACTTACCCAATGCTATTTTAGGAGAAGGAGAGGTCGAATCCACCTGGGATTCGACGAGTTTGTCTTTGAGTAGCTCGCCGGATTTTGGAAAACGGAAACACAGTGCATGCACAGGTAGGGTGTGCGATCTCAACTCGGAAGCACCTACATTTCATCCTCAAGTCCACACGAATTAAAACACAGAGAATGTCACCCCAAGTGGCTTTGAACTCAACAGTTTTGCACCGAAGTTAGTCGCCGGTGCTGGGACGCATGCACAAAGGAATAATAGATGTTTAAACCCTTGCATTCACCACCAAAATCACATCACATACATGAAAATAACTCAGGGATTCGAAGATAAGATAGAGAACCTTACCTGGGTTTGAGTTTAAGTGCTTGGGCTATCGGCTTCAATGGCAGAGCACTCTATGATGCCCCGTTGATGCATGCATGACCATATTCGAACTCCCTAGGTCTCAAGGATTCCAAATGTACAGTATTGGGGTTGAGTTTTGGTCGGAATCGTGAATGGTGAGGGTTTTCTCTTGGTGCTAGAGAGAGTGAGTTGTAAAGAGGGAGAGAGTTTAGATAGAGAGAGCAGCATGAAGTGAGAGATGAGAGGCCGAGAGTGGGTATAACCCCACTTTAAAATATTTAAAGTGAATTACAAATTTGTCTTTCCATAGTTGTAAATTTACAAATTGACCCTCATGTTGATTTAAATTTTGTTTCCGATCTCACATTTGAATGACGTGAATATTTATGAAGACTAAGAAAGTATAAGAAATTGAAGTTCGAGTCAAGGCTTAAAAATTTCTCAAGACACCCATCCAAGGGTAATTTGGTCAATTCACATGGTTCGAGAATAAAATACAATATTTTAAGGTACAGGGTGTAACACATAACTGTTATGCCCAATACCATATTATTGTCACATGTTCTATGCTAAAATAAACTAGTATTAGAGCATCTTCAAGCATTGATGATGATTCACTTGTCCTCTTGTCTATAGGGACCTCGTGGCATACAACCGAAACTACTCCAGATGGATAGCAAGGGTAAGGGCTTAAAACATGCCCTTTAACTCAAAAACCACCTCTAGCGGGCCAAATTGAAGAGGGCAAGTGGTGCAACAAATGTGGAAGAAGATTCATGCACAATTTGTCAAGAAGATTCAAAGCAGATCCCAGACCGAGTAATCTCTGTCGAGTAGGTACAAACATCCACATAAAGAGTTGAAATCTGGGCAAGAAGCCGTCACAAAGGCAGAAGCAATTTATGGAAGTGACAATAATCTAGCCAATAAGGTAACAACATTTTACTATTAATAAATTTCAAATATAATTAACATGTTCTTATTTGGACCTTTCGGTGATTAAAAGTAATCATTTGATTAATTAAATTATTATGTTGTTTCACAATTCTTTTTTCAACTACTACAAGTACAAATGTGGTTCAATCTTCAGCAACTACTAGCACCACGCTTTGGATGCCCTAGATTATAGGCTACTGAGAATAATATTATTTTAATATCGTACTATGTTGTAATGCTATGCTTTGCTCTTCATTTGAAATTGGAGTTAAATATGGAGTTTATTTTCAAAGAAAAAACTTACAAAGTTCACACTTAAACACATTTACAAGGCATAAAAAAATAATTTGTGAATAGTAATCACCCTTACCTTTGCCCTTGCTCAATGGGTGGAGTTGCACAAATGCAAATACTATTCAGAGTGAATAGCCAGAGCCATTCACATGCTCTAGCCCTTGCCTTGCTCTTGCCCTCTTAAAACGGGTGGAACTACTCTTAGGAAACTAAAAATTGATTCAATAGTTAAAACATGGTAGGATTTTCTTTGGTACAAGCCCTACTTCACGGAAATCGTCAGCCTTCTTGCCCACCTTATTATGTTCTATCCTTTTCCCCTCTACAACCATCGCCCTCTTCTCTTCTGCTGCCTTATGGATTTCAGCTAGTTTGTTTTGCATCTTTTCAACGTACAAAGCCTTCTTCTTTTCTAGTTTTTGCTGCCAAACATTAGACATATTTAGAAAGCAACGATAATCAGCAGCCTTCGTAGTTAATATATATACTACTAAGATATAATGAAGCATATATAAAACCTCAAAACTCATAAGAAGACTAAATTATGGACTTAAAAAGAGACTAATTTTCTATTTTGAATATCTCGAGTTCCAACTGATGTGGCATTAAATTTCATTTGTTATGTTATGTATGTAAGAATATGAGCATGAGATAGAGAAGTTTTAGGACGGGTTATAGGTATTCAATTTGATGGAAAATCTTGTTGATGAAAGGAATGGTGATCGTTGACAAAGAAGGATTTTGTATAGCATTAAGATCAGTTTTATAGGACACGGAAACAAGGATTTGTTTCCTATATGGATTTTGATAGGGAATCCTAGTCTGGTTTGGTAAAGTCTATATGTATATATATGGTGACCTCTCTTCTCACAGAACACACGCTCGTACTGGACTAAAACCTATCTGTAAGTCGAGCCTTTGCTAATCTGCAAGAGAAGAGAAGGATCACTGAGAGCTTGCTACTATGGCTTCGAGTTCTGGTGGTGTTGCAGGTATGCTTTTCTTCCTAGTTTTCTTATACACATAATTGATTAATTCTCTCTAGGTTGTAGTTCATGCTTTGGTCTTGGTGTTTGTGAATTCTATGCTTACAATGTATTCATATCTGATGTGGCTTAGGGTTTATTAGAAGAGGATGCTTTTCAGATTGCGAAAACTCTACACCCTGCTAAGTTTAGGGTTTAGGGTTTAGGGTTTAGGGTTTCTACACGTCTCTAGAACATGTAATGGAATAGCTCATAGATTGGCTCAGTTTGCTACTTCAATTGGCAATGTGATAGTTTGGTTCAAGGATCCCCTGACCTTATTTAGAATCTCATTGTCCAAGATATGATGTAACCTTCAGTTTCAAGTCAATAATATATCGTCTTCCTTTAAAAAAAAATGAAATATTCTCATAAGTTAGCTCATTTGGTGACCAACAAGCTTTTAAATATGTGTTCAATCCGAAGTAGGGTTGGGCAGTTGGCACCCGATATTAGAGACTTTTGGTGCGGGCGCCCGCACAATGGGCTATGTCCGGTCAAGATTCATTGGGTGGGATCAAAAGAGAAGTGAGTGGGGTCATAATGCAACGAGTGTGCCTGAGTGCGTTTTTGTTTACTAATCGTTAATAAGTATGCTTTAATTTATTTACAATGCAAATTTCAAAATTTAAACTTATCTAATGACAGTTAATATGATAGTGAGCATCACTACCATTTAAGAGTAAAATAATTATTATTATTCTTAGATAGGATTTATATGTGTGGGTCATAGGAATGTGATGGTCTGTCCAAGAAGACCCTATAATTTCGTCACCCAGTAGGCAAACCTACTATAACTACCGTTGCATCTCTAACACCGTACGGGTAACCACAGTGTCGTGCAATCCTTATCAAGAGAAGTGATTTTTGCACACAATTTTCTCCTTCTATACATGTGTTTATTTCTATCCATTAAATTTACTTTATTAATCCAATAAAGATAAAACATAAATATATATTTTTTGAACAAATAATATTATCTACACTAAGGGGAGGAGAAGGGGTGGACTTAGCCTCACAATAGGCTAGTAGTAATGTAGTTCAAACTCGCCTTTGGTGAAAATCAAACCTAAGACCTCTCACTTACAAGTGAAGAGACAAAAAATAAATATGAATGTGCACGATAAAGAAAATGGTATAGGAAATTTCTCTAATTCAAAATAGTCCTATCAATTACCTCATATTTCTTTTGACGTGCATCAATGGTTGCTTGCTTGCTTAGCTCCCAAGCCACAACATTAGAAAACTTTTTCTTTGCTCTGTTCAACAATTTGATTAATTAGTTAAGTTAAACAATGGATTTTAAAAGTTTAGCCGTTAGTGAATGGATAATAATCTATATTAATTACGTTGTATAAATGTGCATGTTTCTCCTATCAAATTAGCAAATGTGCTAAAAAGCTGAAATGGTTTTGAATGTTTTACTTGTTATCTACTTTTGTTTTCTCGCTTTCTTCCCATGCTTTGATTAAACCCAATGACTTGATTGACAAAACTGTTGTGCAAGCACAAGAAATGATATAAGTACGAAGTTGAGGGAATAAACTGTTCGTTAATTAAATAATCAAATACGTAATGCAGGCATCAAATAAGAAACTTCAAAGTGTGCCCGACCAATTACCTTTTCTAATTAAACCTGCATCCTCTGCGTAAACAGAAAAAAAGAATCCATAATTAGAAGTTGTGTTCATGATACATGAGGACCTAGCTACCTACTAAATGAAATATGTTCCATCATAAAATTAATTGACAACGTAGGGAGCAGTTCAATTATTTATGAGCACATGCAAGGTAATTTCTTTCTTTGATGTGGAATAATATACTCTCAAGACGCCCCTAATGTGTGACGAATTTTCAAGCATAGCACGTGAACAACACGAATTAGATGACGTGAAGCATGTGTCCCATTGAGCTTTATATGCCGAACAACATGCTCTGATATTATGAAGGTAGTTGAGTTCCACCTTAAAATCAATTGGCAAGATATGAAATATAAATCAATTACTTATAACCATATACAAGGTTCTTTCTTTCCCAAGTAGGATGGATACTCTCAACAACTTCTTAATGTAGTGCTATCATATACCAACTTACATGTATATGCACCACCCGACTCGTGACGGATCATATAAAAAGAAAAAGAAGAATAAAGTGAGAAAAAAATTGTAGAAATGAAAAGAAAAAAAAAAAACTACACATATAGATTAACGTTTTATTCCTAAATTTTATTACCACTTTTATCATTCTTGATCTATTTCCCTTGTTTGTCATATAGACTCGCTCTTAATTACAATAAAAAACTAAAAAAAGGGGCAAAAGAAAAGATAGAAATGTTTCGATACCTATACAACGAATGGTTTTGCATTGTATCACAGGAGCTTTAAAATTTTATAGAAACTTGTAACTCTAGTTTTGCACTTAAATTTGAGGTATAGGGACATAACACAGTGGCATATTAAGAATTTCTCCTCAGATGGCCAATATACAATAGTTTATTTTTTGAAAAACAACCGACGTCCACCTTCTTCTGGGTAGGCATTTATTTTTTCCCAGGCAGCCCAGACCGTCCAACCTCCGCCTAGTCCGCCCAGGCGGCAGCTTTATGCCGCCAAATAGCTTTGCCGATTTATTAAACAGTTTCGGGTTAATCGTGGCTGAGCACTGCCGTTGAGTGACTAGGCACCGCGTAGACTGCGTTTTAGAACATTGCTTGTAGATGCTTAATAAAAAAACAGCAAAATTTTGTTTTGTGAAATTACATTGCTACCCTTGATTTTATTTTATTTTATTTTTATTTTTTTGTGATAGAAGATTAAATAGTCTTTTCACATTCTTTTGGTTGACAAAAAGGGTTCTGTTAATATGTAGTTTAGATTAAGGGTTTTTTTTTACTGAAAATATGAGTACACCCCTTGAAATTCAATTTTCTTTAATTAAAACCCATCATGATAAATTTCTCTAACAAAAACCCAATGACTAGGCTCCAATTAAGCAATATCCATAATTAAGTTTGACTTGGCAAAATTTGTATTTTTGGATGTCTAAATTACCCCTAATAACACTTACTTTGTGTCTCTCACTTATTATCTACATTTATTTTACATTATTTCATTCAATTAAATGTTCAAATACCTTATGGGGATTTGGAAAAAAATTTAAATGTCATGATTCCTATGTATTTAATAGCAAAAATTTACATGATACCAATGTTCCTTGTATAGTTGTTTTCACATGATGCTAACAAGTAAATTAGTATATCCCACAATATAAAAAAGTTATTTTATTCAAAATTATCAATATTTTAAATGTAACTTAGGTAAATTATTTTGCACAACATATATAACAATATAAGTTCCTAGTAAATTATGTAATGATCCATGCAAAATAATTTACCTACAAAATAAATAAATATTTTTTATTCAAAATTAATTAAATACCAATATTTTGCAAAAAAATAATATAAAACAATTTAGCTACATGCAAAATAATTTACCTTCAAAATAAAAGAATGTCGATTGATTGCACACTCTATATAATAATAACAAAATGTGGCTAGTATATATGTAATATCACATGAAAAATAATTTACCTACAAAATAAATAAATGTTTTTAGCCAATTGATTCAAATTAATTAATTACATATTATTTTACATAAAAATCTAGATAAATTATTTGTATGATATATATAATTTTAACAAAATGTGTCTAATACATACATGGAAAATAATTTACCTACAATGATTGTCAAACAAATAAAAGAAATTAAACATATGATGGTAAGAGAAGTATAAAGTAGATAATTTCATAATAATAAGGCACTTATTTCTCACAATTATGGTGAATAATTAAATTCATTAACATAATTAGAGTGTTGTGGCACAATTGTAAATAGTTTGAAAATAATAGGTATTTATTTGTTTACATGGCAGTCTACTTCAAATTTGGGTTTTATTTGGATGTTTAAAATGAGATGGGTTTTTGTCAAGAAAATAAGTGTTGCATGGGTTTATATCTAAAGAACCCATCTTTTTATTAACACCCCACAATCTTATGAATACACCCCATTTTTTTGAATTCTTGTTGAACTACCTCTTTTACCCTTATTTAAATTTCAAAAAGAAAAAGAGAAAAAATAACAAACCCAGTACCCACAAATGCATCATGTATTCCCTTCGCAACAGCCAAACAACATGCACCATCGTTAACGAATTCCATTGATCTCAATAATTCAATTGTTACAAGAATATGGTCTTGATAATTTTATTTACCCAAACATATGCCGACCTTATATTACAGAAACACTTTCCATATGTTTTCCTGCCCATAGCCATCAAGTAGACATCCTTGAGTATGGCGTCTGAAATTGCAGTTTGTAGAAACTGCTAAAGGCCTCGCAGAACTACAGGGAGGGAAGGTGAGGGAATGGAGTGTGTAGCATGGATCGATGAAGTGGCTGAGGGTGAGCGAGATGTCAATTAGGTGAAATTTTATTGTTGTTTTGAATAGGTGGGGTGGTGACACACCCCGTCCAGAAGGAGGGCATGCTGGCCGTCACGTTAGAGTGACGTAACCATTTACACAGTTCGGAAGCTTTAAAGATACAATTTCTAAGATATAACACCCGAGGGTGAATCTTACATTTGTGAATTCTGTCAGAACACCGTTGGATTCCTCGTGGCCACCAAAGCTCTGCTATCTAGAACCTGGAGGGGCGCAAAACAAAATTGAGTGGGTCAGTAAAACAAAGTTTTTCGAAAACTTTTCATTTAAAACATTTCTAACCCCTCGCTGTAAAACCTGTATACTTTCCCAGAAAATAGCATAATAGCATAATACTTTCCATAAATCTCAAAATCATCAATCTTTCTTAAAAACCAGAAAGTATGCCATGTTAAAAACTTTCAAAAACAGAATGAATGATGCATCAATGTAACAGGTGAAATGATGAATTAACCGGAGACCCTGCAGTTGGTCCTGTACGGTTAATTCTATAGCTCAACATCTCACTCAGCCGGAGTCACCACAGTGACCTATATGGTCCTACTCTGCACATCACTCGGAACTACGTAAGGTAGTCTGTACGATGAAAGGTGTAAAAATACGCTCTAGTGCTTCTCTCATCAATCATCAGCGCGCATAACTAAGGTCACCCACTAGTCGGAATCACGCCTAGTGATCTATACGACTAGCATGTCGGAACCCTCACATGGTCTGTACGACATCCACCTACTTGGATCCAAGGCGAGCGTGCGGTGTGGTGAATAATATAAGCACTAACACCTAGGGTGCAGGTTACGAGCTTAAAACGTCTCAACATCAATTAATTAAATGAATAATGAACTCACCTGACTTACCTGTGCCTCCACAGCACCATGCAACATGTATGCATCATATATATAAATTCATGTTTTTCATAAACTTATATGCTTGGCATTTCAATTCATACTTTTCATAAACTTCTATGCATGGCAACTTAAAAACATTTTCTCATATAAAAGCATTTTCTGGGAAAACAATAGTATATAGGTAATACGAAAACAAAACTGCCCACTCACCTGGAGTTTGCCCAACAACTCCCTAGCACAACACATCAAGGCGTCATGACGATCGGCGCCTAGAACAATAATCAAATCCAACCTCAGAAATCATATCGATAGAATATATAACTTATATAAAACACGTCACTACGTAGTTCGATCCGGAAGATCTACAACTCAGATTTCCAATCCATAACTTCCAGAGGTCCACAATATATCCCTAGAACAACATCCTAAATTTTTCTTACCATCCAACGGTCGGATCTCCGCCAATTGTCAAAACCAAGTGACGGTTGACATTCTATTTTATGAACTTACAACTCCAATTCCGGAAGATCCGTAAATGGGATTCCCAATCCGTAAGTTCCTATAATCCTCAAATATTACGTATTACAACGTATCAAAGTTTGGTGACGATCCAACGGTCGGATCTCCGTCAATTCACATTTTCACCTATATGCGAAATAACTATAAAACGTTATTTAAAGCACCTAACCAACAAATCTTAATAACTTCTCATACGGTGCTCAAATTGGGTATATGAATATACCACGGTGACCTACTCGACGTCACGGACGTCGACATATTTTTAGAACAATTTTTGGACCACTCACGCGCCCCCACGCGCCGTGGGTGGCACGGACCTACGCGCCCCCACGCGCGTCTTCTTCCTTGGGTTCGCCGGACTGGTTTTGCCGGTTTCTGGGCAGATTTTCAAACCCTTCGTTCTCCTTCGTTTCTCAACCATTTTCGACGTATTTTATATCAAAATGAAGATATTGACGATAGAAACACATGCATACCTGTCTCGACCCCTAACTCGCCGGGGATTCGCCGGAAAAAGCCTCGAAAGCCGTCGGACTCGCCGGAAACTGGGTATTTTTCAAATGAGTATAACTTCTTTAATACGCAACCAAATTGGGTGAAACAAAAACGAAAGTTGTAGTTCTCGAAGAGACGAAGAGAATGGTACCTCGCAAGACGTCTAAATCCCCGTGGTTTGGCCGGAAAATGCCTCGAAAGGCACGGGTCAAACTTGAACTTTTCGATCTCGAGGTTCTTACGTCCAAAAACCTCCAACGAACTACCCCGAACCTCCTAAGGACCTCACGAAGCTTCCTACAAGCTTGAAAACTCCTAAAAATCAACCAATACAAAGTTGATGAATAGTGCCAAAATCGGAGGTGAGTTGTTCGACGTGAAAACGTTGAAGTTTTTACCTGAAATGGGTATGGATGAACTCGTAGAGTCCTCACGAGCACGATGGTACCTTCACAATCTTCGATTCGTGCTTGTAGGCTCGATGGTGAGTGTGTCCGTACGGTTTAGAGAGGGAGAGGGTGAATTGGGACAGAGAGGAGAGAGAGGGAACACGGGAAAGGGAAAGGGAACCTCTGTGTGTGTGGGTGTGATCCATCCAAACTAAGTCCACTTTCATCCCTAACCACACAAATTACAACTTATTTTTATCCACTTTAATGTATTTCCAAAAGTTTAGGGATGAAAGAATATTAATAATCCAATAATATGACACACACACATACCTTAGTGCCCGCTAAGGGTAATTTCGTCATTTCACGTCCTCGATAATAAAAATCCTGGGACGGGCTGTGACAATCTTCCCTCCTTATAGAATTTCGTCCTCGAAATTCATGAAACCAATCAATCCAAGATGGTCACTGGTTCCTCATCATAAGTCAAATCCGGATTAATCTCTAAAGGTTGAACCGGAATCACATGCGATGGATCTGCAACATACTGACGAAGCATCGAGACATGAAATACATTATGCACTTTAGACAGCTCTGAAGGCAACTCAAGCCTGTAAGCAACCTCACCAACTCGCTCGGTGATCTGATAAGGTCCGATGTATCTAGGGCTCAACTTACCCTTTTTCCTGAACCTTACTACTCATTTCCACGGCGATAGCTTCAAGAATACCCAATCATTAACCTTATACACTCGATCAGTGGCGTGTCTGTCGGTAGGGCTCTTCTATCAACCCTGGGTCACTTTCATAATAGCTTTAATCACTTGAACCTTCTGAGTAGTCTCTTCTATTATCTCAGGGCCCACTAACGTCTTTCACCAACTTTAGACCAACACAAAGGTGTACGACAAACTTTCCCTTAAAGTGTCTCGAATGATGCCATACCCATGTTCGAATGAAAGCTGTTGATGTAGGCACATTCCATCAAATCCAACCGCTTATGCCAAGCATCACCAAACTGCAGCATTGAAGATCTTAGCATATCCTCTAAAGTCTAAATGGTTCACTCTGACTGACCATTTGTTTGAGGATGATAAGCTGTGCTGACTTAGTAAGTCGATCAATAATTATCCAACGCCATCACACCCGTTCCGTGTACGAGGAAACTTGTACACAAAATTCATAGTGGTATTTTCCCCTTTCCATAGTGGAACGGAAAGTGGCTGCATCAATCCAAAAAGTTTCTTCCTTTTAATTTTTAACTTGTTGACGACTGATACACCGATTCACAAATTCAATAATTTCCCTATTCATATCTGGCCAATAAAAATGGTCGAATGGTATGATACATTTTAGTACCTCCAGGATGCATTGCATAAGTTGAACAGTATGTTTCGTCCAAAATTTACTTTCCTTAATTCCATATCAATAAGTACATACATCATGTTCTCTTGCATAAGCATGCCATCTGATTCTCTAACCCTAAGGTCTTTCTTTGTCTCGTCGTTCCTTGCCTCCATTAATTCTTAGGTCTCTTTATCTTCCATCTGAGTTTCAAGCACACAACCCGCTAAAATTTGGCCTAACTTGAAAATTAACAAGTGAGGCTTCTTCTTTATTTTCCACTCCTAACTTCACTCCAGTGAACAGTAAATCATCAAGAAGAAGACCATAACAATCATAATTGGCATGAAGTCTAGCTGAAGTCTTCCTACTAAGTGCATCGGCTACCATGGTTGCGATCAGGATGATACTCAATCATGCGATCCTAATCTTTTAGCAACTCAATCCACCTTCGTTTATGAAGTTTAAGATCTCTCTGAGTAAACAGATACTGGAGACTCTTATGACCGTAAAATCTTGTACTTTTCTCCCCATAAAGACAATGTCTCCAAATCTTCAAAGCAAAGATAATAGTTGCTAATTCCAAATTATAAGTAGGGTAATTCATCTCATGAAGTTTCAATTGTCGTGAAGTGTAGTAATCACCCTACCATGTCGCATCAACACACATCCTAAACCATTCAAGGATGCATCACTGTAAACCTCATAATTACCGTTATCATCTGGGAGTGCTAAAACAGGTGTATGAGTGAGATAATACTTCAGTTGCTGAAACTTTGCTCAGAATTTTCATCCCACTCAAACCTAACCTCTTTTCTAGTCGATCCCGTCAATGGCAAAGCAATGACTGGAAAATCCTTTACAAACGTCCATAGTAGTCTGCTAGACCAAGAAAACTCAGTACCTCAGTGACGGTTCGAGGTTGATCCCAATTCTCAACCGCTACCTTTTAAGGATCCACTTGAATACCTTAAGCGGATATAACATGTCCCAGAAATGTCACTTGATTCGTCCAAAATGGACATTTGTCAAACTTTGCATACTACCAACGTTCCCTCAAACATTGCAACACCAACTCAAACTGACTAGCATGCTTTACTTTCACTTAAGAGTATATCAGACCTCAACTTTTTTCCTTGAAATCACATAGGCACCTCTAAGCTGATCAAACAATCATCAATGCACGGCAATGGATAACGGTTCTTACTCGTTACCCGATTCAATTACCTAATATCCATACATATTCTTAATGTCCCATCTTTCTTCCTTATAAACAAAGCTGGGGTTTTCCAAAGTAACGTACTAGGTTGACTGAAACCTTTATCAACCAATTCCTGAGACTGAATTTTTAATTCCTTTAACTCTGTAGGAACCAATCTATAGCATAAAATTTGTACTTGGAGACAATTCAATAGAGAACACCACATCTCTGACTAGTGGCAATCCAGGCAAATCATTCCGGAAACACATTAGGAAAATGTCTGCTACTCGTACGTCATCCACAATACTAGGAGTACGATCCTGCAGTACCGCATGAGCTAGATATCCTTGGCAACCTTTGATAACAATCTCTTTGCTCTCACAACAGAAATAATGGCATGCCTCACTCCACTTTGCTCAATCACAAAAGTAACCTCTGATAATCCAAGACAATGGAAAGTAACTGATTTCCCGTAGCAATCCATATTGGCACGATTATAATGCAACCAATCTGTGCCTCAATTCACATCAAAATCCACAATGTCTAACGGGATAAGATTCGCTGGCATAACTACTTCTTCCACCATCACTGGACACCCTGAATAATCATAACCGACATAGAATGCCTCACCTGTTTACTTGCTTAACGAATCCAACAAATAAGTTATGGATATTACGGTCTGCAGCTCGTAATAACGATAACTCACTGTCGTCTCGATAAGTAAGCAACAATTCTTAAGGGTGCAATACCATCATCTTGCTCTTCAATAGAAATACATATATACGCCTCGATCGTGCTCCAACATTACTCTATTGGCAACATCGTCAATAACATAAATTTCTGCATCAAGATCAATGAACTCTGGCGAAGTGACCAAAATATCTAACGTATCCATAATCAAGCCCGAAAGATTCTGAGTATCTTGTAGCTCTATGTCCCATTTATCCACATGTAAAGCATCCTCTGCTTTCTCGCCTACGCTCTCCAAAGTGCATGCTATCACACTTACGGCACAAGGTACAATCCCTCTACCAGAGTCACCTTGCATCTGACCAATGGTACTAAAAATCTCTGCTGG
The DNA here is from genome assembly GCA_035220775.1 of Malus fusca. Taxonomy (NCBI): domain Eukaryota; kingdom Viridiplantae; phylum Streptophyta; class Magnoliopsida; order Rosales; family Rosaceae; genus Malus; species Malus fusca. The sequence goes on from CM069072.1 coordinate 16,943,226, forward strand.
CAGCACTAAAATTAACTCCACTTCTTTTGAAACTCTAAGTCTTGCGAGGTTCTGGAGACACATGACCTTTACCTTGGTCATCTTTCCTTTGATTCTCATTCTTTTCCTTGTCTCAAATTGTAAACTCTTGTTTCTTACCGTCCATATATGTCGGAGGAATAAACTTTTTCTTAAACAACTCTTTAAACAATTCTCATTCAGCTGTTTCCTCCGGTGACATCGTATAAGACTCTTATCTCCACCAGGATGCAATTTCCATACTCCAAAACCAGGTAGTCATCTCGATCTACCTTTCCAAAAAGAAGATTCCTTTGACTTGCAGAATCTGAAACGCCTTTTCCAAATGATTAAGCCATCGATTTGCTCCCTCCGGTCTTTCATTTCCATAAAGTGATTCAGATTCAACTTATAACCATTCTCAAAATGAGTCATTTGGGAAGGACGGATACAGACTGAATCACATTAGTAGGAGTTCCCATAACTAAGTTAAATTGGGGAAACTAAGCTCATCGGAACAAGGTGGCTATCCATGAGGCGGTAAAGTTCTGACAGAAGACACTAGGGAATTCTCAAGATGTCCAAGACTGCAACCTAGGCTCTGATACCAACTGACACACCCCTTCCAGAAGGAGGGCATGCTGGCCGTCACGTTAGAGTGACGTAACCATTTACACAGTTCAGAAGCTTTAAAGATACAATTTCTAAGATATAACACCCGAGGGTGAATCTTACATTTGTGAATTCTGTCAGAACACCGTTGGATTCCTCGTGGCCACCAAAGCTCTGCTATCTAGAACCTGGAGGGGCGCAAAACAAAATTGAGTGGGTCAGTAAAACAAAGTTTTTCGAAAACTTTTCATTTAAAACATTTCTAACCCCTCGCTGTAAAACCTGTATACTTTCCCAGAAAATAGCATAATAGCATAATACTTTCCATAAATCTCAAAATCATCAATCTTTCTTAAAAACCAGAAAGTATGCCATGTTAAAAACTTTCAAAAACAGAATGAATGATGCATCAATGTAACAGGTGAAATGATGAATTAACCGGAGACCCTGCAGTTGGTCCTGTACGGTTAATTCTATAGCTCAACATCTCACTCAGCCGGAGTCACCACAGTGACCTATACGGTCCTACTCTGCACATCACTCGGAACTACGTAAGGTAGTCTGTACGATGAAAGGTGTAAAAATACGCTCTAGTGCTTCTCTCATCAATCATCAGCGCGCATAACTAAGGTCACCCACTAGTCGGAATCACGCCTAGTGATCTATACGACTAGCATGTCGGAACCCTCACATGGTCTGTACGACATCCACCTACTTGGATCCAAGGCGAGCGTGCGGTGTGGTGAATAATATAAGCACTAACACCTAGGGTGCAGGTTACGAGCTTAAAACGTCTCAACATCAATTAATTAAATGAATAATGAACTCACCTGACTTACCTGTGCCTCCACAGCACCATGCAACATGTATGCATCATATATATAAATTCATGTTTTTCATAAACTTATATGCTTGGCATTTCAATTCATACTTTTCATAAACTTCTATGCATGGCAACTTAAAAACATTTTCTCATATAAAAGCATTTTCTGGGAAAACAATAGTATATAGGTAATACGAAAACAAAACTGCCCACTCACCTGGAGTTTGCCCAACAACTCCCTAGCACAACACATCAAGGCGTCATGACGATCGGCGCCTAGAACAATAATCAAATCCAACCTCAGAAATCATATCGATAGAATATATAACTTATATAAAACACGTCACTACGTAGTTCGATCCGGAAGATCTACAACTCAGATTTCCAATCCATAACTTCCAGAGGTCCACAATATATCCCTAGAACAACATCCTAAATTTTTCTTACCATCCAACGGTCGGATCTCCGCCAATTGTCAAAACCAAGTGACGGTTGACATTCTATTTTATGAACTTACAACTCCAATTCCGGAAGATCCGTAAATGGGATTCCCAATCCGTAAGTTCCTATAATCCTCAAATATTACGTATTACAACGTATCAAAGTTTGGTGACGATCCAACGGTCGGATCTCCGTCAATTCACATTTTCACCTATATGCGAAATAACTATAAAACGTTATTTAAAGCACCTAACCAACAAATCTTAATAACTTCTCATACGGTGCTCAAATTGGGTATATGAATATACCACGGTGACCTACTCGACGTCACGGACGTCGACATATTTTTAGAAAAATTTTTGGACCACTCACGCGCCCCCACGCGCCGTGGGTGGCACGGACCTACGCGCCCCCACGCGCGTCTTCTTCCTTGGGTTCGCCGGACTGGTTTTGCCGGTTTCTGGGCAGATTTTCAAACCCTTCGTTCTCCTTCGTTTCTCAACCATTTTCGACGTATTTTATATCAAAATGAAGATATTGACGATAGGAACACATGCATACCTGTCTCGACCCCTAACTCGCCGGGGATTCGCCGGAAAAAGCCTCGAAAGCCGTCGGACTCGCCGGAAACTGGGTATTTTTCAAATGAGTATAACTTCTTTAATACGCAACCAAATTGTGTGAAACAAAAACGAAAGTTGTAGTTCTCGAAGAGACGAAGAGAATGGTACCTCGCAAGACGTCTAAATCCCCGTGGTTTGGCCGGAAAATGCCTCGAAAGGCACGGGTCAAACTTGAACTTTTCGATCTCGAGGTTCTTACGTCCAAAAACCTCCAACGAACTACCCCGAACCTCCTAAGGACCTCACGAAGCTTCCTACAAGCTTGAAAACTCCTAAAAATCAACCAATACAAAGTTGATGAATAGTGCCAAAATCGGAGGTGAGTTGTTCGACGTGAAAACGTTGAAGTTCTTACCTGAAATGGGTATGGATGAACTCGAAGAGTCCTCACGAGCAAGATGGTACCTTCACAATCTTCGATTCGTGCTTGTAGGCTCGATGGTGAGTGTGTCCGTACGGTTTAGAGAGGGAGAGGGTGAATTGGGACAGAGAGGAGAGAGAGGGAACACGGGAAAGGGAAAGGGAACCTCTGTGTGTGTGGGTGTGATCCATCCAAACTAAGTCCACTTTCATCCCTAACCACACAAATTACAACTTATTTTTATCCACTTTAATGTATTTCCAAAAGTTTAGGGATGAAAGAATATTAATAATCCAATAATATGACACACACACATACCTTAGTGCCCGCTAAGGGTAATTTCGTCATTTCACGTCCTCGGTAATAAAAATCCCAGGACGGGCTGTGACAGGTGGCTTCAGTAGAAGTAGGGTTAAAATTGGAATTTAAATGAACAATTTTAAGTGTGGGGTGTATTTATAAGATTGTTGGGTGCCAATATAACAACCCTTAGATTAAATGCACTTCATTATTGTTTCTTTGTTTTAAAACATTTATTATAATAGTTTAATTTGACATATTGGGTGGAAAACAAAACTTTAAAAGATTTCAAAGTGCCACATAGGCTATTAAATTTAAATTTTATTTTTAAAAATTTACATCTCTTTTGGAGATAGGTATAAAGAATCAACTTGTCTACCTTTGGAAGGCTTAATGTAACATTTAGGTTTTCCATTTGGTAGAATAGAATAAGAAGTAGTAGTAACTGTTGTGGCCAATTTTTTTAAAGGGAGAGGGAGGGGGAGGAGGGAGGGAGGGAGGGGGAGAGAGGGAGAGAGAGAGGCGTACATAAATGATAGAATGCATAGAGATATGTTTTCTGCCTTTATTTATAGTAAACCATGAGAAATGATTAACTTGTCCTCCAATTAAATACAAAGTCTAATACGAAAGAATCACTAGGATATTGAGTAATCTTAAATTGAATCTAACTAGAATTTACATAATCATACATGTGCTAATAATGTTCACAAAAATCCCTCTTGAGTGTGTAAATAATCAAGTAGATATCACACCAGATTCAGCAAAGATAGTTGATGAAGTCATCTCGTAAGCACTGATAGAGTAACATGCTAGTCTCAAACAAGAAACTTGCATATGGAAATAAGTCTAAAAAAAACCCGACTATTGGACAAAAATCCATAGTATAAGGAAAATGGTGAGTTGAATGCAAAGTTAGTTTAAACGTCTACTAGACATACACAAGGGTATAACTAGCCTAGTATGGGTTTCTCATTAAAACCTAGTTACATAGCAAAAAATCAAAGGGAAAAATGCTCCTAATCATAAGGAAAAAGATTACATTAAAGTCTAGTGACTTTGATTTAGGATACTTTCCTTGAGTTTGACATAATTCTAAAGAGAACTAACTGTGTTGCAAATCAGAAAGTTTATGCATACCAATTCCTCGAACAAGCTTCTGGAAAGTAGACTTCAACAATGACTTCGGATGTATCCTTTCTTGATTAAGGTATTAGAAAGAATCGCCTCTATGTAGAGAAAGAGAAATGTTCATTTAAATAGACGGAGATTTTGTTCGAATATGATCGACAACGGTTCTCAGCCTAAAGCACTCACGTGTAGCTTCGTGTAGGGCGAGAATTTCAGCATGGTTCGATAAAGTCGTAACTAAGGTCTATTTGGTTGACCTCTAACATATTGCGGTGTCTTCAACGGTAAAAATGTAACCCATTTGAGAACGTGCCTTGTGCGGGTCAGACAAGTAACCTGGGTTTGCATAGCCAACAAGGAAAGCATTGACTCAGTGACTATGGGGCACGTCAGCACTCAAGGAAGCATATATATGGGTAGAACATGTTGATATTGCTGGTGTAAATTACAGAAAGAAAAACACAACTAAATAGAAATTAATGATGAATAAAGGACACCAGAATTTTGTGGAAAAAAAAACCCCTCTGATGTGAAGGGAAAAACCACATGACAAAGTTTGAAATACTTCCACTATTGAAAATGGGATTACAAGCACTAATCTCTCTAAAAATTTAGAGGCTGAATGACTCAATATCACGCACACAGTCTTGGATGAACTCATTATTTTTCTGTTTTGTTTCTCTATGTGGAAAAGCTACAAGCTAAAACACATAAATATTCATAATCAACTCCCTTCAAGAAGCTACTGATTGAGGAGGAGGAAGAAGACACACCCACGACAAGGGAAGAACAACCCTTGACACAGGCCCTTAAAGCTTCCATGCCATGCAATTCAGGTAATATTGTTCCAAATTCAATTATTTCTAACCCTATTCCACCAAATGTCCCTTTTCCTCGCAGGTTCAAGATTTCCAAGGAAGAAGAGGGTGAAAAAGACATCTTGGAAGCCCTTCCAAATGTGCAAAGTAATCAAGTTTCAGAATGCGTTGAATTGTTCAAAGAACTTTGTACACCGAGAAGAATAATTCAAAAGAAAGAAGTGGATGGGAGATATCAATAATTTACCAAAGAGGTTGTACATGAGACAACAAAGCCCAAAGAAGTTGAATTTTATGACACGGGACAAGTTCTAACCATCACATTCAATCTGGCCAAGTCCAATCTCCCTGAAACTTTCAAAGAAATGGTGTTCGTCATTGAGTTCTTGTCGGACAAAGCAAGTAAGTCATCTTCTCCAATTTCCATTACGTTTTATACTAACATGTTGATTTTGATGATTCAGGCACCCACTCTAGAATTTGAACCACTGCCGGATCATTTCAAGTATCACCTTCCATTCAAAGATCAATTCCATGCCATGGGACCTAAGGGAGCTTGAATGGAAGTATCGTCCGGTTGCAAGACGTTAAAGCAAGCGCTTCTTGGGAGGCAACCCATGCATTCAACAAAGGAACGATGGAATTCTCACTCCAAACTCAGATTTGTGTTCCTAAACCCTTATCTTTACTGTTTTATTTTGCTTTGTTTGTTCGTTGTTTGTTTGTTTGCTTTTGTGTAAGTTTCTGTTTTGAAACATTGAGGACAATGTTTGATTTAAGTGTGGGGGGGTAAACAAAGTGTTTTTATTGAAAATTCGTGGGTTTTTATAACCTATCCCTTCTAGAGTTGTTTCTCATTGTTTAAAGTGTTTTTAGTGCATTTTGAGCTGTTTTAGTGTGTTTTGAAAAAAAAATTCGAAAATTTGAAGAAAAAAAAATTGAAATTTTTTGAAAAACAAACCAAAAAGAGTCGTTTTTGTGTGTTTGTGTCTTAGGGTACCTTCCAACACAATGATGAGGATTTGGTTTTTAAGTACATGACTGTTAAAGAAAGTTACAAACATGGATGGAAGTTTGATATGCTCTTTGGTTTATGCTTGGTTGTAGTTATAGTTTACGAATTCACATGTAATAAAAAAAAGAAAAAATCAGTTTTTGTAACATGCTTGAAGGAAGGAACTCAAACTAACGCTACATCCCTGAGAGACTTGAGCCTAAACGTTTATTTGGAGAGTTATTAATCTGTGCATTCTTGTTTTCTAAAGTCGTTGCATGATCTCATTATTCTTTGCTTGGTTGCTACTTAGAATGCGTTTCATCATTATAGATCCAAATAATAGAACTCATGCCTGTTCCATTTAAAGCATGACATTGATTTGCATAACACATATAACAAGATGAAGTTGTTTAGTAGTTACCACCAGAGCCAAAAAGCCTTCATCCCATGCATATGTTTTGTAGGTTTAACCCCTTTGAGCCTTCTTTAGCCTATTTTCTTTGTTAGCCACATTATCCCTACCTAGCCTACAATAGGACCATCCATACCCTTGTTCTTGAAGTATAGTGGAGCATAACTTAGAAAGAATTCATTTTAATCAACATTATTGCAGAAAACAAGTGTGGGGGAAGGTTATTTCCAATAAAATAAAAAAATTAAAAATTCGTGGAAAAAGAAAAAGAAAAGAAAAAAGTGTGTTGAAAAGAAACAAAAAGAGTTGAAAATAAGTGAGAATGAACTCACAAGTATTGGTTGTTGAAGAAAGGGTCCAAAAGTGTGAATCTGGCCCTAAGTGTTTTGTGAATCTTCCCTTGTGTTTAAAGTTAGTTGTTGCATTCAAAAAGTGAATTCTAAGTGTCAATTTCATTACTTTGCTCACTATTGCTTTAAGAACATTTGTTTATCCTTACCTTTCTTTGTTAGCCAATACCCTTAGCCCCGTTACAACCCTTAGACTTCTATCTTGAGTGTTGTGTGTTTCAATATGTGGAGTTTGGAATTGGTATGAACATATGGTATCCCTAGTTCTCGCGTCTAAGTAGTAGCATTCCGTTCATGAGATCATATATATACATGCATTAATAATTCCAGAAAAATGCTTTCTTTGTTATAACATATGTGAGTACTAGTTTTCATGTTTACATCAATTTTCTCACATATACCTAGTATAGGGAGTGTAGTCAGAAAATCTTGTGTGAAAATAAGAGAGAATCCGGTGAGGAATTGAGGGAATTCTCTAAGGCATGTTTCTACATTCAAAATGTTGTTTTAATTGATTAAATGCGAGCTAGTGAATGGTGACTATGATTAAGTATGTGCTAGAAGGGTAAGGATGACTAAAATCTATGGGAGTAGTGATCTTTGGCATGTCATGTTTCATTGGAAATCCTTGAGGCAAATGTTGGAAGGTCTAGGTTGTGTTTTGTTTGTTTCGTTTTGCTCGAGGACTAGCAATACCTAAGTGTGGGGGAATTTGATAGGAGCATATTTAGGTAACTTAGTTAGCTTGTTCTTGTGCATTTATGTTGTTAGTTCATAGTTATTTTAGTATTTTAAGCTATTTTCGTGTGTTTGTAGGTCCAAAGGGCTAAAGTAGCAAGAAAGTGCATTTTGGAACATTTTGGAGCAGTTTTGGGGTTGGAATGGATATCACATGCATGGAGCAAGATGGATGGACGAAATTGAAGACCAAAAGAGGCTAGGATTATGCTAAAGTTATGAAGAAATTAATTCAAGAAAAGGAAGTAAAGGATGCAAGCAAGAAAGAAGGAAAGTTATCCATGTTTCCTTATTTTGTCCTTAAATTTTCCTAATCCTTTTCCCACCTAATTTCCAGCTGCAAGGAGGATCCTTAATTAAATTAGGACACCTAAAACCTGATTTCTAGAAGGCCTTACCCATTCCTACATCGATGCCGCACCAAATCTGCAAGGAATCATTCCTTGCCGTGCAAGGAAGTCACATTCCCCTTTATTTCTAGGATTGCCCCATCTCACATACCCTTTTCCTCTTGGATTCTGATTGTTACCCTTTTCTTGGAGGATTTGGAGCATTAAACTCTTTCCCAATTTAATTCACAGCTATGCTTTTCTTTTCCCTATAAACTAAGCCCTTTGCCGCACCATTCAACATCATCCACCCATCCACCCTTCACCATAACTCACCTATATCCATCCACCACCATAATTTACCACTCATCCATCATCCCACACCTTGTGCCGCAGCAAAGAAGAAGAAGGAGGATCCTTGGACGTGCTTGCCATTCAAGATTGGATTGCTGGAGCGTTTTTAGGTGTTTTCATTCTTTGTTTTCAATGTTTAAGTTTAATTATCTTTGTTTTGTGAACATGAGGAGCTAAACTCGTTTTAGCTAGGGGGAAATTCAAAACCATGAACGTATTTGCAATATGAATTGATTACTTCCAGTTGTAATTCTATAAATCGTGAATGCAATTGACTTAATTGTTTGATTCAAAACTTATTCTTGCATGTTGATTAAGGAGGCCTACTTAGTTTGCATGTTTGAATTTGATGCTAGAATACAAGGGAGTTTCACCTAATCGTTATGAACTTGTATTCATAAGTAGTGAAGGTTGCTAGTCACAATCGTGTTAAGTGAATTCCTGGCATAAGTATCATGCGCTTTCATAGTTACGAGTGCCTTGTCAATACTTATGATTTTCATAGAACTTAATGATCTTTGATTGTATCTCTATTATGCGCTTTCATGTAGGGAACTTTTGAAGAATAATTTGATTGTGATGCGCTATTTCTGTCCAATTCAATGACATAAGGAAAATCTGAGGGTTAATTTAAGCGTACCTAATTAAGCTGGGGTGTTGAGGTTCATGGTTCATTGGAAAAGCAACTGGAGATCGATTTGTATGCAAGTGTGTCATGTGTGGAGAAGAACCCTCTAGCTAGCCCATTATCCATCCAATTACCCAATTTCATCCAAAATCTGTCTTAAGTTTTTAGTTACTTGTTTTTACTTTATTTTCGTCCAAAACCAATTCCCCTTTACTTTGTTGAGTTAAATTAGTTAGAATATGTTTTAGTTTGTGTTTTTAAGTGTTTTGAGTCAAGTTTCAATCAATTTTCGTCCAAAGTCATTCCTAGTGTCTAGTTTGAGTCGAATTAGTTGTTTTAAGCTGTTTTGAGTCTTTTAAGTTTGTTTTGAGTCATTAGAGTCTAGATTAAGTGTTTTTAAGTTTATTTTTGTGTTTTTGAGTCAGTTTAGAGTTGATTAGCAATTCCTCCTAATCCCCGGTCCAGAACGATCCCTACGTATACATATACTACAATTGTCAAAAGAGGATTTTAATTTGTGTGTTAAGTTAATTTTCGCATCACCTGTCTCACTTTCCCCCATTTCATGAAAGTTTTTAATGTTGACAGCACCTGGTCTTTTGTTTTTAAAGTATATGCCCAAACTTTTAAAGTGACAAAATAAGAAGCACCATCCAAGGATTTAACTTTCAATGGGACACACACATCCAAATAAAACCTGTCTAAAATATTTGATTTTCTTTCATGATTTCTTTGAAAAGAAACTTTATGCTGCTTGCCAATTCAACAATGAATGCAACTGTTTATGTGCGTACCTTTAATTTTAGGGAGGATTTCTCGCTTGTCAAGAATCTGCAAACCCTTCTCACTTATATGGCCCAGTTGCTTGTGCCATAGATCGACCGAAGCGTCATTTTCCATTGCATTCATCTCCCCCTTCCATAGTTGAGCATGGGTTATGTACAGAGTGCAACATTTTCTTCTCTTACAATTACGAGGGATCCCTTTTTGAGCTTCCATCTCCCATTTGAAAACTTATTCTTGTATCCAACATCATCCAACTTTCTGACAGAAATGAAATTTAGGCGTAAGTCTGGCACATATCTAACCTCCTTGAGCATGAGTTTGCTGCCTTGATTAGTTTCTAGAATCACTTCACCAATACCTGCAATTTTTGACGTATCCTTATTTCCCATCTTCACTAAGCCAAAATCACTAGCTTTATATGATGAAGAATGCCTTGTTCGAAGTAGCATGAAAAAAGGCTCCAGAGTCTACTGTCGAAGTGGTATCTTCATAAGACATATTCAAGCATGATTTTTCACACTTGAAGATAATAATAATATACCATATGAGGATATAGCAGAAGTGTTTTTCTCTTCTTGTTTTTCTTCATTCTTCTTCTCTTTCTTGAGTTTTATACATTCTCTTATGTAGTGACCTTTTAGACCACAATAATGACATACCACGTCCTTTCATGGCCTTGATTTGCTTTCGACCTCCCATAAGATTGAGGATAAGCACTTCTATTTTTATTCCTTCTCCTCTTTTCTACAACCAAAGCTTCTGAGTGCGAAGAATCTATGGATTTTCTTCTCATTTCTTCATTCAGCAAACTAGCAGTGACTTGATTCATTGGGAGGACTCCATATGGAGTAGAGTTGATGATAGAAATGGCCAAGGTTTCTCAACTGTCTAGAAGAGAACTGAGAAGCAGGAGAGATTGTAGTTCATCATCTAACACCATATTCATTGAAAAGAACTGATTGACGATGTTTTGCATCTCATTCAAGTGTTCGTTGACGGAGTGGCCTTCTTTAAGCTTTAAATTGACAAGTCTTTTCATCAAAAAAAACTTTGTTACCCGTTGTCTTTCTTTCATATAAGCTTTCAAGCTTCTTCCACAACAAAAGTGCATTGCTCTCCTTCAAAACGTGATGATACACATTATCATCAAGCCATTGCTTGATAACTCTTAATGGTTCTTCGATTTTGTTTCTTCCATTCCTCATCGGACATTTTTTCGGGCTTATCACCTTCAATTGGACTAAACATATCCTTGCAATACAGTAAGTCCACCATGTTTTACTTCTAAATAATGTAGTTTCTGTTAGAGTTCTTTGAATCAACTATGTTTCTATGGAAGTAAGGAATCTGAAAGGTTAGAGAAAGATATAATATGAAGGAGTGCTCTGTTCTTCTCTCAAAGTCTGAGAGGTGATCTTTCATATATATCACTCAATACACGCACTAAGGCATATGTACATAACTACTAGCCTTAGCTGGATATCCACAACCAACAATACAATCTCAGCCTTACACTTGTCATAATCTAAGACTAAGTGAATACACAATTCAAAACAAGGCTTATTTACTTTAACTTTACTTAGCTCACAGCTTATACACTAATACTCCCCTTTAAGCTTTGAGCTGATACAACTCCAAGCTTATCTCTGAGATAGTTGAATCTCTCTTTTGGTAAGGCCTTGGTAAAAATGTCTGCCACTTGTTCTTTGGTTGGACAGTATACCAAATCAACAATTCCCTGCTGCAAAGCATCCTTTATGAAGTGATATCTTCTGTCAATGTGCTTAGTCCTTTGGTGAAACACTGGATTTTTAGTTATTGAGATTGCAGAGGTATTGTCACACTGCAAAGGAGTTGCTTCAGCTTGTACCTCTCCAAAATCTTCAAGAACAAACCTGATCCATATAGCTTGAGATGTTGCTTCGGCAGCACTAATGTATTCAGCCTCTGCTGTGGATAGTGAAGGAAATTTTGTGAAAAACATGTTTATTTGAGCAACATCAATAGCATGCAATTAACAAATTAAAGGCGGAATCATGCTTACATGCACTCAAAACAAAACATCAACCATGAAATTCAAAGCCTAGTAGATTGGTGAACCTTGACTCAACTTTTAAATCAACATTTATTAGTTGAGAAATATTTACCTTTGTAGATTCCTCTTTGCATATGCAAAGGATAATCACCCAAGAGATAGGGCATTCATTCCTTGCTTCTTAGCTCCATGGATTTGGTTGAAAGAATAGGATTCTCCAAGTTCCCAAAATAGAGAACCTCTAAAGATTCTACACCAAGGTTAGATTGAAGAAGAAATGAGTGACCTTGAGGAAGTAAAATTGCTAGATAATTTCATCTAGGGTGGCTGAATTTTAGAGAGCAAAGAGAGCTTTTGTTCTCATCTTTTCTCCACAAAAACCCTTAAGGATGAAATGGCTATAAAGTTGCCTTTATACCACCTCACAATGGAGTGGCAAACTTGCAATTAAGCCAAGTTCACTACCCTCCTTAATTATGGCCGGCCTTAGGGTATTTATTGGGCTATTTGGGCCTTTGTGAATCATTATTCATTAAGTTGTCATACAACTTAAGTCAATGGGCTTTGACGTTCGAAGCCCATTGGGCCTTAAGGTCCAAAACTATCCCGAGGTCTTTAACGAACTTATTCGTTTGATTAATTAACATATTAATTAATCCTTGCCATAAATAATTAAACCATTTAATTATTCTTACTCATCTCCTTTGTTTCTTCAATCTCCACCTTACACGGTGTACGATACATTAGGTTCCTTTTAGCGAGGCAGTGGGCGATTAAAACCATTTTACATCGATTGTGAATTGAAACTTACTTTCAATTCTCCTTTTAGTGATTACACACGTTTAGGGCTTCCACAAACCATGAGTGACACCTAGCAGCATATCATGGCTACCCAAGCTAATCAGAAGAGGTAGAGAACCTATTCAGTTTAGGATTACAAATGCAATACGGTCTTTCTCTAATCTAATACTCTTGACCACATTGTTTGGTTTTGATAGTTTATTTATTCATGTCTACTATCCAATGTGATTCGTTTGCTTATATGATTACCTTGAATGTGATTTGGAACGCATTCCCAAATCTCATTCATACTCTGGCCAGAGATTTAATCATATCATAGAGTATTCTCCCTCAAACCATTTGAAGGTTAGAGATCCCTTGTTGCACATTCACTTGTCTCCATAACTAAGTGACTTAACCCCAATGATGTCGTGGACACCCCGATGGGGTGACTTTGACATAATCAAAGATCAAGGACTTAACCACAAGACAACTGTGATGCCTCAGGTCAAAGGACTAATTTGCATTATCCCAACCATGAGTTCTCATGTGACATGAGTATGAGAACTCCTCGTTTATCGTGTTCAGTGAACTCATTCTCTGTTGAGCACTTACGTACTTGTCTTGATGTCACACACACCAATGACTCGAGACTAGTCACTCTCCTTGAGAGAAGGCATAGTACGTACTGATCTTATCGGACTGTCAATGCCCAATTGGCAATCCTATGATCAGGAACGTTTAGGATGTGTCTACGAAAGAATGGTCTCATGAATCTAACTTCATTAGATTGCATTCTTCCAATCACATATTCCTTGGACTTTATCGTTTAAGCATATAACATTTATATGAGACGGCTCAAACAATAATCTTTGCCCTTTATATGTAAACTAGATTAGTTTAACATGTGAAATGTCCGTAAAGTATCATCATATGATTGGCTTTAGGGCACATTTCCAACAGATAGTGCCACACAATTTTGTTTCACAGAAGCCCATGAGAACACTCCACTGCCAAATGAAAAAGCATAGCCTGAGGTACTCTTGCTGTCATCTATTGATCCTCCCCAATCACTATCACAGAAACCAACTAAAACTGCCTTCTTGCCTTTCATATAATGCAAACCATAATCCAATGTTCCTTTGATATATCTGAGCACTCTCTTAGCTATCCCATAGTGCTTGTTAGAAGGACCATGCATATATCTAGCTAACAAACTAGCTGCATACATCACATCTGGTCTTGTAGCAGTAAGATACAATAAACTGCCTACAAGTTTTCTGTATTTTTCTTCATCTGCTGCACCACTGCCATCTTCTTTACTTAACTTCTCAGTAGCCACAAGAGGTATAGAGACAGATTTACATTCTTTCAATCCAAACTTATCCAACAGGGAAGAGGCATACTTCTTTTGATGAATGAAGATGCTAGATTCTGTTTGAATTACCCCTATCCCCAGAAAATGGTGAAGAAGGCCCAAGTCTGACATCTCATACTTCTCCTTCATATCTTCTTTGAACTCATCCAACATGTCTTGATTGTTTCCAGTATACACAATATCATCCACATATATGGAGACTATTAGTATATCCTTTTCTCCCCTTGTCTTAGTGTAGAGAGTTGCTTCACTTAAGCTTTTCTCAAACCCACACTTAGCAAAATAATTGTCAATCTCTCCATACCAGGCCCTAGGTGCCTGTTTCAAGCCATAAAGAGCCTTGTGCAATTTGTAAACTTTGTCTTCCTTGCCATTAATCACAAACCCTTCAGGTTGATCAACATATACTTCTTCCTGCAATATTCCATTTAAGAAAGCAGACTTAACATCTAATTGAAATATCTTCCAGTTTCTGTGTGCAGCAAGTGCAATCAGTGTTCTGATGATGTCCAATCTGGCAACTGGAGCAAAAGTCTCATTGTAATCGAGTCCTGGTTTCTGCACATATCCTTTAGCAACTAGTCTTGCCTTGTTCTTTTGTACTGAGCCATCCAAATTCAGTTTGGTTTTGAACACCCATTTCACACCAATAACCTGCTTATCACTTGGTCTGTCTACAAGCTTCCAAGTCTCATTTTTTTCAATCATGGATAGTTCTTCTTTCATAGCTTTTACCCAAGCTTTATCTTGTGCAGCTTCCTCATACTTCTCTGGCTCCACAATACAAAGATTGCATTGTGCTAGGATATCACTGATATTTCTCCATTTAACTGGTGTATGATCATAAGGACTAGTGATCTCAACAGTTTCAGAGACATCTCTATCTTGTTCTTCCATTTGATTACTATTTTCTACTTCTGTCACTTCTTGTATACTGAAATCACTCACAGTCCTATACCGATCTTGAATGTCAGTTATTGCAATAGACTTCTCTGAATAATGGTTTCGGAAACCTATATGATGTCCAAACATTGAATCAACATTTAGTTGTAGCTAGCAATCTTCGAATTAATTGAAACTAAGACTACGTCAAAGATGGTTCCTTCAAAGTCAACAATTCTCTTTGATTGTAGTCACCTTAAGCTACCAATTAGCTATGAAGGTTTCATTATTTCGGGTCAAATGGTACTTTACCATTTCCTTGAGTATATATTGTATATACACTCAATGTAGTCATAAAGTTCAAACCATTCAACTGAGACGGTTTAAAATTCTTTTTGACTACCTTGGAGCTTGTGGTATAGGAACTAGGTTGTTATATTTGTTGATTATCATCTTGTCTCTCAAAGAACCCATTCTTTTGAGTTCTATTCCTAGTTCATTTGCTCTAAGGCAAATCACATTGTAGGATTACAATGAACTACTCAACAAACAACATTTGTTGGTTGGTTTATAGAAGTGATATCCAAAGGTTAATTTAAGGATATCCACAAGATAATTTTTTTAAACAAATATTGCTTATTAGCACACAACCCCAAATCTTAACACAATTAAGATTTGTCTTTCTTTCCAACTACATCCTATGGAGTTATGAAAATTTTGGAAGATCTTCTAATTGACAATCATATTGTCTTAGAAGCATATATATCCTATATATGGGTAATTGATAATATACAACGAACTAAATCTTATTCAAGTTTGTTCTTCTCCTAATGGAGAAAATCATTATCTTTATGATGCTAATTTCCTTGATATCTTTCAAGGAAACTCATCTAAAGTGTTACCCTTCCTTAGATCAAATCTAAGGAGGTAAGTACTTTAGACGTCTTACTCATCATCTTACATTTCTTGAATTCTTTGAAACCTTTTGCAAAGTATTCGGACTTGTGTTTATTCATAATAAACTATAGTCCAACCGAGAGTGATCTTCGGTGAATGTCAAACAACATGAGTAGTATTATGTTGTGGACAAGTGCCACTAACATCTAAGTGAATTAACCTCAATAACTTTGTGATTCTTTCTTCTTTCCAAAAGAATAAAGATTCGAACATTTCGCCTCTATACAATTTCAACAAGAAGGCATTGGATCCGGATCTAACGATCCAAAGCATCCATCTATGACCAACTCGTAATTTATGTTTTAGAGGTATCACAACTCAGTTGGGATTAGTCACTATCTTGCAACCTTTTGGGTTTTAAGCATCATTATATTCTAAACAGTTAACGCTACCATATCATCTCTACTATAGAGACAATCAATTAGATTACTATAATCCAATCAGTGATTAATAAAGAACAATGTTTTGTCAAACAAAACATTCATCCATCTCTACTATAGTGACGGAATTAAGTTCCTTAAAATTGGAATGTAAAGACAATCTTTGGTTTTTCCAATTTCTTTGGTAGTTCATATGAGGAAGTTAGTACCATCTGCTTTCGCAGAGATCTATATTTTATTCACGTTCCGAATGTGAAGTACTTTCTCTTCTCTCATTAATCTTCTACTTCTTATTAGCCACACTTTTACAACGATTGTAAAACATAGTTACTAATACGGAATCAAGCATTCAAGTAGAAGAACCAACTGTTTTGAACTTTTCAAGAACAATTTACAACACCTTCGAAAGGTGTGTTCTTGACACTTGCAAGACATTTCTTGCAAATACCCCTTCCACTGTCCATCCTTTCATAAAGAAAGTTTGTTCCCTTGGAGTTAATATTATCTTCTTCATTTGACTTCTCCTTTGACTACAATGGTCATGGTCCCTAAACTCCCACTATCTCTCTTGAAACCTTTTTCAATTGTGTTATACACATCAAACATTTTGGAGAGTGTGTGGTTATTGTTCACTACATAGTTTACAATAAACTTAGTGAACCATTTAGGATAGGGACATAAAGGTGAAGTCCTAGCTTAGTTTCCGTCTCGTTAAGTGGTTTTCACTTCAACACTTAATGATTCAAAATCATCACAAGTCCATGTTGATGGACTATTTTTGTCAACTAACCATTATGTTCTAAACATAATTACAAACTTTCAAGAGTTGTTCAAGGCAACTCTCATTTCTTCATACAAGAATTTGTAAGTGAAGAATCATGGCACTAAAAGTGTCCTTGTCTTTATGCTAATCTTCGTAAGTTCCTTTGTTCATATAACGAAGGAATAAGCATTGGTTGTTTGTGTTGTCCTCTTCATGATAGACATTTCTAACATGTTCTTCCAATGATACATTATCAATAGGAAGATTGTGAGGATGAGACTTCTTAGGTACATGCACAATCCATTTAAGACAATCTTTGGGATTGTGTTACCAAGTCCGGAAACTAAAACATTCGGCTTTTCTTTGTCAAGTTTTGGATAGCGTTTGCAAATATATTGGTAAACAAATACATAACGAATATAAATTGATTGATTTTAAGTCATTTGATTCGGGTCTTTAAATCAAATAGCACCACCCACTATTTTTGGCAAATTCCATATCCCTCATTGGAATTCGAGAGTTTTGGAGGAAACTCTTAGTAGGTTATGGGAGACTCACTATTACCAAGCCCACCTCAGAATTATATCATGTTGGCTAGCGTTAATAATAATGAGAGAGTACGCTTACTCATTTGCAACTAATGCAAGTACCCATCAATTTGGCCTCTAGAAAATGATGCCTCAGAATTATATCATGTTGGCGTCATTGTACTTAGTTAAGTCATTCCCACCATGCCTAGTTCGTGTAGGGGTTCAAGCATAGCCTCAGAATTATATCATGTTGGCTAAACTCGTTGCCTACCTCACTTCATCATGTATGCATATAGACTCCTCCTGAGTATAAGCATGCACTTTGTACTCCCCCATTATAGGGTGAAGCCGGTGTACAAGTCATAAACGATTGGAGCTACCACGGTGGAAGGCCACGAAAGAGTGTTCTAAGCACTCTCACGCTTTTCAACTTAATAATGGTTTGGTTGAGGGTTTTAGGTCTCATCACATAAACATATTCATTTTAATCTTTATTAAAACAATTTTGGTCCTATTACAACTATTGGTCCATATGATTCAATTTAGTTGTATATAATACTCCCACTATACTTATAAAACGGTTTTTAAAGCAAGAGTATATGATACTACTAACATAAGGTTTGCATTCATTTTATGGACTATATAGTTGCCTTAGGGCCTTAGGATGACTATGAACCTTTGTTTAGATTCAACACGAGCCTAGTGTTGAATCTCGGACTAGGGGTGGAGATTGATTTTAGTTACGCGTTTAATCACATTAAGGCGTGTTGTCTTAGGGGCGTTGGACCCTCTACTCCATTTTCATGCATATCAAATAAAGCAAGAAAGAAGTACTTCAAAGTAAAGGTGAGCTTATGCTCATTACAACATTTGCATAATTAAAATTACTTTAAAGTAAAGAAGAGCTTATGCTCTTTTACAACATTTGATCAAATCAAATTACAACCAAAATTAATCTACACATTCCCATGGTTCAATCAAATTTGAAACGGCCTTTCACATAGCTCAATTATCGTAGGCTTAGGTTCATAATCACCCTTTAATTAATTAACACTTTAACTAATTAAACTTGAATGCAACATTTTCATTTTGTTTTTGTATCCATAAAATTGATTTAAATGGAGCTAAATGAAATGAAAATCCAATTCTCATTTAAAGAGACAAAACAATTTTTGTTTCCTACTTAATTTGGGCCATCATGCAATAACCACAACTTTTTGGGCTATATTGCGAAACACAAACTTTTGGGGTCACTTTGTAAAAACACAAAAGTCCACTACTTCATGTAATTACAACTAGAACCCAAAAATTTCAACAAATACAAAAAACTTCATTAAAGGAGCAAAACAATTTGTCCTTTAGCGTTTTTGGGCCTTAACGTAAAAACGTAAACTTTTGGGCCAAAGTGCAAATACACAAAAGTATCAAAACTTTATGTAATTGAATAACAGACCCAAAAATACCCTATTCTATTAGGGTGGCCGGCCATGATAAAAAAAAATAAGATTTTTACAAAGTTTTTGTAAGTGGGTTTTGTTAGGTGAGGTAAAGATGAAATATTTTGAATTTATGTCAAACTTTTAAAAAAAAAAGTTTGTCTACCATTATAGCCATTAATTGAATTTATGTCAAACTTTTAAAAAAGTTTGTCTACCATTAAAACCATTAATAATACTTTACCAATAATCATCACCCACTAAAATCACCCACTAAAATTAAACCAAAACTTTATGTAAAAACATAAAACTTTTTGAATCAAAACTTCAAAACTTTTTGTTCTTGGCAAGAACTTCAAGAACATTGAAGAACACTCATGAAAACTCATAATAGCTCCATGAATGTTTTCACTCACCAAAACTCAAATTTTCACCACTCAAAAGAGGGCTAACATCCTAGGGTACTTAGGGGTTCCAAAAGTCACTTTAAAACCATTTTAACAAGACAAACATGAACCCAAAAAATCACCCTTTGGATTTGGCCGAATTTCCCCAAAAACATGGCACCAAATTTTAGCTCCAAAATTCTTGCTCATATGAACTACATCTACAACATTTGAGATGGCAATTTTTCTAACAGAATTTACATTCAAAGAAACAAGAATAAAGCTTGTAACATATTACAACTTTTAAATCAAAAACTATGAACTACAAAACCCAAAATGATTCACCAACTACTAGACCTAGGCTCTTAATACCACTTGAAGGAAATTTTGTGAAAAACATGTTTATTTGAGCAACATCAATAGCATGCAATTAACAAATTAAAGGCGGAATCATGCTTACATGCACTCAAAACAAAACATCAACCATGAAATTCAAAGCCTAGTAGATTGGTGAACCTTGACTCAACTTTTAAATCAACATTTACTAGTTGAGAAATATTTACCTTTGTAGATTCCTCTTTGCATATGCAAAGGATAATCACCCAAGAGATAGGGCATTCATTCCTTGCTTCTTAGCTCCATGGATTTGGTTGAAAGAATAGGATTCTCCAAGTTCCCAAAATAGAGAACCTCTAAAGATTCTACACCAAGGTTAGATTGAAGAAGAAATGAGTGACCTTGAGGAAGTAAAATTGCTAGATAATTTCCTCTAGGGTGGCTGAATTTTAGAGAGCAAAGAGAGCTTTTGTTCTCATCTTTTCTCCACAAAAACCCTTAAGGATGAAATGGCTATAAAGTTGCCTTTATACCACCTCACAATGGAGTGGCAAACTTGCAATTAAGCCAAGTTCACTACCCTCCTTAATTATGGCCGGCCTTAGGGTATTTATTGGGCTATTTGGGCCTTTGTGAATCATTATTCATTAAGTTGTCATACAACTTAAGTCAATGGGCTTTGACGTTCGAAGCCCATTGGGCCTTAAGGTCCAAAACTATCCCGAGGTCTTTAACGAACTTATTCGTTTGATTAATTAACATATTAATTAATCCTTGCCATAAATAATTAAACCATTTAATTATTCTTACTCATCTCCTTTGTTTCTTCAATCTCCACCTTACACGGTGTACGATACATTAGGTTCCTTTTAGCGAGGCAGTGGGCGATTAAAACCATTTTACATCGATTGTGAATTGAAACTTACTTTCAATTCTCCTTTTAGTGATTACACACGTTTAGGGCTTCCACAAACCATGAGTGACACCTAGCAGCATATCATGGCTACCCAAGCTAATCAGAAGAGGTAGAGAACCTATTCAGTTTAGGATTACAAATGCAATACGGTCTTTCTCTAATCTAATACTCTTGACCACATTGTTTGGTTTTGATAGTTTATTTATTCATGTCTACTATCCAATGTGATTCGTTTGCTTATATGATTACCTTGAATGTGATTTGGAACGCATTCCCAAATCTCATTCATACTCTGGCCAGAGATTTAATCATATCATAGAGTATTCTCACTCAAACCATTTGAAGGTTAGAGATCCCTTGTTGCACATTCACTTGTCTCCATAACTAAGTGACTTAACCCCAATGATGTCGTGGACACCCCGATGGGGTGACTTTGACATAATCAAAGATCAAGGACTTAACCATAAGACAACTGTGATGCCTCAGGTCAAAGGACTAATTTGAATTATCCCAACCATGAGTTCTCATGTGACATGAGTATGAGAACTCCTCGTTTATCGTGTTCAGTGAACTCATTCTCTGTTGAGCACCTACGTACTTGTCTTGATGTCACACACACCAATGACTCGAGACTAGTCACTCTCCCTGAGAGAAGGCATAGTACGTACTGATCTTATCGGACTGTCAATGCCCAATTGGCAATCCTATGATCAGGAACGTTTAGGATGTGTCTACGAAAGAATGGTCTCATGAATCTAACTTCATTAGATTGCATTCTTCCAATCACATATTCCTTGGACTTTATCGTTTAAGCATATAACATTTATATGAGACGGCTCAAACAATAATCTTTGCCCTTTATATGTAAACCAGATTAGTTTAACATGTGAAATGTCCGTAAAGTATCATCATATGATTGGCTTTAGGGCACATTTCCAACAGATAGTGCCACACAATATTGTTTCACAGAAGCCCATGAGAACACTCCACTGCCAAATGAAAAAGCATAGCCTAAGGTACTCTTGCTGTCATCTATTGATCCTCCCCAATCACTATCACAGAAACCAACTAAAACTGCCTTCTTGCCTTTCATATAATGCAAACCATAATCCAATGTTCCTTTGATATATCTGAGCACTCTCTTAGCTATCCCATAGTGCTTGTTAGAAGGACCATGCATATATCTAGCTAACAAACTAGCTGCATACATCACATCTGGTCTTGTAGCAGTAAGATACAATAAACTGCCTACAAGTTTTCTGTATTTTTCTTCATCTGCTGCACCACTGCCATCTTCTTTACTTAACTTCTCAGTAGCCACAAAAGGTATAGAGACAGATTTACATTCTTTCAATCCAAACTTATCCAACAGGGAAGAGGCATACTTCTTTTGATGAATGAAGATGCTAGATTCTGTTTGAATTACCCCCATCCCCAGAAAATGGTGAAGAAGGCCCAAGTCTGACATCTCATACTTCTCCTTCATATCTTCTTTGAACTCATCCAACATGTCTTGATTGTTTCCAGTATACACAATATCATCCACATATATGGAGACTATTAGTATATCTTTTTCTCCCCTTGTCTTAGTGTAGAGAGTTGCTTCACTTAAGCTTTTCTCAAACCCACACTTAGCAAAATAATTGTCAATCTCTCCATACTAGGCCCTAGGTGCATGTTTCAAGCCATAAAGAGCCTTGTGCAATTTGTAAACTTTGTCTTCCTTGCCATTAATCACAAACCCTTCAGGTTGATCAACATATACTTCTTCCTGCAATATTCCATTTAAGAAAGCAGACTTAACATCTAATTGAAATATCTTCCAGTTTCTGTGTGCAGCAAGTGCAATCAGTGTTCTGATGGTGTCCAATCTGGCAACTGGAGCAAAAGTCTCATTGTAATCGAGTCCTGGTTTCTGCACATATCCTTTAGCAACTAGTCTTGCCTTGTTCTTTTGTACTGAGCCATCCAAATTCAGTTTGGTTTTGAACACCCATTTCACACCAATAACCTGCTTATCACTTGGTCTGTCTACAAGCTTCCAAGTCTCATTTTTTTCAATCATGGATAGTTCTTCTTTCATAGCTTTTACCCAAGCTTTATCTTGTGCAGCTTCCTCATACTTCTCTGGCTCCACAATACAAAGATTGCATTGTGCTAGGATATCACTGATATTTCTCCATTTAACTGGTGTATGATCATAAGGACTAGTGATCTCAACAGTTTCAGAGACATCTCTATCTTGTTCTTCCATTTGATTACTATTTTCTACTTCTGTCACTTTTTGTATACTGAAATCACTCACAGTCCTATACTGATCTTGAATGTCAGTTATTGCAATAGACTTCTCTGAATTCTGCTTCCAATTCCAAGATATAGTTTCATCAAAGACCACATCCCTTGATAGGATTAACTTTCTTGAACATGGATCAAATACTCTGTACCCTTTCTCACAAGTTGCATAACCCACAAACACACATTTGACAGACTTTGCATCAAGCTTTTGTCTTCTTTCTGCTGGTACATGAACATAACAGAGTGATCCAAACACCTTTAAGTGACCAATTCCTGGTTTTCTCCCACTATAGGCTTCAAAATGAGTCATATTATCAAGAGCTTTTGTAGGTGATCTGTTTAGAATATAAACAGCTGTATGTACAGCTTCTGCCCACAGAAATTATGGCATGCTTTTATCATGAAGCATTGCCTTAGCCATCTCTACAACTGTTCTATTCTTTCTCTCCACTACTCCATTTTGCTGTGGAGTATAAGCAATAGATAACTGTCTTTGTATGCCTTCAGATTCCAACAACTTGCTGAATTCAGTTGAGAGAAATTCTCCCCCCCTGTCACTCCTTAGGCATTTCACTTTAAAACCACATTGTAACTCCACCATTGCTTTGAACTTTCTGAAACAGATTAGTGCCTCAGACTTATGTCGTAGGAAATAAACCCATGACATTCTTGTGTGATCATCAATAAACAACATGAAATATTTATTCCCAGCAATAGATTCAGTGTTCATGGGACCACATAAATCTGTGTGTATCAATTCTAGAGGATTCTTAGCTCTCCAAGCTTGTCCTTTTGGAAACCAATCTCTGTGTTGTTTCCCCATTTGACAACCTACACACACACCATCAACATCTTCAAGGTGTGGAAGACCATGCACCATTTCTTTTTCTCTAAGCTGCTTGAGGCTTCTAAGATTTAAGTGTCCTAGTCTCTTGTGCCAAGTCCAGGTACATTCAGTTACACTAGCCTTCAATGCAACTTGATCAGTTTGCATTAAAGACAAAGGGTAGCACCTATTACTTTTCATCTTAACCTTGATAACCAGACAATCAAGTGAAGGACCATCAAATATACAACACTCTCTTCCACCAAATAGCAAATAATATCCATGTTCGTCCATCTGTCCCACACTCAACAGATTTTCCTTCAAACCAGGTAGAAACATGACTTCCTTGATGCATTTACTACCAGAATTTGTATCAATCACAAGTGAACCTATTCCAGCAACATCTACCAGATTTCCAGTGGGCATTTGTACTTTTCCAGTGACATTTGTTCTTACATCCATAAGTAGCTCAGCATTTCCAGTCATGTGGTTACTACAACCACTATCAATGTACCAGTTTTCATTCACCTTGACTTCAGTAATTGCACTGTTAGCATAAAACAGATTGCCTGTCACTTCTGCTTGATTAGCACAGTTTGCCTTCTGAATAACCTTGCCTGCTGTGCATTCTCTAGCCCAATGCCCGAACCTATCACAGTTGTGACATTTGGATTGCCCCTTGTATCGACATTCTCCAAAGTGAAATTTAGAGCACACTTTACACTGTGGTTTAACTGTATCTTGCTTCATGAATCCTGAAGAAGATGAATTCTGTGCAGAATTAGTAAATGATCTCTGTTGGAACTTAGGCTTAGACTCCCATTTCTTGCCTTTAGAATTCCAGTTTTTCTGAGATCTGGATGAACCAGAGTATGCACTACTCCTGTTTTGTTCCTTTGGATTCACCGAAAGTGAAGAGAATGCTTTCTCAGTTGCATCAACAATATGTAAATCAAACCGTTGTTCTTGACTTTTCAAAATTGCTACAACTTCCTGCAATTCTACAGTCTCCAAGCATTTTGTATTTTCAATG
The DNA here is from genome assembly GCA_035220775.1 of Malus fusca. Classification (NCBI taxonomy): domain Eukaryota; kingdom Viridiplantae; phylum Streptophyta; class Magnoliopsida; order Rosales; family Rosaceae; genus Malus; species Malus fusca. Next base: position 16,967,859 of record CM069072.1, read on the forward strand.
ACTAGACATATGGGATCATATGGTTTACTAAGACTAATCAGAACTTTCTGTACAAGCCTTTCATTAGACAGAATCTCACCAAATGTTTTCATCTGATTAATCAATTCATTTAGCCTAGTAAGATATCCAGACAAAGTTTCATCATCACGCATCCTAGCATACTCAAATTCACGTCTCAGATTTTGTAGTTTCACAGATCTCACCTGATCACCACCATGGTACTCACCATATAACAGATCCCATGCCATCTTTGCAGAATCTGCATTAGCTATCCGAGGAAATATCTGATCTGAGACTGCATTCTGAATAATACCCAGAGCTTTTGCATCGTGCATATATGCTGCGACCATTTTCTCATCGTCTTCTTCTTCCTCTGAGCTCCCTTCAGCCTTCTTCTTCTTTGTTTCTGAGATCGTAATCCCTTTTTCAACTAATTTCCATAGCCCATGAGATTTGAAGATCGTCACCATCTTGATTCTCCAGAACTCGTAGTTCTCACCGGAGAAGATCAGAGTTCTCACTTCAGAACTTCCAGATCCAGCCATCCTTTAGCTTAGACGAGACGAACACAAACCGAAATCGGATTCTACGGTGTTTTGGAGTCTTCGCCTGAATCGAAACGAGCTCGAGTGTAGCTCGATTGCTTCACAGTTTACTCCCAGATCTCAAATGATCGAACAAGGCTCTGAGGCCATGTTAGAGTTCTTTGAATCAACTATGTTTCTATGGAAGTAAGGAATCTGAAAGGTTAGAGAAAGATATAATATGAAGGAGTGCTTTGTTCTTCTCTCAAAGTCTGAGAGGTGATCTTTCATATATATCACTCAATACACGCACTAAGGCATATGTACATAACTACTAGCCTTAGCTGGATATCCACAACCAACAATACAATCTCAGCCTTACACTTGTCATAATCTAAGACTAAGTGAATACACAATTCAAAACAAGGCTTATTTACTTTAACTTTACTTAGCTCACAGCTTATACACTAATAGTTTCTTCCATTTAGGCTCACCATTCGACTTGTGTTGATATCCATGATCTACAAAGCAACCCGGCTCTGATGCCAATTGTTGAATTGCTGTAGCGAAAACAGCAGCTTCCTGCTAGTGTAAATCATAGAAAGCAAAACACAACTAAACAGAAATTAAAGATGAACAAAGAACACCAGAATTTTGTGGAAAAAAAACCCTCCAATGTGAAAAGAAAAACCACATGACAAAGTTCGAAATACTTCCACTATTGGAAATGGGATTACAAGCACTAATCTCTCTAAAACTTTAGAGGATGACTGACTCAAGAGCATGCACACATTCTTGGATGAACTCACTATTTTTTTGTTTTTTTGTTTTCTCTCTCTTTTTTGTTTTTTTGTTTTTTTGTTTTCTCTCTCTCTCTCTCTCTCTTTCTATGGAAAAGCTACTGGCTAAAACACATAAATATTCATAATCAACTCCCTTCTAGAAAACTATGGAAGGGGATAGACAAAGTAATTAATATTGGGGCTGCTTTACATTTACTCAGTTCTTGAAAATGGATAAAAGATGGATATTGGGGCTGCTTTGTCCCATGATATTTCTTCTTAGACATCTTTGCATTAAAGACGGATATTTAATTTCATGAGGAAATTGCACCGAGATATGGAACTTTAAGCTCCAAAACCTTTTCCTCATCGTCTTTAGGACAAAAAAGAGTTTTCCCGATATCTAAATAATGCTCGATCAATACCATCTAAACAATGCTCGATCAACAGGCCAACACAGTATCGAGTTTTCTCGATATCTTTCATCTCAATTTCCGTCTTCAGGTGCGCGACAGTTTTCTCAAGCTCTTCGGGAGTCCCATTGAGATTCATGCCATCGACATAAATTGCAACGATCGCAAAATTGGAATGTGACTTCCTAATAAACATACTTGGGCATAGTTCATTATTCACATAACTCTGACTAATCAAATACTCACTCAGATGGTTGTACCACATATGTTCGGATTGTTTCAATCTGTAGAGTGAATGCCTCAATCTAATCAAAAGGGTGTTCCGTAGTATAACTATTTGATTCAGTCAATGTAAGTCATTTAAGCTTTCATGTAGATTTTCGTATCAAGATCCCCATAAAGATACGCGGTAACCACTTCCATGAGCTGCATATTCAGTTTTTCGAAAACTACAAAATTGATAAAATGGTTGAATACGAATATGACTACTTACATATCTCCAGGAATGAGAATCAAACTGCGGGTGTAGTTCTAAGAAAGAATGGTGTCATGTGTAGTACATCGTGAGCCATCCTTGAAGAATAGCCTATGGCGAGGTTTTAGGGAGATGAATTCTCCATGCACGTGTCTATGCGTAGATGGCGGCATATGAAAGAAAAGTCTCGCGTAGAGAGAATATGCAAATATTATATAAATCTTATACAATATTGATGTGCGACATAGTGCATCAATAATAAAACACCCAATGTTAGGTGAATCAATATTGTGTTTTATGTAATGCAAATATTATATAAATCCTACACCACTCTCTCAATATAATATATCATAGTATTAAAAAAAAATGAACAAACGAGATGTATCATATATGTGAGCTAGTGTCATTTGGATGCTGACCAACGAGTATATATCATGTCCTTGTGGTGATCGAATTGTGCGACTGAGAACAAGAGTACATATGTTAACCAATGACAACAGTTATCGATCAGTCCACTCCTTCAAATGGACTACAATGACTATTTGCCCTATGTAATCAATTATTTATCCATGAGCATTCTATCTATCCTTTTATGTAAATAATCCACTTTTTAATTCAAATAATAATTAGATTAAAAGTCTAACCATATATATTCTCAACCCATAGAGGCATTATTTCTTTTTTCCTTCAATTTTCCCCATGAATTTATTCATGTTTCCCAATTGGTACGTAGCATGTAACACACCAACGCATGGAAAGGCCAAAAAAGGACTAATCAGTAACTCAATTGGAAACGTCTGATCTCAAAACAATTTTTTGTCTGGTCCCAATCTATTATATATATGCAACCTCCTACCGCACCATCACCTTTCACCTAGGTCTCTCCACCAATCATTTTTCTTGTAACACACGACAGATTTCCGGATCCCTCAAAGCTAAATCTGTTTGTCATCATTGGGCTTATTTAGTTCGCTATAAATTTTGGTGACGGTTGACGTTTATTTTCATTTCTCTTGAACTTTTTGTTTTGTGTGTGTGAACTGTGGCTAGGCTTAAAGACTACGTTATGGGAGATCAGGAGGAGCACAAGAGGGCTGAGGGTGAAACTCCCTCTGTGTCCGCAATACCGCCAGCAGCAGAAGTCCCGGAGGTTGTTAAGAACGAAGGAGAAAATCATGCCACTGAAGACAAGAGTGTGATCCCAATTCCTGAAGAGACGGCATCTCCTCCTCCTGCTGCTCCTGCAGCAGCTGTCAAAGGTGCACACTCCCCTCTATATCTTTCTCTCTATTTCTGAGCTTTTTAGATAATTTTTGTGACATGAAGCTAGAAGACGTACAATATAAAAAAGATCTTCACTTTTACGAATATTTTTCTTGATCGGTGGCGTAACTAGACTAAAGTAATTTGTTGGAGTCACAAAATATTTTTCATATTAGAATTGGGTGGATCAACATTTTCTGCTTATAGAAGAGATCAATAAAGATGAATGTTTTGCATCAAGAAAAATAATAATAATAAAGATGAATGTTAGCAAGTGATATTGATCGTTGGATAGATAAATCATTTTTGCTTATGTCAAAAAGTGAGAATTCATAAATTTATGTACAAATATAAAATTATTTATTAAACTTAAACCCTAAACCCTAACCCAAAAGAAAAGTGATTGGCTCTTTTTTTATTTGAAAAAAAAAATTATATATTTAAAAAATAATAAAGATGCTAAGCACTCCCACTACTTAGTTTTTTATTATTTTTTTTAATTTTTAATTTTTTTTGAAATTTTAATGGGAGAAAGGCAATCTAGAAATTATAAAACCTTCACCATTTTTACCTTCTTGCTTTATTTATATATAGAAGATAAGCAGTTTGCGGATATTCATATTTTGCTCATATTCGTCAACTAACATATGGAATTTATTTAACATTCTTAGAGATTGCAGACCCCGCAGTAAAGAAAGGTGTAGGGAGTTCAACTGACAGAGGTATATATGTTTCGGATGTGTTTGTTTCTTTGAATTATTTTCTGTACATCCCTCAGTTACAAGATATATAGTCTCGTTTTTTTTTTTTTTCAGATGTATTGTTTGCAAAAATTGAAATGGAGAAAAGGCTGGCCTTAATTAAAGCATGGGAAGAAAGTGAGAAGACAAAAGCAGAGAACAAGTAAGTGGTCATATATAACTTGATTTATAAAATAAATTAATAAAAACATGAAAAGTGTTGAAGCATCCTTCAAAATAATTATTATTTATAATGCTTGATTAAAGCAATTGAAGTATTCCAACGTTTTCAACCATTGACAGGGCATACAGAAGGATGTCAATAGTAGAATTATGGGAAAACAACAAGAGAACCAATGTAGAGGCAGAACTCAGAAAAATTGAGGTAAAATTCTTGAACCTCGGTTGCAAAAATAAATGCTTATTAACCACCTAAGCTGCAAGGTCTTTACAGTTCTGTTAAATTCCTTCACGTATGCTTGTGGCTATTTGATCCATATGATTACATTAGAACCTATTTTGGATACTTGATCAAAATGTTTTTTCAACTAATCTGCGTAGGAAAAATATGAAAAAAAGAAGGCAGGGTATGCTGAGAAAATGAAGAACAAAGTTGCTGAAATACATAAAACAGGAGAAGAAAGGAGAGCTATCATTGAAGCCAAGGAAAAAGAGCAATCCCTGAAGGTGGAGGAGACAGCTGCAAAGTTTCGTTCGACTGGAAATACACCAAAGAAATTGCTGTTGTGGTGCTGCGTCTGTCAGCATTCTGCAGTCAAATAATGAATCAACCACCAAAACAAAGCGAGGGGATTGCTTTCAACTTTGGTTAATTTGTTGGTCTTTTTATTTGTAGTGCTGCACAGTTTTTTCAGTAAGTGCAAAATCAAATACATGCAGAACATTTATAGTTTACTATTCTTCTATTTTGACTAATCTACTAAGAAAAATAGCAAGTTTTGAAAGGGCAAACCTTTTAGAAAGAAAACGATGGGGACAGAGTGGAGCTATATTTGAAATTTCTGCCCTCCCTCCAAGCCACTTGTCGTATTGAGCCCTGTACTTCCATAAGTCCAGTTGAAAGTTGGGCTTGTCTTCATCAAAGGTTTTCTGAACTTAACAAAGACCAAAAGTGAAGCTTCCTCAACTGCAAAATCCCAGGTCCAACAAGGGCTGTGAGAGAAGTAGTACTTACCTAAGTTGCCTTATCAAAGCAAACGTAACAAATCAACTCCATTGTGCATGAACAAACAAGAATAGCTAAAGATGGGCGCTACATCAAAATAATGTCGACAGTATTTGACTAGTAATGGATATATCGTGGGCATTTAATTTTGTGATTTATCACTGACTCGGCTCCATATAAGTATAATGAGGCAACTAGAGATTCCTAACTTCAGGTTGTGCGTAAATTGTCGACAATTTTTTATTTTTTTATTTTTTTTGACAAACGATAGAAAAATCTACACTAAATTCATCTAAATTAGAGAGAGAGATTCAAACACAGTATGCATGAGCGAACACTCTTAACTAACTGAATGACATATAACTTGCAAATGTCTGAAATTTTTAAATGGCAAGGACCGAACTATATTGACTCCAAATGAAAGTAGTGCAAGGTAAAACTAAACCCTTAAACAAAATCATTTCTCTCAACCCACCAATTAATAATTCAAATCATGAACACTGTTATGAAATTGATGGTATGTGTGCAGTATAATAAAGTAAATAAGACACAATATTTATGAGTTTCGGCAAGTGTGCCTAAACCCTCTGGGCAATAGTAGTACTTTCTTTAATTATTTGAAATAATAAGAGTACAAAATAACTCTCACTATTTTCTCTCTTCTCTTTAGCCTAACTCAGTGCTATTTTCTTCTGCATTTCTCTTCTTTCTTTCCTTTCATTATATCTCTTCTTTTATTTCTTTCTTCTTTTCCAATTTTCTTTCCTTTCCTCAGTATGTTTCTCACCTCACTTCTTTCCTTTATTCTTCAATCTTTTATAGGCAAAAGTCAGGACTTAACAAACCCAACATATGAGTTATTTTAATACATTAATGGGAACCAAAGTCATCAAGTGAATAGTAGTTTAATCATCTTTCAAAGTCTTTATTCATACTACTTTTTCAATAGGCATTCACATTGCTTTTTTATCACTTTCCCTTGGATGCCCACATGTCTTTGATTAACTATCTCATTAAAACTTCTCATGAGATGAATGGATGGTTTGAAGGAAACAAAAAAAATATTTTGCTCATGTGGTTGATGTTGCATACTTTTAGACAAGATTTAAAAAAACGCTAGGTGCTAGTCAGGTAGCCAGCTAGGGCCCAGCGCCTAGGCGGCTATGCGAGGTTTAGGCGGGCACCTAGGCAGATTTAAGTAAATTTCTTGTATATCCTGTAAATAAGTGCCTATTGACACTTAAAAAAAATTACATGTATGGAATCCATGGATAAGATAATAAAAGAATGATAAAATTGCTAGAAGTAGTGTATCCAACAAGTCCAAAATTTAAAAACACATTAAGCATATATGCCATATAACCATAGTGAGGAGTATTTTAGAATGATACATGTACCCAACAAGTTCTCAATTTTAAAACCACCTAAAATGCAAAATAAGAAGAATAAGGAACTACAGTAATATGAGAGACTTGCAAAGTTTCAAAGTTAGGCATCAAACTCTTCTTCTCCATAACCCTCCAAGACTCTCTCTATGTGGGATTCAAACTCAATGTCTTCATCATCTCCTTCTTCTTCTTCCGTGTCATCATTTGATACAAAATCTTCTTCATGAAGTTCTCTTACTTCAACATTTTTAGAACTCCTCCTAGGCTCTAGGGAACTACCCATCTCCGATGTCTCTCCAATTCCCCGAACCAAGCTCAAGTTCTTCATCACCACCCTCTGCAATCCATCTTTGCGCCATACTAGCTTCACTTGCTAGTAATATGTCCACTTTCTTCTCTTTCTCTCTTTTCTTCTTGTTCATGATCTTTGCATTGAATTGGACATAGACTAAATTATTTAATCTTGTTGTATCTAGTCTATTCATTTTCTTTGTATTTATACCTTCAAAAGTGCTCCAATTTCTCTCACAATCGGATGAACTTGTAGTCAATGAGAGAATCTTTATAGTCATCCTTTGCAAATTAGGTACACCATTTCCATAATTATACCACCATGCAACTAATGAAGAAAAAAACACACATAGTACAATCAAATTTAATATATAAAAAAATAAGCTTATGTGAAGATTTATACCCGGATTTAGTTGTCATCATTCTCAACACATCCAATCTCGGCCAAATGTATTCCAAATCCACCTTCTTTTACTCTATACTTGTGCATCTCAACATTTATTACTTGGTTTTGAACCTCATAGTTATCGGGGAATGACTTCACAACACAAGTAAAAATCCACTCTATGACAATTGGATCATGTTGTATGCCTTGATGTTTGAAGAAGTAATATGGGTTCAAGAGGTAGCCCACCAAATGTAATGGACTATCAAGCCGTTCATGAACTTTTTCATCAATAATTTGGAGAATTGGTTGATAGTTGGCCTCATTGTTCTTGAGTGCCTCTCTAATCTCCACCTTTGTTTTTGTAGCTCTCCATATAAAAACCTCATCGATGACATTTTATCCCCATCCACAATTCAAAGTACCTTGAACAAAGGTTCAAACACTTTCAAGCAAAGTGAGACCCCATTCCAAAAATGTGCACTTAATATGGTAGCATATGTCACTTTGCACTTTATAGTGTTCGAATGCTTGCATCGCTCCCATTCATCAGTAGCAACCATAACCACAAATCTTTTTTCTTATCACTCAAGCTTTGCAATGTGAGGAAAGAAGTTGCAAATCTAGTGACTCTGGGCCTCACTATGTCTCTTTTCTTGGTATGCTTCCTCATCAACGTCAAAGTTTTATGATGTGCGTAAATGAATATAGCGAAAGCCTTTGCCTTGTCAATAATTCCTTCGAACTTAGGGAGATTACCAATCCTTTGAAGCATGAGATTCAAAGTGTGAGTAGCACATGATGTCCAAATCATGTTTGGCCTCTTTTTCTTCATCATGTTTGTCACCACCATGTTGTTGGAAGCATTATCAGTCACCACTTGAATCACATTTTGAGGCCCAATTTCTTCAACACACTTGTCAACATATTCAAAAATGTACTCCCTGGTGTGTGCTTCACTATAGTATTCCTTAGAACAAAGAAATATGGTGCCTTCCTTGCAATTGACTCACAAATTCAACCTCCAAGCATCAGTCATAATTGAGTAACCATTCAAAGCCCACTCTTCTTCATGCTCCTTGAGTAACTTTTTTTACTCTTTCTACCTCTTCCTTCAATAATGGCTCCCTTAATTCGTATTGGCTTGGAGGCAGGTAACCAGGCCAAATTGACCAACCGCTTCCATCAAATGCTTGAAGCTATCATTATCAATAGCATGGAAAGGAATACCGGCTTCGTACACCCAACGAGCCACATATTGATCCACTTGATGTGTTCTTTCCTTCCAAATTGCATCATGAATGTTTTGTTGCCGCGTCTTCTTGCTTCCATCATTAGAAGAATCAGGATTGATGGAGGATGCAAACCTATAAATAGGTCCAAGAGTGAGCAACATTTTCCTTGAGATTGACTGAGCAACTTCAATGTCTTCTTCTTCTTGAATTTGTTAAAGTTGCACCTCTTCCCTCACTTCCTCATTATGTTTATTCCTTTGTTTCTTCTTATTATTGGCTTCTTCTAATGCGGCTCTACATTTGGCTTTATCCTTATTCGAAGACTTTCTGCATGCCGCCACATTTCCCCTTATGTTGGCTATGTGTTGTTTCAATCTATATACTCCACCACTAATGTTTTTGTTGCGCAACTAGCATTTCACCTTATCTGAGTTTGTAGGATCTGCCAAGATTCCATATTCCCATCCCCCATCGTCCGAACTACGCTTCAACAAATTTTCTGTTTGGGAGGAAGACCATATTGCATTAGATGCTTCGGAAGATGCGGTACCGGTCATCACACAAGAAAACAATCCTGCATTGCGTGTAAAACAATCAAACACATAGTTACACACACAACACAATAATCAAATGGCAACAAATAGGCAGAGGGCAAACGGTGAAGCGTATAAACAGACAGGCAGTGGTGCATTTAGGCTCATCACGTCAACGTTTTCCCAATTATTTTAGAAACCAAAACAGCCCAAAACTCAATGCTCAAATTGAAATTTTCTTTTCCTACATTTTCTCAACAACCATACCAACCAAACACAAAAAGAACAACAATTGAATCCACCATTCCTAATTATCTCCAACTTCCTCACATATCGTCAAATTTTCAGTTTATGTATATCAATATATACAAAATTTCAATTGAATCCACCTTTGCCAATATTCTCTAATAATTGAGTCCACCTTTCCTAATATACAGAATTTCAGTCTATGCAATCTGACAATCTGTGCAAAATATCAACATATATTATATATGTATACACAAAATATCAATATAATTAATTATATAAGCAATATGCAACATAGTATTGAGCGATTTGTAAAATAATGGAGTCATGAATTCCTACTTCTATCCGTATTTCAGTATTCAGTCATATGTATGGAAAAAAAAAATGCTACTTGAAGCCTGATGAAATTAAGGTTCCACCATAAAACCAATTGACAATATGGGAAGTAGCCCAAGACCATATAAGCACATAGCAACTAGAAAAAAAATGGTAGGTAAAGTGTGAAAAATGGTTGAGTTTTGAAGCTAATCGGAGCCATGGAATTTTCCCGCCCAAATTCCTAGTTTTCGGTGGTTGCAGCGGCAACCGAAAAAAAAAAAAAAAAAAAAAGATCCAAAGTAGGATCCGTGGGCCAGATCCGACCCGGATCTGCGAGACCGACCCATATCCATAACAGAAATTGGAGGAAATATTCCAATAGAATATTCTGTTAACTCCCAGTTAACTTTAATAGAATATTCCGTCTAATGATGCAATATTCCATTAAAGTTAATTGTTGACCGTTAGTTGACTTTTTTGAAATTTTCTTGGAAACCCTTCTAGGCTAATTTTGACGTCCCGAGTCCGTTTTTGACATCCATTTAGTAAAATTTCAAGGATTTAACGAAGTTGACCAGCTCGGCGTCTCGGTTGACTTTTTAAGGTTAATTGTTGACCTTTCCGTTGACTTTTTACAAAATTTGCTGATGACCCTTCTTAGCGTATTTCAACTCTCTGATTCCAAATATGTGCTCCGTTTTCCCAAATATTATGCTTAGGTGCGATTACTATCAGAGACTCCGACTTTCCTAGCTCGAACGGTTGTGACTTCGCAAGTATTTATGAGTGAGTATTTTCTTTTATATAGTATTTATACTTATTGAGTTTCCATATATATATATATATATATAATTATTAATGAATTTTCTACGTGATGCCATAATTAAATTAACGTTTAAGAAATGTTGTATTGTTGAGATTTATGAAATTATGCTAAATCCTACGAGATGCACGGGTAGGCGAACTGGTATGAGATTTCATTTACGACCATGATTAAAATTTTATGGAATAGTATTATGTTGACTAGAATTATCAAATCACTGTGGCATGTTCATATTTACGTTATCTACTCTTCCTCTGTTGCACTGGTGTTAGTACTTGCCCGGGGCCAGGGCTAGTCTTTTCACGTGTATGTTCATCTCACATTGTAAGCTCACTTTGGATCCATTGTAGGTGCCAGTCTTGTCCTAGATTGCTATAGGCAATTAGACCTTGTATGTGATGCGCATAGCACCAATCTTCACGTGATTGTAGTACTAGAGCGTATATCATTATTACACCTAATCATGCTCATGTCAGAATATCTTTGCATGAACTCATGTGCCATCATATGTCAACGAGCATACGATATGATATGTTTGCTTATACGAAATTATGTGATTACGGACGTCATGTGTTTATTTATGAAAGTTTGTGACGTATTGCTTTTTTGAGATACTGCTGGCTATGGTAATTATTCTCATACTATATATACTTGTTTTATGGCGAGAGGTTATACGTTTTTTGACAAGGTTTTTACAAAGTTTTATTTTTAGGTCCACTTACCCTTGTTTTTTGTCCCTTCAAGTTTTAGTAGCAGGGATTTCGTGTCGACAAGGATTCTTGGCAAATCTTGGTATAGGTGATTACCTTCGATGGTATAATTCTTATCCTACTCTACTGTACTTTACTTATGCTCTAACATCACGTGTGAAATGAGTTCATTCCCGCTCACTAGCATACTCTTATATTTAGGCACTTTTGGGTTTAAATTTATTCACATTTTCCCACATCACTACACTTTATGACTTCGTCACCTTCCTGGTGTCGGCTAGCACAACTCGACACGGAGTCCAGGTGTACATTCCGGGTTGGGGTGTGTCACCATCCATATACTGACTTGGTGGTGAGACAGTGAAAGATTGACTCACAGATGTAGGTAAGGCAGCCAGTGCAGAGGGACTTCTGCATACCGAAGTCTTGAAGTCGATAGTGACAGAGTCAATGGCACACAAATGCAGATGGGAGAGACGATAGGAAAGATGATGGCAGACGATAAGAACAACGACAAAGAACTTGAAAAGGTCGACGACGACAAAGAACTCGAAAGGTCAGCAATGGCGAGAGAGAAATTCGCAGCGATGAAGACTGAAGAAGTGAAAAGTCTTCGATATTTTTGGAATTCAAGGCAGGACACAAGCAAATTTTTGATTAATTTAAAAAAAAAATAAAAAAAATAAACAAACCGCCTTGCCCACCTAGGAGCTGCTTAGAGCCCAACCGATTTTTTGAAATGATTCGGACAAAATCGCAGTGGGTTACAAACACCCAGTGCTTAGGCGGCCGCTGCTTCCTCTGATTATTTAAACCTGGATTAACTAATTTGTAATCAGGTGCATGTGTGTTGATGGAATCCTTGAACTTCTAAAGTGAAGACTTTGGAGATATGTATGTTTTTAACTAATATGAAGATGTAGCAATAAATATTTGCTTCGTTGGCCGTTGTAGGATCAATCTATTTCATATGTAAAAACAAATTCCTTTTTGTAAGCAATTTGTATGCATGCTAGAGAGAGATTCAAATTTGAACTTTTAGGGCTTTTCTACACTCATGATACATTCTCCTTTTAAATTTATATAGAGTAATTTGCTTCTGGGAATTACTTATAGAGGTAATGCTTCAAGCATTTTCATAAACCTTTGTATAATATATAATTCTCCATTTAAATAAACAAGTTTCACAATGGGAAAGCATGATTATAGGAGTGCACATAATTTCGGATTTCAACTAGGAACCTCGCATCATATCATGTGAGCGTACTTCATTGTATTACAAATACCCATATGTAACCTTCTGGGTTTAACATCATTTGGCGATATGTACTATAGGTCCATTTTTCCACATTCTTACTAAATTGTAATGGAATTGCCTCTTTCTATTTTGGCAAATAATTTTTGTTTTCGTCGATGAACAAAGAACTTGGCTCAATATCAACACAGCTTATTGATGAATCTAGTAGCTACTGTATAAACCAAAATTAACATTTGTTATCATCAAGTCGTGATCCCATAATTCTCATGTGCATGTTCATGCAAAGTTTATAAGCATTTCATTACTTTGGATATCCTTGGCTATTCAGGAGCTTTACATTGTCTCTTTTAAGACAATTATCACTTATTAAATGAATTGTTTGGAGAATTTGGATCATAACCTCCTCTAGAGTGTTATAGAGCTTGGATTTTTAATCTCTGTTTTCGGGGGTTGAATCATTGAAGCCTATACATCTATCATGTTTTAGGCATGAGATATGTTAAAAGTGCCATGTCCATAGATTGTCCTTTTAGGACCTGAATCACAATAGTTAGTAATGCCAAGTCCATGTATTGTCTTGTTGAAGTCATTCTTGTACTTTGGCTGTTTTATACTCAGGTAGAGTTTGGTGGCACTGTGAGTAAGATTCCCATCATTGAACTTTGGTCTTCCATTCACTTAGTCACCTACTTGTTTTCTCCCTTTAAACTTCATTGTGTTCAATGTTGATCCTTCTACTCTAGCCTTCTACACAACAGAAGTGGTGCACAACCTTTGCCTTTGAATGGTCCTTCAAAGCATCACTTTTCGATGACTCATCCATTTTGGCAGCTTCAGTGTAAAGAGTTAACATCGTACCAACTGTTCTGAGGTGCTGGTGACTTCAAATCTCGCACCAACAACAGTTGAAGATGAATACTTGAGAGCAATGTAAGCTAAGTAATCAAGCAAGGTTTCAGGCAATCAGTTCTACACTGGGAGTTTGATTTCAGGTTCTAACTGATTGCTCAATTTCTCCTTGTCTTGTTGGCAAAAGCAAGGTTAAAGGAAAAGACAGGGAAAAAAAACAAGCTATGAGATACTTTTGCTCTCGTTCCTGATGATATGAGATACTTTTCCTTTTGAAGAAAAACAGTAGAAGAATTTGATGCTGATGTAAAACATCTCAATAAAAAATATTTTCTTTCTGAAGAAATGAGTTGGCCATTTTAAGGGACTTGGTCAAAGAGGTGTTCCCAAAGAGGATGAAGACTGAGTATTTTGAGAGGCTTGGTTGAAGATGCATTCTTGGCAAGGAAGAAGAATTAGAAATTTTTGTAGGTTTGCCTTGCATGGAAGACATAAGTCGACATATATAAGAATTTCCCAATAATAGATAGAGGTGCGGTTGGGACTTTGTCATCCACGTTTGTCAGCAACAGTGATGTAATTCACGCGTTTAAACTTTGCCAAAGATATTTTGATAGAATTGTTCTTGATATCTGAAAAGCTGAGATTGGGTCTGTCAATGCCAATGAAGTTTATTCACGAAAATCCAAGCTTTTGAAATTCAAAGAGGGGTGTCCCTTCAATTTTTAAATAAGTGGCCGTGTTGCTAAGAACCTTCTCACTCCCAAAGATGAAAAAAACACTTTCAAAAATATCTGATGAATTGGTTGTTCAAGACTCTTTGGCTTTTGGTGTTAATGTATCCAACCTGGGCCAATGTCTACTTGCTCGAACTCACCAAGCTGAATCATCAATAGCTGAGGTGGCAAGTCTTAAACAAGAGATTAGAGGACTCAATCACGAGAATAGAGAGTTGTATAAACTTGTAAATAACTACTCGATCAAAATGAAAAGAAAGCTCGACCAGCTACAAGAATCCGAAAGTCGTATTCAAAGTAATCACCAGAAGTTCGTGGTTCTATTATAAAAGCCACTGGTGCGTCCCCTTCTAGAGTTTTACCAAGTATTGAGGCTTCACATGATCAGCCTTTGTGAAAGCCCCCCATTTTTTTACTTTTGTAGTTGTAATTCATGTGTATGCACGTGTGTGTACATAAAAATTCCATCTCTTTTGGTTTTATACATGCATGAAACTTCTGGTTTAGCTTGTTGGATATAGGGAACTATGAAAACTTATGGTTCCACTAATATGAGTTAATGAGCTTTTAAGCAAATATATTTCCTAATATCATATGCTTCCACATGAATTCTAGGGCATCATGAATTCATGAAAGTATTTCTCGCCTAAGATAGCGATGGTAACCAAATCGAGTTTTGCTAAGCTCACCATTTTCTTATTCCCAAAAAGGAAGAAAATGAGGTATGATGAAACTTGCAATAATTAATTTCATTCCATATAAACATATGTACACTCAAATTGTCAGAACTTCAAGTTCTTAACATTATTCATATGTTGAACTTTAGGTCAAAACATTATACATATGTACTCGAATTTTATTCTCGATATCGAAATTATTAGAACCTTTAGGTTCATATTTTTGAAATTCAAGCCCATACTCATGGATTAAAGAACTTATGGTCCTCATTTACATGGATTAAGGAACTTCTGGTTCTCATCTATTAGTATGTGGACTGAGGCGCTTATGGCCATCGTTTTAATTTAGTTGAGGAAACGATGCTCTCTTAATTGATTAAAAATTTTCATGTTTCAATTTTAATCAAGGAACTTCGGGTTCAATCTTTTTATATGACAGAACTACATGTCCAATTATTTTATATAATGAGAAACAAGGAACTTTAGGCTCTAATTTGATCAAGGTATTTCAGGTCCTAGTATATACTCATCATAACAAAATGTATTACAATAAATAAATTAAAAGAGAGGGCAGTAGTTCATGCCACTATAAATTCACATAAATATCAAAATTTAAAGTTAATAATTTTTATTATAAGAAGGGCGACAGTCCCACGCCAATCATCGCACCAATCACATTAATAACCAAATTAATAATTAAAAAAAAAGAAAAAGATATTAACTTACTATACTCCCTTTCTCCTTTCTAACAGTGGTCATGTATCAAAGGTAGTGCTTGAGAATTATGGGAAGGTCAAACTGTTGAATCTGACCCACATTTTGGTATGGTATGGATAACAGGGTAATACACAACTTCAATGAAGAAAGCGTTTGCATCCGAGGTTAGGAAGTTAGATTTTAAAAGCCGTTAACATGGCTGTCAGTTTTTCTGCGGATTTTGGATCTATGGTAGTATTTCTAAGATATGGAATGAATTAACCATTAAATTATTCTGGGATTTTCATATGTTATGGGAAAGAGGATAAGGAACAACTTTTATAATAAAAAATGTATGTTTAAGTACAGCAAGTCAGAGTTTCAAAGCTCCTAACACGACTGTTGGTTTTTCTGCAATTTTCACGTTGTACCTTTATTGCTTTTGCAAATAATGATATATAGTTATACAACAAGATATATACTTGTTTAAAAAAAATTAGTCATACAAAGGTATGTGGATAAAATAAAAGGGTTTTCTTATCCATGAGAGTCCAGCCGATAAAGGTGAGAGGTACGTAGTGCTTCATCGAATTTATGGCGTTGTGTTTTCCACTGACATGATAACATGTTGTGAAATTGAGGTATGTGTGCAGGGAATAAAGTAAATAAGACACAATATTTACGAGGTTCGGCAAGTGTGCCTGCATCTTCTGGGCAGCAGTAGTACTTTCTTTCATTATCTGAAATAATAAGAGTACAAAATAATTCACTCTATTTTTTTCTTGTCTCTAGTCTGGCTCGCTGGTATTTTATTTTGCATCTCTCTTCTTTCTTTCATTTCTTTCTATCTCTTCTTTCTTTTCTCTCTTCCTTTTTCTGTATGTTTCTCACCTCACTTATTTTCTTTATTCTTCAATATTTTATAGGCAAAAGACAAAAGTCATGACCTAACAAACTTATCATATGAGTTATTTTAATACATTAATGGAAACTAAAGTCATCAAGTGAATAGTAAATTTTAATCATCTTTCAAAGTCTTCATTCATATTACTTTTTTCAGTAAGCATGCACACGGCTTTTATAACAAATACCATTTCTTTTTTCTTTTTCGTTTTATAAAAGATGAGTGGAGAGAGCTATAGAAAGGGAGTAGGCTAAAACGGTATGCAGTTCAGTTTGATTTGTTTCGATGCGGATACTGTCCCGGAACCCGAGCTCACTAGAACATCTCATTTTTGGGGTGGTTCCTTCCTAAAACTTGGGCCAGATGGTTTGTGTCCATTAGGTCGAAACAGGTTTCATTTAGTTGAAATTTGGCCGTAGTTGTGCTTCAAGGATTATGGATATTGCTTGACTTCTTCTTTAAATGTGGAATTTTTTTTTTAACAAACGATATTATCTACACTAAATGTGGATAATATTTTTTTTTTAACAAACGATATTATCTACACTAAATGTTGAAATTTGGCCGTAGTTGTGCTTCAAGGATTATGGATATTGCTTGACTTCTTCTTTAAATGTGGAATTTTTTTTTTAACAAACGATATTATCTACACTAAAGGGGTAGGAGATTAGGTTAAGCCTCATATTGGGCTAACCATAATAATGTGGTTCAAATTTGCCTTTGGCGAAAATCTAACTTAAGACATCTCACTTACAAAGAGAGAAAAATATCACTAGACCGTAGTGCTAAGTAGGTAAATGTTGTAGTTTTAAATTCCTACCAATAATCATTATTTGATATATATGCAAAAATAATATATCAAATATATGAAAGAAAAATTACTGCATACAATTCAATTTGTGATTGGCAGAAATTAACGTAGAACTTTATATTTTTAAGGGAAAGAGCCAAGTGTTATCCAAGTGTTGTTACCAATCTTTTATTTTCTTTCACATAACGATATATTTACATTAAGGCTGTGGAAATAAATTTTGTCGAACTCGCCATTTACGAGATTTAAATTTAAGACCTCTCACTTATAAATGAAGAAAAATACAACAAAAACATAATACTAAGTGTTATCCTAATATAATTACCCAATCTTGACCACTTGGTTTTCTTACTAACCAACCTTCCCTAAAGATCTTTTGATTCTTCTTTTGTTCCCAAATGTTCCATTACATAAAGTTGAGTTGCTTCTTCTCAATCGGATGCATGCGTTGCTAATTATCTAAAGAAGAAAAAAAATTCATGTGTTTGTAGCTAGGTCCCAGTCAAAGGTCCCCCCACTCCCACAGCCTTGTGAGTTTTTTATCCCTTCCACCCTCACTTGGGGATTATTTTTTGGGAGTTTTAACGAAAAGACCGCGATACTGTTTGTCACATCCCGGCCCGGGTCCACCACATCCCGGACCCGCTCTACCACCGTAGCACGATATTGTCCACTTTGGGCTTACCATTCACTCACGGTTTTGTTTGGGAACTCACGAGCAACTTCCCAGTGGGTCACCTATCCTGGGAGTGCTCTGGCCTTCTTCTCGCTTAACTTCGGAGTTCCTAAGGAACCCAAAGCCAGTGAGCTCCCAAAAAGCCTCGTGCTAGGTAGGGATGGGAATATACATTTAAGGATCACTCCCTGGGCGATGTGGGATGTCACAATCCACCCCCCTTAGGGGCCTGATGTCCTCGTCGGCACACTTCCGGCCAGGGATTGGCTCTAATACCATTTGTCACATCCCGGCTCGGGTCCACCACATCCCGGGCCTGCTCTACCACTGTAGCACGATATTGTCCACTTTGGGCTTACCATTCCCTCACGGTTTGTTTTGGGAACTCACGAGCAACTTCCCGGTGGGACACCCATCATGGGAGTGCTCTGGCCTCCTTCTCGCTTAACTTTGGAGTTCCTACTGAACCCGAAGCCAGTGAGCTCCCAAAAGGTCTCGTTCTAGGTATGGATGAGAATATACATTTAAGGATCACTCCCCTGGGCGATGTGGGATGTCACAATCCACCCCCCTTAGGGGCCCGACGTCCTCGTCGGCACACTTCCGGCTAGGGATTGGCTCTAATACCATTTGTCACATCCCGGCCTGGGTCCACCACATCCCGGGCCCGCTCTACCACCGTAGCACAATATTGTCCGCTTTGGGCTTACCATTCCCTCACGGTTTTATTTTTGGGAACTCGCGAGCAACTTCCCAGTGTGTCACCCATCCTGGGAGTGCTCTGGCCTCCTTCTCGCTTAACTTCGGAGTTCCTACGGAACCCGCAGCCAGTGAGCTCCCAAAAGTCCTCGTGCTAGGTAGGGTTGGGAATATACATTTAAGGATCACTCCCCTGGGCGATGTGGGATGTCCCACTGTTCATTTTAACGAAAAATCACATTTTTAGACTAAAAAGTCAAACATGGTACTATTCACTTTACCCTTTATTTTGTCACTATCGTTAAAACTCAAAATTTTCAAACTTTTTTCATTAGTTTTCCTTTATTTTTTTGGGCAACTACAGAAATGCTCACTTTTGAAATTTGGTTGCATAAATGATCAAATATCGTTATGTCATTATTGTGTGGTCATTATATCATCTATATATGATTAATATGTCATCGTACATTTCTGCTACCAAATCTCATATCATTCCTGCTAATTGTACATAATTATTTTTAGATAACATGACACCTGTTCACTTTTTGGCTGCCTTAGCATGTGATCCTCTTTATTTTCATGTTTCCACTTTTATTTTTTTATTTTTCATCTTTTACCTGATGCATGAATAGATGTCTTTTTACATCTATTCTCTCTAACATAGTCATTACTGTGCATACATGGATTTAATCAAATTGATTTGATCAGTAGTGTGTTCAACCATATAATTATCGTGCTGTTTGTAAAATAACAACGCACACACAATCACTAGAGAAATAGATAGAGACATTTGACAAACAACAGACACACAATCACTAGAGAAATAGATAGAGACATTTGACAAACAACAGACACAATCACTAGAGAGACAGAGAGATTTGAAGTGTTTCCAAGGAAGCAAATGGGCCGGGGATCTCTTTAATTATGCCCTTGCTTGTAACTTGTAAGAGGTGGTGGTCTTCATCTTTCCCAATCTTTCATATGTTTTTGTGGATACCACCTTCACATGGGCACCTTCTGTTGTCTCTCATGTGTGCACATTGTCTCATCATTTCCTCTCCTTTGATGGGATTCAGCCTAGTCCTTGTCCAGCCAAATTTTATACAATTATGGCAATAAGATATTATGAATATAAAGATAAATTAAATGAAATAAAAAAGATTAACTTGTCTTTATATGAATCCTTTTGTCGTCACAAGCTAACTAATGGCTAATCACACACACGGTGAGCCTTTTATATAATGTCACATGATGCAAAGATAAAGTGAACTCACATGACTGAAAGAGATATGGAAGAAGCTAGTTTTTCTTGTTATATATGTAGAGATTATTAGTTATCTTAATGATGGGTTAAATTAATATCAATATATAATGTAGATACTCTGCTAACTAGATTGATTAGTTTATCAATTTTCTGGAAGGTCTAAGCTGTTTGAATGTGAGATAAGCTGATTTTATATGTGTTTTAAGAGAGAATAATTTGTCTTTGATGAATATGTTACTTCTATAGTAATTACCTTAAGATATGATAAATACAAACTTAGAGGTTCGAAAAAGTTAATGATTCTAGTCTTGGGGATCATTAATATCTTCTGTACCTTCGACATATATACAAAGGCTGGTGAATTAGGTTTACCTTAACTATAAGGTCCCCAAAGTTGATGTGATTATACTTTAGTCATTATACTTTTGCTAGCTTGAACTCAAAATTCAGTGGGAAATAAAAAAAAAAATTAAAAGAGAGAACATATAAGGCTCATTTGGTTCCTAGATTGGTTTGGATTGAAGTTTATAACTCATAAGATTTAAGATATTTTGAATTAAAAAATGAATATGGATATGAATTTTTTTTCATTTTGTTTATAGAGATTAGAGGGGGATTATAAGTACAAGGTGTTAATTCATCTTAACTATCATATGTTGTGGGAATCGAAAGGAATATTTTTATTTTTTTTTGTAAGTAATCTGTTTATTCTACCTTTAACTTGAATAAAATTTATTCACTTGCTTCTTGAACATGCCTCAAACCTCGAGTCCATAGTGATGGCTAATGCAGATTATGATGTATATGTTTCATTAGACGATACAACTAGGCAACCTAAATGAATAATACTAGATTGGGAATTTGCCTTATTACTTTCATTCTAGATTCTCAAGGTCTGATAGCTTAATAATGATTGGGAATTTGCCTTATCACTTTCATTATGCATAATACTAGATTGGAAATTTGCCTTATTAATGAAAGTTTTCCACTTTGTATTTAATTAATTTGTTTTCCACTTTTATTGTTTATCTAATCTTTTTAAATTCATAAATCTCAAATCTTTGATAAAATCCATTTTATTAATTAATTAAGAGTTAGTTTAATTACAAATTAGTCAAACAATCTTTGGGGACAACGACCTTGCAAGAGCATCTATACTACAATTACCTTGTATTCTTGCAAGTATTTTAAGTGATTTTAACCTTATTTGCGCAAGTACTAAAAATCCTATCAAGAAATTGGCGCCGATGCTGGGGATTGTTTTAAATAATTTGTTTTTATCATATTCTTAGTTAATTATTTTGTTTAAAAAAAAATTCGTTTTAATTTAATTTTCGTTTTTTTTTTCTTTTCAGATTGCTGAAATCTGTGCATGGTCAGCACCAGATCACAACTTGCACAATTTGTTCCGTTTGACCTAGAGCCTGAACGGATATTACGAAAACAGCGCAGAGAACGGTTTTTAGCATCTGATCCTTCACTGCAGGACACATTTTTGCAGGATTTGTTTGTTGAATTTGTGGACAGGTTAAAATGGCGTTAGCAATACCTGCAGTAGGCAGACCACTTAGAGAGTCATTGGCTGCCCGTGCAAATGATGTTCCTAATTGTATAGTTTATCCTGCCCAGGAAGAGGGAGACACATTCGAAATCAAGCACCACATGCTTGAAATTTTACCAACGTTCCGTGGGCTGCCTAACGAGGATGCGAACGTACATATTGCAAAATTTCTTGTGGGTTGCAAAAATATTTTGATTAGGGGTGTTTCTGCCGAAGCTATTAAGTTACGTCTTTTCCCTTTCACTTTGAAGGATAAGGCAGAAACTTGGTTGTTCACTCTACCGGCTAATAGCATTACTACTTGGCAACAATTACATAAAAAATTCCTGAATAAATATTATCCAGCATCCAAGACATTGAATTACAAGCGGGAGACTATGACATTCACACAAAAGCCGAACGAAGAGTTTCATGAAGTGTGGGAGAGATGTACATAAAGTGTTCACATGTAAATATTGATTCAGATACACAAATGAATATTTTCTTTGATGGGCTTAATCCTACACCTAAAAGCCATGTTAATGCCTCAACTGGTGCTATGATGGCTACATAATCTCAACGGTGGTCGGTAGAACATTCACAGAAAGGGGTATTTTTGAGTTATCAACAGGTTATCCTAACATGTCTGCACAAATAGAAAAAATGGAGAAGAAAATGGATGTAAAGTTTGATATTATTCTACAACAAATTGCAAATTCTACACAACAACCACCTACACCAATAGTTTGCAGTATTTGCAGCATGGCTATGCACGATATAATGGGCTGCCCGCATAAAGAATCCTACCTGGAGCTTGTTGAGCAACATGTTAATATGATGAATAGCTATCAAAGGCCTAGGAATGATGCATATGCAACTCATTACAATCCAGGATGGAGGGATCACCCTAATTTCAAATGGGGTGACAATCAGAATAATGCAAAGCCATTCCAGCATACACAAAGACCATTTATTCCATCCAAACCATCTTCGGATGATCAACTTGCTAAATTGGCAGCAACAACTCAATCATTCATAGATGGCAACAATCAAAGAATTCAAATTGAAGCATCAAATAAAAGTTTGGAGCAACAATTTGGACAGCTAGCTGCACATATTTCAGAAAGAGAAAAAATGAAATTTCCCAGCCAAACAGTTCCAAATCCAAGAGGTACAGAAGATTGTTGTGCAATAAGGACTTTGAGATCCGGAAAGAGTTATGACAACCGAACAAATGAAGAAATTAGCGTTGTGCAGCCAACAACAAAAACATCAAAAACAATTACTAAAATTGCAGCAGAACACAACCTGGCAGAATCTAACATTCCCTCAGTGCAAACTCCTGAACGTGTTTATGAGCCTCCAACACCGTACCCAGAAAGATTGATTCCAAAGGCTAAGGATTAGCAGTTGAAAGATTTTATGCAAACTTTGTCTAAAGTTCATATTAATTTGCCATTGTTGGAAGCTATTAGAAAGATTCATTCCTAGGCCAAATTTTTGAAGGATGTTTGCAGTAAGAAAAGAAAGCTTGTTGAGTCAGAAAAATTTGTGCTAACTGAATAGTGCAACGCTATCTTATTGCATAAATTGCCTCCAAAGAAGAAAGATCCAGGGAGTTTTACTATCACTTGCACCATTGGAAATTGTGATTTTAGTAGTGCTTTAATTGATTTAGGTGCTAGTGTAAACTTAATGCCTTATTCTGTTTTTAAACGTTTAGGTGAAGGTGAGCTGAAGCAACCTCCAACATTATTCAATTGGTAGATCGTTCAATTACCTATCCTAGAGGGGTCATTGAAGATGTTATTGTAAAGGTGGACAATTTATTTTTGCCAGCTGATTTTATGGTTCTAGACATGGATGAGGATTTGAAAACACCCATCATTTTATGCTGCCCTTTCATGGCAACAGCCCGTACTCTTATTGACATTGAAGCCGGAACACTAACATTCCGGGTTGAAGATCAAACAGTTGTTTTGAGGTTGTTTGAAGCTACCACACATCCAGGTGAAAAGCAAGAATGCATGCGTGTTGATGCATTAGATGGTTTACCTAGTGCCGAGTTTATGACCAGATCATCAACTGACCATCTGTCCATAAAGGCTCCAAATTTGATTCATGATTGCATAAGTCCTAAAATGCAATAGCAAAGTGTGCAACATGATGTCCAGCTGATTCACATTAAGAAAAAACATAAAAAGTTACAAGGCAGCCCAAATTTTAAGAAATTACAACCTGGTAAAAAGTTGTGGTTGTTGAATTCCAGTTTTAAATTAATTCCAGGGAGAAGAGTCTCGATGGAAAGGCCCTTATATGGTTAAGCAGGTTTTTCAAAATGGTAACGTGGACATTGAAACAGAAGGCAAGGGTTGTGTGCTCAAGGTCAAGAAGTATTTACTAAAGCCATTTCTAAGGAAGTTTAGTGCAAGCGAGTCATCAACTCTGAAGGAACAAGTAACTTGATCACTAGCCTTCGGCAACGTCTAGCTATGGACGTTAACTAAAGCGCTTGTTGAGATGCAACCCAATTTTCTATCCCTACTCTTTTTAGTTTCTTTTAAATTCGGTCAAGTATTTTATGGTTGTTAAATTCGTTACTATTTGTTTCACTTACTATGCAAATAAAAAAATAAATAAAAAATTGAAAACTACAAAAATATTTTATTTTTAATTTATCTTTTTCTAGCAGTATCTATGTGAATCTGATACACAAGTCTACGAATATGCAGGTTGCTTTTAAAACAATCCAGGCACAAACAAAAGACTGAAATGAAAGTACTGGATGCACCCAGCAGCAAGTCTACTTTACTATCAACCACAACAGTTACTTAAAGCATAAATCAATGAAGGAAATATGGAGCAAGTTCGGGATTATACCTATGCAAATGCGCATCTGGGATTTTCTCTTGGCTTCCCAGTAGCTCCAGTTAATTTTGTGTTGTGCTGGACTATTCGAATCTGCAAACACACAAACTTTGAACATTAGATATAAACTTAGTAGATCACTATTACAGCATTCAAGTTTGGGGGTAGTCAAGACTGAACATTGCAATAAATTGAAGGAGGAAGAGTTATACCGAATCTGTGTTCGCAGATATGTGTGTTTCGAGTTCATAGATTCATGAGGTTGGGGACTCTTCAAGTATATATCTTCATTTTCCTTGTGGATCTCCAGCCCTTACCACATAAGACCTTCAATGTGAGCTTGTACAGGGACGAATCACTGGGAAAACAAAATTAGTAAATATGTATATTGCACAAAGTGGGAGGTGATTACCGTTGCATGTTCGAAATGGTCTCAATCTACATGATTGGACTTTGAATCTTTGGGTGTGAGCATCTCAAGCATTGCTGGTGATGATGATCTGAGCTTGAATCCATGATGGCTTGAGGCATGGGAGATGAAAGGTTTGGTTGAGAAGAACGGCTAAGGGTGATTATTAAGGTGTTATTTTAGAAATGAAGAAGAGAAAGAGAGAAGGCTGAGAGGGATGGGTTTGAAATAAAAGCAATATGAGATGCTTTTCTGATTTTCTAGACACAGAGAGAGGCCTCGGTTTCTAAAAACAATATTATTATTCTTCTGCAAAGGAGATGGGAATGGACAGTAGAGAGCCGTTTGGCACTGGCTCGAGGCTAGTGGAAAGGGATCCAATGAGTGTTCAAGAATAGCTAGGGTTTTTCAAATGACAAATGCAGCTGCTACACCAGGTTATATTGTGTTGTTGCTAGGATTTGACACACGTGTGGACTTGTACGTGTTGGTCAGCGCGTCTTATCAAGGGGGGTGTATTCAATTGAGAATGTGAGAGATTTTAATGGATTTATAAATCCATGGATTTTTATGGAGTTTAATTGATTTGTAGAGATTCCATATAAAATTTTGATTCAATTCCCTCGAAATCTCATAGGAATAGGTGAGATTTGTGGATACTTAAAATACACTATGAAATCTCTCTAATTCCCTCTAATTCCTCAACTTTCTCAAATTCTTTAAAATCAATTTCTAAATGAATACACCTGGAATGTTATAAACTTCTTTAAAATCTTAATTGAATACACCTGGATTTCTAAGGATTTTAATAAATTATTTTAAAATTCTAATTGAATACACCTAGAATTTCAGAGAATCACTTAAAATTCTGATTGAATACCCCTAGATTCATTAAAAGAATTAAAATCCCTTAAAATCTCAATTGAATACACCCCCCCAAGTTTCCCAGCTACCAGGTCCTGCTTTTGAATCCCCCAAGTGTCCAGTAGTGTTTTATTTCTCCACATTTTTGTCAGCGCACCTTCGCAAATTCACAGTTTCCCCCCTTTCGAATATCTGGTGTGTTAGTTTCTTTTTCCTTGTCTTTTATTTTCTATTTTATGTTTTATTTTATTTTATTTTATTGTTTTTCTATTTTTCTTTCCTAATTTATTTTCTTTATCTTTGATATTCATTCTCCATTTTCTAGGATTTAGTCGTTTTGTTTCTGTTCTTGTTTCTTCTGTTTATTTTCCACACCTTGAGGACAATGTGTGATGTAAGTTTGGGGGTGGGAAAGTAAATTTTAGATTTTTAATTTTTGAGTCTTGTCTAAAATTTTCGTTTTTAAGTAAATATCCATAGATTATTTTAAACGTTAGAACAAATGGACATGGTGAAGGTTAATCCCATAGTAGAGTCTTTTCTATTTATCGTTGCTTATACACTAATTCATGAATTATACTTTGAAATTTGCACATCACACCAACATGGTTTGTGGGGAGTGAGATTAAAACACTTACTTTTTGACTAAGTATATTTTATTATTTTTGTTATATATAAAATAAAGTTAGTATGTGTTATAAAGTAATAATTGTTCCACCCTAGGCTTTGCCTAGTAACCGGGCCAGTCCTGCCTAATCAGCAGTAATTCTCGCGTCAAACGGTAGAGTTTTGGCATGGGGTAGGGTCGTTAGTTGGTTTCGTAGCCTTTTCAGCTCAAGTTAATAAGTCCTTAGGGGTGTTCTACACCTAGTGCCCTAAAGCCTTAGGGTTTGGGAGTCATTGACCCAAAACTCGCTACATGGGTTTGATCGAAAGCTTAAGGGAACCAACATTGCACGACCGGTACTACTGTTACTTATGAGGGTTTTAGTCGAGTCTCCTTAACCATGATGGTTCACTTTACACCAAATGAAGTTTGTGAATTCTTTTTTAATTGATTCTAAATGGCTTAGACTTTGTGGTGGGATTGGTTGGAACTTTTAAAAATATGTTCTGATTTTTAACATTTTCTATGGATTGCAACTTGAAACTGAAAATTTTGTTTTAGCTAGGTTTTATTTAAGTTTTTTAGTTCATTAGATGTTATTCTTGTTTTCTAGATTTGTTTTGCTTCAGGACAAGCAAAAAGCTAAGTTTAGGGGTATTTTGATGAGTGAATTTTATATTATATATTTAACTCTATTCTTAGTATATTTTGCTTAATATTTTGGAAGAATTTTGATATTTTGAATTGTATTTCCAATATAGGACTTACAACTTCCTCTGGAGCAAAACATGGACAAATGGATGAATTTTGGAGTAATTCCAATTGGAGGACGTTCGTGAGTCACTTAGCTTGATCGTGTCAAAATATCAGACTTTTCCACCGGGCGGTTATTTTCTGGCATTAGAATAAAGGAGCAGTGCGAGGTGCTGGAATAGTGACGTTTTGGGCTTGAATTGCGTTTTTGGAGCCCAAGATGACCTCGGATGGGTTCGTGGCCTTCTGAAGATGTGTTCAGAATGTTCTGATCTTCAAAAAAATCTATTATGGGCTGGATTTGAAGGAGATTTGAGGTTATAACGTGGCTGGATGTCTTAGGGTTTGTGCGATGGCTTAGCAAATATATGGCTTTGCAGTTTTAGTTTTTGGCTACGCTTTCTTTTATGCAACTTTGGAGACAGAGAATAATTAATAGGGTGCTTGGAGATTTTCTACTTTAAGGTGTTTTCATTCCTTTTCTTCTTAATAATATTTTCTTTGATTTTTATTATGATTATGTGTAACTAATTTCTTTTGCTAGGGCGAAGCCATGAGCCTTAGCATGAATATGTAATTTTATTAATTTGCTTATGAATGGATGCATGCTTGCTTTGAATTATTAATCACCGCGATTAAAGCTATCTATATATTTTAATGATTGATCACCATTAGGATATTTAGACAAGTAATTTGATGCAATTTCTATTGGAATATCACCCTGAAATTGAGGAGGGCTTCTTGTGATTAGTAATTGTAAGTTCACTTAAGGCGAACATCACGCTCTTAAGGGTTGCATGGTTTTTCAAAGGGTTTTTACGAAGCTTAATGAGTCTTGCATGTTTATATTTGATCTGAACATCACAGATGGATTGCATGTTAGATATACGTTTTCGCTTGAACATCACAAGGAAAATATGCATTAGAAAAACCTAACCTTCAAAGCATGACACACCCCGATCCTAGAATCAAGGCATGCTGGTCGTCACGTGAGAGTGACGTAACCATAAGGGCGGTGCGGAAGCAAGGATAAGAGAATTACGAAAGAATAAAAACCAATTACAAGCAAGAATAACCAAATAGCATGCTAGAGAGAGTTAAAGTGTGAGTGCACACATAAACAGAGCTTAAGCAATAGGTGCAGTCAAGTAGGACTATAATTAAGTTACAACACCCTCAGGTGAGTCCTACATTAGGAAAGTCTGTCAGAATGCCGAAGTGAAACCTCGTGAGCCACCAACTGCTAGCCAGAACCTGGAGGGGCGCAAAACCAAATTGAGTGGGTCAGTAAAACAAAGCTTTTCGAAAATCTTTAATTTAAAACATTTCTAACCCCTCGCTGTAAAACCTGTATACTTTCCCAGAAAATATCATAATAGCATATAACTTTTCATAAATCTCAAATCGTTAATCTTTCTTGAAAACCAGAAAGTATGCCATGTTAAAAACGTTCAAAAACCGAATGAATGATGCATAAATGTAACAGGTGAAATAATGAATCAACCGGAGACCCTGCAGTTGGTCCTGTACGGTTAATTCTATAGCTCAACATCCAGTGTAACTGGAGTCACCTCGGTGACCTGTACGGCACTACACTGCAGATAGGTCGGAACTACCTGAAGTAGTCTGTACGACATGAATGGTGTAATAATACGCTCTAGTGCTTCTCTCATCAATCATCTGTGTACACAATCTAATGTCACCTATCAGTCGGAACCCTTTCATGGTCTGTTCGACATGTCGGAACCCTCACATGGTCTGTACGACATGCACCTACTTGGATCCAAGGTGAGCGTGTGGTGCGAGGTGAATAATATAAGCACTAACACCATGATTGCAGGTTATGAGCTATCAACATAATATACATCATCAATGCACATGAATAACATAAAACTCACCTGATACTTACCTGTGCGTCCACAGCACCAATTCACATATATATATGCATTAATTATCAATTCATATAATTCATATTATGCATGCATGGCATTTTAGAAACATACTTTCATCAAAACTCAAATTCTGGGAAAATTCATAGTATATAGGTATAAAAAGAAAGTACTGCCCACTCACTGATACGTCGAAGGGTCGTAACCCCCGTGACGTCCCTGGATGCGCTCGTCCTCGGGATAGGTGTCACCTATATGCGAAATAACTACAAAAATGTTATTTTAAAGCATATAACCAACAATAGGTAATAACTTCTCATCCGGTACTCAAATTGGGTATATGAATATACCACAGTGACCTACTCGACGTCACGGACGTCGACAAATTTTTAGAATAATTTTTTAGTGACGCACGCGCCCCCACGCGCATCTCATTCTTCCTCGCTTCGCCGGCACAGTGTCACCGGCGCCGGAAACCTGCAACTCGACCTTTCTCACTCCATTCTTCACCATTTTTCATGAAATTTTCACCTACGAGCTCTAAAGTAAGAGGGGAAGGGATCTATACCTTTAAAAACTTCCAAAACCTTCCAAATCACGTCGGGAAATTTCACCCAAAACCGGCCACCCTCGAACACAGTGATCCCGACGTCCAAAACTTCCAAACGAACGTCCCCGAGCTTCCTTAGGACCTCACTAAGCTCACTGTGAGCTTGGATTGTCCTAAAAATCAACCAACAAAAAGTTGATGAATAGTACCCAAATCGGACCCTGAGTTTTCAACGTGAAAACGAAGGGTTTCTTACCTGAAAGTGGTATCTTTGAGTTCGTAGAACACTCACGAATACAATGGTGCTAATCTCCACTTCGATCCATGAAGTTTTGAGGGATTTGGTGCCTGGTCCGTACAATTTCGAAGGAAGAGAGAGTGAGAGTCGTGAGGGAAGGGAGAGAGAGAGGGTACGGGAAAGAGAGAGAGATGTCCTGTGTACGTGTGGTCCATCCAATACAACCCAATATCAAAAATCCTTTGATCCCTAACCACACAAAATACATACCAAATAAATCCACTTAAATTCTTTTGTCCAACTTAAATTAATTTCCAAAAGCTTAAGAATGTATGTATTTAAACCAAAAATATATGTCACACACACGTACCTTAGAACCGTCGAGGGTACTTCCGTCATTTTACATTCCCGTCAAATGTACCTCCGGGACGGGCTGTGACAATCTTCCCTCCTTATAGAATTTCGTCCTTGAAATTCATTCAACCAATCAAGTTACTTAATACTCATAAAACAATCTCGGATACATCTCTCTCATTCGGTCTTCCGTCTCCCAAGTAGCTTCTTCCACTGAGTGGTTCTTCCACAACACTTTCACCAAACTCACCGTCTTATTCCTTAGAACCTTATCTTTCCAATCCAAGATAGTGACTGGTTCCTCATCATAAGTCAAGTCTGGATTAATCTCCAACAGTTGAGGGGGAATCACATGTGAAGGATCTGAAACATAATGTCGAAGCATCGAGACATGAAACACATTATGAACCTTAGATAACTCTGGAGGCAATTCCAATCTGTAAGCAACTTCACCAATCCTCTCAGTGATCTCATAAGGTCCTATATATCTAGGACTTAGCTTGCCTCTCTTTCCAAACCATACTACACCTCTCCAATGTGACAACTTCAAGAACACCAAATTACCCACATCATAAACTCGATCAGTAGCATGTCTATCTGCTATGCTCTTTTGTCGATCTTGGGCCGCTTTTAGGTTAGCCTTAATCACCTGAACATTTTGCGTAGTCTCATCCACAATCTCCGGGCCCTCTAGCACTCTTTCGCCAACCTCTAACCAACACAGTGGCGTACGACAAGCTCTACCGTAAGGTGCCTCAAATGGTGACATACCAATGCTCGAATAAAAACTATTGTTGTAGGCAAATTCCATCAAATCTAGGTGATCATGCCAAGAATCACCAAACTGCAACACTGAAGATCTTAACATGTCCTCCAACGTCTGAATAGTCCTCTCAGATTGTCCATCTGTCTGAGGATGATAAGCAGTGCTGTAAAGTAATTTCGTACCAAGAGCTTCTTGGATCTCGATCAGAAATAATATTCACTGGAACTCCATGATACTTCACAATCTTCGTGATGAACAACTTAGCCAATTTATTCAGAGGATACTTTTCTCTCACTGGAATGAAGTGTGCTAACTTGGTAAGCCGATCTACAATCACCCAAACGCCATCAAATCCATTCTGAGTACGTGGAAGCTTATACACAAAATCCATAGTGATATTTTCCTATTTCCACTGAGGGACGGGAAGTGGTTGCATCCGACCAAAAGGTTTCTTCCTTTCTGCTTTGACTTGCTGGCAAACAATACACCTACTTACGTACTCAGCAATCTCCCTCTTCATACCCGGCCAATAATAAAATGGTCGAATGGTATGGTACATCTTGGTTCCTCCTGGATGCATCGCATAAGCCGAACAATGTGCTTCATCCAAAATTTCTTTCTTTAGTTCCTCATTATTCGGCACATACATTCTATTCTCTTGCATAAGCATGCCATCTGATTCCCGCATCCTGAGGTCTTTCTTTTCCCTTCACTTCTCAACTGAATGAATTCTTGAATCTCCTCATCAACCAACTGAGCTTCAAGTACACGATCAATCAAAACTGGCCTGACTTGGAAACTAGCTAGAAAAACTTCTCTTTGCTCTTCCATTTCCAACTTTACCCCAGTAGCTCTCAAATCTGCAAGTAGAGGAACACGGCAAGTATACAAGGCATCAAGTCGACCTTGAGGTTTCCTACTCAATGCATCAGCTACCATATTTGCACGACCATGATGATACTCAATGGTGCAGTCATAATCACTTAGCAACTCCATCCATCTTCGCTGACGAAGATTAAGATCATGCTGAGTGAAAAGATACTGAAGACTCTTATGATCTGTGAAGATCTTACATTTCTCACCATAGAGATAATGCCTCCAAATCTTCAAAGCGAAAACAATGGATGCTAACTCAAGATCGTGAGTAGGATAATTCCTTTCATGAATCTTCAACTGTCGAGAAGCATAGGCGATCACTCTGTTATGCTGCATCAAAACACATCCCAGACCATTCAATGAAGCATCACTGTAAATCTCATAGTTACCACTATCGTCAGGAAGTACTAATACTGGAGCATGGGTGAGGCAATGTTTCAGCTGCTGGAAACTTTGCTCACAATTCTCATCCCAAACGAACTTAACATCCTTCCTGGTTAACTTCGTTAGTGGTAAAGCAATCATAGAGAAATCTTGAACAAACCGTCGATAATATCCTGCTAGACCAAGAAAACTCCGTACCTCGGTGACGGTTCGTGGCTGTTCCCAATTCTCCACCGCTACTATCTTCTGAGGATCAACTTGAATTCCTTGTGCCGATACCACATGCCCCAAAAATGCCACTTGATTCAACCAAAACTGGCATTTACTAAACTTGGCATACAACTGATGTTCCCTCAATTTCTTTAGTACCAAGTTTAGATGTCGAATATGATCTGCTTTCGACTTGGAGTATACCAGAATATCATCAATAAAAACAATGACAAACCTATCAAGATATTGCTGGAATACTTCATTCATCAACCTCATAAAAGCTGCAGGTGCATTAGTCAATCCAAATGGCATCACCAAAAACTCATAATGTCCATAACGAGTTCTGAAAGCCGTTTTAGGTACATCCTCATCTTTAATCTTCAACTGATAATATCCAGATCTCAAGTCAATCTTGGAGACCACACATGCACCTTTAAGTTGATCAAACAAATCATCAATACGAGGCAATGGATAACGGTTTTTAATCGTTACCTGATTCAATTGCCTGTAATCAATACATAATCTCAAGGTACCATCTTTCTTCCTTACAAACAATACCGGAGCTCCCCAAGGTGAAGTACTAGGTTGGATGAAACCTTTATCAGTTAATTCCTGTAACTGAATTTTCAACTCTCTCAATTCAGCTGGAGCCATTCTATAAGGAGTCAAAGATATAGGATCCGTACCTGGAAGTAAATCAATCGAAAACTCCACATCTCTGTCTGGCGGCAATCCAGGCAAATCATCTGGGAATACATCAGGATAGTGCCTGACTACTCCAACTTCCTCAATACTGCTAGGAGCAACATCATTTAACACCACATGTGCTAAGTATCCTTGACAACCTTTCGATAACAACTTCTTTGCTCTCATGGCAGAAATAACACCATGTCTCACCCCACTTCTTTCACCCACAAAAGTGACCTCTGGTAGTCCAGGACGAAGGAAAGTAACTGATTTCCCGTAACAATCGATATGGGCACGATTATAATGCAACCAATCGGCCCCTAAAATCACATCAAAATCCACAATATCTAATGGGATAAGATTACCTGGCATAACTACGTCATCTACCATCACTGGACACCCTGGATAAATACTATCAAAATAACATTTGTCTCCTCTAGGCATAGCAAACTCTAAATCAAATCCTAGAGGTGTAGGGTGAGGTTGTGTCATTTGAGCAAACGTATGAGAAATAACAGAATGGGTAGCACCACAATCAATCAAAACTCTAGCAAAGTGACCAAGGATGTTTAACATACCCATGATCAAGTCTGGGTGGTTCTGAGCATCCTGTAGTGAGATGTGATTAACACGTCCCTGAGCTTGCTGTCGTCCACCACGACCTCTGCTACCCTGATTACCTCGCCCGTGAGAAGTGCGTCTCTGGCCTGACTGGCTAGCCTGTCTAGACGGTCCTGCACCGCTAGTAGCAACATCTCCCTGACGGGGCTGATTTCCCTGATACCGTTGAGACCCACTGGCTGGCATGGATGAATATGAAGAATAACCTCCAGGATCTTGAGAATACCCACTCTGAGAATAAGGATCCTGGGCATACTGATTCGGTCTGGAAGTATAGGGAGCAGCATCACCCTGATAGTGGTAAGCACCACCACGATCCGTCTGACCATAGTTGCCTGATCCATAATTCTGCTGAACAGGTGCTAGAGGTGGCATAGTAGACTGCTGAGGTCTCTGCTGACTCTGGGGACACTGTGCAGCTCTATGTCCCATCTGCCCACAAGTAAAGCAACCACCACCACCACCACTTCTCCTGCACTCTCCATGATGCCTGAAGTTACATCGATGGCACAACGGAGCACCTGAACCACCAGATCAACTAAAATCTCTCGGCCTCTGAAATCTAGGTCCGCTAGCAAACCTTCCACCTCTCCTCGGGCCTGTCACACTAAGCCCTCCACTGGAAGAACTGGAACTCGCTCCACTCCTCTTGAAAGTATGCGTCCTACGGGGTCCCGGAATGGAGACACCTTTTCCCCTATCATCTCTCCTCTGAGTATCATTCTTCTCTTCATCATCATCACTGTTACTGGGAAGGTTATCGGAATCCTCCATCCGAACCAAGATATCAGAAAACTCATGATAATCAGCGCAAGGAAGTGCACTAGCAAAAGTCCGCCATTTCCTCTTAGTTCCCAACTTAAAGCGGCGAAGCATCTCTACTGGATTACCAGCCGTGTCAGGATCATAACGAGATAAGTCTGTAAATTTTCTGTAGTACTCATGCGCCGACATATTCTTTTGCTTCAGTTGGGCGAATTCTTGCTTCTTACGGTCAATATACTCTAGATGGACAAATCTCTTCTTAAAATTCTCCTTAAATACCTCCCAATCGGATGCCATCTCCGGTGACATAAACCGAGCCTGATTCTGCCACCAACCTGCTGGCTCTCACCCCAAAAACCAAGCCGTGGTCTCGACCCATCTGTTAGCAGGAAGGTTCCCCTGACTTTGCATCACCTGAAAAGTCTTCTCAATATGATCTAGCCATTTCTCTGCCCCTTCATGACCTTCATTACCCATGAAGCGGTCTAACTTCAAATTGTACATGGTCTCCAGGGGTGTTCTCTGAGGAGGGGGAGGAGGACGGATAACATTCTGAAAAGCATGGGCAATTGCTTCCCCTAATTGAGCTATATCAGGGAAGTTAGACTCAGAAGTACGACGTGGTTCCCTACGAGGCGGCATAGTTCTGACAGAAGACATCAAAAGATCATTAGATCATTAACAATTATACAGGACTGCAACCTAAGCTCTGATACCAAACTGACACACCCCGATCCTAGAATCAAGGCATGCTGGCCGTCACGTGAGCGTGACGTAACCATAAGTGCGGTACGGAAGCAAGGATAAGAGAATTACGAAAGAAAAAACACCAATTACTAGCAAGAATAACCAAATAGCATGCTAGAGAGAGTTAAAGTGTGAGTGCACACATAAACAGAGCTTAAGCAATAGGTGCAGTCAAGTAGGACTATAATTAAGTTACAACACCCACAGGTGAGTCCTACATTAGGAAAGTCTGTCAGAATGCCGAAGTGAAACCTCGTGAGCCACCAACTGCTAGCTAGAACCTGGAGGGGCGCAAAACCAAATTGAGTGGGTCAGTAAAACAAAGCTTTTCGAAAATCTTTAATTTAAAACATTTCTAACCCCTCGCTGTAAAACCTGTATACTTTCCCAGAAAATATCATAATAGAATATAACTTTTCATAAATCTCAAATCGTCAATCTTTCTTGAAAACCAGAAAGTATGCCATGTTAAAAACGTTCAAAAACCGAATGAATGATGCATAAATGTAACAGGTGAAATAATGAATCAACCGGAGACCCTGCAGTTGGTCCTGTACGCTTAATTCTATAGCTCAACATCCAGTCTAACCGGAGTCACCTCGGTGACCTGTACGGCACTACACTGCAGATAGGTCGGAACTACCTGAAGTAGTCTGTACGACATGAATGGTGTAATAATACGCTCTAGTGCTTCTCTCATCAATCATCTGTGTACACAATCTAATGTCACCTATCAGTCGGAACCCTCTCATGGTCTGTTCGACATGTCGGAACCCTCACATGGTCAGTACGACATGCACCTACTTGGATCCAAGGTGAGCGTGTGGTGCGAGGTGAATAATATAAGCACTAACACCATGATTGCAGGTTATGAGCTATCAACATAATATACATCATCAATGCACATGAATAACATAAAACTCACCTGATACTTACCTGTGCGTCCACAGCACCAATTCACATATATATATGCATCAATTATCAATTCATATAATTCATATCATTCATATCATTCATATCATTCATATCATGCATGCATGGCATTTTAGAAACATACTTTCATCAAAACTCAAATTCTGGGAAAATTCATAGTATATAGGTATAAATAGAAAGTACTGCCCACTCACTGATAAGTCGAAGAGTCGTAACCCCCGTGACGTCCCTGGATGCGCTCGTCCTCGGGATAGGTGTCACCTATATGCGAAATAACTACAAAAACGTTATTTTAAAGCATATAACCAACAATACGTAATAACTTCTCATACGGTACTCAAATTGGGTATATGAATATACCACAGTGACCTACTCGACGTCACAGACGTCGACAAATTTTTAGAATAATTTTTTAGTGACGCACGCGCCCCCACGCGCCATGGGTGGCAAGGACCTACGCGCCCCCACGCGCATCCCCTTCTTCCTCGCGTCGCCGGCACAGTGTCACTGGCGCCGGAAACCTGCAACTCGACCTTTCTCACTCCATTCTTCACCATTTTTCATGAAATTTTCACCTACGAGCTCTAAATTAAGAGGGGAAGGGATCTATACCTTTAAAAACTTCCAAAACCTTCCAAATCACGTCGGGAAATTTCACCCAAAACCGGCCACCCTCGAACACAGTGATCCCGACGTCCAAAACTTCCAAACGAACGTCCCCGAGCTTCCTTAGGACCTCATTAAGCTCACTGTGAGCTTGGATTTTCCTAAAACTCAACCAACAAAAAGTTCATGAATAGTACCCAAATCGGACCCCGAGTTTTCAACGTGGAAACGAAGGGTTTCTTACCTGAAAGTGGTATCTTTGAGTTCGTAGAACACTCACGAATACAATGGTGCTAATCTCTACTTCGATCCATGAAGTTTTGAGGGATTTGGTGCTTGGTCCGTACGGTTTCGAAGGAAGAGAGAGTGAGAGTCGTGAGGGAAGGGAGAGAGAGAAGGTACGGGAAAGAGAGAGAGGTGTCCTGTGTACGTGTGGTCCATCCAATACAACCCAATATCAAAAATTCTTTGATCCCTAACCACACAAAATACATACCAAATAAATCCACTTAATTCTTTTGTCCAACTTAAATTAATTTCCAAAAGCTTAAGAATGTATGTATTTAAACCAAAAATATATGTCACACACACGTACCTTAGAACCGTCGAGGGTACTTCCGTCATTTTACATTCCCGTCAAATGTACCTCCGGGACGGGCTGTGACAAAGCATGTATGCGGAAATTCATAAGTAATTGATAGAATTGCATAGGATTCTGACGGTGGCGGCTAAACCCTAGATTTCCCTTAATTGATTTTAATTTAAAAATGTTTTTCTACTTTGCTGCCATTATTTCCAAACTTTTAGATTTCTTTTATTGTTTATCTAAGCATTTTAAATTCATAAATCTCAAATCTTTGATAAAATCTGTTTTAATAATTAATTAAGCGTTAGTTTAATTACAAATTAGTCAAACAATCTTTGGGGACAACGACCTTGCATGAGCATCTATACTACAATTACCTTGTATTCTTGCAAGTATTTTCAGTGATTTTAACCCTATTTGCGCACGTACTAAAAATCCTATCAATTTGTGAACCTATATTGCAAGGCATTAAACCTTATATATATATATGTAATTATTGTGTATAATCAAACTTTAAAGGGAGGATCGATCTCAACCAACAAAGTGGATTAAGGGTCCCTCTCATAAATAATTAGTTGGAAGAGGTTCTGAAGGGACCATCTAGCAAGTCATGAGTACCATCTCCATTATCCTAAAGCATCAACTCATATCTTTATGGTTCTCACCTTTCTACTTTTCTGCGGATAGAGGACGTTCTCCAAATTGTTAATTCTTGGCTTACCATCCAATTAAGCAGTCTTCTTTGTCATAATTTTTCTGGAAATTTCTTAATTAGTAGAGCTTTGGAACCTCATTAAGATTACATAACATCTCTTGGTGAGGTAATGGCAAAAGCTGGATTTGTAAGTACGTAGTAACGAACTGGCGATTCTCGCACTTCCATTTTATTCATTTGCAACTTTTTCCGCTTTCATTTGCAAACCAACAAAATATAGTGTCAAAATATCTACTCAACTAAAGTTGTACAAACGTTGGGGGTAAGTAAATTGAATGCATTTAACAGGAATTTGCATATATGGATATCAAGGGATCAAACTAATTAATATATGTGGCGCCATACGTGTGGAAGTGAGACACTTTAACATTAAGAACAATAGTGAATGTCAGTGTAATGAAAGTTCAAATTTGATAGAAATGTTCTCTTGGTCATTGAGTAAGGAATGTATGGTCACTCACACTTTAATTTGAATCAAGAGTGATGAATAAATGAGTGTGTTTTTACTGTTTTAATCTAAATCTTTGATATTAAATTTAATATTGAGTGATCACGAATTTAGATGACCAAAAGAACGAAACGCTTAATTTGATGCAAGTTAGCTAGCCAGCAGAGAAGTGGCGCATTACATACATGGCTGATGGTCCTTTGCATTCAAGTAAATGGACCCCTGTTCTGTTCTCGCACTTGTCACTTGGAATATGAATTCTGTAAGTTTGAATGATGCAAATACATTTGGCCACACAGTAACTTATTAGGTCAAATACACATGAAGTTGTTTGTCAGAAGACAAGTATGATTTTGGGGGTCCTATCATAACATGTGGTCTCTAATTTCAGTTTTATTTCATTTTTGTGTGTGTGTGGCTTTTTAGTTATTCGTTTTCTTTTTGGTTCAGATGTGGTCTATGTTTTCGTGTGGAGCAAGAAATTGTAGCAGAAGTTTTCCTCTTCACTCTTTTTCCCACCTCACTTATTAAACTTGTATTTCATTCACTCAAAAATCGAGAGGTACTACACATATTGAATCGCACTTTAAAATGTTGAATCACAAAGTATGTGATTAATGCTAAACTTTATATATTGAACAAATTGAACATGTTGAGATTTTATATAATTAACACGTTTCTTATAAAAGTAAATGTTTTTAACCACTTGAACTATAAATCTTTTGCAGAAGTGACTTACAATTAAAATAATGATGTGAAACTTTTGTCTCAATATTAAAACTTTTACTAATGTCAGTCGTTTACCAGATGAATAGTTATAACTTAACATTTATGTTAAATCGAACCACACTCGATCATAAATCAGTTGCCAATTAGTGAATATCGTCAAAATTTTATTAAAATTTAGCTAAATTGGTGAAAATTTAATTAACTTAGATGGAAGGCTTAATTAGCTAAATTGTTGGATATTTTCAACTTCTTTCTCTATATATAATAAATACATATATATGAATCGACAAACACATAGGTATCGTTTGGTATGCAGACAAGACGGGACGGAACGGAATGGGACGGGACAGGACGGGACGGAACAGAGAGGGAGCAAAGATGCCCTCGGATGGAAACAAGGAGGAAGAAGAAAGAGACGAAGAGGTTATAATTTTGTGTTCCACGGATGTGGAACGAGTCGTTCCAGGGGGTGAGGCGGAACGAAAATTCACCCAAAATTCGTTCCGTGGAACAACGTGTTCCACCCGTTTTAGGCGCACCAAACATGGGACGGAACGCCTCGTCCCACTCCGTTCCGTCCCGTCCCACGTACCAAACGGTAGCATAAGGACCACACAACCACCGGATGGGAGCCAGAAACAAAAGATGTACATGCATGGGGTTGGGTATAGGGACCCATGCAAGGGCCGTTGGGTTAGCAGTTAATGTTATAGAGAAAAAGGTGATAATATATTAAGGGACACTTTGGATGCGGTCCCTAACTATTAATATTTTTTTATTGAAACCTTGTTGGTTTTCAATTTTTGATCGAAGTTCCTGAAATTAATATGATAATGTATTTCTATATAGGTTACTATATTTTTTAAATTAAAAATTGAAATTTATAGTTGTTTATATTAATGAGATTTTAAATAAAAAAAACCCATAACTTGTGGGATTAAATATTAAAATATAAATTAAACTCTAAAGGGAAAATAAAAGATATCCCTAGATACACTAGGATTTACACAATCACATTTCTATTCTAAATATGACTGCAACACTCCCATTTTAGTGTGTAAATACTCAAACAAAGCATCACATCAGATCGTCAACAGATAAGGTAAAACAGTAGATGAAGTCGGCGGCACAACGGGCGAGTGCGAGTCTCAAATTTAAAGAAAGTATGCATTGGTAGTAAAACTCACAAAACATTGCTATAGTAAAACTCAAGGTATGGGGAAAACCCATAGACTAAGGAGAAAAGTGAGAAGTATGCATAATGTCTAAAACAAACGTCAAACAAGATGAAAGTAGTGAATTTAACAGAGTATGATCATCCCAGGATGGGTGCCTCATCAAAACCTCGTTAGCTTGCAAAAACCCAGTGGGAAAAATGCTCATAATCGTAGGAAAAATAGTACATTAAGATCCCCTGAGATAGACATAACTTCCAAATACGAGAACTACTAGCAATTCAATTCAGATAATTTACGCATACCGATTCCTTGGACGAGCTTCTGAAAAGTAGACTTGGGCAATGACTTGATAAAGAGATCGGCC
This sequence comes from Malus fusca, assembly GCA_035220775.1. Classification (NCBI taxonomy): domain Eukaryota; kingdom Viridiplantae; phylum Streptophyta; class Magnoliopsida; order Rosales; family Rosaceae; genus Malus; species Malus fusca. The sequence goes on from CM069072.1 coordinate 17,008,429, forward strand.
AGGTTGTCTTGGGAACGGATTTGCTTGACTTCAATGTTCTAATGTTGTTGTTGCTGATAAGAATAAAAGAACTTGGGCGCTATGTGCTTAGTGTTGTCTCCCTTGATGTATTCTTTCTTTAATTGTTGGATACATGCTGCATTGTCTTCAAAGATTGTCGTAGGAAGGTCAATGACGAAATTAAGACCACTAGTGCTTTGAAGATGTTCCATGACTGATCTCAACAAAAAACACTCACGCGATGCTTCATGCAGGGCGAGAATCTCTGCATGGTTCGAAGAAGTCGCAACTAACATTTACTTGGTAAACCTCCAAGATATAAGGGTGTCTCATTATGTGGGTCAGACAGATATCCAACATCAACGTAACCAACAAGGCGGGAATCAATCCGAGGACTGAGGGGGGGTGGCAACTCTCGAAGATTCGTGGGTATAGAACAAGCCCAAATTTGTCGTACCCTTAAGGTAACGAAAAATGTCTTTAACACCATTCCAACGTCTGCATGTGGACGCATTGTTGTACCTAGCTAAAAGATTAACAACGAAGGAGATATCGGGTCTAGTGCATTGAGCCAAGTACAATAAAGCCCCAATTGCACTTAGGTATGGAACTTCGGGTCCCGATTGACACATATTCCTATTTTTCTCTAAGGACCCATTTTGGTACGTAGTAGCGGCGCTATTGGCACATAAACTGCGCACCCAAACACACGTAAATGTGAGACATCAGGCTCGTATCCAGTAACCAACTGTAATGGTGAATGAGGTTGGGTAGTGGTGGGTCTCAGGCGGAGGAGCATAACTGCATGCAATATTGCATAACCCCGGGTAGATACTAGAAGTTTGGTTTGCATAACCAAAGTCCGAGCTATCAATTGAAGGTGCTTTATGAAAGCTTCTACTAGGCCATTTTGGGTGTGAACATGGGGTACATGATGTTCCACTTCAATTCCTACTGACATGCAATAATCATCAAAAGTTTGTGACTTAAACTCTCCAGCGTTATCCAGTCGAATCGACTTGATTGTATAATCAGGGTGGTGACCCCTTAGCTTAATAATTTGTGCTAGGAGTTTCGCAAATGCCGCGTTGCATGTGGACAATAGGCAAACATGTGACCATCATGTCGATCCATCAACCAACACCATAAAGTATCTAAATGGTCCGTATGTTGGTTGGATAAGTCCACAAATATCCCTTTGAATCCTCTGAAGAAACATAGAAGGGTTGTGAATAATCTTTGTAATCGAGGGTTGAGTATTTAACTTCCCCAAAGAACATGCTTTGCATGGTAGGAATCCAATGTAGGGAGGTAAATGATGCCCATGTGATGATTTGAGGACACGGCTCATGCCAAAGTAGCAAAGTGCTTGGAACTCAGGCACAGGGTCGGCCACATGGTAGGCTTCTATGCCGCGAATGGTTGTTATGTACAACCCACTCGGGAGACGTTCCAACTTCTTGTGAATACTCCGTTGGCCATATTCGTACAAAGTGATACAAAGAAATTCAGAACCATTATCTTCAGTGGTTTCAATATGATATTGATTATCTCAAATATCTCTAAAACTTAGCAATGTTTTTCCGGAACATGGATAATAGAGGGCCTCTTTAATGGTTAAGACAGTACCATTGGACAACATGATACGAGCCTTTCAGTATCCGTGAATCAGGTTGGATGAGCCTGAAAGAGTTGTCAAAGGTGCTTTCTTAGGTACAAAGTTAGTAAAATAGTGTCGCTCACGCAATATGGTGTGCGTGGTAGCACTATCAGCCAGACAACTAACTTCCCCACTAGACATATGCCTAGAAATAAATTGATTGAATTGGTCACATGCATAAATATAAATCCATTCATTCAATTAATCAATTCGAGAAATAATATCCATAATATAACAATCCATAATTCAAACCAAACCAAACCAAAACTAAACAAATTATTCCAAATACTTAGAAAAATTGTACAAAATTAAACCATAAACCTAGAAAAATAAGGGGTCCGGCCACTCCTAATGGGTTTGGCCACTAGGGGTAAAACACCCTAAAAGTATGTCTAAATTTTATTCGTCCATAGGAGCTGATGCCTCCTGAAAATCTGATATGCCCATGGATGTAGTAGCATCTTCTTGATGTTCCACATGCGCAAAGTTAGACTCACGATGGGAATGATACTGAAGGAAAAATTTTGTCCTAGCTAAGAACATATGAGAATATTTGAACACATATGCAAACTATTAACACATTAAAGTAGGCATGCATTAAAAAACAATTCTAAAACCCATGACTTTCAAAGCCTAGTGAATGGTGAACCAACAAACTCTTTAACAACATTAAAGAAAATAAAGGATTTAGAGATTCTTTACCCTTGAAGCTCATCCTTGATTACACAAGGGATTCACCCAAGTGGAGGGCCTTCAAGTCACCTCCTTGCTCCTTGGATCTTCCTTGTGATTTTCTTCCTTTTAGTGCTCCTTTGCTTCTTTGAGGATTTGATGATATGTTCTCCAAAACACCAAAAGCTTGATGTCTCTAAGTCTCTTCACCAAGGATGTATTGTGAAGATGAAATGGATGACTTAGAGAAGAATAGATTGCTAGCTAAAACTTCTCTAAGTGGCCGGCCTCTTTAGAGAAAAAGAGAGAATAGGTTTCACCTCTTTTCATCAAGAAAACCCTAAAATGAAAATAAAGCTATAAAGTTGAATTTATACTTCATCACATGTGAGTGGCAAACTTGTAATTAATCCAAGTTTGCATCCACTCACCCTATGGTCGGCCATGTTGATGTTATTGGGCTAATTGCCCATTTTGTTTTAGTTGTCATACAACTTAAACATAATGGGCCTTGTGGACCAAAACGCTTTTGGGCCCCGAAGCCCAAAACCAACTTAAAAGCCCAATACGAACATTTCGTATAATTAATTAACTAATTAATTAACTTTGACCATTCTTCAATTAAACCATTTAGTTGCATATCCATTTCATTTAATTTCTTCACTTTCATCCTTACTCGGTGTACGATCCATTCGGTTCCATTTAGCGAGGTAGTGGGCGATTGTTACTCTTAACGATCAATTGTGAATTGAAACCACATTTCAATTCTCCCTTAAAATTAGTGTTTGCTAATCATTAGGGCTTCCACAAACCATGAGTGACACCTAGCAGCATGTCATGGTTACCCAAGCTAAGTAGAATTGGTTGGAGAACCTATCCAGTTACAACTACAAAGCAATACGGTCCTTCTCTAATACAATACTCTTAATCACATTGTTTAAGTGATAGTTTGTTTCATGTCTACTATCCAATGTGATACTTCTCCATATGATTCTATTGAATAAGATTTGGAACAAACTTCCTAAGTCATATTCATATGCTTTGGCCAAAGACTCTTGAATCATATCTTAGAGTATTCTCCTTCCACCATGGAAGGTTAGAGATCCATTGTTGTGCATTCATATGCCTACATGACTAGATAGCTTGACCCCAACAATGCCGTGGACACTCCAATGGAATGCCTTTGACATGATCAAAGGTCAAGGACCTAACCATTAGACATCTATGACGCCTCAGGTCAAAGGACTACTTTGCATATTGCAACTATCGAGTTCTTACATGAAATGTATGTTCGAACTCTCTTTTGATCGTAGTTCAGTGTACTCGATTACTCTTTCGAGCACCTATGTGTTTGTCTTAGTGTCCAACACCAAATGACTTGAGACTAGTCATACTCACGCATGAGTCGACATAACACATACTAACCTTAGCGGATTGTCAATGCCCAATTGGCAATCCTATGGCTAGGAACGTTTTAGGAATGAACATAAGAGAAAGGTCTCGTTAATCTAACTTACTTAAATCACTTGTCTCTTAGATCAAATACATTCCTTGGATTCCTTTATTGCTTAAACACATGATACAATAAATAGTGATTAACAATAAGCTTTGCCCTTCATTAAACATATAAAAGTTTAATACAATAAGTATTCCAAAAGCTATCACATCAAATGATTGGCTTTGTGGGCATACTTCCAACAGATACTTGGCAATGGCTTCGGGGGTAGCTCGGCATATGCATGATCAATGATCCTTTGATCCACAGTGTTAACACATGTCCATTTCAGTGGAAGCCGATGGAATAGTAGATTTTCCTTTGTTCTTGAAGTTTGGGGCCTTAGGGGCAAGGGGTTGGCGCTATTAGGTCAAATTTCCTCCCTCGGGTGGGCCTTGGCTCTGTTGACCTAGTGCCCGTGGTTGGGCTTGCCGCCAATTTCCACCACCACAACGATTTTTGCATCGTTTGTGGCTGCTAGAATTGGTCGCATGCGCTTCAGGCACGGTGTTCGAGCTAGTGGGTCGAGCTTGATGATTCTTCATCAAAAGCTGGTTCTGCTTTTCATCAAGAGATCAAATAGAGATCAAATCTGAAAATTTGGTGAACTTCTATGCCCTATATTGTTGCTGCAAGACAATATTGGTGGCATGGAAGGTTGAATAGGTATTTTCCAGAAGATTTGATTCGGTTAAGTCCACTTTACACAACTTAAGCAGTGATCGGATTCTACAAACTTTAGAGTTGTATTCATTCACGGACTTAAGGGAAGTGAAGATGATGCCAGTCGTGTCTTGCTTCAGGCAAATAGATGCCCTTTTGGTGATCAAAACGGTCGGTTAGCCAGAGAGTGCGTGGGTCATCCTCAACGAGGTACTCGGTTTGCAGAGCATCATGGATGTGTCTTTGAATGAAGATCATTGCAGTAGCTTTCTAAGCTTCATCGTCAAGTTTGTCATCGATAGGTGCATTGATGGTGGTTCTAATACCCTTTGTAGTAAGATGAAGCTTTACGTCTTGAACCCACTTTAGGTAGTTTCTTCTAGATACTTCTAGAGCTGTGAAATCGAGCTTGTTCAAGTTCAACATGTCCCTAAAACGGAGGGTACAACAAAACATAGTTAGTCATATGGTAATCCATAAACATACATTGTAGAACATTTGGGTTTTATAGACATAGATTGGTTTAATTTATGCATGAAAGCTACAGGTTTCATGTGATAAGTTTTGAAATGAAAACTTCGGGTTTCAAAGACACTAAATATGAAACTATATGTTCAATTTAGTTTTATGAATGATTAGTTCATAAAGGAGAGGTTCCTGCAAGAACACATAATGCAATATGATGATTTAAGTGTAATGGATTTGAGTTGCTTTTGGATTACGAAAGGATATCAACGGTTCAAAGTATAAAAATAAATTATTCAATCGTTAATGTCCAAAAGTGATCTTCAGGTTAATAATTTTGGATTAATTATCAGATTAAAGGACTGCATGTCACTTTTAATTAATTCAATAGATTGGGACCAAACGGGGTCGATCGTGGAAGCAAAATAATGACATATGGGTCATATTAGCTTTGATTAGTGATAAACCAAGTGATAATTAAATTAGAATTAATTAGCGTAAACAAAAGTACCCCAAAAAGTGTTTTGGGCATGATTTATAAAGCAGGGATGCCAAAAATTGGCATCGGGTTGAAAAAAATACACTGGATTGGGCCCTGCAAATTCGGCTGCAGGCTTATTGGGCTCGGTGAGGACTGCAGGCCTCGAACGAAGTGGTCTGGGAAGCCTAGCAGCAAAAGCTACTGGTATTAGGCCAAGAAATTGGACATGGGTGCAGGCCCAGCAAAAAGTTGGTCGTGGGTTTGTCCAGGGAGCCCAATCGAAGTTAGGTTCGGGTTGGGGCAATCCAAGTCTAACAGCAAAAGCTACGAGCATGGGCTTGCTGCAGGTGGGCCTATGGTGCATGACAAAACCCAACAGCACAAAGCTACTGGCAGGTTGGGCCGGGAACACATGGACAGGTCAAAGAAAGGCTGCAGGCTTTTTGAGGAGATGGGCTGGGCTTTGGGCCAGGGTAAGCTGGTCAGGCCGAAGGTCTGGTGTGTCTGTATAGGCGCAGCAAAGCCCAAAGGGGTGCTGCCATGGTCTTGACGTCGGAACAACATCGTTCTGGTGGCGTGCTCGATGCGGTTAGGCTGCAGGCCAGTGTGGAGGACAACTGTGGTGCCATGGTGGTGGTGCAGCAACCATGCCGCACAGGTTCCCATAATCTTTTTTTTTTCCAACATAACTAGGGTTTGAAAACCCTAAATTGCTTCTAATTTATTTATATGCTTTGACTCACAAATTCCACATAGCAATATAATTATGTAATGCATGAAACATATATATATATATATATATATATATATATATATATTGACAAATATATGAAACATATACAATATATATATCGGAAGGAAAATATAAACATAAGGGGGTTCATGCATCATGGGGAATGTTTTCATGCTTCATGGATGCTTCAAATATCTTCCTTTATTTTAAGTGTACTTGATTGGCAGAAAACAAATAAAAGCCTTTGAATTTTGTAGAAGATAGCCTCCTCTTACGATCCTCTTGTATCACTCCATTGTGCCTTTATTTATAGTAGTAGGTAGGTTAAATCCTTATCCTTTTAGGATTACAACTCGTAATAGCAATTAAACTACTAAAGGGAATATAAAAGATATCTTTAGATACACTAGGATTTACACAATCACATTCCTATTCTAAATATGACTTCAACAATAGATTTTTATAAAAAAAATTAGTACAATCTGCTATATTTAAGAATGGGTACCGTTTAAGATTAAAAAATAAAAAAATTACATGAATGTGTACATACAAGATTAAAAAATTGAAAACTGTTGTAGGCATAATTTACTGAACAATTATGGAGGCCAGAAAGAGAGAGAGGGTGTGGCATAGAGAGAGAAGAGAGAGATGTGTAATTGTGGGTGTATTGTATTCCACCCCATTGTGCCTTTATTTATAGTAGTAGGATAGGGAAAACCCTTTCCCTTTAGGATTACAACATTTAATAGGTAATCAACTCCTAATAGGAATATAAGAGATATTCCAAGACATACTAGGATTTACACAATCACATTCCTAATCTAATAGGACTACAACACTCCCCCTTGAAGCAAGTATAGTTGATGAAGTCGTCGGCACAATGAGCGAATGCGAGTCTCAGATCAACGGAAGAAAGCATAAAAAGTAAAACTCACAAAACCTCGTTATGGTAAAATCCAAGGTGGGAGAAAAACCCATAGTCTTAGGAGAAAAGTGAGAAGTTGCATTAAGTCAAAACTATACGTCTTTTGGACACAAGTAGAAGAGCTCACAAGGGTATGATCAGCCCATGATGGGTGCCTCATTAAAACCTAGTTAGGTAGCAAAAACCCAGTAGGAAAAATGCTCCTAATTGTAGGGAAAAAAAGTACATTAAGATTAAGTGAGTGTACTTCTGGATACTCCTATTGAGTTTGACAAAACTTCCAAATGAGAACTACAAACATTTGCATATGAATAGTTAATAGTTAGGCATACCAATTCCTCGAACAAGCTTCTGGAAGGTTGACTTCGGCAGTGACGTCGTGTAGAGGTCGGCAAGGTTGTCTGGGATCAGCTTGCATGACTTCAATCTCCTGATGCTTTGCTAATGTAGACGCAATATGTCTTGGTGTTGACATTGTTGATGTATCATAGCTTGGTCTGGTGGATACATGCGGCATAATCTTCATGGATCGTTGTTGGGACTCAACGACATATGAAAACACAGCAAGTACTTCGAATATGCTCAACAATAACTCCTAACCGTGTCTCACTTGTGGGTAGTGAAGTGAGGTGAGTCTTGGAACGATTCAAAGATTTCGCAACTAAGGTCATATCGTGGACCTCCAAGATATTGTGATATCCCTAACGGTAAAGACATAACCATTTAGGGATTTTTCCTTGTACGGGTTTGATAAGTAACATGCATCAGCATAACAAACAAGGCAAGCATCATTCCGAGGATCGGGGGGGTTGGATCCACTCGAGATGCGTTGGGATTTGCCCTCGTAGTACCTTCAAGGTACGTCTTTAATACCAATTCAGTGGTTGCTTGTAGGCGCGATGCTGCATCTTTACCAAGATCAACAGCGAATGAGATGTCCTGTCTAAATACAATGAGCTAGGTACAACGAAGCGCAAAGTTGAACTTAGAAATGGAATTTTGGATTCCATAACCTCTTCAAGGGTCTCATTTGCATATAACGTATGGACGATCAAAGGTATACTCAAGAGTGACACATTCGAGGTGTAGTTCGACTGGTAGACCAAAATACCATCAGAACAATGCTTCAACTTCTGGTTAAGGCATAAATGAGTTTTCCCAAGATCCTTTATCTCAAATTCCATCTTCAGGTGCGAGGCAGTTTTCTCAAGCTCTTCCAGAGTCTTAGTGAGATTCGTGTTAATGACATAAATTGTAACTCTAGCAATTTGGAATAAGACTTTATAGTTTAACATGCAAGGGCATAATTCATATCCCTGACTGATCAAATAATCACTTAGACGGGTATACCACATCTGTCGAATTTTTCTATCCATAAGTGAACGCCTTAAAACAAGTTAAGAGGGTGTTCCGTGGCTTGGAACTATTTGAAACCAGTCCTTGTAATTCTTCAAAAACTTACATGTAAATCTTCGTATCTATATCCCCATGGAGAAAACACTAAACACATTTCATAATGCTGCTATCAATCACATGACGTTTGAGAGAAACCTTGCGTCGTAAGGCGTGCATCATATCACACTATTTCATTCATCTCATAACGCTTCCTTTCCCACTTGTAACACAACAAGGTTACCTTGGGCAGTGTAGGAACGACATGTCCAATACACACTTTGGTAAGAAATTTGACCTGGATTGTAATTTCAGTTGTCCAATAGTTCTACGTTGTCACTTAATCAACGGAACACGGTTCGATACTGTCGCTTTTCATTTATATCGATAGCTACCATATAATTGAAAACATCATCGATGGTAATCTCATTTCAATTCCATTTTCTCATCCAAACTAGTATACTGGACCAAGAACTTTAAGTATCAGGAGTAATCCGAATTAATCTCATGAGATGGAAATGATTTGAGACAGCGATCAAGTCTAGATTCATTGTTGTACCGTGTCTTCCTCTTCTAGGGAAGTGAATCATACGAACCGAGTGATCTGTCGTGCTCCAGGCTAAGACTGATTAATTGGCTATCCGCTGGTGTACCGGACCGTCCAACAGGGTCGTCCAAACCTTCCAACAGGGGTGGCACACCTTCCAGGGATGTTGACTCGACGTCCGTTAAGTACATCTATCCTTGCACGCATGTTTGCAGCTGGTATATGATCTCATCACTTTAGCTAGATCAGAGGAATGCGTCTGGAGCAACATTCTGAAATCTATAATTTTTCACACTTGCTTATCATACTTGTGCAGTATGGGGATCGAGATGAGACATAGTGGGCAACGTCCATACAAATTCGCTTCATTCTACAGGAACGTTGACGTTCTTATCTCCCCCTAACGGCGGGATGACTGTCTCATTAAAGTGACAACCTGCAAATGAGCGGAAAAGAGATCGCATGTAAGGGCTCGAAGAGAGCTAGTGTAGGAGAATCATGATCGACAAAAGATACACATCCTTCTTTGAGGACCCATGGTGGTACGTTGCGGCGGCGCAACTTGGCACATGGAATGCACACCCAAATGCGTAAATATGAAAATCGTCAGGTTCGTACCTAGTAACCAACTGTAACGTCGTATAGGTTGGGTGGCAATGGGCCTCAAGGAAGACCAACATAACTGCGTACAAGGATTGCATAGCTCTAGGCAAAAACAGAAAACTTGGTATGTTTACCAAAATTCGGGCGATCATTTAAATTGCGCTTTATGATCACTAAGCGAGGCTATTTAAGGTGAATTATGGGAATTCGATGTTCAATAATCAACCCAAAATGACATGCAATACTTTATCGAAAACTGTCGATATAAATTCTCTGGCATTATCCAGTCTCCCTGACCTTATGGGATAAGTAGGGTGGTGAACCCTTAATCGGCCATGAGGTTTAGCAGCAATGTGTGTGGACAAACATGTGACCAGTTTGTCGATTCATTAACCAAAATCATAAGTATTTATATGGTCCGCATTTTGGTTGGATTAGTCCACATATATTCCCTTGAATCCACTATGAAAAGAAAGTCGTGTCATATCTTTGCGAGGAATGATATAGAAAATCAATTTCCCTAATGAGCATGCTTGGCAAAGTGTGCGTGTAAGCACAAGGTCCTTACTTCGGGTAAGGAGATGCGTTGTAGCATCATTATTCGACCTAAGTGTCCCAAAAAGTTGTGCCAAAACAAGTAAACTACTCAATCACCAAGCTCCAGGCCGGCCACATGTGGCGTGTTTCCGGTTGGGAGACAACCCATTGGCCCCAAATCAAAGCTTCAGGCTCATTTTTGGAGGTGGTGCAAAGATATTCCACTCTATTTTCTTCTGTAGTTCATTTATGATCATTGTCATCTCGAATATCCTTAAAAACTCAACGTCAAGGAGAATTTAAGGTCCCTTAAATGGTGATGCAGTACCATTCATACAACGAGGAGCGTGCCAATGCTCTTAATCAGGTGGGATAGACCGGAAGTCGTTGTTAGAGATGCGATTTAGGTGTAAAGTTAGTGTGCGTAGTACACATTCATCCAGATAACTAACTTCCCCACATTCCTACCTAATCACGTGTTTAATTGAATTAGTCACATGTATGAAGAAACATGATTCAATTAACTCATATTCGAGGACAATATCAATAAGATTATCCATAAGTAAAACACACACCAAGCTTGAATCCAAGAACATGGAAAAATGTTCATAAAGTAAATGGTTTACTAAGGGGATTTGGCCAACAAGGCCATCCATGTCAAAATTCTGTTCTTCCAATGGTGTTTGGTGGAGCAAAATTAGTCCCACATATTGACTACTAGAATGGTACTTCCTTAACAACATTGGTAGAGGCACGAACAGGTGCATAACCAATGGTCTATTCCATCGAGACATAAATAGATTCTGCAGGGTTAAGGTTTGGGAATATTATCCCTTATTCTTGAAGTTTCAGGTCTTAGGTACCAAGGATCACGCTTCGGGCATGATGCCACACCTTGGTAGGCCCTGATTCTACCATATGTTTATGGTAGTAATCAGATCCGAGAATATGGTAAACTTCCGCTTTCTACACTGCTGCTTCAAGGGCGAGTTAGAAGCAAGGAAAGACGAGAAAAGTATTCTCCAGTCAAAATTCGATCAGATTTATAAACTTCAGAATTGTACTCATTCATGGACGTAATCATGGTGTGCTTCAGGCAATGTCTTTCATGATTAGACAATCCGTAGGAGCGAGCCAAAAAGCCATGGAATCCTCGATCAGGAGGTATTTCCATTTGTATTGCTTTGAGCATAAGTCTTCGAATGAAGATCATGGCGGAGGTTTATTCAGCTCTTCCATGCCATTGTTGGCGTCAATGGTTTCTCAGCTTCTTGATAGCACTAGTAGAAAAAAGCTCATATATCACGGTCGATGCCCGTGGTAGATTACAATCCACCATGGACACTGTGCTCGTTAGTAATCTGGATGTGATAGAAAGTCACAGATTCTACCACGAGTTATGCTCGTTGTCAATTGTAATATAACCACAGATTGTGCCAATTGTAGATTAAGATCTAACACCACGTGCATTATAACCGTTGTGGATTACAAATTGGCCACGGCTAATGCCCGTTATAAAAAACATTCTAAAAATAAATAAAATAAAATAAAATATTGTTTAATAAATGTATTATATAATATTTATAAACAAAATTACACATTTACTATAATATAACAATTAAATAAAAAATCATAGATTCAAACATTACAGTTGTACACTAAACTAAAGCTAACAACAAAACGATGAGATATACAAATAAATACCAAACTATCCAGAGACCTCCAACAAACAACGACATTGTCACTTGAAGACTTCATATTTCTTTGAACACCTCCAAACAAAGGACCTTGAGAGTGAATTACTGCCCCTAATGCTTGAGCCTCAGTAATTGTTGCCTCTCTCTATCTGGATGGACATGAGCATATGGATCAAGAAAAAAAATCTTGTACATGTATAGGTAGAAATATACATTTGATCTCAATCAAGAAAAGTGAATAGAACTCTTGAAAAATTACATGTTCCTTTACCTGCTAGGATGCTCTCATATATACTTTAACAACCACTCTAGACTCTGTCAAATGTAGCACATTGACAGCTACGTTAATATACAATGATTATATTAAATTGCAATCAAAACTCTTAGGAACTTAAATGGAGAAATGAAAATGCGATAAAAATTCATGATATCAGAATTCATCCGTACCTCTATGCATTCGTGTAGATCATCACCTTTTGTTCTCACATGAGTCTGCAAAACCATGAGATCGCGTCAATGAGTAATTGAGAACTGGATGTGTGCGAGACTGAACTCGTTTACGTGTTCGATCAAAGGGGACCACATATCGATTGTCGCCCGAGCGCCATACACTCCTTGGGATGTTCCAGTGTACACGATTGCATGCTACATAATCAATTAATCACCATTTACTTAGAAGTTAAAAATCTGTATTTTCTGTGACATTCTTACACTAAACTGTTTGTTTGTAAATTGACTTTGCTGTAGAAATTTCTATCCTTTTTGCATATCCCTAACAGGTAACAAGAAACAACACTCAATTTAGAATACTTAAATAGTTAGGGTTTACCTCATGGCCATTCCTGTTGACTACATCAAGGGCATCAATGCGTATGGAAGCAAGATCAACAGTAATGTTTAGGGTACATTGCTGTTTCTTACCAAAGTCAGCCATAGACTTGGCCCTCAGCACATCATCCACTGTGCTCCGCCGTATGGTAATCGTTCATCTCGGACATCTCGTCCTGTTTCTATGCCACATTTGCTGCAGTGCACCCTTAATCACATTCATCTTCTTCGTTGCTACTGCTGTTAGCCATTACGGTGCCTTCCTCTGCAATTATATACGTACATAAATGTGATTAACTCAACAAATTAATACTAATATATCAGCACCAAACCCTAGCTAGGTCATGATTAACACAACATTTTAATTCTATGATACCATTTAACTTACATAACAAACTGTTTTTCTTTTGATTTAAGCTATTTTTACACAAATTCATCTAAACCACAAGGAATGCAGATTTGTTTTACACTAAATCCACTAAATTACGGAAGAACAATTTGAACTTGGGTACATAACGAAATCATAACTACTCTAGCTAATTATATTTTTAAAGAGGGTAGAGTGATGTATATATATTGAAATTTTAATTTGCTTATGTATATCAAATAACAGGTATCAATGTTTATACTTACTACATAACTACTCCAGCCCACCTTCAATAATTTTCACATGGAACCAAAGCATCACATACATCTCAAAACAAGTATCAATGTTTATATTTACTACATGACAACATATCAAATAACAGGAGCAGAAACAAGGGAAACATCACCTAGGCCCTAATTAATCACATGTTGTCAATAAATAAGGGGGGCCATTATTCTTTTAGGACAAGGGGAAAGGAAAAATTCCCAAGTTTCCAACCTGTACAGTTGCAGCAGTCACTGTATCCAAAAGGGTGTTGGCAGTGTAACTATTTGATTGCATTTGAAGAAAAATAAACATACAAATTACTTTTACCTCAATACATAAATTAAAAGTTCCTTAACAAACTTGATGCTAAAGTAAAATGAACTTACATCACATCTTGTAACGGTGTCGAGGGGAAAAACTGGGGATAATGGATAAATAGAAAATGGAGAATGGAAGAAAGCAATGAAAGTTGAAAACCAAGGCACGGTTACAAATCAGTTTTCTTTGAGAACAAAAAACAAACACCTGGTGTGCAAGTCTGAAAGTTGAAAACCAAGCTCACTTCACTTGATGATTAAACCTTGATGGTGGTGAGAGCAGATATCAGAGAGGCGCATTACCGTACCTGCTTTTCTCAAAAGTAGAATCGAAGAAATGAGCCAGAGTAATTCATTAAAAATCATCTTACATGACTCACTAGTCGCGATAGAGTGATGATTTACACACAAATATGGGAGGACTTGCCTGCTATTGGACAATTATAACTAAACCAAACATATCATAATGAAATTGTTTATCCCTCCTAAACATTAAACCTTCTATGCTAACAAACGAATAGACTTCAAATGCAGAATGTCCACATTCCATTTTGGGCACTCAAAATCACGACCCATAGGGCTCCACCTTATCACCTCCGTAAGCATAAACACCGTCTCCATACCCGCATCGGGAGCAACATCATGCCGCTTCCCATATGGATCAGAACCCAAATCGGATCGGCTTCGGTTATATCCCATATACCTATCATCTAAATAGGAGCCGTCGGAGCCACCGCCGTGATCGAATTTCAGAGAATTCTCGTATGGATTTTCATATATAGAACACATACATGAACATATTGGAACAAGCTTTGGGATTTTTACCTAACAAAAGAAGCCGTGGGCTTGGGTGCGCAGTCGACGGAAGGGATGACGAGTTCGCGAGGAACTCGCTGGGTTTGCAATTAGGGATGGTTTTGTTTCTGATTCTGAAAAGGTTGAATTGGGCTCGAGTATGCAAAGGTGGAGGCGTTTGGAAATTTCTGAAGAGAACAGAGAAGCTGCAAGAGAGAAATGAAAATGAGGAGGGAGAGCTAACGCGCTCTCTTTGAAAATAGGGAGTTAGAGATTTTGGGCGCCATGCCAAAATTTTGGCAACCCTCCAAATTTTTAATCTCCCGCCTCCTCCAAATGTTTTTAATTATGAAGATAAAAACATCCACCACGGGCCAAAGGCGTGGTGAATTCACAAAAGATGATGTGGTAATTTGAAGTAACCACTACGAGCATATCTCGTGGTAATTATGATATTTCATCACAAATATAAATGTCCGTTGTAGATTATTCGATTTTAACAACGGGCCAAAATTTGACCGTGGTAGATTAATGTTATCTACCACGAGTTAAACTTGGTCGTGGTAATTGAATAGTTTTTACCACGAGCTATATATGCCCGTGATAGAATTGACATGGTAGATGAACTGTTTTGTTCTAGTGTAGTCAAGTGGAGATTCACATCTTGTACCCCACATTAAGTGGTTTCTAATAGAAAACGTCCAAATCAGGAAAATCAAACTTTTGATGGTTCGACAATCCATTGAATTGGAGGGAACAAGATTGTGATTAGTGTTATGGGAAGGAATCATCCATAAGCATCAAAGTTAGAACATTCGAGTTCTAAGACATGGTTTTCATGAAAAACGTCGGGTTTTTATGGGTGTAATGTTTTATGAAAACTTCGGGTTTCAAAGGCACTAAATTTGAAACTACAGGTTCAATTTTAGTTTATGAACGTTTAGTTCATAAAAGAGAGGTTCCTGCAAGAACACAGAATGCAATATACGATTCAAAGTATGTCAACGGTTCGAAGTATAAATATAAATATGTCAACGGTTTCAAAGTAGTCGATTTGGGTTTCTTCAGGAGCTCAAGTGTGAGTGTTTCGGGACTACGAAAGTATGTCAACAATTCAAAGTATACAAATAAATTATTGAATCGTTAATGTCCAAAAGTGATCTTCTGGTCAATAATTTTGGATGCATTATCAAATTAATGGACTGCAGGTCACTTTTAATTAATTCAATAAATCGGGCCATACATGGTCGATTGTAGAAGCAAAATAATATTATTGGATTGAAAGTATAGCCCCAAAATAATTTGGGCTAGGTGATGTGGGTAAGGGGCACAGGTTGGGTGCCTTAAGTAGAAAAGGCATGGCCCAAAAAGGGCCTCCGGAGTGACTGCAGGTCAAGGGGGTGAGGTGAAACCCTAGCCGCAGCTGGGTTTCAGTTTGGACCGCGGGGATGGCACGGGAGCAAGCACAAAAGCTTGCGGTTTGCGAGGGACACCCCAGCCACATTGAGTTGGCGTCATGCATGGCAGGCAGTGGGTCGTGACACATGGCCCAGCAAGCTAGGCTTGCTGGTAGTGGACCAAAGGCCAGGGCTGTAGGCCCTTGGTTGCTGCATAAGCCCATCAACCATAAGGGTTGCGGCATGCAGGTCAGGGAAGGAAAGCCCAACTAACTAGGTTGGTGAGATGGTTGCGGGCCAAGGTCAGCGTGCATGGGCTCGGGGCTTCAGGCCATGCCGAGGTGAAATCCAGGTCGTGGCCTAGGTGCTGTGTCCATAGTGATGGTGCGGCGGGTGTGCCGCACCATACCCAATTCCCTTTTATTTTTTTCAAAATCCCTTAGGGTTTAGGAAACCCTAAATATGCTTCTAATTTATTTGATATAATTTGACTCTTAAATTCCACATAACAATGTAATCGTGCGATGCATGAAACAAATATATATATATTGACAAATATATGAACATATACAATATATATATATCGAAAGGAAAATATAAACGTAGGGGGTTCATGCATCATGGGGAATGTTTTCATGCTTCAAGGTCATTTCAAATATCTTACTTTATTTTAAGCGTACCTGATTGGCAGAAAACTACAAAAACCTTTGAATTTGTAGAAGATCCTTCTCAGAAAGCCGGAATTGCATCTCCAATGTGTTGTATCACTCTCAACATAGAAAAATTAAATTGAATCAATAACATGTAGATCAATTCAATAAAGTAATAAAGTAATCATAAAAAGAATGATTAAAATGTAATACTCCCCTAATCGAAGAATAAATTCTCTTGTTAGCGCAACGTTAAGAGCGTGCTGATAACGTGTTGTAGGCATAATTTACTGAACAATTATGGAGGCCAGAAAGAGAGAAAGGGTGCGGCATAGAGAGAGAAGAGAGAGATGTGTAATTGTGGGTGTGTTCTATTCCACCCCATTGTGCCTTTATTTATAGTAGTAGGATAGGTAAAAACCTTTCCGTTTAGGATTACAACATTTAATAGGTAATCAACTCCTAATAGGAATATAAGAGATATTCCAAGATATACTAGGATTTACACAATCACATTCCTAATCTAATAGGACTGCAACAAAAACCTTTTTATAAAAAATTAAGGGGTACAAACCTATCCTTTTTTTAATTTTATTTTGGAAATGTTTTGAATTGAAAATTAGTTAGGAGTTTAATAAGGGTGTGAGTAATAAAATCATAAATCAATTATTAATTTTTATTTTAAAAATTATGCACCTGACATGTAAATTCATTATTGCATTAATGCTAGGGACTTTGATCAAAATCTGAAAACTAATAGGGTGCGTTTGTTGCGCCGGACTGTCTCGGACTGGACTAGCTGCCGGGACTAAGCTGGACTGGCTTAGACTGGACTAAGCTGGACTAACTTAGTGAAGTGTTTGGTGCAGTCTCGGACTAAGAAGCAGGATAAGAAAAACAGTACTGTTCACCAGATTTGTGTTTGCTTAGACTAGGACTACAAATTTTTGCCATTGTGTAATAGAGTAATGCTACAAATCTCATGATATGGGTTAATTGGAGCATATTTTTACCATGTATATTATGAATCTTAAAAAAAATTGACAATTGTTTTGTTTCTATTACCTGCTAATAGAATTGGGTTTAATTTGCAAATGTAGCTTGATTTAAACTCTATCACCCAACAGAAGAAAAATAATTGTGGCCAATACATGCAACTTCAACAAATACAAGTACATAAGATCTCCATAATTTAGAAAATCCTAGTTAACATTAGTTAACATTAGCCAAAATAGATCTCCATAATTTACAAAATGGCTAGTTAACAAAAGCCAAAATACTAGTGCAAAGCTAAGTTATAAGTCATAACATAAGATTGTATGATTAATAAAATACATCCATGTTAACGTTAATAAAATACATTCATGTTAACATTAGCCAAAATCCTCATCCGCTTGCGTTGTCGCTTAAAAGCCTTTGGACGAACACTTTCTTGAGTTCCAGTTTGATTGCCCTGAACACTCCCACATTTTTTGGTTTATCCAAAATAAGAGACAATGCATCAATTTGATCCATAGGAGAGAGACCCATTGCTTCAAGTTCATTAGCTATGTCAGTATGATCTGCAGTACCTTGAACTAAAGCTTCAGTTACCATTTGCATCATCTTCCCACTTTCAACATAAAAATCTTTCAGTCCACTGATAATTGCCTCGGTTCCATCACTTGAACTTCCCACAGCTCTTTTCCTCTTTCTTTGGCTATTTTCAGATGGGGTGCTTTGTTGGCTTTGTTGGTTCATTGAAGAAACAAAATTATCACCTCCAATATCACTTTCACCAACATGATCATGACTTTGTTCCTCCACCATTTGAGCAGGGGTTTCGGCTACATTACCCGTAGCCCGATCTTTTCCAAATATATATGCAAATCTATCAAACAGTGGAAAAGGTTTGCTTCTCCATCCATCGGCTTCTTTATTTCTCTAAGATTATATCAACATAGCAAAACTAAAATTTAGCATGCGTAACAAATATAGCAGCAAGAATATAACTAATGCATAAATAAAATAGGATATGAACCTGCACATAAGTTTGCCATGCGTCATCACTGTCAACTTCAACGCACTTTTTGACATCATTCCATGCAAATCCACTTGTGTTTATCATGTCAACGACCATACTATATGTTTTTTTCCATTTCGTCAACTTGGACTCAATATGTGGATTTGCCTTTATATTTGAATGAGGACATAAAACATTGACAGCTTTTGCTATTTCAACCAAAGTACCTTGTTTGAAAGCACCGGTGTCACACCGTTGCTTCCGAGCAACAAAATCCTCAAGAACTCCTAGTAATACTTCTTCCTCAAATGCTTCCCATTTACGCCTTCTTCCTTTTGGCTCTTGAGTAGCATTCAAAAAATTTTCGTTATCCATACCTAAACAAAAAATATTTTAATGAAGGAAAATACCATACAAATAATCAATTTGCATAATATCCAATCAACTTGCATAATATCCAATCAACTTGCATAATATCCAATTAATTTGCATACCATCCAATCATTGTGCTAATATCTAACAAATGCATGATAAAAAGGAATACTAAAATAAAATGTTATCATTAACACATATAGCTAGTTCGGTTGCTGGTTCCTAATTGCTCTCCACTCATTATACATTTCCTGAGCCATATCATTCCTCATTGCAGTCCACTGGTCCGATGTTTGAACACTACCAACATATTCACCTTCTTCTGTATTTTGTCCATCTTCTATTATTGGCAAATTCTCCATTGGATCTACAGACATCTCTTGCCTAATAAGATTGTGTAGTAGGCAACAAGCGGTAATTATTCGACCTTGTGTCCTTATCGGATAGAAAGATGGACTCCTTAGTATAGACCACCTTCCTTTTAGCAAGCCAAAACAGCGTTCAATTACATTCCTTGCCTTAGAATGCTTCATGTTAAAATATTCTTCCTTATTAGAAGGTGTTCGTCCCTCCCATTCAGATAAATGATAAGGTATTCCTCTATAGGGTGCAAGGAATCCTTCACCATTTGTATAACCACCATCTACAAGGTAATAACAACCTAATGAAAAAAAAAAACAGACCTTATTAGTGTTTTGTAGTTGACAAACAGAACTAAACCTAACTTACAAAGTTGAGACTAAGTAATAGTCTTACCCGCTGGTACCTTAAAACCATTAGGCCTACTAATTGCATCATGTAGCACTCTAGAGTCTGATGCGGAACCCTCCCACCCCGGAAACACATATATGAACTGCATATCTCCTGAACACACACCTAACACATTAGTTGCGACTCGACCCTTTCTTGTTCGGTATCTTGGTTTGTCAATTTTAGGTACATGCACATCAATGTGTGTTCCATCCAATGCTCCCAAACAATTCTTAAAAATAAAAAATAAAAAAAGTTTTTGTTAATTTATACAAAGGGAATGAAGAGTTAAAGCTTAGGGAAAATGAAAAAAAATTCTCATCATACCTTAAAACATCGCCACCTAGGATCTGTAGAATCAATAGGCACAGGCTGGGGGACTTTTAGTAGGATACCTTGTAATCGCAAAATTCCTTGCAATACGCTATTGAAATACCTACTTATAGTCTCTCCCGACCTATAAAATCTACCGCCAACACTACGATTCTTAGTATGATGTGCTAATATTTGTAAAGTCATACACACCTGTTCCTCTACAGACACCAAACCATCAGTTTTTACCCTCCCATCTTGACGAAGTAAGTCGCATAATATGCCAAAAGTCCTTCTATCCATTCTCAATTCGTTGACACATTCAGTATCAGTATTCCCTATTATACCATTCAGATAACACAAACTAATCTCTCGTCTAATAAGTGAACGGTTAGTCAACGTGGGTCGTTCAACATGTCTCTGTTTGCCACGTAGCATCATCACCACAAGAATCGTACAAATACAAATTGTCTCCAAATAAGACATCTATAACAATAAGATCAATAAAAGCTTCCTTCGATCCATATCTATCCAAACAAAAAAAAAACAAAAACCAAATTAAGGACATTATATATGTAATATTTACTGTTATTAAGGGTGATGGAAATTAAGTGATTATGATACGAAATGAACTAGATCAAAGCAACTAGCGAAGTCACAATCCGAGGCATCAAATATACGGGTGGTGTTGAAAAAAAAAAAGTTATCATTAACCCGAGGCAACAAATATACAGGTGGCGTTGAAAAAAAAAAAGTTATCATTAACCCGAGGCAACAAATATACAGGTGGCGTTGAAAAAAAAGAAGTTATCATTAACCCGAGGCATCATATTCAAAATGTTCTACTCTTATACATCTATAAACATGTGTCTAAGAACACTAGTATGAGGATTGCTATCATTGCTAGGCATTGCATGTGAAGAGGGAAATTAAAGGACACCTGTAATGCAGTAGCCTTAGCCTTAGCCTTCCGTTTATGCTCCTCTTCTCTGCAACCAACAACCACAAAAAATTGCAATTCAGCATCAACCCCACACAATACAAAACATTCACATTGTAATATCATGGTTATAAACCAAGTACACACACACACACACTCATGGACAAATGTGCAAAATACACATACATACTCACACTCACACTCACACTAACACACACACACACGGACATACACACTCTCACACACTGACATAGACTCACACACACCATGCATACATACATACACACACACACACACACACACACACACTGCATACATACTGCATACACTGCATACACACTGCACACACACACACTGCATACATACTGCATACACACTGCACACACACACACTGCACACACACACTGCATACATACTGCATACACTGCATACACACTGCACACACACACACTGCATACATACTGCATACACACTGCACACACACACACTGCACACACACACTGCATACACTGCATACACACACACACACACACTGCACACACACTGCATACATACTGCATACACTGCATACACACTGCACACACACACACTGCATACATACTGCATACACACTGCACACACACACTGCATACACACTGCATACACTGCATACACACACTGCGTTTTTATACTCACACGCACTCACACACACACACACTCACTCACACACACACTCACACTCACACACACACTCCGTTTTTATACTCACACACACTCACACACACAAACACAGTCACACACACACACTGCACACACACTGCATACATACTGCATACACACACACACTGCACACACACTGCATACATACTGCATACACTGCATACACACTGCATACACACACACTGCATACATACTGCATACACACTGCACACACACACACTGCACACACACACTGCATACACACTGCATACACTGCATACACACACTGCGTTTTTATACTCACACACACTCACACACACTCACACTCACTCACACACACACTCACACTCACACACACACTCCGTTTTTATACTCACACACACTCACACACACAAACACAGTCACACACACACACTGCACACACACTGCATACATACTGCATACACTGCATACACTGCATACACACACACACACACTGCACACACACTGCATACATACTGCATACACTGCATACATTGCATACACACACACACACTGTACACACACTGCATACATACTGCATACACTGCATACACACTGTATACACACTGCACACACACACTGCATACATACTGCATACATACTGCATACACACTGCACACACACACACTGCACACACACACTGCATACACACACTGCGTTTTTATACTCACACACACTCACACTCACTCACACACACACTCACACTCACACACACACTCCGTTTTTATACTCACACACACTCACACACACAAACACAGTCACACACACACACTGCACACACACGGGGACAGAGTGCAACACACTCATACACTCACACACACACACACTCACACTCACACTTACACTCACACTCACACAAAAACACAGTCACACACACACACACGGGGACAGAGTGCAACACACTCTTACCCTCACACACACACACTCCGTTTTTATACTCACACACACACACGGGGACAGAATGCAACACACTCTTACCCTCACACACACACTCCGTTTTTATACTCACACACACACACACACACACACACACTCACACACACTCACACTCACACTTACACTTACACTCACACACAAACACAGTCACACACACACACACGGGGACAGAGTGCAACACACTCTTACCCTCACACACACACTCTGTTTTTATACACACACACACACACACACACACACACACACACACACACACAAACACAGTCACACACACACACACACGGACAGAGTGCAACACACTCATACACTCACACTCACACTCACACAGGTTACACACTCACACCCACACAGGTTACACACACACAAACACACTCACACACACACACACACTCACGTACACACACAAACACAGATTACACACACATACACGGACAGATTACACACACACACACTCACACACACATTTTACACACACAACTCACACACACATATTTTACACACACAGGTTACACACATACACACATTTTACACACAGACAAATTACACACAGTACACACAAACACACACACAGAGAGCACACACCTGAGACTAATCTCAATTTCATCTTATGAAAACCCCAAATTCTAATCTCAATTTCACCTAAATATCAAAACCCTAATTTGTTCAATTGCAAATCCACTTGTATATTATGAATTTCTCAAACCCAAAACAACAAAATCAAATAAACCTCAGTTAATATCACAAACAAATCCACACAAATCGACGAAAAAATTGAAGATTCGAAGCTTACCAACTTGAGGCAGATGACAGCGACCAGATGCTGTAAGGACGACGATGAGCGTGAGGACGATGTGGGAGCACGACAAGGACAACGACGAGGGCAGACGCATAGATGAGGACGATGTGGGATGTGGGATGTGGGAAGACGCAGAAAATCGGTCGATCGTTTCTCTGGCTTACGAGTCTGCCCGAATTTGGGATCCCTCGTGAAGAACGGCTAAGCCCCCCCTTAGTCCTAGCGAATCCCACCTAAGCTCATTAAAGCTAATCCCGGTGCCCACCAAACACCGGACTATAGTCTAGTCCAGTCCAGTCCCAGCGAATCCTGTCAAACAAACGTGGCCATAAGGTTTTAGTCAATGAACATTAGTAACTAGGGACCGGACACTAATTTTTCCATATAGTATAAATTATAATTCAGAACCCTAGAATTAGACAGCGCCATACCAGTTGTAAATTACACTGTACACACGTAGTTGGAGGAATTAAGGTGGTGAGTCTGGTGGTGCCTGCAGACGCACATTTTGGAGCTGTGGTGGAGTCAGTAGAGACTACTTATTGACTAATAAGGTTGAGCTAGCTCACTTCTCACGCCCTAACGGAAGATAACAGAAGAGAGATGAGGCAGCTTTAAAGCAAAGAAAATAGCTAGGGACAGCAACCGCCCCTATCCTCCCATTTACAAGCTTTCGCCACCTTTCTCCTCCACGTACCACCAACACCACCTTAAAAACTGTATCAGCAGCATTCTTCCAACCCACACCTATACCTTATTAACCTTCTTTATCTTTCAATCTACCCGTCCTTCTTATTGATCAATATATTAATATGAACTATTTCTGCCGCATTTTGTAGCAAAAATTGAGATTAACTACCACATGCAAAAAGTTGTTCTGATATCAAATAATCAAACCCTTTCGTTACGAACAAAGGCATCGGAAATTTAGTATTTAAAATTTTTGTAACTTAGTTATAGTACTACAGTTTAGTTTTGCTGCAAAATTAACTTTGAGAAAGGGTTGAGAGAAAGAGGGACCACAAAGAGACAGAGAAGGGCTCAGGTGTATGAGTATTGTATTTCACCCTCTGGCCCTGTATCTTTATTCATACTAATCATGATGAACTTTCTTGCCTTACAAGTAACACAAAGCCTATGAGAATTTTATCTTCAAATCTTATTGAGATTCTACCTTAAGTTTACACAATCACATTCCTAATAAACACACTAATTACAACACTTCCCACTTAAGTGTGTATAACTTAAGTAGTCGCATCAAGTCTGCATTGATGTAACCATTCTTAAATTAACCAGTGTTGTCTTCATGAATTGTTTTGGAACATCCACGATGGAAGAATAACCACATAAAGTTCTGATGTGATCAATCACACCCCTCAACCAGAAACATTCATGCGATGCTTCGTGTAGGGCTTGAAACTTACCGTGATTTGAAGACGTAGCAACAAACTCTTATTTGGTTGATCTCCAAGATATTGCAGTATCTCCAACGGTATAGACATAACATGTTTGAGAAAATAAATAACCAGCGCCAGCAACACGAACAAGGCGAACATCAAATGGAAGATCAGGGGATTAGATCCACTCGGCAATGTGTAAGGATAGAATAAAAACAGTTCTAAATAAACCCTAGCACACTAAAACTCTAACATGAACAGTCATGTAGTATGTAATTAGTGATTCAAGTGAGAGGTTAATGTTAATTTTACTTATTTATTTTGCGTGGACGGGAATTTGTACTTGGGACTCTTTTAATATGAAGATTTTTTTAATTAGAGGATAGCCAGAATTTGTAATGGTGCGGAACATTCTTTTTCTTTCGATCGGGTTGAAATTTCCAACAAAGTTTTATGGAGACCCAAATAAAAGCACCTTATTCTTCTATTGTACATGTTCATCTACTACATAAATGAATATCATACTATCCTTTAAAAAAAGATCAATAATGTATAAATCATTCAAATAAGAAATCAATTTATTTATCGCACAAACCGAGCTCAGTTTAATTAAAGTTATTACTGGAAACAAGTACGATATTTGACAAATATACACATTATTTGATAAACAGATTTAGCGACTTTAGCATAATTGAATTTCTTGCAGTATAAAAAGTGAGAATTTAGATATGTACTCGTATAAGTTGGCAGGTATTGGTAGCATTAACATTCAGAAAATTAAGTGGTATCCATAATTGAAACCTTTATGAAAATATGTATAATAATTTGTATCTGGTTAAATTCAGTGGTAGCATTAACCACCCTCACCCACTTAGAATGACAATATTTGACACCTCTAAATTTTGAAAAAGCCGCTACTTAGTAATATGGTTTAGTGATATTCCTCTTCACTTGTAAGCGAGAGGTCTTAAGTTTGATTCTTGTTAAAGGCGAAGTTGAACCACATTATTATAGCTGGCCCAGTGTGAGACTTAGCTCACCTCCCCACCCCCTTTAGTATAGATATTATCGTTTGCTCAAAAAAATTGAAAAAGCCAACTATATCCCTTACACCACAATCTTCACATTCTCTTATGGTAAAATAAAAATCGCAAGAAACCCAGATGCTACAAATTCATGTATTTGTCATCTGCTATAAATCCAGCAGCAAAGCTGAGGGACTGAAAAAGAATTTAATGCCTTTCAGCTGTTTCTGAAGTGCATGTTTTAGAAATGAAGCACACTGGTTAGGAATCTGGAAGTCCGAAAGCTCTGTTGTGTTGTTTGTGATGGGCATTTGTGGGAGGCTGGAAGCCAAGTGACAAGGGGCCACTAGCTAATGGGGGGCATTTTTGCACACCACCATAAATTATGGTATATGCTCATCATCTGACACGTATCTTTTCATTTAACCAAAGATAAAAAAATTCAAAATTAAAAAAAGGAACATTTAATATTAAAGTTAACCCTAGTTAATTGAAATGACATGTATCAGATGATGAGGTGTATGATGAGTATACACTATAGTTATGGTGGTGAGCAAATATACTTCCTGGCCAATGGCTAGTTGTTTAATTTAGGAAGCAATTAAATTACTGGACCAAGAATGTGTGCAATTTTAGGTGAACTAAATTTGTTTTTGTTCGATTGGTGAACTCAAATACTCAATATATGAAAAAAAAATATATATATATATGTAAAGCTTATGTGTGGGGCCTTAGCTTGCAAAATCAAGTATAAGTATGGGTTCATTGTGCAAAGCAAGCCATGAGAACAACTGTGGAGCCAAAAATAATCCCAAAAATCATGGAATTGACACGTGGATTATTTACCAAAAAGGCAATACTACCCCTATTAAATGAGCAGGGAGCAGTCTCATTCACCACGCGCAGTTGAGGTAGAACAAGCCGAGATCAACAACTGCTCAAAACACCCCAGCCCGTAGGAAAAGTCAAAGGTATTTATGATAGGATAATTCCTTATTCTTATCATAAATACATTCCTAATCAGAGAAGACATCTTTCAAGTAAGTAATCCTAATCCCATTAATTTAGAATATTTACCTAAGGGATTTGTTATTAGCACTCCAAAAATCTCATTCTACACTCCAAACTTTCTATATTAGGAAAGAAAACTATACTTGTGAGGAGTGTAGAATGAGATTTTTGGAGTGCCAATAGCACTTCCCTTACCTAATTGCTCCAAGATATTCACAAATATCTTGGAATATTCTCACCCAAAATACCACCTAGGGCTGACCACCCCTAAACCCTAGAGGACTGGCCCATATCACCTAATTGCTCCAAGATATTTGTTACCTGCAAACTTCTAAACACTTTCTTTTCAGAATTCTAACTTTTGCATTGGAGATTCTTCGGCCAAAGCCCCTCCATTCATAGTGAGTGCGTGAGGCTTTTGGCCTTAATCTTAGGTGTTATTATTTTGCAGGTGCATATTCGTCAATCAAAGTAAGGCGGAAATTTGCATCCACAAATTGGTGCTTTCATTGAAAGCTTTGATCCAAAGACTCGAAGAAGACTATCGCTTTCAATTTCCATCATTCTTAGATCCACGACTACGATGGTAGGAAATTCAGAAACTATAACCAATAGGATCTCTACGTTGAAAGACATGGAAAACCGATGGAGATCGCGATGTGGCTCCACACCGTTGCTTCTCGAGGCTTACCACAACAAGGATCGCTCATTTTCCACCACAAGTTACCGTGGCTATACGAGTAGCGACAGCCACCGTTGTAGTGGCCCACGAGGCAACTTCACTCATCGTGAGGAAACCATCGGACAGGAGGCCCACGACCCAAGTAGCCAGCACGCACAGACTCAGGCAACTGCTGGCCCTCGACAACAACCCTTGATGCCTACCACCTTCACTTGGAAACGAGCTGCCTGAACCAAGGCATCCCAAGCTACACCAACCGCGATGCAAGCTGCAGCCCAGCGCGAGCCCAACGCGTATCTAGATTAAGGCTAAGCATGACAAACTGAGGTGGCCCAACGCCTATACGCCCGACCTGCTCCTGCAACCCTTCAAACGGTCTAGCACAGTCCTAGACCAGTTCAACCAACCCAGATCCAGATTTTGAGGCCAACAGTTGAACCAAAGGTATTTTTACCCTACCTTACCGTATATCTGACCCATCATGGCTCAAGCTTTGCACCCGGAGTCTATTATATTTCCACAACTCAAGTCGATGTCTACCGTCCCAGCTCTTCCACTCTAAATGGTGAACAACACCTATCCCGATATGTGGCCGAGCCGACAAGCTCCCTTGAGCAACATACTACCTTGGTGAACCTAGAACGCACCGAGATGCAGCGTGCCTTAGACAAGGTGTCCTCAAGTAGGACAAGGGCAGTTAATGACATTTCTCTCTAACAACATCCCGACAAGCAGCCCTTCGACCAGCCATGAACCGAGCGTTCTAGGAGTATACATTCCCGCCTGGGCCCCAAGATAGTGTATACTCTCGTCTGCATACGAAGGAGCGTGCACTCTCGCTTAGGCTCCTAAACGAGCATACATTCACAGTTCTTCAGCATCAAGAAGAATCTGAATGAGTCGTTTCACGACTATGTAAAGAAGTTCAAGGCGGAGAAGATAAAGATAGTCGGCTGCAACGACTCGATCGCCAGCGCAGCCTTCCAAAAGAGACTCTTAGTAGATCATCCCATATTTAGAGAATTGATCATGAAAGAAGACCAGACTCTGACAGATTCATTCGCTCTAGCAGAGAAACATTCTCTTTGGGATGAGGCCCGATGAGAGAACAAAACACCTGAGTAGCCTCAAAAGAAGTTTAAGACAGCTCAGAAGAAGGTGGACAAGAAGCAATCCAACCACTGAAGCAGGCAAGGGGCCAAGCTTAGAGACCGGTCCCCGACAAGAGGAGGTCAGGCTATCAAGAATGATGCCAAGTACTCAATCCCGATCAAGCAGATCCTCTGTGACGTCACGAGTGAGCCTTGGTTTAAGATGCCAAGACTACCCAAAAGAAACACCTCCAAGCTAGATTACACCAAATACTGCGCGTTCCATCGAGGTATGGTCACACAACCGAGAGTTGTTATACCTGGAGGGATTACCTAAAGAAGTTGGTGAATGAGGGTAAATGTGACAGATACCTCGACAAGCAAGCTGCACAGCCTAGGAGGAATGCAGACGCAGACGAAGAGCCGTTTGGCAAAACCATCAGAATCAATTGCATCTTCACCGAGTCCGAATACTTGGGGGCCACAAACAACTCCAAGAAGAGGAAGATGTTGCAGGCCATATCAGTCTTGCAGGTCCCGGAAGCCAACGTCAGCCTTGGACCCATTGTCGGCTTCACCGAGGAGGACGAAGATGGAATAAACTTCCCACACGACGACGCCCTGGTCATTTCTGTCCAACTGGCCCACGCCATAGTCGACAGAGTGATGGTGAACAACGAGAGTTCAGTAAATCTACTTCAACTATTCGTCATTTAGAATATGGGCCTGGAAAGCAAGATAATATGCTGAGCAGAGGTATTAACTAGATTCAATGGATACACATTAACTACTATTGGCAGCATAACACTTGATGCACTAATAGTCTCAAAAAAACTTTCATTATAGTCAGTGACCCGTCTCCCAATAACGAGATTCTAGGGAGACCCTGGTTAGTGAAACTAGGTGCCGTAACCTCCGTCGAGTACCAGAAAATCCGATTCCGCATTTCGAGAAAAGGAGTTGGAGAGATCAAGTCTGACCATGATGTATTAATCCCAAGATAGCTTGCCACAAGTTACATGTTGACCCTGCTGCCAAACCGGTGGTTCAAAAAAAAAGACACTTCGTTCCAAAACGAGTAGCGATCATTGAGGCAGAGATAGACACGCTGCTAAAAGCTGGATTCATCGAGGAAGTGGCGCATTCAGCATGGCTATCCAATGCCATGCTGGTAATGAAGAAAGAGAATGGCAAGTGGAGAGTATGCGTAGACTACACCGACCTCAACAAGGCTTGCCCGAAAGATTTATTCTCTGTCCCCCGAATTGACTTACTGGTGGACTCAACCGCAGGGAACCAACTGCTCAACTTCTTGGACGCATATTCCTACTACAATCAGATCACCCTGTTCGAGCCCGACAAAAGGAAAATTGCATTTGTGATCGAGCGACGAACCTACGGCTACAAGGTTATGCCTTTTGGCCTTAAGAACGCTGGAACTACCTATTAAAGGTTAGTAAACATGATGTTCAATAAGCAGATTGGGGTTACCATGGAGGTCTACGTCGATGACATCATGGTAAAAGGAAAGCGGTGGTCAGACCACCTCATAAACTTGGCAGAGACATTTAGTATCCTTAGAGAGTACAAGATAAAGCTCAACCCTGCCAAATGCATATTTGGAGTCTCCTTAGGCCGATTCTTAGGGTACCTCGTAGCCCAATGAGGAATCGAGGCACATCCCAAGCAAATCAAAGCAATCTTGGAGATGAAATCCTCTACTACTTTGAAAGAAAGCCAAAGTATGACCGGACGAGCAACCACGCTTAACCGTTTATTCTCGTGCTCAATCGTTTCCTTTTTTCTCTCAATCGATTGATGCAGGCCCTTTTTCAAGGTCATCAAGAAGACGCAAAGAGACAAGTGGGATAACGAGTGCGAGAAAGCATTTCAAGACTTGAAGAGATATTTGACATCCCTTTTGCTACTATCCAAGCCGGAAGCAGCCAAGGAATTATACATTTACTTGGCAGTCTCAGACGTAGTAGTAAGCTCTGCCCTCATACGAGAAGAGCTAGGGGCCCAACTGCCAATATTCTACACTTTTAAAGCTCTCCTCGATGCGAAAACAAGATACCCGAGGATTGAAAAGCTAATTTTGGCACTAATTGTTGTAGCTCGGAAGCTCAGACCATACTTTCAGGCGCATATAATCGTTGTCATGACTTAGTATCCCCTACGATTTATCCTACATGGTCCAGACGCTTGTCAATGAGTGGTGAAGTGAGCGTTGGAACTAGGCCAATACGGTTTGGTTTACCAACTTCTCACAACGATAAAAGCTTAGGCATTGGCAAACTTCATAACAGAGTTTACTCCTGGCCTGGAAAACTTCATAGCAGAGTTTACTCCCAGCCTGGAGGATGTAACAACATAACCCAAATGCACCCTTGAAGCAGCCAAGCACGCCCTGGCCCAACTAGCCATTTCTAACAAATACCTTTGGCGCCCGCACGTCGACGGCTCATCCAACTACAAGGGTTCAAGAACAGGCTTGGTTCTCATCAACCTATACGACTCGATGCTCTAGCAAGCAATCACTCTAGGCTTCAAGGCATTAAACAATGAAGAAAAGTATGAGGCCTTATTGGTAGTCCTCGGAATGGCACAAGACCTGGCAGTCAAGAAGCTTGCAATCTTTTCCGATTATCAACTCATCACTAGCCAGACTACTGGGGAGTATGCAGCAAAACATCCAAAGATGGCACTATACCTCGAGAATGTACGAAAGTATCTAAAGGCGTTTCAAACTTAGACCTTCACACAGGTGGCACGGGCCGACAACGCTTATGCAAACACTCTGGCAACCTTAGGCTCTGCTTTGGACTACCAGTTCAGACACTCCATCCCGATCAAGTATTTGGGAAAGCCGAGCATCGAAAAATAACTACTTGCTTCGATGTGAGGTGGAGGATGCTCCAAGCTGGCAAGACCCCATCATCAACTAATTATTCAATGGGACACTCCCTGCAGAAAGATTGGTAGCTAGGAAGCTCCAAATAAAGTGGCACGCTACTACAGGTGGAACGATATTCTCGTCCGAAGATCCTTTTCAGGCCTACATCTTCGCTGCCTAGATCCTCCCGATAACTTTTGAAAATTCTGAGCTCAATCCACGAAAGAGTTTATAGAAACTACTCAAGAGGCCGATCCTTAGCACAAAAGGTCTTCAACGCCGGCTACTACTGGCCCACCGTGCATCAAGATGCTAGGGAATTTGTTCAAAAGTGTGACAGCTGCCAACGATTCAAGCCTGTACTTGCATTGCCTGCCAGCGAGCTACACCCGCAGACAAGCTCTTGGCCATTCATGCAGTGAGTAATCGACCTGGTAGGGCCTATGTCGCCCGTTATTGGGGCAGATACATGATGATTGTGGCTACTGACTACTTCACTAGGTGTGCAGAAGGCGAGCCCATGACCACCACTACTTAATCAGACATAGAGCGCTTCATATGGAAGAACATCATTTGCCAACTTGGCATCCCACAATCTATCGTCCCCAACAACAGTTCACAATTCGTGGGCAAATACTTGGCGAAGTTCTTCTAGAACTATGGCATCAAGCAGCACATGTCCACGCCTAGATATCCCAAAGGCAACGGGCAGGTATAGGCATCCAACATGGCCAGACGAATTTCCCAGTGTTCTATGGGCATATTTGTAGATATGTAAATTTCGTTGCATACAAATGATGCATCATAAAGTTCCATATGGCATATGACTCATCACAAATGGACAAGTCATCAATGACAGGTGGCACAAGTCAAGCAAAAGAAGTACAAAAGTTTCCCAAAATTCTGCGAAAGGGGGAAAATATCTCCTTAAAATCGGCATGGGGCCCAAATTGCTCCCAAAACCGAAAAGAAAGCTAAAACATCTTCACAAAACAAGCAAGAAATGAAGATTGCTCACCAAATAGGCAAGAAAGCCCTATAATTCGGCCAAACAGGGGAAAATGGCTGAAATTAAGACACAAAACATGCCTAAATTCTCCTCTGGACGAATCAATACACAAATCAAAGCCAAATCCATCCAAGGGCAAGCTTTGGAAGTCTATAAATACAAGGTCCTCAAACAAGCATAAGGGTAAAACAATTTCTACATTCAATGTCGAAAATTCTACATTCAGAATAACCTCTGCCAAATCTTTGAAGACAAATATGCTGCCAAAGCTCTCTTCGAATAACGTACAACCAAAGCCAAAGCTTTCTTTCGGCAAAAGCCGAAGCGCTCCTTTGAAGAATCAACAAGCACTTGTGCTGATTCTTTCAAGACTTTGTTGCACGCTCAAAACTTGTAATGACGTTCGATTCAAAATCAAGTCGCCAAGACCCTTGAAGTAACAAAATTTCACATCTACACCATCTTTGCCGTAGCTCTGAGGTGAAGACCATCCACGCATTGTTTTCAAGCTCAAAACTTGAAGCGATCATTCAATCGTTCGTCCGAGATCAAGTCATCACGACCTTTAGATCAACTACCTACGCATCTACATCAAATTTGAAGATTGAATAAGAGGAAAATTGTAAACAGAGATTGTAGCCAAACAAATTCAATCAATACAAATCTACTTTGTACACGTGTTCTCGTTTTATTCGTTACAGAATTTTCATGTTTACAAATTTGGCATGCCCAGTGGGATCTCTCTGCTTCTCATCTTTGTCTTCAAGTCCACAAGAAACACACATGGCATCAAAAAAGGATCAAAAGCATCATTGCCGTAAGTGGTGGAACTTTGGGCGTCACAACCCGAAGCAAGGCAAGAGCTCTCTCTGCCGTGCCTTCCACCTCTACATCAACCCTGCAGAATGAGCAAGAGCACCTGAGGCATGAGCCCTTGATCATTATAGGAGTTACTCCAAGTCATCGACTTCTGATGCCGACTCAAGAAGCAGCTTGTATCCTGTGGCCGTGTGATAAGCTCATATTTATATATATTTTACATAAAATTCAATTGTCTTTTCCTAGTTAGTTCCTTATATTTTTTAGCTATTTACTATGTTTTTGTGTTTTGTGTGATTTATCAAGCAAAGAAAAGAAAAGTAGCACAAGTGAGATATTAAGTAACAAATTCGTCAAAACTGCCTGTGCAGATTAGCTGACTTTGGAAGCATGTTACGAACAGCTCAGAATGAATGAGAAAATGAGCCTTATATGCTTGGAAAGCTACGGATGTCTATTTTCTGGAGAAATTTACGGATTGTTAATATCTTTTTTCTAGAAGAAGTTATGGGTATTGTAACACTGAAAGGTTGAGAAAAGGGCTAAGCAGTTTTGGCTAATAAAATGAGAAAGTAGAGGCACTTGTTTTGTGTTTTGCTTTGTCATCAACACTCAGCAGCAAATGGGGTTATGATTGCACTCATTTGGCTTTGGAGCAAGTGGAAATGCACAGCTAGAAAGAGAAGGCACATGCAAAAGAGAAACCTGGACAGCTACACACATGCACACTGCACAGGTTGGAGGGCATACACACACTCTACATGGACAGCACACACACAACAAGAAAGGCACGGCATGGAGGGCTTGGCATGGGTAGAAAATGGGTGGATTGTTGGCTGAAATAATGAAGAACATGTGTGTGCAAATGCAAAGGAAAAACACACACACATGGGCAAAGGAAAGACACACACATGGGCAAAGAGAAAGGCATGGCATGGGCAGAAAATGGGTTGATTTGTTGCTGAAATGATGAAGAACATGTGTGTAAATGTAAAGGAGAAACATGGCAGAAAATGTGTTTGTTTTGTGGCTGAAATGATGGAGGTCATGTGTGTGCAAATGTAAAGGGAAACATGGACATCACACACCCATACAAACTGTACATGCAAGGAATTGAAGTGGTCCTCTCCTTAGCCTATAAATACATCCACCATTCCCCTTCCTAAGAAGATCTTGATCCATTAAAAGAGCTTCATTCACAAAGACAATTTCCTTGCCGTCACCTCCATCCATTCATCTAGCCATACTACATCTCACCAATCCATACACATCCATTCATCTAGCCATACTACATCTCACCAATCCATACACTTTCATCTCTTAGCCGTGCAAATCCATTCCATCCATATATCCATACACATCCTAGACACTTGTGCTATAACAAGGTGGTGAAAACAAAGGTCCTTGGCGTTTCAAGCTTGGAACTTTGGAGCGTTTTAGGTGTACTTCGTTCTTGCTTTCAATGTCTACTTTGTTATTTTCTAATTTTGTTGCAATTATGAGTGGCTAAACCCCTATTTAGTTAGGGGGAAGTTTGAAGCCATGAACATGCTTGAGATATGAATTGATTTCCTCCAATTGTGATTTGATAAGTTGTGATTGCAATTCAATTATCTATTTTATTCATAACTTATTCTTGTATGTTTATTAAGGATGCATACTTAGTTTTCATGCATGAATTAGATGCTAGAATATAAATGAGTTTCACCTAATCGTTACACGTTTATATTCATAAGTAGTGAAGGTTGTTTATCACAATCGCGTTAATTGAATTCTTGGCAATTGTATCATGCATTCATAGTTACAATTGTCTCGTCAACACTTATGATTTTCATTGAACGTAATGATCTCTGATTGTATCTCTATTATGCATTCATATAGGGGACTTTTAGAGAATGATTTGGGTTGTCGCATGCATTCATCCAATTCAATGAGTAAAGGAAAATCTGAGGGTTAATTTGTGCATCACGGTTAATCTGGGGTGTTAAGCATCATAGTTTATTGAAAAGCAATTGGAAATCGATTCATGTACAAGTGTGTCATGTGTGAAGAAAGGACCTCTAACTAATCCATCCATCATCATATTCCTCAAATTTGTTTTACAATCTGCCTAGTTTTATAACTTGTTTGTTTGTTTCAAATTCATCAAAACCAAAATCCCCCTTTTTACTTTCTTGTTTCAAAGTGTTAAATTTCTGTTTTGTTTGTGTTTTTGAGTGTTTTGATTCAAGCCAAAACACTAAATTCGTCCAAAGTTGTGTTAGAGTTAGAAATTGCCTAGTTTGTGTTTTTAGGCAGTTTTGAGTGTTTTTAAGTTGTTTTGAGTCTTGTGAGTCTATTCAAACGTTTTAACTTTGTTTTTATGTTTTTGAGTTAGTTTAGAGGTTTTAGCAAGCCCTCCTAATCCCCGGTTTAGAACGATCCGTACTTGCATTTATACTACAATTTGACAACAAGAGGGTTTAATTTGAGTGCTTAACTAACATTGCATCACCATGCAAATCATGACTACTGGTGCAACTTCAATCAAAGAGCAGCTGGCACAAATGAGTGAAGCAATCGCAAGGCTGCCAAGGACCATGGAGGAAAATGACTTACAAATTGCTACACTCGTCAACCGTCTGGAAGTGCAACACGACGAGAAAGTTGACCTAAAGGTTGATCTACAAAAGAAGGAAACAAACGAAGATAAGGAGCCTCCGATGGAAAAAGTTGACGAGAAGCCAGACCAAGCAATGGTGCTCATGGGATCTCTCTCTATCCAGTAGCTGTAAGAGATGATCACAAGTATAATCAAGACGCAGTACGAAGTGAAGCTCGCATGACTCCGTGATGTACTTAAAGCTTTACTCCAAGAAGATTGATGCCTTGAGGATGCCAAGGGGTTATCAGCCACCCAAATTCATGCAATTTGATGGAAAGAACAATCATAAGCAACATATTGCCCATTTCATTGAAACCTGCAACAATGCTGGGACAAAGAGAGATTACCTCGTCAAGTAGTTTGTGCGCTCGCTAAAAGGTAACGACTTTGAGTAGTACACCAACCTCGAGCCCGAGTCTATCAACAACTAGGATTAGCTTGAAAGGGAATTCTTCAACAGCTTCTACAGCACCTGCCGACTGTAAGCATGCTAGAGCTGATAAGTACAAATTAATGGAGGGATGAACCTGGCGTTCATTAAGTCTAGATTGCAAAGATCGGCTTTCTGAAACCTCTGCCATTGAGATGTGTGTTCAAGGCATGCGTTGGGGGCTACATTACATTCTC
The DNA here is from genome assembly GCA_035220775.1 of Malus fusca. Lineage (NCBI taxonomy): Eukaryota > Viridiplantae > Streptophyta > Magnoliopsida > Rosales > Rosaceae > Malus > Malus fusca. The sequence goes on from CM069072.1 coordinate 17,044,928, forward strand.
CAAGGCATAAAGCCGAGAACATTTGAGGAGTTGGCAACTTGGTCCCACAACTTGGAGCTGAGTATCACTAATCATGGGAAGAATGAGCCGATCACCGACTTCAAGAAGGATAAGGTGTTAGCCCCAAAGGTAAACAAGACTGGGAAAAAGCCCGCCAAGGAAGTTTTTACCGTCAACACTACCCCCATCAAGACCTCTTCTCCTCCAAGAGCAAACCAAATGAGATAAAAAGAGGTGAGCCTTCTCACACCCAAGACAGGTACAAAAACACCTTGATGGAGCTGGAGCAGAAGACGTACCTTTTTCCTGACTCTGATATGCCTGTAATGTTATATGACTTACTGGAAAAAAAGGTGATCGAGCTACCCGAATGCAAACGCCCTGAAGAGATGAATCGCGTTAATGATCCTAGATACTGCAAGTACCATTGTATCGTGAGTCATCATGTTGGCAAGTGCTTCGTCCTCAAATAGCTCATCATGTAGCTGGCACAACAAGGGCAAATCGAGCTTGACCTTGAAGACATGTCTGCAACACATACTACTACAATTGTGTTTGGATCCTTTGATCTCGTGCCTCTCCAAGTGACGCATAACCACTTTCGTTCATCCTTAAGCTACACGAAACCTTTTGGACAACCATCGTTAGGGGCAAGTGACCAAAATGCACCTACCAACAATGAAGAAGGGTGAACATTGGTGACCTACAAAAGGACGAGGAAGCCAAAATCGCAAGCCACAAAGCCAAAAGTGGAATAAGGAAGAAAGCATCGCCGCCGCAACAATAGGAAGCCCAAAAGAAGCGTAAAACCTGCTAAGCCAACGTACACTGGGGAACCTATGGAGCAAGAGCCACGCATTCCAGTCTCCTTGCCCAAGTACTTCCCAAATGACTTATTCCAACAGTGCACTACCAATGCCTGTCACATGGTTGAAGTGGAGATAGAAAATCCCTCAAAAGGCAAAGTTATCGCTATCGAGGAAAAAAAAACTTTCATGCCCAAAGAAAGCCTGCTGGCACACTTTAGCATCGAGGAGGCACTACGATTTTCTACGGAGATGGGAAAAGCACTAGTAGTGGTATTGGCAAGTGATAAGAGCATATTTATGCGACTTAGTTAGCTTGTTTTCTTGCATTTTCATAGCTAGTTTCTACTTATTATAGTGTTTTAAGCTATTTTCGTGTGTTTGTAGGTTCTAATAACAAAGTTGGCAAGAAAGTGCAATTTAGAGCATTTTGGAGCGGTTTTGGGCCAAGAATGGATAGCACGTACATGTAGCAAGGTGGATGGACGTTTTTGAAGTTCAAGAGGCTAGAAATGTGCTGAAAAGATGAAGAAAATAAATTCAAGACAAAGTAGATAAGGAATCAGCTAAAAAGAAGGAACATTATCCAAAACCTTATCCAACCTTATCTTATCTAAACTAACCTTATCTTATCTTATCCTATCCTAATCTTATCATACCTTAATTCCAGCTGCAATGGGGAATCAATTGCATATTAGATCACCTAGAAACATGGTTCTACAAGCCCTATCACCTGTCCTAGATTGGTGTCGCACCCCTTATACATTTCTTTCTAGAAACCTACCACAAACCCCTTCTAGAAGTAATGTTTCCTGCAGCAAAGTCCAATCCTTTTCCTCCATGGGATCTGAAATTGAAAAGTCCTTATTCCTTGATGATTTGGAGTCCTAAATCCCCTCCTACACAACCTTGTCGTGCCTTACATTCTCCCTATAAATAGATGGTGCCGCAACACTAAAAAATCACCTACCTACCATTACAATTTCGTGCCATACATCCACCACACACATAAGAGCATAAACTCAAAAACCACCATTTACCATCAGATCACCACACCATCCACCACACCTAAGAGCCATACAGAGACAAATCTAGTGAAATTAAGCACTTTGTGCTGCAACTTTGCAAGGAAAGAAGGAATGAGAGTTTGGAGCCGTGCTTACCATTCAAGACTTTTGGATTGCTGGAGTGTTTCTAAGTGTATTCTATCCTTAGTTTTAGTCCAATGTTTGTTTTAATTTGGTTTCCAGTTATGATGAACATGAGGAACTAATTTCGTTTTGGCTAGAGGAGAATTCGAAGCCATGAACATATATTGCATATGAATTGATTACTTTCAGTTATTATTCCATGAATCGTGAATGCAATTTGCTTAAATGTTTGATTCAGAACTTATTCTTGTATGTTGATTAAGGATGCATACTTAGGTTGCATGCAGGAATTTGATGCTAAAATATAAGGGAGTTTCATCTAATAGTTATGAACTTATATTTACAAGTAGTGGAGGTCACTGGTCATGATCGTGTTAAGTGAATTCCTGGCAGGAGTATCATGTTGTTCATAATTACGAATGCCTTGTCAATGCTTATGATTTTCATAGAACTTAATGATCTTTGATATGTATCTCTATCATGTTGTTCGTGTAGGGAACTTGATAAGAATAATTTGGTTGCGATGCGATGTCCAATTCAATAAACTTAGGAAAATCTGAGGGTTAATTAGTGTTGTTCACGGTTAATCTGAGGCGTTATCATTCATGGTTTATCGGAAGAGTAACTGGAAATCGATTCGTATGCGTATGTGTCTTGTGTGGAGAATGACCCTCTAGCTAGCCTTTCACCCTTAAAAACACCCAATTTCGTGTCTAACCTATTTAGTTTATGCAATCTGTTTAGTTTAATTAATTTCGTCTAAATCAATCGCCCCTTTAATTAAGGGTGTTAGATTAGTTAGAAACGTGTTCAAATCTGTCCAATTTAATGTTTTGAGTCTTATTAGTTATAATTTCGTCCAAATAACTCTCTAGAGTCTGTTTTGAGTCTGTTTGCTAGTATTGTGCTGTTTAGAGTCTGTTTAGTGTGTTTTGAGTGTTTCTAAGTCTAGTTTTGTGTTCTTGAGTCTAGTTTAGTGTTTTAGAGTTTAATTTGTGTAGATTAGAAGCCCTTCTAATCCCCGGCCTAAAATGATCCCTACTTTCATATACTACAATCATAGGGTTTTAATTTGAGTGTTAGAATATTTCACATTAACAAGTCCCGACGACCATAAAGTGCAAGAAAGCAAGGACAAAGGTTTGAAGCTTTGGTCAGATGAATATGCCACATGTTATGCCACCTATGACGCAATCAACTCACTGACGAAGACTTGCTGCTGGGATAAAAATCTCACAACCGTCCTCTATTAGTCCCTAGGTACGTGTGATAGCACAAAATCAACCGCATGCCTGTGGATGGTGGATCGGCCATAAACATCATGCTGAAGTCAACAATGACCACAATCGACAGCAAGGTGCATAAACTAACTCGAAGCCGCCTCCTAATCCAAAGTTTTAACCAAGGAGGTCAAAGAGCTATGAGCATGATTTGAGTGGAGATGACCATTGGCGAACTCAAATCAAGCACTCTATTCCACATGATTGATGTAAAAACTTCCTACAACTTGCTCTTAGGAAGGCCTTGGATCCACGAGAATGGAGTAATGTCGTCCACCCTTCATCAACGCTTAAAGTTCTACCGAGAATGAGTAAATGTGATATAAGGCGACACCAAGCCATTCACAGAAGCTGAATCACACTTTGCGGACATCAAGTTCTACATGAATAAAGACATGTTACCTGAAGCTCTCCCAAAAGAAATCAAATCCACAGTCAAAGCTGCACCTAAAAAGCAGGAATGGCAAGCCATGCCTAAGAAGCAAGAAGGGGAAGCCATGCCATCTTTAAGCAAAGATGACGATGAACCTGCTAAGCCCGTAACAACCAAAGGAAGTGTGACGCCCTCAAAATGACCAAACACACCCATCTTCTGATACATCCCAATGTCAAGAAGGAAGAATGGGTAATCCTCATTCGAAACTAGAACAAGCAAAGCCAACACACAGCTGCATAAGGTCAATGTAAAGGTGCTCAAGACAAATGCAGTTTTACCTCTGACACGGCTAGGCGATGCTAAAGTTTTAAAACCACCACAAGGTTTTGTGAAAAACCTGCCAAAGGGGGTGGAACCAAGCTCTCTTCAAACCAAGAGGACCGAAGAAGGTTTCGACCCAAACGCCTACAAATACATGTCAAAGGCTGGGTACGATTTTGCCTTCTCTTCAAATCTTGGAAAGAAGAATGCAAACATCGTCAAAGACAAAGAACTTGACCTCACCGAGACTCAAAAGAAGTTGAAGGAGCATGGTTACGGAGTTGACAACAACAAAGCTGGACTTGGTTTCACACCAAATACACCCATGAAGATTTCAAGCAAAGCGAAAAATGCTAGCGCTCAACACATCAACGTAAGCGTTGAACAAAACCAAGATAAGCCTAAACCAGCCCCTAGAACGTCAGTCTTAGATAGGTTGAATAGTTCAAAAATAGAATTTTGACACCTGATTGCATTGGTGGACAAGACCAAACTTCCGTCTTCAAACCGCTTAACACGCCAACACCCCAAAGCTCTGTTTTCAAAAGGTTGTCAAAACCTAAGAAACAAAGTAACACGGCTAGCTCTCATCCACAACGATCGGCCTTTGAAAGACCTGAAGAAACCAAGAAGCTTTCTAGAAAAAGGAAGAAAACGCCAAAGGAAGAAAAGCTCGACGGTCTAGTAGAAAAAAGATGACGTTCAAAGCTTGATTCCTTCAAGGATGAAGCTCCAATCAACCTTGGAAGTTGACACAAAATGACAACTAAAGGTAAAGAAGCGCACCATCATCCACACTGGCCAATCTTCACGCCAACAAGCCCAAGAGGACGACACTGAAGATGAGGTCCAAGACGTCTTCCACATCACAATCCAAGAAGACAAAGAAAACGAAATCCCTGAGAAAGACAACACAGTTGCGCCACCACAGCTCGAGGATGGGGGGCAAGCCATGGTTGATGATCTCAAGAAGCTCAACTTAGGCACAAGCGAGGAACCGAAGCCTATCTTTGTAAGTGCAGTACTAAGTGCGGACAATATCGAGGAGTACTACCAACTGCTAATGGAGTGCAAAGATGTCTTTACTTGGACATGCCCAGCCTTGACCCTACCATCGTTGTGTATCGTCTTGCAGTCAAGCCTGGAACATGACCGGTAAAATAAACTTAGAGACGCTATCGATACGACCTCATCCCACAAATTGAGGCTGAGATTGACAAGGTAATCGAAGCAGGCTTTATTCAAGAAATGCAATACCCTAAATGGATCTTCAACATCGTCAATGTCTTTAAGAAATCTGGACAAATACGTGTTTGCCTAGATTTCTATGACCACAACGATGCTTACCCGAAGGATGACTTTCCCTTGCCAATCATTGAAATCATGGTGCACATAACCACTGGCCACGAGGCACTGTCATTCATAGACGGCTCCTTTGGATACAACCAAATTTGCATGGATACCGAAGACGAGGAACTAATAGCCTTCCGCACTCCAAAAGGTACCTACTGCTACAAGGTAATGCCTTTTGGCTTGAAGAACGCTAAAGCTACATATCAACGCGCATTGCAGAAGATCTTTAACAACATGCTACACAAAAATGTAGAATGTTACGTGGACGACGTAGTTGTCAAGACAAAAAAGAGATCCGATCACTTGAAGGATTTACGAATGGTGTTCAACAAACTACGACACTACAACTTCAAAATGAACTCCTTGAAGTGTGCATTTGGTGTCATTACTGGGAAGTTCTTCGACTTCATTGTCAAGCACTATGGCATTGAAGTAAACCAATCGAAGATCAAAGCCATCCGAAGCATGCCCGAGCCAAGGAATCTACACGAGCTAAAAAGTCTACAAGGACAGCTAGCTTTCATTGGGAGTTTCATCTCTCACCTTGATGGACGCTGTCAACCTTTCAGTCGAACCATGAAGAAAGACGCTTCATTCATATGGGATGACGTCTGCCGCAATGCCTTCAAGAGCATAAAACAGTACCTAGCAAGCCCACTCATCTTAAGAGCACCCATGCCTGGAAAACCGCACATCCTATACATTTCCTCACAAAAGGGTTCCATTGGAGCACTCTTGGCACAAGAAAATTAAGACCAAAGAAAACGAGCACTCTACTACCTAAGTAGAACTCACACTGGTGCAGAGCTTAACTACTCACCGATCGATAAGATGCACCTTGCCCTAGTCTTTGTCGTCCAACAGCTAAGACACTACATGCATGCTTACACCGTCCATTTGGTTGCTAAAGTTGACCCAGTCAAATACGTCATGTCCAAACCAGTTTTGACAGGGCGACTAGCTAAATGGGCGTTGCTTCTCAATCAGTATGAGATCATCTACGTCTCAGCTAAAGCCGTCAAGGGACAAGCGCTAACAGACTTCCTTGACGATCATCCAATCCCAGCCGATTGGAAAATCTCGGACGACTTGCCTGACGAGGAGGTGTTCTACGTCGACATCATCACAACGTGGACAATGTTCTTCGACGGATCCGCATGAGCAGACATAGCGGGGGTTCTCGCTAACTTAGCCTAAAGTATGGCACTAGAAGAATACGATGATGCGGACACGCCAATTTGCCAAAGATGGGTGATCCCACTCGTCACTAAAATGCTACTAGATGATATAAACGTCATCTCAGTACTTTCAATCAACACTGAAAAGTGGAGACAACCGCTGATCGACGACTTAGAGCATGGAAAGTTTCCAGACGATCCTAGACACCACTCTGAAATACGTCGATGAGCACCTCGCTTCCTCTATTACAAAGGAACACTCTATTGGCACTCTTTTGAATGAGTACTTCTAAGATGCCTAGGTAAGGAAGAAGATAATCAAGCCATGGAAGAAGCACACTCAGGCGTATACGGAGAGCATCAGTCTAGACCAAAGCTACACTTCCAGTTCAAAAGAATGGGCTACTACTAGCCAAGCATGGTGAAGGATAACCTAGAGTATGCCAAAAGGTGCCAAGCTTGCCAATTCCACACCAACTTCATACATCAACCGATTGAGCCATTAGACCATACGGTTGCTTCATGGCCATTTGATGCATAGGGATTGGACGTCGTAGGACCAATCACACTAAAATCATCTGCAGGAAAAGCCTACATCCTAGCTACAATGACTACTTCTCCAAGTGGGTTGAAGTCGTACCTTTAAGGGAAGTCAATAAGGAAACTGTCGTTCGTTTCATCAAAGAGCATATCATCCACCAATATGGTGTGCCTCGTTACATTATCATTGAAAATGAAAAATAGTTCTCCAACCGACTCATGGACGAGCTATGCGAGAAATACAAGTTCAAGCAGCACAAGTCTTCCATGTATTATGCTTTGGACAACGGTCTTGCGGAAACATTCAACAAAACGTTGTGCAACCTCATAAAGAAGGTAATTGGCTGAACAAAGAGAAACTGGCATGAAAGAATAAGCGAAGCACTTTGGGCATATAGGACGACACATAGGAATCCTACCCAATCTACGCCTTATGCTCTTGTATATGGTGTGGAAGTTGTTCTACCACTCAAAAGTCAAATCCCCTTACTAAGGATGGCTATACAAGAAGGTTTAACTGAATAGGAAAACGCAAAGCTACGACTTCAAGAGTTGGAAGCACTAGACGAAAAAAGGGTCGAAGCTTAACAACACTTGGAATACTACAAGCACGACTATCCAAGGCATTCAACAAGAAGGTCCGCCCAAAATCTTTCCAAACTGGAGATCTTGCCTTGGCATTACAAAGGCCCATCATCACAACTCACAAGATGAAAAGAAAGTTCACGTCAAAGTGGGATGAACCTTACGCAATACAAGAGGTCTACACCAAAAGCGCCTACTTAATCATGGGAGAAGACGGCTTAAAGATCGGCCCCATCAATGGTAAATTCTTAAATGTTACTACTCCTAAACCAAACAAGCAATGCTTCTCGCCTGTATGAGCCTAAACTGCATAAGGCACAATGCTCCTCGCCTGCATGAGCCTAAACTGCATAAAGCACAAAGCTCCTAGCCTGCACGAGCCTAAACTGCAAACTGTAACAATGCTCCTTGTTCGCACGAGCTTAAAAGGCGACACTCAATGCTCCTCGCCTACATGAGCCTAAAATGCACCGCACAATGCTCATTGTTCGCACAAGCTTAAAAGGCGACACTCGACACTTCTTGTTCGTACGAGTTTAAAAGGCAACACTCAACATTCCTTGTTTGCACGAGTTTAAAAGGCAACACTCAATGCTCCTCATCTGCATGAGCCTAAACTGCACAACATAATGCTCCTTGTTCGCACGAGCTTAAAAGACGACACTCGACACTCCTTGTTCGCATAAGTTTAAAAGGTGACACTCAACACTCCTTGTTCGCACAAGTTTAAAAGGTGACACTCAATGCTCCTCACCTGCATGAGCCTAAACTGTACACGGCACAATGCTCCTTGTTCACACGAGCTTAAAAGGTGACACTCAACACTCTTTGTTCGCATGAGCTTAAGAGGCGACACCCAATGCTCATCGCCTACATGAGCCTAAACTGCACACGGCACAAAGCTCATCGCCTGCACGAGCCTAAACTGCACATGACAACAATGCTCCTTGTTCACACGAGCTTAAAATGCGACACCTAATGCTTCTAGCCAGCAAAAGCATAAACTGTGTACGGAAAAACAGAAAAAAAAATCAAAATCACCATCAAAACCGTCATAACCATCAAAAGCAATCCTCGGCTATTGCGATGAGAAAATTCCTCCACGCTAGGAATAACCTAGTCGTAAAACTTACCCTGGATCGGCAAGCCTCTTATCTTATGGAGATCCCAAAGAGAAATCGACATCACCCCTTGTGATGTGTCACGTGTGTTGATCGCTGAACACCAATGCTCGAAAAATGCATGAAGGACGGAAAGATGGCAATCATAACTAAACAAAGATGCGTATACATCGTGATAAAGACCCACGTTAGTAGCACATCTTTGAATTGGCTCAAGACATCTTCAAGCCACTCCCAATAAAACTCAACAAAGATAGCCTCTCAAGTAGCCATTCCAAGTCATAGCTCCGCTAAGGAAGCGATCACCAAGAAGCTTAAACAAAGCTGGCAAATTGTCATGAACATGGTGTGAAGAATTCAAGATAAGAATCCTCGACGTACATGCTTTCTTCTTCGTATTTGGTAGGTCAAAATATGTCACCTCCCAAGATACTTCAGAAGACCAAGACTTAATATGCATCGATTTGTCTTTTGCAGGAAGAACAAGTGCCTTAGGGCCAGTCAACGGCTTCAACGTCGTTCCTCTATCTTGCGAATCGCCTTCCTTCGCAAGAATGGTGATGATATTGCTCTTAAAGCATTTGAAAAATACCATGGCTGCAACAAAATAAACAAAGCAACATAAGCATAAGAGTAGGGCGGCAAAGAAACAAAATTGCTTCACCAAAGCGAAAGACATGCGAGACAAACCTCGTGAATGTTGGAGGATGACGAAGACAAAATCACGACGACGAGAAGAAATCAGCCACAAAGCTTGCACAGCACGGCAAAGATGGAAGCTACAAGACGGTCCTTCAAAGCACGCTACAGTAGCAAAGAAAACCAAAATGTTGTGCAATCGCACCATGCAACCCCGCAGCGATTGCGCAAGCAGTTTTGTGCACAACACAGCAAAGATGGTAGCAACAGGACAATCCTTCAAAGCATGCTACAGTAGCAAAGAAAACCAAAATGCTACGCAATCGCACTACGCAACCCCGTAGCGATTGCTCAAGTAGTTTCTTGCATTGCACGGTAACGTCACCACCGAGGGAAAATTGTGACCAAAAGACACTACACAGCGTAACCTCGCTGTAGTCTTTTGCACAACATCATGCAGTAAAAAGTGACGCACTGTAACAAGCTCCAAGCAGCAAAACCCACAGCAAAGCATAACAGTAAGCACATGGCAAGGCTGTGAATTGTGAAAAAACACACACCCAATTGTCCTATACATAGAGGTCAATTGGTTCCTAATGCTATAAGGGAAATACATACCTATAGAAACAGGAAAATCAAAACAAGGTAGTACATTCCAACCAAAAGAAGGAATCAAATTCCAAGCAAAAAATGGCAAGTATAAGCCAATCTGCGCAAACAGGACGTTTTTGGTGATAATTCAACTTTCCGGAGGAGTTTTGATACAAGGCCAATTGGAGAAGGAATCTAAGAGACTGATGATCGTTGTATCCAAATTTCATAATTTTCCCTAAAGCCAAATGTTCCAGTTTTCTAAGTTATTCCCGCAAAAGTTGTTTTCCCGTCAGAACTGCGCAGCTGTGGGAGAGTGACTAGTTGAAGGCTTTCTCGATTTTTCCTAGTGGTGTGCGATATATGCCTGAAACGATAAGAGATAAAGCTACGTTTCCCATATTTTTATAGAATTTTCCAGAAGAGAAATCGACCTCAAACTTGGCGTGCAAGTCAGATGACATGTTTCCCAAACCAAGGACAAATCTTCAAGTTTCTCAAAACAAGGAGAAAAGCATGACAACAAAGGAAAGAACCCCTCTTTGCCGTGGAAAACAAAAGGGGAAAGGAAAGAACCCCTCCTTGCCATGGAAAACAAAAGGGAAAAGGAAAAACATCATCCTTGCCGTGGAAAAGAAAGGGGAAAGGGAAAAAAAATGAAAATCCTACTTACCCAAGGACAAGAATTAAATCTTTCCAAAACCTTGAAAGAAATCACCAAAGCTTTCCAACACTTTGAAGGAAATCACCCTCATTACCAAAATTGAAGGAGGTTCCTATGTAAGGAAGGAAAAACATTTTCTTCCTACAACCACAAGGAAAAAAATTCAAAATACACCAAATGGATTTTGTCAAAATTATGGAAAATCAATACGCACAATAAGTATGTGCCGATTTATCCATTTCCAAATTTCTTTCAAGATCAAGCCTCTACGACCCTTGAAGAAAAAAAATTCATTTCTTTCAAGATCAAAGCCTCTACGGCCCTTGAAGAAAAATTTCATTTCTTTCATGATCAAGCCTCTACATCCCTTGAAGAAAGTTTTCATTTATTCAAGACCAAACCTCAACGGCCCTTGAATAAATGTTTCGTTTAAGAAATATGCCTCAACGGCCCTTGACGAAATTCATCATTTCAATTCAAGAAATACGCCTTAAAATCGGCATGGGGCCCAAATTGCTCCCAAAACCGGAAAGAAAGCTAAAGCATCTTCACAAAACAAGCAAGAATTGAAGATTGCTCACAAATTAAGCAAGAAAGCCCTATAATTCGGCCAAGAAAGTGGTTGAAATTAAGACACAAAACATGCATAAATTCTCCCATGGACGAATCAAGACACAAATCAAAGCCAAATCCATCCAAAGGCAAGCTTTGGAAGTCTATAAATACAAGGTCATCAGACAACATAAGGGAACAAAATTTCTACATTCAAGGTCGAAAATTCTACATTCAGAATAACCTCTGCAAAATCTTTGAAGATTGAATCACAGGAAAATTGTAAACAGAGATTGTAACCCTACAAATTCAATCGATACAAATCTACTTTGTACACGTGTTCTCATTTCATTCGTTACAGAATTTTCGTGTTTAGAGTATTGCACAACCAAACGACATGCAACCTGTGAAACTCCTTTCTCCTTGGCATTTGGTTCAGAAGCAATCATCCATCCCAATGTCAACTTGCCGAGCATCAGAACCATACTGCCAACTTTGGAGCAAAACAGAAAGGAGATGACCACAAATCTAGATCTGGCAGATGAGGAATGCGAGAAGGTTATCACCCGCATAGCAGCTCCTCTTTAACTATAAAAAATGGGCAAAGATCCAGCAGTTTCAGCTTGGAGATCTAGTCATATGAAAAACATAGGCTCCAAAAAGATGAATCATATCTGGGAAGGTCCGTACAAGGACAATAGAGCAGGCAGTAAGGGTAGCTACACCATCACCACCATGAATGACAAAGAGATCAATAAGCAGTGGAATGCTCCAACTTGTGGAAGTATTACGTATGATCTCTCACTTCTCCCTAAGCTCTGCTCTAACAAAATAAAGATCGAAGACTTAAGCAGCTCGACGAGCACTACCTCACAAGCCGAGAACTATCCAGTTGTTACGCAGTTTTTACCTTTCAACTAAGTTTGATATCCTTCCTCTCATTTTTCAATGAAGATTTCTAAAGTTATTCATCACTTAACTTAATTGTATCTACAACAATTGTCTATCCTGCTCTCATTGAATATCACGCCCGATCAGAGAGATATCGCAAGAATTGTGCCCCCTGAGGACCAACCCTGCTCTCCATCTGCACTTCGAATATCACATGGATGGGTCGGGCTACCCGAGTATAACTAAAGCACAATGGCCTACGCCGACATCCCTAGAAGTAGCCACAATGGTCTTTTTTAAGGCTTAGCTGGACTGAAGAATTTTAGGCTTTTGGCTTGATCCACGGGGACCTGGGCCTCAGAGACGGATAAGGTACGATGCACAGCTCACCATTTAGATGGCTGCCCAAGAAGATGGACCGCAGATGAGCATCATTGATGTGACCAACTGCTGGCAACCCTATGTTAAGCATTTTGTATGTGACCAACTAACGATCCTTGTGTTATGGAATAATATTCCTTCTACCCATTAACATCCATTTTGAGCATCCACGATGTGACTAGCTAGCATTCACAACTGACCATCCCTGGTGCAATACATAAGTGATCTCTGCGAAGATAAGGAATTCTAGCTCCGACTACACACACAGGGTTCACGCGGTTGAACATCCTTGATGTGACCAGCTAGCGTAAGTAGCTGAGCATCTTGTATGTGACCAACTACCGATATATGTGTATCCGTGGAAACCTAAAGCCGTTGCCGATTTAACAAGCAGCATACTGTTTCTGGAAGATCCTTGGGAACGTAAAGTCGCTGCCTATTTAACGAGCAACCTATAGTTTCTAAAAGATACTTGGGAACCTAAAGCCCTTGCCAATTTAATAAGCAGCCTACGGTTTCTGGAAGATCCTTGGGAACCTAAAGTCGCTGCCAATTCAATGAGCAGCCTACAATTTCTTAAAGACTGCCTACGGTACACCCTTCGAGTAGTTAATTGCATAAACCTATACAACTGCACACTATTGTGAAAGGTTAACAGGTTAGCGCACACATGCACTGCCAAACGCAAAACAACCCATTGGGTCACACTGATTCCTAAATTGTTGTGCTACTTGCTACGCAACTTACGAAGTTGGTTACCTAAAGTGTAAAGCGTTCTTTCAAACCACTGCCCACGAAAGTCCATAGAACCACACACTTTTGATGCGGAAATGTAGCAAATTTCGTGTCCCAACAATCTTTAGTATGTTGTGATGTAGGCCACACAGCTCAAAAGATTTGAGAAATGACGAGCAACTAAGCAGCCAATGGTTCGAGGGCAACAACGCGAGATAAAGCTTAGCAGTTCAACTCCCTAAAAGATCGAAGCTAACAATTGAGTAGTCACGCAGACATGCCTGCTTCAATAAGTAAGGCGCTTAACTGCTGGCTATCTGGTTAACAGCTTCGCAGAGGTCCTAAGCCTATATCGGCAGTCACATAAGTCATGCAAACCCGTCTGCTTATTAAAAAGCAGCGCGTTTCGCTAACGACCTTATGGTTAAAGATCTAGTATACCATTACAAAGGTCATTTGGCCTAGCAAGTTAGAAGTTTCAAAAGATGCCTCAAGCAATCGAAGATTTGCACCCGACAACCCAAAGTTGACGCCTAAAACAATAGAGATGGGCTTGACTACTTTGTTCAAAGCAGCCTGCTGGATTGTTCATTCTACGAAAAAAGCTTGAAGCAAGGCAAAGAGACAAGGATGAAGTAAAACGAAGAAATACAGTTTATTTATTTCTAGCAAATTGGTAAACTGGCACGAAGGCCAGCAGAGTTCAAGCAAAGGAAAAAGCAAAGCATGAAAGGAGAAAGTAAACCCTAAAGTTCATCTAAAACGACTACTCCTAAGTAGCTTGGACATCTTCAGCAGCTGCATCGTTCTTAGTAGCATTAACCTCTCGCTACATCTTTAGGAGAAAGTAAATCCTAAAGTTCATCTAAAATGATCTATGTAGCCAAGCTTGTAGAAGTCAGCTTAACCTTGTGTAAGGACAAACTCAAGACTGGACTTCTCACTTTTCATCTGCTTATTCTCCTTAATCAGATCAGTACGAGCATTCTGCAACTCATCTAGTTCATTCATCAGGTTCTCGCTGGCAGACAACACTCATTGTAACTCCACTTCCTTGACTCAAGTCTACTGATGGCCTTCTTGAGTTGAACAACATCATTATGCATTATGAGCAGCTCTACATCCTTGGCATCACTGGCAGACCAAAATTCTAAAATGGTACATTCAAGGTCCTGCACTAGCAACGCTTGGACTTCAATCTTCTTTTTTGCAACACCATACTTCCCCTGGATCACGTCAAGCTAAGCCTTCAAGTCAATGATCTCTTGGCGAGCGGTCTCGAGTTGCAGAACAGTAGAGGTAGAGACATCAGATCCCTTCCAAAAGGCAAGTTCAAGCTCAAACTTTTTAATTTTCTCAGCAGCCGAGTAAGCTTCTGCTACCATGGCTGCCGCTATCTCCGTAACAGCCTTGGCCTCATCCTGCTCTATACTCGTGTACTCGGCTGCCAAGATTACAGATTTATACATCATAGCAAACAAGGAACTCATTCGCGATTGAGCCTCATGTTTCACTAAGAAACTGGAGTCGACAACCTTACTTACACCATCAAGAAACTTAGCACATGCTTCCGTGTCCTAAAGCAGATCGGGCTTTAATAACGTATGGATCTTAATAAACTCATCTAAGGCTGGTTTGGCAGGTTGTTCAAGGTTGCTAATGTGGGCAGATGCTTCATTTTCAACAGGAGGGGCTGGCCCTGGCACCACCTTGGCAATAAAATCACCATCCTCGCTCTTCATCGCTTGCACCTCCAAAATCAGATCGGACTTGGACACAAAAGGCTGTCTAAGATTAAAACCATGCACCAGGGGCATGGCAGAACTCTTCCGCTGCGCAATCTTGTCTGCAACTGTTCTAGCAACCTTCGGAGTAGCAAGCTTCACGGGCTTAGATCCAGCAACCTTTTTTTCCTTAGAAGAAGTTAGGTCAAGTACGAGCCTCCCAATTGTAGACGGACACTCGTGAGTAGCAGAGGAAGTCTTTGGCTTTTCCTCCACTGACAGCTTTCAGATAGGCGATGAAGATCTCTTTCTCCCGCCTGCACTTACAACGGGCTCCACGGTAGCGATTAGACGACCAAACGCCACATCCTTGATCCTCCGAATCTTCTCATTCGGGGGACAGCCCACCTTTCTTCCTATAAAGATGATTGAGCAGCCAGTGCCACTCGCAATATTCAACAATGATCCTCAATGAAATGTGCACTTTCTTCATATCTAGAAAAGTCTCGAAAGTTGAGCCGAATTCTAAATCTATATAAACAAATGAGGATAAATTAGAAGGCATCTCAACAAAAAATACAAAGCAGCTTAGAGACTAAGTAGCCCACTTGACATCTTCATCACTACATGGGCCTAAGCCCAACAACAAGCTCATAAAAGGCCTAGCCCGAGCTGGCCTTCCCCCGCAGTGTCCTAGTGCACCTGTCCCACACCAGCCACACACAGAGCCGCAACTCGTGCTGCCAGCCCTCAACCCAAGTTGAGCCATTTCCACGCCACGCTAACCCCAACAACATAGCTGTTATGGCAGGAGCACAACAACGCACTTTTTGCCACATCCTCGACCCTGTCGACCCAAAATTCAAGTCCTGAGGCTCCAAAAAATCAAGAAGAAAGAGAAAATTGAATTTTTCTTACCTTGGAGAAAAAGAAAAGCAATAGAACACAATTTTTTTGCATGGGCAAGCAAAGAAGATTGCTAGAGGAAGGGGAACAAATATCCTCTGTCTTTCTTTCTTTCTTGCAGGGTTTTAAATGCACTCCAAATTTATTAAACCCCTGCTTGACACAGACTTAAATGGGTTTTGGTGGCAATTACATTCCATTTCCTACAAGAATTTAAATTCCAAGTCAAATAGGGAATCTACATCAAATTGGGACACAAACTCCATTACAGCTTTAGATTCCTACACCTCCTGCCTTTCATGCGAGCAGCCTAGTAGGTGTGGGGGCATTTGTGGAGCCAAAAATAACCCAAAAATCATGGAGCTGACACGTGGATTATTCCCCAAGAAAGACAATACTACCCCTATTAAATGAGCACATAGTAGTCTCATTCACCACGCGCAGCTGAGGTAAAGCAGGCAGAGATCAACGACTACTCAAGACACCCCTGCTCGTAGGAAAAGTCAAAGGTATTTATGATAGGATAATTTCTTATTCTTATCATAAATACATTTCTAATCAAAGAAGACATCTTTCAAGTAAGTAATCCTGATCTCATTAATTTAAGATATTTACCTAATTACTCCAAGATATTTATTTGCACAAATATTTTGGAATTTTCTCACCCAAAATACCAACTAGGGCCAGCCACCCCTAAACCTTAGGGCTGGTTTGGTATTGTTGTGCTTTGAAAAAAAAATGTTTCTGCTGTGCTGTGAGAATAAGCGGCTGTGAAATAAAGTTGTAGAGTGTTTGGTAAACTTTTTTGTAAAAATGCTTTTGAAAAAAAAAAGCAGTATTATAGTATTTGGTAAACTTTTATGTAAAACAGATGTGAAAAAAAACCGGTTTTTCAAAGATGGGTTTTGCAGCTTCTTGTTTTTGGCTTTTTTCACCCAAAACTGTATAAAAAAAACTGAAGCTGAATGTTTACCAAACACAAAAAAAGCAGCTTTTTTTTATACCAGTTTTTTTTCAGAATCACCTCAGTACCAAACCAGGCCTTAGAAGGACGGCCCATACTCCCCTCATCTCCTATAAATACCCACTTTGTCTCCAAAATTCAGGAAGCTTTTGCTACCCGCAAACTTCTAAACACATTATTTTCATAATTCTAACTTTGGCATCAGAGATTCTTTGGCCAAAGCCTCCTTTCATCTTGGGCGCGTGAGGTTTTTGGCCTTAATCTTAAGTGTTATTATTTTGCAGGTGCAGATTCATCAATCAAAAGAAGGCAAAAATTTGCATCCACAACAATATTGTACTCATCTGGTTAATTCAATATTCTCTATATTGTTGTGCTAGTGTCAAGGTTCAAACATTGTTCATTTCATATAAGAACAATCAAACCCGTGCATTTACTCACAAATACCACGTTAACAATTACTTATTTATAGAATTTACATGGAGAAGTTGGTAAAAGTAGGAGATAACTTTGTAAAAATTAGAAATTATTAAAATTTTCAAGATAAATTTGAAAAAAAAAAGAAGATAAAAAATGCTAATCTTACAACATATTTGTACCATCATTTGTACTATCTCCCTAATAGAGATGAGACTCATATGTATTGGTGGACTCTACTTATATTAGAGAGAGGATAATGCTAGGGATACTAAATTTTTAAACCAAATTATGTATCACAAACAGGAAATAAGCACATTGATCAACACTTAATAATCCAATCATCAACCATGCACCACATCATTTGGTTTAAAAGTTTTGGTTTCTCTAGCATTACCCAGAAAGACAACTGGCCCTTTAACACAGTGGTAGAAAGATATTGGGCCCTTGCATGATGACGTAGGTTCAAACTTCGTTGATGGCTAATCTAACAAAATATATCGTTTGAAAAAAAAAAAAAAACCAGCATTACCTAGAGAGAGATGGTACCAATATATAATGGGGAGTTTTAACGAAACACTTCCGGTACTGTTCACTTTAATGAAAAAAAACATTTATACTCTAAAAAGTCACTCATGGTACTATTCACTTACAACACCTTTTTGTCATTTTGATTAAAACTCAAAGTTTTCAAACAATTTTCATTAGTTTTCCTTATATAATATGTGTAATATTACTCTCTAGATAGATAGACAAATATTCTCCCACTCCGTGACCAATGGCCCTCTCCAAAAAAATTTAGCAAATTTAACTACACATACAATTGGACACACATGAGAGAAAATGTTAAATTTGAATATCTGAACCAAATCCAAAGAAAATCTCAAGTGTTGTGCTTTGTTGGTACCTCATGAAAAGACAATACCATAAAAGAACAAGGGCATGTATGTCAAAATCCAAAGTTTCATATTTATTGTTCCCCTAACCCAATACAAAAACAATTATTAAAATAAAGGGTTAAACTCTTTTTACTACCCTCATGTTTCGTGGTTTTCAACATTTAGTACATCAAGTTTTTTTCATCCCAAAGTCATACCTAAAGTGTTAATTTTGGGACAGTCTTATACATCTGTTAGTCAAATTGTTAGTTCTCCTGTTAAGTGATGACGTGGCGCCCATGTGGACAATGATTGGGCGCCACGTGTCATAAAAAATATTAAAATAATTAATTAAATAAAAGTTAAAAAAAAAAACCCATCCCTTCTCCCCCCGCCCCTAACCCAAAAGAAGAAGAATGAATAAGGAGAAGAAGAAGAAGAAGAAAAAGAAAAAAAACGAATCTGCAACCCAGAAGAAGGAAGAAGGAGAAGAAGAAGAAGAAAAAAAAAAAAAAAAACGAATCTGCAACCCAGAAGAAGGAAGAAGGAGAAGAAGAAGAAGAAGAAAAACAATAAACGAATCTGCAACCCAGAAGAAGAAGAAGGAAGAAGGAGAAGAAGAAGAAGAAGAACAAAAAAAAAAAAAAAAAAAAAAACGAATCTGCAACCCAGAAGAAGAAGGAAGAAGGAGAAGAAGGAAAATAACAATAAAAATAAAAACAGCAGCCCAAACCCAGTTCGTCCCCCCCCCCCCCCCGCGACCCACCTACCTTACCCCCTCCCCGTGAACGCGTACCCCGAAGATTCTTCTTCTGGGTTGCAGATTCGATTTTTTTTTTCTCTTCTTCTGGGTTGCAGATTCGGTTTTTCTTTTTTTCTTTTTTTTTTTTCTTTTTCTCTTCTTCCTCTTCTTCTCCTTCTTCCTTCTCCTTCTTCTTCTTCTTCTTCTTCTTCTTTAGGGTTTTTTTTTTTGGGGGGGGAGGGATGGTTTTTTTTATTTAACTTTTATTTAATTAATTATTTTAATATTTTTTAATGACACGTAGCGCCCAATCATTGTCCACCTGGGCGCCACGTCATCACTTAACGGGACAACTAACAGTTTGACTAACAGATGTATGAGACTGTCCCAAAATTAACACTTTAGGTATGACTATGGGAAGAAAAAAACTTGATATACTAAATGTTGAAAATCATGAAATATGAGGGTAGTAAACAAAGTTTAACGCTAAAATAAATTAAGAAAAAAAAATCATTTAAATTAATTTTATATTGCATTAAATTATTAAATTATCTCACAGAAGTTTCTCCGATTTTTTTACAACATAAATTATAAATATATATTTTCTTCCCAATTTTTCTTTTGAAAAAGTTAGAATACACGTGTCTTTCTCTTTCCAAAAGACTGTTACAAAGAGAGAAGAGAAAGCTCCCCCAGATCTGCTTAATTTTGTTCTCCTGTTACATGTTTCTCCAACATCTACAGTCCAAGCTTCTCTGAAATCCATACCACCGAGTCGAACTCGCACTGATCCAACCGAGTCAACTCAACTGTCCACACTGTTTTCATACCCTGTTTCTTCAGCCAATGAGCTATTACTTCAAAAGCACAGAGCTTGGTTATCAGCTGGGATTGGTCACTTCAGGAATGGTGATTTTCCTGCGGATTGCGCCGGAACTCCGGTGAGTGTTGGAGTTCCGGTGAGGTTTGTGTTGGGTTTTTGGTTTAGTGTAAAATGTTCAAGTCGGCGCGATGGAGAACCGACAAGAACAAGATCAAGGAAGTCTTCAAATTGCAGTTCCATGCAACTCAGGTTGGTCTAAACTCATTGTCGATTGAAATTCAAGCTTTGTGATTATTTATGTCAATTGGGTTTTGTTTGATGGCTGAGAAAATGCAGGAAAATGGAACACGGACAATATTTTATATTATTTGATCATCATTTTTGGCTCATTGAGTGTCTGAAAACAGAAAAAGTTAGAAAATTTATGTGCATTTGAGCATTGTACTGAAAGAGCCAACAAGTTATATGCAATTTGAAGAGTGTGAATGTGTGAATGTGATTGAGGTTTTCGGAGAATTATGTGTAAGATAGTGTTTGGTTTTGTGATTTCAGGTGACACAGTTGGGTGGGGACGCATTGCTGGTTTCTGTGATTCCCGTGGATGTGGGGAAGCCAACTGTGAAATCAGAGAAAGCTACAGTTCGAGACGGGAGCTGTCGATGGGAAAATCCGGTCTGTGAAACAGTTAAATTCATCCGTGAGCCAAGAACTGGGAAGATCAAAGAGAGCGTCTACAACTTTGTTGTCTCAAGTGTATGAATTGTTTTGTTAGATTTTGTGTAGTGAACATTTTGTTCTGTTTATGAGTATCTTATTTTTGGTATTCTTGTGTTGCATAGGGATCATCGAAGGGTAGTGTTCTTGGGGAAGTTTCTGTCGATTTTGCTGACTATGCCGAGGCTACTAAATCTTCCTGCGTCGCTCTTCCCCTTAAGAATTCAAATTCCAATGCAATTATGCATGTTAGTACTCTAGCACTTTGTCAAATTACGATATGTTAGAGATCTTCTTCCAAAAGGGGTTTACAAAAATAAAGACAACAATTTGATTATCGAACTCTTGTTTTTGTTGTTGAATAGGTTACCATTCAAAGGTTGGAAGCAAATGTTGATCCGAGGTATATCCAAATGTTTTTGTTATTTTCTGTATTTGTTGGAGTTTTCTTTTTTATGTTTCTGATTATTGATTCTGTTTTGTTGGAGAAATTTTGAAGAGAGGTAGAAGGCGGTGAAGAGGCAAATGTTAACTCTGAAGATAGAAGCTTCAAGAACCTCTTAATCAATAAGGATACTGATGAAAGCGTTTCAATTGTGAGTTTCTCACTTAAAGCTGCAAATTTCATACGTTTTTGTATTGAAAAGCTTTCATTTTGTTGTTGTTGTGTTTCAAAATTATTACTTCTTTCCGTTGAGATGGTTGCAGGTTGGGCGGATAGGTGGTAGTAAAATTCATTTTTCTTCAATGCAAAGATCTTTTTCAATTGTTTTGAAAATTTTCTTGTCAATTCACAGGATGAGGGAATTAATAGAACCACCCAAATTGCTGAGCTCAACTGCAGAGCATCTATTGGATCGGACATTACATTGTCAAGTTCTGACAGCGGCTCTGGACTTGGTACTCCACGAGAACTTGGATCAAGAGACCCTTCCAACTTTCTGTCGTCTCTGAGTCACACCTCAGTACAACATAAACCTGATGTTTATGCCCAAACAAATATCTATGACGAGCATCAGCAGTCACAATGGGCATGGTCTGCAGACTCAGAACATGGAGCAAGTACTGATGGTTCAACAAAGAGTTCTCATGAAACCCTTCCAAGAGAACGGTCTCAACAGTCTTCAGATGACAACATTGAAAAGCTAAAGGCGGAGCTTCTTGTTCTAGCTAGACAAGCCAATATGTCAGAGCTAGAATTACAAACATTAAGGAAGCAGATGGTAAAAGAGACCAAAAGGGGGCAGGATCTTTCGAGAGAAGTCATTAGCTTGAAAGAGGAACGAGATTCTTTCAAGGCAGAATGTGAGAAACTAAAGTCCTTTTGGAAACGTGTGGATGATGCAAAAGTTAAAAACAGGTTCCAGTTAGAAGGTGGGGATCTTTGGGCTCTTGTAGATGAAATCAGACAAGAACTGAGTTGTGAGAAGGACCTGACTTTCAATCTCCGCTTACAGCTCCAGAAGACGCAAGAATCAAATTCTGATTTAATCCTTACTGTACAAGACCTGGAGGAAATTTTGGAGCAGAAGAATAGTGAAATAGTAAATCTTTCCAACAGACCAGAATCCTGCGGTTATGCTGCAGGGTTGAAGGAAACCATCTCGAAAGGTGGGACAAGTGAGGATGAGGAGCAGATGGAGCTGGAGGATCTTGTTAAGGACCACAGCAATGCCACGGAAACACACCTGCTCGAGAGACAGATTGCCGAACTTTATGGTGAAATAGAAGTCTATAGGCGAGACAAAGATGTGCTCGAGATGCAAATGGAGCAGCTTGCACTTGACTATGAGATATTGAAACAGGAAAACCATGACATCTCATATAAACTAGAGCAAAGCCAACTGCAAGAACAACTTAAGATGCAGTACGAATGCTCGTCTCCCTCTGCTAGCATAAATGAACTTGAATACCAAGTTGAGGATTTGGAAACGGAATTGAAGAAGCAGTCTGAAGATTTTTCAAATTCATTGGCTACCATAAAGGAACTTGAATCCCATATCAAAAGCTTGGAGGAAGAACTAAAGAAGCAGGCACAAGTATATGAGGCTGATTTAGAGGCTATAACATGTGCCAAAGTTGTGGGTTTGGAAACAGAACTAAAGAAGCAGTCTGAAGATTTTTTGAATTCGTTGGCTACCATAAAGGAACTTGAATTCCATCTCAAAAGCTTGGAGGAAGAACTGGAGAAACAGGCGCAAGTATTTGAAGCTGATTTGGAGGCCGTAACATGTGCCAAAGTTGAGCAGGAGCAAAGAGCCATCCGAGCAGAGGACGCACTGCGAAAAACTAGATCAAAAAATGCTAATACAGCTGAGAGGCTTCAGGAAGAATTCCGAAGACTCTCTGTTCAAATGGCCTCGACATTTGATGCAAATGAAAAGGTAGCTCTGAAAGCAATGACAGAAGCCAGTGAACTGTGTGGGCAGAAGAGTCACCTAGAAGAACTGCTCCAGAAAACGAAGGACGAGCTCCAGGAAGTTAGAAATGATTATGAGGCAAGATTGCAGAAGCTCTCGAACCACTTAGACGAGAAAACCAAAGAGATGAAAGAGATTTTACTGGAAATGGACAACAATTACAAGCAGCTCGACCATCAGCAGAAACAAGAGGAAGAAGTTAAGGGAAATATCTCCCAGGTGATCTTACAACTCAAATCTCAGATTCAAAGGCTTACAGAAGAGAATAACAGCCTTTCTGAGCAAGTGGAGGAAAGCAAAAATTTGAGAGCTGATTTGGAACAAATGAAGAAATCAATCGAGGAAGCTGAGATGCGGATACAAAGAGGAAATGCAGAAAGAAATGAGCTGGTAAGTAAAATTTCTACTCTTAAGAAGGAAGCAGAGAAGTCATTGGAGGATTTGAATACAATGCGGCATCTCAAAGATGAAAAGGAGGTGACAGTTGGACTCCTCAAATCAGAGATAGAGGAGCTTAAAGCTCGGTGTAAAGACTTTAAACATGCTATATATGAGGATGAGGTTGAGAAGGAGAAACTTAGAAAGCAGGTATTCCAGCTCAAGGCTGACCTGAAAAAGAAGGAAGATGCGCTCACTACCGCTGAAAAGAAACTCAAGGAAAGCAACGGGCGCGCAATAGTTTCTGATGGAATTAAAATAACTCAGAGAAACATCAAGTCTTTGCCAGTTGCTCGTGGTTCGAAAGAAGTTGCATGTATGAAAGAAAGAATAAAATTGCTCGAGGTAAAATTTCAAATTCCTAGCAGTATATTGAAACAATTTTGGCAGAGAATAACGTCTCAACTCCTTTACTTTTAACTTTTACAGGGACAAATAAAATCGAAGGAAGCTGCTTTGGGAAACTCAACTGCTTCATTTTTGGAGAAGGAAAAGGATCTTCAGAACATAATCGAAGAGTTAGAGAGCACGGTGGAAGAAATAAATCAGAATAGTGCATTTCAAAAGGTAAGAAGACCTTCCATATTACGTAATGCATCTAATACAATGTCAGTTTGGGTAGTCTCTAACTGAGCATCTTGCCTTTGTCTTTGTATATAAATGCTGTCATATTATATGTGTAATGATTGGTGCAATCATCTTATCATACAGGTAACTGAAGATGCCGGTAGTGATAAAATTGCATCAGAACAAGAACCGATACTTTTCACTGCTGATAACAGATACAGCGACTTATTAACTGAATTAGCATCATTGAAAGAGAGGAATATATCAATGGAAAGTGAACTAAAAGAGATGCAAGAGAGATATTCAGAAATAAGTCTCAAATTCGCAGAGGTCGAAGGTGAAAGACAACAGCTCGTAATGACAGTACGCAACCTCAAAAATTCCAAGAGGAGCTAATAACTGTTTTTCGATATACTGGAACCATATTACCTTGTACAGTTGAAACAGCTAGGTATGCTTACATCAAAAGTCCAGACCTGAGTTCATTGTGTCTGCCCATTTGGCTTCATCTCAATTTTACCTAGCTTTCATGTCCTTGCCCCTTTTTTATGTAATTTTTTAAAGCTTGTCAAGGTTTCCATGTCCAATATATATGACAATTTATATAATTAATATATATATATATATATATATATATATATATATATATATTTTAATTGTTTTTACCTTTTCATATTAGCATCTCTTGTCAATGTTAGCACTAGAGTATTTTACAATCTCGTATATAGAGGGTTTTCACTTCTGAACAAGAGTTCAACAGTTTTTGGACCAAATTTGTTTGGCTTCAATCTATGTTGTATGCTGCATTCCCTTGGCGGGCGGCCTTATGGTCGACGTTTAGCATTTCTTCCTCTTTCAGTTGTATTTTTTCTTTGTTGAGTTCCTTAGACAGAAAAACAGATCAAAGTTATGAATCATGACAAGTAATGATCTGTAACATCATTGATTAAGTACCTGATTTTCTTTTGGTGGCTGGCATTATTCGTTAGTAAATGGTTTACGTACTTAATTCTCTTTTGTCATTTTGTCTTACAGATTTTGGTTGTAACAAACTCGTGCTCATATGCTTTGTAATTGCCATGTGTCATAGTCACACAGTGACTAATGTATTTGAAGGTCATGATGACTAATGTAAGAGAATGAATGGGGCTATGAATGAAGTGTGCGCATTATGCAACAGTTAGAATGTTGCAGCTGTGATTATTCCTTTGTCAACTCTCTCTCTCTCTCTCTCTCTCTCTCTCTCTCTCTCTCTTTTAGCTTTCTTCTTTGTTTTGCCCCTAAAATCCAAAACCATTGCTGAAATGCTTTGAGCTATTCAAATTTTAACATGGTATCGAGAGCTCAAGTTCTATATGGGATCGAGGCGTCAAATTTGTGATCGTTGTGCTTGAAATCCAACTTGAAACTTTCAACTCAACTCTTCGAACTCAGTTCTCAAATGACTAGATTGAGTGTGGTCATCTCAAGGCTCCAATATTCAATGGTGACAACTATGAATTTTGGAAGATTCGTATGAGAACCATCTTTAAATCTCATGGGATCTGGGATTTAGTGGAAAAAGCGCTTCAAATTTCAAAATCGAAGGGCAAGAAGGTAGAAGCCAAAGGCTATACTGCTGTGGAGAAATCTTTTCTTAGTGATAAGCAAATGAATTATGAAAATTCTTTGGGTATTATCTAGGGAGCTATTACAAAAGACATTTTCCCTAGAATCTCGAATGAGGAGGCCTCAAAGGGTGCTTGGGATATTTTACATAAAGAATTTCATGGCGATAAACAAGTAAGATCCATTAAGCTGCAGCGTGTATGTCGTGATTTTGAGTTCACAAGGATGAAGGATGATGAAACTTTGTCTGTGATAGAAGCATATTTATGCGACTTAGTTAGCTTGTTTTCTTGCATTTTCATAACTAGTTTCTACTTATTATAATGTTTTAAGTTATTTTCATGTGTTTGTAGGTCCAAATGACAAAGTTGGCAAGAAAATGCATTTTGGAGCATTTTAGAGCAGTTTTGGGCGTCAAATGGATAGCTTATGAGTGGAGCAAGATGAATGGACGAATTTGAAGACCAAAGATGTCAAGGAATGTGCTAAAGAGTTGAAGAAATAAATCCAAGACAAAGAAGATAAGGAATCAGCTCAAAAGAAGGAACATTATCCAAAACCTTATCCAACCTTATCTTATCCAAACTAACCTTATCTTATCTTATCCTTTCCTAATCTAGCCTTATCTTATCTTATCTTATTCAAATCAGTTTGTGCCTTAATTCTAGCCATTTATAAGGGAAAATTATGCATTTAAAATACATATTTCAGATTCTATAACCCTAATCCCTTATGTGCCGCATATATGCCCTCTCCTTGGTGATTTAGGAATTGTAATCCTTCTCTGAACCCATGCCGTGTATCCTTGTCCCTTTAGGTTCAGAAATTTGTGCTGAAACATCCTTTCTAGAAGCTTTAAAACATGCCGCACCTTTCTAGCCTAATTCCCCTTGGTTTCTGATTGTTTTAACCCATTCCACTTGGGTTTTGGTTACACAATCCTATTCCTACTCAACCTTATGTCGTGCCTAGCCTATAAATACATCATTATGCAGCACAAATCAGACCACCACCCTCTACTATATATTTCTTCACCACACACCCATATATTCAGATACAATTGAGAGAGTTCAAGGGTATGCTTGCAAGGAAGGAAGGAAGGAGCTTTGTGTCGTGGCTTGCAATCCAAGGAGGGTTCGCAATTTGCCATTGGAGTTGCTGGGACGTTCCTGGTTCTTTCTATCCCTAGATTTGTTTCAATGTTTGTTTTAATTTGGTTTTATGTTTTCAAAGACACGAGGAACTAATTTCTTTTTAGTTGGAGGTGAATTCGAAGCCATGATTATATGCTTTATATGAAGCGATTACATTCAGTTATTGTTTCTTGAGTCTTGAATGTGATTTGCTTATCTGAGTTATTAAAACTTGTTTATGTATGTTGGTTGAGGATGCATACTTAGTTTGCATGCATGAACTTGATGCTAGAGTATAAGGGAGTTTCACCTAATCGTTATGAACTTATATTCACAAGTAGTAAAAGTCACTAGTCATGATTGTGTTAAGTAAATCCTAGGTAGGAGTATCATGCTTTTCATAGTTACGAATGCCTCGTCAATGCTTATGGTTTTCAAAGAACTTAATGACCTTTGATATGTCTTTCTATCATGCTTTTAATAGTTAGGGAACTTGATAAGGATAATTTGGTTGTGATGTGTATTCCATCCAATTCAATGAATTAAGGAAAATCTGATGGTTAATTTGTGCTATCACGGTTAACTTGGGGTGTTGTCATTCATGGTTTAAAGGAATAATAACTGGAAATTGGTTTGTTTGCATATGTCATGTGGAGAAGGATCCTCTAACTAGCCTTTCACCCTTTTCAATTCACCAAATTTGTTTTTATAAAGTGTTTTATGCAAAGTTTATATTTTAAGTTTTAAATTCGTCAAAAACAATTCCCTTTCCATTGAGTCTTGTTAGTTGAGTCATAATCTGTTTTCTTTCAGTCTTTTGAGTCAAGTTAAGTTTTATTTTCGTCCAAATCACTTGTTAGGTCTAGAATTGAGTCTTTTTTATTGTTTGTTGCTGTTTTGAGTGTTTTGAGTCAGTTTTGAGTTTATAGAGTGTAGTTTAGTGTTTTTGAGTCTTACTTGTGTTGATTAGCATCCCTAGTTAATCCCCGGTATAGAACGATCCCTACTTACATCTTTACTACAATTGTCAACAATAGGGTTTAATTTGTGTGTCAAGTTAATTTTCACATCAGTCTGTGTATCTCACTCGCCTTCTCGAGTTAGTAAATCAAATGACGAGCTTTGGTAAGGATTTACCCAAAGAGAGGTTGGTTAAAAAATTTCTCATAAGTTTAACAAGAGCTTATGATCCTGTTGAACAAACCAAGGATATTGAAACCATTGAACTGCAAGAGGCGGTGGCTGCCTTGAAAGGGCTTGAGCAACACCTTGATAGACATGTTGAGGGTGCTACTGAAAGAGCATTTGCCAGTATGAATGTCAATCCAAAGGGATCTTAGTTCACCTCTTCTTTTGGTAACTCTAAGCCAAAGAAGAATTAGAAATCAAAGGGTAAGAAATGGGATTCTAAACCTCAACATGTTGTAAACCAAGGTGTCAAAAATGATCAAGGATGCAAGTCTGATCAACCTAAAGGGAAATGTAAGATATGTGACAAACTTCATTATAGTGAATGATGGTTTAAAGGGAAACCAAAATGCCATGGATGCAATCAATTTGGCCATCTTGTTAAGGATTGTGATCAGCCTAACAGGACTAGACAACAAGTAAATTTTGCTAATCAGTTAATTGAATCAACAACAATGTTTTATGCTTGCCAGTCTGCTACTATTGGAAAAGATGTGAATGTTTGGTATGTTGATAGTGCTTGTAATAATCATATGACCTTTCATGAATCCTTGCTTATTGATGTTGATAAAATTGTGAAGTGCAAAGTTATAATTGGTATTGGAGATCTAGTACAATCAACTGGCAACTAGTTATAGAAATGAAGGGTGGAACTAGATATATTAAAGAGGTTACGAATGTGCTTGGTTTAGATGAAAATCTATTGAGTGTAGGTCATATGGTAGAGCATGGATATTGACTTGTATTTGGTGATCTCATGGTTGATATTTATGGAGATAGACAGATGGAAGAATGATTGTAAGTGTTCTAATGAAGGAAAATAAATGTTTTCCTTTATCTCTACAATATATTAACCAAACTATGGTTAATAAAGCAACAATTGAGAAGTTATCCTGGAAGTGGCAAATGAGGTTTTGGCATCTAAACTACACTAGTTTGATGCTTCTGCAAGACAAAGAAATGGTGCATGGTTTACCCTAGATTGCAAGTCTCTGAGCATGTTTGCTCTAGATGTGCTACAGGGAAGGGACACGGGGAACCACTTGACAAAGATAAAGTTTGGAGAGCATCAAAACCTTTTGAGTTAATTCATTCTGACATATATGGTCCAATGTAGATCACTAATCTTGCCCCCCCGGGGGGGGGGAGAGAGGCAATAGATTCTTTCTCACTTTCATTGATGATCACACGAGAATGTGTTGGGTATTTTTTTTGCAGCATAAATCACAAGTGTTCTGCATTTTCAAAAGATTTAAAGCCATGGTAGAACTGCAGAGTGACTATTAGATTAAAATGCTTAGAAATGACAGGGGTGGTGAATATACATCTACGGAATTTCTAGGTTATGTGAAGAAATGGGACTGGAAAGACAACTAATTGTAGCCTACTCTCTATAACATGATGGTGTTATAGAGAGAAAGAACAAAACTATAGTTGAAATGGTTAGAACTATGATGTACGAGAAGAAAATTCCATTGAAGTTTTGGGCTGAGGCTGTGAACACAACAATGTACCTACATAATAGGTGTCCAACAAGTGCTCTGAACAATGAGGCTCCATTTGAAGCCTTTAGTAGGAGAAATCCAGAGGTCAAACACCTAAGAATATTTGGTTCTTTATGTTATAATCATATCCCAGCACAGTAAAGGCACAAACTGGAGGAAACTGGTGAAAAGTGTTTGTTGGATATGGTGTCTGTGAAAAAAGATATAGAGTTTTCAACTTGACAACTCAGAAGGTCATTCTATCAACTAGTGAAGCAGTGCAATTGTCCATTTCTTTGGAAATTGAAGAAGATTCAAATATAACTGAGTTGATGTTGATTCTACTGATTCAACTCGGTACAAACTCTTCTAAGATCATTTGTAACAAATGAAATGCAACCATCTCAGGGAACAAATACTCCTGGTTCCTCATCTTCAACTTCAGGGGCTTATTATCACAGTCCACTGAAGTGGAAGAGTTTGAGTGAAGTGTATGCACTATGTAAAATGAGTAGTAAAGGATGAAGCTTGGAAGAGGGCAATGAATGAAGAAATGAAGACAATAGAGGAGAATTCTACTTGGGAATTGGTTGATAGGCCAAGAAATAAGCTTATTGTAGGGGTGAAATGGGTATACAAAAGAAAATTGAATCTGGATGGGTCTATTAAAAAACACAAGGCATGTCTTGTAGCAAAGGGTTACATACAGAAATTAGGAGTGGATTTCAATGAAACCTTTGCCTCTGTGGCAAGGTTAGATACAATTAGGACTCTCATTGCTCTTGCAGCTCAAAAAGGTTAGAAATTATGGCAGTTGAATGAGGTTGTTGAAGAGGAGGTGTAGGTGGACCAACTAGATGGCTTTGTGATTGAAAAGGTTGATAAGGAAGGCTCTCTATTGGTTGAAGCAGGCTCCAAGAGCCTATTAGCTGAAATCGATACCTATTTGATTCACTGTGGTTTTCACAGAAGCTCAAGTGAAGCAATATTATATGTGAAGACTAAGGAAAGTGTAGGCACTTTAAGTGTGTCAATCTATGTAGACGACATAGTATACACTGGAAGTAGTGCAGAAATGATGAATGAATTCAAGTACGAGACAATGAGTAAATATGAGATGCCTTTAGGCTTACCATTTCCTTGGAATGGGAGTAACTCAAATTGAAGGGAGTATATTTATCCACTAGAAAAAGTATGCTTTGACTCTCTTTGAAATATTTGCGCTCAAAGAATGTAAACCAGTGAGCATTCCATTGGTTGTAACTAATAAGTTGAGAAGAGAGGATGATTACGAACCTGCAGATGAGAACTTGCATAGAAAAATTGTAGGGAGTTTGCTATATTTGACAGCAACCAAACCTGATATCATGTTCTTTGCCAATTTGCTTGCAAGATTTATGCACAAGCCATCTATGAAGCATTATAGTGTTGCTAAAAGGGTTCTAATGTATATCCAAGGAACAATTGATTATGGAATTGAATACTTGTCTGGTAAATCAGCTTTGTTAATTGGTTACTGTGATAGTGACTGGAGTGGCTCTGAGGAGGATATGAAAAGTACTTCAAGATAAGCATTCTCTTTTGGAAGTGTTTCATTTTCATGGCCTTTAGTTAAACAACATAGTGTGGCTTTCTCAACTGCAGAAGTTGAGTGTGTCAGTGCAGCTGAAGTAACCACACAAGCCATCTAGCTTAGATTTGTGCTTGAAGACTTTGGAGAGGAAGTAGATACAACTCCCTTACTGTGTGTTAACAATTCCACGATAGTTATGTCTAGGAATCGTGTGTTTCATTTCATCAAGGATGCAATTTAAGGAGTTATTGATTTGATATATTGCATGAGTGAAGAACATATTGCTGATATCTTCACAAAGGCTCTTTCTAAATATCGGTTCAATTACTTGGGAGGTCTTCTTGGATGGAAACCAGTTAGTCATTTAAAAGGGAGTGTTGAGAAGTAAATTGCTTACTAATTTCTTGTTAGTAAATGATTTACTTACTTAATTCTCTTTTATCATTTTGTCTAACAAATTTTGGTTGCAACAAACTTGTGCTCATATGCCAACTATAAGGTCTTATATCAATCTTTCATTCTCAACGGCTCATATGTTTTGTAATTGCCATGTGTCATAATCACAGTGGCTAATGTATTTGAATGGTCATGATGACTGATGTAAGAGAATGAATGGTGCTATGAATGAAATGTGCGCATTATGTAACGTTAGAATGTTGCAGCTGTGATTATTCATTTGTCAGCTCTCTCTCTCTCTCTCTCTCTCTCTCTCTCTCTCTCTCAGCTTTCTTCTTCGTTTTGCTCCCTAAAATCCAAAAGCATTTCTGAAATTCTATGAGTTATTCAAATCTTAACATCTTCAAGTAACCTTCTTATTAGAATTTGTACTAATTTGGCCATTTGATCGAGTGGCCTTCAATCTCCAGTGTTGATTCCAGATGAAGTCTAGTCACCTATAAAGAAAATTTCAGATGCTTCTAATTTGCCATTTCTGCAATTGCTAACAACATGTCGCTTTCTCTTTTGTCCCATCCATGCGTGCTTATCTGCTGCAGAAAATGTACAATGCTCCAAAACTTATTCTTTTGGATGCTTTTGTTTAATGAGAAGCTAGGTTAATTAAGTTCCAAGCTTAAAGCATATTGTTGGGTTGTGTTCTTTTTTTCTTTTCTAAAACAAATACTGAACTACTCTAATCTACAAGAAGGAAATTTCAAACTTGATTAGAAAGGCATGGACATACTATTCTGGACAACTGGCTTAACTCGCATTTGTTTGGGTGTGTTAATACATGATGAAAGCTTAATCTTCTGAATTAGGCTGAAACTCATAACAGTAAATAGAAAATGAATGATTTGATCGATTTCTCACTCTGCAGTACAATATTGGTTAAAAGTAAAATTCCCACAAAAAAAGAAAAGAGAGGAAATAACCCCAATGAGCAACATCACTGCTCACCAAAAAGCTTCTATATCTAACAACCTACCCTAGTATTTGCAAAAACCTTCTATATCTAGCAAAGCTGCCATGTTAATTAAAAATGCTAAACTCATAATTGATGCCTAATTAAGCCATAAACAATGACTAGAGCCATGATAAAGGAATGATCCACATGAGCCTCCACAAACAAAGTCATTACATCATCTCCCAATACTACTCCTGAACTTGACTGCTTTTGCTTGGCTTCTGCTACAATTCCTCCATTGTTGTCTCTTACTATGAAAGCTGATGCTGATTTACCTTTCGAACCCTCTAAACTGTAGCAATCGCTAACAGATCGCATCGTTACTTTATATAAAGACACTTTACTTCCAAGAACAAATCTGCAACTTTTTCTAACTTGAAACGTTGGCTTATTGGCACCAATGTTATGATTGCTTTCATAGCCCTTCCAACTTGGGAAACCACACATTTTCTTCTCACAGACAGTAAACAGGAGCTTGCCGCGGAGATCCATGAGATAAACTTTATTGCTGTGTTTGTTGTCGTAGTTATCGATTCGATACACAACCTCACCATTTGCATCAAACGCAGTGCATCCGTTTCCTTGCATCACAAGCGATTTCATCCATATAGTGAACGTTTCTCTCTTTGACGTCAGATACTTGGTAGTACACAAACTACTAGTAGTAGTAGTAGAGCAGCAAGAAGCATCAACCCTACTACTACCATTTGCTATTATGAAAGGATGAACCTTGGCCATTTGATGGCAGCAGATATGAGAGAGAGAACTTCAACTTTTGGTTTAATTGTGGAAGAAGAGATATGCTTGGTGTGTGAGACTTGTTCAAATTTATATGACTGAAAAGGGCAAGATACCCTACAGAATTATTAACAAATTTGTTTTAAATTTTAGTATTGGTCATGACTAATGACTCGTCAAAAGAGCTCCACATATGTGATATGTGGCTATGAATATTGGGCATATTAAAAATGGAAATTTCATATGGAATTTAAATTGTATTTTTATCACTTAAAAATGAATTGTGCATTTATCTTGTATAACCTTGTTGTAGGCGGTCAGTAGTGTTCTGGGGAATGAAAGGGAACTTTAACATCATTTGGTGGGTTGTTGACACATGGCTAGCTAACAGCGACATCTCACAATATATTTTACCGACAAAACATATTTATATAAAAATAAGTTCGGAACTTAATTAATTACGTTTATATGTTTTGATCATATCCGAGTTCTTATCTCTAGTTATAGTTATAGAGTAAATTGTAGCAATGGTCCTGAACTTTACTCAAATTGGAGCAATGATCCCTCAACTAAAAATTCATTACCATTGGTCCCTCAACTTATCAAAATATGTAGCTATAGTCCTTTTCATTAATTTCTTCAAAATTTTGTCAAAATATGTTATGTTGGAATAACCATTTACTTAATTAGGGTCCCTCAACTCATCAAAGTGTGTAATTATGGTCATTTTCGTCAACTACGTAAAAAAATTTGTCAAAACGAGTTATGTTTGAAGGACCATAGCTACAATTGGGATAAAGTTAAGAGACCATTTCTCCAGTTGAATTAAAATTGAGGGACCAAAGGTAATGAATTTTTAGTTGAGGGACCATAGCTGCACGTTTTAATGAGTTGAAGGACCAATGGTAATGAATTTTTAGTTGAAGGACCATTGCTCCAATTTGAGTAAAGTTCAGGGACCCTAGTTACAATTTACTCCTAGTTATATGGTTGGACGATGAGAATGTTACACGTTAGGGCATGGCTGTACTTGTCAGAGTGTCAGTTAACGAATCTTATGCATGAGTATGACCAGTTTGAACTCTCACCACATTCGAACTAAAATAAATAAATAAATAAATAAACATGTGAGGATTTTTTTGGATACGAAATTGGTGATGGGAGGAATCAAAATTTCGGACTTCGGCCGCAGTCGAGAGTTATTTTAACCGATTGAACTATAACCTCAATATATTTAACATATTAAAATAACATATTATGACACTTAATATTACTGTTAATAGTTTTCTTTTATATTTATAAATAAGAGATTTCTTATTCGAATTTCGAAAAATACAAGTTTGTTAGTCTAAAAATTGATCTCGATCGTAAGCAAAGGATTTTGGGATCTATTGGTCTTTTGGTTTTTGTTGAGGGGCTGCGAACTAGCAGCCTTGGGGCCAAGTGAGTAAAAATGTGAGCTACACTTTGTCTAACTTCTTTTAAATGATTAAGACCGAGGAATGAACGTGTCGTAGTGAAGTTCTCTATGCCTTTTTTGTGCAAGGATTCAACTATGAGTTTTGTGACGTTATGAGTGAATTCGAATGTTCTTGTGATGAGCGGAAAATCGATCGCTAGGGTCGAGATACGCGCACGTGATGGATATGATGAATGTGTACAGGGGCGGAGGGACCATAGGACCACAGTAGTCCTAGGCCCATCCTACTTTTGTTTATAAAAACAAATTAGTACTACTTATTTTTTTTATTATTTTTATCACTTTTCCATGATTTTTTCAACCATTGTAATTTCCTAGACAAAAGATCCGGCCCTTTTTAAATATTTTAAAGATATTTATGTAATCTAGTCTAACCCTAAAGCCTACATATTCCAACTTCCAACACTTATATTTCTTTTCCCAATACTAAAAATTAGTATTTTATTATTCTCCAATTTTCTAGCCGACTACAGTCTGCCAGTCTGGGTTAGGGTTGATATTTGTGTATTGCTTTTCAATCAATCTTCAATTTCCATGATCCTCAAAGGTATGAACTTCGAATCTTCAAAGTTGTCATTTTCAATTTTTTTGCAATTTGCTAATTCATATATGTTGTCACCTACAATTGTAAATTAATTTAACAAATAATATTTTTTTTTGCAGATTAAAGAATTTCATTATTCCATCATTCCATCAAAGAAAAGACATTGAAGTTTAGTTAATTGGTCAACAACCCAAAGTATGTATTTTACTCTCAATTCCTCTTACAATTTTTTGTTTATAAATTATGATTAAATTGATGTCTTGCAATTTCTCTTAACTATTGTGTCACATCCCAGCTCGGGTCCACCACATCTCGGGCCCGTTTCACCACCGTAACACGATATTGTCCGCTTTGGGTTTACCATTCCCTCACGGTTTTGTTTTTGGGAACTCACGAGCAACTTCCCAGTGGGTCACCCATCCTGGGAGTGCTCTGGCCTCCTTCTCGCTTAACTTCGGAGTTCCTATGGAACCCGAAGCTAGTGAGCTCCCAAAATGCCTCGTGCTAGGTAGGAATGAGAATATACATTTAAGGATCACTCCCCTGGGCGATGTGGGATGTTACAATTGCCTAATTTGTTTTAGTTTGTAAAATTAGCATATATATATATTATGCAACGGTTTCAAAATATGAAAACTCGTCGAGGACAATTATTTTAATTATTGGGAATATGTAATATTATCAATGCTATGTTATTTTGAATTTTGGTTAATTTTCATATATATTCTATGATGTTTTGGTTAACAGTTTTGTAACTACTATCGATTTAATTTTTTTTAAATATTTGTGAGAGGCCCCTCCTAACCCGAAATTCTGGCTTCGCCACTGAATGTGTAGTGAATTTGGTTACTATCAGTGATTTATGTATAATGAATCGTATCAATCCAAACGAACTAGTTGTGGGGATTGATGAACTAAATTATAAACTATAGTATAATCTAAACAAAAAAATAAAGTGCGAAGTGGAAAATGAATTCAAATTATGAAATTAAAATACTGAAATAACTAGTTGAGTAAAAACAACTAAATTTAAAATTAGTGAATTGAAGTACTGAATAGACATGAAACTAACAGAAGAACAATAAACAAAATAGATAAATTCTACGTAGTGTAGAATGGAAAGCTAGAGTGATAGAATGCAAAAGTGTGGTAGCATGACCCATAGCAAATGACCTAGAGGGTCCTATTTATACTATTCAAATTTCAACCAACCCTTATACAATTTTCTTTGTCTTGATTGCCTCTAGCAACCTCATATTTCACGTTGAGGATTTTTGAAAATTCTAGGATGGGTAATAGTTTAACCTTGGGGGGGGTGTTTAAATAGGTTCCAATTTAAAAAATTTCAATTCTCAAATTAATTCCACATTCACATCACATATCAAACTATCATACGCATATGCAGTTAAAAAGATAAATAAAATGAGCACACAAGATGTAGGATTTAACGAAACAAAGTCCACCATTGGAAAAATCCTCGGACTTCCAAGCCAAGACAAACACTAAACATGAGTACAGAAAGACTTGCAAAACTTATCAACTAGACACACATACTAGTAGGCATGTTTGTCTCCACACTTTGCTACTCGATCTCTCTTTAGCCTTCGAGTGGAAATGGCACGACACTAATGCAACCGTCAATCATTGTCTCCTCGAACTTTGCAAGATACTAACTTGATCATGCAGAATGTATGTATGATGAAAAGGATTACGAAAACCAACCAATTGCGAAAATCACAAAGCACATTTTCATAATTGATTTCTTATACAAAATTAAACACATCTTAACTCAAATTCCAATCAAGAATTTTCTTTTTGTCACGAAACACACAAGTAACAATTCGATATCCACAGTAAATTGAAAGTGGTTCCCAAGCTTATTGCATTTTGAACATAACCCAATAACAAATCCCTAAAAATTAAAATTTGTCAAAACAATTAGAAATTCACCAAAGGGAAAATTAAGTTCACATCCTTCTTTTTGTTACTCCATTGATTAAAATCCTATTCATTTTCAATTTTTGATCAATGTCCTTGGGTATTAATAACATCATTAATTATTTGAATAATAAAATATTTTTATTTTTAAATATATTCATTTAATGTTAAAAATGTTACAATTAGTATATTTATATTTATGGCTAAATTTTTAATCATATATTTTTATTTTTAGTTTGTACCTATTTTTAATTTTTAATTTGTACCAATTTTATTTTCATTTTTAATTTGTACCCATATATTAGTTTCTTTTTGTGCCCAATTTTCTAAAGTTTTATTTGTGTTTATACCCATGTGTATACCGTCACGTGACATTGTATATTTAATCAATAATAGAAAAATTACATATGGTATATTTATGTTTTATGCCTAAACTTTGTATCATATATTTATATTTTTAGTTTGTACCCACTTTTAATTTGCAACATTTTTTTAAAAATTTGTAGTATTTTCTTTTTAGTTTTATTTTGTACCCATGTATTAATTTCTTTTAGCACCTATATTTTAAAAAAATTCATTTGTACTCATAATTTTTTAATCTTTTATCTGTACCCTAATTTATTTATAATACCAATAGATCAACAGTGAAGGAGATGTCATGTCTAATACAATGAGCTAAGTACAACGAAGCGTAAAGTTGAACTTAGATATGGAATTTCGGATTCCATAACCTCTTCAAGGATGTCATTTGCATATAATATATGGACGAAAATAGGTATACTCCAAGATAACACATTTGGGGTGTAGTTTGACTGGTAGACCAAGGTACCGTCAGAACACGCTTGAACTTCAGGTCAAGGTATAAATGAGTTTTCCTAAGATCTTTCATCTCAAATTCCGTCTTCAGGTGGGTAGTTTTCTCAAGCTCTTCTAGAGTCTTAGTGAGATTCGTGTCAACGACAGAAACTGTAACTCTAGCAATTTGGAATAAGACTTCATAGTTTAACACACAAGGGCATTCATTCAATCCCTGACTGATCAAATAATCACTTAGATGGGTATACCACATTCGTCAGATTGTTTCAATCTGTAAGTGAACGCCTAAAACAAGTTAAGAGGGTGTTCCTTGGTTTAGAACTATTTGAGTCAGTCCATGTAATTCTTCAAGAACTTACATGTAAATTTTTGAATCTTTATCCCCATGGAGAAAACACTAACCATATTTCATAATGTTGCTATCAATCACTGGACATTTTGAAAGAAACCTTGCGCCGTAATGCGTGCATCATATCCTATTATTTCATTCATCTCATTACGCTTCCTTTCCCACTTGTAACACAACAGGGTTACCTTGGGCAATGTAGGAACGATACGTCCAAAACAC
The DNA here is from genome assembly GCA_035220775.1 of Malus fusca. Taxonomy (NCBI): domain Eukaryota; kingdom Viridiplantae; phylum Streptophyta; class Magnoliopsida; order Rosales; family Rosaceae; genus Malus; species Malus fusca. Next base: position 17,083,160 of record CM069072.1, read on the forward strand.
ACTTTGGTAAGGAATTTGACCTGGATTGTCATTTCGGTTGTCCAATCAGTTATATGTTGTCACTTAATCAACGGAACACAGTTTGATATCGTCACTTTTTATTTATGTCGGTAGCTACCATATAAGTGAAAATATCATCGATGGTAATCTCATTTCAATTCCATTAACTCATCCAAACTAGTATACTGGACCAAGAACTTCAAGTCTCGAGAGTAATCCGGATAAATCTCATGAGATGGAAATGATCTAAGACAGTGATCAAGTATGGATTCATTGTTGTATCGTGATCTTCCTCTTCTAGGGAAATGAATCCTATCGTGATCTTCCTCTTCTAGGGAAATGAATCCTATGAACCGAGTGATCTGTTGTGCTCCAGGCCAAGACAAATTGATTGGCTATTTGCGATGTACCGGACTGTCCAACAGGGGCATCCAAACCGTCCAATAGGGGCGGCACACCCTTCAGGGATGTTGACTCAACGTCCGTTAAGTACGTCTATCTTTGCAGGCATGTTTGTAGCTGGTATATGATCTCGTCACTTTAGTTAGATTAGAGGAATGTGTTTGGAGCAATATTCTAAAAACTAGAATTCATCGCACTTGCTTATCACACTTGTGCGGTATGGGGATCGAGATGAGACATAGTGGGCAATGTCCACGCAAATTCACGCCATTCTATAGGAATGTTGACATTCTTATCTCCCCCTAACGGTGGAAAGATTGTCTCATTCAAGTGACAACTCGCAAATAAGCAGTAAAAAGATCGCGTGCAAGGGCTCTAAGTGAGCTAGTGTGAACGAGAATGATAATCCACAAAGATTCACATCCTTTTTTTAGGACCCATATTGGTATGTTGCGGCGGCGCAACTTGGCACATGGAATTCGCACCCAAATAGCATAAATACGAAGCATTAGGTTAGTACCCAGTAACCAACTGTAACGTTGAATAGGTTGGGTGACAATGGGCCTCAAGGCAGACCAACATAGCTATGTACAAGATTGCATAGCCCTAGGCAGAAATCGAAAACTTGGTACGTTCACCAAAGTCCGCGCGATCATTTAAATTGCGCTTTATAATCACTAGGCGAAGCTATTTAAGGTGAACATGGGAATTCGATGTTCAATCATAAACCCAAAAGACATGCAATACTTTATCGAAAATCGTCGATATAAACTCTCCAACATTATCCAGTCTCCCGGACTTTAAAGGATAAGTAGGGTGGTGAACCATTAATCGGCCCGGGATTTAGCAGCAATGTGTGTGGACAAACATGTGACCAGTTTGTCGATTCATCAAACAAAACCATAAGTATTTATATGGTTTGCATTCCACTGTGAAAAGAAGCTAGTTTTGTATCTTTGCGAGGGATGATTTAGAAAATCAATTTCCCTAATAAGGAGGCTTGGCAATTTGTGCTTGTAGGCACAAGATCCGTATTTCGGGTAAGGAGATACGTCGTAGCAACATTGTTCGACCTAAGTGTCCCAAATGGTCGTGTCAAAACAAGTAAACTACTTAATCACCAGGCTCCAGGCCGGCCACATGTAGCGTGTTCCCAGTTGAGAGACAGCCCATTGGCCCCAAATCAAAGCTTCAAGCTCATTTTTGGAGGTGGTGCAAAGATATTTCACTCTATTTTCTTCAGTGGTTTCATTAATGATCATTGTCATCTCGAATATCCTTAAGAAAACTCGACGAATTTCTTCCAGAACAGATAGAGTATAAGGTCTCTAACATGGTAATTCAGTACCATTCATACAACGAGGAACGTGCCAATACTCTTAATCAGGTTGGATAGACCTGAAGTATTTGCTAGAGATGTGATTTAGATGTAAAGTTAGTGTGCGTAGTATCACATTCCCCACATTCCTACCTAATCATGTGTTTAATTGAATTTGGTCACATGTATACAAGAAACTGAAGGAAATTTTGTAAAAAACATGTTCATTTGAGCAACATCAATAGCATGCAATTAACAAATTAAAGGCGGAATCATGCTTGCATGCACTCAAAAACAAAAACATCAACCATGAAATTCAAAGCCTAGTAGATTGGTGAACCTTGACTCAACTTAAAACAACATTTGTTAGTTGAGAAATATTTACCTTTGTAGATTCCTCTTTGCATATGCAAAGGATAATCACCCAAGAGATAGGGCCTTCATTCCTTGCTTCTTAGCTCCATGGATTTGGTTGAAAGAATTGGATTCTCCAAGTTCCCAAAATAGAGAACCTCTAAAGATTCTACACCAAGGTTAGATTGAAGAAGAAATGAGTGACTTTGGAGTAGTGGGATTGCTAGATGCACCCTCCAAGGTGGCCGGCCTCTTAGAGAGAAATGGAAGCTTTGTGTTCTCACCAATTTTCTCTAAAACCAACACTTATGAATTTTAGGCTATAAAGTTCTTTATATAGTCACTTCTTTAAATGACCTAAAGAACCAAAAAACCCTAATTCTACACAAAATGGCCGGCCATTTAAGGGATATGGGCTTTTGGGCCTTTGTGAATCTTTATTCATTAAGTTGTCATACAACTTAAGTCAATGGGCTTGACGTTCGAAGCCCATTGGGCCTTAAGGTCCAAAACTATCCCGAGGTCTTTAACGAACTTATTTGTTTGATTAATTAACATATTAATTAATCCTTGCCATAAATAATTAAACCATTTAATTATTATTACTCATCTCCTTTGTTTCTTCAATCTTTACCTTACACGGTGTACAATCCATTAGGTTCCTTTTAGCGAGGCAGTGGGCGATTAAAACCATTTTACATCGATTGTGAATTGAAACTTACTTTCAATTCTCCCTTTAGTGATTACACACGTTTAGGGCTTCCACAAACCATGAGTGACACCTAGCAGCATATCATGGTTACCCAAGCTAATCAGAAGAGGTAGAGAACCTATTCAGTTTAGGATTACAAATGCAATACGGTCTTTCTCTAATCTAATACTCTTGACCACATTGTTTGGTTTGATAGTTTATTTATTCATGTCTACTATCCAATGTGATTCGTTTGCTTATATGATTAACTTGAATGTGATTTGGAACGCATTCCCTAATCTCATTCATACTCTGGCCAGAGATTTTAATCATATCATAGAGTATTCTCCCTCAAACCATTTGAAGGTTAGAGATCCCTTGTTGCACATTCACTTGTCTCCATAACTAAGTGGCTTAACCCCAATGATGTCGTGGACACCCCGATGGGGTGACTTTGACATAATCAAAGATCAAGGACTTAACCACAAGACAACTGTGATGCCTCAGGTCAAAAGACTAATTTGCATTATCCCAACCATGAGTTCTCATGTGGCATGAGTATGAGAACTCCTCGTTGATCGTGTTCAGTGAACTCATTCTCTATTGAGCACCTACATACTTGTCTTGATGTCACACACACCAATGACTCGAGACTAGTCACTCTCCCTGAGAGAAGGCATAGTACGTACTGATCTTATCGGACTGTCAATGCCCAATTGGCAATCCTATGATCAGGAACGTTTAGGATGTGTCTACGAAAGAATGGTCTCATGAATCTAACTTCATTAGATTGCATTCTCCCAATCACATATTCCTTGGACTTTATCGTTTAAGCATATAACATTTATATGAGACGGCTCAAACAATAATGTTTGCCCTTTATATGTAAACTAGATTAGTTTAACATGTGAAATGTCCGTAAAGTATCATCATATGATTGGCTTTAGAGCACATTTCCAACAAAAACATGATTCAATTAACTCGTATTCGAGGACAATATCAATAAGATTATCCATAACGAAAAACAAACAGCAAACTTGAATCCAAGAACATGAAAAAATGTTCACAAAGTAAACCAAAGTTACTAAGGGGATTCGGCCAACAAGGCCATTCATGTCAAAATTTTGCTCTTCCAATGGTGTTTGGTGGAGCAAAATTAGTCTCACAGATTAACTACGAGAATGGTACTCCTCAACGACATTGGTAGAGGCACAAACAGGTGCATAACCAATGATTTATTCCATTGAGACGGAAGTAGATTCTGCAGGGTTGAGGTTTGGGAATAATATCCTTTATTCTTGAAGTTTTAGGTCTTAGATGCCAAGGATCATGCTTTGGGCAAGATGTCACACCTTGGCAGGCCCTAATTCTACCATATGTTGTAAAAACAATCTCAAAATTGGATGGTGAGAGAGATAAACCCAGAATTAGGTTTGGTAGGCTTCAGCCGAAGCTGGAGGGGTCTATTCGGCAAGTCTTTACCAAAGCAGAGTAGTACCGTTTGGTGCATCTCTGTCGAAGCAGAGCATGCCTTTTGGTTCATCATTGACGAAGTAGGGCATCATCATTCGGTAGGCTTTGACCGAATTGGGTTGAGCCATTCGGTAGACTCTGGTCGAACTGGGTCTATACCGTTTGGTAGACTCCACCCAAAGCTAGGTCTATATCTTTCTCTCACGCTTGTGGTAGAAATCAGATCTGAGAATTTGGTAAACTTCTGCTTTCTACACTGCTGCCTCAGAGGGAGTTAGAAACATGGTAGGACGAGAAAAAGTAATCTCTATTCAAAATTCTATCGGATTTAGAAACTTTAGAATCGTACTCATTCATGGACATAATCATGGTGTCCTTCAAGCAATATCTCGCATGATCAGACGGTCCGTAAGAGCGAGCCAAATAGCCATGGAATCCTTGTTCAGGAGATACTTCCATTTGTAATGTTTCGGGCATAAGTCTCCGAATAAAGATCATGGTGGAGGCTTATTCAGCTATTCCATCCCATTGTTGGCTACAATGATTTCTCAGTTTCTTGATAGTCAAGTGGAGATTCACGTTTCATACCCCACATAAAGTGGTTTCTGTTAGAAACATCCAAATCAGGGAAAATCAAACTTGTGACGATTTGACAATCCACTGAAGTGGAGGGAACAAAATTATGATTGGTGCTATGGGAATGAATCATCCATAAGCATCAAAGTTAGAACATTCGAGTTCTAAGACATGGTTTTCATGAAAAACGTCTGGTTTCCATGGGTGTATTGTTTTATGAAAACGTTGGGTTTCAAAGGCACTAAATTTGAAACTACAGGTTCAATTTAGTTTACGAATGTTTAGTTCATAAAGGAGAGGTTCCTGCAAGAAATATAGAATGCAATATGCTGATTTAAGTATAGTGGATTTGAGTTACTTCGGGAACTCAAGTGCGAGAGCTTCGTTACTATGAAAGTATGTCAACGGGGTCACTTTTAATTAATTCAATAGATCGGGACCAAACGGGGTCGATCATGGAAGCAAAATAATAATAACATTCGGGTTAAAATTATTTAAAATGCTAAATAATAGCATTGGATTTGAAAAACCATAGCCCACTGGTATTTGGGCTGGGTTACGTAAGTAGGGCAATGCCCTAAAGGCAATTGGGCTCGGGTTTGGTTGCAAGAGCAGCCCATATGTGGCTACAGGCCACAGGCTGAGACTGGGAGCCCAGTAGCAACAGCTGCTAACGTTTGGGCCAGGTAATTGGGAACGGGTGCAAGCCCAGCAAAGAGCGAGCCGTTGGGTTGGTGTGGGAAGCTTAGTTGAAGCTGGGTTCGGGTTGGGGCAAGCCAAGCCTAGCAGACAAGTCTGCGAGCAAGTGGGCCGGGGTGCATGGCATAGCGTAGTGGACTACGGGACATCGCGGGACATCAGGCCAAAATGCTACAGGCTTTTGGTTGGGCTAAGGGTCTGCAGGCCAGTTAGGTTTATCAAGCCAAAGGCATTGGGATGTCTGGGTCAGCGCAGCAAGCCCAAAGGCTGCTGCCGTGTGGTCCAAGGGTGACAAAAACGTCACCATGTCATGATGTGCGCCACACGACTGGGCTTCAGGCCAGTGGTGGTCTGGTGGTGCCATGATGGTGGTGCGGCGGTGGTGCCGCACAGGGCCTAATGCAATTTTTTTTCCGACATGTTTAGGGTTTGAAAACCACCCAAATTGCTTCTAATTTATTTATATGCTTTGACTCACAATTCCACATGGCAATTTAATTGCGTAATGCATGAAATGTGTATATATATATATATATATATTGACAAATATATGAAACATATACTATACATATATTAATTGAGTAATGCATGAAATGTGTGTATATATATATATATATTGACAAATATATGAAACATATAATATACATATACATATAATATACATATACATATACTATACATATATATATATATATATATATATATATATATATATATATATCGGAAGGTAAATATAAATGTAGGGGGTTCATGCATCATGGGGAATGTTTTCATGCTTCATGGTCGTTTCAAATATCTTTCTTTATTTTAAGCATGCCTAATTGACAGAAAACAACAAAAGCCTTTTAATTTGTAGAAGATCATTCTCTAAAAGCTGGAATTGCATCTCCAATGCGTTGTATCACGTTCAACATAGAAAAATTAAATTGAATCAATAACATGTATGTCACATCCCAACCCAAGTCCACCGCATCCTGGGCCCGCTCCACCACCGTAGCACGATATTGTCCGCTTTGGGCCCCGACTACGCCCTCACGGTTTTGTTTTTGGGAACTCACACGAGCAACTTCCCAATGGGTCACCCATCTTGGGAGTGCTCTGGCCTCCTTCTTGCTTAACTTCGGAGTTCCTACGGAACTCGAAGCCAGTGAGCTCCCAAAAGGCCTCGTGCTAGGTAGGGATGAGAATATACATTTAAGGATCACTCCCCTGGGCGATGTGGGATGTTATAATCCACCCCCCTTAGGGGCCCGACGTCCTCGTCGGCACACTTCCGGCCAGGGATTGGCTCTGATACCATTTGTCACATCCCGGCCCGGGACGGATCACTTCCCGGGCCATCTTCACCACCTCTCCTCGGGCCTGTCACACTAAATCCTCCACTTCGATCCATGAAGTTTTGAGGGATTTGGTGCTTTGGTCCGTACGGTTTCGAAGGAAGAGAGAGAGAGAGTGAGTCGTGAGGGAAGGGAGAGAGAGAGGGTACAGGAAAGTGAGGGATTGGTGTGAATGTGCACGTGTCCCGTGTGATCTCACCAAAACCATCACTATCCAATCTCTTAGATCCCTAACCACACAATTTACAAACCAATTTTTAAATCCAAATTCAAACTTTCCAAAACTTAGGGAATTATGTAAATTCAAAACATGTCACACACACATACCTTAGTACCCGCTAAGGGTAATCTCTTCATTTCACGTCCTTAATAAGAAAATCTCGGGACGGGCTGTGACAATCTTCCCTCCTTATAGAATTTCGTCCCCGAAATTCATACAACCAACCAATCCACTTAATACTCATAAAATAACCTCGGATACATTTCTCTCATTTGATCTTCTGTCTCCCAAGTAGCTTCTTCCACTGAGTGGTTCTTCCACAATACTTTTACCAAGCTTACTGTCTTATTCCTTAGAACCTTGTCTTTCCAATCCAAGATAGTGACTGGTTCCTCATCATACGTCAAATCCGGATTAATCTCTAAAGGTTGAGGAGGAATCATATGCGAAGGATCTGAAACATAATCTAAGGTCACCTATCAGTCGGAACCCTCTCATGGTCTGTACGACATGTTGGAACCCTCTCATGGTCTGTACGACATGCACCTACTTGGATCCAAGGTGAGCGTGCGGTGCGAGGTGAATAATATAAGCACTAACACCATGATTGCAGGTTATGAGCTATCCACATAATATACATCATCAATGATTCACATGAATAACATAAAACTCACCTGATACTCACCTGTGCGTCCACAGCACCAATTCACATATATATATATGCATCAATTATCAATTCATATAACTCATATATGCATGCATGGCTAGCACGATATTGTCCGCTTTGGGCTTACCAATCCCTCAGGGTTTTGTTTTTGGGAACTCACGAGCAACTTCCCAGTGGGTCACCCATCCTGGGAGTGCTCTGGCCTCCTTCTTGCTTAACTTCGGAGTTCCTACGAAACCCGAAGCCAGTGAGCTCCCAAAAGGCCTCGTGCTAGGTAGGGATGAGAATATACATTTAAGGATCACTCCCCTGGGCGATGTGGGATGTTACAATTTTATCGGATGTCCCCGCCCAGGGGAGTGATCCTTAAATGTATATTCTCATCCCTACCTAGCACGAGGCCTTTTGGGAGCTCACTGGCTTCGAGTTCCGTAGGAACTCCGAAGTTAAGCGAGAAGGAGGCCAGAGCACTCCCAGGATGGGTGACCCATTGGGAAGTTGCTCGTGTGAGTTCCCAAAAACAAAACCGTGAGGGCGTAGTCGGGGCCCAAAGCGGACAATATCGTGCTACGGTGGTGGAGCGGGCCCGGGATGTGGTGGACCCGGGTCGGGATGTGACAATGTAGATCAATTCAATAAAATAATAAATTAATCATAAAAAGAATGATTAAAACGTAATACTCCCCTGATTGAAGAACAAACTCTCTTTGGCATAGCGTCAAGAACATGCTGATAACGTGTTGTAGGCATAATTTACTTAAACAATTATGAAGGCCAAAAAGAGAGAGAGGGTGCGACATAGAGAGAGAAGAGAGAGATGTGTAATTGTGGGGTGAGTGTTGTATCACCCCATTGTGCCTTTATTTATAGTAGTAGGGAAGGTTAATTCCTTACCCTTTTAGGATTACAACTCTAATAGGTAATTAACTACTAATAGGAATATAAGAGATATTCCTAGATCTACTAGGATTTATACAATCACATTCCTAATCTAATAGGATTGCAACAATCATGTGGTTGTTACAATATTTTTCTCGTACGTTACGGGATAATCTTAATTTATTTTCTCACGTATTTGATTTGATTTTTTATTTTTTTTGAGAAAACTCACGTATTTGAATTAACATCCCTAAATAGTAATTCTATTTCTTTTGTTAAACCACCCTAATGGCATGTGTTAATAGATGGATGTGATGAAATACTATTATAGAAATGTATCAACTATAGCCAACAAGATTAGGGCTTTTATTTTTGTTTCCGGAAAGTTACCCATTGTGCAGCTTTGTGAAACTCCCCCTAGTGTAGAATATGTCATTGTATTTAAAAACTAAAATCACCACGAAGTAAAATTAATATACTATTTGACCGAAAAGAATGAGTAATTAATCAGCGTGTCTGAAAGTTAATTAGGAGAAAAGCTGGATCCATATATGTATGTCTCACAGAGTTAAGGGTTGAATTCCCACACAAATAAAAAAATAAAAAAATAAAAAAATAAAACCAAAAATTGGTTATAAAAAACACAGAAACTAAATTGATTTTACCATGCTGCTCTACCATTTAGACATCTATCCATACATGTATCTGAGACTGCTCTAAGAATCATATTTGATGTCTAATTAAGCCATAAACAGTGACAAGAGCCATGATGAAGGAGTGATCAACGTGAGGCTCCACCACCAAAATCAGCACATCATCTCCAAAAACTACTCCTGAACTTGACTGCTTTCTCTTTGCCTCTGCTACAATTCCTCCATTGCTGTCTCTTATTCTGAAAGTTGATAATGATGATTTACAATTTAAACCCTCTAACTTGTAGCAATTTCTATCAGATCCCATTGTTACTTTATAAGAACAGGCTTTATTTCCAAGATTAATTCTACAACTTTTTCTCACTTGAAACATTCGCTTCTTGGCACCAATATCGTTGCCTTTGTACCCATTCCAACTTGTAAAAACGCTCATTTTCTTCTCACCTAGACTAAAGAGAAGTTTCCCGCGGAGATCCATGAGATAAACTTTGTTGTTGTGCTTGTTGTCGTTGTTATCTATGCGATAAACAACTTTTCCATTTTCATCAAAGGTAGTGCACCCATTTCCTTGCATCACAAGCGATTTCATCCATATAGTGAAGGTTTCTCTTTGAAGTCATATGCTCACTTCTAGAACATGAAGTAGTACTAGTTGGTGTAAGATTTAGAGGATGAACCGTGGCCATTTGGGAGCTGTGAGATGAGAGAAGTTTTTGGTTTGATTATGGAGGAAGAGATGCTTGGTCTGTGATTACTACAGAGTCAAGTTAGTAATTTATCCGCACTCGGAGAGGACCACGACGAATATTAAATTTTCTGAATATATATATGTTATTATAAGTCTTGCAAAACTCCACGTTTTTTAAAATATGCATTTGTGCAATAAAATAGAGGAAACTGCTAGCATACAGTATATTATATAGAATGAATTAAAAAGTCGTGAATATTAGTCTCTAAATTGTCATAATATAGAACAATGATTCTTTTTATGTAACTCTGCTAAAACTTTCGTCCATATTTTTCACTTAAAATTTTTTATTTTGAACAAAAGTTCTAAAATAACTATTACTCCACATTATTACAACTCAGAAATCAATACTCAACGTTTTTTTTTTTTTTTTTTTTTTAATCTGAGGCCAAAGCTCTAATGAAGCTAAAGCTGTCAAAGCCTAATGCCCCAATTGAGCTGAGTTACTAACTAGTTAAGCTTAGAGATGCTTAAACAGAAGAGGACTATATGAATATATGTATATGTGGGAAGGGATCCCCATTTTTTCTTTAAATGGGGATTATTTGTGGGGTCTACACAACATCGAATTTTACCGATTTGAATTGTCTAGTTTTCAAGTTATATTACACACACACACACATACACAGGCCCTTTATGCAAAGGGATCCCCATTTTTTCCAAAAAAATAGGGACTAGATGTGAGGCTCACTTCACATCGAACTTCAAAGAATCAGACCATCTATTTTGGAAGTTTCAATTCATAGATCATTCTTGCAAAAATTCAATTCAATCCGAAACCATTTGCCTATTTAATTATCAAGGTAAAATTTCATTGTTTCTTATATAACAAAGTATTCGTTAATTTTTTTAATCCAATTAGATGTCTTAACTATTTCCGATTTGGCTAATGTTTTGCAAGGATGATCTATGAGGTGCAACTTGAAAAATAGACGGTTCAGATCGTTAAAGTTTGATGTGGTGTGGACCCTACAACTAATCCCCATTTTTATAAAAAAAATGAGGATCCCTTCCCTTAAAGGCTTCCCGTATGTACGTGTATAAACTATAAAGTGCTTGGAATCAGTATATAAACTGATCTTATCTTCGGCATTTGCTGACTTGTTCGAGGCTCCCGCGAGTATTTTATGAGCTATAAATACAATAAAGAAGTGAAGAAAATAATGGGGATTTCAACATTATTCGTGCGTGCCGATGAGATACACTTGGTTAGCTAAGAAAATGATTTTTATTGAAAATAAATAAATCGATAAACAAATTAATTAATTAATTAATAAAGCTAGCTAACAAGAACTTGATGCATTAATGTGTTTGTATCATTGTTTTAGTGTGAGAGTTCAAACAGGGAACTTCGTGAGTATACATGAATATTTTTAACTAATTAAGCTACAAGCTCCTTATTTTGTATCAATTTTTTAATCCTCCTACTGTCTTATAAATAATATAAATATGTTGTTCTCCCAATTTAATTACACACTATATGGTTTGTTGGTATTGGAGTTAGAAATTGATCTCTAGCTAATTTATAATGGGAAATTTTATTTGAACCCATGTAATCTCTTTCTACACCTAACTTATTCTCTACACCCATATTATTTTTAATGAAACTATCAATATCTCTTTAAACTCAAATTTACTACACTACCCTCACAAACTCAATTCAATATGTAAATTTATCTTCACACCTATTTAAAAAATTAAAACCCAAAATCAGAGTTCTCCAACACATTCAAAGCATAAAAGAGAGCAGTCAAATGAATGATGTTTATTTCATTGATCATAGTATAATGTCCATACATGTTTGGAGTCGTGTTTGATGAATTGATCAAACAAGCAATCTAGAATTGAGAAGTTATGTGAGCAGACAAGATTAGATGAAGTAATTAAATCATATGTTGCAGTCCTTTTGTGCTTATCTGAGATTGAAATGTTAAATCAATATGCTATTTCTCATACAATGGATATCGAGTTGGGTTTTAAATTGGATTCTTATTGTTCTTACCCCATTGGCGCTTCATAAACAAGATTTATTCAAAATCACCCATTGCCATAGTAATTACACTTTCCTCGATGAATTATAGAACTCAAACTCGTTTTATGAATACAAGCACACAATATAATAGTGATTATATAAATACAGAAAATATATAAAATGGGTTCTTTTGTCTGGTTTGTAATGTTTATTAGGCCAAAATGCTTAAGCTAGTATTAGGGGTGTCATGAATTCGTCTGGACAATAATTGTTGTTGAGTGGCATTTCCATAAATATATCCATTGTGATTGCCCGCACAATTCATGTTCCGTCTTACCAGGAGAGAGAAGGCTCTTTAACTAGCTGGTGAATCCATACATTAATCTAAAAAGATGATTAGCTCACCATCAAGTTAATCTAATAGAGGTTCGAGAAGAAAAAGAGCCTTTCAATAATGGCAAAGCTTCTAGAAAAAAAAGTCACGAACAAGAAGCAAAAATTGGTCGAGTGAAATGGCGTGTTTACTCGACCTTTGTCACTTCTGCTTATAGAGGTTCTCTTGTTCCAGTCATCCTTCTTTGTCGACCATGGGGATTGCTTAGGCAACAGAGGAAGAATTCGAGGTCAGCAAACAGCATAGACACCATGTGGTTGCTTCAAAGGATTAAACTTTAATGGGAAGCAACAATTTTAGTACTAAAAATTTAGGTTGGTGAAGAAAGGTTGAAAGTACAGAGTAGACTTGAGTGTCAAGAAAGATAGCCCCCTTGTTTACATTCAATGAAGATGTCAAGAAAGATAGGCCCCTTCTTAAATCCAATTTGTTTCTTTCAGATTCTGAATTCAAAGGAGCATCATGCCCTCAATGGTTTATTGATTAGTGGGTTTATAGATAAATTTTAATTTTATTATTAATTTCATTTTCTACTTGATGGTAATTTTGCAATAAGATAAAAAGACATCTCACATTTAAAATTTAAGTTGGGTATAGAATGATATTATATGGGTTCAAGTAAAATTTTCCTAATTTAATTAGAGAGGGTATCACGCGGTTATGATCTAGTAGTTTAGGGCTTGTCAGTACGTGGTTGTCACGTTGGGTAGTTATACCAACCATATGTATCGGAGATAGCTTTTCTCATTTTTGTTGGCCTGATACACTTTAATATTAATGGCGCATACATTGACAATATCTTTTAAGAGCTCTTCGGTGGAAAAATGTACTTGATAAGAGCATATTTATGCGACTTAGTTAACATGTTTTCTTGCATTTACTTAGCTAGTTATTGCTTATAAGAGTGTTTTAAGCTATTTTCGTGTGTTTGTAGGTCCTAATAACAAAGTTGGCAAGAAAGTGCATTTTGGTGCAATTTTGGGCTGAAATGGATTGCATGCATATGGAGCAAGTTGGATGGACGTTTTTGGTGTTTTAAAAAGGGTTTCAACATATGCAAAAATCTGAATAATGAAGTTGAAGTGTGGAAGTGTGCAGATACATACAGTTAAGGAACAATTTGAAAGGAAAAGAAGTGAAAGATGCCATTTGTTGGATTGCTTTACAAGTTGTATTCACATTTCCAGCAACTACAAACATAATTGCAAGCTGAAATGATGCATAGCATGTGTGTGGAAGTGTCGAGCAGCTGGTGCATGTGTGAAGAGGTGTAAAGTGGCCGAAAGTTGGTGTTTGCAAGATGAAATGATGCAAAACATGTGTGTGAAATTTGTGTAACAGCTAGTACATGTGGAAGTGAGCTGGAACACACGGCAAAGAGTGCAGAAAATCAAGTTTGAAGGCACATGGACAGTTGCAAAGGAGTTGAATTGGCAAGAGAGGAATAATTGCCTTTTATTTAAGGCAAGACACATGACAAAAGGGCATGTGCACTAGCTGTTTTTGCATCATTTGGTCTTTGTTTGTATTGTTTATTAAGGCCACTTGAGTGATTCTTTGCTTTTGAGCTTCTATAAATGGAAAATGAAGGGAAGAACAACACACACTACACTACATCACAAACACATTCAGCCATTCCCTTTTCTTTGTCGCAACATACCATCCAAACTCTCCCAAACACAATTCCAGCAACCTTTCATCCAAAGCCGTGGTGATCCATCCTCCACCACCATTCAACACAACCAAAAACACATCCAAACACTCCTTGCCGCAACCAACCTTCATCCGTACACATCCATTCATCTTCTCAGCCATTCTACCATACAAATCACCACCCAAACCTTACACCAAACCATGTGCCGTGAGTAAAGAAAGAAGGGAGCACTCTTGGATGTTCAAGCTTGATTGTTTAAGCATTCTAGGTGTAATTCGTTCTATATTTACAATGTTTAAATTCTTTTTCTTTCGTTTTGCTGTGAACATGAGTGGCTAAACCCCTCTTGGCTAGGGGTGATTTCAAAGCCATGATTATGTGTGCAATATGAGTTGATAAATTCCAGTTATGAATTCTTGAATCGTTAATGCAATTGGCTTAACTGTTTAATTGATAACTTATTTGTGTTTGTTGATTGAGGGTCGACACTTAATTGGCATGCATAAATCCGATGCTAGAGTATGAGAAAGTTTCACATAATCGTTACAAACTTATATTCATATGTAGTGGAGGTTGTTGATCACGATCGCGTTAAGTTTAATTCCTAGCATGAGTGACATGATGTCATAGTTGCAAGTGCTTTGTCAATGCTTATGATTTTCATTAAACGTAATGATCTTTGATTGTATCTCTATTATGAAGTCATGTAGGGAACTTTTGAAGAATGCTTTGGGTTGTCGAATGATGTCATCCAATCCAATGAAACAAGGAAAATCTGAGGGTTAACTAGTGATGTCACGGTTAATTTGGGGCATTGTCGTTCATAATTCAATGAAGTAGTAACTGGAAATCGAGTTGTTTGCATACATGTCATGTGTGGAGGAAAAGCCTCTAGCTAGCCCATCATCCATCTAATTTCCTAAAATTGTTTTCAAACCTGTTTTTAAGCTACAATCTGTTTTGTTATTTTAAATTCGTCCAAAACAAAACCCCCCTTTACTTTCTTGTTTCAAATTGTTTTAAACTTGTTTTGTTTGTGTTCTAAGTGTTTTGAGTCAAGCCCAAACCTTATTTTCGTCCAAAATTGTGTTTAGTGTTAGAAACTGCCTAGTTGGTGTTTTTAGGCAGTTTTGAGTGTTTTTAGTTTATTTTGAGTCTTGTGAACTAGTTTTGAGTCTTTTAAATATATCCTAACGCTTTTATGTTTGTTTTGTGTCTTTGAGTCAGTTTAGAGTCAATTAGCAATCCCTCCTAATCCCCGACCTAAAACGATCCCTACTTGTACATATACTACAATTCTCAAAAGAGGGTTTAATTTGTGTGTTAAGTTAATTTTCACATCAAGTTTTGGGCGCCGTTGCCGGGGATTAGCAATTTTGCTAATCCCTTGTTATTTCTTTTTGTTTATTTTCATGTGTTTTTGTTCCTAGTTGCTGACTTTACTTGTTTTCTTGTTTTAGGTGGTTTATGACTCGAAGTTCTCAACCTGTTCATAAGCACATCCTTGACTTTGACGACGATTTTGAACGAACTTTGAGATGAGAAAGGAATCAACAAGAACCCCAACCACCTCAACATGCACCAGATCTTGAAGAAGACGAAGTAGAAGAGCAAGAGGAGGCCATGGCATGGATTTTTGAACAAGTCCAAGACATGGCAGCGAACAATCGAACAATCAAGGAGCTTTCCGCTTCGGGATTGGACAATGCTATGCCCTTATGCATTCAATACCCCATGCCAGCTCAAGGCAAGACCGAGGAGTTTGAATTAAAGTCTAGCTTATTGCACCATATTCCTAAGTTCCATGGGTTGTCCATGGAAGATCCTAATAAACATTTGAAGGAGTTCGAGGTTGTTTGTTCGAGCATGACCCCTGTGAATGTTGATGGGAGCATTCTGAAAATGAAGGCTTTTCCCTTTTCTCTCTTGGAAAAGGCTAAAGATTAGTTGTATGAACTAGCCCCCGGAACTGTCACATCATGGGAGAGTATGAAACATGCATTTTTGGTGAAGTTTTTCCCAACTTCTTGAGTCATTCTACTACGCAAAATGATTAGTGGCATTCAGCAAAACCAAGGTGAATCATTTCCAACTTATTATGAACGTTTTAAAACTCTTGTTGCTTCATGTCCACAGCACTAAATGAAGAAGGAGCTTCTTCTTCAATATTTCTACGAAGGGCTTCTACCAATTGAACACCAAATGCTAGATGCCTCAACGGGATGAGCTTTGGTGGACAAAACACCCATGGTTGCCAAGACCTTAATTGCTAACCGCGCGTTGAATGCTCAACAATATGAAGGCGTTGGCCAAAGAGACAACCCACAGCAACAACATGTTAATGAGGTAAGTGCTATTTTCGAACTTCAAAATCAAATGGCTAATCTTACTACTCTTCTTTCACAGGTGGTTGAAGGACCAAAGGTACAAGGTGTAACTGTTTGTGGCGTGTGCTCAATGCAAAGACATCTCACGGATAAGTGCCCTCAATTGATCGAGAATGGAGGGTGGGAATCTGCCAATGCCGTGGGCTTTGGGAGCCAACACCAACCAAGGAGTGTTCCTTTCTCTAATACATACAATCCAGGGTGGAGAGATCATCCAAATTTCAAGTGGAGAGAACCACAACAACCTGCCCAACAAGGAGGATTTTGGCAACAACCCCCTGGGATGTATCAAAGGCCATATGTACCCACTCAAGTCCAACCACAATCTACCCAAACCAACTCAGGTACATCCATGGATAATGATCAAATTGTTCAATTACTAACTTCTTTAGTGCAGGGGCAGCAAAATCAAAATAAAACAATGCTCAATCAAGCTAAGGAGGTAGATGAGTTGAAGAAACAAATGGGCCAAATGGAGGAGTTCATGGGGCAATTCAATGAGCAAGGCAAACTGCCTAGCACAACCGTTGTGAATCCAAGGAGAGGATTTGAATCTGTAAAGGCCATTACGTTGAGAAGTTGAAAAGAAGTTGGAACGGACCCCCAGCCATCAAAATCTGCCCAAACAAAGGACGAGAAGCTGCAACAAGAGGAGGATGTCCAACACACACCCACGACAAGGAAGGAAATAACCTTGCCGTGCACTCCTACACTCCCTAATCCATCCAATTTGTCCACCACATGTAAGAAAGGTTCCAATTCGGTTAATTCTAACGTTATTCCACCAAATGCACCCTTCCCTCGTAGATTCATGCAAACACAGAATGAAGAAAGTGAAAAAGACATCCTTGAAACATTCAGAAAAGTGCAAGTCAATATTCCCCTTCTTAATGCAATCAAACAAATCCCAAAGTACGCTAAGTTTTTGAAAAAGCTTTGTACAACAAGGAAACGGATTCGGGAGAAAGAAGTGGTACATGTGAGTGAGAATGTTTCTGCCATGTTGCAAAGAAAGCTACCACCTAAATGCAAAGATCCCGGTAGTTTCACTATCCCTTGTGTTATTGGATATACGAGGTTTGAACATGCTATGCTAGATTTAGGTGCATCAATTAATGTCATGCCATATTCTGTTTATGCATCTATGAATCTAGGAGAGCTTAAACATGATGGTGTTATTATTCAACTAGCCAATCGATCTAATGCCTACCCGAAATGAGTTTTGGAAGATGTGTTGGTGCAGGTAGACCATTTGATTTTTCCTTCAAATTTCTACGTGCTTGACATGGAGGATGTAGCCCACTCTCCACCATCATCAATCTTACTTGGACGACTTTTCATGAAAACAGCTCAAACCAAGATTGATGTGGCCAAGGGAGCATTAACAATGGCATTTGGTGGTCATATGATTCACTTTAAAATTCCTGAATCTAATGTGAATCTTACTGATGCTCTCTCTTGTTTTTCCATTGATGTAATTAAAGATGTAGGGCATGAAAATTCAACACCAATTAACAAGGATGAAGTTCCAAGCACCAAAGAAGAGGGAATTGGAGTGGAGCACAAAGAACACACCACTAACCTCCAAATGCATAATCTGGCCGAAAGCACCATTGGAAAATCTGTTGACAGTGTTGCCACTTCATTCCAACACATTGGTGAGTCATCTAGTCCAATTTCAATTCCCATTTCAACTAATAGGTTGCTACCTTCTTTGGTGCAGGTCCCCAATCGAATCCACAATGGTGGGAGCATTTACATTGACTTTAGAAAGCTAAATGCCACAATCATGAAGGATCACTATCCTTTTCCATTCATAGATCCAATGCACGAGAATTGTGAGGATCATGTCGTCGAGGACATACCCCTCCATGCCGTGGGCCCTATTCAAGCTTAAATGGAGGTATCGTCCGGCTGGAAGACGTTAAAGCAAGCGCTTCTTGGATGGTAACCCATGTATTCAAATAAGGAAGATCTTTGAATCACTCCACAATCAGTTTTGCGTTCCTAAAAACCTTCCCTTTACTACGTTTATTTTGCCATGTTTGTCATATTTATTTATTGCTTGTTTGATTGTTTTTGGTGTGGGTTTATGTTTGAAACATTGACAGGTAAACCAGGTGTTTTTACATTAATTTTTGTGGAAAATGAACATTAGGTAGAAAGGTAGCAAAGTACAAGGATGTGTACACAAACAGGAAGGAGCTTTCATTGGTCAGGTGGTGCCTCAGCACTCGGCGGAGCTCCAGAAAGACGAAGCGCCAGAGTTTGATTTTCCGGAGCCTCAACACTTGGTGAAGTGCCAGATGACGAAGGCAGAAGTTGCCTTTGGAGTAACGCCACAAACCTTTGATGATCACTCTGAATTCGAACTTCGAACTCCTGCAGCTGGTTAAGCTTCCTCTTCATACTCGTTGAGAAATTAGTTGCGAGCATGTGCAACTCTTTATTCTCGTGCCTAAGCACTCTGATCTCTTGCCGAAGACTAGCCACCTCAGCCATCAAAGACTCAACCTGACGAGATCGAGTAAGAAAGTGTTGGCCCATGTTTGATGCTGAGCCTGCACATCAGACGCTGAAGGCCAGAAAGTCCTGAACAGCCAGCTCGTCGAACCGCCTGGAAAGTATCCTATTGTCTCTTGGAGTGAGAAGATTTCTAGCCACCACCGAAGCGGTTGTATCGTTCGTCATCACAAAGTCCCCAACTGTAAGATGACCATTGGGGGATAAGAAGGACGGATGCCAAATGTTGTCTGGAGAAGACATGTCAATATCTTCGCCGACATTCAAGTTAAGATAACGGTCAGATGGGCAAGACATTTCCGAAGGTGTTGAAGAAAAAGAAGAGGTCGGACAAACAAGATCTTAGAAGGGAGCTTCTACAGGTGGCAATTCAAGTGTGCTTTGGAACGTAATGCGTGCCTCTATAAAAATCAGCACTCGACGGAGCTCCAGAAAGAAGAGGCGTCTGCTTAGAAATCGAAGAGGCGCCTGCTTTCTCAAAAGCTGGGTCTGCTCAGAAACCACGGGCCGATACTTTTCCAAACTTGTCAGCACCTGTCACACGCAACCTCAACTTTGCAGAAATTACAGGCAACTTTGTCAAAGATTTCTGACAGAGTAGAAAGCGCGTTAATCTTACTATTCAATTACCCAACGGTTGCCGACAAGAGTAAAAGAATAGTACCTATACCGGTTATGAAGAAATTCCTATAAATGTCAACCTACATCCTCCATAGCAAGGCAGACTTACTCAACCTTTCTTCATCTCCAAAAATGCATTCCCAATGAAGCCTCTCGAGTTACTCAGTGTTCCTCATCCCCTGGGGTACCTCTGCAAACAAGTCATCAAGAGCAAAAGTATTTCATATCATGAACGTTGAAAGCAAGAGTATCTCATATCATGCTTTCTCCCTGTCCCTTTCCTTGTCTTTGTGACGAGGAGAAAGAGAGCAATCAGCCAACACTTGGTGTGAATCTTCCGATCTAAGAACCGACTGCCTGGAACTCCTTCCTGATTGCTTACCTAGCATTGCTCTCGAGTGCTCATCTTCAACTGCTAATGTACTTCCGAAGAAGATGCCACATCTGCCTGGAGAACAGATAAGGCAAGTGAAAATGATACCTTGAAGCATGTGGAGACAACGTGCTAATTCATCTTCAAGATCAAGTCTCCTCTTCCTTGCTAAGAAGCTCCCCAGCCCAGTTCAAGAATAAACTTGTGGAAAGATACTTCTTCAAAAGCAAAAGTACCTCATATCATTAGAGTCGAAGGCAAAGATATCTCATGGCATGCTTTTCCTTTACCCTTGCTCTTGCCTGCGGGACAAGGAGATAGAAAGCAATCGGTCGGCACTTGGACAGATTGAACAAAGAAACAGACCATCACCTCTACCTCGTGCCTACCTGCCGTGCAGAAGAAACAAGCAGAGAAGAATGCAGCCTGCACAATCAATCAACCCAGCAGAAAGAGTCTGAGTTGAAACCAAGAGCTCGAGAAGCTTCAACAACATATTGACGCATCAGTCGCCAAAGAGCAAAGCCTCGCCGTACAATGCCATCAAATCACCACCACCAAGGAATTCTCCTTTTCCTTCCAATCTAGTTCAAAATCAAAGCTGTGGAAAGTCAGCAAGCATGACAAAATATGTGTCGATTCATTCACTACCGAAGCCAAAGATCATCTACCTCCATAACCAGATTTGCGTTCCTAAACTCTACTCTTTCTTGTTTTTACTTTGCCATGCCTGTCATGTTTGTTAGTTGTGTTGTTTGCTTATTTGAGTGCAAGTCTATGTTTGAAACATTGAGGACAATGTTTGGTTTAAGTGTGGGGGGGTAAACAAGCTGTTTTGCATGATTTTCGTGGGTTTTATTTACCTATCACTTACAATGTTGTTTTTCACTGTTTTTAAGTGTTTGTAGTGTGTTTTGAAGCATTTTAGTATGTTTTGACATAAAAATCTGAAAATTTGATAAAAATTTGAAAAATTGTTCTGAAAATGCCAAAAAGAGTTGTTTTTGTGTGTTGTTTGTGTATTAGGATACCTTCCAACACAATGATGAGGATTCGGTTTTTAATTGCATGACTGTTAAAGAAAGTTACAAACATGGATGGAAGTTTGATATGCTCTTTGGCTAATACTTGGTTATAGTTGATGTTTACGAATTCACATGTAATCATAAAAAATAAAAAATAAAAAATAAAAATCAGTTTTTGTAACATGCTTAAAGGAAGGACCTCAAACTAACGCTACAACCCTGTGAGACTTGAGCGTAAACGTTATTTGGAGAGTTATTAATCTGTGCATTCTTGTTTTCTAAGTCGTTGCATGATCTCATTATTCTTTGCTTGGTTGCTATTTAGAATGCGTTTCATCATTATAGATCCAAATACTAGAACTCATGCCCGTTCCATTCAAAGCATAACATTGATTTGCATAACACATATTCAAGATGAAGTTGTTTAGTGAACCAAAGCCAAATAGCCGAACCCACCTTTGTCATTTGTTTTGTAGGTTTAAGCCCCGTTGAGCCTTGTTTAGCCTATTTTCTTTGTTAAACCACATCATCTCTACCTAACCTAGAATAGGACTATCCATACCCTTGTTCTTGAAGTATAGTGGAGCATAACTTAGAAATAATTCATTTTGATCAACATTATTGCAGAAAACAAGTGTGGGGGAATTTGGATTTCAAAGTTGTGTTTTTGTGTGCCAAAGAAATTGGGCATGGCAGAGAGAAAAATTCGTGGAAAAAGAAAAAGAAAAGAAAAATAAATGCATGAAAAGAATGAAAAACAGTTGAAAATAAGTGAGAATGAACTCACATGTGTTGGTTGTTGAAGAAAGGGTCCAAAAGTTTGAAATTGACCCTAAGGTGTTGCATGAATCTTCCCTTGTGTTTAAAAGTAGATTTCTGCATTCTAAAGAGAATTCTAAGTGCCTAAATCATTACTTTGCTCACTATTGTTTTAAGAACGTTTGTTTACCCTTACCTTTCTTTGTTAGCCAACACCCTTAACCCCGTTACAACCCCTGACTTCCATCTTGAGTGTTGTGTGTTTCAATATGTGGAGTTTGAAATTGGTATGAGCATATGATATCACTGGTTCTCGCTTCTAAGTAGTAGCATTCCATTCATGAGATCATATATATACATGAATTAATAATTCCAGAAATTGCTTCTTTGTTGAAAAACATATGTGAGTACTAGTTTTCATGTTTACATCAATCTTCTCACATATACCTAGTATAGGGAGTGTAGTCAGAAATTCTTGTGTGAAAATAAGAGTGTATCTAGTCAGGAATTGAGGGAATTCTCTAAGGCATGTTACTACATTCAAAATGTTGTTTTAATTGATTAAATGTGAGCTAGGGAATGGTGACTATGATTAAGTATGCTCGAGGGTAAGGATTGCTTAAATCTATGTGAGTGGTGATCTTTGGCATGTCATGTTTCATTGAAAATCCCTGAGGCAAATGTTGGAAGGTCTAGGTTATGTTTTGTTTGTTTTGTTTGTTTCGTTTTGCTCGAGGACTAGCAAAAAGCTAAGTGTGGGGGAATTTGATAGGAGCATATTTATGCGACTTAGTTAACATATTTTCTTGCATTTACTTAGCTAGTTATTTCTTATAAGAGTGTTTTAAGCTATTTTCGTGTGTTTGTAGGTCCTAATAACAAAGTTGGCAAGAAAGTGCATTTTGGAGTAATTTTTAGCTGAAATGGATTGCATGCATATGGAGCAAGCTGGATGGACGTTTTTGGTGTTTTAAAAAGGGTTTCAACATATGCAAAAATATGAATAATGAAGTTGAAGTGTGGAAGTGTGCAGATACATACACTTAACGAACAATTTGAAAGGAAAAGAAGTGAAAGATGCCATTTGTTGGATTGCTTTACAAGTTGTATTCACATTTCCAGCAACTACAAACATAATTGCAAGCTGAAATGATGCATAGCATGTGTGTGAAAGTGTCTAGCAGCTGGTGCATGTGTGAAAAGGTGTAAAGTGGCCGAAAGTTGGTGTTTGCAAGATGAAATGATGCAAAACATGTGTGTGAAATTTGTGTAACAGCTAGTACATGTGGAAGTGAGCTGGAACACACGGCAAAGAGTGCAGAAAATCAAGTTTGAAGGCACATGGACAGTTGCAAAGGAGTTGAATTGGCAAGAGAGGAATAATTGCCTTTTGTTTAAGGCAAGACACATGATAGGAGCATATTTATGCAACTTAGTTAGCTTGTTTCTTGGCATTTACTTAGTTTAATTCTAGTTATTTTAGTACTTTAAGCTATTTTCGTGTGTTTGTAGGTTCAAATAACAAAGTTGGCAATAAAGTGCTATTTGGAGCATTTTGGAGCATTTTTGGGCCAAGATTGGATAGTGCAAGCATGGAGACATGAGGATGGATTTTTTGAAGATTAGAAGACTGGAAATCAGCATGTATGTGTGCAAGTGTGCTGACCTACAACTATAAACATCATAGCTACCACATCATAGAAAATGTGTTGATTGCTAGCTGAAATGATGAAGAAGAGCACGGCACATGGAAGAAAGATGGAAAGCACACACACATGCAAAAAAGAACACAACATGGGCATAAAAGGTGTTGATTGGTAGCTAAAATGATGAAGAGCATGTGTGTGCAACAGCTAGGACATGTGGAAATGATGATTACATGACAGCACACACACATGCAAAGAAGGAGACACAATTCTGCCGCAAGTAGGAGGGTCATTTTTCTCCTTAAACATTCAGCCATCCCTTCTCCTTAAAGGGCACCAACCATTCAACACATGGGACACACATAAATTGGGGGAGCCGAGCCATTCTACACATTCCCACATCCCAAACACAATTCCAGCAACCTTTCTCCCTTTGCCGTGACCTCCATCCAACCTAAATCAAACACATTCAGCCATTCCCTTCCATATATCCATACACATCCTTAGACACTTGTGTTGCAACAAGGTGGTGAAAAAGAAGGTCCTTGGCGTTTCAAGCTTGAAGATTGGAGCGTTTTAGGTGTACCTCGTTCTTGCTTTCAATGTCTACTTTGTTATTTTCTGATTTTGTTGCAACTATGAGTGGTTGTTTAGGGTTTAGGGTTGATAAATTCCAGTTATGAGTGCAATTTGAGTGGCTGTTTCTTGCTTTCAAAGCCATGATTATTTGTGCAATTTGAGTTGATAAATTCCAGTTATGAGTTCTTGAATCGTGAATGCAATTGGCTTAACTATTTGATTGATACTTATTTGTATTTGTTGATTAAGGGTCGACACTTAATTGGCATACATAAATCCGTTGCTAGAATATAAGAAAGTTTCACATAATCGTTACAAACTTATATTTACAAGTAGTGGAGGTCGCTTATAAACGATCGCGTTAAGTATAATTCCTAGCATGAGTGACATTATGTCATAGTTGCAAGTGCTTTGTCAATGCTTATGATTTTCATTAAACGTAATGATCTTTGATTGTATCTCTATTATGATGTCATGTAGATAACTTTTGAAGAATGTTTTGGGTTGTCGAATGATGTCATCCAATCCAATAATACAAGGAAATCTGAGGGTTAACTAGTGATGTCACGGTTAATTTGGGGGCATTGTCGTTTATAATTCAATGAAGGAGTAACTGGAAATTGATTTGTTTGCATACATGTCATGTGTGGAGAAATATCCTCTAGCTAGCTTATCATCCATCTAATTCAACCAAATTCGTCCAAAATCTGTCTTAAGTTTTAGTTACTTGTTTTTATTTTAAATTCGTCCAAAACTCAATCCCCCTTTACTTTAGTGTGTCTAATTAGTTAGAATCTATTTTAGTTGTGTTTTAAGTGTTTTGATTCAAGTAAAAGTCAATTTTCGTCCAAAGTCATTCCTAGTGTCTAGTTTAAGTTTATTTGGTTGTTTTAAGCTGTTTTGAGTATTTTAAGTTTGCCTTGAGTCTTGTGAGTCTTGTTAAGTGTTTTTAAGTTTAGTTTTATGTTTTTGAGTCAGTTTAGAGGTTATTAGCAAGCCCTCCTAATCCCCGGTCTAGAACGATCCCTACTTATACATATACTTCAATTGTCAAAAGAGGGTTTAATTTGTGTGTTAAGTTAATTTTGGCATCAACACATGACAAAAGGGCATGTGCACTAGCTGTTTTTGCATCATTTGGTCTTTTTTTGTATTGTTTATTAAGGCCACTTGAGTGATTATTTGCTTTTGAGCTTCTATAAATGGAGAGTGAAGGGAAGAACAACACACACTACACTACATCACAAGCACATTCAGCCATTCCTCTTTCTTTGCCGCAATATACCATCCAAACTCTCCCAAACACAATTCCAGCAACCTTTCATCCAAAGCCGTGGTGATCCATCCTCCACCACCATTCAACACAACCAAAAACACATCTAAACACTCCTTGCTGCAGCCAACCTTCATCCATACACATCCACTCATCTTCTCAGCCATTCTGCCATACAAATCACCACCCAAACCTTACACCAAACCTTATGTCGTGAGTAAAGAAACAAGGGAGCACTCTTGGATGTTCAAGCTTGATTGTTGAAGCATTCTAGGTGTAATTCGTTCTATATTTACAATGTTTAAATTCTTTTTCTTTCGTTTTGTTGTGAACATGAGTGGCTAAACCCTTCTTGGCTAGGGGTGATTTCAAAGCCATGATTATGTGTGCAATATGAGTTGATAAATTCCAGTTATGAATTCTTGAATCGTGAATGCAATTGGCTTAACTGTTTAATTGATAACTTATTTGTGTTTGTTGATTGAAGGTCGACACTTAATTGGCATGCATAAATCCGATGCTAGAGTATAAGGAAGTTTCACATAATCGTTACAAACTTATATTCATATGTAGTGAAGGTTGTTGATCATGATCGCGTTAAGTTTAATTCCTAGCATGAGTGACATGATGTCATAGTTGCAAGTGCTTTGTCAATGCTTATGATTTTCATTAAACGTAATGATCTTTGATTGTATCTCTATTATGATGTCATGTAGGGAACTTTTGAAGAATGCTTTGGGTTGTCGAATGATGTCATCCAATCTAATAAAACAAGGAAAATCTGAGGGTTAACTAGTGATGTCACGGTTAATTTGGGGCATTGTCGTTCATAATTCAATGAAGTAGTAACTGGAAATCGAGTTGTTTGGATACATGTCATGTGTGGAGGAAAAGCCTCTAGCTAGCCCATCATCCATCTAATTTCCTAAAATTGTTTTCAAACCTGTTTTTAAGCTACAATCTGTTTTGTTATTTTAAATTCGTCCAAAACAAAACCCCCCTTTACTTTCTTGTTTCAAATTGTTTTACACTTGTTTTGTTTGTGTTCTAAGTGTTTTGAGTCAAGCCCAAACCTTATTTTCGTCCAAAATTGTGTTTAGTGTTAGAAACTGCCTAGTTGGTTCTTTTAGGTAGTTTTGAGTGTTTTAGCTTATTTTGAGTCTTGTGAACTAGTTTTGAGTCTTTTAAATCTATCCTAACGCTTTTAAGTTTGTTTTTGTGTCTTTGAGTCAGTTTAGAGTCAATCAGCAATCCCTCCTAATCCCCGGCCTAGAACGATCCCTACTTATACATATACTACAATTGTCAGAAGAGGGTTTAATTTGTGTGTTAAGTTAATTTTCGCATCAGTACTCCTGAAGATGAAAATAGACCTATTACAACTCCGGTTGCATATTCTTTATTGGAATATTTCAAATGTAAATTGTCTTTCTCTTGTGAGTTGTGAAAGATTGTGAAAATCTTAGGACATCAAAGTACATTTTTCATCCAAAACTTTACATACTTCCAATGAAGAGGCGGATTCTCAAACAATGGATCCAATGATATTGGTAAATTTTTGTGAACATTTTGAAAAAATAATATCACTCCATCACACATTTTGATTCTAACAGTGCCGATCCACCTTATAGGACATGGTGAATCGTCCTTTATTAAAACTTATCCACTGATGGCCTCTTTGTAAGTATCGAACCATTCTCTTACTGCACACATATGGAATGTGCAACTGGTATCCAAAATCTAACTTGTGAAAGCCTTGGAGCCTGATGTTACTAAAAGAAGCTCCCCGTCACTCTCTTACTAGGTGACTACACTAACTAAAGCTTCCTACTATCTTGGCTTTCTTCTCTTACCAAATCTTGCAATTCCTCTTCTAATGATCGGCACACATTCGAATCACCCTTCCTTTTTTTCCTTTTTCTTCTTGGGTTTTGACCTACCCCTGTTGTTGCTGCTATTCTCTTCCTTTGTGTTTTTCCGTCCCCTCTCCTTGCCTTTGGCATAAAGACCTTGAGAGCTCTCAGTTATATCATCTAGTTTAGCATATGACTGAAAAGCTGAATTACATCTTCAAGCTTCAAAGACTCTTTTCCAAACATTAGAGTTTTTCGAAAGTGCTTGAAAGACGAAGCTAGAGACCTCAGCAGGATGATAATCATGTCATCATCTTTGTAAGTTTCTTCGACCTTCTAAAAATTGTTTATGCAATTATGGAACCTGCATACATGATCTTCAATATCACCTCCTTCTTCTAGTCGAAGGTCGAATAGTTCATCCTGGACAAAAAGTTTATTGGACACGGTTTTGCCCTTATAAATGTTTTCCAACTTGTCCCATGCTTCCTTAGCAATCATCTTTTTTGTGATGTGGGACCTGACTGATCTTGTGAGATGGATCCTGATGGAGCTTTTGGCCTTCTTTAGAACCTTGGTCTATGCCTCTACTGTCATGATTGTAGGCTTCTTACCAACAAGTGCATTATCCAAATCATGATGTATCAATACATTCTTCATCATCTTTTGCCAGTTCGTGAAGTCATCTTTGCCATCCAAATGATCTACACAGGCTCTAGGTCCGCTGTAGCCTTCCTTTTTGACACCATAAAACACTTTGAAACAAGCTCTCGATACCAATTGTATTTTGACTCTCTCTAGATCTTACTCTTTGATGATCCGGCAATAGGACTTATGCACCTGCAAAATAATACCACCTAAGATTAAGGTCAAAAGTCTCACGCGCCAACGATGAATGGAGGGGGGCTTTGGCCGAAGAATCTCCGATGCCAAAGTTAGAATTATGAAAAGAATATGTTTAGGAGTTTGTGGGTAGCCAATGGCGTCGCTTTTTAGTGGGAGAATAGGGCTATTTATAGGGGAGTGACCTACCTTATTTGGAGACTAGGGGCCGACCATATTTGGTCAAATTGTGAGTATAATTGCAAGATATTATGTGAAATAATATCTTGCAATTAAACCTAAAATGAATAGGAAAATTGGTAGTTACCTTTTGAATAAGGATTTGATGAGGAGTGATGAGAAGGATTTGAATAAATATCATTTTGATCACCTTTGACAATTCCTTGATTGAGCCGTTATTGTTCATTGCATGCGCATGGGTATCCCCGAGTGCCTCGAGGGTAATTTTGTCCTTTTCAACCAAAAGCCACGTGTCACCTCCATAATTTTCTTGATTATTTTTGGCTCCACAAATGGCCCCACACCTGTTGGACTGCTTGCAAGAAAGGGCAACAGGTGTAGAGATCTTCCTTTGCTTTAGGAAACGGAATATTGTTTCCTATTTTGATGCAGATTCCCACATTAATTGGAAATTAGATCCATCTAGGAAAGGGAAATAAATCACATCCAAAGTCTATTTAGGTCTACCTTAAGTAGATGATTAAATCAACTTCAGAAAGCAATTTATTCTACCCTACAGGAGAAAGAAAGCTAGAGGATATTTGTTCTCCCTTCCCTAGCAATCTTCTACACTTACCCGTGCAAATGGTCGTCTTTCATTGCTTTCTTCGTCTTCACGCTGCACGACGGTAAGAAAATTTAATTTTCCTTGTCTTCTTAATTTTTTGGAGACTCGAGGCTTGAAATTTGGCTCGATGGGGGTCGAGGATGTGTCAAAAAGTGGCTTGGAAGGGCCATGACATTGTTGTCGTGGGTGGCTTGGCCTGGCGACAGCTCAGCGTGGGCAGCAGAGGCCAGTTGGGGCTCAGCTCGGGTCAAGAGCTTCTCAGCTTGGATCGAGGCGATGAGGCGCTGGGGTGCTGATGTTTGGGTCGCTAGGCTTATGCCCATACAGGAGAGGTGAGAGAGAGGGAGGTGAGGGGGTGCCAGCCTCTTCCTTTTGGATTAGGCCGCTAGGAATTTGGGTCGAGGGAATGGCAACCCCTGGTGCCTTGGGCTGCCTGGTGTGCTGGGTCGCCTGGCATGTTGGGTCGAAAATGAGAGATAGGAGCCAATGCGGGCTGGGCTCCCTTGGCTGCTGTTCTTGGGTCGTGGGGCCCGATGCTTTTTTTTTTTTTAGCCTTCTAACGATTCTTCCTTGCGTCTTTGTAGAATTTCTTCGAGCATGTCTTCTTCAAGCCATAAGAGTGACGATGGTGTGTCGCAGTTGTATTGCCAAGGCGGGTCTTTAAGTAAAATGGGCAACTTCAAGGCTGCTCACTTCAAAATTAATTTCGATGACTTGTTCAGAGATTTCATCGAAGCATATAGGCACACCATTCCGTTTGGGGTACGTATGAAGCATGTCAATGAGGGTAGTAGCCATGAGCCATGTAGTGGGGCTTGGAGAGCCATCAAGTTTCACCCCTACTACTTTGTGTTGGGATTTCCCATGCCGCATTTCTTCAAAGAAGTGCTTTGTTCCATGAAGTGTGCCCCCACTCATTGTTCTCTAAATGTAGTTTGTGTAATGGTAGGATTCCTCAACCTAAGCCAATTCTTTGACTTGGATCTATCTGTCAATGAATTCTGGTACTTCTTTGACATATGACATATTGATGGAGTTGGGCAGTTGCGTTCCCGCCATAGGCTCTTCGAATATTCGAGCAAGGGAGATCATGATTGGGCTAAGGAAACTTTGTAGATAAGTGGAGAGTGGGAGTTTGATTCTTCCCCTAAGCTGCACGTTCTAATGATTTTCATCATCACTAAGTTGACTGCTTAGTTTTTAGGCTGCTTTGTGCTTTGTTGAGTTGCTCTTTGATTTCTTGATTTTCCTTCTCCGTTTATGTAGATTCGGAATTCGGCTCAACTCCCAAGACTTCTCCAGATATGAAAAAGGTGCATGTTGCTCTAGGTATCCCTATTGAGTACAGTGAGTGGCGTTGGTTGCTTAGTTCTATTTGCTGGGAGAAAGGTGGGCTGCCCTTGAGAGAGAAGATAAATCGGATTAACGTGGAGGCATTAGCGCATCTGATCACTGTCGTGGTGCCTGTGTGAATGAAAGTGGAAAGAAGAGATCTTCCCCGCCTGCTTAAGAAATGCCGGTTGAGAAAAAGCCGAAGACTTCCTCCACTGCTCATGAGGGTCCGCCTGCTACCGATAGGCTAGTGATTGACTTGACTTCTTCCAAAGGGAAGAATGATGAAGCCGCTAGATTTGAGCCGATGACGCCTGCCATGCCGAAGGTAACTAGTACGATTGCTGATAGGATTGATCAGCGTAGAGGTTCCGTCGTGTCCCGAGTGCCAAAATTTGTGCCAAGACGTCTGTTGGGAGCAAAACCTTATTCACTTTCAGAGAGGCTTGATACTATGAAGATCAATAAGGTGGACTCTGCTGCTAAATTGGTGCCAAGGGCTATTCCTCTTGCTACTAAGACTGGTTCGCCTGCTGAGAAAAATGAGACTGCTCGTGTGGGCAGTTGTGAAAAATCCACCAAGCTTGTTTCTAGATAGGCTGCTAAGATCTATGCACTTTTGAAGCCAAATTTGCTTGAAAACATGGACAAGTGTCCCAAGCTTGTTGATGGCGTTAGAGGGGTTATTTGCCCAAGTTCCTTTGCGAAGCATACGACCCAATATAGAAGAACTGCTCTGCTTGCTATGATGCAGAAAACAGCGATTCTAGTAGCCGAGTCTATGCTCCTTGACCAATAAGAAACCAAGGCTGCCAAGGAGATGACAAAGATTATGGCAGCTGAAGCTTCTTCTTCTGCTGAGAAGATCAAGCGGTTGGAGTTTAAGCTCGTCACTTTGAAGGGGTCCAATATCTCCGATTTCACTTCTCTGCAGCTTGAGACCGCTCGCCAGGAGATCGTTGACTTGAAGACTAGGCTTGACGTATGCAAGTGCAGAAAAGGAGATCGGATGTTATATACCTCAGATTCAAGATCTTGAGCGTGCTGTTTCTGAGCTTTGTTTTGCTGCTTACACAAATGATAAAGAGTTGATTGCTACTTATAATCAAGTGATCTACTTCAAAAAGGTCGTCGATAGGTTTGAGCCCCAAGTGCTGGAACTCCAAGGTGCACTGAAGATCAACGAAAATTTGAAGAAGGAAGTGGATGAGCTGCAACGCGTCCGTGTTGGTCTGCTCGAAGAGAACGAGCAGTTGAAGGTTGAGAATGCAGGGCTTGAGGTTTCGCTTGTTCAATGTCAGGCCAATTTCTACAAGTTGGGTTATATAGGTCATCTCTTTGGTAGGTCATCTGACTTTGAGTTTGCTGGGAAAGACTTCAAGACCTTCTCTATTTCTCTAGAAGATTTGCTTCCTTTACTTTTGATGCTTCCATTGGTGAAGTAGTTGGAGAAGTTGGTACCCAAGCTGGGGCAGCCGTGGGTGAAACGTTAAATGATGCTGCTGCTGAGAGCATCGCGGTGCTGAAGGTGTGGCGACTGAGTAGTCGTGGGATGTCCAAGCTGCTGAAGAGTAGTCTTACTTCTAGGTAGCCTTTAGGATTTTCTTTGTTTTCCTTATTGCTTTTTTTCTTTGCTTGAACTCCTTCTACCTTTGCTAATTGTTTATCAATTTTGCTAGAAAATTTAATAAACTTGCTTGCTTCGCTTTTCTTCATCTTCGCTTCTTTTTTTTAGGCTCAACCTTTGACTTTTAGACTAGCATCAAGTATGCTGCTTTTTCATAAGCAGACAGACCCATGTATCTTATGCAACCGTAGGTGTTGGTGTAAAACTTTTGCAAAGTTGTTAGTCATAGGGTCAGCAGCCGTACGCCTTACTTACAGAAGCAGACGAGTTCGCGTGACCATTTGGCTATTAACCTTGGCTATCTTTAATCCTTTGAGCTATGTGGCCTACATCACAACATACTAAAGATTTTTAGGTCATGAAATTCGTTAACCTTTCGTATCAAAAGTACGTAGTTGTATAGAATTTTGTAAGCAAAGGTTTGAGATAACTCCTTGCTTTTTATGTAACCAATTTCGTGAGTTGCGTAGCATGTATCACAACACTTTAGAAATTATTGTAGATCTAGATAATCACTCCATGCTTGGCAGAGGTAAAGCTTATCGACTGCGTAGCATGTCGGTAGTAGATAGAGCTTTGTATATACACGCTAACTGTTTAACCTTTCACAAAAATATGCGATTGTATAAGTTTACATCGGCTTACTACTCGAAGGGCAAGCCCTAAGCTGTCTTCTGGAAACCGTAGACTACCTTAGTGCATTAGGTAGTAGCTTTAGGGTTCCAGGGCAGCCGTCCATAAGGCGTACTACGTAATGTGCCTCCTCCGTCTCTGAGGCCCGGTTCCCCACGGATTAGGCCAAGAGACAAAAAAATCCTTCAGTTAGCTAAGCCTTGAAAAAGACTATTGTGGCTATTTCTAGGAATCCCAGCGCAAGCCATCGTGCACCTAGTTACACTAAGGCAGCCTGACTCGTCCACGTTTGGATATTCAGAGTGTATAGTTTATCCTCCCACATCAGAGAGCAAACCTTTGTGGGTGTCGGGGAATTGGTTTACCCTTTTGCACTGGAGAGCATGGTTGGTCCCCAAAACGTGCAATTCCTGCGATAAGTCCCTAAGAATGGCGCAATATTCTTTTGAAGTGCAGGAGTGATCAGTTGTTGTAAGCATGCAACCGAGCCAAGTTGTAAATTACTTCTAAATTCCTCATTGAAAAACGAGTGAAAGGATCGAAAACTTAGCTGTAAGACAAGAACTACATAACAATTGGATAGTCCTTGGCTTGCGAGGTAGTGCCCGTCGAGCTGCTTGAGTCTTCGGGCTTTGATGTAGCGGGACGCCGCAATGCGGGTGATGACCTTCTCGCGTTTCTCTTCTGCGAGATCTAAGTTTGTGGCCATCACATTTATGTTCTGCTCGATACTCGGCAATAAAGTGCTAATACTTAACATGATGACATTCGAAGGAATGATTGTTTCTGAGCTAAATACCAAAAAGAAAAGAGTCTCACTGGTTGCTAATCGTTTGGTTATGCAATACACCCATAGACATCCGGGAAATTCGTCTGGCCATTTTTCCTTCTTATCGGATACGGATTTCTTGAGGCAGTCGAGAATCATCTTGTTTGATGCTTCGCCTTGTCGATTGCCTTGGGGATACTTTGTGTGGACATGTGATGTTGATGCCATATTTCTGGAAGAACTTCGCCAAATCTTTGCTTACGAATAACGGGCCGTTGTCTGTGACGATGGATTGAGGAATGCCAAATCGGAAAATGATGTTCCTCCATATGAAGCGCTCTATGTCCGTCTGAGTTGTGGTTGTCATGGGCTCTGCTTCCTTCCATTTGGTGAAGTAGTCAGTTGCCACGATCATCATGCCTTTATCCCCAGTAGCGGGCGACATTGGCCCTACCAAGTCCATTGCCCACTACATGACTAGCCAATGACTCGTTTAAGGGTGTAGTTCACTGGTAGGCAGTGCTAGTACCAGCTTGTAGCATTGGTAGCGGTCACACTTTTGTACTAACTTTTTAGCGTCTTGATGCATAATAGGCTAGTAGTAGCCTGCGTTAAGAGCCTTCTGTGCTAACGATCGGCCTCCAGAATGATTTCCACAAATGCCTTCGTGGATTGAAATTAGAACCTTTTGGTCGTCGAGTGGCGCTAGGCAGCGGAGATATGGTCCAGTGTAGGATTTTCGGACGAGAATGTCATTCCACATGTAGTAGTGTGCTGCCTTTGTTTGGAGCTTTCTAGACTCCAATCTTTCCATGGGGAGTGTGCCATTAACTAGGTAGTCTATAATGGAATCTTGCTAGTTTGGAGTTGTACTAACCTGTGACACCTTAGCTGCTGGCTCCACCTCTATGATTGGCTAGTCTAGATACTCCACCGGAATAAAGCGTTTGAGTTGAGGGTTGAAAGCGGAGCCTAGGCCGGTTAATGCGTCCGCGTGGGCGTTGTCTGCCGCGGAACTTAAGTGAGGGTGTAAGTCTAAAATGCCTTAAGTTGTTTTCATACCTTCTCTAGGTATTGCACCATCTTCGAATGTTTTGTCGTGTACTCCCCAGTAGTCTGGCTGGTGATTAGCTGGGAATCAGAATGAATTGCAAGCTTTTTCATTGGCAAGTCTTATGCCATTTGAAGGTCTGCTAGTAGGGTTTCGTACTCTGCTTCGTTGTTGGATGCTTTGAAACCTAGAGTGATTGCCTACTTAAGCATCAAACCGTCTGGGTAACAAGGACCACGCCTGCTCCCGAGCATAGTTGGATGCGCCGTCAACGTGAAAATGCCAAAAGTCCCCATCGGGTGAAGTAGGCATGGTTAGGGCGTGCCCGATTACCTCTGGAGCGTCGTTGGGTCGTTTTG
Source organism: Malus fusca (assembly GCA_035220775.1). Classification (NCBI taxonomy): domain Eukaryota; kingdom Viridiplantae; phylum Streptophyta; class Magnoliopsida; order Rosales; family Rosaceae; genus Malus; species Malus fusca. Next base: position 17,117,637 of record CM069072.1, read on the forward strand.
TTGCTTCGCCTAGGCTAGGTGTGAATTATGCTATGAAGTTTGCCAAGGTTTAGGCCTTTATCGTCGTGGGGGGTCAAAAAACTAGGCCGTATTGGCCAAGTTCCAATGCCCATTTCATTACTTGTTGAGAAGCATCTGGACCATGTAGGATTGATCATAGAGGATACTAAGTAGTGACGATGACTGTATGAGCTTGAAAATATGGCCTGAGCTTCCGAGCTGCAACAATTAGCACCAAAATTAATTTCTCGATCTTCGGATATCTAGTTTCCGCATCGAGAAGAGCTTTAGAAGTGTAAAATATCGGCAGTTGGGCCTTCAACTCTTCTCGTATGAGGGCAGAGCTCACCACTGCTTCTGAGACAGCCAAGTAGATGTATAAGTCATTCGTTGCTTCCGGCTTGGATAGTAAGGGAGGTGATGTGAGATACTTCTCCAGGTCTTAGAAAGCTCTTTCGCATTCATCATCCCATTTGTCTCGTTGTGCCTTCTTGATTACTTTGAAAAAGGCTTGCATCAATCGATGGACCGCGATAAGAAGCGATTGAGCGCGACTGCTGGTCCGATCAAGCTTTGGATCTCCTTTAAGGAAGTTGGAAACTTCATCTCTAGGATTGCTCGGATCTGTTTGGGATGTGCTCGATTCCTCGTTGGGTTACTGAATGTGCATTTAGCGGGATTGAGCTTCATCTTGTACCTTCTAAGAATGTTGAAAGTTTCCACCAAGTTGCCGATATGGTCTAATTTTCTACCTGCCCTTCATGATGATGTCGTCGATGTACACCTTCATGGTTACTCCAATTTTCTTCTTGAACATCATGTTTACTAATCATTGGTGAGTGGTTCCCGCGTTCTTAAGGCCAAAAGGCATAACCTTGTAACAGTAGGTGCCTCTTTCAATCATGAACGCGATTTTCTCCTTATCGGGCTCGTGCATGGCTATTTGGTTGTAGCTAGTTCCTGGAAGTTGAATATACTAGTAGATCGATTCAAGGAATTAGATAAAGATCCTTCGAGCATGCTTTGTTGAGGTCGGCAAGCCATGGTGAGTGTGATATCTCTTCTATCCGGCCTCCAATAGCTTGTTGATTTCTGCTTCAATGATTGCTACTCATTCGGGTGCAAAATGTCTTATCTTTTTATCACTAGTTTAGCAGCGGGGTTGACGTGCAGCTTGTGGCAAGCTATCTTGGGGTCAATGTCAGGCATGTTAGAAGGTGTCCATGCAAAGGCGTCACGATTTTCCTTAAGAGAAGTCGTGATTTCCCATTTTTTTATTCTAACAGTTTTCTCCGTCTATTGGGAATCAAGAATGATGTGTCCGACGTCTTCTTCAGGTTTTCATCCTGTTTTGTCAGCTGGCGCGTTTACTTGGACACCATCTTCTTGATCTGTCTGCTGTAATTGCTATTTAGTAGCTTTATCGTCCCTTTGGACCTCGATAGCCTCTACGAGGGTAAATGTCTTCTTTTTTTACTCATTTAGTGCTTGCATAATGCCTCGTCGAGATGTGGCCTGGTCAGACTTGATTTCTCTGACTCATTATCACGAGATGCGAGATCATATTTTTTGATACTTGACGGAGGTTAGGGCATCTAGCTTTATCAGCCAAGGTCGCCCTAGAATCCAATTATAGGGAGACGAGCCGCGTATTATCATGAACATATACTTTGAGACAACTGGCGGTGTTCTCACATCAAATGTAATGTTGCCGATAGCAGTTGAAATGTGTCTGTTGAATCTAGTAAGTACTTCTATTCAGCGTATGATTGTGCTTTCCAGACCTATCTTATGAATTACTAAGAACCGAAGTAGGTTGACCACACTTCAGTTGTTAACCATCATTCTATTGACTATAGCGTGGGCTAGTTGGACAAATACCACTAGTGCGTCGTCATGCAGGAAGTTGATGCCTACAACATCCTGCTCGGTGAAACCAACGATGGGTCCAGGTTGAGTGTTGACTGCGTGGACATATGAGACTTCTCTTCTTGGAGTTGTTAGTGGCCTTCAAGTGCTCGGATTCGGTGAATATGCCATTAATCTGGATTGTCTTGGTCAGCGACTTTTCTTCGGCGTATGTGTTTCTTCTAGGATACACAGCTGCCTTGTCCAAGTATTTGTCGACCTTGCATTCTTTCAACAACTTCTCTAGGTAATTTATCCAATTGTAGCAATCATCAATTGTATGACTGGGACCTCGATGGAATGTGCAGTACTTGGTGTGGTCCAACTTAGAGGTATCTCTCTTTGATGTCACATATGATTTGGTGGATTGACGGACAGAGAGAAGCAATCACTCAATCTGGCTCAAGTTCAACTGACAGCCTGCGAGAAATTCACTCGTCTGCTAGGAATGTACCATATGCACTGTAGCCGCCACACAGATATGCAGAACACATAGAATAACAGCCTAGACCAGCAAGTCAAGACTAGGGGCAGCCGAGAGCTCTGCTACCCCCAACAAAGGCAAATGCAAAAAGAAGTAGAGAGGCTACTAATAGAGCGATTGCACCATTTCCAACGCAACAAGGTCACTGATGAGGCACAACAACAGAACATGACCAACATAAGTAGGTCACCCTTCAAGGAAGAAATCGAGCAGGCAAAGCTTCCATGAAAATTCAGTATGCCTCATTTCACATCCTTCAAATGGGATGGAGACCCGGAGAGACACATGAAGCACTACTGAAGCATAATGATCCTCTATCAGAATCTAAGGTATGTAACATCCAATGTTGAATCTGAGGTATGTAACATCAAATCTTCTTTTCTGCACTTTCATACTTAACTTGGATAACGTCAAGCCTAGTCTTCAAGTCAACGATCTTCTGGCGAGCGGTCTCAAGCTGTAGAGAAGTGGGGGTAGAGATATTGGACCCCTTCAAAGTGATAAGCTCAGACTCCAACCTCTTTATCTTCTCGGTAGAAGAATAAGCTTCAGTTGCCATAGTCTTTGCCATCTCTTTGGTATCCTCTTAGTCAAGGAGCATAGACTCGGCTACCAGAATCGACGTTTTCTGCATCATAGCAAACAAAGCAATCCTTCTATATTAGGTCGTATGCTTTGCAAAGGAACATAGGCAAATAACTACTCTAACGCCATCAACAAGCTTGGCACACGCGTCCATGTCTTCAAGCAGATCTGGCTTCAAAAGTATATAGATCTCAACAGCCTCTCCAGAAACAGGCTTGGTGGATTTCTCACAACTACCCACGCGAGCAGTCTCCTATTTCTCAGTAGGCAAACCGGTCTTAGTAGTAAGAAGAACAGGCCTTGGTGCCACTTTAGCAACAGAGTCCACCTTATCTCTCTTCATAGTAGCAAGCCTCATTGAAGGTAAGCAGCCTTGAAGTAGCCCACTTTACTCAAAGACCCGCCTCGGCGATACAACGGCTGCACACCATCATCACTCTTATGGCTTAAAGAATACATGCTCGAAGAAATTCTACAAAGATGTAAGGAAGAATCGTTAGACGGCTAAAACAAAAAAGAAAAAGAAAAGAGAAACATCAGGCCCAACGGCCCAAGGACAGCAGTCAAGGGAGCCCAACCCGCACTAGCTCTCATCTCTCACTCTTGGCCCAACACGCCAGGCAGGCCAGCACACTAGGAAGCCCAGCACACCATGCAGCCCAGCACGCTAGGTGCTACCATTCCCCCAGTGCCACAGCGCCTCATAGCCTTGACCCAAGCCCAGAAGTTCCTAACCCAAGCCGAGCCCTAGCTCGGATCTGCGGCCCATACCGTCGCACCAAGACATCGGCACACGCCAAACCGCTGCTGCCCCAAGCCACTTACGGCAACAATATTGTGGCCCCTCCAAGCCACTTTTTGACACATCCTCGACCCCCATCAAGCCAAATTTCAAGCCCCAAGGCTCCAAAAAATTAAGAGGACAAGGAAAATTAAATTTTCTTACCTTGGTGCGGCGTGAAGACGAAGAAAGCAACGAAAGACGGTCTTTTGCACGAGCAAGTGTAGAAGATTGCTAGGGGAGGGGAACAAATATCCTATAGCTTTCTCTCTCTTGTAGTGTATAATAAATTGCTCTCTGAAGTTTATTTAATCATCTACTTAAGGTAAACTTAAAAGACTTTGGAAGTGATTTATTTCCCTTTCCTAGAAGGATCTAATTTCCAATTAATGTGGGAATCTACATCAAAACAGGAAACAATCTTACATTTCCTAAAGCAAAGGAAGATCTTTACACCTGCTGCCCTTTCCTGCGAGCAGCCCAACAAGTGTGAGGGCATTTGTGGAGCAAAAAATAATCAAGAAAATTATGGAGGTGACACGTGGGCTTTTGGGTAAAAAGGAAAAAATTACCCTTGAGGCACACCGAGATTCCCACACACATGCAACGGACAATAACGGCTCAATCAAGGAAGAGTCAAATGTGATCAAAATGGTATTTATTCAGATCCCTCTCATCACTCCTCATTAAATCCTTATTCAAAAGGTAACTCCCAATTTTCCTATTCAATTTAGGTTTAACTACCAAGTTAATTGCAATATATTATTTCACATAATATCTTGCAATTATATTCACAATTTGACCAAATACGACCGGCCTCTATTTTCCAAATAAGGTTGGTCATTCCCCTATAAATAGCCTTATTCTCCCACTAAAAAGCTAGGCCATTTGCTACCCACAAACTCATAAACACATTCTTTTCAGAATTCTAACTTTGGCATCGGAGATTCTTCGGCCAAAGCCCCATCCCCATTGATCGTGGGCGCCGACCTCATTTAGTCAGCGAAAATTTTCTTGGTGGATCGGGATCAAGAACTTAGAGTAGTTCTTAGGCGTCGGGCCTCGTTTAGTCGGGGATTAGTCCCTACGCTTGGCCTCCTTCCTGTTTTTACTGTTGTACTGCTTGCTGCCTTCCTTCTTTTGAGTTACTGCTGATTCTTTTCGAGGCTGCTCGGGTACCTTGTTTGCTCGCCGACCCTTGTCCCAAAATGCATGCTTCTCTGCCAGAGCGAAAGAGTCTGCCAGAGTAGATCTTCTTTCATGATCAGTTCTCCAAACAGTGGGTGGTCTACTGGGAGTCCTTTTTTTAAGGTTGCATTAGCTATCGAGTCATTGCATCCGCTTATCTTTGCCTTCTCTGCTTTGAACCTCTTCACATAGTTGCGAAGCAACTCCTTTAGGTTCTTCTTGATGTTAAACAAATTGTGGGACTTCTTCTAGATCGAGTAGTAAGATGAATATTGCTTGGCAAAAACCAAAGAAAGTCCATCAAAACTTCGGATGGATTGTGGCGATAGGGTGTGGAACCAATGTTGCTCCTCACCTGGTAAAGTGGTGGCGAATATCTTGCACATGAGAGCATCGTTGTTCCGATAGAGGATCATTGTGCTTCAGTAGTGCTTCCGGTGTTTCAAACGGGCCGGTTCGGGACGGGTCCACGGGTCCTCCTTATTTTTTTTTTCTATTTTTTTGCCGTTTTTTATCGACTCCCAGAGTCCACTCACTCATCTCATCCTCCCGATCTTCAACTCGCTCATCGTCTCGGCCAAGCCCAACCCGACCCAGATCCAGACCCGCTCCACCATCACCGTCGGATTTGCCATCACCACAACCTTCCTCTTGCACTTGTCGAGCACCTCGAAGCTTTCCACCCTCACATCTGCCGCATAAAACCTAACAATCATTTCATAAATACCACTACCAAACTCACAAATTTAATCGAAGTATTCTAAAAACTCTAGAAAATAAATACTAAATCTCAGATAGAAACGTCAAAAAAACCCATAGGTTAAACGAAGAACCCTCAAAAGCTCATAAATTTAAACGGATTTTTCACAAATTTGAATAAGATGTTCACATGCAATGGGCCTAGAAGGTACCTCAGGTGTTGATGAGTCATTTGAGACCAACATCGAGGCCAGACATCACCAGAATCGTCATTTGCAGCAGCACGCTTGATTTAGATTAAAGAAGTCAGCGGCAATGGTAGTGGTTTGTGAAATTGCGAGAATCCGGTGGTGCTTTGTGAAAATTGGGGAAGACGAGAGGAAGAAAGGGGTTCAACTGGGTTTAGGGCGGGTGAGATGGGGGGGAGAGAAAGACTGTGGGAAATAGAGAGAGATGGAGGAGATCGATAGAGATGAGATCGAGATGGAGGAGATCGGGAAGGATGAGATCGACAGAGAGGAGATTGAGATGGAGGAGATCGGGAGGAGATCGAGATGGAACAGATCGAGAGAGATCGAGAGATGAGGGAGGAGATTCGGACTAGACTAGGGATGAGACTCGAACTGGCCTCGGAAGAGAGAGAGGGTGAGGTGAGGGTGAGGCTTGAGTGAAAAGGCCTGGGCCTGAGAAGGTTAATAAACAATAGTAATGAACAGTCCGGGCCGGGGGCTCATTTTCTCTTACTTTTAGAACCGGCCCTCCCCGTTATTTACCAGGAATCGGCCCGGCCCGCCCCTTTTTGTATTTATAATTTTTGGACCCGCCCCGAACCGCAAGGATCCGCCCCGACCCGCGGGTCCAGGACCCGTTTGCCCACCCCTACTTCTTAGAGAGGCTTTAGAGCTTCAGCGTCTAGGTTGTGAGAAAGATTTACTTGGAACCTCCTATTTATAGACTCTCCAAGCTTTGCCTACAAAAGAACCAAGACTTGATTTGTGACTCGATTTGTGAATTGTGAATTTACTCCATCAATTAATATTTGATATAAATACATATAAAACAAATAAATTCATTCATTTAAATTGATTATTTTGTTTAATTTAAATAAAATTAAATAATCACTTTCTGCCAGATGTTGACACGTGTCCTTTTGATGACTCGTCTGGTTTTTATGAGTCACATGTCATGTGTATAATTTGTGATACACATGGTACATGCCACGTAAACCCTCACATGCGTTGGTGAACATTTATTTTTACCGAAATTTGCATGTCTATAAATGGCCCCACTTCAAGGCACGGCGTATACATGTGCTTGCCACATGTAGAAGATGTATTTTTGAAGTCGTTCAACGTAGATGTCAATTCAAGGGCCGTTAAGGCTTGAAGATGAATTTTGCTGCAAGTTTCTTCAAGGCCCGTAGAGGGTTGGTTTAAATTGGGCTGAAAATTTCTTCAAGAGCCGTCGAGGCTTTATCTTGAAAGAGATGGGACCATGAGGAGCTTCACGTGGCGGGTGGTCTTTGGCTTTGTTGGGGTTGAATATAATGCGTTGGTAAACATTTATTTTCACCAAAATTTGCATGTCTCCAATACTTATTGTCAAACCTAATGCAAATAATAAGATAGGGTAGGAAACTATTGATGTGAGAATTACTTGACACACAAATTAAACCCTCTTGTGACAATTGTAGTATAGATGTAAGTAGGGTATCGTTCTAAACCGGGGATTAGGAGGGCTTGCTAAAACCTCTCAAAACTAATTTAAAAACATAAAAACAAAGTTAAAAAAAATGTAAACAAAAGTCTTTTAAGACAAGAAAGTAAAAGGGGGGATTTGGTTCTTGTGAAGTGAAAGTAAAACAAATAACTAAAACTTAAAAACTATGGATGATGGGCTTTAGCTAGAGGGTTCTTCTCCACACATGTCTTGCTTGCATACAAAACGATTTCCAATTGTATTTCAATAACTTATTAATTCTCAATGCCCCAAGTTAATTAGGTACGCTTAAATTAACCCTCAGATTTTCCTACTTTTATTGAGTTGGATGATTGCATACGACAACCCAAAGCATTCCTCACAAGTTCCCTACATGAATTGCATAATAGAGATACAAGCAAGAATCATTAGGTTCTATGAAAATCATAAGCATTGACGAGGCACTCGTTACTATGGAATACGCATGAAACTTATGCCAAGAATTTACTTAACGCGATTGTGACTAGCAACCTTCACTACTTGTGAATATAAGTTCATGACGATTAGGTGAAACTCCCTTATATTCTAGCATCAAATTCATGCATGCAAACTAAGTGTCGACCCTCAATCAACATACACAAATCAGTTTTTATACGAACGGATAAGTAAATTGAATTCATAACTTATGAAACGCAATTAAAAGTAATCAAATCATATTGCAAGCATGGACATGTGTTTCGAATCCCCCCTAGCCAAGGGGGGTTTAGTTCCTCATTATTACAAAACAAAGATAAACAAATTTAAACATTGAAAAACAAAGGAAAGAAAGCACCTAAACGTTCCAACGATCCATGTTGGATAGCAAGCGCGTCCAAGGACTTTTCTCCTTCTCTTTGCCGCAACAACAAGGTTGGAATGATGTTGAAGGGTTGGTTATTTGGAGGAATGGATGGGAGGGGGTTTAGATATGTAGGGAGAGGCAAGGGAAGGCTTGGAGAATGGTTAATTTCTTGATGATTTGAATGAGGTTGCTACCATGGTATTTATAGGAAGAGGATGGACTTGTTTAACACAAAATTTTGGTGGAATTGAGTAGGTGAGCATGGCAAAGAGTGGGAATTGTTGGTGGGTTAGGTATTGAGTCATCCACTCACATGTCATGGTTAGCTAAGCATTGCATCATCCACTCACATGTCATGGTGAGATAGGCATTGCATCATTACTAAAAAATCTGGTGGAAGTGAAACAAAGGGAAGGCCACGGCATTGATGAATTTTATGAGGTATGCATGGTTTTGAGTGAAGTTTTGGCCAATCCTTCTAGAAATTTATCTCTTCTTGCACTTTGTATTTGTTTCACCACATTTTTAGCATGTTTCTATCCTCATTTGACTTCAAATTCGTCCATCCATCTTGCTCATAACATATGTAATCCATTCCAAGCTCAAAACTGCTCCAAAATGCACCAAAATGCACTTTCTTGCTACCTTAGTCCTTTGGACCTACAAACACACGAAAATAGCTTAAAGTACTAAAATAACTAAGAACTAATAACGTAAATGCAAGAAAACTAGTTAACTAAGTCGCATAAATATGCGTCTATCAAATTCCCCCACACTTAGTTTTTTGCTAGTCCTCGAGCAAAACAAAGAAATAAAACAAAACAAAACCAACATAACCTAAACCTTCCAACGTTTGCTTTAGGGATTTCCAATGCACATGACATGTTAAGGATTATCATTCTCACAGATTTGAGTTAATTTAACACTTAAGCACATACTTAATCATAGTCACTACATACTAGTTCACAATTAACCAATTAAAACAATGTTTTGAATGTAGTAACATGCCTTAGAGAATTCCCTCAATCCTTACAAGATATGCACTCTATTTTCACTCAGATTTTCTAACTACACACCCTATACTAGTTATATGTGAGAGAATTGATGTGGATATAAAAACGAATGCTCACATATAAGTATCACAAAGAATGCAATTTCCGGAGTTAATAAGCATGTTTAGATATGATCTCATGAATGGAATGCTACTACTTAGATGCGAGAACCAATGACACCATATGCTCATACCAAATTCAAACTCCACAAATTGAAGCACATAACACTCAAGATAGAAGTTAAGGGTTGTAATGGGGCTTGGGGTATTGGTTTAACAAAGAAAGGATAGGGAAAACAAACGTTCTTCAAGCGATAGTAAGCAAAGCAACGAAATTGAGACTTAGAATTCACTTAGATTTCAGAAATTAACTTTAACACACAAGGGGGAGACTTAAACAACTCCTTAGGGCCGAATTCATTGTTTTGGACCCTCACTTCAACAAACAATACTTTGGAACTTTTTTTCTCAACTTTTCAACTCTTTTTTTCATACTTTTCATACTTTTTTTTTTCCTTTTTCCACGAATTTTTTTCTTTTCTTCATGAAAAATACTTCCCCCACACTTGTTTTCTGCTAACATAGATCAAAAGGAATTCAATTCGAATCATGCTTTACTATGCTTAAAGAACAAGGGTATGGATGGTCCTAAACTAGGCTAGGTGAGGAAAACATGGGTTAACAAATAATGAAGGCTAACAAGGCTCAACGGGGTTAAAAACCAACAAAACATAATGACATAGGGCACACGGCATTTGGCTAAGGTGGTGGTCACTACACAACTTCATCTTGAATATGTGTTATGCAAATCAATAACATGCTTTGAATGAAATGGGCATGAGTTCTAGAGTTTGGAACTAAATGATGAAACGCCTTCTAAGTAGCAACCAAGCAAAGAATAATGAGATCATGCAACGACTTTAGAAAACAAAGAATGCACAGATTTTGACTCTCCAAATAAACGTTTAGGCTCAAATCTCACAAGGTTGTAGCGTTAGTTGAGTTTCTTCCTTCAAGCATGTTACAAAACTGATTTTTCCTTTATGATTGCATGTGAATTCATAAGTTATAACCTCAACCAAGCATAAACCAAAGAGTAAATCAAACTTTTATCCATATTTATAACTTTCTTTAACCGTCATGCAATTACAAACCGAATCCTCATTATTGTGTTGGAAGGTACCCTAAGACACAAACAAACACACAAAAACAACTCTTGTTGGGTTTTTAAAACAAATTTTTCAAATTTTTATGTGATTTTTCGGATTTTTACTTCAAAACACACTAAAACACTCAAAAACAGTGAAAAACAACTTTTGAAATGTTAGGTGGTAAAATCCTACGAATTTTGCAACAAAAACACTTGTTTACCCCCCCACACTTAAACCAAACATTGTCCTCAATGTTTCAAGCATAAACTAACACAAATAACAACCAAACAACAAAACAGCAACTAAACAATCTAACATGGCATGAATGAAATAAGTGCAGCAAAGAGAAGAGGTTAGGAACGCAAATCTGATGTTGGAGCGCTCTCTAGGTCTTCCTTTGTTGCATGCATGGGTTGCCTCCCAAGTAGCGCTTGCTTTAACGTCGTACAGCCGGACGATACCTCCAATCAAGCTTGAATAGGGCCCACGGCATGGAGGTGATCTTTAAATGGAACGTGATACTTGAAATGATCCGGTAATGCATTAAATTCTAAAATGGGTGCCTGGATCATTGAACTCAACAACTTGTTAGTATAAAACAAACTTGAAATTTGAGGAGGTGGCTTACCTGTGTGTTGCGACAAGAACACAAGTACATCTTCCACGACATGCTCCACAAAACTTCCATGCATTGGATCTATGAATGGAGGGGGATAGTGATCCTTCCTAATTATGGCATTGAGCTTCCTAGAGTCCGTGTAAATTCTCCCACCAATTTGGATTTAATTCGGCACCTGCGCCAAAGAGGGTAACAACCTATTAATTGAAATGGGAATTGAAATTGGAAGAGGTGGCTCACCAATGTGCTGCAATGAGGATTTGAAAGTAGCAGCATTTTCAACAATTTCACTAGGTTTGCTCTCGGCTAGATTGGGCATTAGGGCAGTGATTTGTCCCGTGTCATCAAATTCAACTTCTTTGGCATTGGTTGTTTCAACTACATCCTCTTTGATGAATTCTTGATACTCCTCAACCACTTTTTCCTCGTGAATTGTTAGAAAGGTGTCCAAGATGTCTTTCTTCCCCCACACTTTCATGGATTGCATGAACCTGCCAGGGAAAGGTGCATTTGGGGGAACAAAGTTAGAAATAATTAAATTTGGAACAACCTTACTTGAATGGGGTGGTGTAGGAATATTGGGAGGTTGCGGCAATGGTTGTTCTTCCCTTGCCGTGCCTTGTGCATCCTCCTCCTCTTCGAACAGTAGCAATTCATCCATGGGCTCATCTTCAACCATTTGTTCTTGAATTTGTTCAATGCATTCTGCATTCTGCCTAAATTGATTGTTCCACTCAGCCAACTCTTTTGCTTGATAGAAATCCTCAATTGGTTGCCAAAATGCGTCTTGTTGAAATGGTTGAGCTTCCCTGCCCTGCTCCAAAGAATTCAGTTGTTGAATAACTTCCTTATAATAATTTGATATACCTGAATTTGGATGTGAAGATTGAGGGGGAGGCTGTGGTGGTGCATATGAATCCTCATATGGTTGCCAATATGTTTCTTGGTGAGTCTCCTTAGCTTGATTTTGTGAACCCTGCACCAAAGAGTTTAATTCATTAAGAATTTGATTATAATCTATTGACGAACCTGAGTTTGATTGAGCATATTGCATATAAGGTTGTGGCGGCTGCATTGGTCTTGAATAGAACTCCTCATATGGTTGCCAATATGCTTCGTGTTGAACTTGTTGAGCTTCCCACCACATAGAGTTTGAATGATCACTCCAATCGCTTTGTGGATATTGATTGGCTTGGTATCCTTGCCTATAAGACGCACTAAATGTAGGGACATTTTGCATTGTCGTCCTTTCAGCAAACTGCGACAATTGAGAAGTAAGATTTGCCAATTGAGCTTGAATGCTAGCAAAATCCATGTCTTACTTCTCAAGCACCTAAAATCAAAGAAAAAGAACTAAAGCAAATATCAAAAGTAACATCAACCAAAGAAAATAAAACTAAGTTAGAAACTAAAACAAAAACAAACTAAACAAAAATAAAAGAACCAAGGGATTAGCAAAGTTGCTAATCCCCGGCAACGGCGCCAAAATTTTGATACGAGAATTAACTAACACACCAATTAAACCCTCTTGTGACAATTGTAGTATAGATGTAAGTAGGGTATCGTTCTAAACCGGGGATTAGGAGGGCTTGCTAAAACCTCTCAAAACTAATTTAAAAACATAAAAACAAAGTTAAAAAAAATGTAAACAAAAGTCTTTTAAGACAAGAAAGTAAAAGGGGGGATTTGGTTCTTGTGAAGTGAAAGTAAAACAAATAACTAAAACTTAAAAACTATGGATGATGGGCTTTAGCTAGAGGGTTCTTCTCCACACATGTCTTGCTTGCATACAAAACGATTTCCAATTGTATTTCAATAACTTATTAATTCTCAATGCCCCAAGTTAATTAGGTACGCTTAAATTAACCCTCAGATTTTCCTACTTTTATTGAGTTGGATGATTGCATACGACAACCCAAAGCATTCCTCACAAGTTCCCTACATGAATTGCATAATAGAGATACAAGCAAGAATCATTAGGTTCTATAAAAATCATAAGCATTGACGAGGCACTCGTTACTATGGAATACGCATGAAACTTATGCCAAGAATTTACTTAACGCGATTGTGACTAGCAACCTTCACTACTTGTGAATATAAGTTCATGACGATTAGGTGAAACTCCCTTATATTCTAGCATCAAATTCATGCATGCAAACTAAGTGTCGACCCTCAATCAACATACACAAATCAGTTTTTATACGAACGGATAAGTAAATTGAATTCATAACTTATGAAACGCAATTAAAAGTAATCAAATCATATTGCAAGCATGGACATGTGTTTCGAATCCCCCCTAGCCAAGGGGGGTTTAGTTCCTCATTATTACAAAACAAAGATAAACAAATTTAAACATTTAAAAACAAAGGAAAGAAAGCACCTAAACGTTCCAACGATCCATGTTGGATAGCAAGCGCGTCCAAGGACTTTTCTCCTTCTCTTTGCCGCAACAACAAGGTTGGAATGATGTTGAAGGGTTGGTTATTTGGAGGAATGGATGGGAGGGGGTTTAGATATGTAGGGAGAGGCAAGGGAAGGCTTGGAGAATGGTTAATTTCTTGATGATTTGAATGAGGTTGCTACCATGGTATTTATAGGAAGAGGATGGACTTGTTTAACACAAAATTTTGGTGGAATTGAGTAGGTGAGCATGGCAAAGAGTGGGAATTGTTGGTGGGTTAGGTATTGAGTCATCCACTCACATGTCATGGTTAGCTAAGCATTGCATCATCCACTCACATGTCATGGTGAGATAGGCATTGCATCATTACTAAAAAATATGGTGGAAGTGAAACAAAGGGAAGGCCACGGCATTGATGAATTTTATGAGGTATGCATGGTTTTGAGTGAAGTTTTGGCCAATCCTTCTAGAAATTTATCTCTTCTTGCACTTTGTATTTGTTTCACCACATTTTTAGCATGTTTCTATCCTCATTTGACTTCAAATTCGTCCATCCATCTTGCTCATAACATATGTAATCCATTCCAAGCTCAAAACTGCTCCAAAATGCACCAAAATGCACTTTCTTGCTACCTTAGTCCTTTGGACCTACAAACACACGAAAATAGCTTAAAGTACTAAAATAACTAAGAACTAATAACGTAAATGCAAGAAAACTAGTTAACTAAGTCGCATAAATATGCGTCTATCAACTATTCAATCAATTAAATCTTTTTAATGATTTCTTATGAGTCTCGGTACTAGAAGAAGTTTGAAATTTTTGAATTTATCCTATCACGCTACTTGAAGATAGAGATTCAGAATAACTTGTTTATTTATTCATGTTAAAACTCCTCCACGTTTTTAATATATGCATTTGTGCAAAAAAAATATAAGAAACTGTATACACAGTATATTATTATATAAAATATATAAAGTGGTTCGATCAAGTCTGACTTTTCTCTAAGCTCTCACGAGTATTTTATGAGGTATATAGACGCAATAAGGAAATGCTAAAGAAACAAAGGAGACTTGACAAAAAAAAATGAGGAGACTTCAATTATTGGAACGTGCTGATGACACACTAATTGGCTAGCTAACAAGAACTTGACGCATTAATGTATTGTATCAATTTCTAAATCCACTTGAAAAATCATATAATATTTTGTCTTCCAAGTTAACTGTGGTTTACATAATTTGTTTATAAATTAATTACGGCTGGTATCACGCGGTTACGATATAATAGTTAGGGCTCCTCAGTACATACTTGGCACATGGTGTGGTTGTACCAACCATGCATATGCTTTGAAAACAGCTTTAACGAAGTCATATAGGATTCATCTCTTAATTACCAGATTATTGGGGCTTTCTTCTTCTATGTTGTTTTGATACCCTTTAATATTATTGAAGTGGAATTGGTGTGTTTAGGTTAATACTCAAATTAATTACTTGAACTTTTTCCAACAACATATTGTACCAATGTAACAGATCGCACAGAAGTTGAAGAATCAACTTTACAACTTGCATATCATCACTAAATCATTTATTCCATTTCGCACATCATGTTCATCATCACTTCGATCAGTTGTTGTGAGGGGTTTTTATTTTTGTCGAACAGTTGTATGGGTTTGAACGTTGAAGTAAAACAGATATATAGATGCCTCCTGAATCTATTTATTTATTTATAAAGAATAAGAAAAAGAAATACGAAATTTAGGAATAAGGAAATAAGGCTATCCCTAATGCCCCCAAAATTTGGAGTCTAATAGTCATATTTCAAGCTACTTAGTACTATGGTTTCGTGGTATTCCTCTTCACTTGTAAGTGAGAAGTCTTATGTTCGATTCTCGCCAAAGGCGAATTTGAACCACATTATTGCTAGCTCATTGTGAGGCTAAACCTCACCCCCTCCCTTAATGCAG
Source organism: Malus fusca (assembly GCA_035220775.1). Lineage (NCBI taxonomy): Eukaryota > Viridiplantae > Streptophyta > Magnoliopsida > Rosales > Rosaceae > Malus > Malus fusca. Next base: position 17,133,004 of record CM069072.1, read on the forward strand.
ATAATATCGTTTGTTCAAAAAAATAAGTCATAGTTCACTCTAAATTTGATTCAATCTCTCTCTAATCCACTTAAAAAGTTGGAATTATATATATGACTTTTGTGCTATATATGTAAAGTCATATTCAGTTTTGGATATCTCTGACGTTCAGGGTGAAACCTTCACCTTTAGAAGACACAAAAGTTATGTATAACTCTAAAATTTGTTTAATCTCTCTCTAATGCATAAGAATTAAAATTGAAAAGTTAAATTTGACTCCATATGCATTAAGGCCTTGTTTGGCAGCTCGGACTGTACTGACTATTTCAGTCGAATAGGATAATTTGTTATCGGATAGTACTGACTATTTAGTCGAGCGTACTGACTATTTAATCGGGCGTTTGGTGCAGTACCGGATTAAAAACTCAATTCATCAAAGATTATCATGTTCATTTACTTCCTCAAAAGGAGATTGAAGAACATTACTGAGTTTCACAATTTAAAACTAGCAAGAGAGATGGAAAAAGAGCCAGCTTGATTTTGTTTTCAGCGACCCGACTAATTAATACTGACGATTTGGAGTGTATAAGTTATCTGGCGTACGTCGTATAAAATAGGCCGGACCGCATAAATAATCCAGTGCTTATTTAATACGGAATGGCACCAAACACCGGATATTATTAAATAGTACTATCCGGTGTGTTATCCGGCATGTCAAACACGCCCTAAAAATATTATAAATTGCACTGCCACATTTGGAGTTAAATATAATCTTATACCTTTTGAATTGAAGGCAGCCGAATGAATAGGAATCATATCAACTCCCATTCTTGATTTTGAGGTATTTGATTACTAATTTTAAGTTGAAAATCAAATATTATTTTATTCATAATGTGCTAGAAAACGTGGGAGGTTATAAGTTGAAATGATTCACCACCTTCTCATGGCATAAATCTTTTTAGGGACAAGTCATACACGTGCATGCCATGATGTGTATAAGATTGAAGGACATAACCCATTTTTCAAATTATCAAATTTTATATGTAAAAAAAGACATTTTGAAACACTTTTTAACCCATTTAGACAAAATAAATTATTAACACATTTATTTGTGGTGAAAAAATGGATAAATACAATTCTACAAAGTAACTCTTATAATGATTACCATTGAATTCAATAGTCATATGATTTAAAATTTGGGTGATTTTTGGTATAAATAATATTTGGGTGAATGACACACCCCGACCCAGAGGATCAAGGCATGCTGGCCGTCACGTGAGCGTGACGTAACCACAAGTGCGACACGGAAGCAAAATGTAATAGAATACGAAGGAATTTAAACCAATCTCTAGTAGAACAACCTACTAGAATCAAAGGATGAGTTAATACAAACACATAAATTCAGAGCATAGGTTTAAGTGCAGTCAAGTAGGACTAAAATAAAAGTACATCACCCGCAGGTGAGTCCTACATGTCAAGAGTCTGTCAGAATGCCGGAAAAACCTCGAGAGTCACCAACAGCTAACTAGAACCTGGAGGGGCGCAAAACAAAGATGAGTGGGTCAGTAAAACCAAATATTTCTCAAAACATTTCATTTAAAACATTTCTAACCCCTCACCGTAAAACCTGTATACTTTCCCAGAAAATAGTATATATAAAACCATATAATATCTCAAAACTCAAATCCCAAGTCTTTAACATTTTTCAAGAAAAATATGCCATGCCATAAATCAAAATATAAATCAGGTGAAATAAGGAATCAATCGGAGACCCTGCAGTTGGTCCTATACGATTAATTATATAGCTCAATATCCCACTCAGCCGGAGTCACCACAGTGACCTATACGACCCTACTCTGCACATTACTCGGAACTACGTAAGGTAGTATGTACGATGAAAGGTGTAAAAATACGCTCAAGTGCTTCTCTCATCAATCATCAGCGCGCATAACTAAGGTCACCCACTAGTCGGAATCACGCCTAGTGATCTATACGACTAGCATGTCGGAACCCTCACATGGTCTGTACGACATCCACCTACTTGGATCCAAGGCGAGCGTGCGGTGTGGTGAATAATATAAGCACTAACACCTAGGGTGCAGGTTATGAGCTCAAAACATCTCAACATCAATCAATTAAATGAATAAATGAACTCACCTGACTTACCTGTGCCTCCACAGCACCATGCAACATGTATGCATCATATATCAATTCATGTTTTTCATAAACTTCTATGCATGGCATTTTAAAAACATTTTCTCATATAAATGCATTTTCTGGGAAAACAATAGTATATAGGTAATACGAAAACAAAACTGCCCACTCACTGGTAAGTCGATGGGTCGTAGCCCCCGTGACGTCCCTGGATGCGCTCCTCCTCGGAATAAGTGTCACCTATATGCGAAACAACTAAAATAACATTATTTAAAGCACATCACCAACATTTCGAAATAATTTCTCATACGGTGCTCAATTTGGGTATATGAATATACCACATCGACCTACTCGACGTCACGGACGCCGCACAATTTTTAGAATAATTTTTGGAGGCCGCACGCGCCCCCACGCGCCAGGACAAGCACGGGGACACACGCCCCCACGCGCACCATCTTCAACCTTGGCTCGCCGGACTGGTTTTTCCGGCGGCCGGTTTCAGGCCAACTTTAAAACTTCTTATTCTCCTTCGTTTTTCACCGATTTTCTTCGTATTTTATATCAAATTGAAGCCCCAATCATGAAGAATCACGATAGACTAGTTTAAGACTCTAAAAATCAAGAAATCTCACCGGGAAAATTCTAAGAAATTCGGCCAAACTTGAACCACGTGATCCCGACGTCCAAATCCTTCAAACGAAGTACTCCGAGCCTCCTTAGGACTTCACTAAGCTCACTACAAGCTTAGAATTTCCTGAAACACAACATTTTACGTTCGCATGAACAGTGACCAAAAATGGAGGTTCGGGTTCCACGTGATTCCGAAGGTTTTACTTCCTAAAACTGGTACCAAACGTCTCAAGCATGAAGATACATACCTTGGTTGCTTCGATCCGTCGAGATTTGCAAGGTTTTGAGGGTGGTCGTACGTATGGGTGTGTAGAGAGAGAGAGAGTGTCGGGGTGGAGACAGAGAGAGAGAGGGTTACGGGTTAGAGAGAGAGTGTGAGTTTTGATGTCCAATTCAATCCCCACCCTCCATTTAGTAATCCCTAACCAACAAACAAAATCATCCTTTCAATATTTTCCAACTTACAAATATATATTTCTCCCAATTTGATTAATATTTGAACCAAAATAACGTCACATACATACGTACCTTAGTACCTGTCAAGGGTAAAATAGTCATTTCACGCCCCCAATATATAATTCCCGGGACGGGCTGTGACAATCTCCCCTCCTTATAGAATTTCGTCCCCGAAATTCCCAGAACCAAATAACGCAATTAATACTCATAAAATAACCTTGGGTACATCTCTCTCATCCGATCTTCCGTTTCCCAGGTAGCTTCTTCTACAGAATGGTTCATCCACAACACCTTCACCAAACTCACTGTTTTGTTCCTTAGAACCTTATCTTTCCAATCCAATATAGTGACTGGTTCCTCATCATAAGTTAAATCCGGATTAATCTCTAACGGTTGAGGAAGAAATACATGAGAAGGATCCGAAATATAATGCCGAAGCATAGAGACATGGAACACATTATGGACCTTAGATAACTCCGGAGGCAGCTCCAACCGGTAGGCAACTTCACCAACTCTTTCGGTGATCACATAAGGTCTAATGTATCTCGGACTTAACTTTCCTCTTTTTCCAAATCGTACCACACCTCTCCAAGGTGACAATTTCAAAAACACCCAATCACCCACATTATACATTCGATCAGTAGTATGCCGATCCGCAAAACTCTTCTGTCGATCCTGGGCTGCCTTCAGGTTTGACTTAATTACCTGAACATTTTGAGTTGTTTCATCCACAATCTCGGGGCCTTCTAATACCCTTTCACCAACCTCAGACCAACATAATGGCGTTCGACACGCCCTACCATAAAGTGCCTCAAAGGGTGACATACCAATGCTCGAGTGAAAACTGTTATTATAAGCAAACTCCATCAAGTCCAGACGATCATGCCAGGAATCACCAAATTGTAATACTGAAGATCTCAACATATCCTCCAACGTCTGAATGGTCCTCTCTGATTGCCCATCAGTTTGAGGATGATAAGTTGTGCTATAAAGTAATTGTGTACCAAGAGCTTCCTGAAAAGCCACCCAGAATTTAGAAGTAAATCTTGGGTCTCGATCAGAGATAATATTTACTGGAACTCCATGATACTTTACAATCTTCGTAATGAACAGCTTGGCCAATTTATTCAGAGGATACTTCTCCCTCACTGGAATGAAATGCGCTGACTTGGTAAGTCGATCCACAATCACCCAAATACCATCGAATCCATTTCGTGTACGAGGAAGTTTATACACGAAATCCATGGTTATATTTTCCCATTTCCACTGGGGAACGGGAAGTGGCTGCATTCGCCCAAATGGCTTCTTTCTTTCTGCTTTCACTTGCTGGCAAATAATACATCTACTCACATAATCTGCAATTTCCCTTTTCATACCCGGCCAATAATAAAATGGTCGAATGGTATGATACATTTTAGTTCCTCCCGGGTGCATCGCATAAGCTGAACAATGCGCTTCATCCAAAATTTCCTTCTTTAATTCCTCATGATTCGGAACATACATTCTGGTTTCCTGCATAAGCATACTATCTGAATCCCGAATTTTGAGATCTTTCTTTTTCCCTTCACTTCTTAACCGAACCAACTCCTGAATTTCCTCATCCACCATCTGAGTTGCGAGTATACGATCCACCAAAACTGGCCTGACTTGAAAACTAGCAAGAAAAGCTCCACTTGGGTTTTCAAACTCCAACCTTACTCCCGTTGCCCTCAGTTCAGCAAGAAGAGGAACACGACTAGCATATAAGGCATTAAGCCTACCTTGAGGTTTCATACTCAGTGCATCTGCTACCACATTAGCACGACCCGGATGATACTCAATAGTACAATCATAATCACTTAGCAATTCCATCCACCTTCGCTGACGAAGATTAAGATCATGCTGAGTAAACAGATACTGAAGACTCTTGTGATCAGTGAAGATCTTACACTTCTCACCATACAAATAATGCCTCCAAATCTTCAGAGCAAAACAATTGCTGCCAATTCAAGATCGTGAGTATGATAGTTCCTTTCATGATTTTTCAACTGCCGAGAAGCATAGGCAATCACCTTATTATGCTGCATCAAAACACATCCCAAACCATTTAAGGAAGCATCACTATAAATCTCGAAATTACCGCTATCATCAGGAAGTACTAACACTGGGGCATGAGTGAGGCAATACTTCAATTGCTGGAGATTCCGTTCACAATTTTCATCCCACTAAAATTTAACATCCTTCCTGGTCAACTTGGTTAACGGCAAGGCAATCATAGAGAAATCCTGAACAAACCATCGATAGTAACCTGCTAAACCAAGAAAACTTCGTACTTCAGTGACGGTTCGAGGTTGCTCCCAATTCTCCACCGCTGCTATCTTTTGGGGATCAACTTGAATTCCTTGAGCCGACACAACATGCCCCAAAAATGCCACTTCAGTCAACCAAAAATGACATTTACTGAACTTAGCATACAACTGATGCTCCCTCAATTTCTTTAACACCAAGTTAAGGTGTCGGATATGATCTGTTTTAGATTTAGAGTATACCTGAATATCATCAATAAAAACAATAACAAATTTATCAAGATATTGCTGGAATACCTCATTCATCAACCTCATGAAAGTTGCAGGTGCATTAGTCAACCCAAACGGCATAACCAAAAATTCATAATGTCTGTAACGGGTTCGGAAAGCCGTCTTAGGTACATCATCCTCTTTAATTTTCAACTGATAATAGCCAGACCTCAAGTCAATCTTAGAGAACACACATGCACCTTTCAGCTGATCAAACAAATCATCAATGCGAGGCAATGGATAACGGTTTTTAATCGTTACCCGGTTCAATTGCCTATAGTCAATACACAATCGTAGAGTTCCATCTTTCTTCCTCACAAATAATACTGGGGCACCCCAAGGTGACGAACTAGGTTGAATAAAACCTTTATCAAGTAATTCTTGCAACTGAATTTTCAATTCTCTTAACTCAGCAGGAGCCATTCTATAAAGAGTTAGAGATATAGAGTCAGTACCTGGAAGCAAATCAATAGAGAATTCCACCTCTCTGTCTGGCGGCAACCCCGGCAATTCATCAGGGAATACATCAGGGTAATGTCTGACCACACCAACTTCTTCTATACTAGGGGGAACAACATCATTTAACACCACATGTGCTAAATATCCCTGACAACCCTTCGATAATAATTTCCTTGCTCTTATGGCAGAAATAACACCATGTCTCACCCCACTTCTCTCGCCCACAAAAGTAACCTCGGGTAGTCCAGGACGATAAAAAGTAACTGATTTACCATAACAATCAATATGGGCACGATTATAATGCAACCAATCAGCTCCTAGAATCACATCAAAATCCACAATATCTAATGGAATAAGATCAGCTGACATAACCACGCCCTCAACCATCACTGGACACCCAAGATACACACTATCAACATAACATTTATCTCCTCTAGGCATGGCAAACTCTAAATCAAATCCTAGAGGTGAAGGGTGAGGTTGGGTCATTTGAGCAAACGTATGAGAAATCACAGAGTGTGTAGCACCACAATCAATCAAAACCTTAGCAAAATGACCAAGAACATTTAACGTACCCATGATCAAGTCGGGATGATTCTGAGCCTCTTGCAGTGAAATATGATTAACTCGCCCCTGAACTTGTCGTCCGCCTCGGCCTCTACTGCCCTGATTACCTCGTCTCTGAGGATTACGCCCCTGGCCTGGCTGACCAGGCTGCCTGGATGATCCTGCACCACCAATAGCAACTTCCCCCTGACGGGGTTGGCCTCCCTGATGCCACTGCGATCCACCAGCTGGCATAGAGGAATAAGAAGAATAACCTCCAAAATCCTGAGAATACCCAGCCTGAGAATGAGGCTCCTGAGGATACTGATAAGGTCCGGAAGCATACGGAGCAGCATCCCCCTGGTAATGGTAGGCACCACCACGACTCGACTGTCCATAACCACCTGATCCAAAACTCTGCTGAATCGGTGCTGGAGGTGGCATAGTGGTCTGCTGCGGTCTCTGCTGACCCTGGGGACACTGAGAAGCCCGATGTCCCATTTGCCCACAAGTAAAGCAAGCACCACTACCTCTCCTACACTCACCATGGTGACGAGAGTTACAACGGCGGCACCACGGAGCGCCAGAAAACCACCAGCACCACCAGAATCCCTTTGTCCCTGAAATCTGGGTCCACCAGAAAATCTTCCACCACCTCTCCTCGGGCCAGTAAAACTATATCCCCCGCTAGAAGAACTCGAACTCGCTCCACTCTTCTTAAAATTCTGCGTCTGCCGAGGTCCCGGAATGGAGATACCCTTACCTTTATCATTCTTCTTCTGACCATCATTCTTGTCCTCGTCATCCTCACTGTCAGGAAGATTATCAGAGTCCTCCATCCTAACCAAAATCTCGAAATACTCATGATAATCGGCGCAGGGAAGTGCATTAGCAAAAGTCCTCCATTTCTTCTTAGATCCCAACTTAAAGCGACGAAGCATCTCCACTGGATTACCAGCTATATCTGGATCATAACGAGACAAATCTGTAAATTTTCTGTAGTACTCATGAGCTGACATATTTCTTTGTTTCAACCTGGTGAATTCCTGCTTCTTACGATCAATGTACTCTGGAGGGACAAATCTCTTCTTAAAATTATCCTTAAACACTGCCCAGTCAGATGCCATCTCCGGTGACATGAACCGAGTCTGATTCTGCCACCAACCTGCTGGCTCTCGCCCCAAAAACCAAGAAATGGTTTCAACCCATCTGTTAGCAGGAAGGTTTCCCTGACTCTGCATTACCTGAAAAGTCTTTTCTATGTGGTCTAGCCACTTTTCTGCCCCTTCATGCCCCTCATTTCCCATAAAGCGGTCTAACTTCAGGTTGTACATGGTCTCCAGGGGTGTTCTCTGAGGAGGGGGAGGAGGACGGACTACATTCTGAAAATCATGGGCAATCGCTTATCCTAACTAAGCTATGTCAGGGAAGTTAGGTTCAGGAGCACGGCGGGACTCTCTACGCTCTCTACGAGGCGGCATAATTCTGACAGAAACATCAAAAGATCATTAGAGCATTAACAATTATACAGGACTGCAATCTAAGCTCTGATACCAAACTGACACACCCCGACCCAGAGGATCAAGGCGTGCTGGCCGTCACATGAGCGTGACGTAACCACAAGTGCGACACGGAAGCAAAATGTAATAGAATACGAAGGAATTTAAACCAATCTCTAGTAGAACAACCTACTAGAATTAAAGGATGAGTTAATACAAACACATAAATTCAGAGCATAGGTTTAAGTGCAGTCAAGTAGGACTAAAATAAAAGTACATCGCCCGCAGGTGAGTCCTACATGTCAAGAGTCTGTCAGAATGCCGGAAAAACCTCGAGAGTCACCAACAGCTAACTAGAACCTGGAGGGGCGCAAAACAAAGATGAGTGGGTCAGTAAAACCAAATATTTCTCAAAACATTTCATTTAAAACATTTCTAACCCCTCACCGTAAAACCTGTATACTTTCCCAGAAAATAGTATATATAAAACCATATAATATCTCAAAACTCAAATCCCAAGTCTTTAACATTTTTCAAGAAAAATATGCCATGCCATGAATCAAAATATAAATCAGGTGAAATAAGGAATCAATCGGAGACCCTGCAGTTGGTCCTATACGATTAATTATATAGCTCAATATCCCACTCAGCCGGAGTCACCACAGTGACCTATACGACCCTACTCTGCACATTACTCGGAACTACGTAAGGTAGTATGTACGATGAAAGGTGTAAAAATACGCTCTAGTGCTTCTCTCATCAATCATCAGCGCGCATAACTAAGGTCACCCACTAGTCGGAATCACGCCTAGTGATCTATACGACTAGCATGTCGGAACCCTCACATGGTCTGTACGACATCCACCTACTTGGATCCAAGGCGAGCGTGCGGTGTGGTGAATAATATAAGCACTAACACCTAGGGTGCAGGTTATGAGCTCAAAACATCTCAACATCAATCAATTAAATGAATAAATGAACTCACCTGACTTACCTGTGCCTCCACAGCACCATGCAACATGTATGCATCATATATCAATTCATGTTTTTCATAAACTTCTATGCATGGCATTTTAAAAACATTTTCTCATATAAATGCATTTTCTGGGAAAACAATAGTATATAGGTAATACGAAAACAAAACTGCCCACTCACTGGTAAGTCGATGGGTCGTAGCCCCCGTGACGTCCCTGGATGCGCTCCTCCTCGGAATAAGTGTCACCTATATGCGAAACAACTAAAATAACATTATTTAAAGCACATCACCAACATTTCGAAATAATTTCTCATACGGTGCTCAATTTGGGTATATGAATATACCACATCGACCTACTCGACGTCACGGACGCCGCACAATTTTTAGAATAATTTTTGGAGGCCGCACGCGCCCCCACGCGCCAGGACAAGCACGGGGACACACGCCCCCACGCGCACCATCTTCAACCTTGGCTCGCCGGACTGGTTTTTCCGGCGGCCGGTTTCAGGCCAACTTTAAAACTTCTTATTCTCCTTCGTTTTTCACCGATTTTCTTCGTATTTTATATCAAATTGAAGCCCCAATCATGAAGAATCACGATAGACTAGTTTAAGACTCTAAAAATCAAGAAATCTCACCGGGAAAATTCTAAGAAATTCGGCCAAACTTGAACCACGTGATCCCGACGTCCAAATCCTTCAAACGAAGTACTCCGAGCCTCCTTAGGACTTCACTAAGCTCACTACAAGCTTAGAATTTCCTGAAACACAACATTTTACGTTCGCATGAACAGTGACCAAAAATGGAGGTTCGGGTTCCACGTGATTCAGAAGGTTTTACTTCCTAAAACTGGTACCAAACGACTCACAACGTCTCAAGGATGAAGATACATACCTTGGTTGCTTCGATCCGTCGAGATTTGCAAGGTTTTGAGGGTGGCCGTACGTATGGGTGTGTAGAGAGAGAGAGAGAGTGTCGGGGTGGAGACAGAGAGAGAGAGGGTTACGGGTTAGAGAGAGAGAGTGAGTTTTGATGTCCAATTCAATCCCCACCCTCCATTTAGTAATCCCTAACCAACAAACAAAATCATCCTTTCAATATTTTCCAACTTACAAATATATATTTCTCCCAATTTGATTAATATTTGAACCAAAATAACGTCACATACATACGTACCTTAGTACCCGTCAAGGGTAAAATAGTCATTTCACGCCCCCAATATATAATTCCCGGGACGGGCTGTGACAGTGAAGACCTATTGTGGAGCCAAAAATATTCACAAGGTGACACGTGGATTTTTGGATAAAAGGAGACAAAAATACCCTTGAAGCATACCCGGATTCCTACGCACGAGCAGCGGGCAATCATCCGTTAACCAAGTCAAAAATGCCTAAAGAAGGTAACAAATAAAAGTTATTTCATCCATATACTCCACAAGGTAACCATTCCAAACATTCCATTTAAATTAGATTAATTGGTGAATTAATGGATTTATTTCCTAATTAATCCATTAAATCACCAATTAAATGACCCATTATGCCAATTAATCCCCCATTACATAACCCACTACCCAAAAATCCCAAATGGCCGGCCACCCCTGTTGATCTCATCATATTCACCTATTGTATCACATTAATTAGCTAGTTAATTTGGCAATAATTTTATTTGCTAAATTAATTAGTCAATTATTCGCATAACTCCTAAATTCAACCTAAATCAAGAACCCTATCCCTATAAATAGGCTCTCATTCTCACCAAAAAGCTAGGTCCTAACTCTTGCTAAAATTCTCCAAAGCTCTCAAACACTTTTCTCTCAAAATTCTAACTTTGGCATCGGAGGTTTTTCGGCCAAAGCCCCCTCCATTCATCGTGGGCGCGTGAGGCTCTTGGCCTTGACCTAAGGTGTTAATTGTTTTGTAGGTGCAATTTTGTCCAAGATCAAGGAGGAATAAATTTGCATCCACACCTATAACATAGACGGTTGGATCATTGAAATACAGTACGAAGTGAGCTCAACGAAAATGTGTCAAAATGTGTGTCAAAAAGTTAATTCATAGCAATCTCCAGTTTAAGCCAAATAACAACTCCACTATAGCTTGACATATAATTAGAAGTCAAGATAAGTAATTTAGTTAGTAAATTGGAAAACGAAATAATGTGCAGCCAACAAGAAGAGAGGAAATTTGAAAAATGAGTATTGATTAAGCATCTCCTTTAATTACATCATGTTCATGTATTTACAAGTATAACACACAGATTAATGGGTTGAACCACCAAAAACAAAACTTTGAACCACATCTATCGATCACTACAAAACTGGTCAAAAGAAACTCATGAATTGATTCCACTCATGTACGAGTCATAATTGATTTCTTATCAAGCCATAAACAGTGACAAGAGCCATGATAAAGGAATGATCCACATGAGGCTCCACTACCAATGTAAGGACATCATCTCCAAAAACTACTCCTGAACTTGACTGCTTTCTCTTAGCCTCTGCTACAACTCTTCCATTGTTATCCATAATTCTGAAAGCTGTTGATTTGCCATTCAAACGCTCTAACCTGTAGCAATTGCTATCAGATCTCATCGTTACTTTGTATGAAGACTCCTTATTTCCAAGAATTGATCTAAAACTTTTTTTCACTCGAAACAATGGCTTATTTCCACCAATATTGTTGCTTCTGTAGCCCTCCCATCTTCGGAAACTGAAAACTTTCTTCTCACAAACAGTGAAGAGAAGCTTGCCGCGAAGATCCATGAGATAAACTTCGTTGCTGTGCTTGTTGTCGTAGTTATCTATGCGATAAACGACTTCACCATTTTCATCAAAAGTGGTGCATCCGTTTCCTTGCATCACAAGAGATTTCATCCATATAGTGAATGTTTCTCTCTTTGATGTCATATACCTATTATTAGAACATGAAGCATCATCACGATCACTACTATTGCTTGTTAAGAGAGGATGAACCTTGGCCATTTAGGAGTAGAGCCGAGAGAGCTTTTGTTTTTGGCTTGCGGGGTATAGTAAGATGTTTGAGGTGAGGTTTGAATTATGTTAGTAATTTATAGTCCGTTGTGATCAGTACTGAAAAGTAGGAATGAATACGAATAAAAATGTTTAATTTGGTCATCCAAGAACTCCGTTGCACGTTTATTATATGTGCAAGAAAATTATATGAAAACTAATATATATATTACAAAATAAATTATCATCGACATAACTTGACTTCTTATAGGCTTTCAAGAGTATTATAAAGGAACTTGTCGGGTCTAGGTTTTATATATAGCGTCCAATTTCTTAATAGCAAAAAAGCATTGCATATAATGCTATGTTTCGGGAACTAAGCGAGGGGTCTCATAATAGGCTAGCAATAATGTGGTTCAAATTCGTCTTTGGCAAGAACTGAACCTAAGACCTCTCACTTACCAGTGAGTAAAAATAATATCACTACTAAATCGTAATACTAAGTGACCTAAGCTGAGGGTTGAGTTCTGCTGATTAGGATAATTGAGTGGTTATCTTGTTAACGAACAAAAAAGGATCTAATCCCCCAATAAATTAATTAAAGAACTTATTGAATTTGTGGAGGGTGTCAGGAGGGTGTCACGTTGCTATTTATCGCATTGCACTATATATGCCTGCCAAAGGTGAGCTAAGACTTACATGGAAAGAAGACATGTATGCCACCTAGAAAGGTAAAAAAGAACAAGGAAATTAAAGGAGGTGTTTGCTACTTTGCATGTACCTTTTTCTTGGTCGATGCTACTTTGCTACTTTCCACAAATTTTGTTAGCTAGGCCGCCTCCTAATGTTGAATAACCATCGGAAAAACAAAAAAAGAGAGTATTCAAAATTCCAATCTCCAAAGGTACTTCAGTTCTTTTTTTAATTCGATTCATTTCTGAGTTCTTTTGAAGGTTCTTCTACTACTTTAATCATATTTCCTACTCCAAGTACTCGTGGAATTTTTCTACTTTCCTTTTTCTCTCCACGAACTCCAAACTATTGAGGTACTTGTCAAATAATGTATATAAAATATTAAGGCATCTCCTACGAGACTTTTTATTTTTTAACTAAAATGAAGAGGATATGGAAAAAAATTACGCACAATTCCAATTTGGGAGTTACTTTTTGCTGCGAATGTTTTTTTTTTTTTTTTTTGGGTCAAATTTTTTGCCCTGAATGCTTGGTTAAAGAGACGAGCATATATAGAGCTATTTATCTATTATTTATCTATTATTTATAAATTTTCAAGCACACTTAAAGGTTCAACCAAAATTGGTTATAAAAAATATTGGACCAAAATCTAACAGCGATCTTTGTGTTAAAAAAATAAAGGGTGATGCTATCCATACACTGCTTTTAACTCCCACACATTTTTTGTTAATTTCTATCCATGATCTTCTTTAACTCTTTTGATCCGACGACCGGAAATTGAGGGGGGCATGTTAGCTAAAAAGAAGTGTATCAACAACACCACCCAAAATAAAATAGAAATCATGATTAACCAAAGGATTGTTTTATTAACACCGCACATATTGTTAAATATACCACATATACTTAATACACCCCACATTTGTCTTTCCGTAAAATTTATCTTAACAATACACCTACATAGTTTCTCATAATACACTCGCACACCACGCTCTCAACATACACCCCATATTTTCTACATACACCCACATTCTTCACAACCATACTTTTTTCATGTGAAACCAATTAAATATGGTTACGCATCATCAATCATACTTTTTTCAAAGGATATCATTCATAACGCAACTATCGGCACGCCGATGTCGTTGAAATATATATAATAAGCAAATAAATCGAAAATATTTATCAAGATATCAATCGATTGCATAATGGTGTTGTTGAAATTGACTAAACAATGAAAAAGTATGAAGTCTTACCTCATCGATTTCATGCTCCATTCGTGAATTTTTTTTTTCAATCAATGTTTTTGTAGTTTCATTTAGTTAGGGTTTTGTTTACAATGGAGGGTGACAGTGGCTTTGAGAGTTGAAGAAATATAATCTTGGGATATACACATTAAAAGTGATTTAGGGTGTATTTGGATTTTTTTTTTTTTAAAAGAACTTATGAGGTTGAAATTGCAACTGCATATTAGGGTTTAGAGGAAATTTTAGCAATGGTTTCTCAACTTTAACCCAATTGGAGCAATGGTTCCTCAACTAAAAATTCATGACTAGTGGTCCCTAATTAACTCATCAAAATGTGTAGCTATGGTTCTTTTCGTCAACTTCGTTAGAATTTCCGTCAAAATAAGTTACATGCCACGCACATGAGGCTCAATCAATGGGCAAATATGAAAAACTAAATGAAAAAAATTGTAGCAATAGTCCCTCGACTTTAACCCAATTGGAGAAATGGTCCCTCAACTTTAACCCAATTGTAGCAATGGTCCCTCAACTTTAACCCAATTGCAGCAATGGTCCCTTAACTTTAACCCAATTATAGTAATGGTCCTTCTAACATGAGTCATTTTGATGGAATTCTAATGGAGTTGACAAAAAGGACCATAGTTACATGTTTTGATGAGTTAAGGGACCAATGGTCATGGATTTTTTGTTGAGGGACCATTGCTCTAATTGGGTTCAAGTTGAGGGACCATTGCTCTAATTGGGTTCAAGTTGAGGGACCATCGCTACAATTTTCTCTAGGGTTTATAAGTCATTTAATAATAAATTTTAATGCAGAGTGTATTTAACAATATGTGAAGTGCTAATAAAAATCCCTTAGCCAAATTTCTAGGCCTAATTTTTTTGTATTTCAAATCTTGACTTCTTATTTTGCTGCCTAGTCAAACCAGAAGTGAAACTTTACTGCTTAGACAACTATATAGTTCTTATAGTCTAGTAATACTTCTCATTCCAATATTTAGAAATGTTTGATGCCTAATACCATTTGTTGTGCAAAAGATTCATGTATCCAATAAATTTAAATATGGTGACATGTAAATGTTTTATTATCAAAATAATTAAGTCGATAAAAACCAAAAGACCTTGATAAAAAATTGAAAGGGGTTTTAGCCAAAATAGTCCTTGAGATTGGCATAGCTCTTCACTTTAGTCCCTAAGATTTGAAATCGATAGAAGAGAAAAATTAAGGGCTGAAGGTTTCTGGTACTTGGCTCCTTGATAAAGAGGCTATCAATAACTTAGCTGTTTCAAAATTAGACATATTAAAAAAAATTAATAAAAAAAAATGAATACATAAGATACATACGGTCCTTGAGTTTGTCCACCATCAATCATTTTGGTACTTCCGTAAAAAATATCCGTTAAATAAGGAGAAAATAACAAAAATACTCTTGATTATTGTCAAATCATTTTGGCCCGTAGTTTATTAAATTAAGGGTATTTATGTCATTTTCATTCTTATTTAAAAGAGATTCTTCACAGAATGACCAAAATGATTGATGGTGGACAAATTCAAGGACTACTTCTATTGATTTCAAATCTCAGACACCAAAATGAGAGTTATGTCAATCTCAATGAGCTAAAATGCCAAATTGAAAAGAAATAAGGTTTCAATCAATGAAATACAAAAATGAGGGATGAGAACCTAATTCCTCATAAAATTTA
The DNA here is from genome assembly GCA_035220775.1 of Malus fusca. NCBI lineage: Eukaryota > Viridiplantae > Streptophyta > Magnoliopsida > Rosales > Rosaceae > Malus > Malus fusca. Next base: position 17,148,867 of record CM069072.1, read on the forward strand.
ATTAAACTAGAAATCAGTTCAACGTGAAATATATATACGGGTTAAATTAGGAAGACACCCATGTTTGACACACATTTTGACACACATTGTAGGGTCAACTTCATAATGTATTTCAACGATCCAACTATCTATCTTTTAGGTCTTCCCTCAAGATTATGTCTAGAAAAAAAATCACCCAAATCCAAAACCATATAATCGTTGGATTAAATGATAGTCATTTTACTATTTCTTTGCAAAACCGTATTCGTCTATTTTTTTTCTCTACAACTTAATGGTTTTGGATTTATCTAATTTTTTTGCAAAAGTGATCTATGAATGATAAATTGGAATAAAGACGGTTCAGATCTTCATAAAAAAAATTATAGACTGAGCCCTACAAAATGTGTGTCAAAAAATAGGTGTCCGCAGATTCTAACCTTATATATATTTACACACAATATATGTGCGACCAACTGGAATGACAGAGAGGAAATGAAAATGGCTGGGTTAATTAATGGCTAGGTAAGCAAAAATCAGTTGATTTTCTCTCTATACCACTTGCTACAAGCCTACAAGTATGCATGCATATGCGACACACCTAAGCTCTTGAGTGATAATTGGCGTCTTATCATGCCATAAACAGTGACATGGCCATGATAAAGGAGCAATCGACATGAGGTTCCACTGGCAATGTGAATATATGTCCCAATACTACTCCTGAACATGGCTGGTTTTTCTTTGCCTCTGCTAAAACTATTCCGTTGCAATCCATAATTCTGAAAGCTAATTTACCACGTAAACCCTCTAATCTGTAGCAATTTATGTCAGATCCCATGGTAACTTTATAAGAACACATTTTATTTCCAAGAGTTGATCTATAACTTGTTCTCACCCCAAAAAAAGGGAGATCAAATCTTTTGCACTTAAAATGGGTGTGGCCTTTCTATGCCTTCAATTATTGTCTAACATATATATTAAGTTGGGGTTTCTCCATTTTAATCCTTGATAAAGATTGAAATTCAATTAAAACCTTATGTTAGATTATATATTCATTATAGTCCTTTGACTAAATTTCCATGTCAGCATAAATATTAAAATTTATATTTTCTTGTTTTGAAATATTTAATGCGTTTTTTTGGTTCCTATAATGCCCCTATTAAATATTTGATTTTAATTTGCTCCATATTTTTTGGCATTGATTATTGTCTGACTTTCTAAAATGATAAACATAATTCAAAAAAATATTAGTGATACGTTACAAGAATTAACAAATACCTAATTCAAATTATTCATTATCACCATTCAAAGCACAAAGGAAATATAAATAGCCAAATCATATCTTTTACATAATCAAATGCACTTACACCATGTCCTAATGTGCTTAAATCATATAACCTAGTCGAATGCACATAAATCATAGTACCAAGTCAAATGCACCTAAACCATGGTACTTATATGAATGCACCTAAACCATGGTACTTATATGAATGCACCTAAATCATGGTACCTATATGAATGCACCTAAATCATAGTACCTATATGAATGCACCTTAATCATTTAGGTACTATCAATTAGGTCTTATCCATTCGGTATGGTCGGTTAGGTACTATATAGTGTATGTCCGATTAATTTGGTACGGTCAATTAAGTTGTGATTTCACATTCTATTTTCTCAATTTGTATTTTTTTTTTTTCATTTATCTCTGGATTCACCGTCAATTTGGCATCTAAAAGCCCCTTTTTTCTTCTTTCTTCCGAATACAACGAGATTTTTGGTTTCTAAGTTTTATGGCTTTTTTTGTTTGATCATGGTTTCTGAGTTTTCTGGGTTCTTTGATTGGAATAACACATGGAGATTTATGTTATAACAAACATGTTAATTATGGATCTAGTTAATTAAGCATTCTTGAAAAATTAATTATATATTTGTTTCTCTAATTGGTTTTAAGAGAGTAATAAGGCTAAATAGGGAAACTAAAAATGCAATAAATTTATTAAAAATGATTAAATGTGACATGGAATACTATAATCTGACATGGAGGACTATTTTTAGTTTTTAATCTTACATACGGTATTATTGAAAAAGCAATCTTATTTAGGGATTAAAATGAAGTTTTCTATATTAAGTTTATGACAATAAAGTTAAGAAAAGTTAAGTTGATAAATACGTGTCAGTCAATAATTAGGGCCACATAGAAGCCATACTCATTTTGGATGCATAAGATTTGATTTAATAAAAAACCTTGTTGGCACAAATACCGCTTTCGTAGCCCTTTCAACTTGGAAAAAAGCACATTTTCTTCTCGCTAGGGCCCGGATAAGCTTGCCGTGGAGATCCATGAGATAGACTTCGCTACCGTGCTTGTTGTCGTAGTTATCATTGACGTGACAAACAAGCTCGCCATTTTCATCAAACGTAGTGCATCCCTTTTCTTGTATTACATGAGATTTCATCCATATGATCAATGTTTCTCTCTTTGAAATAAAATACCTATTATTAGAAAATGGGTTACTAGTAAACCTCGAAGAAGCATACCACTACAGTTGGATGTTAAAAGAGGATGATCGTTGGCCATTTGGGAGGAACGAGATGAGAAAGGTATTTTATTCATAAGAGGTGAAAATGTCTTTATTAAATTGGCGAGGCCTACATTCATTCCACATGCAGTTTTACCAACAAGAAGATTTGAGCTGTTGACTATGACTTTACCAAGCTCCTCTACTTATGGAAAGGAGATAAGGAAAGAGAATTAAAGGTAAAATTGATAAGGGTTAATTGTAGTAATAGTCCCTGAATTTTACGCGTAATTTAGTTGTAGTAATGGTCTCACGCTCTTTTTAGAGAAACTGACTTAGGCATCGGAGGTTCATTGGCCAAACCTCCCTCCCCCCCCCCCCCCCCCACACACCCCCTCCATCACGCTTGGTTCTCCGCCTTAACTAAAGGTGTTTAAAATTATTTTGTAGGGACAACTTCATCAATTCTGTAGATGGCCAATTTTTGCTACAACACTTTTAATTTTAGTTTGCGGAAGGGGATACTTGGTGTGTATGCGACCACTTCAATCAAACTAATGATTTATACTCTCTTCAAACGACAAAAAACCCTTAATGTGTTTGTATATAAAATGTTTGTCTTTTCATCCAAGAAATCTTTTGTACCATACTTCACTAATCCTGAAACTACCGAGTACTGGTCAACTTCGTACCTTTAGAGATCCACTGAATGATTCATGTTGAGGTTCCACTGTCGAAGCACAAGAGTTTCTAGAGTTCCACATTGACCACGGATGAAATCATGCGGCTCTCCTTAAATTATAAAAGGAGACCATTCTCCTATAATTAATCCCTAATTGCCATTATTGTACTTAATCCATTATTAGAATTCACTAATGATCATAATCCTTTGTATCATGTATACACTACGTTATTAATGAGAACTCCTTTACCCTCATGGACGTAGCCCAACTTGAGGTGAACCACGTATATCTTGTGTTTGCTTCTCTTATTTCTCTCTCTACATATTACCTTTAGTAGGTGACTAGAGCAATCTTACGAATATCACAAACTTAACACTTTACGTTGTTTTAAAGTCTCATTAATTTTATCAACAAACACCACGTGTGCATGTGATTCCATAAATAATGTATTGATATGCGATTTGTGCATATAAATTGTAATAAATATTTAATTTCAGTTATGTTTTATTTTATCAAATAATTTAGATTAGTTATAAACCCACGACCATGAACATTAATCAAGAGGTTCTTTGACTGTATATGCTGATTAGTGATCTACTACACGTTAGAGTTATCTTCGACATATTTTGACTTCTTCTAGGCTTTTTAGAGACATTAATTATTTAAGGGGATTTTGACATTATTTGGATGGTGGTGATGGCACATCACATGGCTAGCTACCATGGACTTACCGCTTTCTTCATATATTATTGTTCGAGTTATTTATTTCTAGTTACGTCTTGATCATAATTTTTTATTATTGAATATTAATAGTCTAATAGGTGTCACGCGGTCATCTCTTTGTTAAAGATCTTTTTTGTTATTGTTGTCGATGATCCTTTTAAAATGTTAGATTGTGTGGCTTTGCCTGGGAACGTGCGAAATACGTACTTTAACGAATCTTATTAAGCTACGTATATTGCAAGGAAAATAAAGAACATGTTTGGCTTATCTGGAATGGACTAAAGTGTTATAAATAAGCAAAATTTAGACAGATAATCTTTGCTAAAAGCGATGACGAAGTGGTGCAAAAATCACACTGTTTAGTTGTTACTACCACCACAAAAGTATTGCAGGTATTAGAAAATTAGGAATACTGAGAGTATTATATTTCTTTCTTTTCTCTTCTTGATATTCACCAACTTTGAACAATCGAAGTGCTCTATTTATAGAGCCACTTCAATGGAAACTTACAAAAGGATTACTATTTAGCATATGAGTATTTACTATACATATGTGGGCAAACATACCCACTATTTACAACACTCCCCCTTGGATGCCCACATATCAGTATCAGTTGCCTCGTTAAAACCTTGCTTGGAAAAACCCGGTGGGAAAAAAAACCATAGCAAAGGAAAAAGAGTACAACTTTACTTGGATGGTGTTGAGCATGCTTATGTTGCCTCGTTAAAACCCAAGGCCGGTCCAGAGATTTTTGAGGCCCGGGGCGACGCCAAAAAAAGTGGCCCTAACTTCATATAAGAAAATCATTTATTTTCACACGTAAGACATTGATAAAATTATACTTAGAAAAGCACTTCAAACTCAATAATTTAGAAACACAAAAAGACTAATTTATTTTGTATTGAGAGAAGAAAACCAAATAACTATGGGCTTATAAATAGATAGATGATGAGTTTTGTTTTCCATTTGAACTTTGAAAGTGTTTTTGTATAAATCATGAGGTGTTTTTTTCTTATTTACTAACCTTGTCAATATGGGACTAAAAAAATAATGATGTTTTCGAGTCTTTAATTGATATGTATTAGTAATGAATGAGCATTAAATTAAATATTTTCATAACACGTCATATAATTTACAAATTTGCACTAAAAATTTGGTCTACGTATTACTCATTGTTGAAGATTAGACTTGAATTGAAACGAATATTTAAAAATAACAACTCACATAGCTACTAGCTAGTAACTAAAAATAAATTAACAACCAAACAAAAATTTGTAAAAATTGAAAAAAATAAACATGCACTTAGCGTTTCGAACTTTGGACCTCCTGTTAATTTTAAACAACAAAAACCATTGTTTCTAATTAAACTTCTTGATCCTTTAACCAAATTTTATAAATTTATACTCTTATGAAAAGAAATTTGTAAAAATTAGAAAGTAAATAAGCACATGTGGTGTTTTGAACCCAAGACCTCTCATTATTTTCAAATGACCAAACCACCACTTCTACTTAAATTTATGTGTCATTGAACCAAGTTTTATAAATTTATACTCTTATGAAAACATATATAAATATACCACCCTAATAATTTTGGTGCCCCCAATAATTTTGGGCCCCGGACGGTTGCCCTGCTTGCACTGGGCCTGGGCCGGCCCTGTTAAAACCTTGATAGGAAAAACCCAATGGGAAAAAATCCTAATCGAAGGAAAAATAGTACAACATGCATGTATCATAGATGCTCCCCCTGAATTGTATCTCCCTCTGATTCCACATTCTTCAAATTTGTAAGCCGACGTAATCCGATTCCCTGCACTAACTTCTGAAATGTGCACTTTGGTAGAGATTTGGTGAACAAGTCTGCTAAATTTTCATTGGAACGGATTTGTCTGACTTCAATAACTTTACCCTTCTGAAGCTCATGTGCACTAAAAAATCTTGGAGATATGTGTTTAGTCTTATCACCCTTGATGAATCCTTCCTTCATCTGGGCGACACAGGCTGCATTATCTTCATGGATGACAGTTGGAGTGTCTGTCTTTGAAGGTAGACCACATGAATTCCGGATGTGATGGATCATTGATCTTAACCAAGAACATTCACGACTTGCTTCATGTAAAGCAATTATTTCTGAGTGATTGGAAGATGTAGCAACTAGTGTTTGCTTCGTTGATCGCCATGAAATTGCAGTATCTCCATTAGTCAACACATATCCATTTTGTGAGCGGGCTTTATGCGGATCGGAGAGAAAACCAGCATATGCGTATCCAACAAGGATCTGTTCATTTGTGGGCTTGTCTGAGTAGAAGAGACCCATATCTGTTGTCCCACGAAGGTATCCTAGAACATCTTTGACTCCCTTCCAATGACGAATTGTTGGAGCAGAGCTGTACCTGGCTAACAAGTTAACTAAAAAAGCTATATCTGGTCTAGTACATTGTGCTAAATACAATAAAGCACCTATTGCGCTCAAATATGGTACTTCTGGACCAAGGACCAGTTCATCATCTTCTTTTGGACGGAATGGATCTTTCTTAATGTCTAAAGAACGAACGACCATTGGGGTTCTAAGTGGATAAGCCTTGTCCATGCCAAATCGCTTCAGTATTTTTTCAATGTAAGCTGATTGATGGACCAAAATTCCATTAACACAATGCTCGATCTACAGGCCGAGACAATATTTTGTTTTCCCAAGGTCTTTCATTTTAAATTCGCTTTTCAGATATTCAGTAGTTTTGTTGAGCTCTTCAGGGGTTCCAACTAGGTTCATATCATCGACGTATACTACCACTATAGCAAATCCAGTATTTGATTTCTTAATGAACACACAAGGGCAGATGACATTGTTGGCATATCCTTCTTTAATCAAATACTCACTGACACGATTATACCACATTCGCCCAGATTGTTTCAGCCCATATAGTGATCGCCTTAATTTGATTGAGAACATACCTCGTGGTTTGTTAGTTGCTTCAGGCAACTTAAGTCCTTCTGGGACTTTCATATATATGTCAGTATCTAATTCTCCATATAGATACGCGGTGATGACATCCATAAGTCGCATGTCAAGTTTTTCTGAAATCACCAAACTTATTAAGTAACGGAACGTAATTGCGTCCATTACAGGAGAGTATGTCTCTTCATAATCAATTCCAGGAGCACAGATATCAAGAGCTCATTATTCTGTTCAGCTACTAGGAGCACAGATATCAGCTGGTTGTATTCAGTGAAGCCTCGCGCTCTATGCTGTTGCTGCAGGAGCACGTTAGAGGCATGAAATGTGCTTAAAGTCTTTTCCAGTAACATCTCTTCAGTAATAGTATCCCCACAGAGCTTCATTTGATCGGTAATTCTGAACAACGCAGAATTGTACTCCGCCATTGACTTGAAATCCTGGATCCTTAGGTGAGTCCATTCATAGCGAGCTCTTGGAAGAATCACCGTTGTCTGGTGATTGTATCTATTTCTCAAGGCCTTCCAGAGGGCTAACGGATCTTCAACCGTTAAGTACTCGCTCTTTAGTGCCTCATCAAGATGGCGACGAATAAAAATCATGGCCTTCGCCCGATCTTGAGAGGATAAGCTGCTTCTCTTCCCTGATGGTATCTCCAAGATTCGCTGCTTCCAGATGGATCTTGGTATCCAGTACCCAGGTAAGGTAATTCTTCCCAGTAATGTCCAAGGTAGCGAAATCAAGCTTTGCCAAGTTTGCCATTATCTTTTCTGAAAGAAAAATGAGGTGTGTAAGAACTTGCAATAATATGTGTTCTGGAGGAATATATTGTTAGAACTTTTGGTTCTTAGAAATTTTGATCTTCAGGCCAAAATGATAAGTACTCGAAACTTCAGGCTCGAGATTTTCATAATTAATGAGAATGGCGATTGTACCGCACCATTCTCATCGAAACAAGTAAAGGATGGACGATTTTTCCGCCCCACTTTAAACAGCAGGAAAATTTAAAAATACATAGCAGGGTGGACGATTATACCGCACCACCTAAAAATTGCGATAAAATTTAAATATACAGAGCAGGGTGGACGATTATATCGCACCAGCTAAAATTGCGATAAAATTTAAATATACAGAGCAGGGTGGACGATTATACCACACCACCTAAAATTGCAATAAAATTTAAATATGCAGAGCAGAGTGGGTGATTATTCCACACCACCTAAAATTGCGATAAAATTTAAATGTGCAGAACAGGGTGGGTGATTATTCCACACCACCTAAAATTGCAATAAAATTAAATAGCAAGTAAATTTAAATATGCAGGATAGGGTGGGCGATTATACCGCTCCACATAAAATTTGCAGTAAAATTAGATCTGCAGTCCAAGATAGGCGATGATACTGCACCATCTTGGATTGCATAAATAAACACTGAGTTAATAGTCAAGAGTTACACCAAACAAGAAATCAAAGATATAAGTAACTGTTAGGTTAAGAACTAGAAGTAAACATGGTGCAAACAGTTCTTCGCGTGGGTATATCCAGCAATTGAGGCAGAGGAAGAAGAAGAATAGTAAAAACCTTAGAGGAAACATTTTTTTTTCTTTCGATGAAGGGAAAAAGGAAAAAGGTTAGAGAATCGTGCTGATAACGTGTTATAAATATGCAAAATTTAGAGAGATAACCTTTGCTAAGAGCGATGACGAAGTGGTGCAAAATATCACACTGTTTAGTTGTTACTACCACCACAAAAGTATTGCAGGTATTAGAAAATTAGGGATACTGAGAGTATTATATTTCTTTCTTTTCTCTTCTTGATATTCACCAACTTTGAACAATCGAAGTGCTCTATTTATAGAGCCACTTCAATGGAAACTTACAAAAGAGTTACTATTTAGCATATGAGTATTTACTATACACATGTGGGCAAACATACCCACTATTTACAACATAAAGAAGCAAAAAGAGATGATCCTAATTTAAGGGGAAAAAAAAAACAAGGAAGGAATATTATGTTTGTGTTGTCACCCAAAAAGTCCCCAAAAAAAAAAAAGTATAAAAGGGAAAATGAGAAGCATGTTTGGTTGTACTTAGCTTGCCTTAATAATTAATCTTTGGCATAATTAGGGTCTCCTTCCATAAAATAGCTTAACTGAATATTTGTAATTTTTTTTTAGGGAATTTTAACAAAAAACTCTCAGTACTGTTCATTTTAACGAATAACCACATTTTTACATTAAAAAGTCAATCATAGTACTATTCACTTTACCTTTTATTTTGTTCTTATCGTTAAAACTCAAAGTTTTCAAGCCTTTTTCATTAGTTTTCCTTTTTTTTTTTTATTGTTAGCGATATTCTACACTCTAAAAAATTACCCTACATAATGATGACGGATATGAGAGTTTCTTTTCTTTGTATGAGCATGCTACTAATTTAAGTTAATTGAGTATTCATTTCGAGATGTTGGCGGAACAACAACTAGTATCAATTAATTTAATGAAAATAAAATCTAATACAACAAAATTATATTATGAAATAGATACATAAATAATCACAAAACGCAATGAACTTACGGAGTTTGCAAATAGAGGCTTGCAGATTTGCAGTGTCCTTGAAACAAAATTTCACCCCTATTAATCAGCATAGGGCCTGGCACAAGGTTCTTCCAAATTTCTGGAACATGAAGTACATCTTGCAGGGTTAAGTTATTTCCAGAAGTCAATTTCAGTACCACTTTGCCTTTTATCGGCAATGATCAGGGGCGGAGGGACCATAGGACCACAGTAGTCCTAGGCCCATCCTACTTTTGTTTATAAAAACAAATTAGTACTACTTATTTTTTTTATTATTTTTATCACTTTTCCATGATTTTTTCAACCATTGTAATTTCCTAGACAAAAGATCCGGCCCTTTTTAAATATTTTAAAGATATTTATGTAATCTAGTATAACCCTAAAGCCTACCTATTCCAACTTCCAACACTTATATTTCTTTTCCCAATACTAAAAATTAGTATTTTATTATTCTCCAATTTTCTAGCCGACTACAGTCTGCCAGTCTGGATTAGGGTTGATATTTGTGTATTGCTTTTCAATCAGTCTTCAATTTCCATGATCCTCAAAGGTATGAACTTCGAATCTTCAAAGTTGTCATTTTCAATTTTTTTGCAATTTGCTAATTCATATATGTTGTCACCTACAATTGTAAATTAATTTAACAAATAATATTTTTTTTGCAGATTAAAGAATTTCATTATTCCATCATTCCATCAAAGAAAAGACATTGAAGTTTAGTTAATTGGTCAACAACCCAAAGTATGTATTTTACTCTCAATTCCTCTTACAATTTTTTGTTTATAAATTATGATTAAATTGATGTCTTGCAATTTCTCTTAACTATTGTGTCACATCACAGCTCGGGTCCACCACATCTCGGGCCCATTCCACCACCGTAACACGATATTGTCCGCTTTGGGTTTACCATTCCCTCACGGTTTTGTTTTTGGGAACTCACGAGCAACTTCCCAGTGGGTCACCCATCCTGGGAGTGATCTGGCCTCCTTCTCGCTTAACTTCGGAGTTCATATGGAACCCGAAGCCAGTGAGCTCCCAAAATGCCTCGTGCTAGGTAGGAATGAGAATATACATTTAAGGATCACTCCCCTGGGCGATGTGGGATGTTACAATTGCCTAATTTGTTTTAGTTTGTAAAATTAGCATATGTAATATTATCAATGCTATGTTATTTTGAATTTTGGTTAATTTTCATACATATACTATGATGTTTTGGTTAACAGTTTTGTAACTACTATCGATTTATTTTTTTTTAAATATTTGTGAGAGGCCCCTCCTAACCCGAAATTCTGGCTTCGCCACTGGCAATGATGATCTATGAATTGAGACTTACAAAATAAACGGTTCGATGTGGAGCGAGCCCCACACCTAATCCCCATTTAAAAAAAATAGAGATCATTTTACATAACGGGCCTGATATATATATATATATATATAAGTAGACTAATACTTTTGTCTTAGTTCATCAGCCTTTCCAGATGCAATTATGCTTAATGATTATCAAGTGAATCTGATCTCTCATGACGACGCTCATTTAGTATATTTGATCACTCGGAGCATATATGTTAAGCACATCCACAAATAATCAAATATTTTAGTAACCGAAGAATCAATGCGAATATATATATGTATATATTTTTTTTGTCAAAAGATGATATTATTAGATACGAACATAAATGTTTACATCAATATCTAAGGTATTAAATAACCACTCCGGCTCCAAGCAATCCCATGAGTGAGAACCCCCTATACGTGTGACAAACTTTGTCACCAAATGCGCAACCTCATTATAGGCCCGAAGAGTATAAAGAAATTCCACATGATCCAATTGGTGTTTGCTATACTCAATGTCGCATAATATACCTTCAATGAAGAATCAATGCGAATTCGATCTGTTGAAAAAGTAGATCAAGAGAGATACTCATAACCTCAAAACGAGGAAGGGAATATTGGAGGAAACTGGAATGTTTAAAGTTGGACATATAATAATTGTAGGCCATTCTCAATTGACACGTTTTATTTTGTTTTTTTTATATAATAATATATTTACACTAAAGGGTACTAGAAGAATAAATTGGTATCGAACTTGCATCTTACCACATGTACAATACGCCATAATATGGAGTTTTATCACAAAACCTCCGTGCAATTAGAAGTAGATCAACTGCACAATATAATTCATGAACAATTGTTTTTCTCAAATTTCAAGCGTCAGATTTTTTTGTTCTTCAACGTCTTCATCTACTCTTTTATTTTATTTTTTTCATTTCTCCTACGTTTCTAACAAAAAATAAATAAATTGGAAGTTTAACGAAAAGCTCCTGGTACTGTTCACTTTAACAAGAAACCATATTTTTACACTAAAAAGTCAATCATGGTACTATTCACTTTACCCTTTATTTTGTCCTTATCGTTAAAACTCAAAGTTTTCAAGCCCTTTTCTTTAGTTTTCCTAAAAAAAATGATAATGCATGCATTCATTTTTTAGGGACTTGCATATAACGTATCTTAACCGTAAAAAATTTATAATCAGAATCGTTCAATATCTTATTCTTCATTTTAAGATTCTCCTTACAAAAAATCATTCGAATCAGTGATCGTTTAGTCATTCAAATGTATCAAATAAATTAACTGTTCATCATAAATATGTTACTTGATACATACACCGTTGATTTATTTGATACATTTGGATGACTAAACAATCATTGATTCGAAATTTTTTTGTAGACTTGAACTTCAAATGAAGATTAAGATACTGAACGATTCCGATTATGAAATTTTTAAGTTGAAGATAAATTATTTGCAAGTAAGAGAATGAGCTCAGACCCCAAGAAGAAAATGCAAGTGTCATTAAAAAATAAAAAGTAAACATGAGATCTCCCAAAACAGCTTTTGGTGCGTGCAAACCAAAGTGAAAAATTCAGAATAGTTTGGATTCACAAGTTTTATTTTTCGCAGCATTTTCTCTCCATCGATCTTTAGATATAGAGAAAGGACAATATTTGCATCTCCATGGAAAATGCATATATCATACCCCTTGCAAATAAGCAATGACGTATTTTTACTGCATAAATTTCATAATCAGAATTGTTTAATTTTTTATTGTTCATTTGAAAATCTTTCATACAAAAAATCACTCGCATTGGAGATCATTTAGTCATCCAAATGTATTAAGTAATTAGATAGTTCATCATAAATATGTTATTTGGTACTTGCACCATCGATTTGATTCATACAATTGTATATATAAACAATATCCAATTTGAGTGATGGTTCTAATAATATAATTTATACATTAAAAATATGTCATTTGTAAGGGGTGAGATATTTGTGTGGATGCAAATTTCTTTCTCCTTGATCTTGGATAATTTTGCACCTACAAAACAATTAACACCGTAGGTTAAGGCCAAGAGCCTCACGCGCCCACGATGAATGGGGGGGGCTTTGGCCGAAGAACATCCGATGCCAAAGTTAGAATTTAGAGAGAAAGAGTGTTTAGAGAATTTTGGGATTTTTGCCAAAGTGTTGGAGTGAATATTTGGTGAAAATAGGAGCCTATTTATAGGGCTAGGTTGATTTAGGTTTTATTTTGGTTTAATTAGCCAATTAATTGGCTAATTAAACATAAAAGCAAATATTTTTGTGGTTATGGAATTAATTGGCTAATAAAAAGGAAGAAATGGTGAAAAAGGTAAAAAAAGTGATGGATTAGGTTTTGAATGGGGATAGCCGGCCATGTGGTGTTTTAGGGTTGAATTGGATTTGTTTTGTGGTTATTTGGATATAATGGATGGTTTAATTGACAATTAATGGGTTAATTAGGCAATAAACCCATTAATTAGCCAATTAACATAATTTAAAAGGAATGTGTTTGGGAATTACCTTGTAGAAAGGATTTGATGAGATGGACTTTGAATTGTTACCTATTTTGGGCACTTCTGTCTTGGTTGAAACAGGGTTGCCCGCTGCTTGCGCGTAGGAACCTCGTTGCACTGCAAGGGTATTTTTGTCCTTTTTGTCCAAAAATCCACGTGTCGCCTTGAGAATATTTTTGGCTCCACAAATGCCCCCACACCTGTTGGGCTGCTCGCAGAAAAAGGCAGCAGGTGTAGAGATCTTCTTGCTTTAGGAAACTTAGGACTGCTTCCTATTTTGATGTAGATTCTCTCTTTAATAGGAAATTAGATCCTTCTAGGAAAGGGAAATAAATTTCTCTCAAAGCCTATTTAAGTCCACCTTAAGTGGGTTATTAAATCAACTGTGGAGAGCGATTTATTCTACCCTACAAGAGAGAGATAGCTTAGAGGATATTTGTTCCCCCTCCTCTAGCAATCTTTTATATCTTGCCCGTGCGAATGACCGTCTTTCGTTGCTTTCTTCGTCTTCTTCGTGCCACACTAAGGTAAGAAAAAATTAATTTTCCTTGTTTTCTTCTTGGATGGTGCTACCGCGGGGCAGCCGTCGGGGTGGTGCGGCACGTCGGCTGGCATGGGCCAGGAGTCGGCTCGGCATGGGCCGAGGAGGTATTGTGGTAGGGACCACTGTTTTAAGCTGCTTGACTTAACTAGAACCAAGGGCAGCTTGTGAGGCTGGGGCCGCGGATTGTGGCGCTGGGGCGCAGTACTAGGCGAGTCACATGGCTCATGTCCTTTTAGGCTTTTGGACACGATGCGAGCTAGGCCGGTGATTGAGAGAAATGAAGAGGTTGTGGGCCTCATGAGCTGTTGGAATGTTAGGTTGAACTCCCCTGCTAGGTACCACGAATGACGTTGGCTACTTTAACTCTCTTCGTCAAGAGAAACATGGGCTGCTCCCAAACGAGGAGGTGAATAGGATCAAGGCGGATGCATTGGCTCGTCCAATCACTGTTGTGGATCCTGCTGCAAGTGAAGGTGGGAAAAAACGATATTCCCTGCCTGCTCAAAAGAAGCCGGCTGAGAAAAACCAAAGACTTCTTTCGCTCGCGCGGGTTCGTCGACTGCCTCCAGGCTTGTGATTGACTTGACTTTTTCCAAGGGGACGAAAAATGAGGCTGCTAGATCTGAGCATGTGGCGCCTGCCATGTCAAGAATGGCTAGTACGATTGCTAATAGGATTGTTCGGCATAAAGGTCCTGTCATGCCCCTAGTACCGAATTTTGTACCAAGACGTCTGTTGGGAGCTAAGTCTGGTTCACCTTTGGAGAGGCTTGCTATTATGAAGAGCGATAAGGTAGACTCTGCTGCTAAAGTGGCGCCAAGGCCCATTCCTTATGCTGCTGAGACTGATTCGCCTGCTGGGAATGAGGAGACTGCTCGCGTAGGCAGCTGTGAGAAATCCACTAAGCTTGCTTCTGGGGAGGCTGCTGAGATCTATGTGCTTTTGAAACCAGATCTCTTGAAAACATGGACGCTTGTGCCAAGTTTGTTGATGGCGTCAGAAAGGTGTTTGCCCAAACTCGTTTGCGAAGCATACGACCCAATATAGAAGAACTGCTTTGCTTTGCTTGCTATGATGCAGATATAGCAAGGCTGCTAGGGAGATGGCAAATACTATGGCAGATTCTGAGCTCATTACTTTGAAGAGGTCTAATATTTCTGACCCCACTTCTTTGCAGCTTGAGACCGCTCGCCAAGAGATCGTTGACTTGAAGACTAGGTTTGACGCGATCCAAGTTAAGCATGAAAGTGCAGAGAAGAAGATCAGATGTCACATACCTTAGATTCAAGATCTTAAGCATGTCGTTTCTGAGCTTCGTTCTGCTACAAAGGATGAAGAGTTGATTGCTGCTTATAACTAAGTGATCCACTTCAAGAGAATCATCGATAGGCTTGAACCCCAAGTGTTGGAACTTCAAGGCATACTGAAGATCAACGAAAGTCTGAAGAAGGAAGTGGATGAGCTGCAGAGCATCCATGTTAGTCTGCTCGAGGAGGATGAGCAGCTGAAAGGTGAAAAGGCTGGGCTCAGGGTTTTGAGACATTCTTTATTTCTCCGGAAGACTTGCTTGATTTTACTTTTGAGGCTTCCATTGGTGAAGTAGTTGGAGAAGTTAATGCCCAGGCTGGGGCAGCCGGGGGTGAAGGGCCGGATGATACCGCTGCTAAGAGCGTCGTAGCTGCTGAAGGTGTGGCGACCGAGTAGCCGTGGGATGTCCAAGCTGCTATAGTATTTTAGATAGCCTTTAGGATTTTATTTGTTTTTTCTTGTAGCTCTTGTTTTGCTTGAACTCCTTCGGCCTTTGCTAGTTGTTTATAAATATGTTTTCCTTCGCTTTTCTTCATCTTCGCTTCTTTTGTTCATGCCCTAACCTTTAGACTTGATAGACCAGTGGTAGGCATGCTACTTTTTTATAAGTAGACAAGCCTGCGTAGCTTATGCAGCCGTAGGTGTTGGTGTAGAACTTTGTAAAGTTGTTAGCCATAAGGTTGGCAGCCGGATGGCTTACTTACAGAAGCAGACAAGTCCGCGTAACCACTAGGCTGTTAACTTGACTTTCTCCAATTTCGTAGGTTGCGTAGCAAGCATCACAACAATTTAGGACTTGGTGTAGGTTGTTTCGCGCTTGGCAGAGGTGAAGCTTATCGACTACGTAGCATGTCGGCAGTGGATAAAACTTCATATATGCGTGCTAGCTTGTTTAACCTTTCACAAGAATGTGCGGTTGTAAAAGTCTAGTGCGGCTTTACTGCTCGAAGGGTAAGCCGTAGGTAGTCTTCCGGAATCCGTAGGCTACCTTAGTGCACTCGGTAGCAGCTTTAGGGTTCCAGGGCAGCCGTCTGTAGGGTGTACTGCATAATGTGCCCCCTCCGTATCTAGGGCCCGGTTTCCCACGGATTAGGCCAAGAGACCCAAAATCCTTCAGTTAGCTAAGCCTTGAAAAAGACCATTGTGGCTACTTCTAGGAATCCCGGCGCAAGCCATCGTGCATCTAGTTATACTAAGGCAGCCAAGCTCATCCACGTCTGGATATTCGGAGTGTAAAGTTTATCCTCCCATCTTGGAGAGCTAACCCATATGGGTGTCGGGGAATTGGTTTACCCTCTCGCACTGGAGAGCATGGTCGGTCCCTCGGGGGGCGCAATTCCTGCGATGAGTCCCTAAGAAGGGCGCAGTCTTATTTTGAAGTGCAGGAGTGATTAGTTGTTGTAAGCATGCAGCCAAGCCAAGTTGTGATTACTTCTAAATTCCTCATAGAAAAACGAGTGAAACGAACGAGAACTTTAGCTGTAAGGTAGGAACTGCATAACAACTGGATAGTCCTCAGCTTGTGAGGTGGTGCCCGTCGAGCTTCTTGAGTCTTCGGGTTTTGATGTAGCGGGAGGTCACACATGGTACTTCTTCAGATTGTAGGCCATCCACTGCTTTTCGATCTTTTTGCCGTTTCATGGTGGTGAGGGTGTAATTACTCTTGCCGCCTACTCTGCTGATCTTGTACAGACATTCCCAGATGAGATTCGTCTTTTTGGATCCTTCTCTGCAGGCAGTGATGAGGGCTTTTATGCGCCGTCGACATGCAAATGCCAGAAGTCTCCATCGGGTGAAGTAGGCACGGCTAGAGTGTGCTCGGCTACTTCTGAGGCATCGATGGGCCGCTCTGTTGCGTCACCTAGGCTCGGCGTGAAGGCGCAGTAGGGAGCTGTGGAGATGGGGCCATGTCATAGGCAGCAGGAGATGCTCAACTGCCGGTATTGGGCCACTCTAGAGTTGAATCATTGAGCAAGGGTCGGCTAAGGCCGTGTGGTGCGCAGCAAGAAGTGGTACTCAACTGCCGGTACATGTTGCTCCTATGTATAATCTTTTAGGGTGACGAGGACAAAACTTGCTTCTGAGTGTGTCCTTCCAGTGTTGCGTTCGTCAGAAAACTTTAGATCCGTCAGGGTCTATGCCTTTATCGTCGCGCGTCTGGATTGGGCAGAATAGTATGTTATGAGGATGACTGCATGCGTTTGAAAGTAAAACTTGTGCTTCCGGGTTGAACCAACTATCGCCAAAGTTAGCTTTTGAATTTTTAATAGCATCGATGAGAGCTTTTGAACTATAGAATATAGGTAGTCGTGCCCCCATCTCTTCTCGCATGAGGGTAGAGCTTATTGCTACTTTAGATACCGTCAAACATGTGAATAAGTCCTCCGCTGCTTCTATGAAGGTGATGTCGGGTACTTCTTCAAGTCCTTGAATGTGCATTGGCGAGCCTCATCCCAAAGTGCATGCTTCTTTGCCAAAGCAAAAGAGTCTGCCAGAGATAGATCTTTTTTCATGATCAATTTTCTGAATAGCGGGTGGTCTGCTGGAAGTCCTTTTTGGAAGGCTGCTCTAGCTATCGAGTCATTTGGTTCTTCTTGACGTCGAACAAATGGTCAGACTTCTTTTTGATTGAGCGATATGATGAATATTCTTTGGTGAAAACCAAAGAAAGTTCATAGAAATTCCGGATGGATTGTGGCGGCAGGGTGTAGAACCAATCTTGCGCCTCGCCTTGTAGAGTGGTGGTGAATATCTTGCACATGAGATCATCGTTGTTTCGATAAAGGATCATTGCGCTTCGGTAGCGCTTTATATGTCTCTCCGGGTCTTCATCCCCTTTGAAAGATGTGAAATGTGGCATGCTGAACTCGCGTAGAGGCTCTGCCTGCTCGATCTCGTCCATGAAGGGTGACCTGCTTATGTTGGTCATGTTCCGTCAAAGTGCCTCGTCGGTGACCTCGTTGCGTTGGAAATCATGCAATCGCTTGGTCAAGAGTCTCTCTACTTCTTCCTGAATTTGCCTTTGTTGGGGTAGCTGAGCTCTCGGCTGCCCCCAACCATGACTTGCTGGTCTAGGCTGCTCTTCCAGGTGTTTGGCTCGTCTATGTCGCGGATGCAGTGCATGTGGTGCGTTCCTAGCAGGCGAGCGAGTTCTTCGCAGGCTGCTGGTTAAACTTGAGTTGGATTGAGTGACTACTTCTCTCCGTCCGTCGTGCTGCCTACTCTGATGTGAGGTGGATGATGCTCCTTGTGGGCTTAGCTGCGAATGGATACTTTGCCCGGAAGGTTGCTCATGTTGACTATCAAAGTATGACCCCAACCGTGAATGTATGCTCATCCGTGGGCTTAGTCGAGAGTGCATTCTCCTCCGCGCGCTAAGACGGGAATGTACACTTCCCAAACGTTCGGCTCGTGGCTGGTCGAGTGGCCGCTTGCTGGGACGCTGCTGGAAAGATCCGTCTGCCCTTGTCCTACTTCGGGATACCTCGTCTGGGGCACGTTGGATCCCGATGCGTTGCAAAAGTTGATTCACCAAGGTTGTCTGTTATGCAAGGGCGCTCGTCAACTCTATGACTTGTCGAGACAAGTGTTGTTCGCCATTTGGATTAGAATAGCTTGGAAGGAATGCGCTTGCTTGGGCAGTGGAAGGGTGGTAGACTCCGGGCGTGAGATTTGAGTTGGGAAATGTCAAATCCGTGAAAAAATGTGGTGAGAATGCCCCCGGCTCGATGGTAGGTCCAGATGGTTGAAATAGTCTTGGGCCGACTTGGGCTGCTTGGAAAGCCACGGTAGCAGGCTGGGCCGTGAGAGTGGGCTACTCGACTAGAGCTGGCTGGGCCACCGGAGCAGGCTGGGTCACGAGAGCAGGCTGCTCGGCAGGAGCAGGTTGGGCCGTGAGAGTGGGCTGCTCGACGGGAGCAGGCTGGACCACGGGAGTGGCTGCTCGTCGGGAGCAGGCTGGGTCACGAGAGCAGGCTTCTTGGCAGGAGCAGGCTGGGCCACGGGAGTGGGCTGCTCGACGGAAGCAGGCTGGGCCAAGGGAGTGGGCTGCTCAACGGAAGAAGGCTGGACCACGGGAGTGGGCTGCTCGTCGGGAGCAGGCTGGGTCACGAGAGCAGGCTGCTTGGCGGGAGTGGGCTGCTCGACGGAAGCAGGCTGGGCCAAGGGAGTGGGCTGCTCGACGGAAGCAGGCTGGGCTAAGGGAGTGGGCTGCTCGACAGAAGCAGGCTGGACCACGGGAGTTGGCTGCTCGTCGGGAGCAGGCTGGGTCACGAGAGCAGGCTGCTTGGCAGGAGCAGGCTGGGTCGCGAAAGCAGGTTGCTTGGCGGGAGCAGGCTGCTTAGTATGTGATGCATGCGAATGCGAGGCTTGGGCCGGGGTTCGTGCAAACTTGGATAGCACGACTTGGATAATGGCCTTGGTGTCGTGAGCCTTGGATGGCACGGCTCGAGCCGTGGTGAAGGTACCATGGACCTCACCACGGGTGGCTACCGAGGTAGCCACCGTGGTGGTTCCCATGGTGGAAACTCGGAGTGGTGGTGCTGCTCCACTTATTGTCGCATTTTACCTCACGGATCTCCGCAATCCCATTTCTTGAACATTAGAATTTTCACTTGTGGAATTTTCTAAATTTCTAGCCATTATATTTTGCTTATACATTTTATCAAAGAACCTTTGCAAGTAAAAAATTCTAATAATAAGAACGTATGAAAAATATTCAAATGGACTAGAAAATAAAGAAAAAACCTTTTTGTGCGAGAGTCTTCTACAAGTATGGATTTCAACTCTCAATGAAAGCACCAATTTGTGGATGCAAATTTCTTCCTCCTTGATCTTGGACAATTTTGCACCTACAAAACAATTAACACCTTAGGTTAAGGCCAAGAGCCTCACGCGCCCACGATGAATGGGGGGGGCTTTGGCCGAAGAACCTCCGATGCCAAAGTTAGAATTTAGAGAGAAAGAGTGTTTAGAGAATTTTGGGATTTTTGCCAAAGTGTTGGAGTGAATATTTGGTGAAAATAGGAGCCTATTTATAGGGCTAGGTTGGTTTAGGTTTTATTTTGGTTTAATTAGCCAATTAATTGGCTAATTAAACATAAAAGCAAATATTTTTGTGGTTATGGAATTAATTGGCTAATAAAAATGAAGAAATGGTGAAAAAGGTAAAAAAGGTAAAAAAAAAGTGATGGATTAGGTTTTGAATGGGGATAGCCGGCCATGTGGTGTTTTAGGGTTGAATTGGATGTGTTTTGTGGTTATTTGGATATAATGGATGCTTTAATTGACAATTAATGGGTTAATTAGGCAATAAACCCATTAATTAGCCAATTAACATAATTTAAAAGGAATGTGTTTGGGAATTACCTTGTAGAAAGGATTTGATGAGATGGACTTTGAATTGTTACCTATTTTGGGCACTTCTATCTTGGTTGAAACAGGGTTGCCCGCTGCTTGCGTGTAGGAACCTCGTTGTACTGCAAGGGTATTTTTGTCCTTTTTGTCCAAAAATCCACATGTCGCCTTGAAAATATTTTTGGCTCCACAATTTGCATTCCTTATGAGGGAATACAAGTATTAAGAAAAACTAAAAAGAATAATATTTGCGTCCTACTCTTGGTGGAACCCTCCTCGTTGCACCCTTTTCATTTTAAAAAATGTTTCTTATAATCAACTCCTAAATCATCATTTCAAGATCATCTATGAAAAAATCCAAATAAAGTGGTGATAGTTTAGTCATCCATATGTATCAAACAAATAGATGGTTTTGGTAGTAACATTGTCATGGTGAACCGTGCATTTAGTTTATACCAAAACTATCTATTTGTTTTTCTTGATTTTCTTGATTTTTCATAGACATTATCTTGGAATAACGATCTAGGAGATGAACGAATCTGATTATATCACGTTTATGAAAAATTCGTTAAATAAAAAGGGTGAATGAGAAGGTTGGATCACGGGTGGGATGCAAGTATCATTCAACTAGAAATAAAAGGGCCTATTGATTTATGATATAGTTACAAAGGACCATAATCTCTAGCTGTAAAGTAATTTATAGGGTAAATTACATAGTAGCCCCTGAGGTTTGAGGTCTATTACAACCTCATACAACATCTTTAAAACATTTAACTTTCATACCTCACGTACTATTTTATTTCAAAATAATACATTTGTTACATTTTCCATCCATTGATCTGTTAAGCGCTGATGTGGCTGCCACATTTGTGCCACGTGGCAAAATTTTATTTTTTTATTTTTTATTTTTTTAAAACCTAAATCTTCAACAAATAAAAAAAACTTAGAAAATCCAGATCTCATCACCCCACCCTTCCCCCCAAACCCCCGCCGCGCCCGCCGAAACCCCATCCCCTTCATCATCTTCCCCATCCGTCGTCCCTCCCTGCAACCCAAATCCAAAACCACTCCCACCCATCATCCACATCCTCCTCCCCACCCATCCTCCACATCCTCCTCCGTACCCATCCTCCACCTCCTTTGCGCACCCATCTTCCCATCTCCCAAAAAAAAATAAAACCCATCTTCATCTTCCCCGACCCCCCTTCCCTGCAACCCACCCCTTTCTTCTCCCTCCCATCTTACCCAACCCACCGTGCACCCATCCTCCACCTCTTCCTCTGCACCCACTACCTGCAACCTAGAAAAGAAAAAGAAAAAAACCATCTCCCTTTCCCTGCAACCCAGATCCCGTATTCCCCAATGAGTGTGGATTTAAGGAGTGGGGTGTGTAGAGGAGGGAAGAGGGTGGGTGCGGAGGGTGGGTGCGGAGGGTAGGTGCGCGGGTGGGTGCGAGGGTGGGTGCGGAGGAGGACGTGAAGGATGGGTGCGGTGGGTTTGGGAAGACGGGAGGGGCAAGAAAGGGGTGGGTTGCAAGGAAGGGGGGTTGGGGAAGATGAAGATGGGTTTTTTTTTATTTTTTTTTTATTTTTATCTTCTTCTTCTTCTTCTTCTGTGTTGTAGGTTGGGTGGGGGAGGGAGGGAGGGAAGACGAAGTGGGGGTTGCGGGGAGGTGTGTTTTAGCTTTTGTTTTATGTTTTTATTTTTTTTATATATTTTTTATTTAGAAGATTTAGGTTTAAAAAAAAATTAAAAATTGTTTTTTTTGCCAAGTGGCACACATTTGGCAGCCACGTGGCACAAATGTTGGAAGTATGCCCACAAAGCCAATCATTTGATGTAATAGCTTTTGGAATACTTATTGTATTAAACTTTTATATGTTTAATGAAGGGCAAAGCTTATTGTTAATCACTATTTATTGTATCATGTGTTTAAGCAATAAGGGAATCCAAGGAATGTATTTGATCTAAGAGACAAGTGATTTAAGTAAGTTAGATTATCGAGACCTTTCTCTTATGTTCATTCCTAAAACGTTCCTAGCCATAGGATTGCCAATTGGGCATTGACAATCCGCTAAGGTTAGTATGTGTTATGTCGACTCAAGCGTGAGTATGACTAGTCTCAAGTCATTTGGTGTTGGACACTAAGACAAACACATAGGTGCTCGAAAGAGTAATCGAGTACACTGAACAACGATCAAAAGAGAGTTCGAACATACATGTCATGTAAGAACTCGATAGTTGCAATATGCAAAGTAGTCCTTTAACCTGAGGCATCATAGATGTCTAATGGTTAGGTCCTTGACCTTTGATCATGTCAAAGGCATTCCATTGGAGTGTCCACGGCATTGTTGGGGTCAAGCTATCTAGTCATGTAGGCATATGAATGCACAACAAGGGATCTCTAACCTTCCATAGTGGAAGGAGAATACTCTAAGATATGATTCGAGAGTCTTTGGCCAAAGCATATGAATATGACTAAGGAAGTTTGTTCCAAATCATATTCAATTGAATCATATAGATAAGTATCACATTGGATAGTAGACATGAAACAAACTATCACTCAAACAATGTGATTAAGAGTATTGTATTAGAGAATGACCGTATTGCATTGTAGTTGTAACTGGATAGGTTCTCCAACCACTTCTACTTAGCTTGGGTAACCATGATATGCTGCTACGTGTCACTCATGGTTTGTGGAAGCCCTAAAGATTAGCAAACACTAATTTTAAGGGAGAATTGAAATGTGGTTTCAATTCACAATCGATCGTTAAGAGTAACAATCGCCCACTACCTCGCTAAATGAAACCTAATGGATCGTACACCAAGTAAGGA
This sequence comes from Malus fusca, assembly GCA_035220775.1. Classification (NCBI taxonomy): domain Eukaryota; kingdom Viridiplantae; phylum Streptophyta; class Magnoliopsida; order Rosales; family Rosaceae; genus Malus; species Malus fusca. The sequence goes on from CM069072.1 coordinate 17,172,208, forward strand.
TGTTGGTGAAGAAATTAAATGAAATGGATAAGCAATTAAATGGTTTAATTGAAGAATGGTTAAGGTTAATTAATTATATGAAATATTCGTATTGGGCTTATATGTTGGTTTTGGGTTTCGGGGCCCAAAAGCGTTTTGGTCCACAAGGCCCATTATGTTTAAGTTGTATGACAACTAAAACAAAATGGGCAATTAGCCCAATCAATTTGATATGGCCGGCCATTAGGGTGAGAAATGTCAAACTTGGATTAATTACAAGTTTGCCACTCACATGTGATGAAGTATAAATTCAACTTTATAGCTTTATTTTCATTAAGGGGTTTTCTTGGTGAAAGGAGGTGAAACATTTTTTCTCCCTTTTCATCTAAAGAGGCCAGCCACTTAGAGAGGGAATAGCTAGCAATCTATTCTTCTCTAAGTCATCCATTTCATCTTCACTATACATCCTTGGTGAAGAGACTTAGAGACATCAAGCTTTTGGTGTTTTGGAGAACATATCCTCAAATCCTCAAAGAAGCAAAGGAGCACTAAAAGGAAGAAAATCACAAGGAAGATCCAAGGAGCAAGGAGGTGACTTGAAGGCCCTCCACTTGGGTGAATCCCTTGTGTAATCAAGGATGAGCTTCAAGGGTAAAGAATCTCTAAATCTTTCCCTCTCTTTAATGTTGTTAAAGAGTTTATTGGTTCACCATATACTAGGCCTTGAAAGTCATAGGTTTTATGAATTGTTTTTTAATGCATGCCTACTTTAATTTGTTAATAGTTTGCATATGTGTTCGAAATATTCTCACATGTTCTTAGCTAGGACAAAAAAATTTCCTTCAACAAATGTGGCAGCCACGTCAGCGCTTAACGGATCAATGGATGGAAAATGTAACGGAGGTATTACTTTGAAATAAAATAGTACGTGAGGTATGAAAGTGAAATGTTTTAAAGATGTTGTATGTGGTTGTAATAGACCTCAAACCTGAGGGGTTAATATGTAATTTACCCTAATTTATAAGAAGCCGCATTTTTACATGCTTTGGAAATAGCCATGCTACATATTATGTGATCACACTTACATTTTGCGACAAATCAATCCATACACAATCACAATAGCCATTATAAGGGAATGGTCCATATGAGGAACCACCTCTAAAGTTAAGACATCATCCCCCAGAACTACTCCAGATGATGATAGCTTCTGCTTTGCCTGCACAAGCCCACCAAAAAATATGTTAAAATTATTAATAGATAAATGATAAATATGTATATATGGTCGATCCTTATAAGTTACATATAATTAGATAGTATAATTAAAGACCCAAGGCTCACCTCTGCAACAATATGTCCATCAATGTCTACTATTCTATATCCCGCAGCACCACTCTTCCCTGCCACTATCCAATACTTGTCACACTCTACTGTAATTTGACAAGCTGTGGTTCCCATGAGCATTCTACTATAACTTTTGACTTGAAACCCAGGCTTCTCCTTGTTTCTATTAGAAGGGCTACTAGTTCTGTAGCCATCCCATTGCTCAAAAGCTTTTAATTTCTGCAAAATCAAAGAAACACGCAACCATAAATATACTCGAATTCACAGTTAGACAACATAACTATATTTTTTTTATATTATATTTACCTTTTTGCATATAGTATAGAGGACTTTGCCTTGGAGATCCATGAGATGGACTTCGTTGCTACACTTTTTGTCGTAGTTCTCGACTCGATAAACAATGTTGCCACTGGAATTGTAAACAGTGCAACCATTTGTATGACATACAAGTGATTTCATCCAAATGGTATAAGTTTCTCTCTTTGATGAACTATTAGTGTAGGGAGATAGAGAGAGAACTTGGGGAGCTGGAGGACACATGTTAGCCATAATAGATGAAGGAAATCAAACTATTAGAACCTCCGTGGTAACTAGAAATGTGTCCAAAAGAGCTTATTTATATAGGTTACAAAAGTTATAAGCTAAGTAACCAATTTATTAAAAAAATTATACGAAGTTTATGGATTATGTATTTATTTATCCAAGTATCATTGGATTAATTTAGTATTCGTTAATTTTGTGCTTGCTCTATTATGGAGGAGCACTTTCCATTTCCTGGGTCAGCTAGCATATGTTAATTAGAATATATAATAAAATCAAGCACGTTTAATTCGCACAAGAACTGATAGAACAATAGATATCCAGCAGTCTTCTTCTTTTTGAAATATAAAAAATAAAATTGGCAGTTCTTTATTGAGTTGTAGCCATTTGAGAAGATGAAGAGAAAAACTACGGTGGAGACTCCCCACCATATCATTTGTAGTGTCATTCTCATAAAAGTATAAGCGCCAATTATTTTGGGTTTTACATCACCTCACACTTGTTTCACCAACATGTACAGTCCTATCAATATATTTCTCGGCGACGAAGGACAAATTGAATGGAAGTACTACGTAATTAAATTATTGGGAAATGTTATTTAGTATTACGGTCTAGTGATATTCTTCTTCACTTGTAAGTGAGATGATTTAGGTTCGATTCTCACCAAATGCAGATTTGAACCACATTATTGCTCACCCATTGTGATCAATATCGTTTGTTCAAAAAATAAAAAAACAACTATTGGGAGTGATCATGTCATCTAAATATGTAGAGATATGCATGAGCCATTTCTGCCTCATGTGTGCTTGTGTACATATCTATGCTCAATAAGCTTCATTTATTATATTATCAATTTGGTCATTAATTTAAACCCAATTAAATTTATAAGAATCTAACTCATGCTTTTTGTGTAAATATATAATCATTTTTGTTTACTTGCTAGCTAGGCTATTATTTTCTTCATCATTAAATGTATAAAGAGTCCAAGCACATGCTTTTGGTGTACATATATAATTATTTTCGTTTCATTGCTATATGTACTTTTCAAGATTATCATCTTATAGTTTGAACTGGTATACTGGTTTGAACTCTTTATAATTGTTTTATACTACACCGGCCATATTGCATTTTTTTTATTTAAATTATGACAATATTAGAAGACGGAGAATCAATATGCAAAGTTCAATGCTCTTAACTTCTTAAGATACATGCGTAAAGTGTACCTGCGCGTTGCTGCGGGGTTTGGAACATTGTTGAAAATGTTGAATACATGTTAAGTGTAAGATACATGGTAATCATTTTATCAGGTGTTCTTTACAATCATGTGTAAGGAATAGAAGTTAGCAAAATTGGGAATGTTGGTGTGCCCCAGTCAGAGAGTGCTATTTACATTCATATATTACAAGCCAAAAATTATAGAGTTGGTACGCCATCCTCGGGTTTGCTTTTGAAAAGCTATGGCCCAATCTCAAAGAGAGTTTTATGCTTACAACTATACAATGTACAAAAAATGAAGTTTTGTTCCACTAAAGACACCCAAATTCATAACTACGTTAAGGGTGCCTCCTTTGTTTTGTACTTCACCGTTGAACTTAAAAAAAAAAAAAAAAAAAAAAAAAAGGAAATTAAAAATAGAATTTGATTACTCATGAATGAAATCACCTTAAATTGCATATGAATCACCATATAACTTCAGGTGCTTGCATCTTAGTATTTGTATTCCACCCCACTAAATGTAATTGCCTTTTCTTTCCCATAATTTCAATCCCATCATCGTTGAATATACACTTAACATGTATTCAACGTCTAACAAACGATTACCACATGATAAAATGATTATACGAAAGAATCTCTCCCCTAAAGCGCCCCCAACAACCTCACCCCGAGCCATCCCTTTCCGATCTAATCCCTTGCATACCCCTAAAACTTAAAACTCAATTTCCGTACCCGTTGGATATACGCTTCACATGTATTCGACGTTTAACAAACGATTACCATGTGATAAAATGACTATACGAAAGAATCTCTCCCCTAAAGTGCCCCCTTTCCCGAACCATTCTTTCCAACCTAACCCCTTGCAGACCCCTACGTACCATTGGTTCAACAAATTAGCAATAACTACACTTAGTGCAGAGGATATTTAAACTATGTTCTCCGCGGACAGTTGAACTTAAAAGGCATGTAAGTGAATAATGCATAGCAACATATAATAGGATCAAAACAAACTATCGTAAAAAGATATAAGCAAGCTAACTATTCTCCATGATGAAAAACTAAAGACGACTGGATTTAGAAGTGGTTGCATGAATGCAGTCAAATGTTTCCTGCACTGTCTGTGGAAGCACTCAAGGTTCCAAATCTTGAACGTCCCCATTGATCCGGGGCACACCCAGCCTCCCTATTACCAAAATGTTCCATAAGATTCTGATTTCCAATTCAACTTCATCAAGAGAACTTAAGAGATTAGCAAGAAATTACAGCTTTATACGAAATGGATTGAAAATTATAATAGAATGGTCAAAGAATCTTTGAGGGAAATCAAATTACCCAACGAAAATTTGTTAGAAATTAAAAGCTTAACCTCGTATTGGAAATCAAAGTAGAAACATGTAAAAGGGCGGTGACATACCTGTGGAGCTCTTGAGCATGGCCCCTATTTTTCGCAAAACAATGGAAAATAGAATAAGAAACCCGTTGGAAAGTTTTCCAATAATATCAACAATTTCTATGATATTAAAAATGTGGCACAAACTTTTGGAAAGTTTTCCAATAATATCAACAATTTTTATGATATTAAAAAGTTGTGCACTGCATTTGAATAATCAGTGGGCAACATAATTGATTCTTCGTGACTTGATGTATTTGATCCTATAACATATGATTTAACAGGAGTGAAGAAAGGAAACTAAATCTCTATGTTCACAAAATAATATAGGAGGTAAATTAAATATAAAACTTGAAAAACCCCAATAAAAAGGGATCTTTAGGAGAAATATTAATTCAATTAGACAAGTGCAGCAATGGGAAGATAAGTGTGGATGCAAATTTCCGTCTTCTTGATCTTGGACAAAATTGCTCCTACAAAACAAATAACATCTTAGGTCAAGGCCAAGAGTCACATGCGCCCACGATGAATGGGAGGGCTTTGGCTGAAGAACCTCCGGTGCGAAAGTTAGAATTTAGAGAGAAAAGTGTTTGAGAGTTTTGGAGAATTTTAGCAAGAGTGAAGACCTAGGTTTTTAGAGAAAAGTGGGTCATATTTATAGGGCATGGCCGGTCCTCTTTGGAGAAAGAGTGGCCGGCCCTTTGTTTGTATTTTGGGTGTTATTTGGTGATTTACTTAGCAAATTAATATATTGATTAGGAATAAATATATTAATTGGCTAATTAACATAATAAAAGGAATGTTTTTGGGAGGTTATGGAGTGAATAAATAGCTAATTGATTAGCTAAAAAAGGAAAAATGAGGTAAAAGATATATGGAATGAAATAGGTTTTGGGAGTTACCTTGTAGAAGGGATTTGATGATATAGGTTTTGAATTGTTACCTATCTTGGGCATTTTTGATTTAGTTGAAGGATGATTGCCCGCTGCTCATGCATTGGAGTCCCGTTGTACCTCAAGAATATTTTTGTCCTCTTTTATCCAAAAATCCACGTGTCGCCTTGTGATTATTTTTGGCTCCACAAATGCCCCCACACCTGTTGGGCTGCTCGTAGGAAAGGGTAGCAGGTGTAGAGATCTTCTTGCTTTATGAAACATAGGACTGCTTCATTTTTTTTATGTAGATTCCCTCTTTAATAGGAAATTAGATCCTTCTAGGAAAGGGAAATAAATTTCTCTCAAAGCCTATTTAAGTCCACCTTAAGTGGGTTATTAAATCAACTTTGGAGAGCAATTTATTTTACCCTACAAGAGAGAGAGAGCTTAGAGGATATTTGGTCCCCCTCCTCTAGCAATCTTCTACATCTTGCCTGTGCAAAGGATCGTCTTTCGTTGATTTCTTCGTCTTCTCCGTGCCTCACCAATGTAAGAAAAATTTAATTTTTCTTGTCTTCTTCTTGGATAGTGCTGTCGTGAGGCAGCCGCCGGGGTGGTACAACACGTCGGCTGGCAAGGGCCAGGAGTCAGCTCGGCATGGGCCGAGGAGGTGTTGTGGCATGGACCACTGCTTTAGGCTGCTCAACTTGGCTAGAGCCATGGGCAGCTTGTGCGGTTGGGACCACGAATTGAAACGTTGAGATGTAGTGCTAGGTGAGCCACATGGCTCATGTCCTTTGGGCTCTTAGACCTAACGTGGGCCAAGCCAACGATTGAGAGAAATGAGGAGGTCGCCAGCTTCATGGATTGCTAGAATGCTGGGCATGCAGGCCTCCTGCCTGCTGGAATGCTGGTTAAGCTCCCCTGCTGAGTACCGTGAATGGTGTTGGCTGCTTAGTTCTCTTCGCCGGGAGAAAGGTGGGATGATCCCGAAAGAGGAGGTAAAGAGGATCAAGGCGGATGCATTGGCTCGTCTGATCGTTGTCGTGGAGCTTACTATGAATAAAGGTGGAAAGAAGAGATCTTCCCCGCCTGCTCAAGAGATGTCGGTTGAGAAAAAATTGAAGACTTCATCCGCTGCTCCTGAGGATCCGTCTGCTATCAAGAGGCCTGTGATTGGCATGACTTCTTCCAATGGGAAGAAAAATGAGGCTGCTAGATCTGAGCATGTGGCGCCTTCCATGTTGAGAATGGCTAGAACGATTATTGATAGGATTGCTCAACCTAAAGGTCATGTCATGCCCCTAGTGCCGAAATCTGTACCAAGATGTATGTTGGGAGCTAAGTCGAGTTCACCTTTGGAGAGGCTTGCTACTATGAATAACGATAAGGTGGACTCTGCTGCTAAAGTATCGCCAAGGCCCACTCCCTTTGCTGCTAAGACTGATTCGCCTGCTAGGAATGAGGAGACTGTTTGCTTCTGGGAAAGCTGCTGAGATCTGTGTGCTTTTGAAACTAAATCTGCTTGAAGACATGGACGATTGTGCCAAGTTTGTTGATGGTGGTAGAAAGGTTGTTTGCCCAAGTTCCTTTGCGAAGCATATGACCCAATATAGAAGGACTGCTCTGCTTGCTATGATGTATATATAGCAAGGCTGCCAAGGAAGTGGCGAAGACTATGGCAGCTGAAGCTTATTCCTTAGCCGAGAAGATCAAAAGGTTGGATTCTGAGCTTGTTGCTTTGAATGGGTCTAATATTTCTACCCTCACTTCTCTGCAACTTGAGACCGTTGGCCACGAGATCGTTGACTTGAAGACTAGGCTTGACGCGATCCAAGTTAAGTATGAAAGTGCAGAGAATGAGATTGGATGTTACATACCTCAAATTCAAGATCTTGAGTTTGCAGTTTCTTAGCTTCGTTTCACTGTTTATGCAAAGGATGAAGAGTTGATTGTTTCTGATAATCAAGTGATCCATTCAAGAGAATCGTTGATAGGCTTGAACCCCAAGTGTTGGAACTTCAAGGTGCACTGAAGATCAATGAAAGTTTGAAGAAGGAAGTGGATGAGCTACAGCGCGTCTGTGTTGGCCTGCTTGAGAAGAATGAGCAGCTGAAGGGTGAGAAGAATGGGCTTAAGGTTTCGAGACCTTTTCCATTTCTCTGGAAGACTTGCTTGCTTTTACTTTTGAGGCTTCCATTGGTGAAGTAGTTGGAGAAGTTAGTGCCCAGGCTGGGGTAGCCGGGGGAGAAGCGCCGGATGATGTCGTTGCTAAGAGCGTCATGACTGCTGAAGGTGTGGCGACCGAGTAGTCGTGGGATGTCCAAGCTGTTGTAGTCTTCTAGGTAGCCTTTAAGATTTTATTTGGTTTTCCTTGTAGCTCTTGTTTTGCTTGAACTCCTTTAGCCTTTGCTCATTGTTTATAAACATGCTTCCTTCGTTTTTCTTCATCTTCGCTTCTTTTCCTCATGCCCTAACCTTTAGACTTGATAGACCAATGGCAGACATGCTACTTTTTTATAAGCAGACAAGCTCACATAGCCTATCCAGCCGTAGCTGTTGGTGTAGAACTTTGCAAAGTTGTTAGCCATAGGGTTAGCAGTCGAATGCCTTACTTATAGAAGCAGACAAGTCCGCATAACCACTAGACTATTAACCTTGGCTTTCTCCAATTCCGTAGGTTGCATAGCAAGTATCACAACACTTTAGGACTTGGTGTAGGTTGTTCCGCGCTTGGCAGAGGTGAAGCTTATCGACTATGTAGTACGTCGGCAGTGGATAAAGCTTCATATATGCGCGCTAGCTTGTTTAACCTTTCACAAGAATGTGCGGTTGTATAAGTCTAACGCGGCTTTACTGCTCGAAGGGCAAGCCGTAGGCAGTCTTCCGGAAACTGTAGGCTACCTTAGTGCACTCGGTAGCAGCTTTAGGGTTCCAAGGCAGCCGTCTGTATGGCGTACTGCGTAATGTGCCCCCTCCGTCTCTAGGGCCCGGTTCCCCACAGATTAGGCCAAGAGACCCAAAATCCTTCAGTTAATTAAGTCTTGAAAAAGACCATTGTGGCTACTTCTAGGAATCCTGGCGCAAGCCATCGTGCATTTAGTTATACTAGGGCAGCCAGGCTCATCCACGTCTGGATATTCGGAGTGTAAAGTTTATCCTCCCGTCTTAGAGAGCTGACCTATGTGGGTGTCGGGGAATTAATTTACCCTCTCGCACTGGAGAGCATGGTTGGTCCCTCGGGGGGCGTAATTCCTGCGATGAGTCCCTAAGAAAGGCGCAGTCTTCTTTTGAAGTGCAAGAATGATTAGTTGTTGTAAGCATGCAGCCAGGCCAAGTTGTGATTATTTCTGAATTTCTCATTGAAAAACGAACGAGAACTTAGTTGTAAGGTAGAAACTGCATAACAACTGGATAGTCCTCGGATTGTGAAATGGTGCCCGTCGAGCTTCTTGAGTCTTCGGGCTTTGATGTAGCGGGAGATCACACATTGTACTTCTTCAGATTGTAGGCGTTCCACTACTTTTCGATCTTTTTATCTTTTCATAGTGGCGAGGGTGTAATTAATCTTGCCGCCTACTCTGCTGATCTTGTACGGACATTCCCATATGAGATTCATCTTTTTGGGGCCTTATCTGCGGGCAGTGATGAAGGCTTTTCTCAGAGCTAAATCTCCAGGTTAGAACTTCCAGATCTTGGCCCTTTTGTTGTAGTTGGAGAATAGCAGATGTTGGTAGCCTGCTCGTGCTTTTCCTCTGCCAGATCTAAACTTGTGGACATCTCCTTACTATGTTTTATGATTGGTAGTAGAGCGGTGATACTTGGCTTGATGACATTGGGATGAATGATTGCTTTTTAGTCAAATGCCAAAGAGAAATGAGTCTCACTGGTTGCTCGTCTTTTGGTGGTGCGATATGCCCATAAACATCCGAGGAGTTTGTCTGGCCATTTTTCCTTCTTGTTGGTAAGGGATTTCTTGAGGCAGTCGAGGATCATTTTGTTGGATACTTTGACCTGCCCATTGCCTTGAGGATATCTCGGTGTGGATATGTGTTGCTTGATACCATACTTTTGGAAGAACTTCGCCAAATCTCTGCCCATGAATTGCGGGCCGTTGTGGGTGACGATGGACTGATGAATGCCAAATCGGCAAATGATGTTCCTCCACTTGAAGTGCTCTATGTCCGTCTGAATCGTGGTCGTCATAGGCTCTGTTTCTACTCATTTGGTGAAGTAGTCGGTTGCCACGATCATCATTCCTCTGCCCCCCAGTAGCAGGTGGCATAGGTCCTACCAGGTCGATTGCCCACTACATGAACGGCCAATGACTCGTTTGTGGGTGTAGTTCGCTGGTAGACAGTGCTGGTACCTATTTGTAGCGTTAGCAGCGGTCACAATTTTGTACTAATTCCTTAGCATTTTGGTGCATGGTAGGCCAATAGTAGCCTGTGTTAAGAGCCTTCTGTGCCAAGGATCGACCTCCTGAGTGATTTCCACAAATGCTTTCGTGGATTGAGCATAGAACCTTCAAGTCATCAGGAGGCACTAAGCAGCAGAGATGTGGTCCGGTGCAGGATCTTCGGATGAGAATGCCGTTCCACATGTAGTAGCGTGCCGCCTTGATTTGGAGCTTCCTAGACTTCAATCTTTTCGTGTGGAATGTGCCATTGACCATGTAGTCTACGATGGAATCTTGTCAGTTTGGAGTTGTACTAACCTGTGACACATCGGCTGCTTGTTTTGCCTCTATGTTCAGCTCGTCTAGATATTCCATCGGAATAGAGCGTTGGTGGTCAAGGGCGGAGCCTAGGCCGGTTAGTGCGTCCACGTGAGCGTTGTCTGCCTGTGGAAGTTGAGTGAGGGTGTAAGTCTGAAACGCCTCAAGCAGTCTTACTAGTGATTAGCTAGGAATCAGAATGAATTGCGAGCTTTTTCACTGCCAAGTTTTTTACCATTCAGAAGCTTGCTAGTAAGGTCTCGTATTCTGCTTCGTTGTTGGATACTTTGAAACCTAGGCATCGAACCGTCTGGATGACAAGGACTACGCCTGCTCTTGAACCTTTGTAGTTGGATGCGCTGTGGACATGCAAATGCCAGAAGTCTCCATCGGGTGGAGCAGGCACGGCTAGGGAACGCTCGGCTACCTCCGGGGAGTCGTTGGGCCGCTCTGTTGCGTCATGAATGCGTGGTAGGGAGCCGTGAAGCTGGGGCCATGTTACACGCAGCAGTAGATGCTCAACTACTGGTATTGGACCACTCTAAAGTTGAATTATGGAGCAAAGGTCGGCTAGGACCGTGTGACACATAGTAGGAAGTGGTGATGAACTGTCGGTACATGTACTCTATGTAGAATCTTTTGGGGCGACAAGGACAAAACTTGCTTTCAAGTATGTTCTTCCAGTGTTCGTCTGCCCTTGGCGCGTCTTTTGGGCCGAGTTGTTGCATTCATCAGAAAACTTTACATTCGCCAGGGTCTTACGCATTTATCGTCACGTGTCTGGATTGGGCGAAATAGTGCGTCATGAGGATGACTGCATGCGTTTGAAGGTAAAACTTGAGCTTCTGGGTTACAACAACTATCGTCAAAGTTAGCTTTTGAATTTTTAATAGCATCGATGAGAGCTTTTTAACTGTAGAATACAGGTAGTCGGGCCCCCAGCTATTCTCGCATGATGATAGAGCTTATTGCTGCTTTAGATACCGTCAAACATGTAAATAACTCCTCTGCTGCTTCCGGTTTAGATAGTAGGGAGGTGATGTCGAGTACTTCTTCAAGTCCTTGAATGTGCATTGGCGAGCCTCGTCTCAAAGTGCATGCTTATCTGCCAGAGCGAAAGAGTCTGCCAGAGTTAGATCTTCTTTCATGATCAATTTTCCAAATAGCGGGTGATCTGTTGGAAGTCCTTTTTGAAAGGCTGCTCTAGCTATCGAGTCGTTGCATCCTACTATCTTTGCCTTCTCTGCTTTGAACCTCCTCACATAGTCGCGAAGCGATTCCTTTGGGTTCTTCTTGACGTCGAACAAATGGTCGGACTTCTTTTTGATCGAGCGATAGGATGAATATTCTTTGGTGAAAACCAAAGAAAGTTCGTCGAAATTCCGGATGGATTGTGGCAGCAAGGTGTAGAACCAATCTTGCGTCTCACCTTGTAGAGTGGTGGCAAATATCTTGCACATGAGATCATCGTTGTTTCGATAGAGGATCATTGCGCTTCGGTAGTGCTTTAAGTGTCTCTCCGGGTCTTCATCCCCTTTGAAAGATGTGAAATATGGCATGCTGAACTCGCATGGAGGCTCTACCTGCTCGATCTCGTCCATGAAGGGTGACCTGCTTATGTTGGTCATGTTCCGTCGTAGTGCCTCGTCGGTGACTTCGTTGCGTTGGAAATGGCGCAATCGCTTGGTCAAGAGTCTCTCTACTTCTTCCTGAATTTGCCTTTGTTGAGGTAATGGAGCTCTCGGCTGCCCCTAACCGTGACTTGCTAGTCTAAGCTGCTCTTCCATGTGTTTGGCTCATCTATGTCATGGATGCGGTGCGTGTAGCGCATTCCTAGGAGGCGAGCGAGTTCTTCGCAAGCTGCCAGTTGAACTTGAGCCAGATTGAGTGACTGCTTTTATCCGTCCGTCGTGCTGCCTACTCCGATGTGAGGTGAAGGATGCTCCTTGCGGGCTTAGCCACGAATGAACACTTCGCCTGGAAGGTTGCTCATGTTAACTATCGGAGTGTGACCCCAACTGTGAATGTATGCTCATCTGTGGGCCTAGTCGAGAGTGCACACTCCTCCGCGCTCTAAGACGGGAGTATACGTTATCTCGGGGGCCCAATCGGGAGTGTAGACTGCCTGAACGCTCGATTCGTGGCTGGTCGAGTGGCTGCTTGCCGGGACGCTGATGGAGAGGTTATTTGTCTGCATTTGTCCTACTTCGGGACACCTCGTCTGGGGCATGTTGCATCTCGGTGCGCTGCAATAGCTGGTTCACCAACGTCGTCTGTTGTGCGAGGGCGCTCGTTAACTCTATGACTTGTCGAGACAAGTGTTGTTCTCCATTTGGGTTGGAATAGTTTGGAATGAATGCGTCTTCTTGAGCAGTGGAAGTGTGGTAGACTCCGGGAGTAAGATTTGAGTTGGGAAATACCAAATCCGCATAAAAGTGTGGTGGAAATGCTCCTAGTTCGATCGTCAGTCTGGAAATTTGGAGCCGGGATAGTTGAACTAATCTTGGATCGATTTGGGCTACTTGGAAGGCCACGGGAGCAGACTGGGCTGCGAAAGTAGGTTGGGCCACGAGAGTGGGCTGCTCGGCTGGAGCAGGTTGGACCACGGGAGTGGGCTGCTCTGCTGGAGCAGGCTGTGTCACGAGAGTGGACTGTTCGGCGGGAGCAAGCTGGGCCACGAGAGTGGGCTGCTCAGCTAGAGCAGGCTGGGCCACTGGAGCAGGCTGGGCCATGAGAGTGAGCTGCTCGGCGGGAGCAAGCTGGGCCACGAGAGTGGGCTGCTCGGCGGGAACAGGCTGCTTGGAGTGTGATGCACATGGGTACGAGGCTTGGGCTCAGCTTGGCAACGCGTTGAGTTCGCATTGGGCTTGGAGTGACATGGCTTGGGCCGTGGCCTTGGTGCAATGAGCCTTGGATGGCACGGCTCGGGCCGTGGTGAATGCACCATGGACCTCACCACGGGTGGCTACCGAGGTAGCCATCGCGGTGGTTCCCGTGGTGGAAACTCGTGGTGGTGGTTCCGCTCCACTTATTGTCGCATTTAGCCTCGTGGATCACCGTGGTCCCATTCCTTGGATATTGGAATTTTAGCCATTGTATTCTTCTTTTACGTTTTATCAAAGAATCTTTGCAAACAAAAAAATCTAATAATAAGAACGTACGAAAAAATATAAGTAGACTAGAAAATAGAGAAAAACCTTTTTTATGCGAGAATCTTCTACGAGTGTGGATTTCTTCTCAATGAAAGCACCAATTTGTGGATGCAAATTTCCGTCTTCTTGATCTTGGACAAAATTGCACCTACAAAACAAATAACACCTTAGGTCAAGGCCAAGAGCCACACACACCCACGATGAATGAGGGGGGGGCTTTGGCCGAAGAACCTCCGATGCCAAAGTTAGAATTTAGAGAGAAAAGTGTTTGAGAGTTTTGGAGAATTTTAGCAAGAGTAAAGACCTAGGTTTTTAGAGAAAAGTGGGTCATATTTATAGGGCATGGCCGGTCCTCTTTGAAGAAAGAGTGGCCGGCCCTTTGTGTGTATTTTGGGTGTTATTTGGTGATTTAATTAGCAAATTAATATATTGATTAGGAATAAATATATTAATTGGCTAATTAACATAATAAAAGGAATGTTTTTGGGAGGTTATTGAGTGAATAAATAGCTAATTGATTAGCTAAAAAAGGGAAAATGAGGTAAAAGATATATGGAATGAAATAGGTTTTGGGAGTTACCTTGTAGAAGGGATTTGATGAGATAGGTTTTGAATTGTTACCTATTTTGGGCATTTTTTATTTAGTTGAAGGATGATTGCCCGCTGCTCGCGCATAGGAGTCCCGTTGTACCTCAAGGGTATTTTTGTCCTCTTTTATCCAAAAATCCACATGTTGCCTTGTGATTTTTTTTGGCTCCACAATAAGTACTGGGAAAATCACTCAAAGCAGCAATACCTGTAATTTCTTACGAGATTACTTTTAGTTTCAGCAATGAAAATTCAATGTAAATTAAGCGCATAAATTATAATTACAATGTGTACCCTGTTAGTTTACAATTTCAAATTGTTTGACTGCCATCGACATATTTTCATCAACTAGACATAGGATTTAAATTTCAAACAAGTTTTAACATTGAAAAGAGAAATATTATGACACAACAATAAATAAAATTTAACATCACTTAGATATCCTCCTATATCTGCAATGACAATCTAATCCAAGCATTTCTACTATGTCTTTATTCAAGATTATATGCCAATAACCATAGTCATAAGAAGGAGTCTTGGAAATAAAATGGATCGTAGTATTGGAAATAAAATGGATCGTATGATCAGTTAACTAAATTATTAAGACTACAAATCGTCGGATTAAATCCAACGGCTATAATTATTTAACACTTTATAATTTTCCTGATTATCAAACGTCATTTTATACCTATAACAGGAAAATTCAATAGACTTTATCCCAAAAATCCATAACAAAATTAAGGTTACAATACGTGGAAGGACTAGAGTGAGTTGTGGACACAATCGGCAGAAGAAGCAAATTTTCTCCTCCAAATTCTCTCCTCCTCCATTATCTTAGCCTCCCAATTTCCAGCTTTTCTACCTTTCAAAAACAAGGATCTATTTTCTCTTTTTTTGCTCCCGTAGGCTCTCATTGTACTTCTTGCCCATTTCCATTCTCTTAGGTCCCCAATTCCCTTCTCTCTTTTTTTACACATTTTAGAAGCCCCTTCTCATTGGAGACAAAATGGTATGCATCCCCTTCTCTTTCTTTTTTTGTCTCAACAATGATTTATACTGATCATAGGTTCAACTACGATGATTAATTTCTTATTATTTCAACCAAAGGCATCATGTTTGTATTAAGCTGTGTGATAATGCTGTGACTCTAATTTGTTTGTTTCTTCATTTTTATTCATATTAGCTTACGATAGCATGTCATGCTTACAATCTCAACCACACATTCAAACAAATAAGAGAACATTTCACCATGTTAACATCCCGTGAAGCGCTTCTTATGTGATGCAATTACAAAACTTTCATTAGTTGCTTTTGGAAATCACTTACATAAACAAAAATTAAAGGAAAAAAATTCTTAATCAGATCCATATATAGTAATATTTTTTTGAGCAACAGATACAAAATGACGCGCCAATTAATTAGAGGTTGTAACCAATAATTTAGCTTTTATATATTATGGCATGGGATCCCGCAGGCCAATGCAGCTTCTGGAATGGCTGTGCACGATGACTGCAAGCTGAGGTTCTTGGAGCTCAAAGCAAAAAGGAGCTATCGCTTTATTCTGTACAAGATTGAGCAACAACAAATTGTGATTGATAAGCTCGGGGAACCTAATGAGAGTTATGAGGATTTCACCGCCAGTTTTCCTGCTGATGAGTGTCGCTATGCTGTCTATGACTTCGATTTCACTACTGAAGAGAACTGCCAGAAAAGCAAGATTTTCTTCATTGCATGGTAATTAACTTCACACAAAAACTGCATCCATTCTCATTTTCTCTTACAATACAATTGGAAAAATAACCTGCCATGGTCACATATGTTATGCCTATCCTTAGCTTAACGATCTTTCTTGGCTCTCATTGAGTGTCGCTATGTGAGGCTCATTATACAAAAGTTTGTATAACGAGGGTCATATGTTTGTAGGTAAGGAGTAATTCATCCATACAACAGGTTATATACATTTATGTGTCTATCTATTTACCTTGTGAAAAGTGATATTATCTTTATGGTCAATGAGATAGATAGTATCTTGTGAAGAGAGAGAGACACATAATTGTATACAATTCGTATTTTAAAGGATGAATCCTTATTCCACCATTCTTGATTTCAAATTCACGAGGGCTTGTTTGGTCCTTAAGATTGGATTGGATTGGATGGAGTAAATCATAAGATCAATGTATCTTGAAGTAAGAAAAGAATACCTTCAACTTGGACAAAAAAATTTCATTTATTGCTTAAAAATATCTTGATAAACAACTGAATTATCCAATCCATTCTTAGGTACTAAACGAGCCCTAAGTATGTACCTTCTGATGACTCTAACTAGAATATTTTTCTACGGAAAATTTGTAATCTCTCTCCAAGTCATTTTTTCCATTTCTTTTTGCACTTTATTGAACACCTAAACAACGATACTTGCACATGTGTTTTTGTGGCATGGATTAGGTCACCGGATACATCAAAGGTGAGGATGAAGATGGTGTATGCTAGTTCCAAGGACAGATTCAAGAGAGAATTGGACGGCATTTCATTTGAATTGCAAGCAACAGATCCAAGTGAGATGAGCTTGGACATAGTGAAAGGGCGAGCCTGCTAAAGCGACCCACCTTTTGCTCTCTATCTCTTCCAAATCTTTTCATGCTTTCCCTCACTGTTTCCTTTGGGGGCCACCAACATTTTATAGCCATTATTTATAACTTGGAATTTTTTCTTTTTTTAAAACACATTCCATTCCAAAACCAAGTGAATCTGTGAATGTACTATGTACTCTTCTGTATAACCTCAAAGCCTTATTCGAAAAAGAAAAAAAATATATGATTTTTTGAGATTAAAAAAGCAAAGGGATTGAACTCTAAAAAAATGAATTGCCTGCAGCAGAAGGATTAGTTGATGCTGAAATGTTGCTGCTGCTTTTGCTTTAGAATTGGTTGAATAGGGTTTTGCTTTGCTTTCATTTGTCAAGTGTTGCTCTTAGAAGATTCTTATGATCGTAGCATAATGGTCTTTGTTTTATGCCCCTTGTTTTTTTTCACTCGGGGTGATTGTGTGTAGTTCTCTCTCTCTCTCTCTCTCTCTCTCTCTCTCTCTCTCTCTCTCTCTCTCTATATATATATATATATATATATATATATTGTCAACGAAAAATCAAAGTATATCCATATGTTATTTTCCATTGTGCACTGTGTTGCTGTTATATATACTTTGTGCGAACAAAAGAAACACACAAATTAAGAGCATTGCCTCTTGAAAAAGGCCAAAAAGCCGTTGTCAGAAATATTACAAGGAGAAATGGCAAAGTCTAAGTTCAAAGATAGCCTTATTTCCTCAATTATCTTATGAAACAACAAATCACAACTGAGTAGAGAAATAGAGAGGAAAGACATTATACACGGAATAGGAAGTAACAAAGGATCTCGAGAAGATGGGACACAAATAACTTGGGAATCACTCAACCAGGAACAATGGAAATTGCTCGACTTTGCTACAAATTATGACTTTGATAAAGGATAAGTCATCACCAACCATTTTAAATTTAAGGATAATACTATTCACACACCCATTTTACCTCTCACATACCCTTGTTAGTTATTTGCTATTGATTTTTTTAATGCATTATATCCATACTGAATATTGAAAGGGGTGTGTGAGAATTAAAAATGAGTGTGTGGATAGCACTATCAAAACTTAAAACCCATATTTATTTCCACATACTGCATCATTCTCCCATTCTAAAAAAAAACTCGCCCTCAAGTTTGCAGCTTTCTAGTCTTGGTTTGAACTTGGGCTTTCAACCTCCCAACAATATTCCATTGGTTGTAGCTTTCCCAAACCTTTATATTGCGATTTCTAAGGTGCAGACATCTATTTACGGACCATATGTAAGGACTGAATATGGTTCGCTGGACCAAATCTGAACGATTCACAACAAATCCATCATAAACGAGCTTAGGGTGAAACCGGGTCATAAATGATCCTTCAGTTAATTAATATTATACCCGGGATGTATTCCAAATTTCTTGGGATTTGAACTCTACTCCCGACATCAACACTTTCCTTCTTACAAAAACACTCATCTCCTTCTCCCGCGTTTGCTTAAACATCGTTGTTGTCGAAAACATCCTTGCCGTTGGAAAACTTGCTTCCTATTCCAAACCGAGTATTAGTTGGTATGTGGTGGTGTTGTCTAGCCTCACATAATTTCCAAACATCAGTGAAGAAAATGAGCAAGTAGATTGTGGTGGTGTTGGTCTGTGGAGGCTGTGCAGTGGGTTCCAAAGAAAGGACGTGCTTGTCACTTCATTCGAGCTAGGGTCAAACTGCTTCCTTGATATGCATAGTGATATTTTATTCCTCCAGTGAATTTTAAATTTGGTGAGTTTTGAAAATGGAACCCTAGAATTCCATCTAGTTATTTATGTTAAGTATTATAAATTAAGTTTGGTGTATGGTTAATTATGCATGTTCTTGGATGTAATTAGGTGGAATTTGTCGATATATGTCATTTTTTTTTTACAAATTAGGGCAAGTTGTGAACTTATGAAGCTATGTTGGCAAGTTGTGTAGATGTTGGGGCGTTATCTGTTGTTTTGGTAAAGTTGCAGTTTTGAATTCTGAATTCTGTTAATTTTATGGTGGTATTGATTTTTGTATCTGAATTATTGTTAATTTTATGGTGGGAATTGAAATTGCTTAAGTAATGATGCTCTGTTAACAGCAGATGTAAAGTTATGAAGCTTTGGTGACAAGTTATTGTTAGGTTATGTACCATTGATTGTTGATGTGTGTGTGTGTTATGTGCATAGGATATGGCAGGCCAGGGTGTTGAACTAGCAACCAAAGAAGAAGAAGTGTATAGGGGAAGGGTTAATAACCTATCTCAAGCCCCCTCATGTGTTATGATTGATTAGGGAGAAGTTTAATGGGGCAGAGCTTGATGCCTTTAGGGCAACCTGCTTTGGCCACCTTCAGGGTGTGGATGAATTGGCCTTCAATGGGCAATTGGTACAGGAGTTGTCACTCCGTAGAGTGGGAAATCAAGGAGTTAAAGACCTAGATGGGCTGACCTATTTAATAGGTTGTGAATTGACCCGGTTCACAAAGCAGGACTTCTGCTTCATTACCGGGTTATGATGCGACGAGCCCCATGACATAGAGGTAGAGCCTTAAAGGATTAGGTTGCTGAGGGAGTATTTTCCCGGGTAAATTAGGGTTGGCAGGTGAAAGTAGCAAAGGGAGAAAAGAAAATGGGAAAGGTAAAGCGAAGGACATCCCCAAGAAAGTCAGCAAAAAAATATTTGTAACTTGCGGCGAGCTTGAAAGGGCATTTAAGGAGTGCAAGACCATGGACGACGCCTTCAAGCTAGGGTTGTTACACTTTGCCGATGTTTTATTGATAGGGGTGAAGAACAACATAGCTGTGAATCTAGATTACCTCGACCTCATAGAGGATATGGATAGGTTCAACAGCTTTGCATGGGGTTCCATCTCCTTTGAACAACTTCATGACAGGCCCTCGTTTGCTGCTTCAAGGAGAGGTAGAGGTAGAGTTGAAGGGGGATGGCGAGGGAGATGAGGAGGAAGAAGAAGAAGTTAGGGGTACAAAGAGGGCGCATCAGTCCAAATGGGGCTACAAAGGATTTTCATATGCTTTTCAAGTAATATGTGATGCTTTCATTGGTAATATTGGCTTTATCAATGTGAGTGAGTATTCATTTATTAACGAATACGTACAAGTGTGAGTATATAAAAAAATCCCCTAACTCCCAACACAAATGATGTCGATGAGTTGAAAATGGAGTTGAAGGAGGTAAAGGCGTCACTCGCACGGTTGGCCCATGAGAAGGAGATATCAAACAGAAATTTGGTGAAGAAAGTGGAAGAGTTGTCGAACGTGGAGGAGGAATTAAGGAGGGCAATGATGGAAGAACCTATGGAGGAGAATGCCGAGGAAAAAGATGAAGGAAAAAAGATGTGGGAGAAGAAGTTGAAAATGATGAAGAAGATGAAGAAGAGGGAGAAGAAGAAAAAGATGAAAAGGCAAAAGACGAGGAAGCAAAAGAAGAGGAAAGCGGTAAAGAGGAGAAAAAAGGAGAAGACCAACTGGGTGGTCAAATTGGCGGTAATGTAAAAACCATTGTTGAAGAAGAAGACAAAACCAAAAAAAGAAGAGGACGATAGTGAAAAGTGGGTGATGAAAAAAGTGGTTTGGAGGTAGGGGAGGAAAATCCAGTGGGTGAAGAAGGGTATCAGAAGGAGGAATTATGGGACAAAGGAAAAAGTGAAGGATGAAGGTTGGAATGAGTTTGCAGGGACTGTTGATTAGGCCAATCCTGTAGATGTATGTGCGAAGATGGGTTGGTTTGGTCGGAGAACCGGCAACGGAAGAGTGTGAAGATGTCAAGTGTTTGAATGATGACGATGACGTGGTGATATACACGCCCGATGGCCATCATGTGGGAACCAAGAGGAAAGTCCCATGTACAAGGGCAACATCAAAATCTATGCTAACAAAAAAGGGGCAGAAAAAAAAAGATGAAAGTGGTTCGCCACACCTCGTTGATATTTGACGTCACAAAGTGCCAAAAAATCCACGTCAGTCAGACGAAGGACGATGTTGTGTAAAGAGAAGCGTTAATTAAAGCCATGGATGTAGAATGTGTGGTTGAGGTGTGATCGGTGCATATTCTCATATATTTTTATCATATACTTACCTTGGATTTTGTATATATGAAAAGGTTAAATGCTGGTATTGTTTTAATTTATAGGCATTCAATACTAGAGTTATGCAAAAAAGAAGTGAAAAATAAGCTTTTCGGGTGTGTAGAGTAATTTCAGTGGAGCAAGAGGCTAATTAACTGCACCAAGGCATATGCGTTACAACAAGAAGATGAGACTGCAACGGTTTTGGAAATCAAATGGACATGGGAGTGTTATTCAATGGATTTAAGGAGAGACATAATTGTTTTATTTATTTATTATTATTTCCGTTTATTTTCTTTTTATTTAATAAAAACTTAAAGTGCATTAGTTAGGATTTTAGTGGGGTTTAATTAGTTTTTTTTTCTTGTCTTTGCTGTGGGTCTTTATATTGAGATTGATTCTCCATTGTGAGTTAAAAAAAAAAAAAAGCCACCAAAATATATCACACTTTATTGGGGCTGAGGCAAGGAAGGGAGAAGGGAAGAGCTCTTCTAGTTTCTTTTCTTTGCTAAGGTTACGATGTAGCCTAATTATGAATAATTAATTGCCTTGTGGCATTGTTATTATCATGTTTTTCATCTTTAGTGAGTATCTTTTGCTATTTGTTGTGCGCTTGATTTTTATTTAGATGCTTGATCACCATCTAAGTTTTAGTTAAGTTGATTTGATGCAAGTTAGAGTAGATGCCATACTTAACTTGAGTTTAGCTTTTTGCAATTGATACCATAAACACCTATTTGTAGATGCTATGCAATTAGGGTTTATGTGATTTTCCAACGATTTCCATGGGTTCTTACTTGTTTAAATTCTTCTAGATGCCATAGAGGATTACCATATAAGGATACTTTTGATGAACAAGATGCCATGGCCGTTGAATAATTTAGGGAAAATCGATCATCAATATTGAGGAACTACTTGAGCATAACATATTAAGGGAATTAAGTAAAATTGGTTACAGTGATTTCGGATGCCCTAGGTGTTATTTTTCTTATGTTTTTAATTTTATTATTTCATGCATTTTAATTTTAAGCTTTGTTTAATTTTCATTTTAAGTCTAAATATCATATCTTTTCCGTTAAACCTTCTCCATTATAATTTGTTTCAATTTAGTTAGTAAGATTTTTAGAATCAATTCGATCTTTGTGGACGATATCCATCCTTCAAAGCTATACTATCACCCGATTCGTATACTTGCGAGCACTAAAATTCGAGACTTAATGAGGTTAATTTTGGTTATCTAATTTTCGCAACAAGTTTATGGCGCCATTGCTGGGAATTTTTATTCTATTCCTTACTTAATTGGATTGTTAAATTTTTTTATTTGGTCTAGCTTTAATGTTTATTTTTAGTTTTTTTAATAATAAATTATTTTCCTCAGTCTCTTGTTTAGCTTACCCATTATTTTGTATTTTTGCAGAAATTGGAATCACTCAGGTTTGATGCCACTACAAAATTCAAGTTTGGGGATGGATTCCATGTACATCTTCGCTTGCATGTCTCCTTTAAACCTGGGAAGTTTCTTTGTCCTAGAGCTTACGCATTTATTCTTATTTTTCTGTACGTTTGTTGTCTATTTCTGTTATTCTTATCCTCATTTGTTTTTTCAATCCTTTTGCTTTATTTCTTAAAAAAAATAAAATAAAAAAATATAAATTTTGCAAAATCCAAAAATATTTTATTTTTCTTTGGGTCCTGATGTTATTGGCTACTTCCCAATTCATTGATGAGATTTGGTCTTAATTTTTTCATAACTTTCAAGAGATTTAAGCTTGAAATCAGTTCTTTACATTATCTTTGCTTTAACCATATTTTTTTATGAACATGACTTGGAAAATATATATGCACATAGCCATGTTGGTGTGAAACTTGAGCATGATTTAACGTTTCATATGTGAATCTAGTGAGCTTATGTGACCCTTATGAGCTTTTGAGCCTAAAATAGATTGAACCACTATGCATCAATCTCATTTATTCTTGCGCCATGATCTCATTTTTACATGTATCTCTAGAACTTGCTTTGTAACATCCCACATCGCCCAGGGGAGTGATCCTTAAATGTATATTCTCATCTCTACCTAGCACGAGGCCTTTTGGGAGCTCACTGGGTTCGGGTTCCGTAGGAACTCCGAAGTTAAGCGAGAAGGAGGCCGAGCACTCCCATGATGGGTGACCCACTGGGAAGTTGCTCGTGAGTTCCCAAAAACAAAACCGTGAGAGAATGGTAAGCCCAAAGCGGACAATATCGTGCTACGGTGGTGGAACGGGCTCGGGATGTGGTGGACCCGGGCCGGGATGTGACATGCTTTATACCTCTCGTTGTATTCATCAATTCACGTAAAATCTTGGAAATGACATAGGCATTTTTTTCTTCTTTCGTTTGATTCTTTCTAGCCAACCCTTGTTATTATTTTCCCTAGTTAGCCAGCCCCTTGAGCCTTTATGTGAGCCCTTTTTTTTTTTTTTTTTTTAATTTCTTTAACCTAAATTTTCCTTACCTAGCCTTGTAAAGAATTTCCTACCCGTCTAAAAGCTTGTAGAGTTTTTTTTTTTTTTTTTTTCTTAAGAGGAGAGAATGCCAAGTATTGGGGCTTAAGCATTTATAATAGACAAGAAAAAAATGTTGCCGAAAAAAAAAAAAAAAAAAAAAAACAGCTTATGAGAAAAAAAACTGTTGTATGCTGTAAAAAAAAAAAAGGGGGTTTGGGGGGGGGGGGGGGGGAATGTTTCAAAGATCAACAAATTGAAATATAAAGTTCTATACTCAAGTTCTGATGTGCTTCATGGGTTTAAAGTTTCTCTATCTCTCAAATACAATTGTGATGCTCTACAAGTTATTTAGACTTTGTGTTTTTCCATACTCTTTTCTTCTGTAAGCAAGGTGATGCAATATTTCTATAGCTTCAATAAGTTGAAGGAGAAAGAGAAGAAGTGAGTAACTTATTAACGTTACGATTTTATGTATATGCTTCAGAATAATTGATGAAATGAATACAACGATGAGGCTAACAATTTTTTTGTTTACATTGTTTGTCCGGTTGCCCAGTTGGAGTTCATGATTGCTGGAAGCACCGATTTCTGGAGGCGGCTTCTGGACCACAATGGTTGGCTGTCAACAGATGTAAGTGAGTAAACCCTATGTGTGATGGACTGATATAAGTGTGTTGTCATTGGGTTGGTGTGATAGTTGAATTATATTTTATTGTATATTGTAGCACATTCACTTGCATCTCTATCTCTTGAGGAAGCATGAGGACGAGGCACGGAGGATTCAGAAAGTGGTGACCACCAACACAACAGATTGGTTTCCGGTAATGCATCCCACTTAATTTATCCTAATATTGAAAAGTTTGGCAATTGTGATGTTCAGTGTGTTTTCGGTTCGGTGAACTGTTGTACATGATTATTTGATATATTTTACACTTGTAGATAGTCCTATTATGGACGAAGCTATGATGATAGGAATATTGAAGTGAAAAGTAGAGGGTGGAAAGAGGTTGCGTCCAAACCGTATGAGCCGGTGCTGTACATAACTGTGATGGGGAAGGGGGTAGAGTTCGGTGCATCATGGGTGGAGGATGTAGATAGGGTTGTACATGCATCTCAATCTATCAGCATTGGGTGGCGGTAGAGATGAATCTTAAAGATGGGATAATATCTGTGTATGACTCATTGAAGACGGCCACCCACACACTGCAAGCAAGGCTCCCATCGCTCACATCCTGCCGGATCTCCTCCTTAGCCTATCAAGGGATGTCAACAAGGGACCTTGGCCAATCGACATAAGTCCAAGGCAATCATTATTGCATACATTTTAAAATCCTTTTTATTTAGATTCTTGTGATGTTTTTGAGTGAATTCAGTTCTCTTCCACTTAGTTTTGTGTTGTTCCTAGTTTTGAGGAGTCAAGACGAAGACACGACAAAAAGGATACATTTTGCAATTGAAACAAGTTATGTGTCCTGGAAGCACAAACTGTCTGTGCGGATCAGCCAACTTAATGGAATAAACTGTGCTTCCTCAGAAGGAATGAGATGTTGAGCCTTATACCATTGGAAAGATATGGATGTTAGCTTTCAGGGGAATTTTATGGCCTGCGATTTCGAGTTTTCTAGACGATGTTATGAAGATTTTCGTACAAGACGTCTGTCAGCCAAGTCTATGCGGAAATTGCAAAGTCTGTTGGGTTTTTCAAGTCACAATTCAACCGAAGACCAAAGCCCAAAATATAACACATTGGAGATGACCTTTTGTCCAATACAAATGAGGAAAAGATTGCAAAAGACCTAATCATGCTAGGATTTTGACAAATATATGAAGGAGAGATTGTAGGAAGTCAGGAGGTTCTTTTTTTTTTTTGGGTGGGGGGTGAATTCTCCCCGACATTTTGAGGAGGAGAAGCAGCATCCATCTACCATCGTTCGATTCTTCTATATTTCAATATCGTTCATAAGTTTTTCATGTCCTTTTCTAGACTTTTCATTATGTTTTTGTACTCTATGAATAACTAAATCCTTTTCTAGGGCTAGGATGGTGCCCTATCATGAATGTTTATCGTTCAATGACTATTTGATGGATATTTAGTTTTATTGGATGAATTCTTATTCACTACAAGAATTGAATGCTTTGTGTTGAAGTTCTTTGACTGATCACCTTAGGGTTTTGCATATAGTAATTTGAAGACGGATTTGAGGCGTAACTGCAATATAATTTGAACTAGCTTCTTGTGAATAAGGGTTGTGAATTACATAGATGTTGTAACAAAATTTATGGTTTGCATGATTCTCTGGTTCTCTTGTACATAATGAGTTCTACATGTTAAATATATGCCCTAACCGGATAGACTGCATGTTAGGATTTATGATCTCTGCCCCAAACGAAGAGAATCATATACTTATGGAGAACTATGGTCTATAGTGCCTTAACCGGACTTAGATACGGGAATTGTCATCTAAGAGACAAAATATTTCATTAATGCATTAAACCTGAATCGGATTGCTTGTAGTTGATTCTGAATCTCTAGATTTTCATCACTTGCCTTAAAACTCAACGTTTTCTTCTCTTTAATCTTATTTTTAATTTTATGTTCTGTTTTTTGTTCGCTTATAAAATCATCACAACAAACTCTTCACATCTTTGATTGAATTGTTAATTAAGATCGAGTGTAGTTTGTCGTTTGGGTTTACATTTTCGTGTTTGTGTGTCTTTAATATAATCAGATTCGGTTTAGTTTACGACACATCTTTGGGCTTGAAAAACGCTATATTACGACATAGCTTTGGACTAACTTATTTGAGTTTTAACTAGGAACATTTTATATCGTTGAAAAGCCCCAGAAGCCTAGTTTTCAACCCAAAAACAGATCAACGATTGGATATTTGAGTTGCAAGAAATTTGCAAAATACCAAGCAGTGGTCAAACAAGGAGCAAAGTCTGATCGTGTATGCAAGGTAGACGTTCGTTGCAACTTGAGTTGATTCCTATAGATCAAGAACTTGAGTGCACTTTAAGACACTTGCAGAGACAGCAAGACGTTGAAAGACCAATTATGGTTGATGAGAACAATGGTGGAAATGATCCACCCCCACAACCAAGGCTCATGCATGACTACACAAAACCAATGGAGTACAGCGTGCCGTCATGCATTGTATTGGCCCTATTGCACAG
The DNA here is from genome assembly GCA_035220775.1 of Malus fusca. NCBI lineage: Eukaryota > Viridiplantae > Streptophyta > Magnoliopsida > Rosales > Rosaceae > Malus > Malus fusca. Next base: position 17,198,368 of record CM069072.1, read on the forward strand.
CAATTTGAGATTCGCCCACAAATAATTCAATTGTTGCCTATGCTTTATGAGAAGGAGGAGGAAAATCCTTACCAACATATCAAGGCGTTCTTCAAGCTATGCTCCCCATTCACCTTTACCAATGTTAGTGAGGAACAAATTCAACTTCGTTTATTCCTGTTCTCTTTGAGGGATAAAGCAAGTAGCTGGTTGGATTCCATCCATGAAGCCTCCATTGACACAATGACAGATTTATCCAAGAAGTTTATGTCCAAATTCTTCCCTACTCGGAAAACCAATGCTTTAATTAATGAAACTCTGAGTTTCCGACAGCAAGATGGTGAACAATTTCATAAGAGTTAGGAGAGATATAAGGACTTCTTTCTTCAATGCCCTCATCATGGTTTTAATACTTGGCAGAAGGTTTATTATTTCTACAAAGGTCTAAACCCTCATTGCAACTGCTTGGCTGATTCAACTGTTGGTAGAACTCTTATGGACAAAACTCCAGAAGACTTCATACCTGCTTTCGATGCCATATGTGAAAATTCCAAGCATTGGGATTTTCCTACAAAAGATTAGAGAGGCACAACTACATCGTCAGCAAAAAAAAAAACAGGTCTTTATGAAGTTGGTACAAGGACTGGTTTAGAAGCACAAGTGGCAGCCCTTACGAATCTTCTCACTCCACTGGTGAGCAAGATAAGTACATAGCCATGTACTTTATGCTAGCATCGCCCATGATAGCAAATCTTATTTCGGAAAAGGTGCAAGAGGTCAATGCATTTAGTGGAAGGCCTCGAAATAATCTATACTCCAATACATATAACCCGAGGTGGAGAGAACATCTTAATTTATCGTGAAGGGACTCGCAAAATACCATGGGACCATCCAATTCATCAATGTCATACCAACAGCCCCATCATGCTCCAACTGATCAACAAGAAGATCCTATTAAGAGCTTGAAACAACCAACATCTGAGCCGAAAAGAACTTTATTTGATCCAACGCTTAAGGATGTGGTGTATGATCCTCATTTACCATTCCCTCAGCGTGCAAAGAAAACTAAGAAGGATCAGTATATGGGGCATATATTGGAATAATTCAAGAAAGTTCAAATCAACATCCCATTGCTTGAAGCCATCAAAGAAATTCCTTCCTATGCAAAATTTCTCAAAGATCTCTGCACAAATAAAAGAAGATATGGAGAACATGAAAAGGTGATGCCTCTGGAGACTGTTAGTTCAATTCTTCAATGAAAATTGCCACCAAAGCTTCAAGACCCATGAAACTTTACAATCCCATGCATTATTGGCAACAAAACATTTGAAAGGGCTTTGCTCGATTTAAGGGCAAGTGTCAATCTTACGCTCTATTCTCTACATGATTGTTTAAGCTTGTGGGAGTTGAAACCTATTTCAATATCTTTGCAATGTGGACCATTCTATGAAATACCCAAAAGGCATTATTAATTGTCAAAGTTGATCAATTTATCCTCCCAGCTGATTATATTATTTTGGACATAGAAGAAACTAAGATCAAAGATTATGAACTTTCTCTCATCCTAGGCCGACCCTTCATGGCAACTGCAGGTACAATGATTGATGTCAAATATGTTTTACTAACCATGATTGTGCAAGATATTACTATTGAGTTTCAGGTGTTCAAAGCTTTAAAAAAAAATCTTTAGGAGCTTATGATTGTTTTAGTATTGACGTTGTGGATCATCTCATTGAAAAGACTTTCATTGAGACAATCATTGATGACCCTCTGGAAGTATCATCACACAACATGGCATGGAGTTTGAAAATGAAGAAAACGTAGCAGTTGAGGCAACACTCAATGTCGCAGCCATTTACCCACCTAGATGGTAATCAAAGTTTGAAACTTTGCCTACACAAACCAAAATTGTTCCGTCCATTGTTGAGCCTCCAAAGCTAGAATTGAAGCTTCTTCCTAATACGTTAAAGTATGCATTCTTAGGAGATTCTGAAAAACTCTCCCCGTCATTATAGCCTCTGATCTAAGTGCATGTGAAGAAGAAAAACTATTACGGGTACAAAAAGAACACAAGACAGCCTTAAGATGGACAATTGCAGACATTAAGGGGATCAGCCCTTCTATGTGCATGCATAGAATACTACTTGAAGAGAAATCAAAGCCATCCATATAAGCTCAAAGGCGTCTCAATCCTCATATGAAGAAAGTGGAGCACACTGAAATTTTGAAATTGTTGGATGTTAGGGTCATATATTCGATCTCTGACAGTAAAGGGGTGAGTGCAGTACATGTAGTACCAAAATGATCAGGTATTACTGTAGTAAAGAATGAAGAAAATTAGCTGATTTCTCAAAGAACGGTCACATGTTGGAGGGTATGTACTGATTACAGAAAGCTCAACGATGCCGCAAGAAAATATCACTTCTTTTCTGATCAGATGCTTGAGAGACTTGCAGGAAATCAGTATTACTGTTTTCTTGGTGGTTATTCTGGTTACAACCAGATTGCAATAGCTTTCGAAGATCAAGAAAAGACAACTTTCACATGCCTTGTGGAACTTTTGTGTATAGACGATTGCCATTTGGATTATGCAATGCACCGGCAACATATCAAAGATGCATGATGAGCATTTTTTATGACATGGTGGAACGAATTATCAAGGTATTTATGGATGATTTTTCCGTCTTTGGTTCTTCTTTTGATGAATGTCTCCATAATCTTACATTAGTGCTGAAACGCTGTCAAGATACCAATTTGGTTTTGAATTGGGAGAAATGTCACTTTCTAGTGAAGCAAGGCATTGTTTTAGGTCATGTTATTTCCTCCAAGTGGATAAAGCTAAAATTGAATTGATCTCTAAGTTGCCAATTCCTACATCTATTAAAGGAATTCGATCTTTTCTCGGGCATGCAGGGTTCTATAGAAGGTTTATTAAAGACTTTTCAAAAATCACCAAGCCTTTATGTGATTTGTTGGTTAAAGATGTTGTCTTTGACTTCAATGAGGAGTGCTTAAAATCATTTGAAATGTTGAAAAAAGAGCTAACACAAGTTTCCATCATGCAAGCTCCAAACTGGGATCTTTTGTTTGAATTTATGTGCGATGGATCCGACTATGCAATAGGTGATGTTTTAGGATAGTGGGTTAACAAGCTTCCCCATGTCATATATTATGCTAGCAAGACTTTGAACGATGCCCAATTGAACTACTTCACAATGGAGAAGAATTACTTGCAGTAGTCTTTGCTTTGGAGAAATTTCAGAGCTATTTGATTGGCTCTAAGTTGACTATATATTCAGACCATGTTGCTCTTAAATATCTTTTATCAAAAAACAGATGCCAAGCCCAGACTTATACGATGGATATTATTGCTTCAAGAGTTTGATCTCGACATTAAGAACAAGAAAGGGTGCGAGAATGTGGTTGCAAATCACTTGTCCAAATTAAGCAATGCCAGTGTAGCAGATGTCGAGCTTCCAATCAATGATCACTTCCCTGATGAGCAACTCTTATCTATTCAAGAACTTCCATGGTATGCTGACATAGTAAACTACTTGGCAAAGCAGTTTATGCTGCCGGAATGGTCAAAACAACAAAGCAGTTTATGCTGACATAGTAAACTATTGGGATAATCCCTATTTATTCAAGCATTGCCCATATCAGATCATAAGAAGGTGTGTGCCTCACTCTGAAGTTCATAGCATTCTCAATTTTTGTCATTCTCATGCTTGTGGAGGTCAATTTGGTGCAAAGAATACAGCGTTAAAGGTATTACAAAGTGGATTCTATTGGCATACGTTATTTAAGGATGCATATGCCTTTGTCATCACTTGTGATAGGTGCCAAAGAATGGGGAATATTTCTTCTAAAAGGCAGATGTCATTAACCAACATTTTGGAAGTTGAATTGTTTGATGTGTGGGGAATCGATTTCATGGGCCCATTCCCTATGTCGAATGGATATTTTACATCATTGTGGTGGTAGATTATGTCTCCAAATGGGTGGAAGCAATGCTTACAAAAACCAACAATCATAGGTTTGTGTTAAACTTTTTGAAAGATAACATCTTTACTCGATTTGAGACAACCTAGAGCTATTATTAGTGATGGTGGTTCTCACTTCATCAACAAGCCATTTGAAGCTCTCATGAAGAAGTATAACAATACTCATAAAGTTGCTACTCCATACCATCCTCAAACAAGTGGACAAGTTGAAGTTTGGAATAAAGAAATAAAGCATATTCTCGAGAAGACGGTGAGTCAAAACCGCAAAGATTGGGCCAGTAAATTGAGTGATTCATATTGGGCATATTGAACAGTGTTTAAAACTCCCTTAGGCATGTCTCCTTATCGACTTGTCTTCGGGAAAGCATGTCATCTGTCGGTGGAGCTGGAACATAAAGCATTTTGGGCTATTAAGTTTTTAAATTTTGACATTCAAACAGCTAGAAATTTAAGGAATCTTCAATTGAATGAGTTGGATGAATGGAGGAATGAAGCTTATGAGAATGCAAAAAATCTATAAAAAGAAAACGAAAGCTGCCCATGACAAAGCCTTAATCCTGAAATCTTTCGAGCCAAACTAAAAAGTTTTGTTGTATAATTCAAGGCTTAGATTATTTCCTAGGAAGCTTCGATCAAGATGGACTGGACCTTATCTCGTTGTGCAAGCATATGCCCATGGTGTTGTAGCAATGCAAGATATGAAGTTTAAGGTGAATGGCCATCATTTGAAGCAATACCTGGAACTTGTCCACAAATGAATGAGGAGGTTTTGTACCTCAATGATCCTAAATAAAGACTGCTATGTCTGGCTAAAAACTTAAAATTTAGCGCTTCTTAGGAGGCAACTCAAGTTTTTGAAGAAGGAAGATGGAGCTTGTTGTGTGATTGAGAGTAGACTTCATCATGACCAAGGGAGTTCTAAACTTTACTCTTTATTTTTCAGATTATTTTTATTCAGTTCTACTTTTCCTTATTTGTTTAACTCATTGCATGCCTTGTATTTCACTTCACATTGAGGACAATGTGTTATTCAAGTTTAGGGGAGAGATCGCATTTTGATAGTTTTTCAGTTAGTTGTTTTGTGTCAATAAACGTAGGCTCTCTGTTTTGTTAAATTCTGGAACAATCTATTGCCATTTCTGAGTTTTGGTCTGCATTGCGTTCTTCAATTTTTCGTTTTGAATCCAACCATATAATGAAGGAGCAATTTTGCCTGGTATTTTGTGAGATACATATAAAAAACCAAGCAAATGTCAGAAACTGATTATCATAACTTGGAAGTCTGCATTTTCAAATCTTTTAAATTTTGGTTCTTGTTAGTTGTTTTGTTGTATCATTAGTGTCCTAAAATTCCAAAAAAAAAAAAATGGAATATTTGAATACCCAAAAAGATTTTTGGTTAGTTCTTTGAGTCATTTTGGTTAGTCCTTTCCAAATCCAATGATAATAAATTGGTTGCCACTTAAATAAGGTTCTAATAAATTGATAAACATTGTTTGCGTCCTTTGTTTGATTCTTTGGTTAGCTATGTTTTATAAGATCATTCTTTACACCTTTCTCATGGAATAGCCAATCTTAATGCAATTGTTTGCTTGCTTAGAGAATTATATTTGGATTAAGTAATTATTAAGATCTCAACGAACACTAGAACTTGTTGGATTTTTTTTTTAATCGACAGGCCAGGGGGTCCCACTCTAACGACACCGATATTGTCCCCAACTTTACCACCTACCTAATCCGTCAAGTGTGGTGTTTTACCACAAAAGGCCTTGGTATTAGTTAGAGTGTGGTAAAGTCATTGCTTTTCTTTACCCCCACCGATGTGGGACTGCCAACAAAACTTGCTTCAATATCTCTCGAGGCAAAATCCTAAATCATGCAATATTAGGGAGATGATTTTGGCCATCTCTGGACCGTTTGAGCCTTTCTACTTAACTCTTTATGTTATGTTATCCTTAGTTAGCCCTTTGAAGCCAAACACTTAGCCTTTTCTTTCATCACCCACATTGATCCTTACCCATTTAACCTATATTTAGCCATACCCTATAGCTTGAGATGAATACCAAGATGATGAAGACAGAGATAAAGGTTGAGTTGTACATCAAACAAATGGTGTGTACCGAGGTACCATGTCTCATAGTAATTCATTTATTGTAAAAATAAATAAAAATAAAAAAGAGAGAAAAAAAAATGAAATGAAATATTTGAAATTGTTCCATTCCTACGACATGAGTCCTGGACATCAAGAATCGAAGATCAAGCTTCAAAAAAAGAAGGATAGCCGAATTACATATGCAAAAGTCTTGGTATATCTCAAGTACTAGTTTTTCCCTACCATTTCTTTCTTAGCCAATAACTTAGCCTAACGTTACGACCCTTGTAAAGATCATTTGATCTTTGATGTTGCATTGATTTACATTAATGGAGAGATGATATGAAAAGTAAGCTTATGGGGTTCGATACATTAATTATCTAGAGATCACTCATATTATACTTGTTCGCATATACCAATCCGAGTTGCAAGGACTATAGTAATTATTGGCTAATCATATACAAATCTGAAGAATGTTTATGTAAGGTGTTGTTAACTTTTGAATCATTTTTTAGAATCCTTACAATGTTTATCTATTCTTTTGAGCTACAGTTTCCATGCAATCTTTGAGAAATATATTTGGAAAGTCTAACTGCTTTGTGTGTTTTTTTTTTTTTTAATTTAATCTTGAGTCTTTGTTGTGTTTGCTTGAGGACAAGCAAAGTCTAAGTTTGGGGGTATTTGATACAATCATTATTGCATACATTTTAATATCCTTTTTATTTAGATTCTTGTGATGTTTTTTAGTGAATTCAGTTCTCTTCCACTTAGTTTTGTGTTTTTCCTAGGTTTGAGGAGTAAAGACGAAGACACAACAAAAAGGATAGATTTTGCAATTGAAACGAGTTATGTGTCCAGGAAGCAGAAACTATCTGTGCGGATCAGCCAACTTAACGGAATAAACTGCGCTTCCTCAGAAGGAATGAACTGTTCAGCCTTATACCATTGGAAAGATATGGATGTTAGCTTTCAGAGGAATTTTACGGACTATGATTTCGAGTTTTCTAGACGATGTTATGAAGATTTTCGTACAAGACGTCGGCCAGCCAAGTCTACGTGGAAATTGCAAAGTCTGTTGGGTTTTTCAAGTCACAATTCAACCAAAGCCCAAAGCGCAAAATAGAACACGTTGGAGATGATTTTAATCCTACTTCAAATGGGTCTGGAGTAATTTACTTGGAAAGTTTACTCGCCACATCATCAGTTGTCCAATACAAATGGGCAAAAGATTGCAAAAGACCTAATCATGCTAGGATTTTGACGAATATATGAAGGAGAGATGGTAGGAAGTCAGAAGGTTCTTTTTTTTGTGGGGGGGGGGGGGGGCACGGGGGGATTGACCTACTAGGATTTTGACGAATATATGAAGGAGAGATGGTAGGAAGTCAGGAGGTTCTTTTTTTTTGGGGGGGGGGGGGGGGGAGAAGGGTGGATCAAAGCGACCCAAAGTGCTCATGAATCTTCATCAGCAAGGTACTTGGTTTGCAATGCATCATGAATGTGTCTTCGGATGAAGATCATGGCAGTGGCTTTCTCAACTTTGCCAACCGGGTTGTTCATCTCGTCTTCCATGGCAGGATGCAAATTCTTTGTGGTGAGGTAGAGCTTCACATCTTGGACCCACTTGAGATAGTTTCTTCCAAATACCTCTAAAGTGGTGAAGTCGAGTTTGTTCAAATTCGACATGTCCCTACCACAAAATAAATGGACAAGAATGAGGTTAGTGTAATGGAGAAAAAATCAATCCATTCACATAGGAGTAGAACATTCAAGTTCTAATAGACATTTATTGGTTTAAATTTACATGAATAAAACTTCAGGTTTTCATGGGTGATGTTTTTAAGGAAAACTTAAGGTTCATATGTTCCTGCAAACAAATGCAAATATATATACAGAAATATGCAAACAAGAAAATATGCAAATAGATCTTCAGGTCTAAAATTATAATTGAATTAATTATTTGGACTTTGGGCCAAATTTAAAGTGCAGGTGAAAATTTATAAAACCCATATTGTCTAAAAAATAAAAAATCAAACTCGGGGCCCAAAATAATGGACCAAAGCCCACGGGTGGGCTGAGTAAATATATGTCGTGAGATCCATGCCCAAAATTAGGCTGGAGTAGGCACAGGTTGATCAGGCCAAAAAAAAAAAGAATTGGGCTACGAGTCCAGTAGCAGTAAACGGGCTGCAAAAAATGGGTCCAAAAACAGAGGTATGCTCTGGTGCTTTGTGGTGCAGTTCACCGACGTTTCAACTTGGGGTGGAATCCGGTGTGACACTGGCAGATGACCCAGGGGAGACGTAATCAAGTGCGTCGCAGAACACGGGGACATCATAGCCATGGGTTGGTGTCGTTAGCTGAGTCTAACAGAGGCCCATTTGGGCTCTGTGATACGGGCCAAGAGAAGCAAAGCCCAAGTGAGCTTGAGTCAAGTCCAAAAAGCCCCAAGTCGGAACTGGGTTGTGTCACCAAAGAAAGAAATCGGCACCGCAGTTTTAGGCGGCTGGGTTTTAGGACATGGTTCTCAGTGCAGGGTCATGGGTTTGACGACGAGCCAATTCCTAATGACGAAGGGAGTACCTCGACGTCGGGGGAAGGAAAAAGGGAAACCCAAGAAATTCAAACTTGAATTTCACCCAAATTCGATGAAATTCTTCCATAATTTCAATGATTTTGGTTCAAAATCACGACACCATGTCGGAATTTTCCAGAAAATTGCACGACAAGGTCATGGTCTTGCTTCAAGCGAGTTAGGGTTTCTGGGTTAAACGTCATAGGTGTCGGGTTTTCTAGGTGGAGCTTGATAGCTTTGTGGGTGGCTCGGGTCATGGGTTCAAAGAACTCTAGGAAGTTATTTTAAATAATTTTTTTCTTTTGATTTCCAGATTAATTCAATGCATATTCAATCAAATAATTCAATGTATGGACATATATTTGATGCAATTCATGGCAATATCAAATTCACATAATTCAACAATTATGGATATAATGCATACACAATTTATGTAGAATCTAAAATTCGAAAAACGTAAAGTTGGGTCATGCATTATGGTGAATGTTCATGTTATCAGGGCTGCAAAAATATCGAGATAAAAACCATTGTTTTGAAAAAACCTGATTGCGTGATTATATTGATGAACTGGTTTGATGCAAAAAAGTTCCACGTCAGATTCTTAAGCACAGCGGTAGAAGCATGATGATAACGTGTTGTGGCTTATTTTAATCTGACAAAGGAGAGGGGGTCGGCAGCATAGAGAGAGAATAGAGAGAGATGTGTTTGTAGGGTTGTGTAGATGATGTGTTATTCCCCCCACGTAGTGCCTTTATTTATAGTAATAAGGGAGGGAAGAATCCTTCTCCTCCAAGGAATACAAGTCCTAATAAGAAAGAATAACTAGTATCAAATCTAATCTAGGATTTACACAATCACACTTAAATACAAAGTTTATAACAAACTTAATATTTTTTAAGGAAATTTTGTAAAAGGTCAATAAAAACTTTACTAATGAACCATTTATCAATGGTCAATTTTTATTTTGGACCTAATTAATGAAATATTTTTGTTAATCAAGCATAAGTCAATGAGGAATATTTTTGTTAATAGCAAGAAAAAAATGTTGCCGAAAAAAAAATGTTCATGATATTCTCTAAAAAATCCTCTCTCTTCTCTACCAAAAAAAACCTCTCCCTCATCTCCAAAAACAACTAGAAAAGCTCTAGGTTCCTTTGTAATAAAACCAACACCGCTCCTCTGGTTCTCTGAATTTGCTAAAAATGTTGGTGTTGCAGCCTGTGATGTGTTGTTGCGCCACATATTTGAACTCTTTTACGGAGACGGCCGCTAGAGCTTTTGTTACTTGGTTTGTTGCACGTTTTGCAAGTTATATCTTTGAAGATTGGGGCAACTGCAGGTATGAGAGCTGATTTGGGATGAGTTTGAAAGGTTAAATTATTCAAGGTTGGGAGTTTGATCTATTTGCTTGTAACTTAGAATGTGTACCCACCAACTATTTGTGTTCATGCATGTGAAAGAGTATTTTGGGAGTGAAAGAAATTTTTTTTAGAATTCCAAAGTTCCATAATAAACAAATTTTTGGATTTGAAGAGTTGTACTTAAGAAATCATGAATTTAAAAGCAATCACAAATTTTGAGTTAAAATTTTGGCATAAAATACCAAACGGGCTCTGAATTTCTTGCTTACGATTTGCGTAGTTTAAGAAATGTAAGTACTCCAATTGCCAACCACAAGAGAGAAGCGGGGGAAAGAGAAAGAATGGAAAAATTGAAATCAGTTTTAACATATTTTCAATTTGGTTTTGTTTTTAGTAACGTGCAAGTTGGTTTTCCACGAGGTGTGAAATGCATGAGTGAAGAAAAAACAAAACCAAGAAACGAACCCTGCAATACAACGGCTGAATAGAAATATAAAAAACAATACCAGGAAACGGACACTGCAATGCAGTGTCTGAAACAAAATGTAAAAAAAAAAAAAGAACAGGAAAATGACACTACGTTGCAGTGATTAAATCCAAATGTAAAAATCAAAACAAGGAACGCACACTGCATTGCAGTGTCTGGATCCGTATTAACCTATTTCAAAATATAAAAAACATGAGAAAGAAAGGGTGTGTCAGTTGAAGTCGGTGCCAGCTGTAGTGGCAAATTTTGTAATTTTTGTTTATTTTAAATGCATTTGAGTATCATAATACATGATTGACCTATTTATAATTAACATAAATATTGTTGATGGTTTGTTAATATTGTAACTTTTTATTGATTTTATACAAAATAACCCTTTTTCTAATCTATATAGAATAATAATACAGTAATACATATTTAATATATGTTATAAACTTCTAGTTTAAGTGTGATTGTGTAAATCATATATTATATTTGATTCTAGTTATTCTTTCCTTTATGGACTTGTATTCCTTGGAGGAGAAGGATTTCTTCTCTCTCTTATTATTATAAATAAAGGCACTGCGTAGAGGGAATAACATACATTTCTCTACACAACCCTACAAACACATCTCTCTCTATTTTCTCTCTCTGTGCCACCGGCCCCCTTCCCCTATTACTTAAATGTATGCCACAATACGTTATTAGCATGCTTCAACCGCTACGCTTAGGAATCTGACGTGGAAGCTTTCTGCATCAAACCAGTTCACCAATATCATCACGCAATCAGTTTTTATCTCGATATTTTTGCAGCCCTGATAGCATGAACATTCACTATAATGCATGACCCAACTTTACGTTTTTCAAATTCTAGATTCTACATAAACTGTGTATGCATTATATCTATAATTGTTGAATTATGTGAATTTGATATTACCATGAATTGCATTAAATATATGTTCATTCACTAAACTATATATTAAACATGCCTTGAATTAATTGAAAAAGAAAAAAAAAGTCGAAAACTTTTAGGGTTCTTCGAACCCGTGACCTGAACCGCAAACCCGAGCCGTCAGCAGCCTGCATTGGCTTGGCGAGCCCAACCCAAGCCACAGATCTTAAGGCAGCAAACCCAAAACCAAACGATGCGTATTAGGCACCATCGTCCCAATATGCAACCCTCGGCCTGAAGCCCAGGTCCCCCATCCCCCGTCGACTTTTCCGATGAAAATACAACCGGCAATCATGTGATTTGGACAAAACTCATCGTTTTCACCAACGATCTTCGAAATTCCAAAAGAATTTCGTGAGTTTTAGTAGGATTCACTTGAATCCCTTCGGTTTTCACCACCCCCGACATTGAGGTTCAACCTCCGTCGACAAATCTTGGTTCTCTGATGAACCATGGCTTGCACCGACCATGGAACACCGCCTGAAGCGGCGTTGTTGACCATCTATGACGAATCCCCACACCTAGCGTCGTTGGGGTGGCTTGAAGATCCAAACCCAAGCCTTAACAAGCCTCGGATTCCTTTGGTCCATCTCGCACATCACTCTTTTATTAGGCCTGCTTGTGCTTATTGCCTTAGTCCACATCACCAGCCATTTGGGCTTTAGTGATAACACGACCCGATGACCAGTTAAGCCTTTCTGGGCTCCTGCCATTTCTCCCATGCACCGCGTCACACACAATCCCAGCCTCTGCTAGTGTATGTGTGTATGTCGCACCAAATCCCAGCCTCACTGGGGTATCAATGCTCCCCACCGCACCTAATCAGTGCCATGTCTAGGCCTATGCTTTGGGCTTGGCCTTCTTTTTTTTGCAGCCCTTTTTTCTGCCTTGGGCCTATAGCCCAACATTTATTTTAGGGACTGATCAGCCCGTGCCTAACCCCAGCCCAGTTTTTAGGCTTGGACCTCACGTTCTAAATATTACTCAGCCCACCTATGGGTTTTGGCCTATTATTTTAGGCCCCGAGTCTAAATGCCTTTTTTTTAGGCACATTGGGTTTTACAATTTTTTTCACCCACACTTTAAATTTGGCCCAAAGTCCAAAAAATAATTAATTCAATTATCACTATAGACCTGAAGTTCTATTTGCATATTTTCTTGTTGCGTATTTTTGTATATATATTTGTGTTTGTCTGCAGGAACATATGAACTTGAAGTTCGTAATTATTTTGAAACCTGTTATTTCGAAACCTGAAGTTTCTAGAAACATGCCTTGTTTGAAAACCCAAAGTTTTCCTTAAAACATCACCCATGAAAAACCCGAAGTTTTTTCATGTAAATTTAAACCAATACATGTCTATTAGAACCTGAATGTTCTACTCCTATGTGAATGGATTGATTTTCTTTTTCTCCATGACACTAATCACATCTTGTCTATTATTTTGTGATAGGAACATGTCGAAATTGAACAAACTCAACTTTACCACTTTAAAAGTCTCTGGAAGAAACTACCTCAAGTGGGTCCCAGATGTGAAGCTCCACCTCACTGCAAAGAACTTGCGTCCCGCCATTGAAGATGAGACGGACAACCTGGCTGGTGAAGCTGAGAAAGCCACTGCCATGATCTTCATCCGAAAGCATATTCATGATGCACTGCAAACCGAGTACCTTGTTGAGAAAGATCCACGAGCACTCTAGGTCGCTTTGGCTAATCGCTTTGATCACCAAAAACACATCTTCTTGCCTGAAGCAAGACATGACAGGCAACATTTGTGCTTCCAAGACTTTAAGTCTATGAATTAATATAATTATGAAGTTTGTCGAATCTGATTACTTCTCAAGTTCTGTAACAAGACCTTGACCGAAAAGGATCTCCTGAATAAGACCCATTCGACTTTCTCTGCTACTAATATTGTCATGCAACAACAATATAGAGCTTAAAAGTTCACTAAGTTCTCGAATTTGATCTCTGTTTTACTTCTCGCTGAAAAGCAAAATCAGTTGTTGATGAAAAATCATCAAGCTCGACCTACTAGGGCAACTGTTGTGCCTGAAGCACATTACCACAAACAAATTCCCAAAACTCCAAAATAGGCATGGTAGGGGAGACCAGAAGCTACCCCGTCAAGGTCAAAAGAGCCAAGGCCCATCTAAGGGAGGAAACAAAACCTAGAAATGCCCTAACCTCGCTCCCAAGGCCCCAAACTTCAAGAATAAGAGGAAAACACCTAAAACCATGGATGTGGACATATGTTATCGCTATGGTTCAAAAGATCATTGATCCCGTGTTTGCCGAGCTCCTAAGAAGGTTGTAGCTGAATATCATTCTCGTCATAAGAAGTTTGAATCAAACTTTATGCAAGTGCCGGAGAATACCAAGATGGAGGTTTCTGACTTTCAAGAGGCTATTACCCCTATAGAAGATTAGAATCTTAGACACAAACTATTTTTCTAGTTGAAATTTAGACAATGGGGCCGAATTCCACCTAGTGGTTGAACCCCCTTGTGTTTTTGGTTTAATTTTGAACAATTTTCCTTTATGTTTGGATTATTTGTTGGTGATTTGTCTTGGATATTAAGTTTTTAATTAATTACCATGTTGAATGGATATTTTTTTTAATGGACATTAAGCTTGGTGATTTTGAATGGATATTTTTTTTAAAACTTTTATGCACGTGACCAATTCAAATTAATTTTTATTCTAGGTATGACTAGTGGGAAAGTTAGTTGTCTGGTAGATATTGCAACCACATACACCGTTTTGCGTGAACGCATCTATTTCACTAACTTCATACCTAAGAATGCACCCCTAACAATCCTCTCAGGCCCATCCAACCTGATTGAAGGATATGGTAAGGCACGTATAATGTTGTCGAATGGTACAATTTTGACCATTGATGAGGCACTTTATTCTCCGCAATCCGGAAGAACGTTGTTGAGTTTCAAGGACATTAAAGATAATAATTACCACGTTGAAACCTATGTAGAAAATGGAGTTGAATTTTTGTGCATAACTTCCTACGAATATGGCCAGAAGCATATTCTAGATAAGATGGACTGTATCTTGAGTGGTCTGTATACTACACTCATACGCACTATAGAAAGCCATTATGTGGCTGACCCTACCTCTGGGACCACGCATGAAATTACACTTTGGCATGATCGTTTGGGACACCCTGGACGAACAGCGATACGTCGTATCCTCAAATCATCACACGGGCATCCACTAACCCGAAGTTTAGGTTCGGTTCAAGGAATCGCATGTCAAACCTACTCTATGGGAAAGCTTATTATTAAGCCTTCTTATGACAAGATTCATTCAAATCCTCCTATTTTTCTACAAAGGATTCAGGGGGACATTTGTGGACCGATTCATCCTCTGTGCTGACCATTTAGATATTTTATGGTTTTGGTTAACGCCTCCACACGTTGGTCACACGTGTGCTTGTTGTCCACAAGGAACGCTGCATTCTCCAAAATGTTTGATGTGTGCATATTTTCATATATTTTTATCATATACTTCCTTTGGATTTTGTATATATGAATGGGTTAAATGCACTAATTTATATTGTTTTAATTTATAGGCATTTAATACTGAAGTTATGCAAAAATGAAGTGAAAAATGAGCTTTTTTGGTGTGTAGAGTAATTTCAGTGGAGCACGAGGCTAACTAGCTGCGCGAGACATGTGCATTACAACAAGAAAATGAAACCAAGCAGTTTTGGAATCAAATAGAAATGGGAATGCTATTCTAGTTTTTATTATTTCCGTTTATTTTTCCTTTTCTTTAATAAAGACTTAAAGGTCCATTAGAGCTAAGATTAGTGGTCATTTATTTGACCATTTCTACTTGGTCTTTTCAATGCTTGCCGTGGGTTTTATATAAGGAGGTTACTTCTCCTTATTAAATTAGAGAGCCACCAACAATAGAACCAAAAATCATATTTTAGATAGGGGGTTGCGGCAAGGAAGGGAAGAGGGAAGAGCTCTTCTAGTTTCATTTATTTTCTAGGGCTACAATGTAGCCTAATCATGAATACTTAATTGCCTTGTGGCATTGTTATTATCAAGTTTTTCATCTTTATTGAGTATTGTTTGCTATTCGTAGTGCGCTTGATTTTTATTTAGATGAAAAACTTGACAATAACAATGCCACAAGGCAATTAAGTATTCATGATCAGGCTACATCGTAGCCCTAGAAAAGAAAATAAAAGAAACTAGAAAAGCTCTTCCCTCTTCCCTTCCTTGACACAACCCCCTATCTAAAATATGATTTTTTGTTTTGTTTTTGGTGGCTCTCTAATTTTATAAGGACAAGTAACCTCCTTATATAAAACCCACGGCAAGCATTGATAAGACCAAGTAGAAATGGTCAAATGAATGACCACTAATCTTAGCTCTAATGGACCTTTAAGTCTTTATTAAAGAAAAGGAAAAATATATGGAAATAATAAAAACTAGAAATTAAGTTCTCTCCTAAAGTCCATTGAATAGCATTCTCATTTCTATTTGATTCCAAAACCGCTTGGTTTCATCTTCTTGTTGTAATACACATGTCTTTGCGCAGCTAGTTCGCCTCGTGCTCCACTAGAATTACTCTACACACCCAAAAAGCTCATTTTTCACTTCATTTTTGCATAACTTCAGTATTGAATGCCTATAAATTAAAATAATATAAATTAATGCATATAACCCATTCATATATACAATATCCAAAGGAAGTATATGATAAAAATATATGAAAATATGCACACATCACTATTGGCTCAGGTTATCAAGCTTATGGCTCACCACCCTAATTATCCGATCAAATTTATTTGATTGGATAATGCTAGAGAATTCACATCTAAAACTTTTGATGACTATTGCATGTCGGTTGGGGTTGAAGTTGAACATCATGTACCGCATGTTCACACCCAGAACGGCCTGGCAGAGGCATTCATTAAGCGCTTACAAATGAATGCTCGATCGTTGGTCATATTGTTGGAAATGTGCCCTAAAACCAATCATATGATGATACTTTACGGACATTTCACATGTTAAACTAATCTAGTTTAATATCAAGGGCAAAGATTATTGTTTTAAGTCGTCTCATATAAATGTTATATGCTTATAAGTCCAAGGAATATGTAATTAGGAGAATGTAATTTAAACAAGTTAGATTTATGAGACCATTCTCTTTCGTATACATATCCTAAACATTCCTGATCATAGGATTGCCAATTGGGCATTGACAGTCCGTTAAGATCAGTACATGCTATGTTTTCTCTTAGGGAGAGTGACTAGTCTCGAGTTATTGGTGTGATTGACACCAAGACAAGCATGTAGGTGCTCAATAGAGAATGAGTCCACTGAACACGATCAACGATGAGTTCTCATACTCATGTCACATGAGAACTCTTGGTTGGGATAATGCAAAGTAGTCATTTGACCTGAGGCATCATAGTTGTCTTGTGGTTAGGTCCTTGATCTTTGACTATGTCAAAGTCACTCCGTCAAAGGGTGTCCACGGCATAGTTGGGGTTAAGCCACTTAGCCATGGAGGCAAGTAAATGCGCAACAAGGGATCTCTAACCTTCGAACCATTTGAGGGAGAATACTCTATGATATGATTAAGAATCTCTGGCCAGAGTATGAATGAGATTTAGGAAGTCGTTCCAAATCACATTCAAGGTAATCATATAAGTAAATGAATCACATTGGATAGTAGACATGAATAAACTATCAATCCAAACAATGTGGTCAAGAGTATTGTATTAGAGAAAGACCGTATTGCATTGTAATCCTAAACTGAATAGGTTTTCCACCTCTTCTGATTAGCTTGGGTAACCATGACATACTGCTAGATGTCACTCATGGTTTGTGGAAGCCCTAAACGTGTATAATCACTAAAGGGAGAATTGAAAGTAAGTTTCAATTCACAATCGATTTGAAAGAGTTCTAATCGCCCACTGCCTCGCTAAAAGGAACCTAATGGATCGTACACCGTGTAAAGCAGAGATTGAAGAAACAACGGAGATGAGTAAGGATAATTAAATGGTTTAATTATTTATGGCAAGGATTAATTAATATGTTAATTAATCAAACGAATAAAGTTCGTTAAAAGACCACGGGTTAGTTTTGGGCCTCAAGGCCCAATGGGCTTCGAACGTCAAGCCCATTGACTTAAGTTGTATGACAACTTAATGACTAAATATTCACAAAAGCCCAAATAGCCCAATAAAACCCTATGGCCGACCATATTGATAAAGGAGTGGGTTTTGGACTTAATTACAAGTTTGCCACTCCAATGAACAAAGGTATAAATATGACTTTATAGCCTTTTCTTCATTAGGGTTTCTTTTGGAGAAAAGATGAGAACACAAGCTCTCTTTTCTCTCTAAGAGGCCGGCCACCCTAGAGGATTTTAGCTAGCAATCTTACTTCCTCTAGGTCACTCATTCCTTCATCAATCTTTCCTTGGTGTGGAGACTTAGAGGTTCTCAACTTTGAGAACTTGGAGAAACCAATTCTTCCATCCAAATCCATGGAGCTAAGAAGCAAGGAATGAAGGCCCTATCTCTTGGGTGATTATCCTTTGCTTATGCAAAGACGAATCAACAAAGGTATAAATTTCTCAACTCACTTTGTTTTGAGTTGAGTCTTGGTTCACCTAACTACTAGGCTTTGAATTTCATGGGTAATGTTTTGTTTTGAGTGCATACAAGCATGATTCCGCCTTTAATTTGTTAATTGCATGTTATAGATGTTGCTTAAATCAACATGTTTTTCACAAAATTTCCTTCACATATGTACCAAGCTCCCGATTGCTGCTTGGGGCCATGCAATATTGCACGCAGCCATGTTGGTTCGCCTAAGGCCTGTGCGACCCAACCATCTAGCGCCCTTCAGTTGGTTACTGGATACGAACCCAACATATCACATCTGCGTGTTTTTGGTTGTGCGGTCTATATGCCGATTTCGCCGCTCTTACGTACAAAAATGGGGCATCAGTGAAGAATGGGAATCTATGTTGGATATGATTCTCCTTCGATTATTCATTACTTAGAACCTTTGACAGACGATTTGTTTACTGCTCGTTTTGCGGTTTGTCACTTCTATGAGACAGTCTTCCCGTCGTTAGAGGAGATAAGAACGTCAACGTTCCTGATGAACGACGCAAATTATCGTGGATGACTCCTGTTTTGTCTTATTTAGATTCCTACACCGCTGCTCAGTCTAAAACTGAAGTGCAGCGCATATTAGATCTTCAAAGCATAGCTCAGAGCTTGCCAAATGCTTTCACCGATCTAGCGCAAGTGACAATATCCCATATTCGAGCTGCGAATGTGCCTGCAAAGATGGATGTACCAAATGTATGACAGACTTCCCTCCTGGAAGCCCGAGACGCCACTTTGGTCGATCCACGTACATTAGTGGCTAGCAAATCATCTGCCCATACACATAAGCGTGGCAGACCTTTTGGTTCAAATGATTCACACCCTCGGAAAAGGAAACTCACGGCACAGGCACCTGAAGAGCCTACCATGAATCCGACTGTTGCTTACTCATTTTATCCAACTCATGAGGAAATTCTAGATTACGGAAGCGTCATTGAATAGACGAATCCAACTCCCAAGAATCGTGAGATTTCTGTCCATTATGCTAGCTTGGATGATGTTTGGTGTAGAAATGAAATGATCGTTGATGATGCATTAACATATGCAGTAGTTATTGAGATCATGTTGAGCGCTGACATTGAACCCCGTTCCATTGATGAATGTCAACATAGAACCAATTGGTCAAACTGGAAACAAGCAATCCAAATCGAACTCAATTCGCTTACGAAACGTAAGATGTTTAAACCTGCAGCTTCTCACAACGCCCCAGGATTGACTATAACGAAACTTATTCACCCGTTATAGATGTGATTACTTTTCGCTACCTTATCAGTTTGGTAGTTTCCGAAAAACTGAGTATGCAGCTAATGGACGTAGTAACTGGGTATCTCTATAGGGATCTTGATACATAAATTTATATGAAAGGACTTACATTGACTAGATCAAATATTTCCAAACTCGGAGCACGCTCTCAATTCGGCTGAGGCGTTCACTTTACGGTTTGAAACAATCCAGAAGAATGTGGTATAACTGTCTGAGTGAGTATTTGACTAGTCAGGGATATGTGAACAATGAACTATGCCCTTGTGTGTTCAGTAAGAAGTCACATTTCGGTTTTGCGATTGTTGCAGTATATGTCGTTGACATGAACCTCATCGGAACTCCTGAAGAGCTCGCGAGAACTGCCGCGCACCTGAAGTTAGAATTTGAGATGAAAGATTTAGGAAAGACTCGATACTGTCTTGGTCTCGAGATAAAGCACCGTTCGGATGGAATCTTAGTACATCAAACGAACTACACCCAGAAGGTGTTGCACCGCTTTAATGAGGATAAAGCGAAGCCTTCAAGTACTCATATGGTCGTTCGATTTCTAGATGCAAAACAAGATCCCTTCTGTCCAAAGGAGGATGATGAAGAGATTTTGGAGCCTAAAGTTCCTTATCTAAGTACAATAGGCACTTTATTGTACTTAGCTCAATGCACTAGACCCGACATCTTCTTCGCTGTTAATCTTTTGGCAAGATACAGTAATGCACCAACACGCAGACACTGGACTAGTGTTAAAGACATTTTTCGTTACCTTAAGGGTACTACAGATTTGGGTTTGTTCTATCCATACGAATCCTCAAGTAATGTTGCACCCCCTTATATAGAGTCGATTCTCGCCTTGTTGGTTATGCCGACGCAAGATACTTATCTGATCCGCACAAGGCGTGTTCTCAAACGGGTTATGTATTTACCGTTGAAGGCACTGCAATCTATTAGAGGTCAACTAAACAGACCTTAGTTGCCACTTCGTCTAACCATGCTAAAATTCTCGCCTTACATGAAGCAACTCGGGAATGCTTTTGGTTGAGAGCAATTATGGGCCATATTCGAAGCTCATGCAATCTTGACCCCATCGTTGATGTCCCGACGATGATCTATGAAGACAATGTAGCATGCATTGAACAGCTCAAGAAGGGTTACCTCAAATGAGACAACACTAAGCACATTGAGCCGAAGTTCTTATTCTCACATAAAAAACAAAAGCATCAAAAGATTGAAGTCACGCAAATCCGTTCACAAGACAATCTAGCTAACTTCTTCACCAAATCACTACCGAATGTGACATTTCAGAAGCTTGTTCAAGGAATTGGTATGCATAAACTTTCTGGGTTGTAACATTGCTAGTTCTCTTTGGAATTGTGTCAAACTCAAGGGGAGTATCCTGAAGTATACTTGTTTGATCTTAATGTACTCTTTTTCCCTACGATTAGGAGCATTTTTCCATTGGGTTTTTGCTACCTAATTAGGTTTTGATGAGGCACCCACCTTGGGTTGATCATATCCCCGATGATGTCCAGTAGACGTTTCATTTGACTTTGCATTTCTCACGCATTTTTCCTTAGACTATGGATTTTGTCCCTACTTGGGTTTTTACAATAGCCTTAGGGTTTTTTTGTGAGACTTACTTTCTTATGCAAATTCCTATCTTATTGAGAATAACGTGTTCCCAGAATCAGTGCCGACGAGTCGACTTCCTCAACCTTTACATGATGCCGAATCTACTTGAGTATTTACACACTCAAGTGGGAGTGTTATAAACTTCTAGTTTAAGTGTGATTGTGTAAATCTTAGATTAGATTTGATTCTAGTTATTCTTTCCTATATGGACTTGTATTCCTTGGAGGAGAATGATTTCTTCTCTTTCTTATTACTATAAATAAAGGCACTGCGTAGAGGAAATAACATACATTCCTCTACACAACCCTACAAACACATATCTCTCTAGTTTCTCTCTCTGTGTTGCCGGCGCCCTTCCCCTGTCAGTTAAATGTAGGCCACAACAATACACAATATATACACTACGACTATTGTATTTTATATTAAGTTTTTTTAGTATTTTAATTTTAAAATCATCAAATTAGTTCTTTTCGTAATGGGACGAAACGAGTTACCAGCGTGTAAACCCGTTAAAGATCCATTATTAATGGGTGACTCGATAAAAACCTCATTAGTTATCGTGCTGGTCCAAAAACCGTTATTTTTTATTTCGTGTTAACGGATTGAGTAAAAAATTGTCAGGTCCTCCCCCTGACCTGCTAGTTTTGTGGACCCGCACAGCCCCATTTTGTATTTAGAATATTTGGAGCGTCTCGACCCGCGAGTTCAAAGCCCGTTTGCCCACCCCTATTTAGGATTGCTCTCTTTATAATAGGGTTATTGAACCCAGTTCCCGTATAAAATTTACAAATTCCATTACCAAATAACCAGATCAAACAAATCCTAAATACAAAAACGACGTCGGTGGCACTCGGTTGCCTACTTCCTTAGCATAACAGTACTCACCTCCTCTAGGGTTTAACAAACCTCCCCTGTCCTCCATTTTTTCGCACACAACCATGGACGACACCGCAGCCCCAGCCCCTGTCGCCGACGAGAACCCGAAGGTGAGCCCAGCTCCAATCTCAGGCTGGACCAGCATAGTTAAGAAGCAACCGGAGCCAAAGCCCCGAAACCCGGATGCAAACGCCGCAGCCCAAGTCTTGGTGGAGAGCTGTAAGTCCTCCAAGGGCATAGCCATGGCGGTGGTCGACGCCAACGCCATCATTCAAGGCGGAGAGAGCCTCAGCCATTGCGCCGACAAGCTGGTCTCTATCCCGGAAGTCATGGACGAGGTCCGTGACCCCGTTTCCCGCCACCGGCTCGCCTTTCTTCCCTTCGAAGTCCAAACCATGGAACCCTCACCTGAATGCCTCAACAAAGGTACATATATTTATTTATTTATCAATTAAACAACGTTTATTTGTGAAAGATTAAAGCTTCAATTATTCATTAGTTCTTAATTTCGAGGAATTGTAGTTTTTGAGAATTATTTCTATGAGATGATTTTAGGGATTTGTTATTGAAATTTTATATGGGCATGTGATGTATAAGATTGTAGGATGTGTTTTAGAATTGGGTTTGATTTGGTATTGTGTTTTTCGGACAGTTATTAAGTTTGCGAGGGCTACCGGGGATTTACAGACGCTTTCGGATGTGGATATTAAGCTCATTGCTCTGACCTATACGTTGGAGGCTCAGATACATGGCACTGAACATCTTAGGGACTGCCCTCCCCCAGTGCACACGGTTAATGTGAAGAGGTTGCCAGAGAAGGACTTGCCAGGTTGGGGCAATAATGTGCCCAATTTGGAAGAGTGGGAGGCTCTGGAACATGCTGAAGAGGAGAAGTCGAACCTCGGTTCGAGAATTCTTCCTTTGAAAGATATAAACTTGAATGGGATTGATTCCGATAGTCGTTCTGTTGATGGCTCTGCAGTGGAAGTTAAAAGCGATGCTCATTCCGAAAATCAGGAGGATAGTGTGGGCACTGAAAGGAGACATAGAAGAAATTTTCCCAAGAAGAAAGAGATAAACATTGAAGGGAAGATGGTTTCGGCTGGGATTGATGCGTCCCAAGGACAGTTAGATGATAATGCTGATGACTGGATGCCTGCTGTCAGTCGAAGTACGCATAGGAGGTTTTTGAGAAGAAAAGCTAGGCGCGAGTCTAATGAGGCATTTTCTGAAAAGGATGCTCAAGATGCAGAGGAGGAAGCTAGAGGCAAGGATCAATCGTTGCCTGTGGAATCTGAAGAAGCATGTAGTAGAAATGGAATGTTTGAGGTCATTGAGATAACAAAGACGAAGAATGGTACTGAAGGCCTGTCTCCAACTCTAAAGCAAACGATACTGGAAGAAGATTCACTAAGGGCTCCTCAAGAAGGGAAGGATCTCAATGGGGTAGAGGCTAATGATTTCAAAGCAGAGGAAGCTACCGCTGACAATTATGTGAATTTTTCTGTTGAAGGAGATGAAGTTGAAACGATAAATGAAGGGCTAGATCACTTGGAGATCTCAAGTGAGACTAACGAAAGTGTTGATACATCCAGTTTGAATGATGATCATAGTGAGCAGAGCTGGATGCTTAGATCCTTGTCTGAGTCTAGTGTAGCTTGTGTAACTGGTGATTTTGCAATGCAGAATGTTATTCTGCAGATGGGTTTACGGTTGGTGGCACCTGGAGGAATGCAGATCAGACAGCTGCACAGGTAATTGATACATTTTCCCATTCAGTTTTTCTTTGCATACTGTTACAAATTATTTTGCTGTAATTGTAAGTTTTACCACAACGTTTAGTAAAAAAAAAATTTAAATATAATCTATAGGGAATGGGGAGAATAAGTTGTTTCAATTGGATTTAAATTTGTTCTTTCCTATCTAACTGAATAGAAAAAAAAATATTGTCCTTCCCTTCACTATTGCGTCTAATATTGCTTCATGAAACAACTGTATCATGAGCTTCTATGGTATCATCTTGATAGGTGGATTTTGAAGTGCCATGCATGCAATACTGTGACTGCTGAAATTGGGAAAATTTTCTGTCCAAAATGTGGAAATGGCGGTACTTTGCGCAAAGTAGCAGTTACAGTTGGTGAGAATGGCATTGTTATGGCAGCCCGTCGACCTCGGATCATATTGCGTGGCACAAGAGTGAGTATATTTATATAAGCTTTTAACAGGAATTGGTCATTATCTGTCGTAGCTTAAAGATGTTGGTTTATTGCAAGTAAAACACATATCCAGTGGTCTGTAAGTTTTCCTCAATCTTGTGGTACGATCCAGTTGTTTATGGGATACTCTGTGCTTGTGTGCTTATAACATTGTTGGTATCTCACAAACTGCAATTTTCTCACAAAATTCATGACTGAATTAGGATGTGAGGACAGCATATTCAAATATTTATTAGGGAACGTAAAGTATTGCTTTCAAGGATACATCATTCATTATCACTTAATCCATCTCGTTCTATGCCGGCATGCACTTGTGGGGGGTTTTTTTTTTTTTTTGGACAAACTATATTATCTACACTAAGGGGGTGGGGAAATGGGCTAAGCCTCACAATGGGCTAGCAATAATGTGGTTCAAATTTGCCTTTGGCGAGAATCGAACCCAAGACCTCTCACTCACCAGTGAAAAGGAAGGCTCTTGTGGTTTTATGTTCTATTTTTGTGTTTATTTGAAGCAGCGTTGCGCATGTCCGCTTATGCAATCAGATGTTTGGCTGTTTGCAGTTTTCACTGCCTCTACCTCAGGGTGGAAGGGATGCCATTTCTAAGAACCCCATTTTACGTGAAGATCAACTCCCACAAAAGTTTCTACATCCAAAGACAAAGAAGAAAGCACACAAGGAGGTCACTTTTCAAACTCTTTGGTTTTCATTAATTGTGACCGTCTCTGATTGAGTACATGTTTATTATTGCTCAATTATCAAGTGTGTGATTATACCACATGTTACATATGCAGGGAGACGACTTGTTCGCTACCAATGACTTCATCTTCTGCCACCATACCGATAAAAAGGCTCCTTTGCAGCCTCCCATAAGGAAGGCGCTAGCTGTTTTCAGTGGAAGGAGGAATCCCAACGACAATCATTACTCGCATTCTAAGCATAAATAGCAGGTTTAATGATCTTGTTGACTGATTGTTTTTTATACAAGTTTTGATTTTCCAATGGTTTGTTAGGATGATATTTATTTGGTGTAGGACTACATAAGATACCGGACGAGAGCAATATCGAGTTAGTATTTCTCGGGTTATTTTTATTTATGTGTCAATGGAACGAATGTCCAAATTTCTAAGTTGGGTTTTGTGTGACAGTGTGCAATGTGTGTCGTGAAGCATCTCACTAGTGAATGATTGAACACAATTCATGACGTTTTTTCATCTATGCACATTGCACATACTGATAAAAAGGCCCCAGTCTTCACTATTCTATTCTATTTGAAATCAATTTATACTTTTCAAATATGATATGATAGATAGATGTGACTAAATAACTTCCCACTTTTTTATTAGAATGTAAAAAATTGCATTCAAGAAAGATACCAAACAGGCCTTTATATTTCGTTTGACGTTTTTTGGCTTGTTTGTAAATGCTTATGCCGCACTTGTGTTCATAAACACGATAGAAGTGTTTTTGTTAAAAGCACAACAAAAATTTATTTAATGGAAGTTCTTCACAGTAGGTGTATATTTAGAAAGCACAAAAAGAATTCACGTTCTCCGAAAGCTCACGGTCTAAGAAGATTATGATCACTCAATATCCGATCTTAATTTAACATTGAAAGATAAAAATAACAATAAAATAAACATTCTCCTACGGTTGAAATAAGGTCAAACGGTGACGTAGTACGATTCCGTCCTTTGCTATTGGCTTTAGGAATCTAAACCACACAGATGAGGATTGTTATTTTTTATTACTTTAGTATAATGATATATTTTAATTCAAGGAGATGATGGAGTTCGGTCAAGTCAGACAATGAACAACCTAATTTTGTATCAAATTTGTTATTTACAATAATCAAATCAAAGTCCTCTCGCATCTAGATTTATTTATCGTATTAATTAATGCAATAATTGGCATGTGTCACGCCCCTTCCTAGATTTATGCTTCTTTGCCCACCTAGTATCTCCCCTTTCCCTTTTCAAAATAGCCAAACTTGAAACTGTGAAGTTTGACGGAGTTGAATGTCGAGCCTTTTGATACAACGATATTGGCGGTCGGGGTTTGGCCTAATCCACGTAATGTGGCAAAGATAATTGATATCAAACTCGTCATGTATAAGAATCAAACTTAAAATCTCTTACTTGCAGAAGAATACCGTTAGACCATAGATTCATAGTCAATGAACATAAGATATAATATACGATCACGTATGATATTTCGAACATCTGAAACGAACAGAAACATGGTACTTTACTGACCAGCAAATGGTATACAAAGAGATTTTGTCCTGCACATGAATCCTTAAGCTCCCTCTCCAATTACAAACATTTACAAAGGAACAAAACGTAGGTCAAGAAAAAGAAAAGGCGACGAGTATTACGGTTGTATATTTCTTCTTTACAGTGTGTTAACTTGGCTAATTTATGATGAAAGTGCAAGTTCCGCCCACGCCAAATTAGACGCCTTGAGCTCAGCAGAGACTGATGTGTCGATTTTGCTCTCCAAAATGGTGCATAGTTCCTGCATCGATGGCCGCTTGGTTGGGTCGGGATGGATGCAAAGATTCACCACATCACATATAACTTTGAGGTCATCATAACTGAAATGTTTCAGTTCAGGATCCACAACATACGACATCACATCTGGCAGCTCAAGATAGTCTTTCGCCTGCAGAAGACGGGAGTCTTAAGTTGTTTGACGCATAACTAGCATAAACTACACTACTCGGATTACCTTAGGAGCGATTCGGCAAAACACAAAAACATCCATAAAAGTTACTTACCCAGTCTATCAAGCACCCCTTATCCTTGCAGTATGGAGGCCTCCCGCTGATTATTTCGAGTAAAAGTATGCCGAAAGCATAAACATTGCCTTTAACATCTAGGTGGCGTGCTTCCATAGAATTCGGAAGGACACAAATAGCACCTTCGCCGTTAATAGTGCCCGAGTTCTTTTCCGACCTCGCAAGAATTGACTTCCAACTTTCAAAATCAACGAGCTACAGTAGAAAAAAAGAGTGTTAATCGCGTATGCTTATGGAATTTTCATACATCTGAATCATGTTTGAACAAATCTGAATTAAGGGATTTGAGAAGCTTCATGGAGTACCTTGGGTAAAAAATCTTCTGTAAGATATACAGCACTAGAATTTAACTCTGATATGGTAAATGGCGGCTCAAGTTCCGAGTGAAAATACTTGAGTCCCTGAGCAATGCCTATAATAATTTTCATGCGCCTTGTCCAACTTAACTGGCATCCTTCTCCAACTGCACTAAAATAAATTCTGGTTAGAGCCCGTGAGACCTTCGATAGCAATGAAATGTAGTTAGAAGGAGCCTTCACTTACAATGTAGATGTTCATACAGTGTCCCATTTGAAGCATATTCAAAAACCAGCATCCTTGTAAAGGGGGCATTCTCACTACAATAACCCAGTAATTTTGCTGCATTTTCGTGATTTAATCTTACCAAATCTGTCACCTCTCTCTGAAAATAGAGTTCAAGATAGCCCGTCCAATGCTCTTCCTTAATGCAAAGGGATATCACAGCAATCTCAGGACCACCTTTTATGTTGCCTTTGTAGACCAAACTGTCAGGTGAGGAACCGATAATGTTGCTAAAGTCTTCACAGGCAACCTCTAGCTCTTGTCTACTGAATCTGGCAACATCTTTTAACATCTCGGAATCTGTATGGAAACCACTAACCATATTAGCCATTGTTGCTTTCCCATATAGAATTCAAAAACTCAATTGCAGGCAGTTGCAAATTGCAACAAGGAACAAACCTATGTAGACTGTGATATGGTCTTTTTCACTAGCTGATTTCTTCCAAGGAATTATGATAGATGATTTGCTATTGCATTTGTGAACAGCAGTGAAAACAGCAACTAGAAAGAGTGAACATGCCATGGTTCCGGTGACTATTTCCAGAGCCAAAAGCCAGGCAGGTTTTGAAGCCTCCCGATGTTTGGAGACCACTTTAGCAGGTGTATGCTTTGGGTTACTTCCAGGATGGCCTTTCGAAGGGGGTGCACCAGCTTCATCGAACCAACAAAAGAAAAGGTCACTAACTACAACAATCAGTACTGACATATCAATTGCCACACATTAGATTCAGTATTATAACGATCAACTAAATATCGAGTCGACGAAACTTCCATATTACATATTAGGATCACCAAATCAATTTCAGCATCACAAAATTAATAATTACTGATATTAGGATCTTTGCTCAAAAGGAGCATAAAAACATTTGTTCACACTTTTAAACTTGCTGAAGGGTTTTGTTTGGGTTCAGTTTCCACTATAAAAGTTAATGAAACTACTAAGCATGTATAGTATATCCATTGATAGTTCATAGACTTCAAAAAATATAAAATCCCGCATACCACATAGTTCTACAGGACGCTGCCTGGGATCCTGTTTTTGGAGACAATTTCCTTGAAAACTTGTCCTGCAAGGAATAATTGAAGTAAATGAAGGTTCACAAGTTGCATACAATCAAGGATAACTACGGCAATTGTTAAAATGGCACGAATGCAGCACAAGATTATGAGACTAGAATAGTACTTGACACAAACATGAAATTGACAAAACAAACTTGCTAACTAACATTGTAGGAAAAAGGTTTATGATGTCCTAGGCTCCTGCATTTGTTGATCTGGTATTGTATTAATCCTTGTTTATTTGATTTTATGGGAAAGCGACAATTATGGTTTCGAGATAAGTGCTCCTAAGGCTTGAGTATTTTGTCAATCCAAACACAACCCCCTCAATGACCAGGTCGTGTTAGTATCAAACAGGCTGCAAAAATTATTAAGATTTGACACAATAATTAAACAGGTATTGATTAATACTGGACATGAACAAACAATAATACTACCTACACATGACAAATCCTTGGTTAGGACAGTACCTGGGAAGATACTCCAAGCACTTAGGTATGCTACCAACAAAGAAGTTGTACGAGAAATCTGCAACTTTTAACTGAGATGATCGACAAAGGCCTGTTAGGTTTGATTGTGAGGCATACCTGAAGCAAAAAAGAAAAACTATGAAAAACCCAGCACAGTGGCATTCTAGGATTCATTCAGTTGACCCCACTTAGTGGGATAAGGCTTTGTTGTTGGTGTGAAAAACAAAATTCAAGAAAAAAATTCCTTAAATAACGGAACAACATAACAATCAAATAAACTTTCTCTAAATCTGAGCTATGATAATCAAATATAAACAAAGCTAGCACTTGAACTTTAATCCCCACTTATTTGTCTCAAAATCTGCTATTTCTACGTATTCATCTTTTCTACTTCAAAAACATAGTACTAAATACAGTTCCAGTGATCCAATGATCCACAATCCATGCAAGAAACACAGCAGTATGGCCATCAACACCTTTTCTTTTCGTCTTTCTTTTTTCTCAAATTTGAATAGCTTAGCTAATTTTATGATGATAAATTTGCATCCTCATATTTATTTTCAGCTCTAAAAGCATCTGCTTAAGGTAAGTGCAGAGCTGCAGGAATTGTTCAAACACTCTACACTTCTGCAACTTACATTCCAGGTACGTTAGATGGGAATCTTGTATAGCCATTGGAAGGAACGGTTCCTTGAAGCTTATTCCTATCCAAACGAAGTTCCTCAAGGTGTCCCAAATTGCCAAGTTCAGGAGGTAGCTGACCAGACAACCCATTTGACTGAAGATTTCTGCAACAAAAGTAATTCCCACTGTAAGTAAAATCCCAAACAACCAAGAAACTAAAGCATCATTCAGAAAATGAATGTGAAATTCCTAGTACAATTTCACAATACTGGTTAAATTCCCAAGCTCTGGAGGAATTGGACCGGTGAGTTCATTCACTCCCAAGTCCAAGATTGTGAGGTATTTTAACAAGCCGAGCTCTTCAGGTATTGTTCCAAGCAGCTTGTTCCCATGCAAATTTCTGTAAAACAACAAGACACAAGTAATCAAGCTTCAACCAAATAAGATTGGAATTAAGGTTATATAACTTCAGAATCACTGTGGTAGGTGGGAAGACGGGAAGCATACAGTTCTTGCAAGAAGGTGAGTTGACCCAAGTCTGGTACAAGAAATCCCCTTACTGATGAACTGGAAATATTACTGCGTAAAAACAATACCGAAAACAAAGTGTATACCAGTCATTCTAAAGTTTTACTCTCAAAATCGAAAACAAAATGGAAAGAATATCCTATGATTCAGAACTAACATACACAAGATCGTATCTTACATCTTGATAACATGGTCTCGAGCCACAGAACATGTGATGCCGGACCAGGCACAAGGATTGGCATCCAAGGCATTCCAAGTGGACAAAACCAAATGTGGGTCTTCATATATTGCTTCCTTAAAGGTTGTGAGGGCCAAAACTGTGCAAAATCCATTTTTTTCACTCAGAGAAAATCTACTAAAACAACAAATGGGCAAAAACATATAAACATATTACATCTTGTTTTTAATTCTTTTCATATGTACTGCTAATCTAGTTGAATTCTTTAATCAAACTAGCAATGCGATTATATTCAATTATATAGCGATTTAAGCATTATGATCACCCTCACACTACTTCAACAACGCTCGCTCTCTGCTAATTAAGAAAGAAATTAATCACAATCTTGAATCCCTTAAAACTTTCCATCAACTGTTGACAATCATTTTTCCCCCCTAACACACACACACACACATTTTCTCAGCAACCATACAGAGATTTAGCGAAACCAAGATCTGAGAAACAGAGAGATCTCACAGCAACACATACCTTCTTTTGAAGCAAAAGATTCACCACCCACAAGAAGAACCCCAGAAATCAAGCAGCACAGAAACTGGAAGGAGGCAAAACTTCTCATTTTTCTCTTAGTTTCCTCAATACAGAAACAACACAGAAGAGCTCATCTACCCACCACTCAAAAACCCACAAAAAAAGAAACCCCAAATGGCCTAAAGCTTCAGACTCAAACAACAAAGCCTTACTAATACTGTAAAAACGTACTTACCACCCAACAAAAAGTAGACAAAGAAATGCTACCCAGATACGAAAAAGATGTGAATTTTTTGAAGCAAATACAACCGAGTCCCAAATCCAAGCTTTCGGCAACTACCCACTACAAATATTGAGCAAATAAGTGGCCAAATGAAGCAAAATTTGGAAGATGAAAGATAACAGCACCCCAGAGAGATGTGGACTCAAAACTTGGATTCAAAGAGAGGTTTGGTAATGGTAATGCAGTTGCTTTGGTTGGTTGCTGCTAGTAAAAGCTTTGGCAAAACAAAAATGGATAGCAAAATTACTCGGAGGAGAGAGAGAGAGAGAGAGAATATTTTCTTTTAAAATGGCGGTTTTGGTTTTTTCTTTTTCTTTTTCTCTTTTGCTTTTTGAATAGTGGGTTTTGGTGTCGTGTGTGTGTGTTTGGATCTGCGTTGGTGCCAACTGCTAAAATTCTGCGGTAAAACCTTTGACAGTTAACTGGAGCCGGTGACTGCTATATTCCGAAAGGACAAGGATTAGAGGTGGGTTCAAAAAACCGAAAACCGAAAAAAACCGAAAAAACCGAAAACCGAACCGAACCGAACCGAAACCGAAAAAACCGAACCGAACGAAAAAACCGAACCGAACCGAACTCTTTTGGTGGTCTAGAAACCGAATCAAACTGAACCGAACCGAAATAATTAAATTAATTTTTTTTTAATTTTTTTTATTTAATTATTTGATTTTATTATATTAGAATATGATACTTGGACTGCTGCTTTGGTAGGACTTGTTTGCTTTCCAATTCAAATTGTCTTCTCAGCTTCTCCATCTACAACAAAAATTAGAACTTATACCATTACATGCAATATTTCTAGTTTATATCATTAAGTGCAACACATATATAAGAACACATATCTCAACTGCACTGCAGTTGATTAGGGAAAGCAAACAACGTATAAAAGTCTCATGAGTTTATTAAACACTACGAGATCAAAAACAAAATTCAAACTTTCTCACCTATGGCCAAGTATAGTAGATTCTGTGGCCTAACAATTTTGAAAAGTAATTCAAAAATATTGATGAACATCTCTTCAAAATTTGCTGGTGGTAGAAGCTAAACACAGAATGTAGAAATTATATTATGTAACCACATATATGGATAAAAAAAATTCGGACCATAAAGATAAAGAAAATATAAAAAATTGTTACCTAGACAATAATCAAAATAAATAGTATATTATAGAATGTTTATCTTATTGCTAGTGAAGAATACATGTATATAGATAGAGAGAGAGATTGAGAGAAAGAGAGGAATGAATAAGGTCGTACTTCATCATCATCGTCTAAAAAGAAATCTATTTACAGTTAAACTTTAAACCCAAAATATTTTAAAAAAACATTTATGTTATAATTCTAGTTGAACTTTAAATGTTTATTTTCATTATCTTTAAGTCTAGTCGGAATATTTATGTTATGATTGTGTTGGATATGTTAAAATTTAAGATTTCAAAATTTTTCATTTTTTTTTTAAAAAACCGAAACCGAACCGGAAAAAACCGAACCGAAAAAAAATTGAACCGAACGAAATTTCGGTTCGGTTTCGGTTTTGGCAAAAAATCGAACCCACCCCTAACAAGGATTATCTGCCGTCCAACTTCTGTGCCATCATGTGTCATCCTGTTTTGTGTGGTCATGGTTAAGCCACGTTAACATTTTATATTATTTTTTTTATAGAGATAATAAGACAAAAATGAATAGTAATAAAAAATGTTGACGTGGCTTAACCGTGACCATACAAACAGGAGGGCACGGGAGGGCATCGGAAGTGGGAGGGCAGACAATGGGTTGAAAGTCTGCGGTAATATTTTGGGGAGGCGAGAGTTTCGTGTATGGAAAATATGGATGGAAACTCAATAGTCTATCCACTAAGATATTAAATCCAGTATATGGTGTCTCGTGATGCATATTGGAGCCAAATTCTCATAATTTGTGATAGGGGTGTGCTATCCACACACCCCAAATTACTTCTCATACACCCCTTGTTAATTTTTGTCCATTGATCTTCTTCAATTAATCTGATCCAACGGCCGAAAATTAGAAGGATGTGTGAGAAGTAAAATGGGGTGTGTGGATATCACACCCATTTGTGATATGGTGGGGTGCGACCATTGTAAGAAGCTGGGTTAGATTGATGTTTGGATTTTCTAATACGGAAATGTTCTCTTTGGTCATTTGGTGGGTTTCACTTTGGTGTTACATAGTATTAAACGCTACTATGGTCTGAATTCACAGGACCAAATAATTCAAACTGGTTCACTTTACCAATGTCTGTTACATTTAATGCTACGTAGCATTAAAGAATTTTCCCATTTGGTGAATGTTGAATATACGGTCACCAAGTGTGGAGAATGAACGCATGTGTTTGCAGTGTTTGAATCTCCATTGTCTCCGCTTATAATTGTGGTACAATGAACTACTCTAGTCTAATTCATTATTTCCGATATTAAGTAGTTAGCTTCTAAGTTTCTTGGGTGTACGTTTTCGAATATTTCCCATAATTGTAATGGTGTGGCTCATCGCCTAGTCTAGTTAAGTTTATTTCATGGTGATTCAGTAGTATGATTCGAGGAACCCCATATGTTATTCGGGATGACCTCAACCAAGATGTGTACTCTCATTGAGTTTTTGAAATAAAGATATCATATTCATTTCCAAAAAAAAAAAAAAAAAAATTATCAAATGTAACAGTGTGTAACCATAAATTTTTAGTCATCAGGTGATCAAATGAATGAGACTCTTTCTTAATATATATATATGTATATATATATAACTAAAAAAATATCAAATGTAACCGTGTGTAACCATAAATTTTTAGTCATCAGGGGAATGAGACTCTTTCTTAATATATATAACTTGGTTGGTGCAATTGCATACACTAATTGTGAAATAAACAACTATCCATTTTGAATACTTATTTTAATGGCTGGCTGGCTGGCTTGCAAAGATATTTTTATTTTATTTTATAAGTGTAACAGAATTAATTAGTATTATAGTTTAATAATTTCATGGTATGAAAAAAAATAATAATAAAAATCATTGCACATTAGTTTCCTAATGCGCATAAAAAGGGAAAAGAAAATATAATACCAAAACTTTTACATAAGCGAAACAATATTTCGAAAGAGTAATGCAAAGTAGATCAATTGTTTAGATTAAATTTGCAAATCATGTGATGTGCCACTATAGAAAATAAACACATTAACCAACACTTAAGTAATAATTCAATCATCAACAAACACGTCAGATGGTTTAAAATATATAATTTATCTAGATAGTCTCTCTAGCATTACAATATATTAATTATCTTAAGAGACTAAATTTCTAAACTAAATTTTGTAAACCAAATGATGTGTGAATGTTGATGATTGGATTATCAACGTAGAATTATCCGTTTCAATATCACTTCCCGGTATTTCTTATTGGTGACAAACACGTCACATGGTTTACAATTAATAATTTCGCTAGTTATTTCTTATTGGTAATATATCATTTTGTTTGTAAATTTGATTTAAAAATTTAACTTCCGTAACATTATCCGTTTCAATATCACTTCCCGGTATTTGCGGCAGTAATCATGTGCCTTAACCTCATAATCACCACCAATTCCTCCTCTTAATTATAGGCACAGGATACAACAAGTTTGCTTGCTCAAAATTGTTTGATATAATGTCTCACTTCTCGTGAAATATCTTGAGATGGGAGAGAATTACTTTGACTGTTTTACAGCTGTGTCTGAGACTTTTGGTCTTTCTTTTGACTCGTAAGATGAGTTTCACTTTTACCTTCTCTAAAACTAAAAAGGTCACGCACTCCTTTTATTTTTCAAAGTTATTGTTAATTTTTTTTCTTTTTATTTTTTTTAATTTATTTGTGTAAAAAGTAGAAAATGATGTGTGGATATCACATTCCATACTAAAACCATGCTCTAAAATTCTTCTTTTTAAGAAGAGAAATGATTTTCAAACACATTTTTTACGAGAATTGATGTTTAATTTAATTTTTGAATCGGACAGAAAAAGGAGAATTAAGAAACAAAGATAAACGTGGGTATGCATGAGAAAAAAAGATGTGCCAACTTCATTTCCCTTGGAAAAAATTACTTCACACACCCTTTTCACTTTGTGCACAACCTTATTTATATACGAAGCAGATATCGGATTAAATAAATCAAACGAAAATTAACAATTGATTAGATTAAACACGTGTGTAAAAAGATAAATATTAGCTTATAAAAATTACATTTTTTTTTTTTGAAAATTTCTTCGATGAAGTGAGTAAAGTAAGTTATGCCCTAGTAAATTTGAAGAGAACAAAATCCAAAAGAGAAAAGTTTGGTTCTAAAGCATGGTGAGTCAAGTGCCATTTGTGCTACTTTCTTTTTGTTTGGCCAGCACTATGATTCCCTATTATTATTAATTAAACCCTATTTGTAGTATTGTTATGAGTTTAAGGTAAGTTACACTTGACACTTGCAAACACTATCTTCCAATTTGGTGGGCCCACTCTCTCTCTAAAGCCAGGTGTCCATGGCTCCAAAGGCTTTTAAAAACCCCCCTTTAACATATAGTATTAGAGGTTTTTTGTTTTTTTTTTCTTTGAAAAACGATATTATCTACACTAAGGTGTGGGGAGATGGATTAAGTCTCACAATGGGTTAGCAGTAATGTAGTTCAAATTTTCCTTTGTCAAGAATCAAACCTAAGACATTTCACTTGCAAGTGAAGAGGAATACCATGAGACCGTAGTACTAAGTGACAATATTAATAGTTAAATAATAAAAGAAAACTTGCACATCTAAGTTAGTGGGTCCTTCATCTAATTTGGTTCTAACAAGTCTTGCGTGTTAATATATCTCTTCTAACGTATTGTTAATATATCTCTTCTAACTTATTGTTGACACAAAAGAATGGGTCCTACACCGAGATGACTCGAAGATGCTGATACGGAAGTGCCTTGACGTCGAGATCGTACGCCTCGAATCTAAATCCTGAGGGGGCACAAAACAAACATGAGTGGACTAAGTTGATATACATATATAATAAAACAGTTATCAACATACTAACCCCCAAAGCTTTATGAAAACTAATAGCATAATAACTGGTAGGTTTTCCGAAAACCTTAGCATGCCATAAAACATCTCATAAAGCATATCTCGTATATAGTGTGCTAAATAGTGGTATCAGTATAATATCTCTCGGCCCAATGCCAGCACCATGTCTCTCTACCCGAAGCCAAAGATTATTTTCTCCTGATCCATTGCCAGCTCCATATCCCTCGACCTGAAGCCAAGGATTATTTCTCCCGACCCGCAGCCAACACCAGATCCTCGCCCCAGGCGGAATAGTGACCACTAGATACACACAAAACATTGAACATAATTTTTCCAAACATAGGTACATATATCTCAAAATCATCTTCATAGTATAAAGTCATCCATCATCTACACTATAAAGAAGTGTGTAAAAACATGTTCTAAATAGTATATCGTCATCTATCAGATACCCTACAAGAACATTGGTTTGATAGAAAATATGGTATTCCAAAATATTCGCAGTAAGCATAATATCACATAAAACGTTTCATAAAACATAATCATTAAATCATGCTTTTCACGTATGCATTTCTACTATTAAAACATGCATTTTAGAAGGGGTCCACTAACAGATACTCTGTCGTCGTAAAGTCGTACGAAATATGAATGACGGAATCGCCGTTATTAATTGTACCTAAGCACATAAAGAGTACAATTAACAAAACTATACTAAAACGATTGAATTTGGGTAAATGGTCGTCATAAATGGGTCCAGGACATCGAAATTAGCCTAGGAGGAGTCCTAGACGAAAACCCTAAAAAGTCAACGTCGACCGGGCAAAGTCAAGGTCAATGTTGACCTTTGATCGGGTCAACTGTCAGACTTAGTCAAAGTCAACGGGTTCGGGTCGGTCAACTGGATCGGGTCAAACCAGGTCAACCAGGCCTGGGTCAAGGGTTTAGGGTTTGACTGGGTTGGGCCTATGGTTATTGGGTTTAGGGTTTAGGGCTTAAGGCTCGGCCCAAAAGTTTAGTGAATTCTGGGTTTGGGGGGAAACAGGCTGGCCCCCCATTAGGTTTGGGCTTGAATTCCACGGGCCAAGGGCCCAAGTTTCGCACAGCCCGAAGGCCTGGTCCAAAGGGTTTTGTTTCAACGGGTCGAAGGCCCTAGATTCCTCGGCCTAACGGCCTTGGTTCAGTGGGTTTAGGTTCCAAGGCCTTGGTTGCTTGATCTCGCCGGAGAAGGAGGCCGAAGCTTCCTAGCTCCGGTCGACTCCACAACTAACAACCTAAAGGTACGATCTAGGTATGAAAACAAAGTGTGAGGTGAAGAGAAGTGTTTCATTACCTTCAATTCAACGTGGGAGGGCCGGAAATGGTCGGGTTTTGCCTCGAAAGCCCCAAGATTTAAAATAACTTGCTACACTTAAATACTCAAAAATAGGAAGAAGAATATATATATACATAACAAAGAATTCAAGTTAGAGCGGTTGCACAAAAGGGAATATGCCACACTGTCATGATCAGCTTGCAATGATTCCATCTTTCGTGCCTCCAGGCTCATATTTCTTCCCCCGTCAGTGTACAAGTAGAAAACATACTTTAAAAATGTATAACGTGGAAAACACATACTAGCGTAGGGTCAAAAATATGTATGTAAAATAAAATAATGTCGAAGTAGATATGTACTAACATAGAGGTCGAAAACTCATACAGAAATTGCATTGAAAGTGGAAAAGACTCAACCAAACATTTGTAACTTTGAAAATACCGATAAAACTCTAATAAGGTAATTTAAAATACTTATACTGAAAACCAAAACCGAAAATGAAGGTGGGTCTCACCCAAACATACGTAACGTCACGTACTTTGAGAATAGTTGTCTTTGGGTCGAGCCCCAACAATAACAAATCTGGTGACATGTACCGTAGACGAGTCTAACTGTGCACTTGCTTAACGTATCCAACTAATAAGCCACCGATATCATAGTCTACAGCCCGCAATATCGACAACACATTGTAGTCTTGATATGCAAGTGAGAAGTTCCCAAGGATGCCAAAATACCATTTTTGCCCCGCAACGTGAGAGTGTACAAAGGTCGTCCGATTCTCGCCTCAACCGCGATGTCGTACCTTTCCAGAGCACACCAATCAGATCTGCTAGAAATGTTTTGACATCCACTTACTTACGAACATTAAGGTCCTGAAGTGTAGTAGTGGGAAGATGTATTGAGACGAACACACCAGCCCCACCCACCTTGTCCTACAAGTTTGTTGCTCCGTCCACATTTAGCCGCACCCATTAATCCTCCACCACCCCAGGCACCGAACCACTACCTCCCCCATGCAGAAGAGGGATACATTTGGTTATATTTGTACCTTTTTTTTACTTATAATATAGGTACATTTGGTTTTATGGTACATTTGGGTTTCTGGTACATTTTGTTTCTTAGCACATTTAGAATCTAAACATACCAAAAGTAGGTGTGTTTATTTTCAAATGTACCATAAGTTTTAAATACATTATTTTATATAAGTATACATAAAATGTAACAAATTAATGAAGCTTTATTATGAAAGTGTCAATGAATTTTTTTAATGAAGGAGGAACTAATTAAATATAATAACAGAAATTAAAAGTAGAAAATTCCTAGATTGTGAAAAATTAGTTGTTAGCTAGCTTAAGTGAATATATTAAATAAATAAAAAATACTGAGTTGGCAATTGATTAAAGCATCTTAATCAAATTTTGTAAAAGAACATATGGTTAGTATAAACAAGTTAGAAAAATGTAGGGAATTCCAATTATTATTATATTTTTTTGGTCAAACATAACCTTCATTGATAGGAAAAAATGTTACATGAGATGAGATAAATTTAAAGAAAAATTGCTAGTGTGTCAAACAGACAAAGAAGCCCAAGTAAAGTACATGCTGGCTCAATTAGACTCTATTAGTTGACAAAAGTCATCTTCTCCACAGTCACTATGTATCTTACCATTTCGTCATTCAGAACAACCGATATGCGGTCATCACAAAAAAAAAAAGGGAACTTTAATGAAAAGCACCCGGTACTGTTCACTTTAACGAAAAACCACATTTTAACACTAAAAAGTCAATCCTGGTACTATTCACTTTACCATTTATTTTGTCCTTATCATTAAAACTCAAAGTTTTCAAGCCCTTTTCATTAGTTTTCCTAAAAAAAAAAGGGTTATAAAACAAAACCACAGATTCAATTTAGTCCCAATTGAAGAATAAATCTAATTACTAATTTCACAACAACAAAGATGCAAAAAAAAAGGACTTTGTTTACGAGGGGTCCTCACTGACAAGTGCTTCCACTCTAAAGTTTTGAGTAATTTTGAAGGGAGGAGCGGGGAGCCTCATGATTTTGAATTAAGTACCTTGCATGGATTAAAACTAAAAAGTATTCAAAACCCCAGTTGATCTTAATAAATACAGGTGTCAAAATGTTATTGAATCTAACATGATTAGTCGATAAAATTAAAAGAGTGAAGTGGCTCCATCTTACTCAATATGGTCAAAAGACTTTTTGACATGCCATCATAATTTTATGGATTTCATCTGCATAATTGGCTACTAGTGTCACATTTCATATTTGCGATAATTTATTATGTTTCGTTGTATGATATGTAACCAGTAAATGAAATATTAAATGTGTGGTCAAATAGTTTAGCCATAAACGATCTAATAGTTAAAAATCTTGGTACATATTATAAAATTTCTTTTATAAGAGTGAATATTTTGAGTTTTGTTAGAAACAGTCGTAAACGTATGTGCATGAATGTCAATTATTGAGTGATTATAAAACTCACTTTTATCAACAATTGATAGTCGTACACATCTGTTTTTGATTTTTTTTTTCTTTCTTAAGTAGAGTTAAAACTATAATCTCTTAGAGGTCTTAGTATTACGGTCTAGTGATATTCCTCTTTACTTGTAAGTAAGAGGTCTTAAGTTCGATTCTTGTCAAAGGTGAATTTGAACCACATTATTGCTAGCTCATTGTAAGGTTTAGCCCATAATATCGTTTGTTAAAAAAAAAAAACAAAAACAAAAACTATTATCTCTAAGAGGTTTTTGCAATTAAATTGATTTCCTCTTTTTTGGGTTGATCATTTTTTTCTTCTAATTTCTTTAATATTTCTGATTTGACTTAGTGAAGGTTAAGAACATATTCAAATGCCAAAGCTCTTAAGTTGAATAAATCAGCCAAAAGGGGACAAACCATCTCAAAAATAAAATATTTTAAGACTTGTTTAAATTTTATGCAAACAAATTATTAAAATTGACAAGACAATCCTATTGAAACTTGTTGCATAATTAGTGAAATGAGTAAACAGCAAGCGATGCATAAGGGTGGGGGACAATAACTATTTATGTATGCTAATTTGATTTTAATGTGTGAGTTTTTGGCTTAATGATGCGATATTAGTTAACCTGTCTTCATCAAAGTGGATCTAAAAGCTACGAAATTTCAGTGTGTGGTCGAAACATTAGGAAAGGAAAAGCTTATTGATTTGGTAGAAGCTCATATTATCTCTTCGTCAATGGTTGGGTGCAATTCACAAAGAAAAATGACCATTGGATTTATAAACTCTCCGCCCTTCCTCTTTACTAAATTTTATTAGGTCAAAAGCCACATGATAATCGCACTAATGATCTAGTTGTATTCTCTTCATCGAGAATTTAAATTATTTGTACCACCTCAATTGACCATTAGGTCTATCCAATACCACTGTATACTTACAAATTGAGATCCTTATCCCGTTGCTTACAACCTACATTGAGTCGATGAGATCTACTACGCTGTTACCAGTACAATTTCTTGACCAACTATTGGAGTGTGGGCAAAGCAATGGACATTTGCATGTGCATGGTACGATTTCATTTTTGTAACCACTACAACATTTGATTGATCTATAACGTTCACAGACGATGTTACGATCAGTCGCTCATGCACATGAACAATCATCAACAACCATAATCAATCCAATGCATGAGCGACTGAGTTTAGCACTCACCTACCGTCCACAACAATGGTGTACCATCTACAACAATGGTGACCATGGCATGGCAGTGGTGCATGTGATTCTTATATTGTACGGCAATATGGGCGGTGCAAGAATGCATGAGTCCCTTCGTTATTAATATGTGAATTTAATTAAAAGGTCCATCCCCAACTACACTAATTTCGTCACCCGACACACTTATCACAACAGGAATACGACAGCTCCTCGATCATACGTTGCTCAAAGAAAATGCTAGCACAAGGCAGTATATACAACAAGAACAATTAGAATGTAACTTAGCTGTGGCATTTATAGAGAAACAAAACCTTGAGGAAGAAGCAGTTCCAATGCAAAAAACATGTTT
Organism: Malus fusca; assembly: GCA_035220775.1. Lineage (NCBI taxonomy): Eukaryota > Viridiplantae > Streptophyta > Magnoliopsida > Rosales > Rosaceae > Malus > Malus fusca. Next base: position 17,239,902 of record CM069072.1, read on the forward strand.
AGACCAACAGAATGGACCATGAGACCTTTACGAATGGTTGGTTCGATTACATACGTTGCGGTTTTGGTCCCTGTAGTTCGACTGACTTTTTACTTTGGCCATTTCACTTAAATTCGACAATTTTAGTCACTTACAAGACTTGATTGCTAACTGAACCAAACTACATGACCAAAGCAAAAAATGAAATCAAACTACAAGGATGAAAAACGGTATTTCAACCCTTTATTTTAGTGTTCCTCTCATACATTCGAGAATTTGTAAATTTCGAAAATGTACAAGACTATAGTAGAATTGTTCCCTAGTTAGGTTACAGCAAAAGTTTGCGACCTAATAAGTTTCTGAAGCATTGACATGACAGTGGTCCCTAATTGCTAAATAAATAGGTTAGCACATTTAATTGGTAGTACATCAACTTGCCAAGCACAACACCACCCAGATAGGTTTGATGAGTCCATATTTTACCATATATTTTACCCTAATCTTAGTATTAATTTATTGGTTATTTTGGTAGAATTTTGATACTTTGTTATATATTTTCAATGTAGGACATTCGACTTCCTCTGGAGCAAAAAGTATTGAAACAGATGAATTTTGGAGTGATTCCAATTGGAAGATGTTCGTGAGTTTTTCAAGATGCTTGTATCAAAATTCCAGATTTTTCTACCAAGCCGTTTGACCATGACAATGAAATAAAGGTCCAGCACGCAACTTTCCCAGATTGATGTTTCTAGACGTTTTGAGTATTTTGGAGGTCAAGATGACATATTGGAGGAAGATTTCTTCTGAGGATTTGTAGGGGACGTCTTCAGATTTCAACACAGACCTTTTGGGACAAAATCAGAGTTGATTTGGTCGGTCAAAAGATTAATTTTCTGAGAACTCCGAATTTTAGTTTAAATAGGAAACCTTTTATTTTCTATTTTATTATTTTATTATGTTTCCTAGTTTTATTCTAAAACCTTTTACTAGGAGGATTTTATTTAGAGTAGTATAAATAAGCCTTTTTAGGGTTAGCCCTAGAGAGGGAGAACGCACGCACTACTCTAGAGAGTTTTTGAAGTTTATTTTCTAGGTGTTTTATATCCTTTTTCTATTTCAATAAAATTCCTTTTGTTTTATGGTTGTTCGTAACTAATTTTTGTTTGCTAGGGCGATGCCTTGAGTCTTAGCATAAATATGTAGTCTTTATTTAATTGCTTATGATGTTATGCATGTTTACTTTGAATTATTAATCACTTTGCTTTAAACTGTCTTTATATCTTAATGCTTAGCTACCATTAGGATGTTTAGATAAGTAATTGGATGCAATTCAGTCGTAGCATCCCATATCACCCATGGGAGTGGATCCTCTAAGCTTTATATGTGTATTCTCATCTCTACCTAGCACGAGGCCTTTTGGGAGCTCACTGGCTTCGGGTTCCATTGGAACTCTGAAGTTAAGCGAGTTCACATGAGAGCAATTCCATGATGGGTGGCCCACTGGGAAGTTCTCGTGTGAGTTCCCAGAAACAAAACCAAGAGGGCGTGGTTAGGGCCCAAAGCGGACAATATCGTGCTACGGTGGAGTCGAGCCTGGGATGTGCTAAGGGCTCAGGCCGGGATGTGACAATTTGGTATCAGAGCTAATCCCTGGCCGGAAATGTGCCGACGAGGACGTCTGGCCCCTAAGGGGGGGTGGATTGTAGCATCTTACATCGCCCAGGGAAGTGGATCCTTTAAATTTTATATGTATATTCCCATCTCTACCTAGCACGAGGCCTTTTGGGAGCTCACTGGTTTCGGGTTCCATCAGAACTCCGAAGTTAAGCGAGTTCGCACGAAAGCAATCCCATGATGGGTGACCCATTGGGAAGTTCTCGTGTGAGTTCCCAGAAACAAAACTGTAAGGGCGTGGTCGGAGCCCAAAGCGGACAATATCGTGCTACAGTTGAGTCGAGCCTGGGATGTGGTGGGGGCCCGGGCCGGGATGTGACAATATTGCTTCTTGTGATTAATAGTTGTAATTTCACCTAGGATGAATACTACATCTTAGGGGTTGCATGATTTTTCACAAAGCGTAATGAGTCATGCATGTTTATATTTGATCTGAATACCACAGACGGATTGCATGTTTGATACATTTTAGTTTGAATACCACGAGTAGAATATACATTAGGAAAACCTAACCTTCAAAGTTGCATGGGTAATTCATAAGTAATTAGTAAAATTGCATAGGATTGTTAAGGGGATGGTGGAACCCTAGGGCTTTACAATTTGGTTTTCAAAACTATTTTCTTTTGTTTTCTTTACTTCATGAATTTATTTAATTGTTTTTAATTAAATTCGTTTTTAATATTTTAGGTCATTAAATCAACCTCTTCTACACTTTGTTTTTAAATAATTAATTAAGATTTGGTATTTACATAAATTATTCATTCAATCCCTGCGGAAAACGACCTCGCTTGAACCGTTTATACTACAACTACCTTGTTCTCTTGCAAGTATTTTAAGTGTTTTTATCCCTACTTTTGCAGGTGGCAAAAATCCCTATCAAGGTTGTTACATAATTTAGTGTAATGTAAGAACCAACAACAAATCGATCTTTGATTGAGATTCTTACTTTTAATTGGGCCTTGCATTGTTTCTTGATGACAGATTTCAACTTGGTCTAAATTTTAAGCTCGAACAAAAATCTTAGGGTGGAGTGAATGGTGGGCTAAATCTTCCACAACTGCTTTTGATTGAGTTGCATCATTAGGTCATCTTCAATGGAGAGGACTAAAGGTCCAAAAGCCAAAAAATTATCTGAGTTGTTCAGAAATTGATCTCTAAATGATTGCTAGGCTATAATTCTCTGAAGCCTACCATGCAATTATTTGGCCAAAGAGGCAGCAGGCTGGCCAAATGTAGCCCCCCCTCTTAGCCTTTTTTTTAGAGCTTAGCTTCTCAGTTGCAATAATTGATTTAAATTCAACAACTAGATTTGAAAACATTCAATGGTAGTTTAACTAAATTAATCAATAAATTTAAAGTATAAACTTAAAACTAATAAATTATGGAGGGGCTATGTTTAGCTCATTCAGTTGGAGATGGTATGTGAGTATGGCCTAATACTGCTCATTTAAAAATATTTTTTTGGGAGGCTATAATTCTGGATGAGGCTATGTTTAACTCTTTCAGTTGGAGATGACCCCTCAGGTTTAGCTGCAAAAATTCGAGTGGCAATGCAGGGTTGATGGACTTGGCAGCCACCATAAAATTCAAGGGAACAACAACTATACGTCTACTTTTGAAAAAATACGGTAAACATACACGATTCAAATTAAGCAGCAGTATTTGAAAGTGCTTCTAAAAATTTGTTAACGTCACAATCATTTTTTCTAAAAGCATTTGCAAATAGGCTCTAAGTTGGTTCGACGACAATTAATGTTGTCAAAGAAACACTCTTTTATTACAAATGGCCCCTGAGATTGATCAAACTCATCATTTTGGTCCCTCACTTTCAAAATCAATCATTGTCGTCCCTGACATTCATTACCCCACATCAGTTTGGTCCTTCCGTTATGATTCCGTCAACTATTATGTTAGTTTGTATGTGGGACCCCCAATCCAAAGAAATGGTGACATATGGATTACACAAAATAAGAGTTTTTATCGCAAATGGTTCTTGACATTGATCTAACTCCTCATTTTGGTCCTTGAGTTTCAAAAATCGATAAATTTGGTCCTTGACTTTCACTACCACACATCAGTTTAGTCATTCCCTTAAAATTTCATCAATATTTTTCGTTTATGTGCTGATGTGATCCCACTAATCCAATCATATGGCTCCACATGGATTAACTATAAGAAACTATATTTTTTAAGAGTGAACCAACGGACGAGTATTCCCCGCTGACATTTTTCTCGCATCCCACAACCCCAATTACAAAAAAAAAATCAATCTAAATTCGATAAAATCGAATTCAAAATCAATTCAAATTTGATAGGATTATAACCAATTAGAGAAAATTATGAGTGAGTTCAAGAGGCCAACTACTTTAGTGGCGTCATGGTGCCTTCTTTTTCTTTTTGAGCATACTCGGATGAAAATGTCGATAACTTTTTTTTCTTTTAGTTTTGGTTTTTAGTTTCTTATTTTACTTTTAGTTTTAAATCTTAAAAAAAAAGTTTCTTATAGTTAATCCACGTGGTGTCATATGATTGAATTGGTGGGACAAAAAAATATTGATGAAACTTTAACAGAAGGATTAAATTAACATGCGGTATTGAAAGTCCGGGACCAAATTTATCGATTTTTGAAACTCAGGGACCAAAATGAGGAGTTTGATCAATGTCAAGAACCATTTGCGATAAAAACCCTTATTTTGTGTAATCCACGTGTCATCATTTCATTGGATTTGTGGGTCCCACGTATAAACTAACAGAATAATTGACGGAATCTTAACATAATGACCAAATTGATGTGCGGTAGTGAATGTCAGGGACGACATTGATTGATTTTAAAAGTGAGAGACCAAAATGATGAGCTTGATCAATTTTAGGGACCATTTGTGATAAAAACCCTTATAAGTTAAACATTTTTAATTACTTGTTATTTTTTGTTTCAATGGAAGGTTCAGATTAGTCCAACCATAAATTAAACATCCAATTAGTTTTTTTTTGTTTTTTGGTCAAAGAAACATTCAATTAGTTTGCCAAAAGGAACTTTGCACCTCCTCTAATAATATTTATTTTCACATAGCTATGAGATTTCCATTTAGTATTACGTGTATATTAAACCGCAACCAAATCAAACTGCAATTTTTGAACCAATAATGAGTTCTAACCGATTTGTAGTATAACTTTAGGCAGTGTTACAATTTGGTGCAAAATATGAACCCAAAACGGAACTAACCCAAACTGTGCCAAGCCCTAAATCAAAGAAAAATGAATTGTTGGGTCGAGTCATACCCGAACATGATCCAACTCATTCCCATGCCACTCCTGCAGCGTTTGGCCCAACACATTATTAGCCCAATACATGTAAAAGTCAATCATGCATTTCCACTTTAGTTAAGCAATTTTTTCTCCACATTCCATTGTACTTTTGTAGGCAGGTTTTTGTGAGGGTATGCACAAATTGTTCACATAGCTATCGTTATCAATGTTAAAATGTTCTCTTGTGACTCTATCGTCACTGTTGGGGAACTTTTAGGTCGAAGTGGACTTCGGTTTTGCATGTACTCATTTGTTTCCCTTGGTTCGTTTTCGTATCAAGTCTCAAAATATCTTGAAAGAATTAGCATGTCTTAGAAAATATCCCGGTTGTATCAATAACTCAAAGATAGCATGATTAAATAAATAATCACTAGCCCAAGTGAGACATGGTGTGAAAACTAGAAACTTATCAGTTTAGCATGAGAGAGAGAGCTCTACTTGATTGCATGGTGTTCTAGGTTGGGTTTCTTAGGGTTCTAAGAGGACTTCTACTGACTGACAGGATCAAAGGAAGATTAAGGAAAACTTCAAGGTTGCAGGAAGGTGATTCTCCCAAAGTTCAAGACTACTTGCCTTTAGAGAGTGATTTCTCTTGCTTGGTGCAATACAACGTTGAATCTCTCTCTCCCTCCCGTTCTATGCCGTTCCCCCCTCTGTATTGAGTTGATCCTCCAATTAAATCTAATGTTAAGGTGGAGAATTATGAATGTACGTATTTTACGTTCTAATATCGACCATTGATATCAAACACAACTCAACGTTTAGAAAATAACTAAAATGAGAAACCATAAATTTTGTGTTGCCAAATAACTAAAAAACAAAATTCAACGTTCAGAAAATATAAACATCTTATTGCCACATTATAACATGTGAATTAGTACATTTTCTCGATGAGAATGTGACAATTAGATTAGAGAAAGAAAATCTAGCAAGTTAGAACAAAATGAGTGAATTATTAGACAGAGACACTTCCTTTATCAAAGTAAAAGAAAAATGGTACGAGTGGAGATCGACTTGGAAAGTCGCAAACCTAATAACAAATATTTAGTACTAAAAAAGCCAATGACCCAACTAACACTTGAGACTAATTTCGTACTAAAAAGTGAAAAGCCAAGGAGCATCCAAGTCGTATCAAACAACATAACGACTGACTGCATCATGCATTTCCATTTTAGTTAAAACCAAATTTTTCTCCACTTTCCCTTGTGCTTTCGTAGGTAGGTCTTTGTGAGGGTATGCACAAATTGTTCACATAGCTATTGCTATCAATGTTAAAATGTTCACTTGTGACTCTATCATCACTGTTGGGGGACTTTTAGTGCGAGGTGGATCTGGGCTTTGCAAGTACTCCTTCGCTTCTCCTAATTTGTTTTCGTACCAAGTCATGAGATATCTCGAAAGAAGTAGCACGTTTTAGAAAATATCTCAGTTGTATCAATGACTGAAAGATAGCATGATTAAGTAAATAATGGCTTGCTCAAGTGAGGCACGGTGTGGAAGCTATAAATTTTTTAGTTTAGCATGAGAGAGAGAGAGAGCTCTGCTTGGTTGCATGGTGTTCTAGGTTGAGTAATCTGGGTTTCCTAATGTTCTAAGAGGGCTTATATTGACTGAGAGGATCAAAGGAAGATTAAGGAAAACACTAAGGTGACAGGAAAGTGATCTTCCCAAAGATCCAAGACTATTTCCTTAGAGAGTGATTTTTCTTTCTTGGTGCAGTACAACCTTGATCTCTCTCTCCCTCCCGTTCTATGCAATTCCCCCTCTGTATTGAGTTAATCCTCCACTTTAAGGCTTCTAACCTTTCTTTTGTAGGTAAATGATTCTTTTCCAAGCTTTTTGGGGAGTCTCTAGTTATGCTAAGTCTTCCTTTCCTTTCTCCTAGCGCCATTGCAACCTTCCCTTTGGTGTAAGACAAACAAGTGTCACTACGCTCTTAAAGACTACATCACCCGCTCTTCCCAGACTGCTACTTTTCCATGTCAACTTTCACAAGCGTTACTTCAAGTAATGCGTCTTTTGGCTTTCGTTCATCGTTCTTCTGCGTGAGTTAGGAAGGGAAAGTCCACCTCCCTCTTCATTTAATGCATGTTTTGCTGGGGTTTCATGTGAATTAAGACCTAGGATCTGGTTCCCTTGTAACTGGATTGGTTAGATTGCTAGGGAAAGTGAGAAACTAAGTCTGTTCTCTCTCAGAGTCACCTACATAGACTTCAAAAATTGGGGCTTGGACAAGCAGTCCAATTCTTCCACAATCTTGACTCCGTGTAGGTTCGATAAACTTCAGTATCCATCCACACCACACCACAATTTACTTTGGCAAGCCCCGAGCATGTGCCTTAAGCTTATTTTAGCGTGAATAGTAGTTAGCTCGATAGAGCTTGACGTGAAGAATATTTATGGATATGACGTGAATTAGTATCTTTTTCTCGGTGAGGATGTGACAATTAGAATAGAGAAAAAAAAAATCTAGCAAGTAGAACAAAGTGAGTGGATTATTAGACTAAGACACTTCCTTTATCAAAGTAAAAGGAAAATGGTATGAGGGAAGATGGACTTGGAAAGTGGCAAACCTAATAACAAATATTTAGTACTAAAAAGCCAATGACCCAACTAACACTTAGAACTAATTTACTACTAAAAAGTAAAAAGCCAAGGAGCATCCAAGTCGAATCAAACAACATTTGAGCAATCTGGTCAAATAAAATAACCAACCTACACCCACACACACAAGTACACAACAGCCGACGGCATTCGGGCCCCCACACTCGACAATTCATACCACTTCACCTTCTACACTTTGCACTTGTACCAACCAAATGACCACAAAATCATATGCATCTTACTTTAACAATTGCAGCAGTGTCACACCCATGTGTTTGAATCAACATTTTATCAAAATTAAATTAAATTAAAAACCCTAATCTTCATGTGCTAGCGTTTTAGTAAAACGGAGGCTAGGAAGAACTGCTCGTAAAGTTAAGCACCAAATTTGGGAACTTTGGCGGTGGAGATTTGAGCAAGGAAGTGCTCCGCCACGATCCGGCGTTGGATTTTTCCGGTCGCGGTTTTCGGAAGAGACTCGGTGATGAACACCTTCTTGGGTACTTTGAATGAAGCCAGATTCTTCTTGCAATGTCGCATCACTTCTTCCTCGTCCAAGCTTGAGCCATCTCTTGGGATTATGGCACAATTAATCTGCATCGTTAACACATAGTAACATAAATAATCAACCACAGATTGCCAATGATGATATATCAAACTGATTAACTCATCAAAATCAAATACCGACGCCATAACTATCGGATATTGAACTGGGGTTTGAAAAATGTAGTTTAGTTTGGCCACGTACCTCTTCGCCATATTTATCATCAGGAACTCCAAATGCAACGCCTTGGGCGACCTCTGGATGTGACAAAAGTACTGCATCGACTTCAATCGGCGATATCTTTTCCCCTAAAAGCAACAAAAACATACACATTGTGAGCTAAACTTTACTCGCGCATTTTATCGAACACTTGGTGTGCAATTTCGATTAATTCAATTACCTCCGCGATTAATCAGCTCCTTAATCCGACCCACGAGGCTCAAATACCCATCGGAGTCCAAAACTCCGATATCCCCCGTATGAAACCACCCGAACAAGAAAGCCGCTTTGTTCGCTTCCGGGTTGTTCTTGTACCCTTTAGTCACATTGGGTCCTCTGATGCAAACCTCGCCGTTCACCCCCTCCGGCTGAGCCGAACCGTTTTCGTCCAAAATCGCAAGCTCCTGACCCACGGGTCGACCCACCGACCCGGGCTTGTGTGCCCCGTCTTCCGGCAACGGATTTGAACACATCAAATGGGACGCCTCTGTCATCGCGTAAGCCTCCAAGACCGGAGCGCCGAACGATTCTTCAAGCCGCGCCAATATCGACGGAGCCAGCGAGGCGCTGCAGGTCCGGATAAACCGGAGCTTCGGGTATTGCGGTTCGGGTTTGCTGCTGTGGCGGTCGAGGATGATTTGGTGGATGGTGGGGACCGCGGTGTACCACGTGGCGTTGTATGTGACCATGTCAGACCAAAACGTCGAGGCGGAGAATCGGCCAGCGGCTGGGAGAGTCACGGCGGCTCCTGCGGAAAATGAACTAAGTAACCCGGCAATTAATCCGTGCACGTGAAACAGAGGGAGGACGATAACCGTCGAGTCCGACTCAGTGAGTTTGTAGACCGATTTGATGTTCTGGACCGAGGAGGCCAAATTGAGCTGCGTCAAGGGGACTCCCTTGGGCCGGCTCGTGGTCCCCGACGTGTGGAGGAAGAGCGCCACGTCGGAGGGCTCGTTGACGAGTTGCGAGACCGAGTCGGGGCTCCCCTCGGCGGCTGAAGAGAGAGTGACGTAGCTGGCGGCGTCAGACAGGTTGGCGGTGACGTGAGGGATGTTGAGCTTGGAAGCCGCCGCTTGGGCCGCATGAATCGGTTTTTCCGGCGTGATCAGGAGTTTCGATTCCGAGTCGGAGAGGTAGAACTCGAACTCCTCCGCCGTGTACGCCGCGTTCAGCGGCGCCGCTGTCGCTCGGCACCGAATCACCGCCAAAAACATCACTACAAACTACAGAAAAGACAAAAAAAAAAAAACCGTCAGAAATTTTTTTCCTAATTTAAAAACTTGTTTGGTTGCGGAGAAAATGGTGGAAAATAAAACGATGCGATATGTACCTCGACGGCGTTGGGGAAGGTGAGTGCGACGGTGTCGTTTGGGGCGATGCCGGAGGCGATTAAGAGGGAGGCGGCGTGGTCGACGAGCTCCTGCAACCGCGCATGGGTCAAGTCGAACTTTCCGGAAACGGAAAGGGCGCGGCGGTTCGGGAACCCCGATGCCACCTGCTTCAGCAATCCGGTTAGAGTCGGACTTTCCATTTTCAGAGCAGAATTAAATTAAAATAAAATTAATAAATGGAAGCGATTGGATATGAAGAAGGAGATGTGCGGTTTCATATTTATCGGCTCGCAGAAAGTGAGGGGGGAGGGGTGGGTGCGGTGCGGACTGGAACCGGATGGACACGTGGCGAGCTGTTGCCGGTCAGATAGAATGTGCCGCACCCCCTGAGGCGCAGTTCCACGTATCCACTTCATGTCGTTTTGTGTGACACGTCAACAAGTTGCCTTGGTGGACTTGGAAGATGTGATGGATGATCAGGTGGCGGAAAATGGATGTTGAGAGGGCGGGGGAGGGAAGTGACCGAGAGAGTGGACGAAGAGTCGTTTCATGGGTCGATTGTGGGCTAGCCCACAGATTTGCGTAATGAATCGGGATTATATTTTTAGTGTTTTACTAGTAATATGTCCGCAACATTTGCGGGACTTGAATGCACCAGCCTTAACTACATAAATAAAACACATTTAACCTGAAAAACATTCAACATAATCATGAACGAACAAAAATGATAGATCTAGGAAATTATTAAAAACATTGTAACCGTAGATCCATGAAATTATAAAAATCAATCCAGTCAAGAGACAATATAATAGTTGTGGGAAGGTGAGTATGCAACCAAGAATCTAAGATATACTTGACTTGCAATTCCATTATAATTTCACACATCAAATTTTGATTGAAACATCAAACAAAACAATCTCATATGTTATAGATTGAACCAACTAAATAAAGAATATATCGATATGATTTTCAACCTAACTATAAAAAGAGCTTTATAACAGCGCAATCAACATTATTTGAACTCAACTAAAAAGAAACTGATTGCATGTTATAAATTCCATAGGTAATTTGATTTTGCAGATTAAAAAGAGTCGAAGAATATTGAAAATTACTAAACCCCATCACAACAAACCCATACCCATACCTCCCTTACCTGTTCCCTTCAACCCTTGCAGAAAATCCTCCCATCTCTCTGTCTGTGCAAATTGCAGAAAACAAACCCAAAACCAATATTCAGACATTTGCACGACTAATGGTGCACTAATCGAGCTCCCAACCTATAAGGATGCCAACTTCATCAAATAGCAATACAGTTAAACACATTTCTCCGAAATTAAATTAAGAAACGATTCGACATTCACATGCCACAACAATTACACTGTTCCATGAAGTAATCTTACTATCGCAGCCAAATTGACACAAAACATGTAATAGTCCTTTTGAAAACAAAATTCAACCCATTAATCATATACTCATTTAACACCCTATTTATAGATTACATAGTTGTTGACCCTAAAAACTACTAAGCCTACGTGGCGCGCAGGCCGAGTAATCAATAAGCTAACTACGTCATTCGGTTGTGTGCGGGGCGTGCCAACTTGTCGGCTGAACTCGGCCGAGGAGTAAAATTTGTTGATGTTGCGTTGGGGGCTTTGCTGACTTCTTGATCTTGCGACTGCAGCCGAGGAAGGAACATTCTCGGCCTTCGGGTTCTAGAGCCTGAAGACAAGGCTGCTAGTTCTACGAAGTGCAATACCAAATTCGGCTTTCAATGTGCCGAATGTAGTAACTTGTAACACCTCACTTTGCCGAGAAGGCTAATGAGATGACCTCTGCCAATAAGGATTCGAAAATCCTTCTCGACCAAGACTTGGATAGATAACTAGTCGGCCCTGTCGCAGTGCTGTTTATCCAAACTGAAGGTGCTTCACGGTCGGCTGATTCTACGACAACAGTGCTATTTATCCAAACTGAAGATGTTTGCCGGTTGCCTTCACAGTGCTGTTTATCCAAACTGAAGATGTGTTGGCTGATGCGAAAATAACTTAACGCACAAATTAAACCCTATTTGTGACAATTGTAGTAATGATGTAAGTAGGGATCGTTCTAGGCCGGGGATTAACTAGGGATGCTAACCAAAGTAAAATTAAATTAAAAACGTAAAAACAAAATTTAAAACACTAAACTAGACTCAAAACACTTAACTAGAATAACTCAAAATAAAACTAACAAATAATCTAAAACAAATCAAAAGACTCAAAATAATTCAAGACTCTAGAAAACACAAACTAAATTTATTTCTAACAAATCTAACACTTTAAAATAAATGGGGGATTGATTTTTTTTTTACGAAATTTAATTTAAAACAGAAACTTAAAAACAAACTTCAAAGAAAATATATTTTATAGAATGATGAGACGTTAGTTAGAGGGGTCCTTATCCACACATGAATAAATGCATACAATTTGATTCCCAGTTATGATTTCAACAAACGAATAAATGACAATGCTCCAAGTTAATTAGGTCCGCTTAAATTAATCTTCAGATTTCCCTAGATTCATTGAATTGGACGGGATACGCATCACAACCAAATTATTTTTATCAAGTTCCCTAACTATGGAATACGCATGATAGAGAGACATATCAAAAATCATTAAGTTCAATGGAAATCATAAGCATCGACTAGGCATTCATAACTATGGAATACGCATGTTAATCCAACCTAGGGTTTACTAAACATAATCGTGACTAGCGATTTTTACTACTCATAGATATAAGTTCATAACGATTAGGTGAAATTCCCTTATATCCTAGCATCAAGTCTAAGCATGCAAATTAAGTGTCGACCCTTAACCCACATACATAAACAAGTTATTAATCAACACAGAAAAATAAACCACATCCAACGTTCAAGAATTCATAACTGGAGTAAATCAAATTATAATAAACAAATATTCATGGTTTCAAATTCACCTCTAACTAAACAGAAATTAATTACACATTATTCTTAAATTAAAACATAAAAATAAAACATAAGTTTGGAAAGATTTAACCGAGAGAGGAGAGTGCTTCAGCGTCGTCTTTTCTTTTTTTTTCTACCCGTGCTGCCTTCTTATTCCTCGCGTCAGGCTGCCAAAGGCAGCTCATATTTATTCCTCTGACCTCCTCACCTCTCTTTCCGTGCGCCCAAGCAGCTCTCTTCTTACACTCTGCTGCTTAAGGCAGCACCTTGTATCACGCTGTCTATCCCCCCGATCCGTGCGCTGCTCCTGCGCTGTTGCTGCCTAAGGCAGCTGTGTCTGTCTTCGTCCCATCCCCCCTCTTCCTCTGACTTCTGTCCAAACCCTTTTATTTATGGCAGCCCATTCCTGCTGACTTATTGTTTTCTGATTTCTGTCCTCCCTAGTGCTCTCTGACTTCCTCCACCTTTTATTTCTTTTTCCGCATGGTTCCTTTCGTCTCCTTGCAGCTTGCTCTTTTATTATTTTCAGTCCCGCACCTTCTTATTTTATTTCTTTCTTTCTATCATGCACTCCCACACATCCCTCCTGCTTTCCTTTCTTATTACTTCTTTTGTTTTCCACTCATCAGCAGCCCACGCTGCCTTCTCCTTTTATTTTATTTTTTTCTTCTTTTCTTTTTGCTGACAAAATGTTTTCTTAAGTTAATAAAATAAGTGAGCAAGGTAGAAATGACGAATTTATTACTTAAAATCACACTTGTGCTATTTTTATTTTCTTAGCTAGATAAATTCGATAAAACACAAAAACAAAGTAAATAACTCAAAAATATAAGAAACTAACTAAGAAAAGACGAGAGAATTTGATGTAAAATATGTATAAATATGAGCTTATCATTGGCGAAAAAGGAAAATAAAAATCTCAAGGTTGTTGAGAGGTTTCGCGTAGAGCGAGAAAAGGCGTAGGGCAATTTGTGTGTTGAATTGGAGGTCCCTTTACGTTGCATAGCGCCTTGTATTTACAGGGTTGATATTTGCTTGACACGGTGATAAGAGTATATTTATGCGACTTAGTGAGCTTGTTCTTGTGCATTTACGTTGTGTTTTCTTAGTTAAATTAGTCTTTTAAGCTAGTTTCATGTGTTTTCAGGTTTTAAGGGCAAAGTATGCAAAGTAGTGCATTTTGGAGCCTTTTGGAGCAAAATTGAGCTTGGAATGGATATTACATGCTTGGAACGAAAGGAATGGACGAGAACGAAGGAGTCCTAATTGAAGAAGGATTCCTAATCAATGAAGGATTCCTAATCAACGGAGGAGTCCTAGTCAAAGATGGATTCCTAGAAGAATGAGGATTCCTACTCAAACAAGGTTTCCTACTTGAAGTAGGAAAGTTAAGCCTAAAGTTTCCTATTTTGGGTTGATCTTTCCTAAACCTAGATGACCTTAAGTTCCAGAGATTTTGAAGGTTTCCTAAGCATTTTTGGACACAAAGAAAGGTTCTAGAATATTTTTCCATATGGGCCGCACCAATTTCAGCAAGGAACCTATTTTCCTTGCCTTGCAAGGCTTTCTAGAAGCCTTATCCTTTCCTCCTTATCCTTGCCGCACCTCTTGGCCTTTTCCCCTTTTAATTCTGATTTCTAAGCCTTTTTCCTTGTGGATTTGGAGTCTACAAGTCCATATCTGATTTCCCTAGGGTTTTATGTGCCTATATATACTCTCATTCATCCATTGGCTGAATTACCACCTCCCATATACATAAATCACGCCAGAAATTCATCCTTGCTCTCTGCCGCAGCTTTCATCACCATTCTTCCATAATTCCTGCCAGAAACCACCCTTTGCCGCACCACCCATCCATCCCAAACACCACCATATTTGTTGGAAATATGCCCTGAAAGTCAATCTTTGGAAGAAACCTTTCAGGACAAATGAATGGATGTATAGATGAGTCTTATACATCAAATGGCAAAGACACGAATTAGGACTATCTCAATAAACAATATATGTCCTAAATAGTGTATCCATGGACAATGGATCGATTGAAGAAGTAATCTAATGATGTTAGATTACAGAGACCTTCTTCACATAACCATTATGTCCAAAAAGGTTCCTGGTCATTGGATTGTCGGAGGGAAACTGACAATGCTTAGACCGGTACATACTGTGTCTGCTTCAAATGGAAGAATGGAAAGTCTCATCCCATTCGTGTTGTGACACTAAGACAAGTATGTAGGTGCTCATTAAGGGAATGAGTTCACTGAACACAATCGAACGAGAGTACTTGCATGGAGGTCTACTCACGTGTCAAGCAAGTAACTCTAATGGTTGGAATAATGTAAGTAGTCCTTTGACCTGAGGCATCGTCGTTGTCTTGTGGTTAAGTACTTGATCTTTGATTATGTCAAAAGTCACTCTATCAGAATGTCAACGGCATAGTTGGGGTTAAGCCACTTAGTCATGAAGGCAAGTGAATGCGCAACAAGGAATCTCTAATCTTCGATAAGAGAGGAAGAATACTCTACGATATGATTCGGGAATCTTCGGCCGAAGTATCGAGCGTAATAAAGGAAAGCGTTCCTATACGACTCAAAAGAATCATATAAGAAGGAATAATCACATTAGGGGTTTGACATAATATATCCATACCCTAGTAATGTGATTGAGAGTATTGTTTTAGAGAATGATCGAATTACATTGTAATTCCAACTGAATAGGTTCTCCGAACCACTTCTACATTAACTTGGGTAGCTATGACATATGGTTAGATGTCACTCATAGCTTGTGAGTTCTTCTAGATGATTAAATGTAGTCATCAAAGAAGAAAGGTGAATTAAAATGAAGTTTTAATTCACTAAGTGATTGGATTAAATATAATCAATTTGATTGATGCCAATTACCTCACTGCCTTGCTAATTAGAACCTAAAATGATTGTACACCGATACACTATTGTAGTGAGTAATTACTGGATGAAGGAAATAATTAATTGGATTAATTAAGTGTTTTGATTAATTTAGAAAGTCTAAAGAAATCATAAAAGCGATAAAAGATCGTTTTGGGCTTAAAGAAACGTTCGGGTTTAATTGGGCCCATTGGGCCTAAACTGATGCGAAAATAAATTAACGCACAAATTTAAACCCTATTTGTGACAGTTGTAGTATATGGATAAGTAGGGATCGTTCTAGGCCGGGGATTAACTAGGGATGCTAACCCAAGTAAAATTAATTTAAAAACGTAAAAACAAAATTTAAAATACTAAACTAGACTCAAAACACTTAAATAGAATAACTCAAAATAAAACTAACAAATAAACTAAAATAAATCAAAAGACTCAAAACAACTCAAGACTTAAGAAAACACAAACTAAAATGATTTCTAATAAATCTAACACTTCAAAATAAAATGGGGGATTGATTTTGATGAAAAGTAAATTAAACTTAAATAAATTACAAAATTGACAAAAACATAAAATTAAGGTAAAATGATAAATGACGGACTGGCTAGAGGATTATTCTCCACACATGACACATATGCAACCTAAATTGATTTTCAGTTGTTCTTTCAATAAATTGTAAATTCTCAACGCCCTAAATTAATTAGGTCCGCTTAAATTAATTCTCAGATTTTCCTACTTTTATTAGGTTGGATGATTGCATACGACAACCCAAAACATTCCCTACAAGTTCCCTACATGAATTGCATAATAGAGATACAAGCAAGAATCATTAAGTTTTATGAAAATCATAAGCATTGACGAGGCACTTGTTACTATGAATTGCATGAAACTTATGCCAAGAATTTACCTAACGCGATCGTTTATAAGCGACCTTCACTACTTGTGAATATAAGTTCATAACGATTAGGTGAAATTCACTTATATTCTAGCATCAAATTCATGCATGTAAATTAAGTATGCATCCTTAATCGACATACAAAAATAAGTTATCAATCAAGCAGTTAAGCAAATTAAATCACAACTCAGAAATCACAACTGAAGGTAATCAATTCAAATTACAAATATATTCATGGTTTTGAATTAAACTCTAGCCAAAACAAAATTAATTACACATGTTTAATATAATTGAAAAGCAAATTAAATTAAACATGAGTTTAAGAAAAATAAAACCAAATTAGGAAGCTTAAGCTTCTGTGCGTAAGCTTCTGTGCGTTGTTGCCATCCCCAAGCTGCCTAAGGCAGTGTGTCCCTTGAAGTTCCCCGAGCTGCCACGTTTCACAGCTGCCCCATTTGGCAGCACTGCCAGCTTTCTCTTCCTCACTGCACCTGTCTTTCCGCGACTCCCCCTTTCCGCACTTCTCTGCGCCAGCTGCCAAAAGGCAGCCTTTTATTTCTTTTTCTTGGTTCCTCACTCAGTGGCTGCATGATGGGAGCTCCACTCCCTTTATTCCTTCCTTTTTTTTATATTTACAGCTGCAAAGGGCAGCTCACGTTAGTGCCTCAAGCTGCCAGCACCATTCCCACTCTCCTGCACACTGTCCTTTATTCCTCACGTCCAGTGCTCCTTCCACCTTTGTTTTATTTTCTTATTTTATATAAAACAAACCATGATATGAATTATTATTATTATTATTATATATATATATATATTTTATTTAATTTAAAAGCTAAACAGTTTTGACACGAATTTATTACATAAAATCACACTTATGCTATTTTTATTTTCTTAGCTAGATAAATTCGATAAAACACAAAAACAAAGTAAATAGCACAAAAATATGAGGAACTAACTAAGAAAAGACGAGAGAATTTGATGTAAAATATGTATAAATATAATCCGATCAAATACCCCCACACTTAGCTTTTGCTAGTCCTCGAGCAAAACAGAGAACACAGAAAAAGTAAAAACATGAAAATTATTAGTTTTCCCCTATGTGACCCTCATAGAACTTCATTCGAGAACACAATACATCAAGAACCATAGCTAACAACAAACAAGCTAATCCAAGTTCATTTTCCTAATTCAAATATTAGCAGTAATCTTTGAAACATCCTTGAAGTGTAGTGTGTGAGATAGCCATGCTCATGCCATTTCAAATTTTTATTTTAAAAACACCATATGCAAACTAGCAACCTTCTTACTGGATATACTCTCAATCACACATGTGTTTAGTTTTAATGTGTTTCGCTCAAAGAAACAAATGTGAAAGTTCTACCATAAGCTTGCATAAAGATCACTTCTCCACAGTCATAATTGCAAAACTTAAATCAAGAGGACTTTTATTGGATGTAATGAGGCTTAGGGATAGGGTTATTGAAACGAAAGAATAGGAAAAACACAAGTTCCAAGCTTCATTGCAAGCAATTATTTTCTTTAGATTTATAAGAACTCAAGCTCTCCAACGATTCTTCAGACATCTCCAACCACACCCATAAACTGAAACTTTAAAAACTTTTTATTTTCTTTGTATACAATCTTTCTTTTTCTTTTCCTTTTTTTTTCTTTTTTTTTTCTTTTTTTTTTTTTTTTTTTTTTTTTTTCAAACATAAACAAATATGAAAAACCCCCACACTTATTCTTTTGCCAAAACACCTTCAAAGTACTTCACAAACATTTCTCATAAGACAATCTCTCATTGCTCGCTTGGAAAGGGTAAGGAAAAATATTTATTTCAGGCATAAGGGTAGACATATCTGGTGATAAGAAATAAAAGGCTCACATACACGGCTCAAATTGGCAATCTAATGATATCATTTTTCTTTGGGAAACAAGGTTATTTGGGCCATGGTGGTAAACCTAATGCCTCTATCATTTTCAAGTTCATGCAATCAATGACAAAAATTTCGAAAGATCGTTATGCAAGTTCTAGAGAAGTATCTCACATAAGTTCATCACACATAAAAAAAATAGGAGTGTATGAAAAATGCACACACTTTCAATAGGCTCAAAAACTCACATAGGATGTATATGGTCACTAAATTCACATATGGAGCTTAAAATCATGCTTTAATTTCACATCAACAAGGCTATGTGCATTTGGTTTTTCAAAGATGATCAAATATGTACAAACTAACACGAGAATTAGGAATTTCACCTAACACATGTTAACTAAGTTCTTGATGATCATGGTTCAAATTTTATCCAATTATATCATTGGGTCGGGAAACTAACAAAAATCTAATTCAAAACAATAAGGAAAACAAGGAAATATTTTTGGATTTTTAAAATTTTTCGAATTTTTTTTTTTTTTTTTTTTTTTTTTAATAAAACAAAACTAATTAAGAAAACAAAGCAATAACATGGAAACAAATGAAACCAGTTCAAAGTCGAAGGTACAAAAATTTTCAATTTGGTCATTTTTCATACTCTTTACCCCCACACTTAAACTAGACATTGTCCCCAATGTCAGAAAATATAATAAAATGCAAATAAAAATAAAATAAATATAAAGAAACAAAATAAAGCAATAGGACTGAAAACTTCCCTAATTTGCAGAAAAAATCAAGCGATGACCCCCCAAGCTAAAATTTTGCAATCAACTTCAAGGGTGGAAATAACCAAAAGTTCCTGCAAAGAAAAGAAATAAGTCAGTTAAGCACGCAAGAAAAAAAACAAACAAACGAAAAATTGAAAATGAAAATAAAAGATAATAATAAAACTA
Source organism: Malus fusca (assembly GCA_035220775.1). Taxonomy (NCBI): domain Eukaryota; kingdom Viridiplantae; phylum Streptophyta; class Magnoliopsida; order Rosales; family Rosaceae; genus Malus; species Malus fusca. The sequence goes on from CM069072.1 coordinate 17,259,140, forward strand.
AAAAGTGATCATTGGTCCTGTTTGGTGACTTTCCACAGCTTTGAACTTGAACTGGCCTCGGGAACTTCTTAGCAAGGAAAATGAGACTTGATTGGTGGTGTTGTTGAGGCTTCTCGAGCTCTTGGTTTCAACTCGGACTCCTTCTGCCGGGTTGATTGAGTCTCAGGCTACATTCTTCTCTTTTTGTTCTTCTGCATGACAGGTAGGCACGAGGCAGAGGTGGTGGTCTGCTTATTTGTTCAATCTGTCCAAGTGCCGACCGATGTCCTTTCTTTCACCTTGACTCGTAGCCAAGAGCAAGGGTAAAGGAAAAGCATGCCATGAGAAATCTTTGCCTCTGACTCTGATGATATGGGATACTTTTGCTTTTGAAGAAGTATCGTTCCACAGGTGTATGCTTGAACTGGGCTGGGGAACTTCTTAGCAAGGAAAATGAGACTTGATCTTGAAGATGAAGCAGCACCTTGTCTCCACATGCTTCAAGTATCATTTTCACTTGCCATGTCTGTTCTCCAGGCAGATGTGGCGACTTCTTCGGAAGTACATCAGTGGTTGAAGAAGAGTACTCGAGAGCAATGCTAGGTAAGCAATCAGGAAGGATTTCCAGGCAGTCGGTTCTTAGATTGGAAGATTGACACCGAGTGCTGGCTGATTGCCCGCTTTCTCCTTGCCCCAAAGACAAGGAAAAGGACAGGGAGAAAGCGTGATATGAGATACTCTTGCTTTCAACCTTCATGATATGAAATACTCTAGCTCTAGATGACTTGTTTGTAAAGGTATCCCAGGGAATGAGAAACACAGAGAAACTCGAGAGGGTTTGATGGAAAGGCATTTTCGGAGATGAAAAATTTCGGAGATGAAGAAGTGTTGAGAGAGTTTGCCTTTGCTGTTGAAGGCGAAGGTAGACGTTTATAGGACTTTTCTTCATAACCGAAACTGTTCCTTTACCTCTGTCGGCAGCCGGTGGATGGATGAACAGTACAAGTTACGCGCTTTCTGAAAAAGCCACCCGTAATTTGCGCAAAGCTGACAGCGCGCGTGACGAGTGACGACAAAATTTGGAAAGCTGCTCGCCTCGTGATTCCTGACCGCTCCGGCTTTTGAGAAAGACGCCCGACTTTTGAGAGAGCGGCGTCCGACTTTTGAGAAAGGAACCGACTTTTGAGACGGAGTCCGACTTTTGAGAACGGCGACGCCGCTTTTGAGAAAAGAATCCGGCTTTTGAGAAAGGAGCCCGGCTCTTCGATTTGCGAGAGGGCGCCTCTTCGACTGCTGAGTGATGCCTCAACGATTTCTTCTTCTTATAAGAACGCTCATTTTTGTTCCACAACACACTTAAGCTCCCCTTGTAAACACTTCATCTGGTAAACGTTCCCTCCTTGCATTTCTTTTAATCTAGATCAGTCCGACTCTTCATTCTCAACACCTTCAAATATGTCTTGCCCCTCTGACCGTCGCCTTAACTTGAATGTTGGGGAAGATAGTGATATATCTTCTCCAACCAACATTTGGCAGCCATCCTTCATATCCCCAAATGGTCCTCTTACAGTTGGGGATTCCATGATGATGAACGAAACAACCGCATCGGTGGTGGCCAGAAATCTGCTCACTCCTAGAGACACTAGGATACTTTCAAGGCGGTCCGACGAACTAGCTGTTCAGGACTCTATGGCCTACAGCGTCCGATGCGCAGGCTCAGTATCAAACATGGGCCAGCGCCTTCTTGCACGAACCCGTCAGGTGGAGTCGTTGATGGCTGAAGTGGCTAGTCTTCGGCAGGAGGTCAGAGTGCTTAGGCATGAGAACAGGGATTTGCACATGCTTGCAACCAATTACTCCACAAGCATGAAGAGGAAGCTTGATCAGCTGCAGGAGTCCGAAGTGCGGATTCAGAGTGATCATCAACGGTTTATGGCGTTACTCCCGAGGTTTGTGTTGCCTTCGTCCTCGGGAGCAGCACCAAGTATTGAGGCTCCGAATGATCCAGCTCTGGCGCTTCGTCTTTCAGGGGCTCCGTCGACCTCCGAGGCACCACCAACCAACGACCAATGAACGAAATTAGTTTACAAGTTATTGTAAAATATTTATGCAATTTTGTTTTTTTTTTTTTTATTTTTTTATTTTTTTGTATTTTTTTTTGTATTTTTTTGTATTTTTTTGTATTTTTATTTATATGAATGTTTATGTTTTTTTTTTTTTTTTTTTTTAATAACAATGTGAAATAAGTAAATCAAAGTAAAAAGACTATGTTTAACTTTCTAAACAAAAATCACAACTAAATAAACAAAACAAAATGAAAGCAGTAAAGAGAAGGGATTAGGAATGCAAATCTGATTGTGGGTGATTCCTAGGCCTCCCTTCATTATTCAAATGCATGGGCTTATCATTGAACGGACGGTGGTACTTGAAATGATCCGACAACGGTCTAAGTTCTAATGACGGTGCCTGAATCATCAAAATTAAATTGTTAGTATAACATAAAATTAAAAATGGAGAAGATGGCTTACTATCTTTTTCAAACTCAATCACAAACACCACGTCTTTTAACGTTTCAGGAACTTTGCATTTAGCCAGATTGCATGTGATGATTGTGACATGGCCCTTGTTATCAAACTCAATTTCTTTGGCATTGGTTGTCTCAACTACATCCTCTTTGATAAGTTCAACAAATTCTTCGACCACCTCCTTTTCTGGAATATCTTCCACAACGTCTTTTTCATTCACTTCTTCCTTGAGATTTAAAAACCTGCAAGGAAAAAGGACATTTGGTGGAACGATGTTAGAATGAATTGAATTTTTAACCTCCTCACCTGAGTTGGATGACATAAGGACTTGGGGGGTTTGCGATAAGAATTCTTCTAAACTGCCCAAGTCGTCATCCTCATCTTCTTCTTGAATTGGCAATTCATCCATGTTCGGGCTCTGTTTGGATGGTTCTGGGACAACTTCATACTCCATGTCACCTTGATCTCGAATCTGTGCCATGAATTCCATAATCTGCCCAACTTGCTCCTCCAATGCATCCACCTTGTTGGCTTTATTTTGCATCTCCTTGTTTCGATTTTCTACGTCCTGGGTCAAAGAGGTTAGTAACTTATTCAACATGTCATTATCCGAAGACGTACCTGAATTTGATTGGGGAGATTGTTGTGGTGGTTCATATGGCCATTGATAGAACTCTTCCGATGGCGGCAATTGTTCTTCTTTTTGTGAACCCTGTACCGAATAAATTAATTCTTCAAGCATTTGATTATAATCCACGGGCATACTTTGATTCGATTGGAATTGTTGTGGGGGATACTGTGGTGGCTGCATAGGTCTTGAATAGAACGCGTCTTCTTGCTGCCAATATCCACCTTGTTGGAATTGTTGAGGTTCTCCCCACATGTAATCTGAATAATCTCTCCAATCTGAATTGTAAGCATTGGAAAACATGTTGCCCCTTGATTGGTTATGGCCTTGATATCCCCAAACATCTTCATTTGCAGAAAAGTGAGGACCTTGATATCGTTGCCCATAGGGCACATCAAGTGTAGGGACACTTGGCATTGTGGTCCGTTCGGCATTATGAGTTAATTGAGCAGTGAGCTGTGCCAATAGATCTTGAATGCTAGTAGAATCCAGGTCTTGCTCCATTTGTACCTCAATTCAAAGAAAGAAAAATAAATCAAATATCAAAAGTAACATACACAAACACAAATAAACATAAGCAAAAACAAAAATAAAAGGATTAGCAAATTTGCTAATCCCCGGCAACGGCGCCAAAAATTTGATGCGAAAATAAATTAACGCACAAATTTAAACCCTATTTGTGACAGTTGTAGTATATGGATAAGTAGGGATCGTTCTAGGCCGGGGATTAACTAGGGATGCTAACCCAAGTAAAATTAATTTAAAAACGTAAAAACAAAATTTAAAATACTAAACTAGACTCAAAACATTAAATAGAATAACTCAAAATAAAACTAACAAATAAACTAAAATAAATCAAAAGACTCAAAACAACTCAAGACTTAAGAAAACACAAACTAAAATGATTTCTAATAAATCTAACACTTCAAAATAAAATGGGGGATTGATTTTGATGAAAAGTAAATTAAACTTAAATAAATTACAAAATTGACAAAAACATAAAATTAAGGTAAAATGATAAATGACGGACTGGCTAGAGGATTATTCTCCACACATGACACATATGCAACCTAAATTGATTTTCAGTTGTTCTTTCAATAAATTGTAAATTCTCAACGCCCCAAATTAATTAGGTCCGCTTAAATTAATTCTTAGATTTTCCTACTTTTATTAGGTTGGATGATTGCATACGACAACCCAAAACATTCCCTACAAGTTCCCTACATGAATTGCATAATAGAGATACAAGCAAGAATCATTAAGTTTTATGAAAATCATAAGCATTGACGAGGCACTTGTTACTATGAATTGCATGAAACTTATGCCAAGAATTTACCTAACGCGATCGTTTATAAGCGACCTTCACTACTTGTGAATATAAGTTCATAACGATTAGGTGAAATTCACTTATATTCTAGCATCAAATTCATGCATGTAAATTAAGTATGCATCCTTAATCGACATACAAAAATAAGTTATCAATCAAGCAGTTAAGCAAATTAAATCACAACTCAGAAATCACAACTGAAGGTAATCAATTCAAATTACAAATATATTCATGGTTTTGAATTAAACTCTAGCCAAAACAAAATTAATTACACATGTTTAATATAATTGAAAAGCAAATTAAATTAAACATGAGTTTAAGAAAAATAAAACCAAATTAGGAAGCTTAAGCTTCTGTGCGTAAGCTTCTGTGCGTTGTTGCCATCCCCAAGCTGCCTAAGGCAGTGTGTCCCTTGAAGTTCCCCGAGCTGCCACGTTTCACAGCTGCCCCATTTGGCAGCACTGCCAGCTTTCTCTTCCTCACTGCACCTGTCTTTCCGCGACTCCCCCTTTCCGCACTTCTCTGCGCCAGCTGCCAAAAGGCAGCCTTTTATTTCTTTTTCTTGGTTCCTCACTCAGTGGCTGCATGATGGGAGCTCCACTCCCTTTATTCCTTCCTTTTTTTTATATTTACAGCTGCAAAGGGCAGCTCACGTTAGTGCCTCAAGCTGCCATCACCATTCCCACTCTCCTGCACACTGTCCTTTATTCCTCACGTCCAGTGCTCCTTCCACCTTTGTTTTATTTTCTTATTTTATATAAAACAAACCATGATATGAATTATTATTATTATTATTATATATATATATATATTTTATTTAATTTAAAAGCTAAACAGTTTTGACACGAATTTATTACATAAAATCACACTTATGCTATTTTTATTTTCTTAGCTAGATAAATTCGATAAAACACAAAAACAAAGTAAATAGCACAAAAATATGAGGAACTAACTAAGAAAAGACGAGAGAATTTGATGTAAAATATGTATAAATATAATCCGATCATAAACCCATTGGGCTTTTATTCAAGCATTGGATGACTTGAAATATATAAAAGCCCAAAGCCCAAATCCAACATAAAGAGGCCGGCCACTTTAAGTGGAAAGGGAGAGATATTTAGTCAAGTGGTTGACTAGGTTTCTTTTTGTCTATATAAGGAACTTTATAGAGTTTTTAATCCTAAGGGTTTTTGTGTGTTTTTGAACAACAAAGAGGCAAAAGAAAATAGCTCTCTAAAACCACAAAGGCCGACCACCTAGAGGGTGTTTTAGCTAACAATATTTCACCCTTTTGGTTATTCCTCCATCCATCTCACTACACTAGTGGGTGTGGATATTTAGAGGTCTTCTCCTTTGGAGACTTAAGGAGAACCTTGGAGCACTCTTACTAACAAAGTGGAGGAGGCAAGGAGGGAGGCTAGGCTCATGGACTTCAAGGAGCAAAGGGCTTGGAGGTGGTCCATCCTTGGTCTAAAATCAAGATCAAGAGGTATAGATCTATTCCTTGACTTTGTTCTTAAGTTAAATGTTTTAGATGCATTATATATAAACCTATGAACCTTGAAGGGGATTTGCATGACTATAGCTTTGATATTATTTGATAACATGCTTCCGTTGCTTATGTATATAATGAAGGGAAAAATATGAGTTTAACACATGGGATTTCTAAATGACTAGCATGCATATACTATTCAAGATTTATATACATAAGCAACGGAAGCATGTTATCAAATATTATCAAAGCTATAGTCATGCAAATCCCCTTCAGTTGCTTTGGTTCTGATCCTGGGATATAGTAATATCTTAAAGTGATAACCCCTGTGGTTCTTCACCTTTGGATATTTATTTCACAAGTCAATACATGTGTCCCTTTTGTGATTTTATGACACATTCATTATAAGGGTTATGAAAATTATTTCATATCACATAGGAAAATGCTTTCTTAAATCTACAACATTTGAGATTTAATTCCCATATAACATTATTGAGATAGCCTTGCTATATCAATAAGTCCAATTTCAAGTCTATACTTCAAAATTGACCGTGTCACGTTTTGTCATTTTTCGAGTAACATCTATGTTTTATCAAGTCTATCAAATAGACTTTATTCACATCTTGTTGCTCAAATTATGACATCACTCCCACTGGCCTTGTTGTAACTTAGCATTCAAAAAATAACAATTATATTTTCTTGATTTGAATGCATATTGCTCCCACTAACGTAAATGAATCATACACAAAAGAATTCCTTCTCAAGTAATTCCATTTGAAATGTGTGACTTGTTTCATTAAGTCTATTCATTTAAATTATATGGTGTCATATACCATACTTCAGGTTTTAGTCATACTAAGACCTTTAATGTAGTCATATAAGAATTATCCAAGTCTTTAGTGGAAGCATGGCTCCTACTAAGGATATAGAAACTCAACCATTCCTTCTAGGTGGTTGATATAATTCTTTATCAAAACTACATAGAGCAATATTGTTACATGAGAGGTTGAATTTGGATTGTCTTGTTGTTAAACCATATGTTGTGACTCATTTTGAACTTATTTCCCTTTTGTTTCATCAACTTGTCCATATGCTTAGTTATTTAGCTTGTTCTCATAAAAGGGAATTATGGACAACTCCCAACATATAACCATTTTATGCTGGGTTGACGAAACCAACATTCAAAGACTATTCTTTAGAATGCCACACAACATAGAATTTTAACGTTTGAAGAGCTTGAGTTCTTTAACAATTAAAATTTCAAACTCTTAATAATAGTCATGTACTATTATCCTTTAGACAACTGTAAACCAATCACAATCAAGTTTATATCCATTTTCACACCTCCCACTATTTCTCATGACTTTAATGAGAAATCATTTCATAATTTCAAAATGTATAAAAGTGGAGTATATTGGAAGAAGACATTGTGTAGTAGCTTTAAAACATTTCAAGCTTATTTGTTTCAATCTTCACTAAGTTAATGTCTTGTTATTAAGTGACTAAAGTCTTTAAACATTTTATAGATTTAGACACTTCTTTCTTGGTTTAATCACTTAATACAATTGACATTTTAAAACTTTTTAACGAATGCCCAATTAGTTGTTCAAAACTACTAATTGAATCAAGAGTGATATTGATCATTGTGTTTCAAGTGATAACCATATAAGAAACGTTTTTCTTATTACTTATATCATTATAATGTGATCTTCCTTTTCTTCAAGAAAGGATTCTCTAGACTTTTGTCAATTCATATAGAACTCATAGGTAGACAAATGGAACCAAATCTAAAGATTCATTGTATCCTTTTATGTCCTACATGTGAGATCTATCCATAATTGATAAATCTAAAGTTTGGTTATCACATTACAATAAGTGATATAACTCTTGTATCTCATCTAGGATACAACAAGACAATTTTCAATTCATAACACTACTTTAAGGAAATAGTATATTAAAAGGCATTCTTCACATTACATTAATATGAAAATTCAAACATTCATAATGTTTAATACAAAAAGTATTAGCTCTATACATTTAGAGACTAATTTAAATACCTTTATACATTTAGGCACTAATAGTGATCTTCCATCATACGAAGCCACATAATAAGTTCTTAACAAAATAAGAAAGTTTAAAGACTATCTTTAATGCCTAACAAACTTCCTAAGTAGTAAGCAAAAAAACATAGTGGCCGAACCCTTCACCACATTTTCTTTGCTTGTTCATCTTCTACTTGGCTTCTCCACCTATATACAATTATACAAGTGATTAGCTCTTTATATCAAATATAAATATTTAGAAGATCTAACATTTAGAATTGAAGATAAGAACATAAACCATACCTTGTGGCTTGTCCTTAAGACTTGCAAGGTATAACCTGCAATTCCTCCTCCAATGCCCCTCCTTTCCACAGTGGTGGCAAGTCCCCTTGGGCTCCTTTGCCTTCTTTTTCCTCACTCCTCCTTTCGGCTTAGGAGTGGGGGACTTATTCTCCTTCCCTTTGCCTTTGCCTTGCGGCTTGGCCTTGGAAGAGGATGGCTTGTTATAGGCTACTGCAGCAGTCCCTACAACGTTCTCTTTCTTCATAGTCTTCTCGGCAGTTACTAACATATTTAGTAACTCAGAGAGAGTACTATCCATCTTATTCATATTGTAGTTCATTACGAACTGCGCGAATGAATCAGAAAGAGAAGCCAATATGAAGCCCTGGGCCAATTCCTCGTCAAGTGGAGTACCAAGGTTCTCCAATTGTTCAATGAATCCTATCATCTTTAGTACATGTTGATGTACTGGAGCCCCTTTGACCATCTTGGTCTTCACAAGTTCACAAACAGTGCTAAAGCGACGGTTGCGCGTCCCTTCACCATATAACTTCGTAAGATGGAGTATTATGGAAGATGCACTGTCCATGCCCTCGTGCTGTCTCTGTAGCTCCTCATTCATGGAAGCCAACAGATAGCACTTGGCTTGTGTGTCATCCTCAACGTGCTTGTCAAACTTAGCACGTTCATCCTCTGTAGCCTCAGGGCCGAGATGCATGTGAGGTGGAGCTTTGTCTAGTACGTAAACAATCTTCTCCAATGTTAGGAGAATCTTGACATTACGATACCATGATGGGAAATTGTGCCCCTCTAGGCAATGGGCAATGTTTGTTGAGTATTTTCGCGAGTGTGCTTCCAACCATATCTATATACATAAACAATAAAATAATTAGAGTGATTGTTGATTAAGTCAAACGATTCGGGTCTTTAAACCGAATGACACCACCCACCATTTTTGGCAAATTCCATATCCCTCAAGGTGGAATCCGGGAGATTTCAAAGAAAGCTCCTAGCGGGTTATGGGAGGCTCACTATTACCAAGCCCACCTCACGATGATACGATGTTGGCTAGCAAAAATAATAATGAGAGGGTACAATTACCCATTCACAACAAGCTTTTGTGATTACCCATCTTTTTGGCCTCTAGAAAACAATGCCTCACGATGATACGATGTTGGCATCATTTCTCTTAGTTAAGTTCTTTCCCACCATGCCGGTTTAGCTAGGGGTTCAAGTATGACCTCATGATGATACGATGTTGGCCACACTCGTTGCCTACCTTAACCTCGTCAAATGTTTTAAATAAACTCCTCCTAAATATAAGCATGCACTTTGAACTTCCCCATGATAGGGTGAAGGCGGTGTACAAGTCATAAACGCTTGGAGCCTACCATGGTGGAAGACCACGAAAAAGTGTTCTAAGCACTCTTACGCTTACAACTTAATATTGTTTGTTGGTTGAGGGATTTTAAGGTCTCATCAATTTTATTTATTTAATCATATTCAAATAAATTGTCCTATTATAACTACTAGTCCAAAGTTAATGAAATTAGTAGCATATGATATCCCCACTATTCGTTTTCATAAAACAAATCAATATCAAAACATTTTTTCAAAATATTGGAGATATATATAACTACCAATTGTATTCATTATATTTTAGTAGCGTATGATACTCCCACTATTTGTTTTAAGAAAAACAAATCAATATCAAAAACGAATTTTTCAAATATTGGAAGTAACTACTACTACTATGGTTTTTGCATCCCTTTAAAATTGGACTTTATAGTTATCTTAGGCTCTTGGATGACCATGGACTTATTAGGATATTGCAACAACGAGCCAACATTGTTGAATATAAACTCGGAGAGGTTGTGTCAATTTAATTACGTGCTTTTCAATCCAATTAAAACATTTTCATTGAGCCATTAGAAATGAAAGACAATCATTCATTGCTAATTAGGGCATTGGACCCATTTAATCTTTAATCTCATGTCAAAACCCTCTTTTAATTATGTCTCCTTACCAATAGTTAAAGAAACTCTAGTCTAGCACTAGAGGGAATCAACTAACGAATAGAGATTAAGAAGTAATCAGAATTACAAACCGATTTGTACAAATTCCTATAAATTACATATACTAAAAGGGGAGAAATAGATTAATGTCAAACGTGACAAGGTCCAATTAAACAGTAATTAAAACACATTCCCAAGGTTCAAACAATTTGATTTTAGCGCCTTATCTCATAGCTCAATTATCGTTTAAGGCATAAGTCCATAGTCACCCATTTTCTAACTACTTAAACACATTTAAATAATTAAATGGAATGCAACATAAACATTTAGATTTAGTGCATATGGGCATAATAAAATTATGAGTTTAAACAACTAACAAAATTAAAATAAAATATTTTAACTTTCTAGTTAGAAGGGGCCTAAATGCAAATATAAAAAGTTAGGGGTAAAACCGTAAATACTCAAAAGTATAAAATATCTTTTTCCAAATTACAAAAACCCCCCAAGTGGATAAATCCACTAGGGTGGCCGGCCACATTAAGGGGAGATGGGAAGTCTCACCCATCTTACTTTAATTCAATGCAAGGTAGAAAAATCCAAATTTGCTTGTCACTTGGTTTTGGTTTAAAAGGCTTTAATGAAAAAGGTGATGGAAATCTCCTAGACAAGTCTAGGGTTTTATAAGTTTTAATATGGTCATGGATGGTAAAACCATCATCCAAAACCATAAAACTATGCATGAAAACCAAATAAAACCATTTTCACCCAAAACCAAACTATGAACACCAAGAACAAAACCATGAACACTTTTTCAAGATTTGTGTATTCTTGGTGATTTTTCAAACCCAAAAACTTAAGTGACAAGGTTTCTACTTTCTAGCTTTAAAATGATGTGTGAGTGTCTTACAATAAAACACAAACACATGCTCAAAAATCCCCAAAACCGTGCCAACCAAAAAGAACAAAAACCTAAAATTTTGTTCATGACTTATTCTTCATTCATGCATACAAAACAACTTTTACATGCACATCTTTTTCAACTCTTGATTTATATTTTTCAACCATTGAAAAACAAAAGATAAACATACTTTAAATGAAGAAATAATATGTCAAATTAGTTCAAAACTCAATTTTCATTCATGCATACAAAACAACTTTTGCATACATACCTTTCTCAACTATTGACTAACATTTTTCAACTATTGAAAAACAAAAGATAAACATATTTTGAATGAAGCAATAATTATGTCATACATAATATTAATACCCATATGCATAAAATCTAAAAGGACACATTATACATAAACCTTTGGCTCTGATACCACTTGAAGGGAAAAATATGAGTTTAACACATGGGATTTCTAAATGACTAGCATGCATATACTATTCAAGATTTACATACATAAGCAACGGAAGCATGTTATCAAATATTATCAAAGCTATAGTCATGCAAATCCCCTTCAAGGTTCATAGGTTTATATATAATGCATCTTCAACATTTAACTTAAGAACAAAGTCAAGGAATAGATCTATACCTCTTGATCTTGATTTTAGACCAAGGATGGACCACCTCCAAGCCCTTTGCTCCTTGAAGTCCTTGAGCCTAGCCTCCCTCCTTGCCTCCTCCACTTTGTTAGTAAGAGTGCTCCAAGGTTCTCCTTACGTCTCCAAAGGAGAAGACCTCTAAATATCCACACCCACTAGTGTAGTGAGATGGATGGAGGAATAACCAAAAGGGTGAAAGATTGTTAGCTAAAACACCCTCTAGGTGGCCGGCCTTTGTGGTTTTAGAGAGCTATTTTCTTTTGCCTCTTTGTTGTTCAAAAACACACAAAAACTCAAAGGATTAAATCTCTATAAAGTTCCTTATATAGACAAAAAGAAACCTAGTCAACAACTTGACTAAATATCTCTCCCTTTCCACTTAAAGTGGCCGGCCTCTTTGTGTTGGATTTGGGCTTTGGGCTTTTATATATTTCAAGTCATCCAATGCTTGAATAAAAGCCCAATGGGTTTAGGCCCAATGGGCCCAATTAAACCCGAACGTTTCTTTAAGCCCAAAACGATCTTTTATCGCTTTTAAGATTTCTTTAGACTTTCTAAATTAATCAAAACACTTAATTAATCCAATTAATTATTTCCTTCATCCAGTAATTACTCACTACAATAGTGTATCGGTGTACAATCATTTTAGGTTCTAATTAGCAAGGTAGTGAGGTGATTGGCATCAATCCAATTGATTATATTTAATCCAATCACTTAGTGAATTAAAACTTCATTTTAATTCACCTTTCTTCTTTGATGACTACATTTAATCATCTAGAAGAACTCACAAGCTATGATTGACATCTAACCATATGTCATAGCTACCCAAGCTAATGTAGAAGTGGTTCGGAGAACCTATTCAGTTGGAATTACAATGTAATTCGATCCTTCTCTAAAACAATACTCTCAATCACATTACTAGGGTATGGATATATTATGTCAAACCCCTAATGTGATTATTCCTTCTTATATGATTCAATTGAGTCGTATAGGAACGCTTTCCTTTATTACGCTCGATACTTCGGCCGAAGATTCCCGAATCATATCTTAGAGTATTCTTCCTCTCTTATCGAAGATTAGAGATCCCTTGTTGCGCATTCACTTGCCTTCATGACTAAGTGGCTTAACCCCAACTATGCCGTTGACATTCTGATAGAGTGACTTTTGACATAATCAAAGATCAAGTACTTAACCACAAGACAACGACGATGCCTCAGGTCAAAGGACTACTTACATTATTCCAACCATTAGAGTTACTTGCTTGACATGTGAATAGACCTCCATGCAAGTACTCTCGTTCGATTGTGTTTAGTGAACTCATTCCCTTAATGAGCACCTACATACTTGTCTTAGTGTCACAACACGAATGGGATGAGACTTTCCATCCTTCCATTTGAAGCAGACACAGTATGTACCGGTCTAAGCATTGTCAGTTTCCCTTCGACAATCCAATGACCAGGAACCTATTTTGGACATTATGGTTATGTGAAGAAGGTCTCTGTAGTCTAACATCATTAGATTACTTCTTCAATCGATCCATTGTCCATGGATACACTATTTAGGACATATATCGTTTATTGAGATAGTCCTAATTCGTGTCTTTGCCATTTGATGTATAAGACTCATATATACATCCATTCATTTGTCCTGAAAGGTTTCTTCCAAAGATTGACTTTCAGGGCATATTTCCAACATATAATTTTTGAATTGTATATGCATGCTAGTCATTTAGAAATCGCATGTGTTAAACTCATATTTTTCCCTTCAAGTGGTATCAGAGCCAAAGGTTTATGTATAATGTGTTCTTTTAGATTTTATGCATATGGGTATTAATATTATGTATGACATAATTATTGCTTCATTCAAAATATGTTTATCTTTTGTTTTTCAATAGTTGAAAAATGTTAGTCAATAGTTGAGAAATGTATGTATGCAAAAGTTGTTTTGTATGCATAAATGAAAATTGAGTTTTGAACTAATTTGACATATTATTTCTTCATTTAAAGTATGTTTATCTTTTGTTTTTCAATGGTGGAAAAATATAAATCAAGAGTTGAAAAAGATGTGCATGTAAAAGTTGTTTTGTATGCATGAATGAAGAATAAGTCATGAACAAAATTTTGGGTTTTTTGTTCTTTTGGTTGGCACGGTTTTGGGGATTTTTGAGCATGTGTTTGTGTTTTATTGTAAGACACTCACACATCATTTTAAAGCTAGAAAGTAGAAACCTTGTCACTTAAGTTTTTGGGTTTGAAAAATCACCAAGAATACACAAATCTTGAAAAAGTATTCATGGTTTTGTTCTTGGTGTTCATAGTTTGGTTTTGGGTGAAAATGGTTTTATTTGGTTTTCATGCATAGTTTTATGGTTTTGGATGATGTTCTTACCATCCATGACCATATTAAAACTTATAAAACCCTAGACTTGTCTAGGAGATTTCCATCACCTTTTTCATTAAAGCCTTTTAAACCAAAACCAAGTGACAAGCAAATTTGGATTTTTCTACCTTGCATTGAATTAAAGCAAGATGGGTGAGACTTCCCATCTCCCCTTAATGTGGCCGGCCACCCTAGTGGATTTATCCACTTGGGGGGGGTTTTTTGTAATTGGGAAAAAGATATTTTATACTTTTGAGTATTTACGGTTTTACCCCTAATTTTTTATATTTGCATTTAGGCCCCTTCTAACTAGAAAGTTAAAATATTTGATTTTAATTTTGTTAGTTGTTTAAACTCATAATTCTATTATGCCCATATGCACTAAATCTAAATGTTTATGTTGCATTCCATTTAATTATTTAAATGTGTTTAAGTAGTTAGAAAATGGGTGACTATGGACTTATGCCTTCAACGATAATTGAGCTATGAGATAAGGCGCTAAAATCAAATTGTTTGAACCTTGGGAATGTGTTTTAATTACTGTTTAATTGGACCTTGTCACGTTTGACATTAATCTATCTCTCCCCTTTTAGTATATGTAATTTATAGGAATTTGTACAAATCGGTTTGTAATTCTTATTACTTCTTAATCTCTATTCGTTAGTTGATTCCCTCTAGTGCTAGACTAGAGTTTCTTTAACTATTGGTAAGGAGACATAATTAATAGAGTGTTTTGACATGAGATTAAAGATTAAATGGGTCCAATGCCCTAATTAGCAATGAATGATTGTCTTTCATTTCTAATGGCTCAATGAAAATGTTTTTAATTGGATTGAAAAGCACGTAATTAAATTGACACAACCTCCCCGAGTTTATATTCAACAATGTTGGCTCGTTGTTGCAATAACCTAATAAGTCCATGGTCATCCAAGAGCCTAAGATAACTATAAAGTCCAATTTTAAAGGGATGCAAAAACCATAGTAGTAGTAGTTACTTCCAATATTTGTAAAATTCATTTTTGATATTGATTTGTTTTTCTTAAAACAAATAGTGGGAGTATCATACGCTACTAAAATATAATGAATACAATTGGTAGTTATATATATCTCCAATATTTTGAAAAATGTTTTGATATTGATTTGTTTTATGAAAACGAATAGTGGGGATATCATATGCTACTAATTTCATTAACTTTGGACTAGTAGTTATAATAGGACAATTTATTTGAATATGATTAAATAAATAAAATTGATGAGACCTTAAAATCCCTCAACCAACATACAATATTAAGTTGAAAGCGTAAGAGTGCTTTGAACACTTTTTCGTGGCCTTCCACTGTGGTAGGCTCCAAGCGTTTATGACTTGTACACCGCCTTCACCCTATCATGGGGAAGTTCAAAGTGCATGCTTATATTCAGGAGGAGTTTATTTAAAACATTTGATGAGGTTAAGGTAGGCAACGAGTGTGGCCAACATCGTATCATCGTGAGGTCATACTTGAACCCCTAGCTAAACCTGCATGGTGGGAAAGAACTTAACTAAGAGAAATGATGCCAACATCGTATCATCGTGAGACATTGTTTTCTAGAGGCCAAAAAGATGGGTAATCACAAAAGCTTGTTGTGAATGGGTAATTGTACCCTCTCATTATTATTTTTGCTAGCCAACATCGTATCATCGTGAGGTGGGCTTGGTAATAGTGAGCCTCCCATAACCCGCTAGGAGCTTTCTTTGAAATCTCCCGGATTCCACTTTGAGGGATATGGAATTTGCCAAAAATGGTGGGTGGTGTCATTCGGTTTAAAGACCCGAATCGTTTGACTTAATCAACAATCAATCTAATTATTTTATTGTTTATGTATATAGATATGGTTGGAAGCACACTCGCGAAAATACTCGACAAACATTGCCTAGAGGGGCACAATTTCCCATCGTGGTATCGTAATGTCAAGATTCTCCTAACATTGGAGAAGATTGTTTACGTACTAGACAAGGCTCCACCTCACATACCTCTAGGCCCTGAGGCTACTGAGGATGAACGTGCTAAGTTTGACAAGCACGTTGAGGATGACACACAAGCCAAGTGCTATTTGTTGGCTTCCATGAATGAGGAGCTACAGAGACAGCACGAGGGCATGGACAGTGCATCTTCCATAATACTCCATCTTACGGAGTTATATGGTGAAGGGACGCGCAACCGTCGCTTTAACACTGTTTGCGAACTTGTAAAGACCAAGATGGTCAAGGGGGCTCCAGTGCATCAACATGTACTGAAGATGATAGGATTCATTGAACAACTGGAGAACCTTGGTACTCCACTTGACGGGGAATTGGCCCAGGACTTCATATTGGCTTCTCTTTCTGATTCATTCGCGCAGTTCGTAATGAACTACAATATGAATAAAATGAATAGTACTCTCTCTGAGTTACTAAATATGTTAGTAACTGCCGAGAAGACTATGAAGAAAGAGAACGTTGTAGGGACTGCTGCAGTAGCCTACAACAAGCCATCCTCTTCCAAGGCCAAGCCGCAAGGCAAAGGCAAAGGGAAGGAGAAGAAGTTCCCCACTCCTAAGCCGAAAGGAGGAGTGAAGAAAAAGAAGGCAAAGGAGCCCAAAGGGACTTGCCACCACTGTGGAAAGGAGGGGCATTGGAGAAGGAATTGCAGGTTATACCTTGCAAGTCTTAAGGACAAGCCACAAGGTATGGTTTATGTTCTTATCTTCAATTCTAAATGTTAGATCTTCTAAATATTTATATTTGATATAAAGAGCTAATCACTTGTATAATTGTATATAGGTGGAGAAGCCAAGTAGAAGATGAACAAGCAAAGAAAATGTGGTGAAGGGTTCGGCCACTATGTTTTTTTTTGCTTACTACTTAGGAAGTTTGTTAGGCATTAAAGATTGTCTTTAAACTTTCTTATTTTGTTAAGAACTTATTTTGTGGTTTCATACGATGGAAGATCACTATTAGTGCCTAAATGTATAAAGGTATTTAAATTAGTCTCTAAATGTATAGAGCTAATTCTTTTTGTATTAAACATTATGAATGTTTGAATTATCATATTAATGTAATGTGAAGAATGCCTTTTTTAATATACTATTTCCTTAAAGTAGTGTTATGAATTGAAAATTGTCTTGTTGTATCCTAGTTGAGATACAAGAGTTATATCACCTATTGTAATGTGATAACCAAACTTTAGATTTATCAATTATGGATAGATCTCACATGTAGGACATAAAAGGATACAATGAATCTTTAGATTTGGTTCCATTTGTCTACTTATGAGTTATATATGAATTGACAAAAGTCTAGAGTATCCTTTCTTGAAGAAAAGGAAGATCACATTATAATGATATAAGTAATAAGAAAAAACGTTTCTTATATGGTTATCACTTGAAACACAATAATCAAGATCACTCTTGATTCAATTAGTAGTTTTGAACAACTAATTGGGCATTCGTTAAAAGGTTTTAAAAATGTCAATTGTGTTATTGATTAAACCAAGAAAGAAGTGTCTAAATCTATAAAATGTTTAAAGACTTTAGTCACTTAATAACAAGACATTAACTTAGTGAAGATTGAAACAAATAAGCTTGAAATGTTTTAAAGCTACTACACAATGTCTTCTACCAATATACTCCACGTTTATACATTTTGAATGTATGAAATGATTTCTCATTAAAATCATGAGAAATAGTGGGAGATGTGAAAATGGATATAAACTTGAATGTGATTGGTTTATAGTTGTCTAAAGAATAATAGTACTTGACAATTATTAAAAGGTTTGTAATTTTAATTGTTAAAAGAACTCAAGCTCTTCAAACGTTAAAATTCTATGTTGTGTGACATTCTAAAAAATAGTCTTTGAATGTTGGTTTCGTCAACCTAGCATAAAATGGTTATATGTTGGGAGTTGTCCATCATTCTCTTTTATGAGAACAAGGTAAATAACTAAGCATATGGACAAGTTGATGAAACAAAAGGGAAATAGTTTCAAAATGAGTCACAACATATGGTTGAACAAACAAGACAAACCAAATTCAACATCTCATGTAACAATATTGCTCTATGTAGTTTTGATAAAGAATTATATCAACCACCTAGAAGGAATGGTTGAGTTTCTATATCCTTAGTAGGAGCCATGCTTCCACTAAAGACTTGGATAATTCTTATATGACTACATTAAAGGTCTTAGTATGACTAAAACTTAAAGTATGGTGTATGACACCATATAATTTAAATGAATAGACTTGATAAAGCAAGTCACACATTTCATGGAATTACTTGAGAAGGAATTCTTTTGTGTGTGATTCATTTAAGTTAGTGGGAGCAATATGCATTCAAATCAAGAAAATATAATTGTTAAATTTTGAATGAATGCTAAGTTACAACAAGGCCAGTGGGAGTGATGTCATAATTTGAGCAACAAGATATGAATAAAGTCTGTTCGATAGACTTGATAAAACATAGATGTTACTCGAGAAATGACAAAACATGACACGGTCAATTTTGAAGTGTAGACTTGAAATTGGACTTATTGATATAGCAATGCTATCTCAATGATGTTATATGGGAATTAAATCTCAAATGTTGAAGATTTAAGAAAGCTTTTTCCTATATGATAGAAAATCACTTTCATAACCCTTATAATGAATGTGTCACAAAATCACAAAAGGGACACATGTATAGACTTGTGAAGCTGATATCCAAAGGTGAAGAAACCACTGAGTTTGTCACTTTAAGATATTACTATATCCCAGGATCAGAACCAAAGCAACTGATAGAGTATTATTGCCTTTAAGAAAGAAACATCAGAGTGGGACTCTGGAAGCATGCATTCACTTAGGTTGTTAACCAAAGTGAAAATAAACCATTTTAACAAATGGAACTTCATAATGGATGAAGAACTAATCATATGAATGAATTGTTAGTATTGTACTACAATGGTCTCAAGGTTGGAGCAAAGTTTGTATAAAGTATACAAACGAAATATATGACGATATATTATTTTAGAAACTGCTTCAAAAAGTGTTTTGAATGAAGTGGTTCTTATAGAACCAATGATTGAATCCAAACCATAAGGTCGTTAGTAGGATACTACGACGTAATGGGGCGATAGCTCATGCCATGGAATCAAGGTCTCATCGAAGTAATCGAACACAAGAAAGAGACATCATCAAATGTTTTGGAAACATTTGATAAGTAAATCCCTTTTAAATAATAAAAGTGATTAATACATAACCAAGTTAACCTACGAGCATGAGCTCTCTCGAAAAGATGTATAAGATACACTAGTGATTGACTTTAGTGCAAGTGGGAGATTGTTGGAAATATGCCCTGAAAGTCAATCTTTGGAAGAAACCTTTCAGGACAAATGAATGGATGTATAGATGAGTCTTATACATCAAATGGCAAAGACACGAATTATGACTATCTCAATAAATGATATATGTCATAAATAGTGTATCCATGGACAATGGATCGATTGAAGAAGTAATCTAATGATGTTAGATTACAGAGACCTTCTTCACATAACCATTATGTCCAAAAAGGTTCCTGGTCATTGGATTGTCGGAGGGAAACTGACAATGCTTAGACCGGTACATACTGTGTCTGCTTCAAATGGAAGAATGGAAAGTCTCATCCCATTCGTGTTGTGACACTAAGACAAGTATGTAGGTGCTCATTAAGGGAATGATTGTGACATGGCCCCTGTTATCAAACTCAATTTCCTTGGCATTGGTTGTCTCATGCACAACCTCTTGGATGTATTCTTGATATGCTTCAACCACATCATTCTCTTGAATAATTATTCTTGGTGTACAAGTCTCTTTGAACGTTTCAATACCATCGGGAACTTGATTTGGTACACCAAGAATTTGGATATCACATTGCACCTTGGGAAGATCTTCCACAACGTATTTTTCATTCACTTCTTCCTTGGGATTTAAAAACCTGCAAGGAAAAAGGACATTTGGTGGAACGATGTCAGAATAAATTGAACTTAGAACCTCCTCACCTGAGTTGGATGGCATAAGGACTTGAGGGGTTTGCGACAAGAATTCTTCTAAACTGCCCAAGTCGTCATCCTCATCTTCTTCTTGAAGCGGCAATTCATCCATGTCCGGGCCATGTTTGGATGGTTCTGGAACAACTTCATCCTCCATATCACTTCCCAAAGTGATGGCTTCATCGATTTCCATTTCTCCCCTTGAATTTGCAAATGTGGAGTTGGAGAGTTCTCTTTGATCTTGAATTTGTGCCATGATTTCCAAAATCTGCCCAACTTGCTCCTCCAATTCGTCCACTCTTCTGACTCGGTCTTGCATCTCCTGGTTTTGATTTTCTACTCCCTGATTCAAAGAGGTGAGTAAATTATTAAGTGTATCATTATCCAAGGATGTACCTGAATTGAATTGGGGAGATTGTTGTGGTGGATGTGGTGGTGCACATGGCCATTGATAGTACTCCTCTGATGGCTGTAATTGTTCTTCGTTTTGTGAGCCCTGCACCAAAGAAATTAATTCATCAAGCCTTTGATTATAATCCACGGGCATACTTTGATTTGATTGGAATTGCTGTGGGGGATGCTGTGGTAGCTGCATAGGTCTTGAATAGAATTCGTCTTGCTGCCAATATCCACTTTGTTGAAAGTGTTGAGGTTCATCCCACATATAATCTGAGTAGTCTCTCCAATCCGAATTGTAAGCGTTGGAAAACATGTTGCCCCTTGATTGGTTATGGCCCTGATATCCCCAAACATCTTCATTTGCAGAAAATTGAGGACCTTGATATCGTTGCCCATAGGGCACATCAAGTGTAGGGACACTTGGTATTGTGGTCCGTTCGGCATTATGAGTTAATTGAGCAGTGAGCTGTGCCAATAGATCTTGAATGCTAGTAGAATCCAGGTCTTGCTCCATTTGTACCTCAATTCAAAGAAAGCAAAAATAAATCAAATATCAAAAGTAACATACACAAACACAAATAAACATAAGGAAAAACAAAAATAAAAGGATTAGCAAATTTGCTAATCCCCGGCAACGGCGCCAAAAATTTGATGCGAAAATAAATTAACGCACAAATTTAAACCCTATTTGTGATAATTGTAGTATATGGATAAGTAGGGATCGTTCTAGGCCGGGGATTAACTAGGGATGCTAACCAAAGTAAAATTAAATTAAAAACGTAAAAACAAAATTTAAAACACTAAACTAGACTCAAAACACTTAAATAGAATAACTCAAAATAAAACTAACAAATAAACTAAATAAATCAAAAGACTCAAAACAACTCAAGACTTAAGAAAACACAAACTAAAATGATTTCTAATAAATCTAACACTTTAAAATAAAATGGGGGATTGATTTTGATGAAAAGTAAATTAAACTTAAATAAATTACAAAATTGACAAAAACATAAAATTAAGGTAAAATGATAAATGACGGACTGGCTAGAGGATTATTCTCCACACATGCCACATATGCAACCTAAATTGATTTTCAGTTGTTCTTTCAATAAATTGTAAATTCTCAACGCCCCAAGTTAATTAGGTCCGCTTAAATTAACCTTCAGATTTTCCTACTTTTATTAGGTTGGATGATTGCATACGACAACCCAAAACATTCCCTACAAGTTCCCTACATGAATTGCATAATAGAGATACAAGCAAGAATCATTAAGTTTTATGAAAATCATAAGCATTGACGAGGCACTTGTTACTATGAATTGCATGAAACTTATGCCAAGAATTTACCTAACGCGATCGTTTATAAGCGACCTTCACTACTTGTGAATATAAGTTCATAACGATTAGGTGAAATTCACTTATATTCTAGCATCAAATTCATGCATGTAAATTAAGTATGCATCCTTAATCGACATACAAACATAAGTTATCAATCAAGGAGTTAAGCAAATTAAATCACAACTCAGAAATCACAACTGAAGGTAATCAATTCAAATTACAAATATATCCATGGTTTTGAATTAAACTCTAGCCAAAATAAAATTAGTTACACATTATTAAAATTAAACAGGAATAAAACGTGAGTTGGAGGATTAAACCGAATGAGGACTGCAGTGTTGTTGCGCTCCCTGCACTGTTGCCGTGCTGACCAGGCAGGATTTGCTGCTCTTCATCACACTGCCAAAGCCCAAGACCGAGGCTTTCTGCGCCTTTCCTCCACCTGCGCTTCTGCGCTCCTGACTTGCTGCTTCGGTTCCTTTGCAAGCTGCCTTAGGGCAGCTCTCTTTCCGTGCGCTGCTCTCCAGCACGCCTCTCCTCTCGGTCGTCTCCTGCGTCAGCTGTCAATGGCAAGGCAGCTTGCTGCCTTGCTTTCTTTTCCGTTGGTTTCTGCGTCTCCTTGCTCGCTGCCTCAAGGCAGCCTTCCACGTTCCCTGACCTGCCTTGCTGGCAGGCAGCACCTGCCTTCCCAAGTTCCTGTCCTCACTCCGCGCCTTCTCGCGCTTCCTGCTGACTTTTCCAAGCTGCCAATGGCAGCTTCCCCCTGCTTTAGTCCCCCCCCGAGGCTCTTGCTGACTTCCTCCCTGGGCTTCTCTCCTGCGCGCTGCCAAATGGCAGTTGTCCGTCTCCAAGCTCCGCCGCTCTCTGCCAGCTGCCTAAAGGCAGCCTTCTTCCTATTATTTCCGCCACTTCCGCTCCCCAGTCCCACTGACCTGTCTTTTTAAAACCTCCCACCGAGGCTCCCTTATTCTTTTTTTATATTTCCTCCTGCACATACATGCACCCACTTTTCATTATTTTTCTGCACCCATTCCTTAGTGTTCCTGCTGTCTCCATTAATATCATAAATATATATATATATATAAATAGATATATATATATATATAAATAGATATATATATATATATTACTTTCTTATTTTATTAACCAATTACAGTGGGCAAGACAGTTTTGACGATTTTATCACTTAAAATCTCACTTGTGCAATATTTATTTTATTTACTAGATAAATACTATAAAACACAAAAACAAAGTAAATAGCTCAAAAATATAAGAAACTGACTAAGAAAAGACGAGAGAATTTGATGTAAAATATGTATAAATATAATCCGATCAAGTGGCTTTGTAGGCATACTTCCAATAAGTTTTGAGTGTTTCTGTGCTGTTTTGAGTTTTTTTGGTTTGTTTTAGTGTTTTAGAGTTTAGTTTTGCATTCTTTGAGTCTAGTTTAGTGTTTTAAACTTTGTTTTATGTTTTTGAGTCAGTTTTAAGTGATTTAGCAATCCCTCCTAATCCCTAGCCTAGAACGATCCCTACTTACATTCTTTACTACAATTGAGAAAAATAGGGTTTAATTTGTGTGCTTATATATTTCGCATCAAATTTTTGGCACCGTTGCCGGGGATTAGCAACTTTGCTAATCCCTTCGATCTTTTTATTTTGTTTTAATTAATTCCAGATTCTGACTTTGTTTATTTCTTTGTTCTTAGGTACTAGTTTATGACTCGGAGTTCTCATCCGATTCGTGAACACATCTTGGACTTTGACGACGATTTCGAGCGAGAATTGAGACGAAAAAGGAAGAATCTAGAACCTAGTGAATCAAGTTCAAATTCAGAAGCCGAAGTTGAGTTTGAAGAAGAGGAACCCACGACAAGAGTGGGTGAAGTAGAGGAAGTCATGGCACAAGACAATCGTACAATCAAAGAGCTTTCGGCTTCGGGATTGGACAATGCCGCACCCCTATGCATCCAATACCCTGCGGCTGCTCAAGGCAAGACCGAGGAGTTTGAGTTAAAATCAAGCTTGCTGCACCATATTCCAAAGTACCATGGATTGTCCATGGAGGATCCCAACAAGCACTTGAAAGAGTTCGAGGTGGTGTGTTCAAGCATGACTCCAATCAACGTCGATGGGAGCATATTGAAGATGAAGGCCTTTCCCTTTTCTCTCTTGGAAAAGGTGAAAGATTGGTTGTATGAATTAGCTCCCGGAACTGTCACATCTTGGGAGAGCATGAAACGGGCCTTCTTGGAGAAGTTTTTCCCAACTTCTCGAGTCATCCTCATACGAAAAAGGATAAGTGGAATTCAGCAAGATGAAGGTGAATCTTTTCCTACTTATTATGAACGTTTTAAATCTCTTGTTGCTTCATGTCCACAGCATCAAATGAAGGAGAAGCTTCTTCTATAATACTTCTACGAGGGGCTTCTACCAATCGAACGCCAAATGCTAGATGCCTCAGCGGGAGGAGCCTTGGTGGACAAGACCCCCACGGCAGCAAAAACATTGATTGCGAATCGAGCGTTGAATGCTCAACAGTACGAAGGATGTGTGGAGAAGAACCCCTTAGCTAGCTTTCCATCCATTCACTTTAATCAAATTCGTTTTAAAATCTGTTTTAATTTACAAAGTTTTTATTTTGTTTTCAATTTCGTCAAAACCAAATCCCCTTTTATTTTGAAGTGTTAGATTAGTTAGAAATCAATTTAGTTTGTGTTTTTAAGTGTCTTGAGTCAAGTTATAACCTATTTTCGTCCAAATTTGTGTTGGTGTTCAAAACTGCGCAGATAGTGTTTTTAAGGCAGTTTTGAAGGAAAAAAAATGTCCTAGCTAAGAACAATGATGAACATTTAAACACATATGCAAACTATTAACACATTAAAGTAGGCATGCATTAAAAAACAATTCATAAAACCCATGACTTTCAAAGCCTAGTATATGGTGAACCAAAAGACTCTTTAACAACATTAAAGAGAATGAAGAATTTAGTGATTCTTTACCCTTGAAGCTCATCCTTGTTTACACAAGGGATTCACCCAAGTGGAGGGCCTTCAAGTCACCTCCTTGCTCCTTGGATCTTCCTTGTGATTTTCCTCCTTTTAGTGCTCCTTTGCTTCTTTGAGGATTTGAGGATTTGTTCTCCAAAACACCAAAAGTTTGATGTCTCTAAGTCTCTTCACCAAGGATGTGATTGTGAAGATGAAATGGATGACTTAGAGAAGAATAGATTGCTAGCTAAATCTCCTCTAAGTGGCCGGCCTCCTTTGTGTAAAATGAGAGAAAATGTTTCACCTCATTTCACCAAGAAAAACCCTAAATAAGAAATAAAGCTATAAAGTTGATTTTATACTTCATTTCAAGTGAGTGGCAAACTTGTAATTAATCCAAATTTGCAACCCCTCACCCTATGGCCGGCCTTACCTTGTTATTGGGCTAATTTGCCCTTTTTGTTTTAGTTGTCATACAACTTAAACATAATGGGCCTTGTGGACCAAAACGCTTTTGGGCCCCGAAACCCAAAACCAACATATAAGCCCAATACGAACATTTCGTATAATTAATTAACTAATTAATTAATCTTGACCATTCTTCAATTAAACCATTTAATTGCTTATCCATTTCATTTAATTTCTTCACCAACATCCTTATTGGGTGTACGATCCATTAGGTTCCATTTAGCGAGGTAGTGGGCAATTGTTACTCTTAACGATCGATTGTGAATTGAAACCACATTTCAATTCTCCCTTAAAATTAGTGTTTGCTAATCTTTAGGGCTTCCACAAACCATGAGTGACACCTAGCAGCATATCATGGTTACCCAAGCTAAGTAGAAGTGGTTGGAGAACCTATCCAGTTACAACTACAATGCAATACGGTCATTCTCTAATACAATACTCTTAATCACATTGTTTAAGTGATAGTTTGTTTCATGTCTACTATCCAATGTGATACTTCTCCATATGATTCTTTTGAATAAGATTTGGAACAAACTTCCTAAATCATATTCATATGCTTTGGCCAAAGACTCTCAAATCATATCTTAGAGTATTCTCCTTCCACCATGGAAGGTTAGAGATTCCTTGTTGTGCATTCATATGCCTACATGACTAGATAGCTTGACCCCAACAATGCCGTGGACACTCCATTGGAATGCCTTTGACATGATCAAAGATCAAGGACCTAATCATTAGACATCTATGATGCCTCAGGTCAAAGGACTACTTTGCATATTGCAACTATCGAGTTCTTACATGACATGTATGTTCGAACTCTATTTTGATCGTTGTTCAGTGTACTCGATTACTCTTTCGAGCACCTATGTGTTTGTCTTAGTGTCCAACAGTAAATGACTTGAGACTAGTCATACTCGCGCTTGAGTCGACATAACACATACTAACCTTAGCGGATTGTCAATGCCCAATTGGCAATCCTATGACTAGGAACGTTTTAGGAATGAACATAAGAGAAAGGTCTCGTTAATCTAACTTACTTAAATCACTTATCTCTTAGATCAAATACATTCCTTGGATTCCCTTATTGCTTAAACACATGATACAATAAATAGTGATTAACAATAAGCTTTGCCCTTCATTAAACATATAAAAGTTTAATACAATAAGTATTCCAAAAAGCTATTACATCAAATGAGTGGCTTTGTGGGCATACTTCCAACAAGTTTTGAGTGTTTCTGTGCTGTTTTGAGTTTTTTTGGTTTGTTTTAGTGTTTTAGAGTTTAGTTTTGCATTCTTTGAGTCTAGTTTAGTGTTTTAAACTTTGTTTTATGTTTTTGAGTCAGTTTTAAGTGATTTAGCAATCCCACCTAATCCCTAGCCTAGAACGATCCCTACTTACATTCTTTACTACAATTGAGAAAAATAGGGTTTAATTTGTGTGCTTATATATTTCGCATCAAATTTTTGGCACCGTTGCCGGGGATTAGCAACTTTGCTAATCCCTTCGATCTTTTTATTTTGTTTTAATTAATTCCAGATTCTGACTTTGTTTATTTCTTTGTTCTTAGGTACTAGTTTATGACTCGGAGTTCTCATCCGATTCGTGAACACATCTTGGACTTTGACGACGATTTCGAGCGAGAATTGAGACGAAAAAGGAAGAATCTAGAACCTAGTGAATCAAGTTCAAATTCAGAAGCCGAAGTTGAGTTTGAAGAAGAGGAACCCACGACAAGAGTGGGTGAAGTAGGGGAAGTCATGGCACAAGACAATCGTACAATCAAAGAGCTTTCGGCTTCGGGATTGGACAATGCCGCACCCCTATGCATCCAATACCCCGCGGCTGCTCAAGGCAAGACCGAGGAGTTTGAGTTAAAATCAAGCTTGCTGCACCATATTCCAAAGTACCATGGATTGTCCATGGAGGATCCCAACAAGCACTTGAAAGAGTTCGAGGTGGTGTGTTCAAGCATGACTCCAATCAACGTCGATGGGAGCATATTGAAGATGAAGGCCTTTCCCTTTTCTCTCTTGGAAAAGGTGAAAGATTGGTTGTATGAATTAGCTCCCGGAACTGTCACATCTTGGGAGAGCATGAAACGGGCCTTCTTGGAGAAGTTTTTCCCAACTTCTCGAGTCATCCTCATACGAAAAAGGATAAGTGGAATTCAGCAAGATGAAGGTGAATCTTTTCCTACTTATTATGAACGTTTTAAATCTCTTGTTGCTTCATGTCCACAACATCAAATGAAGGAGAAGCTTCTTCTATAATACTTCTACGAGGGGCTTCTACCAATCGAACGCCAAATGCTAGATGCCTCAGCGGGAGGAGCCTTGGTGGACAAGACCCCCACGGCAGCAAAAACATTGATTGCGAATCGAGCGTTGAATGCTCAACAGTACGAAGGTGTTGTACAAAGAACCACCCCACGGCAACACCAAGTGAATGAGGTAAGTGCCATCTCCGAACTTCAAAATCAAATGGCGAACCTTACTATTCTTCTTTCTCAGGTTGTGGAAAGACCAAAAGTACAAAATGTAAGTTCTTGTGGCTATGCTCCATGCAAGGACACCCTACGGATAAGTGCCCACAATTGATTGAGAACGGAGGGTGGGAGACCCTAAATGCCGTGGGTTTTGGCAATCAGTACCAACCGAGGAGTGACCCCTTTTCTAATACTTACAATCCCGGTTGGAGAGATCATCCAAATTTCAAATGGCGAGAACCCCAACAAGACCAACAACAAAGCGCATTTAGGCAACAACCCCCGGGTTTCTATCAAAAGCCTTTTGCACCAACTCAACCCCAAGCACAACCTGCCCAAAACAAATCAGGTTCTTCTATTGATAATGATCAGATTTTTCAATTACTAACTTCTATGGCGCATAGTATGCAAATTAAGGACAAGAAGGTGGACGAGTTGGAGAAGCAAGTAGGGCAGATTGCGGAGTTTGTGGGCCAATTCCGAGAGCAAGGCAAGTTGCCAAGTTCAACCGTTGTCAATCCGAGTGGAGGATTCGAAACTGCCAAGGCCATCACGCTAAGGAGTGGGAAAGAAGTAGGAATTGACCCACACCCATCTAATTCTACCCCAAGGAGGACAAGAAGTTGCAAATTGAAGAAGAGGATCATGCCAAGGCCACGGCAAGGATTGAGCAATCCTTGCAGCAACCCCCTACACCCTCTCCACATCCCAATCCGTCCAAATTAGGTAAGAAAGTTCCAATTCCAATTAATTCTAACGTTATTCCTCCAAATGTACCCTTTCCTAGCAGATTTTTGCAAGCCAAGAACGAAGAGGAGGAAAAAGATGTTTTGGAGACGTTTAGAAAGGTGCATGTCAATATCCCACTCCTGGATGCTATTAAGCAAATCCCGAAGTATGCCAAGTTTTTGAAGAAGCTTTGTACAACAAGGAAACGTATTCGGGAGAAAGAAGTGGTACATGTAAGCGAGAATGTCTCTGCAATGTTACAAAGAAAGCTGCCACCTAAATGCAAAGACCCCGGTAGCTTTACAATTCCTTGTGTTGTTGGCAATACTAGATTTGAGCACTGTTTGTGAACTTGTAAAGACCAAGATGGTCAAGGGGGCTCCAGTGCATCAACATGTACTGAAGATGATAGGATTCATTGAACAACTGGAGAACCTTGGTACTCCACTTGACGGGGAATTGGCCCAGGACTTCATATTGGCTTCTCTTTCTGATTCATTCGCGCAGTTCGTAATGAACTACAATATGAATAAAATGGATAGTACTCTCTCTGAGTTACTAAATATGTTAGTAACTGCCGAGAAGACTATGAAGAAAGAGAACGTTGTAGGGACTGCTGCAGTAGCCTACAACAAGCCATCCTCTTCCAAGGCCAAGCCGCAAGGCAAAGGCAAAGGGAAGGAGAAGAAGTTCCCCACTCCTAAGCAGAAAGGAGGAGTGAAGAAAAAGAAGGCAAAGGAGCCCAAAGGGACTTGCCACCACTGTGGAAAGGAGGGGCATTGGAGAAGGAATTGCAGGTTATACCTTGCAAGTCTTAAGGACAAGCCACAAGGTATGGTTTATGTTCTTATCTTCAATTCTAAATGTTAGATCTTCTAAATATTTATATTTGATATAAAGAGCTAATCACTTGTATAATTGTATATAGGTGGAGAAGCCAAGTAGAAGATGAACAAGCAAAGAAAATGTGGTGAAGGGTTCGGCCACTATGTTTTTTTTTTGCTTACTACTTAGGAAGTTTGTTAGGCATTAAAGATTGTCTTTAAACTTTCTTATTTTGTTAAGAACTTATTTTGTGGTTTCATATGATGGAAGATCACTATTAGTGCCTAAATGTATAAAGGTATTTAAATTAGTCTCTAAATGTATAGAGCTAATTCTTTTTGTATTAAACATTATGAATGTTTGAATTATCATATTAATGTAATGTGAAGAATGCCTTTTTTAATATACTATTTCCTTAAAGTAGTGTTATGAATTGAAAATTGTCTTGTTGTATCCTAGTTGAGATACAAGAGTTACTTCCAATATTTGTAAAATTCATTTTTGATATTGATTTGTTTTTCTTAAAACAAATAGTGGGAGTATCATACGCTACTAAAATATAATGAATACAATTGGTAGTTATATATATCTCCAATATTTTGAAAAATGTTTTGATATTGATTTGTTTTATGAAAACGAATAGTGGGGATATCATATGCTACTAATTTCATTAACTTTGGACTAGTAGTTATAATAGGACAATTTATTTGAATATGATTAAATAAATAAAATTGATGAGACCTTAAAATCCCTCAACCAACATACAATATTAAGTTGAAAGCGTAAGAGTGCTTTGAACACTTTTTCGTGGCCTTCCACTGTGGTAGGCTCCAAGCGTTTATGACTTGTACACCGCCTTCACCCTATCATGGGGAAGTTCAAAGTGCATGCTTATATTCAGGAGGAGTTTATTTAAAACATTTGATGAGGTTAAGGTAGGCAACGAGTGTGGCCAACATCGTATCATCGTGAGGTCATACTTGAACCCCTAGCTAAACCTGCATGGTGGGAAAGAACTTAACTAAGAGAAATGATGCCAACATCGTATCATCGTGAGACATTGTTTTCTAGAGGCCAAAAAGATGGGTAATCACAAAAGCTTGTTGTGAATGGGTAATTGTACCCTCTCATTATTATTTTTGCTAGCCAACATCGTATCATCGTGAGGTGGGCTTGGTAATAGTGAGCCTCCCATAACCCGCTAGGAGCTTTCTTTGAAATCTCCCGGATTCCACTTTGAGGGATATGGAATTTGCCAAAAATGGTGGGTGGTGTCATTCGGTTTAAAGACCCGAATCGTTTGACTTAATCAACAATCAATCTAATTATTTTATTGTTTATGTATATAGATATGGTTGGAAGCACACTCGCGAAAATACTCGACAAACATTGCCTAGAGGGGCACAATTTCCCATCGTGGTATCGTAATGTCAAGATTCTCCTAACATTGGAGAAGATTGTTTACGTACTAGACAAGGCTCCACCTCACATACCTCTAGGCCCTGAGGCTACTGAGGATGAACGTGCTAAGTTTGACAAGCACGTTGAGGATGACACACAAGCCAAGTGCTATTTGTTGGCTTCCATGAATGAGGAGCTACAGAGACAGCACGAGGGCATGGACAGTGCATCTTCCATAATACTCCATCTTACGGAGTTATATGGTGAAGGGACGCGCAACCGTCGCTTTAACACTGTTTGCGAACTTGTAAAGACCAAGATGGTCAAGGGGGCTCCAGTGCATCAACATGTACTGAAGATGATAGGATTCATTGAACAACTGGAGAACCTTGGTACTCCACTTGACGGGGAATTGGCCCAGGACTTCATATTGGCTTCTCTTTCTGATTCATTCGCGCAGTTCGTAATGAACTACAATATGAATAAAATGAATAGTACTCTCTCTGAGTTACTAAATATGTTAGTAACTGCCGAGAAGACTATGAAGAAAGAGAACGTTGTAGGGACTGCTGCAGTAGCCTACAACAAGCCATCCTCTTCCAAGGCCAAGCCGCAAGGCAAAGGCAAAGGGAAGGAGAAGAAGTTCCCCACTCCTAAGCCGAAAGGAGGAGTGAAGAAAAAGAAGGCAAAGGAGCCCAAAGGGACTTGCCACCACTGTGGAAAGGAGGGGCATTGGAGAAGGAATTGCAGGTTATACCTTGCAAGTCTTAAGGACAAGCCACAAGGTATGGTTTATGTTCTTATCTTCAATTCTAAATGTTAGATCTTCTAAATATTTATATTTGATATAAAGAGCTAATCACTTGTATAATTGTATATAGGTGGAGAAGCCAAGTAGAAGATGAACAAGCAAAGAAAATGTGGTGAAGGGTTCGGCCACTATGTTTTTTTTTGCTTACTACTTAGGAAGTTTGTTAGGCATTAAAGATTGTCTTTAAACTTTCTTATTTTGTTAAGAACTTATTTTGTGGTTTCATATGATGGAAGATCACTATTAGTGCCTAAATGTATAAAGGTATTTAAATTAGTCTCTAAATGTATAGAGCTAATTCTTTTTGTATTAAACATTATGAATGTTTGAATTATCATATTAATGTAATGTGAAGAATGCCTTTTTTAATATACTATTTCCTTAAAGTAGTGTTATGAATTGAAAATTGTCTTGTTGTATCCTAGTTGAGATACAAGAGTTATATCACCTATTGTAATGTGATAACCAAACTTTAGATTTATCAATTATGGATAGATCTCACATGTAGGACATAAAAGGATACAATGAATCTTTAGATTTGGTTCCATTTGTCTACTTATGAGTTATATATGAATTGACAAAAGTCTAGAGTATCCTTTCTTGAAGAAAAGGAAGATCACATTATAATGATATAAGTAATAAGAAAAAACGTTTCTTATATGGTTATCACTTGAAACACAATAATCAAGATCACTCTTGATTCAATTAGTAGTTTTGAACAACTAATTGGGCATTCGTTAAAAGGTTTTAAAAATGTCAATTGTGTTATTGATTAAACCAAGAAAGAAGTGTCTAAATCTATAAAATGTTTAAAGACTTTAGTCACTTAATAACAAGACATTAACTTAGTGAAGATTGAAACAAATAAGCTTGAAATGTTTTAAAGCTACTACACAATGTCTTCTACCAATATACTCCACGTTTATACATTTTGAATGTATGAAATGATTTCTCATTAAAATCATGAGAAATAGTGGGAGATGTGAAAATGGATATAAACTTGAATGTGATTGGTTTATAGTTGTCTAAAGAATAATAGTACTTGACAATTATTAAAAGGTTTGTAATTTTAATTGTTAAAAGAACTCAAGCTCTTCAAACGTTAAAATTCTATGTTGTGTGACATTCTAAAAAATAGTCTTTGAATGTTGGTTTCGTCAACCTAGCATAAAATGGTTATATGTTGGGAGTTGTCCATCATTCTCTTTTATGAGAACAAGGTAAATAACTAAGCATATGGACAAGTTGATGAAACAAAAGGGAAATAGTTTCAAAATGAGTCACAACATATGGTTGAACAAACAAGACAAACCAAATTCAACATCTCATGTAACAATATTGCTCTATGTAGTTTTGATAAAGAATTATATCAACCACCTAGAAGGAATGGTTGAGTTTCTATATCCTTAGTAGGAGCCATGCTTCCACTAAAGACTTGGATAATTCTTATATGACTACATTAAAGGTCTTAGTATGACTAAAACTTAAAGTATGGTGTATGACACCATATAATTTAAATGAATAGACTTGATAAAGCAAGTCACACATTTCATGGAATTACTTGAG
The DNA here is from genome assembly GCA_035220775.1 of Malus fusca. NCBI lineage: Eukaryota > Viridiplantae > Streptophyta > Magnoliopsida > Rosales > Rosaceae > Malus > Malus fusca. The sequence continues at coordinate 17,292,381 of CM069072.1, forward strand.
AAGGAATTCTTTTGTGTGTGATTCATTTAAGTTAGTGGGAGCAATATGCATTCAAATCAAGAAAATATAATTGTTAAATTTTGAATGAATGCTAAGTTACAACAAGGCCAGTGGGAGTGATGTCATAATTTGAGCAACAAGATATGAATAAAGTCTGTTCGATAGACTTGATAAAACATAGATGTTACTCGAGAAATGACAAAACATGACACGGTCAATTTTGAAGTGTAGACTTGAAATTGGACTTATTGATATAGCAATGCTATCTCAATGATGTTATATGGGAATTAAATCTCAAATGTTGAAGATTTAAGAAAGCTTTTTCCTATATGATAGAAAATCACTTTCATAACCCTTATAATGAATGTGTCACAAAATCACAAAAGGGACACATGTATAGACTTGTGAAGCTGATATCCAAAGGTGAAGAAACCACTGAGTTTGTCACTTTAAGATATTACTATATCCCAGGATCAGAACCAAAGCAACTGATAGAGTATTATTGCCTTTAAGAAAGAAACATCAGAGTGGGACTCTGGAAGCATGCATTCACTTAGGTTGTTAACCAAAGTGAAAATAAACCATTTTAACAAATGGAACTTCATAATGGATGAAGAACTAATCATATGAATGAATTGTTAGTATTGTACTACAATGGTCTCAAGGTTGGAGCAAAGTTTGTATAAAGTATACAAACGAAATATATGACGATATATTATTTTAGAAACTGCTTCAAAAAGTGTTTTGAATGAAGTGGTTCTTATAGAACCAATGATTGAATCCAAACCATAAGGTCGTTAGTAGGATACTACGACGTAATGGGGCGATAGCTCATGCCATGGAATCAAGGTCTCATCGAAGTAATCGAACACAAGAAAGAGACATCATCAAATGTTTTGGAAACATTTGATAAGTAAATCCCTTTTAAATAATAAAAGTGATTAATACATAACCAAGTTAACCTACGAGCATGAGCTCTCTCGAAAAGATGTATAAGATACACTAGTGATTGACTTTAGTGCAAGTGGGAGATTGTTGGAAATATGCCCTGAAAGTCAATCTTTGGAAGAAACCTTTCAGGACAAATGAATGGATGTATAGATGAGTCTTATACATCAAATGGCAAAGACACGAATTATGACTATCTCAATAAATGATATATGTCATAAATAGTGTATCCATGGACAATGGATCGATTGAAGAAGTAATCTAATGATGTTAGATTACAGAGACCTTCTTCACATAACCATTATGTCCAAAAAGGTTCCTGGTCATTGGATTGTCAGAGGGAAACTGACAATGCTTAGACCGGTACATACTGTGTCTGCTTCAAATGGAAGAATGGAAAGTCTCATCCCATTCGTGTTGTGACACTAAGACAAGTATGTAGGTGCTCATTAAGGGAATGAGTTCACTGAACACAATCGAACGAGAGTACTTGCATGGAGGTCTACTCACGTGTCAAGCAAGTAACTCTACTGGTTGGAATAATGTAAGTAGTCCTTTGACCCGAGGCATCGTCGTTGTCTTGTGGTTAAGTACTTGATCTTTGATTATGTCAAAAGTCACTCTATCAGAATGTCAACGGCACAGTTGGGGTTAAGCCACTTAGTCATGAAGGCAAGTGAATGCGCAACAAGGAATCTCTAATCTTCGATAAGAGAGGAAGAATACTCTAAGATATGATTCGAGAATCTTCGGCCGAAGTATCGAGCGTAATAAAGGAAAGCGTTCCTATACGACTTAAAAGAATCATATAAGAAGGAATAATCACATTAGGGGGTTGGCATAATATATCCATACCCTAGTAATGTGATTGAGAATATTGTTTTAGAGAAGGATCGAATTACATTGTAATTCCAACTGAATAGGTTCTCCGAACCACTTCTACATTAGCTTGGGTAGCTATGACATATGGTTAGATGTCACTCATAGCTTGTGAGTTCTTCTAGATGATTAAATGTAGTCATCAAAGAAGAAAGGTGAATTAAAATGAAGTTTTAATTCACTAAGTGATTGGATTAAATATAATCAATTTGATTGATGCCAATTACCTCACTGCCTTGCTAATTAGAACCTAAAATGATTGTACACCGATACACTATTGTGGTGAGTAATTACTGGATGAAGGAAATAATTAATTGGATTAATTAAGTGTTTTGATTAATTTAGAAAGTCTAAAGAAATCATAAAAGCGATAAAAGATCGTTTTGGGCTTAAAGAAACGTTCGGGTTTAATTGGGCCCATTGGGCCTAAACCCATTGGGCTTTTATTCAAGCATTGGATGACTTGAAATATATAAAAGCCCAAAGCTCAAATCCAACATAAAGAGGCCGGCCACTTTAAGTGGAAAGGGAGAGATATTTAGTCAAGTGGTTGACTAGGTTTCTTTTTGTCTATATAAGGAACTTTATAGAGTTTTTAATCCTAAGGGTTTTTGTGTGTTTTTGAACAACAAAGAGGCAAAAGAAAATAGCTCTCTAAAACCACAAAGGCCGGCCACCTAGAGGGTGTTTTAGCTAACAATCTTTCACCCTTTTGGTTATTCCTCCATCCATCTCACTACACTAGTGGGTGTGGATATTTAGAGGTCTTCTCCTTTGGAGACTTAAGGAGAACCTTGGAGCACTCTTACTAACAAAGTGGAGGAGGCAAGGAGGGAGGCTAGGCTCAAGGACTTCAAGGAGCAAAGGGCTTGGAGGTGGTCCATCCTTGGTCTAAAATCAAGATCAAGAGGTATAGATCTATTCCTTGACTTTGTTCTTAAGTTAAATGTTTTAGATGCATTATATATAAACCTATGAAACTTGAAGGGGATTTGCATGACTATAGCTTTGATATTATTTGATAACATGCTTCCGTTGCTTATGTATATAATTTTTGAATTGTATATGCATGCTAGTCATTTAGAAATCCCATGTGTTAAACTCATATTTTTCCCTTCAATATTATCCCCCATCCATTCTACACCATTCATAACCCCAAAACCTGTCCCTAAGTCTTGTGCCGCAGCAAAGAGAAAGGAGGACAGTCCATAGGCGTGCTTGCTGTTCAAGATTGGATCATTGGAGCATCTAGGTGTTTTCTTTCTTTGGATTTCAATGTCTAAATTTATTTATCTTTGTTTTGTGAGTATGAGAACTTAAACCCCCCATTGGCTAGGGGGGGATTCGAAACCATGTTTATACTTGCTATATAATTTGATTACTTTCAACTGCGTTTCATAAGTTGTGAATTCAATTTACTTATCTATATGAATTAAACTGATTTGTGTGTGTTGGTTGAGAGTGCACGCTTAATTGTCATGCATAAATCTAATGCTAGGATATAAGGGAGTTTCACCTAATCGTTATGAACTTATATTCGCAAGTAGTAAAGGTTGTTGATCACAATCATGTTAAGTAAATTCTTGGCATAAGTTTCATGTAATTCATAGTAACAAGTGCTTCGTCAATGCTTATGGTTTTCATAGAACTTAATGATTCTTGCTTGTATCTCTATTATGCAATTCATGTAGGGAACTTGTGGGGAATGCTTTGGGTTGTCGTATGCAATCATCCAATTCACTAACTTTAGGAAAATCTGAGGGTTAATTAGTGCAATTCACGGTTGATCTGGGGCGTTGAGAATTCCTAGTTTATTGAAAAGCAATTGGAAATCGTTTTGTATGCAAGTGTGACATGTGTGGAGAAGAACCCCTTAGCTAGCTTTCCATCCATTCACTTTAATCAAATTCGTTTTAAAATCTGTTTTAATTTACAAAGTTTTTGTTTTGTTTTCAATTTCGTCAAAACCAAATCCCCTTTTATTTTGAAGTGTTAGATTAGTTAGAAATCAATTTAGTTTGTGTTTTTAAGTGTCTTGAGTCAAGTTATAACCTATTTTCGTCCAAATTTGTGTTGGTGTTCCAAACTGCGCAGATAGTGTTTTTAAGGCAGTTTTGAAGGAAAAAAAAAGTCCTAGCTAAGAACAATGATGAACATTTAAACACATATGCAAACTATTAACACATTAAAGTAGGCATGCATTAAAAAACAATTCATAAAACCCATGACTTTCAAAGCCTAGTATATAGTGAACCAAAAGACTCTTTAACAACATTAAAGAGAATGAAGAATTTAGTGATTCTTTACCCTTGAAGCTCATCCTTGTTTACACAAGGGATTCACCCAAGTGGAGGGCCTTCAAGTCACCTCCTTGCTCCTTGGATCTTCCTTGTGATTTTCCTCCTTTTAGTGCTCCTTTGCTTCTTTGAGGATTTGAGGATTTGTTCTCCAAAACACCAAAAGTTTGATGTCTCTAAGTCTCTTCACCAAGGATGTGATTGTGAAGATGAAATGGATGACTTAAAGAAGAATAGATTGCTAGCTAAATCTCCTCTAAGTGGCCGGCCTCCTTTGTGTAAAATGAGAGAAAATGTTTCACCTCATTTCACCAAGAAAAACCCTAAATAAGAAATAAAGCTATAAAGTTGATTTTATACTTCATTTCAAGTGAGTGGCAAACTTGTAATTAATCCAAATTTGCAACCCCTCACCCTATGGCCGGCCTTACCTTGTTATTGGGCTAGTTTTCCCATTTTGCTTTAGTTGTCATACAACTTAAACATAATGGGCCTTGTGGACCAAAACGGTTTTGGGCCCCGAAACCCAAAACCAACATATAAGCCCAATACGAACATTTCGTATAATTAATTAACTAATTAATTAATCTTGACCATTCTTCAATTAAACCATTTAATTGCTTATCCATTTCATTTAATTTCTTCACCAACATCCTTATTGGGTGTACGATCCATTAGGTTCCATTTAGCGAGGTAGTGGGCAATTGTTACTCTTAACGATCGATTGTGAATTGAAACCACATTTCAATTCTCCCTTAAAATAAGTGTTTGCTAATCTTTAGGGCTTCCACAAACCATGAGTGACACCTAGCAGCATATCATGGTTACCCAAGCTAAGTAGAAGTGGTTGGAGAACCTATCCAGTTACAACTACAATGCAATACGGTCATTCTCTAATACAATACTCTTAATCACATTGTTTAAGTGATAGTTTGTTTCATGTCTACTATCCAATGTGATACTTCTCCATATGATTCTTTTGAATAAGATTTGGAACAAACTTCCTAAATCATATTCATATGCTTTGGCCAAAGACTCTCAAATCATATCTTAGAGTATTCTCCTTCCACCATGGAAGGTTAGAGATTCCTTGTTGTGCATTCATATGCCTACATGACTAGATAGCTTGACCCCAACAATGCCGTGGACACTCCATTGGAATGCCTTTGACATGATCAAAGATCAAGGACCTAATCATTAGACATCTATGATGCCTCAGGTCAAAGGACTACTTTGCATATTGCAACTATCGAGTTCTTACATGACATGTATGTTCGAACTCTATTTTGACCGTTGTTCAGTGTACTCGATTACTCTTTCGAGCACCTATGTGTTTGTCTTAGTGTCCAACACTAAATAACTTGAGACTAGTCATACTCGCGCTTGAGTCGACATAACACATACTAACCTTAGCGGATTGTCAATGCCCAATTGGCAATCCTATGACTAGGAACGTTTTAGGAATGAACATAAGAGAAAGGTCTCGTTAATCTAACTTACTTAAATCACTTATCTCTTAGATCAAATACATTCCTTGGATTCCCTTATTGCTTAAACACATGATACAATAAATAGTGATTAACAATAAGCTTTGCCCTTCATTAAACATATAAAAGTTTAATACAATAAGTATTCCAAAAAGCTATTACATCAAATGAGTGGCTTTGTGGGCATACTTCCAACAAGTTTTGAGTGTTTCTGTGCTGTTTTGAGTTTTTTTGGTTTGTTTTAGTGTTTTAGAGTTTAGTTTTGCATTGTTTGAGTCTAGTTTAGTGTTTTAAACTTTGTTTTATGTTTTTGAGTCAGTTTTAAGTGATTTAGCAATCCCTCCTAATCCCTAGCCTAGAACGATCCCTACTTACATTCTTTACTACAATTGAGAAAAATAGGGTTTAATTTGTGTGCTTATATATTTCGCATCAAATTTTTGGCACCGTTGCCGGGGATTAGCAACTTTGCTAATCCCTTCGATCTTTTTATTTTGTTTTAATTAATTCCAGATTCTGACTTTGTTTATTTCTTTGTTCTTAGGTACTAGTTTATGACTCGGAGTTCTCATCCGATTCGTGAACACATCTTGGACTTTGACGACGATTTCGAGCGAGAATTGAGACGAAAAAGGAAGAATCTAGAACCTAGTGAATCAAGTTCAAATTCAGAAGCCGAAGTTGAGTTTGAAGAAGAGGAACCCACGACAAGAGTGGGTGAAGTAGAGGAAGTCATGGCACAAGACAATCGTACAATCAAAGAGTTTTCGGCTTCGGGATTGGACAATGCCGCACCCCTATGCATCCAATACCCCGCGGCTGCTCAAGGCAAGACCGAGGAGTTTGAGTTAAAATCAAGCTTGCTGCACCATATTCCAAAGTACCATGGATTGTCCATGGAGGATCCCAACAAGCACTTGAAAGAGTTCGAGGTGGTGTGTTCAAGCATGACTCCAATCAACGTCGATGGGAGCATATTGAAGATGAAGGCCTTTCCCTTTTCTCTCTTGGAAAAGGTGAAAGATTGGTTGTATGAATTAGCTCCCGGAACTGTCACATCTTGGGAGAGCATGAAACGGGCCTTCTTGGAGAAGTTTTTCCCAACTTCTCGAGTCATCCTCATACGAAAAAGGATAAGTGGAATTCAGCAAGATGAAGGTGAATCTTTTCCTACTTATTATGAACGTTTTAAATCTCTTGTTGCTTCATGTCCACAGCATCAAATGAAGGAGAAGCTTCTTCTATAATACTTCTACGAGGGGCTTCTACCAATCGAACGCCAAATGCTAGATGCCTCAGCGGGAGGAGCCTTGGTGGACAAGACCCCCACGGCAGCAAAAACATTGATTGCGAATCGAGCGTTGAATGCTCAACAGTACGAAGGTGTTGGACAAAGGACCACCCCACGGCAACACCAAGTGAATGAGGTAAGTGCCATCTCCGAACTTCAAAATCAAATGGCGAACCTTACTATTCTTCTTTCTCAGGTTGTGGAAAGACCAAAAGTACAAAATGTAAGTTCTTGTGGCTATGCTCCATGCAAGGACACCCTACGGATAAGTGCCCACAATTGATTGAGAACGGAGGGTGGGAGACCCTAAATGCCGTGGGTTTTGGCAATCAGTACCAACCGAGGAGTGACCCCTTTTCTAATACTTACAATCCCGGTTGGAGAGATCATCCAAATTTCAAATGGCGAGAACCCCAACAAGACCAACAACAAAGCGCATTTAGGCAACAACCCCCGGGTTTCTATCAAAAGCCTTTTGCACCAACTCAACCCCAAGCACAACCTGCCCAAAACAAATCAGGTTCTTCTATTGATAATGATCAGATTTTTCAATTACTAACTTCTATGGCGCATAGTATGCAAATTAAGGACAAGAAGGTGGACGAGTTAGAGAAGCAAGTAGGGCAGATTGCGGAGTTTGTGGGCCAATTCCGAGAGCAAGGCAAGTTGCCAAGTTCAACCGTTGTCAATCCGAGTGGAGGATTCGAAACTGCCAAGGCCATCACGCTAAGGAGTGGGAAAGAAGTAGGAATTGACCCACACCCATCTAATTCTACCCCAAGGAGGACAAGAAGTTGCAAATTGAAGAAGAGGATCATGCCAAGGCCACGGCAAGGATTGAGCAATCCTTGCAGCAACCCCCTACACCCTCTCCACATCCCAATCCGTCCAAATTAGGTAAGAAAGTTCCAATTCCAATTAATTCTAACGTTATTCCTCCAAATGTACCCTTTCCTAGCAGATTTTTGCAAGCCAAGAACGAAGAGGAGGAAAAAGATGTTTTGGAGACGTTTAGAAAGGTGCATGTCAATATCCCACTCCTTGATGCTATTAAGCAAATCCCGAAGTATGCCAAGTTTTTGAAGAAGCTTTGTACAACAAGGAAACGTATTCGGGAGAAAGAAGTGGTACATGTAAGCGAGAATGTCTCTGCAATGTTACAAAGAAAGCTGCCACCTAAATGCAAAGACCCCGGTAGCTTTACAATTCCTTGTGTTGTTGGCAATACTAGATTTGAGCATGCTATGCTAGATTTAGGTGCATCAATTAATGTCATGCCATATTCTGTTTATGCATCTATGAATCTAGGAGAACTTAAAAATGATTATGTGATTATTCAATTAGCCGATCGATCTAATGCATATCCAAAAGGAGTGTTGGAAGATGTTTTGGTGTAGGTAGACCACTTGATTTTTCTTGCAGATTTCTATGTGCTTGATATGGAGGATTCTGCCCACTCTTCACCATCACCACTTTTACTTGGATGACCTTTCATGAAAACGGCTCAAACCAAGATTGACGTGGCCAAGGGAGCAATAACTATGGCATTTGGTGGTGATATGATTAATTTTAAGATTTTTGAATATGTTGAGAATACTGATGATGTTTCGTTCTTGTTGTGCCATTGATGTACTTGGAAATATAGGGCAAGAATGTTCAACAATAATCAAGAAGGATGTTTCTCGCACCACAATTGATGAGGGACTTGGAGTAAAGCACAAAGAGCACGCCCCAACCTTCAAATCACCAAATCTGGCCGAGAGTACCCTTTGTGCATCTGTTCATTGTGCTGCCACTTCATTGCAGCACATGGGTGATCCATCTTCTCCAATTTCAATTCCCATTTCGAATAATAGATTGTTACCTTGTTTGGTGCAGGTACCTAGGTGCATTCAACGTGGTGGGAGAGTTCATGTTGGTTTAAGGAAGCAAAACACCAAAATCAGGAAGGATCATTATCCTCTTCCATTCAAAGATCTAAAGCATGAAGTGGTTCATAAGGCAGGTTGTAGAGGAACTACCCCTTCATGCCGTGGGGTCCAATAAAGCTTCAAAAGGAATATCGTTCGGCTGCAAGACATTAAAGCATGCGCTACTTGGGAGGCAACCCATGCATTTAACAAAGGAAGACCTAGGAACCACTCCAATTCCAGATTTGCGTTCCTCAAACCCTTCTCTTTGTTGTTATTTCATTTCTGTCCTGTTGAGTTCTTTAGTGTTGGAAATATGCCCTGAAAGTCAATCTTTGGAAGAAACCTTTCAGGACAATGAATGGATGTATAGATGAATCTTATACATCAAATGGCAAAGATACTAATTAGGACTATCTCTATAAACGATATATGTCCTAAATAGTGAATCCATGGACAATGGATTGATGGAAGATGTAATCTAATGATGTTAGACTACAGAGACCTTCTTCTCATAACTATCATGTCCAAAAAGGTTCCTGGTCATAAGATTGTCGGAGGGATACTGACAATGCATAGACTGGTACATACTGTGTCCGCTTCGATTAGAAGGATGGAAAGTCTCATCCCATTCGTGTAGTGACACTAAGACAAGTATGTAGGTGCTCATTAAGGGAATGAGTTCACTGAACACAATCGAACGAGAGTACTTGCATGGAGGTCTACTCACATGTCAAGCAAGTAACTCTAATGGTTGGAATAATGTAAGTAGTCCTTTGACCTGAGACATCATCGTTGTCTTGTGGTTAAGTACTTGATCTTTGATTATGTCAAAGTCACTCTATCAGAGCGTCCACGGCATCGTCAGGGTTAAGCCACTTAGTCATGAAGGCAAGTGAATGTTCAACAAGGAATCTCTAATCCTTGTTATGAGAGGATGAATACTCTAAGATATGATTCGGGAATCTTCGGCCGAAGTATCGAACGTAATAATGGAAAACGTTCCTATACGACTCGATTGAATCATATAAGAAGGAATAATCACATTAGGGGTTTGACATAATATATCCATACCCTAGTGATGTGATTGAGAGTATTGTTTTAGAGAATGATCAAATTGCATTGTAATTCCAACTGAATAGGTTCTCTGAACAACTTCTACATTAGCTTGGGTAGCCATGATATATGGTTAGATGTCACTCATGGCTTGTGAGTTCTTCTAGATGATTAAATATAGTCGTCAAAGAAGAAGGTGAATTAAAAGTAAGTTTTAATTCACTAAGTGATTGGATTAACTATAATCAATTGGATTGGTGCCAATCACCTCACTGCCTTGCTAATTAGAACCTAAAACGATTGTTCACCAATACACTCTTGTAGTGAGTAATTAATGGATGATGGAAATAATTAATTGGATTAATTAAGTGTTGTGATTAATTAGAAAGTCTAAAGAAATCATAAAAGCGATATAAGATCGTTTTGGGCTTAAAGAAACGTTCGGGCCCATTGGGCTTTTATTCAAGCATAGGATGACTTGAAATAATAAAAGCCCAAAGCCCAAACCAAACACTAGAGGCCGACCACTTAAAGGGAAAGGGAGAGAGTGAAAGTCAAGTTGTTGACTAGGTTTCTTTTTGTCTATAAAATGAACTTTATAGAGATATTTTTTATTAGGGTTTTTGTGTGTTCAAAACAACAAAAGAGAAAAAGAAAATAACTCTCTCTTAACACCCAAAGGCCGGCCACCATAGGGAGATTTTATCTAATCATCTTTTTCTCCCTTTGGTCATTCCTTCATCCTTCTCACTACACTAGTGGGTGAGGATCTTTAGAGGTTTTCAATTTTGGAAACTTGAAGAGAACCTAGGAGCACTCATTCTAACAAAGTGGAGGAGGCAAGGAAGGAGGCTAGGCTCAAGGACTTCAAGGAGCAAAGGTCTTGGAGGTGGTCCATCCTTGGTCTAAGATCTAGATCAAGAGGTATACAACTACTCCTAAAATTTGTCCTTATATAAGTTTGTTTTGATGCATATTACATAAACCTATGAACCTTGAAGGGGATTTACATGACTAGAGCTTTGATATTATTTGTTAACATGCTTCCGTTGCTTTCGTATATATAAATTTTGAATTGTATATGCATGCTAGTCACTAGAAATCCCATATGAAATCTCATAAATTTCCCTTCATTTAGTTGCTGTTTGCTTATTTATGTTTTATTTGTGTTAGTTTATGCTTGAAACATTGAGGACAATGTTTGATTTAAGTGTGGGGGGGGGGTAACCAAAGTGTTTTAATGCAAATTCGTGGGGTTTTATCACCCATAACTTCCAATGTTGTTCCTTGCTGTTTTTAGGTGTTTTTAAGCTGTTTTGATGCATTTTAGTGTGTTTTGACATAAAAATTCGAAAATCCCATAAAAATTTGAAAAATTGTTTTGAAAAACCCAAAAATAGTTGTTTTAAAGTTGTTTTGTGTGTTTGTTTGTGTCTTAGGGTACCTTCCAACACAATGATGAGGATTCGATTTTTAATTACATGACTGTTAAAGAGAGTTGTAAACATGGATGAAAGTTTGATTTACTCTCTGGTTTATGCTTGGTTGTGGTTATAACTTATGAATTCACATGTAATCATAAAGGAAAAATCAGTTTTGGTAATATGCTTGAAGGAAGGAACTCGAATGAACGCTACAACCTTGTCAGACTTGAGCCTAAACGTTTATTTGGAGAGTTAATAATCTGTGCATTGTTGTTTTCTTAAGTCGTTGCATGATCTCATTATTCTTTGCTTGGTTGCTACTTAGAAGGCGTTTCATCATTTAGTTCCAAATGCTAGAACTCATGCCTATTTCATTCAAGGCATGCTATTGATTTGCATAACACGTATTCAAGAGGAAGTTGTGTAGTGACCACCACTTAAGCCAAATTGCCGTGTCCCCCATGTTCATTTGTTTTGTAGGTTTTAACCCCGTTGAGCCTTGTTGAGCCATTTTCTTTGTTAACCCACATTATCCTTACCTAGCCTAGATTAGGACCATCCATACCCTTGTTCTTAAAGCATAGTAAAGCATGACTCAAAATGAATTCATTTGATTAATGTATGGCAGAAAACAAGTGTGGAGGAAGGGATTCTTGTGTGTGTATGTGCCAAAGTCTTTAATGAGGCACGGGTTAGAAAAGAAAAAGAAAAGAAATTTCGTGGAAAATAGAAAGAAGAAAAGAAAAGTTGTGAAAAGTATAGAAAAGAGTGAAAAAGATGTGAAAACAAGTTCTAAAGTGTGGTTGTTGAAGAAATGGCCCAAAACGTTTGAATTTGGCCCTAAGTGTTGTATGACTCTTCCCTTAATGTTTAAAAGTTGATTTCTGCATTCTAAAGTGAATTCTAAATTACGATTTCATTACTTTGTTGCTATCACTTTAAGAACGTTTGTTATCCCTAACCTTTCTTTGTTAGCCAATACCCTAAGCCCCGTTACAACCTTTGACTTCTATCTTGAGTGTTATGTGTTTCAATTCATGAGTAGTAGCATTCTATTCATGAGATCATATCTAAACATGCTTATTAACTCCAGAAATTGCTTTCTTTGTTATACATATATGTGAGCGTTCGTTTTCATGTCTACATCAATCTTCTCACATATAACTAGTATAGGGTGTGTAGTTAGAAAATCTGAGTGAAAATTGAGTGCATATCTTGTAAGGAATTGAGCAAATTCTCTAAGGCATGTTACTACATTCAAAACATTGTTTTAATTCGTTAAATGTGAACTAGTAAGTGGTGACTATGATTAAGTATGTGCTTAAGTGTGAAGATGACTAAAATCTGTGGGGATGATGATGTTTAACTTGTCATGTGCATTGGAAATCCCTGAGGCAAACATTGGAAGGTTTAGGTTTTGCTTGTTTGTTTTGTTTCGTTTTGTTTTTCTTTTGTTTCTTTGTTTTGCTCGAGGACTAGCAAAAGCTAAGTGTGGGGGAATTTGATAGGAGCATATTTATGCGACTTAGTGAGCTTGTTCTTGTGCATTTACGTTGTGTTTTCTTAGTTAAATTAGTCTTTTAAGCTAGTTTCATGTGTTTTCAGGTTTTAAGCGCAAAGTATGCAAAGTAGTTCATTTTGGAGCCTTTTGGAGCAAAATTGAGCTTGGAATGGATATTACATACTTGGAACGAAAGGAATGGACGAGAACGAATGAGTCCTAATTGAAGAAGGATTCCTAATCAACGAAGGATTCCTAATCAACGAAGGATTCCTAATCAACGGAGGAGTCATAGTCAAAGATGGATTCCTAGAAGAATGAGGATTCCTACTCAAACAAGGTTTCCTACTTGAAGTAGGAAAGTTAAGCCTAAAGTTTCCTATTTTGGGTTGATCTTTCCTAAACCTAGATGGCCTTAAGTTCCAGAGATTTTGAAGGTTTCCTAAGCATTTTTGGACACAAAGAAAGGTTCTAGAATATTTTTCCATAGGTGCCGCACCAATTTCAGCAAGGAGACCTATTTTCCTTGCCTTGCAAGGCTTTCTAGAAGCCTTATCCTTTCCTCCTTATCCTTGCCGCACCTCTTGGCCTTTTCCCCTTTTAAATCTGATTTCTAAGCCTTTTTCCTTGTGGATTTGGAGTCTACAAGTCCATATCTGATTTCCCTAGGGTTTTATGTGCCTATATATACTCTCATTCATCCCTTGGCTGAATTACCACCTCCTATATACATAAATCACGCCATAAATTCATCCTTGCTCTCAGCCGCAGCTTTCATCACCATTCTTCCATAATTCCTGCCAGAAACCACCCTTTGCCGCACCACCCATCCATCCTAAACACCACCATATTATCCCCCATCCATTCTACACCATTCATAACCCCAAAACCTGTCCCTAAGTCTTCTGCCGCAGCAAAGAGGAAGGAGGACAGTCCATAAGCGTGCTTGCTGTTCAAGATTGGATCGTTGGAGCATCTAGGTGTTTTCTTTCTTTGGATTTCAATGTCTAAATTTATTTATCTTTGTTTTGTGAGTATGAGAACTTAAACCCCCCCTTGGCTAGGGGGATTCAAAACCATGTTTATGCTTGCTATATAATTTGATTACTTTCAATTGCTTTTCATAAGTTGTGAATTCAATTTACTTATCTATATGAATTAAACCGATTTGTTTGTGTTGGTTGAGAGTGCACGCTTAATTGTCATGCATAAATCTAATGCTAGGATATAAGGGAGTTTCACCTAATCGTTATGAACTTATATTCGCAAGTAGTAAAGGTTGTTGATCACAATCATGTTAAGTAAATTCTTGGCATAAGTTTCATGTAATTCATAGTAACAAGTGCTTCGTCAATGCTTATGGTTTTCATAGAACTTAATGATTCTTTCTTGTATCTCTATTATGCAATTCATGTAGGGAACTTGTGGGGAATGCTTTGGGTTGTCGTATGCAATCATCCAATTCACTAACTTTAGGAAAATCTGAGGGTTAATTAGTGCAATTCACAGTTAATCTGGGGCGTTGAGAATTCCTAGTTTATTGAAAAGCAATTGGAAATCGTTTTGTATGCAAGTGTGACATGTGTGGAGAAGAACCCCTTAGCTAGCTTTCCATCCATTCACTTTAATCAAATTCGTTTTAAAATCTGTTTTAATTTACAAAGTTTTTGTTTTGTTTTCAATTTCGTCAAAACCAAATCCCCTTTTATTTTGAAGTGTTAGATTAGATAGAAATCAATTTAGTTTGTGTTTTTAAGTGTCTTGAGTCAAGTTATAACCTATTTTCGTCCAAATTTGTGTTGGTGTTCAAAACTGCGCAGATAGTGTTTTTAAGGCAGTTTTGAATGTTTCTGTGCTGTTTTGAGTTTTTTTGGTTTGTTTTAGTGTTTTAGAGTTTAGTTTTGCATTCTTTGAGTCTAGTTTAGTGTTTTAAACTTTGTTTTATGTTTTTGAGTCAGTTTTAAGTGATTTAGCAATCCCTCCTAATCCCTGTTGGAAATATGCCCTGAAAGTCAATCTTTGGAAGAAACCTTTCAGGACAAATGAATGGATGTATAGATGAATCTTATACATCAAATGGCAAAGACACGAATTAGGACTATCTCAATGAACGATATATGTCTTAAATAGTGGATCCATGGACAATGGATCGATTGAAGAAGTAATCTAATGATGTTAGACTACAGAGACCTTCTTCACATAACCAAATGTCCAAAAAGGTTCCTGGTCGTTGGATTGTCGGAGGGATACTGACAATGCATAGATCGGTATATACTGTGTCTGCTTCAAATGGAAGGATGGAAAATCTCATCCCATTCGTGTTGTGACACTAAGAGAAGTATGTAGGTGCTCATTAAGGGAATGAGTTCACTGAACACAATCGAACGAGAGTACTTGTATGGAGGTCTACTCACATGTCAAGCAAGTAACTCAAATGGTTGGAATAATGTAAGTAGTCCTTAGACCTGAGGCATCGTCGTTGTCTTGTCGTTAAGTACTTAATCTTTGATTATGTCAAAGGTCACTCTATCAGAGCGTCAACGGCATAGTCGGGGTTAAGCCACTTAGTCATGAAGGCAAGTGTATGCGCAACAAGGAATCTCTAATCCTCGATAAGAGAGGAAGAATACTCTAAGATATGATTCGGGAATCTTCGGCCGAAGTATCGAGCGTATTAAAAGGAAAGCGTTCCTATACAACTCAAAAGAATCATATAAGAAGAAATAATCACATTAGGGGTTTGACATAATATATCCATGCCCTAGTAATGTGATTGAGAGTATTGTATTAGAGAAGGATCGAATTACATTGTAATTCCAACGGAATAGGTTCTCCGAATAAACTTCTACATTAGCTTGGGTAGCTATGACATATGGTTAGATGTCACCCATAGCTTGTGAGTTCTTCTAGATGATTAAATGTAGTCATCAAAGAAGAAGGTGAATTAAAATGAAGTTTCAATTCACTAAGTGATTGCATTAAATATAATCAAATGAATTGATGCCAATCACCTCACTGCCTTGCTAATTAGAACCTAAAAGATTGTTCACAAATACACTATTGTAGTGAGTAATTAATGGATGATGGAAACAATTAATTGGATTAATTAAGTGTTGTGATTAATTTAGAAAGTCTAAATAAATCATAAAAGCGATATAAGATCGTTTTGGGCTTAAAGAAACGTTCGGGTTTAATTGGGCCTATTGGGCCTAAACCCATTGGGCTTTTATTCAAGGATTGGATGACTTGAAATAATAAAAGCCCAAAGCCCAAACAACACAATGAGGGTCGGCCACTTTAGGTGAGAAAGGGTGAGATATTTAGTCAAGTTGTTGACTAGGTTTCTTTTGTCTATTTAAGGAACTTTATAAAGATATTGTTCATTAGGGTTTTTGTGAGTTTTTGAACAACAAAGAGGCAAAAGAAAATAGCTCTCTTGAACCACAAAGGCCTGTTGGAAGTATGCCCACAAAGCCACTCATTTGATGTAATAGCTTTTTGGAATACTTAATATGTTAAACTTTTATATGTTTAATGGAAGGGCAATACTTATTGTTAATCACTATTTATTGTATCATGTGTTTAAGCAATAAGAGAATCCAAGGGACGTATTTGGTCTAAGAGATAAGTGATCTAATGAGTTAGATTAACGAGACCTTTCTCTTATGTTCATTCCTAAAACGTTCCTAGCCATAGGATTGCCAATTGGGCATTGACAATCCGCTAAGGTTAGTATGTGTTATGTTGACTCAAACGTGAGTATGAACTAGTCTCAAGTCATTTGGTGTTGGACACTAAGACAAACACATAGGTGCTCGAAAGAGTGATCGAGTACACTGAACTACGATCAAAAGAGAGTTAGAACATACATGTCATGTATAAACTCTAAGGTTACAATATGCAAAGTAGTCCTTTGACCTGAGGCATCATAGATGTCTAATGGTTAGGTCCTTGATCTTTGATCATGACAAAGGCATTCCTTCGGATTGTCCACGGCATTGTTGGGGTCATGCGATCTAGTCATGTAGGCATATGAATGCACAACAAGGGATCTCTAACCTTCCATGGTGGAAGGAGAATACTCTAAAATATGATTCTAAAGTCTTTGGCCAAAGCAAATGAATATGACTTAGGAAGTTGTTCCAATTCATATTCAAGGGAATCATATAGGAAAGTATCACATTGGATAGTAGACATGAAACAAACTATCACTTAAACAATGTGATTAAGAGTATTGTATTAGAGAAGGACCGTATTGCATTGTAATTGTAACTGGATAGGTTCTCCAACCAATTCTACTTAGCTTGGGTAACCATGACATACTGCTAGGTGTCACTCATGGTTCTTGGAAGCCCTAATGATTAGCAAACACTAATCATCAAAGGGAGAATTGAAATGTGGTTTCAATTCACAATCGATCGTTAAGAGTAACATCGCCCACTGCCTCGCTAATTGGAACCTAATGGATCGCACACAGAGTAAGGATGTATGTGAAGAAATTAAATGAAATGGATAAGCAATTAAATGGTTTAATTGAAGAATGGTCAAGATTAATTAATTAGTTAATTAATTATACGAAATGTTCGTATTGGGCTTTTAAGTTGGTTTTAGGGCTTCGGGGCCTAAAAGTGTTTTGGTCCACAAGGCCCATTATGTTTAAGTTGTATGACAACTAAAACAAAATGGGCAATAAGCCCAATAACAATACATATGGCCGGCCATAAGGGTGAGGGCATGCAAATTTGGATTATTTACAAGTTTGCCACTCACTTGAAATGAAGTATAAATTCATCTTTATAGCTTTGTTTCAATTAGGGTTTTCTTGGGTGAAATTGGGTGAAACATATTCTCTAATTTCCATCTAAGGAGGCCGGCCACCTAGGGAGAGTCATCTAGCAATCTCTACTTCCCTAAGTCATCCATTTCAACCTCACAAGATACATCCTTGGTGAAGAGACTTAGAGACATCAAACTTTTGGTGTTTTGGAGAACTAATCCTCAAATCCTCAAAGAAGCAAAGGAGCACTAAAAGGAGGAAAATCACAAGGAAGATCCAAGGAGCAAGGAGGTGACTTGAAGGCCCTCCACTTGGGTGAATCCCTTGTGTAAACAAGGATGAGCTTCAAGGGTAAAGAAACTCTAAATTCTTCATTCTCTTTAATATTGTTAAAGAGTCTTTTGGTTCACCATATACTAGGCTTTGAAAGTCATGGGTTTTATGAATTGTTTTTGGATGCATGCCTACTTTAAAGAGTTAATAGTTAGCATATGTATTCAAATGTTCTTACATGTTCTTAGCTAGGACAAAATTTTTCCTTCAAGTGGTATCAGAGCCTAGGTCTAGTGTGTGGTGGATCCTTTTGGGTTTTGTGATTTTCATGTTTTATGATTTAAATGTTGTAAATGTTACAAGCTTTGTTCTTGCTTTGAATATAAATTTTGCTAGAAAATTTAGCATCTCAAATGTTGTAGATGTATTTCATTTAAGCATGAATATTGGAACTAAAATTTGGTGCCATGTATTTTGAGTTTTCATGAGTGTTCTGAAATGTTCTTGGAGTTCTTGCCAAGAACAAAAAGTTTTGAAGTTTTGATTCAAAAAGTTTTATTTTTTTACATAAAGTTTTGATTTAATTTTGGTGGGTGATGGTTAATGATTAAGTATTTTTAATGGGAGACAAACTTTGTTTTAAAGAGTGACATAAATCATTTCTTACAAAATTTTATTTCATCTTTACCTCACCTAACAAAACCCACTTACAAAACTTTGTATAAAATTTGAATTTTATCACTAAATAACACTAATGGCCGGCCACCCTATAAAATAGGGTATTTTTGGGTCTTTTGTGCACTTACATAAAGTTTTGATACTTTTGTGTATTTGCATTTTGGCCCAAAAGTTTACGTTTTTACGTTAAGGTCCAAAAACTTTAAAGGACAAATTGTTTTGCTCCTTTAATGATGTTTTGACATTATTAAAAATGTTTGGGTTCTAAGTTGTGATTACATGAAGTTGTGGACTCTTGTGTTTTTACAAAATGACCCCAAAAGTTTTTGTTTTTAGAAAATGGCCCAAAAGTTGTGGTCATTGTTTTTTGGCCCAAATTAGATGAGAACAAAATGGTTTGTCTCTTTAAATGAGAATTGGATTTTCATTTTATTTAGTTCCATTTAAATCAATTCTATGGATCCGAAAACCAATTGTTTTAAAGTTGTTTTCTTAATTAAATGTGTTTGATTAAGAGAAGGGTGATTATGAACCAAATGCCTCGATAATTGAGCTACGTGATTGGCCGCTTTACATTATGAATGTTTGGGCTTGGTAATGTAGAATTTGAATGTAATTTGATTAGTTCAAGATTGTTGTAAATGGACATAAGTCCATCATTTGTGTTGTAAAAGGGCATAAGCCCTTATTATTATTTCATGTATTCCTTTTGTTTAAATGTATGCAAAATGGAATAGTTGGGTCCAACGCCCAATAGGAAATAACGGTTTAATTGGATTAAACGCGTAACTAAAATCAACAACTATCTACCTTAGACCCAAGGTCCAACACAAGGCTCGTGTTGGATCAAATCAAACGGTTCATAATCATCCTAAAACCTAATATGACTATATAGTCCATATGAGGATGCAAGGCATTCGTTAGTAGTTCCATATAGTCTCGCTTGTTTCAACGAAACAGTGGGAGTATTATATACTACTAATTCATATAAACTTGGACCAATGGTTGTGATAGGCCCAAGTTCTTTTAATGTGATTAAAATGTTTTGATGTAGCCCAACACTATTCCCTCAACAAATGAATATTAAGTTGATAAGCGAGAGATGTTTAGAATATCTCTTCGTAGGCCTTCCACCGTGGTGGGTTCTAATCGTTTGTGACTCATGCACCGGCTTCACCCTATCATGGGGAAGTACAAAGCATGTGCTTATATCCAGGAGGAATCCATATACATATGATGAGGTGAGTGTAGGCAACGAGGATAGCCAACATCGTATCATCGTGAGGCTATTCTTGAACCCCTTCACGAACTAAGCATGGTGGGAATAACTTAAACTAAGTGCAATGGTGCGAACATTGTATCATCGTGAGGCAACATTCTCTAGAGGCCAAACGGATGGGTAATTACAAAAGTTGTAAATGAATAATGCGTTATTCTCTCATCATTATTTTTGCTAGCCAACATCGTATCATCGTGAGGTGGGCTTGGTAATGGTGAGTCTCCCATAACCCACTAAGAGTTCAATATAACTCTCGAATTCTATTGAGGGATGTGGAATTTGCCAAAAATAGTGGGTGGTACTATTTGATTCAAAGACCCAATCAAAATAGTTTTAAACAAACAATGCTAATACGATTTCTGTTATGTTATGTAGTGAACGACATGCCTAAAATTATACCCACCATTATACTTGACAAAAAGGGCCTTAGGGGCCAACGTTTCCTTGCTTGGTATCGCCACATTGAGAATGTCTCAAAGGTGAAAGACATATTGTATATGCTTAAGCAATCCCCTCCTCATGTACCTCCTACGAAACTAGCTTCAAAGGAGGAGTGTCAAAATTATATTAGACACTATGAGGATGACTTACAAGCCAAATGCTTAATCCTCACTTCACTTAGTGAGGAGCTTATGAAGCTACATAAGCACATGGACACTTCTTGTGCCATGGTTGAAAGTTTGCATAAGATGCATGACATTGAGACTAGTAATGTACGATTCTCAAATGTTTGTAGTCTTATGAATGCCAAAATGGCAAAGGGGACATCGGTCCATAAACATGGACAAAAGATGGAAAGGATCTTTCAAGATCTTCAAAGTTTAGGAACTTCCGTCGATGGGAAAATGGCCCAAGACTTTTTCCTTGCATCTCTCTCGGATGATTTCACTAAGTTTATCGTAAACTATAAAGTGAATAGATTCGATCATTCTTTGAAAGAGATGATTGACATGTGCTGTAAATTTGAAAAAGGTTTCAAAAAGGACAGTGGGAGTGAGAATGCAATGATAAGGAAAAGGTTGCATAAGAAGAAGGCAAAGAAATCCAAAGGAACATGCTTTCATTGTGGAAAGGATGAACGTTGGAAGAAGAAATACAGGGTGCGCATTGCGAGCCTTATGACACGGACTTTTGAAGAGACTATTTCTGTCATAGAGAGTGCTTTTACAGTGAGCTCCAATTCCTGGATATTTGATTCAGGTGCTAGTCAACATATCTGTAATACGTTGCAGGGACTAACAGGGAGCAGGTCACTGCGCAATGAGAAGATGGTTGTGCGAGTTGGGAACGGCACTAAAATCTCTGCAAAAGCAATAGGCACCTATATGCTTAACCTACCCTCTGGGGAAGTCCTGGAACTTAAAAATTGTTTATATTTTCCTTCATGTATAAAGAATTTGATTTCCATCTCTAAGCTTTTACGAGATGGGCACTCAGTATTGTTTGACAAAATGAGTTGCACTTTATACTTGAACGGTCGTATTATCTCTCATGGTAATATGATAGAGGGACTTTTTCACCTAGAGACGAATAGTGGGATGCACTGTATTGAAAGCGGGAATACCTCAAAACCCAAAAGGGCTTGAGAAGAAGTTAACCAAGAAAAGATGTGGCATCTTAAACTTGGACATGTGAACCTTGATAAGACTCGCAAGATGTCGAAAGACGGATATTTCCGCCCATTAGGTAATGACCGGATGGGTACTTGTGAATGTTGCTTGAAAGGGAAGATGACCAAATCTCCATTTACTGGAAAAGGAGAGCGTGCCACTGAAATTCTAGGGTTAATCCACACTGACGTATGTGGACCTATGTCTACTACGTCGAGAGAAGGCTTCTCATACTATATCACATTCACCGACGATCACTCTCGGTTTGGCTATGTATATCTTATGAACTACAAGTCAGAATCCTTTGAAAGGTTCAAAGAATTCAAGAATGAAGTTGAGAAGCAAACTGGGAAACAGATAAAAATCCTAAGATCGGATCGAGGGGGTGAATATCTGAGTAATGAGTTCCTAGATTATCTCAAAGAGTGTGGAATAATATCACAGTGGACTCCACAACTTAATGGAGTTTCTGAAAGGAGAAATCGAACCTTGATGAACATGGTTCGTTCTATGATGAGTTCCGCTGATCTACCAGTAACATTCTGGGGATACGCTCTATATACAGCAGCTTACTTGCTTAATAGAGTACCTTCCAAATTAGTTTCACAAACACCCTATGAGATATGGCATGGAAGAAAGCCAAGTCTTAATCATATTAAGATTTGGGGTTGTGAAGCATATGTCAAGAAGCTTGAGGCTACTAAGCTTGAAGTGAGATCAGTAAGATGCTATTTTGTGGGATATCCTAGAGAAACTATGGGATATGAGTTCTACCATCCTGACGACCAGAAAGTCTTTGTCGCCAGAACTGCTAAGTTTCTAGAGGACGAATTTGTTCTCAAAGGAACTATAAGCAAACAAATGGAAATTAATGAGATTAATAATGAACCACAAACAAGCATTCGACATATTGACAACCCTGTTCCTGAACCCCTAGCTCCACGTAGATCTGAACGGGTTAGTAAGCCACCTATGAGGTTTGGCTTAAATAATGACTTTGATGAATTGTACCTTCTAGGTGACAATGAAACAAAGGAGGACCCTAGAGACTACACTGAAGCAATGTCCGACATTGATTCAAAGAGATGGCAAGAGGCCATGAAATCCGAGATGGATTCCATGTATCAAAATCAGGTCTGGACTCTTGTAGACCCTCCAGAAGGTATTGTACCTGTTGGAAACAAATGGGTCTTCAAGAGGAAGATAGGCGTTGATGGGAACGTGGAGACTTATAAGGCTAGACTAGTAGCCAAGGGTTACAGGCAAAGAGAAGGGATTGACTATGAAGAAACTTTCTCTCCTGTAGCCATGATTAAGTCCATTCGGATTTTGCTTGATATAGCTGCGTACCATGATTATGAAATCTGGCAAATGGACGTGAAGACGGCTTTTCTGAACGGCTACCTAGAGGAAGAGCTCTATATGACTCAACCCGAAGGTTTCGTGTCCAAGTCTGAAAAGACTAAGGTATGCAAGCTTCAAAGGTCCATTTATGGACTTAAGCAAGCCTCCAGGAGCTGGAACATTCGTTTCGATACTGAAATCAAAACGTTTGGTTTTACTCAAAACGAAGACGACAATTGTGTTTATCAAAAAGTAGTTGGGGATGCAGTTGTATTCCTAGTGTTATATGTAGATGACATATTACTATTCGGGAATGACACTGCAGTACTTTCTTCTGTAAAAGTGTGGTTGTCTAAAACCTTCCACATGAAAGATTTAGGAGATGCATCTTATGTACTTGGGATAAAGCTCTATCGTGATAGATCCAGAAAATTAATTGGATTATCCCAATCGATGTACATTGATAAGGTGCTAAGTAGGTTCCAGATGGAACAATCTAAGAAAGGTTTTCTTCCTGTGAGACATGGAATTCACCTTTCTAAGTCCATGGGACCTAAGACTCCTGAAGAGATACGGCTAATGAATGAAATTCCTTATGCTTCCGCCATAGGGAGTCTCATGTATGCCATGATATGCACAAGGCCAGATATCGCATATGCTGTGAGCATTACTAGTCGATATCAATCTAATCCAGGATCAGAACACTGGGCAGCTGTCAAGACGGTCCTTAAGTACTTAAGAAGAACTAAGGACATGTTCCTCGTTTATGGAGGAGCAGCAGAGTTGCGAGTGGAAGCTTATACAGACGCAGATTTCCAATCTGACGTCGATGATAGAAGTTCCAACTCCGGATATGTATTCACTCTGAATGGTGGGGCTGTCAGTTGGAAAAGCAAGAAGCAAAGTGTAATTGCTGATTCCACGACAGAGGCTGAATATGTCGCTGCAGCTGAAGCCGGCAAAGAAGCGTTCTGGATGAAGAAGTTCATTACTGAACTTGGAGTGGTTCCAACCATCACATCACCAGTAACTTTGTACTGTGATAATAGTGGGGCGATAGCTCAAGCTAAGGAACCCAGGGCTCATCAAAAGAACAAGCATTTTGATAGGCGCTTTAATATCATTAGAAGATATGCTGCCGAGGGGAAAGTCAACATCCTCAAAGTTGCTTCAGCCGATAACATAGCAGATCCACTGACAAAGCCAATGACTCAAATCCAGCTTGATCGTCATATGGATAAGATGGGTATTAGATACATGGGAGGATGGCTTTGAGTGCAAGTGGGAGATTGTTGGAAGTATGCCCACAAAGCCACTCATTTGATGTAATAGCTTTTTGGAATACTTAATATGTTAAACTTTTATATGTTTAATGGAAGGGCAATACTTATTGTTAATCACTATTTATTGTATCATGTGTTTAAGCAATAAGAGAATCCAAGGGACGTATTTGGTCTAAGAGAGAAGTGCTCTAATGAGTTAGATTAACGAGACCTTTCTCTTATGTTCATTCCTAAAACGTTCCTAGCCATAGGATTGCCAATTGGGCATTGACAATCCGCTAAGGTTAGTATGTGTTATGTTGACTCAAACGTGAGTATGAACTAGTCTCAAGTCATTTGGTGTTGGACACTAAGACAAACACATAGGTGCTCGAAAGAGTGATCGAGTACACTGAACTACGATCAAAAGAGAGTTAGAACATACATGTCATGTATAAACTCTAAGGTTACAATATGCAAAGTAGTCCTTTGACCTGAGGCATCATAGATGTCTAATGGTTAGGTCCTTGATCTTTGATCATGACAAAGGCATTCCTTCGGATTGTCCACGGCATTGTTGGGGTCATGCGATCTAGTCATGTAGGCATATGAATGCACAACAAGGGATCTCTAACCTTCCATGGTGGAAGGAGAATACTCTAAAATATGATTCTAAAGTCTTTGGCCAAAGCAAATGAATATGACTTAGGAAGTTGTTCCAATTCATATTCAAGGGAATCATATAGGAAAGTATCACATTGGATAGTAGACATGAAACAAACTATCACTTAAACAATGTGATTAAGAGTATTGTATTAGAGAAGGACCGTATTGCATTGTAATTGTAACTGGATAGGTTCTCCAACCAATTCTACTTAGCTTGGGTAACCATGACATACTGCTAGGTGTCACTCATGGTTCGTGGAAGCCCTAATGATTAGCAAACACTAATCATCCAAGGGAGAATTGAAATGTGGTTTCAATTCACAATCGATCGTTAAGAGTAACATCGCCCACTGCCTCGCTAATTGGAACCTAATGGATCGCACACCGAGTAAGGATGTATGTGAAGAAATTAAATGAAATGGATAAGCAATTAAATGGTTTAATTGAAGAATGATCAAGATTAATTAATTAGTTAATTAATTAGTTAATTAATTATACGAAATGTTCGTATTGGGCTTTTAAGTTGGTTTTAGGGCTTCGGGGCCCAAAAGTGTTTTGGTCCACAAGGCCCATTATGTTTAAGTTGTATGACAACTAAAACAAAATGGGCAATAAGCCCAATAACAATACATATGGCCGGCCATAAGGGTGAGGGCATGCAAATTTGGATTATTTACAAGTTTGCCACTCACTTGAAATGAAGTATAAATTCATCTTTATAGCTTTGTTTCAATTAGGGTTTTCTTGGGTGAAATTGGGTGAAACATATTCTCTAATTTCCATCTAAGGAGGCCGGCCACCTAGGGAGAGTCATCTAGCAATCTCTACTTCCCTAAGTCATCAATTTCAACCTCACAAGATACATCCTTGGTGAAGAGACTTAGAGACATCAAACTTTTGGTGTTTTGGAGAACTAATCCTCAAATCCTCAAAGAAGCAAAGGAGCACTAAAAGGAGGAAAATCACAAGGAAGATCCAAGGAGCAAGGAGGTGACTTGAAGGCCCTCCACTTGGGTGAATCCCTTGTGTAAACAAGGATGAGCTTCAAGGGTAAAGAAACTCTAAATTCTTCATTCTCTTTAATATTGTTAAAGAGTCTTTTGGTTCACCATATACTAGGCTTTGAAAGTCATGGGTTTTATGAATTGTTTTTGGATGCATGCCTACTTTAAAGAGTTAATAGTTAGCATATGTATTCAAATGTTCTTACATATTCTTAGCTAGGACAAAATTTTTCCTTCAAGGCCGGCCACCTTAGGGGTGTTTTTACTAACATATCTTACACCCTTTTGGTTATTCCTTCATCCTTCTCACTACACTAGTGGGTGAGGATCTTTAGAGGTTTCCTACTTTGGAAACTTGAAGAGAACCTAGGAGCACTCATTCTAACAAAGTGGAGGAGGCAAGGAGGGAAGCTAGGCTCAAGGAGTTCAAGGAACAAAGGGCTTGGAGGTGGTCCATCCTTGGTCTCAAGTCTAGATCAAGAGGTATAAGACTAAACCTTCACTTTGTTCTTCTTTATAAAATTGTTTTTGATGCATCATATATAAACCTATGAACCTTGAAGGGGATTTGCATGACTATAGCTTTGATAATATGTTATAAATGCTTCCGCTGCTTTCGTATATGAAATATGATTTGTATATGCATGATAGTCATATTGAAATCCCATTCTAGAATCTCATAAATTTCCATTCAAGTGGTATCAGAGCCAAAGGTTTATGTATAATGTGTCCTTTTGGATTTTATGCATATGGGTATTAATGTTATGTATGACATATTATTTTTTCATTCAAAATATGTTTATCTTTTGTTTTTCAATAGTTGAAAAATGTTAGTCAATAGTTGAGAAAGGTATGGATGCAAAAGTTGTTTTGTATGCATGAATGAAAATTGAGTTTTAAACTAATTTGACATATTATTTCTTCATTTAAAGTATGTTTATCTTTTGTTTTTCAATGGTTGAAAAATATTAATCAATAGTTGAAAAGATATGCATGTAAAAGTAGTTTTGTATGCATGAATGAAAAATAAGTCATGAATAAAATTTTGGAAATTTGTTCTTTGTGGTTGGCACGGTTTTGGGGATTTTTGGGCATGTGTTTGTGTTTTATTGTAAGACACTCACACATCATTTTAAAGTTAGAAAATAAAAAACTTGTCACTTAAGTTTTTGGGTTTGAAAAATCACCAAGAATACACAAATCTTGAAAAAGTGTTCATGGTTTTGTTCTTGGTGTTCAAAGTTTGGTTTTTGGTGAAAATGTTTTTAGTTGTTTT
The DNA here is from genome assembly GCA_035220775.1 of Malus fusca. NCBI lineage: Eukaryota > Viridiplantae > Streptophyta > Magnoliopsida > Rosales > Rosaceae > Malus > Malus fusca. The sequence continues at coordinate 17,319,343 of CM069072.1, forward strand.
TCATGCATGGTTTCATGGTTTTGGATGATTTTCTTACCATCCATAACCATATTAAAACCTTTTAAAACCCTAGACTTGTCTAGGATATTTCCATCACTTTTTCATTAAAACCATTTAATGCCAAAACCAAGTGACAAGCAAATTTGGATTTTTTCTTCTTTGCATTGAATTCTTGCATGTGGGTGAGACTTCCCACCTCCCCATTGAATGGCCGGCCATCCTAGTGGGTTTACCCACTTGGGGGGTCTTTTGTAATCTTTGAAAAGTTGATATTTTATACTTTTAAGTATTTACGGTTTTACCCCTAACTTTTCTTATTTACATTTAGGCCCCTACTAACTAGAAAGTTAAAATATTTGATTTTAATTTTGTTAGTTGTTTAAACTCATAATTATATTATGCCCATATGCACTAAATCTAAATGTTTATGTTGCATTCCATTTTAATTATTTAAATGTGTTTAAGTAGTTAGAAAATGGGTGACTATGGACTTATGCCTTAAACGATAATTGAGCTATGAGATAAGGCGCTAAAATCAAATTGTTTGAACCTTGGGAATGTGTTTTAATTACTGTTTAATTGGACCTTGTCACGTTTGACATTAATCTATCTCTCCCCTTTTAGTATATGTAATTTATAGGAATTTGTACAAATCGGTTTGTAATTCTTATTACTTCTTAATCTCTATTCGTTAGTTGATTCCCTCTAGTGCTAGACTAGAGTTTCTTTAACTAATGGTAAGGAGACATAATTAAAAGAGGGTTTTGACATGAGATTAAAGATTAAATGGGTCCAATGCCCTAATTAGCAATGAGTGATTGTCTTTCATTTCTAATGGCTCAATGAAAATGTTTTAATTGGATTGAAAAGCACCTAATTAAATTGACACAACCTCCCCGAGTTTATATTCAACAATGTTGGCTCGTTGTTGCAATAAACCTAATAAGTCCATGGTCATCCAAGAGCCTAAGATAACTATAAAGTCCAATTTCAAAGGAAGGCAAAAACCTTAGTAGTAGTAGTTACTTCCAATATTTGAAAAATTCGTTTTTAATATTGATTTGTTTTTCTTAAAACAAATAGTGGGAGTATCATACGCTACTAAACTATAATGAATACAATTAGTAGTTATATATATCTCCAATATTTTGAAAAATGTTTTGATATTGATTTGTTTTATGAAAACGAATAGTGGGGATATCATATGCTACTAATTTCATTAACTTTGGACTAGTAGTTATAATAGGACTATTTATTTGAATGTGATTAAATAAATAAAATGATGAGACCTTAAAATCCCTCAAACAATAATCATATTAAGTTGTAAACGTAAGAGTGCTTAGAACACTTTTTCGTGGCCTTCCACCATGGTAGGCTCCAAGCGTTTATGACTTGTACACCGCCTTCACCCTATCATGGGGAAGTGACAAAGTGCATGCTTATATTCAGGAGGAGTTTATTTAAAACATTTGATGAGGTTAAGGTAGGCAACGAGTGTGGCCAACATCGTATCATCGTGAGGTCATGCTTGAACCCCTAGCTAAACCGGCATGGTGGGAAAGAACTTAACTAAGAGAGATGATGCCAACATCGTATCATCGTGAGGCATTATTTTCTAGAGGCCAAAAAGATGGGTAATCACAAGAGGTTGTTGTGAATGGGTAATTGTACCCTCTCATTATTATTGTTGCTAGCCGACATCGTATCATCGTGAGGTGGGCTTGGTAATAGTGAGCCTCCCATAACCCGCTAGGAGCTTTCTTTGAAATCTCCCGGATTCCATTATGGGGGATATGGAATTTGCCAAAAATGGTGGGTGGTGTCATTCGGTTTAAAGACCCGAATCGTTTGACTTAATCAACAATCAATCTAATTATTTTATTGTTTATGTATATAGATATGGTTGGAAGCACACTCGCGAAAATACTCGACAAGCATTGCCTAGAGGGGCACAATTTCCCATCATGGTATCGTAATGTCAAGATTCTCCTAACATTGGAGAAGATTGTTTACGTACTAGACAAGGCTCCACCTCACATACCCTTTAGCCCTGAGGCTACTGAGGATGAACGTGCTAAGTATGACAAGCACGTTGAGGATGATATACAAGCCAAGTGCTATCTGTTGGCTTCCATGAATGAGGAGCTACAGATACAGCACGAGGGCATGGAAAGTGCATTTTCCATAATACTCCATCTTACGGAGTTATATGGTGAAGGGACGCGCAACCGTCGCTTTAGCACTGTCTGTGAACTTGTAAAGACCAAGATGGTCAAGGGGGCTCCACTACATCAACATGTACTGAAGATGATAGGATTCATTGAACAATTGGAGAACCTTGGTACTCCACTTGACGGGGAATTGGCCCAGGACTTCATATTGGCTTCTCTTTCTGATTCATTCGCGCAGTTCGTAATGAACTACAATATGAATAAGATGGATAGTACTCTCTCTGAGTTACTAAACATGTTAGTAACTACTGAGAAGACTATGAAGAAAGAGAGCGTTGTAGGGACTGCTGCAGTAGCCTACAACAAGCCATCCTCTTCCAAGGCCAAGCCGCAAGGCAAAGGCAAAGGGAATGAGAAGAAGTCCCCCACTCCTAAGCCGAAAGGAGGAGTGAGGAAAAAGAAGGCAAAAGAGCCCAAAGGGACTTGCCACCACTGTGGAAAGGAAGGGCATTGGAGGAGGAATTGCAGGTTATACCTTGCAAGCCTTAAGGACAAGCCACAAGGTATGGTTTATGTTCTTATCTTCAATTCTAAATGTTAGATCTTCTAAATATTTATATTTGATATAAAGTGCTAATCACTTGTATAATTGTATATAGGTGGAGAAGCCAAGTAGAAGATGAACAAGCAAGGAAAATGTGGTGAAGGGTTCGGCCACTATATTTTTTGCTTACTACTTAGGAAGTTTGTTAGGCATTAAAGATTGTCTTTAAGCTTTCTTATTTTGTTAAGAACTTATTATGTGGCTTCATATGATGGAAAGTCACTATTAATGCCTAAATGTATAAAGGTATTTAAATTAGTCTCTAAATGTATAGAGCTAATACTTTTTGTATTAAACATTATGAATGTTTGAAATATCATATTAATGTAATGTGATGAATGCCTTTTAATATACTATTTCCTTAAAGTAGTGTTATGAATTGAAAATTGTCTTGTTGTATCCTAGATGAGATACAAGAGTTATATCACTTATTGTAATATGATAACCAAACTTTAGATTTATCAATTATGGATAGATCTCGCATGTAGGACATAAAAGGATACAATGAATCTTTAGATTTGGTTCCAATTGTCTACCTATGAGTTCTATATGAATTGACAAAAGTCTAGAGATTCCTTTCTTGAAGAAAAGGAAGATCACATTATAATGATATAAATGATAAGAAAAACGTTTCTTATATGGTTGTCACTTGAAATACAATGATCAAGATCACTCTTGATTCAATTAGTAGTTTTGAACAACTAATTGGGCATTGTTTAAAAGGTTTTAAAATGTCAATTGTATTAGTGATTAAACCAAGAAAGAAGTGTCTAAATCTATAAAATGTTTAAAGACTTTAGTCACTTGATAACAAGACATTAACTTAGTGAAGATTGAAACAAATAAGCTTGAAATGTTTTAAAGCTACTACACAATGTCTTATACCAATATAATCCACTTTTATACATTTTGTATGTATGAAATGATTTCTCATTTAAAGTCATGAGAAATAGTGGGAGGTGTGAAAATGGATATAAACTTGAATATGATTGGTTTATAGTTGTCTAAAGAATAATAGTACTTGACTATTATTAAAGAGTTTGCAATTTTAATTGTTAAAGGACTCAAGCTCTTCAAACGTTAAAATTCCATGTTGTGTGACATTCTAAAGAATAGTCTTTGAATGTTGGTTTCGTCAACCTAGCATAAAATGGTAATATGTTGGGAGTTGTCCATCATTCTCTTTTATGAGAACAAGCTATTAAGAAAGCATTTGGACAAGTTGATAAAACAAAAGGGAATTATTTTCAAAATGAGTCACAACATATGGTTTAACAAAGAGACAATCCAAATTCAACATCTCATGTAACGATATTGCTCTATGTAGTTTTGATAATGAATTATATCAACCACCTAGAAGGAATGGTTGAATTTCTATATCCTTAGTAGGAGCCATACTTCCACTAAAGACTTGGATAATTCTTATATGACTACATTCACGGTCTTAGTATGACTAAAACTTGAAATATGGTGTATGACACCATATAATGAATAGACTTAATAAAGTAAGTCACACATTTCAAGGAATTACTTGAGAAGAAATTATTTTGTGTATGATTCGTTTAAATAAACTTGTGTTAGCTAGAGTTGTTGATATTCTCAAAATAGTTAAGACATCATCAATAAGCTAAATGGATCTTAATGATTGTCAATAGATCCAAGACAAGTTAAAGGGAGCAATATGCATTCAAATCAAGAAAATATAATTGTTAACTTTTTGAATGAATGCTGAGTTACGACAAGGCCAGTGGGAGTGATGTTATAATTTGAGCAACATGATGTAGATAAAGTCTATTTGATAGACTTGACTAAACATAGATATTACTCGAAAAATGACAAAACATGACACGGTCAATTTTGAAGTATGGACTTGAAATTGGACTTATTGATATAGCAAGTCTATCTCAATAATGTTATATGGGAATTAAATCTCAAATGTTGAAGATTTAAGAAAGCATTTTCCTATGTGATATGAAGTCACTTTCATAACCCTTATAATGAATGTGTCATAAAATCACAAAAGGGACACATGTATTGACTTGTGAAGTAGATATCCAAAGGTGAAGAAACCACTGAGTTTATCACTTTAAGATATTACTATATCCCAGGATCAGAACCAAAGCAACTGATAGAGTATTATTGTCTTTAAGAAAGAAACATCAGAGTGGGACTCTGGAAGCGTGCATTCACTTAAGTTTTTAACCAAAGTGAAGATAAGCCATTTTAACAAATGGAACTTCATAATGGATGAAGTACTAATCATATGAATGAATTGTTAGTATTGTACTACAATGGTCTCAAGGTTGGAGCAAAGTTTGTATAAAGTATACAAACGAAATATATGTCGATATATAGTTTTAGAAACTTCTTCAAAAGGTGTTTTGAATGGAAGGGGTTCTTTTAGAACCAATGATTGAATCCAAACCATAAGGTCGTTAGTAGGGTACTACGACATAATGGGGCGATAGCTCAAGCCATGGAATCAAGGTCTCATCAAAATATTCGAACACAATAAAGAGACATCATCAAATGTTTTGGAAACATTTGATAAGAAAATCCCTTTTAAATAAAAGGGGTTAATACATAACCAAGTTAACCTACGAGCATAAGCTCTCTCGACTAGATGTATAAGATACACTAGTGATTGACTTTAGTGCAAGTGGGAGATTGTTGGAAATATGCCCTGAAAGTCAATCTTTGGAAGAAACCTTTCAGGACAAATGAATGGATGTATAGATGAATCTTATACATCAAATGGCAAAGACACGAATTAGGACTATCTCAATGAACGATATATGTCTTAAATAGTGGATCCATGGACAATGGATCGATTGAAGAAGTAATCTAATGATGTTAGACTACAGAGACCTTCTTCACATAACCAAATGTCCAAAAAGGTTCCTGGTCGTTGGATTGTCGGAGGGATACTGACAATGCATAGATCAGTACATACTGTGTCTGCTTCAAATGGAAGGATGGGAAGTCTCATCCCATTCGTGTTGTGACACTAAGACAAGTATGTAGGTGCTCATTAAGGGAATGAGTTCACTGAACACAATCGAACGAGAGTACTTGTATGGAGGTCTACTCACATGTCAAGCAAGTAACTCAAATGGTTGGAATAATGTAAGTAGTCCTTAGACCTGAGGCATCATCGTTGTCTTGTGGTTAAGTACTTAATCTTTGATTATGTCAAACGTCACTCTATCAGAGCGTCAACGGCATAGTCGGGGTTAAGCCACTTAGTCATGAAGGCAAGTGTATGCGCAACAAGGAATCTCTAATCCTCGATAAGAGAGGAAGAATACTCTAAGATATGATTCGGGAATCTTCGGCCGAAGTATCGAGCGTATTAAAAGGAAAGCGTTCCTATACGACTCAAAAGAATCATATAAGAAGAAATAATCACATTAGGGGTTTGACATAATATATCCATGCCCTAGTAATGTGATTGAGAGTATTGTATTAGAGAAGGATCGAATTACATTGTAATTCCAACGGAATAGGTTCTCCGAATAAACTTCTACATTAGCTTGGGTAGCTATGACATATGGTTAGATGTCACTCATAGCTTGTGAGTTCTTCTAGATGATTAAATGTAGTCATCAAAGAAGAAGGTGAATTAAAATGAAGTTTCAATTCACTAAGTGATTGCATTAAATATAATCAAATGAATTGATGCCAATCACCTCACTGCCTTGCTAATTAGAACCTAAAAGATTGTTCACCAATACACTATTGTAGTGAGTAATTAATGGATGATGGAAACAATTAATTGGATTAATTAAGTGTTGTGATTAATTTAGAAAGTCTAAATAAATCATAAAAGCGATAAAGATCGTTTTGGGCTTAAAGAAACGTTCGGGTTTAATTGGGCCTATTGGGCCTAAACCCATTGGGCTTTTATTCAAGCATTGGATGACTTGAAATAATAAAAGCCCAAAGCCCAAACAACACAAAGAGGGCCGGCCACTTTAGGTGAGAAAGGGTGAGATATTTAGTCAAGTTGTTGACTAGGTTTCTTTTGTCTATTTAAGGAACTTTATAAAGATATTGTTCATTAGGGTTTTTGTGAGTTTTTGAACAACAAAGAGGCAAAAGAAAATAGCTCTCTTGAACCACAAAGGCCGGCCACCTTAGGGGTGTTTTTACTAACATATCTTACACCCTTTTGGTTATTCCTTCATCCTTCTCACTACACTAGTGGGTGAGGATCTTTAGAGGTTTCCTACTTTGGAAACTTGAAGAGAACCTAGGAGCACTCATTCTAACAAAGTGGAGGAGGTAAGGAGGGAAGCTAGGCTCAAGGAGTTCAAGGAACAAAGGGCTTGGAGGTGGTCCATCCTTGGTCTCAAGTCTAGATCAAGAGGTATAAGACTAAACCTTCACTTTGTTCTTCTTTATAAAATTGTTTTTGATGCATCATATATAAATCTATGAACCTTGAAGGGGATTTGCATGACTATAGCTTTGATAATATGTTATAAATGCTTCCGCTGCTTTTGTATATGAAATATGATTTGTATATGCATGATAGTCATATTGAAATCCCATTCTAGAATCTCATAAATTTCCCTTCAATCCCCAGCCTAGAACGATCCCTACTTACATTCTTTACTACAATTGATAAAAAGAAGGTTTAATTTGTGTGCTTATATATTTCGCATCACACGGCTAGATATTTGTGGAGTCCAACTAAAATTCAAACTGATCCGTGGCATAGGCTTAAAGCCTATCTTCAAATGGTTGACTTTTCAAAGCTAATAAAAACTAAACCCATCACCCATCCAAAAGCCTATCCGTCTGACAACATCCATCAAACAACCTAACCTACATAGGTTTTCTATTCACCATTATCCAAAACTCGCAGATCCATGTTATGCCACGTGAAGAGTCCAAGCCAAGCTGCTCTAATTCACATAGTACACTGCTGACAAATCCAAATTAACTCGGACTGTTTTGCTTGCCTCTACGTTAAGGTTATGATTTTCATCCCATTTATTTGGTTTAAGAAGATGCAGATAATTCGTATTAAAAGATTATTATGATAAAAATCATAATATTATCCTTTAACAAAAATATTTTCACTTTTCCATCCGACGGTTGAGAACTATGCTTACTCAACGGCCTTGATTAAACGGGCCGATGGTGTAAATTTGGGTCCAAACAATAGTTTAAATAATTTTCCGAAAACAACAAACGTAACAAACAAATATAAAAAATAAAAGTAACTAAGTTCCCAATAGTATAATCGATCAGAAAAATACAAACTTGCACATGTTTAAGGACCATGAGAGAAGGGTAGTTCCAGTAAAATGAAAGCAAAGACCACAGAAGTAGGAAAATGAAGATGCAAAAAATGCAGAAAACCACCAAATACACATGCAATTTGGTTTGTCCAAAACCAAGAATAAGGCATACTTTTCCACAATTGTACAAATTTGTATTAAATCAAAGGCCACCAGAGTGGTAGTAGACATTCCGCATAACGGAGTTCCCGGTTAGGCCAAAGATGTAGACAAATATAAATCAATTCTAGGCATTCAAAATTATCACATATTGGTGGTACATTCGGATAGCCACTGGGGAAGCAAACATCAAAGAAGAAGAGACCAGCATGGTAAGGAGTACTGATGCGAAAATTAACTTAACGCAGAAATTAAACCCTATTTGTGACAATTGTAGTATATGGATAAGTAGGGATCGTTCTAGGCCGGGGATTAACTAGGGATGCTAACCAAAGTAAAATTAAATTAAAAACGTAAAAACAAAATTTAAAACACTAAACTAAAATCAAAACACTTAACTAGAATCACTCAAAATAAAACTAACAAATAAACCAAAACAAATCCAAAGACTCAAAATAATTCAAGACTCAAGAAAACACAAACTAAATTTATTTCTAACAAATCTAACACTTTAAAATAAACGGGGGATTGATTTTTGACGAAATCGAATTTAAAACATAAACTTTAAAAACAAACTTCAAAGAAAATATATTTTATAGAAATAAAATGACGAAACGTTAGTTAGAGGGTTCCTTATCCACACATGAATAAATGCATATAATTTGATTCCCAGTTATGACTTCAACAAACGAATAAATGACAATACTCCAAGGTAATTAGGTCCGCTTAAATTAACCTTCAGATTTCCCTAAATTCATTGAATTGGACGGGATACGCATCACAACCAAATTATTTTTATCAAGCTCTCTAACTATGGAATACGCATGATAGAGAGACATATCAAAAATCATTAAGTTCAATGGAAATCATAAGCATCGACTAGGCATTCATAACTATGGAATACGCATGTTAATCCAACCTAGGGTTTACTAAACACAATCGTGACTAGCGATTTTTACTACTCATGGATATAAGTTCATAACGATTAGGTGAAATTCCCTTATATCCTAGCATCAAGTCTAAGCATGCAAATTAAGTGTCGACCCTTAACCCACATGCATAAACAAGTTATTAATCAACACAGAAAAATAAACCACATCCAACGTTTAAGAATTCATAACTGGAGTAAATCAAATTATAATAAACAAATATTCATGGTTTCAAATTCCCCTCTAACTAAATAGAAATTAATTACACATGTTTAATATAATTGAAAAGCAAATTAAATTAAACATGAGTTTATGAAAATATAAAACCAAATGAGGAAGCTTCTGTGCGTAAGCTTCTGTGCCTTGCTGCCATCCCCAAGCTGCCTAAGGCAGCTTCCAACGTGCTGACCTCGCTTTCCACGTGCTGACCTCGCTGCTCCTCGCACTGACCCGCGTGTCTCTCTGTCCCAGCACGTCTCGACCCCCCTCCAATTTCCGCACGCTGCCAGAAAGTCTTCACGTCGTTCCCCTCCCTGCGCACGCCAGCTGCCAACGCTTCTGTCTCTCCTCTCGCTGCCTCAAGGCAGCACTTGTCTTCTCTCCTCTGTCCCGCGTTGACTTCCTCGCGTCAGGCTGCCAAAGGCAGCGTCCTCCTCCAGACAGCTTCTGCTCGACTTCCCCCCTGCTGTCCAAATTCCACGCTGCCTAAGCAGCTGTCTCTCCGCACCAGCCCACCACCCTCTGCCATCCACGTCTGCCCTCCCTTATTATTCTTCTTCTCTCCCACCTAACTCTGTCCACTTCCTCTTATTTTCTGCCATTCTTTTTGTTCCACTACCTTCCCACTGCGCAGTGCATCAGTCCTCATTTCTTATTTTATTTCTGTCACTGCTTCTGCCTTTGCACCTTATATTTATATCCTTTCCCAGCTGTCCTCTCCACTTATTTCCCTAATGCCGTGCTCCTCTCTTTATTTTTCTGCTTTCAAACAAAATGGAACAAATTTATTAATCAAATATAGTGGGTAAGGTTGTTTTAACGAATTTATTACTTAAAACCACACTTGTGCTATTTTTATTTTCTTAGCTAGATAAATTCGATAAAACACAAAAACAAAGTAAATAGCACAAAAATACGAGGAAATAACTAACAAAAGACAAGAGAATTTAATGTAAAATATATATAAATATGAGCTTATCAAGTACCCTCCGCCCCAACAATTACAGCTCTCACACAATCCATTCTTGTCTCATAAGCTCTAACAAATATTGTATCCGTGGATGTCAATGAAAAGGGGGTTAAGCACATCTAAGTTTCTATAGTACAAACACCAATCCAACAACTATATTCCATATATTCTCAACTCGAACTTTCAGTACAAAACCAAATTAATTATAGTAGTCAGCATCATGAAATAGTCAGTGCAAAATATTTGATCAAAATGAATAGGCTAAGTATGGGAAAACTTCATTACCATTAATTCAAAATAGTTATTTAAAAGGAAATTCAAAACCAAAAACGGAAGAACTTGCTTGGCAAATCATTCTCCAGGATCTTCCACTCTTCCTGGATTCTCTTTGCCACGGACAGAATCGTCGGAGCTTGGGAACCGAATCCGTCGTCCGGAACTGTCGCGGAAGTGATCGACGATCAGGACCACGTCATCTTCAAGCGGCTGCGGGCAAAGCAAGGTTGAGATAAACCACAAAGAACCACAAAGATTTGATCTTTATTAATTTAGTGAAAACCCCAATTCATATCAAACAACAGGTTCCAACAGAATATTCATTTCAACAACAAGCACAAAAATTACATATAAAAGAAATGGCCTAATCGAATAAATGATCCCCGTGGTCATAAGGTATTCGGATGATAGCCCTTGTGGTAAAAAAATTCGGATTTAAACTCCTGTGGTCATAGTCTGTTAGGATTTAAACTCCTGTGGTCTAAGTCTGTTAGGATTTATGCCCTTCTGTCATTCATCCATTAGGTTTAGGTTGGCAAAATCGAATAAATGGTCCCCGTGGTCATAAGGTATTTGGAAGATAGTCCATGTGGTAAAAAAAATTCGGATTTAAACCCCTGTGGTCTAAGTCTGTTAGGATTGATGCCCGAAACTAGAGGTTCTATAATTTCTCCGCTAAGCTTACAGGTGGAGCAGAGTTTCTCTGAGGAGACGCGACAGAACGAGGTGGAACTAATAAATCACATAATTCATTAAAATTCAAGATCTAATAAATCAAATAATTCAAAATGCCTTTATAAAATTAACGAGATTTTGACTCTGTTTTCGTCTTTTTCTTCTTGTGAAATAACTGAGATGAATGAATTTTTTTACCATAAACTGAAATCTTCTTTCCCCCCCCCTCTTTTTGTTGTAAGATATTTTTTATTGATAGATACTCAGAAAAGCTCTGCTCCACTTGTAAGCTTAACGAAAGAATGACAGAACCTCTAATTTCAGGCATAAATCCTAATAGACTTAGACCACATGGGTTTAAATCCGAATTTTTTCTACCACAGGGGTGAAGGAAATTTTGTGAAAAACATGTTTATTTGAGCAACATCAATAGCATGCAATTAACAAATTAAAGGCGGAATCATGCTTGCATGCACTCAAAAACAAAACATCAACCATGAAATTCAAAGCCTAGTAGATTGGTGAACCTTGACTCAACTTAAAAACAACAATTTGTTAGTTGAGAAATATTTACCTTTGTAGATTCCTCTTTGCATATGCAAAGGATAATCACCCAAGAGATAGGGCCTTCATTCCTTGCTTCTTAGCTCCATGGATTTGGTTAGAAGAATAGGTTCTCCAAGTTCCCAAAATTGAGAACCTCTAAAGATTCTACACCAAGGTTGGATTGGAGAGGAAATGAGTGACCTTGAGGAAATAGAATTGCTAGACAATATCCCCCAAGGTGGTTGGCCTCTTAGAGAGAAATGGAAGCTTTGTGTTCTCACCAATTTTCTCTAAAATCAACAACTTATGAATTTATGTTATAAAGTTCTTTATATAGTCACTTCTTTAAATGACCTAAAGAACCAAAAACCCTAATTCATCACTATATGGCCGGCCACTCTAATGGATTTGGGCTTTTGGGCCTTTGTGAATCTTTATTCATTAAGTTGTCATACAACTTAAGTCAATGGGCTTTGACGTTCGAAGCCCATTGGGCCTTAAGGTCCAAAACTATCCCGAGGTCTTTAACGAACTTATTCGTTTGATTAATTAACATATTAATTAATCCTTGCCATAAATAATTAAACCATTTAATTCATCTCCTTTGTTTCTTCAATCTCCACCTTATTTGGTGTACGATACATTAGGTTCCTTTTAGCGAGGCAGTGGGCGATTAAAACCATTTTACATCGATTGTGAATTGAAACTTACTTTCAATTCTCCCTTTAGTGATTACACACGTTTAGGGCTTCCACAAACCATGAGTGACACCTAGCAGCATATCATGGCTACCCAAGCTAATCAGAAGAGGTAGAGAACCTATTCAGTTTAGGATTACAAATGCAATACGGTCTTTCTCTAATCTAATACTCTTGACCACATTGTTTGGTTTGATAGTTTATTTATTCATGTCTACTATCCAATGTGATTCATTTGCATTTTATGATTACCTTGAATGTGATTTGGAACGCATTCCCCAATCTCATTCATACTCTGGCCAGAGATTTTAATCATATCATAGAGTATTCTCCCTCAAACCATTTTGAAGGTTAGAGATCCCTTGTTGCACATTCACTTGTCTCCATGACTAAGTGGCTTAACCCCAATGATGTCGTGGACACCCCGATGGGGTGACTTTGACATAATCAAAGATCAAGGACTTAACCACAAGACAACAACTGTGATGCCTCAGGTCAAAGGACTAATTTGCATTATCCCAAACATGAGTTCTCATGTGACATGAGTATGAGAACTCCTCGTTGATCGTGTTCAGTGAACTCATTCTCTATTGAGCACCTACGTACTTGTCTTGATGTCACACACACCAATGACTCGAAACTAGTCACTCTCCCTGATAGAAGACATATCACGTACTGATCTTAACGGACTGTCAATGCCCAATTGGCAATCCTATGATCAGGAATGTTTAGGATGTGTCTACGAAAGAATGGTCTCATTAATCTAACTTCATTAGATTGCATTCTCCCAATCACATATTCCTTGGACTTTATCGTTTAAGCATATAACATTTATATGAGACGCCTCAAACAATAATGTTTGCCTTTTATATGTAAACTAGATTAGTTTAACATGTGAAATGTCCGTAAAGTATCATCATATGATTGGCTTTAGGGCACATTTCCAACAATCTCCCACTTGCACTAGAGCCAATCAACTTGTTCATCTGTGATGATTCCTCTTCTGTAGTCATTTCCTAAATGGCTGAATAGTAGGCCTAGGAAATGGATATCTATATGTTATCCATAGAAGCAACCTTGAGAATATCGACGTCACCATTATACATGATTCCCAATCATGTGGTTCAGTCTCTCATATGAGTTCGGATCTTGATGAGACCTTGATTCCCAGGCTTGAGCTATCGCCCCATTAGTGTCATACACTTTCTGGTTGGAACCGAATAGAGAGTTCATAAATGAACTTTCCCATCCAAACAACATTGTTGTAAACTTCTATATATGGCAATATATTTTGCATATATAATGGAACACACTAAAGTCATTACTTTAATGTTTCCATCCAAATATCTCTTTAGTCATAATAAAGAGGTATCTGTTAATCTCTTCATTCATAATGAAGAAACATTCAACGATGGATTAGATTCATAATCTAACACATTTACGCTTCCTTTACGTTACTCTAATTCTTCCTCATTCTTCGAGGAACCTATCCTTTAGTATTTCTTAAATACTTAAGGATTCACTTGACAGTTGCCATGGTTCTGATCCTGGGCTTGCATTGATATCGCCTTGTACCTTTCTTGGTACAACTTATATCAACGTTTTTCATACAATATGAAATACGTAAATCACCTTTCTGCGTATGCATAAAGGATTCTCTTTATGCAATATTTCTTTGGGAGTCAAAGGGTACGTTCCCTTTGAGAAGAGCTACCTCCTAGTCTCACTAGAGTTGTTCTTCTGATTGAAGTTTATCATCATATGAGAAACTTCCTAGCATATTTTGTCTGTTATTAGGGCATGATATAATCCAATTATATCCTAAAATCTATCATTATAGATTTCCATCCCATGTATATAGACTATGTCTCCCATATACATTCTATCGTTATAGAAAGTTTAAAGTCATAACTTTAACGAAGAAGTATTCTTTTCATTTCCAAAATTAATATATCATATATATATTCTAAATTTTAGGAACATGATTAACTCCCACTAATCTTTTGTAAACCTAGTAAACAAAAGATTCATTTACATCTTTATGAGAAATCAAACGTTTTGATCTTTCTCTCATAAGACGCTTATGGCTCCCACTAGCTTGCTAAGATCCATGATGGTTGGATCTCTACAACTTACATGTCTTGTGATTCATAGTATTTAGACATAAATTATCAAGACTATCTTAATAATGGTTTCGGAAACCTATATCATGTCCAAACATTGAATCACCATTTAGTTGTAGCTAGCAATCTTTGAATTAATTGAAACTAAGACTACGTCAAAGATGGTTCCTTCAAAGTCAACCATTCTCTTTGATTGTAGTCACCTTAAGCTACCAATTAGCTATAAAGGTTTCATTATTTCTGGTCAAATGGTACTTTACCATTTCCTTGAGTATATGTTGTATATACACTCAATGTAGTCATAAAGTTCAAACCATTCAACTGAGACGGTTTAAAATTCTTTTTGACTACCTTGGAGCTTGTGGTATAGGAACTAGGTTGTTATATTTGTTGATTATCATCTTGTCTCTCAAAGAACCCATTCTTTTGAGTTCTATTCCTAGTTCATTTGCTCTAAGGCAAATCACATTGTAGGATTACAATGAACTACTCAACAAACAACATTTGTTGGTTGGTTTATAGAAGTGATATCCAAAGGTTAATTTAAGGATATCCACAAGATAATTTTTAAACAAATATTGCTCATTAGCACACAACCCCAAATCTTAACATGATTAAGATTTGTCTTTCTTTCCAACTACATCCTATGGAGTTATGAAAATTTTGGAAGATCTTCTAATTGACAATCATATTGTTTTAGAAGTATATATATCCTATATATATGGGTAATTGATAACATCCAATGAACTAAATCTTATTCGAGTTCGTTCTTCTCCTAATGGAGAAAATCATTATCTTATGATGCTAATTTCCTTGATATCTTTCAAGGAAACTCATCTAAGTGTTACCTTTCCTTGAATCAAATCTAAGGAGGTAAGTACTTTAGACGTCTTACTCATCAACTTACATTTCTTGAATTCTTTGAAACCTTTTGCAAAGTATTCGGACTTGTGTTTATTCATAATAAACTATAGTCCAACCGAGAGTGATCTTCAGTGAATGTCAAACAACATGAGTAGTATTATGTTGTGGACAAGTGCCACTAACATCTAAGTGAATTAACCTCAATAACTTTGTGATTCTTTCTTCTTTCCAAAAGAATAAAGATTCGAACATTTCGCCTCTATACAATTTTGACAAGAAGGTATTGGATCCGGATCTAACGATCCAAAGCATCCATCTATGACCAACTCGTAATTTATGTTTTAGAGGTATCACAACTCAGTTGGGATTAGTCACTATCTTGCAACCTTTTGGGTTTTAAGCATCATTATATTCTAAACAGTTAACGCTACCATATCATCTCTACTATAGAGACAATCAATTAGATTACTATAATCCAATCAGTGATTAATAAAGAACAATGTTTTGTCAAACAAAACATTCATCCATCTCTACTATAGTGATGGAATTGAGTTCCTTAAAATTGGAATGTAAAGACAATCTTTGGTTTTTCCAATTTCTTTGGTAGTTCATATGAGGAAGTTAGTACCATCTGCTTTCGCAGAGATCTATATTTTATTCACGTTCCGAATGTGAAGTACTTTCTCTTCTCTCATTAATCTTCTACTTCTTATTAGCCACACTTTTACAACGATTGTAAAACATAGTTACTAATACGGAATCAAGCATTCAAGTAGAAGAACCAAATGTTTTGAACTATTCAAGAACAATTTACAACACCTTCGAAAAGTGTGTTCTTGACACTTGCAAGACATTTCTTGCAAATACCCCTTCCAATGTCCATCCTTTCATAAAGAAAGTTTGTTCCCTTGGAGTTAATTTTATCTTCTTCATTTGACTTCTCCTTTGACTACAATAGTCATGGTCCCTAAACTCCCACTATCTCTCTTGAAACCTTTTTCAATTGTGTTTATACACATTAAACATTTTGGAGAGTGTGTGGTTATTGTTCACTACATAGTTTACAATAAACTTAGTGAACCATTAGGATAGGGACATAAAGGTGAAGTCCTAGCTTAGTTTCCGTCTCGTTAAGTGGTTTATCACTTCAACACTCAATGATTCAAAATCATCATAAGTCCATGTTGATGGACTATTTTTGTCAACCAACCATTATGTTCTAAACATAATTACAAACTTTCAAGAGTTGTTCAAGGCAACTCTTATTTGTTCATAAGTTCCTTTGTTCATATAACGAAGGAATAAGCATTGGTTGTTTGTGTTGTCCTCTTCATGATAGACATTTCTAACATGTTCTTCCAATGATACATTATCAATAGGAAGATTGTGAGGATGAGACTTCTTAGGTACATGCACAATCCATTTAAGACAATCTTTGGGATTGTGTTACCAAGTCCGGAAACTAAAACATTCGGATTTTCTTTGTCAAGTTTTGGATAGCGTTTGCAAATATATTGGTAAACAAATACATAACGAATATAAATTGATTGATTTTAAGCCATTTGATTCGGGTCTTTAAATCAAATAGCACCACCCACTATTTTTGGCAAATTCCATATCCCTCATTGGAATTCGAGAGTTTTGGAGGAAACTCTTAGTAGGTTATGGGAGACTCACTATTACCAAGCCCACCTCACAATGATATGATGTTGGCTAGCATTAATAATAATGAGAGAGTACGCTTACTCATTTGCAACTAATGCAAGTACCCATCAATTTGGCCTCTAGAGAATGTTGCCTCACGATGATACGATGTCGGCGCCATTGCACTTAGTTAAGTCATTCCCACCATGCTTAGTGCGTGAAGGGGTTCAAGAATAGCCTCACGATGATACGATGTCGGCCATCCTCGTTGCCTACACTCACCTCATCAAGTATGTATATAGACTCATCCTGAGTATAAGCATGCACTTTGTACTCCCCCATGATAGGGTGAAGCCGGTGTACAAGTCATAAACGATTGGAGCCTACCACGGTGGAAGGCCACGAAAGAGTGTTCTAAGCACTCTCACGCTTTTCAACTTAATAATGGTTTGGTTGAGGGTTTTAGGTCTCATCACATAAACATATTCATTTTAATCTTTATTAAAACAATTTTGGTCCTATTACAACTATTGGTCCATTTGATTCAATTTAGTTGTATATAATACTCCCACTATATTTATAAAACGGTTTTTTAAAGCAAGAGTATATGATACTACTAACGTAAGGTTTGCATTCATTTGATGGACTATATAGTTGCCTTAGGGCCTTAGGATGACTATGAACCTTTGTTTAGATTCAACACGAGCCTTGTGTTGAATCTCGGACTAGGGATGGAGATTGATTTTAGTTACGCGTTTAATCACATTAAGGCGTGTTGTTCTTATGGGCGTTGGACCCAACTACTTCATTTTCATGCATATCAAATAAAGCAAGAAAGAAGTACTTCAAAGTAAAAGAGAGCTTATGCTCTTTACAACATTTGCATAAAACAAATTACTTTAAAGTAAAGAAGAGCTTATGCTCTTTTACAACATTTGATCAAATCAAATTACAACCAAAATTAATCTACACATTCCCATGGTTCAAACAAATTTGAAACGGCCTTTCACATAGCTCAATTATCGTAGGCTTAGGTTCATAATCACCCTTTAATTAATCAACACTTTAATTAATTAAATTGAATGCAACATTTTTCATTTGGTTTTTGTATCCATAAAATTGATTTAAATGGAGCTAAATGAAATGAAAATCCAATTCTCATTTAAAGTGACAAAACAATTTTTGTTCCCTACTTAATTTGGGCCATCATGCAATAACCACAACCTTTTGGGCTATATTGCGAAACACAAACTTTTGGGGTCACTTTGTAAAAACACAAAAGTCCACTACTTCATGTAATTACAACTAGAACCCAAAAATTTCAACAAATACAAAAAACTTCATTAAAGGAGCAAAACAATTTGTCCTTTAACGTTTTTGGGCCTTAACGTAAAAACGTAAACTTTTGGGCCAAAGTGCAAATACACAAAAGTATCAAAACTTTATGTAATTGAATAAAAGACCCAAAAATACCCTATTTAATTAGGGTGGCCGGCCATGATAGAAAAAATATGATTTTTACAAAGTTTTTGTAAGTGGGTTTTATTAGGTGAGGTAAAGATGAAATATTTTGAATTTATGTTAAACTTTTAAAAAAGTTTGTCTACCATTATAACCATTAATTGAATTTATGTCAAACTTTTAAAAAAGTTTGTCTACCATTAAAACCATTAATAATACTTTACAAATAATCATCACCCACTAAAATCACCCACTAAAATTAAACCAAAACTTTATGTAAAAACATAAAACATTTTGAATCAAAACTTCAAAACTTTTTGTTCTTGGCAAGAACTTCAAGAACATTGAAGAACACTCATGAAAACTCATAATAGCTCCATGAATGTTTTCACTCACCAAAACTCAAATTTTCATCACTCAAAAGAGGGTTAACATCCTAGGGTACTTAGGGGTTCCAAAAGTCACTTTAAAACAATTTTAACAAGACAAACATGAACCAAAAAAATCACCCTTTGGATTTGGCCGAATTTCCCAAAAAACATGGCACCAAATTTTAGCTCCAAAATTCATGCTCATATGAACTACATCTACAACATTTGAGATGGCAAATTTTCTAACAAAATTTACATTCAAAGAAACAAGAATAAAGCTTGTAACATATTACAACTTTTAAATCAAAAAACTATGAAATACAAAACACAAAATGATTCACCAACTACTAGACCTAGGCTCTTGATACAACTTGAAGGAAATTTTGTGAAAAACATGTTTATTTGAGCAACATCAATAGCATGCAATTAACAAATTAAAGGCGGAATCATGCTTGCATGCACTCAAAAACAAAACATCAACCATGAAATTCAAAGCCTAGTAGATTGGTGAACCTTGACTCAACTTAAAAACAACAATTTGTTAGTTGAGAAATATTTACCTTTGTAGATTCCTCTTTGCATATGCAAAGGATAATCACCCAAGAGATAGGGCCTTCATTCCTTGCTTCTTAGCTCCATGGATTTGGTTAGAAGAATAGG
Organism: Malus fusca; assembly: GCA_035220775.1. Lineage (NCBI taxonomy): Eukaryota > Viridiplantae > Streptophyta > Magnoliopsida > Rosales > Rosaceae > Malus > Malus fusca. The sequence goes on from CM069072.1 coordinate 17,338,962, forward strand.
TTCTCCAAGTTCCCAAAATTGAGAACCTCTAAAGATTCTACACCAAGGTTGGATTGGAGAGGAAATGAGTGACCTTGAGGAAATAGAATTGCTAGACAATATCCCCCAAGGTGGTTGGCCTCTTAGAGAGAAATGGAAGCTTTGTGTTCTCACCAATTTTCTCTAAAATCAACAACTTATGAATTTATGTTATAAAGTTCTTTATATAGTCACTTCTTTAAATGACCTAAAGAACCAAAAACCCTAATTCATCACTATATGGCCGGCCACTCTAATGGATTTGGGCTTTTGGGCCTTTGTGAATCTTTATTCATTAAGTTGTCATACAACTTAAGTCAATGGGCTTTGACGTTCGAAGCCCATTGGGCCTTAAGGTCCAAAACTATCCCGAGGTCTTTAACGAACTTATTCGTTTGATTAATTAACATATTAATTAATCCTTGCCATAAATAATTAAACCATTTAATTCATCTCCTTTGTTTCTTCAATCTCCACCTTATTTGGTGTACGATACATTAGGTTCCTTTTAGCGAGGCAGTGGGCGATTAAAACCATTTTACATCGATTGTGAATTGAAACTTACTTTCAATTCTCCCTTTAGTGATTACACACGTTTAGGGCTTCCACAAACCATGAGTGACACCTAGCAGCATATCATGGCTACTGATCGGATCATATTTATATATATTTTTACTTCGAATTCACTCGTCTTTTCTTAGTTAGTTTCTCATATTTTTGTGCTATTTACTTTGTTTTTGTGTTTTATAGAATTTATCTAGCTAAGAAAATAAAAATAGCATAAGTGTGATTTTATGTAATAAATTCGTGTTAAAACTGTTTATCTTTTAAATTAAATAAAAAAAAATATATATAATAATTATAATTTATTTCATGGTTTGTTTTATAGAAAATGGGAAAAGGCGTGGAAAGCACAAAAAGAAAAAAAGAGAAAGCTGGCGTGCAAAAGGGCTTGGAGGGAATATAGCTGTTAGTGGGGAGTGACATAAATAGGGGGGAACTTTAAATAAATATGTGGTGTATGGCAGTGAAGGGAAGGTGGGAGTGCATGATGAAATAATAAAAGAAAGAATAAAAGAAGTGAACATGTTGCGAAAAGAATAAAGGACACGGGAGTGGAGCTCCCATCGTGAAGTGGAGGAACTAAATAAATAAGGAGGAATAAGGAGCGGTGAAGGAGAGGAGCACAGAAAAGAATAAGGCAGCGCAAGCTGCAGAGCTCGAGGAAGAAAACTGAGTGCTGCCTTGAGGCAACACGGGAAGCGCGGGAAGTCAGGAAGGTCAGACTGTGGAGTGCAGCTGGAGGCGTGACGCGGGGGAGAGGAACGCTGCCCTTTGGCAGCGAGGTCAGGAAGACGAGGGAACTTCAAGAGGGCCTCGGGATTTGAGGGCAGCTAGCGTGACCGAGAGAAGGCAGTGCAGGAGAGCAGAGGGATAGACGCGAGTGCTGAGCTGCTTGGCAGCGAGCTCAGCGGGAGAGTCCAGGGAGCAGACGCAGGACAGCAAGATCAGAGCAGCGCACGGAATGGAATAACCAGAGCCTGACGCGCGGGAAGGCGGAAGCAGAGCCTGACGCGACGTGCAGAAGGAGTCAGCACGAGTCAGCACCGGAGAGGTCAGCACGGCCTGGAGGTCAGCACGGCGAGGTGGACTGTGCAGCAAAGTCAGCTCGAACAGATTCACTGCAATCTCTCTCTCGGTTTAATTTTCCTAAACTTACATTTTATTTTCTGTTTTAATTTAAATAATGTATAACTAATTTTATTTTGGCTAGAGTTTAATTCAAAACCATGAATATATTTGTAATTTGAATTGATTACCTTCAGTTGTGATTTCTGAGTTGTGATTTAATTTGCTTAACTGCTTGATTGATAACTTATTTTTGTTTGTCGATTAAGGATGCATACTTAATTTACATGCATGAATTTGATGCTAGAATATAAGTAAATTTCACCTAATCGTTATGAACTTATATTCACAAGTAGTGAAGGTCGCTTATAAACGATCGCGTTAGGTAAATTCTTGGCATAAGTTTCATGCAATTCATAGTAACAAGTGCCTCGTCAATGCTTATGATTTTCATAAAACTTAATGATTCTTGCTTGTATCTCTATTATGCAATTCATGTAGGGAACTTGTAGGGAATGTTTTGGGTTGTCGTATGCAATCATCCAACCTAATAAAAGTAGGAAAATCTGAAGGTTAATTTAAGCGGACCTAATTAACTTGGGGCGTTGAGAATTTACAATTTATTGAAAGAACAACTGAAAATCAATTTAGGTTGCATATGTGGCATGTGTGGAGAATAATCCTCTAGCCAGTCCGTCATTTATCATTTTACCTTAATTTTATGTTTTTATCAATTCTGTAATTTATTTAAGTTTAATTTACTTTTCATCAAAAATCAATCCCCCATTTATTTTAAAGTGTTAGGTTTGTTAGAAATTAATTTAGTTTGTGTTTTCTTGAGTTTTGAAGTATTTTGAGTCTTTTGATTTGTTTTAGTTTATTTGTTAGTTTTATTTTGAGTGATTCTATTTAAGTGTTTTGAGTCTAGTTTAGTGTTTTAAATTTTGTTTTTACGTTTTTAAATTAATTTTACTTTGGTTAGCATCCCTAGTTAATCCCCGGCCTAGAACGATCCTTACTTATCCATATACTACAATCGTCACAAATAGGGTTTAAATTTGTGCGTTGATTTATTTTCGCATCAAATTTTTGGCGCCGTTGCCGGGGATTAGCAAATTTGCTAATCCTTTTATTTTTGTTTTTGCTTATGTTTATTTGTGTTTGTGTATGTTACTTTTGATATTTGATTTAGTTTTCTTTCTTTGATTTTAGTTACAAATGGAGCAAGACCTGGATTCTACTAGCATTCAAGATCTATTGGCACAGCTCACTGCTCAATTAACTCATAATGCCGAACGGACCACAATGCCAAGTGGCCCTACATTTGATATGCCCTATGAGCAAGGATTTCAAACTCATCAATATCCCCAATTTTCTGCAAATGAAGATGTTTGGGGATATCAAGGCTATAACCAATCAAGGGGCAACATGTTTTCCAACACTTATAATTCGGATTGGAGAAGTAATTCAGAGTATATGTGGGATGAACCTCAACAATTTCAACAAGGTGGATATTGGCAGCAAGACGAGTTCTATTCAAGACCTATGCAGCCACCACAGGATCCCCCACAACAATTCCAATCGAATCAAAGTATGCCCGTGGATTATAATCAAATGCTTGAAGAATTAATTTCTTCGGTACAGGGTTCACAAAAAGAAGAACAATTGCCGCCATCGGAAGAGTTCTATCAATGGCCATGTGCACCACCACATCCACCACAACAATCTCCCCAATTCAACTCAGGTACATCCTTGGATAATGATACACTTAATAATTTACTCACCTCTTTGAATCAGGGAGTAGAAAATCAAAACCAGGAGATGCAAGACCGAGTCAGAAGAGTGGACGAATTGGAGGAGCAAGTTGGGCAGATTTTGGAAATCATGGCACAAATTCAAGATCAAAGAGAACTTTCCAACTCCACATTTGCAAATTCAAGGGGAGAAATGGAAATCGATGAAGCCATCACTTTGGGAAGTGATATGGAGGATGAAGTTGTTCCAGAACCATCCAAACATGGCCCGGACATGGATGAATTGCCGCTTCAAGAAGAAGATGAGGATGACTACTTGGGCAGTTTAGAAGAATTCTTATCGCAAACCCCTCAAGTCCTTATGCCATCCAACTCAGGTGAGGAGGTTCTAAATTCATTTCATTCTAACATTATTCCACCAATTGTCCTTTTTCCTTGTAGGTTTTTAAATCCCAAGGAAGAAGTGAATGAAAAATACGTTGTGGAAGATCTTCCCAAGGTGCAAAGTGAGATCCCAATTCTTGGTGCACCAAATCATGTTCCCGATGACGTTGAAACATTCAAAGAGATTTCTACACCAAGAAGGGGGATTCCAGAAAATGAGGTGGCCGGAGAATTTGTTGAACATATCAAAGAGGCTGTGCATGAGACAAACAAGCCTAAAGCAGTTGAGTTTGATGACACGGGACAAGCCACAACCATCATAGTAAACCTGGCCAAGTTCAAAGTCCCGGAAACGTTCAAAGACGTGGTGTTTATAATTGAGTTTGAATGTGACTGTAAGCCATCTTCTCCATTTTTTATTTTAATTTATACTAACTTGTTTTTAATTTTGATGATTCAGGCACCCACTCTTGAATTTAAACCATTGCCGGATCATTTCAAGTACCACCGTCCGTTTAATGATAAGCCCATGCATTTGAATAATGAAGGGAGGCCTAGGAATCACCCACAATCAGATTTGCATTCCTAATCCCTTCTCTTTACTGAATTTATTTTACTTTGTTTAGTTCTTTCATTGTTTGTTTGCTCTTGTGTGAATTTATTTTACGTTGATTTTTTTACGTTGATTTCATTTTGTTTTGTTTATTTAGTTGTGATTTTTGTTTAGAAAATTAAACTTAGTCTTTTTACTTTGTTTTACTTATTTTACATTGTTATTTAAAAAAATAAAAAAAAAAAAAAATATACAAAAAAAAAAAAATACAAAAATACAAAAAAAAAAAAAAAAAAAAAAAAAACTTAATTGCATAAATATTTTACAATAACTTGTAAATTAATCTCGTTCATTGGTCGTTGGTTGGTGGTGCCTCGGAGGTCGACGGAGCCCCTGAAAGACGAAGCGCCAGAGCTGGATCATTCAGAGCCTCAATACTTGGTGCTGCTCCCGAGGACGAAGGCAACACAAACCTCGGGAGTAACGCCATAAACCGTTGATGATCACTCTGAATCCGCACTTCGGACTCCTGCATCTGATCCAGCTTCCTCTTCATGCTTGTGGAATAATTGGTTGCAAGCATGTGCAAATCCCTGTTCTCATGCCTAAGCACTCTGACCTCCTGCCGAAGACTAGCCACTTCAGCCATCAACGACTCCACCTGACGGGTTCGTGCAAGAAGGCGCTGGCCCATGTTTGATACTGAGCCTGCGCATCGGACGCTGTAGGCCATAGAGTCCTGAACAGCCAGTTCGTCGGACCGCCTAGAAAGTATCCTAGTGTCTCTAGGAGTGAGCAGATTTCTGGCCACCACCGATGCGGTTGTTTCGTTCATCATCATGGAATCCCCAACTGTAAGAGGACCATTTGGGGATATGAAGGATGGCTGCCAAATGTTGGTTGGAGAAGATATATCACTATCTTCCCCAACATTCAAGTTAAGGCGACGGTCAGAGGGGCAAGACATTTTCTGAAGGTGTTGAGAATGAAGAGTCGGACTGATCTAGATTAAAAGAAATGCAAGGAGGAAGTGTTTACAGGAGGGAGTGTTTACAGGGGGAGCTTAAGTGTGTTGTGGAACAAAAAATGAGCGTTCTTATAAGAAGAAGAAATCGTTGAGGCATCACTCAGCAGTCGAAGATGCGCCCTCTCGCAAATCGAAGAGCCGGGCTCCTTTCTCAAAAGCCGGATTCTTTTCTCAAAAGCGGCGTCGCCGTTCTCAAAAGTCGGACTCCGTCTCAAAAGTCGGTTCCTTTCTCAAAAGTCAGACGCCGCTCTCTCAAAAGTCGGGCGTCTTTATCAAAAGTCGGAGCGGTCAGGAATCACGAGGCGAGCTGTTTTTCCAATTTTGTCGTCACTCGTCACGCGCGCTGTCAGCTTTGCGCAAATTACGGGTTGCTTTTTCAGAAAGCGCGTGACCTGTACTGTTCATCCATCCACCGGCTGCCGACAGGGGTAAAAAAATAGTTTCGGTTGTGAAGAAAAATTCTATAAACGTCTACCTTCGCATCCATTGCAAAGGCAAACTCTCTCAGCACTTCTTCATCTCCGAAATTTTTCATCTCCGAAAATGCCTTTCCAACAAACCCTCTCGAGTTTCTCTGTGTTTCTCATTCCCTGGGATACCTTTGCAAATAAGTCATCTAGAGCTAGAGTATTTCATATCATGAAGGTTGAAAGCAAGAGTATCTCATATCACGCTTTCTCCCTGTCCTTGTCCTTGTCTTTGTGGCAAGGAGAAAGCGGGCAATCAGCCAGCACTCGGTGTCAATCTTCCAATCTAAGAACCGACTGCCTGGAAATCCTTCCTGATTGCTTACCTAGCATTGCTCTCGAGTACTCTTCTTCAACCACTGATGTACTTCCGAAGAAGTCGCCACATCTGCCTGGAGAACAGATATGGCAAGTGAAAATGATACTTGAAGCATGTGGAGACAAGGTGCTGCTTCATCTTCAAGATCAAGTCTCATTTTCCTTGCTAAGAAGTTCCCCAGCCCAGTTCAAGCATACACCTGTGGAACGATACTTCTTCAAAAGCAAAAGTATCCCATATCATCAGAGTCAGAGGCAAAGATTTCTCATGGCATGCTTTTCCTTTACCCTTGCTCTTGGCTACGGGGCAAGGTGAAAGAAAGGCAATCGGTCGGCACTTGGACAGATTGAACAAAGAAGCAGACCACCACCTATTCCTCGTGCCTACCTGCCATGCAGAAGAACAAAAAGAGAAGAATGTAGCCTGCAGACTCAATCAACCCGGCAGAAGGAGTCTGAGTTGAAACCAAGAGCTCGAGAAGCTTCAACAACACCACCAATCAAGTCTCATTTTCCTTGCTAAGAAGTTCCTGAGGCCAGTTCAAGTTCAAAGCTGTGGAAAGTCACCAAACAGGACCAATGTTCTTTTATTAGTTTTATTCATTATCTTTTATTTTCATTTTCAATTTTTCGTTTATTTTGTTTGTTATATTTTCTTGCGTGCTTAACTGATTTATTTCTTTTCTTTGCAGGAACTTTTGGTTATTTCCACCCTTGAAGTTGATTGCAGAATTTTAGTTTCGGGGTCATCGCTTGATTTTTCTGCAAATTAGGGAAGTTTTCAGTCCTATTGCTTTATTTTGTTTCTTTATATTTATTTTATTTTTATTTGCATTTTATTATATTTTCTGACATTGGGGACAATGTCTAGTTTAAGTGTGGGGGTAAATAGTATAAAAATGACTAAATTGAAAATTTTTGTACCTTCGACTTTGAACTGGTTTCATTTGTTTCCATGTTATTGCTTTGTTTTCTTAATTAGTTTTGTTTTATTTTTTAAAAAAATAAAAAATAAAAAAATTCGGAAAATTTTAAAAATCCAAAAATATTTCCTTGTTTTCCTTATTGTTTTGAATTAGATTTTTGTTAGTTTCCCGACCCAATGATATAATTGGATAAAATTTGAACCATGATCATCAAGAACTTAGTTAACATGTGTTGTGTGAAATTCCTAATTCTCGTATTAGTTTGTACATATTTGATCATCTTTGAAAAACCAAATGCACATAGCCTTGTTGATGTGAAATTAAAGCATGATTTTAAGCTCCATATGTGAATTTAGTGACCATATACATCCTATGTGAGTTTTTGAGCCTATTGAAAGTGTGTGCATTTTTCATACACTCCTATTTTTTTTCATGTGTGATGAACTTATGTGAGATACTTCTCTAGAACTTGCTTAACGATCTTTCGAAATATTTGTTATTGATTGCATGAACTTGAAAATGATAGAGGCATTAGGTTTACCACCATGGCCCAAATAACCTTGTTTCCCAAAGAAAAATGATATCATTAGATTGCCAATTTGAGCCGTGTTTGTTGAGCCTTTTATTTCTTATCACCAGATATGTCTACCCTTATGCCTGAAATAAATATTTTTCCTTACCCTTTCCAAGCGAGCAATGCGAGATTGTCTTATGAGAAACGTTTGTGAAGTACTTTGAAGGTGTTTGGGAAAAGAATAAGTGTGGGGGTATTTCATGTTTGTATTAAAAAAAAAAAAAAAAAAAAAAAAAAAAAAAAAGAAAAGGAAAAGAAAAAGAAAGATTGTATACAAAGAAAATAAAAAGTTTTTAAAGTTTCAGTTTAAGATTGTGGTTTGAGGTGACTGGAAGAATAGCTGGAAAGCTTGAGTTCTTATAAATCTAAACAAAAGAATTGCTTGCAATGTAGCTTGGAACTTGTGTTTACCTATTCTTTCGTTTCAATAACCCTATCCCTAATCCTCATTACATCCAATAAAAGTCCTCTTGATTTAAGTTTTGCAATTATGACTGTGGAGAAGTGATCTTTATGCAAGCTTATGGTAGAACTTTCACATTTGTTTCTTTGAGCGAAACACATTTAAACTAAACACATGTGTGATTGAGCGTATATCCAGTGAGAAGGTCACTAGTTTGCATATGGTGATTTTAAAATAAAAATTTGAAATTGCATTAGCATGGCTATCTCACACACTACACTTCAAGGATGTTTCAAAGATTACTGCTAATATTTGAATAAGGAAAATGAATTTGGATTAGCTTGTTGGTGTTAGCTATGGTTTTTGATGATTGTGTTCTCAAATGAAGTTCTATGAGGGTCACATAGGGGGAAACTAATAATTTTCATGTTATTACTTTTTCTGTTTTCGTTTGTTTTGCTCGAGGACTAGCAAAAGTTAAGTGTGGGGGTATTTGATCGGATCATATTTATATATATTTTTACTTCGAATTCACTCGTCTTTTCTTAGTTAGTTTCTCATATTTTTGTGCTATTTACTTTGTTTTTGTGTTTTATAGAATTTATCTAGCTAAGAAAATAAAAATAGCATAAGTGTGATTTTATGTAATAAATTCGTGTTAAAACTGTTTATCTTTTAAATTAAATAAAAAAATATATATATAATAATTATAATTTATTTCATGGTTTGTTTTATAGAAAATGGGAAAAGGCGTGGAAAGCACAAAAAGAAAAAAAGAGAAAGCTGGCGTGCAAAAGGGCTTGGAGGGAATATAGCTGTTAGTGGGGAGTGACATAAATAGGGGGGAACTTTAAATAAATATGTGGTGTATGGCAGTGAAGGGAAGGTGGGAGTGCATGATGAAATAATAAAAGAAAGAATAAAAGAAGTGAACATGTTGCGAAAAGAATAAAGGACACGGGAGTGGAGCTCCCATCGTGAAGTGGAGGAACTAAATAAATAAGGAGGAATAAGGAGCGGTGAAGGAGAGGAGCACAGAAAAGAATAAGGCAGCGCAAGCTGCAGAGCTCGAGGAAGAAAACTGAGTGCTGCCTTGAGGCAACACGGGAAGCGCGGGAAGTCAGGAAGGTCAGACTGTGGAGTGCAGCTGGAGGCGTGACGCGGGGGAGAGGAACGCTGCCCTTTGGCAGCGAGGTCAGGAAGACGAGGGAACTTCAAGAGGGCCTCGGGATTTGAGGGCAGCTAGCGTGAGCGAGAGAAGGCAGTGCAGGAGAGCAGAGGGATAGACGCGAGTGCTGAGCTGCTTGGCAGCGAGCTCAGCGGGAGAGTCCAGGGAGCAGACGCAGGACAGCAAGATCAGAGCAGCGCACGGAATGGAATAACCAGAGCCTGACGCGCGGGAAGGCGGAAGCAGAGCCTGACGCGACGTGCAGAAGGAGTCAGCACGAGTCAGCACCGGAGAGGTCAGCACGGCCTGGAGGTCAGCACGGCGAGGTGGACTGTGCAGCAAAGTCAGCTCGAACAGATTCACTGCAATCTCTCTCTCGGTTTAATTTTCCTAAACTTACATTTTATTTTCTGTTTTAATTTAAATAATGTATAACTAATTTTATTTTGGCTAGAGTTTAATTCAAAACCATGAATATATTTGTAATTTGAATTGATTACCTTCAGTTGTGATTTCTGAGTTGTGATTTAATTTGCTTAACTGCTTGATTGATAACTTATTTTTGTTTGTCGATTAAGGATGCATACTTAATTTACATGCATGAATTTGATGCTAGAATATAAGTAAATTTCACCTAATCGTTATGAACTTATATTCACAAGTAGTGAAGGTCGCTTATAAACGATCGCGTTAGGTAAATTCTTGGCATAAGTTTCATGCAATTCATAGTAACAAGTGCCTCGTCAATGCTTATGATTTTCATAAAACTTAATGATTCTTGCTTGTATCTCTATTATGCAATTCATGTAGGGAACTTGTAGGGAATGTTTTGGGTTGTCGTATGCAATCATCCAACCTAATAAAAGTAGGAAAATCTGAAGGTTAATTTAAGCGGACCTAATTAACTTGGGGCGTTGAGAATTTACAATTTATTGAAAGAACAACTGAAAATCAATTTAGGTTGCATATGTGGCATGTGTGGAGAATAATCCTCTAGCCAGTCCGTCATTTATCATTTTACCTTAATTTTATGTTTTTATCAATTCTGTAATTTATTTAAGTTTAATTTACTTTTCATCAAAAATCAATCCCCCATTTATTTTAAAGTGTTAGGTTTGTTAGAAATTAATTTAGTTTGTGTTTTCTTGAGTTTTGAAGTATTTTGAGTCTTTTGATTTGTTTTAGTTTATTTGTTAGTTTTATTTTGAGTGATTCTATTTAAGTGTTTTGAGTCTAGTTTAGTGTTTTAAATTTTGTTTTTACGTTTTTAAATTAATTTTACTTTGGTTAGCATCCCTAGTTAATCCCCGGCCTAGAACGATCCTTACTTATCCATATACTACAATCGTCACAAATAGGGTTTAAATTTGTGCGTTGATTTATTTTCGCATCAGCTACCCAAGCTAATCAGAAGAGGTAGAGAACCTATTCAGTTTAGGATTACAAATGCAATACGGTCTTTCTCTAATCTAATACTCTTGACCACATTGTTTGGTTTGATAGTTTATTTATTCATGTCTACTATCCAATGTGATTCATTTGCATTTTATGATTACCTTGAATGTGATTTGGAACGCATTCCCCAATCTCATTCATACTCTGGCCAGAGATTTTAATCATATCATAGAGTATTCTCCCTCAAACCATTTTGAAGGTTAGAGATCCCTTGTTCCACATTCACTTGTCTCCATGACTAAGTGGCTTAACCCCAATGATGTCGTGGACACCCCGATGGGGTGACTTTGACATAATCAAAGATCAAGGACTTAACCACAAGACAACAACTGTGATGCCTCAGGTCAAAGGACTAATTTGCATTATCCCAAACATGAGTTCTCATGTGACATGAGTATGAGAACTCCTCGTTGATCGTGTTCAGTGAACTCATTCTCTATTGAGCACCTACGTACTTGTCTTGATGTCACACAAACCAATGACTCGAGACTAGTCACTCTCCCTGATAGAAGACATAGCACGTACTGATCTTAACGGACTGTCAATGCCCAATTGGCAATCCTATGATCAGGAATGTTTAGGATGTGTCTACGAAAGAATGGTCTCATTAATCTAACTTCATTAGATTGCATTCTCCCAATCACATATTCCTTGGACTTTATCGTTTAAGCATATAACATTTATATGAGACGCCTCAAACAATAATGTTTGCCTTTTATATGTAAACTAGATTAGTTTAACATGTGAAATGTCCGTAAAGTATCATCATATGATTGGCTTTAGGGCACATTTCCAACAAGGGGCTATCTTCCGAATTCCTTATGACCACGGGGACCATTTATCCGATTTGGCCAACCTAAACCTAATGGAGGAATGACAGAATGACATAAATCCTAACAGACTTAGACCACAGGAGTTTAAATCCTAACAGACTGTAACCACAGGGGTTTAAATCCGATTTTTTTTACCACAGGGGCTATCATCCGAATACCTTATGACCACGGAGACTATTTATCCGATTAGGCCAAAAGAAATTAAAAATTTGAAGAAACAGAGGTAAGAACAATACCAAATCCGGGACCACCGGGTCCTGCGCTGTTACTGCAGTGTAATTTACTTCTAGAAAAAGCTGTTGCTTCTGGGTTTAGAAAGCAGGGAAGAAAGTGCCAGAAGCTAAAACCCCACTAATCATTTTTTACTTCAGATTCTCAGATTCGCACTTTCTTGTTGTTTCTCCTCTTTTCTTGTTAGCTCAACAAAACATATATTCACACACACATCTATATACACACATATATTTATATACACAGATAACATTGAGTTCAATCCAAATATATAGTCCTAACAATTTCTCAGAAACATAAATCCAATGTACCTCCAACAGAGACTTGAACCATCTTTCGTGAGTCAGCATCGCTTTCCTTTGCCCTTTTTCACTTTCTAATATCTGCAGATCCTAACTTTTATCTGGAAACATATAAAAACTACAAAATCACAACTCGCTTATACTGGATCAACGTTTTGCTCTGAAATTTCTATTTTAGACTTGGTATTGAGAAACAAAAAGTCTTATATGCAAAAGATAACTCATTCATCACAAAGCAACAATACATTTGTAGTAACTGTTTAAGTCAGAACATATTGATCATCATGAATTGCAGCATTAGCATTCTAATTAGAAACTTGTAGCCATAAAATTTAACATTTCACAACCATGTTTGATCTCATTAAACAATCCAATTATCGATAATTACCTTAGCAGAAGCTTGAATTTCTCTGGCAATCACATCCAAAGCAAGTGCATAACCTTAAACCCTTCGATTTTCGCTAATCAACTTTAAACTCAGAACCAAATCATTAACAGTAACATTATACTAAAACTAAATCATTAGCAGCAGCATTATTAACTGATGAATTAAACTAAATCATTAACAGCTGCATTATTAACTGATTAATTAACTGACCTTAAAAAAAAAAAGGAATTAATTAACAGATATCAGTAACAAAAATACAAATTTTCCGTCGACGTAATCCATGGCGGTGAGATCCCCACTCTTCCCTTTCCCTCTCTCTCTGTCGCAACTGGTGCACGTAGAGGGGGAGGAGGCAGAGAAATGTAGGAATTTGCAGCATTCAGCACCTGAAAAAAAAAAAAAATCCAAAAACATTATAAAAAGGAAAACAAATTAAAGGCTTCACAGATAATATTTCGGTACACAATCGAACGGAAACTGACATTTCACATGTAACAACAGACCCACCCTCTTGATCCAGTGTTGCTTGCCCATGTTAGTTAGAAATTTTGAAGTATTTGATTGACAAATGGAGAAAAATGAATCTGAGCAGATCCATCATTCACAAAATAACAACTGACTCGGACTATAAATTTGGCCACCTTCCCAAGAATAAAAGAAGTATGCATATTCAACTCAAAAGTCTTAATTGATGCTTTTTAAGATTCTTCTCATCCAGCCAAACCAGATGCTCACTTTCCAAATACTGGTGATTTATATTTATTGCTTAATTTAAATACGCTTAACATCCAAGGAGTAATTACATAAGAGTTTATGTGCTTACCTGCCAAACTAATCCCTCGGGGTCTGCCAGTGCTTCCGGAAAGCCCTCATGATGGTCTAATGTGCGCATTTCAACACATGTGAAATTCAGAGGCTGCTCTGAAATCTGCAAACAAAGTAAAATCGTTAGCAACTCAGAGACTTTCCAATTTAAAGACCAAATCTAATGAAATTTTAGCTAAATGACCAAAGACACACCAAAAAAAAAAAAAAAAAAAAATTTAGAAATATTTTGAATCCAACACAACTAATTTGGTTCAACGAAGAATATGAAAGCTTAAGGCCTAGGTGAAATGTTGAGTAAACTGCAAGGGGCCTCGGCCAAGGCCATAATTAAACAGTAATGTCATACAACCCACAATCACTTCAACACATTCGGATATAAAGGTAAATTAAATTTGTTCGATCTTGTCATAAAGAACTGAGTGCAGGAACAACTTCTGTGGCTCAATGGCGTGAGAAGTAAATAACCAAGTTTACATATTACAGTTTAAATTTCTTCTCTTGCTGAAATCCAACCCGACCAACCCACCCAATACATATATGAATTAATACCTAATGCTTCCACCTATAAACTAATCTTTATATATACTTTAAAATAATACAGATCAATGTAATCTTAAACATTAGAAACATTATCATACAATTAAAGAATCAGGATGTAGAAAATTTTCTTTCCATTATTTTCAGATAACTTTTCAACCTAAAACACTGTAGCTCAATCTCCATCGTTAAGGGTCATAAAAAATTAAAGCAGTTAGTACAGCACACTCACAACAGATATGCTCTGTCGGAAAAACCAAAGAGAGAACCACACTGGGATGCTCCATTATCCAATTTATAACAGATCCAACATTTTACATCCGTTCAGTCTCCAACCACGGGGTTGATTCCATTTCAACCCTCTCATCATTCTATCTGTTTACATCTCCATCGCACACTCATACATATCAAGACAATAGATACGATTCATGAATCTGGGTCTATAGCTCATGAATAAAAATCTCATTGAACCAACCCCATTCTCCTAAACTAAACAAAAAATTGTTTCATGACCAATGTCATTAACTTAATTATGCATAAATGTCAAGATCCCAAGAACTACCACTGAAACAACCGCAAAGATTAAAGTTCCACAGTAATATATTATCCGCAAATAATAAAAAATTAACCAACTAAATCAAATATAAATCCAAATGAATCCGACCCCACCAAGCAAAATAGAAAAAAAACCCTAAATAGACAATCAATAAAACAGAACCAAATGCGATTTGGTAGCTTAAAAAATCTCGTTTTAAATCCAATTATGAACCACAAAAGGCTACCCAAAATTGGAAAAGGGGTAAAAATACGAATAACACTTGAATCAAATGTGTTTGTACCATACTTGATCAATCCCAAAACTATCGAGCACCGGTCAACGTTATATCGTCAAGGACCCAAAAGAGTTTCCCTCCAACCAAGAGGCCAATCACAGTGCGACACATGTTGACATCAGAAGCCAATCATAGCGCGACATGTGTCAACATCAGAAGCCAATCATAACACGACACGTGTCAACGTCAGAACAAAGCTAGAAACTCTCTTCTATAAAAGGAGATCATTCTCCCACAATATTTCCTAATGTCATTTGTACTAAATCATTTACTAGCACTCACAAAAGGAGAGCTTGAACCTATGTACTTGTGTAAACCCTTCACAATTAATGAGAACTCCTCTACTCCGTGGATGTAGCCAATCTGGGTAAACCACGTACATCTTGTGTTTGCTTCCATGTCTCTATCCATTTACATACTTATCCACACTAGTGACCGGAGCAATCTAGCGAAGGTCACAAACTTAACACTTTCTGCTGTACCAAAGTCCTCACTGATTTTGTGCATCAACATTTGGCCCCGTCTGTGGGAACGACACTTATTCCCACTCTCTTCCACTTTGTCAAGCTGGTTTCCACCATTCGTACACTCTCTTTTGACCAGGCATCCCTCTCCAACATGGGGAGCGGAGGAAGCCACGACACATAGAATGACACCCCTCTTGCACCTAGCGCGAAGCAACGAAAGAAGGAAGGAAAGAAGCTCGCTATTCAAGCTAAAGTCGAGGAGCTAGAGGCTTAGAACAACAAGATAGCAATAAAGAATGAAATCCTCCAAGAACAATATGAGAAGCTCTTTAAGACGTTCCACGAAACTAGGCGTACTCAAACACGCGAGCTTGTTGCCCCTGTGGACATCAATCATCATCTGGGTGCCCTCCCAACATGGAGGGTCACCTTCCTTCGACATGGGTATCCCTGATGAGGAACGAGCTAATCATCAAAACATTGATCAACATGAGACTTCTCTCAACCTAGCTGCTTCGACCCAAAACAGGAGAAGTTGAGGAAAACACCTCATTGCAGAAGGGTTGGAAGGATCGAAAACCGTTTATCGTGACTGCTGAGACCTCCTAAAGCAACGTCGAGAGAATCCCCTCCACATAAGCTCAAAGATCAATGACCCAAGGATTTATGCAAGACTCGGTCCCCTCCCACGACCCAAGTCAGCTGCCAATCTAGGGAAGGAACGACATGTCCCAGAGGAACATGAAGGTACAGGGGATTCAGAGATATTCCGACAAATTCGCCCTAGAAGTTAGTACGGCAAGTCCAAGGAAAAACCATACGCTCTTGCTCAAACTTTCCTACTTCCAAGAGGCGAAAGAGACTTACGGAAGAAAATTCCAATGGTACATGACTCCACTCAAGACCCCCTTGTCCTACAGCTCATTGAGGAAGTAAACAAGTTGAAGGCCGAACGTCAGGCCGAGATACCTGACTGGAACTAACCCAGGCCTAGCCATCTCACAAAGAGGATCCTCGACACCCCACTTCAAGCGAGACAAAACAAAAGCTTTGTTTACAACTCTATACTGGAAGGGAGGACCCAATTGAACACCTTAACCTCTTTGAGTCAACCATGGCATATCAGATGCACACCGACGAAGAGTGATGTCTTCTCTTCCCTTCCAGCCTCTTTGGCGGAGCTCTAAACTGATGACTTGTACACTATTAGCCAAAAGCCAGACGAGTCACTACGAGAGTATGCTGGTCACTTCAGCCATGAGTATTCTCGCTGCGTTAAGGCAGATGACAAGACCGCCCTCAAGGCCTTCACTGCAGGCCTACGTGATTGTTTCTTCAAGTACATGATCAATGCCAACACTTGGAGGACTTACTTTGAGGTGATGGAACAGGCTTACAACCACGCCTCCGCCGAAGCAAGGACATACCAAGGGAACCCTCATATGGTTAACCCCTATCAACAAGTGGGAAGTGGAAGTCAAGTTCTACTAAGTGAGGAGATCTTGACCATTCAGACACCCATTGCATCATCTCCTGCCTCATTTAGCTACTCACTACGTCACCAAACGTATTTGTCTCTTGGAAAGCGGAATGATTTTTACTCTTAGCAAGCCCATTACAACAAGAGGGATAAAAGTTCGTATCAAGACAACTAGGGGTGAACGTACTGTCGACTATTATGACTACGGGGCCAAGCCTCACTCTTTCAAAGTGGAGGACTAGATACTGAAGGAAATGCTATTATAAGAAGGCATACACATTACAAATGTTTTGACCCTCAACCGTTTGAGATCTTTTGTCACACAAGCCATTCGGCAAATATTTAAAGAAGAGGGAATTCAGATAACTTCTCTTGAGTCTTTTGGATTCCTAGCACTGGAACACTTAGTCTACGCTGACCTACCCCTATACTCCAACTCAGAGCTTCAACATGCGTACTTTGACACAAAGTATGTGATACTAAGTGTTACAACCAACATGGTTCACATATCGAAAGCATGGATCCCTTCATGCATAGCAAAACATTCATAAACATTACTCATGTCAATCATCATAAACATCATACATTCCAACACATTCATACATAAACATCATACATTCCAACACATCCATAAATAAGCCAAATGTGCTTTGAAAAGGTTCAACATACTTTGTGTCATTCGACACTAGCTACAATATGCCTCGACACCTTGCCCTTATTCTCACCAACCAGGTGATGAAATGTGAAGAAGGAACTCATCTTCATGCCACCAACCAGGTGATGAAATGTAAAACCCGTACTCTCCTTCATGCCACCAACCAGGTGATGAAATGTACAACCCGTACTCTAATATCATTTGGCAACTTGCCACTCATGCCACCAACCAGGTGAAGAAGGAACTCATCTTCATACCATAAACCAGGTGATAAAATGTACAACTCGTACTCTCTTTCATGCCACCAACCAGGTGATGAAATGTACAACTCGTACTCTAATATCATTTGGCAACTTGCCACTCATGCCACCAACCAGGTGAAGAAGGAACTCATCTTCGTGCCACCAACCAGGTGATGAAATGTACAACCCGTACTCTCCTTCATGCCACCAACCAGGTGATGAAATGTACAACCCGTACTCTAATATCATTTGGCAACTTGCCACTTATGCCACCAACCAGGTGAAGAAGGAACTCATCTTCATACCATCAATCAGGTGATAAAATGTACAACCCGTACTCTCTTTCATGCCACCAACCAGGTGATGAAATATATAACCCGTACTCTAATATCATTTGGAAACTTACCACTCATGCCACCAACTAGGTGAAGAAGGAACTCATCTTCGTGCCACCAACCAGGTGGTGAAATGTACAACCCGTACTCTCCTTCATGCCACCAACTAGGTGATGAAATGTACAACCCGTACTCTAATATCATTTGGCAACTTGCCACTCATGCCACCAACCAGGTGAAGAAGGAACTCATCTTCGCGCCACCAACCAGGTGATGAAATGTGATGAAAGGTGATGAAGGAACTCACCTTTGTACCACCAACCAAGTGATGAAAGCAACTCACCATTCATTCCACCAACTAGAAGACGAGTGGTACAACTTGTACATGTGAACTTCTAACATTCACAAATAATCAAAAGCCCTCAAGCTTTACAACTCAACTAGGGGAGCACTTATGCCTAACAAGAGTTATAGTTACCAACAAAGTCTTATTGCAAGCCAACAACGGCTTCAGTGCATGGTATACAAAGATTAAGCTTTTCAGCCCTTTTGCATCTGCTTCATACATTTCTCTTCTGCAACAATGCAAACACTACAACTCGTAGAAAGCTTCACACACTCTTGATCAAGATTGTTCGAAGCAAATTCAATTTATATGATTCATCCAAACCTTCGACTACTACAAGGTGTGGCTTGCAACACAATCTCTTGCTCAATAGTTTGGAAGCAAAATTTGTATATGTTGTCTCTCCCACATTTTCAAATTTCTAGTTCCCAAAAAAAAAAAAAAAAAAGGAAATTGGGAAATTCAACAAAGCTTCATGAATGGAGGACAACTACAAATTCTCAAAAGCTTCACACTATCTTGATCAAGATAGTGTGAAGCAAAATCAATTCATGGTACCCAACAAAGCTTCACCTACAAAGCTTCACCTACAAAAGCTTCAACACCAAAGCTTCACCTACAAAAGCTTCACCTACAAAGCTTCAACACCAAAGCTTCACCTACAAAGCTTCAACATCAAAGCTTCACCTACAAAGCTTCAACTCCAAAGCTTCACCTACAAAAGCTTCAACTCCAAAAGCTTCACCTACAAAGCTTCAACACCAAAGCTTCACCTACAAAGCTTCAATATATATATATATATATATATATATATATATTCAAAAATTAAAAAAAAATAATTGAAAATTCGAGAAAAAAAAGAAAAAAAAGAAAAGGAGAGCCTAGACCTCCCCTTCTTTGGGCCTAACAACTTTCATAACAAATGTACATGAAATAGGAGTTTTGGGATACCACTTAGAAAGGAAAATGGTGAAGTTTTGTTACTTTGGAAACTTGGCTACTAGCAAGACACGTCCTTCGTCAACTCCCTCGACCGAAGACTTAGGGGACTCCTACCATATGCTACTACACCTCGGTACTTGGAAGTTTCACGACTACTCAGTGACTTGGATCTTTCAAGTCTCTAACCGAGAAGTTTTCCTCACTCGGGAAATTAAGGGAGCACTACCTCAACCTACATGCTTCACTCACAAAGCTTCAACATACAAGCTTCAACAAAAGAAAAAAAATTCAAAGAACTTAGTGAATGAGGCCTTGGTGTATTTAACACAATACGTTGAAATGAAGCAAAGCTTATTTATTGATATCTCCGATAAGTTACAAATATGTACATATACATGAATCAAAATAAACAAACAAGATGAAGCCTTCACAAAAGTTGCTCAGGAAAAGTCTCAGCAGTGGGCAGAGCTTCAGAAAGAGGAGGCACCAGAGGATGATCATTTGGAGCCTCAGTACTAGGCAGAACCCCAGAAGGAGGAGGCACCAGAGGTTGATCATTTGGAGCTTCATTAAGCGGTACAGCCCCAGAAGACGAATGCAATAAATGCCTTTAGAACAAACCCACAAACCTCTGATGATCAAGTAAAATCTGACCATCAGATTCTTGCAACTGGTCAAGCTTCCTCTTCATGTTTGTAGCATAGTTATATGCGAGCCTTTGCAATTGTTTATTCTCATGCTTGAGCCCTCTGATCTCCTGCTTGAGACTTATCACTTCAGCCACCAATGATTCAACTTGGCGGGTTCGAGCAAATAGGCGTTGGGCCATAATAGACACAGAACTTGCACACTGAACACTAAGAGCCAGAGAATCCTTAACAGCCAACTCATCAGATCGTTTGGAAAATAGTCTGTTATCTCTGGGACTGAGAATGTTCCTAGCCACCACCGCAGCAGTTATATCATTCTTCATCACATAGTCCCCAATAGTAAGAGGACCAGTAGGGGATAAGAAGGATGAGCGCTATATGCTATCTTGAGGAGACATGGATGCCTCTTCACCAAAGTTCAAGTCAAAACGACGGTATGATGGGCCAGACATTTTCAGAAATGATGAAGCAAAAATGAGTCCAATAAAGCTCTGAAGTACAAAAATAAGGGGAAATTTCCAACAAGAAATAACTCTATGAACGTACTTCTTGCACACAATTGGTGCCCTTATAAAAGAAAGGGCAACTTGGCCGCTTGTTCGAAAATTGAAGAGACACCACTCTCTGGATTTCGAGAAGCGGATTTTCCTGAGTAAAATCCGTTGACAATCTCCACACGCAACATCATCTCCTCGAGTACCACATATAACTTTGCCAAAGATCTCTGACAAAGTTTAGACACATAAACTTTGAAGGTCCAGCTACCCCACCATTACCCATAAGGGTAAATGAACAACACCACTGCTTGATAACTGGAAAGTCCCTATGTGTGTCAACCTCCGTGCTCTATGGTAAGGCAGATTGGCAAAAATGCCCAACCTTTACTCACATCAAGAAAACACTCCCAACAAGATTACTTGCTCAAAAATCGAAGAGGCATCGCTCCCCGAATCTCGAGAGCCAGACTCCCACCACGATTGCTTTCTCAAAAATCGAAGAGGCACCGCTCTCAGAATCTCGAGAGCCAAACTTCCACAAGGATTGCTTTCTCAAAAATCAAAGAGGCACCGCTATCTGAATCTTGAAAGCCAGACTCCCACCAGGATCGCTTTTTCAAAAATCGAAGAGGCACCGCTATCTAAATCTCAAGAGCCAGATCCTCAATAGGATTGCTCAACGCTCTCCGAATCTCGAGAGCTAGATCCCCAACATGATTGCTTGTTCGAAAATCGAAGAGGCATTACTCTCCGAACTTCGAGAGCCAGATTTCCTTGGATAAAATTTGTCTGCAATCTTCACACGCAACATCAGCTTTCCAGATACCACAGACCACTTTTTCAAAGTGCTCTGACAAAGTTAAAACACGTGAAGCTTGCACCTCCCACGACATTGCTATGATCGGAGTAGCATTACTACTTGTTGTTGGGGAAACTCCTATATATGTCGACCTCCATCCTCCACGGACAGGCAGACCTGTAAAAATACTCAACCCTTCCTCATATCTGAGAGGGCACTCCCAACGAAGCCTCTCGAAATACTCAGCTTTCTTCCCCCCCCCCCCGATAATACCTCTGTAAACAAGCCATACCAGAGTAAGAGTATCTCATATCATCGGGGTTAAAAGCAAGAGTATCCCATATCATGCTTTTTCCCTGTCTTTTCCTTTGCCCGTGCTCTTACTTGCAGGACAAGGAGGACTAACGCAGTCGGTCTAAACCTGAAATCAAACTTCCGATCTGGAACTGATTGCTCGGAATCTTTGCATGGTTGCTTGCCTAACATTGCTCTCGAGTACTCATCCTTAACTGTTGTCAAGGTCACGAATCCCTTCGGCAAATACCTCAGAACAGTTGATAAGATACTGGCTCTTTACACTGAAGCTGCTAAGCATGGATGAGTCGCTGAGAAGTAGTACTCTGAAGGACCATTCAAATGCAAAGGTTGCGCACCACGTCTGCGATGCAAAAGATTGAAGCAGAAGGTTGAACGATGAGCTGGAACAGATCACTATAGCACGACGCCCCCTGCAGAACCACATAATCCAGATGGAGGAGTTTAAGTCAAATCCAAGCTCGACATCGTTGCCCTATCCGAATAGCTCGAGAAGTTTCAACAACCATTCACTGACACCGTCGCCAAAGTGCAAAGCCTCGCCATGCCACATCCACTACTTTGTCAACAGCAAAGGTATCCCATATCATCAGGGTCGAACGTGCTCTAGATTTGATAGACTTGTTTTGACCCTCAAATTCTTGAGTCAGCCTTATACTCTGGAGGAAACCAAAAAACCCTCCAGCCCAGTTCAAGAATAAGCCTGTGGAAAGTTACTTATTCAAAAGCAAAAGTATCTCATATCATATCTTCTCATTTTTCTTCTCTTTATCCTTCTTGCTGCCTACAAGATAGGGAAAATGGAACAATCAGCAAGAACTCGAAATCAAACTTCTGATCTGGGACTGATTACTTAGAGCTCTGATTGCTTACCTTGTCTGTCACCTCTTTCGACAGATTTCCTAGCTCGTCGACTTGGGGGACTCCTACTACATGGTTTGTATCGCGCTTGACCAAGCCTGAAACTACAAGTAAGCTTTAAGTGAAATTGATACATTATCTTGTGCATCTCTACCGGTTAAAGATACCACCTCTGGATGGAGGAAAAGTACTTCCAGAGAAGATGCCACATCTACCTATGAGACAGATATGTTGGAAATGTGCCCTAAAACCAATCATATGATGATACTTTAAGAACATTTCACATGTTAAACTAATATAGTTCAATATAAAGGGCAAAGATTATTGTTTGAAGCCGTCTCATATAAATGTTATACGCTTAAACGATAAGTCCAAGGAATATGTAATTGGGAGAATGCGATCTAAAAAAGTTAGATTCATGAGACCATTCTTTTTCATATACATATCCTAAACGTTCCTGATCATAGGATTGCCAATTGGGCATTGACAGTCCGTTAAGATCAGTATGTGCTATGTCTTCTCTTAGGGAGAGTGACTGGTCTCGAGTCATTGGTGTGACTGACACCAAGACAAGTACGTATGTGCTAAATAGAGAATGAGTTCACTGAACGCGATCAACAAGAAGTTCTCATACTCATGTCACATGAGAACTCATGGTTGGGATAATGCAAAGTAGTCCTTTGACCTGAGGCATCATAGTTGTCTTGTGGTTAGGTCTTTGATCTTTGACTATGTCAAAGTCACTCCATCCGAGGGTGTCCATGACATAGTTGGGGTTAAGCCACTTAGCCATGGAGGCAAGTGAATGCGCAACAAGGGATCTCTAACCTTCAAACCGTTTGAGGGAGAATACTCTATGATATGATTAAGAATCTCTGGCCAGAGTATGAATGAGATTTAGGAAGTCGTTCCAAATCACATTCAAGGTAATCATATAAGTAAATGAATCACATTGGATAGTAGACATGAATAAACTATCAAACCAAACAATGTGGTCAAGAGTATTGTATTAGAGAAAGACCGTATTGCATTGTAATCCTAAACTGAATAGGTTCTCCACCTCTTCTGATTAGCTTGGGTAACCATGACATACTGCTAGGTGTCACTCATGGTTTGTGGAAGCCCTAAACGTGTATAATCACTAAAGGGAGAATTGAAAGTAAGTTTCAATTCATAATCGATTTGAAGAGTTCTAATCGCCCACTGTCCCGCTAAAAGGAACCTAATGGATCGTACACCGTGTAAGGTAGAGATTGAAGAAAGAACAGAGATGAGTAAGGATAATTAAATGGTTTAATTATTTATGGCTTGGATTAATTAATATGTTAATTAATCAAACGAATAAGTTCGTTATAGAACTCGGGTTAGTTTTGGGCCGCAAGGCCCAATGGGATTTGAATGTCAAGCCCATTAACTCAAGTTGTATGACAACTTGAAACCACAAAGGGCTTGAAAGCCCAATGAACCCTTAATGGCCGGCCATATAGAGAGTGGTAGTGAACTTGGCTTAATTGCAAGTTTGCCACTCCATTGTGAGGTGGTATAAAGGCAACTTTATAGCCATTTCATCCTTAGGGTTTCTTTTGGAGAAAAGATGAGAACACAAGCTCCCTTTTCTCTCTAAGAGGTCGGCCACCCTAGAGGATTTTAGCTAGCAATCTTACTTCCTCTAGGTCACTCATCTCTTCTTCAAGTCCTACCTTGGTGTGGAGAATTAGAGGTTCTCAACTTTGGGAACTTGGAGAATCCTTTCAACCATCCTCATCCAAGAAATCCATGGAGCTAAGAAGCAAGGAATGAAGGCCCTCTCCTTGGGTGATTAGCCTTTGCTTATGCAAAGAGGAATCAACAAAGGTATAAAATTTCTCAACTCACTTTGTTCTTGAGTTGAGTCTTGGTTCACCTAACTACTAGGCTTTGAATTTCATGGGTCATGTTTTGTTTTGAGTGCATACAAGCATGATTCCGCCTTTAAATGTTAATTGCATGCCATAGATGTTGCTCAAATGAACATGTTTTTCACAAAATTTCCTTCAAGTGGTTTCAAGAGCCTAGGTGTAGTAGTTGGTGAATCCTTTGGGTTTTGTAGTTCGTAGTCTTTGATTTGGATGTTGTAATTGTTACAAGCTTTATTCTTGCTTCTTTGAATGTAAATTTTGTTGGGAAATTTGCCATCTCAAATGTTGTAGATGTAGTTCATATGAGCATGAATTTTGGAGCTAAAATTTGGTGCCATGTTTTTGGGGAAATTAGGCCAAATCCAAAGGGTGGATTTTTGGGTTCATGTTTGTCTTGTTAAAAGAGTTTTAAAGTGACTTTTGGAACCCCTAAGTGCCCTAGGATGTTAACCCTCTTTTGTGTAGTGAAAATTTGAGTTTTATTGAGTGAAAACATTCATGGAGCTCTTATGAGTTTTCATGTGTGTTCTTCAAAGTTCTTGAAGTTCTTACCAAGAACAAAAAGGGTTTGGTGTTTTGATTCAAAGTGTTGGATATTTTTCATAAAGTTTTGTTTATGGTGGTTGGTGTGACTTTATTGTAATAAATGGTATGACATGATTTGTCATTTTTTCAATCAACACCCATACCAATCAACTTTTCCACCTATCCCCTTCACCTTTTTCAACACTCTTTAAAATTTTGAATTTTCACCAAACCTACTTCCCCCTTTTTCACTACCCAAACTGGCCACCCTATAAAGTAGGGTACTTTTGGGGTTTTTATGCAATTACATAAAGTTTTGATACTTTTGTGTATTTGTACTTTGACCCGAAAGTTTACGTTTTTACGTAAAGGCCCAAAATCACTAAAGGACAAAATGTTTTGCTCCTTTAATGAAGTTTTGTTTTTGTATTTGATGAAATTTTTGGGTTGTAGTTGTAATTACATGAAGTAGTGGACTTTTGTGTTTTTACAAAGTGACCTCAAAAGTTTGTATTTTGCAATATAGCCCAATAGTTGAGGTTATTGTTTTTCGGTCCAAATTAGTTGAGAACAAAATAGTTTTGTATCTTTAAATGAGAATTGGATTTTCATTTCATTTAGCTCCATTTAAATCAATTCTATGGATACAAAAACCAAATGAAAATGTTGCATTCAAGTTTAATTAGTTAAAGCGTTAATTAATTAAAGAAAGGGTGATTATGAACCTAAGCCTACGATAATTGAGCTATGTGAAAGACCGTCTCAAATTTGTTTGAACCATGGGAATGTGTAGATTAGATTTTGGTTGTAATTTGATATGATCAAATATTGTAAAAGAGCATAAGCTATTCTTTACTTTAAAGTAATTTGTTTTTGATCAAATGTTGTAAAAGAGCATAAGCTCTTCTTTACTTTGAAGTACTTCTTTCTTGCTTTATTTGATATGCATGAAAATGAAGTAGAGGGTCCAACGCCTAATAAGAAAACACGCCTTAATGTGATTAAACGCGTAACTAAAATCAATCACCATCCCTAGACCAAGATTCAACACTAGGCTCGTGGTGGATCGAATCAAAGGTTCATAGTCATCCTAAGGCCCTAAGGAAACTATATAGTCCATCAATGAATGCAAACCTTATGTTAGTAGTACCATATACTCTTGCTTTAAAAACCGTTTTACAAGCATAGTGGGAGTATCATATACAACTAAATCAATCAAATGGACCAATAGTTGTAATAGGACCAAATTGTTTTAATAAGATTAAAATGCATGCTTATATGTGATGAGACCTAAAACCCTCAACCAAACCATTATTAAGTTGATAAGCGTGAGAGTGCTTTGAATACTCTTTCATGGCCTTCCACCGTGGTAGGCTCCGATCGTTTGTGACTCGTACACCGACTTCACCCTATCATGGGGGAGTACAAAGTGCGTGCTTACACTCAGGAGAAGTTCTATATGCATACATGATGTTATGAATGTAGGCAACGAGAATGATCAACATCATATCATTGTGAGGTTGTTCTTGAAGCCCTACTCGAACTTGCATGGTGGGAATGACTTAACTAAGTGCAATGGAGCCAACATCATATCATTGTGAGGCTTCATTCTCTAGAGGCCAAATAAGATGGGTACTTGCAAGAGATGCAAATGAGTAAGCGTACTCTCTCATTATTATTGATGCTAGCCAACATCATATCATTGTGAGGTGGGCTTGGTAATGGTGAGTCTCCCATACCCTACTAAGAGTTTCCTACAAAAACTCTCGAATTCCAATGAGGGATATGGAATTTGCCAAAAATAGTGGGTGGTGCTATTTGATTTAAAGACCCGGATCAAATGGCTTAAAATCAATCAATTTATATTCGTTATGTATTTATTTACCGATATATTTGCAAACGCTGTCCAAAACTTGACAAAGAAAAAAACCCGAAAGCTTTAGTTTCCGGACTTGGTACTACAATCCCATAGATTGTCTTTAATGGCTTGTATATGTACCTAAGTAGTCTCATCCTCACAATCTTCCTATTGATAATGTATCATTGGAAGAACATGTTAGATAAGTCTATCATAAAGAGGACAACACTTTTAATGTCATAATTCTTCAATTACAAATTGTTGTATGAAGAAGTAAGAGTTGTTTTGAACAACCCTTAGTTAACGCAAACATTAGTGCTCGTTTCTTTGTTACATGAACAAGGAACTTGAGAAGTAAGCACAAGGGCATGGACACTTTATGTGCCATGATTCTTCACTTACAAATTGTTGTATGAAGAAATGAGAGTTGCCTTGAACAACTCTTGAAAGTTTGTAATTGTGTTTAGAACATAATGGTTGGTTGACAAAAATAGTCCATCAACATGGACTTATGATGATTTTGAATCATTGAGTGTTGAAGTGTTAAACCACTTCTAGAGACGGAAACTAGGGAAGGACTTCACTTTCGTGTCCCTATCCAAGTGGTTCACTAAGTTTATTGTAAACTATATAGTGAACAATAACCACACACTCTCCAAATTGTTTGATGTATATAACACAATTGAAATAAGTTTCAAGAGAGATAGTGGGAGTTTAGGGACCATGACTATTGTAGTCAAAGGAGAAGTCAAATGAAGAAGGCGAAATAACTCCAAGGGAACAAACTTTCTTTATGAAAGGATGGACATTGGAAGGGGTATTTGCAAGAAATGTCTTGCAAGTGTCAAGAACACACATTTCGAAGGTGTTGTAAATTGATCTTGAAAAGTTCAAAATAGTTGGTTCTTCTACTTGAATGCTTGATTCCGTATTAGTAACTATGTTTTACAATCGTTGTAAAAGTGTGGCTAATAAGAAGTAGAAGATTAATGAGAGAAGAGAAAGTACTTCACATTCGGAACATGAATCAAATGTAGATCTCTACGAAAGCAGGTAGTACTTACTTCCTCATATGAACTACCAAAGAAAATGGAAAAATAAAGATTGTCTTTACATTCCAATTTGAATAAAGGAACTTAATTCCGTATGAGAAATGGATGAATGTTTTGTTTGACAAAACATTGTTCTTTATTAATGAATGATTAGATTATTGTAATCTAATTAATTATCTCTATAGTCGAGATGATGTGGTAGTGTTAACTGTTTAGAATATAACGATGCTTAAAACCCAAAAGGTTGCAAGGTAGTGACTAATCCCAACTGAGTTGTGATACCTCTAAAACATAAATTATGAGTTGGTCATAGATGGATGCTTTGGATCGTTATCGTTAGATCCGGATCCAATGCCTTCTTGTTAAAATTGTATAGAGGCAAAATGTTTGAATCTTTATTCTTTTGGAAAGGAAGAAAGAATAACAAAGTTGTTGAGGTTAATTCACTTAGATGTTAGTGGCACTTGTCCACAACATAATACTACTCATGTTGTATGACATTCACCAAAGATCGCTCTTGGTTGGACTATCATTTATTTTGAATAAACACAAGTCCGAATACTTTGCAAAAGGTTTCAAAGAATTCAAGAATGTAAGTTGATGAGTAAGACGTCTAAAGTATTTACCTCCTTAGATTTGATCCAAGGAAAGGTAACACTTTAGAACAGTTTCCTTGAAAGATATCAAGGAGGAAGCATCATAAGATAATAGATTTCTCCATTAGGAGAAGAACGAACTTGAATAAGATTTAGTTTGTTGGATGTTATCAATTACCCATATATAGGATATATACTTCTAAGACAATATGATTGTCAATTATAAGATCTTCCAAAATTTTCATAACTCCATAGGATGTAGTTGGAAAGAAAAATAAGTCTTAATCGTGTTAAGATTTGGGGTTGTGTGCTAATAAGGAATATTTGTTTGAGAATTATCTTGTGGATATCCTTAAATTAACCTTTGGATATCACTTCTATAAACCAACTAACAAATGTTGTTTTGTTGGGTAGTTCATTGTAATCCTACTATATGATTTGCCTAAGCGCAAATGAACGAGAGATAGAACTCAAAGAATGGGTTCTTTGAGAGACAAGATGATAATCAACAAATATAACAACCTAGTTCCTACACCACAAACTCCAAGGTAATCGAGAAAGATTTATAAACCGTCTCAGTTGAATGGTTTGAACTTTATGACTATGTCATAGAGTTACACCTCTTAATTCAAAAGAAATAAGAATGAAAATCCTTATGACTACATTGAGTGTACATACGACATATACTCAAGGAAATGGTAAAGTACCATTTGACCCGAAATAGTGAAACCTTTAATAGCTAATTGGTAGCTTAAGGTGACTACAATCAAAGAGATTGGTTGACTTGGAAGAAACCATCTTTGACGTAGTCTTGGTTTCAATTAATTCAAAGATTGCTAGCTACAACTAAATGGTGATTCAATGTTTGGACATAATATGGGTTTCCGAAACCATTATTAAGATAGTCTTGATAATATATGTCTAAAACTATGAATCACAAGACATGTAAGTTGTAGAGATCTATCGATCATGAATCTTAGCAAGATAGTGGGAGCTATAAGCGTCTTATGAGAGAAAGATCAAATTGTTTGATTTCTCATAAAGATGTAAATGAATCTTTTGTTTACTAGGTTTACAAAAGATTAGTTGGAGTTAATCATGTTCCTAAATTTGAATATATATATATATATATATATATATATATATATATATATATATATATATACATATATGATATATTAATTTTGGAAATGAAAAGAATACTTCTTCGTTAAAGTTATGACTTTAAACATTCTATAACGATAGAATTTATATGGGAGACATAGTCTATAAACATGGGATGGAAATCTATAATGATAGATTTCAGGATATAATTGGATTATATCAAGCCCTAATGATAGACAAAAGATGCTACGAAGTTTCTCATATGATGATAAACTTCAATCAGAAGAACAACTCTAGTGAGACTAGGAGGTAGCTCTTCTCAAAGGGAACGTACCTTTTGACTCCCAAAGAAATAATGCGTAAATAGAATCCTTTATGTATACGCAAAAAGGTGATTTATGTATTTCATATTGTATGAAAAACGTTGATATGAGTTGTACCAAGATCGGTACAAGACGATATCAATGCAAGCCCAGGATCAGAACCATGGCAACTGTCAAGTGAATCCTTAAGTATTTGAGAAATAATACAGGATGGATTCCTCAAGAATGAGGAAGAATTAGAGTAACGTAATGGAAGCGTAAATGTATTAGATTATGAATCTAATCCATCATTGGATGTTTCTTCATTATGAATGAAGAGATAATCAGATATCTCTTTATTATGACTAAAGAGATATTTGGATGGAAACATTAAAAGTAATGACTTTAGTGTGTTCCATTGTGAATGCAAAATATATTGCCATATAGAAGCTTACAACAATGTTGTTTGGATGGGAAAGTTCATTTATGAACTCTCTATTCGGTTCCAACCAGAAAGTGTCTCCAGTGTACCGACACTATGACACTAATGGGGCGATAGCTCAAGCCAAGGAATCAAGTCTCATTAAGATCCGAACTCAAATGAGAGACTAAACCACATGATTAAGAATCATGTATAATGGTGACGTCGTTATTCTCAAGGTTGCTTCTATGGATAACATATAGATATCCATTGTCTAGGCCTACTACTCAGCCAATTTTGAAATGACTACAGAAGAGGTATCATCATTGATGACCAAGCTGATTGGCTCTAGTGCAAGTGGGAGATTGTTGGAAATGTGCCCTAAAACCAATCATATGATGATACTTTACGGACATTTCACATGTTAAACTAATATAGTTCAATATAAAGGGCAAAGATTATTGTTTGAAGCCGTCTCATATAAATGTTATACGCTTAAACGATAAGTCCAAGGAATATGTAATTGGGAGAATGCGATCTAAAGAAGTTAGATTCATGAGACCATTCTTTTTCGTATACATATCCTAAACATTCCTGATCATAGGATTGCCAATTGGGCATTGATAGTCCGTTAAGATCAGTACGTGCTATGTCTTCTCTTAGGGAGAGTGACTGGTCTCGAGTCATTGGTGTGACTGACACCAAGACAAGTACGCAGGTGCTCAATAGAGAATGAGTTCACTGAACGCGATCAACAAGAAGTTCTCATACTCATGTCACATGAGAACTCATGGTTGGGATAATGCAAAGTAGTCCTTTGACCTGAGGCATCATAGTTGTTTTGTGGTTAGGTCCTTGATCTTTGACTATGTCAAAGTCACTCCATCCAAGGGTGTCCACGACATAGTTGGGGTTAAGCCACTTAGCCATAGAGGCAAGTGAATGCGCAACAAGGGATCTCTAACCTTCAAACCGTTTGAGGGAGAATACTCTATGATATGATTAAGAATCTCTGGCCAGAGTATGAATGAGATTTAGGAAGTCGTTCCAAATCACATTCAAGGTAATCATATAAGTAAATGAATCACATTGGATAGTAGGCATGAATAAACTATCAAACCAAACAATGTGGTCAAGAGTATTGTATTAGAGAAAGACCGTATTGCATTGTAATCTTAAACTGAATAGGTTCTCCACCTCTTCTGATTAGCTTGGGTAACCATGACATACTGCTAGGTGTCACTCATGGTTTGTGGAAGCCCTAAACGTGTATAATCACTAAAGGGAGAATTGAAAGTAAGTTTCAATTCATAATCGATTTGAAAGAGTTCTAATCGCCTACTGCCCCGCTAAAAGGAACCTAATGGATCGTACACCGTGTAAAGTAGAGATTGAAGAAACAACAGAGATGAGTAAGGATAATTAAATGGTTTAATTATTTATGGCTTGGATTAATTACTATGTTAATTAATCAAACAAATAAGTTCGTTATAGACCTCGGGTTAGTTTTGGGCCGCAATGCCCAATGGGATTTGAATGTCAAGCCCATTAACTCAAGTTGTATGACAACTTGAAGCCACAAAGGGCTTGAAAGCCCAATGAACCCTTAATGGCCGGCCATATAGAGAGGGGTAGTGAACTTGGCTTAGTTACAAGTTTGCCACTCCATTGTGAGGTGGTATAAAGGCAACTTTATAGCCATTTCATCCTTAGGGTTTCTTTTGGAGAAAAGATGAGAACACAAGCTCCCTTTTCTCTCTAAGAGGCCGGCCACCCTAGAGGATTTTAGCTAGCAATCTTACTTCCTCTAGGTCACTCATCTCTTCTTCAAGTCCTACCTTGGTGTGGAGACTTAGAAGTTCTCAACTTTGGGAACTTGGAGAATCCTTTCAACCATCCTCATCCAAGAAATCCATGTAGCTAAGAAGCAAGGAATGAAGGCCCTCTCCTTGGGTGATTAGCCTTTGCTTATGCAAAGAGGAATCAACAAAGGTATAAAATTTCTCAACTCACTTTGTTCTTGAGTTGAGTCTTGGTTCACCTAACTACTAGGCTTTGAATTTCATGGGTAATGTTTTGTTTTGAGTGCATACAAGCATGATTCCGCCTTTAAATGTTAATTGCATGCCATAGATGTTGCTCAAATGAACATGTTTTTCACAAAATTTCCTTCAAGATAAGGCAAGTGAAAACGATACCACACTTCAGTACTTAAAAGTTTCTTGATTATTCAGCGGCTTGGATCTTGCAAGTCCCCAACCGAGAAGCTTCCCTCATTCGGGAACTTAGGGGAGCACTGTTTGTACCATACTTGACCAATCCCGAAACTACCGAGCACTGGTCAACGTTATACCGTCAAGGACCCAGAAGAGTTTCCCTCTAACCAGGAGGCCAATCACAGTGCGACACGTGTCGACATCAGAAGCCAATCATAGCGCGACACGTGTCAATGTCAGAACAAAGCTAGAAACTCCTTTCTATAAAAGGAGATCATTCTCCCACAATATTTCCTAATGTCATTTGTACTAAATCATTTACTAGTACTCACAAAAGGAGAGTTTGAACCTATGTACTTGTGTAAACCCTTCACAATTAATTAGAACTCATCTACTCCATGGACGTAGCCAATCTGGGTGAACCACGTACATCTTGTGTTTGCTTCCCTGTCTCTATCCATTTACATACTTATCCACACTAGTGACCGGAGCAATCTAGCGAAGGTCACAAACTTAACACTTTCTGTTGTACTAAAGTCCTCACTGATTTTGTGCATCAGCAAAATGTATAAAGAAAAGATGTTAAACATGAAAAATACCAATTACAGTAATTCTCTATTCGTACATTAACACAAATAGATTATATTCCAAAGTATCGGCATTGATATCTCATTTCCTTGCAACTGCTAATTATTTACGTCAATACAGATCACATACTTCACTCAAACGACATAAATAGAACAAACCCAATAAAACAGACCTAACATGAAAGTTTCTACACACGTGTCATTCAAAATCACAAATACCCATATCTAATTAACGTAAAGTGATGCGAAAATTAACTACGCACAAATTAAACCCTATTTGTGACAATTGTAGTAATGATGTAAGTAGGGATCGTTCTAACCGGGGATTAACTAGGGATGCTAACCAAAGTAAAATTAAATTTAAAAATGTAAAAAGAAAATTTAAAACACTAAACTAGAATAACTCAAAATAAAACTAACAAATAATCTAAAACAAATCAAAAGACTCAAAATAATTCAAGACTCTAGAAAACACAAACTAAATTGATTTCTAACAAATCTAACACTTTAAAATAAATGGGGGATTGATTTTTTTACGAAATTGAATTTAAAACAGAAACTTAAAAACAAACTTCAAAGAAAATATATTTTATAGAATTAAAATGATGAGACCTTAGTTAGAGGGTTCCTTATCCACACATGAATATATGCATACAATTTGATTCCCAGTTATGATTTCAACAAACGAATAAATGACAACGCTCCAAGTTAATTAGGTCCGCTTAAATTATCCTTCAGATTTTCCACAAGTTATTGGGTTGGATGATTGCATACGACAACCCAAAACATTCCCTACAAGTTCCCTACATGAATTGCATAATAGAGAAACACGCAAGAATCATTAAGTTCTATGAAAATCATAAACATCGACTAGGCATTCATAACTATGGAATACGCATGTTAATCCAACCTAGGGTTTACTAAACACAATCGTGACTAGCGATTTTTACTACTCATGAATATAAGTTCATAACGATTAGGTGAAATTCCCTTATATCCTAGCATCAAGTCTAAGCATGTAAATTAAGTGTCGACCCTCAACCCACATACATAAACAAGTTCTTAATCAACACATAAAAGTAAACCACATCCAACATTCATAAATTCATAACTGGAGTAAATCAAATCATAATAAACATTTATCCATGGTTTCAAATTCCCCTCTAAGTAAAGAGAAATTAATTACACATGTTTAATATAATTGAAAAGCAAATTAAATTAAACATGAGTTTAAGAAAAAATAAAACCAAATGAGGATTTGCTCCTCTGTGCTTAAGCTGCCTTCTGTCCGCGCAGTTCCCTCCTGATCTCCCACGTCTCCCTCTCTGTCTGTCCTTCGTGCTGCCCAAGTCAGCACTGCCGTCCTCACCGTCCTTCGTGCTGCCCAAGTCAGCACTGCCGTCCTCACCGTCCTTTCGCTGTCTCAAGGCAGCGCTCCTGTTGCGTCCCGAGTCTCTGCCTTCTCTTCTTGCTGTCTCCTCCCAGCACGTCCTCTTCAAGTTCTCCTCGCAGCTCCTGTTTCTGTCCGTCCCATCGCTCTCAGCTGCCAAGGGCAGCTCTCCTTTGCGCTCAGTTCCTCCTGGTTCCGCTATGCCCTCGCCAGCTGCTCTTCTTGGCAGTTCCTGTCTCACACGCTCCCAAGGCTTCTGTTTTTATTCTTTTTTTCTGCTCCTCACTTCCCCCGCGTCTCGCCTCTCTTCTCGCTGCCCAGTCTGCCTTTTCTGTCTTCTCTCGCCAGCTGCCCAAGCAGCTTTCCCCTTCCAATCCCGCCAGCTGGCAAGGAAAATGCCTGCCTTCCTCCCCGCCTCAGCTTCAAGTTTCCCACGCTGCCCAAGGCAGCTTGTCTTCTGCCAGTTTCTCCCCCTCCTCACGTTCTCACCCTTCAGTCCTCTCTTCCATTTCTTATCTCTCTTTTCTTTTTCTTTTTCTATTTCAACAGCCTAGCTGCCTTCCTCTCCTTTTTCGCTGGCTGTCCAGCATCCCACGTCTCTCCCCTTCTTTTCTTATTTCCATCATGCACTCCCACCTTCTCCACTCATTTTATTTCTTTATTCCATCATGCACTCCACCCCTCAAAATGCCGTTTCTCTCACCTCCATTTTCTTATTTTATAGCTGCCTAAGGCAGCTTCCTTTCTTTTTCTTTGTTTTCTGTCAGTTGCCTCGCCACTTCCTTTGTTTTCTGCCAAAATGTTTTCTTAAGTTACAACAATAAAATAAGTGAGCAAGGTAGAAATGACGAATTTATTACTTAAAATCACACTAGTGCTATTTTTATTTTCTTAGCTAGATAAATTCTATAAAACACAAAAACAAAGTAAATAGCACAAAAATATAAGGAAATAACTAAGAAAAGACAAGAGAATTTGATGTAAAATATATATAAATATGAGCTTATCATAAAGCATCCAAATGCAGGCTTAGAATTACAAAATGCGTGAAACAATGCAGGTTTCAAGGAGAGAGCAGGTGCGATGACAAATCTAGGGCTAGGATCAGAGAGGGCCTGTGCAGCAAACAACTCAAACTGCAGCTTATTCCTTCATGAACCAAGCACAATTTTATATTCAAAATATAGAGAGTCTCAGAGTTAATTTGAAACGAAGCACCTTAATTAACTAATAAATTCCTATAAGTACACATCAAACCCATCAAATTAACCAAACTCAAAATGCAAAAGAAGGCAATCAATTGTTAACATACGTATAAAATCAAAGTTCCAAAAATAAAAATCAAACCTTGAAACTTTATCTTTTGGGGCAGAGAGTCGAGGAGCAGAACCAGATTTGAGGATTCAGAGTTCTATGTGGTTTCTGAAAAAACAAAAAAAAAAACAGACTCATTGAGCTCTCACAAACCACATAAGCCACCAACATAAACATTAAGAGAGGGCATCATAAAGACTGAAAGCTAAAAAATGTGCAGGCATCTAAATGTGAACAAAAGAAAAGAACACCACCACATGAAATAATGCATTTCAAGAGGCAGATTAAAAAGACAATTAAAATACATGGAAGAGAAACAAAAATGATATCGGTTGAAATTGCAGTTCCCCTGTTGACTGAATGAAAATAGAACATCAAAATCAGATTCTGTTTTCTAAACCAATTTGGTGCCTAAGGAAGAATTTCAGCATTCAGTCAATTAAATGTGTTCAATGTCATTTCTTCGTAGTGGAAATTCCATATAACAATGTAAAAACCACATTCTGCAATTTAAGCTAAGTAAAGTAAAACCCTCAATTAAACCCCAACCACAAACCCGAATTAAACTCAAAATTAAACTCTTAATAAAACCCAAATCAAGTCAGCAATCAGGAAAGATAAGAATACACCTATTCAAAGTATTGCATAACTGAGAAAGCTATATTTCGAAGAAATATTAAAACCTTTTTACAAAAGACACCTACTGAAAAATCTCACATTTGTAAAGACTTGAAGTTTTCGCTCTAATTTTGTTTCCTTCATCTGTTTAAAAGTTAATTTCCTCTCTTTGTTTTACAACTCCACTCACACATATTTACAACTCTTTTGCAAGAATCAGGACTCAAGATTGATGAGTTCTCAAGGGGAAACCTAGATGCAACCACAAAAGAGCTCATTGAGGAAAAAACACTGGCCTATTCATGTTTCAATTAGGGTTGAACTTTTCTTTTCTCATGGAATAATGGTAGAAGGACTCGATAATCCATCAAATAAATTAAGAACACAAAATTGTTTTCCTTGTAGTTGTTGACAGTATGTGATAAGTTATTCAATGTTAGTTTTTCTTTCGTAAGATTTGTTCATCACATTGCATGAACACAAAATTGTTCATCACATTGCATCATATAATCAAACATCCCTCCATACTTAAAAGCTTGCAGTGCCAATTATTTCATTTGACTGAAAATTACATGGGCGAACAAACCCTAAGAGCTACGGTTTAGAAGTAAAAAGTTGAAATTGTTTACCTTGAGCACATAGGGCTTCCTACAACCAATTGTCAAGACTTGTGTTTGATCCACATACATGTCAAGAAAACAATTAAAAATTTATCACAGAAATACATAAGGAAGCAAGAATTGCAAAAACAATCCATCAACAGATGAGCAAAACAATAAGTAAAACAGCCTTCTAACACCCTTATCACACAAATACAGAAGCAACAAAGCATGGAGAAACAATCTAGCAACAGAGGGATATTCAAAGGATGTAAAGCAGAAAGGAACCTCAATTCGATTTGTTGAGAAGGAAACAACAACAAAGCATGAAGAAACACATAATTGAGCACAGTGCAACCCCCTAAGTTAAAAAGACACAAACTTGACTCTAACAGTGTAGGAAACAGTGCACTAAACAGACCAATCTTCCTAATACCGAACTAAACAGGCTATAAACATCCATTACAATTTTATTGAAACAATACAATGTCAATCACAATTTTAACAAAGCAAATGGGAAACCAAACAATAAACAATGATTTATGAACAGTGTTTTACCTGTTGAATCAGAGGACAAAATTGAAAACCCTCTCCTCTCGCATACCTCCCTCAGACATCATTTCCTCACCAACCCCGTGAGGTAACCTGTTAACCCCAAAAAATGCACGGCATGCTCTCTGCCCTCTTTCTCTCTTCCTGTCCATCCATCTCTCAAAAAGTGGGAAAAAATCTCTAAATATCTCTCCCACTTAGTCGAAGCCATGCTTTCTGCCCCCCTTTCTTTCTCTCTCTCTCTCTCTCTCACTCTGCATTCTTGTCTAACAAATTCAGTAAAATTCCTAAATCACTCTTTCACCTAGTCAAAACCCTTAACTCCCATCTCTCTCCAACCTGTCAGGCCCTCTGTCCCCCTCATCTCCTCCCCCAACGACCCTCTGACGGATACATCACCTACAGCCACACCTACCATCCCCCGAGCCAAAATTCCCGGCAATCCTCTCCCTCCAACACGTCAACCGTCCCTTTCCCCCTTCCATCTCTCTCCCTGTGTGAAAGGCCACATACAGCCCAAATACCCAAAAGCTTTTCTAAAGCCCAGCGCCAAAAAGACCTAAAACTCTATCTGAAGCCCAATGGCAATTTTGCAAATAACATTAAATCAGGGGGTAAAGAGACTCCGTGGTACTTTCGTAAATAAAATGAAATTGAGGCAAAATTGTACAGTGCCGTTCCCCCTTCAATTTTAGAATAGATAATGCCAACTTTGCTTTGTAGTTCGACGAAAAAAAAAAAAAAATTTGCTTTGTGTTCTAGGCATAATTTACTGAACAATTATGAAGGTCATAGAGAGAGAAAGGTGCAACAATAGTAGAGAGAAGAGAGAGATGTATAATTGTGAGGTGTGTTTATTCCACCCCATTGTGCTTTTATTT
Source organism: Malus fusca (assembly GCA_035220775.1). Lineage (NCBI taxonomy): Eukaryota > Viridiplantae > Streptophyta > Magnoliopsida > Rosales > Rosaceae > Malus > Malus fusca. Next base: position 17,377,092 of record CM069072.1, read on the forward strand.
ATAGTAGTAGGATAGGTAAACACCTTTCCCTTTAGGATTACAACATTTAATAGGAATATAAGAGATATTCCAAGATATACTAGGATTTACATAATCACATTCCTAATCTAATAGGACTGCAACACTCCCCCATGATGAAGTCGTCGACACAATGAGCGAATACGAGTCTCAAATCAACGGAAGAATGCATAAAAAGTAAAACTCACAAAACCTCGCTATGGTAAAATCCAATGTGAGAAAAACTCATAGTCTAAGGAGAAAAGTGAGAAGTTTCATTAAGTCAAAACTATACGTCTTTTGGATGCAAGTAGAAGAGTTCACAAGGGTATGATTAGCCCAGAATGGGTGCCTCGTTAAAACCTAGTTAGGTAGCAAAAACCCAGTGGGAAAAATGCTCCTAATCGTAGGGAAAAAGAGTACATTAAGATCAAGTGAGTATACTTTTGGATACCCCCTGAGTTTGACATAACTTCCAAATGAGAACTACAAGCATTGCATATGAATAGTTAGGCATACCAATTCCTTGGACAAGCTTCTGGAAGGTTGACTTCAGTAGTGATGTCGTGTAGAGGTCGGCAAGGTTGTTTGGGATCGGCTTGCATGACTTCAATCTCCTAATGCTTTGCTGATGTAGATGTGGATGCAATATGTCTTGGCATTGACTAAGTTGATGTATCATGGCTTGGTCGGGTTGATACATGCCGCATAGTCTTCATGGATCGTCATCAGGACTCAACGATGGATGAAAACACAACAAGTACTTTGAATATGCTTAACAAGAACTCCTAACCATGTCTCACTTGTGGTGTAGTGAAGTGAGGTGAGCCTTGGAACGATTTGAAGATTTCGCAACTAAGGTCATATTGTGGACCTCCAAGATATTGCGATATCCCTAACGGTAAAGACATAATAGCCATTTTGGGATTTTGCCTTGTGCGCGTTTGATAAGTAACCTGCGTCAACATAACAAACAAGGCAAGCATCATTTCGAGGATCATGGGGGTTGGATCTGCTTGAGATGCATTGGGATTTGCCCATGTAGTACCTTCAGGATACATCTTTAATACCAATTCAGTGGTTGCGTGTAGGCGCAGTGTTGCATCTTTACCAAGATCAACAACGAAGGAGATGTCCTGTCTAAATACAATGAGTTAAGTACAACAAAGTGCAAAGTTGGACTTAGATATGGAATTTCGGATTCCATAACCTCTTCAAGGGTCTCATTTGCATATAACGTATGGACGATCAAAGGTATACTAAAAGGTGACACATTAGGGGTGTAGTTCGACTGGTAGACCAAAATACCATCAGAACAACGCTTGAACTTCAGGTCAAAACATAAACGAGTTTTCCCAATATCCTTCATCTCAAATTCTATCTTCAGGTATGAGGCAATTTTCTCAAGCTCTTTTGGAGTCTTAGTGAGATTCGTGTCAATGACATAAACTGTAACTCTAGCAATTTGGAATAAGACTTCATAGTTTAACACGCAAGGGCATAATTCATATCCCTGACTGATCAAATAATCACTTAGACGGGTATACCATATCCGTCGGATTGTAAGTGAACGCCTCAAATAAGTTAAGAGGGTGTTCCGTGGTTTTGGAACTATTTGAACAGTCCATGTAATTCTTTGGGAACTTACATGTTAATCTCTATATCTATATCCCCATGGAGAAAACACTAACCACATTTCATAATGCTGCTATCAATCATATGACGTTTGAGAGAAACGTTGCGTTGTAAGGCGTGCATCATATCACACTATTTCATTCAACTCATAACACTTCCTTTCCCACTTGTAACACAACAGGGTTACCTTGGGCAGTGTAGGAACGACAGGTTCAATACACACTTTGGTAAGGAATTTGACCTAGATTGTAACTTTAATTGTCCAATTAGTTATACGTTGTCACTTAATCAATGGAACATGGTTCAATATTGTCGCTTTTCATTTATGTCGGTAGCTACCATATAAGTGAAAACATCATCGATGATAATATCATTTCAATTCCATTTAGCTCATCCAAACTAGTATACTGGACCAAGAACTTTTAAGTCTTGGGAGAAATTCAAATTAATCTCATGAGATGGAAATGATTTGAGACAGCGATCAAGTATGGATTCATTGTTGTGTCGTGTCTTCCTCTTCTAGGGAAGTGAATCCTATGAACTGAGTGATATGTTGTGCTCCAGGCCAAGACAGATTGATTGGCTATCCGCCGGTGTACCGGACAGTCCAACATGGGTGTTCAAACCGTCCAACAGGGCCGGCACACCCTCCAGAGATGTTGACTCGACGTCCATTAAGCACGTCTATCTTTGCAGGCATGTTTGCAGCTGGTATATGATCTCGTCACTTTATCTAGATCAAAGGAATGCGTCCGGAGCAACATTTTAAACACTAGAATTCATCGCACTTGCTTATCACACTTGTGCGGTATGGGGATCGAGATGACACATACTGGGCAACGTCCACGCAAATTTGCGCTGTTTTACAGGAACGTTGACGTTCTTATCTCCCCCTAACGGCAGGAAGACTATCTCATTAAAGTGACAACCCGCAAATGAGCAGTAAAGAGATCGCATGCAAGGGCTCCAAGAGAGCTAGTGTGAAGGAGAATCATGATCGACAAAAGATAGACATCCTACTTTGAGGACTCATATTGGTACGTTGCGGCGACGCAACTTGGCACATGGAATGCTCACCCAAATGCGTAAATATGAAAATCGTCAGGTTCGTACCCAGTAACCAACTGTAACATCATATAGGTTGGGTGGCAATGGGCCTCAAGGTGGACCAACATAACTGCGTACAAGGATTGCATAGCCCTAGGCAGAAACCGAAAACTTGGTATGTTTACCAAAATTCGGGCGATCATTTAAATTGCGCTTTATGATCACTAGGCGAGGCTATTTGGGGTGAATCATGGGAATTCGATGTTCAATTATAAACCCAAAACGACATGCAATACTTTATAAAAAACTGTCGATATAAACTCTCCGGCATATCCAGTCTCCCGGACCCTATGGGATAAGTAGGGTAGTGAACCCTTAATCGGCCATGAGGTTTAGCAGCAATGTGTGTGGACAAACATGTGACCAGTTTGTTGATTGACCAACCAAAATCATAAGTATTTATATGGTCCGCATTTTGGTTGGATTAGTCCACATATATTCCCTTGAATCCCCTGTGAAAAAAGAGTTGTGTCATATATTTGCGAGGAATGATATAGAAAATCAATTTCCCTAATGAGCATGCTTGGCAAAGTGTGCGTGTAAGCACAAGGTCCTTACTTCGGGTAAAGAGATGCGTTGTAGCATCATTGTTCGGCCTAAGTGTCCCAAAAGGTCATGCCAAAGCAAGTAAACTGCTCAATCACCCAGCTCCAGGCCGGCCACATATGGCGTGTGCCCTAGTTAGGGGATAACCCATTAGCCCCAAATTAAAGCTTCAGGCTCATTTTTGGAGGTGGTGCAAAGATATTTCACTCTATTTTCTTCAGTGGTTTCATTTATGATCATTGTCATCTCGAATATCCTTAAAAACTCAACGTCAAGGAGAATTTAAGGTCCCTTAAATGGTGATTCAGTACCATTCATACAACGAGGAGCGTGCCAATGCTCTTAATCAGGTTGGATAGACCTGAAGTCATTGTTAGAGATGTGATTTAGGTGTAAAGTTAATGTGCATAGTACGCATTCATACAGACAACTAACTTTCCCACATTCTTACCTAACCACGTGTTTAATTGAATTGGGTCACATGTATTAAGAAACATGATTCAATTAACTCATATTCGAGGACAATATCAATAAGATTATCCATAAGTAAAACATACACCAAACTTGAATCCAAGAACATAGAAAAATGTTCACAAAGTAAATGGTTTACTAAGGGGATTCGGCCAACAAGGCTATCCATGTCAAAATTCTGCTCTTCCAACGGTGTTCGGTGGAGCAAAATTAGTCTCACATATTGACTACTAGAATGGTACTCCTCAACGGCATTGGTAGGGGCACGAACAGGTGCATAACCAATGATCTATTCCATCGATACGGAAGTAGATTTTGCAAGGGTCGAGATTTGGGAATATTATCCCTTATTCTTGAAGTTTTAGGTCTTAGGTGCCAAGGATCACGCTTCGGGGCATGATGCCACACCTTGGCAGGCCCTGATTCTACCATATGTTTGTGGTACTAATCAGATCCGAGAATGTGGTAAACTTCCGTTTTCTACACTGTTGCATCATGGGTGAGTTAGAAACATGGAAGGATGAGAAAAATATTCTTTAGTGAAAATTCGATCGGATTTTTAAACTTCATAATTGTACTCATTCAGGGACGTAATCATGGTTTTCTTTAGGCAATGCTTTCATGATTAGACGGCCCATAGAAGCCAGCCAAAGAGCCATGGAATCCTCGTTCGGGAGGTATTTCCATTTGTAATGCTTCAGGCATAAGTATTCGAATGAAGATCATGGCGGAGGCTTATTCATCTCTTCCATGCCATTGTTGGCTTCAATGGTTTCTCAGCTTCTTGATAGTCAAGTGGAGATTCACGTCTTGTACCCACATGAAGTTGTTTCTCTTAGAAACTTCCAAATCAGGAAATCAAACTTGTGACGGTTCGATGATCCACTGAATTGGAGGGAACAAGATTGTGATTGGTGCTATGGGAATGAATCATCCATGAGCATCAAAGTTAGAACATTTGAGTTCTAAGACATTTTCATGAAAAATGTCGGGTTTTCATGGGTGTATTGTTTTATGAAATCTTCGGGTTTCAAAGGCACTAAATTTGAAACTACAGGTTCAATTTAGTTTATGAACATTTAGTTCATAAATGAAAGGTTCCTGTAAGAACACAGAATGTAATATGTTGATTTAAGTGTAGTGGATTTGAGGTTCTTCGGGAACTCAAGTGTGAGAGCTTCGTTACTACGACAGTATGTGACGGTGCAAAGTATAAAAATAAATTATTGAATCGTTAATGTCCAAAAGTGATCTTCAGGTCAATAATTTTGGATTCATTATCAGATTAATGGATTGCAGGTCACTTTTAATTAATTCAATAATTCGGGCCATACAGGGTCGATTGTAGAAGCTAAATAATATTAAAATGATATTATTGGATTGAAAATAGAGCCCCAAAAATAATTGGGCTTGGTGTCGTGAGCAAAAAGCTCGAGTGGCTGCTAGAGCAGCCCGTGGGGTGGCTGTAGGCCACGGGTCTAGAGATGGGACAGGCTCAAAGGCCTACGGGGTGGCACGGGCAGGTCCAGCGAAAGTTGGCCTGCGGGTTTGGGTTAAGGGAGAAAGGCCCAGCCTTGTAGGCTGGTGCATGCCGTAGGAATCACCCAGCTAGCTAGGCTGGATTGAATGAAGGCTGCAGGCCTGGGCTGGTTAAGTGGCTATGGGCCACAATGCAAGGACGAAGGGTTGCAGGCCCATCCATTGGGACCCCAGGTCGAGGCCTATTATCAGTATGCACAGTGATGGTGCGGTGGGTGTGTCGCACCATGCCCAATTAAATTTGCTTTTAATTTATTTTATATAATTTGACTCACAAATTCCACATAACAATTGAATTGTGCGATGCATGAAACAAATATATATATTGACAAATATATGAATATATACAATATATATATCGGAACTAAAATATAAACATAGGGGGTTCATGCATCATGGGGAATGTTTTCATGCTTCAAGGTCGTTTTAAATATCTTACTTTATTTTAAGCGTACTTGATTGGCAGAAAACAATAAAAGCCTTTGAATTTGTAGAAGATCCTTTGCAGAAAGCCGGAATTGCATCTCCAATGCGTTGTATCACGTTCAACATAGAAAAATTAAATTGAATCAATAACATGTATATCAATCCAATAAAATAATAAATTAATCATAAAAAGAATGATTAAAACGTACTACTCCCTTGATTGAAGAATAAACTATCTTTTGCGTAGCGTCAAGAACGTGCTGATAACGTGTTGTAGGCATAATTTACTGAACAATTATGGAGGCCATAGAGAGAGAAAGGTGCGGCAATAATAGAGAGAAGAGAGAGATGTGTAATTGTGAGGTGTGTTTATTCCACCCCATTGTGCCTTTATTTATAGTAGTAGGATAGGTAAAAACCTTTCCCTTTAGGATTACAACATTTAATAGGTAATCTACTCCTAATAGGAATATAAAAGATATTCCAAGATATACTAGGATTTACACAATCACATTCCTAATCTAATAGGACTGCAACACTTTGTAGATTTTAAGTGTTTGATGCTTGTTCAGTTTCCTTGAAGGAGAAAGGAATCCACTCGTTTTTGTTTTTTTTGTTTTTGGCTGAAATAAGTGTGTTGACCCTAAAAACTACCAAGCCTACGTGGCGCGCAGGCCGAGTAACTAATGAGCTAACTACGTCCTCAGGAAATTTTAGCTTGCCTTTATCAATCCAACTTTGAATAGCATCCCAGAACACATCGCAATTGTTTATGGTATGCTTATTTGAGTTATGGTACTTACAATACGTTTTGTCTTTCATCTCTTCGGCCTTAGGAATGTTATGTCCTGGCAGAAGTTTGATGATCTTTGCCAGCAACAACTGGTCGAAAATTGCATCGGTCTTGGTGATGTCGAAAGTGTAAACTTTTGATGCTTTATTTATCTCTTCAGGGATCGAGCGAGTTTTGGTATCCTTAGAATGAATTTGAGCCAATGCCTTGCATACGTACGGCTTATCTATCATTATCTCGCCCGCGTCCACACTGGGAATCCTCACCCTCGACCGATGCGTAGCTAACCGTGGGCTTCTTGTAAATCGTTCCCTAGGATGGGGACTTTGAGATCTTTTCTTCTCGGAACAAATAATCATATTGCTTGACGTGCTGGGCCAGCTCGTACATATCTCGGAAGTTTGCCCCTAAGAATTTCTTTTTATATTCCATATCTAAGCCATTTAGAGCGATTCTGACGAATTCAACTTCGGGGAGAGGTACTCGGCACCAATTTCTGGCCGACTTAAATCTCGTTAAGTATTCCATTGGCGACTTGTCAGATGTTTGAGCCATCTTAGCCAGTGATGAAACTGACATTTCCATCCCTGGCCGATAGAATTGTTCATGGAACTTTTCGACCAATTCCTCCCAACTTTGGATGAAGTTAGGCGGGAGGTTGATGTACCAAGCAAATGCTGAACCTATTAGCGAGAAGTTAAATAGTCGCAGTTTATGGAAGTCGCTATTAACATCTCTGCATTACGCAATGAATAGTGCCATATGTTCTAACGAAGACAGGGACGACTCGCCAACAAAAAGGCTGAAGTTGGGGATCTTAAAGCCTTTAGGATATTCAAACTTTTCCACATAAACTGGATATGGATGAATGAATTTCGGGAACTTTGGCCTTTTTTTGAAGGCCAAGTCCATCATCATTTGGACCTCGATCATATCGACGGATGTTGTTTCCTTTCTCAGGTCGGATCCGTTTAATCTACTGCTGGATCCTCTTTTTTTTCCAATTCAATTGTTTTGAGCTGAGCAGATCCTGTTTTGGCTTGTAGCGGATTACTCCTAAATAGAAGTTGTCGGAGCTGACCAACGGGTCCATATTCGAAGGCTTTACTGACCAATAGCTCAAGCAATTTGGTATGTGTGTCACCATTACTTCGTATCACATCGAGCAAACTGTTCATTTTTTGGTTGACGGACTGTTCAACCTGCCGAGATTGCTCATCAAGTCATCTTTGAAGAAATGACCAAGTCGGGGGATCAGAGCCTTCACCACCATCTTCATCGCAGTCTTCTACTATCCCTTCAATTAAAGTGCTTGTGGTTTTGTCGGGAATTTCTGTGTTGCGAGGCTGACCGCCGAGGCAAACTTCACTCTCTCGGTGCGTTGCATTTGTAGCCTCAGGTGTCGTAGTGACAAGAGGATTTTGTAACTGTGACAAATCTTGTCCGGGGCCCTGAACTAGCAAGTCGGTCATTGACTTTCCCATGACTGTTTTCTGTTTTCTTTAGCATTGGGTCACACTGGGCGTGCCAAAATGTTGACCCTAAAAACTACCAAGCCTACGTGACGCGCAGGCCGAGTAACTAATAAGCTAACTACATCATTTGGTTGTATGCGGGCATGCCAACTAGTCGGCCGAGCTTGTCTAAGGAGTAAAATATGTTGATGTTCCGTTGGATACGCTGCTGACTTCTCAATCTTGCGATTGTGGCCAAGGAAGGAAAACGTCTCGGCCTTCGGGTTCTAGAGCCTGAAGATAAGGCTGCTAGTTCTACGAAGTTCACAAATCGTCGGTGTTGGATTCGGTCACGGTGATTATATCTGTAAGAGTATAAGCACGCTGAATCGACACCAGACTATATGGACACAAGTATTCAAAGCAGATGTACGTCTTAATCGTAAATGTGGTTCGGCCGTCCGAATGCCGAACTCTAAATCCAACTTGTGAGTACCCAATCATAAAACAACTCAACGTTCAAAGTACTGAGTCTAGTGATTCGTAACACCCCACTTCGTCAAGAAGGCTTGTGAGATGACCTCTGCCAATAAGGATTCGAAAACCCTTCTTGACCGAGACTTAGATAGATAACCAGTCGGCCTTGACGCAGTGCTGTTTATCCAAACTGAAGGTGCTTCGCGATTGGCTGATTCTACGACGGCAGTGCTGTTTATCCAAACTGAAGATGTGTTGGCGAAAAAGAAAATAAAAAATCTCAAGGTTGTTGAAAGGTTTCACTTAGAGCGAGAGTTTGCGCATGGCAATTTGTCTGTTGAGTTGGGGGGCTCAATATGTGTGCAACCTCTGTATTTATAGGAATAAACCTTTTTCTGGCCGAGTTAGAATCTTACTTGGACTAGGACTCCTCATTCTGATGTAACTAAAACTCGGTCAATCCTAATTCAATTAGGACTTTGAACACATCTTCACAACAAACCAAATTTTTTCCGTGTTCCTTAGTGCCTTCAGCTTTAGCACTCATGGGGGTCTAAGGATTCATCCTTCATCTTTATCCAAATCAATCATTTTCACAAAGGGACTTGATCGACAACTAACTAGACAACTCCCAGTACCCAACCGCCCTATGATCCCCCTTACGACCACTGGATCAAGAGTCTCGGCCCATTTGTTACCTTTGGCCTAAAATATCGTTTTGGACCCAAACATTGCCCCCTCGCTTCTGAGGTCTGGCGCCTAGAATTCCTTAGCCGAATTTTGACCTTGAAGAAATGAAAGCAAACCAGGGTATATTTTTTAAAAACTTGAATATTCCATCTATCCGGCGCATTTATGAAGCACGATTGCACAATCTTAATTTTGTCAGACACTATCTTCCTAGCATGCTTGTCCTTACCTGACACTAAAACGCCTAGCCTTCCACACACCATCATTATAACTTTGATTTGCGAAATTGTAGTCTTTTTTGAGACGTGCAGATACCCGAATGTCTCTTCATCATTAAACTCGCTGCAACACGCCATTGTGCAACCTCGATCTGCAAATTTCTCTGTCCCTTCACCTGGATTCTTTGAATATTTATTATGATTGCCAAATTCCCGTTCAATTCTAACCCTTCATTTTAAACATTTAAACCCTCAGATCTTCCCCAACACGCTTATTAAAACCTAACTTTCCTCATTCCACTTCTTACGCTCTCAAAACTCTCAAATCCTCTTGCCATTTGCTTTCGAATTTTTTGCCATTTGTTTTCAAATTTTTTGCCATTTGTTCTCAAACCCAGAAAACTAAACTTCCTCTTCGTCTTCTCTGATGGCCGCCAATGTTTTTATTACCAAGTTGATCGAAGAGTGCAACAAATGCCAAAACATTACTGACCAAAACATAATCAAAACCATTCGTGTTGAAGATGAACCAAATGCCTCCCATCAAACCCTTGGCTCATTATTCAAGGACAACGTTCCAGAGGCGATCTCCGAAATGCTTAGGGATCAATGCCTAAAACCCCTGTTTCAAGGGTACGATTGGCCGAAATGGGAATATGCCAGACCCCAAGGTGTTTGGCTTTCAACCACTCCATCTTGAGCTACCTGGGTCACCCGGATGGAACCATGTTTCGGTGACCAATAGAGGGCTCTCGACATTTTGAATGCTATTAAACTCTCGACCATCGAGATGAACATGGACCGAGAGCTCGTGATGGCCGCGTTGAGCTTCTGGTGCCTGGTCATCAACATGATGATTCTCCATGTCGACCCTTTTGGTCCAATGATGTTGGAAATGTGCCCTAAAGCCAATCATATGATGATACTTTACGGACATTTCACATGTTAAACTAATCTAGTTTACATATAAAGGGCAAAGATTATTGTTTGAGCCGTCTCATATAAATGTTATATGCTTAAACGATAAAGTCCAAGGAATATGTGATTGGGATAATGCAATCTAAAGAAGTTAGATTCATGAGACCATTCTTTCGTAGACACATCCTAAATGTTCCTGATCATAGGATTGCCAATTGGGCATTGACAGTCCGTTAAGATCGGTACGTGCTGTGTCTTCTCTCAGGGAGAGTGACTAGTCTCGAGTCATTGATGTGTGTGACATCAAGACAAGTACGTAGGTGCTCAATAGAGAATGAGTTCACTAAACACGATCAACGAAGAGTTCTCATATTCATGTCATATGAGAACTCATGGTTGGGATAATGCAAATTAGTCTTTTGACCTGAGGCATCACAGTTGTCTTGTGGTTAAGTCCTTGATCTTTGATTATGTCAAAGTCACCCTATCGGGGTGTCCACGGCATCATTGGGGTTAAGCCACTTAGTCATGGAGACAAGTGAACGTGCAACAAGGGATCTCTAACCTTCAAATGGTTTGAGGGAGAATACTCTATGATATGATTTAGAACCTCTGGCCAGAGTATGAATGAGATTTAGGAATGCGTTCCAAATCACATTCAAGGTAATCATATAAGCAAACGAATCACATTGGATAGTAGACATGAATAAATAAACTATCAAACCAAACAATGTGGTCAAGAGTATTAGATTAGAGAAAGACCGTATTGCATTTGTAATCCTAAACTGAATAGGTTCTCTACCTCTTCTAATTAGCTTGGGTAACCATGATATGCTGCTAGGTGTCACTCATGGTTTGTGGAAGCCCTAAACTTGTGTAATCACTAAAGGGAGAATTGAAAGTCAGTTTCAATTCACAATCGATGTAAAATGGTTTTAATCGCCCACTGCCTCGCTAAAAGGAACCTAATGGATCGCACACCGTGTAAGGTGGAGATTGAAGAAACAATGGAGATGAGTAAGAATAATTAAATGGTTTAATTATTTATGGCAAGGATTAATTAATATGTTAATTAATCAAACGAATAAGTTCGTTAAAGACCACGGGTTAGTTTTGGGCCTCAAGGCCCAATGGGCTTCGAACGTGAAGCCCATTAACTTAAGTTGTATGACAACTTAATGACTAATAATTCACAAAGGCCTTAAAAGCCCAATGAAACCCTTAAGGCCGGCCATTTAGAGATGGAGTGGGTTTTGGACTTATTTACAAGTTTGCCACTCCAATGAATAAAGGTATAAATATGACTTTATAGCCAAAATTCATTTAGGGTTTCTTTTGGAGAAAATTGGAGAGAACATGTCTCTCCATTTCTCTCTAAAGAGGCCGGCCTCCTTGGGGGGTGCATCTAGCAATCCCACTACTCCAAGGTCACTCATTTCTTCTCCAATCTAACCTTGGTGAAGAGACTTAGAGGTTCTCAATTTTGGGAACTTGGAGAAACCTATTCTTCCATCCAAATCCATAGATTTAAGATGCAAGGAATGAAGGCCCTCTCTTTGGGTGATTAGCCTTTGCTTATGCAAATAGGAATCTACAAAGTTATATTTCTCAACTCACTTTGATTTGAGTTGAGTCTTGGTTCACCAATCTACTAGGCTTTGAATTTCTTGGTTAATGTTTTGTTTTTTGAATGCATGCTAGCATGATTCCGCCTTTTAATTGTAATTGCATGCTATAGATGTTATTCAAATGAACATGTTTTTCACAAATCTTCCTTCAAGTGGTATCAGAGCCTAGGTCTAGTAGTTGGTGAATCATTTTGGGTTTTGTAGTTCATAGTTTGTGATTTAAAAGTTGTAATATGTTACAAGCTTTATTCTTGTTTCTTTGAATGTAAATTTTGCTAGAAAATTTGCCATCTCAAATGTTGTAGATGTAGTTCATATGAGCATGAATATTGGAGCTAAAATTTGGTGCCATGACTTTGGGGATTTTCGGCCAAATCCAAAGGGTGGATTTTTGGGTTCTTGTTTGACTTGTTAAAAGTGTTTTCAAGTGACTTTTGGAACCCCTATGTACCCTAGTTTGGTTATATGTTATTTCCCTAAAGTTAAAATGGTTTTGGGATGTTTTTGGATGAAAAATGTTCATGGAAATTTTTTGAGTTTTTCATGAATGTTCTTGATTGTTCTTGACATTTTTGCCAAGAACAAAAAGGTTTGTGTTTTGATTCAAAGTTTTGATTTATTTCATAAAGTTTGTGTTTTATGTTTTTTCAAATGTTTTAATGCATTAGATATTTGTTTAAATGGTGTAAGAGTTATTGGTGGGTGTGAAAGGATTAATTCCCTTTCACACACACCACTTGCACCACTTGCATGCTTTATGTCAAAACTCACAAATCAACACACACATCACTCTAATCCCTCTCCAAAACCGGCCCTCCCTCAAGTGGGAGTACTTTTGGGTCTTTTATGCAATTACATAAAGTTTTGATACTTTTGTGTATTTGCACTTTGGCCCAAAAGTTTACGTTTTTACGTTTAGGTCCAAAAACGCTAAAGGACAAATTGTTTTGATCCTTTAATGAAGTTTTTGCATTAATAAAATTTTGGGTTCTAGTTGTAATTGCATGAAGTAGTGGACTTTTGTGCTTTTACAAAGTGACCCCAAAAGTTTTGAAATATAGCCCAAAAGTTGTGGTTATTGCATGATGGCCCAAATTAGGTTGAGAACAAAATTGTTTTGTCTCTTTAAATGAGAATTGGATTTTCATTTCATTTAGCTCCATTTAAATCAATTTTATGGATACAAAAACCAAATGAAAATGTTGCATTCAATTTAATTAGTTAAAGTGTTAAGTAATTAAAGGGTGATTATGAACCTAAGCCTAATATAATTGAGCTATGTGAAAGGCCGTTTCAAATTTGTTTGAACCATGTGAATGTGTAGATTAGATTTTGGTTGTAATTTGATTTGATCAAATGTTGTAAAAGGGCATAAGCTCTTCTTTACTTTAAAGTAATTTGTTTTATGCAAATGTTGTAAAGAGCATAAGCTCTCCTTTACTTTGAAGTACTTCTTTCTTGCTTTATTTGATATGCATGAAAATGAAGTAGTTGGGTCCAACGCCCCTAAGACAACACGCCTTAATGTGATTAAACGCGTAACTAAAATCAATCACCATCCCTAGTCCGAGATTCAACACTAGGCTCGTGTTGAATCTAAACAAAGGTTCATAGTCATCCTAAGGCCCTAAGGCAACTATATAGTCCATTAAATGAATGCAAAGTTTATGTTAGTAGTATCATATACTCTTGCTTTAAAAACCGTTTTATAAGCATAGTGGGAGTATTATATACAACTAAAAACAATCAAATGGACCAATAGTTGTAATAGGACCAAAATTGTTTTAATAAAGATTAAAATGAATATTTGTGTGTGATGAGACCTAAAACCCTCAACCAAACCATTATTAAGTTGATAAGCGTGAGAGTGCTTTGAACACTCTTTCGTGGCCTTCCACCATGGTAGCTCCAATCGTTTATGACTTGTACACCGCATTCACCCTATCATGGGGAAGTACAAAGTGCATGCTTATACTCAGGAGGAGTCTATATACATATGATGAGGTGAGTGTAGGCAACGAGGATGGCCGACATCGTATCATCGTGAGGCTATTCTTGAACCCCTTCATGAACTAAGCATGGTGGGAATGACTTAACTAAGTGCAATGGAGCCAACATCATATCATTGTGAGGTGACATTCTCTAGAGGCCAAATAAGATGGGTACTTGCAAGAGGTTGTTGCAAATGAGTAAGCGTACTCTCTCATTATTATTAATACTAGCCAACATCATATCATTGTGAGGTGGGCTTGGTAGTAGTGAGTCTCCCATACCCTACTAAGAGTTTCATCCAAAACTCTCGAATTCCAATAAGGGATATGGAATTTGCCAAAAATAGTGGGTGGTGTTATTTGATTTAAAGACCCAAATCAAATGGCTTAAAATCAATCAATTTATATTCGTTATGTATTTGTTTACCAATATATTTGCCAACGCTATCCAACACTTGACAAATAAAAACCGAATGTTTTATTTTCCGGACTTGGTACCACAATCCCAAAGAATGTCTTAAAAGGATTGCATATGTATCTAAGTAGTCTCATCCTCACAATCTTCCTAATGATAATGTATCATTGGAAGAACATGTTAGAAAAGTCTATCATGAAGAGGACAACACAAACAACCAATGCTTAATCCTTTGTTAAATGAACAAAGGAACTTACGAAGATTAGCATAAAGAAAAGGACACTTTTAGTGTTATTAGTTCTTCACTTACAAATCGTTGTATGAAGAAATAATGAGTTGTTTTGAACAACCCTTGGTCAATGCAAACACTTAGTGCTTGTTTCTTTGTTAAATGAACAAAGAACTTAAGAAGAAAGCACAAAGACATGGACACTTTATGTGCCATGATTCTTCACTTACAAATTGTTGTATGAAGAAATTAGAGTTGCCTTAAACAACTCTTGAAAGTTTGTAATTATGTTTAGAACATAATGGTTGGTTGACAAAAATAGTCTATAAACATGGACTTATAATGATTTTGAATCATTGAGTGTTGAAGTGATAAACCACTTAACGAGACGGAAACTAAGGCTAGGACTTCACCTTTATGTCCCTAACCTAATGGTTCACTAAGTTTATTGTAAACTATGTAGTGAACAATAAACACATGCTCTCCAAATTGTTTGATGTGTATAACACAATTGAAATAAGTTTCAAGAGAGATAGTGGGAGTTTAGGGACTATGACTATGGTAGTCAAAGGAGAAGTCAAATGAAGAAATCGAAATAACTCCAAGGGAACAAACTTTCTTTATGAAAGGATGGACATTGGAAGGGGTATTTGCAAGAAATGTCTTGCAAGTGTCAAGAACACACCTTTCGAAGGTGTTGTAAATTGTTCTTGAATAGTTCAAAACAGTTGGTTCTTCTACTTGAATGTTTGATTCCGTATTAGTAACTGTGTTTTACAATCGTTGTAAAAGTGTGGCTAATAAGAAGTAGAAGATTAATGAGAGAAGAGAAAGTACTTCACATTCGGAACGTGAATAAAATATAGATCTCTGCGAAAGCAGATGGTACTTACTTCCTCATATGAACTACCAAAGAAATTGGAAAAACCAAAGATTGTCTTTACATTCCAATTTTAAGGAACTTAATTCCGTCACTATAGTAGAGATGGATGAATGTTTTGTGTGACAAAACATTGTTCTTTATTAATCAATGATTGGATTATAGTAATCTAATTGATTGTCTCTATAGTAGAGATGATATGGTAGAGTTAACTGTTTAGAATATAACGATGCTTAAAACCCAAAAGGTTGCAAGGTAGTGACTAATCCCAACTAAAGTTGTGATACCTCTAGAACATAAATTACGAGTTGGTAATAAATGGATGCTTTGGATCGTTAGATCCGGATCCAATACCTTCTTATTAAAATTGTATAGAGGCAAAATGTTTGAATCTTTATTCTTTTGGAAAGAAGAAAGAATCACAAAGTTGTTGAGGTTAATTCACTTAGATGTTAGTGGCACTTGTCCACAACATAATACTACTCATGTTGTATGACATTCACCGAAGATCACCCTCGGTTGGACTATAGTTTATTTTAAATAAACACAAGTCCGAATACTTTGCAAAAGGTTTCAAAGAATTCAAGAAATGTGAGTTGATGAGTAAGACGTCCAAAGTATTTACATCCTTAGATTTGATCCAAGGAAAGGTAACACTTTAGAATAGTTTTCTTGAAAGATATCAAGGAAAGAAGCATCATAAGATAATGGATTTCTCCATTAGGAGAAGAACGAACTTGAATAAGATTTAGTTCGTTGGATGTTATCAATTACCCATATATAGGATATATACTTCTAAACCAATATGATTGTCAATTAGAAGATCTTCCAAAATTTTCATGACTCCATAGGATGTAGTTGGAAAGAAAGACAAATCTTGATCATGTTAAGATTTGGGGTTGTGTGCTAATAAGCAATATTTGTTTGAGAATTATCTTGTGAATATCCTTAAATTAACATTTGGATATCACTTCTATAAACCAACCAACAAATGTTGTTTGTTGAGTAGTTCATTGTAATCCTACAATATGATTTGCCTTAGAGCAAATGAACTAGGAATAGAACTCAAAGAATGGGTTCTTTGAGAGACAAGATGATGATCAACAAATATAACAACCTAGTTCCTATACCACAAGCTCCAAGGTAGTCGAGAAGGATTTATAAACCGTCTCAGTTGAATGGTTTGAACTTTATGACTATGTCGTAGAGTTGCACCTCTTAATTCGAAAGAAATAAGAATGAAAATCCTTATGACTACATTGAGTGTATATATGACATATACTCAAGGAAATGGTAAAGTACCATTTGACTCGAAATAATGAAACCTTCATAGCTAATTGGTAGCTTAAGGTGACTACAATCAAAGAGAATGGTTGACTTTGAAGGAACCATTTTTGACGTAGTCTTAGTTTCAATTAATTCGAAGATAGCTAAGCTACAACTAAATGGTGATTCAATGTTTGGACATAGTATGGGTTTCCGAAACCATTATTAAGATAGTCTTAATAATATATGTCTAAAACTATGAATCACAAGACATGTAAGTTGTAGAGATCCATCCATCATGAATCTTAGCAAGCTAGTGGGAGCCATAAACGTCTTATGAGAGAAAGATCAAATTGTTTGATTTCTCATATAGATGTAAATGAATCTTTTGTTTACTAGATTTACAAAAGATTAGTGGGAGCTAATCATATTCCTAAAATTGTATATATATATATATATATATATATATATATATATATATATGATATATATGAATATATATATATGATATATTAATTTTGGAAATAGAATGAGTACTTCTTCGTTAAAGTTATGACTTTAAACATTCTATAACGATAGAATGTATATGGGAGACATAGTCTATATACATGGGATGGAAATCTATATTGATAGATTTTAGGATATAATTTGATTATATCAATCCCTAATAATAGACAAAAGATGCTAGGAAGTTTCTCATATGATGATAAACTTCAATTAGAAGGATAACTCTAGTGAGACTAAGAAGTTGCTCTTCTCAAAGGGAACGTACCCTTTGACTCCCAAAGAAATAATGCGTAAATAGAATCCTTTATGCATACGCAGAAAGGTGATTTATGTATTTCATATCGTATGAAAAACGTTGATATGAGTTGTACCAAGATCGGTACAAGACGATATCAATGCAAGCCCAGGATCAGAACCATGGCAACTGTCAAGTGAGTCCTTAAGTATTTAAAGAAATACTAAAGGATAGATTCCTCAAAGAATGAGGAAGAATTAGAGTAACATAATGGAAGCGTAAATGTATTAGATTATGAATCTAATCCATCATTGGATGTTTCTTCATTATGAATGAAGAGATAAACATATATCTCTTTATTATGACTAAAGAGATATTTGGATGGAAACATTAAAGTAATGAGTTTAGTATGTTCCATTATGAATGCAAAATATATTGCCATATAGAAGTTTACAACAATGTTGTTTGGATGGGAAAGTTCATTTATGAACTCTCTATTCGATTCCAACCAGAAAGTGTATCTAGTGTACTGACACTATGACACTAATGGGGCGATAGCTCAAGCCAGGGAATCAAGGTCTCATCAAGATCCGAACTCATATGAGAGACTGAACCACATGATTGAGAATCATGTATAATGGTGACGTCGTTATTCTCAAGGTTACTTCTATGGATAACATATAGATATCCATTGTCTAGGCCTACTACTCAGCCATTTATGAAATGACTACATAAGAGATATCATCATGATGACCAAGCTGATTGGCTCTAGTGTAAGTGGGAGATTGTTGGAAATGTGCCCTAAAGCCAATCATATGATGATACTTTACGGACATTTCACATGTTAAACTAATCTAGTTTACATATAAAGGGCAAAGATTATTGTTTGAGCCGTCTCATATAAATGTTATATGCTTAAACGATAAAGTCCAAGGAATATGTGATTAGGAGAATGCAATCTAAAGAAGTTAGATTCATGAGACCATTCTTTCGTAGACACATCCTAAATGTTCCTGATCATAGGATTGCCAATTGGGCATTGACAGTCCGTTAAGATCGGTACGTGCTGTGTCTTCTCTCATGGAGAGTGACTAGTTTCGAGTCATTGATGTGTATGACATCAAGACAAGTACGTAGGTGCTCAATAGAGAATGAGTTCACTGAACACGATCAACGAAGAGTTCTCATATTCATGTCATATGAGAACTCATCGTTGGGATAATGCAAATTAGTCTTTTGACCTGAGGCATCACAGTTGTCTTGTGGTTAAGTCCTTGATCTTTGATTATGTCAAAGTCACCCTATCGGGGTGTCCACGGCATCATTGGGGTTAAGCCACTTAGTCATGGAGACAAGTGAATGTGCAACAAGGGATCTCTAACCTTCAAATGGTTTGAGGGAGAATACTCTATGATATGATTTAGAACCTCTGGCCAGAGTATGAATGAGATTTAGGAATGCGTTCCAAATCACATTCAAGGTAATCATATAAGCAAACGAATCACATTGGATAGTAGACATGAATAAATAAACTATCAAACCAAACAATGTGGTCAAGAGTATTAGATTAGAGAAAGACCGTATTGCATTTGTAATCCTAAACTGAATAGGTTCTCTACCTCTTCTGATTAGCTTGGGTAACCATGATATGCTGATAGGTGTCACTCATGGTTTGTGGAAGCCCTAAACGTGTGTAATCACTAAAGGGAGAATTGAAAGTCAGTTTCAATTCACAATCGATGTAAAATGGTTTTAATCGCCCACTGCCTCGCTAAAAGGAACCTAATGGATCGCACACCGTGTAAGGTGGAGATTGAAGAAACAATGGAGATGAGTAAGAATAATTAAATGGTTTAATTATTTATGGCAAGGATTAATTAATATGTTAATTAATCAAACGAATAAGTTCGTTAAAGACCACGGGTTAGTTTTGGGCCTCAAGGCCCAATGGGCTTCGAACGTCAAGGCCATTAACTTAAGTTGTATGACAACTTAATGACTAATAATTCACAAAGGCCTTAAAAGCCCAATGAAACCCTTAAGGCCGGCCATTTAGAGATGGAGTGGGTTTTGGACTTATTTACAAGTTTGCCACTCCAATGAATAAAGGTATAAATATGACTTTATAGCCAAAATTCATTTAGGGTTTCTTTTGGAGAAAATTGGAGAGAACATGTCTCTCCATTTCTCTCTAAAGAGGCCGGCCTCCTTGGGGGGTGCATCTAGCAATCCCACTACTCCAAGGTCACTCATTTCTTCTCCAATCTAACCTTGGTGAAGAGACTTAGAGGTTCTCAATTTTGGGAACTTGGAGAAACCTATTCTTCCATCCAAATCCATAGATTTAAGATGCAAGGAATGAAGGCCCTCTCTTTGGGTGATTAGCCTTTGCTTATGCAAAGAGGAATCTACAAAGGTATATTTCTCAACTCACTTTGATTTGAGTTGAGTCTTGGTTCACCAATCTACTAGGCTTTGAATTTCTTGGTTAATGTTTTGTTTTTGAATGCATGCTAGCATGATTCCGCCTTTTAATTGTTAATTGCATGCTATAGATGTTATTCAAATGAACATGTTTTTCACAAATCTTCCTTCAAATGATTCTTGACATAACCGCTATCCTTGGTAGTTTTCCATCCGGCCTCTCAGTTGACATTTCTCTTGCTGGATACAAACTTGACCTGGACCTGAAGGCGGTTTTCGAAGAACATATTGTTGAAGTCCTAAAAAAAGGAGACCAAAGGCCGCCGAAAGAAGTGCAAAAGTTATACAGAAACCTTTTCAACTACAACACTCTGATCACCCACTTCGTCGGCTCGGAGAGGGAAAATATTAAAAAAGAGGAACACGAGGCCTTCTTATTTTACTGGCACAACAAATATATCTTTTGCGCCAACTCAAATAAGTGCTTGGCAGAAAACATGCATGTCGCCGAGGCTCTAGCAAGTGGTCCCATCTTGGATCTTAGCCCATCCATCCTCGCCAACCTTACCCGATGCTTGGCCGAAGCAACCTTTGGGAAAATCGACCCTCACCAAAGCGGCCCACTACGAGTTTTCTAGCTTTGGTTGCAAGTTTACTTCCCAATGTTGCGACCAGAAATCCCAAACTTTAGTTCCTCCGAAGCTATGGGTCTGAAGCTGGCCTCACGCCCTATTACTACTCACTTGGTCGAAGAAATTTTTAAACATTTCTTTGACCTAGAAGACCTGTCCGACGACGAGTTTCAAATCTGTTGTCGCCGGATATATCCATCTTCCATCATTCTCCCACAATCGGCATGGGATGCGACCGAGGATGCTAATCTTCGGGAGTGTTGGGGATCATTCATCATGACTCGCGACCTACCCTACGGTTGCGAAGCTCGTCGAGGCAGCTGAGAAGTCTATCATGCTAACTTCCTGGCCCGCTAATTAGGCTACCTCCAAGGATGCCCCTTACCATTCCTTGCATCTTGCGACCTTTTAATCCGAGAACGCTTTTCTGGTTCCTCAGAAAAAGAGTGTAGCATCGCTGTGAAATCCCGTTCCCGGATTTCACTGTTATAATCTACGTATTTGTACTATTGAGATTTTATATTATTTCTCGAGAATTTATTTTAAATCGTTTGGATTTAGATTTTAGTTAAACTAGTTACGAAGAGTGAAGTTTGAAAAATAATTATTTAAAATTCGTTGACCTTTTGAGGTCACAAGTAATGTTTTCGAATAAGTCTCGAAGCCACGAGCGCATAGGCGAAAGCCGTTTGCGAGTCTGAGTTATAACGGTATAGTTATGGAGTTTGAAGTTGTGAAACTATAAATTGTGGGAATTATTTTAATTTCCACTTATGGCTAAAAGGCCCAAACATTTATTGGGATTAAAGGGACCGGATATTATAAGTGGAATTGGGCAAAAAAAAAAAAAAAAAAAAAGAAGGGGGAAGACTCTAGAGCACTCTCTCCTCCCTCGGTATCTCATTTTTTTTAGTGGGGGGGGGGGGGGGTTGGAGAGGGAAGGAGGTCGTCATTTCCCACCACCTCTCCCAAATTCATCTCGCGGTTGATCACCATGACATCTTGCTTTCCTCCATCTATCAACCCCATCTCCCTATGGTATAAATCAACTCTACCACCCCAGCTTAAATCAAATTGTATAAGTGGAGACACAGGACAACAAGAACTGAAAGGAAGGAGAGAGGGTAACAGAGAAGGCAGGGATGAGAAAAGAAACAAGAGGGTCGCAGAAGGTGGGTTTGAATCATGAAATAAACATGATTTCGTATGTTGTTATCCAATGGGTGGAAAGCTTTGGTAATTATTCTCTGATTCTCTAAATTTCTTTTATGTTCATTATTGGATGGTATTATGGGAAATTAGTTTTATATGCAGTTGTTGTATGTGCAAGTTTTTATATGATATATGATACAAAAGCTAGTTTTATACACAAATACCTAAACCCTATTTTGGTATAATACCTGAAAGGGATATTTGTATAACATAATTAATTGGGTGGAGTCAATTGCATGTCATATATTAGCCACGTTTTTTTCAAGACTAGTATTATGCAGATGCTTGCTTTTATCTATTATATACACAAAAGCTGAATGGGCTGCTTCGGTATAAAAGTTGAAATGACTATGCCATTTATAGTTCCTTTTGAATCAAAGTGATAATTTGTTCATAACATACACTTGATTTAAATGGTTTGAGAATTATGATTCACTCATGGATTTCTAATTTCCCAATAGGCCAATACTACTTGCACAAATTAGGTTAATATGTTCAAAGAAGGGAATTGGTTTTAAGAGAAAGTATATATGATCCTGCTTGGTATATCCGCGATGGGGGACCTTACACATTCTGGGAGTGATAAGGATTAGTTGTACTTGTTACATTCGATAGGCGATCATATTTTGATTGGATATCACTTTATTATATAATGTGAATCTATTGAAATGTGATTAGTCATTGATCTATGTTTATTAGTCGTGATTTGACTTATGTATGGATGATATCTGTGAAATGTGATTTGAAGTGCTTGATGAATTGTTCGATGGAAAGTAATTTGATATGCATATTTGAAATGAGATTTGATTTGCATGATTGGCCTGATGTGATGAAATGTGAGGGTTAGGAGTGGACCATGAACCCATTGTCATGGGGTTTGTTGTTTCGAGACTTGTTTCACATATCGTATCATTATTTCATTTCTTGTTTCATTGAGCTTTTGTATTTTGAGTACTTGTTTCATGTTTTCTTCTTGAGCGTTGCTATATTTCTTGGACTTACACTCGGTTTAGTTGAGTGGTCTGGAATCGTACCCACTTGGATCCCGTTAAGAGATGGTCCGGAATTCCTCCTATTTCGCGATTCCGTTGAGAGATGGCCCGAGATCGTGTTCACCTTGGGGTTATTGAATTTGGATTGAGATAGCTTCGGAGATGTAGACTTCGGCCGAACTGTGTCGCCCTAACCCTACTTTTCATTGTGTTGTATGATATTATGATTGAGAGCTGTTGTGATTTGTTTCAGACGAACCGTTGGATGTCTAGGTGACTCATTCGGAGTTTCAAAGGCTTGGTATTGATTCCTTATGAATGATTTATATTAAAGAGATGTAAATTGTGATTAATGGTTGGCTTTATCATTATTATCACATCCTTGAATTATTGTCACTCACCCGAGCATTGCCGCTTATCTGAATTCTTGATGCCGATGCACCATTCCCATGGTGTAGGCACTGATTGTACAGATGTCAGGTCTGAAGAGATTACAAGAGGTCGCTTAGTATTTTGGTTGGATTCTGTTGAGTGGTCTGGAATCCTACTCTTGCTCATTTCCGTAAAGGTAGTCCGACCTTAGAGTCGAGTGAATATGAATTGTTCACAGTAGACATTGTGTATAAATTAGACTTATCATGTTAGTACTTGGAATCCAGGTGGGGAGTTATGTAGGGATCCTTTATTAAAATTTGTGAATTGATATGAGACCTTATTGATTGAATAACATAGTAATTGTAGATATCATGCATCTGTGATTTTAGGATTGATTAAGTAGAAGGATTGCGGAATGATGTGGGATATGATTATTATTATTATGATTAGTCTCGTTACTCGAAATGGCTTGAGAATAATATTGTGCTTTGTTGGTTCTTGGATATGTTACATGTGGTGGATTAAGGTTTCATGTTGAAAACATAGTGACTTATATGATGGGTGGAATGGAAACCTTGATTGTCATATTGGATTGTTATGTAGCCTTGAATCTAGTACTTCCATACTTGTCAAGTTCTAATGAATGATTGAGGAATGTTATATCTTTCGGCTTGAATGTACATTGGTAAATGTAGATAGGTAGTGATAGATGAACTACGAATGGCTTGATCCCTGTTTAGGGTACGTAGGCAGTCTTACGAGGAGGTTAGATGCAGCCATAAAGCTTACGAAAAATTATTACATAGTTGGATCTTGAGTTATGCCTTGTACTTATATCGAAGGTGGGATCTGTTAGATATACGGATGTTGGATGACGTCACGCGTCGATCCTGGACGTATGTTGGGTTCTGGGCGTGACAATCGCTGAGAAGGAATTTGCCAAACGGTGCGCCAAATGGTGGGACACCTATACCAAAGACCTCTTCTAGACGCCAGTCGAAGAAATCGTGAAGAAAATCTTTGACGGTCGTCCAAAGAAAATCGCTGCCACAAAACCTAAGGAAATGGTCAAAGGTATGAAACTTCCTTCTTTACTTTCCTTATTTCTTTCAAGCCTATTTTGACCCTGAGTTAATGTCCCTAGGTGGCCTTACCATGAAACGGGTTGAGGTGGTGGCAATGGCCGCGACTAAAAAGAAACTTGCCTCTCTTGGAAAAGAGGTGATAGCTGCTAAAACGACCCCGCCAAGCAAATGTCCTTGCCCAGAAGTTGAAGCTGCAGGAGACGCTCCCCGGCCCAAAAAACGTGTCAAGAAGTTGGCTAAGAAAGGGGAGGGGGAGATTCACGTTATCTCTAGTCAGACTACGGGAACAATTGCTTCTAGCGTTTCTTTCCCTTTTCCTGTCGTCGGGACCTCAGCCAAAGAAGTGCAAAATCCTCCAAGGGACCAAACGACTTTTGTTCACCCTACTTCTCCGATCACAGTTGAACAAGTGATCGCTCCCTTGACCGGGGATCTTATAGCTCCAGGGCTGACTATTACTCATTCCGCCAATCCAATACCTGCTGCCGTGGGTAAGACGGCCATTCGGGCCGAGAGATGCTCTCATCAGAAGAAGAAATCAACAACTATCGTCGAGGAGGAGGTACGATCATTTTGTCAACAATTTCCTTATTTATTTTATTAAACTTCTCAACTAAAGAAACAAACCTTTTTTTCGTTCAGGGGGACGAGATCGAAGAACCTCTGTTGATCGAAGAACCTCAACCGGCAGTCGAAACGGTTGTCCAAGTCAACCTTCTTGCTGGCGAAGCAAATATGGAGAGTGAACCGGCACCTCCTGTTGAAGTGGAAGTGACAGCAGAAATGCCGATTCATCCACAAGATCAAAATCTCGGCATTCCTCCGCAGGAGGTCACTTTAGCCTTTGTAAGACTCACCTCTATATCCCCTGTTTTGACTCCTAACCAGTGAATTTTGAAAAAAAAAAAAATCAAAATGCCAGGTGCGAGACCAATCATTTCATCGACAATTTTATAGGCCGAAAGGTGTTATTTACATTTCTTGGCCGCCTCAGTGGCCATCAAATGTAGATAGCCTCCATCGGCCCTATGAATTAAGAGACACCCTTAAACATTAGGTTCAACCATTAAGTTCTCTAGGTTCGAGCAATGAACCAACAGACATGGCCGAGGTCTCTTCTCGGCAAGTCTATTACGACTTTTCTATCTGTTATCCTTTTGGATTCTCCTTTGTTAACTATTCTCTTTGCGCAGCCTTCATGGGAAGTTGAGCTCGATGCTCTTTTTTCGAACACTTCGGGAGTGGTTGGCTCTTCGGCGACTGCAACCAGACCCTCTGTATCAACTACCGAATCAAATGCCTTTGTCAGACTGCAGGAGCTCTTGTCTTTCCCAGCTTCACAAATTCTCGAACGCAAGGCTCTGTGGTAGAATGTCTGAACGACCTTGCAACTGGCGGTCTACTGAGCAACGAAACTGTCACTTGTCCGTCCTCCATCCTAGATCAAACTCGAGAATATTTTGATATTTTCGCAAGAGCTCTTCGGGGAGAAGACGACTTTAAGGCTACATTAGTCGCTCAAGAAGTTCTACGCCCAGAGGTCGAGGCGATAAAAGGGAAGAAAGAGCAACTGGCCGACTTCGACCGGTCAATTACTGACCTTAACCGTCGAATTGCCGAACTTCAACGTCAGCAGTCGACCGTTGCCTCTGATCTTGCTGACAATTTCGAGTTGAGCAAAACTCGTTTGACTGATTATGCGGCCAGCGCAAAGTGAATTGAAGATAGATAAGAGGACCCGGCAGGCTGAAATCATAGTAGGCGAAGTGCGATGGTTGGAGTTGAAGGCTGCCCTTGAAGCGTTCCTTCCTCCAACCCCTTAGAACTTTTGTCATTACAACTTGGTCGATTAGCCTTGCTTGTATAATCTTTTTACACAAATTAATGAAATTTCTCTTCTCGCATTTCTCAAGTGACCGGGTAATATTTTTTAAAAAATTTCCCGTTGATTGGTAGTTTATGAATCGAACCCGTCCGATCTCTAAGGTGGTATGCCCCATTGCCGAGAATTTTATGGACAACGAATGGTCCTTCCCAATTCGACGACCATTTTCCAAACCTAGGATCCTTAATTCCTATGGGTCACACGGTTTGCCAAACCAACTCTCCTTCGTTGAATGTTTTTTGTCTGACTCGTTGGTTATAAGCTCGCTCGGCTATCTTTTTCTGTGCCACCAACAGATTATAAGCGTCAAGTCTAACTTCCTCCAAGTCCTCTAGCTCTTGGGCCATAGCCCGATTGTATTCGGCGCTAGACAAACTACTTTGCTCAATTACTCGTAATGAATTTATACTTAACTCGACCGGTAGCATGGTGTCGTGCCCATAAGTTAACGTATACGGGGTTGTCCCTGTTGCTGTCCGAGGTGATGTCCGAAATGCCACGTGCCAGGCCTTTCTTTTATCATTTTTTCGAGAATGCCGATTAGAATTTTATTGCTTGCTTCAGCTTGTCCATTTGCTTGTCGGTAATACGAAGTACATTGTTCGAGTCAAATTTTCAAGCTCGCTGTATACTCTTTGAATCTGTCGACCGTAAAAATCGTGCCATTGTCAGTTACGATCGTTTCTAGCATGCCGAATCTGGTCACAATATTTTCTTCTACAAAATTGCAAACTTCTTTAGATGTTAATTCGACGTATGATTTTGCTTCGACCCACTTAGTGAAGTAGTCGATTGCCACAAGTATCCATGCGTGTTTTGCTGCTCCAGAGGATGGCGTAATTTTGCCGATTACGTCAATTGCCCATCCTCTAAACGGCCAAGGTTTGGTGACTGAATGAAGTGATTCGGTCTAGACTCTCTGTATAGGTCCGTGAATTTGACATTGCATACATCGTCGTGCGTACTCGATACAATCCTTCAATATGCTCGGCCAGAAGTAGCTGTGCCAGCGAAGCAACCAATGCATCTTTCGTCCGGATTGATGAGCTCCGCAAATTCCTTCGTGTACTTCTATAATTGCTTGGGCGGCCTCCTGCGGGCCGAGGCATAGTAGCAATAGACCATCCTCACCTTTGCGGTATAATTTATTCTGGTATGACACGTAGTTGGTGGCATGAACCCTTGTCTTTCGGTCGTGTTTATCACTAGGGTTATCAAGATATTGCATAATCACCCCTCTCCAATCGTTTGGTAATGTCTCGACAATGCAAACCTCTATAGGGTCATTCCGCTCCAACAACGAAGGTAAGGACATGACTTGTGTACGGATCACGCAATCGCATTAGAGAACTTGCTGATTAACCAAGGCCGAGTGTGCTCGTCGTAACATAGGTACTTCTCAGCTTAGTTTGCCGCCCAAGAGTTGTGCTCCGGATGCTATTTGAGCTAATTCGTCAGCGTGTGTTGTGAACTCGTGTATCTGTTTGAAAGTAATGCCATCGAAAGACTCGGCCAAATAGCTAGCAACCATATGATAGGGTGTCAAAGTATAACTCATGCAACGAAAAGTCCTATTAAGTTAGTTAATCAGAAGTTCAGAATCACCAAGGATAAAGACACGAGTTGCCCGCAAATCGTGTAGGACACCGAGGCCAATGATAAGAGTTTCGTATTCGGCCTGATTATTCGTACAATTAAAATCGAGCTTGAGAGAAAAATACCAGCGACTGTGATTTGGGGATTGAATAACGATCCTAACGCCAGCCGAGACTGAAGTACTAGAACCATCAAAGTACATCGTCCATTAGTTATCACGTGTTTCCACATGTCGATTTCAACGTCACAGCCCCCAAACTCGTATGGTGAGAGATGTTAGGCCAAGAAATTGGCCAGCGCTTGGCATTTGATAGCTTTTTGGGGCACATACTGCAAACTAAATTCGAACAGCGCCATTGTCCATTTTCTAATTCGGCCTTTTACTATCGGCCGAGTGAGCATGTAACGAATGACGTCGGTCTGGGCGATGACTTGAGTGACTGACGGGAGCATGTAATGCCTGATTTTTTATGCGGTGAAAAATAAGGCTAGGCAAAGCTTCTCAACGGCGGAATAATTAGTCTCTGGTGGGTTGAGATGTCGGCTAAGATAAAAAATGGCCTGTTCGCTCCCAACATCATTGTCTTGTGCAAGAAGGCATTTGATGGACTCCTTGGCCTCGGAGATGTATAGCTTGAGAGGTCTGCCATGTCGTGGTGGGACCAGGATGGGTGGAGTTGTGAGGGAGACCTTAATATTTGTGAACGCCTCTTGATGTTCGGCACGCCATTCGAAGGTGGTAGTATCATTAAGTTTCAAGAGCGTGGAGTAGGCTTTCATTTTTCCCACTGAGTTGGCAATGAATCGGCGGAGAAAGTTAATCTTGCCGAGTAACGACTGTAGTTGTTTCTTGGTAGTGGGGGGTGGAGCGTTGATGATTGCTCGTGCCTTATTCTCATCCACCTTAATACCACGATGATGTACAAGGAATCCTAAAAAATTATCGGCTGATACGCCGAAAGCACATTTGGCTTGATTCATTTTAAGGTTGTGCTGGCTCATACGCAGGAAAGCCTGTTGGAGCTCATCTAGATGTGTTTGCCGACACTCTGATTTAATTACAACATCGTCAATGTAGACTTCGACGATGGTACCAATCAAATCATGAAATATAGTATTCATGGCTCGTTGGTATGTGCCACCGGCGTTCTTGAGGCCGAATGGCATGACGACCCATTTGTATATGCCGAGTGCCCCTGGACAACGAAAAACTATCTTATGGAAATCGACCTCGACGATGAAAATCTGGTTATAACCAGCATGTCCATCCATAAGGGATAAGATCTGATGGTTTGCTGCTACATCGATTAACAAATCTGAAATTGGCATTGGATATTCATCTTTGGGAGTTGCCAGATTCAAATTGCGGAAATCAATACAAATACGTAGGGCACCGCTTTTCTTTAATACTGGGACGATGTTCGCCAACCATTCGATGTATCGAGCTGTCTGAATAAACCCAGCTTTTAAAAGTCAAACGAGTTCATCCTTTATGTTGAGTTGTACTTCGGTGGAGAATCGTCGAGGTGGTTGATGTGATATAAAATAGCACACAAACTTAAACCCTCTTTTTGACAGTTGTAGTATGTGTATGTAGGGATCGTTCTAGGCCGGGGATTATGAGGGGTCCTATTCAACACAAATTTAACTCAAAAACACAAAACTAGACTCTAGTGACTCAAGATTGACCAGAATGACTCCAAACAGCACAAAACAAACAAATGGACTCAAAATAGGAACTAAAGGGAAGTTTGGACGAAAATTAAATTAAAAAGACTCAGAATACTAAATGGGAGGTTGTTTTGACGAATTTAAGATTTAAACAAACAAACATGCAGAAACAAACTAAAGGGTATGAAATTGGGTGAATTAAGGGGGTGAAAGGCTAACTAGAGGGTCATTCTCCACACAAGACACATATGCATACAAATCGATTTCTTCCTATAAACCATGAATGACAATGCCCCAAGTTAACCATGAACTGCACAAATTAACCATCATATTTTCCTAAATTCATTGAATTGGACTCAGCGACACAACCAAATTATTCATATCAAGTTCCCTACATGAACTGCATAATAGAGATACATATCAAAGATCATTAAGTTCTGTAAAAATCATAAGCATTGACATGGCATTCGTAACTATGAACTGCATGATACTCCTGCCAGGAATTTACTTAACACGATAGTGACTAGCAACCTCCACTACTTGTAAATATAAGTTCATAACTATTAGGTGAAATTCCCTTATATTTTAGCATCAAATCCCTGCATGCAAACTAAGTATGCATCCTTAATCAACACACAAGAACAAGTTATCAATCAAATAGATAAGTAAATTGCATTCACGATTTATGAAATAATAACTGGATGTAATCAATTCATATCACACATATGTTCATGGCTTTGAATTCAGCTCTAGCTAAAACGAAATTAGTTCCACATGTTTGCAATTAAACAAAGACAATTAAAATTAAACATTGAAAACAAAAGATAGAATACACCTAGAAACGCTCCAACAATCCAAAGGTCTTGAATGGTAGGCACAGCTCCAAGCTTCTTCTTCTCCTTCCTTGCAAAGCTGCGGCACTCTGTATATATTTTTATCTCTGAATTTCACTCTAAAAGCCCTTCCCTGAATTTTGCGGCAAGGGTGTATTTATAGGGCAGATACACGACATTGTTTGTGGAGGAAAATGATTAGTTATTAGCATTGTTTTAGGACTCCTAGAAATCAGATAAGATGTGGTTTAATATGAAAAGAAGTCCCCCTTGCAGCTAGAAATAAGGTAGGATAAGATTAGGATAGGATAAGATAAGATAAGGTTAGTTTGGATAATGTTGGATAAGATAAGGTTGGTTAAGATAATGTTCCTTCCTTTTAGCTGATTCCTTATCTTCCAAGTCTTGATTTAATTTCTCAAGATTTGTAGCACATTCCTAGCCTCTTTTGATCTTCAAAAACATCCATCCACCTTGCTCCATTCATATGTTGTCCATTTCAAGCCCAAAACTGCTCTAAAATGCTCCAAATTGCTCTTTCTTGTCACCTTTGCCAATTGGACCTAGAAGCACACGAAAATAGCTTAAATCACTATAATAAACAGAAACTAACTCACTAAATGCAAAGAAACAAGCTAACAAAGTCGTATAAATATGCTCCTATCAAATTCCCCCACACTTAGCTTTTGCTAGTCCCTGAGCAAAACAAAGAAAACAAAACACAACCTAAAACTTCCAATAATTGCCTCAGGGATTTCCAATGAAACATGACACGTTAAAAATCACTACTCACATAGATTTTAGCTATGCTTACCCTCAAGCTTATACTTAATCGTAGTAACCACTCACTAGCTCGCATTTAATCAATTAAAACAACATTTTGAATGTAGTAACATGCCTTAGAAAATTCCCTCAATTCTTCACTGGATATACTCTCTATTTTCACATAGATTTTCTGACTACACTCCCTATACTAAGTATATGTGAGAAGATTGATGTAAATATGTAGACTAGCACTCACATATATTATAACATAGAAGGCACTTTCTGGAATTATTAATGCAAGTATATATGATCTCATGAACGGAATGCCACTACTTAGAAGCAAGAACCAGGGATTCCATATGCTCGTACCAATTTCAAACTCCACAAATTGAACACATAACAATCAAGATAGAAGTCGAAGGGTTGTAACGGAGCTAAGGTATTGGCTAACAAAGAATGGTCAAGGATAAACAAAGGTTCTTAAAGTGATAATAAGCAAAGTAATGAAATCAACACTTAGAATTCAACTTTTGATTGCAGCATCTAACTTTAAACACAAAGGGGAGATTCGTACAACTTTAGGGTCAGATTCACATTTTTGGACCCTTCTTCAACAACCAACACTTGTGAGCTCATTCTCACTTCTTTTCAACCTCTTTTTTTTCTT
The DNA here is from genome assembly GCA_035220775.1 of Malus fusca. NCBI lineage: Eukaryota > Viridiplantae > Streptophyta > Magnoliopsida > Rosales > Rosaceae > Malus > Malus fusca. The sequence goes on from CM069072.1 coordinate 17,408,651, forward strand.
TTTTTTTCAACGTTTTTTTTTTCTTCTCGTGCCCTTCTCTTTGGCACACAAAACATACACCCTCATAGATTTCCAACGAAAAACCTGCCCCCACACTTGTTTTTCTGCATAATGTCGATCAAAAGGAATTCCCAACAAGTCATGCTTCACTATTCTTTAAGAACAAGGGTATGGATAGTCCTATTCTAGGCTAGGTAGGGATAATGTAGGCTAACAAAGAAAATAGGCTAGATAAGACTCAAAGGGGTTAAACCTACAAAACATATGCAAGGGAATAAGGCTTTTTGGCTCTGGTGGTATCTAAACAACTTCATCTTGTTATTTGTTATGCAGTCAATTTTAAGCTTTGAATGAAATGGGCACAAGTTCTAGTATTTGGAACTAAAATGATGAAAAAGCATTCCAAGTAGCAACCAAGCAAAGAAATAATGAGATCATGCAACGACTTTAGAAAACAAGAATTCACAAATTAATAACTCTCCAAACAAGGAATAGGCTCAAGTCTCTCAGGGTTGTAGCGTTAGTTTGAGTTCCTTCCTTCAAGCATGTTACAAAAACTGATTTTTTCCTTTGTGATTACATGTGAATTTGTTAATGACAACTACAACCAAGTATTAACCAAAGAGCATATCAAACTTCCACCCATGTTTGTAATTTTCTTTAACAGTCATGCAATTAAAAACCAAATTCTCATCATTGTGTTGGAAGGTACCCTAAGACACAAACACACAAAAACGACTCTTTCTAGGTTTTTCAAAACTTTTTCTAATTTTTTTCAAATTTTCGTATTGTTATTTCGAAACACATTAAAACACTTCAAAACACAATAAAAACACTTAAAAACAGTGAGTAACAACTCTAGAAGTGCTAGGTGATGAAATCCAACAAACATTCATGAAAAACACTTTGTTCACCCCCCCCCCCCACACTTAAACCAAACATTGTCCTCAATTTTTTAAACATAAACTCACACGCAAGCAATCAAACAACACAACTAACAAGCATGACAATTATGGCAAAGTAAAAGCAATAAAGAGTAGGGTTAAGGAATGCAAATCTGGTTTTGGAGCCAGAGATTTCTAGGTCTTCTTTATTTGAACGCATCTATCATTATAGATTTCCATCCCATGTTTATAGACTATGTCACCCATATACATTCTATCGTTATAGAATGTTTAAAGTCATAACTTTAACGAAGAAGTATTCTTTTCATTTCCAAAATTAATATATCATATATGTATATATATGTATATATATATATTCAAATTTAGGAACATGATTAACTCCCACTAATCTTTTGTAAACCTAGTAAACAAAAGATTCATTTACATCTTTATGAGAAATCAAACGATTTGATCTTTCTCTCATAAGATGCTTATAGCTCCCACTATCTTGCTAAGATTCATGATTGATAGATCTCTACAACTTACATGTCTTGTGATTCATAGTTTTAGACATATATTATCAAGACTATCTTAATAATGGTTTCGGAAACCCATATTATGTCCAAACATTGAATCACCATTTAGTTGTAGCTAGCAATCTTTGAATTAATTGAAACCAAGACTACGTCAAAGATGGTTTCTTCCAAGTCAACCAATCTCTTTGATTGTAGTCACCTTAAGCTACCAATTAGCTATTAAAGGTTTCACTATTTCGGGTCAAATGGTACTTTACCATTTCCTTGAGTATATGTCGTATGTACACTCAATGTAGTCATAAGGATTTTCATTCTTATTTCTTTTGAATTAAGAGGTGTAACTCTATGACATAGTCATAAAGTTCAAACCATTCAACTGAGACGGTTTATAAATCCTTCTCGACTACCTTGGAGCTTGTGGTGTAGGAACTAGGTTGTTATATTTGTTGATTATCATCTTGTCTCTCAAAGAACCCATTCTTTGAGTTCTATCTCTCGTTCATTTGCGCTTAGGCAAATCATATAGTAGGATTACAATGAACTACCCAACAAAACAACATTTGTTAGTTGGTTTATAGAAGTGATATCCAAAGGTTAATTTAAGGATATCCACAAGATAATTCTCAAACAAATATTCCTTATTAGCACACAACCCCAAATATTAACACGATTAAGACTTATCTTTCTGTCAAACTACATCCTATGAAGTTATGAAAATTTTGGAAGATCTTCTAATTGACAATCATATTGTCTTAGAAGTATATATCCTATATATGGGTAATTGATAACATCCAACAAACTAAATCTTATTCAAGTTCGTTCTTCTCCTAATGGAGAAATCCATTATCTTATGATGCTTCTTTCCTTGATATCTTTCAAGGAAACTGTTCTAAAGTGTTACCTTTCCTTGGATCAAATCTAAGGAGGTAAATACTTTAGACGTCTTACTCATCAACTTACATTCTTGAATTCTTTGAAACCTTTTGCAAAGTATTCGGTCTTGTGTTTATTCAAAATAGTCCAACTGAGAGCGATCTTCGGTGAATGTCATACAACATGAGTAGTATTATGTTGTGGACAAGTGCCACTAACATCTAAGTGAATTAACCTCAACAACTTTGTTATTCTTTCTTCCTTTCCAAAAGAATAAAGATTCAAACATTTTGCCTCTATACAATTTTAACAAGAAGGCATTGGATCCGGATCTAACGACCCAAATCATCCATTTATGACCAACTCATAATTTATGTTTTAGAGGTATCACAACTCAGTTGGGATTAGTCACTACCTTGCAACCTTTTGGGTTTTAAGCATCGTTATATTATAAACAGTTAACACTACCATATCATCTCTACTATAGAGATAATTAATTAGATTACAATAATCTAATCATTCATTAATAAAGAACAATGTTTTGTCAAACAAAATATTCATCTATTTCTCATACGGAATTAAGTTCCTTTATTCAAATTGGAATGTAAAGACAATCTTTATTGTTCCATTTTCTTTGGTAGTTCATATGAGGAAGTAAGTACTACCTGCTTTCGCAGAGATCTACATTTGATTCATGTTCCGAATGTGAAGTACTTTCTCTTCTCTCATTAATCTTCTACTTCTTAGTAGCCACACTTTTACAATGATTGTAAAACATAGTTACTAATACGGAATCAAGCATTCAAGTAAAAGAACCAACTGTTTTGAACTTTTCAAGAACAATTTACAACACCTTCGAAAGGTGTGTTCTTGACACTTGCAAGACATTTCTTGCAAATACCCCTTCCAATGTCCATCCTTTCATAAAGAAAGTTTGTTCCCTTGGAGTTATTTCGCCTTCTTCATTTGACTTCTCCTTTGACTACAATAGTCATGGTCCCTAAACTCCCACTATCTCTCTTGAAACTTATTTCAGTTGTGTTATTGTGAACACGAATTATTCCTGAAACAAAAGAGACAAGAACAAACGTGCGCAAACAAATATTTGTATTTAGATGATTTTGGGTTACAATCTCTCTCTATTTTGATCCTCTGATTCGATCTCCGTAAGGTGTTGATTTGTGGGATGTGCAATTGATCCAAGGGCCGTCGAGGCTTGATCTTGGATGAACGAGGATGAACGGATCTTCAAGGGCTTTTAGGCTTGATCTTGAAGAATGGTGATTGACGGATCTTCAAGGGCTTTTGGGCTTGATCTTGAAGAACAGTGATGAACGGATTTCCGAGGGCTTTTGGGCTTGAACTCGAAGAACAGTGACGAACGGATCTTCGAGAGCTTTTGGGCTTGAACGGATCTTCGAGGGCTTTTGGGCTTGATCTCGAATAACAGTGATGAACGATGGTACTTTCTTCAAGGGCCGTCGGGGCTTGATCTTGAATTGGTGGAAGTTCTTCAAGGGCCTTTGGGGCTTGATCTTGAATTGGTGGATTGTTGATCCAAGGGCCGTCGGGGTTTGATCTTGGAAGAACGATGAACGAAGAACGAAGAACACTTTCTTCAAGGGCCGTCGGGGCTTGGGCTTGATGAACAGCGGATGAGCGGATTTGTTGATGTTGTCGATCCAAAGGGGCCGTTGGGGCTTGATCCTTGAGGATGAACAGTTGATAAACGATGAACGCTTTCTTCAAGGGGTCGTTGAGGCTTGGGCTTGAAGGTGGATGATTATTGATCCAAGGGCCGTCAAGGCTTGATCTTGGATGAACGATGAACGAAGAACGAAGAACGCTTTCTTGATTCTTCGGGAACCTGGATGCTTGAGAGCTTCGGAGTTTCAGAGCTTCAGAGCTTCAAGAATTTTGCATAATAATTTTGGTTCCTCTCAAATGAATGAAATGAGCTTGTATTTATAGAATTTTCCAAGGCCTAATTTTGAATATAATATCCCAGATGAAATAAGTTGTTTCTGCCAGGTGTTGACACGTGTCCTATTTGATGACTTTTCCAACTTATTTTGATTTCTGTTTAGACACACGCTACGTGTAAAATTTATGTAATACATGAGCGTTGAAACTTTCATTTATCGGTCAACATTTATTTTATCGAAATTTCGATGTCTACAAATGCCCCCACTTCAAGGCGCGTCGTATACATGTGCTTGTCGCGTGTAGGAGATGCGTTTTGAAGTCCCTTACTGTAGATGTCGATCCAATGGCTGTTGAGGCTTGATCTTGAATTGGACTGGAAATTTCTTCAAGGGCCGTTGAGGCTTGATCTTGAATTGGGCTGAAAGTTTCTTCAAGGGCCGTCGGGGCTTGATCTTGAACTTTGTTTGAAATTTCTTCAAGGGCCGTCGGGGCTTGATTTTGAACTTTGTTTGAAATTTCTTCAAGGGCCGTCGAGGCTTGATCTTGAAGGTTGAAATTGGACCACAAGGAGCTTCATGTGGTAGATGATATTTGGCTTTGGTAATGGATGAATCGGCACGTATTTCGTTGCGCTTGTTGACTTTCCACAGCTTATTCTTGAACTGGTTTTGATTCAAGGGTGATAGACACTTGATCTTGAATCGGACTTGTGATTTCCTCAAGGGCCGTTAAGGCTTGATTCTTGAAGGTTGAAATTGGACCACAAGGAGCTTCATGTGGTAGATGATATTTGGCTTTGGTAATGGATGAATCGGCACGTATTTCGTTGTGCTTGTTGACTTTCCACAGCTTATTCTTGAACTGGTTTTGATTCAAGGGTGATAGACACTTGATCTTGAATCGGACTTGTGATTTCCTCAAGGGCCGTTAAGGCTTGATTCTTGAAGGTTGACTCGAACACATGGCAAGCGGGCACGAGGTGAAAGTGATGACTTGTTGCTTTGTTCAATCTTTCTAATTCACACCTGAGCAGTTTGGTCAACGGTATGATCTTCAAGATTGATGGGCTATTCTTCCAGTTGGTGACTTGATCTTTAAGGATTCGATTCAAGGGTGGTGAATCGGCACGTACAGCTCACAACGCCTAGTAAGTCGACCCAAGAATTTGAGGGTCAAAACGAGCTCACCGTCCAGAGTGATTGCAACCCTGATGATATGAGATACTTTTGCTTTTGAAGAAGTAGCGGATCAGCACATGCTTTGTTGTGCTTGTCTCTACATGCTTCAATGTATCATTTTCCCTTGCCTTATCTATTCTTCTGGCAGAATGTGGCATCTTCTCGAGTTCCTCAACTCAGACTCCTTCTGCTGAGTTGACTGTGCAGGCTGCATTCTTCTTTGCTTGTTTCTTTTGCACGTTGTCTCCACATGCTTCAAGGTATCATTTTCACTTGCCTTATCTGTTCTCCAGGCAGATGTGGCAGCTTCTTTGGAAGTACAGTAGCAGTGGAAGACGAGTACTCGAGAGCAGCGCTAGGTAGGCAATCAGGGAAGGGTTTCAAGCAGTCGGTTTCCTTACCCGAGTTTGAGTGGAGGTTCCGGCATACTGCTTTCTTTATCCTTGTCTTTGCAGGTAATAACAAGGACGAAGGAAAGGACAGGGAGAAAGCATGATATGAGATACTCTTGCTTTCTACCCTGGTGATATGAGATACTTTTGCTTTGGTGTCATTTGTTTGCAGAGGTACCCCAAGGGATGAGAAAAACAGAGTGACTCGAGAGGGTTTGTTGGAAAGGCATTCTCGGAGATGAAGAAGTGCTGAGAGGGTTTTCCTTTGCAATGGATGGCGAAGGTAGACGTTTATAGGAATGATTCTTCACAACCTAAACTGTTCCTTTACCCCTGTCGGCAGCCGGTGGATGGATGAACAGTACAGGTTACGCGCTTTCTGAAAAAGCTACCCGTAATTTGCGCAAAGCTGACAGCGCGCGTGACGAGAGACGACAATTCTGGAAAAACTGTTCGCCTCGTGATTCCTGACCGCTCCGTCTTTTGAGAGAGGCGCCCGACTTTTGAGAACGGCGTCCGACTTTTGAGACGGAGTCCGTCTTTTGAGAAAGGAACCCGGCTCTTTGATTTGTGAGATTTGCCTCTTCGACTTCTGAGGAGCGCCTCTTTGATTTCTTCTTTTTATAGAGGTGCTAATTTTGTTCCGCAACACACTTGAGCTCCCTCCTGTAAACACTCCCTCCGAGTACTTTTTTAATCTTGATCAGTTCGACCTCTTTTTTTTTTTTTCTTTACACATTCGAAAATGTCTTGCCCTTCTGATCGTCGTCTTAACTTGAATGTCGGAGAAGATAGTGACATATCTTCTCCAAACAACATTTGGCAGCCGTCCTTCATATCTCCCAATGGTCCTCTTACAGTTGGGGATTCTATGATGATGAACGATACAACCGCTTCGGTGGTAGCTAGAAATCTTCTCACTCCTAGAGACACTAGGATACTTTCCAGGCGGTCTGACGAGCTGGCTGTTCAGGACTCTCTGGCCTACAGCGTCCGATGTGCAGGCTCAGTCTCAAACATGGGCCAACGTCTTCTTGCTCGAACTCGTCAGGTTGAGTCGTTGATGGCTGAAGTGGCTAGTCTTCGGCAAGAGGTCAGAGTGCTTAGGCACGAGAATAAAGAGTTGCACATGCTCGCAACTAATTACTCAACAAGCATGAAGAGGAAGCTTGACCAGCTGCAGGAGTCCGAAGTTCGGATTCAGAGTGATCATCAGAGGTTTGTGGCGTTACTCCAGAGGCAACTTCTGCCTTCGTCCTCTGGCGCTTCACCAAGTGTTGAAGCTCCGGATAATCAATCTCTGGTGCTTCGTCTTTCTGGAGCTCCGCCGAGTGATGAGGCGCCACCTGATCATCCTTGAAGATTCCTCTTCCTGTAAATTTGATTTGATTTTTTTTTTGTTTTTTTTTTTTTGTATTTTTTTGTATTTTTTTTTTTTTGTATAATGCAAATTTATGTAAAATTTCCAGAAAAAAATCAATAAAATGGACTTTATTTCTCTTAATGCATTTGTTTTTTTTTTTTTTTGCTGTATACATGCATACATATACATATACATATACATATATATACATATACATATATATATATATATATTTTTTCTATATCGTCGGACGATACCTGATGCACCATCCCTCCCTCTTATATATATATATATATATATATATATATATATATATATATTAATTCTTATGGTGCGTGGAGCACCTAGAAAAAATAAAATAAAACAAAAAAAACTTTTATTATTTTTTAAGATGGTGCCTGATGCACCCAGATTCCACCCTATATTTTTTTCTTCTTTTGTTGATCCACCACCCCAAAACACTTTATATTATATATATATTTTTTTTTTCTTTCATTTTTGTCGTGCACCATTCCTGCAACCTTTAAAAAAAATTTATTGTTTTTTTTTCTTTTGTCATGGTGCCGTGCACCATTCCTGAAACCTTTAAAAAATTTTATTGTTTTTTTTTTCTTTTGTCATGGTGACGTGCACCATTCCTGAAACCTTTATATATATATATATATATATATATATATATATATATATTTCTTTTTGTCGGCCAACACCTTCCCTTCTTTTTATATTTATTATTTTTTTCTTTATATGGTGCTCTCTGCAAGTTGGGTTCGTGGGTGAAAACCCAGGCCGAGTCCGAGAAAAGACGAAGGAGGAGGGGCTGCACTTGCTGCTGAAGCTGATGGGCAGAAGGAGAAGGCTTGCAGAGGAGGACGAGTGAGCTGGGGTAAGTCCCGACCACTTAGTGGAGCTGCCAGAGATTGCTGCACACTGCCGCTCGCTGCGCTGCTACTGATTACTGCACTGAATGTTTGGTACTGCTCACTGGGATGATGGCTGCTCCCAGCTTGTTGCTGCCTTGCTTGCTCAGCCATGCTCCAACCCACTCGATCGGAATCGACAGCAGGAACGTGATGAAAGTTGAGGAGATGAAGAGGAGCAGCTTGGAGATAGCAGTTTTCCAGATACGTTGTCCTCGAAGATGCAATTAGGCAGCCTCGTTGTGACTGTCACCGGCGAAGGATGCTCCTATGTCTCAACTCAACGATCGTGGCAGCGTCTCTGGAGATCCTCGATGCTCAAGAACCGGCCGGAATTACTAGATGTGGACCGGGTCAGGATCCGAAGAACCTTCCTCTTGGACTTGTACTAGCAGCTTTTGGAAGATGGGCTGGGGCCTGATTTGGATAATAGGCTTGGGCTTGTGCCTTTTGTTGCTGTTGCAGGCGGAAGAGAGGAAGAGACCCGTTGCTTGATGGGCTCCAAGAGTCTGACGGCGATGTCGAAACCATTGTTGGCCCAAAAACCATTGTTGTGGTGGAGTGGGCCGTGACATACATATATATATATATATATATTATTTCTTTCTTTTTCTTTTTTTTTTTTTTTGTACAAAGAAATTGTAATAGCATCAAACTTTTAATAAAATCTTTATTCCTTATTTTGGTGTGACTGAACTCGAAATTGAGAACTCGAGTTGCCTACGTACCCTTCCAAAGAAAGAGATCAAGTCAAAACGTAGTTCAAATACATTTTTTTTGTGCCATACGCAATTTCAACTCGTGCAGGCAAGGAGCTTTTGGTGCCGTTTGCAGTTTTAACTCATGCAGGCAAGAGTGTTTGTTGTCGCCTTTTATGCTCGTGCGGACCAGGAGCTTTGGTGTTGCCTTTTATGCTCGTGCAGACCAGGAGCTTTGGTTCGTGCAGTTTAGGCTCATGCGAACAAGGAGTGTTGTGAATTTGTCAAATGATCCTGGAGAGGTTTTCCTTGCAATTTTCATAGCAATGAGTCTTGACCGAGTGATTGAAGAAGTCTTCAGGAAAGAAGTCGCGCATCGTGATGGGGATGGACGATCTATGTGTCGAAATTTCATCATCTTCAACACGTTCACGTTGCTTTGAAGGTTGACAAGAGCTGCTTTGCCCCCTTTCCGATTGGCGGACTTGTGGAGGAGACGTATGATTCTTGTGCAATTGCTTAGGAGCGACTTGAGTCCATCCTTCAACTTTGCTTGTCTTGGAAGATGCCCCCGGCGGTTGAGGTAAAAACTTTGAGTCGGAAGAGCCAGAAGTGACGGTGGTATAGTTTGACTTCACCACATCGTCGAGATCTAGCTCGATGATTCCTTTCTGAGCCAGCTTCATGATGAGATCTTTCAGCACGAAGCATTTTTCTGTTGGATGACTGATGAAGCGGTGAAATTTACAGTACCTTGGACTGTCAGTGCGATTCATCTCTTCTGGCCGTTTGCACTCAGGCAAACCAATCACCTTCTTTTCCAGCAAGTCTTCTAACATGGCAACCACATCAGAGTCGGGGAATGGATAAGTTCTCTCCTCAAGCTCCTTCAAAGTGCGTCTACGCATCTCTTGATCACGAAAAGCTTCGGTTTGAATCGCCTTGCCTCGTGTGGAGATTTTGACGGGAGATGTGTTGACCGTCATCGCTTCCTTAGTGGGTTTCCATGCAGCCTTTTCCACCTTTGTCCCAAGAACTTTGTCGTTCTTGTAGTCGGCGATCGATTCTTTCTTCCCATGATGGGCGATGCTCAACTCCATGTCATGGGCGCGAGTGGCCAATTCCTCGAAGGTCCGTGGTTTAATGCCTTGAAGGATGTATTGCAAACCCCATTGCATGCCTTGGATGCACATCTCGATTGAAGAGGTTTCCGAGAGCCTGTCTTTACAGTCGAGGCTTAGAGTGCGCCATCTGTTGATGTAGTCAATGACTGGCTCGTCTTTCCACTGCTTTGTGCTCGTTAGCTCTAGCATACTCACAGTGCGGCGGGTGCTATAGAAGCGGTTGAGGAATTCCCGCTCTAATTGTTCCCAGCTGTTGATGGACTCAGGCTCTAGGTCCGTGTACCACTCAAAGGCGTTTCCTTTCAGCGAGCGCACAAACTGCTTGGCAAGGTAGTCCCCTTCGGTCCCTGCGTTGTTGCAAGTTTCAACAAAGTGGGCAACGTGCTGTTTCGGGTTTCCTTTTCCATCAAACTGCATGAACTTTGGTGGTTGATAACCCATTGGCATCTTCAGGGCATCAATCTTCTTGGAGTAGGGCTTCGAGTAGAACAAGGAGGTATGTGAGCTCCCTTCGTACTGTGCCTTGATGGTGTTGGTGATCATCTCCTGCAGCTGCTGGATAGAAAGAGATCCCATGAGTGCCGCTGTTTGGTCTGGCTCCGGCTTCACATCGTTTTTCTCCACCTGAGGCTCCTCATCCTCGTCGTTTTCTTTCTTCAGTGGATTAACCTCTGGGTCGGGTTTCTCGCCGTCCTGTGACTCCAGTCGGCTGACGAGTGTAGCGATTTGCAAGTCTTTTTCTTCCACAGTCCGTGTTAGCCTTGCAATCGCTTCATTCATTTGAGCCAGTTGTTCTTCGATGGAGGTAACGCCGATGGTCATGACTTGTGCAACCAATGGACGCAACTTTTCTTCAGACGTCCAGGGTGCTGACGAAGAATGTCGTTGGCTGCTTTGGGATGTCATCTTGTGTGCCTCAGCAGCATGCTTCGGTGCCCCCAGGGAGGTCAGGTTGATGACGGACTCGCGCCTTTGATGCTCCCCTTGCTCCTTTAGTGGCACCAACTTTGCAGTGGCATGTTGAGGAGCGGTTGTGGCGCCAATGGATGCTCCGTTCATGGCGGAAGTGCTCAGGCTTCTTCCCTTTGTGAGAACGGCTTGTCCTTTGCTTGATGTCATTGACTTTGAGGTGTGTTTGGATTCCTTGAACGGAGAAAGAGATGAGAGGTAGAGATTATCCCACCGGGCGTGCCAATTTGTGAACACGAATTATTCCTGAAACGAAAGAGACAAGAACAAACGTGCGCAAACAAATATTTGTATTTAGATGATTTTGGGTTACAATCTCTCTCTATTTTGATCCTCTGATTCGATCTCCGTAAGGTGTTGATTTGTGGGATGTGCAATTGATCCAAGGGCCGTCGAGGCTTGATCTTGGATGAACGAGGATGAACGGATCTTCAAAGGCTTTTAGGCTTGATCTTGAAGAATGGTGATTGACGGATCTTCAAGGGCTTTTGGGCTTGATCTTGAAGAACAGTGATGAACGGATTTCCGAGGGCTTTTGGGCTTGAACTCGAAGAACAGTGACGAATGGATCTTCGAGAGCTTTTGGGCTTGAACGGATCTTCGAGGGCTTTTGGGCTTGATCTCGAATAACAGTGATGAACGATGGTACTTTCTTCAAGGGCCGTCGGGGCTTGATCTTGAATTGGTGGAAGTTCTTCAAGGGCCTTTGGGGCTTGATCTTGAATTGGTGGATTGTTGATCCAAGGGCCGTCGGGGTTTGATCTTGGAAGAACGATGAACGAAGAACGAAGAACACTTTCTTCAAGGGCCGTCGGGGCTTGGGCTTGATGAACAGCGGATGAGCGGATTTGTTGATGTTGTCGATCCAAAGGGGCCGTTGGGGCTTGATCCTTGAGGATGAACAGTTGATGAACGATGAACGCTTTCTTCAAGGGGTCGTTGAGGCTTGGGCTTGAAGGTGGATGATTATTGATCCAAGGGCCGTCAAGGCTTGATCTTGGATGAACGATGAACGAAGAACGAAGAACGCTTTCTTGATTCTTCGGGAACCTGGATGCTTGAGAGCTTCGGAGTTTCAGAGCTTCAGAGCTTCAAGAATTTTGCATAATAATTTTGGTTCCTCTCAAATGAATGAAATGAGCTTGTATTTATAGAATTTTCCAAGGCCTAATTTTGAATATAATATCCCAGATGAAATAAGTTGTTTCTGCCAGGTGTTGACACGTGTCCTATTTGATGACTTTTCCAACTTATTTTGATTTCTGTTTAGACACACGCTACGTGTAAAATTTATGTAATACATGAGCGTTGAAACTTTCATTTATCGGTCAACATTTATTTTATCGAAATTTCGATGTCTACAGTTATATACATCAAACAATTTGGAGAGCGTGTGGTTATTGTTCACTATATAGTTTACAATAAACTTAGTGAACCACTTGGATAGGGACACGAAGGTGAAGTCCTTCCCTAGTTTCTATCTCTAGAAGTGGTTTAACACTTCAACACTCAATGATTCAAAATCATCATAAGTCCATGTTGATGGACTATTTTTGTCAACCAACCATTATGTTCTAAACACAATTACAAACTTTCAAGAGTTGTTCAAGGCAACTCTCATTTCTTCATACAACAATTTGTAAGTGAAGAATCATGGCACATAAAGTGTCCATGCCCTTGTGCTTACTTCTCAAGTTCCTTGTTCATGTAACAAAGAAACGAGCACTAATGTTTGCGTTAACTAAGGGTTGTTCAAAACAACTCTTACTTCTTCATACAACAATTTGTAATTGAAGAATTATGACATTAAAAGTGTTGTCCTCTTTATGATAGACTTATCTAACATGTTCTTCCAATGATACATTATCAATAGGAATATTTTGAGGATGAGACTGCTTAGGTACATATACAAGCCATTAAAGACAATCTATGGGATTGTAGTACCAAATCCAGAAACTAAAGCTTTCGGCTTTTTTTCTTTGTCAAGTTTTGGACAGCGTTTGCAAATATATCGATAAATAAATACATAACGAATATAAATTGATTGATTTTAAGCCATTTGATCCGGGTCTTTAAATCAAATAGCACCACCCACTATTTTTGGCAAATTCCATATCCCTCATCGGAATTCGAGAGTTTTTGTAGGAAACTCTTAGTAGGGCATGGGAGACTCACCATTACCAAGCCCACCTCACAATGATATGATGTTGGCTAGCATCAATAATAATGAGAGAGTACGCTTACTCATTTGCATCTTTTGCAAGTACCCATTGTATTTGGCCTCTAGAGAATGAAGCGTCACAATGATATGATGTTGGCTCCATTGCACTTAGTTAAGTCATTCCCACCATGCAAGTTCGAGTAGGGGTTCAAGAACAACCTCACAATGATATGATGTTGATCATTCTCATTGCCTATCTTGACAACATCATGTATGCATATAGAACTCCTCCTGAGTGTAAGCACGCACTTTGTACTCCCCCATGATAGGGTGAAGTCGGTGTACAAGTCACAAACGATCGGAGCCTACCACAGTGGAAGGCCACGAAAGAGTGTTCAAAGCACTATCACGCTTATCAACTTAATAATGGTTTGGTTGAGGGTTTTAGGTCTCATCACATATAAGCATGCATTTTAATCTTATTAAAACAATTTGGTCCTAGTACAACTATTGGTCCATTTGATTGATTTAGTTGTAAATGATACTCCCACTATGCTTGTAAAACGGTTTTTAAAGCAAGAGTATATGGTACTACTAACATAAGGTTTGCATTCATTGATGGACTATATAGTTGCCTTAGGGCCTTAGGATGACTATGAACCTTTGATTCGATCCAACACGAGCCTAGTGTTGAATCTCGGTCTAGGGATGGTGATTGATTTTAGTTACGCGTTTAATCACATTAAGGCGTGTTTTCTTATTGGGCGTTGGACCCTCTACTTCATTTTCATGCATATCAAATAAAGCAAGAAAGAAGTACTTCAAAGTAAAGAAGAGCTTATGCTCTTTTACAACATTTGATAAAAAACAAATTACTTTAAAATAAAGAAGAGCTTATGCTCTTTTACAATATTTGATCATATCAAATTACAACCAAATCTAATCTACACATTCCCATGGTTCAAACAAATTTGAGACGGCCTTTCACATAGCTCAATTATCGTAGGCTTAGGTTCATAATCACCATTTCTCTAATTAATTAACGCTTTAACTAATTAAACTTGAATGCAACATTTTCATTTGGTTTTTGTATCCATAGAATTGATATATATGGAGCTAAATGAAATGAAAATCCAATTCTCATTTAAAGATACAAAACTATTTTGTTCTCAACTAATTTGGGCAGAAAAACAATAACCTCAACTATTGGGCTATATTGCAAAACACAAACTTTTGAGGTCACTTTGTGAAAACACAAAAGTCCACTACTTCATGTAATTACAACTAGAACCCAAAAATTTCATCAAAATACAAAAACTTCATTAAAGGAGCAAAACATTTTGTCCTTTAGTGATTTTGGGCCTTTACGTAAAAATGTAAATTTTCGGGTCAAAGTACAAATACACAAAAGTATCAAAACTTTATGTAATTGCATAAAAGCCCCAAAAGTACCCTATTTAATAGGGTGGCCGGTTTTGGATGAGAGAATGTGTCATAAAACTTTTGAATTTTTCAACAAAAGTGAAAGGTGATAGGTAGGTTTGAAAAAATGATTTCCATAAAACATGGTTCCTTGAAACAAGGAAAAGGTGTAAGTGATTGGTATGGTGTGAATAGTAGAAAAGGTATGGGTATTGATTGAAAATTCAAACCATCCATCACAACCAAAAACTTTATGTAAACAACCAAAAACTTTGAATCAAAATACCCAACCTTTTTGTTCTTGCCAAAAACATAACAAGAACAATGAAGAACATCCATGAAAACCCATAAGAGCTCCATGAACATTTTTCACCCAAAGACACCCCAAAAACTCTCAAACTTAAGGGAAAAAACATATTACCATACTAGGGTACTTAGGGGTTCCTAATGTCACTTTAAAACACTTTTAACAAGACAAACATGAACCCAAAAATCCACCCTTTGGATTTGGCCGAATTTCCCCAAAAACATGGCACCAAATTTTAGCTCCAAAATTCATGCTCATATGAACTACATCTACAACATTTGAGATGGCAAATTTTCTAACAAAATTTACATTCAAAGAAGCAAGAATAAAGCTTGTAACAATTACAACATTCAAATCATAAACTATGAAAATACAAAACCCAAAAGGATTCACCAACTACTAGACCTAGGCTCTGATACCACTTGAAGGAAATTTTATGAAAAACATGTTCATTTGAGCAACATCTATGACATGCAATTAACATTTAAAGGCGGAATCATGCTTGTATGCACTCAAAACAAAACATTACCCATGAAATTCAAAGCCTAGTAGTTATGTGAACCAAGACTCAACTCAAGAACAAAGTGAGTTGAGAAATTTTATACCTTTGTTGATTCCTCTTTCCATAAGCAAAGGCTAATCACCCAAGGAGAGGGCCTTCATTCCTTGCTTCTTAGATCCATGGATTTCTTGGATGAGGATGGTTGAAAGGATTCTCCAAGTTTCCAAAGTTGAGAACCTCTAAGTCTCCACACCAAGGTAGGACTTGAAGAAGAGACGAGTGACCTAGAGGAAGTAAGATTGCTAGCTAAAATCCTCTAGGGTAGCCGGCCTCTTAGAGAGAAAAGGGAGCTTGTGTTCTCATCTTTTTTCTCCAAAAGAAACCCTAAGGATGAAATGGCTATAAAGTTGCCTTTATACCACCTCATAATGGAGTGGCAAACTTGCAATTAAGCCAAGTTCACTACCCCTCTCTATATGGCCGGCTATTAAGGGTTCATTGGGCTTTCAAACCCTTTGTGGTTTCAAGTTGTCATACAACTTAAGTGAATGGGCTTGACATTCAAATCCCATTGGGCCTTGCGCCCCAAAACTAACCCGAGGTCTATAACGAACTTATTCGTTTGATTAATTAACATATTAATTAATGCTAGCCATAAATAATTAAACCATTTAATTATCCTTACTCATCTCTATTGTTTCTTCAATCACTACCTTACACGGTGTACGATCCATTAGGTTCCTTTTAGCAAGGCAGTGGGCGATTATAACTCTTTCAAATCGATTGTGAATTGAAACTTACTTTCAATTCTCCTTTTAGTGATTATACACATTTAGGGCTTCCATAAACCATGAGTGACACCTAGCAGTATGTCATGGTTACCCAAGCTAATCAGAAGAGGTGGAGAACCTATTCAGTTTAGGATTACAATGCAATACGGTCTTTCTCTAATACAATACTCTTGACCACATTGTTTGGTTTGATAGTTTATTCATGTTTAATACCCAACGTGATTCATTTACTTATATGATTACCTTGAATGTGATTTGGAACGACTTCCTAAATCTCATTCATACTCTAGCCAGAGATTCTTAATCATATCATAGAGTATTCTCCCTCAAACGGTTTGAAGGTTAGAGATCCCTTGTTGCACATTCACTTGCCTCCATGGCTAAGTGGCTTAACCCCAACTATGTCGTGGACACCCTCGGATGGAGTGACTTTGACATAGTCAAAGATCAAGTACCTAACCACAAGACAACTATGATGCCTCAGGTCAAAGGACTACTTTGCATTATCCCAACCATGAGCTCTCATGTGACATGAGTATGAGAACTTCTTGTTGATCGCGTTCAATGAACTCATTCTCTATTGAGCACTTACGTACTTGTCTTGGTGTCAATCACGCCAATGACTCGAGACCAGTCACTCTCCCTAAGAGAAGACATAGCACGTACTGATCTTAACGGACTGTCAATGCCTAATTGGGAATCCTATGATCAGGAACGTTTAGGATATGTATACGAAAAAGAATGGTCTCATGGATCTAACTTCTTTAGATCGCATTCTCCCAATTACATATTCCTTGGACTTATCGTTTAAGCCTATAACATTTATATGAGACGGCTTCAAACAATAATCTTTGCCCTTTATATTGAACTATATTAGTTTAACATGTGAAATGTCCGTAAAGTATCATCATATGATTGGTTTTAGGGCACATTTCCAATACTACGTGTAAAATTTATGTGACACGTGAGCGTTGAAATTGTAATTATTGTTCAACATTTATTTCACCGAAATTTCGATGTCTACAGAACTATTGCTCCTCCCTTCATTAACTCTACAATCATATTTCGGACTAGAAATTGTAAATCTTGGTATCTTGTGTTGGACTTGTATTTCATTTGTGTTTGCACTCGACCCTTGTCATGAAGAAAGGGTTTCAAGCATGGCACTTGCATCTAAATGTGACTCAATAATGTTTGGGGTAGATGTTTAAGATGTCACTACAAAAAAACATGAGCATTGCACACAATAAATTATATGTGCCCTTTGAGGCAAAAAAGCACCAACATTTATGCTCATAGACCAATAGCAACACTGCAGCAACTAAGTTTATATTTGTGCCTTCTATGGGCGTCACCATTGCTAAATGGGCATAATAGACTGTTTGGTGCTCAAAGAGGCAGGCACAAATAAAGGCCTTTTTGTGTCTATGTACTGACAAACTTGTCAGATGACCTTCTCCATCCATGTTTGCACTATTTTTGTTATTGTGCTCAATAGGTTCTATTTAAAAAAAACATAGAAATGTAAAATTTTGAAATAAAACCAAAAATTTAAAATTTTCATAAAATCCAAGATGCAGTCTCGGCTGTAAAAAGCAATCCAATAGTAGAAATGAAATGTCTATAATGAAACTACAAAAATATTCCTCATAAAGAACATGTTTACAAGTGTTCAAGATAAAAGACCAACAAAATAATGAGATTTTCCTATCTATGTATCCATGCATTCCTACATATAGCCACCCATAACTGATTTTACCCTTTTTCCCAGCTCGGTGGATTATGCAATCACCTTCTTGAAATCCAAACCAAAGGAAAAATGAAAAAGGGAAAGGATCACATATTTCCAGAGATGTTTAACTACCCAAACATCCAATCAACATTGAGAAATCATTAGCTTTACACATATTTGATAACAATAAGAGTTTCATTTTCTCCGACAAAAAAGAGAACATTTTACTATTGGTAAAACTAAATGTCCAATGTACCTTAACAAGACAAGGAAGCAAATCCATATCGACACTGTGAACCATAATTGTAGAAGGAAGTTCATCCTCTTCCTGGAAAAGAAAGAAATTTAGTAAATATAAGTTTCATAAAAAATAAAAAAATAGATATTTTATATATAATAAGAGCAAAACTTTAATAGGACCTCTAATAATGTTGTATATATTTCAAGCAAATAAAAACCAAACTTATGAATGTATGGTACATTAACCACTTACAAAGATGAGAAATAGTACGAAGGTGAAGTACACCTCTACAACACAATATATTCCCATCAATCCTGTAAAAATATGTATAATCCAAAATCAAACATAATATACAAATAACAAGTCATAAAAAAATAATAAATTGAAAAAACTTCTGTAATAACAGAAGCAAAATTTTCATCAAATGGATGAAGGCAAGGGCCATGTCTTTCTGATCCAACAGACAAAGTCGAGCAAACTAGAAAACAAGAAGAAAAATGTGTGATGTTTAGGGGAACAAACATTGATATTTGAATCTAAAATTGCCTCTACTAAACTGCGATTTACCACTTCTAAATCTACTACAAATTTGTACTCCTAAATCACAATCAATTAGTAAGGCACACGAAAATTCAGGGCATACAGATAATCAAGTTTGGGAGGAATCACGTGAGTCACAAAATTGAAATACACTGAGGTTTTTTTTTAATTATTCAGTGCAGGAAGCCGATTTTATACCTTCACAACCTCGTGTTCAACATACATAGTCAAAATCTTTTATAAGAACGCTAAATCAAGAAACGGGTAGGGGTTTTACTTTAGTCACTTTATAGCTCAAATAGAATCCTAATGGTGATGGTGTAGATTATTATAGTCACCTAAAAGTCAACTAAAGCCTAAAGATTCTCGTACACATATACAGCTCATAACTATCTTCAGATTGCGTGTGCATGTCAAATCAAGAAACGGGGAGAGTTGCAACATTATTCAATAGTTCAAGCAGTCTGTCAACAAACTAACATTTTATTACTAACATTTTACCCATCACCTTATATCTTTTATGAGCATCTGCAATAACGAACAAGAAGCAATAAAAGGAATTAACTTTTCTAAATCTTATCTATAATTCCAAGCAATAATCACAAATAATTTTCATTAAATTCTAGAAATGATTTGTATAGTGGTACAACTAACAACTACTACTTGATCTTTTGACATGTCACAACAGGCCACACCGCAATCAAAATTTAGGTCCAGTGACATCAATGGCACTCTAGATTAGAATTTCCTTAACCTTCAATGTTTATCGTGTTTGAACTCCAATCCAAATCAGTCGTCACTATGTGTTCGATATATGCAAATGGATTTGAGTGTCTAAAAAGGATTAAAGGCAACTGCAGAAGAAGATGGGATGATGCTTAGACAACTACACAGGCTTAGAAACAGAGAGCTATTCTTCCTACTATCCAATCAACAAAATTTGAAACATCAATTTGTTACTTTCCTAATTTTATTATGCCAATGCAAAATGCAGTAAGCTGTGTTTAAGGTTCAACAGTTCTTTACCGAAGAAACATGCGAAACTCGCCAGGGAGTAAGAAGCCATGCCAAAATTTAAAATTTAAAATCCGCGACACCCAATTCATAATTTGAATGGAATATGCAATAACATGGAATATGCAAAAAATGGGAAGAAGAGGAACCAGAAGAACTCTGCGCTCGTACGACCGGAACAATGGACGCATTTTTTACGTGCTTTAGAGCGATATTGGGCTGATAGAACCAAAATTTTGCGAGCTTGGTGCGGATCGAGGTCCAACACAAAAGTGGAAGCTTGTTGAGGTGGCAATGAAGGTGCGGCTGACTCCGAATTCGAAGGCTTCCACGACAGCGACAAAATATTGATGAGGACCACGACTCCTCACTCCCTAACCGACTCGCACCTGCCCTTCCCTCACCAACACCTCCTAACTCGACGCACCTCCCTCCCATGATCCCTACCTATTGGACTTGGATCCCAAAGTAATTTTCGATTCAGGCTCTACATCCATCGATCTTCCCAAACCCGACCCACCCTCTCCCTTAATCCCTCCCTACCAGACCCCGATCTTCCCAAACCTTCCTTCATCGTGGGCAGGGGGTTTCTGCTAGGGGATTCTGGCGATGATGGAGCTCAAGAGCCACCATGATTTGTCTGGAGAATGTAGAGAGAGAAAGAGGAGTTGGAGAGAGAGAGACAAAGGTGAGAGAAAGAATCTGAGGGAGGTAGAGCGGAAGAAGAAAGTAAAGGGAAAGAGGTAGACGGACCCAAGACAAAATTAGGGTAGAATTTTAATTATTATTGTAAGAGTTAAAGGGCACAATTGTGTAATGCAGTGGTGGAAACTCAAGTTTTTGAATTTGGCGGTGGGAAACCCAAACTTGCACCATAAAATAGAGGGAGAAGTCCAATTTGGAAAAGGGGAAACTTAATATAAATCCAATTTTATAAGCTTGTCACTCCCCGATCCCAACATATGTCTTGAATCGACACGTGACGTCATCAAATATCCGTATGTCTATCATACCCCGTCTCCGGGATATGGCAAAGCACAACTTGAGCATTGATTCGCATAGTAGGTTTTTTTTCTTCCAAATTTCTGATTGGTTACTCAACCCCACCCCCCAACCCCCCGCCCCCCCCCCCCCCCCCAAAATTCTAATTAGTCCTCCACCATTTAACTTATTGGTTCCTTCCCTTTCGCCTGAATGGCTTCTTTCCCACAAGGTATATTCCTTTAAATTTATAGTTTAGTGAAACGACTTCAAATGTCCGTAACTATACCGTTATAATCCTGACTCGCGTTCGTGGTCTCGAGATGTATTTGAAAACATCAATTGTGAACTCGAAAGGTCAACGAATTTTAAAGATTGATTACGAAAATTCAAACCCGATAGTTATTCGATTTAATTCCAAAAATCAACGGAATTAAAATTAACTAATGAAAATAACGTAAACTTGAAATACAAATTTAAATAATGAGATATGTAATTAATAGTTAAATTCCAGGGACGGGATTTCACAAAGCCATTATTAGTTATAGTCCAATTTTGTTTTAATTTTGAAGTTCTATTGAAGGTTAATTGTGTTTAGCATGATAAAAGGTTTGTGTGTCAAGCTTGCGTTGTTCTTTTATTTTTTTTCTTTTTTCTTTTCTTTTTTCTTTTCTGTATGAACCAGATGGGAAACATAATTATAAACCAAAAAACATACAATGTTGGGAGTATCTATACCATGGGCCGATTAGAAAGAAAACATTATTATATTGTAATACTACATAAGTTGATAAAAGGACCTAAGAGGAGTCCAGCATAGTATAAGATAATTATATTTTCACACACCAGTGAAATATAACATAATACAAAATATATTAATTGTCCTCGTCATCGCTGCTTAAAATCTCAACAGTAACATTCTGCATATTTCGTGAGCTCATATGTGGGAGAGACAAGCCTCTAGGATGAATTTGTACCTGATAAGTGCGTGGTTCTTCAATAATAACGACAGAACTAGTAGACTCTTCAGTTGTTGTTTCAATAGAAACCAAATTGACAGGGTATTGTTCTATCCTACCTGGGTTTGCCCATGCTGGCAATACATGTCCTTGAGGTGTGCGTACGCATCCGTTATTGGAGGGTAATGCATAGCCAAGGGTCATCATCAACAATAGTAAGAATGTATTGATTATCAATAGAACGAGGTATGCGGCCGACATTTGAAGGAAAATTTTTGTCCTAGCTTAGAACATGTGAGAACATTTGAACACATATGCAAACTCATAAGATATAAAAGTAGGCATGCATTCAAAAACAATTCTAAAACCCATGACTTTCAAAGCCTAGTGAATGGTGAACCATAAGACTCTTTAACAATATTAAAGAGAATGAAGGATTTAGAGATTCATTACCCTTGAAGCTCATCCTTGTTTACACAAGGGATTCACCCAAGTGGAGGGCCTTCAAGTCACCTCCTAGGTCCTTGGATCTTCCTTGTGATTTTCTTCCTTTTGATGCTCCTTTGCTCCTTGAGGATGTGAGGAAAGGATCTCCAAGAACACCAAAGATTTGGTGTCTCTAAGTCTCCACACCAAGGATGAGGTGTGAAGATGAAATGGATGACTTAGAGAAGAAAAGATTGCTAGCTAATTCTTCCCTAAGTGGCCGGCCTCCTTTTAGAGAAAAGGAGAGAAAGTGTTTCTCTTCTTTGCCTCAAGAAAACCCTAATGAGAAAAAGCTATAAAGTTGACTTTATACTACATCACATGTGAGTGGCAAACTTGTAATTAATTCAAGTTTGCTTCCACTCACCCTTATGGCCGGCCATGTCTTTGTTATTGGGCTAATTGCCCATTTTGTTTTAGTTGTCATACAACTTAAACATAATGGGCCTTGTGGACCAAAACACTTTTGGGCCCCGAAACCCAAAACCAACTTAAAAGCCCAATACGAACCTTTCGTAAAATTAATTAACTAATTAATTAATCTTGACCATTCTCAATTAAACCATTTAATCGCTTATCCATCTCATTTATATTTCTTCACTTTCATCCTTACTCGGTGTACGATCCATTAGGTTCCAATTAGCGAGGCAGTGGGCGATTGTTACTTTTAACGATTGATTGTGAATTGAAACAACACTTCAATTCTCCCTTTGATGAAGATTAGTGTTTGCTAATCTTCAGGGCTTCCACAAACCATGAGTGACACCTAGCAGTATGTCATGGCTACCTAAGTTAAGTAGAAGTGGTTGGAGAACCTATCCAGTTACAATTACAATGCAATACGGTCCTTCTCAAATACAATACTCTTAATCACATTGTTTGAGTGATAGTTTGTTTCATGTCTACTATCCAATGTGATACTTCTTTATATGATTCAATTGAATATGATTTGGAACAAACTTCCTAAGTCATATTCATATGCTTTGGCCAAAGACTCCCGAATCATATCTTAGAGTATTCTCCCTCCACCTTGGAAGGTTAGAGATCCCTTGTTGTGCATTCATATGGCTACATGACTAGATATCTTGACCCCAACAATGCCGTGGACACTTTCGATGGAATACCTTTGACATGATCAAAGATCAATGACCTAACCATTAGACATCTATGATGCCTTAGGTCAAAGGACTACTTTGCATATTGCAACTAACGAGTTCTTACATGACATGTATGTTCGAACTCTCTTTTGATCGTTGTTCAGTGTACTCGATTACCCTTTCGAGCACCTACGTGTTTGTCTTAGTGTCCAACACTAAATGACTTGAGACTAGTCATACTCACGCTTGAGTTGACATAACATGAGAGAAAGGTCTCGTTAATCTAACTTACTTAGATCACTTCTCTCTCAGATTAAATACTTTCCTTGGATTCCTTTATTGCTTAAACACATGATACAATAAATAGTGATTAACAATAAGCTTTGCCCTTCATTAAACATATAATAGTTTAATACAATAAGTATTCCAAAAGCTATTACATCAAATGAGTGGCTTTGTGAGCATACTTCCAACAACATTAACACGTTGTCATGGACGTTGAGCTGGAGGATTCGTTGTGGAATTTGTTGTTGTAATGTTGGAAGCAATAGAAGAATGTGATGCTGGAGATTCGGTTCCAATTCTAACTCCACGACGTCGCATGTCCGCCATTCTCAATGATGTAGAACTTGATCAAATTCAAAAGAAACACAAGTGTATGAAGCAACCTTCTAAATTTCCATATACAAATTAGTAGGGGAGTGTGGACGTTTTATACTAGAATAAAGGCAAAAATCCATAATTGTGCCAACATATTCTTTTGCTATAGAGTGATTTATTATTTATTAATATTTATTGGACACGATTGCTAACATTTGTGTCAGAAAAAGAAATTTATAATTATTAAGATATATTCTCTATTTGAAGACCCAATGAGAAGTAGAGTGATTTATTATTTATTAATATTTAGTGGACACAATTTCTATCATTAGTGTCTAAAAGGGAATCTACAATTATTAACTCATTTGTCTATCTGAAGACCAACTAACTTTTGCACAAAAATCGACCCTAAGGGCACAATTGTTGGTTATGTGTCACTGCAGGCAGGACTTTTAATACAGTAAAAAAATAAACACTTACTATAAAACCAAAAACCATAACACCAAGTATAAAAAACAAACCTGCAGGAAGATAACAATCTAAAAAGCAGTTCAAAAAGATACGAATCTAACGAACATTCATTGCACCTGGAAATGATCCTTTGTAAATCTAAACACGCCACTTAGTACTACGGTGTAGTGGTATTCTTCTTTACTTATAAGTGAGAGATCTGAGGTTCGGCTCTCGCAAAAAACGAATTTGAACAACATTATTGCTAACTTATTTTGAGGCTAAAATATTGCACAGTAATAAACAACTCCATACCATTATTTACCACAACTTTATAAATTTTAATTCTTGGTGTGCTAGAGGAGGTAAAGACAAACGAAACAGAACATATAGTGCCTCTAACAAATAATTTTTATAGACACAAAATGTTTTTTGTGCCCATTTTTAGTAAAAAAGTTGTCATCTGACCCCACTCGGCACGATTTCCGTGCCCATTACTGTTTTGTGTCTGTTTTTTTTAACATTGGGCACAATAGATGGTGCCCTCTATGGAATGGGAACTGTTTAAGCTTTTTGGTGGTCAAATTGACACAAAATTCTCAATTGTGCCCTTTGTTTTGTACCCAAAGCTCATTTTTCTTGTAGTGTGTTTGCAACAACTGCAACAAGAAAGCTCCGCTGAAGAACAAGCTTGAAAATTTACTTGGGGGAAATAAACATTTTCGTAAGCATTTTCTTAACAATGTAACTTAATAACTTTCTTGAGCAAGTATTTGGTTAATAAGAGATTGGTAATGCTGCTACATGATATATTTGAGCAAATAAACTCACACTATTTATGAAATGAACCAAAATAACTCACACAGTGTCTGGAAGGTAACAAAAATACTATTTCTGAAACTACAGCAAAATAACCAACACTATTTATGAAAGTAAACCACAATAACCCATATTATTTTTGGAACTACATTAAAATAACCAACACTGTTTCTGAAAGTGAACCAAAATAACTCATACTATTTCTGAAACTACAACAAAAAACTCATATTATTTATGAAACCTAACCAAAATAACCCATATTTTTTTATGGAAGAGAACAAAATAAACATATTTATTGAACTACAATTAAATAATCCACTATTTCTGAAAGTAAACCATAATAATTTACATTATTTCTGGAACTACAATATAACAACCCACATTATTTCTGAAAGTAAACTAAAATAACTCACATTATTTTTGGAACTACAACATAATAACCCACACTATTTCAGAAGGTGAACCAAAATAACTCACATTATTTCTGAAACTACAGCATAATAACTCACATTATTTGGGGAACTATAGCATAATAACTCACATTATTTCTAGAACTACAACATAAAACCCACACTATCCCTGAAAGTGAATCAAAATAACTCATACTCTTTATGAAATTACAACATAATAACCCACACTATTTCTGAAAGTGAACCAAAATAACCTGCATTAATTCTAGAACTATAGAATAATAACTCATACTATTTCTGAAACTACAACATAATAACTTACACTATCTCTGAAAGTGAACCAAAATAACCAACACCATTTTTGGAACTACAACATAATAACGCATACTTGAAAGTGAGCCAAAATAACTTACACTATATCTAAAACCACAGCATAATAACTCACGCTATTTTTGAAAGTGATCCAAAATAATACTATTTATGAAAGGTAATAAAATAAACACTATATCTGAAACTAGAACAAAATAACCCACACTAATTCTGGATTTAAAAAAATAAATATCGCACACTATTGTTTTAACTATCGCAAAATTATATGTTATTTATCAAACTGAAGAAAACACACTATTTCTTAAGATTCTAAAAGATGTTAGGTGCTAGTCGGGTGATGAACTGGGCTTAGGCAGATGTAAGTAATTTTATTATTTATCTTTTTAGTACTTTGGTGAATTTGATAGAATTAACTGAAAGTTTAAACAATTACAACTCCGTAGTACTTACGAACTATTTTTCAGAAATCATATGAATTTATTGTAAAATTAAAACAAAATAAAAGTGCAAAACATGTGATGTAAAAAAATTGAACAACAATTAAAAATAAATAAAAAGGGGAAGAAGTGACCCATGGATGGCTGTGATGCAGAGTTGAGAAGAAAAATTGGAGAGATGGACGGAGGAGAGAAGAAATAAAGGAGAGAAAAAGGAGGGAAATCAGCCAATCAGAAGAGGAGAGAAAATGAGGGAAAAGGAGGGAGAAGGAGAAGGAGGGGAACCGAACTGGTTCCCTCTTAGACCCGCGACCCGGTTATGACCGGTGAGTTTCTTTGGCTAAATTCATCATTTTTCTGACGAATTGGGCCGATCCACCACTCATAATCATCATCTCGACCCTTCCTCTACCATTTTCACACCAAATTTGAGGAGATTGGGTTCGGGATTGTGGAGAATTGCACTGGTGGGTGCGACGGGCTTCAGGGCGGCGATCCATCAAATTCAAAGGTAACTCCGTCAACCACCACCACCAAAAGGCTCTCCTCAACCCCAGGAACAAAACCCAAGCAGTGGAGAAGGCATCGGAGCTAGGATGGAGGTCAAATCGAGGACACCCAAATTCTAGGGTTCCAGCGGGTTCGAGGCAATTTCAAGCTCTTAGCATCTGAATTGGACTTCAGCCCCGGTATGAAAATTTCTTTCCTCACTGTGATCTACTTACTTGTAAAATTTGGTAATTTTTAGAGTAGGTAAAAATTTTCGGCGAGTCGGGGCTGCCGGCTACCACGTTCGGCAGTACATGGCGGCAGCGCGTAGGCCGAGACCCCACCTGACCTTCCTAGGCTAATTTTAATACCCTGATTCCATATTTTAATATAGCTTCGTAATTGACCGCCTTGTTGGCCGTCACTTGATTATTATATGAATTGATGATCCGATCGTTGGATCGGCACCAAACTTTAATATGTAATAGCATTTAATATTTGAGAACATTAGGAATTAACGGATCGGGAGTCCGATGTGTAGATCTTTCTGAAGTGGATTTCTAAGTTCGTAAAATCAAACGTTGACCTCTACTTGAATTTGCGATTGGCGAAGATCCAACTGTTAGATCGTAATGAAATTTTAGTATGTTGTTCTAGAAGCATAATGTGGACTCTGGGAAGTTACGGATCATAAATATGGTCGGCAGATCTTCCATTTTAGATTTCCAGGGTTGTGGAACCTACTCTCGACCTTGATCGACGGTTGGCTTTTTAGTCAACTAGCCCAAGTTCTTCTAGTGTGTCAGTTATCTTAGAGTGCGGTTTAGATTTCATGGAGCTTGATGGGTTCATCATCATGACATGTCTCCACGGTTTACGTGTGACTCGATTCGCATACCAGTGGCATCATATTATATTATACTTGTTTATTAAGTATGTTTTGATTTGTGCATTAAAAATGTTTGTGGAATGTGGTTTGATTTGTATGATTGGTATGATGTGATGAAATGTGAGGGCTAGTAGTGGACCATTAACCCACTGTCATGGGGATTCATTGCTTCAATATCGTTTCATATCTTACTTCGTTGATCCGTTCTAAACTTAGTACTTGTGTTTTGTTTTATTTTGTTTAGCCTTCTAAATTGAGTACTTGGTTCCTGTATTGTTTCTTCGAGCCGTTGCTATATTCCTTGGACTTCCGCTCGATTTTGTTGAGTGATCCGGAACTGGGTTTCGCTGGGGTTTCGTTGAGTGGTCTGGTTCCCTGCTCTGTCTAGATTCCGTTGAGTGGTCCAGAATCCCTCGTGTTCCGAGATTTCGTTGAGTGATCCGGGACAACTTGGATTTCATTGAGTTGTTTGATATTTATTGTACTCCGCCATTCCGTTGAGTGGTTCGGAATCGTATCCTGGTTTGGATTCCGTTGAGTGGTGTGAAATCCCCTTTTAACCCATTGGTTCCTTGGATTGATTCATTTGAGACAACTTAAGAGATGTAGGCTTAGGCCGAACTGTGTCACTCTAGCTCTGCATTTCGGTGTATTGTATGTGTTATTGATTGATGTGATTGTGGAATGATGTTGGTTATGATTGTTGTCATTATGATTAGATTCATTGGCCAATATGGCTACAGAATAATGTTGTGCTTTGTCGATTGTTATTTGAGATATCGCATGCCCTGAATAATGATTTGTGTGATGAATCTTCGAGTGTAGCGAGGGATGAACTACAATTGGCTTGATCCCTGTTTAGGGTACGTAGGTAGTCTAACGAGGATGTTAGATGCAGCCATAAAGTATAAGAAAAATTATTACGTAGTTGGATCTCGAGTTATGCTTTGCCCATATCTTGGAAGCGGTGTATGTTAGAGATACGAGTATTTGTTGACGGCACATGTCGATTCTGAACATATGTTAGGATCTGAGCGTGACATATAATTTAGGGCCTTTGTCCTTATGGTTAAATTTGAGGAGTTTTTGGTTAAACAATAATTTATGTTGGTTTTTGTTAAAATAATCTTGGTCCAAGCCATTTTTATTAAAGTTTCTTATATTTTATACTAAGGGGAGGGGGAGTTCAGCTAAGCCACACACTGAACAACCTAATTTGGTATCGAATTCGCCATCTATAAGCTTCAAACCTAAGACCTCTCACTTGCAAGTGAAGATGAATATCACCAGACCGTAGTACTAAATGACCATTTTTTTTATTTTTTTAATTTTTTAATAATTTAAACTATGGTTGCCGTTAGCCTTGCGTCACATAGGCAGAGCACTAGGCTAGGCGATATTGCTTGACTTCTCCATCAGGATCGCCTTTAGCCTAATTGCCCGAGTGGGCTGGAATGTTTAGGGGAGAGGAGTGGATTGGGTTGCCTATCTCCAAGGCAATAAGCAATGGTGGAGTTGCTTTTAATGGGCGCCCTAGCAGCTATCTATTCCGATGCGTATACTCCAAAGAGACCTCCATCGGAGGACTCCCTAATTGGTGAAGTGGGGGTAAAGCGTTTGCTGAATAACGTGTTGCGAGTTATATATTTATAAATTGGTTAAAGTGTAAATAGTAGTATGTTGTCCCACATTGACAAAGTGCATATGTAATACCAATTCTAACTCCTATATAAACTCCATTTTGGAGATTAATGATTATACAAGAAATTCCCAAATATTGTCATATATATTTTTGGTATTTTACCATGTTTAATTCAACTTGGCATCAGAGTAGTTCGCTCTAGGTGACATACGTGCTTTAATTTTGCGCCCACTACAGTGTTCTAGTAAATTGTCTTAATTCCGTTGCATATCTTTTGTGCCTTTATTGTTCGTGTTTTAGCTAAATGGCTCAATATAATCATAGTGTTATTATGCATCTTGGTGGAACAAATATATGGATAATGGTTATTGGGGCCACTTATTATGTGACTGGTGACCCTAAAGTGTTTAATGAGTTGCGTGACTATGTTCGTGATCCGTTTATTACTAGTGCAAATGGAGCATCTTCCCCTGTTAAGGGTGAAGACACTATCTCTCTCACTCCGACCTTATCAGTGGTCCATGCTTTACTTGTTCCTAATGTTAAATGCAATCTTTTATTGGTAGGAAAACTACTTTATACCTTATATTGTTCTGCTCACTTCTACCCCACATATTGTTATTTTCAAGACATTCAAACTCAAAAGAAAATTGGTCGTGGTAAAAGAATTGTGGGTTTGTACATCTTGACTATGGAGGATACTGTTGCTTCAGGTTTAAATAATCATCAAGTTCTAAGTGCTAAAGTGGATGAGAAACATCAAATTTGGTTGTGGCATCCACATTTGAGAAATCCATCATTCAGTTATATGAAGCATCTATTTCCTTCTTTGTTTCGCAGCTGTAGTGATTTAGAGTTTAAGTGTGAAACATGTGTCATGGCTAAGAGTCATTGTGCTTCCTTTCCCATAAGTGATTCTAAGGCTACTTGGACATTTGATTTGATACATTTTGATGTGTAGGGTTTGGCGAAGGTTACTTCTAATGGATTTCGTTAGTTTGTTACCTTTATTGATGATTGTACTCGATTAACTTAGGTTTTCTTGATGAAGAATAAGAGTGATGTCCCTTTACTTCTTCAAGAATTTGTGCAATAGTGTCTACTCAGTTTCAAACCAAAGTTAAGGTCTTCAGGTCTGATAACGGAAGAGAATATGTGAATCACACTTTGGCATGCTTTTTTCGTGATCATGGTATTGTTCACTAGATGACTACTCCGTTTACACCCCAACAAAATCTTGTGTCTGAACAGAAGAATCATCAAATAATGGAGGTTGCTCGTTACTTGATGTTGGATAAATATGTTCCTATTAATTTGTGGGGTCATGCTGTTTTGGCTGCTATGTACTTGATAAATTGTGTTCCAAGTAGGGTTCTTGATTTTTAGACACCGTTTGATGTGCTACAAAAACATGTTTCTCCTATTTCTATATCCAAACTTCCTCCGAAGGTGTGTATATGGCGTATGTGTATGTCTACTCTCATCAGTGGAGTAAACTTCATGCATGTGCTCTCCGATGTGTATTTATTAGATATGCTAACAATCAGAAAGGCTATAAATGTTATCAACCTCAGACTCAAAAAACTTATATTACCATGGATGTCACTTTCCACGAGGAAGTTTCATATATTATCAAGCCCTCTTCTGACTCCCCACTTCAGGGGGAGAAAGGGAGTGAAGTGAAAATTTGAAGAGATGGTATGGATGATGTTTTACATGCAGAGTTGGGGACAAAACCTATTATGTTGCGTGATACTGACCAGTCGACTATCGATGGCGATCGGTTAACTGTCATTCCTGAAACTATTTCTACTGATGACCTGTCGGATGTGCCCAACGAGTTGCTTGTTGTTGGTATATTTGACGAATTGCCTTTTGATGACCAGTTGATTGCTGCTAGTATGACTAACGAGTTGATTGTTGATGGTTCATCCAGTGATGATTCTTCTAATGGTTTGCTAAAAAATGGTGACACACATGAGGTAAATTTTGATGATTCTTCTACTTATCAGTTGCTTCCACGAGTTAATCGTGGAAAACCTAAAGTACAACATGAGCCTGATATGCATGCTAAAGCCAAGTATCCTATCAATAACTATGTGTCTACTCGCCCTTTGTCCAAACCATATGCATCTTACATATGCCAGCTATCTAGTGTATCGTTTCCAACAAAATTGCAGGATGCTTTGTTTGACCCTAAGTGGGATAATACTATGAATGTTGAGTTGGAAGCTTTGGAAAGGAATTCCACTTGGGATTTGGTTCTGTTGCCAAACGGGAAGAAAACCGTTGGATGTAAATGGGTGTTCACTATTAAGCATAAAGCAGATGGTTCTATGGTCCGATACAAAGTTATATTAGTTGCTAAGGGTTATACTCAAACCTATGGTGTGGACTATCATAAGACTTTTGCTCTTATTGCCAAACTTAACACTGTGCGTGTTCTTCTGTCCTTAGCAGTAAACCAGGATTGGCCCCTATTGCAGTTTGATGTTAAGAATGCCTTCTTTCGTGGTGATCTTAAGGAGAAAGTTTATATGGATCTCCCACCTGGTATCGGTATATCTCCTGAAAAAGGTGTTGTGTGCAGATTGCGAAATTCTTTGTAGGGTTTGAAACAATCTCCTATAGCGTGGTTTGGGAGGTTTACAAGTTCGATGAAGAAGTTTAGGCATTTTCAGAGTTATTCAGATCATACTTTGTTTCTAAAGCAACGAAATGGTACGCTAAATACATTGATTATTTATGTTGATGACATGATAGTGACTGGTGATGATCAAGATGAGGTACAACGCCTTCAAAAGTACCTAGCTACTGAATTTGTGAGGAAAGAATTGGGTGAATTGAAGTATTTTCTTGCAATCGAGGTTGCACGATCCAAGCATGGTATTTTTCTGTCACAACGGAAGTATGTTCTTGATTTATTAGCTGAAATAGGTATGTTAGATTGCAAGCCTGTTGATACTTCGATTAAGCAGAATCATCGTCTGGGTTTATTTCTGGATCAAGTTCCTACTCGTAAGGAATGGTATCTGAGGCTTGTGGGGAGATTAATTTATTTGTCTCACACTCGCCCTGACATTGCTTATGCAGTTCATGTGGTAAGTCAGTTTATGCACTCACCTAGTGAAGCTCATATGGATGCAGTAATCCATATTTTGAGGTACTTGAAGATGGTTCCTAGCAGAGGCTTGGTTTTCTCCAAGAATGGTCATTTGAATGTAGAAGGGTATATAGATGCAGATTGGGCAGATTCTATCACTAACCGGCAATCTACATCTGGATACTTTACTTTTGTGGGTGGTAATCTAGTTACTTGGAGAAGTAAGAAACAAAAAGTGGTGGCTAGGCCAAGTGCTAAAGCTGAGTTTCAGGGTATGTCTCATGGTGTATGTGAGTTGTTGTGGTTGAAAAAATTGTTAAGAGATCTTGGATTTAAACCCAAGGGTGCTATGAAACTCCATTATGATAACAAGGCTGTTATTGAGATTGCTCATATTCTAGTGCAACATGATAGAATAAAACATGTGGAAATTGATCGACATTTCAGCAAAGAAAAATTGGATGATGGAATTATTAATTTTCCAATTATGGGATCTTAAGATCAACTTACTGATGTGCTTACTAAGGTTGTGTCTAATAGTGAATTTTCCAACTTGCTTGACAGGTTGGGCATGCGTGACATCTTTGCTCCAACTTGAGGGAAGTGTTGCAAGTTATATATTTATATATTAGTTAAAGTGTAAATAGTAGTATGTTGTCCCGCATTGACGAAGTGCATATGTAACACCAATTGTAACTCCTATATATACTCCACTTTGGAGATTAATGAATATACAAGAAATTCCCAAATATTGTCATATATATTTTTGGTATTTTACCATGTTTAATTCAACTTAACGATGGTGAAGCCAGCAACTCTTGTACTACTGCTCAAAGGATCTCACACTCTGTTGCTAGCCCAACAAACTCTTGTATTACTGCTCAAGGGATCTCACACGTTGTTGCTAGCCCAAGAAGAAGGGGCATGGGCAAGGGAGGTAGAGGTAGGGAGAGCAATAAATTTTACTCGGTCAGGTACTAATATAGTAGTGAAGGTTACCGAACATGACGAGCAACTTTCTTCGAGAGGTGCTGATAAATCTGCAACATGCATTAAATTATCTGCGCCCGATGTCAAAATATTGACATCCGTAACCATTGTCGCATTATTCACAACTGAACCTAATATTAGATGACTCACATCGGCAACTGAAGTCATAGTTGTAGTCGAAGTCGTATTATCCTCACCAACAGCTGATGAAGAATTGTTCAAAACGGTAACTGCACCGTATTCTGCATATTTGATAAGCCAGTGACAGCCTGATCATAAATAACAACCATAGTCGAGGAACTAATGGGATTGACACTCTCAAGCATAGAATAGATTGATCAGACTCTAAACGAGTTGCACCAAGGACTATAGGAATATTAGACAAAAGAAGGACCTTCTCTGTCATCAAGTAAATTTGGTGGAGTTGGCTCAATAACTGCGGTTTTACCTGTATCTTTGAGGACATACTTGCTTACCACTTTTTCTCACTTTTGACGACGACGAGAACATGATCTGCCGCGCCCTTGTGATTGAGAAATTTCCCCTTGTTTAACTTGACAATTTTGGATGGGGCGTCCCATGCTTCCACAACTAGAACAACTAGGTGGAAACTTGTCAAATTCAAGACTCACCAACAACGAATCACCATGAGCACGCTCAACTAAAATCTCAAAAGGAGATTAGTGGAAAGATTCACATCAATTAAAACCCGAGCATACTAGCTAATGCTCTTGTTCAAGGTCGCAGGATCAATCTTAGTTGGAGTACCTATTCTAGATGCAATTTCAAACAAAGTAGTAGGGTCCCAATATTCTAAACCAAGATCGCATAACCGCACCCACAATTGTGCAGTACTGTTTTTGAAGTTCTTTGGAGAAAAACGAATTAGTAAAACCTCAAGTTACCAGGTTGAAGAGAAATAACACCACTTGCACAAACATGTTGCATATATTCAAGGGATGCAAATTAGAAAACATAAAACCCCTTCGCCTTAGGAATGGCCTGCCAAGATTGCAAGGAAGGCCACAACTTCTGTAAACAAAAAACCATGTTCTGAGTAGACCATGGCTTATTTCCTTTTTGTAGCAAGACGCACGAGATTATGTTTGCCCTTGTCAAAACCACCTCTAATAGGATTCTTCCGATACCTGAATAAAGACTAGACCACCTTTTATTGTAGGCACCGGCAAAGTATCAATCTTAGGTTGCTGCAAAACCATAGAAACTCGAGAAGTTCAAAGAGGATGAATCTGAATTGGCCAGAAATGACCAAGGCATTACAAAAAGAATTTCAGCCATGATGTTAGCAGCAAAATTCAAGAAGAAGAAGGAAACCCTAGGAAGAATTTCCGTCCTTCTTATGGCATCTACACTTCAATTGTCCATGTAATTCTCTTCTATGAAACGTTGTGCCAGTATTCGCATGATGTGTGAATTTGGAGGTGGGTTTGAAGGTGAGATTGTAAGGTTGTTGATGCCCAAAGTAAAAACATGGCTTATTATAGCTAATTAATCAAAAACTAATTTAGTATATTTGTAGATTTTCTAGTTTTGAGTTTCAATGTATTTTTCATGTATTCAAATGTACAAGTGACAAGGTATTTATGAGAGAATAGAGGGATGAGATGTCCATGTAGTTAGCTGTTGCAAGCAGCTAACTAAAAGGAAGAAAAGAAGGCTGTCTATCACAGCAAACTAGAGCTCACCTACTTAACCCAATCAATCATCTTCCTTAGATCAAGGAAAAGCTTTATCTACTTTACACTAATCAGTCATTTTCCTTAAATTAAGGAAAAGTTGATTTACAACAATATGGCCTTAAGCTTACCCTAGAGATACACTCATTGTAGCTGACCCTAGAAGCTAACCCTAAACCCATCGGGACACACTTCATTCCTTCAACACTCATCCTCAAGTTGGATCGAGGAGGTTAATTGAGCCAAGCTTGCCCAAAAAACAATGAAATAGAGTCAATGCCAGAGCCTTGGTAAAGAGATCTGCCAGTTGATCATGGCTTCGTGTGAAGATGGTCCGTATGACTTGAGTTTGAACTTGAGCTCGAATAAAATGACAATCCACTTCGATTTGTTTGGTTATTTCATGAAACACAAGGTTGGTAGCAATGTGCATGGCTGCTTGATTATCGCACATAAGGGACATCGGGGACAGAGTAGAAAACCCTAAGTCTGAAAGGAGCCCTTTAAGCCAAATAAGTTCACAAGCAGTGGCTGCCATGGCTCTATATTTAGCCTCTGCGCTAGAGCGAGCAATGACTTGTTGCTTCTTACTCTTCCAAGTGACAAGGTTTCCACCCACAAATGTATAATACTTTGTGGTAGATTTCTATCAAATGCATTCCCTGCCCAATCTGCATCCGTGTAGCCACTAATGGCCGCAGACTTATTATTGCGCATGATGA
This sequence comes from Malus fusca, assembly GCA_035220775.1. Classification (NCBI taxonomy): domain Eukaryota; kingdom Viridiplantae; phylum Streptophyta; class Magnoliopsida; order Rosales; family Rosaceae; genus Malus; species Malus fusca. The sequence goes on from CM069072.1 coordinate 17,444,322, forward strand.
TTCTTTGCCTTATTGAACCCTTGAGATAGTGTGGGACTCTCTTAACAATGTGAAGGTGATCAACAGTGGGAGAATGCATAAATTGACTTGCCTAGCTCACTGCATATGTGATATATGGGCGAGTGATGGTGAGATAAATGAGTATCCCTACCAACCGCTGATAATAACTCACATCATGCATGGCTTCGCCCTCTATGTTGAGTCTCAGTTTACAATCCACGGGAGTGATGGCAGGTTTGCAGTCAAGCATGTTTGCTTCCTTAAGAAGATCTAGTACATATTTGCGTTGATGGAGAAACAGCCCATTTGAAGAAGTTGCCATTTCAATGCCCAAAAAATACTTGAGCCGACCCACATCTTTGATAGCAAATGTTTGATGTAGAGAACGTTTCAGGGCCTCAATTTCAACTGTACTATCCCCTGTGATGATGAGATCATCCACATAGATGAGAACCACCAACTTCTCACTAGTACCAGTTCTTACAAACAGTGAGGAATCAGCATTACTTCGAACAAATCCAGCCTTCTCTAGTACTGAACTGAGCTTGGCATATAAAGCTCTCAGGATTGTTTCAATCCATATATTGCCTTGTGCAATTTACACACCACGTTGTCTTTAAAACCATTATAGCCTGAATGAGGCTGCATATACACTTCTTCTTGTAACTCTTCATGAAGAAAGGCATTCTTCACATCCATTTGATAGAGAGGCCATCCACAATTAACAGCCACTGAGAGTAAGACTCTCATTGAATTCATCTTCGCCACATGAGCTAATGTTTCTTTATAATCTACCCCAAAGGTTTGGGTGAAACCTCGAGCTACAAGTCTAGCCTTGTGTCTCTCAATATAACCATCCGACTTAATTTTTATCTTGTAAATCCAATGACTTCCAACAGCCTTTTTTCCTTATGGTAGTTGAACTAAGCTCCAGGTCTTGTTTTCTTCCAGTGCATGAAGCTCATATGTCATGGCTTGATTCCATTGTGGGAGAAGCGATGCTTCTTGGAAACTCCTAGGTTCACAGTGTTTATCAATTTCATTGAGAAATGCACCATAAGGTGCAGATAAATCACGAAAATTGAGGCTTTCAGTGATAGGATGTTGTGAGGCATAAGTAACATATTCCTGCAACATAGTTGGAGGTTTCTTGGTTCGAGGAGGGTTTCTTTTAATCACTTGAGACTCTGTAGGAGGTTGAGAGTGATCAGAATGGGACTCATCGGCCCTTTGACTGACAGTAATTGGACTATCAGTGATTGAGTCTGTTTGCACTTCTTCTCCATCTGAACTCACAGAGACTGGGTTGTCTTCTAACACTGGATGATCAAAGTTCTAAAGGAGTGGAAATAATTCAAACAATTCCTCCCCTTAATTAGTAATAGTGCCTTTGGAAGTGAAATAAGGATAGTCCTCTTCAAACTTCACATCTCTTGACACAATGCATTTCTTAGTGACTGGATTGAAGCACTTATATCCCTTTTGAGTGGGAGGGTACCCCATAAACACACACTTGGTAGCCCTGGCATCTAATTTGTCACGAGTCAAGACTTGAATGTGAACAAAGCAAACACATCCAAATATCTTGAGGTGTGTTAAATCAGTTTTTCTACCTTTGAGTGTTTCATAGGGAGATTTGTACTCTAGCACATGACTTGGGAGTCGATTGATAAGATAAGTGGCAGTGAGAATAGCAAATGACCAAAACTTTTTGGGAACATGCATGTGAAGCATGAGAGCATGAGTTTTCTGCAAGATGTCCCTATTCTTTCTCTCGGCTACTCCATTTTGTTAAGGAGTTCCTACACAGCTGGTTTGATGTATGATGCCCTGAGAACTTATGTATTGAAGCATGTTGTTGGATAGAAATTTAGTGCCATTGTCTGATCTTAAAACTTTAATGGTTGATTGGAATTGAGTTTTAACATGCATGTGAAAATCTTTGACAATGTTTGGGACTTCACTCTTTGATTTCATAAGGTATAAACAAAACTCATTCGAGAGAAGTCATCAACAAATAGAACAAAATACTTAAATCCTTCCATTGATTCAGTTGCTGGTCCCAATACATCAGTGTGTACCATTTCAAAAGGTTTACTTGTCCTAGACATTGAATTACCAAAAGGTAGTCTAGTAAACTTAGAAAATTGACAAGTATCATATGTACGATGAGATTTACAAAAAAAAGGGAAACAATTTAGACAAAACAACGTCTGAGGGGTGAGCTAATATCTTGTGCCAAAGTTGGTTTTCATCTATGGACTTCACTTGAGCTTGAAACACCTGAGGAAAACAGGCATCCTTGTACAGGTAGTAAAGTCCATTTATGAAGACCTCTTCACCAATCATCTTCATGGTGAGAACATCCTGAAAAATCACTTTATCTGGTGAGAAAATAGCACGACAGTTTAGGGTATATGTGATTTTTCCAATTGACAGAAGTTGGAAAGAAAAGGTTGGTACATATAAGGTAGTGGAAGGTGTTTTGTGTGAGAGTAAGTTTATTTCTCCTTTGCTCAAGACTAAGATATGTTTTCCATTTGCAACTGAAACATGTGAAGGACTTGAAAAACGTTTAAAATGATGCAAGTTTGTGACTTTGTTTATCATATGATCTGTGTCGCCTGAATCTATTATCCAACAATCATTTTCAATACTATTTAGTAGAGCAGTAGTGAAGGCTTTGAGTAAACCTGGTGTATCCTCATGTGGTACTTTCTTATTTCCAGCAAGAAAGCCAGCAAATTGTCCTAACATAGCTATATGATTGCCCTCATCCTTGCTTTGAACTTATGAACCTCCTCCGTGTCCCTTACTTTGAAGGTAGGCTGTAAATTCATTGGTGAGTGACAATGGATTGGCAGTGAACTCCATGGATCATTGTGAGACTTTAGGAGAATGAGCATTAGCAAGTTGAGCTTTAGGGTGAGGGTGAAATTTCTATCAAGACCTTGGTATTATCTTTCCATATTTGCTGAATTTAGGCTTGAGTTCAAGATGAAGTTCCCAACATTTGTCTTCCACATGACCAACACCATTGCAGTATTTGCATTTTAGGTGTGTATTTCTACCCTTGTACACTTTTGCTTTTGAGTTCTTGTAACTTGAGGCATATGCACGAGTCTCAGTTAACCTCGAGCTGTGCTCAGCATTCATCACTTTCTTCCTTGTTTCTTCTCGCTAAATAATTGCTCAAACATTGTTGAAGGTGGGCAGTTCTTGACTCATCAAGATGTGACTCCTTAGGTCCTCATATTCTGAGTTCAAACTCCCTAACAGCTAATACATTATGTCTTCCTCAGCTCATTTTAGAAGAATGGTAGGGTCTATGGTACAAGGAAGATATACATCCAGCTCATTCCCCATGGCCTTGAGGCTCCTAAGGTGTTGAACAAACGCTTTCTCGTCTTGTTGGGTGGCAATGTCCTTCTTAAGTTGAAACGCTCGTGCATAATTGTTTTGATTTCCATACATATCTTGCAAGGCTTTCCAAAGGTCAAGTGATGAATTGTAATAGCTGAAAATCTCAGCAGCATGTTTCTCCATGGTTAAGGACATGACAAGCTGATCCTTGCAAAGCCATGCACTGTATGTAGACGAGGAGCTGTGTGGCGCTTCCATGCTTCCATTGACAAACCTTAATTTCCCTCTGCCTCCGAGAGCAAGAGAAACAGCTCGGGACCAAGGAAGATAATTGAACTCGTTCAAGAGAACTGAATGCAAACGTTGATTGGTGTTAACCTCAACATCTAAGAAATTTAGGGAGAGGCTATGCTGAGTTTCCTCATCGCTGTTTACTGAGCTTTCTTCTGCCATGGCTCAAAGTTTGAAAGAGATAACGCAACAACAAGAATGGCAGAGACAGGTTACAGAAGAACCTGCTCTAATACCATGTAGATTTTCTAGTTTTGAGTTTCAATGTATTTTTCATGTATTCAAATGTACAAGTCACAAGGTGTATATGAGAGAAGAGAGGGAGGAGATGTCCGGGTAGTTAGCTGTTGCAAGCAGCAAACTAGAAGGAAGAAAAGAAGGCTGTCTATCACAGCCAACTAGAGCTCACCTACTTAACCCAATCAATCATCTTCCTTAGATCAACGAAAAGCTTTATCTACTTTACACTAATCAATCACTTCCCTTAAATTAAGGAAAAGCTTATTTACAACAATATGACCTTAAGCTTACCCTAGAGATACACTCATGGTAGCTGACCCTAGAAGCTAACCCTAAACCCATCGGGACACACTTCATTCCTTCAACAATATTTCCCATTTTTCTTTGATATATGTATGAATGGTATATGATGAATTAGACGCCTTAAACGCGGCACAAGTTTAAACTCATGCGTTAGAGGTCTGTGAGACCTCTCCGAAGAGCTGCATGGCAACACAATTCAACCCTCGTCACCTTCCACCAAAAAAAGACCTAAATTTACAAGTGGCATGCTTGGATGTCTCGATTTGGAGAAATTTTTAATTGTGACGGAAACACAAGTGGTACACCAAGTATTTTAATAGAAGTGGTGGGAAACTTTATTTTTTAAGTTATTAACTTTTTAGCACACATATCCCACTATTTGTATAATGACACGTGGTGTACCACTCCGTGTACCTGTCACATTGAAAAATATCTCCTCGATTTGATTTGCATAGGGTCTCCAATACCAGCACAAATTTCTGGGATATCATCATGTTGTTATGCCTAAAATTTAAGATGGCAAGCATTTGGCAAAACCCCAACCAAGAAATCATGGTTTTATTTTTATTTTTATTTTTGTAAAGCACAACATAATATTCAAGCTCAAGGCAATAGATTCACAAACTAACTTAAGGAAAAGAGATTACATAGACGTAGAAGGCCGACAAATCAATACTGCAGACCCTATGATCCAAGCAAGTCGGCAAAACCAGGTGCAGTATAACGCACAAAATATATATTGCAGGCAATATGACCATAGCCAGTAGTGATAACTCCGATCTACGGTGCTTGCTGGACGGAAAATAAAAATGTCGACTAGAAGGAGCTACTGGAAAACATTTGAACAAGAAGATCGACCATGAAAACATTATAAGCCGAAAAAACTCTATGTGCTCTAACACCAAAACATCATGTCTAAATCTAGTATCAGCAAAACTGTTCTCACAATTTCTTGGGAAGCAAAAACTTGACCAGATGTTAAGTGGCATCTTAATCTTGTTGGTTTCTTTCAAAGTGATTTGGTACTACATACTGGAGGTGGTGCATGCCCTACTAACTTGAAAGCTTAATATGTGATTTATTTGGTCTCAACGACGTGACAATGAATCACTTATCTACTTGACCAACCAATTAATCACTTTACAATCTCACACTACAAGGGTTAAAGTAGTGGTTCTTCATCCTCTAAAATAACACTAAATGATAATTCTAGCCATCAAGATTTAAGAAATACCAGAGGTGCATTGTTAATTAATCCTATCACCTATTAACCAGTGGTGCTGGTTGTGATGATTGTGGTGGTGGCAACATTGGTGGTGGTAATGGCTGTGGTGGGGTTAATGCATGTAGTGGTAACTGTTGAAGATCACTTTTATTCAACAAGAGATAAAATGTGTGTTGAAAAATAAATAATGTTATTTTAAAAAACTAACAAGGGTATTAAAGGAATTGAAAATCTTCAAAGGCTCAACTACTTCATTTTTATGAAAGTAGATTTTAAAAGCTATTGTATGGAATGACTTTTAAAATAAGCAGGATTTTTACCAAACACTTTTTTGTTGCTTAATTTTAAAGTGAAGTAGCCTTTAATGAAAGAAAAAATAAAAATATTAAAGGGGGAGAAGTTTTTCATTGTGTTTGGAATACGGGTGGTACACCGCGTGTCACTATATAAGTGTAGGGAAGTTTTATTTTTCAAGTTCTTAATTTTTTAAAACAAGTATCTCACCAGTTGTATAGTGAAACATGGTGTACCATCTCGTGTTCTGGGTACACTGAAAAATCTCTCTCAAATAGGAGTCTTAATCCTACCGATATATTTATATTATGGAAAAATTAAAGTTTTGCATAATGCTAAGTACACCAAATTTGTTCGCCAAATTTGTGCACCAAATGATGTAGCACCAATTAACTTTGTACTTTAATCAATTTGGAATTTGAGAATAATTGTAATAAAAATTTATTTGATGTAGAATGTGCCACAATATTTGGTGCACAAATTTAGTGTATGTAGCACCACACATATTTTTCCCGTCAAATAAACATTCTAGATTTTTTTGTGAACAAAATGTCCTTAAAAAGCAAGTCCCTCAGATATCCCTTTTAGTCACAAACTTTTCTTTATTGCAAATTATATGGGTGAGGTTTACCTGTATTAGAGAGCTGATCAGTAATGCATTCCATATAATATTATTCATATCAAAATGGTGTTGGACATGGTCCACCTAGTACAAATGTAGTGAAATTTCTATTTGAACACGCAAATCTAACACACTTTCAAATACAGGTGAATCCTGAAGACAGTTGAAAAAGATGGCCACATAGGCACCCCGATCAAGAAAACTCGTTATATATATGATTAAGATGTCTAAATACAAAATAAAATGTACTAAGCATCACCTAATTCAATTTTACAGGTGTGGGTTCAATTCAGGTCTGGCATTGCTAGTTCTTTTTTCCTACATTTTTATGTAGATAAAATCTCCAACATTCGTTCCCGCTCTATTAACATCTTCAACGCAAGATGTAAAATGTCTTAATGGGCATTTTACATTTTTATGCTGGCTAGAAAGCTAGATTTTACAATTTTTTGTACGACCTGTTAACTCGATACGAAACAACACGAAAATAACGAGTTTCGGTCAACCCGTTAACTAATCGGTTGTTATCGAGTCACCAGTTAAGAACCTGTTAATAACGAGTTCTTAACAGGTCTATCCGCGAGTAACCCGCTTCAACCCGTTAAAAAAAAAGGTTAATTTAGTAGTTTTAAACTACTAAAATAGGTGAGATTAAATCCTTACTGTTGGTTGGCGGCTGTTAACGGTCAAACGGTGGCTGGTCAATTTTGACTTCTCATGATGAATTTTTTAATGTAGTTTGATTTTTCTAACAAAATACCAAAGCACCTAAAAAATTCATAATAATTAATTTACAAGTGTGAAAAAATATGCATATGATCGTTGGCACACTTCGACCCGGAATGTCTACTTGGACACCCGAATCGCGCCTGAAAGGTGACGAAGCCATAAAATGTAGTGATGTAGAAAATGTGAATAAATTAAAACCTAAAAGTGACAAATTTAGAGTGCGCATGTGAGCAGGATTGAACCCATATCACACAAGTGATGTCAGAGCATAGATAAATTATAGTAAAAGAAGAGTAAGGACATTTATATTGAAAGGAGAACTCTCCTACATGATGGCTTTTACCAGTAATCCTCGTCCTCACAAAACCTTTGCCACTAAAATCCTGGAAAGGCGAAAAATAAGGGTGAGTGGGCCTGAAAAATAAAGTTTTGTAAACCATTTTCGAAAATGTGTAACCCCTCGCTGTAAAACAAGTATAAAGTTTCCCGAAAATATTATAATTCTAGTATGTAATATGGTACCTTGCAGCAGAAGTGAGTCAAAAGATGTAGGGTACAATAAGAAAATATCTCAACATTAAATCTCAAATCGTTCAAGAAATCAATGATCATTAATTTATGTAGGCACACAAGTCCATTGCATAGATATTCAGACAATGGAACATGTTGAGTGTAGGTTTTACATTCTAGTACTACATCACGTGAGCTACGCTAGTCGCATCACATATGAGTCCAATACATCACACAAAAGGACAAGTTGGCACCTAACTCTGGATCCAAAGTGAATGTAAATGGTGCATGTGAACTACCCGTGAAGCTGGCCCTTGGCCTAAGACAATACAAATAACAAAGAGACATTGTGCAAACATGTAATAATGAGCAAATAAAATGCAAGGATGTCATGCCACAAGTTTATGCTCACAAATAATATTATGAATATAAAGTTGATGCAGATCAGTTCGCCACTGTATTTATTGAACCATTGGAATAAAATCAATGACTATGGCCAATCAGAAGAACTTAATAACATTAGTAGCTCTTAATAATAACCAGGGTGTTTTGGACCTTTTTTGGCTGATTAGATTACTTTCTTTATGTAATTTTCAATTTTTTTTTTATCATTTCAAGTTTATTGCCTTTTTAATTTCTGAATGTATGTTACAAAATGGTTATAAATACCACCTATTTCTGTAAGATGAAAGAGTTGGATGTTGTTGATGAATGAAATTCTCAGAGTGTTTCTCTGTTTCAGTTATGTGCCTTTCTCTTTGTGAGATTGTTCTTCTTTGTTTTTCTAGTTGTCTACATTGTAGGCTGGTACTAGAAACGGGGTTTTGGGGTTTTCAGGTTTCTATCCGCTGCGCCCTGCATCAGTTGGTAATCAGAGCCTTAATCGATTATTGGGTTATTATGTTGATGTTGTCAGGTTTTTATAAAATCGATAATTTAGTCGATTCGAATTCTCTACCTATTTATGATGAGTATGATGAAGATTACATGCTTGTGATTAATGTAGCTAATGAAATTGAATTTACTCTGCAAATCGAAACTTATTGTGATGCCGATTGGGATTCTGCCTTGATTCTGGATGAATGGAATGATGATGAAGATTTGGGTTCAATGGTTGAGGTAATTGCGGTAAAATATATTCTTCATTTATGTAACTTTTATTATTATGTTTGGGAATCATTCATTGCTTGTCATGCTACAAAATTTTACTTGGAGAAAATAAATTTTTCACATTGTTAGAATTATGTCTACACTTTTCAAAGTCTAAAATATCAAGATGTTTGCTATAAATTGTATGTGCACTTAAATGCAATTTATGTCATCAAGAAAAGATTAAATTCCAAACGGAACATGACAAAGTGGAGAAGAATGAAATTATTTGGAATTTTGTACTATTTGGATATGTTGATGCATGCTGAATTTGTGGTTCTTAGTTGGCTATTGTGGCAAGTACTTGTTGGGTATCCGAAAGACAGAGGAAGACCAAACAAAACTCTGGGACAAGTTTATTCGAGAAGAACATATTATGTGTTCCATGATGGGTTTCTCTTTAAAGGGAATCAACTTTGTATACCTGAGTCTAGTTTGAGGCTGTAGATCATACAAGAGTTACATAGCGATGGCCGTGTTGGAAGGGACAAAACCTTTACACTAGTGTTTTTTTCTAATTTCTGGCTTGCCATGCGCAAAGAGGTATATTGTTTTGTGGAACAATGTCTAATTTGTTAAGTTTCTAAGGGCAAGGCAACGAACGCTGCTTTGTACATGACATTACCCATTCAATCACAACCATGGGTGGACATGAGAATGGAATTTTTTTTGGGTTTGCCTTGTACTCAGCATGGTGCAGACTCAATTTTTGTTGTGGGGGATCAATTTTCTAAAATGGCTTACCTTATTGCCTGCAAGAAGACAACGGATGCTTCAGAAGTTGCTAAGTTATTATTTTGTGGAGTGTACTGACTTCTTGGATTACCAAGTTCGATTGTTTCAATCATGACACCAAGTTACCAAGCCATATTTGATGCGTTCAAAGTGAAACACTTCATTCCATACAGATGGGACATCGACGATACTGGAAATGCAAATTCGAGGGCGAATTTTCTCCAACCCCAAAGAGGATGATGCAGATCAGTTTGCCACTATATTTATTGAATCATTGGGATAAAATCAATGACTATGGCTAATCAGAAGAACTTAATAACATTAGTAGCTCTTAATTTTCAGAAGTTTACCACTGATTAGATTACTTTCTTGATGTAATTTTCATTTGTTTTTTTTCATTTCAAGTTTATTGCCTTTTTAATTTCTGAATGTATGTTTCAAAATGGTTATAAATACCACCTCTTTCTGTAAGATGAAGGAGTTGTATGTTGTTGATGAATGAAATTCTTAGAGTGTTTCTCTGTTTCAGTTTTGTGCCTTTCTCTTTGTGAGATTGTTCTGCTTTGTTCTTCTAGATGTCTACGTTGTAGGCTGTTACTAGAGACGGAGTTTTGGGGTTTTCAGGTCTCTCCTCGCACTAGGAGATAGTGGACCCTATATATCAATCCTATCTATCATTTTATTTCGTTTCTATCCGCTGCGCTCTGCATCAGTAATGATGCAGGCCAAGGACTAAAGGCGTTATTACATAAAATTATTGGCAACTGGGATTTAAGTTTTATAATATAATACATGCATTGTTAGAGTTATAATGCATGTATCTAGCTTTAAATTTGTGGCTTATGGAATTCCTAGGTTAATGACATTTTATGAAATCATTTAGTTGTTTAGGAGTTATATTGTAAGTCTTTATCTTTTATGTCTTTTCATATTTTTCGCTTTAAGTTGTAAGCCTATAAATACTTGTACTTATATAGAAGGAGGGGAGAAGTTGTTTGAATTATCATATTGATATTTGAGTTGTAAACTCGTTTTTATGTGCCTTTATCTTGTTTAAGAGTCTGCATCTTTGTTCTTTATAGTGTTTACATTGTAGGCTGGTGCTATAACCAAAGTTTATAGGGTTTTCAGGCCTCTCCTCGTACTAGGAGATAGTGGACTCTACCTATCCATCCTTTTTATCCTAATTTTCGGTTCTCATTTAATTTTATTTGTTTCTGTCAGCAACGCCCTACATCAGTTGGTATCAGAGCGTCAACGTGATCTATGGGTGACGCTATATTTAGCATGTCGCATATGCCATTAAATGAAGATCTTCATATGGACCTTGCTGCAATATTTGATCGTTGCTTGGATAGTTCATGTCCAATATGTTGTCAAAATTATTCAGGTGATTGTCTCGTAAATCTTGATCTTCCTCCCGAGTTTGATCATTTTTCATATGGTACTTATCACGTTTGTTGTCAAGGTTCTTGTGTGGTTCAACGAAATGTTGATATGGAATCTTGTCTAATTATTAAAAATTCTGATTACAAAGAATTTTTGAAGTTGGAATTTATGATTTAATTGGGGTTGATGTCTTCTACTTCAGAATTTCCAAAGTTTTGGTTGAAATTATAAATAATGAAAAAGAATGTCAAGGTTGTGAGGTATGTTATTAAGGGTGCTTTTCACACTTTAACAATCAATATTAAATGCTCCAAATATCTATTTGTTTGGACTGGTAGAGTTCAATTTTATCGCTCCAAATCAGATAATGATCCGAATTCGAGGACGAATTCTCTCCAACCCCACGAGAATGATGCAGGCCAAGGACTAAAGGCGTTATTACATAAAATTATTGGCAGCTGGGATTTAAGTTTTATAATATAATACGTGCATTTTTAGAGTTATAATGCTTGTATCTAGCTTTAAATTTGTGGCTTATGGAATTCCTAGGTTAATGACATTTATGAAATTATTTAGTTTTTTAGGAGTTATATTGTAAGCCTTTATCTTCTATGTCTTTTGATATTTTTCACTTTAAGTTGTAAGCCTATAAATACTTGTATTTATAAAGGAGGGGAGAAGTTGTTTGAATTATCATATTAATATTTGAGTTGTAAACTCGTTTTTATGTGCCTTTCTCTTGTTTAAGAGTCTGCATATTTGTTCTTTCTAGTGTCTACATTGTAGGTTGGTACTATAACCAAAATTTATAGGGTTTTCAAGCCTCTCCTCTCAGTAAGAGATACTGGACCCTACGTATCCATCCTTTTTATCCTAATTTTATGTTCTCATTTCATTTTATTCATTTTTGTCTGCTGTGCCCTGCATCAAAAGTGTACGAAAAGTTTATTTGTAAAGCTAAATATGACATGTCACATCATAATATATAAAAGCAGTTATCGAGAAAAATCACATAAGTACATACATTTCGTAACCGTCCAACTATTCTGCTCGCGGTACACCTTTGGATGGTCCTCTCCTAAACGGAAAATTACTACACTAATCATTAAAGTAAGGGAATTGTTATTAGTACTCCAAAAATCTCATTTGCCACTCCAAACTTTCTATAATTAGAAAGAAAAATACACTTGTGAGGAGTGCAGAATGATATTTTTTGAGTGCTAATAACAGTTCCCTAAAGTAATAAAATTAATGCAATAAACTTAATTTCCCTTAGTTTGCACAAGAATGAGATTTACGTCGGAAATTTGGGAAGAAATTGAAACGGGCCCATTCGGAGCTGTTACACAACCAAATTTAACGCATAATATGTCAAAACGAAGCTTAGGATGAGAGAAATAAGATTATACCAATTTCAAGGTCAAAAGTTGGCTAGAGCTCATCGGAAAATGACCTGAAAGTGACGGTCTAAGTTGGAGTTCTTTGTTTTCGTTGATTTCAAAATGGATTCGAGCATGCAAGCTCAAACCCAAGGCCTAGGGGTTATGGGAAGTCATTTTACACCTTCATACTCAACCAAATCAACGAGGTTTAGCTGGAGTTAGCTTGGAAAAATCGTACAACTCACCGGAAAAGATGTTACATTAGAAAAAAGCTAAATGGTATGTCCCAAAAGCCACATGCATGTCAAGGAATCATTTGAACAACTTGAGGAAAACTCACAAAGTGAAGAAATTGAAGCTTACCGAGATGGTTTGAACTGTTGGGTTCCATTGAGATACGAAATGAAAACATCGTATTTTTCCCGAGCTAGGCACAACCATGAGATCTGGAATGAGTTCCAAAGTGTCCTTGATGTCTTGAGAGTTTTTTTGGGTGGCTTTGGGTGAAGCTTAGAGAAGATGGTGATGTTTTGAGAATTTTGGAGGTGGTTATAGTGGTGTTTTGATGTGCACCAAGAAGGAAAGAGTGAGGAGAGAGCTACGTGAGAGAGTTGAGAGATGAGAGAAGGTTGAGTGGGTAGAAAGAGAGAGAGAATAAGTTGAAATGAGGGAAAATGGGACCGTGAGGGAGAGAGATGTGAGGGAAAAGTGATGGGATATGGCATGTGTGTGTGTAAGAGAGAGAGAGAGAGACGTGAGATAGTGGGAGAGAGAATATATTTTAAAAAATGGAAAAGAAATGATGTCTGATGGATGATAGCACAAAAGTGTGGGTTTTCAAAACCTAAAAAAATGGAAAAGAAATGCTGCACACTTAAACCAAATTTCTTGGTTTGCAATGCACACAACCCACAAGGCTAATTAGAAACTCAGACCAAAGCAGTGGCACACTGCATAAGAATTTCGAATTTGAATTTGCCTCAGGTATTTTTACACAGTTTTGAATATAACTTGTTTGTTATAACTTCGAATTGGGTTCCGTTTATGACCACGTGTTCGTAAAATAAGTACTATTCAAGAATAGTAAAATAAGAGTGGAAAAATGAAGGAAATTTTGAGGTCCACGTGGAAGGCCTATGTGGCATCTCAGGCGCATTTTGATCATTTCACTATTACTGAGAATAAAATATAATAAATTTGAGACGGGATGTCACAATCTACCCCCTTAAGAAAATTTCATCCTCAAAATTAAAACCAAAGAATTTAATCAAAGAAGGAGTACGGATACAAGTCTCTCACATGTTCTTCAATTTCCCATGAAGCCTCTTCAGCATAGTGGTTTCCCAGAATTCTGTATTGCTTGCTTTCATGGGATCATAGTGTCGAGCACTACAAGTGTATGTGTGTGTGTGTCTTTGGGTCAAGCCCAAACAATCATTAATTAGGCACGAGGCCTAATTAATTAAATACTACCATAAATGGGCCTACTTGCTTAACGAACGTAATGAATAAGTTATCGATATTACAGTCTACAGCCTGCAAAACCAACAACCGATTGTTGTCTTGATAAACAAGTAATGGAATCCCGAGGGTGCAAAATTATTGTTTTGCCACTATTGGGAAAAGTGCATAAATTGTCTGATTTACAGATCGTTCACACTCACGTGTTCATAAGAACATGTATTACTTAGAAAGATGTGAAAAGGAACAGGAAGTGATAAGGACTCAGATGGCCACGCATGAAATCCACGTAGGATTTCCACTTAGTCGACCATGGGCGCTTCGAAATTTTTTGGCGTTAAGGAATAAAATAAGAATAAATGAGGAACATAATTTTGCCAAGTGCTTTAGAGGGTGTCTCTGTGGGCCGACTGAAGATGGGCATTTTAGTAAGTCGGTCGACAGTCACTGAAGTCTCCACGTGTATGAGGTGACTCATACATGATGTCCATGGTGATATTCTCTCATATCCATCCGGATATAAGGAGTGACTGTAACAACTCGAACAATTTCTTTCTTTTTGCTTTGACTTGCTTACAAATCGGGTATTTACTTAATAACTAAGCAATCTCCTTTTTCATCCCAAGTAAAAAGTAAAAGGGTCGAACTTGAAAATTAGTTAACAAAGTTTCCTAATAATCTGTAAGTAACGTCACATCAATACTCGTGAGTTGTAACTAAAATGGGATAGGACAAGCTGAAAGGTATTCGATCATTCATGTGTTTTTCTGTTGAAGTCGTCAATAACTATGTTTAAACAATCGGGGTAGTACACGAGGGTGTAATCGTAGACACTAATTGATTTTGTTTTATCGCCATTGTTTGCAATTAAACTTCTTCCAAGTAAAGATGTATTTGAGAGGGTTAAAGGAGTCAATGAAGATTTCAGCATGTTTCTCCGTAGAGAAACCATTAAGTTTTCTAGTGTAAAGGCAACAATTGTCAACTCTAAGTCATAGGTAAGATAGTTCACTTCATGTGTTCCAGTTGTTTGAAGGCATAAACAGTTACCCTACCATACTGCATCAGCACGCAGCTAGATCATTCAGTGAAGTATCACGGTAAACTTCGAAATTATTGGTGTCATTGAGAAATGTAAGAACAATAGTCGAAAAGAGACAACACCTTAGTTGTCAGAAACTTAATCACATTCATGTCTAAAACAAAACTAACTTCTTTCTTGGTCAACTTTGTAAGGAATAAGGCTATGGCGGAGAAAGTTAAAACAGACCGTCAATGGCAATCGGCAAGACTAAGGATACCTCGTATTTTGCAAAACCTTGTGGGGGTTCCAAATTTTTTTTCTTCAATTGCAACATTTTTGGGGATTGACAAGAATGCTGTCTAATGAGATCACGTCTCCCAAAAAGGCACATGATCTAAACAAAATAGGTATTTGGGAAATTTAGTGCAACTCTCATTCACTTTGAAATTGCTCAGATCAAATCATCTATGCCTAGAAAGTTTGACTTCATTATTGGAGTAAACAAGGAAGTTCTTGATAAGGTTATCATGAATCTCTCAAGATATGGGCAGAATGCGCAGTCCGTTAGGTTCATGAATGATATTGGAGCATTTCTCAACCTGCATGACATCATAAGGAACTCATAATGAACATGTTGAGTCTTGAACATTGTGGATGCAAATTTCCGCCTTCTTCTTCTTGGACAAAATTGCACCTACAAAATAATTAACACCTTAGGTCAAGGCCAAGAGCCTCACGCGCCCACGATGAATGGGGGGGGCTTTGGCCGAAGAACCTTCGATGCCAAAGTTAAAATTTAGAGAGAAAGAGTGTTTAGAGTATTTAGGATTTTTTGCAAGAGGATTGGAATGAGTATTTGGTGAAAATAGGAGCCTATTTATAGGGCTAAGTTGGTCCACTTTAAAGAGGAAGTGGCCGGCCAACACTAGGTTTTTTGGGGTAAATTTTTGGTTTAATTAGCCAATTTATTGACTAATTAAATATGAAAGAAATAAATGGGGGGTTATAGAGTTAATTATCTAATTTAATTTGGGCAATAAAGTAGGGAAAATAAGAAAGGTAAGGAGCATGGGAGATGGTCGGCCATTGCCTAGCTTTGGGATTGAATGGGATATATTTGTGGTTAATTGGATGATTTAATTGATATTTAATGGATTAATTGGGTAATTAATCCATTAATTAACCAATTAACATAATAATTTGGAGGTTACCTTGCAAAAGGGAATTTGATGAGATAGACTTTGAATTGTTTACCTCTTTTGGAGCATCTTTCACTTTGTTGAAAAAAGATTGTAGACTGCTCGGGCCTAGAGATCCCGGTGTACCTTAGGGGTATTTTGGTCCTTTCTTGTTAAAATATCCACGTGTCGCCTTGTGATTATTTTTGGCTCCACAAATGCCCCACACCTGTTGGGCTGCTTGCAGAAAAGGGTAAGAGGTGTAGAGATTTTCTCGCTTTAGGAAACTCTGAATTGCTTCCTATTTTGTTGTTGATTCCCTCTTTAACAAGAAATTAGGTTCTTCTAGGAAAGGGAAATAAATTTCTCTCAAAGCCTAGTTAAGTCCACCTTAAGTGGGTTATTAAATCAACTTTGGAGAGCAATTTATTCTACCCTACAAGCGAGAGAGAGCTTAGAGGATATTTATTCCCCCTCTTCTAGCAATCTTCTACATCTTGCCCGTGCAAAGGACCGTCTTTCATTGATTTCTTTGTCTCCTTCGTGACGCACTGATGTAAGAAAAAATTAAATTTTCTTGTCTTCTTGGGTAGTGCTATTGCGGGACAACCGTCGAGGTAGTACGACACGTTGTCTAGTAGGGGCCAGGAGTCGGCTGGGCATGGGCCAACGAGATGTTGTGGTAGGGACCACTGCTTGGGCAGCTCAGCTTGGCTAGAGCCAAGGGCAGCTTGTACGGCTGGGGCCGTGGATTGTGGTGTTGGGGCGCAGTGCTAGGCGAGCTGTATGGCTCATGTCCTTTGGGCTCTTGAACCTAACTCGAGCCAGGCTGGCAACTGAGAAAAATGAGGAGGTTGTGGGACCTCATGGGCTGCTGGAATGCTGGGCATGCATGCCTTCTGCCTGCTAAAATGCTGGGCATGCATGCATGCCTTCTGCGTAAATGTCGTTGGATGCTTAGTCATCTTCGTTAGGAGAAATGTAGGCTGCTCCCGAAAGAGGAGGTAAAGAGGATCAAGGCGGATGCATTGGCTCGTCTGATCGCCGTTGTAGAGCTTACTATGAATGAAGGTGGAAAGAAGATATCTTCCCCGCCTGCTCAAGAGATGCCGATTAAGAGAAAACTGAAAACTTCTTTTGCTGCTCTTGAGGGTCCGACTGCTGCCGAGAAGCCTGTGATTGGCATGACTTATTCCAATGGGAAGAAAAATGAGGCTGCTGTATCTGAGCCTGTGACGCCTTCTATGTCGGGAATAACTAGTACAATTATTGATTAAATTGCTCAGCACAGTGGTCCTATCGTGCCCTCAGTGCCGAAGTCTGTACCAAGACGTCCGTTGGGAGCTAAGTCTGGTTCACATTTGGAAAGGTTTGCTATTATGAAGAAGTCTACTGCTAAAGTGGCGCTAAGGCTCACTCCACTGCTAAAGTGGCGCTAAGGCTCACTCCATCTGCTGCTGATACTGACTTGCCTGCTGGGAAAAAGGAAACTGCTCACATGGGCAGCTGTGAGAAATCCACTAAGCCTGCTTCTGGGGAGACTGCTGAGATCCATATGCTTTTAAAACCAGATCTGCTTTGAAGACATGGACGCGTGTGCCAAGTTTGTTAATGGCGTTAGAAAGGTTGTTTGCCCAATTCCTTTGTGAAGCATACGACCAAATATAGAATAACTACTCTTCTTGCTATGATGCAGATGTAGCAAGGCTGCCAATGAGGTGGCAAAGACTATGGCAGATGAAGCTTACTCCTCGGCTCAGATTCCAGATCTTAAGTTTGCAGTTTCTGAATTTCGTTTCGCTGCTTATGCAAAGGATGAAGAGTTGATTGTTGCTTATAATCAAGTGATCCACGTCAAGAGAATCGTCGATAGGCTTGAACCCTAAGTGTTGGAACTTGCTTGTTTCGAGACCTTCTCTATTTCTTTGGAAGACTTGCTTGTTTTTACTTTTGAGGATTCCATTGGCGAAGTAGTTTGGAGAAGTTGGTGCCCAGGCTGGGGTAGCCGGGGGTGAAGCGCTGGATGGTGCCGCTGCTAAGAGCGTCGTGGTGACCGAATAGTCGTGGGATGTCTAAGCTGCTGAAGTGTAGTTTTCTAGGTAGCCATTTTCTTTGTTTTTCGTTGTAGCTCTTGTTTTGCTTGAATTCCTTCGACCTTTGCTAATTGTTTATAAACACGATTCATTCGTTTTTCTTCATCTTCGCTTCTTTTGTTCATGCCCTAACCTTTAGACTTGATAAACTAATGATAGGCACGCCACTTTTTTATAAGCAGATAAGCCCGCGTAGCCTATACAGCCGTAGGTGTTGGTGTAGAACTTTGCAAAGTTGTTAACCATAGGGTTGGCAGCACAAGTTTGCGTAACCACTAGGCTGTTAACCTTGGATATCTCCAGTTCCGTAGGTTGCGTAGCAAGTATCACAACACTCTAGGACTTGGTGTAGGTTGTTCGGCGCTTAGCAGATGTGATGCTTATCGACTACGTAGGATGTCGGCAGTGGATAAAGCTTCGTATATGCATGCTAGCTTGTTTAACCTTTCACAAGAATGTGTGGTTGTATAAGTCTAGCGTGGCTTTACTGCTTGAAAGGTAAGCCGTAGGCAGTCTTCTGAAAACCGTAGGCTACCTTAGTGCACTCGGTAGCAGCTTTAGGGTGGGTTCCAGGGTAGCCGTTCATTGGATGTACTGCGTAATGTGCCCCCTCCGTCTATACGGCCCGGTTCCCCAAGGATTAGGCCAAGAGACCCAAAATCCTTCAGTTAGCTAAGCCTTGAAAAAGACTATTGTGGCTACTTCTAGGAATCCCGCCGCAAGCCATCCTGCATCTAGTTATACTAGGGCAGCCAGGCTCATCCACTTCTGGATATTCGGAGTGTATAGTTTATCCTCTCGTCTTAGAGAGCTGACCCATGTGGGTGTCGGGGAATTAGTTTACCCTCTGATGCGAAAATTAACTTAACACAAATTAAACCCTCTTGTTGTCAATTGTAGTAAAGAATGTAAGTAGGGATCGTTCTAGGCCGGGGATTAGGAGGGATTGCTAAAACACTTGGAACTGACTTAAAAACGTAAAATTAAGTTTAAAACACCAAACTAGACTCAAAAGATGCAATACAAACTAAAAAGACTCAAAACTAGTTTAAAAGACTCAAAATAGCTTAAAACAATGAATTAGACTCTAAACTGACTCTAGGGATGGTTTTGGACGAAATTAGGTTCTAACTTGACTCAAGACACTTAAAAACAAATCAAAACAGAATTTGACTAATAAAACACTTTAAAGTAAAGGGGGATGTTTGGTTTTGGTGAATTTGAAAACAAAACAAACAGATTGTAAACTAAGCAAAATTTGGACAAATTTGGGGTAAAACTATGGATGATAGGCTAGCTAGGAGGTTCTTCTCCACACATGACACACTTGCAAACAAAACGATTTCCAGTTGCTTTTCAATAAACTACGAATTCTCAACGCCCCAGATTAACTGTGAATTGCACTAATTAACCCTCAGATTTTCCTAATTTCATTGAATTGGATGATTGCATACAACAACCCAAAGCATTCCTTACAAGTTCCCTACATGAATTGCATAATAGAGATACAAGCAAGAATCATTAAGTTCTATGAAAATCATAAGCATTGATGAAACACTTGTAACTATGAATTGCATGAAACTTATGCCAAGAATTTACTTAACACGGTTCTGACGAGCAACATTTACTACTTGTGAATATAAGTTCATAACGATTAGGTGAAACTCCCTTATATCCTAGCATCAGATTTATGCATGAAAATTAAGCGTGCACTCTCAACCAACACACACAAGTCAGTTTTAATTCAAATGGATAAGTAATTTGAATTCACAACTTATGAATCACAACTGAAAGTAATCAAATCATATTGCAAGCATGAACATGGTTTCGAATTCCCCATAACTAAATAGGGGTTTAGCTACTCATAATTGCAACAAAATCAGAAAATAACAAAGTAGACATTGAAAGCAAGAATGAAGTACACCTAAAACGCTACAATCTTCAAGCTTGAAACACCAAGGACCTTCTTTTTCACCACCTTGTTGCGGTACAAGTGTCTAAGGATGTGTATGGATATATGGAAGGGAATGGCTGAATGTGTTTGATTTAGGTTGGATAGAGGTGAATGGTTAATTATGGTGGTGGATGGATATAGGTGAGTTATGGTGAAGGGTGGATTGTGTTGATGGAAAATCTCCCTAGTTATGGTGAAGGGTGGATGTATTTATAGGCTAAGGAGAGGAGTGTATGGAGTTGTAATGAGTGGATGTAATGGGTGTAGTGGGTGAGTGTTGTGGTGATGAGTGGATGTAATGGGTGTAGTGGGTGAGTGTTGTGGTAATGAGTGGATGTAATGGGTGTAGTGCGTGAATGTTGTGGTAATGAGTGAATGTAATGGGTGTAGTGGATGAGTGTTGTGGTAATGAGTGGATGTAATGGGTGTAGTGGGTGAGTGTTGTGGTAATGAGTGGATGTAATGGGTGTAGTGGGTGAGTGTTGTGGTAATGAGTGGATGTAATGGGTGCAGTGGATGAGTGTTGTGGTAATGAGTGGATGTAATGGGTGCAGTGGATGAATGTTGTCGTAATGAGTGGATGTAATGGGTGCAGTGGATGGATGTTGTGGTAATGAGTGGATGTAATGGGTGTAGTGGATGGATGTTGTGGTAATGAGTGTCTTTGCATGTGTGTGTTCCTCTTTGCATTTGCACACACATGCTCTTCACCATTTCAGCCCAAAATCAACACATTTGCACACACACATGCTGATTTCCAGCCTTCTAATCTTCAAAAACGTCCATCCTCATGTCTCCATGTGCATGCAATCCAATCTTGGCCCAAAAATGCTTCAAAATGCTCCAAAATGCACTTTCTTGCCAACTTTGTTATTAGGACCTACAAACACACGAAAATAGCTTAAAATACATAATTAACTAAGACATAACAACATAAATGCACAAGAACAAGCTAACTAAGTCTCATAAATATGCTTCTATCACCTTCTTGCACTGGAAAGCATGGTTGGTCCCTCGGGGGGCGCAATTCCTGCAATGAGTCCCTAAGAATGGCGCAGTCTTATTTTGAAGTGTAGGAGTGATCAGTTGTTGTAAGCATGCAGCCGAGCCAAGTTGTGATTACTTCTGAATTCCTCATTGAAAAACGAGTGAAACGAACGAGAACTTAGCTATAATGTAGGAATTGCATAACAACTGGATAGTCCTTGGCTTGTGAGGTGGTGCCCGTCGGGCTGCTTAAGTCTTCGATCTTTGATGTAGCGGGAGGTCACACATGGTACTTCCTCAGATTGTAGGCGTTCCACTGTTTTTCGATCTTTTTGTCGTTTCATGGTGGCGAGGGTGTTATTACTCTTGCCGCCAACTTTGTTGATCTTATACGAATCTTCCCAGATGGGATCCATCTATTTCGAGCCTTCTCTGCGGGTAGTGATGAAGGCTTTTCTTAGGACTAAATCTCCGGGCTGGAACTGCCGGATCTTGGCCCTTTTGTTGTAGCTGGTGATGAGCTGTTGTCGGTAGGCTACGATGCAAGTGATGGTTTGCTCGTGCTTCTCCTCTGCCAGATCTAAAATTGTGGCCATCTCCTTACTGTTCTGGTCAATGCTTGGCGCGATAATGTTAGGAGGAAATGATTGCTTCCGAACCAAATGCCAAAAAGAAAAGAGTCTCACCGATTGTTCATCTTTTGGTGGTGCGATATGCCCATAGACATCAAAGGAGTTCGTTTGGCCATTTTCCCTTCTTATTGGTGAGGGATTTCTTGAGGCAGTCGAGGATCGTCTTGTTGGATGCTTCGGCCTGCCCATTGCCTTGAAGATATCTCGGCGTGGACATGTGCTGCTTAATGCCATATTCTTAAGGCACTTTTGGACTAACTCCTTAACATCTTGGTGCATGGTAGGCTAGTAGTAGCCTGCGTTATGAGCCTTCTATGCTAAGGATTGGCCTCCGAAGTGGTTTCCACCAACGCCTTCGTGGATTGATCTTAGATCCTTCAAGTCATCGAGAGGTGCTAGGCAGTGGAGATGTGGTCCGGTGTAGGATCTTCAGATGAGAATGTCGTTCCACATGTAGTAGCGTGCTGCCTTGATTTGGAGTTTGAGTGAGGGTGCAAGTCTGAAATACCTCAAGCTGCTTGCATACTTTCTCTAGGTATTGCGCCATCCTCAGATGTTTTGTCATGTACTCCCTAGTAACCTAGCTGGTGATTAGCTGGGAATTGGAATGAATTACGAGCCTCTTCACTGCTAGGTCTTTTGCCATTATGAGGCATGCTAATAGGGCCTCATACTCCGCTTCGTTGTTGGATGCTTTGAAGCCTAGAATGATCGACTGCTCAGACATCGAACCATCTGGGTTGAAAATGACCATGCCTACCTCCGAACCTTTGTAGTTGGATGCGTCGTCCATATGCAAATGCCAAAAGTCTCCATCGGGTGGAGCAGGTGCGGCTAGGGCATGCTCGGTTTATTGGGCCGCTTTGTTGCGTCGCCTAAGCTAGGCGTGAATGCGCGGTAGGGAGCCGTGGAGCTGGACCATGTAACACGTAGCAGGAGATGCTCAACTGCCAGTATTGGGCCACTCTAGAGTTGAATTATGAAGCAAGGGTCGGCTAGGGCTGTGTGACACGTAGCTGGATATGGTATTCAACTGCTGGTACATGTTACTCTTATGTAGAATCTTTTGGGGTGACAGGGACAAAACTTGTTTATAAGTGTGTCATCCTAGTGTTTGTCTACCCTTTGCACACCTTTTGGGCTGAGTTGTTACGTTTGTAAGAAAAGTTTGCCATCCGCCAGTGTCTACGCCTTTATCATCGCGTCTGGATTGGGCAGAATAGTGCATCATGATAATGACTGCATGCCTCTGAAGGTAAGACTTGAGTTTCCAAGTTGCAACAATTATCGCCAAAGTTAGCTTTTGAATATCTGGTAGCATCGAGGAGAGCTTTTGAACTGTGAAATACAGGTAGTCGGGCCCCCAGCTCTTCTCGTATGATGGTAGAGCTTATCGCTGCTTCAGATTCCGTAAAACATGCGAATAAGTCATCCGCTGCTTCCAGTTTGGATAGTAGGGAGGTGATGTCGGTTACTCATTCAAGTCCTTGAATGTGCATCGGCGAGCCTCGTCCCAAAGTGCATGCTTCTCTGCCAGAGTGAAAGAGTCTGCCAGAGTTAGATCTTCTTTCATGATCAATTTTTCGAATAGCGGATGGTCTGTTGAAAGTCCTTTTTGGAAGGCTGCTCTAGCTATCGAGTCATTGCATCCGACTCTCTTAGCCTTCTCTGCTTTGAACCTCTTCACATAGTCGCGAAGCGATTCTTTTGGGTTCTTCTTGACGTTGAACAAGTGGTCAGACTTCTTCTTGATCGAGTGATAGGATAAATATTATTTGGTGAAAACCAAAGAAAGTTCGTCAAAACTCCGGATAGATTGTGGTAGCAGGGTGTAGAACCAAATTTGCGCCTCGTCTTGTAGAGTGGTGGCGAATATCCTGCACATGAGATCATCGTTGTTTCGATAGAGGATCATTGCGCTTCGGTAGTGCTTTAGATGTCTCTTTGGGTCTCCATCCCCTTTGAAAGATGTGAAATATGGCATGCTGAACTCGCATGGAGGCTCTACCTGCACGATCTTGTTCATGAAGGGTGACCTGCTTATGTTGGTCATATCCCATCGTAGTTCCTTGTCAATGACCTCGTTGGGTTGGAAAACGCGTAATCGCTTGGTCAGGAGCTTTTCTACTTCTTCCTGAATTTTCCTTTGTTGGGTTAACGGAACTCTCGGCTGCCTCCGGCCCTGACCTATTGGTCTAGGCTGTTCTTCCATTTGTTTGGCTCGTCTAGGCCGTGGTTACGGTGCATGTAGTGTGTTCCTAGCAGGCGAGCAAGTTCTTCGCAGGCTACTGGTTGAGCTTGAGTCGGATTGAATGACTACTTTTCTCCGTCCGTCGTGCTGCCTACTCTGATGTGATGTGGATGATGCTCCTTGCTGGCCTAGCTGCGAATGAACACTTCGCTTGGAAGGTTGGTCATGTTGATTATCAGAGTGCGACCCCAACCGTGAGTGTATGCTCGTCCATGGGCCTAATCGAGAGTGCACACTCCTCCACGCGCTAAGACGGGAGTACACGCTATCTCGAGGGCCCAATTGGGAGTGTACTTTGCCTAAACGCTTGGTTCTTGGCTGGTTGAGTGGCTGCCTGCCGGGGCGTTGTTGGAGAGGTTCTTCGTTTGCCCTTATCCTACTTCAGGACACTTCGTTTAGGGCACGTTGCATCTTGGTGTGCTGCAAGAGCTGGTTTACCAAGGTCGTCTACTGTGCTAGGGTGCTCGTCAACTCTATAACTTGTCGAGACAAGTGTTTTTCGCCATTTGGATTGGAAGAGCTTAGAAGGAATGTGCCTTCTTGAGCAGTGGAAAGGTGGTAGACTCCGGGCAATAGATTTGAGTTGGGAAATGTCAAATCCGCAGAGAAACATGGTGAGAGTGCCTCTGGTTCAATTGTAGGCCCATAAATTTGAAGCTGGGACGGTTGAACTAATCTTGGATCGATTTGGGCTGCTTGGAAGGCCACGGGAGAAGACTGGGTCGTGGAAGTAGGTTGGGACACGAGAGTGAGCTGCCCGGCTGGAGCAGGCTGTGCCGCAAGAGTGGGCTGCTCGGCAGGAGCAGGCTGGGCCACGAAAGTGAGCTGCTCGACGGGAGCAGACTGGGCCACGAAAGTGTGTTGCTTGGTGTGTGGCGCACGTGGGTGCGAGGCTAGGGCTCGGCTTGGCAACGCGTTGGGCATAGAGTGACATGGCTAGGGCCGTGGCTTTGATGGCGTGGGCCTTGGATAGCACGGCTTGGGCCGTGGTGGTGGAACCATGGACCTCGCCGCGGGTGATTGCCGTGGTGGCCACCGCGGTGGTTGCCATGGTAGAGCCTTGTGGTGGTGGTGTCGCTCCCCCTAAAATCACATTTAGTCTCGTGGATCGCTGCGGTCCCATTTCTTGAATATTGGAATTTTCACTTGTGGAATTTTCTAAATTTCTAGCCATTGTATTTCTCTTTTACGTTTTATTAAAGAATCTTTGCAAATAAAAAATTCTAATAATAAGAACGTACGAAAAAATGCAAATGGATTAGAAAAATAGAGAAAAAAATGGGGGGTTATAGAGTTAATTATCTAATTTAATTTGGGCAATAAAGTAGGGAAACTTAATCACATTCATGTCTAAAACAAAACTAACTTCTTTCTTGGTCAACTTTGTAAGGAATAAGGCTATGGCGGAGAAAGTTAAAACAGACCGTCAATGGCAATCGGCAAGACTAAGGATACCTCGTATTTTGCAAAACCTTGTGGGGGTTCCAAATTTTTTTTCTTCAATTGCAACATTTTTGGGGATTGACAAGAATGCTGTCTAATGAGATCACGTCTCCCAAAAAGGCACATGATCTAAACAAAATAGGTATTTGGGAAATTTAGTGCAACGCTCATTCACTTTGAAATTGCTCAGATCAAATCATCTATGCCTAGAAAGTTTGACTTCATTATTGGAGTAAACAAGGAAGTTCTTGATAAGGTTATCATGAATCTCTCAAGATATGGGCAGAATGCGCAGTCCGTTAGGTTCATGAATGATATTGGAGCATTTCTCAACCTGCATGACATCATAAGGAACTCATAATGAACATGTTGAGTCTTGAACATTGTGGATGCAAATTTCCGACTTCTTCTTCTTGGACAAAATTGCACCTACAAAATAATTAACATCTTAGGTCAAGGCCAAGAGCCTCACGCGCCCACGATGAATGGGGGGGGCTTTGGCCGAAGAACCTTCGATGCCAAAGTTAAAATTTAGAGAGAAAGAGTGTTTAGAGTATTTAGGATTTTTTGCAAGAGGATTGGAATGAATATTTGGTGAAAATAGGAGCCTATTTATAGGGCTAAGTTGGTCCACTTTAAAGAGGAAGTGGCCGGCCAACACTAGGATTTTTGGGGTAAATTTTTGGTTTAATTAGCCAATTTATTGACTAATTAAATATGAAAGAAATAAATGGGGGGTTATAGAGTTAATTATCTAATTTAATTTGGGCAATAAAGTAGGGAAAATAAGAAAGGTAAGGAGCATGGGAGATGGTCGGCCATTGCCTAGCTTTGGGATTGAATGGGATATATTTGTGGTTAATTGGATGATTTAATTGATATTTAATGGATTAATTGGGTAATTAATCCATTAATTAACCAATTAACATAATAATTTGGAGGTTACCTTGCAAAAGGGAATTTGATGAGATAGACTTTGAATTGTTTACCTCTTTTGGAGCATCTTTCACTTTGTTGAAAAAAGATTGTCGACTGCTCGGGCCTAGAGATCCCGGTGTACCTTAGGGGTATTTTGGTCCTTTCTTGTTAAAATATCCACGTGTCGCCTTGTGATTATTTTTGGCTCCACAAACATAGTCTAAGGAAAATCATCATTTTTTATCTTTAGTTGGTCGCAACCAAACTTCAGATCAATCTCAAAGAAAGATAGGGTTCTATAAAGTTGGTCGGACATATCATCATTTTGAGACAGCATTAACAATTTTTAATTGTCACCTAATTGAATTGCTAGTAAACAATGTACAATCTTAAGGTTCAGTTTTTGCTCTACATGAATGGAAGCAAAGGTCTCTACGATGAAGGTTCAAGGAAGATAAGTGTTATCCTTGGACGTAGGTCAATGGTGCCCCACGCATCTCAATCTAGTGGTATCACAGATAGATATTTATGAATGATGTCAGGAATTTAGGTTGACCGGGTTCACAATTTCTAGCTGCACTGGATCATCGTCTTCCTCTACAACACGTGCTAATAAGCCTTCACAACTTTTCTCAATAAATGTTTTGCCTTTATGGTGGGATTTTGTGCTTCAGTTTTTTATGTTTGCCAGTGGAGCTGACCATTGGGATGACAGGTCGTCGAAAAATGACTACTTTCGGTTAATGCTCCACCAAAGGAATAATAATAATGTAGTCGATCCATCTCTTGGACGTGGAATTCCACGATATCCAATAAAATAAGATTAACTGGCATTACTAGATTGGTAATGAAATGGTGCAACCACTACACTTGCACAAGACATAACACAATTGCCTTGTGGCATTGGAATTTTCGAGACGTACCCTACTAAGGTACCATGTGGTTGAAGTGTTTGAGCAAACAAGAATAATATGACTGATTGGTGGTTTATGTCGTTGACATGACTACAAGTTTGCTGCTCATGCATGGCTCGCTCCTCATTTTCCACGATTATAGTTCTATTTGTCTTGATATGTGTGTATGTTGGTGGTGCTGCCTATGGTATTCTAGTAATGTTCGCATTCATGAAACTGTAAACCAGTGTCCTAGCAATGAGGTATGATAACCATATATCACAATGTATTTTCAATATAAGGAGATCATACGGCTTGGATACTGGTTCACAACTCCCGGATACAGGACAATCTCGTTTTGGTGACAATTAACGTCACCTAGGCTAGCTACTACCTAAGGCATGGTCGGAAGAGTAAGTAAGATTTCTAGGAAGGCTGCTCCTTTGATGTGATTTTGTCGCTTTTGGGAACAACTGCTACTGCTTTTGGTATGTATGTTAACCGTAGGTATAACAAATTGTACTCTCGTAACAATACTCACCGTAGTGACGTGTACTTATGTTGGTGAAACTACTCTAAGTTCGAGAATGGGAATTGTGGCTAACTTTATCAAAATTCGATCTTCCTCCTAAAGATCCGGAACCATAAGTGCTATGTTTGAAAGATTGATGTTGTCGGAGACCAATTGTGACTGCCCCCCAGATGTTTTTACGTAAAGTGCAACCACTTCTAACACTAACATAGTCACTTGAGACATTTCAAGAACTTTGAGGTGAAGCAAAACCTCGAGGAAATTCTAGGAGGTGGCACATTAAATAAAGACTACCAAGATTGATAGCGCATGCGGTTTCCTAACAAATAAGGGTTGGTAATGATCGTTGGATTATAGTTGGGATTGATCGGTAAATTTTAGGTGGTACACAATTGTCGACACGTCTACCCTACTTCACGGTCAACAAAATGTCTTCGTTTTAGATATTTCTTTAGCAATGAGGTTCTTCACTTAAAAGTCAAATGGCAGTCGCCAAAGCGTCATTCTAAAAGGTAGGTAAGTTGTAGAAACTTGTCAGCAATAGTTGTTCCAAGTTGCCCCAAAGTCATGAAAAGCTGTCATATTTCATGTTCAACGAGGTGGCATAATTATGACTTTAGAATTGAAGAACCGAGAATGCTTACATTACATGTTTGATGATAGCGATATTGCCCACTTGGAAGGTGAAGAAGCCATAAAGTGTAGTGATGTGGAAAATGTGAATAAATTAAAACCTCAAAGTGACTAATTTAGAGTGCGCATGTGAGCGGGATTGAACCCATATCACACAAGTGATGTCAGAGCATAGATAAATTATAGTAAAAGAAGAGTAAGGACATTTATATTGAAAGGAGAACTCTCCTACATGATGGCTTTTACCAGTAATCCTCGTCATCACAAAACCTTTGCCACTAAAATCCTGGAAAGGCGAAAAATAAGGGTGAGTGGGCCTGAAAAATAAAGTTTTGTAAACCATTTTCGAAAATGTGTAACCCCTCGCTGTAAAACAAGTATATAGTTTCCCGAAAATATTATAATACTAGTATGTAATACGGTACCTTGCAGAAGAAGTGAGTCAAAAGATGTAGGGTACAACAAGAAAGTATCTCAACATTAAATCTCAAATCATTATTACAAGAAATCAATGCTCATTAATTTATGTAGGCACACATGTCCATTGCAGAGATATCCAGACAATGAAACAGGCTGGGTGTAAGTTTTACATTCTAGTACTACATCACTTGAGCTGCGCTAGTCGCATCACATACGAGTGCAACACATCACACAAAAGGACAAGCTGGCACCTAACTCTGGATCCAAAGCGAATGTAAACGGTGCATATGAACTACACGTGAAGTTGGTCCTTGGTCTAAGACAATACAAATAAGTAAGAGACATAGTGCAAACATGTAATAATGAGCAGATAAAACGCAAGGATGTCATGCCACAAGTTTATGCTCACAAATAATATAATAAATATGCATGAAAAGTTTACTTGTAAAGCTAAACATGGCATGTCACATCATAATATATAAAAGCAATTGTCGGGAAAAACCACATATACACATATACACTTAAAAAATGAAAAGACCCACTCACAGGTACATGCATGTCATAACCGTCCAACTATTCTGTACTGCACTAATCATTAAAGTAATAATAATTAATGCAATAAACTTAATTTCCTTTAGTTTGCACAAGAATGAGATTTTTGTTGGAAATTTGGGAAGAAATTCAAACGCCCCATTTGGAGCCGTTACACAACCAAATTTAACGCATAATATGTCAAAATGAAGCTTAGGATGAAAGGAATAGGATTATAGCAATTCCAAGGTCAAAAGTTGGCCGGAACTCATCAGAAAATGGCCTGAAAGTGATGGTCTGAGTTGGATTTCTTTGTTTTTGTCAGTTTCAAAATGGATTCGAGCATGCAAGCTCAAATTCGAGGCCTAGGGGTTATGGGAAGTAGTTCTACACCTTCATTCTCGACCAAATCAACAAAATTTGGCCAGAGTTAGCTTGGAAAAATCCTACAATTGGCCGGAAAAGATGGTGCATTAAGAGAAAGCTAAATGGTACGTCCCAAAAGCCACATGCATGGCAAGGAATCATTTGAACAACTTGAGGAAAGCTCACAAAGTGAAGAAATTGAAGCTTACCGAGATGTTTTGAACTGTCGGGTTCCATCGAGATATGAAACGAAAAAATCGTACTTTTCCCGAGCAAGGGATGGCCACGAGATCTTGAACAAGTTGCAGAGTGTCCTTGATGTCTTGAGAGTTTTTTTTGGGTGGTTTTGGTGAAGCTTGGAGAAGATGGTGATGTTTTGATAATTTTAGAGGTGGTTATGGTGGTGTTTTGATGTGCACTGAGAGGGAGAGAGTGAGGAGAGAGCTACGTGAGAGTGTTGAAAAATGAGAAAAGGTTGAGTGGGCAGAGAGAGAGACAGAGAATCAGCTAAAATGAGGGGAAATGGGGGAAAATGGGATTGTGAAGGAGAGAGATGTGAGGGAAAAGTGATGGGATATGGTGTGTGTGTGTAAGAGAGAGAGAGACATAAAGTAAGGGGAAAATGGATATGGCGTTTGTGGCCATGTGTTCGTAAAAATGAGTAATATTCAAGAATAGTAAAATAAGAGTGGAAAAATGGATAAAAAATTGAGGTCTACATGAAAGGCCTATGTGGCATCTCAGGGCATTTTGATCATTCCACTACTTCTAGAAGGCCTATGTGGCATCTCAGTGTTTTAAAATAAATAATAATTCACAATAATTATTGTACAAGTGTGAAAATTATTGTAAAACAAATATACGAATGCCCGTGATTGCATCCTTTACACTTGGACGATGGTGACATCATCGTTTGGATTCTAAAACCCTTCAAACCTCATGAATAGTATTTTTTATTTGAATACAAAATTAATAAAAATAATTAATAATTAATGTACAAATGCGAAAATGTAAAGGAAAATATACAAATACTCATAATGAGAGGTTCAACTTTTGGGAAAGGGTTAATTCTGAAATTCAACACCATAATCTAAAAACTCTAGATTTATAGTTAACCGTCGATTGTCGTTTATGAGTCGATGTTATATAGTTTTTAGAAACTTTATAAAATACAAGCAATATTTTCACTAACCGTAAAAATTCGAATGTGATATCAATGATCCGAATTGTTCATCTTTCTACATCTACTAAAAGATTATGTTCTCAAAAAAATAAAATCTAGTGATAAGAATGGAGCGTAAACGTAAACGACAATCGACGATTGAATATAAATATAAGGTTTATGGATATGGTGTCGAATTTCGAAGTTGTCCACTCCACGAAAGTTGTAGAGCTTGTTATTATGAGTGTTTGCATTTTATTTTATTTGTTTATTATTTTTTTACATTTTTAACACATGTACATTAATTATTATTAATTTTGCACTTAAACAAAAAACACTAATGAGGATTTGGAGAGTTTTAGAAAACCAAACGACTATTCAACCCTCATCGAAGCATAGATGATGCAACCATGAGCATTTGTTTATTTTGCACACTGGTACATTAATTATTATGACTTTTTATTTATTTTGAACCCCCCTAAATAAATGTTCACGAGGGTTTGGAGGGTTTTCAAAATTTAAACGACGATTACTCATCGTCTAAACGTAAATGATGTGATCACAAGCATTTACATTTTTATTTTTTATTTTTTATTTTTCATACTGTAAGTTAATTACTATGAATTTTTAAATGTGCTTTGGAATTTTGTAGGAAAAAATCAATTACATTAAAAATATTTATCATAATTCATTTACAAGTGTAAAAAATGTGATGGGTACATCGTCCTTTGGATTTATAAAACCATCCAAACCCTCTTGAACGGTGATTTTAGCTGGAGTTGAAAATGTGTAATATCTCATAATAATTAATTTACAAACACGAAAAAATGTGAAAAAAAAATTATGCCTACACTTTGATGATGCTTACATCGTGATTTGGATTTTTAGGGTTTAGGGTATGTAAATACTACTTTAGTGACAATGTAGTATGCATATATTGATTTATTTTGGCGTTTTTCATTTGATTATTTATTGAAGTGAAATATATTTTCTTTAACGGGCAACAAGTCAGGTCATATTACTTGTTCATTTCACACGTTTGACAAAACATGATCTGTTAAGACATCGGGTATGTCACGAAAATGACATGGACATGGCAAATACGACACGATTGCCAAGTCTACATAAAACTCTCTAATGGGAGGATGTAAAATATAAATGTTCGCTGAGTTATAGAGAGAAGAATAAACGAGATCACAAATTTACATCTCATCCATTGGAGGCCAATCATAATGCGATAAGTTACAACACCACACTAACTACATTCAATCCCATATTAGCTAATAGGATTTTTTGCCTGCAAAAATAAGTTAAAAACACCTAAAAAATACTTGCAAGAGAACCAGGTTATTGTAGTATAGATAGGTCAAGTAAGATCATTCTCCACAAGTATTGATATGAATAACTCATATTTATAACTAATTCTTAATGAACTATTTAACACAAAATTTAGAAAAGTCTGGAATTGTAAATTAGAACAACAAGAATAGAAAATAAAATAATCAAAATTGACTATAATAGAAAACACAATTTATTTCAACATGATTAAATAAATAAAATGATGAGACCTTAAAATCCCTCAACCAACATCCAAATATTAAGTTGAAAGAGGAGAGGTGCTTTGAACACTTCTTTGTGGCCTTCCACCGTGGTAGGCTCCAATCATTTATGACTCATACACCGCCTTCACCCTATCATATGGGAGTTCAAAGTATGTGCTTATACTCAGGAGGAGTCTATTTCAACATTTAATGTGGTGAAGGTAGGCAACGAGTATGGCCAACATCATATCATTGTGAGGTCATATTAGGACCCTTATCCGAACCGGCATAGTGGGTCAAAACTTAACTAAGAGAAATGGTGCCAACATCATATCATTGTGAGGCATTGTTCTCTAGAGGCCAAATAGATGGGTAATCACAAGACGTTGCTGTGAATGGGTAACTCTACCCTCTCATTATTATTTTTACCAGCCAACATCATGTCATTGTAAGGTGGGCTTGGTAATAGTGAGCCTCTCATAACCCGCTAGGAGCTTTCTTGGAAATCCCCCAGATTCCATCTTGAGGGATATGGGATTTGCCCAAAATAGTGGGTGGCATCATTCGGTTTAAAGACCCGAATCGTTTGACTTAATCAACAATCAAACTAATTTATTTTATCGCTATGTATTTAGATATGGTTGGAAGCACACTATCAAAGATACTCGATAAGCATTGCCTTGAGGGGCACAATTTCCCATCTAGGTACTATAATGTCAAGATTCATCTAACCTTGGAGAAAATTGTTTACGTACTAGACAAGGCTCCACCTCACATACCTTTTGGCCCTGAGGCCACTGAGGATGAGCGTGCCAAGTATGACAAGCACGTTGAGGATGATACACAAGCCAAGTGCTATCTGTTGGCTTCTATGAATGAGGAGTTGCAGAGACAGCACGAGGGTATGGACAGTGCATCATCCATCATACTTCATCTTACGGAGTTATATGGTGAAGGGACGCGCAACCGTCGCTTCAACACTGTCAGTGAACTTGTGAAGACCAAAATGGTCAAGGGAGCCCCAGTGAATCATCATGTATTGAAGATGATTGGACTCATTGAAAAACTGGAGAACCTAGGTACTCCACTTGACGGGGAATTGGCACAAGACTTCATCTTGGCTTCTCTTTCTGATTCGTTCTCACAGTTCGTTATGAACGACAATATGAACAAGATGGATAGCACTTTCTAGAGCTACTAAACTTGTTAGTAACCGCTGAGAAGACTATGAAGAAAGAGAATGTTGTGGGGACTTCAGCAGTAGCCTACAACAAGCCATCCACTTCCAAGGCCAAGCCGAAAGGCAAAGGCAAAGGAAATGAGAAAAGGTCATCCACTCCTAAGGCCCAAGGAGGAGTGAAGAAGAAGAAGGCAAATGAGCCCAAGGGGATGTTGGAAATATGCCCTGAAAGTCAATCTTTAAAAGAAACCTTTCAGGACAAATGAATGGATGTATAGATGACTCTTACACATCAAATGGCAAAGATACTAATTAGGACTATCTCAATGAACGATATATGTCCTAAATAGTGAATCCATGGACAATGGATCGATTGAAGAAGTAATCTAATGAAGTTAAACTACAGAGACCTTCTTCACATAACCATTATGTCCAAAAGGTTCCTGGTCATAGGATTGTCGGAGGGATACTGACAATGCATAGACCGGTACATACTATGTCCGCTTCAATTGGAAGGATGGAAAGTCTCATCCCATTCGTGTAGTGACACTAAGACAAGTATGTAGGTGCTCATTAAGGGAATGAGTTCACTGAACACAATCGAACGAGAGTACTTGCATGGAGGTCTACTCAAATGTCAAGCAAGTAACTCTTATGGTTGGAATAATGTAAGTAGTCCTTTGACCTGAGGCATCGTCGTTGTCTTGTGGTTAAGTACTTGATCTTTGATTATGTCAAAGTCACCCCATTCGCGGGTGTCCACGGCATAGTTGGGGTTAAGCCACTTAGTCATGAAGGCAAGTGAATGCGCAACAAGGAATCTCTAATCTTCGTTAAGAGAGGAAGAATACTCTAAGATATGATTCGGGAATCTTCGGCCGAAGTATCGAGCGTAATAAAGGAAAGCGTTCCTATACGACTCAATTGAATCATATAAGAAGGAATAATCACATTAGGGGTTTGACATTATATATCCATACCCTAGTGATGTGATTGAGAGTATTGTTTTAGAGAAGGATCGAATTACATTGTAATTCCAACTGAATAGGTTCTCTGAACAACTTCTACATTAGCTTAGGTAGCCATGATATATGGTTAGATGTCACTCATGGCTTGTTAGTTCTTCTAGATGATTAAATGTAATCGTCAAAGAAGAAGGTGAATTAAAAGTAAGTTTTAATTCACTAAGTGATTGGATTGAAAATAATCAATTGGATTGGTGCCAATCACCTCACTGCCTTGCTAATTAGAACCTAAAACGATTGTTCACCAATACACTCTTGTAGTGAGTAATTAATGGATGATGGAAATAATTAATTGGATTAATTAAGTTTGTGATTAATTAGAAAGTCTAAGGAAATCATAAAAGCGATATAAGATCGTTTTGGGCTTAAAGAAACGTTCGGGTTTAATTGGGCCCATTGGGCCTAAACCCATTGGGCTTTTATTCAAGCATTGGATGACTTGAAATAAATAAAAGCCCAAAGCCCAAACAACACTAAAGGGGCAGGCCATATAGAGTGAAAGAGGGAGAGAAAGGTCAAATGTTGACTTGTTTCTTTTTGGCTATAAAAGGAACTTTATAGAGATATTTTTCATTAGGGTTTTTTGAAGTGTTTGAAGAACAAAAGAGAAAAAGAAAAATAACTCTTTCACACTCAAAGGGCCTGCCACCTTAGGGGGAATTTATCTAATCATCTTTTTCACCCCTTTGGTTATTCCTTCATCCTTCTCACTACACTAGTGGGTGAGGATCTTTAGAGGTTTTCAATCTTGGAAACTTGAAGAGAACCTAGGAGCACTCATACTAACAAAGTGGAGGAGGCAAGGAGGGAGGCTAGGCTCAAGGAGTTCAAGGAACAAAGGGCTTGGAGGTGGTCCATCCTTGGTCTAAAATCTAGATCAAGAGGTATAGATCTATTCCTACACTTTGTTCTTAACTTAAATGTTTTGATGCATCATATATAAACCTATGAACCTTGAAGGGGATTTGCATGACTAGTGCTTTGATATTATGTGATAATTGCTTCCGTTGCTTTCGTATATAAAATTTGTTTTGTATATGCATGCTAGTCACTAGAAATCCCATATGAAAATCTCATAAATTTCCCTTCAGGGGACCTGCCACCACTATGGAAAAAAGGGGCATTGGAAGAGGAATTACAGGCTATACCTTGCATCTCTGAAGGACAAGCCACAAAGTATGGTTTTTGTTCTTATCTTCACTTTTAATTGTTAGATCTTCTAATCTTTATATTTGATATAAAATGTTAATCACTTATGCAATTGTATGTAGGTGAAGAAGCCAAGTAGAAGATGGACGAGAAAATGAATGATGGAGTGAAAAGTTCGGCCCATATTTTTTGCTAACTAGTTAGGAAGTTTGTTAGGCACTTAAAGACAATCTTTAAACTTTCTTATTTTGCTAAGAACTTATTATGTGGCTTCATATGATGGAAGACCCACTTTTGGTGCCTATAAGAAGGTATATAATTAGTCTCTAATGTAAGAGCTAATTCTTTTGTATTGAACATTATGAATGTTTAACTTATCATATCAATGTAATGTGATGAATGCCTTGTACTATATTTGTTCCTCAAAGTAGTGTTATGAATTGAATATTGTCTTGTTGTATTCTAGTTGAGATACAAGAAATGTATCACTTATAATGCGATATCCAAACTTTGGATCCATCAATTAAGGATAGATCTCACATGTGGGCCATAGATGGATACAATGAATCTTTAGATTTGGTTCCAATTGCCTACATATGAGTTCTATTTGAATTGATAAAGTCTAGAGATTCATTTCTTGAAGAAAAGGAAGATCACATTATAATGAAGTGAATAATACATAAGAAAAATGTTTCTTATATGGTTACCACTTACTTAACCACAATAACCAAGATCACTCTTGGTTCAACTAGTAGTTTGGAACAACTAATTGGACATTCTTAAATTGTCTTAAGAAATGTCAAATGTGTAAGTAAAACAAACCAAGAATGAAGTGTCTAAATCTATAAAAGGTTTAAAGACCTTAGTTACTTAATAACAAGACATCAACTTAGTGGAGTTAGAACAATAAGCTTAAAAGGTTTGAAGCTACTCCACAATGTCCTCTACCTCGTATACTTCAGAATTATACACTTTGAATGTATAATGCGATTTCTCATTAAAGTCATGAGAAACAGTGGGAGGTGAGAAAAGGATATAAACTTGAATGTGATTGGTTTATAGTTGTCTAAAATTAATAGTACAATACTATTCTTATTGAGCTTGTAATTTTAAATTGTTAAAGGTCTCAAGCTCTTCAAAGCGTTAAAATTCTATGTTGTGTAACATTCTAAGGATAACCTATGAATGTTGGTTTCACCAACCTAGCATAAAATGGTTTTATGTTGGGAGTTGTCCATCATTCTCTTTTATGAGAACAAGCTAAGAACAAAGCAAATAGACAAGTTGATGAAACAAAAGGGAATAATTTCAAATTGAGTCACAACATATTGTTTAACAACAAGACAGTCCTATTTTGGCACCTCATGTAACTATAATGCTCTATGTAGTTTTGATAAAGAATTAAATCAACCACCTAGGAGGTATGGTTGAATTCCTATATCCTTAGTAGGAGCCATGTTTCCACTAATGACTTGGATAATTCTTATATGACTACTTTAAAGGTCTTAGTATAACTAAAACTTGAAGTATGGTGTTTGACACCATATAATTTAAATGAATGGACTTGATAAAACAAGTCACACATTTCAAATGGGATTACTTGAGAAGGAATTCTTTTGTGTATATTCGTTTAAATAACTTGTGTTTGGTAGAGTTGTTGATGGTACCAAAACTGTGGAGACATCACCAATAAGCTAATGGATCTTAAAGATTGTCAAAAGATCCAAGACAAGTTAGTGGGAGCTATATACATTCGAATCAAGAAATTCTAAACTTTAAGTAGTTTCGAATGAATGTTTAGTTACAACAAGGTCAGTGGATGTGATGTCATACTTTTGAGCAACATATTATGAATAAAGTCTATTTGATAGACTTAATGAAATGAAAAACAAATGTTACTCAAAATGAAAAATTGTGACACGGTCAATTTTGAAGTATAGACTTAAAAATAGACTAGACATAAATGAAGTCAATTGAGAATGGACTTAATGATACAGCAAGGCTGTCTCATGAATGTTATATAGGGAAATTGAATCTTAAACGTTGAAGATTAGAGAAAGTATTTCTACATATGATACAAAAACTATTTTCATGACCCTTATAAAGACTATGTCACAAAATCACAGAAGGGACACATGTATGGACTTGTGAGATGATATCCAAAGGTGAATAACCATCGGGGTTGTCACTTTCAGATATTACTAAAAACTCAGGATCAGGACCATATCAACTGATAGAGTATTATTACTTTTGAGAAAGGAATATCAGAGTGAGACTCTAGAAGTGTGCATTCACTTAGGTTATAAACCAAAGTGACAATAACCCATTTTAACAAATGGAACTTCATGGTGGATGAAGTACTAATCATATGAATGTATTGTTAGTATGGTACTACAATGGTCTCAAGGTTGGAGCAAAGTTTGTATAAAGTATACAAACATAATATATGTCGATATATATTAAAGTTTTAGAAACTGCTTCAAAAGGTATTTCGAATAGACAGGGTTCATTTTGAACCAATGATTGAATCCAAACCATAAGGTCGTTAGTAGGATATTGCGACATAATTGGGCGATAGCTCAAGCCATGGAATCAAGGTCTCATCAAAGTATTTGAACACAAGGAAGAGACAACGTTAAATGTTTTTTGAAACATTTAAAGAAGTAAATCCTTTTCTAAGTTAAAAGGATTAATACATAACCTGGTTAACCTACAAGCTCAAGATCTGTCGATTAGCAGCTATAAGATGCATAAGTGATTGACTTTAGTGTAAGTGGGAGATTGTTGGAGATATGCCCTAAAAGTCAATTTTTGGAAGAAACCTTTCAGGACAATGTTTGTATGTATAGATAACTCTAATATAGCAAAAGGCAAAGTCACTCATTAGGATTATCTCAATAAACGATATACGTCCAAAATAGTGAATCCATGGATAATGGATCGATGGAAGAAGTAATCACATAACCATACTGTCCAAAAGGTTCTTGATCATAGGATTGTCAGAGGGACATTGACAATACATAGACCAGTACATACCATGTTCCCTTCAAATGGGAAAGATGGAAAGTCTCAAGCCATTCGTGTAGTGACACTTAAGACAAATACGTAGGTGCTCATTAAGGGAATGAGTTCACTGAACACAATCAAACGAGAGTACTTGCATGGAGGTC
This sequence comes from Malus fusca, assembly GCA_035220775.1. Taxonomy (NCBI): domain Eukaryota; kingdom Viridiplantae; phylum Streptophyta; class Magnoliopsida; order Rosales; family Rosaceae; genus Malus; species Malus fusca. The sequence continues at coordinate 17,483,097 of CM069072.1, forward strand.
TACTCACATGTCAAGCAAGTAACTCTACTGGTTGGAATAATGTAAGTAATCCTTTGACCTGAGACATCATAGCTGTCTTGGGGATACATTGCTGATCATTTGAAAATGAGACATGACCACATCTCATCTTGGATGTGTTCTATGCATTGTTGGGGTCAGTGATTTATTCTCAGAGGCATGTGAATGATCAACAAGGGATCTCTAATCCTCGTTAAGAGAGGAAGAATACTCTAAGATATGATTCGGGAATCTTCAGCCGAAGTATCGAGCGTAATGATAGAAGGTATTCCTATACGACTCAATTGAATCATATAACTTGGTATAATCACATTAGGGATTTGACATTAAGTACCCATACCCTAGTAATGTGATTGTGATTATTGTATTAGAGAATGATCAAATTACATTGTAATTCCAGCTAAATAGGTTCTCCGACCAAATGTGTAGCCATGATATGTGGTTAGTGTTGGAAGTATGCCCACAAAGCCACTCATTTGATGTAATAGCTTTTTGGAATACTTAATATGTTAAACTTTTATATGTTTAACGGAAGGGCAATACTTATTGTTAATCACTATTTATTGTATCATGTGTTTAATCAATAAGAGAATCCAAGGGATGTATTTGACATAAGAGATAAGTGATCTAATGAGTTAGATTAAGGAGACCTTTCTCTTATGTTCATTCCTAAAACGTTCCTAGCCATAGGATTGCCAATTGGGCATTGACAATCCGCTAAGGTTAGTATGTGTTATGTTGAAACAAACGTGAGTATGAACTAGTCTCAAGTCATTTGGTGTTGGACACTAAGACAAACACATAGGTGCTCGAAAGAGTAATCGAGTACACTGAACTGCGATTAATGAGAGTTCAAACATACATGTCATGTACGAACTCTAAGGTTACAATATGCAAAGTAGTCCTTAGACCTGAGGCATCATAGATGTCTAATGGTTAGGTCCTTGATCTTTGATCATGACAAAGGCATTCCCTCGGATTGTCCACGGCATTGTTGGGGTCATGTGATCTAGTCATGTAGGCATATGAATGCACAACAAGGGATCTCTAACCTTCCATGGTGGAAGGAGTATACTCTAAAATATGATTCTAAAGTCTTTGGCCAAAGCAAATGAATATGACTAAGGAAGATGTTCCAAATCATATTCAAGGGAATCATATAAGAAAGTATCACATTGGATAGTAGACATGAAACAAACTATCACTTAAACAATGTGGTTAAGAGTATTGTATTAGAGAATGACCGTATTGCATTGTAATTGTAACTGGATAGGTTCTCCAACCAATTCTACTTAGCTTGGGTAACCATGACATACTGCTAGGTGTCACTCATGGTTTGTGGAAGCCCTATTGATTAGCAAACACTAATCATCAAAAAGGGAGAATTGAAATGTGGTTTCAATTCACAATCGATAGTTAAGAGTAACATCGCCCACTGCCTCGCTAATTGGAACCTAATGGATCGCACACCAAATAAGGATATATGTGAAGCAATTAAATGAAATGGATAAGCAATTAAATGGTTTAATTGAAGAATGGTCAAGATTAATTAATTAGTTAATTAATTATACGAAATGTTCGTATTGGGCTTTTAAGTTGGTTTTGGGGCTTCGGGGCCCAAAAGTGTTTTGGTCCACAAGGCCCATTATGTTTAAGTTGTATGACAACTAAAACAAAAATGGGCAATAAGCCCAATAACAATATAGGCCGGCCAGTTAGGGTGAGGGTATGCAAGTTTGCTTAATTGCAAGTTTGCCACTCACCTAAGAAATGAAGTATAAATTCATCTTTATAGCTTTGTTTTCAATTAGGGTTTTCTAAGCTACTTGGGGATAGTTATCTAGCAAATTTACTTCCCTAAGTGATCCATTTTCATTCTCACAAATTACATCCTTGGTGAAGAGACATAGAGACATCAAACTTTTGGTGTTTTGGAGAACTAATCCTCAAATCCTCAAAGAAGCAAAGGAGCACTAAAAGGAGGGAAATCACAAGGAAGATCCAAGGAGCAAGGAGGTGACTTGAAGGCCCTCCACTTGGGTGAATCCCTTGTGTAATCAAGGATGAGCTTCAAGGGTAAAGAATCTCTAAATTCTTCATATTCTTTAATGTTGTTAAAGAGTCTTTTGATTCACCATATACTAGGCTTTGAAAGTCATGGGTTTCATGAATTGTTTTTTGGATGCATGCCTACTTTAAAGAGTTAATTGTTAGCATATGTATTCAAATGTTCATACATGTTCTTAGCTAGGACAAAATTTTTCCTTCAGTTAGATGTCACTCATGGCTTGTAGGTTCTTCTAGATGATTAAATAAGTAGACATCAAAGAAGAAGGAGAATTAAAAGTAAGTTTTAATTCACTAAGTGATTGGATAAATACTAATCAATTAGATTGATACCAATCACCTCACTGCCTCGCTAATTAGAACCTAAAACGATTGTACACCGATACACTGTTGTGGTGAGACAACTAAAGGATGATGGAATTAATTAATTGGATTAATTAATTGTTATGATTAATTAAAAAGTCTAAAGAAATCATAGAAGCGATGAAAGATCGTTTCGGGCTTAAAGAAAAGTTCGGGTTCATTCGGGTCCATCGGGTCCAAACCCATTGGGCTTTTTATTCAAGCATAGGATGACTTGAAATGATAAAAACCAAAAGCCCAAATCAACACTGAGGGGCCAGCCAAAGATGTGGAAAGCAAAGAGAGAAAGTGTCAATTTGTTGACTTACTTCTTTTACCTTTATAAAGGGAGTTTAATGAAAAGTTTCATTAGGGTTTTTGTGTGAACTTTTCAACAAGAGAAAAAACAAGTCTCTCTCTCTCTCTCTCTACACACATACATAGCCGGCCACCAAAGGGGGGGTATAGCTAATCATCTCTTCCCTTTTTGGTTATTCCAACATCCATCTCACTACACTAGTGGGTGAGGATCTTTAGAGGTCTTCTACTTTGGAGACTAAAGGAGAATCAAAGGAGCTCCAAATCTATCAAGGTGGAGGAAACAAGGAGGGAGGCTAGACTCAAGGAGTTCCAAGAACAAAGGGCTTGGAAATGGTCCATCCTTGGTCTAAAGTCTAGATTGAGAGGTATAAAACTCAACCTTCACTTTGTTCTTCAATTTTGTTTGACACATCATATATGAACTTATGCTTCTTGAAGGGGATTTGCATGACTATGGCTTTGATAATATGTGATAATATGCTTCCGTTGCTTATGTATATAAATTTAGGATTGTATATGCATGTTAGTCACTAGAAATCCCACTATAAATCTCATTATTTCCCTTCAAGTGGTATCAAGAGCCAAAGGTTTATATTTGATGTGTCCTTTTGGATTTTATGCATATGGGTTTTGATTTTATGTTTGACATATTATTTCTTCATTCTAGATATGTTTATCTTTTGTTTTTCAAGTATTGAAAAATGTGTTTCAAGAATTGAAAAGGATATGTATGCAAAAAGTTTTTGGATGCATGAATGAAGAGTGAGTTTTTTGAACAAAATTTGGGGCTTTTGTAACATAGGGGAGGGCACGGTTTTGGGGAAATTTTTTGGCTAGTGTTTGTGTTTTATTTTGAGTCACACACACACACACGTTTAAGCTAGAAAGCCAAGGCCTTGTCACTTTTAAACTCAACCTTCACTTTGTTCTTCAATATTTTGTTTGATGCATCATATATGAACCTATGCTTCTTGAAGGGGATTTGCATGACTATAGCTTTGATAATATGTGATAATACGCTTAGATTTAGAATTGCATATGCATGCTAGTCACTAGAAATCGAACTACAAATCTCATTATTTCCCTTCACGTTAAACTGTTATGGCCTTTTAGGGCTAAATGCTCATTATATAAATAGATCTAAAACCTAAATCCTATGTAAAATAGGTCTCCTTACAAATCTGAAAAACCAAATAAAATATTACAACTAGGAAACACATTCTTATTTGAATTCAGATACTTTGGTTAGCAATAAAATTCACACGTTTTATGACCAAATTTGCACCAAATCAGGCATGCGAGTTGGTGTTGGGAAGATAAAAATGTCCCCTACAATTTGCAAAAGGAAATTTCCCCAAAAAAAACATTATCTTGATTAACTTATAGCCCAAATCAGCCGAAATTGTCAAATTGGCAGCACTGCACGATCAACCTTCTTTTATTCGCCACAGTCAAATAGTTAAATAATAAAACATAGAATTTTGACACAAGCATCTTGAAATACTTGTGAACCACTCCAATTGGAATTACTCCAAAATTCCTTAATTTCATTGTTTTTTGTCCAAAGTAGACTCACATGCCCTACAATTAAAGTATAAAGTAAAGTATCAAAATTCTCCCAAAATATCAAATAAATTATAACTAAGATTTGGGTAAAAATATAGATTAATATTGACTCATCATTTGCCAAGTCAAGAAAGTTCCTCCAACTTTGTCTTAATCAGTAATTAATATTCAACACTATATTACCACTAAGCACCCCCATGTGTCACCTCAAACATATTTTGCTAACTTAAGCATCAGAGGTTCTTAGAACGGTACTACACCGGTGTTCTTCGATACATTACCTTCCTTGCAGGTTGTTTTGCCTGTTTACCTTTGACCAGAGTGCCTTCATGAAGGTTATCTCACCACACTTTTGCATTGACTCAAGATTCAACCAATTTTGTGCATCACCATTTAGTGACGTATGTGGGAATCAAACCCACAACTACATGTGTTTGGAACCAAAATATTTTTTATTTTTTTTAATATGTAGAGACAGATTAGGCGAGATTAGCTCTTCGTCAACAGTCGTGTGCGAGGTACCAACCCTTTCTCGAAGGAGAAAGGACTGTTGCACCCATAAACCCCCCGCCCGTCTCCTCTCTACTAGATTTTATTAAGAAGAAAAAAGGAAAAGTAATACAAGCGGAGGAACTAGGTCAATACCCGCTAAAAATAACTTTTGAAGACAAACCCTAACAAGAAGTAGAAAACTACTTGAGACACGAAAACCCAGTTACAAAAAAAACAAGGTATAACCCATCCTAACAAAATCGATAATTGAGGCGAAGAGAAAGATTATGATGATATGCAGCAATAGCACAAGGAGGACAAAAGTCCTACCAATAAACCCCAGGGGGTCCACTCCATAATTTGCCAAACAGTCAGCCACCTGATTCCCTTCGCAAAAAATATGTATAACTCTTATGCACATAGAAGAGAGCAACGCTCTACAATTCAACCAACGAACCCTTCAACACCAAGGAACATGATTATGAGAAGCAGAAGTGAAAAGAACAGCCAAGGATGAATCACACTCAATTCAAAGGAAACGCCAACCCTTCTCCCAAGCTAAGTTTACCGCATAGAATGGTTAATCTGAAGTGGGAAGTCTTGATTCTCGACGCAACATTAGTTCCATAAGCCAATGGTGTTCCATCCCAAGATAATGTGAGTCCAACCGAGTCCTTATAATTGAAGGACTATGAAGGGATCACATTTGAATATGGCTTAGGGTTGGTTTGGTATTGCTGTGCTTTGAAAAAAAGCTGCTGTGAGAATAAGCGGCTGTGAAATAAATCAGCCTTGTGTTTGCTAAACTTTTTTGTAAAAGTGCTTTTGGAAAAAAAAAAGCAGTCTGATAGTGGGTCTTTTCATTAAAGGAGCACTGTAGCTCCGTGTGCTTTGAAAAAAAACCAGTTTTCCAAAGCTGCAAATAGCTGCTTCAGCTTTTTCCTTTGATTTCAGCTTATTCTCACAGTAGCTTCCAAAATAAGCCCTTTTTTTTAGTTTACCAAACACCTAAAACCCTCACAGCTTTTTTTCATGGGTGTTTTTTTTTTAAGCACCTCACTCCCAAACCACCCCTTAGTCGAGTCGTAGATGTATTAAAACTGCTAAGGGTTGACGATTGTTTTGATAAGATTAGAATTGTTCAAAGGATAAAAATTCATGCTTAATCAAATAAGAATGAATTGAGCTTAGAAAGAGACTAGATTCAAAGTTCTGGTTCAAGTGGAGAGGCTAAGACTAGATGAGGATTAAGTTTCGATAAAGAAAGATAATTTGGAATATTAAGATAAATGTCGAGGAAGCTCGGTCATATCAAGACTTTTCCTCGGCAAACTTGTTTATTCTAGAAGCCTTGCCTATAAATAGAAGAGGCTCTGCAATGAGAAAAAGAATTTCAACTCAAAACACAAATCAACGTTCTACGCGAAACCTGCTCACACCTTGAGAAAACACTAGTTGCTCACTAACCCCTTCCAGATTGACATATATTCAATTGGGTTAAATATCACTATGTCAACAACCAGCAATACCTTTAGTTTGGTCATAGAACCTGCCTGGCCTAGGATATCTTCTGTTTAGTTAAACGACATTTTCCTATCCTTGTTGGTTATCTATCCAAGCTTTAGCCGACAAAGAGTTTCTGATTCTCTCTTCGAAAAAGATCACCCTATCAGCTTCCCAGTGAACTTAGGTGTTCTACGATTGGTTACTCCCAAATATATTCCAGAGTTCGGCATTCATCAGGCAAAACAACTTTCATCGTAAAGATTTCCTTTGAGTATCTTTGTCCCTACAGTCTAATACTGACTCGGTGCACTTATATGTTCACGAATGTAGTTGAAGTCGCAGAACCCGGTGCAGAGGATCCTGAACTTCACAGCGAGATTAGCAACCTTATCTTTAGGCTCTAAGAACCCTAGGATGAGAGTGTTCCTTCCTCGACCGTAGTCGCTCGATCCAGAAGTCAACATGTGATTCGGTACCACCACTGCATTTATCCTACTCATCCGATTCACCTCGATGGCGAGTCGGCACGCCTGTACCAACCACATGACGTAGTTAGCTCTTAGTTATTCAGTATGGGTGCCACGTAGGTTGATAATTTTTAGAGTCAACAACATGTTAAAACCAGCTAATAAAATTATGATTTACAAGTTGTCCTCATCGCATGTATACCAACTAATTTAAGAACTATAAACACCGAAATGATATCACATGAGGTTCCTCATATAGATAAATCACCATCTAAAGACAATGTATGTCGATCCCAAGGATGAGCAGGCAAATTAGCTTCTCTTTAAAAACAAATTTTTAAACAAAAAGATTTGAAGACCAATTGGTGCATTCGTCCTCCTTCCATGTCCAAATTCATTTTGTAGAAAACTAAAGAAGGATTTGAAAAACATCATAGCTAGTGATTCAACCCGCAAGTGATGAGATGAGTTAGATGAGAGAGTGACATTGTCGATGAAAACTAAAATTCAATTGCATATTTGCAACTTTGGACTCACATGTGAAGCTCAAAGTTGACATTGAAAAAGAAGACAGAAACTAAACAGTCTTGATGAGTCGACGAGAAAGCGAAACCTTCATGCAATGAATTTAAGTATGCAACCTTACTAAAAAAAGTATTGGTTTGCTTTCAGCAAGTTCATAATAATATCATAACTTGTTTCTTAACTATCATGTTTTTCAATCGACTACAATTTTATGCAAAAAGTTTGAATGATGATACGTGAAAATGCGAAATAGTAAACAAAAGAAGTAAACATGGCAACTTCGCAAGCACAAACACACAAAAATTATTATCGAGGTTCGCCTAAATTGTTGCATTATTAATTAGGATTTAACACGACCATTTTATTAATCGATATAATTTGTATATTTCTGAATATATATTTACATGTATATATATATGCGTTGCTTTGTGTGAGTGTTCACAATTAATTATGCAATCCGTCCCTTCAGGGACGAGAGATTTTTCAGTGTGACCGATATACGGAATGGTACACCATGTGTCACTTTACAAATGATGTGATATATGTGCTAAAAAATTAATAACTTAAAAAATAAAATTTCCTACAACTCCTATTAAAATACGTGGTGACCACTTATATTCCCAACACAACTAAAAAATTCTCTTTGGGGACATCCGATAAAATAATTAATTATGCAATCCATGGTTCTTCGTAATTATTCCAAGTAAATAAGAAATATCTAACGATTTCAGCGAACACCACGATCTTGCTGCAGTGTTCTAACCAATAAAGTACACAGTGAACACTATTCACAAGTGACGCTATTGATTATGCCATTGAACGGTGCTGGAATGCTAACAAGATTTTGATAATACAAATTGATCTTAACCATTTGGTAAAATAATCCCCTGCGATGGGAGTCTTAATTTTTATATAAAATAAAGCTTTAGTCAGCGCCTCTCCTATCAGCATATTGTGATGGAATCCAAAAAATAATTGTCTCGATCTGACTTTTTTTCTTGTTGGACGAGTATCTGTCTCTGTTATGAAATAATATGATTTGAATGTAAAAGAGGAGTGTGTTGGTGTCAAAATTGGGGCGGAGTTTAGATTTAGTTCAACACCTATTTGTTTCAAGTGTTGCTTTTAGTCTCGGCGCCATGGGATGGCTCGAGAGAAAGAGAATAGGCGTGGCACTGTTGGATGTTGCTAACAAACAATGTTGGTGCTCGAGTGTGTGTGAAAGTTGCGTGTAAATCTGACTTCTTAACCAAAATGAATGTGCACCGAGTGGGATGCTGGTTCTGTTAAGTTCTTTTCTATGCTTGAGCAAACGAGGGCTTAAAATTCAGTGTAACTTCATGTATGCTTGCCTAAAAAGTGAAAAAGAAATAGAAACTAAATCGAGAAACATAATGTAGTCAAGATTACAAACATTTACAAAAGTAAAATCGAGGCCGATGGGTCCAGCTACATGACTTGAAATGTAATTTAACTGAAAATGTAAAGAAAACAGTAAAACTCTAGCAAGATTCAGGCCATAAAGGGCAATATAATGCAAGAAAAGTCCACCGAGATCACTGGTGTCAGATTGAACTTAGTACAAAACATGCACTTTAGATATGATATCAAGGTGGGTTGATTGACGAATCACTTCAGGTTTTGTTTAATCGTAAATATTGAATTTAATGAACATCTTGAGTTCTTGAAGGCCGTTGGCTCTCTTTATAGGCAGGGGAGAAGAAGCAACCTCGATTATATCGATGAGCTAGAACATTAATAGATCAATCATTTGGAGCTGGCAATGACTTTAATTTCTGTTAAGTGGCATTCAGCTGTGTCTTGTGGGAATTTGCACGATCGCAGTATAGTGACTTCATCATGTCGGATGACACGTGCATATGCATTTAAGGAGCGAGATATTCTCGGGCTCTAGTCGTCTGCATGCAGATGTATGCTTCAAAGGAAATTTTGTTTGAAGCCTTGAACATGTTGGAACGAAGTAAGATGGTCGTCTAAACCCTAGTTTGGGCTTTGAATTTAGTGGGCCAAAATCGTACGAATTTTGCGTAAATGAAATTGAATATATGCCCTAAAAAGCAATGTTCTAAAAAACCGCCTAGGCGGTGGTGACCCGAGGCGTTTTCTGGCAAATCGATTGGAAAAATTGGATGGACTCTAGGCGACGCCTAGGCGGGCTGGGCGCTAGGCGGGCTAGGCGGTCCTAGGCAGTCCTAGGCGGTGCTAGGCGCTTTTTTTTGTTTAAATTAAAAAAAAAAAATTCCTATCTACATTACTATATTTCCTTATTTCCCTCCTATTTTGCATTTTATGTGGTTTTAAATTGTGAACTTATTGTACATGTGTCATCCTACAATACTTCTCACATGGTTATATGGCATATATGCTTAATGTGTTTTTAAATTTTGGATTTGTTGGATACTCTTTTTGCATTTTATCATTCTTTTATTATCTTATCCATGGATTTCATACAAGTATAATTTTTGTATGTGTCAATATGCACTTATTTACAAGATATACAAGAAATTTACCAAAATCCACCTAGGCCGCCTAGGCGCCAGGCCACCGCCCGACTAGCGCCTAGCGTTTTTTAGAACCTTGCTAAAAAGTGACATTCGTTGCGGTTAATGTTGGAAGTTTCTCCTCTTTGTACAAATATTCTTTACTTTATTGCACTCATACATACGCTCTCACATAGCATGTGTAATATGGTTTCATTCCCTCCATTGCACACTCTTACTATTAGTTTAAATTAATTCTAGACTTTTAGGTTTTAATTTATTCATACTTTTTCCACATCATGATCACTTTATGGCTTCCTCTTCTTCTAGGTATCAGCTAACACGCCTTGATTCAGATGTCTAGGTGGACATTCCGGATCAGGGTGTGTCAGTTTAGTATCAGAGTATAGGTTTTGGCAATCCTACATTCATCAATCATGTGATGTAAGCAATTTCGACTCTTTAGTGTCAGAATTATACCACCTCGTTGAACTTGTACCCAGTGGCGAAGTCACGTGAGGGCAAGGAGTGCCGGCCGCCACTCCCCTCGCTGGGAAACACCACTGCAGAGCTAGGTTCACCACTCCCCTCCTCGCCGGAATACCCAATGGTTCATCCTCTGTTTGTGTTGTTGGGTGATCTGTTCCGCTGCGCACAGCAGCAGCAGATAGGTAATTTTTTGTGACGGAATTGTAAAATCTGTCATCGACAACGCGACACTTGTCTCGATCGGGGTTTTCCTAGGACCAAAAATCGATCTTTCGTCCTGCATATCCGATCTGAATGAACCCGTGCTTCTGGGTCGGCTCCATAAACTTTTATGACCGAATTGTTAAGGCTTCCCAAGGATTTTGGAGCTCAGTGAGTCAATTTCTTCAACTTGGAGCTTTGGGTTGATGTGCGGTTTCCTGATTTGAAGGTGAGAGAAAGAGTTAGAGATCTTTTGGATTTTTAAAGAACTCTTTGCAGAGAGAGATTTGGGAAGTGAAGTCAATCAAATATTGCAAGTTGTGGGCGACTCGCCGATGAGGATTCAGATGCTTGGTCTTTTTTTTTTTTGTTGTTTCTTCTAAATTTAGGAGATAACGAAGAGTTAACTCAATTGAAGTGTGTGACAATGATGCGAAAATAAATTAACGCACAAATTTAAACCCTATTTGTGACAGTTGTAGTATATGGATAAGTAGGGATCGTTCTAGGCCGGGGATTAACTAGGGATGCTAACCAAAGTAAAATTAAATTAAAAACGTAAAAACAAAATTTAAAACACTAAACTAGACTCAAAACACTTAACTAGAATCACTCAAAATAAAACTAACAAATAATCTAAAACAAATCAAAAGACTCAAAATAATTCAAGATTTTAGAAAACACAAACTAAATTGATTTCCAACAATTTTAACACTTTAAAATAAACAGGTGATTGATTTTTAAAGAGAAGTAAATTAAACTTAAATAAATTACGGAATTGACAAAAACATAAAATTAAGGTGAATGGATGGACGACGGACTGGCTAGAGGATTATTCTCCACACATGACACATATGCAACCTAAATTGATTTTCAGTTGTTCTTTCAATAAATTGTAAATTCTCAACGCCCCAAGTTAATTAGGTCCGCTTAAATTAACCTTCAGATTTTCCACAAGTTATTGGGTTGGATGATTGCATACGACAACCCAAAACATTCCCTACAAGTTCCCTACATGAATTGCATAATAGAGATACAAGCAAGAATCATTAAGTTTTATGAAAATCATAAGCATTGACGAGGCACTTGTTACTATGAATTGCATGAAACTTATGCCAAGAATTTACTTAACACGATTATGGTCAACAACCTTTACTACTTGTGAATATAAGTTCATAACGATTAGGTGAAATTCACTTATATTCTAGCATCAAATTCATGCATGTAAATTAAGTATGCATCCTTAATCGACATACAAAAATAAGTTATCAATCAAGCAGTTAAGCAAATTAAATCACAACTCAGAAATCACAACTGAAAGTAATCAATTCAAATTACAAATATATCCATGGCTTTGAATTAACCTCTAGCCAAAACAAAATTAGTTACACATTATTTATAAATTAAAACAGAAAAATAAAATGTGAGTTTGAGGAACGAATTAACCGATAGAAATGTGCAAGGATCTGTGCATTTATTTTCCCCAACCGAGGCAGCACACGTCTTTTTCTTCTGCGCCCTGACACTTGGCAGCTCTCCCTGTGCATGCACTGCACAGTTTCTTTTTAAACACCAACCCCCCGAGGCCCCCTTTATTTCCGTGCTTGCGCCTGTCTTTTCCTCTGCGTGCGCCAGCTGCCAAGGGCAGCTTTCCTGCTGACAGCCCTCCTTCCTTCTCTCGCAAACCCCCTGTGCTGACTTCTCTTGGTTCCCGCGTCTCCCGTGCTCGCTCCTTAGCTGCGCAAGGCAGCTTGCTGTGCGTCCTCTTTCCTGTCGCAGTCCCCTCGGCTTTTATTCCCTCGCGTTCTCGCCTTGCTGCCAGGCAGCACGTCTCCCTCCTCTAAAATGGCAATGCCTTTGCGTTTTTTTTTCCACAGCCCACCACCAGCTGCACTCCTTTATTTCTCCATCCCCACCTCTCACGTCAGATTCCCTTCCACTCACTTCATGATGGGAGCTCCACTCCCTGCTTTTTAATTTCTTTATTCCTCACACCTAAATCCTTTTTCTGCACACACCCACACTCCTCATCTTTATGATTCTTTTTTTTATTCTTTTCTTCTGCCGAGACACCTCCTTGCCAGCTATTTCCCTCTTTTTTTTTCTTTTTGTGCTTTCCACTAGCTGCCAAGTGCAGCATTATTTGCATTTCCTTGTAAATAATACCAGCCACATTAGGATCAAGCACGTATTGATAACTATAAATCACCACATTCGAAAACATAAACAAAGAAAATAAGTGAGTAAGGCAGCTTTGACGAATTTATCACTTAAAATCTCACTTGTGCAATTTTTATTTTATTAGCTAGATAAATTCGATAAAACACAAAAACAAATTAAATAGCACAAAAATATGAGGAAATAACTAAGAAAAGACAAGATAATTTGTTGTAAAATATGTATAAATATGAGCTTATCAAATACCCCCACACTTAGCTTTTGCTAGTCCTCGAGCAAAACAGAGAAAACAGAAAAAGTAATAACATGAAAATTATTAGCTTCCCCCTATGTGACCCTCATAGAACTTCATTCGAGAACACAATCATCAAGAACTATAGCTAACACCAACAAGCTAATCCAAGTTCATTTTCCTTATTCAAATATTAGCAGTAATCTTTGAAACATCCTTGAAGTGTAGTATGTGAGATAGCCATGCTCATGCAATTTCAAATTTTTATTTTAAAAACACCATATGCAAACTAGCGACCTTCTCACGAGATATGCACTCAATCACACATGTGTTTAGTTTTAATGTGTTTCGCTCAAAGAATCAAATGTGAAATTTCTACCATAAGCTTGCATAAAGATCACTTCTCCACAGTCATAATTGCAAAACTTAAATCAAGAGGACTTTTATTGGATGTAATGAGGCTTAGGGATAGGGTTATTGAAACGAAAGAATAGGAAAACACAAGTTCCAAGCTACATTGCAAGCAATTCTTTTCTTTAAATTTATAAGAACTCAAGCTCTCCAACAATTCTTCTGACATCTCCAACCACACCCAAAAACTGAAACTTTAAAAACTTTTTATTTTCTTTGTATACAATCTTTCTTTTTCTTTTCCTTTTCTTTTCTTTCTTTTTTTTTTTTTTTTTTTTTTATAAATACAAACATGAAATACCCCCACACTTATTCTTTTGCCAAACACCTTCAAAGTACTTCACAAACGTTTCTCATAAGATAATTTCACAGTACTCACTAGTTCGCTTGGAAAAGGTAAGGAAAAATATTTCAGGCATAAGGGTAGACATATCTGGTGATAAGAAATAAAAGGCTCACAAATACGGCTCAAATTGGCAATCTAATGATATCATTCTTCTTTGGGAAACAAGGTTATTTGGGCCATGGTGGTAAACCTAATGCCTCTATCATTTTCAAGTTCATGCAATCAATGACAAATATTTCGAAAGATCGTTACGCAAGTTCTAGAGAAGTCTCTTCACATAAGTTCATCACACATGAAAGAATAGGAGTGTATGAAAAATGCACACACTTTCAATAGGCTCAAAAACTCACATAGGATGTATATGATCACTAAATTCACATATGAAGCTTTAAGTCATGCTTTAGTTTCACATCAACAAGGCTATGTGCATTTGGTTTTTTTCAAAGATGATCAAACATGTACAAAACTAACAAGAGAATTAGGAATTTCACAAAACACATGTTAACTAAGTTCTTGATGATCATGGTTCAAATTTTATTCAATTATATCATTGGGTCGGGGAAACTAACAAAAATATAATTCAAAACAATAAGGAAAACAAGGAAATATTTTTGGATTTTTTTAAATTTTCTGATTTTTTATTTTTTTATTTTTTTTTTTTAAAAACAACAACTTAATTAAGAAAACACAAAGCAATAACATGGAAACAAATGAAACCAGTTCAAAGTCGAAGGTACAAAAATTTTCAATTTGGTCATTTTTATACTCTTTACCCCCACACTTAAACTAGACATTGTCCCCAATGTCAGAAAATATAATAAAATGCAAATAAAAATAAAATAAATAAATATAAAGAAACAAAATAAAGCAATAGGACTGAAAACTTCCCTAATTTGCAGAAAATCAAGCGATGACCCCCAAGCTAAAATTCTGCAATCAACTTCAAGGGTGGAAATAACCAAAAGTTCCTGCAAAGAAGAGAAATAAGTCAGTTAAGCACGCAAGAAAATATAAACAAACGAAAAATTGAAAATGAAAATAAAAGAGAATAATAAAACTAAAAAGTGATCATTGGTCCTGTTTGGTGACTTTCCACAGCTTTGAACTTGGAACTGGCCTCGGAACTTCTTAGCAAGGAAAATGAGACTTGATTTGTGGTGGTGTTGAAGCTTCTCGAGCTCTTGGTTTCAACTCGGACTCCTTCTGCCGGGTTGATTGAGTCTGCAGGCTACATTCTTCTCTTTTTGTTCTTCTGCATGGCAGGTAGGCACGAGGCAGAGGTGGTGGTCTGCTTCTTTGTTCAATCTGTCCAAGTGCCGACCGATTTCCTTTCTTTCACCTTGACTCGTAGCCAAGAGCAAGGGTAAAGGAAAAGCATGCCATGAGAAATCTTTGCCTCTGACTCTGATGATATGGGATACTTTTGCTTTTGAAGAAGTATCGTTCCACAGGTGTATGCTTGAACTGGGCTGGGGAACTTCTTAGCAAGGAAAATGAGACTTGATCTTGAAGATGAAGCAGCACCTTGTCTCCACATGCTTCAAGTATCATTTTCACTTGCCATGTCTGTTCTCCAGGCAGATGTGGCGACTTCTTCGGAAGTACATCAGTGGTTGAAGAAGAGCATTCGAGAGCAATGCTAGGTAAACAATCAGGAAGGATTTCCAGGCAGTCGGTTCTTAGATTGGAAGATTGACACCGAGTGCTGGCTGATTGCCCGCTTTCTCCTTGCCCCAAAGACAAGGAAAAGGACAGGGAGAAAGCGTGATATGAGATACTCTTGCTTTCAACCTTCATGATATGAAATACTCTAGCTCTAGATGACTTGTTTGCAAAGGTATCCCAGGGAATGAGAAACACAGAGAAACTCGAGAGGGTTTGATGGAAAGGCATTTTCGGAGATGAAAAATTTCGGAGATGAAGAAGTGTAGAGGGGGTGTGCCTCTGCTCTGGAAGGCGAAGGTAAAAACTTATAGTTCTTCTCTTCACAACCGAAACTGTTCTTTTACCTCTGTCGGCAGCCGGTGGATGGATGAACAGTACAGGTCACGCGATTTCTGAAAAAGCAGCCCGTAATTTGCGCAAAGCTGACAGCGCGTGACGAGTGACGACAAAATTGGAAAAATCAGGGAGCGGCTCGTGGTTTCTGAGCAATCCCGACTTTTGAGAAAGGAATTGCATGTGACACGTCTGGACAAATCAGGGAGCGGCTCGCCTCGTGATTCCTGACTGCTCCGGCTTTTGAGAAAGGCGCCCGACTTTTGAGAACGGCGACGCCACTTTTGAGAAAAGAATCCGGCTTTTGAGAAATGAGCCCGGCTCTTCGATTTGCGAGAGGGCGCCTCTTCGACTGCTGAGTGATGCCTCAACGATTTCTTCTTCTTATAAGAACGCTCATTTTTGTTCCACAACACACTTAAGCTCCCCTTGTAAACACTTCATCTGGTAAACGTTCCCTCCTGTCAACACTTCCTCCTTGCATTTCTTTTAATCTTGATCAGTCCGACTCTTCATTCTCAACACCTTCAAATATGTCTTGCCCCTCTGACCGTCGCCTTAACTTGAATGTTGGGGAAGATAGTGATATATCTTCTCCAACCAACATTTGGCAGCCATCCTTCATATCCCCAAATGGTTCTCTTACAGTTGGGGATTCCATGATGATGAACGAAACAACCGCATCGGTGGTGGCCAGAAATCTGCTCACTCCTAGAGACACTAGGATACTTTCCAGGCGGTCCGACGAACTGGCTGTTCAGGACTCTATGGCCTACAGCGTCCGATGCGCAGGTTCCGTATCAAACATGGGCCAGCGCCTTCTTGCACGAACCCGTCAGGTGGAGTCGTTGATGGCTGAAGTGGCTAGTCTTCGGCAGGAGGTCAGAGTGCTTAGGCATGAGAACAGGGATTTGCACATGCTTGCAACCAATTACTCCACAAGCATGAAGAGGAAGCTTGATCAGCTGCAGGAGTCCGAAGTGCGGATTCAGAGTGATCATCAACGGTTTATGACGTTACTTCCGAGGTTTGTGTTGCCTTCGTCCTCGGGAGCAGCACCAAGTATTGAGGCTCCGAATGATCCAGCTCTGGCGCTTCGTCTTTCAGGGGCTCCGTCGACCTCCGAGGCACCACCAACCAACGACCAATGAACGAAATTAGTTTACAAGTTATTGTAAAATATTTATGCAATTTTGTTTTTTTTTTTTTTTTTTTTTGTATTTTTTTTGTATTTTTTTAATTTTTTTTTAATTTATTTTTTTTTGTATTTTTATTTATATGAATGTTTATGTTTTTTTTTTTTTTTTTTTTTTTAGCAAGAAAAAAAATAAAAATAAAAATATCAATGTAAAAATATGTAAATCAAATTAAAAAGACTATTTTTAATCTCTCAAACAAATATCACAACTAAATAAACAAAACAAAATGAAAGCAGTAAAGAGAAGGGATTAGGAATGCAAATCTGATTGTGGGTGATTCCTAGGCCTCCCTTCATTATTCAAATGCATGGGCTTATCATTGAACGGACGGTGGTACTTGAAATGATCCGACAACGGTCTAAGTTCTAATGACGGTGCCTGAATCATCAAAATTAGAAACAAGTTAGTATAAATTAAAATTAAAAATGGAGAAGATGGCTTACTATCTTTTTCCGACACAAACTCAATGACAAACACCACATTTTTGAACATTTCCGGGACTTTGAACTTAGCCAGGTTTACTATGATGGTTGTGGCTTGTCCCGTGTCATCAAACTCAACTGCTTTGGGCTTGATTGTCTCATGCACAGCCTCTTTGATATGTTCAACAAATTCTCCGGCCACCTCATTTTCTGGAATCCCTCTTCTTGGTGTAGAAATCTCTTTGAATGTTTCAACGTCATCGGGAACATGATTTGATGCACCAAGAATTGGGATCTCATTTTGCACCTCTGGAAGAACTTCCACAACATTTTTTTCATTCACTTCTTCCTTGGGATTTAAAAACCTGCAAGGAAAAAGGACATTTGGTGGAACGATGTTAGAATGAATTGAACTTAGAACCTCCTCACCTGAGTTGGATGGCATAAGGACTTGAGGGGTTTGCGATAAGAATTCTTCTAAACTGCCCAAGTAGTCATCCTCATCTTCTTCTTGAAGCGGCAATTCATCCATGTTCGCGCTATGTTTGGATGGTTCTGGGACAGCTTCATCCTCCATATCACTTCCCAAAGTGATGGCTTCATCGATTTCCATTTCTCCCATTGAATTTGCAAATGTGGAGTTGGAGAGTTCTCTTTGATCTTGAATTTGTGCCATGATTTCCAAAATCTGCCCAACTTGCTCCTCCAATTCGTCCACTCTTCTGACTCGGTCTTGCATCTCCTGGTTTTGATTTTCTACTCCCTGATTCAAAGAGGTGAGTAAATTATTAAGTGTATCATTATCCAAGGATGTACCTGAATTGAATTGGGTTGATTGTTGTGGTGGATGTGACGGTTCATATGGCCACTGATAGAACTCTTCCGATGGCGGCAATTGTTCTTCTTTTTGTGAACCCTGTATCGAAGAAATTAATTCTTCAAGCATTTGATTATAATCCACGGGCATACTTTGATTCGATTGGAATTGTTGTGGGGGATGCTGTGGTGGCTGCATAGATCTTGAATAGAACGCGTCTTCTTGCTGCCAATATCCACCTTGTTGGAATTGTTGAGGTTCTCCCCACATGTACTCTGAATTACTTCTCCAATCCGAATTATAAGCGTTGGAAAACATGTTGCCCCTTGATTGGTTATGGCCCTGATATCCCCAAACATGTTCATTTGCAGAAAATTGAGGACCTTGATATCGTTGTCCATATGGCACATCAAGTGTAGGGACACTTGGCATTGTGGTCCGTTCGGCATTATGAGTTAATTGAGCAGTGAGCTGTGCCAATAGATCTTGAATGCTAGTAGAATCCAGGTCTTGCTCCATTTGTACCTCAATTCAAAGAAAGAAAAATAAATCAAATATCAAAAGTAACATACACAAACACAAATAAACATAAGCAAAAACAAAAATAAAAGGATTAGCAAATTTGCTATTCCCCGGCAACGGCGCCAAAAATTTGATGCGAAAATAAATTAACGCACAAATTTAAACCCTATTTGTGACAGTTGTAGTATATGGATAAGTAGGGATCGTTCTAGGCCGGGGATTAACTAGGGATGCTAAACAAAGTAAAATTAAATTAAAAACGTAAAAACAAAATTTAAAACACTAAACTAGACTCAAAACACTTAACTAGAATCACTCAAAATAAAACTAACAAATAATCTAAAACAAATCAAAAGACTCAAAATAATTCAAGATTTTAGAAAACACAAACTAAATTGATTTCCAACAATTTTAACACTTTAAAATAAACAGGTGATTGATTTTTAAAGAGAAGTAAATTAAACTTAAATAAATTACGGAATTGACAAAAACATAAAATTAAGGTGAATGGATGGACGACGGACTGGCTAGAGGATTATTCTCCACACATGACACATATGCAACCTAAATTGATTTTCAGTTGTTCTTTCAATAAATTGTAAATTCTCAACGCCCCAAGTTAATTAGGTCCGCTTAAATTAACCTTCAGATTTTCCACAAGTTATTGGGTTGGATGATTGCATACGACAACCCAAAACATTCCCTACAAGTTCCCTACATGAATTGCATAATAGAGATACAAGCAAGAATCATTAAGTTTTATGAAAATCATAAGCATTGACGAGGCACTTGTTACTATGAATTGCATGAAACTTATGCCAAGAATTTACTTAACACGATTGTGGTCAACAACCTTTACTACTTGTGAATATAAGTTCATAACGATTAGGTGAAATTCACTTATATTCTAGCATCAAATTCATGCATGTAAATTAAGTATGCATCCTTAATCGACATACAAAAATAAGTTATCAATCAAGCAGTTAAGCAAATTAAATCACAACTCAGAAATCACAACTGAAAGTAATCAATTCAAATTACAAATATATCCATGGCTTTGAATTAACCTCTAGCCAAAACAAAATTAGTTACACATTATTTATAAATTAAAACAGAAAAATAAAATGTGAGTTTGAGGAACGAATTAACCGATAGAAATGTGCAAGGATCTGTGCATTTATTTTCCCCAACCGAGGCAGCACACGTCTTTTTCTTCTGCGCCCTGACACTTGGCAGCTCTCCCTGTGCATGCACTGCACAGTTTCTTTTTAAACACCAACCCCCCGAGGCCCCCTTTATTTCCGTGCTTGCGCCTGTCTTTTCCTCTGCGTGCGCCAGCTGCCAAGGGCAGCTTTCCTGCTGACAGCCCTCCTTCCTTCTCTCGCAAACCCCCTGTGCTGACTTCTCTTGGTTCCCGCGTCTCCCGTGCTCGCTCCTTAGCTGCGCAAGGCAGCTTGCTGTGCGTCCTCTTTCCTGTCGCAGTCCCCTCGGCTTTTATTCCCTCGCGTTCTCGCCTTGCTGCCAGGCAGCACGTCTCCCTCCTCTAAAATGGCAATGCCTTTGCGTTTTTTTTTTCCACAGCCCACCACCAGCTGCACTCCTTTATTTCTCCATCCCCACCTCTCACGTCAGATTCCCTTCCACTCACTTCATGATGGGAGCTCCACTCCCTGCTTTTTAATTTCTTTATTCCTCACACCTAAATCCTTTTTCTGCACACACCCACACTCCTCATCTTTATGATTCTTTTTTTTATTCTTTTCTTCTGCCGAGACACCTCCTTGCCAGCTATTTCCCTTTTTTTTTTTCTTTTTGTGCTTTCCACTAGCTGCCAAGTGCAGCATTATTTGCATTTCCTTGTAAATAATACCAGCCACATTAGGATCAAGCACGTATTGATAACTATAAATCACCACATTCGAAAACATAAACAAAGAAAATAAGTGAGTAAGGCAGCTTTGACGAATTTATCACTTAAAATCTCACTTGTGCAATTTTTATTTTATTAGCTAGATAAATTCGATAAAACACAAAAACAAATTAAATAGCACAAAAATATGAGGAAATAACTAAGAAAAGACAAGATAATTTGTTGTAAAATATGTATAAATATGAGCTTATCAGACAAATGGCGACTTTTTAGAAATGCCACAAAAAAGGCACAGTTTCTTTTAGGTGCAGAAGATTTGGACTCCTTTTTTTTGTGGTTTGTTAATCCATTTCTCTTTTTTATTATTTATTATTCTTGTATGTATTTTTCCCTCTTTTTAAGACCCCTAGCGTATTTATCTTAAACTCTCGCATTATCTATAAATATTGTACTAATTTTAAAAAAATAATGTAAATATTGTTTAATACTTATTTCACGATAAAAGAAATATATTTAAATCCATCTAGGTCCCAGTCCACTGTCTGACTAGCACCTAACGTTTTTTTTAGAATCTAATCCTAATCAATTTAAGCTTCTTACATGGCTTTGATATTACCGCTTACAACCGCTTTGGTGAAGAGACTATTTTCTGTTATGAATATTGACTCAAAACTTTGCACTGTCCAATGTAAAAGCAATCGCTTCGATTGAAACATTGCACTCTTTTGAATTTCGCCCCTCCCCTCGACAAATCCTGGCTTCGCCACTACTCGTACCACACCAACTTTTGCTGATTTTTGGCAATTCTAAGCGACTAACGCTAACGTTATCTAAACGGTATTCTAGCCTTCTCGAAAGATTGCCTCCGGTTTTGAAGTGAAGAACTTTTACGGCACGGGGAGACCTAAAGCATCCAAAGCTTGGTTTGGACATGTTAAGAAGACATTCCACAACATGTAGAGGCAAGGAAACTTCTCGGTTGAACAATGGTCGCAACGTCAATATTGTTTTTCTCGTAGTGGAAGTATTAGAAGGAACAAATCCTGAAAGACGAAAGGGAACAATGGATAAATTCAAGCAGTGGTTCGTCGACAAGTTTGTATTATTTGATAAAATGATTTCATTTATCGAATTCAATAAAGTTACACTTTGAGTATATATATACAAGTATATTGTAACCACTAAGGTGAGTAAACTATAACTAACTAACTGATACTTAATCACTAAGTAATATCCCTAGATAGTGTAGTTACAATATTACCCTTTATATCCCCCCTCAAACAAAGCCGGGGAACCCGAAGTTGAAGTTTGCCACGAAGAAGATGATATCGGGATTTTGACAGAGACTTTGTGCAAATATCAGTAACCTGATCTTGGGTACAAACAAAATGCACAGAGATCTTACGAGCTAAGACTTTCTCGCGAATGTAATGATAGTCTATTTCCACATGCTTGGTCCGGGCATGAAATATAGTATTCTTAGCAAGAGAGATTGCAGAAATATTGTCACACCAAATTTGAGGAGTGTGAGGCAAACAATAACCAATGTCTAGTAACAACTGACAGACCCAAGTGATTTCAGAAGCAGTGTTCGCAAGAGAGCGATATTCTGCCTCTGTTGAAGATCGAGCAACAGTGGGTTGCTTCTTTGCACTCCAGCTGATCAAGAAATTGCCCAGAAAAACACAATATCTTCCAGTAGATCGACGATCAAGGGCACAGCCAGCCCAATCAGCATATGAGAATGCAGTGAGTGTGGGAGGTGTAGAACCTTTGGAAAACCATAAAAAAAGAGCAATTGAGCCCTTAAGATATCGAAGAATGCGCTTGACTACTTGAAAATGGGAAATTATGGGTTGATGCATATATTGACAGACAAGATTCACTGCAAAACTGAGATCCGATTGTGTCCATTTAAGGTATTGAAGTGCACCAACAAAGGATCGATACTCAGAGATATTATCACACAAAGGGGAGTCATGATCAAGCTTAGAAGTACTAAGAGGTGTGGTACAGGGTTTAGCACCAGTCATGTTGGCTTTGGAAAGCAGATCCACAATATATTTAGTCTGAGATATGAAAATACCAGAAGATGAGCGTTTGACTTCAAGACCAAGAAAAAAAATGAAGAGGTCCGAGATCTTTAATGGGAAACATGGAGCTAAGTTGATGAATAACCTTTCGACATTCAGCAGAATTGGGTCCAGTGACTAAAATGTCATAAACATACACTAAAATGAACACCACAGCAGAGTTGGAAACCTTTTTAATGAATAATGAATGATCACTGGAAGAGCCGTGAAAACCAAGTGACTGAAGAACACCATGAAGTTTCTCATACCAAGCTCTCGAATCTTGTTTCAAACCATATAAGGATTTGTGCAAGTGACAGACATGAGATGGCTGTGTAGAATCTTCAAAACCAGGAGGCTGATGCATGAAAACAGATTCAGTAAGTGTCCCATGTAGAAAGGCATTGCTGACATCGAGTTGGTTTAAATACCAATCAAACTGAGCCGCAAGGGTGAAAAGAATTCGAATAGTACGGGTCTTGCTACCGGACTGAAAGTCTCTGTGTAATCTAAACCTTCTTGTTGATTGAATCCCTTGGCCACAAGGCGAGCCTTATACCGATCAATAGTACCATCTGGCTTTCTTTTAATCTGGAACACCCACGTGCAGCCTACAATGTTCTGAGATGTATATTTGGGAACAAGAGACCATGTGCCAGTGTTGATGAGGGCATTGACTTCTTCTTCCATAGCTTGACGCCAATGAGAAGACTTTGAAGCTTGGAGATATGTAGTAGGTATATAATCAGGAGATAGATGAGAAGGGAGAGGGTGTTTAGTAGCCCGTGGCTTGAAAATGCTAGATTTTGACCTTGTTTGCATGGAATGAGTATTGAGAGAGGGAATGAGAGAAGGTTCTGCAACTTCCATAGAAGAATGAGAAGATGGGAGTATGGAAGAAGACAAAATATGGTTAGGAGAGATAAGATTCTGAGAAGAGGGAGACAGGGTAGATGGAGGTGTAGGTGTAGATGAAGATGGAGGTATAGGTGTAGGAAGTTTAAAAGTAAGAGTGGAGGGAATAGGAGATCCAGAAGAGGAATGTGTGATTGAAGATTGAGAATATGAAATATAGTGAAATGGGAAATGAGACTCATTAAAGATAACATACCGAGAGATGTATAACCTGTTGGTGGCAAGATCAAGGCAGTTATAGCCCTTAGATTCAGACTGTAACCAAGAAATACACAAGCTTTACTTGAGGATCCAACTTAGAAGAAGTGTAAGGCTTTAACCAAGGGAAACAAGCACAGCCGAAGACTTTCAGGAAATTGTAGTTAGGTACCCGATGATATAAAGATTCCCAAGGAGATGATCTTGATGCGTTGGCATTCGGTTGATAAGATAAATGGCTGTGTGAAAAGCTTCAACCCATTAAGTATGAGGTAGCTTAGAAGCTGCTAGCATTGTCCGAGCTATTTCAACTAAGTCGCGATGCTTGCGTTCTGCACATCCATTATATTCATGAGTGTGAGGGCAAGTGAGTTGATGCTGAATACCATGTGTAGCTAAAAATTGTGAAAACTGAGTTGATAAGCTCATATTTATATATATTTTACATAAAATTCACTTGTCTTTTCTTAGTTAGTTCCTTATATTTTTTATCTATTTACTATGTTTTTGTGTTTTGTGTGATTTATCAAGCAAAGAAAAGAAGAGTAGCACAAGTGAGATATTAAGTAACAAATTCGTCAAAACTGCCTGTGCAGATTAGCTGACTTTGGAAGCATGTTACGAACAGCTCAGAATGAATAAGAGAATGAGACTTGTATGCTTCGAAAGCTACGGATATCTATTTTCTGGAGTAATTTACGGATTGTTAATATCTTTTTTCTAGAAGACGTTATGGGCATTGTAACACTGAAATGTTCAGAAAAGGGCTAAGCAGATTTGGCTAATAAAATGAGAAAGTAAAGGCACTTGTTTTGTGTTTTGCTTAGTCATCAACACTCAGCAGCAAATGGGGTTATGATTGCACTCATTTGGCTTTGGAGCAAGTGGAAATGCACATCTATAAAGAGAAGGCACGTCACATGCAAAACAGAAACATGGACAGGTACACACATGCAAACTGCACAAGTTGGAGGGCATACACACACTCTACATGGACAGCACACGCACAACAAGAAAGGCACGGCATGGAGGGCTTGGCATGGGCAGAAAATGGGTGGATTGTTGGCTGAAATAATGAAGAACATGTGTGTGCAAATGCAAAGGAAAAACACACACACATGGGCAAAGGAAAGACACACACATGGGCAAAGAGAAAGGCACGACATGGATAGTTGGCATGGGCAGAAAATGGGTTGATTTGTGGCTGAAATGATGGAGGTCATGTGTGTGCAAATGTAAAGGGAAACATGGACATCACACACCCATACAAACTGCACATGCAAGGAATTGAAGTGGTCCTCTCCTTAGCCTATAAATACATCCACCATTCCTCTTCCTAAGGAAGATCTTGATCCATGCATTCATCTAGCCATACTACATCTCACCAATCCATACACTTTCATCTCTTAGCCGTGCAAATCCATTCCATCCATATATCCATACACATCCTAGACACTTGTGCTCAACAAGGTGGTGAAAACAAAGGTCCTTGGCATTTCAAGCTTGGAACTTTGGAGCGTTTTAGGTGTACTTCGTTCTTGCTTTCAATGTCTACTTTGTTATTTTCTAATTTTGTTGCAATTATGAGTGGCTAAACCCCTATTTAGTTAGGGGGAAGTTTGAAGCCATGAACATGCTTGAGATTTGAATTGATTTCTTCCAATTGTGATTTGATAAGTTGTGATTGCAATTCAATTATCTATTTTATTCATAACTGATTCTTGTATGTTTATTAAGGATGCATACTTAGTTTTCATGCATGAATTAGATGCTAGAATATAAATGAGTTTCACCTAATCGTTACAGGTTTATATTAATGAGTAGTGAAGGTTGTTTATCACAATCGTGTTAATTGAATTCTTGGCAATTGTATCATGCATTCATAGTTATAATTGCCTCGTCAACACTTATGATTTTCATTGAACGTAATGATCTCTGATTGTATCTCTATTATGCATTCATATAGGGGACTTTTAGAGAATGATTTGGGTTGTCGCATGCATTCATCCAATTCAATGAGTAAAGGAAAATCTGAGGGTTAATTTGTGCCTCACGATTAATCTGGGGTGTTGAGCATCATAGTTTATTGAAAAGCAATTGGAAATCAATTCATGTACAAGTGTGTCATGTGCAAAGAACGGACCTCTAACTAATCCATCCATCATCTCATTTCTTAAATTCGCTTTACAATCCATCATCTCACTTATGATTTTATAAGTTGTTTGTTTGTTTCGAATTCGTCAAAACCAAAATCCCCCTTTTACTTTGTTGTTTCAAAGTGTTAAATTTCTATTTCATTAGTGTTTTTGAGTGTTTTGATTCAAACCAAAACACTAAATTCATCCAAAGTTGTGTTAGAGTCAAATCTGCTCAGTAAGTGTTTTTAGGCAATTTTGAGTGTTTTTAAGTTGTTTTGCGCCTTTAGAATCTGTTTTGAGTCCTTTGAGTCTATTCAAACGTTTTTAACTTTGTTTTTATGTTTTTGAGTTAGTTTAGAGGTTTTAGCAAGCCCTCCTAATCCTCGGTTTAGAACGATCCCTACTTGCATTTTTACTACAATTTGACAACAAGAGGGTTTAATTTGAGTGCTTAACTAACATCGCATCAAATTTTGGCGACGATTTTGTTTATTTTCATGTGTTTTTGTTCCTATTTGATGACTTGACTTGTTTTCTTGTTTTAGGTGGTTTATGACTCGAAGTTCTCAACCATTTCATAAGCACATCCGTGACTTTGACGACGATTTTGAACGAACTTTGAGACGAGCAAGGAATCAACAAGAACCCCAACCATCTTAACCTGCACTAGATCTTGGAGAAGACAAAGTAGAAGAGCAAGAGGAGCCCACGGTACAGGTTGTAGAGGAAGATCCCAACATGGCAGCGGACAATCGAACAATCAAGGAGCTTTCCGCTTCAGGATTGGACAATGCCGTTCACCTATGCATCCAATACCCCATGGCTGTCCTAGGGAAGACGGATGAGTTCGAACTAAAATCAAGTTTGTTGCATCACATTCCTAAGTTCCACGGGATATCCATGGAAGATCCTAATAAACACTTGAAGGAGTTCGAGGTTGTTTGCTCAAGCATGACCCCTGTGAACATTGATGGGAGCATTCTGAAAATGAAGGCTTTTCCCTTTTCTCTCTTAGAAAAGGCTAATGATTGGTTCTATGAGCTAGCCCCCGGAACTGTCACATCATGGGAGAGTATGAAACGGGCATTTTTGGAGAAGTTTTTCCCAACCTCTCGAGTCATTCTACTACGCAAAAGGATTAGTAGCATTCAGCAAAACCAAGGTGAATCATTTCCCACTTACTATGAGCGTTTTAAAACCCTTGTTGCTTCATGTCCACAACACCAGATGAAGGAAGAGTTTCTTCTTCAATATTTCTAGGAAGGGCTTCTACCAATTGAACGCCAAATGCTAGATGCCTCAGCGGGAGGAGCTTTGGTGGACAAAACACCCATGGCTGCCAAGACCTTAATTGCTAACCGAGCATTGAATGCTCAACAATATGAAGGCGTTGGTCAAAGGGACACCCCACGGCAACAAGTGAATGAGGTAAGTTCCACATCCGACATTCAATCGCAATTAGCTAATCTTACTTCCATTGTGTCTCAGATGGCTGAAGGAATGAGGATGAAAAAACCAAGTGTATGTGGTGTGTGTTCTATCTAAGGACATGCCTCAGAAAAGTGCCCGCAATTAATTAAAAATGGTGGATGGGAAAGTGCCAATGCAATTGGATTTCAAGGCCAAAACCAGCCAAGGAACGATCCATATTCTAATACGTACAATCCAGGTTGGAGAGACCATCCAAATTTCAGGTGGAGGGAGCCCTAACAACCCCAACAACAAGGAGGCTTTAGGCAGCAACCTCCGGGCTTCTATACCAAGCAATACGCACCAACACAAGCCCTACAACAACCTGCCCAAAATACCTCAAGTACATCTTTCGATAATGAGACACTTCTTAAGTTACTCACCAATTTGTCTCAGGGGCAAGAAAATCAAGCAAAAGCAATGCAAAACCAAGAAAAAAGGGTGGACCAAATGGAGAAGCAAATTGGGCAGATTGCGGAGTTTGTAGGATAGTTCAGAGAGCAAGGTAAGTTGCCTAGTTCAACAGTTGTCAACCCGAAGGGAGGATTCGAATTTGCAAAAGCCATAAGTTTGCGAAGTGGAAAACAAGTTGGATATGATCCCCAACCATCCAATTCATGTTCCAATGAGGTTGAAGAATTGATAATTGAAGAGGAGGAGCAAAGCACCCCCACGGAAAGGGTGGAAATACCTTTGCCGCAGGCCCCAAAAGCTCCTAAACCATCCAATTCGGTCAACAAAGGTAAGGAAGTTCCAATTTTGATTAATTCTAACGTTGTTCCTCCAAATGTACCCTTTCCTCGTAGGTTTATGCAATCAAAGAAGGAGGAGGCTGAAAAGGATATTTTGGAAACGTTTAGAAAAGTTCAAGTTAATATACCACTTTTGGATGCAATTAAGCAAGTTCCAAGGTATGCCAAGTTTTTAAAAGAACTTTGCACAACTAGGAAGAGAATTTCGAGCAATGAGGTTGTCAAGGTAAGTGAAAATGTCTCAGCTATTTTACAACGTAAACTGCCCACTAAATGCAAGGATCCAGGAAGTTTTACCATTCCTTGTGTAATTGGTAATACTTGTTTTGAATCGGCCATGTTAGACTTAGGTGCATCTATAAATATCATGCCTTATTCAATCTATGCATCTATGCACTTAGGCAAATTGAAAAATGATGGTGTGATTATACAATTGGCCGATCGTTCTAATGCCTATCCAAAGGGAGTTTTGGAAGATGTTTTAATACAGGTCAATCACTTAATCTTTCCGGCGGATTTCTACGTGCTTGAAATGGACGAGTCGGACTACTCCCCTACATTGCCCATCCTCCTTGGACGGCCATTCATGAAAACGGCTCAAACCAAGATTGATGTAGCCAAAGGATCAGTAACTATGTCATTTGGTGGTGATGTGATTAGCTTTAATATTCCTGAATCTGTTGAGAATACTAATGATGTTCGTTCTTGTTGTGCCATTAATGTAATTGAAAATATAGGGCAGAAACGTTCAACACTAATAAAAAAGAAAGTACCTCGAACCACTATTCAGGAGGAAATTGGAGTGAACAACAAGGAGTGCACGACCACACCTCTCAAAACCCTAATTCTGACCGAGAGCAATCCTTATGCATTTGTTGATAGTGCTGCCACTTCATTGCAACACATTGGTAAGCCACCTATTCCAATTTCGATTCCCATTTCAACTAATAGGTTGTTACCTTGTATGGTGCAGATCCCCAATCGAATCCAAGCTGGTGGGAATGAATACATTGACTTTAGGATGTTAAACGCCCCAATCAGGAAGGATTACTATTCCCTTCCATTCAGAGAGCCAATGTATGAGTATTTTGAGGAGCATGCAGTGGAGGACATACCCCTCCATACCGTGGGCCCTGTACAAGCTTAAATGGAGGTATCGTCCGGCTGGAAGACATTAAAGCAAGCGCGTCTTGGGAGGCAACCCATGTATTCAAATAAGGAAGATCTATGAATCGCTCTACAATCAGTTTTGCGTTTCTAAAAACCTTATCTTTTACTGCGTTTATTTTACCTTGTTTGTCATTTTTATTTGTTGCTTGTTTGATTGTTTTTGGTGTGGATTTTTGTTTGAAACTTTGACAGGTAAATAAAGTGTTTTTACATTGACTTTAGTAGAGAATGAACATTTGGTAGAAAAAATTCAAAGATGTGCATACAAACATGAAATGAGTATTCATTGGTCAGGAGGTGCCTCAACATTCGACGGAGTTCCAGAAAGACGAAGTACCAGAGATTGATTATCCGGAGCCTCAACACTTGGTGAAGCGCCAGAGGACGAAGGCAGAAGTTGCCTCTGGAGTAACGCCACAAACCTCTAATGATCACTCTGAATCCGCACTTCGGACTCCTGCAGCTGATCAAGCTTCCTCTTCATGCTTGTTGAGTAATTAGTTGCGAGCATGTGCAACTCTTTATTCTCATGCCTAAGCACTCTGACCTCTTGCCGAAGACTAGCCATTTCAGCCATCAACAACTCAACCTGAAGAAATCGGGCAAGAAGGCGCTGGCCCATGTTTGATATTGAGCCTGCACATCGGACGCTGTAGACCAGAGAGTCCTGAACAGCCAGTTCGTCGGACCGCCTGGAAAGTATCCTAGTGTCTCTAGGAGTGAGAAGATTTCTGGCCACCACCGAAGCGGTTGTATCATTCATCATCATGGAATCCCCAACTGTAAGAGGACCATTTTGAGATACGAAGGACGGCTGCCAAATGTTGTTTGGAGAAGATATGTCACTATATTCCCTGAAATTCAAGTTAAGGCGACGATTAGAAGGGCAAGACATATTCGAAGGTGTGAAGAAAAAGAAGAGGTCGGACAAATCAAGTTCTTAGAAGTGCAAGTAGGGAGCTTCTACAAGCGGAAAATTCAAGTGTGGTTTGGAATGTGATGCGTGCCTCTCTTTAAAAATCAGCACTCGACGGAGCTTCAGAAATTGAAGAGGCGAGTTCAGAAATTGAAGAGGTGAGTTCAGAAATTGAAGAGGCAAGCTCAGAGATCGAAGAGACGTCTGCTTTCTCAAAAGCTGGGGTGCTCAGAAACCACGGGCCAATCTCAGAAATCGAAGAGGCACTTGCTTTTTCAGACGTGTCATCACCTGTCGCATGCACACTCAGCTTTGCGAAAATCACGGATAATTTGTCGAAGCACCGATCTCAGATATTGAAGAAGCGCCAGTCTTTTTCAGCCTCGTCAGCATCTGTCACACGCAAACTCAGCTTTGCGAAAATCACGAATAATTTGTCGAAGTGCCGATTACAGATATCGAAGAGGCATCTACTTTTTCCAGACGTGTCAGCATCTGTCACATGCATACTCAGCCTTGCAGAAATTACGGGCAATATGTCGAAGATTTCTGGTGAAGTAGAAAGCATGTGAAGTTTACTGTTCAATCATCCAACGGGTGCCAACAAGAGTGAAAGAATAGTACCGGTTATTAATTCCTATAAATGTCGTCCTTCACCCTCCATAGCAAGGCAGACATACATAACCCTTCTTCATCTCCGAAAATGCATTCCCAACGAAGCCTCTCGAGTTACTCTGTGTTTCTCATCCCTTGGGGTACCTCTGTAAACAAGTCATCAAGAGCAAAAGTATTTCATATTATGAAGGTTGAAATCAAGAGTATCTCATATCATGCTTTCTCCCTGTCTTTTTGCTTATCTTTGTGACAAGAAGAAAGCGAGCAATCAGCCAGCACTTGGTGTCAATCTTCCGATCTAAGAACCGACTGCCTGGAACTCCTTCCTGATTGCTTACCTAGCATTGTTCTCGAGTGCTCATCTTCAACTGTTGATGTACTTCCGAAGAAGATGCCACATCTGCCTGGAGAACAGATAAGGCAAGTGAAAATGATACATTGAAGCATGTGGATACAACGTGCTAATTCATCTTCACGATCAAGTCTCATTTTCCTTGCTAAGAAGTTCCCCAGCCCAGTTCAAGAATAAACCTGTGGAAAGATACTTCTTCAAAAGCAAAAGTATCTCATATCATCAGAGACAAAGGAAAAGATATCTCATGGCATGTTTTTCCTTTACCCTTGCTCTTGCCTGCGAGGCAAGGAGAAAGAAAGCAATCGGTCGGCACTTGGACAGATTGAACAAAGAAACAGACCATCACCTCTACCTCGTGCCTACCTGCCGTGCAGAAGAAAAAAGTAGAGAAGAATGATGCCTGCAGACTCAATCAACCCAGCAGAATGAGTCTGAGGTGAAACCAAGAGCTCGAGAAGCTTCAACAACATATAGACGCATCAGTCGCCAAAGAGCACAGCCTCGCCATACAAGGCCATCAAATCACCACCACCAATCAAGTCTCATTTTCCTTGCTAAGAAGTTCCCTAGCCCAGTTCGAGATCAAAGCTGTGGAAAGTCAACAAGATCATCTCTCCATAACCAGATTTGCGTTCTTAAACTCTACTCTGTCTGGTTTTTACTTTGCCATACTTGTCATGTTTATTCGTTGTTTGTTTTTTTTCTTGTTTTCGTGTGAGTTTATGCCTGACACATTGAGGACAATGTTTGATTTAAGTGTGGGGGGGTAACCAAGTTGTTTTGAATGAAATTCATGGGAGTTTATCACCCATTACTGCTAGTGTTGTTCCTTGCTGTTTTAAGTGTTTTTATGCTGTTTTGGAGTGTTTTAGTGTGTTTTGACATAAAAATCCGAAAATCTCATAAAAATTTGAAAAATTGTTTTGAAAAACCCAAAAAGAGTTGTTTTTTTGTGTGTTTGTTTGTGTCTTAGGGTACCTTCCAACACAATGATGAGGATTCGGTTTTAATTGCATGACTGTTAAAGAGAATAATAAACATGGATGAAAGTTTGATTTACTATTTGGTGTATGCTTGGTTGTGGTTATAATTTATGAATTCACATGCAATCATAAAGGAAAAATCAATTTTTGTAACATGCTTGAAGCAAGGAACTCAAATGCACGCTACAACCTTGTGAGACTTGAACCTAAACGTTTATTTGGAGAGTTAATAATTTGTGCACTATTGTTTTCTAAAGTTGTTGCATGATCTCATTATTCTTTGCTTGGTTGCTACTTAAAAGGCGTTTCATCATTTAGTTCCAAATGCTAGAACTCATGCCTATTTCATTCAAAGCATGCTATTGATTTGCATAATACATATTCACGATGAAGTTGTGTAGTGACCACCACAGCCAAATTGCCGTGCCCTATTTCATTATGTGTTTAAGTTTAACCCTATTGAGCCTTGTGTAGCCTATGTTCTTTGTTAACCCACACTATCGTCACCTAGCCTAGATTAGGACCATCCATACCCTTGTTCTTGAAGCATAGTAAGGCATGACTCAAAATGAATTCCTTTTGATTAATGTATTGCAGAAAATGTTGGAAATGTGCCCTAAAACCAATCATATGATGATACTTTACGGACATTTCACATGTTAAACTAATCTAGTTTAATGTCAAGGGCAAAGATTATTGTTTTAAGCCGTCTCATATAAATTTTATATGCTTAAACGATAAGTTCAAGGAATATGTAATTAGGAGAATGTAATTTAAACAAGTTAGATTTATGAGACCATTCTCTTTCTTATACATATCCTAAACATTCCTAATCATAGGATTGCCAATTGGGCATTAACAGTCTGATAAGATCAGTACGTGCTGTGTATATTCGTTATGTATTTGTTTACCAATATATTTGCAAACGCTATCCAACACTTGACAAATAAAAACCGAATGTTTTAGTTTCCGGACTTGGTACCACAATCCCCAAGATTGTCTTAAAAGGATTGCATATGTACCTAAGTAGTCTCATCCTCACAATCTTCCTAATGATAATGTATCATTGGAAGAACATGTTAGAAAAGTCTATCATGAAGAGGACAACACAAACAACCAATGCTTAATCCTTTGTTAAATGAACAAAGGAACTTACGAAGATTAGCATAAAGAAAATGACACTTTTAGTGTTATTAATTCTTCACTTACAAATCGTTGTATGAAGAAATAATGAGTTGTTTTGAACAACCCTTAGTCAATGCAAACACTTAGTGCTTGTTTCTTTGTTAAATGAACAAAGAACTTAAGAAGAAAGCACAATGGCATGGACACTTTATGTGCCATGATTCTTCACTTACAAATTGTTGTATAAAGAAATGAGAGTTGCCTTGAACAACTCTTGAAAGTTTGTAATTATGTTTAGAACATAATGGTTGGTTGACAAAAATAGTCTATAAACATGGACTTATGATGATTTTGAATCATTGAGTGTTGAAGTGATAAACCACTTAACAAGACGGAAACTAGGCTAGGACTTCACCTTTATGTCCCTAACCTAATGGTTCACTAAGTTTATTGTAAACTATGTAGTGAACAATAAACACATGCTCTCCAAATTGTTTGATGTGTATAACACAATTGAAATAAGTTTCAAGACAGATAGTGGGAGTTTAGGGACCTTGACTATGGTAGTCAAAGGAGAAGTCAAATGAAGAAAGCGAAATAACTCCAAAGGAACAAACTTTCTTTATGAAAGGATGGACATTGGAAGGGGTATTTGCAAGAAATGTCTTGCAAGTATCAAGAACACACCTTTCGAAGGTGTTGTAAATTGTTCTTGAATAGTTCAAAACAGTTGGTTCTTCTACTTGAATGTTTGATTCCGTATTAGTAACTATGTTTTACAATCGTTGTAAAAGTGTGGCTAATAAGAAGTAGAAGATTAATGAGAGAAGAGAAAGTACTTCACATTCAGAACGTGAATAAAATATAGATTTCTGCGAAAGCAGTTAGTACTTACCTCCTCATATGAACTGCCAAAGAAATTGGAAAAACCAAAGATTGTCTTTACATTCCAATTTTAAGGAACTTAATTCCGTCACTATAGTAGAGATGGATGAATGTTTTGTTTGACAAAACATTGTTCTTTATTAATCAATGATTGGATTATGGTAATCTAATTGATTGTCTCTATAGTAGAGATAATATGGTGGTGTTAACTGTTTAGAATACAACGATGCTTAAAACCCAAAAGGTTGCAAGGTAGTGACTAATCCCAACTAAAGTTGTGATACCTCTAAAAATATAAATTACGAGTTAGTCATAGATGGATACTTTGGATCGTTAGATCCGGATCCAATGCCTTCTTGTTAAAATTGTATTGAGGCAAAATGTTTGAAATCTTTATTCTTTTGGAAAGAACAAAGAATCACAAAGTTGTTGAGGTTAATTCACTTAGATGTTAGTGGCACTTGTCCACAACATAATACTACTCATGTTGTATGACATTCACTGAAGATCACCCTCGGTTGGACTATAGTTTATTTTAAATAAACACAAGTCTGAATACTTTGCAAAAGGTTTCAAAGAATTCAAGAAATGTAAGTTGATGAGTAAGACGTCTAAAGTATTTACATCCTTAGATTTGATCCAAGGAATGGTAACACTTTAGAATAGATTTCTTGAAAGATATCAAGGAAAGAAGCATCATATGATAATAGATTTCTCCATAAGGAGAAGAACGAACTTGAATAAGATTTAGTTCGTTGCATATTATCAATTACCCATATATATAGGATATATACTTCTAAGATAATATGATTCTCAATAAGAAGATCTTCCATAAATTTCATGACTCCATAGGATGTAGTTGGAAAGAAAGACAAATCTTAATCATGTTAAGATTTGGGGTTGTGTGCTAATAAGCAATATTTGTTTGATAACAATCTTGTGGGATATCCTTAAATTAACTTTTGGATATCACTTCTATAAACCAACTAACAAATGTTGTTTTGTTGGGTAGTTCATTGTAATCCTACAATATGATTTGCCTAAGATAGAGCAATGAACGAAAGATAGAACTCAAAGAATGGGTTCTTTGAGAGACAAGATGATGATCAACAAATATAACAACCTAGTTCCTATACCACAAGCTCCAAGGGAGTTGAGAAGGATTTAAAAACCGTCTCAGTTGAATGGTTTGAACTTTATGACTATGTCATAGAGTTGCACCTCTTAAATCGAAAGAAATAAGAATGAAAATCCTTATGACTACATTGAGTGTATATATGATATATACTCAAGGGAATGGTAAAGTACCATTTGACCCGAAATAATGAAACCTTCATAAGCTAATTGGTAGCTTAAGGTGACTACAATCAAAGAGAATGGTTGACTTTGAAGGAACCATCTTTGACGTAGTCTTAGTTTCAATTAATTCGAAGATTGCTAGCTACAACTAAATGGTGATTCAATGTTTGGACATAGTATGGGTTTTCCGAAACCATTATTAAGATAGTCTTGATAATATATGTCTGAAACTATGAATCACAAGACATGTAAGTTGTTGAGATCCATCCATCATGGATCTTAGCAAGCTAGTGGGAGCCATAAGCGTCTTATGAGAAAAAAAAAATATCAAATTGTTTGATTTCTCATATAGATGTAAATGAATCATTTGTTTACTAGGTTTACAAAAGATTAGTGGGAGTTAATCATATTCCTAAATTGTATATATATATATAAATATATATATGATATATATGAATATATATATATATGATATATTAATTTTGGAAATGGAATGAGTACTTCTTCGTTAAAGTTATGACTTTAAACATTCTATAACGATAGAATGTATATGGGAGACATAGTCTATATACATGGGATGGAAATCTATAATGATAGATTTTAGGATATAATTGGATTATATCATGCCCTAATAATAGACAAAATGTGCTAGGAAGTTTCTCATATGATGATAAACTTCAATTAGGAGGACAACTCTAGTTAGACTAAGTAGTTGCTCTTCTCAAAGGAAACGTACCCTTTGACTCCCAAAGAAATAATGCATAAATAGAATCCTTTATGCATACGTAGAAAGGTGATTTACGTATTTCATATTGTATGAAAAACGTTGATATGAATTGTACCTAGAACGGTACAAGACGATATCAGTGTAAGCCCAGGATCAGAACCATGGCAACTGTCAAGTGAGTCCTTAAGTATTTAAGAAATACTAAAGGATAAATTCCTCAAAGATCGAGGAAGAATTAGAGTAACGTAATGGAAGCGTAAATGTATTAGATTATGAATCTAATCCATCATTGGATTTTTCTTCATTATGAATAAAGAGATAAACAGATATCTCTTTATTATGACTAAAGAGATATTTGGATGGAAACATTAAAGTAATGACTTTAGTGTGTTCCATTATGAATGCAAAATATATTGCCATATAGAAGCTTACAACAATGTTGTTTGGATGGGAAAGTTCATTTATGAACTCTCTATTCGGTTCCAACCAGAAAGTGTATCTAGTGTACTGACACTACGACACTAATGGGGCGATAGCTCAAGCCAGGGAATCAAGGTCTCATCAAGATCCGAACTCATATGAGAGACTGAACCACATGATTGAGAATCATGTATAATGGTGACGTCGATATTCTCAAGGTTGCTTCTATGGATAACATATAGATATCCATTGCCTAGGCCTACTACTCAGCCATTTATGAAATGACTACAGAAGAGGAATCATAACAGATGAACAAGCTGATTGGCTCTAGTGCAAGTGGGAGATTGTTGGAAATGTGCCCTAAAGCCAATCATATGATGATACTTTACGGACATTTCACATGTTAAACTAATCTAGTTTACATATAAAGGGCAAACATTATTGTTTGAGCCGTCTCATATAAATGTTATATGCTTAAACGATAAAGTCCAAGGAATATGTGATTGGGAGAATGCAATCTAATGAAGTTAGATTAATGAGACCATTCTTTCGTAGACACATCCTAAACGTTCCTGATCATAGGATTGCCAATTGGGCATTGACAGTCCGTTAAGATCAGTACGTGCTATGTCTTCTCTCAGGGAGAGTGACTAGTCTCGAGTCATTGGTGTGTGTGACATCAAGACAAGTACGTAGGTGCTCAATAGAGAATGAGTTCACTGAACACGATCAACGAGGAGTTCTCATACTCATGTCACATGAGAACTCATGGTTGGGATAATGCAAATTAGTCTTTTGACCTGAGGCATCACAGTTGTCTTGTGGTTAAGTCCTTAATCTTTGATTATGTCAAAGTCACCCCATCGGGGTGTCCACGACATCATTGGGGTTAAGCCACTTAGTTATGGAGACAAGTGAATGTGCAACAAGGGATCTCTAACCTTCAAATGGTTTGAGGGAGAATACTCTATGATATGATTAAAATCTCTGGCCAGAGTATGAATGAGATTAGGGAATGCGTTCCAAATCACATTCAAGGTAATCATATAAGCAAATGAATCACATTGGATAGTAGACATGAATAAATAAATTATCAAACCAAACAATGTGGTCAAGAGTATTAGATTAGAGAAAGACCGTATTGCATTTGTAATCCTAAACTGAATAGGTTCTCTACCTCTTCTGATTAGCTTGGGTAACCATGATATGCTGCTAGGTGTCACTCATGGTTTGTGGAAGCCCTAAACGTGTGTAATCACTAAAGGGAGAATTGAAAGTAAGTTTCAATTCACAATCGATGTAAAATGGTTTTAATCGCCCACTGCCTCGCTAAAAGGAACCTAATCGATCGTACACCGTGTAAGGTAAAGATTGAAGAAACAAAAGAGATGAGTAAGAATAATTAAATGGTTTAATTATTTATGGCAAGGATTAATTAATATGTTAATTAATCAAACGAATAAGTTCGTTAAAGATCTCGGGATAGTTTTGGACCTTAAGGCCCAATGGGCTTCGAACGTCAAAGCCCATTGACTTAAGTTGTATGACAACTTAATGAATAAAGATTCACAAAGGCCCAAAAGCCCATATCCCTTAAAGAGGCCGGCCATATGTGTTAGAATTAGGGTTTTTTGGTTCTTTAGGTCATTTAAAGAAGTGACTATATAAAGAACTTTATAGCCTAAAATTCAAAAGT
The DNA here is from genome assembly GCA_035220775.1 of Malus fusca. NCBI lineage: Eukaryota > Viridiplantae > Streptophyta > Magnoliopsida > Rosales > Rosaceae > Malus > Malus fusca. The sequence continues at coordinate 17,521,323 of CM069072.1, forward strand.
GTTGATTTTAGAGAAAATTGGTGAGAACTTGTTTCTTCATTTTCTCTCTAAGAGGCCAACCACCTTGGAGGTTGAATCTAGCAATCCTACTACTCCAAGGTCACTCATTTCTTCTTCAATCTAACCTTGGTGTAGAATCTTTAGAGGTTCTCTATTTTGGGAACTTGGAGAATCCAATTCTTTCAACCAAATCCATGGAGCTAAGAAGCAAGGAATGAAGGCCCTATCTCTTGGGTGATTATCCTTTGCATATGCAAAGAGGAATCTACAAAGGTAAATATTTCTCAACTAACAAATGTTGTTTTAAGTTGAGTCAAGGTTCACCAATCTACTAGGCTTTGAATTTCATGGTTGATGTTTTGTTTTGAGTGCATGTAAGCATGATTCCGCCTTTAATTTGTTAATTGCATGCTATTGATGTTGCTCAAATAAACATGTTTTTCACAAAATTTCCTTCAAGAAAACCCCATGGCCGGCCATTTAGAGGAAGGGTAGTGAACTTGCTTTAATTACAAGTTTGCCACTCAAATGAATAAAGGTATAAATATGACTTTATAGCCAAAATTCATTTCGGTTTTTTTTTAGAGAAAATTGGTGAGAACTTGTCTCTCCTTTTCTCTCTAAAGAGGCCGGCCCCTTGGAGGGTGTATCTAGCCATACTAACTACTCCAAGGTCACTCATTTCTTCTCCAATCTAACCTTGGTGAAGATACTTAGAGGTTCTCAATTTTGGGAACTTGGAGAAACCTTTTCATCCATCCAAATCCATAGATTTAAGATGCAAGGAATGAAGGCCCTCTCTTTGGGTGATTAGCCTTTGCTTATGCAAAGAGGAATCTACAAAGGTATATTTCTCAACTCACTTAGATTTGAGTTGAGTATTGGTTCACCAATCTACTAGGCTTTGAATTTCATGGTTGATGTTTTGTTTTTGAATGCATGCAAGCATGATTCCGCCTTTTAATTGTTAAATGCATGCTATAGATGTTATTCAAATGAACTTGTTTTTCACAAATCTTCCTTCAAGTGGTATCAGAGCCTAGGTCTAGTAGTTGGTGAATCCTTTTGGGTTTTGTAGTTCATAGTTTGTGATTTAAAAGTTGTATTATGTTACAAGCTTTATTCTTGTTTCTTTGGATGTAAATTTTGTTAGAAAATTTGCCATCTCAAATGTTGTAGATGTAGTTCATATGAGCATGAATATTGGAGCTAAAATTTGGTGCCATGACTTTGGGGGATTTTCGGCCAAATCCAAAGGGTGGATTTTTGGGTTCTTGTTTGACTTGTTAAAAGTGTTTTCAAGTAACTTTTGGAACCCCTATGTACCCTAGTTTGGTTATATGTTATTTCCCTAAAGTTTAAATGGTTTTGGGATGTTTTTGGATGAAAAATGTTCATGGAGCTCTTATGGGTTTTTTCATGAATGTTCTTCATTGTTCTTGACATTTTAGCCAAGAACAAAAAGTTTGATGTTTTGATTCAAAGTTTTGATTTATTTCATAAAGTCTTTGTTTTATGTGTTAGATATTTATTTAAATGTGTTAGATATTTATTTAAAAGGTGTAAGAGTTATTGGTGGGTGTGTAAGGATTAATTCCCTTCCACTTGCACCACTTGCACCACTTGCAAGGCTTTATGAAATTGTTGAAAAATTTTCCAAATTTTTGTGGACTTATCTCCACTCCTATTTTCTCCCTAAAATCGGCCACCCTATTAAAATAGGGTATTTTTGGGGCTTTTATGCAATTACATAAAGTTTTGATACTTTTGTGTATTTGTATTTTGACCCGAAAGTTTACGTTTTAACGTTAAGGCCTAAAAACGCTAAAGGACAAATTGTTTTGCTCCTTTTATGAAGTTTTGAATTTATTGAAATTTTTGGGTTCTAGTTGTAATTACATGAAGTAGTGGACTTTTGTGTTTTTACAAAGTGACCCCAAAAGTTTGTGTTTCGCAATATAGCCCAAAAGGTTGAGGTTATTGCATGATGGCCCAAATTAAGTAGAGAACAAAATTGTTTTGTCTCTTTAAATGAGAATTGGATTTTCATTTTATTTAGCTCCATTTAAATCAATTTTATGGATACAAAAACCAAATGAAAATGTTGCATTCAATTTAATTAGTTAAAGCGTTAATTAATTAAAGGGTGATTATGAACCTAAGCCTAATATAATTGAGCTATGTGATAGGCCGTTTCAAATTTGTTTGAACCATGGGAATGTGTAGATTAGATTTTGGTTGTAATTTGATTTGAACACACCTTTCGAAGGTGTTGTAAATTGTTCTTGAAAAGTTCAAAACAGTTGGCTCTTCTACTTGAATGCTTGATTCCGTATTAGTAACTATGCTTTACAATCGTTGTAAAAGTGTGGCTAATAAGAAGTAGAAGATTAATGAGAGAAGAGAAAGTACTTCACATTCGAAACGTGAATCAAATGTAGATCTCTGCGAAAGCAGATAGTACTTACTTCCTCGTATGAACTACCAAAGAAAATGGAAAAACAAAGATTGTCTTTACATTCCAATTGAATAAAGGAACTTAATTCCGTATGAGAAATGGATAAATGTTTTGTTTGACAAAACATTGTTCTTTATTAATGAATGATTAGATTATTGTAATCTAATTTATTATCTCTATAGTAGAGATGATATGGTGGTGTTAACTGTTTAGAATATAACGATGCTTAAAACCCAAAAGGTTGCAAGGTAGTGACTAATCCCAACTGAGTTGTGATACCTCTAAAACATAAATTACGAGTTGGTCATAGATGGATGCTTTGGATCGTTAGATCCGGATCCAATGCCTTCTTGTTAAAATTGTATAGAGGCAAAATGTTTGAATCTTTATTCTTTTGGAAAGAAGAAAGAATCACAAAGTTGTTGAGGTTAATTCACTTAGATGTTAGTGGCACTTGTCCACAACATAATACTACTCATGTTGTTTGACATTCACCGAAGATCACTCTCGGTTGGACTATAGTTTATTTTGAATAAACACAAGTCCGAATACTTTGCAAAAGGTTTCAAAGAATTCAAGAAATGTAAGTTGATGAGTAAGATGTCTAAAGTATTTACCTCCTTAGATTTGATCCAAAGAAAGGTAACACTTTAGAACAGTTTCCTTGAAAGATATCAAGGAAATAAGCATCATAAGATAATGGATTTCTCCATAAGGAGAAGAACGAACTTAAATAAGATTTAGTTCGTTGGATATTATCAATTACCCATATATAGGATATATACTTCTAAGACAATATGATTGTCAATTAGAAGATCTTCCAAAATTTTCATGACTCCATAGGATGTAGTTGGAAAGAAAGACAAGACTTAATCATGTTAAGATTTGGGGCTGTGTGCTAATAAGCAATATTTGTTTAAAATTATCTTGTGGGTATCCTTAAATTAACATTTGGATATCACTTCTATAAACCAACTAACAAATGTTGTTTGTTGGGTAGTTCATTGTAATCCTATGAAGGAAATTTTGTGAAAAACATGTTCATTTGAGCAACATCTATAGCATGCAATTAACAAATTTAAAGGCGGAATCATGCTTGCATGCACTCAAAACAAAACATTAGCCATGAAATTCAAAGCCTAGTAGTTAGGTGAACCAAGACTCAACTCAAAACAAAGTGAGTTGAGAAATTTATACCTTTGTTGATTCCTCTTTGCATAAGCAAAGGATAATCACCCAAGAGATAGGGCCTTCATTCCTTGCTTCTTAGATCCATGGATTTGGATGGAAGAATATGTTTCTCCAAGTTCTCAAAATAGAGAACCTCTAAGTCTCCACACCAAGGTAAGATGTGAAGAAGAGATGAGTGACCTTGGAGGAGAAAGATTACTAGCTAATCCCTCCAAGGGTGGCCGGCCTCTTTAGAGAGAAAGGAGAGCTTTGTGTTCTCTCCAATTTTCCCAAAAAAACCCTAAATGAATTTTGGCTATAAAGTCATATTTATACCTTTATTCATTGGAGTGGCAAACTTGTAATTAAAGCAAGTTCACTACCCTTCCTCTAAATAGCCGGCCTTAGGGTATTATTGGGCTATTTGGGCCTTTGTGAATCATTATTCATTAAGTTGTCATACAACTTAAGTCAATGGACTTGACGTTCAAAGCCCATTGGGCCTTAAGGTCCAATACTATCCCGAGGTCTTTAACGAACTTATTCGTTTGATTAATTAACATATTAATTAAACCTTCCCATAAATAATTAAACCATTTAATTATTTTTACTCATCTCCGTTGTTTCTTCAATCTCTACCTTACACGGTGTACGATCCATTAGGTTCCTTTTAGCGAGGCAGTGGGCGATTAAAACACTTTCAAATCGATTGTGAATTGAAACCTACTTTGAATTCTCCCTTTAGTGTTTATACACATTTAGGGCTTCCACAAACCATGAGTGACACCTAGTAGTATGTCATGGTTACCCAAGCTAATCAGAAGAGGTGGAGAACCTATTCAGTTTAGGATTACAATGCAATACGGTCTTTCTCTAATACAATACTTTTGACCACATTGTTTGGTTTGATAGTTTATTCATGTCGACTATCCAATGTGATTCATTTACTTATATGATTACCTTGAATGTGATTTGGAATGACTTCCTAAATCTCATTCATATTCTGGCCAGAGATTCTTAATCATATCATAGAGTATTCTCCCTCAAACAGTTTGAAGGTTAGAGATCCCTTGTTGCGCATTCACTTGCCTCCATGGCTAAGTGGCTTAACCCCAACTATGCCGTGGACACCCACGAATGGAGTGACTTTGACATAATCAAAGATCAAGGACCTAACCACAAGACAACTATGATGCCTCAGGTCAAAGGACTACTTTGCATTATCCCAACCATGAGTTCTCATGTGACATGAGTATGAGAACTCATCGTTGATCGTGTTCAGTGGACTCATTCGTTATTGAGCACCTACATGCTTGTCTTGGTGTCAATCACACCAATGACTCGAGACTAGTCACTCTCACTAAGAGAAGACATAGCATGTACTGATCTTAACGGACTGTCAATGCCCAATTGGCAATCCTATGATCAGGAACGTTTAGGATATGTATACGAAAGAGAATGGTCTCATTAATCTAACTTGTTTAAATTAAATTCTCCTAATTACATATTCCTTTGACTTATTGTTTAAGCATATAACATTTATATAAGACGGCTTAAACAATAATTTTTGCCCTTGATATCAAACTAGATTAGTTCAACATGTGAAATGTCCGTAAAGTATCATCATACGATTGGTTTTAGGGCACATTTCCAACATCCTACACTAGAATTTGCCCATGATAGAGCAAATGAACGAGGGATAGAACTCAAAGAATGAGTTCTTTGAGAAACAAGATAGTGATCAACAAATATAACAACCTAGTTCCTATACCAAAAGCTCCAAGGTAGTCGAGAAGGATTTATAAACCGTCTCAGTTGAATGGTTTGAAATTTATGACTATGTCATAGAGTTGCACCTCTTAATTCGAAAGAAATAAGAATGAAAAATCCTTATGACTACATTAAGTGTATATACGATATATACTCAAGGAAATGGTAAAGTACCATTTGACCCGAAATAATGAAACCTTCATAGCTAATTGGTAGCTTAAGGTGACTGCAATCAAAGAGAATGGTTGACTTTGAAGAAACCATCTTTGACGTAGTCTTAGTTTCAATTAATTCGAAGATTGCTAGCTACAACTAAATGGTGATTCAATGTTTGGACATAATATGGGTTTCCGAAACCATTATTAAGATAGTCTTGATAATATACGTCTAAAACTATGAATCACAAGACATGTAAATTGTAGAGATCCATCCATCATGGATCTTAGCAAGCTAGTGGGAGCTATGAGCGTCTTATGAGAGAAAGATCAAATCGTTTGATTTCTCATAAAGATGTAAATGAATCTTTTGTTTACTAGGTTTACAAAAGATTAGTGGGAGTTAATCATGTTCCTAAATTTGAATATATATACACACATATATGATATATTAATTTTGGAAATGAAAAGAATACTTCTTCGTTAAAGTTATGACTTTAAGCATTCTATAACGATAGAATGTATATGGGAGACATAGTCTACAAACATGGGATGGAAATCTATAATGATAGATTTCAGGATATAATTGGATTATATCAAGCCCTAATGATAGACAAAAAGATGCTAGGAAGTTTCTCATATGATGATAAACTTCAATCAAAAGAACAACTCTAGTGAGACTAGGAGGTAGCTCTTCTCAAAGGGAACGTACCCTTTGACTCCCAAAGAAATAATGCGTAAATAGAATCCTTTATGCATACGTAGAAAGGTGATTTATGTATTTCATATTGTATGAAAAACATTGATATGAGTTGTACCTAGAAAGGTACAAGACGATATCAGTGCAAGCTCAGGATCAGAACCATGGCAACTGTCAAGTGAGTCCTTAAGTATTTAAGAAATACTAAAGGATAGATTCCTCAAATAATGAGGAAGAATTAGAGTAATGTAAAGGAAGCGTAAATGTATTAGATTATGAATCTAATCCATCATTGGATGTTTCTTCATTATGAATGAAGAGATAATCAGATATCTCTTTATTATGATTAAAGAGATATTTGGATGGAAACATTACAAGTAATGACTTTAGTGTGTTCCATTATGAATGCAAAATATATTGCCATATAGAAGCTTACAACAATGTTGTTTGGATGGGAAAGTTCATTTATGAACTCTCTATTCGGTTCCAACCAGAAAGTGTCTCTAGTGTATCGACACTACGACACTAATGGGGCGATAGCTCAAGCCAGGGAATCAAGGTCTCATCAAGATCCGAACTCAAATGAGAGACTGAACCACATGATTGAGAATCATGTATAATGGTGACGTCGTTATTCTCAAGTTTGCTTCTATGGATAACATATAGATATCCATTGTCTAGGCCTACTACTCAGCTATTTTTGAAATGACTACAGAAGAGGTATCATCACTAATGACCAAGCTGATTGGCTCTAGTGCAAGTGGGAGATTGTTGGAAATGTGCCCTAAAACCAATCATATGATGATACTTTACGGACATTTCACATGTTAAACTAATCTAGTTTAATGTCAAGGGCAAAGATTATTGTTTTAAGCCGTCTCATATAAATGTTATATACTTAAACGATAAGTCCAAGGAATATGTAATTAGGAGAATGTAATTTAAACAAGTTAGATTTATGAGACCATTCTCTTTCTTATACATATCCTAAACGTTCGTGATCATAGGATTGCCAATTGGGCATTGACAGTCCGATAAGATCAGTACGTGTTGTGTCTTCTCTCAGGGAGAGTGACTGGTCTCGAGTCATTGGTGTGATTGACACCAAGACAAGCATGTAGGTGCTCAATAGCGAATGAGTTCACTGAACACGATCAACGAGGAGTTCTCATACTCATGTTGCATGAGAACTCATGGTTGGGATAATGCAAAGTAGTCCTTTGACTTGAGGCATCATAGTTGTCTTGTGGTTAGGTCCTTGATCTTTGACTATGTCAAAGTCACTCCGTCAGAGGGTGTCCACGGCATAGTTGGGGTTAAGCCACCTAGCCATGGAGGCAAGTGAATGCGCAACAAGGGATCTCTACCCTTCAAACCGTTTGAGGGAGAATACTCTATGATATGATTAAGAATCTCTGGCCAGAGTATGAATGAGATTTAGGAAGTCGTTCCAAATCACATTCAAGGTAATCATATAAGTAAATGAATCACATTGGATAGTAGACGTGAATAAACTATCAATCCAAACAATGTGGTCAAGAGTGTTGTATTAGAGAAAGACCGTATTGCATTGTAATCCTAAACTGAATAGGTTTTCCACCTCTTCTGATTAGCTTGGGTAACCATGACATACTGCTAGGTGTCACTCATGGTTTGTGGAAGCCCTAAACGTGTATAATCACTAAAGGGAGAATTGAAAGTAAGTTTCAATTCACAATCGATTTGAAAGAGTTCTAATCGCCCACTGCCTCGCTAAAAGGAACCTAATGGATCGTACACCGTGTAAGGCAGAGATTGAAGAAACAACGGAGATGAGTAAGGATAATTAAATTGTTTAATTATTTATGGCAAGGATTAATTAATATGTTAATTAATCAAACGAATAAAGTTCGTTAAAAGACCACGGGTTAGTTTTGGGCCTCAAGACAAAATGGGCTTCGAACGTCAAGCCCATTGACTTAAGTTGTATGACAACTTAATGACTAAATATTCACAAAGGCCCAAATAGCTCAATAAAACCCTATGGCCGGCCATATTGATAAAGGGGTGGGTTTTGGACTTAATTACAAGTTTGCCACTCCAATGAACAAAGGTATAAATATGACTTTATAGGCTTTTCTTCATTAGGGTTTCTTTTGGAGAAAATATGAGAACACAAGCTCTCCATTCTCTCTAAGAGGCCGGCCACCCTAGAGGATTTTAGCTAGTAATCTTACTTCCTCTAGGTCACTCATTTCTTCATCAATCTTTCCTTGGTGTGGAGACTTAGAGGTTCTCAACTTTGAGAACTTGGAGAAACCAATTCTTCCATCCAAATCCATGGAGCTAAGAAGCAAGGAATGAAGGCCCTATCTCTTGGGTGATTATCCTTTGCTTATGCAAAGAGGAATCAACAAAGGTATAAATTTATCAACTGACTTTGTTTTGAGTTGAGTCTTGGTTCACCTAACTACTAGGCTTTGAATTTCATGGGTTATGTTTTGTTTTGAGTGCATGCAAGCATGATTCCGCCTTTAATTTGTTAATTGCATGCTATAGATGTTGCTCAAATGAACATGTTTTTCACAAAATTTCCTTCAGAAAACAAGTGTGGGGGAAGTGATTCTTGTTGTGTGTGTGTGTGCCAAAGTCCTTAATAAGGCACGGGTAGAAAAGAAAAAATAAATAAAAAATTCGTGAAAAATAGAAAGGAAAAAAAAAAAAAGTTGTGAAAAGAGTGAAAAAGAGTTGAAAAATGTTTGAAAATGAGTTCTAAAGTGTTGTTTGTTGAAGAAAGGGCTCAAAACATTTAATTTGGCCCTAAGTGTTGCATGAATCTTCCCTTTATGTTTAAAAGTTAATTTTTGCATTCTAAAGTGAATTCTAAGTGTCAATTTCATTAATTTGCTTACTATTGCTTTAAGAACGTTTGTTATCCCTATCCTTCCTTGTTAACCAATACCCCAAGCCCCGTTACAACCCTTGACTTCTATCTTGAGTGTTATGTGTTTCAATTTGTGGAGTTTGAATTTGGTATGAGCATATGGTGTCACTGGTTCTCGCATCTAAGTAGTAGCATTCCATTCATGAGATCATATCTAAACATGCTTATTAATACCAGAAAATGCTTTCTTGTTATACATATATGTGAGTACTAGTTTTCATGTTTACATCAATCTTCTCACATCTACCTAGTGTAGGGTGTGTAGTCAGAAAATCTGAGTGAAAATTGAGTGCATATCTTGTAAGGAATTGAGCAAATTTTCTAAGGCATGTTACTACATTCAAAACATCGTTTTAATTGGTTAAATGTGAACTAGTAAGTGGTGACTGTGATTAAGTCTGTGCTCAAGTGTTAAGTTAACTAAAATCTGCGGGAATGATGATTTTTAACTTGTCATGTGCGTTGGAAATCCCTAAGGCAAACGTTGGAAGGTTTAGGTTGTGTTTTGTTTTCTTTATTTTGCTTGAGGACTAGCAAAAGCTAAGTGTGGGGGTATTTGATAAGCTCATATTTATATATATTTTACATAAAATTCACTTGTCTTTTCTTAATTAGTTCCTTATATTTTTGAGCTATTTACTATGTTTTTGTGTTTTGTGTGATTTATCAAGCAAAAAAAAAGAAAAGTAGCACAAGTGAGATATTAAGTATGTTACGAACAGCTCAGAATGAATAAGAGAATGATCCTTATATACTTGGAAAGCTACGGATGTCTATTTTCTGGAGCAATTTACGGATTGTTAATATCTTTTTTCTAGAAGAAGTTATGGGCATTGTAACACTGAAATGTTCAGAAAAGGGCTAAGTAGATTTGGCTAATAAAATGAGAAAGTAAAGGCACTTGTTTTGTGTTTTGCTTTGTCATCAACACTCAGCAGCAAATGGGGTTATGATTGCACTCATTTGGCTTTGGAGCAAGTGGAAATGCACAGCTAGAAAGAGAAGGCACGGCACATGCAAAAGAGAAACATGGACAACTACACACATGCAAACTGCACAGGTTGGAGGGCATACACACACTCTACATGGACAACACACACACAACAAGAAAGGCACGGCATAGAGGACTTGGCATGGGCAGAAAATGGGTGGATTGTTGGCTGAAATAATGAAGAACATGTGTGTACAAATGCAAAGGAAAAACACACACACATGGGCAAAGGAAAGACACACACATGGGCAAAGAGAAAGGCACGGCATGGATAGTTGGCATGGCAGAAAATGGGTTGATTTGTGGCTGAAATGATGGAGGTCATGTGTGTGCAAATGTAAAGGGAAACATGGACATCACACACCCATACAAACTGCACATGCAAGGAATTGAAGTGGTCATCTCCTTAGCCTATAAATACATCCACCATTCCCCTTCCTAAGGAAGATCTTGATCCATCCATTCATCTAGCCATACTACATCTCACCAAACCATACACTTTCATCTCTTAGCCGTGCAAATCCATTCCATCCATATATCCATACACATCCTAGACACTTGTGCTACAACAAGGTGGTGAAAACAAAGGTCCTTGGCGTTTCAAGCTTGGAACTTTGGAGCGTTTTAGGTGTACTTCGTTCTTGCTTTCAATGTCTACTTTGTTATTTTCTAATTTTGTTGCAATTATGAGTGGCTAAACGCCTATTTAGTTAGGGGGAAGTTTGAAGCCATGAACATGCTGTTGGAAGTATGCCCACAAAGCCACTCATTTGATGTAATAGCTTTTTGGAATACTTAATATGTTAAACTTTTATATGTTTAATGGAAGGGCAATACTTATTGTTATTCACTATTTATTGTATCATGTGTTTAAACAATAAGAGAATCCAAGGGATGTATTTGACATAAGAGATAAGTGATCTAATGAGTTAGATTAAGGAGACATTTCTCTTATGTTCATTCCTAAAACGTTCCTAGCCATAGGATTGCCAATTGGGCATTGACAATCCGCTAAGGTTAGTATGTGTTATGTTGACTCAAACGTGAGTATGAACTAGTCTCAAGTCATTTGGTGTTGGACACTAAGACAAACACATAGGTGCTCAAAAGAGTGATCGAGTACACTGAACTGCGATTAAAGAGAGTTCAAACATACATGTCATGTACGAACTCTAAGGTTACAATATGCAAATTAGTCCTTAGACCTGAGGCATCATAGATGTCTAATGGTTAGGTCCTTGATCTTTGATCATGACAAAGGCATTCCCTCGGATTGTCCACGGCATTGTTGGGGTCATGTGATCTAGTCATGTAGGCATATGAATGCACAACAAGGGATCTCTAACCTTCCATGGTGGAAGGAGAATACTCTAAAATATGATTCTAAAGTCTTTGGCCAAAGCAAATGAATATGACTAAGGAAGATGTTCCAAATCATATTCAAGGGAATCATATAAGAAAGTATCACATTGGATAGTAGACATGAAACAAACTATCACTTAAACAATGTGATTAAGAGTATTGTATTAGAGAATGACCGTATTGCATTGTAATTGTAACTGGATAGGTTCTCCAACCAATTCTACTTAGCTTGGGTAACCATGACATACTGCTAGGTGTCACTCATGGTTTGTGGAAGCCCTATTGATTAGCAAACACTAATCATCAAAAAGGGAGAATTGAAATGTGGTTTCAATTCACAATCGATAGTTAAGAGTAACATCGCCCACTGCCTCGCTAATTGGAACCTAATGGATCGCACACCAAATAAGGATATATGTGAAGAAATTAGATGAAATGGATAAGCAATTAAATGGTTTAATTGAAGAATGGTCAAGATTAATTAATTAGTTAATTAATTATACGAAATGTTCGTATTGGGCTTTTAAGTTGGTTTTGGGGCTTCGGGGCCCAAAAGTGTTTTGGTCCACAAGGTCCATTATGTTTAAGTTGTATGACAACTAAAACAAAATGGGCAATAAGCCCAATAACAATACATAGGCTGGCCATAAGGGTGAGGGTAGGCAAATTTGGATTAATTACAAGTTTGCCACTCACTTGAAATGAAGTATAAATTCATCTTTATAGCTTTGTTTTCAATTAGGGTTTTCTTGGCTACTTAGGGATAGTTATCTAGCAAATTTACTTCCCTAAGTGATCCATTTTCATCCTCACAAAATACATCCTTGGTGAAGAGACTTAGAGACATCAAACTTTTGGTGTTTTGGAGAACTAATCCTCAAATCCTCAAAGAAGCAAAGGAGCACTAAAAGGAGGAAAATCACAAGGAAGATCAAAGGAGCAAGGAGGTGACTTGAAGGCCCTCCACTTGGGTGAATCCCTTGTGTAATCAAGGATGAGCTTCAAGGGTAAAGAATCTCTAAATTCTTCATATTCTTTAATGTTGTTAAAGAGTCTTTTGATTCACCATATACTAGGCTTTGAAAGTCATGGGTTTTATGAATTGTTTTTGGATGCATGCCTACTTTAAAGAGTTAATTGTTAGCATATGTATTCAAATGTTCTTACATGTTCTTAGCTAGGACAAAATTTTTCCTTCAAGTGGTATCAAGAGCCTAGGTCTAGTGTATGGTGGATCCTTTTGGGTTTTGTGATTTTCATGTTTTATGATTTAAATGTTGTAAATGTTACAAGCTTTGTTCTTGCTTTGAATATAAATTTTGCTAGAAAATTTTGCATCTCAAATGTTGTAGATGTATTTCATTTAAGCATGAATATTGGAACTAAAATTTGGTGCCTTGTATTTTGAGTTTTCATAAGTGTTCTTCAATGTTCTTGGAGTTCTTGCCAAGAACAAAAAGTTTTGAAGTTTTGATTCAAAAAGTTTTATGTTTTTTACATAAAGTTTTGATTTAATTTTAGTGGGTGATGGTTAATGATTAAGTAATTTTAATGGGAGACAAACTTTGTTTTAAAGAATGACATAAATTATTTCTTACAAAATTTTATTTCATCTTTACCTCACCTAACAAAACCCACTTACAAAACTTTGTATAAAATTTGAATTTTATCACTAAATAACACTAATGGCCGGCCACCCTATAAAATAGGGTATTTTTGGGTCTTTTGTGCACTTACATAAAGTTTTGATACTTTTGTGTATTTGCATTTTGGCCCAAAAGTTTACGTTTTTACGTTAAGGTCCAAAAACTTTAAAGGACAAATTGTTTTGCTCCTTTAATGATGTTTTGACATTATTAAAAATGTTTGGGTTCTAAGTTGTGATTACATGAAGTTGTGGACTCTTGTGTTTTTACAAAATGACCCCAAAAGTTTTTGTTTTTAGAAAATGGCCCAAAAGTTGTGGTCATTGTTTTTTGGCCCAAATTATATGAGAACAAAATGGTTTGTCTCTTTAAATGAGAATTGGATTTTCATTTTATTTAGTTCCATTTAAATCAATTCTATGGATCCGAAAACCAATTGTTTTAAAGTTGTTTTCTTAATTAAATGTGTTTGATTAAGAGAAGGGTGATTATGAACCAAATGCCTCGATAATTGAGCTATGTGATTGGCTGCTTTACATTATGAATGTTTGGGCTTGGTAGTGTAGATTTGAATGTAATTTGATTAGTTCAAGATTGTTGTAAATGGACATAAGTCCATCATTTGTGTTGTAAAAGGGCATAAGCCCTTATTATTATTTCATGTATTCCTTTTGTTTAAATGTATGCAAAATGGAATAGTTGGGTCCAACGCCCAATAGGAAATAACGGTTTAATTGGATTAAACGCGTAACTAAAATCAACAACTATCTACCTTAGACCCAAGGTCCAACACAAGGCTCGTGTTGGATCAAATCAAACGGTTCATAATCATCCTAAAACCTAATATGACTATATAGTCCATATGAGGATGCAAAGCATTCGTTAGTAGTTCCATATAGTCTCGCTTGTTTCAACGAAACAGTGGGAGTATTATATACTACTAATTCATATAAACTTGGACCAATGGTTGTGATAGGCCCAAGTTCTTTTAATGTGATTAAAATGTTTTGATGTAGCCCAAAACAATTCCCTCAACAAACGAATATTTAAGTTGATAAGCGAGAGATGTTTAGAATATCTCTTCGTAGGCCTTCCACCGTGGTGGGTTCCAAGCGTTTGTGACTCATGCACCGGCTTCACCCTATCATGGGGGAGTACAAAGCATGTGCTTATATCCAGGAGGAATCCATATACATATGATGAGGTGAGTGTAGGCAACGAGGATAGCCAACATCGTATCATCGTGAGGCTATTCTTGAACCCCTTCACGAACTAAGCATGGTGGGAATAACTTAAACTAAGTGCAATGGTGCCAACATCGTATCATCGTGAGGCAACATTCTCTAGAGGCCAAACGGATGGGTAATTACAAAGGTTGTAAATGAATAATGCGTTATTCTCTCATCATTATTTTCGCTAGCCAACATCGTATCATCGTGAGGTGGGCTTGGTAATGGTGAGTCTCCCATAACCCACTAAGAGTTCAATATAACTCTCAAATTCTATTGAGGGATGAGGAATTTGCCAAAAATAGTGGGTGGTACTATTTGATTCAAAGACCCAATCAAAATAGTTTTAAACAACAATGCTAATTCGATTTCTGTTATGTTATGTAGTGAACGACATGCCTAAAATTATACCCACCATTATACTTGACAAAAAGGGCCTAAAAGGCCAACGTTTCCTTGCTTGGTATCGCCACATTGAGAATGTCTCAAAGGTGAAAGACATATTGTATGTACTTAAGCAATCCCCTCCTCATGTACCTCCTACGAAACTAGCTTCAAAGGAGGAGTGTCAAAATTATGTTAGACACTATGAGGATGACTTACAAGCCAAATGCTTAATCCTCACTTCACTTAGTGAGGAGCTTATGAAGCTACATAAGCACATGGACACTTCTTGTGCCATGATTGAAAGTTTGCATAAGATGCATGACATTGAGACTAGTAATGTACGATTCTCAAATATTTGTAATCTAATGAATGCCAAAATGGCAAAGGGGACATCGGTCCATAAGCATGGACAAAAGATGGAAAGGATCTTTCAAGATCTTCAAAGTTTAGGAACTTCCATCGATGGGAAAATGGCCCAAGACTTTTTCCTTGCATCTCTCTCGGATGATTTCACTAAGTTTATCGTACACTATAAAGTGAATAGATTCGATCATTCTTTGAAAGAGATGATTGACATGTGCTGTAAATTTGAAAAAGGTTTCAAAAAGGACAGTGGGAGTGAGAATGCAATGATAAGGAAAAGGTTACATAAGAAGAAGGCAAAGAAATCCAAAGGAACATGCTTTCATTGTGGAAAGGATGAACGTTGGAAGAAGAAATACAGGGTGCGCATTGCGAGCCTTATGACACGGACTTTTGAAGAGACTATTTCTGTCATAGAGAGTGCTTTTACAGTGAGCTCCAATTCCTGGATATTTGATTCAGGTGCTAGTCAACATATCTGTAATACGTTGCAGGGACTAACAGGGAGCAAATCACTGCGCAATGAGGAGATGGTTGTGCGAGTTGGGAACGGCACTAAAATCTCTGCAAAAGCAATAGGCACCTATATGCTTAACCTACCCTCTGGGGAAGTCCTGGAACTTAAAAATTGTTTATATTTTCCTTCATGTATAAAGAATTTGATTTCCATCTCTAAGCTTTTACGAGATGGGCACTTAGTATTGTTTGACAAAATGAGTTGCACTTTATACTTGAACAGTCGTATTATCTCTCATGGTAATATGATAGAGGGACTTTTTCACCTAGAGACGAATAGTGGGATGCACTGTATTGAAAGCGGGAATACCACAAAACCCAAAAGGGGTAGAGAAGAAGTTAACCAAGAAAAGATGTGGCATCTTAAACTTGGACATGTGAACCTTGATAAGATTCGCAAGATGTCGAAAGACCGATATTTCCACCCATTAGGTAATGACCGGATGGGTACTTGTGAATGTTGCTTGAAAGGGAAGATGACCAAATCTCCATTTACTGGAAAAGGAGAGCGTGCCACTGAAATTCTAGGGTTAATCCACACTGACGTATGTGGACCTATGTCTACTACGTCGAGAGAAGGCTTCTCATACTATATCACATTCACCGACGATCACTCTCGGTTTGGCTATGTATATCTTATGAAGTACAAGTCAGAATCCTTTGAAAGGTTCAAAGAATTCAAGAATGAAGTTGAGAAGCAAACTGGGAAACAGATAAAGATCCTAAGATCAGATCGAGGGGGTGAATATCTGAGTAATGAGTTCCTAGATTATCTCAAAGAGTGTGGAATAATATCACAGTGGACTCCACCGGGAACTCCACAACTTAATGGAGTTTCTGAAAGGAGAAATCGAACCTTGATGAACATGGTTCGTTCTATGATGAGTTCCGCTGATCTACCAGTAACATTCTGGGGATACGCTCTATATACAGCAGCTTACTTGCTTAAGAGAGTACCTTCCAAATCAGTTTCACAAACACCCTATGAGATATGGCATGGAAGAAAGCCAAGTCTTAATCATATTAAGATTTAGGGTTGTGAAGCATATGTCAAGAAGCTTGAGGCAACTAAGCTTGAAGCGAGATCAGTAAGATGCTATTTTGTGGGATATCCTAAAGAAACTATGGGATATGAGTTCTACCATCCTGACGACCAGAAAGTCTTTGTCGCCAGAACTGCTAAGTTTCTAGAGGACGAATTTGTTCTCAAAGGAACTATAAGCAAACAGATGGAAATTAATGAGATTAATAATGAACCACAAACAAGCACTCGACATATTGACAACCCTGTTCCTGAACCCCTAGCTCCACGTAGATCTGAACGGGTTAGTAAGCCACCTATGAGGTTTGGCTTAAATAATGACTTTGATGAATTGTACCTTCTAGGTGACAATGAAACAAAGGAGGACCCTAGGGACTACACTGAAGCAATGTCCGACATTGATTCAAAGAGATGGCAAGAGGCCATGAAATCCGAGATGGATTCCATGTATCAAAATCAGGTCTGGACTCTTGTAGACCCTCCAGAAGGTATTGTACCTGTTGGAAACAAATGGGTCTTCAAGAGGAAGATAGGCGTTGATGGGAACGTGGAGACTTATAAGGCTAGACTAGTAGCCAAGGGATACAGGCAAATAGAAGGGATTGACTATGAAGAAACCTTCTCTCTTGTAGCCATGATTAAGTCCATTCGGATTTTGCTTGCTATAGCTGCGTACCATGATTATGAAATCTGGCAAATGGACGTGAAGACGGCCTTTCTGAACGGCTACCTATAGGAAGAGCTCTATATGACTCAACCAGAAGGTTTCGTGTCCGAGTCTGAAAAGACTAAGGTATGCAAGCTTCAAATGTCCATTTATGGACTTAAGCAAGCCTCCAGGAGCTGGAACATTCGTTTCGATACTGAAATCAAAACGTTTGGTTTTACTCAAAACGAAGACGACAATTGTGTTTATCAAAAAGTCTTTGGGGATGCAGTTGTATTCCTAGTGTTATATGTAGATGACATATTACTATTCGGGAATGACACTGCAGTACTTTCTTCTGTAAAAGTGTGGTTGTCTAAAACCTTCCACATGAAAGATTTAGGAGATGCATCTTATGTACTTGGGATAAAGCTCTATCGTGATAGATCCAGAAGATTAATTGGATTATCCCAATCTATGTACATTGATAAGGTGCTAAGTAGGTTCCAGATGGAACAATCTAAGAAAGGTTTTCTTCCTGTGAGACATGGAATTCACCTTTCTAAGTCCATGGGACCTAAGACTCCTGAAGAGATACGGCTAATGAATGAAATTCCTTATGCTTCCGCCATAGGGAGTCTGATGTATGCCATGATATGCACAAGGCCTGATATCGCATATGCTGTGAGCATTACTAGTCGATATCAATCTAACCAGGATCAGAACACTGGGCAGCTGTCAAGACAGTCCTTAAGTACTTAAGAAGAACTAAGGACATGTTCCTCGTTTATGGAGGAGCAGCAGAGTTGCGAGTGGAGGCTTACACAGACGCAGATTTCCAATCTGACGTCGATGATAGAAGTTCCAACTCCGGATATGTATTCACTCTGAATGGTGGGGCTGTCAGTTGGAAAAAGGAAGAAACAAAGTGTAATTGCTGATTCCACGACAGAGGCTGAATATGTCGCTGCAGCTGAAGCCGGCAAAGAAGCGTTCTGGATGAAGAAGTTCATTACTGAACTTGGAGTGGTTCCAACCATCACATCACCAGTAACTTTGTACTGTGATAATAGTGGGGCGATAGCTCAAGCCAAGGAACCCATGGCTCATCAAAAGAACAAGCATTTTGATAGGCGCTTTAATATCATAAGAAGATATGCTGCCGAGGGGAAAGTCAACATCCTCAAAGTTGCTTCAGCCGATAACGTAGCAGATCCACTGACAAAGCCAATGACTCAAATCCAGCTTGATCGTCATATGGATAAGATGGGTATTAGATACATGGGAGGATGGCTTTGAGTGCAAGTGGGAGATTGTTGGAAGTATGCCCACAAAGCCACTCATTTGATGTAATAGCTTTTTGGAATACTTAATATGTTAAACTTTTATATGTTTAATGGAAGGGCAATACTTATTGTTATTCACTATTTATTGTATCATGTGTTTAAACAATAAGAGAATCCAAGGGATGTATTTGACATAAGAGATAAGTGATCTAATGAGTTAGATTAAGGAGACCTTTCTCTTATGTTCATTCCTAAAACGTTCCTAGCCATAGGATTGCCAATTGGGCATTGACAATCCGTTAAGGTTAGTATGTGTTATGTTGACTCAAACGTGAGTATGAACTAGTCTCAAGTCATTTGGTGTTGGACACTAAGACAAACACATAGGTGCTCAAAAGAGTGATCGAGTACACTGAACTGCGATTAAAGAGAGTTCAAACATACATGTCATGTACGAACTCTAAG
Source organism: Malus fusca (assembly GCA_035220775.1). NCBI lineage: Eukaryota > Viridiplantae > Streptophyta > Magnoliopsida > Rosales > Rosaceae > Malus > Malus fusca. Next base: position 17,540,432 of record CM069072.1, read on the forward strand.
GTTACAATATGCAAATTAGTCCTTAGACCTGAGGCATCATAGATGTCTAATGGTTAGGTCCTTGATCTTTGATCATGACAAAGGCATTCCCTCGGATTGTCCACGGCATTGTTGGGGTCATGTGATCTAGTCATGTAGGCATATGAATGCACAACAAGGGATCTCTAACCTTCCATGGTGGAAGGAGAATACTCTAAAATATGATTCTAAAGTCTTTGGCCAAAGCAAATGAATATGACTAAGGAAGATGTTCCAAATCATATTCAAGGGAATCATATAAGAAAGTATCACATTGGATAGTAGACATGAAACAAACTATCACTTAAACAATGTGATTAAGAGTATTGTATTAGAGAAGGACCGTATTGCATTGTAATTGTAACTGGATAGGTTCTCCAACCAATTCTACTTAGCTTGGGTAACCATGACATACTGCTAGGTGTCACTCATGGTTTGTGGAAGCCCTATTGATTAGCAAACACTAATCATCAAAAAGGGAGAATTGAAATGTGGTTTCAATTCACAATCGATAGTTAAGAGTAACATCGCCCACTGCCTCGCTAATTGGAACCTAATGGATCGCACACCAAATAAGGATATATGTGAAGAAATTAGATGAAATGGATAAGCAATTAAATGGTTTAATTGAAGAATGGTCAAGATTAATTAATTAGTTAATTAATTATACGAAATGTTCGTATTGGGCTTTTAAGTTGGTTTTGGGGCTTCGGGGCCCAAAAGTGTTTTGGTCCACAAGGCCCATTATGTTTAAGTTGTATGACAACTAAAACAAAATGGGCAATAAGCCCAATAACAATACATAGGCCGGCCATAAGGGTGAGGGTAGGCAAATTTGGATTAATTACAAGTTTGCCACTCACTTGAAATGAAGTATAAATTCATCTTTATAGCTTTGTTTTCAATTAGGGTTTTCTTGGCTACTTAGGGATAGTTATCTAGCAAATTTACTTCCCTAAGTGATCCATTTTCATCCTCACAAAATACATCCTTGGTGAAGAGACTTAGAGACATCAAACTTTTGGTGTTTTGGAGAACTAATCCTCAAATCCTCAAAGAAGCAAAGGAGCACTAAAAGGAGGAAAATCACAAGGAAGATCAAAGAAGCAAGGAGGTGACTTGAAGGCCCTCCACTTGGGTGAATCCCTTGTGTAATCAAGGATGAGCTTCAAGGGTAAAGAATCTCTAAATTCTTCATATTCTTTAATGTTGTTAAAGAGTCTTTTGATTCACCATATACTAGGCTTTGAAAGTCATGGGTTTTATGAATTGTTTTTGGATGCATGCCTACTTTAAAGAGTTAATTGTTAGCATATGTATTCAAATGTTCTTACATGTTCTTAGCTAGGACAAAATTTTTCCTTCACATGCTTGAGATTTGAATTGATTTCTTCCAATTGTGATTTGATAAGTTGTGATTGCAATTCAATTATCTATTTTATTCATAACTGATTCTTGTATGTTTATTAAGGATGCATACTTAGTTTTCATGCATGAATTAGATGCTAGAATATAAATGAGTTTCACCTAATCGTGACAAGTTTATATTCATGAGTAGTGAAGGTTGTTTATCACAATCGCGTTAATTGAATTCTTGGCAATTGTATCATGCATTCATAGTTATAATTGCCTCATCAACACTTATGATTTTCATTGAACGTAATGATCTTTGATTGTATCTCTATTATGCATTCATATAGCGGACTTTTAGAGAATGATTTGGGTTGTCGCGTGCATTCATCCAATTCAATGAGTAAAGGAAAATCTGAGGGTTAATTTGTGCATCACGATTAATCTGGGGTGTTGAGCATCATAGTTTATTGAAAAGCAATTGGAAATCAATTCATGTACAAGTGTGTCATGTGCGAAGAACGGACCTCTAACTAATCCATCCATCATCTCATTTCTTAAATTCGCTTTACAATCTGTCTAATTTTATAAGTTGTTTGTTTGTTTCGAATTCGTCAAAACCAAAATCCCCCTTTTACTTTGTTGTTTCAAAGTGTTAAATTTCTATTTCGTTAGTGTTTTTGAGTGTTTTGATTCAAACCAAAACACTAAATTCATCCAAAGTTGTGTTAGAGTCAAATCTGCCCAGTAAGTGTTTTTAGGCAATTTTGAGTGTTTTTAAGTTGTTTTGCGTCTTTAGAATCTGTTTTGAGTCATTTGAGTCTATTCAAATGTTTTTAACTTTGTTTTTATGTTTTTGAGTTAGTTCAGAGGTTTTAGCAAGCCCTCCTAATCCCCGGTTTAGAACGATCCCTACTTGCATTTTTACTACAATTTGACAACAAGAGGATTTAATTTGAGTGCTTAACTAACATCGCATCATGAGTGTTCACATATTCATCACCAGAATCGGATCATAAAGCAATGATCTTTGTACACAGAGAGGTTTCAACAAGATATTTGTATTGCATAAAAGTGGACATTACATCAGACTTGTACTTCAAAGGATAGAACCAACAATAACGGGTAAAGTCATCAACAAAGATGACATAATATCTGAAACCTTGACACGAAGCTATAGGTGATGGTCCCCAAACATCTGTGTGTACAAGATCGAGTGGCTTGCTAGTTGTACAAACTGTAGAAGTAAAAGGAAGTCGAGAACATTTTCCTAGTGCACAATCTGTGCAAAAAGACTTAGGTGAATGAGATAAAACTAAAATACAAGACTGTGCTGCAAGTTTATCTCTGATCTTGGCCGAATGATGATCCAATCTCTGGTGCAACACATCCTTGGAAGCCTTGATAGATGCAGTGAGAGCATGCTGCTGATCAGGTGCAGAAGAAGAGAAATGAAAATGATAGAAACCATGCTGGACAGGTCCTTTAAAACGCATCATCCCCGAAGAAAGATCCTTCACAGTGTAGTGAGTAGGATAAAGATGCATAGAACATTTGTTATCAATAAGAAATTGATTTGCAGAGAGAAGATTATGTTTTAATGCAGGAACATATAGTACTTTATTAAGCTGAAAAGTACTATCAGATGTGGTCAAAGTAGTAGAGCCAGAGTGAGTGATAGGCAAACCTTTGCCATCACCAATGTACACTTGTTCTGGACCAGTATAAGCTTCAGGATTTTGCAAGGCTGCATAAGAGTTGGTCATATGAGATGTAGCGCCATAGTTGACAATCCAAGATAGAGTGGATGAAGAGGGATTGGCCACCATAGCTGAGTGAGAGGGCTTGCCACCATAAGCCGGATTCATGCGATGAGGGCAATCAAAGGCCTCATGATCGAATTGATGACAAATTTGACACAAAGTCTTCTTGGTGTAAGATGAGAAATGTTGGCGGCTGATAGGAGCATATTTATGCGACTTAGTTAACATGTTTTCTTGCACTTACTTAGTTAGTTATTGCTTATAAGAGTGTTTTAAATCATTTTCGTATGTTTGTAGGTCCTAATAACAAAGTTGGCAAGAAAAGTGCATTTTGGTGCATTTTGGAGCAATTTTGGGTTGAAATGGATTGCATGCACTTGGAGACATGAGGATGGACGTTTTCGGAAGATTAGAATTCAGCATATGTGTGTGCACATGGGCAAAGGAGGAAACACACACACATAGGCAAAGAGAAAAACACACATGGACAACTTGGCATGGACAGGTTGGAGGGCAGAAAATGTGTTTGTTTTGTGGTTGAAATGATGAGGAACATGTGTGTGCAAATGGGCAAAGGAAACACACATACATGGGCAAAGGAAAGGCACGGCATGGGCAGAAAATACACCACTACATTCACTCATTACCACAACACTCACCCTTGTCCCCTTCATTATTTCTGTTTTCATGCACCATTACATTTAATCATTGCACCCAAGTGGTGCACATCCCTTGTCCCCTTCACCCATCAGATTTCATTCACTTTCACCTCCACTACATGCACTCATTGATGTACCACTCCTCCAATTTCCTTGCCCATGCCATGCATCATGAATCCACCTGCACCTATGACTCATTTCTGCACCATTCCACCTCCCTTTCCTTTATCTACCATGTGCACAATCATTCATGTTCCCCACTTGCATTCATAGCTGCAACACCACTCCATTTCACCCCCTATGCTTTGCATCATTACTTCACTTTCACCTTTGAATCATTGCTAACACCACCATCCATCCCTCCATGCCATGCACTTCCTTTATAAAAGGAAGTGTGTGTGGCAGCCATTACATTCAGTTTTTGCTAGAGAATTCATCCCCATTTCGATACAACCTTCATCCAAACACTTCCATTCATCCTCACATCCATTCCTCCATACAAACAAACCTTCAAACACTCACCAACACCTTGTGCCGTAGCAAAGGAAGGGAAGGAAAGTGCTTGGATGTGCTTGCTGTCCAACTTGGATCGTTGGAGCGTTTAGGTGTTTTCTTTCTTTTGTTTTTAATGTCTAAATTTGTTTATCTTTCCTTTGTAAGTATGAGAAACTAAACCCCCCTTAGCTAGGGGGAATTCGAAACCATGTTCATGCTTGCAATATGATTTGATTACTTTCAGTTGTGATTCATAAGTTGTGAATTCAATTTACTTATCCATTTGAATTAAAACTGATTTGTGTATGTTGGTTGAGAGTGCACGCTTAATTTCCATGCATAAATATGATGCTAGGATATAAGGGAGTTTCACCTAATCGTTATGAACTTATATTCACAAGTAGTAAAGGTTGTTCGTCACAACCGTGTTAAGTAAATTCTTGGCATAAGTTTCATGCAATTCATAGTTACAAATGTTTCGTCAATGCTTATGATTTTCATAGAACTTAATGATTCTTACTTGTATCTCTATTATGCAATTCATGTAGGGAACTTGTGGGGAATGCTTTGGGTTGTTGTATGCAATCATCCAATTTAATGAAATTAGGAAAATATGAGGATTAATTTAAGCGTACCTAATTAATCTGGGGTGTTGAGGTTCATGGTTTATTGAAAAGCAACTGGAAATTGGTTTATGTGCAAGTATGTCATGTGTGGAGAAGAACCCTCTAGCTAGCTCATCATCCATAGTTTAACCCATCACCCATCAATTCACCTAAATTTGTCTAAGAATCTGTTTAAATTGTTCTTGCTTTGTTTTCCTTATTTTCGTCCAAAACCAAAATCCCCTTTATTTTATTAAGTCATATTAGTTAGTACTTGTTTTAGATTGTGTTTGTAAGTGTTTTAAGTCAAGATAAAATCAATTTTCGTCCAAACTTTGTGTTAGTGGCAGAAACTGCCTTAGAGTTGTTTTTAGGCAGTTTTGAGTCTCTATAATCTGTTTTGAGTCTTGTGACTTTGTTTTGAGTCTTGTAAGTTAAATTCATACTTTTAAGTTTGTTTTCACATATTTAAGTCAGTTTCAAGTGTTTTAGCAATCCCTCATAATCCCCTGCCTAGAACGATCCCTACTTACATTCTTTACTACAATTGACAACAAGAGGGTTTAATTTGTGTGCTAAGTTAACTCACATCAGCGGCCTCCACGATTGTAACGAAAATTGGTATTGGTGGAACGATTGGTATTGCCACGAGAAGAAGATCTGAAATTGCTGCGATTGGAGTAGCCACGATTAAAATTGTGAACCATGCCACGACCTTGAGTATTGAATGCAGAAGAAGACTAAGCAACAAAAGCCTGAGAATTGAGAGTTGGAAGGGGAAGAATACCGGCAGAGCTGTTGAGAGCCTGAAATGTAGAAGAGTCTGAGGTGGTTTTTCTTCGATTGACTAATTGTATCTCTTTGCTAAGCAACAGACCATGCAGCTCATCAATAGTCGTAGATCCAAGACAGAATTGAATGGCATCAACGAACGAATCATACTCAGCGGGCAGACCATGTAGAATGACAGAAAGCAAATCAGAATCATCCATAGGAGAGCCGGCACTAGCAAGGGCATCAGTAATTGCCTCAATTTGCTGAAGATACTGAGCAGCAGTAGAATCACCCTTGGTAAGATTACGAAGACGAGATCGAAGCTCATGAATGTGAGACTGAGAAGCCATGGCGAGGCGAGATTCCAACTTCGCCCAAAGTTCGTGAGCAAAATTCACACCAACCATATAGGGAATTAGGGATTTAGAGAGGGTAGAATTGAGCCAGATGAGAATATTTTGATCATTCTCATACCACGAAATAAACTCAGGATTGAGAGTGCGATTTCCCGAAGAATCAAGAAATTGAGGCGGCGCCACCATAGATTAGTCAATGTGACCAGTGAGGTTGTAACGACGAAAAATCGGAGCAAATAGAGCACTCCAGGTCAAGTAATTTGTGGTGGTGAGCTTGATTGGCACCATAGATCCGATGTTTTGGATTGTGACAGAGACGGAATTCAGAGAATTAGGGTTTGGAGAGGCAGTCGGAACAGGATGAATAAGAGAAGTCGATTCCGACGAATGAGACGCCATGGCTAAATTCGAGCAAGAGATCAAGAAACTTGAACAAGATCAAGAAATCGATCAAGAGATCAAGAGAATCGATCGAAGAAGAGATCGAACAAGGTAAGGAGAGAAGCGGGAGCGATGAGATCGAAGTTGTTAGACAGAGAAGGCGAGTGATACCATATTTGATAAAATGATTTCATTTATCCAATTCAATAAAGTTACACTTTGAGTATATATATACAAGTATATTGTAACCACTAAGGTGAGTAAACTATAACTAACTAACATATACTTAATCACTAAGTAATATCCCTAGATAGTGTAGTTACAATATTACCCTTTATACGTATCACTAGAGTACAAGACCCAGAAGTGAGATGAGTTCATCAACCTAAAGCAGGGAAAATCTCAGTAGCTGAGTACCATCGAAAGCTCATCAATTTGTGCCACTACTGTCCTGCCATCGCTACCAGCCCATTCGAGATCTTCTACCAGTTCAAGAAAGGGATCCGTAAAAAACTTCATTCGTTGGCAGCATCTACACCTTGTACACATGTAAGGGATTCCACGAGACTTTATTTTGCGCCGAGGATTCGAAAAATGCCCCAAGTGTCAATGTTGGTATTGAAAGAAGTAGAATTCAGTAGAAGAACACTGGGAGTAGTGTTTCTTCAGTCCCCAACTAAGTCAATCTTTCAAACGAAGCGATTACAACCCTAGATCTTTTAGTAGAAGTTCGAGTGCCAGCATACCATGTTTTGGGGTAAAGCCGATGGTAAATTCTCGTTTTCATCAGCAGGGCTGTCCCAGCAACACTAATGCCTAGAATGGCTTTAACATAATCGTAATGTCCAAAAGGTTCCTGGTCATAAGATTGTCAGAGGGATACTGACAATACATAGACCAGTACATACTATGTCCCCTTCCAATGGGAATGATGGAAAGTCTCATGCCATTCGTGTACTGACACTAAGACAAGTATGTAGGTGCTCATTATGGGAATGAGTTCACTGAACACAATCAAACGAGAGTACTTGAATAGAGGTCTACTCACATGTCAAGCAAGTAACTCTACTGGTTGGAATAATGTAAGTAATTCTTTGACTTGAGACATCATAGTTGTCTTGGGGATACGTTGCTGATCATTTGATAATGAGACGTGACCACATCTCATCTTGGATGTGTTCTATGCATTGTTGGGGTCAGTGGTTTATTCTCAGAGGCATGTGAATGATCAACAAGGGATCTCTAATCCTCGTTATGAGAGGATGAATACTCTTAGATATGATTCGGGAATCTTCGGCCGAAGTATCAAGCGTAATGATGGAAAGCGTTCCTATACGACTTAATAGAATCATATAACTTGATAAAATCACATTAGGGGTTTGACATTAAGTATCCATACCCTAGTAATGTGATTGTGAGTATTGTATTAGAGAAGAATCGAATTACATTGTAATTCCAACTGAATAGGTTCTTCGAACAAATTCTACATTAGCTTGGGTAGCCATGATATATGGTTAGATGTCACTCATGGCTTGTGAGTTCTTCTAGATGATTAAATAAGTATTCATCAAAGAAGAAGGAGAATTAAAAGTATGTTTTAATTCACTAAGTGATTGGATAAATACTAATCAATTGGATTGATACCAATCACCTCACTGCCTTGCTAATTAGAACCTAAAATGATTGTACACCGAAACACTCTTGTGGTGAGACAACTAAAGGACGATGGAATTAATTAAGTGTTATGATTAATTAGAAAGTCTAAAGAAATCATAAAAATGATGAAAGATCGTTTTGGGCTTAAAGAAAAGTTCAGGTTCATTCGGGCCCATTGGGCTTTTATTCAAGTATAGGATGACTTGAAATGATAAAAGCCCAAAGCCCAAACAACACAAAGGAGGCCGGCCAAGGATGACCATAGAGAGAGAGAGAGAGAGTCAAAAGGGTGACTTACTTCTTTTACATATATAAAGGAAGTTTAAGGAGGGTTTTTGTGTGTTTTTTTCAAATAGAGAAAACAAAACTCTCTCTCTCTCTACACACAATATTGCCGGCCACCATAAGGGAGAAATAGCTAATCATTTTTCTCCTTTTGGTTATTCCAACATCCATCTCACTACACTAGTGGGTGTGGATCTTTAGAGGTCTACTGCTTTGGAGACTAGAGGAGAATCAAAGGAGCTCTAAATCTATCAAGGCGGAGCAAGCAAGGAGGGAGGCTAGACTCAAGGAGTTCCAAGAACAAAGAGCTTGGAGGTGGTCCATCCTTGGTCTCAAGTCTAGATCAAGAGGTATAAAACTATACCTTCACTTTGTTCTTCATTTTTGTTAGATGCATCATATATGAACCTATGCTTCTTGAAGGGGATTTGGATGACTATAGCTTTGATAATATGTGATAATATGCTTCCGTTGTTTTTTTGTATATAAATCTTGAATTGTATATGCATGCTAGTCACTAGAAAACCCACATAAATCTCATAATTTCCCTTCAAGTGGTATCAGAGCCAAAGGTTTATATTTGATGTGTCCTTTTGGATTTTATGCATATGGGTTTTGATTTTATGTTTGACATATTATTTCTTCATTCAAAATATGTTTATCTTTTTGTTTTTCGAAGTGTTGAAAAATGTGTTTCAAGAGTTGAAAAATGTATGCAAAAAGTGTTTTGGATGCATGAATGAAGTGTGAGTTTTTGAACAAAATTTGGGGCTTTTGTTCCATAGGGGAGGGCACGGTTTTTGGGGGGTTTTTTGGCTTGTGTTTGTGTTTTATTTTAAGTTACACACACACTTTGAAGCTAGAAAGTAAATGCCTTGTCACTTTTTTTTTTTTTTGGGTTTGAAAAAGTCACCAAGAAAGTGCAAATCTTGAAATTGTTTTCATGGTTTTGTTCTTGGTGTTCATGGTTTTATTCTTGTGTTCATACTTTGTTTTTTTTTTCTGAATTTGGGTGATAAACTTTTCATCAAAAGCTTTCCCTAGATTTACTCTTCCCTAGACTTGACTAGGTGGCCATACCCTAACCATACCTTTAAAGTACAAAAGGTGACAAGGAAAAGTATGGGCTTCTACTTTATTTTGAAATAAAGGGAACAAGTTTGACATTGTCCCTCTCCCCATCACTCAACCGGCCTCACCTAATGATGAGTCCTTTATGGGCTCTTTTGCAATTTTAAAGGTTGATTATACTTTCTAGTATTTGCGGTTTGACCCTTAACTTTCTATATTTGCATTTCGGGCCCCACCTCTCTAAGAGGTCAAAATACTTTGATATTATTTTTGTAGTTTAAACTCATCATACAATTATGCCCATATGTACTAAATCTAATTGATTATGTTGCATTCCAATTAAATTATTTAATGTGATTAAGTAGTTAGAAAATGGTTAACTATGGACTTGTGCCTTAAACGATAATTGAGCTATGAGAAAGGCCGCTAAATTCAAATGGTTTGAACCTTGGGAATGTGTTTTAATTGCTATTTCAATTGGACCTCAACACGTTAGACGTTAATCTTTCTCTCCCTCTTATTATATGTAATTTGTAGGAATTTGTACAAATCGGTTTGTAATTCTTATTACTTCTTTATCTCTTTCAATTAGTTGATTCCCTCTAGTACTAGACTAGAGTTTCTTTAACTATTGGTAAGGAGACATATTAAAAGGGATTTTCATGAGATTAAAGATTTGTTGGGTCCATCGCCCTAATTAGCAATGAATGATTGTCTTTCATTTCTAATGGCTCAATGAAAAAATGTTTTAATTGGATTGAAAGCGCGTAATTAAAACGAAACATTCTTCCCTAGATCTTATTCAACAATGTTGGCTCGTTGTTGAATCAACCTAATAAGTCCATAGTCATCCAAAGAGGCTAAGATAACTATAAAGTCCAAATTTAAAGGAATGCAAAAACCTTAGTAGTAGAAGTTACTTCCAATATTTGAAAAATTCGTTTTTGATATTGATTTTGTTTTTCTCAAAACAAATAGTGGGGGTATCATACGCTACTAAACTAAAATGAACACAATTAGTAGTAATATATATCTCCAATATTTTGAAAAATTGTTTTGATATTGATTTGTTTTGCGAAAACAAATAGTGGAGATATCATATGCTATTAATTTCACTTACTTTGGACTAGTAGTTGTAATAGGACACAATTTATTATAATGTGATTAAATAAATAAAATGATGAGACCTTTAAATCCCTCAACCAACATCCAATATTAAGTTGAAAGCGGAGAGGTGCTTTGAACACTTCTTCGTGGCCATCCACCATGGTAGGCTCCAATCGTTTATGACTCATACACCGCCTTCACCCTATCATGGGGGAGTTCAAAGTATGTGCTTATACTCAAGAGGAGTCTATTTCAAACATTTGATATGGTGAAGGTAGGCAACGAGTATGGCCGACATCGTATCATCATGAGGCCATACTTGGACCCCTATCTAAACCGGCATGGTGGGTCAAAAACTTAACTAAGAGAAATGGTGCCAACATCATATCATTGTGAAGCATTGTTTTCTAGAGGCCAACTAGATGGGTAATCACAAGAGGTTGTTGTGAATGGGTAGTTCTACCCTCTCATTATTATTTTTGCTAGCCAACATCGTATCATCGTGAGGTGGGCTTTTTAATAGTGAGCCTCCCATAACCCACTAAGAGCTTTCATTGAAATCTCCCGGATTCCATCTTGAGGGATATGGAATTTGCCAAAAATAGTGGGTAGTGTCATTCGGTTTAAAGACCCGAATCGTTTGATTTAATCAACAATCAAACTAATTTATTTTATTGTTATGTATTTAGATATGGTTGGAAGCACACTTGCAAAGATACTCGACAAGCATTGCCTTGAGAGGCACAATTTCCCATCTTGGTACCGTAATGTCAAGATTCTCCTAACCTTGGAGAAAATTGTTTACGTACTAGACAAGGCTCCAACTCACATACCTCTTGGCCCTGAGGCCACTGAGGATGAACGTGCTAAGTATGACAAGCACGTTGAGGATGATACACAAGCCAAGTGCTATCTGTTGGCTTCCATGAATAATGAGTTGCAGAGACAGCACGAGGGTATGGACAGTGCATCCTCCATCATACTACATCTTACGAAGTTATATGTGAAGGGACGCGCAACCATAGTTACAACACTGTCAGTGAACTTGTGAAGACCAAAATGGTCAAGGGAGCCCCAGTACATCAACATGTACTGAAGATGATTAAACTCATTAAACAACTAGAGAACCTAGGTACTCCACTTGACGGGGAATTGGCCCAGGACTTCATCTTGGCTTCTTTTTCTGATTCGTTCTCGCAGTTCGTTATGAACTACAACATGAACAAGATGGATAGCACTCTCTCTGAGTTACTAAACATGTTAGTAACCGCTGAGAAGATGAAGAAAGAGAACGGTGTGGGAACTGTTGCAGTAGCCTACAACAAGCCATCCACTTCCAAGGCTAAGCCAAAAGGCAAAGGCAAAGGAAAGGAGAAGAAGTCACCCACTCCTAAGGCACAAGGAGGAGTGAAGAAGAAAAAGGCAAAGGAGCCCAAGGGGACTTGCCACCACTGTGGAAAGGACGGGCATTGGAAGAGGAATTGCAGGTTATACCTTGCATCTCTAAAGGACAAGCCACAAAGTATGGTTTTTATTCTTATCTTCAATTATAATTGTTAGATCTTCTAATCTTTATATTTGATATAAAATGCTAATCACTTATGCAATTGTATGTAGGTGAAGAAGCCAAGTAGAAGATGAACGAGCAAAGAAAAGGATGGAGTGAAGAGTTCGGCCATTAATTTTTTGCTAACTACTTAGGAAGTTTGTTAGGCACTTAAAGATAGTCTTTAAACTTTCTTATTTTGCTTAGAACTTATTATGTGGCTTCATATGATGGAAGACCCACTTTTGGTGCCTATATGAAGGTATATAATTAGTCTCTAATATAGGAGCTAATTCTTTTGTATTAAAACATTATGAATGTTTAACTTATCATATCAATGTAATGTGATGAATGCCTTCTACTATACTTGTTCCTCAAAGTAGTGTTATGAATTGAATATTGTCTTGTTGTATTCTAGTTGAGATACAAGAAATGTATCACTTATATAATGCGATATCCAAACTTTGGATTTATCAATTAAGGATAGATCTTACATGTTGGCTATAAATGGATACAAAGAATCTTTAGATTTGGTTCCAATTGCCTACATATGAGTTCTATATGCATTGAGAAAGTCTAGAGATTCCTTTCTTGAAGAAAAGGAAGATCACATTATAATGACATAAGTAATACATAAGAAAAACGTTTCTTATATGGTTATCACTTACTTAACCACAATAACCAAGATCACTCTTGGTTCAATTAGTAGTTTTGAACAACTAATTGGACATTCTTAAATTGTTTTAAGAAATGTCAAATGTTTTAGTGATCAAACCAATGATGAAGTGTCTAAATCTATAAAAGGTTTAAAGACTTTAGTCACTTAATAACAAGACATCAACTTAGTGGAGTTGGAATAATAAGCTTAAAAGGTTTTAAACTACTCCACAATGTCCTCTACCCGTATACTTCATGATTATACACTTTGAATGTATAATGCGATTTCTCATTAAGGTCATGAGAAACAGTGGGAGGTGAGAAAAGGATATAAACTTGAATATGATTGGTTTATAGTTGTCTAAAATTAATAGTATAACACTATTATTAATGAGCTTGTAATTTTAATTGTTAAAGGTCTCAAGCTCTTCGAAGCGTTAAAATCTATGTTGTGTAACATTCTAAGAATAATCTATGAATGTTGGTTTCACCAACCTAGCATAAAATGGTTATATGTTGGGAGTTGTCCTTCATTCTCTTTTACGAGAACAAGCTTAGTACAAAGCAAATGGACAAGTTGATGAAACAAAAGGGAATAGTTTCAAAATGAGTCACAACATATAGTTTAACAACAAGACAATCCGATTTCGACACCTCATGTAACTATAATGCTCTATGTAGTTTTAATAAGGAATTAAATCAACCACCTAGAATGAATGGTTGAACTCCTATATCCTTAGTAGGAGCCATGCTTCCACTAATGATTTGGATAATTCTTATATGACTACTTTAAAAGGTTTTAGTATGAATAAAACTTGAAATATGATGTTTGACACCATATAATTTAAATGAATGGACTTGATAAAACAAGTCATACATTTAAAATGGAATTACTTGAGAAGGAATTCTTTTGTGTATGTTCGTTTAAATAACTTGTGTTAGCTTGAATTGTTGATTGTCCAAAACTGTTGGGACATCATCAATAAGCTAATGGATCTTAAAGATTGTCAATAGATCCAAGACAAGTTAGTGGGAGCTATATGCATTCAAATCAAGAAAATATAAGTGTTATGTTTTTCTTAAGGTTTCGAATGAATGCTTAGTTACAACAAGGTCAGTGGGAGTGATGTCATACTTTTGAGCAACATATTATGAATGAAGTTTATTTGATAGACGTAATAAATATTGATGTTACTCAAAATGACAAATTGTGACAAGGTCAATTTTGAAGTACAGACTTAAAATGGACTTATTGATACAGCAAGGCTGTCTCAAGAATGTTATATACGGAAATTGAATCTCAAACGTTGAAGATTTGAGAAAGTATTTCTACATATGATAGAAAATTGCTTTCATGACCCTTATAAAGAATATGTCACAAAATCACAAATAAGACACATGCATGGACTTGTGAGATGATATCCAAAGGTGAATAACCATTAGGGTTGTCACTTTAAGATATTGCGATAGCCCAGGATCAGAACCGTAGCAACTGATAAAGTATTATTACCTTTGAGAAAGGAATATCAAAGTGAGACTCTGGAAGCGTGCATTCACTTAGGTTATATAAACCAAAGTGACAATAACCCATTTTAACAAATGGAACTTCATGGTGGATGAAGTACTAATCATATGACTGTATTGTTAGTATGGTACTACAATGGTCTCAAGGTTGGAGCATGGTCTGTATAAAATATACAAACGAAATATATGTTGATATTTATTAAAGTTTTAGAAACTGCTTCAAAAAGGTGTTTCAAATAGACGGGGTTCATTTTGAACCAATGATTGAATCCAAACCATAAGGTCGTTAGTAGGATACTGCGACCTAATGGGGCGATAGCTCAAGCCATGGAATCAAGGTCTCATCAAAGTATTTTGAACACAAAGAAGAGACAACGTTAAATGCTTTTGGAAACATTTAATAAATAAATCATTTTAAGTTAAAAGGATTAATGCATAACCTAGTTGACCTACTAGCTCAAGTTCACTAGACTAGCATCTATAAGATGCAATAGTGATTGACTTTAGTGCAAGTGGGAGATTGTTGGAGATATGCCCTAAAAGTCAATCTTTGGAAGAAACCTTTCAGGACAATGTTTGTATGTATAGATGACTCTAATACAGCAAAAGGCACAGTCACTCATTGGGACTATCTCAATAAACGATATACGTCCTAAATAATGTATCCATGGACAATGGATTGATGGAAGAAGTAATCTAATGAAGTTAGATTGCAGAGACCTTTTTCACATAACCGTAATGTCCAAAAGGTTCCTGGTCATAGGATTGTCACTGGGATACTGACAATACACAGACCAGTACATACTATGTCCCCTTCCAATGGGAAGGATGGAAAGTCTCATGCCATTCGTGTAATGACACTAAGACAAGTATGTAGGTGCTCATTATGGGAATGAGTTCACTGAACACAATCAAACGAGAGTACTTAAATGGAGGTCTACTCACATGTCAAGCAAGTAACTCTACTCGTTGGAATAATGTAAGTAATCCTTTGACCTGAGACATCATAGTTGTCTTGGGGATACGTTGCTGATCATTTGATAATGAGACGTGACCACATCTCATCTTGGATGTGTTCTATGCATTGTTGGGGACAGTGGTTTATTCTCAGAGGCATGTGAATGATCAACAAGGGATCTCTAATCCTCGTTATGAGAGGATGAATACTCTTAGATATGATTCGGGAATCTTTGGCCGAAGTATCGAGCGTAATGATGGAAAGCGTTCCTATACGACTTAATAGAATCATATAACTTGATAAAATCACATTAGGGGTTTGACATTAAGTATCCATACCCTAGTAATGCGATTGTGAGTATTGTATTAGAGAATGATCGAATTACATTGTAATTCCAACTGAATAGGTTCTCCGAACAAATTCTACATTAGCTTGGGTAGCCATGATATATGGTTAGATGTCACTCATGGCTTGTGAGTTCTTCTAGATGATTAAATAAGTATTCATCAAAGACGAAGGAGAATTAAAAGTAAGTTTTAATTCACTAAGTGATTGAATAAATACTAATCAATTGGATTGATACCAACCACCTCACTGCCTTGCTAATTAGAACCTAAAATGATTCTACACCGAAACACTCTTGTGGTGAGACAACTAAAGGATTATGGAATTAATTAAGTGTTATGATTAATTAGAAAGTCTAAAGAAATCATAAAAACAATGAAAGATCGTTTTGGGCTTAAAGAAAAGTTCAGGTTCATTCGGGCCCAAACCTATTGGGCTTTTATTCAAGCATAGGATGACTTGAAATGATAAAAGCCCAAAGCCCAAACAACACAAAGGAGACCGGCCAAGGATGAGCATAGAGAGAGAGAGAGTCAAAAGGGTGACTTACTTCTTTTACATATATAAAGGAAGTTTAATGAAAAAGTTTTATGAGGCTTTTTGTGTGTTTTTTTCAAATAGAGAAAACAAAACTCTCTCTCTCTCTCTACACACAATATTGCCGGCCACCATAAGGGAGAAATAGCTAATCATTTTTCTCCTTTTGGTTATTCCAACATCCATCTCACTACACTAGTGGGTGTGGATCTTTAGAGGTCTACTGCTTTGGAGACTAGAGGAGAATCAAAGGAGCTCTAAATCTATCAAGGTGGAGGAAGCAAGGAGGGAGGCTAGACTCAAGGAGTTCCAAGAACAAAGAGCTTGGAGGTGGTCCATCCTTGGTCTCAAGTCTAGATCAAGAGGTATAAAACTATACCTTCACTTTGTTCTTCATTTTTGTTAAATGCATCATATATGAACCTATGCTTCTTGAAGGGGATTTGCATGACTATAGCTTTGATAATATGTGATAATATGCTTCCGTTGTTTTTTTTTATATAAATCTTGAATTGTATATGCATGCTAGTAACTAGAAATCCCACATAAATCTCATAATTTCCCTTCATAATCATGTATCTAGCCTAAGGAATAGAATAAAACAAGTGGCATCCTCTCATAGGATGATAGCAATGAATGGTTGAGATTGTATTGTGAGTTGGTGAGTGAAGGATCTCCCTTCCTTTCCACATATAACGGTTCAAATGTATTTGTGCAGAGTGTGAAAAATTCAAGAGACATTTTTCCATCATCTTCTCTCTAAAAAACTCTCTCCACCATTGCAGAGAACCTCCATTGAAATACATATCAAAACACACAAGCACTAACATGGCCTCAAAGCCAGGTTTCATTGTCTAAACTGGGCGTGAAATCTGTGAGTGTGATTGAGCTACATCTTTGAGCTCCAATCGAATCTGGAAATTTGTGATTTCTCGTATCCAAGTCTAATATGGCTGGGTCCGGCAATGTCGAGCTTAGAGCTCCGATTTTCAATGGAGAGAACTATGAATTTTGGAGGATTCGTATGACAACTATACTGAAATCGTATGGTTTATAGGAGTTGATTGAAAATGGGTTTGAACCTCCAGATCCGAAGTCTGAGAAAGTTGCGGACGACGAAAAAAAAGAATGAGACTTCAGATGAAGTGTCATTCAGTGAGATTCTGATGAAGGATGCTCGTGCACTTGGGATGATTCAAGGTGCAGTTTTGGACTAGATCTTTCCCAGAATCATGAATGAAGAGACATCCAAAGGAGCTTGGGATGTTCTAAAGGGTGAATTCCGAGGAGATAAACAAGTAAGAAATGTAAAATTGCAAGGGTTACATAGAGATTTTGAATATACTCGTATGAAGGATAGTGAATCATTATCTATATATCTCTCTCGATTGTTTGATATCATTAATCAAATGAAAAGTTATGGAGAAGAATTATCTAGGGAGAGAATTGTGCAGAAATTACTGATTAGTCTTCCAAAAACATATGATGTAATCTGTTCTATGATTGAGCACTCTAGAGATCTTGAAACTATTGAGGTTCAAGAAGTTGTGGCTTCTCTAAAAGGATTCGAGCAGAGGCTTGATTTACATGTTGAGTCTTCTACTGAGATAGCATTTGAAAGTTTAATTGTTGCAACTAAGGGTGCTAAAAGTGGTGGATTTTCTGGAAATCAGAGGTCTCAAGAGAATTGGAAGTCAAGGGGAAAAGGTTAGGATCATAAGCCAAACTTTGTTCAGAAGCAAAACAACAATCAAAGAAATTGGGATCACAAACCCAATTATACTCAGAGGCAGAATAACACTCAAAGAAATTGGGATCATAGGCCTAATTATACTCAGAAGCCAAACAATTCTCAAGGTGATTGCAAATGGTGTGACAGGTTACATTATGGGAAGTGTTGGTATAAAGGTAAACCAAAGTACACAGGCTGTGGGAAACCGGGTCATTCTGTGAAAGATTATCATGAGAACAAAGGAGTGCAGAAGGCTAATAATGTAAGGCAGATGGGAGAAACAGGATCATTGTTTTATGCCTGTAATGCAGTGATAAATGTGAAGGTCAATAACTCATGGTATATTGACAGTGGATGTAGCAATCACATGACAGGTGATGAGAGTTTGTTGGTTAATGTTCAGAGAAATTTGACCTCTAAGGTAAAAATGGGCACTGGAGAAATTGTTCAGGTGGCAGGAAAGGGAACCTTGGTGATTGAGACTAAACTGGGAAGAAAACAAATACAAGAAGTAATGCTTGTTACTGGACTTAAGGAAAATCTCCTCAGTGTAGGACATATGATGGAACACGGCTATTATCTACTGTTTGGAGGTGATGTAGTGAACATCTTTGATGGTTGGTCACTCAATAATTTGGTAGTAAGAGTACATATGACTGCCAATAGATGCTTTCCTTTGACAATGATGCACGTAACTCAGTATGCTCTAAGAGCAAGTGTCACACACTGTTCTCAGATATGGCATAAAAGATTGGGTCATTTGCATGAGAGAAGTCTCAAATTACTTGAAGAACAGAAGCTGGTGCATGGATTGCCTAAGTTAGAAATGTCTACAAATGTGTGTGAAAGGTGCATGTTAGGCAAATAACACAGGGACTCATTCCCCTCTAAATCGACTTGGATAGCTAAGGATCCACTGGAGTTGATTCACACAGATATTTGTGGTCCAATGCAAGTTGAATCTCATTCTGGAAATAAGTATTTCTTGTTGTTTATAGATGACTGCATTAGAATGACATGGGTGTATTTTCTGAGAAATAAGTCGGATGCATTTAGATGTTTTAAGAAGTTTAAGGCAATGACTGAGCGACAATGTGGATATAAAGTGAAATGTCTCAGAAGTGATAGAGGAGGAGAATTTCTTTCTGCATAATTTATTGAATACTGCAGTGATCTAGGAATCCAGAGACAATTAACTATGGCCTACACTCCTCAACAAAATGGAGTGTCAGAGAGGAAGAATAGGACTGTGGTGGAAATGGCAAAGTCAATGCTACATGAGAAGAACCTTCCATACATGTTTTGGGCAAAAGCAATTAATACTGCAGTCTATTTGCTTAACAGATGTCCATCCAAAACTTTGAAAAAGACAACACCATTTGAGGCATATAGTGGAAGGAAACCTGGAATAGCTCATTTGAAGATATTTGGCTCACTTTGCTATGTGCACATACCTTCTAATCTTAGACACAAGTTAGAGGAAAATATTCATAAATGCATCTTTGTAGGCTATGGTGCAAGTGAGAAGGGCTACAGATTGTTTGATCCAATTTCAAGAAAGATTGTTCTCTCAAGGGATGTCACATTTGATAAGAATGATTCTTGGGATTGGAAATGCACTACAAATACTGGAGTGATATTTCCAGTTATCACTGAACATAAGGATGCTAATGAAATCTGTGAGATTGGTGAAAAATTTCAGTCTGTGGAATATAATGTTTCTCAAAGTGAGAGTGTGTCTGATAGATCTCAAGCATATGATGATACACCTAATAAATGGAGAAGCATAAATGAGATCATGGCTCAATGCAACATGTGCATTATTGAACCCGAAAGTTATGATGATGCAGCTAAGGATGATTCATGGAGGAGTGCAATGAGAGCTGAATTGGACATGATTGAGAAGAACAACACATGGCAGCTTGTTGAGAGACCATATGACAAGCTTGTCATTGGTGTTAAGTGGGTCTATAAGACCAAACTTAATCTGGATGGTACTGTGCAGAAGAATAAAACTCGACTGGTGGCTAAAAGTTATTCACAAAAGCCAGGAATCGACTATAATGATACTTTTGCCCCTGTGGCAAGGTTGGACACGATTAGAACCTGGATTTCTCTTGTTGCATAGAAGAAATGGAACTTGTATCAATTAGATGTAAAGTCTGCATTTCTCAATGGGGTACTGAAAGAAGAAGTGTATGTTGAGCAACCTCAAGGCTTTGTGAAGGAAAGTGAAGAAACAAAGGTGTATAAGCTGAACAAGGCTCTATATGGTTTGAAATAGGCACCAATAGCCTGGTATGATGAGATTAATGCATATTTCAATAGTACAGGGTTTGAGAAAAGTTCAAGTGAGGCAACTTTGTATGTTAAGACAAGGAAAGACTCAGGTATCATTATTGTCTCCCTATATGTAGATGACATTGTATACACTGGTAGCAGTCCACAAATGCTTGAAGAATTTAGAAATGACATGATGAAACATTATGAGATGACTGATTTGGGTTTATTACATCACTTTCTTGGAATGGGTTTGCTACAAACTGAGAACAGTATTTTTATACACCAAAAGAAATATGCACAGAAACTAATTGAGAAGTTTGGTCTGAAAGACTGCAAATCAGTTGCTACTCCACTTGCAATGAATGAGAGGTTGAGCAAAGTTGATGGAAGTGAAGCTGCGCATGAAAGAGAATATAGGCAGCTTGTTGGAAGTCTGCTCTATTTGACTGCAACTAGACCTGATGTGATGTTTGCAACAAGTTTATTGGCAAGGTTCATGCATAATCCCACTAAGAAGCATATGGGAACAGCTAAGAGGGTACTGAGATACATCCAGGGAACAATCGATTTTGGTATTGTCTTTGAAAGAGGAAAAGCAACTACCCTAATTGGCTATTGTGATAGTGATTGGGCTGGAAGTGAGGATGATATGAGAAGTACTTCAGGTTATGCATTCACACTAGGATCTGGTGTATTCTCATGGGCTTCAATTAAACAAAAAACTGTGGCTTTATCTACTGCATAAGCAGAATATGTTAGTGCTGCAGAAGCTACCTCTCAAGGAAAATGACTGAGATTTGTTCTTGAAGATTTTGGAGAAGAACAAGTGGTAGGAACTCAAATTATGTGTGATAACACATCAGCCATTGCCATGGTAAAGAATCCAGTCTTTCATCAAAAGACAAGACACATCAACAAAAAATTTCACTTTATCCGAAAAGCAATTCAAGCCAAAGAAATTGAACTGATGTACTGCAGGACTGAGGAGCAGATTGCAGACATTCTTACCAAAGCCTTGCCTAAAGATCAATTTGTGTATCTAAGGGAGCTACTTGGAGTTAAAGCAGCTGAAGCTTGGCGGCAAAGATCAAGTTTCATGTCTTTGTTTCAGTTTGAATGTAAGCCATTGGATCATAGTCCACATGGCAGCTTAATCATTTATCTAGCCTAAGTAATAGAATAAGACAAGTGGCATCATCTCATAGGATGATAGCAATGAATGGTTGAGATTGTATTGTGAGTTGGTGAGTGAAGGATCTCCCTTCCTTTCCACATATAACGGTTAAAATGTATTTGTGCAGAGTGTGAAAATTTCAAGAGACATTTTTCCATCATCTTCTCTCTAAAAAACTCTCTCCACCATTGCAGATAACCTTCATTGAAATACATATCAAAACACACAAACACTAACATAATTTGTATCCAGAAGCAGTCAACCAATATCTAGGCGGCATGATTCCTTATGTTGAAAAAAATGATGCAGTACTAGGGAGTTATGCCTCAGTACCAGGATGCTGGTTCATAGCGGTATGGAGGTAGACAGTACCAGAATATCAAAGAAGCATCACGTAGAGGCGCAACTGACAGACAAGCTAACCGAGGCAACTAGAGTCGAGGATATAAGAGTCAGGGAAACCAAGGAACATATCGTGGTGGAAGATAGGGGACCCATAGCCGTATCAACAATATCACCCACCACGATGCTTTAAACAATCCCAACCTCATCACGGGTACATTAAATACTCTTGGTCACTTTGCTAGGGTTTTGATTGACCCCGGGTGCCACCTACTATGCCATATCACCCTTGTTTTCTTAAATGACTCAACGACAAGGTACTCTTATTGGGTACGACATGAAGATTCCTATGCCATGAGGCGAAATCTGTTACCTCAAATGGCAATAAGGAGGATGGCCCATTTTCATTACCAATCAAATGATGCCAGTTAATCTCATTCCGTTAGATACCATATGGACTTCGAAGTAATCTTAGGAATGGATTGGCTGCACCAAAATCATACCTTGGTGGATTGTTGACATAAAATGGTCACTTTCTAACGACCAAACATGTTTGTGTTCACTTTCACATACGAACATAGGGAACTGAAGCACAGATTAATCTCTGCCATAAAAGCGCATCAGATGCTAAGAAAAGGCTGTGAAGATTTCTTAGCTCATGTCAAAATAAAAGCAGGCAATCTGGTACGACTTGAAGTTGTGCATGTGGTCAACCAATTTTCTGACGTTTTTCTCGAAGATCTACCCAAAATATCGATCAATCAAGAAGCAGAGTTCACCATTGATCTACTTCCAAGTACAAACAATATTTCACTTCCATCTTATCGTGTGACTCTTGCAGAATTGAGAGAACCAAAGGCTCAGTTTCAAGAGCTCATCGATAAGAGATTCATCCAACCCAACACCTCACTATAGAGAGCATTGAACCTACTCCTGGAGAAAAAAAATGAAACTTTAAGGTTGTGCTTACATTATAGGCAAATCAATAGGGTGACGACTAAAAAACGTTATCCTTGCCTCGAATTGATGATCTCTTTGACCAACTCCAATGTGCCTAACTTTTCTCCAAGATTGATTTGAAGTCTAGTTACTATCAGCTGAAGATCAGAAGTGAGATGTTAATGACTTGATATGGTCATTATGAGTTATTTCTGATCTTGTTCGAGTTGACAAATGCTTAAGCAACTTTCATGGACTTGATGGATCGGGCATTCCGCCCATATCCTGATAGGTTTGTTATAGTCTTTATCAAAAGTGAAGCCGAACATGCCAAACACCTATGATGTGTTCTGAGGAAACTCAAGAAGAATAAGCTTTACGCCAAATTCAGCAAGTGCCAATTTTGTCTAGATCAAGTGTCTTTCTTTAGACACATGATCTCAAAGGATGGTATTCTTCTTAATACCTAGAAAGTAGCAGTAGTGGGAAATGGAAGCGTCTATGAAATGTCACCGAGATACGAAGTTTCCTTGGTCCTGCCGACTACCATTATTTGTTATCATTATTGCTTTTAATGTTTTGTACCATATGCTTGTTTTACAATGAGGGGTTGCAACTTTTAAGTAACAAGAGTTTTACAAAACTTTGCTTTCAGCCTATTCATTTTTGTTTTTTGTTTCTCCAGGACTTTGTGACGGTGCTCTTGTGGTGACGAGGATTTCTAGCAAACGCTGACATTCACTGTTGTTAACGTAGGAAGTTTCTCCATTTTGTATGAACATTTTTTACTTTACTGCACTCATACTTATGCTCTGACATTGCATGTGTAATAAGGGTCCTTCCCGTTATTGCGTACTCACACTATTAGACTAAATTATTTCTAGCTAGACTTTTAGGTTTTAACTTATTCACACTTTTCCACATCACCATCACTTTATGGTTTCGTCACCTTTCCTGTGTCTGCCAACACCCTTTGATTCAGATGTCTGAGTGGACATTAATTCCGCGGTGAGGTGTGTCAACATATCTATATCATAAGAAGATTGCAAATTTTCCAAGAAAAAAAATAAGATAGAATAAATACAACTAAGTCGAAAAGAGATAGATATTACAAGCAAAAGGTCTGTAATAAAGGTAGCTAAAAACAGTATATCTGCGATATAGGTAGATTTTCCACAAATAAGTGGACTGCTCCAACATTGAATTTATCTTATATTTTCATTTCATCCACGCTTCTCCACTTATCCCTCATTCCTCTACCACCATCCCGCCTTTTCTTGTTGGAGTTTTGAGATTCATGTCCCACATTGGGGAACACATGTTTCCCAATTGCATTTATGTATTTTTTTTGTTCTTTATATTAGTAGTTAGGATTTGAACCATTTAGAAAAGGATTGAAGGCTTGGGCCTTATCAAAGTTCATTAATTTTAATTCTGGATTAAGTTTTTAATTAACATATTAATTAAAAAATCATTTTGATTAAGAGACACAGCTTTTAGAAATAGTTACGTACTTTCAAATATGTTCAACAGGTATTTGAAAGGGTATGAAACAACCTATATATTTGTAGTCTTAGTTTCCAACAGAATAATCTTTTTACCTCTTTCTCTTCCGTACAAAATTCCCAGAGAGTAGACTCACAAAGCAATTCGCCAAAATTCTATGTCCAATGCAAGTTATAGAATTAGATAGTTGTATCATGGTCGAGCAGAAGTCGTAGAACCACAAGCATAAGAGTGAGACAGAAATACTGTTAGAAGGACATAGCTTTTGCATTAGCCTCTATCTGTGATTCAATCAAGTTAGTATTATTTTAATTCCTATAATTATTTCTGATATTTCATTATGTATTTAAGTATTTTTCGTTAATAAAGAATTAGTATTTCAAGTTCTCTTATTTTTATTTATTTCTGAATTGTTTTCCAACATATCTCTCGTCCCATTCGTTTCCTTTCCTTTCAATCTCTTGCAAAAGAAATGACAACAAAAGCAAAAACAGACTTAAATGGTGTGTTCTTATTAGTATTAATCGTATCATATTCATAGATAGAAAAAGTGTATCATATTAAGCTCGATAGGGATTTGAATTTTTAACAACAGACAGATATAAAAGCCTTTTTGATTTGGTTGATTAATACTTTAGTAAAGGATGTAAACATTTATTATCGCGTTTAATAATTTGTTTTATGGTTTTGCAAATAATGAAAAAATTAGGGAAGCCTTTGGATACGAAAAATTAGTGATATGGAAATCAACCTACAATTTCAAACCACCTCAATTGTAAGGTGTTCACAAACATATTTGTTGCACTATACAACCAAACAGTTAACTTAGAACCCCGATCTATTCATATAACACAAATTGAACTCAACCCACACCCCATAAAATATAATTCACTCGATTCATATATATACCAATAAAACAAATAATAATACCCTTTATGATTCATACAATACAAATATATAAATTATCAATAAAAAATTTTATTCCCTTTGTATATGTTAGTTGAAACATTTTTTCCAACATCAGTGGTTGGTTGTATCGGGTTTTAATTTTTCCATTTCTTATTTGTTTTGGCAGGTCGTGTCATTTCTTATTTGTTGAAATCATATAAAATTTTATCTTTTTTGTCTAAGTTGTATTCTGAAGATTTAAAAGTCTATTAATTAGTATATGAATATTCACTACAGCTTTTGCATCTGTCACTCCTTTTTGGAGTACGTTGGGCAGTTCTATATATAAATATATCGAGGAATAAAGAATACTTGATTGCTTTGTACACAATAGTTGAACATCACAGTACGTGACGAACAAATCGAATATAAAACTATAAATAAAACATAGGGTAAAGTACAAAAAACTACCTCAATTATTGGCTTCAAGACACTTTCATACCTCATCTTTTAAAATTGACAATGTCATACCTCATCTTTAGAATTTGGTCCAATATTATACATCCGTTAGCTTGTCCGTGAATTGGTCAGTTAAATGCTGACATGGCTTGATCCGAGGCCCAGATCCTCGCCTAGATGGATTCCACGTGGCACCACACCCAATGTGTTCCCGCCAAATGGCATCCAGCTAGATTCCTAATACACGTGGCTTTCTCACAGGACGACACGTGGATATTCCATTAAAATTAAAATTAAAATTTAAAAAACGTAAGGGAACGTTGTAAAGTGTGCCTATCAAATTGGTTCCCCTCCCCCCGATACCCAAATCCTATCGATCTAATTCCCCATTCCCAAATTCAGAAAATCAAGAACCCTAACCCTAGTTCTCGCGGCTCCAAATCTCCATCAATCAGATCAGAAATTCAGCGAAAAACCCAAATCATCTTGTCGACTCACTTGCCCGACTTCGTTGGTGTTGGAAGGGGCTTTCATCTGGGTTCCATTGGCTTTGAAGGAAAATCGAAGGATTCACCATGGGGTGGTACGTGCGCAATGATCCCGACGAAACGACGCCTACCTATTGTAAGTTTTTGGTGCTTTTGATGATTCCAAATGTATATTGTGCTTATTTTTTGTTTATTCTTGTTTGGAAAGGTGGATTTATGCTTTGTTAATTCAAAATGGTTCCTACGGTGTTGGAATGGGTTGAATGTGGGTTGTTTTTATTCTTCTAGCATTGTTTATTCTTGTTTGAAAATGTTGATTTATGCTTTGTTAATTCGAAATGGTTCCTACGATGTTGGAATGGGCTGAATGTGGGGTTTTTTTATTCTTCTAGCATTGTTTATTCTTGTTTGAAAAGGTGGTTTATGATTTCTTAATTCGAAATGGTTACTGAGTTGTTGGATAATGGGTTGGTTGCTTTGTTGCTTTGTTGCTTTGTTTATTGTTGTGAAGATAAGGTGGTTGGATAGTGGGTTTGTTGCTTTGTTGCTTTGTTTATTCTTGTGAAGATAAGGTGGTTTGTTGTGGTTTGTTGCTTGGTTTGTTGTTGTTGAGAAATGGTTAATGTGTTTTGGCTGTTTGCATATAGTTGTGGTTTGTTGCAATTGCATATAGTTGCATATAGAATGTTGTGCATTGGTTTTTGTTGTTGGCTTTTAAAATGCAATTAGTTGCATATAGAATGTTGTGCATTAGTTGCATATAGAATGGTTTGTTAGGTTAAAATGCATTTGCTTATGTTTGTTGTTGGCTTTTAATTAGGGTTTGTTTTTGTGAATATCAGTTGTTCCAGAACTATTCTCTATTGAATTGCATCATGGTGGGGAGATAAGTTATGACATGTACGTTGGGGGAAAAGTGACATATATAGATAATTGTGATAAAGACCTCATGTCACTGTCGGTGATAGATGATATGGTGGAGGCAGTTGGATACATTGAGCAGTTCAGGAACTATTATTTCAAGATTCCCAACATGGACCTTTCCAATGGTTTGAAGCAGATTCAAAGTGATTCTGATGTTCTGTCCATGTGCAATTTTGTTCCAAAAAACAAAGTGATTGAGATGTACATCGAAGAATTGACGATAGAAGAAGTCGTAACCCAAGAGCAATAGTTTCTGAAGTCCATGGAAGTCACAGGTCCAAGTAAAGTGGTTATTGAGGAGATAAGTAGTTCAGAGGAGGATGTTGGGCCAACAACACTTAAACCAATAAGATATAAAGGCTTGCTAGCTATTGAAGGACCAGAAGTGGATGATTGTTGCACATCTCAAGTAGTGCAAACATGTGTGACTGAGGTAGGAGAGATAAATGCTGAAGAAGGGAATGGTCAAAAAGAGAAAAATTGTGAAGGGCCAGATAAGAGTAAGGGGAAATATGTGGCTGAGGTAGGAGAAGAGGATACTGAGGGGGATATAGGCGAGGGGGTTACTGAAGTATTCTTTGATGTACCTGTTAGTTTGGAGGGGAATGTTGAAGAAGAGAATGAAGAAACTACTCAAGAAGATGATAATGACTTTGAAGATAGTGAATATGGGAGTGATGTCGATAACCCCGTGTTTTCCAAGTTTGATGAAAGGGATTCCGAGCAAAGAAGTGCAAGGCAATCTGAGCAAAGAAGTGCAAGGCAATCTGAGCAAAGAATGCAAGGCAATCTGAGCAAGGTCGGGAAAGAGAAGAAGAGCAAAGGGAAGAAGAATTTAATACTGCAAATGTGGAACAAAATGTGGTTGATGATCCAGACTATAACTCTGATGCTCTTGAGAGTGTACACTCTTCAGATGATGAAGGAGGCAAAAAACATGAGCGATTCTCAGAGTTCAATGAGAAAACAGAATGAAGAATCTCACTCTTACACTCGGGCTTGTTTTCAAGGATCATGTCCAATTCAAGCGAGCTGTCATCATGTACTCCCTAGTGAATGGATATGGAGAAATCCATTTTCCTAGGAATGAGAAATTGAAAGTCATAGCAAAGTGTGCAAAAGGGTGCCCTTGGAAGTGTTGTGCTGGAAAAATGTATGGTTCGAACAACATACAGATCAAGACCATACTTGATGAACACACATGTGGGAGAACTTGGGCAAACAAGAACATGAAGTTCCCTTTGCTGACTGATTTGTACATGGACAGGATAAAACTGAATCCCACATGGCCTGTGGATTCCTTTTTGGCAACTGTTGAATGAGAGTGGAATCACGATTGTACAAAGAAGAAAGCTTACATGGCTTTAGATAAGGCTTTAAAGATCATTAAGGGAAAACATGCAGAGCAGTACACAAAGTTGTGGGACTTTGCTGAGGAAGTGAAGAAGACTAACCCTAGAAGCACAATGAAGGTGAAGTTGGATAGGGGGAGGTTCCAAAGGATATATGTGTGCTTGGGGGCTTGTAAAGAGGGGTTTAAGTCAGGGTGTAGGCCATTGATAGGATTAGATGGGTGTCATTTAAAGAGTGTATATGGAGGTCAGCTACTTTGTGCTGTTGGCATTGACCCAAATGATGAAACAGGGGTTATAGCATATGCAATTGTAGAAATGAAGAATAAGTCCAGTTGGATTTGGTTCTTAGAGTTATTGGCCGTTGATGTTGGGATTGTCAATCAAGAGGGATGGACATTTATCAGTGATCAGCAAAAGGGGTTAACTCCGACCTTTAAAAAAGTCCTCCCTAATTCCCACCACAGATTTTGTGTGAGACATTTGTATACCAATTTCAAAAATCTGTTCAAAGGGAAAACATTGAAGGATGCTTTATGGTCAGTAGCCAGAACAACAACAGTTCCCTACTTCAAAAAGCAATGGAGGATATGAAGAAGCTCGATGAAAATGCCTACGATTGGTTGGTGAAGTTGCCTGCACATCATTGGAGCAAGTCCCATTTTGAAACACATCCCAAGTGTGACATGTTGCTGAACAATCTCTGTGAAAGTTTCAGTGTTATCATACTTATACCCAGACAAAAACCTATTGTCACCATGTTGCTCCTTATTCACACACTCTTGATGAAAAGAATTTAGATGAGAAGGGATATAATGGTGAACAAAGTTGGAGATCTTTGTCCTAAAATCAAGAAAAAGTTGGAGGAAGCTAAAATTCAAAGTGGCAGATGCATTGCACAATGGTCAGGGGCTCTAAATTTCAAGTTGATGCTGAAGGGAGGAGCAATATGTGGTTGACTTGGTTGAGAAGACCTGTTCTTGCAGAAAGTATGCCTTGACAGGAATCCCATGCAACCATGCAACATCGGGCATAAATTTCAAAAGAGACAAACCGAAGGACTATGTCGATGCTTATTATTCGAAGGCGCGGTACTTAGAGGTGTATTCTCATTTAGTAATGCCAATGAATGGGATGTCTTTGTGGGACGAAACTGATAAACCACCAATATTGCCTCCTACATATACAAGGCAACATGGAAGGCCGAGGAAGAAGAGAAACAAGGAAGCTGCTGAGAGGGGCAATGAGGGTGAACAAACTCCCACAAACCCAACCAATAATCCTCAAGGTCCTCAGCCACTTAAGCTAGGAAGGAAAGGGCAAGGCACTTTGAAATGTACCATCTACAAAAAGGAAGGTCATAATGCAAGAACCCATCATAGAAATCTTCCTCCAAGGGACAAAAAGGTAACATTTTCTACTTTATAAGGTTTTTTAAATCCTTTAACATCATATTACACTCTTAATCCTTTAACATCATTTTCTACTTTGTAGGCATCCACATCTGCTCAAGGACAAACTGCACCTAAAAAGAGGACAAGGAAAACAAAGGTAAAAACTGAACCATTTCCTTAGTTGTAAAACATTTGGATTTAGTTAAAAAGCTTGCTTGGTCTCTAAATGAACTTTGGATTTAGGCATCATAATCAGTAGCTGAATCGCCTAGAAGCACCAAGCAGAGAAAGACCAAGCAATCTGATAAGCTCATATTTATATATATTTTACATCAAATTCTCTCGTCTTTTCTTTGTTATTTCCTCATATTTTTGTGCTATTTACTTTGTTTTTGTGTTTTATCGAATTTATCTAGCTAAGAAAATAAAAATAGCACAAGTGTGATTTTAAGTAATAAATTCGTCATTTTTACATGACTCACTTATTTTATTAACTTAAGAAAACATTTTGGCAGACAAAATGGAGCGAAAGAAAGCAAAAAGAAATAAAGGAAAGCATGAGGGAGCTGCCCCTTGGCAGCTGGAAAGAATAAGAGGTGTACTGCGTGCCAGGCAGGAAAAGGAGAAAGCCTCAGCATGAGGAGAGAAGCATGGGAACTGGGCAGCGTGTGGAGAATAAAGAAAAGAAATATTGGGGTGTACAGGGAGTCAGCAAGAGACTTTAAAGCAATAAAATAGGAAGGTTAACGTGTTGGCAGCTTAAAGAAAATAAGAAAGAATAAATAATAGAGGGTGGAAGATAATGGCCAGACGTGGAAGGCATTTGGAAAGCTGTCTTAGCGCAGCAAGGCAGGAAGTGGACAGCACAGAGATTTAAGAAATAAAAGAAGGCCTCGGGGACGTGAAGTTGGAGTGGAGGGGGGTGGAAAGAAAGGGCAGGCTGCCTTTGGCAGCTTGCGAGTGAGGCACTGCGTAGCTGAGGAATAACGCTGCCCTTCGGCAGCGAAGTCAGGAGGGCTGCCAGCAAGGCAGGTCAGTGGGGGGAGAAAAGCACAGCGTCAGACGCAGCTGCGGAAAGGGAAGGCTGCTTTGAGCAGCGGGAGCACGAGCACGGAGAGAGGAAACCAGGCAGCTGGCGCGCGCAAGAGGGGACAGGTGACTGTCTTGGGCAGTCAGCGCAGGAAGCTCCTTGCAGCAGGGCGAGAGGACAGAAAACGTGACGAGCAGCGGGAGAAGACAAAACTGTGCAGTGTGTGCTGCCTGGCGAGAGAAGAGGAGAGCACCAGCTGCAAGGAAGGCAGCGCGCATGGACTGACGCAGGAGCACGGGAGAAGCTTGGGGGCTTCGAGCACAGGAGCAGCACGGGGACAGAGGAAGAAATTCCTCTCTCGATTAATTCGTTCCAAACTTATGTTTTATTTTATGGTTTAATTTATGAATAAAGCAAGGCGAGAAAAGTCAGCGAGGCAGCAAATTGAAAAGGGAGATAAGGAGGAGACAGTGTGCAGACAGGGGAATGCGCGGAACGAGAGAAATCCTCGGGCTTGGGGGAAACTGAGCAGACGTGGGGGGATTTTTGGAGAGACAACGTGCTGCCTCGGGAAGGGGAGCTCTGCAACTAGAGAGAAAGAAACAGACGCAAGGCAACAGAAACACAAAGCACAGCAGGATCACTTCCTCATTTGGTTTTATTTCTCTTAAACTCATGTTTAATTTAATTTGCTTTCCAATTATATTAAACATGTGTAATTAATTTCTGTTTAGTTAGAGGTGAATTTGAAGCCATGAATATTTGTTTATTATAATTTGATTTACTCCAGTTATGAATTTATAAATGTTGGATGTGGTTTATTTTTCTGTGTTGATTAATAACTTGTTTATGTATGTGGGTTAAGGGTCGACACTTAATTTGCATGCTCAGACTTGATGCTAGGATATAAGGGAATTTCACCTAATCGTTATGAACTTATATCCATGAGTAGTAAAAATCGCTAGTCACGATTGTGTTTAGTAAACCCTAGGTTGGATTAACATGCGTATTCCATAGTTATGAATGCCTAGTCGATGTTTATGATTTCCATTAAACTTAATGATCTTTGATATGTCTCTCTATCATGCGTATTCCATAGTTAGGGAACTTGATAAGAATAATTTGGTTGTGATGCGTATCCCGTCCAATTCAATTAATATAGGGAAATCTGAAAGTTAATTTAAGCGGACCTAATTAACTTGGAGCATTGTCATTTATTCGTTTGTTGAATTCATAACTGGGAATTAAATTATATGCATATATTCATGTGTGGATAAGGAACCCTCTAACTAGTATCTCATCATTTTAATTCTATAAAATATATTTTCTTTGAAGTTTATTTTTAAGTTCTGTTTTAATTTCAATTTCGTCTAAAATCAATCCCCCATTTATTTTAAAGTGTTAGATTTGTTAGAAATCAATTTAGTTTGTGTTTTCTTGAGTCTTGAATTATTTTGAGTCTTTGGATTTGTTTTGGTTTATTTGTTAGTTTTATTTTGAGTGATTCTAGTTTAGTGTTTTAAATCTAGTTTTTAAGTTTTTAATTTAATTTTACTTTGGTTAGCATCCCTAGTTAATCCCCGGCCTAGAACGATCCCTACTTACATCATTACTACAATTGTCACAAATAGGGTTTAATTTGTGCGTTAGTTAATTTTCGCATCAAATTTTTGGCGCCGTTGCCGGGGATTAGCAAATTTGCTAATCCCTTGTTTATGTTTTTGTTTGTGTTTTATTTTATTTTATTTGTGTTTATTTTATTTTATTTTATTTTATTTTTATGTCTTTTACTTTTGATATTTGATTTAGTTTTATTTCTTTGATTTTAGGTACAAATGGAGCGAGACATGGCACTTGCATCCATTCAAGCTCAATTGGCACAGCTCACTACTCAATTAACTCATAATGCCGAACGGACCACAATGCCAAGTGTCCCTACACTTGATGCATCGTATGGGCAAGGATATCAAACTCATCTATGTCCCCAATTTTCTGCAAATGAAGATGTTTGGGGATATCAAGGCCATAGCCAATCAAGGGGCAACATGTTTTCCAACGCTTACAATTCGGATTGGAGAAATTATTCAGATCATAGGTGGGGAGAACCTCAACAATTTCAACAAGGTGGATATTGGCAGCAAGACGAGTTCTATTCAAGACAATTTTGTTTTTACGTTTTTAATTTAATTTTACTTTGGTTAGCATCCCTAGTTAATCCCCGGTTAGAACGATCCCTACTTACATCATTACTACAATTGTCACAAGAGGGTTTAATTTGTGTGTCAAGTAATTCTCGCATCAAATTTTGGCGCCGTTGCCGGGGATTAGCAAATTTGCTAATCCTTTGTTTGTGTTTTATGTTTTTGTTTGTGTTTATTTTTGTGTTTTGTCTTTTACTTTTGATTTTTGATTTAGTTTTATTTCTTTGATAAAAAATAAAAAATAAATAAAAAATAAAAAAAAATAAAAAAAAAACATAAACATTCATATAAATAAAACACAAAAATATTTACATATATATATATATATATATATATAATTAAATAAACTTAAATACATAAATATTTTACAATAACTTGTAAACTAATTTCGTTCATTGGTCGTTGGTAGGTGGTGCCTCGGAGGTCGACGGAGCTGATAAGCTCATATTTATATATATTTTACATCAAATTCTCTTGTCTTTTCTTAGTTATTTCCTCATATTTTTGTGCTATTTACTTTGTTTTTGTGTTTTGTCGAATTCATCTAGCTAAGAAAATAAATTTAGCACAAGTGTGATTTTAAGTAATAAATTCGTAAAAATTATTTTTCTCACTTATTTGATTTCAATTTCCAGTATTTTGTTTTCACAAAAATATAAAAGTTAAAAATTGAAATGATTATCATATAGTACAAAGGATTTGATGCCATCTCCTCATAATCCATTACAGAAAATAATATAAGGGAAGGCAGGCGTGGGAGCAGGAAAAGAATAAAAGGACAGCCTGTCCTTGGCAGTGGGGAAGGAGGTGTCATGTAATAATAAGGAAAGAAAGGATATAAAAAAGAAAGCATGCTGTTTTTGGGAGCTGTCAAGCAGCTGCTTGAGGCAGCGGGAATAAAAAAATAAAAGAGGGCTGCCATAAATGAAGGTGAGAAGCTAGGAAGAGAGGGGCCTCGGGGGAAATAGAAAAGAGACGCTGCCTTGGGCAGCTCGGAGGAAGAGAGAGCAGCAAGCTGCTTGTGCAGCTTGCGAGAACCAGTGAAGCTGCCCTTTGGCAGTTGACGCGAGGAGAGGAACAGAAATAATACAGGGGAAGGAATTAGGAAAGAAAGCTGCCTGGCGCAGCTAAAGAGGGAGGTCCGCGCGAGGAGGAAAGAAGTCAGCAGGGGTCTCGGGCGGAAAGGAGAGAAGCTGCCTTTGCAGCACAGCTTGAAGACGCAAGCGAGGGAGAGAGCTGCTGGAGCGGGAGGACTGACGCGAGGAGCTACTGAGACAGCTTGGGCAGCGTGTGAAGCAGGAAACAGGAAGGAGAGACGTGAGGGAATCAGCGTAAAAAGGTGCAGCGAGAAGGAAGTTGAGGCAGCAAAGCTGCCTTTGCAGCTGGAAAGAACGTGGGCAGCAAGCAGGGAGGAAGGAGCTGCGAAGCGAAGGAAGAAGAGACTGGGAAGAGAGAGGTCAGGCGCGAACTGGGCGGAAAGAAGAGACAAACTGTGCAGTGTGTGCAGGAAAGGCAGAGAGAAGTGGAGAGTCAGCGAGCCACCTTGGCAGCTGACGTGGAAGAGCTAGAAGCACAGTGCACAGATCCTTGCACTCTCCTCTCTCGGTTTATTCTTTCCTAACTTACGTTTTAATTTCTGTTTTAATTTATAAATAATGTGTAACTAATTTTGTTTTGGCTAGAGTTTAATTCAAAACCATGGATATATTTGTAATTTGAATTGATTACCTTCAGTTGTGATTTCTGAGTTGTGATTTAATTTGCTTAACTGCTTGATTGATAACTTATTTTTGTATGTCGATTAAGGATGCATACTTAATTTACATGCATGAATTTGATGCTAGAATATAAGTGAATTTCACCTAATCGTTATGAACTTATATTCACAAGTAGTGAAGGTCGCTTATAAACGATCGCGTTAGGTAAATTCTTGGCATAAGTTTCATGCAATTCATAGTAACAAGTGCCTCGTCAATGCTTATGATTTTCATAAAACTTAATGATTCTTGCTTGTATCTCTATTATGCAATTCATGTAGGGAACTTGTAGGGAATGTTTTGGGTTGTCGTATGCAATCATCCAACCTAATAAAAGTAGGAAAATCTGAAGGTTAATTTAAGCGGACCTAATTAACTTGGGGCGTTGAGAATTTACAATTTATTGAAAGAACAACTGAAAATCAATTTAGGTTGCATATGTGGCATGTGTGGAGAATAATCCTCTAGCCAGTTCGTCATTTATCATTTTACCTTAATTTTATGTTTTTGTCAATTCTGTAATTTATTTAAGTTTAATTTACTTTTCATCAAAAATCAATCCCCCGTTTATTTTAAAGTGTTAGATTTATTAGAAATCAATCTAGTTTGTGTTTTCTAAAAGTCTTGAATTATTTTGAGTCTTTTAATTTATTTTGGTTCATTTGTTAGTTTTATTTTGAGTGATTCTATTTAAGTGTTTTGAGTCTAGTTTAGTGTTTTAAATTTTGTTTTTACGTTTTTAATTTAATTTTACTTTGGTTAGCATCCCTAGTTAATCCCCGGCCTAGAACGATCCCTACTTATCCATATACTACAACTGTCACAAATAGGGTTTAAATTTGTGCGTCAAGTAATTTTCGCATCAAATTTTTGGCGCCGTTGCCGGGGACTAGCAAATTTGCTAATCCTTTTATTTTTGTTTTTGCTTATGTTTATTTGTGTTTGTGTATGTTACTTTTGATATTTGATTTATTTTTCTTTTTTTTGAATTGAGGTACAAATGGAGCAAGACCTGGATTCTACTAGCATTCAAGATCTATTGGCACAGCTCACTGCTCAATTAACTCATAATGCCGAACAGACCACAATGCCAAGTGTCCCTACACTTGATGTGCCCTATGGGCAACGATATCAAGGTCCTCAATTTTCTGCAAATGAAGATGTTTGGGGATATCAGGGCCATAACCAATCAAGGGGCAACATGTTTTCCAACGCTTATAATTCGGATTGGAGAAGTAATTCAGAGTATATGTGGGATGAACCTCAACAATTTCAACAAGGTGGATATTGGCAGCAAGACGAATTCTATTCAAGACCTATGCAGCTACCACAGCATCCCCCACAGCAATTCCAATCAAATCAAAGTATGCCCGTGGATTATAATCAAAGGCTTGATGAATTAATTTCTTTGGTGCAGGGCTCACAAAACGAAGAACAATTACAGCCATCAGAAGAGTACTATCAATGGCCATGTGCACCACCACATCCACCACAACAATCTCCCCAATCAAATTCAGGTACGTCTTCGGATAATGATACACTTAATAATTTACTCACCTCTTTGAATCAGGGAGTAGAAAATCAAAACCAGGAGATGCAAGACCGAGTCAGAAGAGTGGACGAATTGGAGGAGCAAGTTGGGCAGATTTTGGAAATCATGGCACAAATTCAAGATCAAAGAGAACTCTCCAACTCCACATTTGCAAATTCAAGGGGAGAAATGGAAATCGATGAAGCCATCACTTTGGGAAGTGATATGGAGGATGAAGTTGTTCCAGAACCATCCAAACATGGCCCGGACATGGATGAATTGCCGCTTCAAGAAGAAGATGAGGATGACGACTTGGGCAGTTTAGAAGAATTCTTGTCGCAAACCCCTCAAGTCCTTATGCCGTCCAACTCAGGTGAGGAGGTTCTAAGTTCAATTCATTCTGACATCGTTCCACCAAATGTCCTTTTTCCTTGCAGGTTTTTAAATCCCAAGGAAGAAGTGAATGAAAAATACGTTGTGGAAGATCTTCCCAAGGTGCAATGTGATATC
Source organism: Malus fusca (assembly GCA_035220775.1). Lineage (NCBI taxonomy): Eukaryota > Viridiplantae > Streptophyta > Magnoliopsida > Rosales > Rosaceae > Malus > Malus fusca. The sequence goes on from CM069072.1 coordinate 17,577,029, forward strand.
CAAATTCTTGGTGTACCAAATCAAGTTCCCGATGGTATTGAAACGTTCAAAGAGACTTGTACACCAAGAATAATTATTCCAGAAAAGGAGGTGGTCGAAGAATTTGTTGAACTTATCAAAGAGGATGTGCATGAGACAATCAAGCCCAAAGCAGTTGAGTTTGATGACACGGGACAAGCCACAACCATCATAGTAAATCTGGCCAAATTCAAAGTCCCTGAAACGTTCCAAGACGTGGTGTTTATAATTGAGTTTGAACGTGATAGTAAGCCATCTTCTCCATTTTTAATTTTTTGTTATACTAACATTTTTCTGATTTTGATGATTCAGGCACCCACTCTTGAATTTAAACCATTGCCGGATCATTTCAAGTACCACCGTCCGTTCAAGGATAAACCCATGCATTTGAATAATGAAGGGAGGCCTAGGAATCACCCACAATCAGATTTGCATTCCTAATCCCTTCGCTTTACTGAATTTATTTTACTGTATTTAGTTCTTTCATTGTTTGTTGGCTCTTGTATGAATTTATTTTACGTTGATTTCTTTTTACGTTGATTTCATTTTGTTTTGTTTAGTTAGTTGTGATTTTTGTTTAGAAAGTTAAACTTAGTCTTTTTACTTTGTTTTACTTATTGTTGTGTTTTCTTAATTAAGTTGTTAAAAATACATAAAAAAATAAAAAAATAAAAAAATAAAAAAAATAAAAAACTTAAAAACATAAACATTCATATAAATAAAAAATAAAAATAAAAAAAATAAAAAAATAAAAAAATAATAAAAAACTTAAATGCATAAATTTTTTTTACAATAACTTGTAATTTAATTTCGTTCATTGGTCATTGGTTGGTGGTGCCTCGGAGGTCGTCGGAGCCCCTGAAAGACGAAGCGCCAGAGTTGGATCATTCAGAGCCTCAATATTTGGTGCTGCTCCCGAGGACGAAGGCAACATAAACCTCGGGAGTAACGCCATAAACCGTTGATGATCACTCTGAATCCGCACTTCGGACTCCTGCATCTGATCCAGCTTCCTCTTCATGCTGGTTGAGTAATTGGTTGCAAGCATGTGCAAATCCCTGTTCTCATGCCTAAGCACTCTGACCTCCTGCCGAAGACTAGCCACTTCAGCCATCAACGATTCCACCTGACGAGTTCGTGCAAGAAGGCGCTGGCCCATGTTTGATACTTAGCCTGCGCATCGGACGCTGTAGGCCATAGAGTCCTGAACAACTAGTTCGTCGGACCGCCTTGAAAGTATCCTAGTGTCTCTAGGAGTGAGCAGATTTCTGGCCACCACCGATGCGGTTGTTTCGTTCATCATCATGGAATCCCCAACTGTAAGAGGACCATTTGGGGATATGAAGGATGGCTGCCAAATGTTGGTTGGAGAAGATATATCACTATCTTCCCCAACATTCAAGTTAAGGCGACGGTCAGAGGGGCAAGACATATTTGAAGGTGTTGAGAATGAAGAGTCGGAATGATCAAGATTAAAAGAAATGCAAGGAGGAAGTGTTTACCAGATGAAGTGTTTACAAGGGGAGCTCAAGTGTGTTGTGGAGAAAAAAATGAGCGTTCTTATAAGAAGAAGAAATCGTTGAGGCATCACTCAGCAGTCGAAGAGGCGCCCTCTCGCAAATCGAAGAGCCGGGCTCCTTTCTCAAAAGCCGGACTCTTTTCTCAAAAGTCGGACTCCGTCTCAAAAGTCGGTTCCTTTCTCAAAAGTCGGACGCCGCTCTCTCAAAAGTCGGGCGTCTCTCTCAAAAGCCGGAGCAGTCAGGAATCACGAGGCGTGCAGCTTTTCCATTTTTGTCGTCACTCGTCACGCGCGCTGTCAGCTTTGCGCAAATTACGGGTGGCTTTTTCAGAAAGCGCGTGACCTGTACTGTTCATCCATCCACCGGCTGCCGACAGGGGTAAAAGAATAGTTTCGGTTGTGAAGAAAAGACCTATAAACGTCTACCTTCGCATCCATTGCAAAGGCAAACTCTCTCAGCACTTCTTCATCTCCGAAATTTTTCATCTCCGAAAATGCCTTTCCATCAAACCCTCTCGAGTTTCTCTGTGTTTCTCATTCCTTGGGATACCTTTCCAAACAAGTCATTTAGAGCTAGAGTATTTCATATCATGAAGGTTGAAAGCAAGAGTATCTCATATCACGCTTTCTTCCTGTCCTTGTCCTTGTCTTTGTGGCAAGGAGAAAGCGGGCAATCAGCCAGCACTCGGTGTCAATCTTCCAATCTAAGAACCGACTGCCTGGAAATCCTTCCTGATTGCTTACCTAGCATTGCTCTCGAGTGCTCTTCTTCAACCACTGATGTACTTCCGAAGAAGTCGCCACATTTGCCTGGAGAACAGACATGGCAAGTGAAAATGATACTTGAAGCATGTGGAGACAAGGTGCTGCTTCATCTTCAAGATCAAGTCTCATTTTCCTTGCTAAGAAGTTCCCCAGCCCAGTTCACGCATACACCTGTGGAACGATACTTCTTCAAAAGCAAAAGTATCCCATATCATCAGAGTCAGAGGCAAAGATTTCTCATGGCATGCTTTTCCTTTACCCTTGCTCTTGGCTACGGGGCAAGGTGAAAGAAAGGCAATCGGTCGGCACTTGGACAGATTGAACAAAGAAGCAGACCACCACCTTTTCCTCGTGCCTACCTGCCATGCAGAAGAACAAAAAGAGAAGAATGTAGCCTGCAGACTCAATCAACCCGGCAGAAGGAGTCTGAGTTGAAACCAAGAGCTCGAGAAGCTTCAACAACACCACCAATCAAGTCTCATTTTCCTTGCTAAGAAGTTCCTGAGGCCAGTTCGAGTTCAAAGCTGTGGAAAGTCACCAAACAGGACCAATGATCACTTTTTAGTTTTATTGTTATCTTTTATTTTCATTTTCAATTTTTCGTTTGTTTGTTTTTTCTTGCGTGCTTAACTGACTTATTTCTTTTCTTTGCAGGAACTTTTGGTTATTTCCACCCTTGAAGTTGATTGCAGAATTTTAGCTTGGGGGTCATCGCTTGATTTTCTGCAAATTAGGGAAGTTTTCAGTCCTATTGTTTTATTTTGTTTCTTTATATTTATTTATTTTATGTTTATTTGCATTTTATTATATTTTCTGACATTGGGGACAATGTCTAGTTTAAGTGTGGGGGTAAAGAGTATAAAAATGACCAAATTGAAATTTTTTGTACCTTCGACTTTGAACTGGTTTCATTTGTTTCCATGTTATTGCTTTGTGTTTTCTTAATTAAGTTGTTGTTTTAAAAAAAAAAAATAAAAAAAAAAATAAAAAAAAAAAAAAAAAAATCCAAAAATATTTCCTTGTTTTCCTTATTGTTTTGAATTAGATTTTTGTTAGTTTCCCGACCCAATGATATAATTGGATTAAATTTGAACCATGATCATCAAGAACTTAGTTAACATGTGTTGTGTGAAATTCCTAATTCTCGTGTTAGTTTGTACATATTTGATCATCCTTGAAAAACCAAATGCACATAGCCTTGTTGATGTGAAATTAAAGCATGATTTTAAGCTCCATATGTGAATTTAGTGACCATATACATCCTATGTGAGTTTTTGAGCCTATTGAAAGTGTGTGCATTTTTCATACACTCCTATTTTTTTATGTGTGATGAACTTATGTGAGATACTTCTCTAGAACTTGCATAACGATCTTTCGAAATATTTGTCATTGATTGCATGAACTTGAAAATGATAGAGGCATTAGGTTTACCACCATGGCCCAAATAACCTTGTTTCCCAAAGAAAAATAATATCATTAGATTGCCAATTTGAGCCGTATTTGTGAGCCTTTTATTTCTTATCACCAGATATGTCTACCCTTATGCCTGAAATATTTTTTTTCCTTACCCTTTCCAAGCGAGCTAGTGAGCAATGTGAGATTGTCTTATGAGAAATGTTTGTGAAGTACTTTGAAGGTGTTTGGCAAAAGAATAAGTGTGGGGGTTTTTCATATTTGTTTCTGTGATTAAAAAAAAAAAAAAAAAAAAAAAAAAAAAAAAAAAGAAAAGGAAAAGAAAAAGAAAGATTGTATACAAAGAAAATAAAAAGTTTTTAAAGTTTCAGTTTAAGGTTGTGGTTGGAGATGTCTGAAGAATCGTTGGAGAGCTTGAGTTCTTATAAATCTAAAGAAAATACTTGGTTGCAATATAGCTTGGAACTTGTGTTTTCCTATTCTTTCGTTTCAATAACCCTATCCCGAAGCCTCATTACATCCAATAAAAGTCCTCTTGATTTAAGTTTTGCAATTATGACTGTGGAGAAGTGATCTTTATGCAAGCTTATGGTAGAACTTTCACATTTGTTTCTTTGAGCGAAACACATTAAAACTAAACACATGTGTGATTGAGTGCATATCCCGAGAGAAGGTCGCTAGTTTGCATATGGTGTTTTTAAAAATAAAAATTTGAAATTGCATTAGCATGGCTATCTCACACACTACACTTCAAGGATGTTTCAAAGATTGCTGCTAATATTTGAATAAGGAAAATGAACCTGAATTGCTTGTTGGTTTTAGCTATGGTTCTTGATGATTTGTGTTCGCGAATGAAGTTCTATGAGGGTCATATAGGGGGAAACTAATAATTTTCATGTTATTACTTTTTCTCTTTTCGTTTGTTTTGCTCGAGGACTAGCAAAAGCTAAGTGTGGGGGTATTTGATAAGCTCATATTTATATATATTTTACATCAAATTCTCTTGTCTTTTCTTAGTTATTTCCTCATATTTTTGTGCTATTTACTTTGTTTTTGTGTTTTGTCGAATTCATCTAGCTAAGAAAATAAATTTAGCACAAGTGTGATTTTAAGTAATAAATTCGTAAAAATTATTTTTCTCACTTATTTGATTTCAATTTCCAGTATTTTTTTTTCACAAAAATATAAAAGTTAAAAATTGAAATGATTATCATATAGTACAAAGGATTTGATGCCATCTCCTCATAATCCATTACAGAAAATAATATAAGGGAAGGCAGGCGTGGGAGCAGGAAAAGAATAAAAGGACAGCCTGTCCTTGGCAGTGGGGAAGGAGGTGTCACATAATAATAAGGAAAGAAAGGATATAAAAAAGAAAGCATGCTGTTTTTGGGAGCTGTCAAGCAGCTGCTTGAGGCAGCGGGAATAAAAAATAAAAGAGGGCTGCCATAAATGAAGGTGAGAAGCTAGGAAGAGAGGGGCCTCGGGGGAAATAGAAAAGAGACGCTGCCTTGGGCAGCTCGGAGGAAGAGAGAGCAGCAAGCTGCTTGTGCAGCTTGCGAGAACCAGTGAAGCTGCCCTTTGGCAGTTGACGCGAGGAGAGGAACAGAAATAATACAGGGGAAGGAATTAGGAAAGAAAGCTGCCTGGCGCAGCTAAAGAGGGAGGTCCGCGCGAGGAGGAAAGAAGTCAGCAGGGGTCTCGGGCGGAAAGGAGAGAAGCTGCCTTTGCAGCACAGCTTGAAGACGCAAGCGAGGGAGAGAGCTGCTGGAGCGGGAGGACTGACGCGAGGAGCTACTGAGACAGCTTGGGCAGCGTGTGAAGCAGGAAACAGGAAGGAGAGACGTGAGGGAATCAGCGTAAAAAGGTGCAGCGAGAAGGAAGTTGAGGCAGCAAAGCTGCCTTTGCAGCTGGAAAGAACGTGGGCAGCAAGCAGGGAGGAAGGAGCTGCGAAGCGAAGGAAGAAGAGACTGGGAAGAGAGAGGTCAGGCGCGAACTGGGCGGAAAGAAGAGACAAACTGTGCAGTGTGTGCAGGAAAGGCAGAGAGAAGTGGAGAGTCAGCGAGCCACCTTGGCAGCTGACGTGGAAGAGCTAGAAGCACAGTGCACAGATCCTTGCACTCTCCTCTCTCGGTTTATTCTTTCCTAACTTACGTTTTAATTTCTGTTTTAATTTATAAATAATGTGTAACTAATTTTGTTTTGGCTAGAGTTTAATTCAAAACCATGGATATATTTGTAATTTGAATTGATTACCTTCAGTTGTGATTTCTGAGTTGTGATTTAATTTGCTTAACTGCTTGATTGATAACTTATTTTTGTATGTCGATTAAGGATGCATACTTAATTTACATGCATGAATTTGATGCTAGAATATAAGTGAATTTCACCTAATCGTTATGAACTTATATTCACAAGTAGTGAAGGTCGCTTATAAACGATCGCGTTAGGTAAATTCTTGGCATAAGTTTCATGCAATTCATAGTAACAAGTGCCTCGTCAATGCTTATGATTTTCATAAAACTTAATGATTCTTGCTTGTATCTCTATTATGCAATTCATGTAGGGAACTTGTAGGGAATGTTTTGGGTTGTCGTATGCAATCATCCAACCTAATAAAAGTAGGAAAATCTGAAGGTTAATTTAAGCGGACCTAATTAACTTGGGGCGTTGAGAATTTACAATTTATTGAAAGAACAACTGAAAATCAATTTAGGTTGCATATGTGGCATGTGTGGAGAATAATCCTCTAGCCAGTTCGTCATTTATCATTTTACCTTAATTTTATGTTTTTGTCAATTCTGTAATTTATTTAAGTTTAATTTACTTTTCATCAAAAATCAATCCCCCGTTTATTTTAAAGTGTTAGATTTATTAGAAATCAATCTAGTTTGTGTTTTCTAAAAGTCTTGAATTATTTTGAGTCTTTTAATTTATTTTGGTTCATTTGTTAGTTTTATTTTGAGTGATTCTATTTAAGTGTTTTGAGTCTAGTTTAGTGTTTTAAATTTTGTTTTTACGTTTTTAATTTAATTTTACTTTGGTTAGCATCCCTAGTTAATCCCCGGCCTAGAACGATCCCTACTTATCCATATACTACAACTGTCACAAATAGGGTTTAAATTTGTGCGTCAAGTAATTTTCGCATCAGGAGCCCCAGACAGACGAAGCGCCAGAGTTGGATCATTCGGAGCCTCAATACTTGGTGCGGCTCCCGAGGACGAAGGCAACATAAACCTCGGGAGTAACGCCATAAACCGTTGATGATCACTTTGAATCCGCACTTCGGACTCCTGCAGCTGATCCAGCTTCCTCTTCATGCTTGTTGAGTAATTAGTTGCGAGCATGTGCAACTCCTTATTCTCATGCCTAAGCACTCTGACCTCTTGTCGAAGACTAGCCACTTCAGCCATCAACGACTCAACCTGACGAGTTCGTGCAAGAAGGCGCTGGCCCATGTTTGATACTGAGCCTGCGCATCGGACGTTGTAGGCCATAGAGTCCTGAACATCCAGTTCGTCGGACCGCTTGGAAAGTATCCTAGTGTCTCTAGGAGTGAGCAGATTTCTGGCCACCACCGATGCGGTTGTTTCATTCATCATCATGGAATCCCCAACTGTAAGAGGACCATTTGGGGATATGAAGGACGGTTGCCAAATGTTGGTTGGAGAAGACATATCACTATCTTCCCCAACATTCAAGTTAAGGCGACGGTCAGAAGGGCAAGACATTTTCTGAAGGTGTTGAGAATGAAGAGTCGAACTGATCAAGATTAAAAACAAGTGCAAGAGTGAGTGTTTACAGGAGGGAGTGTTTACAGGAGGGAGCTCAAGTATGTTGTGGAACAAAATTAGCGCTCTTATAAGAAGAAGAAATCGATGAGGCATCACTCAGCAATCAAAGTGGCGCCCTCTCGCAAATCGAAGAGCCGGGCTCCTATCTCAAAAGCCGGATTCTTTTCTCAAAAGCGGCGTCTCCGTCTCAAAAGTCGGACGCCGTTCTCAAAAGATGGTGCAGTCAGGAATCACGAGGCGAGCAGCTTTCCCAGATTTGTCGTCACTCGTCACGCGCGCTGTCAGCTTTGCGCAAATTACGGGTAGCTTTTTCAGAAAGCGCGTAACCTGTACTGTTCATCCATCCACCGGCTGCCGACAGGGGTAAAGGAACAGTTTCGGTTGTGAAGTGAAGTACTATAAGTTTCTACCTTCGCCTTCCACAGCAAAGGCACACCCTCTCAGCACTTCTTCATCTCCGAAAATGCCTTTCCAACAAACCCTCTCGAGTTACTCTGTATTTCTCATTCCCTGGGATACCTTTGCAAACAAGTCATCAAGAGCTAGAGTATTTCATATCATGAAGGTTGAAAGCAAGAGTATCTCATATCATGCTTTCTCCCTGTCCTTGTCCTTGTCTTTGTGACAAGGAGAAAGCGAGCAATCAGCCAGCACTCGGTGTCAATCTTCCGATCTAAGAACCGACTCCCTGGAAATCCTTCCTGATTGCTTACCTAGCATTGCTTACCTAGCGTTGCTCTCGAGTGCTCATCTTCAACCGCTGATGTACTTCCGAAGAAGACGCCACATCTGCCTGGAGAACAGATAAGGCAAGTGAAAATGATACTTGAAGCATGTGGAGACAATGTGGTGCTTTATCTTCAAGATCAAGTCTCATTTTCCTTGCTAAGAAGTTCCCCAGCCCAGTTCAAGCATACACATGTGGAACGATACTTCTTCAAAAGCAAAAGTATCCCATATCATCAGAGTCAAAGGCAAAGATATCTCATGGCATGCTTTTCCTTTACCCTTGCTCTTGGCTACGGGTCAAGGTGAAAGAAGGAAAACGGTCGGCACTTGGACAGATTGAACAAAGAATCAGACCACCACCTCTACCTCGTGCCTACCTGCCATGCAGAAGAAACAAAAAGAGAAGAATGTAGCTTGCAGACTCAATCAACCCGGCAGAAGGAGTCCGAGTTGAAACCAAGAGCTCGAGAAGCTTCAACAATATATGGACGCAACAGACCACCACCACCAATCAAGTCTCATTTTCCTTGCTAAGAAGTTCCCGAGGCCAGTTCGAGTTCAATGCTGTGGAAAGTCACCAAACAGGACCAATGATCACTTATTAGTTTTATTCATTATCTTTTATTTTCATTTTCAATTTTTCGTTTGTTTGTTTTTTATATTTTCTTGCGTGCTTAACTGAATTATTTCTTTTCTTTGCAGGAACTTTTGGTTATTTCCACCCTTGAAGTTGATTGCAGAATTTTAGCTTGGGGGTCATCGCTTGATTTTACTGCAAATTAGGGAAGTTTTCAGTCCTATTGCTTTATTTTGTTTCTTTATATTTATCTATTTTATTTTTATTTGCATTTTATTATATGTTCTGACATTGGGGACAATGTCTAGTTTAAGTGTGGGGGTAAAGAGTATAAAAATGACCAAATTGAAAATTTTTGTACCTTCGACTTTGAACTGGTTTCATTTGTTTCCATGTTATTGCTTTGTGTTTTCTTAATTAAGCTGTTGTTTTTTTCAAAAAAAATAAAAAAATAAAAAAATAAAAATAAAAAAAAATAAAAAAATCGGAAGCTTCAACAAGAACTCGGACTCCATGTTATTGCAGAAGGAGTCCGAGTTGAAACCAAGAGCTCGAGAAGCTTCAACAACATTTGGACGCATCAGTGACCACCACCAATCAAGTCTCATTTTCCTTGCTAAGAAGTTCCCGAGGCCAGTTCAAGTTCAAAGCTGTGGAAAGTCAACAAGCACGACCAATGATCACCTATTAGTTCTATTCATTGTCTTTTATTGTGATTTTCAATTTTTCGTTTGTTTTTTTTTTATATATATATTTTCTTGCGTACTTAACTGAATTATTTCTTTTCTTTGCAGGAAATTTTGGTTATTTCCACCCTTGAAGTTGATTGCAGAATTTTAGCTTGGGGGGTCATCGCTTGATTTTACTGAAAATTAGGGAAGTTTTCAGTCCTATTGCTTTATTTTGTTTCTTATTATTTATTCATTTTATTTTTATTTGCATTATCGTGTTTTCTGACATTGGGGACAATGTCTAGTTTAAGTGTGGGGGTAAAGAGTATAAAAATGACCAAATTGAAAATTTTTGTACCTTCGACTTTGAACTGGTTTCATTTGTTTCCATGTTATTGCTTTGTGTTTTCTTAATTAAGTTGTTGTTTTTAAAAAAAAAAAATAAAAAAAAATAAAAAAAAAAAATCGGAAAATCTAAAAAATCCAAAAATATTTCCTTGTTTTCCTTATTGTTTTGAATTAGATTTTTGTTAGTTTCCCCGACCCAATGATATAATTGAATAAAATTTGAACCATGATCATCAAGAACTTAGTTAACATGTGTTTTGTGAAATTCCTAATTCTCTTGTTAGTTTTGTACATGTTTGATCATCTTTGAAAAAAAAAAACCAAATGCACATAGCCTTGTTGATGTGAAACTAAAGCATGACTTAAAGCTTCATATGTGAATTTAGTGATCATATACATCCTATGTGAGTTTTTGAGCCTATTGAAAGTGTGTGCATTTTTCATACACTCCTATTCTTTCATGTGTGATGAACTTATGTGAGATACATCTCTAGAACTTGCGTAACGATCTTTCGAAATGTTTGTCATTGATTGCATGAATTTGGAAATGATAGAGGCATTAGGTTTACCACCATGGCCCAAATAACCATGTTTCCCAAAGAAAAATGATATCATTAGATTGCCAATTTGAGCCGTATATGTTGAACCTTTTATTTCTTATCACCAGATATGTCTACCCTTATACCTGGATTTTTTTTCCTTACCCTTTCCAAGCGAGCAATGCGAGATTGTCTTATGAGAAACGTTTGTGAAGTACTTTGAAGGTGTTTGGCAAAAGAATAAGTGTGGGGGTATTTCATGTTTGTATTTAAAAAGAAAAAAAGAAAAAAAAAAATGAAAGATTGTATACAAAGAAAATAAAAAGTTTTTAAAGTTTTAGTTTAAGGGTGTGGTTGGAGATGTCAGAAGAATTGTTGGAGAGCTTGAGTTCTTATAAATCTAAAAGAAAAGAATTGCTTGTAATGTAGCTTGGAACTTGTGTTTTCCTATTCTTTCGTTTCAATAACCCTATCCCTAAGCCTCATTACATCCAATAAAAGCCCTCTTGATTTAAGTTTTGCAATTATGACTGTGGATAAGTGATCTTTATGCAAGCTTATGGTAGAAATTTCACATTTGATTCTTTGAGCGAAACACATTAAAACTAAACACATGTGTGATTGAGTGCATATCCCGTGAGAAGGTCGCTAGTTTGCATATGATGATTTTAAAAATAAAAACTTGAAATTGCATTAGCATGGCTATCTCACACACTACACTTCAAGGATGATTCAAAGATTACTGCTAATATTTGAATTAGGAAAATGAACTTGAATTGCTTGTTGGTGTTAGCTATGGTTCTTGATGATTGTGTTCTCAAATGAAGTTCTATGAGGGTCACATAGGGGGAAACTAATAATTTTCATGCTATTACTTTTTTCTATTTTCTCTGTTTTGCTCGAGGACTAGCAAAAGCTAAGTGTGGAGGTATTTGATAAGCTCATATTTATACATATTTTACATCAAATTCTCTCGTCTTTTCTTAGTTATTTCCTCATATTTATGTGCTATTTACTTTATTTTTGTGTTTTATCGAATTTATCTAGCTAAGAAAATAAAAATAGCACAAGTGTGATTTTAAGTAATAAATTCGTCATTTCTATTTTGCTCACTTATTTTATTGTTGTAACTTAAGAAAACATTTTGGCAGAGCAAATAAAAGGTGACTGACTGAGTTATATATATATATATAGATATAAGGGAAAGAGGGAGACGGATGGCAGAAAAGCAGCAACAAAATATAGAATAAGAAATGGAAAGAATAAGTGGGAGTGCATGATAGGAAGTGGAAGGAAAGTGAGGAGACAGCTTGCGTGGAGGGCCTTGGCGCGAGGGTTGGTTGTGCAGAAAACGTGGACAAGCTGGAGCAAAACAATAAAGAAATAAAAGGCAGCCACTGAGGGAAATAAAGAATTAGGAGGGCAGTCAGCATGGTGGGAATAGAGGAAAGAAGAGACTTACGCACAGAAGAATAAAGAAATAGTGGGGAACGGAAATAAAAGGTGGGAGGCTGACGTGCTCGGTTGGGGGGGGGGATAAGGAAAGAAGGAGGAGAGCTGCCTTGGGGCAGCTTGTGAGAAAATCAGCGTGAGAGACAGTTTGAGACTGACAAAACAGAAAGCAGTAAAGCTGCCTTGGCAGCTGTGTAGTGCAGGGAGTCACGGCGTGAAAAAAAAGGCTGGCAGGAACTTGGTCGCTGCCTTTGGCAGCGTGAACAGCGAAACTGCGCAGCTTGCAGCGAGAGGATAGAGACGTGAGGACAGCGAGGAACCAAGGACACGGGGAGAACGAGGAGAAGGCAAGCTGCCTAGGCAGCGTGTGAAGCAGCAAGACAGATCAGAAGACTGGCAGGAGGAGGATTGACGCAACAGGCAGGAGAGACTGGCAGAATGAGAGACGCGACACGCAGAACATGGAGGAGCAGCGTGAGCTGCTAGGGGGGATACGTGGAAAGCAGGAAGACTATGCAGGGCAGAGGGCAGAAATCGAGAAGAGAAGTCAGCAGGGAGCATTCCTCATTTGGTTTTAATTTTCTAAAACTCATGTTTAATTTAATTTGCTTTTCAATTATATTAAACATGTGTAATTAATTTCTGTTTAGTTAGAGGTAAATTTGAAACCATGGATAAATGTTTATTATGATTTGATTTACTCCAGTTATGAATTCTTGAACGTTGGATGTGGTTTATTTTTCTGTGTTGATTAATAACTTGTTTATGTATGTGGGTTAAGGGTCGACACTTAATTTGCATGCTTAGACTTGATGCTAGGATATAAGGGAATTTCACCTAATCGTTATGAACTTATATCCATGAGTAGTAAAAATCGCTAGTCACGATTGTGTTTAGTAAACCCTAGGTTGGATTAACATGCGTATTCCATAGTTATGAATGCCTAGTCGATGCTTATGATTTCCATTGAACTTAATGATTTTTGATATGTCTCTCTATCATGCGTATTCCATAGTTAGGGAACTTGATAAAAATAATTTGGTTGTGATGCGTATCCCGTCCAATTCAATGAATCTAGGGAAATCTGAAGGTTAATTTAAGCGGACCTAATTAACTTGGAGCGTTGTCATTTATTCGTTTGTTGAAATCATAACTGGGAATCAAATTATATGCATATGTTCATGTGTGGATAAGGAACCCTCTAACTAGTGTCTCATCATTTTAATTCTATAAAATATATTTTCTTTGAAGTTTGTTTTTAAGTTCTGTTTTAATTTCAATTTCGTCTAAAATCAATCCCCCATTTATTTTAAAGTGTTAGAATTGTTAGAAATCAATTTAGTTTGTGTTTTCTAAAGTCTTGAATTATTTTGAGTCTTTTGATTTGTTTTAGATTATTTGTTAGTTTTATTTTGAGTTATTCTAGTTAAGTGTTTTGAGTCTAGTTTAGTGTTTTAAATTTTGTTTTTACGTTTTTAATTTAATTTTACTTTGGTTAGCATCCCTAGTTAATCCCCGGTTAGAACGATACCCTACTTACATCTATACTACAATTGTCACAAGAGGGTTTAATTTGTGTGTCAAGTAATTCTCGCATCACAATCCACTAACTGAATCATCCAAAGGCACTAAGCACAGAAATACCAACCAACCCAGCCACAACCACGTTTTTTGCACAGATGGTTGTTTTTTGTAAAGGAATTGTAAAGTTAGAACAGGGTTTTATGCATCCAAGAGGTCTTTTGTGAATTGAATGGATGATGTAGCAGGTTTTTATCAATTCAATAGGTTTTGTAATGTTGGTTTGAGATGCTAGATGAATTATGTTAGTTTTTTTAACATGTTTAACAATTTCTGGATAATTAACCAGGTTTTATGCTTAATTTGGTCTATTTCATATTTTTCTTGCAAATGATGAGTAGTTTGTGCTTGAATACACTTGTTTTGTTGTTGTTGTGGTTATATCATTATTTTTGGGTGAGATTTTTCAAATTTGAGGTCAAGGATGATATAATCTATGCTTAAAACGGTATATCACAAGTTTTTTTTTTGGTGGGAAAATTCAAATTTTGAATTTCAAATTACCCAAAAAAAAACCAAATATATCTTCTTACGTGGATGCCATTTGGCGGGAAAACATTGGGTGTGGTGCCACATGGAATCCATCTAGGCAAGGATCTGGGCCCCGGATCAAGCCATGTCAGCATTTAACTGACCAATTCACGGACAAACTTACGAAGGTATAACATTGGACCAAATTCTAAAGATGAGGTATGACATTGTCAATTTTAAAAGATGAGGTATGAAAGTGTCTTGAAGCCAATAGTTGAGGTAGTTTTTTGTACTTTACCCTAAAACATACTAATCAAAATGAAAGAGAGCATTATAAGTTTGTCGAGACGATTACATAATTCATAAGATTACATTGTGACTAACTTGTTTTTCAAACTAAATTCCAAGCTTATAGCGACATAATTCTAAGAAACCCTATACATAATCAAATCAAATGTATATTAATTTTCTTAATAAACTAATAAATTATGACAACAATTGCAAGCAGAGGTATGCTTCTGTGACCATGGGTTGGATCTATAAACGGACCGGGGTGGGCCAGGGATCCTCAGAAGATCAAGAGAAACACTTATGAAGTACCTTGGAGGACCACCCTAAACCCTAGATGAAACTCTATGGAGGACTGGATGGGATTGGTTATTGTGAAAAACAATAATTAGTCGCCTAGTAAGTATAAAGAGCCACCCTTGGTTAGATATTACTAGCTTCTAATTTTTTTTTTTTAACAAACGATATTATCTAAACTAAGGAAGAAGGTTGAGCTTAGATTCACAATAGGCTAGCATCTCTTCACCTCATACTTATTAATATCTCATAAGAAAGAATACCTTTTACGTTACTCATATCTGAGGGGAAAAAAATAGACTTTTCAATATAACAGTTTTCAAGAGAAATTGACACTGAAGTGCTAGACAAAATTTATTAGTTCTAAGAAAAAGAAAAAAAAACAAGGCCACCTACATACTCACAAAGTGCTTGACAAAACGCACTGTCTGTGACCATACCTTTCAAGTAAAGGTTTTCTCTCGCTTTTAATTAGTTCTCTCTACCCATCTCTCCGCTTCCTTCAGAATCTCAGATACTTCATGTACATGCAGTTCTAGGCTTTTACCGTCGACCTCTAATGCTTTTCTCATAATCTTAGATACATGATGCAGTTCTAGGCTTTCCTTTCCTCAGAACCTCAGATACTTTATGGATTTATTAATATATTTCTCCCCAAATCATCGATCATATATTCAAAAGCCAGCTTTTCTAATAATATTTTCTTTCAAGTATTTCAATTATTACTATTTTCCTGCATGTTCCATTTAATCGAATGGCTTATACTCTTGTTTTAGTTATGCAAGCAGTATGTTGCGAAAATTTGATAAACAAAATTAAACTCATTAAGTAAAGAAAATTGTTGCAAAAATTAGATAACCAAAATTAAACTCATTAAGTCTTGAATTTTAGTGCTCGCAAGTGTACAAATCGGCTGATTGTAGCATATAAGCACGGATATCGTCCCACAGAGATCGAATTGATTCTAAAAGTCTTACTAATTAAATTGAAACAAATTATAGTTGAGAAGCTTTAAAAAAAAAAAAAGAAAGATATGATTTGAATTAAACTGACACACCCCGATCGAGGTCAAGGCATGATGGCCGTCACGTGAGAGTGACCTAGCCATGTGCACAGTGCCGAAGCGATAAAGATAGCAAATATACAAATAATTAAAAACCAAGTTACTAGAGTGCACTACTAAACGAATGTGACAGGAGTTAGTTACAACAATGAAAACTCCTAATCAGAGCATAATAAGTCTAGGTGCAGTCCAGTAGGACAAGTACTAGTTATACAGTACTAGGAATGTCCTACTATAAAATAGATAAGTCAGAACTGCCGAAGTCCTCTAGCCACCAACATCAATCTTACTTAAAACTGATATGTCGACGGGTCGTAACCTCCGAGTCGCTCGTGGATACGTGATAAGCTCATATTTATATATATTTTACATCAAATTCTCTTGTCTTTTCTTAGTTATTTCCTCATATTTTTGTGCTAATTACTTTGTTTTTGTGTTTTATAGAATTTATCTAGCTAATAAAATAAAAATTGCACAAGTGAGATTTTAAGTGATAAATTCGTCAAAGCTGCCTTACTCACTTGTTTTCTTTGTTTATGTTTTCGAATGTGGTGATTTATAGTTATCAATACGTGCCATAAATAAGTATGAGGGAATAAATAAAAGAAGTGGGCAGGAAGGAATAAAGGGAGTGGAGCTCCCATCATGCAGCCACTGAGTGCGGGACAGAAATAAGAAACAATAAAAAGAATAAGGAGAGTGGAGCTGGCACAAAGGAATAAGAAAAGAAAAGCAAGATAATAAAAATGAGTGGGGGAGACACTAAAAGAAAAAGCAGAAAAGGGAGACTGACTGGGGACGGACAGAGAGAATAAAAGACTAAGCAAGGTTGCACGTGGAGCAGCAGGAGGGAACGGAAAGAAAGGCACGACTGACAAGGAGCAGAAAGGAGCTGCATTCCTGGCAGCTAGGGAGAGAAGTCAGTACGCGGGTCAGCAAAAGAAGGTCAGTGCGAGGAAGGAGGAGTCAGCGCGAAAGGGAGGAGGGCCTCGGGCAGCTGCTCTCGAGAAGGGGACACGGAAAGCAAGGCGGAAGGCAGCGAAGTCAGAGGAAGCACGGGACTCAGGCAGGAGGTTTGGCAGCGTGCGAGAGAAGTAGCTGCTTTGGCAGTTGACGCGTGGAAGGGGGACTGACGAGGAGAGAAGGAGGGCCTCGGGAAGCAACAGGAGGAATAACGCTGCCCTTTGGCAGCAAGGTCAGAGAGCAAGGCGCGGAAACCAGGGAAACAAAGCAGTCAGCTTGGCAGCACAGTGGCGCTAAAGCACTCTCTTCTCTCGGTTTAATCCTCCAAACTTATGTTTATTTTATGGTTTAATTTATGAATAATGTGTAATTAATTTCTGTTTAGTTAGAGAGAAATTTGAAACCATGAATATTTGTTTATTATAATTTGATTTACTCCAGTTATGAATTCTTGAACGTTAGATGTGGTTTATTTTTCTGTGTTGATTAATAACTTGTTTATGTATGTGGGTTAAGGGTCGACACTTAATTTGCATGCTTAGACTTGATGCTAGGATATAAGGGAATTTCACCTAATCGTTATGAACTTATATCCATGAGTAGTAAAAATCGCTAGTCACGATTGTGTTTAGTAAACCCTAGGTTGGATTAACATGCGTATTCCATAGTTATGAATGCCTAGTCGATGCTTATGATTTCCATTGAACTTAATGATTTTTGATATGTCTCTCTATCATGCGTATTCCATAGTTAGGGAACTTGATAAAAATAATTTGGTTGTGATGCGTATCCCGTCCAATTCAATGAATCTAGGGAAATCTGAAGGTTAATTTAAGCGGACCTAATTAACTTGGAGCGTTGTCATTTATTCGTTTGTTGAAGTCATAACTGGGAATCAAATTATATGCATTTGTTCATGTGTGGATAAGGACCCCTCTAACTAGTGTCTCATCATTTTATTTCATCAAAATATATTTTCTTTGAAGTTTGTTTTGAAGTTTCGGTTTTAAATTCAATTTCGTCAAAAATCAATCCCCCATTTATTTTAAAGTGT
The DNA here is from genome assembly GCA_035220775.1 of Malus fusca. NCBI lineage: Eukaryota > Viridiplantae > Streptophyta > Magnoliopsida > Rosales > Rosaceae > Malus > Malus fusca. The sequence continues at coordinate 17,594,571 of CM069072.1, forward strand.
TAGATTTGTTAGAAATAAATTTAGTTTGTGTTTTCTAGAGTCTTGAATTATTTTGAGTCTTTTGATTTGTTTTAGTTTATTTGTTAGTTTTATTTTGAGTGATTCTAGTTAAGTGTTTTGATTTTAGTTTAGTGTTTAAAATTTTGTTTTTACGTTTTTCATTTAATTTTACTTTGGTTAGCATCCCTAGTTAATCCCCGGCCTAGAACGATCCCTACTTACATCATTACTACAATTGTCACAAATAGGGTTTAATTTGTGCGTTAGTTAATTTTCGCATCAAATTTTTGGCGCCGTTGCCGGGGATTAGCAAATTTGCTAATCCCTTGTTTATGTTTTTGTTTGTGTTTTATTTTATTTTATTTTATTTTATTTTATTTTATTTTTGGTTTGTTATGTCTTTTACTTTTGATATTTGATTTAGTTTTCTTTCTTTGATTTTAGTTACAAATGGAGCGAGACATGGCACTTGCATCCATCCAAGCTCAATTGGCAAATCTCACGTCTCAATTAAGTCAGAATGCCGGAAGAACCACAATGCCAAGTGTCCCTACATTTGGTGCATCGTATGGGCAAGGATATCAAACTCATCAAAGTCCCCAATTTTATGCAAATGAAGATGTTTGGGGATATCAAGGCCATAACCAATCAAGGGGCAACATGTTTTCCAACGCTTACAATTCAGATTGGAGAGACTATTCAGATTATATGTGGGATGAACCTCAACACTTTCAACAAAGCGGATATTGGCAGCAAGACGAATTCTATTCAAGATCTATGCAGCCACCACAGCATCCCCCACAACAATTCCAATCAAATCAAAGTATGCCCGTGGATTATAATCAAAGGCTTGAAGAATTAATTTCTTTGGTACAGGGCTTGCAAAAAGAAGAACAATTGCCGCCATCGGAGGAGTTTTATCAATGGCCATGTGAACCACCACAGCCTCCACCACAATCTCCCCAACCAAATTCAGGTTCGTCGGTTGATAATGATAATATTATTCAATTAATCACTTCTTTGAACCAGGAAGTAGAAAATCAAGACAACAAGATGGATGCACTGGAGAAGCAAGTTGGGCAGATTATGGAGATCATGGCACAGATTCAAGATCAAAGTGAACTCTCCAACTCCACATTTGCAAATTCAAAGGGAGAAATGGAAATCAATGAAGCCATCACTTTGGGAAGTGATATGGAGGATGAAGTTGTCCTAGAACCATCCAAACATAGTCCGGACATGGATGAATTACCGTTTCAAGAAGAAGATGAGGATGACGACTTGGGCAGTTTAGAAGAATTCTTGTCGCAAACCCCTCAAGTCCTTATGCCATCCAACTCAGGTGAGGAGGTTCTAAATTCAATTCATTCTAACCCCATTCCGCCAATTGTCATTTTTCCTTGCAGGTTTTTAAATCCCAAGGAAGAAGTGAATGAAAAATACGTTGTGGAAGCTCTTCCCAAGGTGCAAAGTGATATCCAAATTCTTGGTGCACCAAATCATGTTTCCGATGATGTTGAACATATCAAAGAGGCTGTGCATGAGACAATCAAGCCCAAAGAAGTTGAGATTGATAACAGGGGCCATGTCACAATCATCACATGCAATCTGGCTAAGTGCAAAGTCCCTGAAACATTCCAAGACGTGGTGTTTGTAATTGAGTTTGAACATGAAAGTAAGCCATCTTCTCCATTTTTAATTTTGTTTTTTACTAACAATCTGATTTTGTTGATTCAGGCACCGTCATTAGAACTTAGACCGTTGTCGGATCATTTCAAGTACCACCGTCCGTTCAAGGATAAACTCATGCATTTGAATAATGAAGGGAGGCCTAGGAATCACCCACAATCAGATTTGCATTCCTAATCCCTTCTCTTTACTGCTTCCATTTTGTTTTGTTTATTTAGTTGTGATATTTGTTTGAGAGATTAAAAATAGTCTTTTTAATTTGATTTACATATTTTTACATTGATATTTTTATTTTTATTTTTATTTTTTTTCTTGCCTTAAAAAAAATAATAAAAAAAGTAAAAATAAAACATAAAAAAAAAAAATATATATATATATATATAATAATAATAATAAACATCACATAAAAAAAAAACAAAAAACAAAAAATACTTATATTTATATATATAATTAAATAAACTTAAAAGCATAAATATTTTACAATAATGTGAACTAATAGCTTTCATTGGTCGTTGGTAGGTGGTGCCTCGGAGGTCGACGGAGCCCTAGAAAGACGAAGCGCCAGAGTTGGATCATTCGGAGCCTCAATACTTGGTGCAGCTCCCGAGGACGAAGACAACATAAACCTCGGGAGTAACGCCATAAACCGTTGATGATCACTTTGAATCCGCACTTCGGACTCCTGCATCTGATCCAGCTTCCTCTTCATGCTTGTTGAGTAATTAGTTGCGAGCATGTGCAACTCCTTGTTCTCATGCCTAAGCACTCTGACCTCTTGCCGAAGACTAGCCACTTCAGCCATCAACGACTCCACCTGACGGGTTCGTGCAAGAAGGCGCTGGCCCATGTTTGATACTGAGCCTGCACTTCGGACGCTGTAGGCCATAGAGTCCTGAACAGCCAGTTCGTCGGACCGCCTAGAAAGTATCCTAGTGTCTCTAGGAGTGAGCAGATTTCTGGCCACCACCGAAGCGGTTGTTTCATTCATCATCATGGAATCCCCAACTGTAAGAGGACCATTTGGGGATATGAATGACGGCTGCCAAATGTTGGTTGGAGAAAACATATCACTATCTTCCCCAACATTCAAGTTAAGGCGACGATCAGAAGGGCAAGACATATTTGAAGATGTGAAGAAAAAGAAGAGTCGAATTGATCAAGATTAAAAGAAATGCAAGAGGGAGTGTTTACAGGAGGGAACGTTTACCGGATGGAGTGTTTACAGGAAGGAGCAAGTGTGTTGTGGAACAAACTTAGCGCCTCTATAAAAAGAAGAAATCAAGAGTCACTCATCAGAAATCAAAGTGGGGTCCTCTCGCAAATCGAAGAGCCGGGTTCCTTTCTCAAAAGCCGGATTCTTTTCTCAAAAGCGGCGTCGCCGTTCTCAAAAGTCGGGCGCCTCTTTCTCAAAAGACGGTGCGGTCAGGAATCACGAGGCGAACAGTTTTTCCAGATTTGTCGTCACTCGTCACGCGCGCTGTCAGCTTTGCGCAAATTACGGGCTGCTTTGTCAGAAAGCGCGTAACTTGTACTGTTCATCCATCCACCGGCTGCCGACAGGGGTAACAGAACAGTTTCGGTTGTGAAGAATCATTCCTATAAACGTCTACCTTCGCCTTTCACAGCAGAGGCACACCCCCTCAGCACTTCTTCATCTCCGAAATTTTTCATCTCCGAAAATGCCTTTCCATCAAACCCTCTCGAGTTACTCTGTGTTTCTCATTCCCTGGGATACCTTTGCAAACAAGTCATCAAGAGCTAGAGTATTTCATATCATGAAGGTTGAAAGCAAGAGTATCTCATATCATGCTTTCTCCCTGTCCTTGTCCTTGTCTTTGTGACAAGGAGAAAGCGAGCAATCAGCCAGCACTCGGTGTCAATCTTCCGATCTAAGAACCGACTGCCTGGAAATCCTTCCTGATTGCTTACCTAGCATTGCTCTCGAGTGCTCATCTTCAACCGCTGATGTACTTCCGAAGAAGACGCCACATCTGCCTGGAGAACCGATAAGGCAAGTGAAAATGATAACTTGAAGCATGTGGAGACAAGGTGCTGCTTCATCTTCAAGATCAAGTCTCATTTTCCTTGCTAAGAAGTTCCCCAGCCCAATTCAAGAATACACCTGTGGAACGATACTTCTTCAAAAGCAAAAGTATCCCATATCATCAGAGTCAAAGGCAAAGATATCTCATGGCATGTTTTTCCTTTACCCTTGCTCTTGCTTGCGAGTCAAGGTAAAAGAAAGCAATCGGTCGGCACTTGGACAGATTGAACAAAGAATCAGACCACCACCTCTACCTCGTGCCTACCTGCCATGCAGAAGAAACAAAAAGAGAAGAATGTAGCCTGCAGACTCAATCAACCCGGCAGAAGGAGTCCGAGTTGAAACCAAGAGCTCGAGAAGCTTCAACAATATATGGACGCAACAGACCACCACCACCAATCAAGTCTCATTTTCCTTGCTAAGAAGTTCGCGAGGCCAGTTCGAGTTCAAAGCTGTGGAAAGTCACCAAACAGGACCAATGATCACTTATTAGTTTTATTCATTATCTTTTATTTTCATTTTCAATTTTTCGTTTGTTTGTTTTTTATATTTTCTTGCGTGCTTAACTGAATTATTTCTTTTCTTTGCAGGAACTTTTGGTTATTTCCACCCTTGAAGTTGATTGCAGAATTTTAGCTTGGGGGTCATCGCTTGATTTTACTGCAAATTAGGGAAGTTTTCAGTCCTATTGCTTTATTTTGTTTCTTTATATTTATCTATTTTATTTTTATTTGCATTTTATTATATTTTCTGACATTGGGGACAATGTCTAGTTTAAGTGTGGGGGTAAAGAGTATAAAAATGACCAAATTGAAAATTTTTGTACCTTCGACTTTGAACGGGTTTCATTTGTTTCCATGTTATTGCTTTGTGTTTTCTTAATTAAGCTGTTGTTTTTTTCAAAAAAATAAAAAAATAAAAAAATAAAAATAAAAATCGGAAAATTTAAAAAAAAAATCCAAAAATATTTCCTTGTTTTCCTTATTGTTTTGAATTAGATTTTTGTTAGTTTCCCGACCCAATGATATAATTGGATAAAATTTGAACCATGATGATCAAGAACTTAGTTAACATGTGTTGTGTGAAATTCCTAATTCTCGTGTTAGTTTGTACATATTTGATCATCTTTGAAAAACCAAATGCACATAGCCTTGTTGATGTGAAACTAAAGCATGATTTAAAGCTCCATATGTGAATTTAGTGACCATATACATCCTATGTGAGTTTTTGAGCCTATTGAAAGTGTGTGCATTTTTCATACACTCCTATTCTTTCATGTGTGATGAACTTATGTGAGATACTTCTCTAGAACTTGCATAACAATCTTTCGAAATATTTGTCATTGATTGCATGAACTTGAAAATGATAGAGGCATTAGGTTTACCACCATAGCCCAAATAACCTTGTTTCCCAAAGAAAAATGATATCATTAGATTGCCAATTTGAGCCGTGTTTGTTGAGCCTTTTATTTCTTATCACCAGATATGTCTACCCTTATACCTGAAACATTTTTTTCCTTACCCTTTCCAAGCGAGCAATGCGAGATTGTCTTATGAGAAATGTTTGTGAAGTACTTTGAAGGTGTTTGGCAAAAGAATAAGTGTGGGGGTATTTCATGTTTGTATATAAAAAAAAAACAAAAAAAAAACAAAAAAAAAAAAAAGAAAAAGAAAAAGAAAGATTGTATACGAAAATAAAAAAAAAAAAAAAAAAATGTTTTAAGTTTCAGTTTAAGGTTGTGGTTGGAGGTGACTAGAAGAATAGCTGGAAAGCTTGAGTTCTTATAAATCTAAACGAAAGAATTGCTTGCAATGTAGCTTGGAACTTGTGTTTTCCTATTCTTTCATTTCAATAACCCTCGCCCTAAACCTCATTACGTCCAATAAAAGTCCTCTTGATTTAAGTTTTGCAATTATGATTGTGGAGAAGTGATCTTTATGCAAGCTTATGGTAGAACTTTCACATTTGATTCTTTGAGAGAAACACATTTAAACTAAACACATGTGTGATTGAGTGTAAATCCCGTGAGAAGGTCGCTAGTTTGCATATGGTGATTTTAAAAATAAAAATTTTGAAATTGCATTAACATGACTATCTCACACACTACATTTCAAAGATGATTCAAAGATTACTGCTAATATTTGATTAAGGAAAATGAACTTGGATTAGCTTGTTTGGTGTTAACTATGGTTCTTGATGATTTGTGTTCTCGAATGAAATTCTATGAGGGTCACATAGGAGAAACTAATGTTTTTCATGTTATTACTTTTTCATGTTTTCGTTGTTTTGCTCGAGGACTAGCAAAAGATAAGTGTGGGGGTATTTGATAAGCTCATATTTATATATATTTTACATCAAATTCTCTTGTCTTTTCTTAGTTATTTCCTCATATTTTTGTGCTAATTACTTTGTTTTTGTGTTTTATAGAATTTATCTAGCTAATAAAATAAAAATTGCACAAGTGAGATTTTAAGTGATAAATTCGTCAAAGCTGCCTTACTCACTTATTTTCTTTGTTTATGTTTTCAAATGTGGTGATTTATAGTTATCAATACGTGCCATAAATAAGTATGAGGGAATAAATAAAAGAAGTGGGCAGGAAGGAATAAAGGGAGTGGAGCTCCCATCATGCAGCCACTGAGTGCGGGACAGAAATAAGAAACAATAAAAAGAATAAGGAGAGTGGAGCTGGCACAAAGGAATAAGAAAAGAAAAGCAAGATAATAAAAATGAGCGGGGGAGACACTAAAAGAAAAAGCAGAAAAGGGAGACTGACAGGGGACGGACAGAGAGAGTAAAAGACTAAGCAAGGTTGCACGTGGAGCAGCAGGAGGGAACGGAAAGAAAGGCACGACTGACAAGGAGCAGAAAGGAGCTGCCTTCCTGGCAGCTAGGGAGAGAAGTCAGTACGCGGGTCAGCAAAAGAAGGTCAGTGCGAGGAAGGAGGAGTCAGCGCGAAAGGGAGGAGGGCCTCGGGCAGCTGCTCTTGAGAAGGGGACACGGAAAGCAAGGCGGAAGGCAGCGAAGTCAGAGGAAGCACGGGACTCAGGCAGGAGGTTTGGCAGCGTGCGAGAGAAGTAGCTGCTTTGGCAGTTGACGCGTGGAAGGGGGACTGACGAGGAGAGAAGGAGGGCCTCGGGAAGCAACAGGAGGAATAACGCTGCCCTTTGGCAGCAAGGTCAGAGAGCAAGGCGCGGAAACCAGGGAAACAAAGCAGTCAGCTTGGCAGCACAGTGGCGCTAAAGCACTCTCTTCTCTCGGTTTAATCCTCCAAACTTATGTTTATTTTATGGTTTAATTTATGAATAATGTGTAATTAATTTCTGTTTAGTTAGAGAGAAATTTGAAACCATGAATATTTGTTTATTATAATTTGATTTACTCCAGTTATGAATTCTTGAACGTTAGATGTGGTTTATTTTTCTGTGTTGATTAATAACCTGTTTATGTATGTGGGTTAAGGGTCGACACTTAATTTGCATGCTTAGACTTGATGCTAGGATATAAGGGAATTTCACCTAATCGTTATGAACTTATATCCATGAGTAGTAAAAATCGCTAGTCACGATTGTGTTTAGTAAACCCTAGGTTGGATTAACATGCGTATTCCATAGTTATGAATGCCTAGTCGATGCTTATGATTTCCATTGAACTTAATGATTTTTGATATGTCTCTCTATCATGCGTATTCTATAGTTAGGGAACTTGATAAAAATAATTTGGTTGTGATGCGTATCCCGTCCAATTCAATGAATCTAGGGAAATCTGAAGGTTAATTTAAGCGGACCTAATTAACTTGGAGCGTTGTCATTTATTCGTTTGTTGAAGTCATAACTGGGAATCAAATTATATGCATTTGTTCATGTGTGGATAAAGACCCCTCTAACTAGTGTCTCATCATTTTATTTCATCAAAATATATTTTCTTTGAAGTTTGTTTTTAAGTTTCGGTTTTAAATTCAATTTCGTCAAAAATCAATCCCCCATTTATTTTAAAGTGTTAGATTTGTTAGAAATAAATTTAGTTTGTGTTTTCTAGAGTCTTGAATTATTTTGAGTCTTTTGATTTGTTTTAGTTTATTTGTTAGTTTTATTTTGAGTGATTCTAGTTAAGTGTTTTGATTTTAGTTTAGTGTTTTAAGTTTTGTTTTTACGTTTTTAATTTAATTTTACTTTGGTTAGCATCCCTAGTTAATCCCCGGCCTAGAACGATCCCTACTTACATCATTACTACAATTGTCACAAATAGGGTTTAATTTGTGCGTTAGTTAATTTTCGCATCAATACGCTCATCCTCGGGATAAGTCTCACCTTGGGTTCGCCGGGGTTCTTCGCCGACACCGCTGCAACTCGCCGGAAAACTTACCACTTTCAAGCCTTAAAACTCACGGCATTTCACCGGGGAAAGCTCGATAATCCAGCTAAAAAGTGAAACTCTGTTCCACTGCTCCCCGATGTCCAAAATACCTCAACGTTGGACTCCGAGCATCGTGAGGACGTTCTAAAGCTCACTATGGTCCTTTCTGAACCTTAAAATGGCCTGAAACCTCGACGATCGAATCGGTGCTACTGTGCTTCGACGGAGCCCTCGTGGTTTCTGGGTTTTTCGAAGATAATTCAACCAACTAAGGGTATGGTTAGGTTCGTACTCTTGCAAGGAATGTAATGGTGGTCCTGGGAGCTTGATCTGTGAAGGAATGGAGGTCAACAGACTGCGTCCGTACGATTTGCAGAGAGAGAGAGAGTTCGAAGGGAGGAGAGAGAGAGTGAGTCTGAGAGAACACGGGAGAGAGAGAGAGAAGTGATGTGGATGTGTGTGTGTGGTCCAAATACAACTAATCTCAAACTAAGGAAAACTTAGTTCCAATTGGTTCCAATTATTTAGGACATAACATAATTGGCCCAATTTCTTAACCCAAAACACAAACACACCCACGCTCAAGGGCATTTTCATCTTTTCACAACCCTTTCCGGGACGGGTTATGACAATCTCCCCAACATATAAAATTTCGTCCTCGAAATTATACATAACAAATACATCCACTAATAATCATAAAACAAGCGTGGATACATCTCTCTCATCTGATCCTCTGTCTCCCAAGTAGCTTCTTCCACTGAATGATTTCTCCATAATACCTTCACCAGGCGCACGGTCTTGTTCCTCAGTTCCTTATCCTTCCAATCCAATAGAGTCACTAGTTCCTCATCATAAGTCAAATCCTGATTAATTTCCAAAGGTTGAGGAGGAATCACATGTGAAGGATCTGAAACATAATGTCGAAGCATCGAAACATGAAACACATCGTGTACCTTGGACAACTCTGGAGGCAACTCAAGCCTGTAAGCAACCTCACCGACTCGCTCGGTGATCATATATGGTCCAATGTACCTAGGACTCAACTTTCCTTTCTTTCCAAATCGTACAACACCTTTCCAAGGTGATAGCTTCAGAAACACCCAATCACCCACATCATATTTCCGATCAATGGCATGCTTGTTTGCTAAGCTCTTTTGTCGATCTTGGGCCGCTTTCAAATTAGACTTAATCACCTGAACATTTTGTGTAGTCACGTCCATAATCTCAGGGCCCACTAAAACTCTTTCGCCAACCTCTGACCAACATAGAGGCATACAACAAGATTTCCCATAAAGTGCCTCAAATGGTGCCATACCAAACTATTATTGTAGGCGAACTTCATCAAATCCAAGCAATCATGCCAACTATCTCCAAACTGTAGCACTGAAGATCTCAACATATCCTCTAATATCTGAATGGTCCTCTCAGATTGTCCATCTGTCTGAGGATGATATGCCGTACTATAAAGCAATCTCGAACCAAGAGCTTCCTGGAATGCTATCCAGAACTTGGAAGTAAATCTGGGATCTTGATCCGAGATAATATTAACCGGTACACCATGATACTTCACAATTTGTGAAATAAATAACTTAGCCAATCGGCTTAACGAATACTTCTCCCTCACTGGAATAAAATGTGCGAACTTCGTAAGCCGATCAACTACCACCCAAATGCCGTCATAACCATTCTGTGTGCGAGGAAGCTTGTACACAAAATCCATAGTAATATTTTCCCATTTCCACTGTGGAATGGGAAGTGGCTGCATCAACCCAAACGGCTTCTTCCTTTCAGCTTTCACTTGTTGGCAAATGGCACACCTGCTCACATATTCGGCAATTTCTCTTTTCATACCTGGCCAATAATAAAATGGTCTAATGGTATGATACATCTTAGTGCCTCCTGGATGCATCGCATATGCCGAAATATGTGTTTCATCCAAAATTTCTTTCTTTAATTTTGCATTATTTGGCACATACATTCTGCTTTCTTGCATAAGCATGCCATCAGTTTCTCGAATCTCAAAATCTTTCTTTTTGCCTTGATTCCTTGCTTGAATTATTTCCTGAGTCTCCTCATCAATCATCTGAGCCTCAAGCACACGGTCAATTAAAACTAGCCTAACCTAAAAATTAGCAAGCAAGGCTTCTTCTCGATCTTCCATTCCTAGCTCCACTCCAGTGGACCTCAAATCTGCTAGGAGAGGAACATGACAATCATAAATGGCATTAAGTCTAGCTGGAGTCTTCCTGCTAAGTGCATCAGCCACTGCATTTGCACGACCAGGATGGTACTCAATCGTGCAATCATAGTCACTAAGTAACTCAATCCATCTCCGCTGACGAAGATTAAGATCTCTCTGAGTAAATAGATGTTGAAGACTCTTATGATCTGTGAAGATCTTACATTTCTCACCATAAAGATAATGTCTCCAAATCTTCAAGGCAAAGATGATAGCAGCTAACTCCAAATCATGAGTAGGGTAATTCTTCTCATGGGGTTTCAACTGTCTCAAAGCATAAGCAATTACCCTACCATGTTGCATCAATACACAACCCAAACCATTCAGAGAAGCATCACTGTAGACCTCATAATTACCGTTATCATCTGGAAGTGCTAGAACAGGTGCATGAGTGAGGTAGTACTTCAGCTGCTGGAAACTTTGCTCACATTTACTATCCCACTCAAACCTAACATCTTTTCGAGTCAACCTCGTCAATGGCAGCGCAATTACTGAAAAATCCTTAACGAACCGTCTATAATAGCCTGCTAAGCCAAGAAAACTTCGTACCTCAGTGACGGTTCGAGGTTGCTCCCAATTCTCCACAGCCGCTACTTTTTAGGAATCTACTTGAATGCCTTGAGCAGAAACAACATGTCCCAAAAATGCCACTTGATTCAACCAAAATTCACATTTGCTAAACTTAGCATATAGTTGGTGTTCCCTCAAACTGCTCAACACCAACTTCAGATGTCTAGCATGCTCAGCCTTAGACTTATAGTATACCAGGATATCGTCAATGAAGACAATAACAAACCTGTCAAAGTATGGCTGGAATACTCGATTCATCAAATCCATAAAAGTTGTTGGTGCATTGGTTAACCCGAATGGCATCATAAGAAACTCATAATGACCATATCGAGTCCTGAATGCGGTTTTAGGGACATCTTCATTTTTAATCTTCAACTGGTAGTAACCCAACCTCAAGTCAATCTTAGAAAATACACAGGCACCTTTGAGATGATCAAACAAATCATCAATACGAGGCAATGGGTAACGGTTTTTAATGGTTACCCGATTTAATTGCCTGTAATTAATGCACAACCTCAAAGTTCCATCTTTCTTCCTCACAAATAAAACTGGGGCTCCCCAAGGTGAAGTACTAGGCTGAATAAAACCTTTATCCACTAACTCTTGCAGCTGCACTTTTAATTCTCTTAATTCAGCAGGAGTCATTCTGTAAGGAGTCAAGGATATAGGATTCGTACCTGGAAGCAGATCAATCACAAATTCCACCTCTCTATTTGGCGGCAATCCAGGCAAATCCTCAGGGAATACATCTGGAAAATGTCTGACCACACGAACATTCTCCACACTACTAGGAGTGTCATCGTTCAGCACCACATGAGCCAAATATCCCTGACAACCTTTCGACAACATTCTCTTTGCTTTCATGGCTAAAATAATACCATGTCTCACCCTACTAGGCTCTCCTACAAATGTAACTTCAGGTAATCCAGGACCATGAAATCTGACTGTCTTTCCATAACAATCTATTTTGGCACGATTATAGTGCAACCAATATGTTCCTAAAATCACATCAAAATCCATAATATCCAACGGCATAAGATCAGCCAGCATAACAACACCCTCTACTATCACTGGACATCCTGGATATACCCAATCTACAAAACATCTATCCCCTCTAGGCATAGAAAACTCTAAATCATATCCTAGAGGTGTAGGATGGGGTTGTGTCACTTGAGCAAATGTATGAGAAATAACAGAATGTGTAGTACCACAATCAATCAACACTCTAGCAAAATGACCAAGAATATTTAACGTACCCATGATTAAATCTGGATTATTCTGAGCATCTTGTAGTGACATGTTGTGGATACGTGCCTGGTTCTGCTGTCGTCCACCACGACCTCTGTTGGCATGAACACCACGTCCCTGCCTCTGCTGACCTGACTACCTCAAAGATCCTGCACTACTAGCAGCAATCTCTCCCTGCTGGGGCTGTCCCCCCTGATACCACTGAGATCCTCCAGCTGAATGAGGCTGATAAGACATAGATCCTCCCTGGTACTGAAGGTACCCACTCTGATACTGCGGATCCAGAGAATACTGCTGCTGCTGCTGCCCTGAGGTGTAGGGAGCGGCATCGCCCTGGTAGTGATAGGCACATCCTCGTCCTGTCTGAGTATAACCACCAGATCCTGAAGTGTGTTGGGTAGGTGCAGGTGGTGGGAAGGAAGGCTATTGGGGTCTCTGCTGACTCTGAAGGCATTGAGCAGCCATATGACCCATCTGGCCACAAGTAAAACATCCGTTGCTACCTCTCCTACACTCCCCAAAATGTCGATTATTACACCTGCGGCATACGGGAGCACCTGATCCACCTGAACCACCAAAATCTCTATGCATCTGGAACCTCGGGCCTCCAGTGAACCTACCACCTCTCATCTGCATATTAGTACTCAATCCCCCGCTAGAAGAGCTGGAACTGCCACCACTCCTCTTAAAGTTCTGAGTCTTACGGGGTCCCTGAAATGCTTGTCCTTTTCCTTTATTATCTCGCATCTGGCCCCCATTATTTCCTTCCTCATCCTCACTCTCACTAGGCATGCTCTCGGAAGCCTCAATCCTCAATAGAATATCATAGAACTCCTGGTAAGAGGCACAGTGAGTCGATGTCTCTATGGAACGCCATTTCTTCTTAGTACCCAAACTGAAACGGTGAAGCATCTCTACCGGATTAACAGCAACCTCCGGATCATATCTCGATAGATCAGTAAACATCCTGTAATATTCATTAGCAGACATCTTTCCTTGCCTTAGATGAGTAAACTCTCGTTTCTTAAGATCAATATATGCAGGAGGAATGAACCTTTTCCGAAACTGCTCTTTAAAACTCCCCAGTCCACAATCTCTTATGGGGTCATCTCATAAGACTCTTGTCTCCACCAGGATGCAGTGTGTTCTCCCAAAAACCAGGTAGTCGTCTCGACCCACCTATCAGAAGAAAGATTCCCCTGACTCTGCATCACCTGAAAGGTCTTCTCCACATGATTCAACCATTTTTCCGCCCCATCATGACCTTCATTTCCCATGAAGGTATTCAATTTCAGATTATGAACTGTATCAAGAGGTGTCCTCTGAGGAATACGGAATGCTGTCTGAATGGCAGACACTATAGCTTCCCCTAATTGAGCAATATCAGGGAAACTAGATTCAGCTGGTTGACGGGGCTCTCTACGAGGCGGCATAGTTCTGACATAAGACATCACAAGGATTAGAACATTCAAAAATTATACAGGACTGCTAAACCTAGGCTCTGATACCAAACTGACACACCCCGACCGAGGTCAAGGCATGCTGGCCGTCACGTGAGAGTGACGTAGCCATGTGCACAGTGCGGAAGCGATAAAGATAGCAAATATACGAATAATTAAAAACCAAGTTACTAGAGTGCACTACTAAACGAATGTGACAGGAGTTAGTTACAACAATGAAAACTCCTAATCAGAGCATAATAAGTCTATGTGCAGTCCAGTAGGACAAGTACCAGTTATACAGTACTAGGAATGTCCTACTATAAAATGGATAAGTCAAAACTGCCGACGTCCTCTAGCCACCAACAGCAATCTTACTTAAAACTGATATGTCAACGGGTCGTAACCCCCGAGTCGCCCGTGGATACGCTCGTCCTCGGGATAAGTCTCACCTTGGGTTCGCCAGGGTTCTTCGCCGACACCGCTGTAACTCGCCGGAAAACTTACCACTTTCAAGCCTTAAAACTCACGGCATTTCACCGGAGAAAGCTCGATAATCCGGCTAAAAAGTGAAACTCCGTTCTACTACTCCCCGATGTCCAAAATACCTCAACGTTGCACTCCGAGCATCGTGAGGACGTTCTAAAGCTCACTATGGTCCTTTCTGAACCCTAAAATAGCGTGAAACCTCGACGATCGAATCGGTGCTACTGTGCTTCGACGGAGCCCTCGTGGTTTCTGGGTTTTTTGAAGATAATTCAACCAACTAAGGGTATGGTTGGGTTCGTATTCTTGCAAGGAATGTAATGGTGGTCCTGGGAGCTTGATCTGTGAAGGAATGGAGGTCAACGGACTGCGTCTATACAATTTGCACAGAGAGAGAGAGTTCGAAGGGAGGAGAGAGAGAGTGAGTCTGAGAGAACACGGGAGAGAGAGAGAAGTGATGTGGATGTGTGTGTGTGGTCCAAATACAACTAATCTTAAACTAAGGAAAACTTAGTTCCAATTGGTTCCAATTATTTAGGACATAACATAATTGGCCCAATTTCTTAACCCAAAACGCAAACACACCCACACTCAAGGGCATTTTCGTCTTTTCACAACCCTTTCCGGGATGGGTTGTGACATAAACTGAAATGAAATACAACTTAAAAATAAAATGCATAAAATAATAAGATTAAAATATAAGAAAAGAGAACTTAGGGCACCCGAATTCACCGTAACCAATTCTACTCAATTCCCTTAATATGTTATGTTCAAGTAGTTCCCCAATATTGACGATCGATTTTCCCTAAATTATTCAACGGCCATGGCATCTGGTTGCATCAAAAGTATCCTTACTTGTTAACCCTCTATGGCATCTAGATGAATTAAACAAGTAAGAACCCATTAAGCTCTATGGAAATCGTTGGAAAATCACATAAACCCTAATTGTATGGCATCTACAAATAGGTGTTTATGGTATTAGTTGAAAGAAGCTAAACCCAAGTTAAGTATGGCATCTACTCTAACTTGCATCAAATCAACCTAATTTAAACCTAGATGGTGATTAAGTATCTAAATAAAAATCAAGCCCATTAAGAATACAAAAGATACTCAATAAAGATGAAAAACTTGATAATAATAATGTCACAATGCAATTAAGTATTCATGATCAGGCTACATAGTAGCCCTAGCAAAGAAAAACTCCAATGTACTTCCTCTTTTCCCTTCCTTGCCGCAGCCCCTGTGTAGAATTGTGCCTTTTTTTTTTTTCCTAGTTGTTGGCTGACTCTCCACAAGGAGAATGGATTTGCTTAATATAAAACCCACGGTAAGAAGGTATTAAAGGCTACTTGAAATCCAATTAAAACCCCACTAAACTCCTAAACATAATGGATTTTAAAACTTTATTAAAAAATGAAAAATAAACAGAAATAATAAAAACTAGAAATTAAGTTCTCTCCTAAAGTCCATTGAATAGCATTCTCACGTCTATTTGATTCCAAAACAGCTCGGTTTCATCTTCTTGTTGTAATGCACATGTCTTCGCGCAGCTAGTTAGCCTCGTGCTCCACTGGAATTACTGTAGACACCCGAAACTCCATTTTCCACTTCTTTTTCACTTAACTCCCGTATTGAATGCTAAAAATAAAGCAATATAAATTAGTGCATTTAACTCATTCATATATACAAAATCCAAAGGAAATATATGATAAAAATATATGAAAATATGCACCCATCACAGTATCTATTTGATTGCTAGATTTTCTTTTCATCGTCCTATATAACATGTGGATTTCTTAATCTCCTAACTAATACGTGGAACTCTATTCATTTTCCTGCCCAGCATCATAGCATATGCTGTTCTATTCATTTTCATTTCTTTTTTTGGTCTGATATTCATATTCGTTTCTAAGAAAACTGAAATTCACTTTCTGCTATAAATCAAGGAACTGAATTGTATGCATCATTTTTCACCTCATGCACATTCCCTGAGCCGGGGGTGCTTGTGGTGGGCGGTTCCGATTATTGGCCGACCGAGTAAGTCAACTTCAATTTCATGGTCATGCTAACAAAAAAGCGGATCTTGTACAAAAAAAATAAAAATAAAAAAGAAAGGCAACCCCCTTACTGAAATACCTCACCTCACTTATGAAGAATTAGTTGGAGCTGAGCTCTGAACTATGCTTTTTTTGAACGCTAAGTTGAACAAAACAAAAAAATAATCAAAAACCGAAATTAAAATAGGTATACAAAAAGTAAAAATAAGTGTGCAGAAAATCACTCCCTACTCTAATTATCAAAAACCTTTACCAATATCTTTACCTTTATTCAAAAACAAAGGTTTAGCACTAAAGAGACGAGTAGTAGATTGCTCTATTTAATAAGACATTCTATTTGATCCACTATGTTCTAATTTAAAAATTAAAAAAAAAACATAATTTATCTTTTAAAAAAAAAAAAAAAAAAAAAAAGAGATTTTGAGGGTTTTTCTGCATATACAATTGCCACCAACTTCATCATACCCAATAGCGTTGGACTTAGGTTATGACTGGACCCACCACCCTCCACCATGTATCCCCCCACCGTTAAATACTCATTGCATTCGAATCAAATTCTTACTTCGCCAACACATTACCCTCCAATTTTTAAACTTTATCATTTATGCTTGCAGAGACCAAAAAGAAGGCTCCGATCATAGCCACCAACCAACCTCACGTTCATGGCGACCAAGTTCTTGGCCCTATGCATACGCAACGAGAGCCGGGGTGACCTCTCACCCCGGCCCCACTACCCCTCCATGCCAAAGTACCCCAAAGGTGTGGCGGCTGAAGAGACCAGCCTGGCGGCCGGAGCTGAGGATAAGGCTTTGTTCTCTGTCATGGGCATGACGTGCTCCGCCTGCGCTGGGTCAGTCGAGAAGGCCGTCAAGAGGCTCCCGGGGATTCGCGAGGCTGTTGTCGACGTCTTGAACAACCGGGCGCAAGTCATGTTCTTTCCCAATTACGTTAACGTAAGTAGCTTTACCTATCACGAGGATCTTTCATTTGTTTTTTCTTTTGATTATTGATGGTGTCACATTGAATGTAAAATTTTAATTTTGTTTTGTGTTGATTGTGGCCGGGATCTAAATAATTATCTTCATGTTTATATGTGATGTGTCTTGGAATTGCTTCTGCACTTTTGCACACCAAGAAATTGTCCTATTAATTTTACAAATAAGTTAATGAAAGTCGCTTTACCAAAAGAAAACTTAGTTGTGGCATTTGGATTGAGTTTGCACACTAAACTATTATTTTTAGCTTTTAAATTGAGTGAATCAAAGAAGAATTAAAGATAAAAAAATGAACAATAAGTTGTTGAATGAAAAAACGAGTTTGTGGAAATCATTTCTCTAACAAAATTTTCTTTCCACGGAAAAAAGATGTACTTGGAGACCTAATCCAATGTCAACAAAAGAGATGTTATAAGTTCATATTATGTTTATATATTTTTTAGGTTGTAGGTATTGAGCTTAATATACAGGATAATGCTAGGGAGATCAAATTTTTTAAACCAAATTTTAAACCAAATTGCAAATCAAATGATGTGTCACCAATAAGAAACAAGCACGTTAATCGACACTTAATTAATCATCCAATCATCCATAACCACATCATTTGATTTGCAAATTTGGTTTAAAAAAAATTGGTCTCCCTAGCATTACCTTAATATAAAGCCAGGTGCCTTGTAATTTGGTCATGAATCAAGTATCAAGACAAAAATATATACAAGTAGAGCATCTTATTTTACTCATAAACCTCTTAAGTCACGGCCTTAATTAACTGACAAAGAGTCTTAATCATAGTTCTAATCTTTGACTTAGCTACATAGTTTGTAGAGATTCACAAACCTATTTTTCTGTAATAAGAAAAAAAGACTTGTCTTCCGCACCAAGTACAACCCAAACTACAGTCTATTAAAATATAAGCAAGCTTGAGCCTCTAGAATATGTATGTAAAAACGAAACTAATACTATATGACGCCTAACACTTTCACCAACGTGCTCAACATTTGTTTGAGTAGACCACTAACTTTTGTCATTTGGTTTTTGTTTACTTTATTTAATCCAACGGCAAGAAAATAAAGATTGGTGTGTGAGGAGAGAAAATGAAAGTGTAAAAATTATTTTCCTAATTTAATCCTATATATAGCAGATTTGCACCTTAATTCAGAAACTGTTCTGGTATGTTAGCCTATGTATATGTCTTCTATTAACAACAAGAGTACCCAGTTGAAATAAACAAACGATGAACAGTTTGAGAAAGATGCCATGATTTGAAAGAAAATGAATTTTTCTGAAGAAGTTCGCAGGGGAAGTTTGATTTTTGTCTTTTAATTTTTTGAAAGAAAATGAATTTTTCTGTATTGGCAGTTGGACTTTTTTATAGCTGTTGTCTTATATGTTATCATAGGCGGAGACTATTCGCGAGACGATTGAAGATGTTGGATTCCAAGCCACTTTGATTAATGATGAGGGAAATGAGAAGTCCACATTGATATGCAGAATTCGGATAAAGGGAATGACTTGCACTTCTTGCTCGACCACTGTTGAATCAGCTTTACAGGCAGTTGATGGTGTACAACAAGCCCAAGTTGCCTTAGCAACTGAAGAAGCAGATGTTCACTATGATCCAAAGATTGTGAGCTACAACCAGCTGTTGCAAACCATTGAAGACACTGGATTCGAAGGCATACCCATTACTGCAGGGGAACACATGAGCCGGATAGAGCTTGAAGTTGATGGTGTATGGACCGATCATTCAATGAGGATACTTGAACAGTCTCTTCAAGCACTCCCTGGTGTGCAAGCTGTAGACTTCGATTCTGAAATCAAGAAAATCACTCTTTATTACAAATCAGATATTACAGGGCCAAGAAGTTTCATTAATGTGATTGAAACAACCGGGTCCAGACGTTTCAAGGCAAGGATTTTTCCAGGAGGTGAAGCAGGAAGAGATAGTCATAGAAAGGAGGAAATTAAGCAGAATTTTAGAGTCTTTCTGTGGAGTTTGGTTTTCACTATTCCGGTGTTTTTAACCTCCATGGTCTTCATGTATATTCCTGGAATTAAGCATGGCCTAGAAACTAAAATTGTGAATAATCTCATGATTGGGGAGCTCATGAGATGGATTCTGGCCACCCCGGTGCAATTCATTATAGGCCAGAGGTTCTATACTGGGGCATACAAATCACTGCACCATGGTTCCGCCAATATGGATGTGCTAATCGCATTAGGAACAAATGCAGCCTATTTTTATTCGGTCTACTCGGTAGTGAGAGCTGCTACCACTCCAGATTTTATGGGGACTGATTTCTTCGAGACTAGTGCCATGCTTATTTCATTCATTCTCCTTGGAAAGTACCTAGAGGTATTAACTAAGGGGAAGACATCTGATGCCATTGCCAAATTGATGGACTTGGCACCTGAAACAGCGGTATTGTTGGCACTAGATGAAGAAGGAAATGTGATAAATGAACAGGAAATTGATAGTAGGTTGATACAAAAGAATGACATACTTAAAATTATTCCAGGGGCGAAAGTAGCTTCAGATGGTTATGTTACATGGGGGCAAAGCCATGTTAATGAGAGTATGATAACAGGAGAAGCACGACCAGTCGCAAAAAGAAAGGGTGACTCAGTCATTGGAGGTTCTTTGAATGAGAATGGTGTCCTACATATCAAGGCAACTAGAGTTGGTTCGGAAAGTTCCCTTTCCCAGATTGTACGGCTGGTTGAGTCAGCTCAGATGGCCAAAGCTCCTGTACAGAAGTTTGCTGACCGCATTTCCAAATACTTTGTGCCACTGGTTATAATTATAACATGATTAATCACTTAAGTTCTTTATGGATTTCTTTTGGTTTAATTGAAAGGATACCGTAAGCTTTTTCTTAAGATGTGGCTCTAATTTGCAGGTGATCCTACTTTCGTTCTTGACCTGGCTTTCCTGGTTTTTGGCTGGAAAATACCACAGCTACCCTGAATCTTGGATACCATCTTCCATGGATAGCTTTGAGCTTTCTCTCCAGTTTGGAATTTCTGTCATGGTTATAGCATGCCCTTGTGCTTTAGGCCTAGCAACTCCCACAGCCGTCATGGTTGGAACCGGAGTAGGCGCATTTCAAGGTATATTGATCAAAGGAGGCCAAGCATTAGAAAGTGCACATAAGGTTAGAAAGCAGCATCCTTCTTGTAGATTGATATGTTCTTATTTTTCTGCCTTGGGACAGTATAAAAACAATAAATTATGCAATTTCACCCGTTAAGCGAAGTCTACGAATAGTGTAGTTTCATTTTAAATTTTAACAATTAAGGTATGTTCTTATTTTGTTCACAAAGTTATGGACCAAAATATAATTTGATTTTCCTTAAATCAGTTGATGAAGTCTTGCTATATTCTTCCTTAGTCTTACCCTGAGGTGTCCATCAGAATTTTCATATTTTCTTCTTATATATCTGATTAATGATGTTTTAGGTGAACTGCATTGTGTTCGACAAGACGGGGACTCTAACAATTGGAAAGCCAGTGGTTGTCAACACGCGACTTTTGAAAAATATGGTGCTTCAAGAATTCTATGAACTTGTTGCTGCAGCTGAGGTAGGTTTAAAGATTTGAAACACATATCCTCAGTATTTTCATTATTACCCCCATTGATTTAAAACGCTATTATTATGTATATGATTTATACATATCAGGTGAATAGCGAACACCCGTTGGCTAAGGCCATTGTTGAGTATGCCAAAAAGTTCAGAGAAGACGAAGAGAATCCTGCTTGGCCAGAAGCAAAACACTTTGAATCCATTACTGGCCATGGGGTGAAGGCCATTGTTAGGAACAAGGAAATAATTGTTGGCAACAAGAGCTTGATAGTGGAGCACAGCATTGCGGTTCCAATTGATGCAGAAGAGATACTTGCAGAAGCGGAAGGACTCGCTCAAACTGGAATTTTAATAGCTATAGATGGAGAAGTGGCTGGAGTTCTGTCCATATCTGATCCACTGAAACCAAGTGCTCGAGAAGTAATTTCCATACTCAAGTCTATGAAAGTTAGAAGTATAATGGTGACAGGTGACAACTGGGGAACTGCAAATTCTATCGCTAAGGAAGTTGGAATTGAGACCATTATAGCAGAAGCCAAACCCGATCAGAAAGCAGAGAAAGTGAAGGACTTGCAGGTACATATGATGTAATTTCGCTAATATGTTACAAACTACAAGAGTAAGTTCTTCACTTCATGCGCACCGCATACACATTACTTAATTTCATTATTCACAGGCTTCAGGCTACACTGTGGCAATGGTGGGAGACGGAATCAATGACTCACCGGCACTTGTGGCAGCAGATGTAGGAATGGCAATTGGTGCAGGAACAGACATTGCCATTGAGGCAGCTGACATTGTTCTAGTGAAGAGCAACTTGGAAGATGTGATAACCGCGATTCACCTTTCTAGGAAAACCTTCACCCGTATCCGTTTGAACTACATCTGGGCTTTGGGATATAACGTTCTTGGCATTCCAATAGCTGCAGGAGCCCTTTTCCCACCTACTGGATTTCGTTTACCACCATGGATTGCTGGAGCTGCAATGGCAGCTTCTTCTGTCAGTGTTGTTTGCTGCTCTCTGCTGTTGAAGAATTATAAGAAGCCAAAGGTTCTGGACAACTTGGAGGTACGCGGAATAAGTATTGAGTGATCAATAAGGAGCTTTTTAATTCTGTTGTGTGCGTGCGTGTAGGACTCGAGTTTTAGTAATTTGGGTAGTGGTTTGGCTGAAGAAGCAAATATGTATATATGCGTGTACAAATGCAATCTTCATTAGAACATCAGACATATATGAATTGCAGTGTTGTTACCTTACGTAATTGATGGATACTTAACCATCATAAATCTAACAAATTAAATCATCCATGAAAAAGGAAGATCACCCATTAATTCGATTGCCATCTGAAAGTGAATTACTGGTAGTCTTGGAAGCCCTTGCCTAAAAATAGAAGAGGCTCTACAACATTGAAAGCCCTTTCAACTTAACAAATAACTCAAAAACGCTTTACGTGAAAACCTTCACTCTATGTGAAACCCTTCTCACATCTCTGAGCAATACATTAACTATTATAACCCTCCTGTCAACATATCTTCGGCTTGGATAAGTAAGCAGCACTGTGTTGACACCTGGCGACATCTTATAACTAAGCAGCACCGAAGTCGTAGAACCAGGTGAACCAATAACACCTTCAGTTTGGATAAGTAAACAACATTATTTTTGCTCAGTTGGTTATTTATCCATGTCTCGACATGCAAAGAGTATCTAATTCTTTCGCCTATATAGGTCATCTCATTAGCTTCTCGACGAAGTGAGGTGTTACCAGGTTACCTCGTGTTTGGCACATTGAAAGTTGAACCAGTTATTCAACTTTGTAGTGATACAGTAACCTTATCTTTAGGTTTTAGAACCTAAGGCCGAGACTTGTTCCTTCCTCCGCCGTATTCGCTCAAGTGCAGCAATCAGTAGTGCACTCAACACCACCTCATCTATTCTACTCACCGACCGAGTTCGGTATCAAGTTAGCACGCTCGTATTCACAAGAAGGACATAGTTAGCTCATAGTTGTTCAGTCTACGCACTAGGTAGGTATTGTAATTTTTAGGGTCGACAATAGTATAAACATTAGTTCTAGATCGACCATCTGTTTGGTCTGTAAGTCTTGCCTCTTTGAAAACTCTTCCTTCCACAGCCACCTTAATCATGGGATATGATGACGGTGAAATCAAATCACTTTGAAATGTTCATGCCTTTTCGGGTTGATTGACTTTAATTATTACCTATTTGAATCTCCCACGTGCTATTCTCCTTTGGCACCCATTTCATCGATTAGTTTTCTTATTTTGTCTACCAATATTCTCTCCTTACATGATTTTATCCTTATAATTTATTCATTACATCATTAATAACTTGAGTAAGATAAGTGGACACATTTGAAATGAAACTTGAAAAAGTAACCGTTTTGGCTACCTAGCTGGAAGCATTTCCTTTTAAGCCATCTCCAATAGGCCTGATTTGCATAAAAGTTCATCTCCAACCGATGGTTGGACTATAATTTTATGGAGCCCATCAGGGCTCAACTCGTCAGTTGCAATAATTAATTCAAATTCAACGGCTAGATTTGAAACATCCAACAGTAGTTTAATTAAATTAACCAATGAATTTAAAGTATAAACTTAAAACTAATAAATTAGTGAGGGGACTAGATTAAGCCCGTTTGGTTGGAGATGGGAATGAGTATTACATGACACTATTCCTTTAAATATAATTTTTGTATGACTATAATTTTAAACGAGACTATATTTGACTCTTTGGATTAGAAATGACCTTAGAAAGTAGAAACTAATGAGAAACACCAAACTGAGAAGACGAAGAAAGTAATACGGACAAAAGGAGTTGCGAACTGGAAGAGAAAGACAAGTACCAACACCCACATCTTTTTTCTCTCACTCACCACTCCGTAGAAACACACAATATTAAATTTTTTTTATTATCACTCCCTCGTAACTAAGCAAATCCCACGTTATTTTCATCTCTCTCTTTCTAAATCTCTCAAACCTTGCTGCATTGTCATCCTCTTCCTCTCTCAGAACTTTGGAAAGAAAATGGCCAAAATCTGAAAGCAGCTGTATTTATCTCCAAAGGAGGTACGTAATCAAGGTACAAACTCTGAAAGTTTCCACTCTTTAATATTATATGTTGGTATTAAAAAGCTTCTAACTTTGTTAAATTCTACTTTTGCTTCTCTGCTTGTATTTTTTTATGTATATTTATTTTGGTTTGTCAAAGTGCGTGGGTGTTGAGAAATTAAGTCAGAAGGTTTTACCTGCATTTTCAGTTTTAGGCCCCTTAATTCTATATTT
Source organism: Malus fusca (assembly GCA_035220775.1). NCBI lineage: Eukaryota > Viridiplantae > Streptophyta > Magnoliopsida > Rosales > Rosaceae > Malus > Malus fusca. The sequence goes on from CM069072.1 coordinate 17,618,582, forward strand.
TACTGTTCTGCTTCGGTGTATAAGAAAAATGAGGACTTTACAACTCTCTGAGAAATATTATGGGTTTTCTCAGTGGATTCTGTTTGGTTCCTGAGAAAGGGAAGGAAAATAGTAGAACCATATACCTCACGTCTTGCAAATATTTAATTATCTGGACTTATATTATAATGTTACATTTCCTGCATTTTCTTGATAACTTTTTATACTTTCTTGACACTTTTTAAGGACATATTTGTCGATTTGTCTCCTAAATTTGTATAAATCTGTCAATTTCCTTCCTGAACTTAATTTAATTTTAGCCTATTCTCCCTGTTTGGTTCCTGACACTTTTTAAGGGAATATTTATTGGTTTGTTTAATTTTGGCTAATTATAAAAGTTTAAGGGGGAAATAGGCTAAAATTAAAATTTAAGAGGAAATTGACACCTATCAAGGTTCTAAAAAACGCTAGGTGCTAGTCGGGCGGCGGGCTAGCGCCTAGCGCCTAGGCGGCCTAGGCGGATTTAAGTAAATTTCTTGTATATCTTGTAAATAAGTGCATATTGACACTTACAAAAATTATAATTGTACAAAATCCATGAATAAGATAATAAAATAATGATAAAATGCAAAAAGAGTATCCAACAAGTCCAAAATTTAAAAACACATTAAGCATATATGCCATATAACCATAGTGAAGAGTATTGTAAGATGACACATGTACAACAAGTTCACAATTTAAAACAACATAAAATGGAAAATAGGAGGAAAATAAGGAAATTTAGTAATGTAAGATACTTATCTTTAGCATCCCGGAATTTAAATTGATACACAACACACCTATTCTATAAAATTAACAAAATTTCAAGGTATAATTAGAACTTAGACTTTAAACAAATTTCAAAAAAAAAAAAAAAAAAACCACCTAGCCGCCAGGGCCAACCCGATTTTTCCAGCCGTTTTGCACAAAATTGCCTCGGTTCCAAGGCGCCTAGCGCCTAGGCGGCCGCCTAGGGCGTTTTTTAGAACAGTGACACCTATATACGAGTTCATAGACAAACCGACAAATACCTCTTTTTTAAGTGGTGGATATTCAGCGAAAAGCTTGTGTGTATTAAGCGAGCCTTTTGGATCTCATTAGGGTTGCTTTATTTTTTGTTCTTAATTTGTTTATTTAATTTGGGTTTAAAATCCTACTCCTGCACATGCTGTTATAAAAAGTTGCTGACTTTGTTTGCTTTCCCAATCCAATCCATATGACTTGTTTAATTTAAGTCCCCCCTTTTGTATTTTGCAAGTTAGCCGATGTTTGATAGTTTTGGGATTTGATTAAATCGTTTTAGCTTAATCTTTCTGGCAGTAATTAAAAATTTTAGTCCAGTAAAATATGCAGAAGTTAAAACAAGTTGTTCTACACTCTGTCAGATTGTATTTTTGCTTAATTTTTTGCCATTGATTCTACCTTTTGTACAAGTTGAGCACTTGAGTTCCGAAAACTTGATTATTTACATCTCGGTTTCTTAAATTTATTTGTGCAGTGCTTGCAATTACACACCTATATCAGTGTCTAAACTCATATTGTTCCGTTCTCTGTAGGTACCAGTAGTTATTTTCGATTTTGTTCTCTTACTGTGATGAACAATCTTAAGCTCGGGGCAGATATGGTTAGCGCGCACAATCTTTTGCCTAAAGACGGGGATATGGTTCATCCAATGCCTTTGTCGAGCTTTACTTTGACGGTCAGAGGTTTCGCACCACTATCAAAGAAAAGGATCTAAACCCCGTTTGGAATGAGAGCTTCTATTTCAACATTTCTGATCCTTCAAACCTGCATTATCTTACACTGGAGGCCTACGTCAACAATAATGTCAAAGCTACCTACTCCAGGTCTTTCCTTGAAAAGATTAGCCACACCGGGAACTCATTTGTCCCCTATTCTGATGATGTTGTCTTGCATTACCCTTTGGAAAAGCGCACCATGTTTTCCTGTGTAAGAGAAGAGCTTGGCCTCAAGGTGTATGTAACTGATGATCCGTCAATCAGGTCTTCCAGTCCTGTCCCTATTGCAGAATCCCTCACAAATGCAGATCCAAGCACAACTCATGGATACACCGACGGAATTTCAAATCCTGTCATGAACGCTTTGCAAAATGAGAGAGATGGAACAACACACAGCTTTCATCATCTTCCTCATTCAAGTCATGACCAACAACAACAGGATCATGCTTCTTCTGCACCGAATGAGCATTATGTGCCCAAGTATGAAGCTGATCAAATGAAACAGGAACAACCGCAGCCTGCAAAGCTGGTTCGCATGCACTGCATCATCACAACCGGTTGATTTTGCACTAAAAGAGACTAGCCCTTACCTTGGAGGTGGAAGAGTTGTTGGTGGCCACGTTATTCACGGAGACAAGACTGCAAGCACCTATGACCTCGTGGAACGCATGTATTTCCTATATGTAAAGGTTGTCAAGGCTTGCGAGCTTCCTGCTACGGATGTCACAGGGAGTCTTGATCCGTTTGTTGAAGTCAGAATTGGAAACTACAGAGGGATTACAAAACACTTTGAGAAGTAGCAAAATCTTGTATGGAATCAGGTTTTTGCCTTCTCAAAGGATCGAATGTAAGCATCTGTATTAGAAGTTGTGATTAAGGACAACGATCTAATTAAAGATGATTTGGTGGGGCTTGTAAGATTCGACATTAATGAGGTGCCGATGAGAGTCCCACCAGATGGTCCTCTGGCTCCAGAATGGTACCTGCTAGAAAGGAGAAAAGATTAAGAGTGAGCTGATGCTTGATGCGAAAATTAACTAACGCACAAATTTAAACCCTATTTGTGATAATTGTAGTAATGATGTAAGTAGGGATCGTTCTAGGCCGGGGATTAACTAGGGATGCTAACCAAAGTAAAATTAAATTAAAAACGTAAAAACAAAATTTAAAACACTAAACTAAAATCAAAACACTTAACTAGAATCACTCAAAATAAAACTAACAAATAAACCAAAACAAATCCAAAGACTCAAAATAATTCAAGACTTAAGAAAACACAAACTAAATTTATTTCTAACAAATCTAACACTTTAAAATAAACGGGGGATTGATTTTTGACGAAATTGAATTTAAAACAGAAACTTAAAAACAAACTTCAAAGAAAATATATTTTATAGAATTAAAATGATGAGACGTTAGTTAGAGGGTTCCTTATCCACACATGAATAAATGCATACAATTTGATTCCCAGTTATGACTTCAACAAACGAATAAATGACAATGCTCCAAGTTAATTAGGTCCGCTTAAATTAACCTTCAGATTTCCCTAGATTCATTGAATTGGACGGGATACGCATCACAACCAAATTATTTTTATCAAGTTCCCTAACTATGGAATACGCATGATAGAGAGACATATCAAAAATCATTAAGTTCAATGGAAATCATAAGCATCGACTAGGCATTCATAACTATGGAATACGCATGTTAATCCAACCTAGGGTTTACTAAACACAATCGTGATTAGCGATTTTTACTACTCATGGATATAAGTTCATAACGATTAGGTGAAATTCCCTTATATCCTAGCATCAAGTCTAAGCATGCAAATTAAGTGTCGACCCTTAACCCACATACATAAACAAGTTATTAATCAACACAGAAAAATAAACCACATCCAACGATCAAGAATTCATAACTGGAGTAAATCAAATCATAATAAACATTTATCCATGGTTTCAAATTCACCTCTAACTAAACAGAAATTAATTACACATGTTTAATATAATTGAAAAGCAAATTAAATTAAACATGAGTTTAAGAAAACTAAAACCAAACGAGGAAGTGATCCTCTGTGCTTAAGCTCGAGGCAGCTGCTGACAAAGGCAGCGCCTTACTCCCGCGCCCAAGCAGCTCTCCCTCGCCGAGAGCTCCTTGTTCCCTGCACAGTTTCCTTCCACACCGAGCTGTGCTTCCTGTCCGTCTCTCCTGTTGCCAGCTGCAAAGGCAGCTGGTTTCCTGCGACTTCTTTCTCTTACGCTGCCAAAGGGCAGCCTTCTGCCCGTCTCCCCGAGGCCTTCCTTTATTTCTTCAATCTCTGTGCGCTCACTGCCTCACTATTATTTCTGCGCTGTCAGCCTCTTGCTGCCAATGGCAGCTTCCTACCAGCTCCCCTGCGCAAGCTCCTCCCACTGACTTCGTTTATCCTTTTTTTTATATTTTCCTTGCGTTGCCTTTTACTTTCCGTCCGACTTCACAGCCCCCCACTTTTATATTTTATTTTTTCTTCTTTTCCTTTTCTGTTTTCCAAGCTGCCTTCCAGGCAGCACCCACACTCCTCCTTTAATTATTCTTTTTCCTTTCCAGCTCCAAAGCTCCTCACCTTCAAAGCCCAAGACCGAATGCAAACTGTCTCCCAGCTGCCTTCCCCTTTTATTATTTTTTTTCTCTTATTCCTTTTATGCATGCCATCATGCAATCCCACTTCTCTTTCTTATCTTCTCACGCCTATTCCCACGCTGCCAAACAGGTTTTCTTAAGTTAATAAAATAAGTGAGCAATGTAAAAATGACGAATTTATTACTTAAAATCACACTTGTGCTATTTTTATTTTCTTAGCTAGATAAATTTGATAAAACACAAAAACAAAGTAAATAACTCAAAAATATAAGAAACTAACTAAGAAAAGACGAGAGAATTTGATGTAAAATATGTATAAATATGAGCTTATCAAATACCCCCACACTTAACTTTTGCTAGTCCTCGAGCAAAACAGAGAAAATAGAAAAAAGTAATAACATGAAAATTATTAGCTTCCCCCTATGTGACCCTCATAGAACTTCATTTGAGAACACAATCATCAAGAACCATAGCTAACACCAACAAGCAATTCAAGTTCATTTTCCTTATTCAAATATTAGCAGTAATCTTTGAAACATCCTTGAAGTGTAGTGTGTGAGATAGCCATGCTAATGCAATTTCAAATTTTTATTTTAAAATCACCATATGCAAACTAGCAACCTTCTCACGGGATTTACACTCAATCACACATGTGTTTAGTTTTAATGTGTTTCTCTCAAAGAATCAAATGTGAAAGTTCTACCATAAGCTTGCATAAAGATCACTTCTCCACAATCATAATTGCAAAACTTAAATCAAGAGGACTTTTATTGGACGTAATGAGGTTTAGGGCGAGGGTTATTGAAATGAAAGAATAGGAAAAAAAAAAACAAGTTCCAAGCTACATTGCAAGCAATTCTTTTATTTAGATTTATAAGAACTCAAGTCTTCCAGCTATTCTTCTAGTCACCTCCAACCACGACCTAAATTGAAACTTTAAACACTTTTTATTTTCTTCGTAAACAAACTTTCTTTCTTTCTTTTTTTTTTTTTTTTTTTTTTTTTTTTTTTTTTTTTTTTTTCAAGCAGAAACAAATATGAAAAACCCCCACACTTATTCTTTTGCCAAACACCCTCCGAGTACTTCACAAACACTTCTCATAAGACAATTTCACATTACTCATTAGCTCGCTTGGAAAGGGTAAGGAAAAAAAATATTTCAGGCATAAGGGTAGACATATCTGGTGATAAGAAATAAAAGGTTCACAAATACGGCTCAAATTGGCAATCTAATGATATCATTTTTCTTTTGGAAACAAGGTTATTTGGGCCATGGTGGTAAACCTAATGCCTCTATCATTTTCAAGTTCATGCAATCAATGACAAATATTTCGAAAGATCGTTATGCAAGTTCTAGAGAAGTATCTCACATAAGTTCATCACACATGAAAAAAATAGGAGTGTATGAAAAATGCACACACTTTCAATAGGCTCAAAAACTCACATAGGATGTATATGGTCACTAAATTCACATATGGAGCTTTAAATCATGCTTTAGTTTCACATCAACAAGGCTATGTGCGTTTAGTTTTTCAAAGATAATCAAATATGTACAAAACTAACACGAGAATTAGGAATTTCACACAACACATGTTAACTAAGTTCTTGATCATCATGGTTCAAATTTTATCCAATTATATCATTGGGTCGGGAAACTAACAAAAATCTAATTCAAAACAATAAGGAAAACAAGGAAATATTTTTGGATTTTTTTTTTTCTTTAAAAACAACAACTTAATTAAGAAAACACAAAGCAATAACATGGAAACAAATGAAACCAGTTCAAAGTCGAAGGTACAAAAATTTTCAATTTGGTCATTTTTATACTCTTTACCCCCACACTTAAACTAGACATTGTCCCCAATGTCAGAAAATATAATAAAATGCAAATAAAAATAAAATAAATAAGTATAAAGAAACAAAATAAAGCAATAGGACTGAAAACTTCCCTAATTTGCAGTAAAATCAAGCGATGACCCCCAAGCTAAAATTCTGCAATCAACTTCAAGGGTGGAAATAACCAAAAGTTCCTGCAAAGAAAAGAAATAATTCAGTTAAGCACGCAAGAAAATGTAGAAAATGCAAACGAAAAATTGAAAATGACGATAAAAACAATGAATAGAACTAATAAGTGATCATTGGTCCTGTTTGTTGACTTTCCACAGCTTTGAACTTGAACTGGCCTCAGGAACTTCTTAGCAAGGAAAATGAGACTTGATTGGTGGTGTTGTTGAAGCTTCTCGAGCTCTTGGTTTCAACTCGGACTCCTTCTGCCGGGTTGATTGAGTCTGCAGGCTACATTCTTCTCTTTTTGTTTCTTCTGCATGGCAGGTAGGCACGAGGTAGAGGTGGTGGTCTAATTCTTTGTTCAATCTGTCCAAGTGCCGACCGATTGCCTTCTTTCACCTTGTCCCGTAGCCAAGAGCAAGGGTAAAGGAAAAGCATGCCATGAGATATCTTTGCCTTTGACTCTGATGATATGGGATACTTTTGCTTTTGAAGAAGTATCGTTCCACAGGTGTATGCTTGAACTGGGCTGGGGAACTTCTTAGCAAGGAAAATGAGACTTGATCTTGAAGATGAAGCAGCACCTTGTCTCCACATGCTTCAAGTAATCATTTTCACTTGCCTTATCTGTTCTCCAGGCAGATGTGGCGTCTTCTTCGGAAGTACATCAGCGGTTGAAGATGAGCACTCGAGAGCAATGCTAGGTAAGCAATCAGGAAGGATTTCCAGGCAGTCGGTTCTTAGATCGGAAGATTGACACCGAGTGCTGGCTGATTGCTCGCTTTCTCCTTGTCACAAAGACAAGGACAAGGACAGAGAGAAAGCATGATATGAGATACTCTTGCTTTCAACCTTCATGATATGAAATACTCTAGCTCTTGATGACTTGTTTACAAAGGTATCCCAGGGAATGAGAAACACAGAGTAACTCGAGAGGGTTTGTTGGAAAGGCATTTTCGGAGATGAAGAAGTGCTGAGAGGGTGTGCCTTTGCTGTGGAAGGCGAAGGTAGAAACTTATAGTACTTCACTTCACAACCGAAACTGTTCCTTTACCCCTGTCGGCAGCCGGTGGATGGATGAACAGTACAGGTTACGCGCTTTCTGAAAAAGCTACCCGTAATTTGCGCAAAGCTGACAGCGCGCGTGACGAGTGACGACAAATCTGGGAAAGCTGCTCGCCTCGTGATTCCTGACTGCTCCATCTTTTGAGAACGGCGTCCGACTTTTGAGACGGAGACGCCGCTTTTGAGAAAAGAATCCGGCTTTTGAGAAAGGAGCCCGGCTCTTCGATTTGCGAGAGGGCGCCACTTTGATTGCTGAGTGATGCCTCATCGATTTCTTCTTCTTATAAGAGCGCTAATTTTGTTCCACAACACACTTGAGCTCCCTCCTGTAAACACTCCCTCCTGTAAACACTCCCTCCTTGCATTTCTTTTAATCTTGATCAGTCCGACTCTTCATTTTCTTCACACCTTCGAATATGTCTTGCCCTTCTGACCGTCGCCTTAACTTGAATGTTGGGGAAGATAGTGATATGTCTTCTCCAACCAACATTTGGCAGCCGTCCTTCATATCCCCAAATGGTCCTCTTACAGTTGGGGATTCCATGATGATGAATGAAACAACCGCATCGGTGGTGGCCAGAAATCTGCTCACTCCTAGAGACACTAGGATATTTTCCAGGCGGTCCGACGAACTGGCTGTTCAGGACTCTCTGGCCTACAGCGTCCGATGCGCAGGCTCAGTATCAAACATGGGCCAGCACCTTCTTGCACGAACTCGTCAGGTCGAGTCATTTATGGCTGAAGTGGCTAGTCTTCGGCAAGAGGTCAGAGTGCTTAGGCATGAGAATAAGGAGTTGCACATGCTTGCAACTAATTACTCATCAAGCATGAAGAGGAAGCTGGATCAGATGCAGGAGTCCGAAGTGCGGATTCAGAGTGATCATCAACGGTTTATGGCGTTACTCCCGAGGTTTATGTTGTCTTCGTCCTCGGGAGCTGCACCAAGTATTGAGGCTCCGAATGATCCAACTCTGGCGCTTAGTCTTTCTGGGGCTCCGTCGACCTCCGAGGCACCACCTACCAACGACCAATGAAAGCTATTAGTTCACATTATTGTAAAATATTTATGCTTTTAAGTTTATTTAATTATATATATAAATATAAGTATTTTTGTGTTTTTTTTTTCTTTTTTTTTTTTTTTTTTAAATATCAATGTAAAATAAGTAAATCAAAGTAAAAAAAAAACTATGTTTAATCTCCCAAACAAAAATCACAACTAAATAAACAAAACAAAATGAAAGCAGTAAAGAGAAGGGATTAGGAATGCAAATCTGATTGTGGGTGATTCCTAGGCCTCCCTTCATTATTCAAATGCATGGGTTTATCCTTGAACGGACGGTGGTACTTGAAATGATCCGACAACGGTCTAAGTTCTAATGACGGTGCCTGAATCATCAAAATTAGATTGTTAGTATAACTTAAAATTAAAATTGGAGAAGATGGCTTACTTTCTTTCTCTGACACAAACTCAAAGACAAACATCACATCTTTGAACATTTCCGGGACTTTGAACTTGGCCAGGTTTACTATGATGGTTGTGGCTTGTCCCGTGTCATCAAACTCAACTGCTTTGGGCTTGATTGTCTCATGCACAGCCTCTTGGATGTATTCTTGATATGCTTCAACCACTTCATTCTCTTGAATCCCTTTTCTTGGTGTGCAAGGTTCTTTGAACATTTCAATACCATCGGGAACTTGTTTTGGTGCACCAAGAATTGGGATATCACTTTGCACCTTTGGAAGAGCTTCCACAATGTCTTTTTCACTCTCTTTAGTATTTGGAATCAAAAACCTGCAAGGACAAAGGACATTCGATGGAATAATGTTAGAATGAAGTGAATTTAGAACTTCCTCACCTGAGTTGGATGACATAGGGATTTGAGGAGCTTGCATCAAGAATTCTTCTAAACTGCCCAGGTCGTCCTCCTCATCTTCTGCTTGCAGCAACAATTCATCCATGTTCGGGCTGTGTTTGGATGGTTCTGGGACAGCTTCATCCTTCATGTCACCTTCCAAAGTGATGGCTTCATTGATTTCCATTTCTCCCTCTGAATTTGCAAATGTGGAGTTGGAGAGTTCATTTTGATCTTGAATCTGTGCCATGATCTCCATAATCTGCCCAACTTGCTTTTCCAACTCATCCACCTTGTTGGCTTTATTTTGCATCTCCATGTTTCGATTTTCTACGTCATGGGTCAAAGAGGTGAGTAACTTATTCAACATGTCATTATTCGAAGACATACCTGAATTTGGTTGGGGAGATTGTGGTGGAGGTTGTGGTGGTTCATATGGCCATTGATAGAACTCCTCACACGGCTGCCAATATTCTGCTTGGTGAGTCTCCTTATCTTGATTTTGTGAACCCTGCGCCAAAGAGATGAGTCCATCAAGAATTTCATTATAATTCATGGGCATACTTGAATTCGATTGAAATTGCTGTGGGGGAGGTTGTGGTGGCTGCATAGATCTTGAATAAAACTCCTCATCTTGTTGCCAATATCCACTTTGTTGAACCTGTTGAGGTTCTCCCCACCTATGATCTGAATAATTTCTCCAATCCGAATTGTAAGCGTTGGAAAATATGTTGCCCCTTGATTGGTTATGGCCTTGATATCCCCAAACATCTTCATTTGCATAAAATTGGGGACATTGATGAGTTTGATATCCTTGCCCATACGATGCACCAAATGTAGGGACACTTGGCATTGTGGCCCTTTCAGCATTCTGAGTTAATTGAGACGTGAGATTCGCCAATTGAGCTTGGATGGATGCAAGTGCCATGTCTCGCTCCATTTGTACCTAAAATCAAAGAAAGAAAACTAAATCAAATATCAAAAGTAAAAGACATAAAAAAAAAAAATAATAAAATAAAATAAAATAAAATAAAATACAATAAACACAAATAAAAAAAATAAAATAAAATAAAACACAAACAAAAACATAAACAAGGGATTAGCAAATTTGCTAATCCCCGGCAACGGCGCCAAAAATTTGATGCGAAAATTAACTAACGCACAAATTTAAACCCTATTTGTGATAATTGTAGTAATGATGTAAGTAGGGATCGTTCTAGGCCGGGGATTAACTAGGGATGCTAACCAAAGTAAAATTAAATTAAAAACGTAAAAACAAAATTTAAAACACTAAACTAAAATCAAAACACTTAACTAGAATCACTCAAAATAAAACTAACAAATAAACCAAAACAAATCCAAAGACTCAAAATAATTCAAGACTTAAGAAAACACAAACTAAATTTATTTCTAACAAATCTAACACTTTAAAATAAACGGGGGATTGATTTTTGACGAAATTGAATTTAAAACAGAAACTTAAAAACAAACTTCAAAGAAAATATATTTTATAGAATTAAAATGATGAGACGTTAGTTAGAGGGTTCCTTATCCACACATGAATAAATGCATACAATTTGATTCCCAGTTATGACTTCAACAAACGAATAAATGACAATGCTCCAAGTTAATTAGGTCCGCTTAAATTAACCTTCAGATTTCCCTAGATTCATTGAATTGGACGGGATACGCATCACAACCAAATTATTTTTATCAAGTTCCCTAACTATGGAATACGCATGATAGAGAGACATATCAAAAATCATTAAGTTCAATGGAAATCATAAGCATCGACTAGGCATTCATAACTATGGAATACGCATGTTAATCCAACCTAGGGTTTACTAAACACAATCGTGATTAGCGATTTTTACTACTCATGGATATAAGTTCATAACGATTAGGTGAAATTCCCTTATATCCTAGCATCAAGTCTAAGCATGCAAATTAAGTGTCGACCCTTAACCCACATACATAAACAAGTTATTAATCAACACAGAAAAATAAACCACATCCAACGATCAAGAATTCATAACTGGAGTAAATCAAATCATAATAAACATTTATCCATGGTTTCAAATTCACCTCTAACTAAACAGAAATTAATTACACATGTTTAATATAATTGAAAAGCAAATTAAATTAAACATGAGTTTAAGAAAACTAAAACCAAACGAGGAAGTGATCCTCTGTGCTTAAGCTCGAGGCAGCTGCTGACAAAGGCAGCGCCTTACTCCCGCGCCCAAGCAGCTCTCCCTCGCCGAGAGCTCCTTGTTCCCTGCACAGTTTCCTTCCACACCGAGCTGTGCTTCCTGTCCGTCTCTCCTGTTGCCAGCTGCAAAGGCAGCTGGTTTCCTGCGACTTCTTTCTCTTACGCTGCCAAAGGGCAGCCTTCTGCCCGTCTCCCCGAGGCCTTCCTTTATTTCTTCAATCTCTGTGCGCTCACTGCCTCACTATTATTTCTGCGCTGTCAGCCTCTTGCTGCCAATGGCAGCTTCCTACCAGCTCCCCTGCGCAAGCTCCTCCCACTGACTTCGTTTATCCTTTTTTTTATATTTTCCTTGCGTTGCCTTTTACTTTCCGTCCGACTTCACAGCCCCCCACTTTTATATTTTATTTTTTCTTCTTTTCCTTTTCTGTTTTCCAAGCTGCCTTCCAGGCAGCACCCACACTCCTCCTTTAATTATTCTTTTTCCTTTCCAGCTCCAAAGCTCCTCACCTTCAAAGCCCAAGACCGAATGCAAACTGTCTCCCAGCTGCCTTCCCCTTTTATTATTTTTTTTCTCTTATTCCTTTTATGCATGCCATCATGCAATCCCACTTCTCTTTCTTATCTTCTCACGCCTATTCCCACGCTGCCAAACAGGTTTTCTTAAGTTAATAAAATAAGTGAGCAATGTAAAAATGACGAATTTATTACTTAAAATCACACTTGTGCTATTTTTATTTTCTTAGCTAGATAAATTTGATAAAACACAAAAACAAAGTAAATAACTCAAAAATATAAGAAACTAACTAAGAAAAGACGAGAGAATTTAATGTAAAATATGTATAAATATGAGCTTATCAATGCTCACAGTCTGGATTGGAACGCAAGCAGATGAGGCTTTTTCTGATGCATGGCATTTCTGATGCAGCTACTCCTGTTGATAGCACACCAGCTGCCTCCACATCAGTACGTTCGAAGGTCTATCATGCACTTAGGTTGTGGCATGTGCGTGTCAATTTTATCGAGGCACAAGACCTTTTTGCAGCAGAGAAGAATCGTTTCCTAGAGTCATATGTCAAGGTACAGCTTGGAAACCAGGTTTTGAAAACAAAGACACTTCAGGCTCGAAATCTAAACCCTCATTGGAATGAAGATATTTTGTTTGTCGCTTTTGAACCCTTTGAAGATCATCTTATCATTTCGGTTGAGGATCGTGTGGACCCTGGAAGAGATGAAATTATTGGGAGAGTCATATTACGACTAAATGCTGTAGATAGGCATGTTGATGATGTATCCCATATCATCAGAGTCAAAGGCAAAGATATCTCATGGCATGCTTTTCCTTTACCCTTGCTCTTGGCTACGAGTCAAGGTGAAAGAAGGCAATCGGTCGGCACTTGGACAGATTGAACAAAGAATCAGACCACCACCTCTACCTCGTGCCTACCTGCCATGCAGAAGAACAAAAAGAGAAGAATGTAGCCTGCAGACTCAATCAACCCGGCAGAAGGAGTCCGAGTTGAAACCAAGAGCTCGAGAAGCTTCAACACCACCACCAATCAAGTCTCATTTTCCTTGCTAAGAAGTTCCGAGGCCAGTTCAAGTTCAAAGTTGTGGAAAGTCACCAAACAGGACCAATGATCACTTTTTAGTTTTATTCATTGTCTTTTATTTTCATTTTTAATTTTTCGTTTGCATTTTCTACATTTTCTTGCGTGCTTAACTGTTTTATTTCTTTTCTTTGCAGGAACTTTTGGCTATTTCCACCCTTGAAGTTGATTGCAGAATTTTAGCTTAGGGGTCATCGCTTGATTTTTTCTACAAATTAGGGAAGTTTTCAGTCCTATTGCTTTATTTTGCTTCTTTATATATATTTATTTTATTTTTATTTGCATTTTATTATATTTTCTGACATTGGGGACAATGTCTAGTTTAAGTGTGGGGGTAAAGAGTATGAAAAATGACCAAATTGAAAATTTTTGTACCTTCGACTTTGAACTGGTTTCATTTGTTTCCATGTTATTGCTTTGTTTTCTTAATTAGTTTTGTTTTATTTAAAAAAAAAAAAAAAAAAAAAATAATCCAAAAATATTTCCTTGTTTTCCTTATTGTTTTGAATTATAGTTTTGTTAGTTTCCCGACCCAATGATATAATTGGATAAAATTTGAACCATGATGATCAAGAACTTAGTTAACATGTGTTGTGTGAAATTCCTAATTCTTGTGTTAGTTTGTACATATTTGATCATCTTTGAAAAACTAAATGCACATAGCCTTGTTGATGTGAAACTAAAGCATGATTTAAAGCTCCATATGTGAATTTAGTGACCATATACATCCTATGTGAGTTTTTGAGCCTATTGAAAGTGTGTGCATTTTTCATACACTCCTATTCTTTCATGTGTGATGAACTTATGTGAAATATTTCTCTAGAACTTGCATAACGATCTTTCGAAATATTTGTCATTGATTGCATGAACTTGAAAATGATAGAGGCATTAGGTTTACCACCATGGCCCAAATAACCTTGTTTCCCAAAGAAAAATGATATCATTAGATTGCCAATTTGAGCCGTATTTGTGAACCTTTTATTTCTTATCACCAGATATGTCTAACCTTATGCCTAAAATAAATATTTTTCCTTACCCTTTCCAAGCGAGCAATGCAAGATTGTCTTATGTGAAGTGTTTGTGAAGTACTTTGAGGGTGTTTGGCAAAAGAATAAGTGTGGGGGTTTTTCATATTTGTTTCTGCTTGTTTAAAAAAAAAAAAAAAAAAAAAAAAAGAAAGAAAAGTAAAAGAAAAAGAAAGGTTTGTTTACGAAGAAAATAAAAAAAAGTGTTGAAAGTTTCAGTTTAAAGTTGTGGTTGGAGGTGACTGGAAGAATCGTTGGAGAGCTTGAGTTCTTATAAATCTAAAGAAAAGAATTGCTTGCAATGTAGCTTGGAACTTGTGTTTTCCTATTTTTTTTTCTTTTCAATAACCCTATCCCTAAGCCTCATTACATCCAATAAAAGTCCTCTTGATGTAAGTTTTGCAATTATGACTGTGGAAAAGTGATCTTTATGCAAGCTTATGGTAGAACTTTTACATTCGTTTCTTTGAGCGAAACACATTAAAACTAAACACATGTGTGATTGAGTGCATATCCCGTGAGAAGGTCGCTAGTTTGCATATGGTGTTTTTTTTTTTAAAATAAAAATTTGAAATTGCATTAGCATGGCTATCTCACACACTACACTTCAAGGATGTTTCAAAGATTACTGCTAATATTTGAGTAAGGAAAATGAACTTGAATTGCTTGTTGGTGTTAGCTATGGTTCTTGATGATTTGCGTTCTCGAATGAAATTCTATGAGGGTCACATAAGGGGAAACTAATAATTTTCATGTTATTACTTTTTCATGTTTTCGTTTGTTTTGCTCGAGGACTAGCAAAAGTTAAGTGTGGGGGTATTTGATCGGATCATAATTATATATATTTTTACTTCAAATTCTCTCGTCTTTTCTTAGTTAGTTCCTCATATTTTTGTGCTATTTACTTTGTTTTGGTGTTTTACCGAATTTATCTAGCTAAAAAAATAAAAATAGCATAAGTGTGATTTTATGTAATAAATTCGTCCGATGTAGATTAGCTTTTAAAATTAAATAATATATATATATATTATAATAATAATAATAATAAAACAAAAGAATAGAAATTGGAGGGACAATGTGCGGCATTAGGGGAAAGCAAGTCAAAGAAAACAAATAAGTGTGGACCTAGGAGTGTATTAAAAAGAAATAAAAAGGATAGGAAAAGTGTGAAGTCCTCATAATAAAACGCGCAATGAAAAGGGCACATCAGATACATATTGTGTGGCAAAGTATGGTCATAAATGGGTCCGGACAAGAACCATCTTTAACAACCTAAGTCCAAAATTCAATAAGCAGTACACTAGGGAAGTATTTGATCCTGCTACAATTCTTATTGTAGGTGTATTTGACAACAGCCAGCTCGGGGATATGGATTCCAATGGTCATAAGGACCTGAAGATTGGGAAGGTTCATGTTTGTATCCCAACACTTGAAGCAAGACATATATACACGCACTCTTATCCCCTGCTGGTTCTTCACCCAACTAGCGTTAAGAAGATGCGGGAGCTGCCTTGGCAATTCGGTTTTCATGTACATCCTTTGTAAATATGATGTACATATACTCAAAACTGTTGTTGCCAAAGATGCATTATGCAAGGCCCTTCAATGTTATGCAGCTTGACATGTTACGTCACCAGGCTGTCAACATAGTTGTAGCAAGGCTAGGCCGAGCGGAGCCACCACTTATAGGAAGGAAATGGTGGAATACTTGTCTGACGTGGACTCGCATCCTTGGAGTATGAGATGGAGCAAAGTGAATTTCTTCAGGCTAATGACGGTTTTCTCAGGAGTATTTGTTGTAGGCAAATGGTTTACTGATATATGCATGTGGAAGAATCCCATCACAACAGTGCTTGTTCATGTTTTCTTCCTTATGCTTGTTTGCTTCCCGGAACTAATTCTGCCACAGGTTTTCTGTACATGTTTCTTATAGGGATATGGAACTTCTGCTATAGGCCTTGATATCCTTCCCACATGAACACAAAGATCTCACAAGCTGAGTTAGTGCACCCTGATGAGCTAGATGAGGAGTTCGACACATTCCCAACAAGTAGGAACCCATAGCTGGCGAGAATGAGGTTGTTGACTTTTGTATTTTAGGTAGGATCCCTAATTGATATGTAATCCCGTGTATCCTCATGTAATCACTTGTAATTAGTTCTCTTTCCATTTTGTTAAGGTTGTGCACCTTTAAATACCTCTTATTGAGAAGAATATATCACAATTCAAAGCATTCTCTTCTTGGCACCAAAGCCAGGTTGGAAAAAAAAAACAAAAAAACCCTAGCTGGATAACACTGTCGTAGCTCAGCCCTGTTTGGTTCGCCTTCCTTGATTAGCGAGCGATTATCGTCGTTGTTATCCCTTGATCAGTGAGCTACTGTTGTCGTTGCTACCCTTTCTGAATTCGAAACAAACAGCGAGTGACGTCGTCATTGCTAACCCGAATCTACCCAATCGATTCACTCTGTTGTGTGACGAACCAAACTTGTTGCCCCGTATCACTGCAGCCCGACCCGATTTCGCATCAGACCACAACCCCACTGCAACTGTTGTCCCATCATACCCATAATCCCAGAATTCAGTACGAATTTGTCGTTCCTACACCAGATTCGACTTACACGAATGCAACCCCGAGATTTGATTCGTACCCGCGTCAAATCATCTTCTCTGACTGACTTCTGTCAGCCGCGAAGAACCCACCAATACCACTGCTACAACTCGCTTTGAACACTGCTGCTATTGTCATTGATGTCTTCTCTGTGTGAAGGCTTGAATCCCCCACACCACTACTGCTGTTTGAAGAAAGGAAGAAGATAAAAAGAGGAAAAAAAAAAGAAAAGGAAAAAAAGGAAAAGAAAGGGGAATCAAAAGTCCACGGGAGAGAAAAGAATTGGTTGATTATTAGGCATTTTTTTTCCTTCTTCGGGCATCCAGATTGCAGGCTAGCTTGGGCATGGTTTATTTGGGCTTGGGCTTTATTAATCAGTTACTCACGTTGCACTTATAGTAATGGTAGGCCGAATTTATGGGACCAATCGTGACCGGTTCAAGTCTCCTGCATTAGTTGCCGAAGCTAAGGTAGATTCCGACCATGCAGGTAATGATGATAAGGCTTTAAAAGTTTTTGCATCTGTTATGAATAGTACATGGATAATTGATTTTGGTGCTAATAAACATATGACTTGTGATTCTAAACAAGTACAAACTTTAAAATCATCCACCAATACTATAGTTAGTGTTGCCAATGGCAATGTTGTCCCCATTATTAGGGAAGGCGATGTCTCCCTCTCTGATACCCTGAATCTTGTATACGTACTTATTGTTCCTTCCCTTGACTATAATTTATTATTTGTTGCTCAAATAATTGTCACCCTACATTGCCTTGTTATTTTTTTGCCTTCCTTTTGTGTTTTTAAGGACATTCGGACTTGCAAGACAATTGGTTATGGTATTAGGAGGGGAAAACTCTACTACTTAGAGTTGACATCGAACAGTTCTCGAAATTTGACTCAAGCTCTTGCCGTGGAAGGATCACATGAGGAGATGGATAAGGTTTCAGAGGTTTGGTTGTGGCATCGTCGACTTAGACATGCTTCTTTCGACTATTTACAAAGGTTGTTGCCTAGCCTATTTGTTAAGTATGATGTTTCTAGCTTTAAATGTGGTGTTTGTTAAATGGCTAAAAGTCATCATGCTTCATTCGTCCAGTATGAATAAAAGTTTAGTTCCATTTATGATAATTCATTCTGATGTTTGGGGATCATCTAAAACTGCTACGTTTGGTGGTGCTCATTGGTTCGTTACTTTTATTGATGATTGCACACATATGACTTGGGTATGTTTGATGAAGTCCAAAAGTGGGTCTGTTTGATGAAGTCCAAAAGTGAAGTTCCTTCTGTTACACCTCACCCCCAGTTATATGTACAATTTCATAATTTCCCTAAAGCTTAATGGAATTATCAATCTAGTCCATTATCTTTATTAAATCTGGACCCTTGATCTTGATTCCCAAACTCCTTCAAACTGCCACGTGGCAGCACCCCAACACTCCTCACGTTTCTCTCTCTCTCACCTACCCCGTGACCCCCTTTCATCTCTATCTTTCAGCTCTCTTTCTCTGCTCTCTCCTTCTTTCAAAACCCTATCATCTCTCTTCCTCTCTTGTACCGTGATCACACACACATAACTACACCACCTGCTCGAGGAGGACAACACCACCATCCTCATCCCTTCTTCATCGGTCTTTTCTCTCTTCCGTCACAGCAAGGATGACGAAACCCGGAAAACTCTCCGGCAGTTTTAGTTGTTTTTCCGGTTAGGTAAGTTCGGATTTTCCTCTCTTTTCGTTCTAGTGTGAAGCTTGGAAGAGATTTATTGAGTTTTATCTCGTTTTTATCAAGGTATTAGAACAAGATCAGCTCGAGGGAAAGCTCACCCATCTCCGGCGAGCCCGTGGTTGTTGAGGAATTTTCCGAACATCACCGGCCGTTTCACGGCAAACCAAAGGTATAAACTTACTCCTCTCACCTTGTGCTTCCTTTTGGTACTTAGATCTGAGCTTAGGGTTCATGTTTGCAGTCGGCCGGAGCTAGGGAAGCTCCGGCGTTTCAATATATGTATGTTCAATGGTTTTTGTACTTACCTAGTGGTCCTTATTCCGCTACGGGACGTAAGGATAGATTCTGGTCCGTCCCGGGCGACGGTTTGGTGTTGGCATAGGGCCAGGAGTGTGTTTCTTCTGGCTATTTAGCACAAGGATGGGGAGCCAGTATGAGGCATGGAGTGTATTTTCCTTTGACTGTCTACTCAGAAACTGGGAGCCGAGATGGGGCCTGGGGGTTATCGGACATTCACTAGTGATTATTATATATATATAAGTTATGATTTGAGACATTACACTGCATGCTAGGTTTCAAAAAACCTATGTTTATCATTATATATGTGTTTTCATAAAAACTGGGGGTTAGTACATTGATAACTGTTTTACTATGTATATATATATCAACTTGGTCCACTCATGTTTGTTTTGCGCCCCTTTCAGGACCTTACAACTTGGTCCACTCATGTTTGGTCATCTCCTAAACTTGGTCCACTCAATGTTATATCTTCTCTGCTTCGACACCTATTGTAATAACATTTCTCTATCTTAAATTTTCGCTTGTATTCTGTATTAGATGTATGCTCTAAACATGTTATGCGTTATCCTAATTTTAATAGTTAGTAGTTGAACTTTAATATTGTGTTATTATCCTATTGCATGTTTTAGCATATTTCTCAGCATTTGCTTAAATTAAATGGCTTTCGTCACCCTTTGGGTGTCGGCCAACACGTGACCATCCCGATGTCCCAAGTAGATCTGGCAGTTTATGACAAGACACGGTGATACGACACGAAAACGACACGAAAATAACGGGTTTCGGGTCAACACGATAACTTATTGGGTCATTATCGGGTGACCCGTTAAGAACCCGTTAATAACGAGTTCTTAACGGGTATACACGTGGGTAACACGTAGGTAACCCGTTTCGACCCGTTAAGAAAAAATTTATTTTGATAATTTTAAAGTTTAATTACTAAAAGATTTATTATAAAATATAATAGCCATATTAGTATATACAATATATTCTATATTAAATATATAGTTTTGTATTATTATTCTATATAAGTTTTTAAAACAAAGTTTTAGTCATTATTTATTTTTATTATGAGAGTTCCTTATTATCATTACTAGGATAAATTAAAATAAACTAATATAGTATTTGTATAGGCAAGAACTAAGAAGACATACATACAAGTATGAAAAATGTGAAAGAATATATAAACAATTGTGATTCATCATTATTTATCCACGAGTATATAATGGTTACACTTACATTATCGTTTAGATTTTTAAAATCCTCCAAACCTTCATGAATAATGTTTTTTATTTGAGGGCAAAATTAATAAAATTAATAATAATTATTGTAGAAGTGTAAAAAATGTACAAAAATAAATATATATACAATCACTCATAGTGACAAACTTTACAACTTTCATGAAGGGGTCAGCTTCGAAATCCAACACTATAATTCATAAACCTTAAATTTATATTTAACCATCGATTACCATATACGCTTTATTCTTCTTACTGAATTTCATTTTTTAAATTTTCTTTTTTGAAAACATGATCATCTGGCGGATGTAAGAAGATGAACGGTTCAGATATTTGATATCACGTTTCGATATTTATGGTTAACTGAAATATGAGTCCATGTCATATAGTTTGTAGAAACTTTATAAACATCAAACAATATTTTCACTAACTGTAAAACTCTAAATATAATATCAACGATCCAAACCGTTCATCTTCCTGCATCATCTAATAGATCAAGTTTTCAAAAAAGAAAATCTGAAAAAACAAAATTTGATGAGAACAATGAAGCATAAATGTAAACAACAATCAACGGTTAAATTTTGATCTATGATTTATATGATTATAGTGGCGAATTTCAAAGTTAAGCTCTTCATGAAAGTTGTAAAGCTTGTCATTACAAGCGTTTATATATTTTTTCTATATTTTTTTACACTTCTACATTAATTAAAAAACTATTAAAGACTTTAGGTAAGTGAAAATATACTTAAAAGAAAAATGTGTTTTTATGTTTTGGATGTGACAATATGGTATGTATATACTTATTTAGTATTATGTTTTTAATTTGATTATTTATTGGTTTAAAATATATTTTCCTTAACGGGTAACGGGTCAGGTCATATTACCTGTTAATATTATCGGGTCGATTTCGGGTCGGGTCATTTTACCCGTTTATTTTAACGAGTGTTACACGACACGACCCGTTAAGATATCGGGTATGACACGAAAATGACACAAACACGGAAAACACGACACGAATGCCAGGTCTAGTCCCAAGCACATCTGGATCGGGGCTTGTCACCTTCTTTGTTTCAACAGGTTTATAAAATGGTACAAGTACAATACAAGTCATACATACAAGTTCTCAGGAGTGATAGTGACGGTAATATGTTAACTCTGACCTTCGTGCCTTTCTTGATCATCATGGTATTGTTCATCAAACCACATGCCCATATACTCCACAACAAAATGGGGTTGTAGAACGCAAGAACCGTCAACTTTTGGGGGTTGTTTCTGCTTCTTTGCTCGAGGCTCGTCTCCCGTTATCCTATTGGGGAGAAGCCCTCGCCTCAGCTGCGTATCTCATTAATTGTGTTCCATCCCGATCCGTTGATTTTCAAACACCACTTTAGGTTCTCTTTTCACACTTTGATGCTCATGCGGTCCCCAATCTTCCACCTTATGTGTTTGGTTGTGTGGCATTCGTTCATCTCCATAAACAGTAGAGGAGTAAGCTTGATACTTAGGCCTTACGGTGTGTGTTTATGGGGTATGCCTCAAATAAAAAAGGATATCGTTGTTATCACCCTCTGACGAAAAAGTTGTTTGTCGTTATGGATGTTGCCTTTCATAAGAATAATATGTACTTTGCCAATCCCGAGTCTTCATTTCAGGGGGAGAGTCAAACAAATGTTCAAACTCTTGATTATACTATTCCGGAGACAGATAGTGTGAATGTTTTGGATTTAAGTGGTGATGTCTTGAAAATAAGTGGTGATCATTCACAAGAAAATAATAATGTGAATGAATTAGAAGTAAGTGGTAATGTCTTGGAGACAAGTGGTGATCATTCACATGGAAACAATGTTGAAAACTTTGAAAGTAACGAGTTGATTGGACCAGATAACTCACAACCTTCCTCTACACCTGACAGCTCACTGCCAGTTTCCTCACCAGCGAACAACCTTGTGTCGCCAACTACCTCACAATCGATCTCGCCGCCCTTGAGCCCCAATAACCATAATCAATCGCCTTCGATCCCGGATGCACCACGGCCATGTTACCTCCCTGACCATGTAAACCAAGGTATTCCTAAACCTACTTATGAAGCTGACCCTAAATGCAAAACTAGGTATCCAATGAATAAGCCCAACCCTGAATCCAATATGTTATACCCATTAACTAATTATGTATTTACCAGTCACCTGTCAGAATCAAATAAGTCATTTGTGTATCAATTATCTACTGTATCTATTCCTAACAGTGTGCACGAGGCTTTTGCTGATCCACGTTGGCAAGCAGCAATGAATGAAGAGTTGAAGTCTTTGAAGAAAAATGCTACCTGGGAGATTACAGACTTGCCAGCTGATAAGAAACCTATGGGATGTAAATGGGTTTATACTGTGAAGTATAAAGATGATGGGACGGTGGATTGCTTCAAGGCAAGACTGGTAGCAAAAGGATACACTCAAAAATATGGAATTGACTATATAGATACATTTGCTCATGTGGCCAAGATCAACACAGTTCGTGTTTTGTTGTCCTTGGCTGTAAATCTTGATTGGCCTTTACAACAGTTTGATGTGAAGAATGCCTTCTTACATGGAGATTTGACATAAGAGATTTATATGGACCTTCCACCTAGATGTAATGCTCCAGATAAATACAAAAGAAAAGTGTGCAAGTTGAAGAAATCCTTGTATGGCTTGAAGCAGTCCCCTCGAGCATGGTTTGGAAGATTCACAAAATCTATGAAAGCATTTGGTTACAGACAAAGTAACTCTAATCATACTTTGTTCCTGAAAAGACAGAATGGGAAGCTTACTGCACTTATTGTGTATGTAGATGATATGGTGGTAACAGGTCATGATCCAAAAGAATGTGTGGCCTTACAAAGACACCTGTCTACAGAATTTGAAGTGAAGGACCTTGGATCCTTGAAATATTTTTTAGGGATTGAGGTATCAAGAAACAGATCTGGATTTTTCTTATCTCAGATGAAGTATATTATTGATTTGTTGCACGAAACTGGCATGTCAGCTTGTTATCCAGTAGCTACACCATTAGAAGAAAGATTGAAGCTTAGTGTTCATCCTAATCAAGTACCAGTTGACAAAGGAAGATACCAAAGGTTAGTAGGTCGCTTGATGTATTTGGCACACACAAGACCGGACTTTGTGTATGCCTTGAGTGTAGTGAGTCAATACATGCATGATCCTGGAGAACAACATATGAATGACGTGATGAGAATATTGCGATATTGAAAGGAAGTCCGAGCAAAGGAATTTTGTTTAAAAAGAATAATCACCTTAGTGTTGAAGGTTATACTGATGCAAACTGGGCAGGTTCGATTGACGATAGGCTCTCAACATCAGGTTACTTTACGTTTGTTGGGGAAAACTTGGTTACATGGAGAAGTAAGAAACAGAATGTGGTTGCCCGTTCCAGTGCAGAAGCTGAATACAGATGTATGGCTTTGGGGATTTGTGAAATTTTGTGGCTTAAGCTTCTGCTAAGCGATTTGGGTATACAACATGATCAGCCCATGAAATTATTTTGTGATAATAAAGTTGCCCGTGATATTGCACATAATCCAGTACAACATGATAGAACAAAGCATGTTGAAGTTGACCGGTTCTTCATCAAAAGAAAAATTGGAAGGAAAAATAATTGAAGTACCGGCGATAAGAACAGAAGTTCAGTTGGCAGATATCCTCACAAAAGTTGTTTCAAGTCACAAGTTTTCAAGTTTCTTACACAAGTTGGGCATGAGCGACATATATGCACCAACTTGAGGGGTAGTGTTGACTTTTGTATTTTAGGTAGGATCCCTAATTGATATGTAATCTCATGTATTCTCATGTAATCACTTATAATTAGTTCTCTTTCCATTTTGTTAAGGTTGTGCACCTTTAAATACCTCTTATTGAGAAGAATATATCACAATTCAAAGCATTCTCTTATGAGGTATGATCGCCTAAGGAGCGTAGCTAGTAGAATTCAGACTGTTGTTGGTGATTTAGCTACCCAAGGGGAACGGTTTCAGGCATTGTTAAGCTGGCGCGATCCACGCGCTTCAGCACTTTTTGTCACATTCTGCCTCATTGCTGCCTTGGTGATGTACGTTACACCGTTCCAGGTAGTGGCAGCATTGGCCGGGTTCTTTATGATGAAGCATCCGAGGTTTCGCCATAGGCTACCATCCGCACCCATCAAATTCTTCCGCAGGCTGCCTTCAAGGACCGACAGTATGTTGTAAACTAAAGCTCAAATGTTTCTTGCTGCTGGGTCATTTTACTGACTTGATATTTGTTGACATTGTTGTTCTTCTTCCTGTTTCTTGCTTCCTTTGGGCCGCTAGTGGGATGATATAGGAACATGAATAAGTAAAATAATTTTTTCAAGAAAATTCTTGAATTCTCTATTATTTGTCTGCTAAAAATTCACGATAATATAATTTTTCGATCACATTGTAAATCACATATTTGAAAGAACTGAATTCACCATGATCGTTAGTTCTGCCTTTATAAAGGTTGTGTTCAATAAGTACAGTACATCTTCTTTATACCACATGCTAATATTATTTTTTATTACATTGTAAATCACATCTCTGAACGAGCTGAGTACACCGTGGTTGTTAGTCTATTATGAAATTAGCAACTTAAATTTTAAGCTACTAATTACATGTTTTAAACTCGTAAGTGCACAATACTAGACACATAGTATAGAAAGCAAGTACGAGATCATTCCCACGAGGATTGCACTAATGTGTATCTAGATTATGATTCCTAAAACAATTTAAATTGGTTCTTTTACAAAATCTATCAATATGCACATAAAGGTTTAATAGAATAGTTTGAGTTGTCTTGAATTAAAAGTATAAAAACACAATATAAATAAAAGTAATTGGCAATAAGGGTTTTGAAAGATGTTTGAACGGCTAGGAAGCTTTTTTGCCTGAGTATTCGATACACAAGTTAGATGCTTAACGTTTGTCAACCTAAAGGCATGGTATCTACTCTTTAAGTTGTTGATTTCCCAAAAACGAATTAGGTATGGGTGTCTATTCTTAACTCTTTTTGTTCTCGAAGTATTTAGCATGGTATCTATTAAGTTACACTCCGAGAAAGCATAATACAATGGAAATCGACAAACACGTGAATCCGTCTATTCCGGTTATTCATGGTAGTTAATTCCAAGAACCGTAACTAGTTCTCTTGTTACTTAGCATAGGTACAAGACTCGGTCATCCAAATTTACCTATATAACAAACTCAATTATAAAGTTATTCTATGGTGATCAAGCATAAAAATAACTCGATAAGATTGGAATTAAAATAAAAATTAACCATTAAAGTATCAACAACTTGTCTTGTAACAAAATTGTTTCAAAAATAAAAAGGAAAAGAAGAAACTCTTTGATGACGAATTGCAGAACGATGCTCTGGTCCTTCCTCTTCCTCCCTTATGCCGTGGGTTGTTCCTTCTCTGTTTTGGTGGCTGCTGCTACCTTCCTTTATTTTATTTTATTTTTCTAAATCTGTTTTTGCACGCTGCCTTGCTGCTGCGCTGACCAGGGATAAAGCCCCCATTTTCATTTGTCACAACCCAAGGCTTGAATAGACTATTTTAACCTCCTTTAATCTGCCCCGTTGACACATCTGTACAAAACTTTGTATTCAGGCGTAGCCCGACCTTCATGTACTAAAACTGCCATAACTCCCTCTAGAAAAATAATATTCACGAACTGTGAAATTCTACAAAAAATAGACATCCATAGATTTCCAAGAATATATGGCGCATCTCTTTGTTCTTCTCGAGTCAGTACAGTTTAATCCACAAACTCGACTGATCTGCAGAGGCTGTGCTGACAACATGGAATTGCAAACCCTTTTTAGTCTCAATACTCTCTTTTTAGCTCTTTTTCCACTCTTTACTTGTTACAACCCACAAAACATAAATAGAATGTAAAAATCTATATAAAAGAGTAAAATAAAAATGTAAACAAGAAGAATTAATATGTATATAATAGTGAATTTACGAGCACAACGTAGTCCCGCGCTTATGAAGGTTGTCTTCGATAAGTACGGTACATCTTTATACGTTGACATCACAGTTTGTTTCCCTATGCATGCATGTAGATCTGTCGTTAGGTCATCTCCTAAACTTTTCTTGCAATATAATCATTGAGATTTATAGTCAAATGCAAACCTTAATATTTTATTTAATTAGGAAAAACAATGACAGATACAAAGAATTAAGTATTAGAAAACGAATCATTGCATTCCAACGTGCAATCAAATCAGAAGCTACTTCTCAAACGTGCTTCCATGATCAAAATTATTGAAAGAGCACAACCCAACCTTTCCCTTGCAAGAACTTAAAACCAGAGGCAGGGCAATGTGCACACATCAAGCTTTCTCAAAATGGTCGGTGCTTCCATGGCGAAAAGAAAACCCAAAGTCCCCAAGCAACCACCCCCGAAAGAATCCTGTAGCTGTTTCATTTTTCTGTTCAAATTCATCTATCGAGCCCCGGCTGCAGTTTTCTTTCTCTTTCTTATCTACCTCTGGTCTTCCTCCACTACCATTATCTCCGGCAACGTTGTACACGTTTGTGTTTCCTCCCGGAAGCTCAATGACCATTACTGCCTTTCTGCTGGTAAAACCCAACCCAAGTTTGAAATCCCAATTCCTGTCATCAATCATAGTTCCATTTACCTCCACACTCTTGACAAGAGTTCAAACATCCCTCTTCCCTTATCGCTTCCTTTGTACCACGGCAATAGTACCACTAGTCCTTCTCAACCGACTGTCAACGGCGAGAAGGTGAGAGAGACCGCTGAAGTTATCCGAGCTGAGTCTGATCCGATAATTATGAGGAATGGCGAGAACAAAGACCAAGAGGAGGAAGTTGTGAACGCAAAGAAGGAAGTTGAAGAACAGATGCAACTGCACAGATCATGGATTTCGGATAAGAAGCAAGCCGGGTGCGAAGGGAGGGGAGTATATGTGTATAACTTGCCATCCAAGTTTAATTTTGACTTGATTGGTCAGTGCAGAGACATGATTACATGGACGGACTTCTGCAAGTACTTAAAAAATGAAGCCATGGGAGAACCGATTCCAAAATTTGGAAATGGTTGGTACAAAACACATCAGCACTCATTGGAGCCAATTTTTCATCAGAGGGTTATGAAGCATCCTTGCAGGGTTTACAATGAGGATGAAGCCAAGCTTTTCTACATTCCATTTTACGGTGGTTTGGATATTCTAAGATGGCATTTCAAGAACGTCTCCGGCGACGTGAAAGACACGTTGAGTTTGGAGCTCATAACATGGCTTCGGAAGCAAAGGTCATGGACTAAGAATTCTGGCAAGGATCATGTCATTGTGTTGGGAAAAATTTCATGGGATTTTCGGAGAAAGGACCGCTCTTGGGGAACTAGATTCTTGGAGATTGATCAAATGAAAAACCCTGTCAAGCTTTTGATTGAGAGGCAGCCATGGCAGCCAAATGACATAGGAATTCCACACCCAACATACTTCCATCCAAGCTCAGATGAGGACATCATGGCATGGCAATGGAAGATCATAAGCTCACACCGAAAACAGTTAGTGAGCTTTGCTGGTGCAGCAAGGCCTGGTCAAGCTGAGAGCATAAGGTCTATATTAATCAAACAGTGCAGTTCATCTTCCGAATATGGAAACCAATGCCGGTTTGTTGACTGTAGTTTGGGCGGATGTGATCAGCCAGAGCCAGTCATTGAGCTCTTCATGGAGTCTGAGTTCTGCCTGCAGCCTCCAGGGGACAGCCCTACTAGAAAATCCTTATTTGACTCGTTGATTTCGGGCTGCATTCCCGTGCTTTTCGATCCCTTTACCGCTTATTACCAGTATCCATGGCATTTGCCGGAGGATCACGGAAAGTATTCTGTGTTTGTGGACCAAGAGGAAGTGAGGGGGATGAAGGTGAATGTGGTTGATACGCTGAAGAAGATTTCAAAGGAGAATAGAGATGATATGAGGAGGTTTATAGTGTATGAGTTGTTGCCGGGTTTGGTGTATGGGGATTCAAATGCAAAATTTGAAATGTTTGAGGATGCATTTTCCATCACAATGACTAATCTCATGGAGAGGGTGACCAAATTGAAATCCAATGTATAGTTTGAGGATACATATTTTATTTTATTTTTTGTCTGTTCTTTCTTTTTTTTTTCTTTTTTTTTCTTTTTTTTTCTTTTTTGGTCTCATCTTTGAATTTGTAAACAATGCATTGTGGGGAGGGAAATGAAAATTTGAGGAGCACAAAAACAGTTCATAATGTTTTATTTAACTTTGTAATTATTGGCACATACATTTTTTTTAATGAAAACGTATTTTATTAGAAGTAATTACAATTGGGTTTGCTTTTAATAATTAATACTTACTTAGTTACTTGTATATTGAGACAACACTTTTTAAACATTTCAATGAGAGACAAAAGTTAATACATGTGAAAACAACATTGACTTTTTTTCCTCTGAAGTGTAAGTTACAAAATTACCCCTTCTAGTGGAAAAGTCATTTTCACACTTCTATCTCTTCATATGTTGCTCCCTTCTCTCTCCTTCTCTCTTCAAAAAATTTTGATTTCATTTAATTATTCAAATGAATGAATGAACTTGTGGATCTACGACCTCTACCCAGCTTACCATTCCATTCTCAAGTCATAAACGGCAAGTGTTGCGGTTTTGATGTTTGTTTGTAGTAGAGATAAAGTTCCACTCTGGCCTGTAATTTTAATTGCCACAATTTTAGTCTGGAAGTTTACTACATGTTGAAATTTAAGTAAAAGGGGCTTGGATTCATCAAAGATTTTTCTTTTTATGGAATCAGGATTCAGGACATAAGTGGAAGATGCAGTTTATGGAATTGTACAACATCTCCCACATTGCATTCACGGTACTATTTTAATTGGGCAAAAAATTCAAGGAAACAAGCCATTGTTCTTGAATTGCAATAGCTAATATATATAGTCTACAAAGTTAAATTACGACAATTGAAACTATACGACCTAAAGTCAAATTTTACCAAACTACAGGGACTAAAACTATAATTTGGCCCTTTTCTTTTTCTCGTGACATATTAAGATTATGGTTCATATTAAAGAGAATGACTTACATGGGACAGTTTACTTTCATTGTAGGATCTCGGGCCAAAATATCATGTCATATATAAGTTTTTCTCCATATGACATGAAATTATTAAACCGAAACGCTACATTGCAGTAAGCTTGGTCCGTAGAAATTGTTCTCCATGTATCTTAGGTTTGATAGAATCACAACGCGAAGAAATGAACCCTTTCCCTAACATTGTTCCCTCTCCAAAATCATGTCGATATTATGTTGTTATAAACTAATTATACTAAAAATATACAACCTGATAGTACTAAAAAAGTATACAAAACTGATTCTACATGTATTCGAAACTGATTATGCAAAAAATGCTCGAAAACGGGTTGAATTGATTCTGCAAAAATGGTCGAGAACAGGTTGAACTGATTCTGCAAAAATGGTCGAGGGTGGATTGAACTGATTCTGAAAAATGGTCGAATACTGATTGAACTAATTGTGGAAAAATGGTCGATGACGAGTTGAATTGATTCTAGTAATAAAGGATACAAACTAATTCTACTTATAGTTTCAAAACTGATTCTGCAGAAATAGTCGATGATGGGTTGAGCTTATGGCACATATTAATTTTGTTTAAGTTGTGAGGGTTGTGTTCTATTAAGGGCTTTAAAGCCTTAGGGGTATAGTTGGTATTTTAAAAAATTGTTTCTATGTTTTTGGACTGAGCTTTAGTTGTTTTTATGTTTTTGTCTCTCCTTAACATATTTAAAAGGAGAAATTAGGTTTACATCCTTCTTTTTGCTACTTCATTGATTAAAATCCTATTCATTTTCAATTTTTGATCAAGATCCTTGGGTATTAATAACATCATTAATTATTTGAATAATAAAATATTTTTATTTTTAAATATATTCCTTTAGTGTTAAAAATGTTACAATTAGTATATTTATATTATGGCTAAATTTTTTTATCATATATTTTTATTTTTAGTTTGTACCTATTTTTAATTTGTACCTTTTTTTTTCATTTTTAATTTGTACCCATATATTAGTTTCTTTTTGTGCCCATATTTTTTAAAGTTTTATATGTGTTTGTACTCATGTGTATGCCGTCACATGACATTGTATATTTAATCAATGATAGAAAAATTACATATGGTATATTTATGTTTTATGCCTAAACTTTGTATCATATATTTATATTTTTAGTTTGTACCCACTTTTAATTTGCAACATTTTTTAAATTTGTAGTATTTTCTTTTTAGTTTTATTTTGTACCCATGTATTAATTTCTTTTAGCGCCTATATTTTTTTAAAATTCATTTGTACTTGTAATTTTTTAATCTTTTATCTATACCCTAATTTATTTATAATGTACCCATTCTTCTTTATTAATGTACCACTTTGTTATATGTGAAATGTAACAATTTTTTTAACACTATGGATACATTCTTTTGCCATTTATTATTTCTTATTTTCACTTAGTTTTTATCCATTTATTCAATCAAAATGTTTGAATTTTTTTTATTGTAACCGTTTCTAATAGTATTATAATGAGGGATTTTAAATTTATAGGATTATAAATCTCATAAAATATCAAACAATTAATGTCAAAAGTATAAAAATATAAATATTAATTGTAATATAATGAGGTGTACAAAGTCAAGGGACTTTGATCAAACTTTGAATACTATTAAGGTTTTAGTCAAAGAATGTTAAGGATTAGGGACCGCATCCAAAGTATCCCTATTTAAAAACTAGTGCAGTTCCTTGATATATAATGAAAGTTTTTATCTCTATATATAAAGCTCATTTTCATTTAACAACTTAAAAGGGCCCAAATACAAATAAGAAAAAGAAAGATATACCAATTCAAAACCAAGTTTGAAGTCCAAAATACATGAAGCTCTAACATCAAACCCTACACCGACACAAATGTCGTCGTTGCCACTATTGCTGTAAAAAAAACACCGCCATCGTTGAAACAAGTCAGAAGAAACAGAAAAAGTGATTATATAAAAATGGGGACATAGTCACGCATATAAGCAGTCGACAAGTGGATACAATACTATTTAGGATCCCAAATCCGTCAAGCAATGAATCTGCAGCACACCAAGGAATGTCTAAGATAGCTATAAGGAAAAGAGGGCGCAAGGTGGAAAGATCTGTAGCAAAAGGAAGTTTTGACATACAAGAGAGTGATTGAGCATGAGATTTGGGGCAAGATAAGAGTGCAAAATTAGATATGATAACAGGATGGTGAGTATGGGTGAGCGCAAGCCAGAGCTAGTTGGGGATAAAGGGTTCGTCCGAGTCTGTGGCATCTTGTGCTGCCAAAGTGAAGAGATTGTTCGAGTCTGTAACATCTTGTGCAGCCAAAGTGAACTCGATTTCCTCTAGTGCTTGTGCTTTAATCGAAGTCTTGAGGCAGTAAATGGTTTCATGTTGTCCTAACTCAATGGCCCACTTGGTAACTCTAAATGATGCATCGCGGTTGTGCAAGATGGATTGTAGCAGGTACTCCGTCATGTAGATTTCTCTGAACGATTGGAAGTATGGTCGAAGCTTTATAGCCACAGTCACCAGTGCAAGTATGAATTTTTCTATTTTCTTGGTATCTTGTCTCTGGTTTGAGAAGAGCTTTTGACATGTAGTACACAGGTTTCTGCTCCCTCGAGTCTTCTCGAATAAGAGCCGTGCTTATTGCGCAGTCAGATACTGACAGGTATAGGTATAAATCTTCTCCGTCTTCCAAATTTGATAGAAACAGAGGTTTGGATAGGTACTCTTTTAGCTTCGTAAAGGCATCTTCACACTTATCCGTCCAAAGCAGGCCTTTACTCTTTTCTATCACGATGAAGAATGGTTTGCACTGATCGGTGGATCTTGAGGAGAACTTGTTGTGGGTCGAGTTTTTCGACAAAGGTGTCTCGACTGTGGGTCAAGTTTCAAAGTTTGAATCCTTGCAAGATTCGTCTGGAATCTTATCTTTCCATGATGGAAACATTTCCTTGAAGATGGAAACGTTTCCTCGAAGATGAAAGATGACTTGCAGGTCGTCAGAGGAAGTTGCATGAGTCATCAAGGAGCTCGGTGTTTCAACTTCAACGTGAGCTGCATGCTCAAGTGCTGGATTTTAAGTCATGACCTAGCCTAAAATTTTCATGTTGCAAGCCCCATCACAACTCCTCTTTTTTCTATGTTTTTTCTTTCCTTTTTTTTTTGGTGCTTATTCACACATATTCAATTTACATAATTTACATAGTATACAGCCACTTAGTTTCACGGCCTAGTGGTATTCCTCTTCACTTGTAAGTGAGAGGTCTTAGGTCTGATTCTCGCCAAAGCTGAATTTGAACCACATTATTGCTAGCTCATTATGAGGCTTAGCCTACTCCTCTACCCCTTAGTTTGATAGGAGCATATTTAGGCGACTTAGTTAGCTTGTTTTCTTGCATTTATGTTGTTAGTTCTTACTTATTATAGTGTTTTAAGCTATTTTCGTGTGTTTGTAGGTCCATATGACAAAGTTGGCAAGAAAGTGCAATTTGGAGCATTTTGGAGCAATTTTGGGCATCAAATGGATAACTTACATATGGAGTAAGATGGATGGATGAATTTGAAGTTCAAGAGAGGCTAGGAATGTGCTAAAGAATTGAAGAAGTAAATCTAAGACAAAAGAAGAAGATAAGGAATCAGCTCAAAAGAAGGAGACATTATCCAAAACCTTATCCAACCTTATCTTATCTTATCCTATCCTAATCCTATCCTACCTTAATTCCAGCTGCAAAGGGGACTCCTTATCACATTAGAATACCTAATATCTGATTCTAGAAGCCCTGAAATAATGCAAATAACCTGATCCTTTTTCCTCTAGAAATTTGGCCAAATTTCCTAGTCCTTTTTCCCTAGGATTGTGTAATCATTTTCCTCCACTACTTTATGCCAAAACCCTAGCCTATAAATACATATTTTCTGACCATAATTCACCACCACCCTCTACCATATTTTTCTACACCACACACCCATATATTCAGATACAATTCAGAGAGAATGAGCCCTCTGTCGTGCCTTGCCATTCAACATTGGATTGCTGGAGCGTTCTTAGGTGTTTTCTATCCTTAGTTTTAGTTCAATGTTTGTTTTAATTTGGTTTTATGTTTTCAAAGACATGAGGAACTAATTTCTTTATAGTTGGAGGTGAATTCGAAGCCATGATTATATGCTTTATATGAATTGATTACATCCAGTTATTGTTTCTTGAGTCTTGAATGTGATTTGCTTATCTGAGTTATTAAAACTTGTTTATGTGCGTTAATTGAGGATGCATACTTAGTTTGCATGCATAAACTTGATGCTAGAGTATAAGGGAGTTTCACCTAATCGTTATGAACTTATATTCACAAGTAGTGGAGGTTGCTAGTCACGATCGTGTTAAGTAAATCCTTGGCAGGAGTATCATGCTTTTCATAGTTACGAATGCCTCGTCAACGCTTATGATTTTCAAAGAACTTAATGACCTTTGATATGTTTTCTATCATGCTTTTCATAGTTAGGGGACTTGAGAAGGATAATTTGGTTGTGATGCGTATCCCGTCCAATTCAATGAAATAAGGAAAATATGATGGTTAATTTGTGCTATCACGGTTAACTTGGGGTGTTGTCATTCATATACAAAAGGGAACAATACTGGAAATCGATTTGTGTATGCATATGTCATGTGTGGAGAAGGACCCTTTAACTAGCCTTTCACCCTTTTCAATTCACCAAATTCGTTTTTGTTAAAGCGTTTTATGCAAAGTTTCTGTTTTAAGTTTTAAATTCGTCAAAAACAATCCCTCTTTCATTAAGTCTTGTTAGTGGAGTCATAATATGTTTTCTTTTAGTCTTTTGAGTCAAGTTAAGTTTTATTTTCGTCAAAATCACTTGTTAGGTCTAGAATTGAGTATTTTTTATTGTTTGTTGCTGTTTTGAGTCATTTAAGTCAGTTTTGAGTTTATAGAGTCTAGTTTAGTGTTTTTGAGTCTTATTTATGTTCATTAGCAGCCCTAGTTAATCCCCGGTCTAGAACGATCCCTACTTACATCTTTACTACAATTGTCAACAATAAGGTTGAATTTGTGTGTCAAGTTAATTTACACATCGTAGATAATATTAGTTGTTAAAAAAATTATATAATATACAATTTATGCTATGAATAAAAGAAAACACAACTTTAGCAGAATCTATAATTTGTAACGTGAAAAGCCGGGTTCATGCAATCAGGCTAAAAAAATATCGACAATCAAGACCCGTATTTTAGAAGAACCTGAATTGCGATGATAAATATTGTGAAGGAATTTGTAGGAGTTCTTCCTCCAATTTATGATTTCCATTTTCAGAGTGTTGTATATAAAATAAAATAAAAAATATCAATAAAAGCATATGAATTCAATAGAATAAAAAAGTTTAATCATAATAATAATGATTGAAGAGGAATGTCCCCTGATTAAAGATGCACAACTTCTCTTTAGTGCAGCGTCAAAGCGTGATGATAACATGTTGTGACCTATTTTAAGAATTTATGTGTATTATTCTTCAGACCTTGTGCCTTTATTTATTGTAATAAGTAGGGGTGTATTTTTTTGCCAAATTACCGTGCCAACCGAATTGCCAACAGTGCCATACTGATTTTGTGCCAATCGGTAATAGTATAGTATTGTACCATACCGTACCAAAAATATAATATAATATATAATTTATAGATTATATAATATATAATTATATTAACACATATTTATAATATTTATAATATTCCATTGCTTGATTTGTATAATGAATTTAGGAGATTAAAAAATGATTCCTTGATTTGTATAATGAGTATAGGATGGGTTCTTTTACTACCACTGGGGCTCCTTTCGAAGATGTGGAACTAAATGTGGAGTTCATAATTCAAGCTTGTGGGGGTGATGAGAACAAAATTGAAATGATGAAAAAGCTTATACAAGAAAGGAGGGAGCAACGCCATTTGGAGATATCCAATGAAGTTGATAAGTACTTCACCGCTCCTTATATTAGCATTGTTGTTGGTGGCTTTGATCTCTTGAGTTGGTTGAAATCAAACAAAAAAGAGTTCCCAATTCTTTCACAAAGAGCCAAGAATATCTTTGCAATCCCCGCTTCTACCGTTGCTAGTGAAAATGCATTTAGCCTAGGAAGGAGGGTTGTAGACCCTTTTAGGGCATCCTTGACCCCTAAAATGATAGAGGCACTAATGTATACTAGTGATTGGCTTAGGGCGAATGAAGTAAACTTCTACAAGGAACCAATGGAAGATATGCGTCAATTTTACAAGGAAATAGAAGAAGTGGAAACAAGTAAGATATGCTTAATTTTTTTAGAAAATTTGTTATTAAATGGTTTTCAACTTTAATTCTTCTTGCTACTAATTTGTTTCTTCATTTGTAATGTAGGCTTGACACAAGCTCAATCTTCTACGAGTTCAATGCCTCCTCCAAAAGCTTCGACATCTCAAACTTGAAGAATTGATGAATGGATTTTACTTTTTGAAGTTTAGTTCCAATTTTCATTTGGTTTGAAACTGTAACTTCTATTTGTTTTGGTTCGTAACTTCTATTTGGATTGTAAACTTAATTTTCATCATGAATCTTGATGCTTCATTTGAATTATTGTGTGTGTGAATTCTGAATGATAATTAATAGATGAATTTAGGCTACAATGTATGAGATAAAGGTACAAAAAAATGTTTTGCCCTTGAATTGGGTTA
Organism: Malus fusca; assembly: GCA_035220775.1. Lineage (NCBI taxonomy): Eukaryota > Viridiplantae > Streptophyta > Magnoliopsida > Rosales > Rosaceae > Malus > Malus fusca. Next base: position 17,654,456 of record CM069072.1, read on the forward strand.
AAAAACAAAAATAGATTTTGTCCAAAATAAAGTGGCAATTACCATTGTTATACCATGCTAACCGAACTATTTGACAATACCAAACTTCGGTATACCGAAAGTTTGGTAAGGTAATGGTAATAGATTTTGCCAAACCAAAAATTTGGTAGGGTAATTGATACGAGAGTTTTGGTACGGTAACCATACTGAACCCACCCCTAACTATTGCTGTAAAAAAAAACACCGTCATCGTTGAAACAAGTCAGAAGAAAAAGAAAAAGTGATTATATAAAAATAGGGACATAGTCACGCACATAATCAGTCGACAAGTGGATATCCCAAATCCATCAAGCAATGAATCTGCAGCACACCAAGGAATGTCTAAGATAGATAAGGAAGAGAGGGCGCGAGGTGAAGAGATTTATAGCAAAGGGAATTTTTGACATACGAAAGAGTGATTGAGCATGAGATTTGGGGCAAGATAGGAGTGCAAAATTAGATATGGTAGCAAGATGGTGAGTATGGGTGAGCGCAAGCCAGAGCTAGTTGGGGATTGAGGGTTCGTCCAAGTCTGTGACATCTTATGCTGCCAAAGTGAAGAGGTTGTCCGAGTTTGTAACATCTTGTGCAGCCAAAGTGAACTCGACTTCCTCTAGTGCTTGTGCTTTGATTGAAGTCTTGGGGCAGTAAATGGTTTCATGTTGTTCTAACTCAATGGCCCACTTGGTAACTCTGGATGATGCATCGGGGTTGTGCAAGATGGATTGTAGTAGGTACTTCGTCATGTAGATTACTCTAAACGATTGGAAGTATGGTCGAAGCTTTATGGCCACAGTCACTAGTGCAAGGATGAATTTTTCCATTTTCTTGGTATCTTGTCTCTGGTTCGAGAAGAGCTTTTAACATGTAGTACACAGGTTTCTGTTCCCTAGAGTCTTCTCGAATAAGAGTCGCGCTTACTGCGTAGTCTAATATTGCAAGGTATAGGTACAAATCTTCTCCACAGGGTTTGGATAGGTACTCTTTTAGCTTTGTAAAGGCATCTTCACACTCATTTGTCCAAAGAGGCCTTTACTTTTTTCTATCGCGGTGAAGAATGGTTTGCACTTATCGATGGATCTTGAGAAGAACCTGTTGTGGGTCGTGTTTTTCGACAAAGGTGTCTCGACTGTGGGTCGAGTTTCAAAGTTCGAATCCTTAGCAAGATTCGTCTGGAATCTTATCTTTCCATGATGAAAACGTTTCCTCGAAGATGAAAGATGACTTGCAGGTCATCAGAGGAAGTTGCATGAGTCATCAGGGAGCTCGGTGGTGCAGCTCCAGCGTGAGCTGCATGCTCACGGGCTGGATCTTAATTCAAGACATAGCCTAAAATTTTCATGTTGCAAGGCCCATCACAACTCCCTTTTTTTCTATGTTTTTTCTTTCCTTTTTTCTCTGTTTATTCACACATATTCAATTTACATAGTATACAACCACTTAGTTCCACGACCTAGTGATATTTCTCTTCACTTGTATTGAACTTTTTAGTTTCAACTATTTGTATAATTCATCATAAGAAACCAAGTACAAGGGAGAAGCTCTTATAGAGAGCTCGAGAGCTACATAAAGGCTAAATGGACAAAGCCTGATATTAGGCCATATAAAGAACCAAAAAAGGAAACTAGCTAACCGTAATTACAAGTTTCAATAAAACACAAGACCATGAATTAGGGAGCAAATTAAGGAACAAAGGAAAAGTGGCGGTTAACTCACACATGTGATTGTGAGTTGAAGAAGCAATACATCACGTCCAGTACATCACTTCCATCATGTCCAGTACATCACTCACTTCCATCGCGTCCAGTACATCACTTCCAATACTCCCCCTCAAGCTGGATCAAGAGGGTTAATTGATCCAAGCTTGCACAACAACCGTTGAAACTGGGTAAAGTCTAGAGCTTTCGTGAAGAGATCAGCAAGTTAATCATGGCTTCTAGTGTACACAGTGTTGATGACATTGGATTGAACTTGTGTACGAATGTAATGACAATCAACTTCAATGTGCTTCGTCATTTCATGAAATACTAGATTATAAGCAATATGCATTGCGGCCTGGTTGTCACAAAACAACGACATTGGTTCCTTGCTGGTGAAGCCAATATCAAATAGAAGACTCTTCAACCATATAAGTTCATAAGATGCTGCTGCCATGACCCTATATTCAGCTTCAGCACTGGATCTTGCAACCATGGTTTGTTTCTTACTCTTCCAGGTGACCAGATTACCTTCAACAAAAGTACAAAAACCTGTGGTGGACTTTCGATCAAGGGCATTACCAGCCCAATCAGCATCAGTGTAGGCCATGATGTGATTTGACCCATTTTTCTTCATGAGTATGCCTCTACCGACCGAACCTTTGAGATATCTAAGTATTCTCTTGACAATCTCCCAATGAACCGATGTAGGAAAGTGCATAAACTGGCTGACAAGGCTCACTGAGTAAGCAATGTCAGGTCGAGTAATCGTGAGGTAAATAAGTTTTCCAACCATGCGCTGATAAACACCAGGATTGGAAAAAGGCTCACCTTTGGCATCCAACTGAAGTTTGCTAACAAGGGGAGTGCGAGCAGGTTTACACTCAAGCACGTGTGCTTCATCAAGAATATCAACTACATACTTTCTTTGATTTAAGAATAACCCCTTGGAAGAAGTGGCCATCTCAATGCCAAGAAAGTATTTCAAAACTCCCAAGTCTTTAATGGCAAATTATTGGTGTAGGGAGCACTCAAGAGCATTGATTTCATTCACATTGTCCCCCATAATTATAAGATCATCAACATATATAAGCACAACAAGCTTGCCCAGGACACCACTGCAAACAAATAAGGAGAAGTCAGCATGACTTCTTTTGAACCCTGTAACTTCAAGAACTAAGCTCAGTTTGGAATACCAAGCTCGAGGGAATTGTTTGGGTCCATATATAGCCTTACGGAGCTTGCAAACTTTGTTAGGTTAACCTTCTCGTAGGTGTCCAGGAGGTAGCTTCATGTACATTTCTTCTTTAAGATCACCATGGAGGAAAGCATTTTTTACATCCATTTGAAACAAGGGCCACTCGTGATTGACTGCCACTGATAGCAACACCCTCACTGTGTTAATTTTGGCAACCGGGGCAAAAGTCTCATTGTAATCAATACCGTAGGTTTGTGTGAAACCACGGGCTACCAATCGAGCCTTGTGTCTCTCAATGGTACCATTGAAAATTGAATTTTGTCTTGTATATCCATCTACTCCCTACAACCTTCTTGCCTTTGGGAAGATCAACCACACTCCAAGTTTGATTTTCATCCAATGTTTTGAGCTCTTCATGCATGGCTTTTTGCCACACAGGTGTACACACAACTTCTTGAAAACTTCTTGGTTCAAGATTGTTTGACAATTGGTTGAGAAATAATGCATGGGAGGCTGACAATTTTTGGTAAGTAATAGCTTCAGAGATATGGTACCTTGCAGAGTACGTAACATACTCTTGTAACCTTAACGGGGGATTTCGATCTCGAGTAGGGTTCATTCTTAGAGCTACTACTGATTGTGAAGTTGCAGCTTGTGGTTGTGGTGCTGGAGCACTGGGTACTTCCTCACTGACCACCTCATCAATGTTGGAATTGATGATAGGGTTTGGGGGGTTTGCATGAATTTCTCCAGGAGTAGGCAGTGGAAAGGTGTCCATTAGACTCTCCCCTGAGGATTATTCTCAAAATCCTTGTGAAAGAAATGAGTGAGTTCATCAAACAGAATATCCCTAGAGACAACAAGCTTCCCAGTGTATGAGTTATAACATTTGTATCCCTTTTGAGAACTAGAGTACCTCATAAATGCACATTTCACAGCTCTAGGTTCTAGTTTATCATGATGAGAAGCTTGGATGTGGACATAACAAGTACATCCAAAGAGATGAGTCAAATCGACGGTTCTTCCTTTCATGACTTCAAAAGGTGACTTGGCATTCAACACACGAGTTTGAAGTCTGTTAATGATGTAGGTTGCAGTGAGAAGTGCTTGGGACCAGAATCTCTTGGGAACTTGCATCTGAAACATAAGGGACCTTGTTTTCTCCAACAAATCCATATTCTTTCGCTCGGCTACACCGTTTTGTTGTGGTGTACCAACACATGCCATGATTGCTTAAGTAATTGGACATGTTATTGGATGTATACTCGGTGCCATTATCTGACCTTAAAGTATATAATTTAGAGGTGAATTGATTGGTTATTAGTTTGTGAAAGTCTTTGAAAGCTTCAAAAAAATCACCTTTAAACTTTAAAAGATACAACCAAGTAACCCTAGAATAATCATCAATAAAAATGACATAATACTTGACACGAGAAGGTCCCCAAATATCTGAGTGAACAACTTCAAAAAGCTTACTGGTTCTAGACTGAGAGGATACAAAAGGCAACCTAGTGGATTTTGACATTTGACAGGTCTCACACTCATGTGTGCTTTTACAAAAATTTGGACATAACTTAGACATCACTGGTTCTGAGGGATGAGCGAGACGTTGGTGCCAAAGTTGGTACTCCTGGGCATGACTTAGGTTGGCAATGGGATCCTTAACAAGATTGAACTTCTTTGAGAGGTAGTATAGACCATTTAAGAAGAACCTTTCACCAATCTTCTTCTGAGTGACTCGATCCTGAAACACAATGTTATGAGGAGAAAATATGGCAAGGCAATCCAAAGTGTGCGTGATTTTTCCTATGGACAAAAGTTGGAATGGAAATGAAGGTACGTAAAGTGCAGTGGACTCTACATCATTACCCATCAACCTAATTTTTTTCTTTTCCTAGAACACGTTCCCCTTTACCATTTGCTACAGATACATGAGTAGGATTAGATAATTTTTGAAACTCATGTAGACAAGATGTTTTATTAGTTATATGATCAGTGGCACCTGAGTATACAATCCAAAAATCTTGTGTGAGATGTGCATTGAGAGCAGTGGAGAATGCACTGATAATACCTGGGATATTGTCGTGTGTTGTGGTATCTGAACCTGCCAAGAAGCCAGCGAATTTTCCAAGCATGGCAGTGGAGTTTTCAGTGATCATCTTTTCATTCTCAGTGGTCCCGTTCTTTCTTTGGAGAAAAGGCAGAAAATTTATTAATCAAGGACATCATATTTGAAGTGAAGTTTGCCATCTCATCAGCTAAACAACTAGTTGCACGGAGGGCTTTTGAAGCAAACCCCTTCCCATCTTTGATCATTTTCCATTCCTTGTCAAACTTAGGTTTTAACTCAGGATGTAAGATCCAACATTTTTCCCGTAGGTGCCCCTTAGTGTTGCAATATGTGCACTTCCAATCAGCCTTCTTCCCATTAAAAACTCTTTCACCAGAGATTTTGTGGTTGCTAGTGAAAACTCTAGCCTCAGAGCTAGACTTGGGCTCAATATGCATTACCTTTCTTCGAGTTTCTTCCCTTTGAACTGCATGACACACGCTGATGAATGATGGTAATTCTGGAGTCATTAGCAAATGACTACGAAGATCTTCATACTCAGCTCCCAAGCTTGCCAACAATTGAAACACTTTATCTTCATCAACCCTCTTCAAGAGCACAGTGGATTCGGTTGTGTGTGGACGGTATAGATCAAGTTCATTCCACATAGATTTCATGCTTCCAATGTGCTGAACGAAGGATTGGTCACCTTGCTTTAGGCCAGCAAGACTCTTCTTCAGTTCAAATACACGGGCAGCATTGTTTTGGCTGCCATACATTTCCTTGACAGATTCCCATAGTAGGTGTGAAGATCCTGAATAGTTGAAGAGCTCCGACAACTTGGGCTCCATCGAGTTGAGAATCCAAGACATTACGAGCTGATCATTTGAATGTCATGCATTAAAAGAGAGTGAGGTGGATTATGGAAGCCTGATGGTTCCATTTATGTACCCTAGCTTCGATCTTCCTCCTAGGGCAAGAGAGACGGCTCGTGACCAAGGCAAATAATTGAACTCGTTCAACAATACTAAGCACAGTCGTTGGTTTGGATTGATCTCACCGTGTATCATGTTGATTGGTGTTGAGGTTGAGGAACTTGTATCCTCAGAACCGAATGGATTGTCTTCTACCATCTCAACAAATGATGAACATAAGGAAAACTAAACCAAAGAAAAAAACAACAGAGACATGACCATATGGTTCCTGCTCTGATACCATATTGAACTTTTTAGTTTCAACTATTTGTATAATTCATCATAAGAAACCAAGTACAAGGGAGAAGCTCTTATAGAGAGCTCGAGAGTTACATCAAGGCTAAATGGACAAAGCCTGATATTAGGCCATATAAAGAACCAAAAAAGAAACTAGCTAACCCTAATTACAAGTTTCAATAAAACACAAGACCAGGAATTAGGGAGCAAATTAAGGAACAAAGGAAAAGTGGTGGCTAACTCACACATGTGATTGTGAGTTGAAGAAGCAATACATCACGTCCAGTACATCACTTCCATCACGTCCAGTACATCACTCACTTCCATCACGTCCAGTACATCACTTCCAAAACTTGTAAGTGAGAGGTCTTAGGTCTGATTCTCGCCAAAGTTGAATTTGAACCAAATTATTGTTAGCCTATTATGAGGTTTAGCCTACTCCCCCACTCTTTAGTGTAAATAATATTAGTTGTTAAAAAAATAGCATAATATACAATTTATGCTATGAATAAAAGAAAACACAACTTTAGCATAATCTATAATTCGTAACGTGAAAAGTCGGGTTCATGCATTATGTAATGGTTCCTGCAATCAGGCTAAAAAAATATCAACAATCAAGACTCGTGTTTTAGAAGAACCTAGAATTGAGATGATAAATATTGTGAAGGGATTTGTAGGAGTTCTTCCTTCAATTTTGGATTTCCATTTTCAGAGTGTTATATCCTGCTCAACACACACATACACACAAAAAAAATAAAAAATAAAAAATAAAAAAAATAAATCAATTGAAGCATATGAATTCAATAAAATAAAAAAGTTTAATCGTAATAATAATGATTGAAACGGAATATTCCCTGATTAAATATGAACAACTTCTCTTTAGTGCAGTGTTAAAAGCGTGATGATAACATGTTGTGACCTATTTTAAGAATTTATGTGTGTTATTCTTCAGACCTTGTGCCTTTATTTATAGTAATAACTAATAAGACGGAGATAAAACCTACTTTTCAAGTAATATAAAGTGTAATAAGAAAGATCTTCTAGAACACAATTACACTATGTTAAATATAATTCCGTTCACACTATATTCACACCCCTTTTTTATAAAAACAAAAAATCCGTGTTTGCATTATTCACACCTTCCACCACACATCCCGTTTGGCTTAAGGAAATTTTATTTGAACTCAAATAACTTCTTTTTACACCCAACTTACTCTCTACACCCATATTAGTTCTAATTAAAGAATAAATATCTCTTTAAACCCAAATTTACTACCTAAAATAACCCCACAAACCCAATTCAATATGTAAATTCATTCCTAAAGAATCAATCTCTCTTTAAGCCTATTGTTTTATTTGTCATGGCAACCAATTGTTATAGATGGATTGATCAGTAGTTTCAATTTGTTTTACAACTTTTTCAACGTTGTCGGTTTATAGTGCAAGGCTGCTAGGAAATGATCTTTGCCAAACTCTTAATAGAGTAGTCCAGGTAGCTAATCTGAATGTGATTCGTGAAACTGAGTGATGCATTTCTAATTCAAGATTAAACAGTTCAGTAGCAGCTAGGCAAGCGGTTGAACTGGTGCTTTTGGAATTTGAATCATGTAAAATTATGTGGACACCTTAGTGAAAGTAAATTTCAGTAGAATTTCTCATCACATTTTCTTGAAGGATCATGGCAGTAATTTTATTGGAGTGATATGTGTTGCTTTTATAGGCATACCTAGTTGAAATTGGAAGCAGAACTTAACCAATTACGAGATGAGTTCCTTAAGCAAGCGTTGGTAATGACACGAAACACATTTCGATGTGCTGAAAGCTTTCTACTATTTTTGTTTCTTGTGGTGATATGGCTTGTAATTATTGCTCTTGCTGATCAAGTTAACATGAAGCTAGAGAGGAAACAAAAGCAATCGGGTTTGATTATAGGGTGATGGTAGGGTTTTATGACTGCTTTTTAGGATTTAAGTTAGAATGAACGTAGAATAAAGATTGTGTGATGGTAGAGTTTGATTATTGAATGTGAGTTTATTGATAAATTTTAAATTTATTGTTAATTTCATTTTGTACTTGATGTAATTATGTAATATGGTAAAATAGACAATTCAAATATAAAATTTAAGTTTGGTATAGAAAAAGATTAGAAATGATGAAACAAAATTTGTCCAACCATCAACCCGTCCATTTTCCCCACTTCCAAGCAACGCACACTGTTTGTCATTACACTTCCACGTGTGGGATTACGAAAGCACCTACGTGTCAACCTAGTATCCCTCCACGTGTGGGCTTACATTCCACTCCCTTAGATAATAACCAATTCTCTGCTTTGAGTCCCCAAATGCTCTGTGCTACTACTCGCTTTCTCTTCCGACGAAATCTCACCGTCACCACTTCATCCGCTTCTCAGCTTCAGCAAAATCACTTCTCGGCCGATTCCCGGAAGACCCTTTTGCGGTCGTCGCAGATTTCGCTGCTTTCGCCGTCGATCAAGATAGAGTTTTCGAGCCCGGTTTCGTCAACTTTCCGATTGAATCGTACAATGGCTAGCCAGTCCGAGAGTAAATCCATCCACGACTTCACCGTCAAGGTTGGCTTTTCACGAATTTTGATTATTTTCATTTTTCAATTGGGATTGGGGATTTTTGTTTGGTTAGAAGCTGGGTTTTTGCGTATAGTTCTCCATTAAATTTTGAAAATGAGACATCAAATTTATAAATTAAATTTTGTAAAATAAATAACATAGATGTTGATGATTAGATTATTACGTAAGTGTTGATTAACGTGCTTATATCCTCTTGGGTGACACGCATCATTTAGTTTGCAAATTTAGATCTGGATTATAACGTATTGATTAACGTACTTGTATCCTATCAGTGACATACCATTTGGTTTGCAAATTTGATTTAAAATTTTAGTTTTCCGGCATTACCGTTTCAAAAATAGTGTTGTTAAAAAGAAAAACTGATGTCAGGAGTGCTTAGGTTTTCCCCAGTTTGTTAGAATTTGGTTAGAATTGTAAGGGGTGGATAGCCCTTGTCGGCCTTCCTCTTCAATCAACTGCGTCCCGTGATCAAACCATCCCCACCCTCTCTTAGTGTAGTTTATTGTAGAATACGCTTTTAATAATAAAACCAAACAGAAAAGAATTTGAGTTCTAATTATCTTCCTTATAATTGAAATTTTAGTAGTTTTGGATTGACCCTTTGGAGCCAACCACTGTAGCTTATTTCAGTTTTGATCCCAAAAAATTGGTGGGTTTAATTTTCAAGGTGATGTGGTATAGGGGCTGCAGGTTAGCAAATCTAAACCAAACTTCATCCCGAATCCAATAATTGAATGCATATAATGTGTCCGTTTACTCGCAGGATGCCAAGGGTAACGATGTTGATCTTAGCACCTACAAAGGGAAGGTCCTGATGATCGTCAACGTCGCATCGCAGTGGTACACAATGTCTTCTATTTTGTTTCGAGTTTTTACGTGCATTCCATACAAAATTACCAAAAGAAAGAAAATCTTATCAGCCGACATTGTTTGTCTTTGTCTGAAGTGTGAGCTTATTATAGTTTGCTATTTAATTTTGATGCAGTGGCTTGACTAATTCAAACTACACAGAGCTAGCTCAGTTGTATGAAAAATACAAAACTCAAGGTCTGCTTTTGTGAATCTTTTATTACGTATGCATGTTTATACTTCACCCCATGGCTGTTTTCGTAGAAACTCCCTATCGTTCGGTTGCCTTGTAGGCTTGTAGCTCACACTTGCTTCTGTTGCCTTGCAGGATTGGAAATCTTGGCGTTCCCGTGCAATCAGTTTGGAGCTCAGGAGCCGGGGACAAATGATGAGATTGTAGAGTTTGCTTGCACTCGCTTTAAGGCCGAGTATCCCATCTTTGATAAGGTAAGAGTTTCTTAGGATGTCATTTCCAATATGAACAAACAGCGAAAGCGTCTTCTTTTCATAGAGTTGTGTTATTTTCTAGAGCTGGAGATTTACATACTACCAATTTTAGGTGGATGTGAATGGTGAGAAAGCTGCTCCGATTTACAAGTACTTGAAGTCGAGCAAGGGTGGACTCTTTGGCGACAACATCAAGTGGAACTTCTCCAAGTTCCTGGTTGACAAAGAAGGGAAAGTCGTTGACCGTTATGCTCCTACAACTTCTCCTCTTAGCATTGAGGTAAGAAATCATACATTCATGACAGTTGCATTGAACTGAAAAAATTGAATTAGGATAACGAAATTGCGGTTTGTTGTCTCCTTTTTGTTTTGCAGAAGGATGTAAAGAAACTGTTGGGGGTCGCATGAACAGGCAGCTCTCTATGAAGAAATGAGAGGGAGTAAATTAGTTGAATAAAAGGCACTTGCTGTAATAAGAATGCATCTCTTTGTATTGTTCGACATTTTGTAAGGGTTGCACTCTCTTGATGTTTTGAGGAAGTATTACTTCCAAAAAACGGTCGGAATTCAGACCGGTTGAGGGTCTGTGTTTTCAAGTTTTAGCTTCAAGATTTGAGGTTAGGCTAGTCAAATCAAGCACTATATATATATATATATATATTAGAAATCCTTGACGGTACAAAGGTAATTTTATTGAAACAAAAATGAAGTTACTCATAATACAAGAAAAAATGATAAAAAAAAATATGAAAAAGAAGAGACATAAATCTTACCTTTCTAGAAACGAAAACAATAAGATACAAGAAAAGAAAGGGGACATGTAATCTAACCCCTCTAATGGCAAACATAAAAGTCTAAACCTACAAAATAACATTAGTAGAAAAAAACAGCTTGCACGACGAACAATATTTTGTCGCACAAGACGTACTTGAGCGACGAAAATAGAAAAGATAGGAGAAAAAAAAATTTCGCGACGAAGAGTTTTGTCGCTCAAGAACACTTAGTGCGACAAATAATTGTTGGCATCGCGTAAAGTCAGCAAGAAAACGCGGGGTAATTTTGTTTGGCGCGAAAAACTTGCGTGACGAAAAGGGCTTTTGAGCTACCAATAATTCGTCGCGCAAGTTCTTGTCAGTTTTGACCATTTACTGCAGGTGAATCCGAGGAATTAATACCGCATTTAATACAGGTGTTTGCACGACAAAGGTTTCGTCGCACAAAGGTCTAACCTACCTATAAATATGCGTTTCTGCTGTCCTGATTCTTCACAATTCTATTATCCTTATTCTTCAAAATTTTGTTCGTGCTAGGATAGCGGATAAGAACAAGGATGAGAGTGTACGCGACGCCAACCCGCATAATTTAAGGGATAATTTTGAGTTTGCGCATGCGATCGTTGTAGCAACGGGGAATAATTGTTCCACTGCTGAGTGGAATTCTTGGGAAGATGTGCTCGGGAATGTGAAGAAGGCTATGATGGATGAAGTATTAGTAAGTATATTATTGTTGATGGATTAATAATTAAGTTTGTGAAATTTTTAGTTATATGTTGGAATTAATTATTTGCATATATGTGTAACAGTGTAAGTATACTCTTGATGATGATACGAACGAACAGTTGATGAATTTGATGGATAATGCGTTGGAGGGAGGTTACAATCGATGGCGATATGAAGTCTTGCGGAATGGACCAGGATCATCCAAATAGTAGTTTTAAATTTATGTTTTGTATGACAATATTTAAATTTAAGGTGTTTTTTTATAAGTTATGTATTCAGACTTAATTATGTTTCAATTATGTATTTGGACTTAATTAGGTTTCAATTCTTGTTGGGTTTTTTTATTGAAACCTAATGTAAGCACCATATCCTCGGTTTATGTGTTTACAATCTTCAATGAATATCGTACTTATGCTGAAAATAATTGTATGGATTAAGTCCTTAATTATATATAGAATAAATATTTAAGGCATTAATTATTTATAGAATAATATTTCAGGTATTAATTATTTATAGAATAAATAATTAATATTTTATTCGTCGCGCAATATATTGAGCGACACTAACTTCGTCGCGTGAGACATCTTTGCGCGACGAGTCCATGTGCTTGTTGCGCAAAGCACGGTCAGTCTGCGTTCAAACCTTCCAATTAATTGCACATTGATGATGCATTTTGTGCGACGAATATGTTCATCGGGCAAAAGTGTCTTAGTGCTATATAAACACAGTTTCAAAGCCCTAGTTTTCAAAAAAAAAATTGTTTCAAAAAGAATGGCTGATTCTGGAGAAGGTTCTGGCAAAAAAAAAAAAAAAAACTTGTAATGTGATTAGAGAGGTATTGATGGAAGCAAGTGCCGTACTTTGAAGGCAAAAATATGGCTGAGGCATACGCCGAATTTAAGTATAACATTGGGAATTTGGTGTGGAGGGATTGTTTTGCCAAGTTTGAGTCTTAGAAAAAGGTCCTTGAGGAGTTGAAGAAGTCCATGCTGGGAGAGTTATCGGTAAGTTTGTGGTAAATAATGAACAATTATTATTGTTAAAACGTAATATTTTTTAAATTACTAATTTATTGTTACTGGCATTAATGTGGGTTCATTGGGATGTTGATGAAACCGATGAGAAGCAACGGATTTATGTGGATGGGCTTTTCAAGCAGAGTTTTCGGATGTGTTGCGGGCGGATGATTGAAGTTGATGAGGGTTGTTTTTTTTTTAAAATAAGATTTTGTGGACTTTATATTTAATTTAATGAATAAATATGTGTTATGTGGATGAGTATTAATATTTGCATTAATTATAATTTCTATTTGGGATAGTAAATTAGTTTTGTTAATTAATTTAATGTTTAACTAGATTTGAGTTTTTGATTTATAATAAAATAAAAATTTACAATACATACAAATAAAAAACAAAAATAGAAAAAAAAATATGCAATGCGCGACGATACATTCCTTCGTTGTGCAATGTGTTGAAAATAATAAATTGTAAAGTAAAGGACATAAAATAAAAAAATGGTAAACTTGTGCGACGAATGCTTATGTTTTCGTCGCGCAAAATCATTCGTCCAAAAGTGAACTTTTTAATCTGGATTAAGCCATGTGCAGAGGCAAACTGCAAAAAAAAAATATAGATTGTGCCTCTCCACTCATCCCTTCGATTTTGCTCAATCCGGCATCCGGCATTTCCATTCTCTCAATTTCATCGTCTAATACTCCCTCCATCTTCTTCTCTAGGTTGATCGAGCTATCTCGGTGTGTTTGGTAAGCGTTTTTTATCATTAGGGTAAAAGTATTAATGTAAATTCATACTAACGCCTTTAATATCGTTGTCTATAGGAATATTGTGTGTGATTAACAATTGGTAGAGAACAATTGAGAAGGTATTTTCTTCGTTTTATTTTTTAAACATATAAAATTAATTCAATTATGTTGAACTTAGTTTGTTATGTTTATATTGTGTTGTGAAATTATATTTATATTATGTTGTTAAATTTGTACTAGACGTACAAATATGTGTTGTGATGTACGGAGTTAATTGAAATTAACTTCGTACTTGTTTTTTATTTTTAGTAAAACTTAGTTTCCCGTTCGAGGATTAGTTGGATTTCGCGCATGGATGTGAAAGTATGACTACGTTCCAATTAATTCTTGAATTGTCCCATTATTTGGACAATTTGGGAATGCACAGTTATGACGCATAGTTTATGGTTGAAGGATTAGGTTTCGGTACGTTCTTCGGGTCGTACACCTAAAGAACTGTATCGAGATGCTGCCGAAATTCATCCACGTCGAAATCTAATCTGATGTAGCCGTAAATTACGTGACATGACTACGCATTCCCGAATGTGATAGGGCCCTTACCGGAGGCATAAGGTGACATTATCATTTTGTATGAAGTTGTTGTGATTATTGTATTGTTATTGTGGTGTTCCAGGAATTATGGACAGGACGTGGATACAAAACCCGAATAGATGCACGGACAAATACTTGGATGGAATCGAGGATTTTATTGACTTTACATGTACACACAACCCGGGTGCAACTAGAATCTAGTGTCCTTGTATGAGGTGTAACAACACGTTAAGGGAGACAATTGAAAATGTTCGATTTCATTTAGTAAGGAATGGAATGATTGAGACATATAATACTTGGAACCATCATGGGGAACAATTAGACAATACTTCATCTTCAAATGCCACAAGAGTGGACAATGTTAAACCTATTGTGGATCCTAATGAACAAGTCATGCATATTATAAATGATGCTTTTCCATTTGCATCGACAAACACCAATCAGGAAGGGGAAGATGACGTGCTTACACCAATGGACAGTGTAGAGTTCAAACAATATGAAAAACTATTAAAAAATGCCAACCAAGAGTTATACCTGGGGTGCGAGAGCTTTTCCGTTCTCACGGCCATTGTGGAACTAATGCACGGAAAAATAAAGTATTGTGTGTCGAACAGTGTTTCGATTACTTTTTGGGGGTTTTCAAGAGAATGCTTCCCAAGGACAATTGTTTGTTGAAAGACCATAGACATGCGCAAAAGGTGTTGAATGGTCTTGGATTGGATTATGAAAAAAATTCATGCTTGCAAAAACAATTGTATTTTATTCTACAAAAAGAATAAAGCATTGGATAAATGCCATGTATGCAATGAGTCGAGGTTCAAAATGACATCTCATAATAGAATGACTAAGATCCCACAAAAAGCCATGCGTTATCTGTAATGACCCGAAATTTCTAATTCGGAAGCTAATTACTAAGATAGGCCCCAAATTCATTTTCTTAGCAAATTTCACTAAAAGATTAATCTCAGGTATTTTATTATGGCTGCATCTAACCTTCTCGTTAGACTGCCTACGTACCCTACTAAGGGATCAAGTCATTCGTAGTTCACATTACGCTTCTAAAACAACATACTAAAATTTCATTTTGATCCAACGTTCGGATCTGTCGATGTTTTAATTTACTAACTTGCAAATCCAATTCAGGAATATCCGTACGTCCGATTCCCGATCCGTAAGTTCCTAAGGTCCTCAAATATTATGTACTATAATATCTCAAAGTTTGGTGACAATCCAACGGTTGAATGGTCGTCAATTATGAAAAATCGTACGGCAGTACATGTATCCGAAATATTTAAATATTCGAATCATCGCATCAAATTTCAACAAACGGACTTTGGATATGGGCTCAGGACATCAAGGATGTCCCGCTGTCCAGAATCCATGTAAACATATTCTCCCCCACGTGCCGCCACACGCGCCGCCGCACATGGTGATTTCCGGCGACCAAAAACCCACTTTTTCATCTAACTCCAAATTCTACCAAAATTTACAGGAAGATATAGCTCAACAAGAGGAACAAGTTTTATACCTGCCAAGAAGTCCAAAAGTGGACGGAAGAGGGCCAATTCTGCTGATAAAACCGGCGGGTGCCTAAAGCTTCCCGGTGTCGATTCGTCGCCCACGGTGGTCCAACGGGATCAAAGCTGGTCGGGATTTACTCTTGGGATGATGGGCTACAAAACCCAAGTGGTGGCATCGTCCATCACTTTGCCGATTCACCGAAAAATGAAAAGCGTGGCCGGAGCACCATTGGTTTTCATCGGTTTTTATGGCCTCACACCGCCACATACGGTGGCTAATCAAGGTGGTTCTTTGGTTGGATTTTGTAGAGGGGAGTAAGAGCTTCAAGATGGTGGTGGTGGCATCACAAAAATCCACCTGCCGAAATCAACCTTGAAAAATGGGAGGTCGCGGTAGGTCAAATGGGGGTTTTTCTGGGTTATTTGGGCCTCATCACCAGGTTTCCCGAAGTGGAAACCTTCTAATTTTAGGCTGACTAATTATAGACTCCCTACTAATAGTAAGTCCACATGTCTAAAAAGTCTCACTACTTCCGAGGCTCGTAACTTCTCCGTTCTAACTCGAAATTAGGATCTGTTTGCACCGACGCACTCGTACGGTCGTCCTCTATTCAAAATATTTAGAAATACTATAAATTATATGAGGATAAAGTACATCCTCATAAAAATTACGTTTAGTCAAAGAGAGACATTTTCATCTTTTCACTTTCCGATAACAAATTTCCATATAATCATATATTTTAAATTTTTCAGGGTATTACATTCGACCCCCATTAAAATAAATCTCGTCCTCGAGATTTCTACCCTCAAATAACTAAAAAGGAATTAGAGCTAATTCCACCATTCCATTTATAGTGAATAAAATCATAATCTCAGTCTACGATTTTATTCAAGCCCCAGAAATAAATACTTTCACGAAGTAATCATTTATACTCAGGTTTCCTACCACTCTCATTGGTAGAATAAATATCGGAAATTCTAGCCATACACATTGGCAAAATAAATATCACAATCATTGGTAAACTACTTACCATCATTAGCTATATGCAGCCGTCACCATGATGCTTCCTTGAAATTTCTAGCCACAATCACTGGCGATATTAACATCAGAAAATTTTGCCATTTTCATTCTTGACAAACAAATATCATAAATTCAAACTGTAGCCCTCATCGGCCAAATAATTATCACAATACCAAGCCATGATCATCAGTGGCTAAGTGCATATCCCAATTTCAAATCAAACCACTCAAATTGGCAAATCAAATATAAGAAATTCCCACCAAATCATTGGAATTTCAAATCACAATCACTGGTAAAATCACTTACCATTATTGGCTATACACAGCCGTCACCACGATTCACATTCAGAATTCGTATGCCAACATAATCCAACCTGATGACTGGTCCCGCGGCCGATTACCCTCACTTCAATCTGACCACAACAGCACGAAGTAGGGTAACGAGAGTGTCCATTTAATCATACACCTCAGAACCAAGTACCATCCCCACAGGATATGGTACAAGTCTGACCGTGTAGGCCTCTAGAGGTTTAGGGGATCGAAACCCAAGGTAGCACGAGGTGCCCCTCACTCCTAGTAACTCTCAATCTAGGAGTGTTCATTTCCAACGGCCATACCACATAGACTATCCCACAGGAGTAGCCCATATAACACCCTCTAAAGGTTTAGGGGATCGAAACCCAGGGGAACCTCACAGTCCCTTTCACTCTTAGGTCATCAAAATCATCCTGGGAACCTACATTTACAATCCACAAGAACCTGTGCTCGCAACAATACACGTGAGTAATCCATAATACATATATGTAACTCACATATTCATAGAAATTATGAAATATGCAACCACAATGCAATCATAATTTCCACCAACTAAACTCCATAATTACAATGGAGTCGCACCATATATATATATATATATATATATATATATCACATGAATGCTAACTCATTCACCAAAATTGTGAAATAATGCATTCACCATGCATATCACATGAAAGCCACTTCATACACAAAAATTTTGAGATAATGCATTCGCCATGCACATGCAATTCACATAAGTGCCTTATGATGCATAAAACTGATGAAATATTGCAATATCACTACAATCATATTTCACATCATCAAACACGAGAATATATATAAATATATATATATATATATATTCCCTCTTTTACCAGTGCGAGATTCATAACACATATATATCTCACATTAATGCCACATTAATCATAGAAATTATGAATAATGCAAAATCAATGCAAATTATAATTCACATAGCATATTGTTCACAAAATTTATGAAATAATGCATTCACATTGCATATCATATTTCACAGAAATAAGAACTCAAGAATATAACAAATTAGGAAGTAGGATCGTTCGCTCGGATACCAATTTTGTAACGACCCGAAATTTCTAATTCGGAAGCTAATTACTAAGATAGGCCCCAAATTCATTTTCTTAGCAAATTTCACTAAAGGATTAATCTCAAGTATTTTATTATGGCTGCATCTAACCTTCTCGTTAGACTATCTACGTACCCTGCTAAGGGATCAAGCCATTCGTAGTTCACATTACGCTTCTAGAACAACATACTAAAATGTCATTTTGATCCAACGGTCGGATCTGTCAATGTTTTAATTTACTAATTCGCAAGTCCAATTCAGGAAGATCCGTACGTCCGATTCCCAATCCGTAAGTTCCTAAGGTCCTCAAATATTATGTACTATAATGTCTCAAAGTTTGGTGACAATCCAATGGTTGAATGGTCGTCAATTACGAAAAATTGTACGGCGGTACAATTATCCGAAAAATTTGAATATTCGAATCATCGCATCAAATTTCAACGAATGGACTTTGGATATGGGCTCAGGACATCAAGGATGTCAACCGGAAACCTACTTTTTCGTCTAACTCCAAATTATACCAAATTTTACAGGAAGATAGATCTCAACAAGAGGAACAAGTTTTATACCTACAACAAAGTCCAAAAGTTGACGGAACAATGTTGTATGAAGAAATGAGAGTTGCCTTGAACAACTCTTGAAAGTTTGTAATTATGTTTAGAATATAATGGTTGGTTGACAAAAATAGTCCATCAACATGGACTTATGATAATTTTGAATCATTGAGTGTTGAAGTGTTAAACCACTTCTAGAGACGGAAAAATAGGCAAGGACTTCACCTTTATGTCCCTAACCTAATGGTTCACTAAGTTTATTGTAAACTATGTAGTGAACAATAAACACATGCTCTCCAAATTGTTTGATGTGTATAACACAATTGAAATAAGTTTCAAGAGAGATAGTGGGAGTTTAGGGACTATGACTATGGTAGTCAAAGGAGAATTCAAAATGAAGAAATAAAATTAACTCCAAGGGAACAAACTTTCTTTATGAAAGGATGGACATTGGAAGGGGTATTTGCAAGAAATGTCTTGCAAGTGTCAAGAACACACCTTTCGAAGGTGTTGTAAATTGTTCTTGAATAGTTCAAAACAGTTGGTTCTTCTACTTGAATGCTTGATTCCGTATTAGTAACAATGTTTCACAATCGTTGTAAAAGTGTGGCTAATAAGAAGTAGAAGATTAATGAGAGAAGATAAAGTACTTCACATTCGGAAAGTGAATCAAATATAGATCTCTGCGAAAGCATATGGTACTTACTTCCTCATATGAACTACCAAAGAAATTGGAAAAACATAGATTGTCTTTATATTCCAATTTTAAGGAACTAAATTCCGTCACTATGTGAAATGGATAAATGTTTTGTTTGACAAAACATTGTTCTTTATTAATCAATGATTGGATTATAGTAATCTAATTGATTGTCTCTATAGTAGAGATGATATGGTAGTGTTAACTGTTTAAAATATAACGATGCTTAAAACCCAAAAGGTTGCAAGGTAGTGACTAATCCCAACTAAAGTTGTGATACCTCTAAAACATAAATTACGAGTTGGTAATAGATGGATGCTATGGATCGTTAGATCCGGATCCAATGCCTTCTCGTTAAAATTGTATAGAGGCAAAATGTTTGAATCTTTATTCTTTTGGAAAGAATAAAGAATCACAAAGTTGTTGAGGTTAATTCACTTAGATGTTAGTGGCACTTGTCCACAACATAATACTACTCATGTTGTATGACATTCACCGAAGGACACCCTCGGTTGGACTATAGTTTATTTTAAATAAACACAAGTCCGAATACTTTGCAAAAGGTTTCAAAGAATTCAAGAAATTTAAGTTGATGAGTAAGACGTCTAAAGTATTTACATCCTTAGATTTGATCCAAGGAATGGTAACACTTTAGAATAGTTTTCTTGAAAGATATCAAGGAAAGAAGCATCATATGATAATGGATTTCTCCATAAGGAGAAGAACGAACTTGAATAAGATTTAGTTCGTTGGATATTATCAATTACCCATATATATAGGATATATACTTCTAAAACAATATGATTGTCAATTAGAAGATCTTCCAAAATTTTCATGACTCCATAGGATGTAGTTAGAAAGAAAGACAAATCTTAATCATGTTAAGATTTGGGGTTGTGTGCCAATAAGCAATATTTGTTTGAGAATTATCTTGTGAATATCCTTAAATTAACATTTGGATATCACTTCTATAAACCAACTAACAAATGTTGTTTGTTGGGTAGTTCATTGTAATCCTACAATATGATTTGCCTAAGATAGAGCAATGAACGAGAGATAGAACTCAAAGAATGGGTTCTTTGAGAGACAAGATAATAATCAACAAATATAACAACCTAGTTCCTACACCAAAAGCTCCAAGGTAGTCGAGAAAGATTTATAAACCGTCTCAGTTGAATGGTTTGAACTTTATGACTGTGTCGTAGAGTTGCACCTCTTAATTCGAAAGAAATAAGAATGAAAATCCTTATGACTACATTGAGTGTATATACGATATATACTCAAGGAAATGGTAAAGTACCATTTGACACGAAATAATGAAACCTTCATAGCTAATTGGTAGCTTAAGGTGGCTACAATCAAAGAGAATGGTTGACTTTGAAGGAACCATTTTTGACGTAGTCTTAGTTTCAATTAATTCGAAGATAGCTAGCTACAACTAAATGTTGATTCAATGTTTGGACATAATATAGGTTTCGGAAACCATTATTAAGATAGTCCTAATAATATATGTCTAAAACTATGAATCACAAAACATGTAAGTTGTAGAGATCCAACCATCATGGATCTTAGCAAGCTAGTGGGAGCCATAAGCGTCTTATGAGAGAAAGATCAAATTGTTTGATTTCTCATATAGATGTAAATGAATCTTTTGTTTACTAGGTTTACAAAAGATTAGTGGGAGTTAATCATATTCCTAAAATTGTATATATATATATATATATATAAATATATATATATGATATATATGAATATATATATGATATATTAATTTTGGAAATGGAATGAGTACTTCTTCGTTAAAGTTATGACTTTAAACATTCTATAACGATAGAATGTATATGGGAGACATAGTCTATATACATGGGATGGAAATCTATAATGATAGATTTTAGGATATAATTGGATTATATCAATCCCTAATAATAGACAAAAGATGCTAGGAAGTTTCTCATATGATGATAAACTTCAATCAGAAGAACAACTCTAGTAAGACTAGGAGGTAGCTCTTCTCAAAGGGAACATACCCTTTGACTCCCAAAGAAATAATGCGTAAATAGAATCCTTTATGCATACGCACAAAGGTGATTTATGTATTTCATATTGTATGAAAAACATTGATATGAGTTGTACCTAGAAAGGTACAAGATGATATCAGTGCAAGCCCAGGATCAGAACCATGGCAACTGTCAAGTGAGTCCTTGAGTATTTAAGAAATACTAAAGGATAGATTCCTCAAAGAATGAGGAAGAATTAGAGTAACGTAATGGAAGCGTAAATGTATTAGATTATGAATCTAATCCATCATTGGATGTTTCTTCATTATGAATGAAGAGATAAACAGATATCTCTTTATTATGACTAAAGAGATATTTGGATGGAAACATTAAAGTAATGACTTTAGTGTGTTCCATTGTGAATGCAAAATATATTGCCATATAGAAGCTTAAAACAATGTTGTTTGGATGGGAAAGTTCATTTATGAACTCTCTATTCGATTCCAACCAGAAAGTGTATCTAGTGTACTGACACTATGACACTAATGGGGCGATAGCTCAAGCCAGGGAATCAAGGTCTCATCAAGATCCGAACTCATATGAGAGACTGAACCACATGATTGAGAATCATGTATAATGGTGACGTCGTTATTCTCAAGGATGCTTCTATGGATAACATATAGATATCCATTGTCTAGGCCTACTACTCAGCCACTTTTGAAATGACTACATAAGAGGTATCATCACAGATGACCAAGCTGATTGGCTCTAGTGCAAGTGGGAGATTGTTGGAAATGTGCCCTAAAGCCAATCATATGATGATACTTTACGGACATTTCATATGTTAAACTAATCTAGTTTAATATCAAGGGAAAAGATTATTGTTTAAGCCGTCTCATATAAATGTTATATGCTTAAACGATAAAGTCCAAGGAATATGTGATTGGGAGAATGCAATCTAAAGAAGTTAGATTCATGAGACCATTCTTTCGTAGACACATCCTAAACGTTCCTGATCATAGGATTGCCAATTAGGCATTGACAGTCCGTTAAGATCAGTACGTGTTGTGTCTTCTCTCAGGGAGAGTGACTAGTCTCGAGTCAATGGTGTGTGTGACATCAAGACAAGTACGTACGTGCTCAATAGCGAATGAGTCCACTGAACACGATCAACGAGGAGTTCTCATACTCATGTCACATGAGAACTCATGGTTGGGATAATGCAAAGTAGTCATTTGATCTGAGGCATCATATTTGTCTTGTGGTTAGGTCCTTGATCTTTGACTATGTCAAAGTCACTCCATTCGGGGTGTCCACGGCATCGTTGGGGTTAAGCCACTTGGCCATGGAGGCAAGTATATGCGCAACAAGGGATCTCTAACCTTCAAACTGTTTGAGGGAGAATACTCTATGATATGATTAAGAATCTCTGGCCAGAGTATGAATGAGATTTAGGAAGGCGTTCCAAATCACATTCAAGGTAATCATATAAGCACACGAATCACATTGGATAGTAGACATGAATAAACTATCAAACCAAACAATGTGGTCAAGAGTATTGTATTAGAGAAAGACCGTATTGCATTTGTAATCCTAAACTGAATAGGTTTTCTACCTCTTCTGATTAGCTTGGGTAACCATGACATGCTGCTAGGTGTCACTCATGGTTTGTGGAAGCCCTAAACGTGTATAATCACTAAAGGGAGAATTGAAAGTAAGTTTCAATTCACAATCGATTTGAAAGAGTTCTAAGTCGCCCACTGCCTCGCTAAAAGGAACCTAATGGATCGTACACCGTGTAAGGTAAAGATTGAAGTATCAACGGAGATGAGTAAGAATAATTAAATGGTTTAATTATTTATGGCAAGGATTAATTAATGTGTTAATTAATCAAACGAATAAGTTCGTTAAAGACCTCGGGATAGTTTTGGACCTTAAGGCCAAATGGGCTTCGAACGTCAAGTCCATTGACTTAAGTTGTATGACAACTTAATGAATAATGATTCACAAAGGCCCAAACAACCCAAATACACCCTAAGGCCGGCCATTTAGAGAAGGGTAGTGAACTTTCTTTAATTACAAGTTTGCCATTCCAATGAATAAAGGTATAAATATGACTTTATAGCCAAAATTCAAAAAAGGGTTTCTTTTAGAGAATTGGAGAGAACCTATCTCTCTATTTTCTCTCTAAAGAGGCCGGCCCCGTTGGAGGAATTAGCTAGTAATTTTGCTCCTCCAAGGTCACTCATTTCTTCATCAATCCATCCTTGGTGTGGAGACTTAGAGGTTCTCTATTTTGAGAACTTGGAGAATCATATTCTTCCATCCAAATCCATAGATTTAAGATGCAAGGAATGAAGGCCCTCTCTTTGGGTGATTAGCCTTTGCTTATGCAAAGAGAAATCTACAAAGGTATAATTTTCTCAACTCACTTTGATTTGAGTTGAGTCTTGGTTCACCAATCTACTAGGCTTTGAATTTCATGGTTGTTGTTTTGTTTTTAAGTGCATGCTAGCATGATTCCGCCTTTAATTGTTAATTGCATGCTATATGATGTTGCTTAAATGAACATGTTTTTCACAAAATTTCCTTCATTCGTCGCCTTTTTTAATAATCAATATTAAATATATTACAATTAGTAATATGTGTATCGTATCATTTTATTTTGGTAGGCTTCTCGGAGACTTGAAGAAAAGTGTACGAAACCCCGAAGGATCCATTATACAAGCTTGGGTGGCATATGTGGCGGCGCTTACATTTTGTGGAATGTATTTAAAGGATGTTGAGACAACTTTCAATCATCCTCCTTGCAATAATGATGGGGGTGTGAGAAAGGAGAAACTTTCAGTTTTTGCCCAAATCGCTCGACCATCCGGAGATCCGATTTGTGGCGAGTCGTTTTTCAAGAAGGTCATGGAGGTAGCACATTGGTTCATACTAAAAAATTGTGACGAGACACTGTCATACCTAGACGAGCATGAAAATATGATGAAGCAGGCACATTCTTCACATTTGTATGCCAAGAAACACCATGAATTGTTTCCGCAGTGGTTTGTCGAATACGTAAGGTTGAAGTGTTTTGTATTGGACATATATATTGTACCAATTAAATTTGCTCGAACTAACAAATTTAAATGTTTGTCTAATATTAGGGGAATCAACTGAAAGCATCGAATTCCCCTATGTACAGTGAAAAGTTATATAACTTGGCATTCGGACCAATTTGCATTGAATTGTACTCGGGTTGCCATGTCAACGACATCAAGTTCTTAGCAAGTGCACGAGATGACAAGTTGTGTACGCAAAACAGCGGTCTTCATGTCCCCGGGGGAGGTGAAAGTACATACATTGAATTCTATGGCAAACTAACAAGTGTCGTGCAATTGCTTTACAAAGACATGTGCCAAGTGATCCTATTTAAGTGTCGATGGTTTGATACAAACCCAAATAGGCATGGAAGTGTGAAAAGAGATCATAGATTACTATTAGTGAACACTATCAAAACTTGGTACGATGACGACCCTTACATCTTAGCAACCATGGCAAAACAAATTATGTATCTAGATGACCCTAAAGCCGGGAGGGGTTGGAAAGTTGTTCAGAAGATGGATCATAGGAACGTGTGTGCTATACCAGAACAAGACCATACTGACGATGACATCGACAATGTTGCTGACCAACGTCTTGAATCTTCAATGGAAAGTGGTGCGGAAACTCTCTGAGATACTAATCTTATCCAAGAACCATTTTAGATAGAATGAGTATCTTCAATCGAAATACTGATTCAGTCGATCACAATTGACCTCGGTAATATTCCACGATACGATGGTCTAGTGTGCACAAACGATGATGGTGACGTACCTATCGATGATGAGGAATGGGACACTAAAAATGATGATAGCGACGAAAGTGAAAGTTATTATAGTTAGGATGAAGATTAAGGCAATTTATTTGTAACTTTTTTTGTAAAACACGTGAAATGGTTAATGCATTATATAGAGTGAGGAAAAAAAATGGTATGAATGATTCCCATTTTATATGTGAATTACTTTGTACATAAATTTGTTTTATTTGTATTTTATAATAAATTGTAAACAAAATTAAAAAAACCAATTTAAAACATAAATGGGCAACGCATAAAAAAATTTCGGTCGCGCAAGTGTTTTAATTTTATGCGGGATTATTGAATTTTCAAACACTTGAGCAACGAATACATATGTTTCGTCACGCAAAGTATATTTGCGCAACGAAATATATGTATATGTCGCGCAAATGTCTGAAAATTCAATTAAGGTGCTTTTTTTTCACGTAAATTTAAAAAAAAAACTTGCGCGATGATTGTTTAGCCTTGTGAGACAAAGCCTCTGTCGTGCAAGATTCTTTATTATTAACCCCATTCGTCTTGTTCCTCCCTTACTTCCCTCTTCTTCCTTTTTTCCCCACGCGAAACCCTGTCTTTCCTTCCTCTCTATCTCCGTCCGTCTCTCCTTCACTCACCTCGTCTCTCCGTCCCTCTCTCAGGTCGTCGCCGCTTCTTCTCCAAGAGGTAATTTCCTCTTCAGTTTTTAGTTTCAATTTTGTTTATTGAATCGGGGTTAGAATTAGGGTTTTTATTTTTTTCAAATTGGGGGCGGTGGGGTTAGATTTAGGGTTCGTAAATTGGAGGTTACATTTAGGTTCTTAAATTGGAGTTTTTAGGGTTCTCAATTGGGGTTAGATTTAGGTCTTAAATTAGGGGAACGATTTTGGGCAGTGAGGTTAGATTAGGTTTTCTTAAATTGGGGGTTAGATTTAGGGTGCTTCACTGGGGTTAGATTTAGCGTGCTTCACTGGGGTTAGATTAGGGTTCTTAGATTAGGGGTTTTTTAATTTCAAGTACAGGGTTCAAATTAGGGGTTTTTTTAATTTAAGTACAGGGTTCTTAAATTAGGGATTTGTTAATGTTTTCATGTGTTCTATGCATCCACAACATTGCACTTACACTTTTCGCTGTGCAACAATCCTTTTATTTATTTATCTTTACATCGTATAATTGACCTTTTTAATTCTCTTTTATTACGATTAGAGGAAATATATTTATGTTTGTGGTTTTTATGTTGGAATTTAAGATATTGTAGGATGTGTTCTCTATTGTAGGTTTGAAAGAAAAAAATTGAATTACACTGTACATTTGTGGAATAAGTTTTTAGAGATTTGCATTGTTGACTGCCACAATTTCTTGATATATAATGGGGTATTAGCCTTCGTTGTTGCCTTATTAATATGATAGACTCGGTTGTGTTGCTTGTTGAATTCGGCCTCCCAATTTTGAAGTTACATTTTTAGGAATGTCATGAATGGATTCTCTCCTGGGTCTGGCTATACTTCATTCACCAAGAAGGACAAAAAATGGGAAATTTATATGTAAAATATCTTTTCAGCCAAATAGGGCAATGTCATGGTGATTAGGTATAACAAACCAATATGAACACATTAAATCAAATGAAATCTGTTTGTCAACTCCATTATTATTATTATTCAAAGATATAGGAACCCACATGATATAAGCAAATCTGGATTTTACTAGTACATAATGATATGCTCTCTCTCACATTATTAGTTTGTTGTGAGGTCTTTATTTAAACATAAGGTAGTAAGGATATCCAAGGCACCTCACATTTGTTTGGTTTTAGGTAGTAAACTTGTAAGGTTGTCCTTTATGCTAGTTTCTTCTTATAAGTTATAATTGATGGGTCTATATCCTATCTGAATTGATTAGTTTGTGTATAGTATATTAGTTTTAAGTTTTGTTTCTGCCAAACTTGAATTGGGTTTAAAATTAGGGTTTTTAAATTTCGTTTTAAATTTAAGTTGAAATTATTAGCATGTGTACAGTAAGTTAAATCTTTGTGTACGAAACAAATTGATTTTCAATTTTGTAGATGTCACATCTCATTAGAACCCGGAGGGCGATGACTTCTACACCTAGTCTGCCAGCTACACCTAGTCCAACTACTACACCTACTATTGCCGCCACTGCTCCGGCAGAGATGGACCATAGGCCGGTCAACCCGGTTGACCCAGTTGGTCATCTAGTCCCACAGGCACAGCCATCGTCGACTTCTTTGGTGGCGTTGCCTGTTAGCGCCCGATGTACTCACCGGCGCCCCCACACTACGGACTAGACGTCACCATTGGGATCCACAACCAATGCCTCAGGTACACGGCCAGGTATACAATCCTAATTCACTCCCTCATTCCCATGTTAACTAAGTTCTGTTATTTTAGGTTCAATTTGTTAAGTTATGTCATGTATGGATTAAAAAGTTTCCATTGTTTTCTCTTTTTTTGGTCGCAATTTCTTCGCTTTCAGAAATGGGTTTTGTCATGAAATCAAAATTGTGTGTATTCCGTAATTCATGTTTGTTAATTTTTATGTTTTTGCAATTTTTTTTGTTAATTTATGTGTCATTTCTTAGTTACTGAAATGGGTTTCTCACGGAATTGAAACCGTAGTGTTGTGGAAAAGATTTGATGCTGAGGAAATGGCGAAAATGTTTAACTGGGAAATGAAAACCTTGGTAATTATCATGAAGCTAAGTTTTTAGAGTCGTAGAAGTTTCGGTTGTGACTGTCAAAGTCTTAAAAATGTCAATGTGGATGAGGTTATATGGAATTGTTTGATACGGTAGCTTAGAATTATTTGCCAAGCCTGTTGCCAGCAATGTCGACAAGCTCAAAAAATGGTCGTCTTAGATGGCAGTTGTCGCCATTTTTAGAAGTTTGTTGTGGTATTTGAAAATGCTCGAATTGGAAATATGTTCTAATTAGGAGAAAGGAAATAGTGGCCTCAAACAGAGAAGTAGCTGTGATGCTCAATAAGTAACTTTCAGGAGAAATAAAGGAAGAAAATGTATGCGAATGCTATCTAAGTTTTGTTATTTTAGGTTCAATTTGTTAGTTATGTCATGTAAGGATTAAAAAATTGTCATCGTTTCGAACCTTTTATTAAACTGTTGTGATCATTGTGTTGGATACGTATATTGTTTATGTTATTTTCAGGGTTTTGGGAAATGTTTTAATTATAGGGGAGGTTATGCCAAAATTTTAGTAGGATTTGTTATTAGTTTTGGGTTAATGATTTTTTTTTCATCTCTTTGCAGCAAAGAAAAACACTTGAGGACCTTGTCGGAAATTGAAGACGGCAAAGGTCACTTAGGTGACCAACGGTCGTATCCCAATCGGATACGATGAGCGACATCGAGCAACACCAACAGCGGAGCAGCATAGTGCATTGGCCCACGATATTGGGCATGTCGTGCAGACCTTTTGCCCTATGCGGTGGAAGTCTTGGAAGGTGATGCCGGAGGAGATGAATAACACGGTGCGCAACCAATTGTCCGTAAGTAGCATCGCCTTTTTAATGCTTTTCATGTAAAATTTATATATTTATATTTATCACTGTCTTTTATTACTAATACTTTCAAAATATTTGTTACATTGCAAACAAACTACAATTTGGAGGACATGGACGAGGACATGTTCATGTACCTCAATCGACTCTTCTCCGAACATTACAAGCAGTGGAAGAGTGACCTGCACCAATGTTTCCAGCAGTTTGATGATCCGTAGGTTGCTCACGAGGAGGGTTGTCCGAAGGAGTGGGAGGACCGACAAGATAGTTGGGTTTGGTTTTGCGGTCATTTTCAGGAGCCGGGCCATGTGGTGTGTTTTTAATTACGACTTCTTTCATTTTACTTTTTTTTTAATTTTTACTAATGTTTATTATTATTATTTTTATTTTCTTTAAGTATTACAACTAATACGTTTATTTTTTGTATAACAGAAGAAAGCTAAGGCGAACAATATCAATCAGGAGAAGAAGACTCTTCTCCACCATTCGGGTTCGAGGCCTTTCTCCTATAGGATGGAGGCGCGATGGAAGGTATATATTACAGCTTTCATTTCCAATTTTAAAATGTCGCTAATAATTTTTTTTTCTAACTAACATTTTCCTTATCTTTTTCAATTTCAGGAGGGTTCAAAATTTCCGGAGATCAACTTCTTTGCTGACGTTTATGTTCGGCCTGGGGATGAGTTGACCGAGTCCTTTCATGTAAGTAATTTCTTATGCATTCAACATTTATACTAATTATTTCAAATTGTTTTCAATTAATAATCCATGTTTTTTTTTACAGGTAACTATGGTGGAGAAGAGTCAGTCGGTGCTTCAGGAGTCCGTCTCCTAGCTTCCCTCGGACACGCCAATTGAGTCTGTGGATCCCCCCTGAGGATTCAGGGTTTCACATCGTGACAAAGACGTTGGACCAGACTTTTGGTCAGAGGCCAGGGACTTATTGTCGGGGGATGGGAAATGCCAGGCGACAAGAGAGTAGAGCCTTGTCATCCTCACAATCAAAGGGCCAAGTTACGACTTTGACTTAGGAAGTTGTTGGCCTGAGGAGTGAGCTGGCATCGTACAAGTCTCAAATGTCGATGCTTGTACAAGCCCTCAGTTTCTCCGGAATACATCTCCCCGGTTTTTCTGCACCATCGGCTTCACAGCCCTTCCACACCGAGCAAGCTCAGCAATCAGGCCCGTTGACCTCCAACCTCATCCCCAACCAGCAGCAAGATTACCAAGCACCTTCGAATGACATGCCTATAAATTTTTCGGCTTTTTTTTTCATAGTTTTGTTCCTGCTTTCTTTTAAAACTTTATATTTGTACGTACATTTTTATTTATATTATAAATAAAAATTGTTTTTTTATTCATTAATTTGCTCTTTTTTTTTTCATTACTATGAAATATTTTTTTTTGTTAATTTTCCTTTTATTCTATTTATTTTTTTTAATAAAAATTACACTTGTGCGACGACGACCAGTCGTCGCACATTACCACGCGCCTCTTACATTTTTTGTCGCACAAACTTTTCGAGACGAACTAGTCACAAAGCGCACTTGTACCCTTTTATATCGTACGACAAAAACCTTCATCCGTATAACTTTAGCACGACGAGTAGTAAAGCGTCGCGCAATTTTTTTTATGCACGACGAATTTGAAATTGTTAATCGCGCAATGTCTTTTTTCACGACCTTTTCTCGACAAAATATGCGCGACGATTTTCTAGTCGCCATAGTTTTTGTGTGACCTAATAATGATTTGCGCAACAAAATCTCCCTCGTCGCGCAAACTGTTTAATTTAGTAGTGCAAGTTAAGAAACATCACAAGGTTGAGAGAAAAGAAAAAAGAACAAAAAAAAGTGAGTCAAACCTGTATGCTGATATGCAAATTAATTTAGCGATAGCCAAGAAAGAAAGCACAATCTGAAAACAAAGTAGCATGAGCTGCCAATGGAAGGGAATTATGACATACCAAAGTTGGTGAAGACAAGCCCATCTTAGCAAAATTGTCCGCAACAACATTTCCTTCGCGATATATGTGAGAGACGTAGAAAGTCATATTCCGAATGCGGTCCAAACAAATAGACCATTGCGTACAAAGAAGCCAAGGAGGATCAAAATCAATCGATTGGAAAGCAGAAATAACAATAGAATAATCACTTTCTAACCAAAGACAATGTCAACCCTGCTAATATGCAAACTCTACACCAATCATAATTGCTGATAATTCTGCAAAGAAAGAGTTGCGATAGCCAATCTCTTGGCATAAACTACCAAGAAATTGACCATGGCAATCCCTAAAAACTCCTCCACAAGTAGCAGGACCGGGATTTCCTTTGGACAAACAATATGTATTAAGTCTAGTCCAAGGAACCAAGAAGAAGACCAAAGCACATGAAGAATTATTGGCACCTTACGAGGGATAGCCTAGATCCCCAAAGAAAAAATGATACAAGTGTCAAAACTATAAGAATAACCAGGAATAAACTTCCCACCATGAATGACCCCAGAATTGATAGACATGCAAAGACGACGAAAATAGATTGGGTGACACTTAAAAATAACTTCTTTCGAGCTTTCCAAATAGCCTAAATAGTAGAAAAACCCGCAAAAATCCAAAGATTTTCCAACTATTGTGAAAAGGGCTTACGTACGTAGGCATGCCAAAAACAACCAAAGAATTTGAAAAAGATAAAGAGGTACCGAATTGACATGCTAACCACCTCCAAAGCTGCCTAGATATCCAACAATCGCAGACAAGATGAACAGTAGATTCCTTGGATTAAGACATAAACAACAAATGGACGCTAAAGAAATACCACGTCGTTGAAGTGCACATTCGGTAAGAAGTTTATCATGAAAAAGCTGCCAAGCCAAAATAAACGATCGAGGTGGGATAAAGTGTCGCCAAATAACCTTAGCCCAAGTACAATCACTATGTTTTCGTCGAATAACATGATAGGCAAAAGAAAAGGAAATTTTCCCAGTAGATGTAGGCTCCCAAATCAATTTGTCATCCTTTATATTTAAAGGCAAAGGTAGACATAGAATCTGCCGCACTACAAAAGGGAATAAATTTACAAAATAATCTGGCAAAGGCCAACTTTGTGCTTCAATAACTTTTGAAGCCCTAGGAAGAATTGTAGGTGAAATGAACGAAGATAATGAAGGACCAATAATCAGGTTATCCAACCATTTGTCGAACCAAAAGGAAACTGACTTCCCATCACCAATAACCCAACGACTATTATTATTCAGAATAGGAAAAACAAGCTTCAACCCGTGCCACATAGAAGACCGTAAGTAGATATCTTGTTTTTTAACTCGATGTCCGTTGAAGTGCACTAAACCCTAATGTACATGAACAACCTAGCATTGTTTAGGGAGCTTAGAGTTTTATTGAAAATTTGCCACGTGTTTGTAAAAAACGCTTATGAGGAAATGTGTTTTCTATAGAAGTTTTCCCAAACCATTCCGTAATATCGAGTTTTGTGTGTGAGAATTAGAACGTTTGGTCCAATAGACCCTCAACAGTATTGTTGAGAAAGTCAACATGCTTTGATTAGAATCCAATCAACGTTGATTTGAGCAAATATGTTGGAATGATTACCTCTCACTTAGTGTTAATTGTATCATTAGCCAGATATTAATTTCATGCTTTGTATCAATTGTATTATAGTAGGAATCAATTATGCGTACGGTTTCTTTTTTACCAAAAAAAAAAATTATACGGTTTCTTCCTGTAAATACTTGTGCATGGTAACTTTATAAAATATCAATCAAAGAAATTAAACCATAATAAATTTAATTAGTATCTTCCAGGATGCAGAATTTGCTATAAGACAACAACCATGGACGAATCAATCAATATTGGAGCTACCCAAGTCAAACAAGGCAGACTACTAAATGGTTCACTATCTGAGTTTCCTATCTATAGTATACACAGCTCATAGTTGGCCTGGTAGCTGAGAGCTTTAGCTTGACAAATAATTGAGACAGAGAAAAAAAAAGAAAAAGAGAAAAGAATGGCTAGTCTTAGCCCACCCCCTGGATCATTTTATGACTTCGCTGTCAAGGTAAATCCTTTCTATCCTCAATTACTTTATGATTAATTTTCTTAATTTGTTGCAGATTGTTGTTTTATTTCTTTTTGCATAATATGAGCGATATAACTACTCTAGTCTAAATACATTAAGGGGGGAGGGGAAGAGCAGGAGGAGGAGGAGGGGGAGGGGGAGGGTTTGAACGTCGAGACGTAGTTGATTAAAGATGAATGGCCTAATCACCCGGTCAATTCACCCGGTAATGAACCACTTGCAAAGATCAGTAGTTTCTTGAGTAAAGTAATATGTGGTTTGAACTTCGAGACGCAGTTGATTAAAGATGAACGGCCTAATCACCAGGTCAATCCACCCGGTAATCTACCACTTGCGGAAGATCAGTAGTTTCTTGAATAAAGCGATTATGTTGAATGTGTTCGCAATCAAAACAATAAGCATATGGGAATTTGGTATTCATTTTTGGCATGTCTTGAGAATTTTCCTTCGCCTGTTCGGATGACAAGAAAAAAAATCATACCTGAAAGGTTAAAAGTTTAAACAAATATATATTGGGAACAGAAGAAATGTTAATTTGTGTTGAACCTTTGTTTGAGATTCAGCTGAGAAATGTGATTTGTTTGTCTTGATCTTGTACTTCTTGTGATGGGGTTTTAATTTGTGTAAGTGCAGGATGTTAAGGGAAATGATGTCGATCTTAGCCTTTACAAGGGAAAAGTTCTGCTGGTCATCAATGTTGCTTCCAAATGGTACACTCCCTTGTTTTCGTCCCTAATCATGTTTTTTCATTTTATTCTTTAATTCATTGCTCTTTTTTCAATGATTTTCCCGGCAGTGGACTGACCAACTCAAATTACGATGAGCTGAATGAACTGTATCAAAAGTATAAAGATCAAGGTTTGCATTTTGAACTTGTATGGTTTTCTTACATGTTCTTGAGCTGATATCTATATGTAGTTACTTCTCCTACAAGCTGAGTTCTGACTGCCCCTCTGTGATACATGCTAATCTGCTGCTTGTTCGAAAATTTTCAAATTAATATATTGATGTTGACCCTAAAAACTACCAAGCCTACGTGGCGCGCAGACCGAATAATTAGTAAGTTAACTACGTCCTTCGGTTGTATGCGGGGTGTGCCAACTCGTCGGCCGAGCTCGGCCGAGGAGTAAAATTTGTTGATGTTGTGTTGGGTGCACGGCTGACTTCTCGATCTTGCGACTGCGGCCGAGGAAGGAACACTCTCGGCCTTCGGGTTCTAGAGCCTGAAGACAAGGCTGCTAGTTCTGCGAAGTTCAATATCAAATTCAGCTTTCAATGTGCCAAATGTAGTAACTTGTAACACCTCACTTCGCCAAAAAGGCTAATGAGATGACCTCTGCCAATAAGGATTCGAAAATATTTCTCGACCGAGACTTGGATAGATAACCAGTCGGCCTCGACGCAGTGCTGTTTATCCAAACTGAAGGTGCTTCGTGGTCGGCTGATTCTACGGCAACAGTGCTGTTTATCCAAATTTAAGATGTTCGCCGGTTGCCTTCACAGTGTTGTTTATCCAAACTGAAGATGTGTTGGCGAAAAAGAAAATAAAAAATCTCAAGATGTTTGAGAGGTTTCGCGTAGAGCGAGGGTTTGCGCAGGGCAATTTGTGTGTTGAGTTGGAGGTCCTTCATGCTTTGCCATTGTATCTATAAGAACATATTTTCTGTTTGGCACGGCCTGGATCATAAGCAGAAACCGACTAAAACTCAAACTGATCCGTGGCATAGGCTTAAAGCCTATCTTCAAATGGTTGACTTTTCAAAGCTAATAAAAACCTAAATAGGCTTATCACATCACATCAAAACTCTATCGGTAGCCTTGCTTTGTCCCATTAAGCTGTCATTCATAGCCAAAGACTCCCAATGCAAACTATAAAGCTATCTTTCCCACGACACCTGTGCAACCATGCATGCAATTTTATTGCAATATCAGCTAATCACTTGAGATGTCATCTTCCATCAAAATACCACTTCGCACAGGAGTCCTAATTATGCATGTGTCACGTGGCCAAAGCAATACCACATATGCAAATCGTATCCCAATATCTTTGCATGTTGTTATCTGATGCCATGCCTTAATGCATATCCCTATATTCCATCACCATTCAAATCAATTGGGATTTAGACAACTATTAGGTTTAAATAATTTAATATATTACTAAGAGATAATATCATAATTAAAATTACAATATTATTTCTCAATAATAATTGAAAATCATTTCAACCACTTTGTTGGTCTAAAATTCTGCTCATTCAACGACCTCGATTACTCGGGCCGATAGTGTAAAAATGGGTCCAAACAATTGCATATGCAATGATCTAATTTTTGTTAGAAAAACATGAATTCCCTCAAAAATTTTGTTGAAATTCGACCTTTTTCCATTACTTTTCCCCTTTGTATGATATATTACGAGGTTGATACAGGCTTTGAGATTCTGGCATTTCCGTGCAACCAGTTTGGTGATCAGGAACCGGGAAGTAACAAAGAGATTGAAGATTTTGTCTGCACTCGGTTCAAATCGGAGTTTCCCATTTTTGACAAGGTAGATCCAGAAAAGCAGATTATGTTGTATGATTGTTTCTAATTTTCCATTAGCTCACGTTCGTAAAACGATGAAGAGCGGATGGTGGTTGAAGATCTTTGTGTTTACAAGTTTAAGTTCCAACTTTCAAGGATTTCAAAGTCGATACATTTAGGCTATTGAAACTTTAATAGCTGAAGTTAAAAAAAAAAAAAACCTATATAATGAGTAATGAGTGCTCATTTTAATTCTATTTGAACTCTTGCAAATTAGAACTTTCACATGCGTTTTTCCCTACGGATATTTCAACTGCATCTGAGAGCTAGGATAGTAGGTATTGCAATAATGTTAGATCTTTCTTTCTGAATCCGCCCTTGTTCTTGTGTTAGATTGAAGTAAACGGAGATAATACTGCTCCAGTGTACAAGTTCTTGAAGGAAGGCATGTGGGGATTCTTTGGAGACGATATTCAGTGGAACTTTACCAAGTTTCTGGTTGACAAAGAAGGAGAAGCGTCTCACCGCTATTATCCAACCACACCCCCCCTTAGCATCGAGGTCTGTTTCACAAATTTAATCATGTTATGCTGCCTCTGTTGTTTACGGTGATTGATCATCTCGATTCATCTGTAGATTTGTCAATTTTTCTAGCCTTTTGACATACATTTTCCACAGCGTGACATCAAGACGCTGTTGGGAATCGCGTAAGCAGCTCAGATGTGAAGATTTCAACATATGCTTGCCTTTTGCGTACACTGGAATAAAAGTTCAAGCTTGCTTTGTGTATGTATATTATATCAGAAGGCTTGTTAAGGATGGAGGCATGGTGCTAATTAATAAAACATTAAGCAGTTGCAATCCCTGCTTGTTTCTTAAACTTGATTAAACCATTTCTGTTTCTTATGGGATGATGGAAAATGTTTTAATTGGCAGTCAGGAGTCAATCATCTTTCCTAATCTGGATATGTTTGTTATTTTGATCACAGATTGATATATAGGAGAAAGACTTAGCTGTCTCTTTTTCCACGAGATATATCTTTCATGTTAGCACTCATTGCGTGACCTCGCATCATGGTGAGTACTATAAAAACATTGAGGATATATTTCTCATTGGAGTGAGATTTTAGTTCAGGGATCAATTAAGTAACCTTATTTGAGGGACAACCTTGTAGAGCCAACTTCGCATTGTACTTAAGGATTCCACTGCATATCTTGTCTCTCTCAAAAATCATCTCTACAAAAATCATCATAACTGGAAACAATATAACTGTTACCCTTGTAGAGCCAACTTCACATTGTTTTTCAACAATCCAACCATGTATCTTGTCTTCCTCAAAGACCATCTCTACAAAAAGATCATCATATTTGGAAACCATATGACTGTTAGATTAAATTATAATCCTTTTAGTGTTTTTTCGAAGCACCACGTTCATTTATTTTCGTCATTAAAATGGATGCTGAGATGTGAAAGCTGAATAATTTCAAGCTTTGTAAGATCAGGAGGGGAAATAAGTTCAAGCTTTGCCTTTGTGTACGTTTTACTATATAATTGTGTTGCTTCAGGACTCGTTACTATTGTAATGTGTGGTGCTAATTGCTAAAACATTATGCAATTGCAGTACCTAGCCTGCTGTTTCACAGACTAAATAAAACCATTTCTATAATTACATTTCTACTTGTGTGATGATTTACAATGACCTTATTGGCAGTGAGGATTTATGATCTCTTCTGATCTAGATGTTGGTTTTTTTTAGTATGTATTTTGTTCTTATTGTGAGGACTGAAGAATTGTTTGACGTTGAAAAGTCAAGAAATCTTGCAGAGGTTTATAAGGAGTTGGACCATTGTCCAATTAGATTTGGAGTGACACCTTAAACGCCTGTTATTAACAAGATAATACCAATATTAGCATCTTCACACATGTTAACTTCCATGTCAATAAAGCTTTTCTTAAAAATAATTATATCATTGTTTGCTCCCTAAATCCGCCATGGGGCCTTGCGGGCAAACCGGGGATTTACTTCACATACGAGACTGGTGGGTGCGGGCGTGCCACTACTAGATGCCGCTAGTAGACGGGATTTGAATGATTGAGGTTGCGCCTTTTGACTTCAAATCAAGAGATTGTGCCATTTGAGTGGGAGTTGCTCAAATTAAGGTTCTTTGTTTGCCTTAAAAATAAGGACTTTACTTATATGGAGAGATAGAACAATATGTAAATGACAATGTTGCTTGGAAATATAAATGACAGAGGAAAGTGACTAATATTGCAGATTGCTTGTAATTTATATGACTGGAAATGAGTACATAAAAGCTACAAATGAGATCGATACCGCAAGTGAGCAGCAGAGCTAATAAACTAGATAAAAGAAGGCTTTTGGCAAATCTGGTTTGGGCAGAGTTTGTGCTTGTATTTGTTTGTTTGTTTGATTGAGTGTCCCAAATCCTTGTGCTTGTGCTCCTTTATATAGAGGTCTGGAGGAAACCCCCTTGCTGAAGACATTGTACCTGCCCGAAAGAAACTTGGGCAGTTTGTATTCCATTGTTTGGGCAGCTTGTATTTCACTTGCCAACTTGCATGGAGAAATAATATTAAAAGGGGAACTTCCATTTCCACCATATGCTTTCATCACATGTTTTCCCACTTGTAATAAACTAACAATTTAAAATAAGCAAGTTGGCTTCTTTCACATATTCTTGCCCGAAAGCATGCATGGTGACTTTCCATCCACTTGCATGAAAAACATGCACTTTATCTTTGATTAAACAACTCTCTTGGCAAACCTCCACCACCAAAACAAATGAGCAAAACAATATTATAGTGTCAAACTCATCCACTTGCAACCAAATATATTTCCAAGTTAGCTTTCTTGCATATTAATCCTTCAAATACCATATTTTACCCAAATTGCCCAAATAAGTAAAAATTGGCATATTTTGAGTGCAAACAATCATACTTTTAATAATCTCAATTACTAACATATTCTTTTAATTATCCATGTGGCTTCACTTAACTTGTTTTGTGGAACCTACATGGGTATCACGTCAATCCACTAATAAATTTTAAGAAATTTTATTTGAACTCATCTAACATCTTTCTACACTCAACTTACTCTCTACACCCATATTATTTTTAATTAAAGAATTAATATCTTTTTTAACCCAAATTTATTACCTAAAGTACCCTACCAAACCCAATTAAAAAGTATATTTATCTTTACACCCATTATAAAATAAAATCTCAAAGAAACTCGAAAGTCAAAAATCTTTTGAGTCCTTTGTCTCCCCTCCCACCTTGAGCTCTTTAGAAACAGAGCTTTTTTTTTTCAAATTTCTCTCTTCAATTTTTTGCTGCATATTATTTGATTTTTTTGATAAAGTTTCAAATTTCTACTGGAGCTGCCTACAACATTATAGCATTTTCCATGGCTGTTGTTTTTTATTTATTTGTGTTTCGGTGTTTGTGTGTGTGTTTTTTGCTACAATTATTTAATTTTATTTGATGAAAGAAGTTCATCTAACCTGATCTCACTAACATGCACTAACCCAAGCAATTTCTCAGAAGGAAAACAAATGTCAATCAGAACTGCAACAAATTTATAATATGAAGTTGAAGTGAAGGGTTTCGTATAGGAGGATAGGTTAGCACGAAAACAACTTTTGCTTTCTGATATGCCAAAGCCAAACAAATTACTAATACTTCTACTTTCCATAGAAAGGGTCTTATATATCAATACTTTCATTACGACTGTTGTAGAACGTTGACGAAAAAAAAATTGAAACCCAAATACTCATCTTTCTATAGTCTAAGAAAAATTGAAATCAGACGAACACAAATTTTCATAAATTGAGTTATACTTTAGTTGGAGAATTCAAAACTTTAAAATCACCATCCATCGATTAAAAAAAAAAAGAAGAAGAAAAAAACACTTGTTTTTCTCCATAAAAGCTATTAGGGTTTTAGCCATAATGAACACAGGATAAACAATGAGTGATGATAAGATTTAATTATAGTGTGTGGGTTTATTGATAAATTTTAATTTCATTTTGTACTTGATGGTAATTATGCAATAGGGCAAAAAGGATAATTTACATTTAAAATTTAAGTTGGGTGTAGAAAGCGGTTGCATGGGTTTAAATAAAATTTCCCATAAATTTTTTATTGACAAGGATGGAGAGACAACATTGACGACCCAAAATAATAGATGAGGACTAAATTGATGAGTTTGAAAAATAAATGACCAAACTGATGAGATGGCAAAACATGAATGACTATTTGTGATAAAACCTTTTTAAATACTATGAACAAATTTAATATATCGAATAAATTAATTAAAATGAAGAGAGGAAAAAACCCTAAAGCATCATGCAAAACTAAACCACGTCCACCGTTGTAAAGAAAAAGAAAGGCGGAACAGCCATCGTTATTTCACCTCCACTGTCAGGAAAAGGGAACCACCACCCCACTCTGAATTTATTTCACCTACATCATAATTTCAAGCACTAAAGAGCTGATTTAGAAAGCATCAGTTAAATTGGAGTTGTAGGCTGGATTGTAGCTGATTCTGTGGCGGAGTTGATTTCCAACAGCCTCTTCTGTTGAGCGTTATTTCTCATTGGCTACATCCTCTATGGGAAACAAGGTTTCTGGCTGCTTTACAACAATGCCTCAAGGCAAGATAAATTAAGCTTATTCTGTTCTTTTCTTCTTTAACCCTAATTTAGTTTTGTACAAAATAAACCCAAAATTGCTTGCTGGATTTTGCAATTTTCGTTCACATATTTATATTGGCCGAAAAAGTTACATAATAATTTAATCTGGTTTTTTCACTTTTCATCTACCTAATCTGCCAATTTTGCATTTCGCTAGGCTTTACGTTTTGTTATTTAAAAAAAATAAATACATATTCTAAACGAAGGGAGATTTCAAACACACCGCCATCAACCTAAAATAAGAATGCGATTTTCTAAACTACTCTTTAGTTTTTTTCTGAAAAGGTAAAGTGTGTTGCACAATCAACCCAAAATGAGAATGTGAAAAGGCAATGTTCATGTGTTCCTTAATTTTGCTGCTTTTGTAGCTAGCACAGGTACCTGTGGTACTTCAGAGTTGGGACCAGATTGTAAAATGCCAAGCCAACCCGATGAGTACCCAGACGGAACAATTTACGAATACACTGTCAAGGTAAGCAAGTCCTGTCTTCAATTAGTTTTTGCATTTCTCCTCTCTCTATTTAGCTGGTCAATATCACTTTGTTTGGACCCAATATCGCACCATTGACCCCATTCAATCGAGGCTTTTGAATGAATTCACGAGTTAATAGTATTTTAATATTTTTCCTAGATATTACTATTGGATTACCGTTGTAATTATCTTGTAGAAATATTTTATGAGCTTGGAGAGATGAGGATGAAAACGAAACTGTTGTTCAACAAGAAGATGGACTCAATGATATTCTTGTTAATTTTTTGGAGTCAGT
Organism: Malus fusca; assembly: GCA_035220775.1. Classification (NCBI taxonomy): domain Eukaryota; kingdom Viridiplantae; phylum Streptophyta; class Magnoliopsida; order Rosales; family Rosaceae; genus Malus; species Malus fusca. Next base: position 17,695,051 of record CM069072.1, read on the forward strand.
AAGACGTAGAGATGACCTTCAACTCCACACACAAATCAACGCTCTAGGCTAACCCTCACACTTTTGAGAAGAAAAAAAACACTAATTACTTTACTGAAAGTCAGCACAAATACCGTTTGGTTAAACATATTTGGGTTCACAAATGACGGACAATGACAATCTAGTTAGACAGCGTTTCCAGAGGCAACCTGCAGTGAAGGTGACAGTTTGGCTAAACAACACCGAGGTTGCAGAATCAGTTTTATTTTAGGAGTCTTGACAGTGTGGTTAAACAGCAGCTTTTCCTAAGTTAAACTGATTATCTATCCTAAGTCTTTGCCTGTTAAGAGTCTTTGATTCTTTCACCTAACAAGGTGACTTCATTTGCTTTCTCGGCGAAGTAAAATGTTCCATGATTGGATATTTCCCAATGACATTCAAAGTTCATTCAGACAATCGAACCACTTTCACCATAAAGACAATCATCTTTTTTGAGTATCTTTGTCCCTATTGTTTGGTACCGATTCGACGCACTTGTATTTTCACAAATATAGTTGAAGTTGCTAAACCTGGTGCAGAAGATTGAATTTCATAGCAAAAGGCATAATTGTGTCTTCAGGTTCTAGAATCCAAGGCCAGGAGTGTTCCTTCCGTCACCTGATTAAGAAGTCAAGAGCATATTCCATCACACTCAAAAGTATTTGCCCGGTCGAGCTCTACAGCGAATTGGCACGCCTGCCTCAGCAATCAATCACCAAAAGACGTAGTTAACTCTTAGTCACTTAGCCTGCACGCCACGTCTATTCTCAAGAGATGACTCGTGTTTTTTGAAATGATGTGTGACGAGTGGTAAATTTGTCACACGAAAAAAACAATAATGCATGCTTTTCGAAATGATGGGAAAAGAATTCTCGAGGGAAGCCAAGGGTATGAATTTCAGAGTGTTTACCAAACATTGGTATGATATCTCATACTCTCCAGGGCTCCAATCTGCAAACCAAACGCCAAATGTTAATCTCCAAATTGTAAAACAATAATTTTGAAGAGATGAGATTATGTTGGATATATACTCCCCTTTTGGAATGTTTGATAATATTCCTCAAGTGTGGCTTGGGTGCCAAGACAAAAGCATAATTGAAAGGGAGAGAAAGAAACATTGACACAACATTGGAAAAACACAAAGCATATGGCTCGTTTCTTTGTTGGGAATATGAACGAAAAATGTTGATTTGTATTTGATTAAATCCATGCTAGAAATTCAGTTTAGAAGTAGTATTTTTTGTTCTTTGGTTTATAGTTCATCTGATAGTTAATAATTTATATGTTTGTGCAGGATGTTAAGGGAAAGGATGTCGATCTCAGCGTGTACAGGGGAAAGGTTGTGATGGTTGTTAATGTTGCTTCCCAATGGTATTCCTCATATTCGGCCCTTCTAGCATTTATTTGTTCTTAATTTAGGGAATTATTATTAGCACTTTAAAAATCTCATTCTACACTCCTCACAAGTGTATTTTTCTTTCTAATTATAGAAAGTTTGGAGTGTAAAATGAGATTTTTGGAGTGCCAATAACAATTCCCTTAATTTATTTCTTTTGTAAAAAGAAAATAAAAACTCTATAATCATTGTTGATTTTCACTGATTTTGCAGTGGATTGACGGAGGAAAATTACACGGAGTTGAATCAACTATATCAAAAGTATAAAGATCAAGGTTTGCATTCTGTACTGTTTTGCAGCTTCAGCATATATTTCTACTTTTCTCTTTAGTTCTTTTTTTGTATGATGTACCGGGGGTTGCGACACAGGCTTGGAGATTCTGGCATTTCCGTGTAACCAGTTTAATGCTCAGGAACCAGGAAGTAATGATCAGATTCAAGAGTTTGCCTGCACTCGTTTCAAAACAGCATTCCCAATTTTTAACAAGGTAGATTCAGAAGTGAATCACTAGATTATGTCACGTCTGCATGCTTTCCAACAGCGTAAACTTACTAGAACATTTAGGCAAGCCAGAAGTTTATTCGACTGGATGCCTCATGCATGTATTGTCTTTGAAAAACGACGAACTGCATTGTAACTATAATTGTTCTATATCAGCGGTTATTTATAACTTCCTTAGAACTTTTGCAGGTTAAGAATTTTAAATGTGTTCTTGGTCGGTATTGTAATTATTTCAGACATCTGTAAATTTACCATTTGTGTTCTCTGTGTTAGATTAAAGTAAACGGCCTTAATACTGCTCCGTTGTACAAGTTCTTGAAGTTAGGCAAATGGGGATTCTTCGGAGACGATATCCAGTGGAACTTTGCTAAGTTTCTTGTCAACAAGCAAGGAAAACCTGTCGGTCGTTATTACCCAACAACTTCCCCCCTTAGCCTTCAGGTGAAAACTTAGACATCGAATTCGCAAATATAATTATGTTATGCTGCTTCTGTTGTTTATTGCAGTGATCACCTGCAGGTTTTTTCAAGTACTCTAGTTGTGTGACATTGTATTATTTTTGCAGCATGACATAAACAGGCTTTTGGAAGCCTCGTGAATTATGAATACTGTGCGATGCAAAGGCGTTTACCCGAGGGTGCATGCTCCCCGCCGGTTTCACTAATCGAACAAAACGATATCTGTTCTTTGTGTGATGATTGACATTGGCCTAGTTGGGAGTCGGGATGTAATCATCTCTTCCGAACCACTGTTGACAATGACCTGTGACTCAAAAACTCACTAGCTTTATCTAGTTTACTTTAAATCTTGTAAAACACTGGTATGTTAATTGGTTGTTAGGAGTGTAAAGATGCTAATCTCATGGTGGCATTCACGAAATAAAGGTCCGATGGATATGGTCACGCCACCATCGCCTAACTCACACCTGTTTGAGCCGACGGGGGATGAGCATTCCATGTGGTGTTTTTTATTGCACTGTTGTGTTTTGGATTCGACGCGTTTTACGTTTTTCCGATCAATACAAGCAGTGTTGTCCCTAAAACACTCCCATAAGATGATAGTTTCTTAGGAGTGGTAAACATCGTAATGGTTCCAAATTGTTACACATGGGACCACACATCAAGAGACCAGACAAATCAATGAGATTAGCGGGATGCTTGCAAGTGATTATCGAGGGGGCTATAATCACTTCTGAGGCCATAATCGCTTTTCCTCAGAACCGATGGCTCTTTTCATAATCACTTCCAAACGAGCCCCGAATGGCTCAGACAATGCTTCATCACCTAAGTGGCGAAACACAAGTTGCTCCGAAGACAGAAAAAATGAAAAAGAGACTCATTCATCCATGCATATGCAGCATACAATTCTGCAAATTGTCATTTTTGAATCGGTTACAAACTTCATAAGGACTTTTGATTCAAATAGGAAGTTTCCACCTAAAAGCCAAAAGAATTTCTTGCTACTGATGAGTATTTTAACCTCCACACTACTTGAAACTTCCTCAACGAGTGAATTATGTCACCCAAAACATCCCCCGGAGTTATGGATTTTGTTACAGATTATGTTAGCACAAACTTGTTTACCCACCAGTGGGTGAACAAGGGTCGGAGACTTGCATCACAGATTCAGTTCATTTACAACAACACATATATACAAAACTGGCATGTGTCTGTTGCAGCTTTATCTTCACCCTCGAGTCAAGTCAATACCGGTGTGGGCATTTCTCAAATCAACTTGCCGCGAGCCAGGCCAAATGCCTGCTCCGGAGGGATTATAATTTTGAGTTGGTGGGGCACTGCTTGGTAGACCCAATTTCTCGCTACGCTGTGGCTCGGAATTCTCAACGCTATTGGGATCAGCCAGTTGCTTGTTCTTGGTCTTGGAGCCACCATATACGAAACTGCAAAGCACAACCTGCAACAACGTATGAATCAGATCTCTCAATAGGTCTCCACATTCCTTCACTACAATTAGAACTGATAAAAAGTGCTTTTAAGATCGTCCATCGTCCGATGCTAGACAAATATCACGTCACAACATGTGCATGTGCAGACAACCAGCAGGAAATAGGCATTAGCATTGAGCCTAGAAACGTTGAACAAATTACTGAGCAGTAAACAAAATACCTGCACTGGAGTTGCTGCAATCAGCACTGCCACAGCACCACCAATGACATGACCATTAGGATTAGAAAGGGAAACGCTTATTCCCCCTGTTCGATTGCGAGGTCCACCATCCTCTGCAACTAAGTAAGAACCTGACAAGCATAATATCTGGAACCGACCCTGCAGAAACACATAAACAACCGAGTTATAAGGGAGGAATAAGCTAATTATTGCAAAAGTAAGTGCATTTTTATGAGCAATGATTCACTGTTTCAGCATTGAATACTATGACAGACAATCTACTTGATAAAATCAAGACACGTTTCCGGGAAGAATATATAAACCTTTTGAGCTGCTCCAGAATGGAACAAAAGAAAGAGAAATGTTGCTTCTTGGAGACAGAAGTAGGCATTCAAGCTTACTTAAACCTGGATAGTATCTGAGATTCTGAACTAATTACTGTCGAACAGAGTCCGCTAACAGTTAACCCCACTCCTAATGGCACCTGTTCTCCTCTTAGTAATGCATTAACCAGTCCACTTTAATTATGTTAGGTTCGGCCACTGAGAAGGGTTGGCAACTGCCTAACCGATAATCACCATAGGCATCTCTGATTCTAACATTCCAATTATCTGGAGATCTCACTGAGACTTGTAGCTGTTATAGCCACCATCAACCCATAAATCATCAAACAGTCAGTGCGCTGTCACACGGCGACATCTACAATTCCCAAGACCCTTCGAGTTATTTTCTTACCATACCATTTTCCACACGTAGATTCCCTGCCTCATACCCCCGCACCCTCTCTTTTTCATTCTATTCTTTCATTAGTTGTAATTATATCGGTGGCCCGAAGGCCGTGTTAGCACACTGTATACCAACTGCTTTTCTCCCCATATGTATTTGATAGGTACTAATTACTGCACTAATTTCCCTTTCCCATCAGCTATTTGAACCAAACAAAGTGCTCAAACGATTAAAGAAAATGAAATGTACTCAAATTATAACCAATCACAAACTTACACAGAGCGGACAGCTCTTTGCAATTGTAAACATTACAATGCTCAACAACTAAATTACAGTTGCAACTTAAGGTATTTACAAGAAATGATTTAAACAAATAGAAGAAAATTTGCAGCTTCCTATCCTAGTTTTGGAATAGAAATTCTCAGTAAAATTGAGATCTTGTCCAACCCAGAAGGAAAAGGAACTAAAATGGAGTTATTTCTTCTGCTCCATATGTTTTTCCTACGGACATAATTTCTGCACTAATTTCTCATCAGGAACTAAAAATGCTCAAATTATTACAGAAAATGAGATGTGTTATACATATAACCAACCACAAACTTGCACAATGAGCCTGGACAGCTCTTCGCAATCATAAGCGTTACAACACATCACAAACTGAACTAATTTGCAACTTCGGTATTTGCAAGAAATGTTTTTATAAAATGAAAAAAACATGCAGCGTATCCCACTCTCGTAATTATCCATACTTTAGATATAGTCCAACATAAAAGGAAAAGCATCTAAAATGGAATTCTTTCTTAGGCACAATAACGAGCAAAATTAGAGATAAAATTGAGTTAACCTCATATGTGACACTGACACCAGTAGATGCAGGCTCGCGTAGAGTTACTGAAGACACTGCACCATTTCCTGACAAGATGCATAGCGCCCTTGGTCTCTGTTGTGCAAACAACAATAATTTTGCAGCAATGTCCTATAGAAAAACAATAAGGAAAAAAGTTTAACAGGGGCAGGAGCTCATGTGCATTTAAGCAATAAATCAACATATAATTATCATCCAAAAGCAAGTTCAGCATTGACATTAAGACTTTCACCAAGAACCAATCAGTAAGGACACAGTAGACAGACAAGTGTTGCATTCATATAGAGTAGCCTTACTTGCGTGTGTTTTTGCAATTGTATGTACTACATATCTCGACTTTCTGAAATCCTAGTGATACGGCCATTCCATTTAAGCAATAAATGAACACATAATTATCATCCAAAAGCAAGTTCAAGACACTGTACATGTTATAAACTTCTAATAATTCCTACTGTGCTTTAACATAATAACAGGTAAAGCATTACGCAAAATTTTAATAGTGTAATTCTTATTCCCCTATAGATTCATGATCCAGAAACAATCACTGCAATATTCGAAAAACTATTTGGTTCAGAAGCTTCTAGTTAGCTATCTGAAGCAAGCATACTACGGGCTGGTAAGAATGATCAGTGCCCATTTCTAGTATTCATCTGTTTTACTTTCCTTATGCATGAACTTAAGAGCTTATGCAGAATTGAAACCATAATTAAATAAAGACAATAAATAATGACAACCTCCTATGTCTTCACAAAGGGACTGTTGAACACAACATATTGGAGCAACTCCATTGTAGATCACAAAATGTTTGTGACATCAATTCTTAGTATCTTACTAATATGAGCGGTGTATGGCATACCTCTCCAGCTCCAATGGTGATAACATGGGGTGCAAAAGCTAATCCAGCTGAAGTGTTCATCCAATCCCCTATGAAAACAGTTTAAAACGTCCAAGACATAGTAAGAATAAGCCACCTTTATAATTCATGTGAGAAATAGAAAAACTTGAACTGGAAAATTACAAACATCTAAGCACTAACTATCATAAAAAAATAAGTGTAGCGAACATAAAACAACTATAACATTAGAATCTATGACTGTTACTTCTGCGTGCATCTCTATTTCTGAACTCCTATACATGTTTAGATGTTTGTGCTAAAAACTTGTTAGTGAGCACCTCAAGGACATTCCTCGTAATTTACAAAATGCAGGAAGCTTAGTAACATTAGCAGAATTGGCATGAATTAACCACCATTTATAGAAATCAAATGAACGAAGTTGATAAGAAAATGCTAACAATAATGGGCCACTACATGCTAGCCAACTAAATTTAGAAAAAACTGATAAAATTAGAACCATAAGCAAACAAAAGTAAGGCATAAAAAAAAGGATATTAGAAATTGCACAGAGATTTACCAAGAGTAGCCAACTGTTGCTTCCTACCACTCCCAGGTGGCCTCCCTCTACTACGTTTCGGGGTCGGACTGGTTGAACCCGGTGTAGGAGTAGGTGTTGCAGACATGGGAGACAACCCCAGAGAAACCGGCCCATCGGGGCCATACTTCCGGGGCCTCCCTCTTTTCTTCTTTACAGGCTGAGCTGAAGGCACTCCGGGAGCGACATTCATGGTACTTCCACGATGTTGAAAATTGGGTCTTGAAGGCTCTACTGAGAATGTTGATCCCGCAGAGCTGACCCTCACATTGGACTGAGGTTGCATGAGTGTGTTTGAGATGGGCCTGAACCCAGGTGGAGCATGATGAAGTCCGCCGCCACCGCCAGTAGCCTGTGATCCAGGCATAGACCCACCAACCCCTCCTCCCCTATGGATGTAGTATGAAGCTGAACCACCAGACAATCCCATTGCTTCCCTCCCATCCATGCATTTACTAAGAGATTTGTCACCAAAAAACTCACTTTTTTGTCACCTAAAGATTGCTTCTACAAACCCTCTTGGTCAATTCTTCAGAAAACGGAAAATTCGAACAAAATGGGGGAAAAAGTTAAAACATTATTTTCAAAAACCAAAAAAACGAGGGAAATAAATCCCCTTTAACCCTAAATCTTCAAAATATAGAAACAGAGTGAACTTATAAAAAAAAAAGGGTTTTGCTTGAAGTTTCGGAAAATCTAAAAAATCCTAAAAAGTTCTGACCTTTACCCACAGAAACAAGTAACCAAGTGACTGCAGAGCTTGAACAGTACGACCCCTACAGACCCATCACAGAAAATGCCCAGCAAAAACCAAAATGTAGAAAATCAGGAGCTCAGGGAGCTACAGAGAAGCAAGAATAACAACCTGGCAGCTCTTGAGCCACTGCCTCAAACACAGCAACAGAAAAAAACCCTAGATTTCAAATCTAGGGTTTTGACAGGAAAATGCAGGAGGTGGAAAAGGGGGAAAAAGGAGGGAGGAAAAGACAAAGGGAAGACGGGGAAGGGGGGGTTGGGGTGGAAAAAATGAATTGAAAATTTGAGGTTTTGAATTAAAGTTGTGAGTGTGTGTGTGTGTGTGAGAGAGAGAGAGAGAGAGAGAGAGAGAGAGAGAGAGAGTAGTGTGTGTGTGTGTGTGTGTGTGTGTGTGAGAACTGTGAACTACTAATTGAGAGAGAGAGAGAGAGAGAGAGAGAACTTTTTCCTTTTTCTTTAGTCTGATCTGAGGCATGAGGGGAGTTGTGGTGTGGTATGGTGTGGTGTAAGTATCTCTGACTATTAGATAGGAAATGCCTAATGCTATTGGACAGACATTGTGGAGCCTAGACTTGGCAGTTTTTGACACGACACGGTGACACGACACGAAAACGACACGAAAATAACGGGTTTCGGGTCAACACGATAACTTATCGGGTCACTATCGGGTGACCCGTTAAGAACCCGTTAATAACGGGTTCTTAACAGGTATACACGCGGGTAACACGTAGGTAACCCGTTTCGACCCTTTAAGAAAAAAATTATTTTAATAATTTTAAAGTTTAATTACTAAAAGATTTATTATAAAATACAATAGTCATATTAATATATACAATATATTCTATATTAAATTAAATATATAGTTTTGTATTATCGTTCTATATAAATTATAAAAAAAAAAAAAAAAGTTTTAGTCATTATTTATTTTTATTATGAGAGTTCCTTATTATCATTACTAGGATAAATTTTACATAACATATTCTTGTCCAAAATTAAAATATACTAGTATAGTATTTGTATATGCAAGAACTAAGAAGACATACATACAAGTATGAAAAATGTGAAAGAATATATAAACACTTGTGATTTATCATTATTCCTCTACGAATAGATAATTGTTACACTTATATTATCGTTTAGATTTTTAAAATCATTCAAACCCTCATGAATAATGTTTTTTATTTGAGGGCAAAATTAATAAAATTAATAATAATTATTGTAGAAGTGTAAAAAATGTAAAAATATATATATACAATCACTCATATATAAAAAACTGTAAATGCTTTAAATTAAAGATCAAATTTATTCATTACATTCTTATAGGGTCGAAGAGTGTATATGTACAAAATCATCAAAATCGAAGATAAAATAACCGTTAAATTGTAATTTTTCGTTTATAACCGTCGAAAACTTTTGTTCCGTTACGTAATCTCTGAATGTTTGTTTTTTACGATTTTTTAAGTTTGCAATCTCGGAATGTGTACAAATAAGTTTGACGGTTGGATCGTTGAAAAAAGTTTCGTAGAATGCATATTGCGTCAAAACGGTATATTAAACAAACACTTACAGTTAATATTATACTTCTATTAAGTATAAAATAAGTTTTTGTGGTATCCACTAGTGTAAATACTTTAAATTAAAGATCAAATTTATTCATTACATTCTTATAGGGTCGATGAGTGTATCTGTAAAAAATCATCAAAATCGGAGCTACAATAACCGTTAAATTGTGATTTTTCGTTTATAATCGTCGAAAACTTTTGTTCCATTACGTAATCTCTGAATGTTTGTTTTTTATGATTTTTTACGTATGCGATCTCGGAATGTGTACAAATAAGTTTGACGGTTGGATCATTGAAAAAAGTTTGTAGAATGCATATTGCGTCAAAACAGTAAATTAAACAAACACTTAGAGTTAATATTATACTTCTATTAAGTATAAAATAAGTTTTTGTGGTATCCACTAGTGTAAATACTTTAAATTAAAGATCAAATTTATTCATTACATTCTTATAGGTCGAAGAGTCTATCTGTAAAAAATCATCAAAATCGGAGCTAAAATAACCGTTAAATTGTGATTTTTCGTTTATAATCGTCGAAAACTTTTGGTCCATTACGTAATCTCTGAACGTTTTTTGTTTACGATTTTTTACGTATGCGATCTCGGAATGTGTACAAATAAGTTTGACGGTTGGATCGTTGAAAAAAGTTTCGTAGAATGCATATTGCGTCAAAACGATAGATTAAACAAACACTTAGAGTTAATATTATACTTCTATTAAGTATAAAATAAGTTTTTGTAGTATCCACTAGTGTAAATACTTTAAATTAAAGATCAAATTTATTCATTACATTCTTATAGGGTCGAGGAGTGTATCTGTAAAAAATCATCAAAATCGGATATAAAATAACCGTTAAATTGTGATTTTTCGTTTATAACTGTCGAAAACTTTTGTTCCATTACGTAATCTCTGAATGTTTGTTTTTTACGATTTTTTACGTATGTGATCTCGGAATGTGTACAAATAAGTTTGACGGTTGGATCGTTGAAAAAAGTTTCGTAGAATGCATATTGCGTCAAAACGGTAGATTAAACAAACACTTAGAGTTAATATTATACTTCTATTAAGTATAAAATAAGTTTTTGTGGTATCCACTAGTGTAAATACTTTAAATTAAAGATCAAATTTATTCATTACATTCTTATAGAGTCGAGGAGTGTATTTGTAAAAAATCATCAAAATCGGAGCTAAAATAACCGTTAAATTGTGATTTTTCATTTATAACCGTCGAAAACTTTTGTTCTGTTACGTAATCTCTGAATGTTTGTTTTTTATGATTTTTTACGTATGCGATCTCGGAATGTGCACAAATAAGTTTGACGGTTGGATCGTTGAAATTTTTTTTGTAGAATGCATATTGCGTCAAAACAGTAAATTAAACAAACACTTAGAGTTAATATTATACTTCTATTAAGTATAAAATAAGTTTTTGTAGTATCCACTAGTGTAAATACTTTAAATTAAAGATCAAATTTATTCATTACATTCTTATAGGGTCGAGGAGTGTATCTGTAAAAAAATCATCAAAATCGGAGATAAAATAACCGTTAAATTATGGTTTTTCGTTAAAACCGTCGAAAACTTTTGTTCCATTACGTAATCTATGAATGTTTGTTTTTTACGATTTTTTACGTATGCGATCTCGGAATTTGTACAAATAAGTTTGACGGTTGGATCGTTGAAAAAAGTTTCGTAGAATGCATATTGCGTCAAAACGGTAGATTAAACAAACACTTAGAGTTAATATTATACTTCTATTAAGTATAAAATAAGTTTTTGTGGTATCCACTAGTGTAAATACTTTAAATTAAAGATCAAATTTATTCATTACATTCTTATAGGGTCGAGGAGTGTATTTGTTAAAAATCATCAAAATCGGAGCTAAAATAACCGTTAAATTGTGATTTTTCATTTATAACCGTCGAAAACTTTTGTTCTGTTACGTAATCTCTGAATGTTTGTTTTTTATGATTTTTTACGTATGCGATCTCGGAATGTGTGCAAATAAGTTTGACGGTTGGATCGTTGAAATGTTTTTTGTAGAATGCATATTGCATCAAAACAGTAAATTAAACAAACACTTAGAGTTAATATTATACTTCTATTAAGTATAAAATAAGTTTTTGTGGTATCCACTAGTGTAAATACTTTAAATTAAAGATCAAATTTATTCATTACATTCTTATAGGTCGAGGAGTCTATCTGTAAAAAAGTATCAAAATCGGAGATAAAATAACCGTTAAATTGTGATTTTTCGTTTATAACCGTCGAAAACTTTTGTTCCATTACGTAATCTCTGAATGTTTGTTTTTTACAATTTTTTACGTATGAGATCTCGAAATGTGTACAAATAAGTTTGACGGTTGGATCGTTGAAAAAAATTTCGTAGAATGCATATTGTGTCAAAACGGTAGATTAAACAAACACTTAGAGTTAATATTATACTTCTATTAAGTATAAAATAAGTTTTTGTGGTATCCACTATTGTAAATACTTTAAATTAAAGATCAAATTTATTCATTACATTCTTATAGGGTTGAGGAGTGTATATGTTAAAATTCATCAAAATCGGAGCTAAAATAACCGTTAAATTGTGAATTTTCATTTATAACCGTCGAAAACTTTTGTTCCGTTACGTAATCTCTGAATGTTTGTTTTTTACGATTTTTTACGTATGCAATCTTGGAATGTGTACAAATAAGTTTGACGGTTGGATTGTTGAAAAAAGTTTTTGGACCGCCAGCAATAGATAATTTTGTAGTAGTGAAACCTTAAATTTATTTAACCGTCGATTGTCATTTACGCTTTATTCTTCTTACTGAATTTCATTTTTAAAATTTTATTTTTTGAAAACATGATCATCTGGCGGATGTAAGAAGATGATATCACGTTTCGATATTTACGGTTAACTGAAATATGAGTCAATGTCATATAATTTGTAGAAACTTTATAAATATCAAACAATATTTTCACTAACCGTAAAACTCTAAATATAATATCAACGATCCAAACCGTTCATCTACCTGCACCCTCTAATAGATCATGTTTTCAAAAAAAGAAAATCTAAAAAAACGAAATTTGATGAGAACAATGAAGTATAAATGTAAACAACAATCAACGGTTAAATTTTGATCTATGAATTATATGATTATAGTGGCGAATTTCGAAGTTAAACTCTTCATGAAAGTTATAAAGCTTGTCATTACGAGTGTTTATATATTTTTTTCTATATTTTTTTACACTTCTACATTAATTAAAAAACTATTAAAGACTTTAGGTAAGAGAAAATATACTTAAAACAAAATTGTGTTTTTATGTTTTGGATGTGATAATATGGAATGTATATACTTATTTAGTATTATGTTTTTCATTTGATTATTTATTGGTTTAAAATATATTTTCCTTAACGGGTAACGGGTCGGGTCATATTACCTGTTAATATTATCGGGTCGATTTCGGGTCGGGTCATTTTACCTGTTTATTTTAACGGGTGTTACACGACACGACCCGTTAAGATATCAGGTATGACACGAACACGAAAAACACGACACGAATGCCAAGTCTAGTGGAGCCTACCAAAGTACCAACCAGGATGTCCTCATCAGATTGCCCTTGCTTGGGACACAGAGCCCTCCAGGAACCCCAGTCCCCACATTCCTCTCCACTCTCCCTCTCTCACTTCTCTCTCTCGTTTCTCTCTTTAATGACCCCTTTGGTGTTGGCATCTTTTGCTGGGTTAGGTTCAACAGATTGTTAATCTGATGTAAACGGTGCTAGGAGATGAAAAGTAAGGATTTGGATCCTCTCCTGAGCTAATGGAGAGGATCCTCCAGACCAAATATTTTGGACCGTTGAATTTTTATCCAACGGTTACAAACAAGATGGTCCCTTTAAAGTTATAATAATTATAACCGTTGAATTTTCATCCAACGGTCCATAATACTTGGTCAGGAGGATCCCCTCCATTGGCTCAGGAGAGGATCCAAATCCGAAAAGTAATACTTTACTTATTGGAATGGGTTAGAATTTGGTCATGGGCCGGTCTCAAATGGGAGACAGATTCTCATAGAATGTGAGTTTATTTCTTTTTCTGAGGCACTAATACAAGATCATCATGAATTTTTTGAACTACTACTACGAGATCATATGTGGAGGGTTTAAAATATGGCATTGTCATAAGAGCAAGTCCACCCCTAAGGACTTTGCGCCAGCACCCATCGCATTTATCCACTCAAATGAACAGTAATAGACTGGAGTGAACAGTAATAGGCCAAGGCATCTCCACCCCTAAAAAAATGCGCTGGCACCCAGCGCATTTATTTGGTGTGTTTTTTTTTTTTAAGTTTATTTCGGATAAGATTTTTAACCCATTTAAAATAAAGAATAAAAAAATAAAATAGTTTTAATTTCGGATAGGATTTTTAACCAATCTCGTCACGCCACGTGTCATTATCTGAACGTACTATTTTGTGAATAGATTTCCGATAATATTTTCAACCAATCCCGACACGCCACATGTCACTTCCGTGGTACAATAATTTAGCCAAGATTTCGATAAGATTTTCAACCAATCACGTCATGCCACGTGTCATTATCCGAACGTACTATTTTGTGGATAGATTTCCGATAATATTTTCGACCAATCCTGACACGCCACGTGTCACTTCCGGTTTACAATAATGTAGCCAAGATTTCGATAAGATTTTCAACCAATCACGTAGTGCCACGTGGCATTGTCCAGAACCTCATCCTTTCTTTTTTTGTCCATATAAACCCTACATCCCTACATCCATCCTCACACCAAGCTCAATCCTTCTTTTTAGCTCAGAATCCTTGTTCATCGTTTTCAAATCTTGAGTTCTTATTACAATGTCTTCTTCAAGAAGGGTGTATAAGCAGTTGCAAGAGCAACAACAAAGGTTGTTGGCACAACAGGCAGAATTGGCCAATCTCGAGGAAGGTGGAGGTGGAGATGAGGCTTTCTTCATGGAGGAGGATGAGGATGATCACCATAGAAGGCAGAAGGCCTCACATTCCCACCGTGTCATGGAAGCCGTGGGTCAGATAGCCAAACCAAGACGTGTTGCAAACCTCGATAGAAAAAGGGAAAAACGAGGTAAAAATCTATTGGAAGATTATTTTATTCCCAATAGCATATTCCCTGATCATATTTTTAGACGGCGTTTTAGAATGCAACGACATTTGTTCAACAAAATCATGAGTGATATTTGCAACCATGATTCATACTTTGTGCAAAAAGAGGATGCTTTTCATGTTCTAGGTCTTATTCCCGAGCAAAAAATTACGGCATCCTTGCGAATGCTTGCATATGGAGCATCTGCAGATCAAGTAGATGAGATCGCGAGGATGGGAAAAACAATTGTTCTGGAGTCCCTGATGCGGTTTTGCTCTGCAATTGAAGCCATCTACACCAAAGAGTACCTCCGGACACCCACGTCAAGGGACATGTGAAGGCTTCTGAGGAAGGGTGAGATGCGAGGCTTCCCTGGCATGATTGGAAGCATCGACTGCATGCACTGGACTTGGAAAAACTGTCCAAGTGCGTGGCAAGGAGCATATGGCGACAGAAAAGGAGCCAAAAGCATCATTTTGGAAGCGGTGGCTTCATTTGATACATGGATTTGGCATGCTTTTTTTGGTGTTCCAGGAGCTCAGAATGACCTAAATGTCCTTGCCCAATCCCCAGTGTTCGACGAACTGCTGCAAGGAAACTCGCCGAGATGCACATATTGGGTTAATGGTACCCAATACGAGGGATCATACTACCTTGCAGATGGCATTTACCCAAGGTGGTCAGCATTTGTCAAAACAGTGCCACATCCACATACTGAAAAGGAAAAACACTTTGCAAAATGTCAAGAAGGGTGTAGGAATGATGTCGAGCGTTGTTTTGGTATCCTGCAAACTCGTTGGGCGATCTTCAGGGCTGCAGCTAGAATGTTTGATGTCGAGGCTCTTCGATCCATCATGATGACGTGTATTATTCTCCACAACATGATTGTTGAAGATGAGTATGATTATGATGCCGTCGATGAATATGAGCCGGATCCGATGAACAACTCAAGAACACGTATCTATTGTGCTCATGACCGGACCGAAGATCCAGTGCAACACGAGCCGTTGGAACGCGATGGACGTTACAATGAATTGATCGTTCAGCGGTACACTAATGTGCAAGAGCCATACTGGCACGTAACCCGCCAGAATGACTTGATTGAGCACCAGTGGGGATTGCATGGAGGCGAAGATAATTAGAATGAGGCTTGTGGTTGAAGAATAAATTGTATTTTTTTTAAAGTTAAGTAATTCTATGTAGTGTGTTTTGTTTTTAAGTTTATTTGGTGAGTTTATGTAATTCTATGTAATGTGTTTTGTTTTTAAATTTATTTGGTGAGTTTATGTAATCTTATTTCATGTGTTTAAATAAAGTACAAAAGAAATAAAATTTTAAAAATAAATAAATAAATAATTACATTAAAATTGCATAAGAAATTAAATAAAGTTCAAACCTAAAAAAAGAAATTACATAAGAAATTAAATAAAGTTCAAAAGAAAAAAGAAAGAAAATACATAAAAAATACATAAGAAATTAAATAAAGTTCTACTAGAAAAAAGAAAGAAAATACATAAAAATACATAAGAAATTAAATAAAGTCTCTCGAGTTAGGATATGTGGTGCTAGGATCTTGGTTGCCATGATTTGTGTAGCTAGAACCCCATTGACTTGTTTCCGCATCTCTTGCACGCCTCCTACGCATGACATCTCTTTTTTCCAATGTCCAAAAATATTTAGAATTCGGAGACAGTCCTACTAGAGACTTGCTCATAGTGTCACGATCTGCTTGAGCCATCCTTTCTTCTCGAAGCAATTCATTTTCTCGATGAAGTGCTTCTCTAACCAGCTCGTTCTCTCGATTAACTACTTCTCTTTGTCTCTCAGCCGCCGCATTGCGTCCCTTCCGTGTCTTGAAATGTGTCGGCTTCTTGTTCGGCCATGTCTGGTTCTGGAGAACTATGTAGACCCATACCGTGCATGACAACTTCTGGACCAGTTGCCACAATTTTGTATTTAGGGCAATCTTTGACAATTTGCCAACATTCCCATTTAGTGAATGATTTGTTCCCGTTCTTTGAATTGTAGAATGCTTGAGCTTGTAGTGTCTATAAAAAAGTGGGATAACATAGTGTTAAAAAATGCGGGTGTAACACAAATAAATAAATTCAAAATATTGATACGGGTGGAATGCATATAAATTACATAAAAATGACATAAGAAATTAAATAAAAATTACATAAGAAATTAAAATTTTGATGCGGGTGGAATGCATATAAAAATTACATAAGAAATAACATAAAAATTAAAATATTGATGTGGGTGGAATGCATATAAATAAATAAAAATATTGTTACCTGATCCGCTAAACTTGTCCCACTACGGAGGTTACCGGAAGCATGAGAGATGGCGTTTTTCCAACAAGTAAATGATGCGTTGAGTTTTTTCCAACGACCTTGAAGACCTTGACTAGTTCTGGCGTTTTCTCCATGTACATCGCAAAACGCTTTCGTAATTTTACTCCACATTTCTCGCTTATCCATCTCATTACCCGTAATCGGGTCATGAGTAGTGTGAACCCAACATTCACACAACGTAACATCTTCAATGAGCTTCCACGAAGACATTTTTTTCTCTTAAAGTGTAGAAAATATTGAAATGTAGATAGTATAGAAAGTGTAGAAAATATTGAAATGTGGTGTAAAGGTGGAAGATGAGGGTTAGGTATTTATAGGAAAAAAAATAACATTTTTCAAATATTTCTGTAATTTTTTTAAAATTTTCTGTATTTTTTAATAATTTTTCTGTATTTTTTAATAATTTTTAATGAATTTTAATATAGTTAATTAATCTGGACCGTTGGATTTGAAAAATATTCAAATCTAAGAGCCAGGGACTTGCCACGTGGCCAACGGTCATATTTTTGACCGTTGGGGCCTTTTTTTTTTATTTACTTTTTTGTAAAAAAAACGTGGACCGTTGATCTTTGATCCGACGGTCTATGTTAAAAGTAAAATTTAAATTTTTTTTACCGTTGGAAATCCAACGGCCGAAAGAAAGCCACGTCGCCAACTCGGGGGGGGGGGAGTCAGTGCGCCTGTCACGCGGGCCCGGGCTCTGAAACCGTGTCGGGCACTCGCGCCACACCGGCGTGAATCGCACGCGCCAGGCCAATAGCCCGGCTTCTTGCTCAGTCTATTTTGGGCTGGTCCATTGCCCAGCTCGGGCTGGGTACCAGTTCATTTCATGGGGTGGACTTGATTGACAGAGGCCCGGCACGTTTTTTGGACTGAGGGCTGGGACATTTTGTCCCCGCTGGACTTGCTCTAAGAGATTTAATGGCATTGTTTTAGTGATTTAAGACGCCACAATGACAATAAATCTATTAAGTATAAATGTAGGAAAAGATGTTTTCCTTCAATGTTATTGGCGTAACAATATCGAGACAAATGGAGCAATAGCAAAGTCATATGGATTAAAAACAAATTAATTAGTAATTAGCGTGGTCAATAAAGTGTTCATTGTTAAGTTACTGGTCTAAAACTAAAAAATAAGAACATGTTTTCAAACTTGACTATACAAGTGGGAGTAAAAGTCATGACCCACATGACACCCACCTTTGTTTTGGTATTTTGTTAAATTACACCCATGATTTAAGTGATTCGAAACTTTTTTTGGTCCAAATGATGATGATGGAATGGACCCAATCAAGGCTAGCCAATGTAAACTATCACCAATTAGGAAGATTTCCGTTGATTGATGTGATCACGAGACAAGGTATCTGGACTTAACTGAAACCTGTAAATACAAGCTTCAAGGAAAAGAAAATGATCCCCAATCAAACACACAAACTTATCACTATGACCAAAATAATTCAACCAACATAACTAATGGTTCGGATTATGAATTTGGCCAAACAATTTACTCAAACTAGGAGTGCTATCCTAAGGTCCTCTTTTTGAGGACCTGTGAAGGCCTCTTTTATATAGGCATAGGATTAATCTAAACGGATGAGTTTATATAATCCTATCACACCTAAACAAAATCAAAACACGCTAAAAAATAATTAAAAAATGGGTTCACGCTCAAATTTTTAACAGCTGCAGGTTGAAGGAGAGCAGCGCGAATTCCGATTTCACAGTATCCTCTGAAAATTAAAATTCTCTTTGAAGCTACGAAAATGTATTTCCTTTGTAGTTGTATTGATTTCAATTTCTCCTAATTTTCCCGTCCCCATTTTCGAAAAAAGTAGAATCACGTTGATGTTTATCGTAGAATGGAATTAATTGAGTAGCATTCTTCTTTTAATTAGGTCTCATAGTAACCCAGAAATGCTTTCCTAATTGAGCACCATTCTATTTTATATTTCTTTGTGGTGGTGGTTCAACCTCAACCCCATTCTTCTTCTTTTTTTTCTTCACTTTTAATTTTAATTGCAGATTGTTGTATGATGGAGGAACAGTCTTACCAGGGACGATCTTGAACCGGTATCAACGATCTTCAAGGGTGGGAGCAGAGCGGTAGAGAGGGAGGGTCGGGACGACGTCCTTGACGAAATATTTCCTATGAGATCGAACGGGTTACATTTTTGCTCATCTCTCTCGGGAAACAGGAATGAAGGATGAGTTTGAACCCTATTTTTATTTGTTAGCATGTTTTGATTTTATTTAGGTGTAACAGGATTATATAAACTCATCAGTTTTTCTACCATTAGATTCATTTTATGGCTCATATAAAAGAGGTCCTCACAGGTCCTAGAAAAAGAGGACCTTAAGAGAGCATCTGTTACTCAAACATGCAACGAAGACTGACTAAACAGCCTTGAACAACTCCATCTCCTTCACAAAGGGAAAAGGAAAGGGAGAGAGGTGGCCCGAGAGTAAATTGACATAAAGCATATGGAGGAGTCGGCCTTTGAATTTGTTACTCAAGTCGACAACGTTACTGAAACCCCCACTTCCATTGATTGAGGAAAATGCAAATACCATACAAGATGAAAGTCAACAAATAGCCTAGTTCGAAGACCAAATTACGTCCAAAATACTGACGAAATGTCAAGTTTTAAAACCACTACCATATATCAAAGTTGGTCGATCAACCAGACTTGGGGGGCATGAAAAAAGGGCCAAAATAATGACCAAAAGTTATATCGGCCATGGGTTTAGGGTTTGGCTGAGAGAAGAGTGAGGCTGAATTATTCGATAGGGAGATGCACCACAGGCATGGTCTAAAATATCCATAATATCCCGATATTTCCATCGAAATTTCCGTGTTTTTGGACTACCGATATTTTTTTGGACTACCGATATTTCCGATATCATCGATATTTTAGACATTGCTAAGTCACTCATGTATCTTACCATGCAATGTATAAAGTGTAAAATATTGTACTAATTCATTATATATAAATGATTATGGTGTGTTTAAACTTCTTTCATTAATTACTACATATTTTCTACACTCATAATGTTTGCCAGCTCGCTATATAATCAACTTAAATCAGTTATATCTATCATGCAATGCATTTCCTTCCAATTTTTTGTGATAAACTAATAGATAATTGACTAAATAAACATCCTACAAAGTTTCAATAAAAATTTCCAAGTTTTTCTTACAATTTCCGTGGTTTTTATTCAATTTTTATCGATATCGATAATATCCCGATATTTCCATCGAAATTTCCGTGTTTTTAGACTACCGATATTTCCGATATCATCGATATTTAATACCTTGACCACAGGTGGCCAAAGGATTACAAGCTTTGGTTGGTTTAGTTTTCAATACAATTTGAGTGGTCTTAATGCAGAGTTTTGGTCCGTTTATTGAAGTGGCATGATTCTTTTGCTAATTGATGGTTGATCGCTATCTAATCTGATAATTCAATGCTAAAAAAAAAAAAAATTGAAATGTTATATGAATTTATACTTTTTTTTTTCAATTTGTCATATAAAGTAAAGTTTAACTCATTCTTTATATCAATTTTTTGAAATCATCAATTTGTCATCTCCTAAATCTCTTAAGTTTTTCATTCAAAATAAGTCATGTGCTTCTTGTTTTTATATTTTTATATTTATCTATACGAAGATATATTTACACTAGGGTAGGGTATATTGGTTTTGGACTTGTGGGATCCTTTTCATAAGTTCTCTAGTTCTATTTGGTGCGAACAAAAAAATTTTGGCTGGTAAAAAAAAATGAATGAAAATTGTTGGCTATAGTGATAGGATTTTTAGTACATGTGCAAAACAGATTAAAATCACACAAAATACTTGCAAGAGAACTTGTAGTTGTAATATAAACGGCTATAGTAAAGTCGTTCTCCACAGGAATATTAAAAAAAAATTATATTTAATCTAAATCTTAATTCATTACTTAAAACAAAGTTTTAGAAAATATGTTTGATTTTATGACCTAGATTAACAAAACTGATTTTAATTAAAAAGATTAGAAAAATCTGCAATATTAAAGAAAGGGTAAGAAAATAATTTTTGAAAATTAAGTTGTAAAAGCACTAGAGTTCTACCGTCACCTTAACAATCGTATGTAATTTATCAATTACCTATGAATTAGACATGCAACTTTGAAGGTTAGGTTTTCTTAATGTATATTCTACTTGGACCTCCAACCTAGAACATATATCAAACATGCAATTCGGATCACATTTAAACATAAAAGACTTATTAAGCTTTATTAAAACTCTTTGAAAAATCATGCAACCATTAAGACGTGGTGTTCGCCTTAAGTGAACTTACAATTATTAACCAGAAGAAGTCATAGCCAATTTCAAGAAACCTTCCGACAAAATTGCATTAAATTACTTTTCTAAAGATCCTAATGGTAGCTAAGCATTAAGATGATAGTTTAAACATAGTGATTAATAATTCAAAGTACACATGCATAATAACATAAGCAATTAAATAAAAACTACATATTCATGCTAATTTTCATGGCCTCGCCCTAGCAAAAGAAAGTTAATTATACATATTCATAATTAAAATCAAAAGGAATTTTATTGAAATAGAAAAAGAGTTAAAACACCTTGAAAGTAAAAGTCTTAGAATCTTCAAAAGCTCTAGCCAAATTACTCTCTCCAAAGTCGTACAAAGAAGACGACTAGGGCTAGCCAAAAGGCCTTATTTATGCTACTACAGTGGAAATCATTCCTAGAAAATGTCTTAGAATAAAACTAGGAAATAAAATAAATAAAGAGAAACTAGGAAACAATCTCCTAGTCAAACATGGAGAATATGCCATCAAACTGATCAGCCACGTTTTTAGCTACAAAAAGCTCCAAAACAGGTTCAAGATAGCTTATTTTAAAGACATTCTGAACATATCTCCATGAGGGTCCGAGCCCAAAAGAGACAATCTTGGACGCCAAAAAACCCAAAAAAGCCCAAAAGCGTCACTTTGGCAACATTGCACGCTGCTCATTTATTTCATCGCCATAAATAATCCGTTCGGTAGAAAAATCTGAAACGTTGACATGAACTAGTTGAGAGACTCACACACATCTTCCAATTGAAATCACTCCAAAATTCATCTATTTGATCACTTTTTCTCAAGAGGAAGTTGAAAGTCCTACATTGAAAATATAATTCAAAGTATCAAAATTTCACCAAAATAATTACCAAAACATACCAAGAATATGGGAAAATATATAATATGAAATCAAACCATCATAGAGATTATTTGAGCAACACATGCATATATTAACAATTAAAAAAAAAAGTATGAACTCAAAACAAATCTAAGTTCCATAAAAATTCAAGGCCTAGTGGATGGTGAACCAAGACTCCTTCCATAAATGAAAGAAGAAAGTTTGAACTTTACCCTTGAAGCCCATCCTTGTTTTTACAAGGCAACCACTCAAGTGGAGGGCCTTCAAGTCCTCTCCTTGCTCCTTGAATCTTTGTTTCTTCCTTACTCCTTTGCTCTATTTGATTAAAGGATTCTTCAAGCAGCAAAAGATGGCACCTCTAAGTCCACACACCATGGATGTGATGTGAAGACAAGATGGATAAACTAGGAGAAGTTTTGATGCTAATAAAACTTTATCTAGTTGGCTGGCTAAAGAGAGAGAGAGGGAAAGTTTGTGTGCCTCCAAACTTTCTCTCCAAAGAACCCTAATGAGTTATTGCCTATAAAGTCACTTTTACACACACTCACAAGTGAGTGGCATAAGTGAAATTGAGGCCAATCCTCATGTATAGCCAGCTACCCTAGTGTAGGTGGGCTTGTGTCTCATTTTGTTCAAGTTGTCATACAAAGTTTAATGGACCTTATGGATCAAAGCCCATTGGGCCTAGAAAACCCGAAACTAATTTGAAGCCTAATACAAACCTTTCTTATAATAAATAACTAATTAATTAATTTTGACCATACACAATTAAACTATTTAATTGCTTATATCCATCCCAGTTACATATCCTTCATCTCACCCTAATACGATGTACGATCCATTAGGTTCCAATTAGCGAGGCCGTGAATGATTGTAACTCTTACTAAACAATTGTGAATTAAAACTTACTTTCAATCTCCCTATGACGAATATTAATGATTACTAATCTTCAGGGCTTTCACAAACCATGAGTGACACCTAACAGTATGCCATGACTACCCAAGCCAAATAGAAGTAGTTGAAGAACTTATTCAGTTACAACTACAATGCAATACGGTGCTTCTCTAATTCAATACTCCTAACCATATTGTTTAGTTGATAAACTGTTTGGTGGATAGTTTATTTCATGTCTACTATCCAATACGATACTTCTGTATATGATTCTAGTGAATATGATTTGGAACATTGTTCCTAAGTCATATTCATATGCTTTGACCAAAGATTCTCGAACCATATCTTAAGAGTATTCTTCTTCTGCTATGGAATGTTAGAGGTCCCTTGTTGTACACTTACATGTCTCTATGGATAAATTAATGACCCCAACAATGCTAGGAACATGGCGAAGATGAGGCATGTACTTTGTTACATTGTCAAATGATGAAAGACATACCCAAAAGGCATATGTGGTGTCTCAAGTCAAATGACTACTTGTATATGTGTGTATGTATGTATAAGTATATATAGATATATAGAGAGATATATATATATATATATATATATATATGTTAATGTATGTCTATGTCTATGTCTATGTATATGTATATATTATGCATATGTATATGTACTTTTTATATATTAATGTATGTCTATGTCTATGTCTATGTATATGTATATATTATGCATATGTATATGTACTTTCGTCTTAGGACTGACATTATTTTGCTTCACTTGCTAATTATTCGAAATGCCGTCAAATTTGAGCATTGGGTGTTGACGCACTCCTTCAGTTAATTTATAAACTGACATGACAAGTTTTTCAATCCGCCACACCGCGTGGGCATAATTTTTTGTGAAAATGGAACATGGAGGTACTTGAGAAACAGTTTCAAAACCGCAAATGTTTTGCACACGAAAAGGCATCTACGCAACTTAAGACACACGGATGAAGATAGTCCGAGATCAAGTTCCACAACTTTACACCGGATATCAGTGCAAATCCAAGCATCCACACCAGAAGCATCCTTGATTCCGCCCTGGTAAAGCGAACATTTTTCCATCTGCGTGACAAAACGTTGCAGCTCTCTTACAACAAACCTCAGCCCTCCATTTTTGTAGATTAAAAACCAGCGGATGTGATGAGTTGATATGCACAATACGCAGCTCATGCCTGAAAAATATAATGTGGTACAGTGGTACCGGTCTGTTTGTCAATAGGACTGGAGTGCTTTGTGGGTTTGTTTGTTATGCAAGAAAAGAGTTGCCAAGAAAATCGACCAGGAGCAAACTCTGGAAAAATTCTCCCCAAAACGACTTAAACGGAAAGCTTGAGAACTCAACTATGTTATGTCAGTACTAACTATAATCTTAGTTTTGAGCATTACAATACAAAGTCCAGAAGGACAAAATTGGAGTCATCGTCATCGTTGAGACTCAAGAGTGTATTTATCTTCACCAAAAAATTCATTTGTGATACTTTTGATCACAGCTCCAATAGCTCAGGAAAGTACTAAGTTTGCTTACCAGTCAGGTCAACGATCTTAGAACCTTACCAATTCAATTCTTCTATGATAGGTGATCCGCAGAGTATATCTTGAGTGCAGTCGTAACGTAATCGCTCTGTCATGAACAAGTAAGAAACAGCTATATCCATTCAGAGACACTTTACTGAGTGACGTCAGACTTCAGCTCTCTGTTCACATAATCCAAGTATCCCTGACAAATATGGAAATATAAATTCCTGTTAGCACCCAACACTCTGAAAACTGATTGAGATGAATGCTATTCGTATTGTCTACCTGAAACAACCAAAGAATTAGTTCTCGTTTGATAACCACCATTTCACATGATTGAGATATGCAGAAAGTACATATGGGAGACAGGATAGATGAAGAAAGTTGGTGGGAGAGAAGAAATAAAGAATAATGAACGAAAATGAAATCTTGAGAGGGAAAACAACTCACAGTAGCTTTTGGTTTTTTAGTTTTCATTTTGTGTACATTTCTTCTACATCTATCATAAATTTCCCCATATCTCAAGCATAAATAGTGAAAAATAAAAAACTAAAAAAAATGGTCATCAAAAGGGTCCCTTACAATATTTATTCAGTTTTATCTAGCACAATCCGACACCTTTTATTGGATTCTATGTAACGGAAGAAAACATACAACGCTACCTGGAGTATACCAACAGCAGCAAACTTGTCCATAATTGTCTTGGACTGAACTGGAGGCAGATTCAAAGGCTTCAACAGTAGTTCCACATTCTGTTTGCGGTAAAATAAAATCTGAGATTCTAGATCGCTTACAAAATAAGGATACTTGTTGTGTAATTTGTAATAATAGCCTAACTCTGAAGTGTAGGCTGCTCTCTTGCCGGCAAACAAAGTACAAGCAAGATCTTTAACATTTGAAACACAAAAACTGCAAAACCTAACGGATAGTAAATTAACACTAGACACATCCAAGTTAGCAGCAGTGCCCATATGATGAATGAATAGTGTGTCAGAAGCATCATGTCACAAGACTAAATAATTTTCCACACTATATGCACTAACCTTTGATGTAAATCCCTCGTCCCAATATGTATACTTTAAGCCTTCCAGTTTTCTTGTCTTAGAGAGGTCGTCAATGAAAAGCTTCACTTGGACAGCCTAAACAAAGACAAGCAAATCATGATAAAAAAAAATGAGAGAGTCCCCACATAGACAACTCAAGCTAAGAATACACACATTAGGAGTCCCTTTTTGTCTGTCGAACGGGTATCCAACAATGAAGCCCACCAGAGAAAGCTCAGAAATCTGCATACAGAAACAGAAGGAATTATGAATCTGACTCGGGAACTAACATGGACCAAGGTTTCAAACAGTCTTACATCACTGATGTACTATCATGTATGATTTGTAGCATGCTTGGTTACATGCCTGTTACGCCTAGAAATCTAATGATATTGAATACATGGGTATGACCAGGAGAAACCAAAGTTCCTAAACTCATGAGAAGTTCAGAACCAATCACAAAGAAAAACTAAATGCATATAGATATCTTTGAGGCAGCATCTAATGTTGCATTAGCATGATTTCTAGACTTCACTCTGAAAATTACATGTGTTTAAAACGTATAAGATTACGATAATGTCTTTGGCCACATATTGCTATAGAAATGTGTATAACACGGATACAGAAGAAAGCAATGAGAGGCATTTGGCCAATTATCTGACAAGAACAAAACTATTAACATCTTGTATGAGTCCTATCCCTATCGTATCGTAACCAATGTTTAAAATTTCTTCGATATGGTCGATATTTCCATGGAAATATCCAAAAAATTAAAGAAAGATATGGGAAGGGGGGGGTGAAGTCTAAACTTCACCTCTTATCAGAGAAACGCTTAAGTTTAGGCTAAAATCGACATATATAGTCGATATTCTTAAGTTTAGGCTAAAATCGACATATATAATCGATATTTAAAATAGCGGAGAAACTCATATTTCATTCAAACCAAAGTTTGACAACATACCCAAAGTTTGATTTTAAATTTCCAGAATTTAACAGTGCCAGAACATCTGTAACTTCAATTTCCAGAATTTAACTTGTAAATGGCCCTTCAATTAACATAAACAAGTAAATAAAATCAGGAAATGAACAAAAAACAAAAAAAAACTCACCAAACTCTGAAAATCGGCGGCCATCAAACCAATATTTGATTTCTTCCTCAACAGAACACTGCGGAGCATCAAATATTAAGAGACCCAAACTCATATGTGAACCATAATTTGAAGATTTACAGGAGGAAATTATTCCAGTACCTCAAGGGCGACGCAATCTTGTTATGAAGATCCGAAACGGCTACGCCGACGTACTTGTCACCGACGTCCAAACCCAGCAACCGCCCGCGTTCCAGAGTATTGGCCTTGAGCAGATCCTGGAACAAGTTCAGCGGCTTCACGTACCTCATCTAATTCGATGCGAATTTGTCCCAAATATATTTGATGAACTCACTTATGGGTTTGTCCTACACTTACGGCGTCGACTGATTAGCGAGGGTTTTCTTGTTTTTTTTGTTTTTAAACAAACGATATTATGAGGAGAGTTTTAGTTAGGGTTTAAAGTTTAGGTTCTTACCTGTATAATGATTAATGAATACTTCAAATTCGTTTTCGACAATAATCTAACTTTAAACTTCTTACTTATAAAATATAGGGAAATTTTAGTTAAACCTATCTAACCTATTTCTACATCTAACCTACCATTTGCATCCATTTGATTTTTAACTAAACTATTAATATCTTTTTAAACCCAAATTTGATACCTAATATACCCTCATAAACCTAATTCATTATGTGGATTTATTTTTACACCCATTTGATATTTAGAAGCTAAATTTGATGTGTTTAGACTTAAGTTCTTTGCATGGTTTTCCACAACACAAAAGCTGATAATTCAATTGTTACCTGTATGCTAAAAATCACTGCGAAAAGCGATCTGTATAGTTATGGGGTTGTCCTTTTGGAGATCATAACTGAGAAAAGGCCAGTGGACCCATCATTCACAGATGGGCAAGTCTGCAAGTCTGCAAATTTGCAAGATAAAAATCAATGGCTCTCAAGGCCGTTCATGTCTTTGATGTTCCAAACCTCGATCAAGTCATAGAAAATGCTGCTGCATTGGCCATACATTCTCCGTGGTTGGCTCAAGGTCTCGGCATTTGCCATCGAATTAATTTCTTGTGATGTTTGTACTTGTGAGGAGCTATATTTAAGTATCGTACTGTTTTTGTGTTATTTTCTATGATTATAAATGTTATATTTCCACAGGCTGCATACTGGATGATGAGAGGGCAAAATTAAATGCAATGGTGGTCAACAAAGGTTTTTCTGTGAGATTTGCTTTTGCTGCTGCAATTTTTGGCGAATCCTCAGAAGCTCTTTTCTGGCTACAGCTGCCTCGTACTCTTAACCATTTGTTGAATAAGATGGTAAATAAGTCTCCACAAAAAACCCCTGCTTCAGCATTCATTCCAGAGATTGATGATGCATCTATGCTTAATAGGATAACATCAAAGGATCTGGATTGTCTGCCCTCTCCCATCCCATACCCTTCACATCCCTTCCTATTTCTGTGGTCACGGTTAAGCCACGTCAACATTTTATATTGATTTTTTTTATAGAAATAATAAGACGAAAAACAATGGGAATATAAAATGTTGACGTGGCTTAACCGTGACCACAGAAATAGGAGGGGATGAGAATGGTATGGGATGGGGAGGGCAGACAATCGAGGTCCAACATCAAAAGGAAAGTCAGTTTCTGGAACATAAAATAAAGATGCAATGGTAAGTTGCATTTCAGGATAATATTTTTCTCAAATTTTGTGTACAAGATTTAAGCTAAGTCGCTACGTTACTCACATTCTCCTTATCTTGTGCTCTTCAATTCTAAACTATTGTGTGATATTTCCTTTATATAAGCTTTTGTAACATCTCTATGAGAGCTATTAGGATTTTAGCCGGAATGAACGTAGAATAAACAAAGAATGATTGTAGGATTTAATTATAATGTTTGAGTTTATTGATAAATTTGAGTTTTATTACTAATTTCATTTTGTACTTAATAGTAATTATGTAATAGGATAAAATAGACAATTAACATTTAAAATTTTAAGTTGGGTGTAAAAAGAGGTTGAATGAGTTTAAATAAAATTTCCTTAAAATAAATGAATAGGAATACAACTAGACCGCTGACTGACTATGTTTGCTTAACTTCGTCGCACTTTGGAACTTGTGAAAAGGACAAGTTAAATGGGTCGGACCGGGACCTAAAGATATAGTGGGCCGTTAGGTTGAATGATAATCTGCCTGCATTAGGCTGGCCCAGCCAGTTAAATTTTTGGTGCCTTTGCGAAAAGTTAACCGTTATAATAGCCCGTTTACTATTTCAACCCGTTTTCAAAACTTCTACATTTTTTTTCTTCTAAATTTGTAGATGAGAAATCTTAGATTTGATCTTCGCTAAATGCGAATTTAAATCACATTACTATTAACCGATTAGAAGACTAATCTACCACTTTACTTTAGAGTAGATAATATCGTTTGTTCAAAAAAGAAAAAAAAAAAAAAAAAAGAAAGAACCTTTGGCAATGGGTTGGGTCGGATCGAGGATGCCAATGCAGTGTAAAAGTATATTGAAGGTATTTAAAGTTATTATTGGGATCAAATATATATAAAGTTATCAATTCGAGTTATGTTTAACAAGATAAAGTCAAATTGGGAGTAATCTTCGGTGAATGTCACTAAAAAATAGAGTTATACTGCCACACATCAAATAGACGTAATACCACACCACCCGAGTAACCGAAGTGATTCTCACACCCTTTTTAGCCTCTTACAGATTACCGTTTAATCCTAATTGTTGAATTTGTTTAATTTATTCAACCCAATAGCCACAGACAAATAGGAAAACATGAGATGCTAAAAAACGTGTGAAAATCACTTCCCTTTCAAGTAACAGAGGGGCTGCTTTACTCCATACAACTGAAAGTTGCATTTATAACTTCAGAAACATTTCCAGGGCGGAAAAAAAAAGAAGGGGAAAACTCATCATATAGCTCAAGAAATTAAAATTTAGGACCATCTACGTGAGCTGAAATCATGGTAATCAATTGAATAAATTAAATGATGGCCTACAACCAATTTTCTTTTTAACGTTTCACCCTTCCAAATGAGAAAACACAGAGAGACTATCAAGCTTGGCACGTCGTTTAGCCGCCCTTCTGAAAGGTTTCCGATTTCGCCACCATAAGCGTTCTATCCCGCTAGAACACCTATAAACATTGTTGGGGTTCCTTTGTGCTAGACCGGACTCCGCCTTCTTTGGGTTCGTCCTGCACTTTGCATGCGTAGGAGAGGGCGTTTTGGGCTCTACAGATTTCGCATCAGTACATCTGTCGAAGCATGCATTTTGGGAGAACCAGTTATTGGACACGCATGGTATAGGATACAATAAATTTGGAGGAGACCAGACTGACCTCTCTTGATCCACCGCGGGTTCACAAGACAACTCTTCTCCTAGAGGCTGACATGCAGGGCATATGTAAACCTTTGGTGTGGAACGTAATTTAATGCAATCAAAGTGATACCACTCATTACATTGGTCACACGCAATCATTGCTCGTTGATCATACGGCTTTCGGCAAATGCAATAAAGCATACTCCGAGCTTTCAACAACTGAAACAAGTAAGCATTTTTTTTATAGGGGGTCAGAGATCAGCATAGTTTATTAACAAAAGGCCACAGCACATAATTAAGATGAAAGCCTCCTCTGTACCTTAAGTTCCTTCTCTAGACGAACATGCAAATTTTCACCCTCCGACACAAGTTCAAAAACTTTATCCAAGGGGAGCGCCCCAGAATCGGCAGCAACCTGTGCACAAAAGGCAAATAAGAGAGGAGAGGAGAGAGAAAAAGAGAGAGGACAGAAAAGTGCTCCTAACCTTCTTAGCAGTATCTGCCCACTGCAAACCAATAATCCTCACTTCTGTAAGTTTCTGCCAATAATAATCCGAAGGCGGAATGTTCAAGGCAGCTCCCTAAACATTGAAGAAAAGACAAATAAATGCATGAACATTAACTACAGCAAAAATATACGATATTCTTTCCTGCTAAATTGCTTTACTTGATAAAAGGTTTGCTATTTTGGACAATCAAGAGTAACCTCACACCAGAACATTTGTTTTTGCCTTCAAAGTTGAAGTTCAATGTATTAAATGCTTTTTCTTTCATTTCTTTAGTTTCTAAAAGCAAAAAAACTGTAGCCACCATTTCTCGGTATCCAGTACTCGTGCACAAGCAAAGAAATTTCTCGATCTAATAACCAACTGTTGGAAAATGTTTTCCATGCCACCGTTTGGTCAAAAAAAACCACAGAGGACTGAGAAATTGTTGCATGAGAAATCCATCTTAAGAACATAGAATGCGCTTCAAATTCATTTAATATCAGCAGGACATACCTCTTTTAACTGCTGCTGAACCTGTTGGATTGTGGGCTTTTGTGAACCCTCCAATAACCTATTGACTCTGACTTTCCATGAGTATCTTGATAAAGCCAACATAAGGTTGATATCACCTTCATGATCATGCACACCCTGCATTTCTCTGGCCTGTATAACAAAAACAATTTCAATCACGAAGATGTACCAAGCCTATATCAAGGTCGTTCCCATCAACAGAATATACCAAGATTGGTTATTCTCCATTTCACTTTTCAATTTCTGGAAGACTAGTTTTCTAACAACATAACTAGCAAATTCCAACCCAAAGGCATTTATACTAGATGACAAAGCCAATGGGTCCATCATATTTAAAATAAAATAAAATAGTTCAACACTACGGCAAAACACTCCTTAAGATACCTTTAAAGCTGTTGTTAGTTTTTCAACGAGCACACTGAGATCCTTATCAGAATAAGCTAATGCAAAATCCACTAATTCTGTCAAGCGAGATTTGCATGCTAGAGCTTGCTTCAAAACTTCTTTCAGTACATCTCTTTCTTTAATACTGTAAATCCAAAACAATGTTAATAATTTCAATAACTTTAAGAACAAAGCATGAATAAACAAGTAACTTCAAAGAGTGCACTTCATTACCAAACACAGAAGTCTTCTTCACCAGATAAATGTTCAATAATTTTTTGAAGTTCTGGACGCATCCCACCAAGTTTCTATACCATATAAATAGGATATTAAAATAGATATCAAACATACAGCCTTCCTTACAGAATATACTAGACAAATTAAATAAATACCAGAGTACTGAGCCCACTTCGAGAAGAAGTTCCAGATACCAGATATCGGCAACATGGGCATTCATATTCTGCATGTTTTCCACCTACCATGGAAGACCCTAGACACCGCAAATGGTAGCTGTTCAAGAAGATATCAAGTTATAACCTATAACAGAGGGGAAGATTTACAGGAATTGTGTTTCTTGCTTGAAATTCTTCATAGTAAAAACAAGTGATTGAAGTGCAAAAATAAGATTGAAATAGCAACCTAATGTGAAACAATTAAGTACTAATAATAACATGTAAGGGTGAAGGACCTGCAAAACTTTACAATAGCAATAAATAACTTACCAGTCCTTGCATGAAGAACAAGTAAGAAATTCCTGATCCAGAGA
This sequence comes from Malus fusca, assembly GCA_035220775.1. NCBI lineage: Eukaryota > Viridiplantae > Streptophyta > Magnoliopsida > Rosales > Rosaceae > Malus > Malus fusca. The sequence goes on from CM069072.1 coordinate 17,727,237, forward strand.
ACCACTGGAGCAGCAAGCAAAAGAACTACTCTCTTTCAAGCCATGTGGTTTCTCATATATGTGTATACATCTCTTTAGAGTCTGTCCTATCTGTGAATCAATAACAACGATTTAAGTCCCCCCAGAAAACATTACAATTAGATGTAATAAATTACAGTTTTAGCTGAAAACCTTTTCTAAACCGACAAGCAATGAATTATCATCTCCAACTACTATCCTGAAAATATCCATGCACTGTTGTTTCCAACTCTCAACCCTTTCAACTTCAGATACAATCATATCTAGTTCTGTGCAACTGAAAGCAGCAGAAACTCCAAGTTCCTGAGTGCAATTGAATCATATTAGGCATGTTTTCAGGAATTTAAGTACATAATCGAATGTAATTTAACAATCAATATAATTGACCAGAGAAAGCAGGCAAAAATTATACAACATTGACCAAGCCAAAGTGTTGTACTCTTCAACAATCATAGAAGTCATCAGTTATAATCAAACATCACCTATGCTGATCCATTAACATTATAAATACAAGTGAAGACATTTACTTAAAGGTGAACTGCAAGAGAACAAAGATGAACTTTGTCATTTCGAAAGCACTAAAGCATGTATAAGTGCACAAACTGACTTCATACCTTTAGCTGTAATGTTAGAGACCAAGATCGTTCTCCTGGCCTTAGGCTGAAAAGTTGATGCACTTGCTCAAGCCAGGACCTACAATACATTTACAATTACTTATTATAAATCATACTGGTAATGCAAGAGAGGTCAATACAAATTGAAAATTGTGTAATTTTTAATCCCTGCATTGAAAACCCAGAAACCAAAAGTTTTTTTTTGTTTTTTGTTATCCAGTTTGTTGCATGCTTAGGCCCAAATGGTTTTCCTTTGCCTCAAGATCAAAAGGGAAAAGGTACAATAAATCAGACCACCACAGAGATCATAAAATGATATTAGCAGAAAACAAGCCACTGGATCATGCAGCATCCCCGAAGTTCTAGTATACAAGTTTTAAGGACCAATTCATTCCAAAAGTTCTTTCCTTCAACTTGATAACTAAACATCAAAACATTGCTTAATACAATAAAATCATGACAGAACTTTTATTTCTACCTAGTAGAAGCAGAACCAACATAATATTACCAAATAATATGTAAACAAATTTGGAAATAAGTACTTTTTTTTTCTAAAGAAATAATTTTGCAGTGACAATAGTATTTGAAAAACACTTTTCTCAAACACTCAGATTATTAGCCTCATTTTCATATTCTGCAACAGCCTGGACTTGTAGCATCCATACCAAGTCCTTGAAACTTTTTCAAATTCCTCCCACAAATATATCAAGTGATGCACTTCAGTTTAAAATGTGAAAGTAAAACAATGGACAGGTCAAAAGACACTGCAAGCTCACATGTGTTTCTGAATAGCATATTCAAGTTGACCAACCATCAATGGGAAGGAGACACTGATACTCTGCAAAAGAAGATGATACAGTTTAGTATGGCAAGTATAAAAATATCCATGTATAGAATTGATTTGAAATATTACCAGAAAATAAAAACACCTGAGATTTAGAAAGAACTTCTTCAGCTTCACTTAAAGTGCATCTTTTAGAATTGCATGATGCAGAAATAACCTTTGTAGCATGCTCAAGCCATTTCAGCCCTTCAACCAACGAGCCCCACAATGCACTAGGGGCAAATGTACCACATAAATTTTCTGCAGCACTCGCCAAATTTTCAACATCCTACAACAGAAATGATAAGTCTCCATAAAATTGCCAATCAGAAAGGCATTGTATAGAAAGTAAAAAGAATCATAGAGTGTTAAAACAAGGCACATGAAAACCAAGCAAGACCAAGATAGCATCCTCGTCATTCCACCACTAGCACCAAGGTAGCTTAACAATCACAGGGAAACTTTTTTAAGTTGGTCTATATAATACTGATTTACACTTGCTTAGCAACTTGAGCCTTGCGTTCATTTTGATTGTGGTGGGTTGAGACTTGGGATTGTCATTTCATTTAGGGCCAATATTTACTCTTCCTAATTCCTTTTCTCTTTCTCAGCTCTCTAGTCTATGTCCTCGCCATCTCTCCCTTCTCTTTGATTGAAAAAAATGAACAATAAAAGACAAAAAACAAAAAAACAAAACTTCTGTAAAAAACAGGCTTCTAGTTGTACGGAAAACTAGGAGTCCTGGATGCGATGGACAAACAGTGATACACTTTTTATGATGTGTCGGACAAACATTGATACATTCCTTGTGCTGTGCCTTGGTCCATCATATTTCTCTATCATGTATGTATTGCATTAATTGGTACAAGAGCTGGGCGCTACTCCACCACTAAATGCATTTTATCATCCTAATGAAATAAGTAGAGGAGATGCTCTACACCTGCAAACATTTTCAGATTAAGAACTATAAATTTCAAGCACTTCAAAGATTTAGCAATTGTCCTTTCAACTTGAAGGCGAAATGTTAGTACTAGGAAGCATGAAGGATCAAGTCATGGGAATATTAACGATTCTAGTGATAACTCTGTTGAGAATATCGCGTTTAAGAATGGGAAAAACAGAACAAACTCCGGAATATTAACCAAGATCAATAACACCAAGAATTTACGTGGTTCAGCAATATGTGCCTACGTCCACAGGATAGCAACAACAATCTTTCACTATATCAATAATGAGTACAACCAATAATCTTGCCAAATCTCTGGAACTAGGACTTGACGAAAAACCTGAAAGAACAAGAACAAGAAATACACACTCTCTTTCTTTTCTCTCGCACACACTTTACAATATTCTCTCACTCTAATCCCTTGAGTGGTATACAATTTATTGTTTTGCTCCCTTCCTTCAAAACTAGTACCATAGCCCCTTTATATAGACATAATAAAGGTCTTCTTCAATAAGGATTATTAATCCTAATTGGAATCTAGTTATGAATCCTACTCCAATTGAGAAACTAACTCCAATTGGGAAAACAACTCCAATTGGGAAAACAATTTAATCCTCTAAGACTATAATTCCTTATAGACTTAGGACAACTTATCATGGGCTGGAAAAACCTAACAAACTCTGCCAGTAGTCATAACTGGATTTAGTTGGAAATGCAAGGGGAAAACGGATATACTACCACAACTAAAACTTAAGCATCATGTTGTACGATCACTATTGCAAACTCAATAGAAGTTGAGCACAACCGCAACATAAAATTTGATTACTATTGGAGTATGAAGTATCACCTCAAGGGGAGGAACTCCAATGCTGAAAGAAAGAGCCTTCTTACACCATTGCAGCACAGAACAAGCCTCCTTAAGTTTCACAAGCTCGCCAAAGTCAAAAGAAAGAGATAAACCAGTGCTTCCCATGGATTTGATTCTTGCAATTAGATGTTCAATCTTAGAAAGAAGACCATCTCTTGTTCCATCACCAATGATCCTCATATCAAATAGGCACCTTGTATCTTGCAGTAGACAGCAAGCGCCATTCTCCCATTCCTTACAGTTCATCAAAACAGTCTCAAGCATCCTTATTTCTTTCAAAGAAACCTTCAGAGGCTTTGACTCAGAAACTAATTCCTGCAACATTAAACCATATTGTCATCTAGGTCTTTCAATCTTTAGCAAAGAAAACAAACAGGAGACATTTGAGAACCTTCAAGGTGTCGACATTCAGCAAAGAACTTGAAACAGATACCAAAGGAGAAGTCATTAAAAATGGCTTTGACCTCCTCAACCAGATCTTAGCCTTTGATAGTGCATCCTTGACATCATGGAGAGAAGATAAATGCACATGTATGTCTTCCGAACTCCTAAAACATTCAAATCAATTATTAGAACCAGCAAAGGAACTTATCCACGAACACCCATATGGTTACAAAAATGTAAAGCATGTTGAAGACCTGATAACATCCTCAAAGTCAGATATCTGAGCCTTGTGTGCAAGGATATATTTTGCTCTTTCCTCCCATAGCATGGCAACAGCTAACACTTCAGACATATCAACGAATAACTTCTCCCCCTCAACATGTAACCTGAAAGAGAAACACCAATTGACCAAGGGTAAATGCAAATATAATCCAGAGTCTTTAGTTCACACTTGTAACAGGCATCAAGGTTAAGGAACATACATTCTTGCCTCCATCATCACTTCTTGAATGAAGTCCAGAGACAATTTAGTATCTCGCATCTGCATATATTCCAAGTAAATTATATGCATTTGGGTGTCTAATTAGGATTCAAGCACAAAAAACAAGTGAAACAACATAGGAGCAGGCCAGAAGAAGGGGGAGGGATGGATACCCAGTGGGTCAGCTTAGGCCCACTTAACTTCTTGTGTACACACTGCAATTTTGCAACATGGCATGCACAAACTCACATAGACACAAATCCAATGGGCCTAAGCTAATCCCATTGGGTACCCACAACCATCTATAGAGGGAGGAAGGGAAGGAGACGAATTACATACTAGTAGTAACTTACCCTCAGCGCCTTTTCCCTGCACTGAGCCTTCTTCAACTCAAACTCTACGATAGACAACTGATCAACTGATAAAAAACACCAAACCCAATGTTAGCAACAGGAGAGACCTATTTCCATTATATGAGTACTGAAAAAGTCAACATATTCCAGAACCTTTAATTTTCAAAGATGCTCCATCCGTTAATATGAGCATTAACTCATTAACTACATTATTTTGATCCTCCCTTTCGTGAATGTTCACAAGAACAGCATTAAGACGAGAAATCCAAGAAACTGTATCAATGTGGTACTGCTTCAGAAGCTTCAGCTCTGGTGTGTTAACAGTAAAACCATCCAATTGTTTCAGAAGCGCCTCAACATCCTACAGAAGCCATGTATTCATAAGTACAAGTACTTTAAATCATGCAAATCATTAGGGTAGCCTATTAACCATATGACTAACCTCAAGGCTAATAGGACCTTTCAAAATTTCACCACATCGAGCACGCCATGATTCAGCCGTCCTTAATAGATCTGAAAGCCTATCCATGTCTGGGAGTTCAACTTGGAGCTCTGAAATCTGTTTATTAGATTCAAGTTTAAGATCCCAACCACCAAAAACAAATTGTTTAGTCACAACTCACAACCTAAAAGATTTAAACAAAACACAAAGTTTGGCAACAGAACAGCATGCCAGCCATTATTACCTCTGATTTCAAATTGTAAACAACATCAATCCCAATTGCTGCAGTACGTGTCTCTGAGAGACATTTTCTTATGCCTTCCATCAAGACCTGCCCCGATAATGAAGCCAGATTATAAACATTAACTTGCCATATACCAAGAATACGTTATAGCTAGAATTATTGTTAACTCAGGTTTTAGTAGAATTTGAATCCAAATAAAGTAAACTACCTCTGCAGATGAAATTTTTTGTAGTAAATTTTCACTTTCTTTCACATAGACTGGAAGCTCACAGGCTCTGGAATACAACAATTTCAACTCCGATATCTGAAGGGACAATTGTAAACAAATGTTAATCATTATGAATGAAGTCAAATGAGATCACACTGTAATTGATAGTGCTATTTGTAGACATCGAAAAGAGACAATGCCTATTTTCTTCATGTACATGCGTGACCAGAGAAAAGGTGAATTTCTTGAGCTTCGCTCTGGTCCTGGCCTTTTTCTTCACATTAGTATCTTAAGAACACTGTTAGATAAACTCATGAGAAAATAGACTTAAGAGAAATAGAGAAAAACCTTTAGGCATGATGACATAGCAGATTCAATTTCCTGTATCAACATGTTTGCCTTTTCTGCATAGCCCTGTATCACATAATCACACACCTGGTAAGATTCTTAGTTGGCAAGCCAAGGATAAGCACAAACTAACAATTACAACGACTCAGAAAACTGTAACCTTCAAATTATGATGCCCAGTCTCGTAACAGGGCACCGCATCAAAACTCAGCAACTCATTGATATAATCCAAGTGAACTTTCTCGATATTGTTTCCACGATGAGATGACCAAGTTTCAAGTTTAGATAGACAATCTCTTACACCTTCAGCCCATTTCTGAAATCTGATCAAATTCTTGGTTGTTTCCCGCACCTATATTTCAATGTGAAAGTAGATGAGCATAATGTCTGTTAGGTAAAATTTCAGAACGTAACAGAAGATAAAAAGCAGTTAAAACTCACAGGATTCATCTCTGAGCCAGCCCAAAGAAACTGTTCAGCTTCTTTTAATAAAGACACATACTCATCTCTTGAAAATGGATTCTGAGAAATCTTGCATGAGCGCAAAAGCCATTGTTCTGCAAGTTGAGCAAAAGTGGCATTGCCCCCTTTGACCTACACGCATTGCATGGCCTCAGAAGCACTCTAAAAAAATCCACATGCTAATACATCACATAGTAGGCACCACATTTGTTGAGTAAGTCGGTTAATGTTAAAAATCATGCAGGACATTCTTAGAAAGAAATATAGATTAACATTAAAAACCCAATCCAAAGCATGATGATGGTCAGCCTAACATTATCAGTCAAGATAAAAAAATCCAACCTTTTTTGTCAAAGCCGTTGGTTCATCAGTGCATGAGATTTGCCTTCTTATAGTCCTACTTTGTGTTGTCTCCTCAAAACCATGTTTATCCATTTCAAGGACCAATTCATGCAACTCTGCCAGAGAATGACGATATAAAAGACGGAGTCTTCTGGATTTGCATTCACAAAGGTGTTCCCAATGCTGCACAAAAGGCAAAGTATTTTTGTGAGAATAAAGCAAACGGGTTGAACAGTCAGACTTCCAAGTTCCTAGTCCAACCATGTTCATAATTTTATTTTACACAGTAAATAGTTATCATTATAATTTAGTTAGTATGAGAGAATTCTTAGCAAGGTAAGGATAAGAAACAAAGTTATCAACTCTGGGTTATAGAGATCAGATAATTAATATCACCTATCAAACCCCTAATGAGAACAGAAAAAAAAACAGTCGGGTTTTATCATCTAAACTAAAAATTTCCAACCAAGTAATCTGCATTCTGACTCGATACCCCCAAACATTGAAAAAAATCTACTTACAAATATTATCCTTATCTTTGTTGGGATGCTAAAAGATTAAAGGACCGGAATCATGTACAATAGTATGTATAATATACTTGAAAATTTTATTTTACTCTTTTGTCCTCAATCAATCTATATAAAAATGGAATGTATCTAAAATTATATAATTCTTTTTCAGTTTTTCCTTCCTCTCATCTTTCCTTCTGCTAAACAATAGGATAAGGGAAACTTTGTATCTTTGCTTTTATTTCCTCTATTCCACCTCATGATGTTCACTCCACCCTTAAATACCAAACAGTGTTACTAAAGGTTGAATAGATAATATCTAGGTGATTGGTCATTGCATCACCTCCATCAACTTAAAATAATTGGGAAAAAAAATCTCCAAAAAAGAACAATTGTGCAAACATGTGTTTTTATTTTTCTCCATTCAAACTATAACAATCCCATGCAAGGTTTATATGTGCATGGGTTGGGATCATATGTTACGTCTGAACTGAATTTACACACAAATTCAAAACAGAGGGAGGATTCGACACAGATTCTGAGAATCACATACCTCCAGACATACAAATGCAGATGGCCTACAACGACAAACAACAGCAGAAAGAAAAAGATACTGTTGGCATATAATGCATGTAGGATCCTACAAAAACAAAACAGCAGGAAATATCATTATCATCTGAAAATAATTAAAGTTGCACAGCATATGCCCAAACACAAGGTCGTAATGCAGTATGGCAAGTACCTCTTCGGTACCAACATACTCAGGGCATGTCCGAGAGGACATAAGGGACGATCTGATGATCCCTTTCCTCCAAAGGCGCTCCCTCCAGGTTTTTTCCTTATTGTAGATTCTTGTCAATTCTTTCTTCAAATAAGTTGATACTCTGCTGTCACAGTCACTCTTCTAAACCAAAACAAAATTAAGCGCATGAGACCTATAATTCAGTTAAGTGACTGGAGAAAGAATTTAAGGGGAGAAAGGAAGCCAATAAACAATGTTGGCAAAAGAAAACTACTTTTGCAGCATTATTGACTATAATTTGATAATCAGACGTGAAAACCTTTTTTTAACAATGTACATTGATGACTATAATTTGACTATGCAGCCAAGGGCTATCCAACAAACATTATTATGCCTTCAATTCACATTATGATGGCTTCATAACCCAAGGGCTACTCCAATATAGTATTAGCTTCATAGCTTCAAAGGTCTGCATATTTTTAAATGAGCTCACCTTGAGCATTATGGAAACACCCACTACACAACATATAGCCTGCAATAGCATCCCATCTAAAATTTGAACCGAGAGATATAAAATGAAAGTTGTTGAACAGGTAAAACCAATGTTTTAAAAGGCAAAGGCGTAGGCAAGGCATTTCATACCCCGCCTAGGCGAAAGCCTTGAGGCGTGAGGCAAAGCCTCACAGAACCTAAATTTTTTAATATATATATATATTTTTTTTTTGATGGAATATGTGGAGTCTTAAAAAGAAAAATAAAGGATAATATATAACGTTAAAAAGTAGGTAATATACTAATATATAAAGTTAAAAGTAAAATGTCTTATGAGTTTTTTTAGGTCTATAAAATATATCAAAACATATAAAAAGTATAAAAACAGTTTCTTTCTGCTTATCTTTTATTTTTTTAATATCCATAAAATAATATAAAAAAACAAAATCCTAAAAAAAATGCTAAAAGAACCTGTAACAGCTGTTAGTAAAGTGAAAAAAAAGAAAGAAAAACCAGCCAAAAGTTCGCGTCTTCTTCATCTTTGCAACTGAAAACAAAACGCAGATTTCAACAAATTTTTTTTCAGATTTCAGCAACTTTTATACAAAACTGACGCCTAATCAAACGCCCTGAGGTGAGCCTACACGAGTTTTTCGCCGACTCCCACAAAACAGAAAAGGCAAGCCACCCACCCAGCCTCCGAGGCCACCTAGGCACACCCTGAGGCGAGTATTTTAAAACACTGGGTAAAACAATCACAAATTTTATTACCAAGCAAACAGGACTTGCATTTGTGTATCATTATACAATACAAGCCTAGGTATTTGTTGTACACATGCATATAGTAGAATAAGATGTTCTATCACTAAAATTAACCTTGGCTAGCACACAAACAAGCTCCTCGTGAGACAGAACGGCAGTTTTGTGATAAAGCTGATACAGCCCTGCTCCAAACCCACCATGAGGTAGCCAGTCCGCAGGAGCAAAATTGACAGCTTCTGCACAATTCAAACCTGAAAATGCCAGAGCAAAGTGTTATCCCTGCGCAGCAATTAACTGAACACTACATGTACTAACCACTATCAACTTGTAAAGCAAAATGCCATACCAAGATTAAAGCCTCCATGGTAAGATCTAGGGAAGGTGATGACAAAATTCCCAGGCTCCTAGCAGAGAGCAAGTTTGAAAAGAACATCAACAATTACTAAAGATACCAGATAGATGAATAATTTAAAATTGGTATGTGTATAATTAAAGTTGAAAAGGAAACCATAAATCCAGTTTTGAATGTACTTATAGAAAGCCATGCCAGAGCATTGCATACAATTGAGAACCTACAGATTCTTAATTCAAAATTCTATATATTACCAAACTCCTTCAAAAGAAGGGGGAGTGCAAAAACAAAGGAAACCTCTAGCAACATTTCATTAAAAAGTGAAATCTCTAGCAACATAAAAACTACAGTTGTCACTGTGTCTCCCCATTCATATTCTTCTGTGTGAAAAATTAATATTAGCATTTTTCAGCATTGCTTTGTCAATTATAGAAGAAAGGCTTTCATAACACGATATCGAATTCAAAATGCTCAAACCTGTAGCACACTATATACAGGAACTCCATTCTCTTGCAAAACAGATGGATTTAACATGGTGACAAGCTGAAAGAGTAAATCGGGTTGTGCATCAAAAAGATCAGGAAGACTGTTGCGCATCACCTACAAGAACATAAGTAAAAAAATGTGTCTATAATAATTCAGCATCAGAAAAACACTAGTTGGTTGGCATATGAACCACCAATGAAAGCAATGGTAAATATGAAGCTTTACAGAATCAGAAGAGAATTATAGCAACCAATGATAGGTATGATTAAATACAAATTAAATTCATTCCCTTGCCATAATAATGTATTATAGAAATTCCGAATTAGAAAAAAAAAAAAACAAAAAAAATTGATTTACAAGAAGGATACCATAAATGAGAATGTGCTGATATTCTAACAACAAATACCAAACCCCCAAAATAGATGAAAAGAATGAAAGGGCTACCTTCTCAAATGCACTGGCTTCACTACCAGGGACGCTGTACCAACATTTTGGCTCTCCCCTGAGAAAACAATATTAAGCTAACATTCAAATCATCTGCTTAAGTTACAGAAAAGAAAAAATAACTTCTGAAAAAGAGCAAATATTTTATCACTGAATATGAATTGTCACTTTGAAAGCTCACATCCCACAAGTTTCCTTATAAAAAAACCTGAATATAATTTAATGAAGAAAAGGGAAATACTCATCCACTACAGAGAGAGAACAAAAGAATAAAACTTCGAAAGTTGTTTTTTTCTCAAATATATGCAAAAGTCTGAAGGTAATCCAACAGCATAGCCTCATAAGTCTACCTACATATCGGCCTTCAACTATGAAACACATAATTTTCCAAACTAGTTGGGCAAGAGATGCAAAGTTAGTTTTTACTTGATCAGTGAAACTAAAAATAGAAATGACTCGTCACTATAAGCCAACCACAATGAAATGATACTAGGACATGGCGGAGGTTAGATAATTGTTTCAGTACTCAAATAATCATTAAAAGAACCCAAGGTGCATGATTGGAAGATGACAAATGGACAGGTTTAAGTAAACCATAATCAAAGTTAAAATCAAAACTGGTATCATCAACCAGGTATACTTCAATGCGATAACAATTCAACCAATGAATGTACTTTTATGTTGACTGAATTCGGCACTGGGAATAATCATCGCAAAAGAAACATTACTTCCAAAAGTGTATTTTGTATGTGATGCACGTATGTTTCCTGAAAATGCTGTCGTCTGGTTATAACCTAAAATCTTGTTCAAAAGTCATCCCGCACATAGCTTCGTTTGAGTTCTTTTAATGCACAATATTAACAGGGTAGACAGAAATTTTATTATTAATTTCATAGGATTCCATGGGAAAAAAACGAGTGAAATCATGTCTTTCTTTTCTTTTCTTTTTTAGGGCAATAAGGGTGTCTCCTTGTCTTCTCTTTCATGTTTCTTAACTCTTGTATTTATTTGCCGGCCCCAAATATTTCTCTCTCAGTCACACACACACGTATACAAACCAATAGGAGTTGGCATCTGATCCTGCTCCATGGAATGTGCACAAGTTTACAACTCAAAGCCACTAATAATCATCTTACGTGGATAGTTTATTTTGCATTTGTAGCCAAAATTATCTTGTATATAATATTAAAAATGCACAAGATATACATACCAGTGGTGATAATTCATTGAGTAAAAACAATGATCTTCAAAATGCCAGCAAAAAGATGAGAACAACATCCCAACATACAGCCAAGGAACCATAACACCAGCAATGTTATGATGAACAGCTCGAAGCACTGATCCTTTCAATTTGGGCAAGTTATTGAGATTCCATGGGCTACTGCAGTACTCATCCCATATCTTGGCCTCAGCTGATTCTGGTTTCTGGTCATTTACACGTGGAAACCCACTCCCATATATGGAAGTATCCAAGTCACTGCCATACTTAACTTCCACCTCACCGACTGAACCCTCCACAATCTCCCAAAACTTTTTCTCTATTTGCACCCTTGATGCAGATCCTGCCCCAAACCATTTCCTCTTGGAGCGATTAGCCATACGCCTAAAAACTTCCAGCGAGAACTGCTTACCAGGAACAAAGCCAAAACTATCCTTGTCAGAATTCAAGCAATCCAAACAATACCAATTCCCTGGCGGAACCTGTTTCAATGGAGGAGACAGGCAATAAATGTGCCACCCCTTATTACACCTATCACACAAAAGCATCACTTCCCCGTGCAGACCACTTCTGCATTGTTCACATATCTGATCATGCTCCTCATCCTCCTTCTCTACCTTACCGACCTTAACTTTCTCACCACCATTATTGACTCGCCTCCTTTTGGAGCTGGAACATTCAAAACTCTGTCCACTCTTTTCCACAGGCATAACCCTCTTACATCTCCTAGCCCCCTCTTTGTTCAGCTTGTTATAATACTTTTCATAATCAAACAAATGGTCTCGATACTGTTGACACAATACGTGCTTCGAGCACTCTGAAATCTTTATCAGCGGCCTCACAAAACGAGCAACCTCCCCCCACTTCTTCCCCTTGACAACCTTATCATATCCTCCATACCGCTTCACAGCATTAAACAATTTACACAAATCCAACTCCTCCCCTTCGAAAACCACCCTCTTCCGCAACTTCTTCCCACAGTGGTCCTCCCAAAACCTACTGTACTCCAACTCAAAAGTCTTGGAATCGCAAGACGCAGGCCGCACCTGAAGCTGGTGAATGGCCTGCGTCTTTGTAGGAAACGTAAACGAATCCAAATCCAACGCAAACGGGGGTTTCCAGCACTTCGGCGGAACTATCCTACAAATCCCATACGCCTCGGCCTCTGGCCTGATCTTATAAATATACTCCAAAGGGTCTCTAAATTCATCCTCACTAGGGTAATACACAGGTGCAGATGGAATATTCAATGATCCAGATGCTGTAACACTCAAATTTTGACCTACCACTCCCTTCTCCACAGCCCTGGGTTTTCCCTTTCCCATCAACACCACCACACATATACGCAGAACCTATATGCATATAACTAACTACCTACATAAACATAATTCAATTCCAATTAATTTAATTAAATTGACATTGCACTACTGAAATTCGAACTCGAGTGGTTTTTAGGGTTTTGCAGAGCGTACCTTTTGTGGATAACCTCAGACTGGCGAGTGTGAATTCCGAGTTTCGTACGAAACCAAAGAGCAAGGCAATTTAAAGGAATGAAGGATAATTACGCATTAGGGCCTGAAAATGGTTAAAATTACGAGAATGGCAACTCTATCTGTTACTGGCCGTATGTAAACTTGGCAGTTTTTGACACGACACGGCGACACGACACGAAAACGACACGAAAATAACGGGTTTCGGGTCACTATCGGGTGACCCGTTAAGAACCCGTTAATAACGGGTTCTTAACATGTATACACGTGGGTAACCCGTTTCGACCCGTTAAGAAAAAAATTATTTTAATAATTTTAAAGTTTAATTACTAAAAGATTTATTATAAAATACGATAGTCATATTAATATATACAATATATTCTATATTAAATTAAATATATAGTTTTGTATTATCGTTCTATATAAATTATAAAAAATAAAAAATAAAAGTTTTAGTCATTATTTATTTTTAGTATGAGAGTTCCTTATTATCATTACTAGGATAAATTTTACATAACATATTCTTGTCCAAAATTAAAATATACTAGTATAGTATTTGTATATGCAAGAACTAAGAAGACATACATACAAGTATGAAAAATGTGAAAGAATATATAAACACTTGTGATTTATCATTATTCCTCTACGAATAGATAATTGTTACACTTATATTATCGTTTAGATTTTTAAAATCCTTCAAACCCTCATGAATAATGTTTTTTATTTGAGGGCAAAATTAATAAAATTAATAATAATTATTGTAGAAGTGTAAAAAATGTAAAAAAATATATATACAATCACTCATATATATAAAAAATGTAAATGCCTTAAATTAAAGATCAAATTTATTCATTACATTCTTATAGGGTCGAAGAGTGTATATGTACAAAATCATCAAAATCGAAGCTAAAATAACCGTTAAATTGTAATTTTTCATTTATAACCGTCGAAAACTTTTGTTCCATTACGTAATCTCTGAATGTTTGTTTTTTACGATTTTTTAAGTTTGCAATATCGGAATGTGTACAAATAAGTTTGACGGTTGGATCGTTGAAAAAAGTTTCGTAGAATGCATATTGCGTCAAAACGGTATATTAAACAAACACTTACAGTTAATATTATACTTCTATTAAGTATAAAATAAGTTTTTGTGGTATCCACTAGTGTAAATACTTTAAATTAAAGATCAAATTTATTCATTACATTCTTATAGGGTCGAGGAGTGTATCTGTAAAAAATCATCAAAATCGATGCTACAATAACCGTTAAATTGTGATTTTTCGTTTATAATCGTCGAAAACTTTTGTTCCATTACGTAATCTCTGAATGTTTGTTTTTTACGATTTTTTACATATGCAATCTTGGAATGTGTACAGATAAGTTTGACGGTTGGATCGTTGAAATTTTTTTTGTAGAATCCATATTGCGTCAAAACGATAGATTAAACAAACACTTGGAGTTAATATTATACTTTTATTAAGTATAAAATAAGTTTTTGTGATATCCACTAGTGTAAATACTTTAAATTAAAGATCAAATCTATTCATTACATTCTTATAGGGTCGATGAGTGTATCTGTAAAAAATCATCAAAATCGGAGCTAAAATAACCGTTAAATTGTGATTTTTCGTTTATAATCGTCAAAAACTTTTGTTCCATTACGTAATCTCTGAATGTTTTTTTTTTATCATTTTTTACGTATGCGATCTCGGAATGTGTACAAATAAGTTTGACGGTTGGATCATTGAAAAAAGTTTTGTAGAATGCATATTGCGTCAAAACAGTAAATTAAACAAACACTTAGAGTTAATATTATACTTCTATTAAGTATAAAATAAGTTTTTGTGGTATCCACTAGTGTAAATACTTTAAATTAAAGATCAAATTTATTCATTACATTCTTATAGGGTCGAGGAGTGTATCTGTAAAAAATCATCAAAATCGGAGATAAAATAACCGTTAAATTGTGATTTTTCGTTTATAACCGTCGAAAACTTTTGTTCCATTACGTAATCTCTGAATGTTTGTTTTTTACGATTTTTTACGTATGCGATCTCGGAATGTGTACAAATAGGTTTCACGGTTGGATCGTTGAAAAAAGTTTCGTAGAATGCATATTGCGTCAAAACGGTAGATTAAACAAACACGTAGAGTTAATATTATACTTCTATTAAGTATAAAATAAGTTTTTGTGATATCCACTAGTGTAAATACTTTAAATTAAAGATCAAAATTATTCATTACATTCTTATAGGGTCGAGGAGTGTATTTGTAAAAAATCATCAAAATCGGAGCTAAAATAACCGTTAAATTGTGATTTTTCATTTATAACCGTCGAAAACTTTTGTTCTGTTACGTAATCTCTGAATGTTTGTTTTTTATGATTTTTTACATATGCGATCTCGGAATGTGTACAAATAAGTTTGACGGTTGGATCGTTGAAAATTTTTTTGTAGAATGCATATTGCGTCAAAACGGTAAATTAAATAAACACTTAGAGTTAATATTATACTTATATTAAGTATAAAATAAGTTTTTGTGGTATCCACTAGTGTAAATACTTTAAATTAAAGATCAAATTTATTCATTACATTCTTATAGGTCGAGAAGTCTATCTGTAAAAAAGTATCAAAATCGGAGATAAAATAACCGTTAAATTGTGATTTTTCGTTTATAACCGTCGAAAACTTTTGTTCCATTACGTAATCTCTGAATGTTTGTTTTTTATGATTTTTTATGTATGGGATCTCGGAATGTGTACAAATAAGTTTGATGGTTGGATCGTTGAAAAAAAATTCGTAGAATGCATAGTGTGTCAAAACGGTAGATTAAACAAACACTTAGAGTTAATATTATACTTCTATTAAGCATAAAATAAGTTTTTGTGGTATCCACTATTGTAAATACTTTAAATTAGATATCAAATTTATTCATTACATTCTTATAGGGTCGAGGAGTGTATCTGTAAAAAATCATCAAAATCGGAGCTAAAATAACCGTTAAATTGTGATTTTTCGTTTATAATCGTCGAAAACTTTTGTTCCATTACGTAATCTCTGAACTTTTTTTTTTTACGATTTTTTACGTATGCGATCTCGGAATGTGTACAAATAAGTTTGACGGTTGGATCGTTGAAAAAAGTTTCGTAGAATGCATATTGCGTCAAAACGATAGATTAAACAAACACTTAGAGTTAATATTATACTTCTATTAAGTATAAAATAAGTTTTTGTAGTATCCACTAATGTAAATACTTTAAATTAAAGATCAAATTTATTCATTACATTCTTATAGGGTCGAGTTGTGTATATGTAAAAATTCATCAAAATCGGAGCTAAAATAACCGTTAAATTGTGAATTTTCATTTATAACCGTCGAAAACTTTTGGTCCGTTACGTAATCTCCGAATGTTTGTTTTTTACGATTTTTTACGTATGCAATCTTGGAATGTGTACAAATAAGTTTGACGGTTGGATTGTTGAAAAACGTTTTTGGACCGCCAGCAATAGATAATTTTGTAGTAGTGAAACCTTAAATTTATTTAACCGTCGATTGTCATTTACGCTTTATTCTTCTTACTGAATTTCATTTTTAAAATTTTATTTTTTGAAAACATGATCATCTGGCGGATGTAAGAAGATGATATCACGTTTCGATATTTACGGTTAACTGAAATATGAGTGAATGTCATATAATTTGTAGAAACTTTATAAACATCAAACAATATTTTCACTAACCGTAAAACTCTAAATATAATATCAACGATCCAAACCGTTCATCTACCTGCACCCTCTAATAGATCATGTTTTCAAAAAAAGAAAATCTAAAAAAACGAAATTTGATGAGAACAATGAAGTATAAATGTAAACAACAATCAACGGTTAAATTTTGATATATGAATTATATGATTATAGTGGCGAATTTCGAAGTTAAACTCTTCATGAAAGTTATAAAGCTTGTCATTACGAGTGTTTATATATTTTTTTCTATATTTTTTACACTTCTACATTAATTAAAAAACTATTAAAGATTTTAGGTAAGCGAAAATATACTTAAAACAAAATTGTGTTTTTATGTTTTGGATGTGATAATATGGAATGTATATACTTATTTAGTATTATGTTTTTCATATGATTATTTATTGGTTTAAAATATATTTTCCTTAACGGGTAACGGGTCGGGTCATATTACCTGTTAATATTATCGGGTCGATTTCGGGTCGGGTCATTTTACCCGTTTATTTTAACGGGTGTTACACGACACGACCCGTTAAGATATCAGGTATGACACGAAAACGACACGAACACGAAAAACACGATACGAATACCAAGTCTAGCCGTATGTTTCGTCGTTATTGTGTTTGTCATTTGGTCTTTTTACTCCGTTTGCATCGAGGCGCGGATTGTTTGGGGGACTCTTCACGCGCTGCGATATCGGGCAGCTGAGCGTGTGGTGTGGGATGGAATCGACGGTCAGGATTCAGGCGATTTGTTTTCCTCTCTTGGCTTGATAGCGTGTTTGGTCGCACGTGTGTGATATATATTGATCAACCGTCCTGTTGTCTACCTCCTCGTTTGGAAACACGTGTCAGTCTTGAATGGATTAGGCGTTTTCAATTTTTGTTTCGTCAAATGAGTTTCTTATTTAAAGGGGCACTTCCAAACTTGCTAGCTAAGTGCTCGTTTACGTAACCGTAATTGAAACAGGAAGAATTAGATTAAAGAGAAATCAGAAACAGATTCTTATTGAAGTTGTTTTCTTAAATGTTTTAGAATCGGAATAAAAATGACATTGATTCCATAAAGTTGATTATTAATTGAGCAGAATTATAATATAAACTTGTATGATTACTAAAATGCCCATGTCCCAAATCAAATATTTTATAGGGAAATACTCAGAAATAGGACAATTTATTAATCTTGAGACAGAAATAGGACATTTCAAATATGCACACGACATGCATAACAATCAGACAGAAATATGATTTTCCTACACCTTGAAATGACCAAATTATCCTTGTAACATCCCACATCGCCCAGGGGAGTGGATCTTGTAAGCCTTATATGTATATTCTCATCTCTACCTAGCACGAGGCTTTTTGTCACATCCCGACCCAGACCCCCACCACATCATGGGGCGCAACTCGGCCGTAGCACGATATTGTCTGCTTGGGCCCTGACGACGCCCTCACGGTTTTGTTTCTGGGAACTCACACGAGAACTTCTTAGTGGGTCACCCATCATGAGATTGCTCTCGCGCGAACTAGCTTAACTTCGGAGTTCCGATGGAACTCGAAGCCACTAAGCTCCCAAAAGGCCTTGTGCTAGGTAGAGATGAGAATATACATATAAAGCTTACAAGATCCACTCCCCTGGGTGATGTGAGATGTTACAGTCCTCCCATATAAAAGGGGTATCCAAAATTCCAGCCCTCATTTCTCATTTTGTAGAGAGAGAAACAGAGAAGAGAGAGAGAAAGAGTAACTCACCGAATTCCAATTCGAAGAACCCTACCTATCTTCGTCATCCAATAGCTCTCTCTCTCCTCTCTCTACATTTCGAATATGCATAAGAGCTCTCTCTCTAACCCACCAATCTTCTTCGATTTTTACCTTTTCATTTGTAGGTTTTGTGAACTGGGTTTGCTTAATTTTGCTTTTTGATTGATGGATATTTGGAGTTGAAGTGATTGGTTTGATGTTTCTTTGAGGAGACCCAAATCCTTCAATTTTTATTTTTTTATTATTTCTCTGATTTATATGTGGGTTTTCATTTCTTTCTTCTTCTTCCTCTCTCGATCCAAATTTACAAGCACTAAAATATGGTTTGGCTTTTGCTGCACTTAAATGAAAAAATGTATTAAAGGTCAATTGCCTTTCGAAGAAAATATAAATTTTGAGGGAAAAGAGAGAAATCAGAGTGGAAAGAAAAAAGAGAGAAGGACATGGATGAAATTGTTTCGTATTAAGCTCGCTCATACACGACATGCACATGTTATGCTCACAGATCTAAGCTCAACCCAAAAACCCATAACTCACAGCTCTCTCCTCGAAATCGGAAAAATGACACAATCAGATAAATGACTCTAAACTTTGTGTGAAGAATCAAAGATTCATTAATATGAATTTGGTATCAAATTTGATTGGGTTCAAATATTTCAAGGATTTGAAAATTGCAGTTTGAATAGGCATGAAAGAACTCAACCAAATCAAAGGAAATTGTTTCACAAACTCATTTACTTTTTTCGTATTTGAAGGGCTTGCATCTGAATCAAAGGAAAAAGTAGTAAACTACGTTAATGCGAAGAGTATCAAAGATATAAATATGCACCGTATACACTATATGCACACCACATGCACATAATATGTACAGTACATGCACATGATATGCACAAAACGTGATAAACTTTAATGGCAACATATTGGTACAGTGGATACAATGAAAACATAATTGTTACATATATAAGGTTACAATGACAGTT
Source organism: Malus fusca (assembly GCA_035220775.1). Taxonomy (NCBI): domain Eukaryota; kingdom Viridiplantae; phylum Streptophyta; class Magnoliopsida; order Rosales; family Rosaceae; genus Malus; species Malus fusca. Next base: position 17,746,746 of record CM069072.1, read on the forward strand.
TGAAAAGTCTTGTTATGTATATTAACCACCGCTTAACTGTGCACGTGGAAAACATGATACTCGTTGTCGTTATTTCATGGACACGCAGGACCCTTAACGTCATCTAAGCTTTTTCTTAATTTTGTTTTTAGTCGAGGCCAACTAGGTTATGGTCATACTCACTAAATTTCGGGGCACAACATACATGCATCATAACTATTGAACATTCTCGCTTCTCATATTAAGATGTAGCCATGCACACCACATGCACATTACAGAAAAAAAATTCACAAATTTCTACAATTGAACACTTAAACCAAAAATTATTTCATCCCAGTTTTGTAGCATGTCAAAACTTGAAATTTATTCCACAACCCATATGTCACAACATGAACACACAAACCTTAATTTAACTTCTAAGTATTAATTCATCTTACAAACAACCCGTTTATTCCATAAATCATTGATGAAGGAACTTGGAACTAAACACCCTACTATGCCTGCCGAAGCTTTAGTCGTCGGAAAAAATGAAACTTTCCGGCCAAAACAGAAAATATGGTACAAAATCCAGCTCACCTTTTCTCACCTCTCTCGCATCCATTTGTTTGAAATCAGAGGTATGAGGGTCAACCCAAAACTCAGCACACTCTTCTCGCATCTCTTTGGACTTCCACCTCTTCGAAATCGGAGTTCAGAATTCTGAGCTTAACCCAGAAACCCAAAGCTCATAGAGCTCTCTCGACATCCCTCTCTTCCAAATGAGAGTAGTGATGCAATGGACTGATGATTTTTGGTATTTATATGTGGGTATTTTAGTAATTTTGGTTTTGTGCATGGTGTGCATGGCCAGGTTGTCCCATTTTTGTCCCAAGATTAAGAAATTGTTCCATTTTAGGGTATTTCCCTATTTTATATGCTTGTTTTTTCAATAAAATTTGATATAATATACAATAATAAAAAAACTCAAATTGCTGTTTTATTTCATAGACACACTTAAACTGGTTTTATTTATTTCTAAATTTATTACTTTAATATTTAAATTTTCTTGCTCAAGTTATAGTTTCTTCTCTTCGGAATATGCAAGTGGAGTTGTGCATAATGGGAATGAGCCAGAAGGAAGTAGAAACAAATTGTTAGGAGCATTTTCAATCTAGGAAACTAGAATTAACTTGATTAAAGTCAATATTTTACATCAAAGTACATCTTCCTAACCATAATAACCAACCTAAACAAAATAATCATGTTATGCCAAAACATCATATTATCAACAAAATATCCATAACCTGCCTATACATCATATTATCAACAAAATATTTCTAACCTACCCAAACATCATAATAACAGCAAAAAGTGCTCATTCCTAATCATCATGGTGTCAACTAGTCAGTCATTAGATTTACAAAACATTCACAATCTTTTCAAATATGTCATTTGGCAGCAAGCAGCTCATACCAAAAAACTAGCATTCACAATCTTCGGATAGTCACTTAGATGCCATTATGCATTCAAGTCTGCAACAAAGTAGTCATATGCACTTTTCCTTTCGTCAAACATATTGAAAAAGACCCTTAGTAGGTCATGCTCTTTGGCCAAGAAGTTGGTGACTAGAAATAATTCCATGGAAGCCAAAAACTCCATTTTGTTCAACTCACCATCAAGTTTTTGTTGCATTTGAGTCATATTTATATAAGTTGAGAGTGCATGGACTAGACCATCAAGCTTAAGGTTCGACACCAACTAAAGCTTTTGTCACGCCTCGGACCCGAGTTCAGTGGAAAAATAAACCTAACGCCCGGTGTGCGAGTAAATGTAAAAATAAAATGAAAAACGAAACTTCTCTTATAAAAGTAACTCCAAAATCTTATAGGGTGTACAAAAATAAAATAAAACTCTTAAATCCCTTGTCTAACATAATCTCAACTCGTCTAGCACTTGTCTTGCCAAACAACTCATCTGTAAAATAAGAAGGTAAGGGGTGAGCAACAACCACTGTCGCTTAGTGAGTAGAATATGTAATATGCCAGTCAAGCGATGCCATTTTAGTCACTCTAGAAAATACAATAATAATGTCAAATCATTATACATGTAGTGCCATATCACATCATCCCTTTACATGTTCATTATATCCTTCATAAATTGTAACTCACCACATGACCCCTACTAGCCATTCTGCCTTAATGTCCTCGTGTGCACTTTACATTTATCCCTCAGATTAATGCAACACTAAAGTTCTCTTGCTCCATGAACAATTCCAAATACCCACATATCACTATATTAATAATTCCGAAAGCATTTCCACAAATTCAACATGCTTGACTTGAAAGCATTTCCACAAGTTCTCTTGGGATTATCTTATGGAATCCTTGATTGGGTTCGATTGTGATTCTTTGCTTGATTGAGTTAGTCTTTAATAAGAAAGTTTAAAGATAGGGATTAGTTATTAATCCTATCTTTAATTCCCTTGTCTTATCTCCTTGTCTTATCTTTAAGTCGTAGTCAACAGTTCAGGTCTTTTTTGTGGTTGTATTGCGAGTGGAACGGATGTGAGCCTCGCCAATTTCATGAGGGCATTATCATATCTTGTGGGTAAAATTCCACGTGTCAACTCTAGATTTTTTCGTATTATTGTTTGATATATGTTCATTGTGTCTAATTCAAGAAGTTGCAAGATGGGTATTTAGTTTATTTGTGGATATATGTTGATGATATGTTGATTGCCTCAAACAATGTTGAAAAGATTGAGAAATTGAAGGAACAAATGAAGAGTTTGAGATGAAGGATCTTGGAGAAGCGAAGAAGATCATTGGCATAGGCATGAAGACCATTAGAGATAGAGAAAAGGGTTTGGTGTGCTTGAATAAAAAACAATACATTGAAAAGTTGATTCGGAAGTTTGGAGTTCATGATTCAACCAAATCAGTTAGTACCCCATTTGGTTCGTCATTTCATCATTTTGAATTGAGTTCTTTATAATGTCCTAAAACTGATAAATAGAACATGCAAATGAAATATATACCATATGCTAATTTGGTTGACAGTTTGATGTACGCAATGAAATGCTCTAGATTAGATATTGCTCATACAGTTGGTATGGTGAGTTGATATATGCACAATCCAGGTAAAGAGCATTGACATTCTGCTAACTGGATATTGATTTAAAAAAGCATGGTTCTTGATTTAAAAAAGTTATATGGACATGAACAAAGTGTGTAAAATTCCTCTAGCCTTCCATGCTGTTTTCTTCTTCACTTGTTTCGATTACTTTTTCTCTCTTGGTTTTGTAATTCCATTCACCTATTGTATAGAAAAAGCGTGCAGGCATCCAAAATGTTGGAATCGAATTATGTAAAACATGGAATCATTTAGAAGGAAGTGGAACTTCTGTGGAAGACATTTACCGCCTTATTTCTCCATTTTTTGTGTCTCTTTCCCTCATAACAACATCAGACTTGTGAAGTCTAAACTTTAACGTTTGACTTTCCTTGTCAATATTGTAATTTTCCCACATGCTCAATCTAGTTTTAGGCTATTTTCTAATTATGATCTGCTAGTATTGGGAATATATTTTCAAGGTTGTGGCTCATCACACATCAAAAGGTTTGGTCATGCATGTGCATTTCATGTCTTCATTCTAACTAGTTTAAGTTGTCCTGTCAGTTTTGCTCGCTAACTTTCTACAAGCTGGGCACACAAATTAAGACAGTCCACATAGGTTGACATACACATTTTTGCTGGTTACCAACTTTTAGTCGTTGATCTGTCCAAATTGTTTTCTAACTTGACAAGTGCCGTTGTCTGCTAGTTGGAAAGAAACATTCATTTTGCATAAAACATTTCCTTAGGGCTTCTTTTAGTTTTGGGGTTTCAGAATTTATTCTAGAGAGTGTTTTTGAAAGCCTTGAGTTTGCCTCTTCTTCATTTATGAAACCTTAGCTGCCGAACCTTCTTCATGCATTAAACATCCAATCATTGTGAAGTACTTCGCATTTTCTTTAGTTTATTACTAAGTTTTAAATCTTTATTTAAGACCAAGTCTTTCAAATTCACGTTAGTTTCTTAATTTCTCGCCGAATTTGATAATAGAAGGTATGTGATGGAGATTTGGATAACTACACTATTTGTGGAGTTTTGTTTTTGGTCCTATTTTGATTCTTGACCTAGAATTGGATATTGAATTGAATGGTTTGTTTTTTTCTTATTTTTTTTGTATTGGGTATAAATTGAATGATATAAGTGAAAAGGAAAAGCGTTTGGAATAAGTGGTTGTTTATCATAAGTGAAAATTGTTGTGTCCCCAGGCTACGGAGAGAGAGTTCCGAGGACGATATAGACCCACTCCGCCCAACCAAGTTGTACTCTTCCCAACGCCTATAATCATCATTTCGTGCTCTTCCCAACGCCGTCGAATATAATCTCAATTCAATCTCATAATTCCAAACACAATGACACTATGTACAAAATGAACTTTTATGTTGAATTCGAAATATGACGGGGTTCACTGTTAAAGATGGCTCGAGCCATTTAGCACAGAAACTAACACAGAGTTATGTTAAGTTGACACATTGTTATTTGAATTCGAAATATAACGGGGTTCACTGTTAAAGATGGCTCGAGCCATTTACTCTCAACTATTTGATTACAGAAATTGACTGGTCATTGATTCCAGATTTCACATAACCATCATCATCAAATGATTTGCATTGGTTGTGTTTGTTTTCGGTGCCCGTGGTAAATTTGTACTTTTTATAATGGACTCCTAAGGCCCGTGATAAAATTATCGTGGTAGATGATCTACTATTTTGTAGTGTTAGCACTTACTCTATCAAAATTATTGGATGAGTGCTTTGGTCTTGAAGCATTCTTTTGCAAAATTATTGGATGGGTGCTTTGGTCTCTTTTGTTTATGATGAATTTGCCCTTTATTGTTGTTCAAATGACTTGTTTCCAATACAAGAATCTTGAGAAATTATTATATAATTCATTTGAAAAATTATGTATATATTTGTAAAGGATCAATTTTTTTGTTTTGACCTTACTTTAAAAAGGTGAAGAGAAAAATGCTGCTAGCAATGTCATGCTTGTAATTGTATAATTTCTCTGCTTATTTACTTATAAAAATAATGGAATTTCCCCTCTTGGGTTTGGGACTTATTGCAATCTTATACAACATTTTCAAAACAATTCACTCCATACATCACTTGCTATTTTATTTCAATATAATACCTTCGTCGGATTTTCCATCCATTCATTCATTAAAACCTGACGTGACAGTCGTTAACCTCACCACGGGGCTCAATTTTCCCTCCAAAACATAAACACATAGACATCATGCTACCACATCAATCAACTCCCCAAAAAGTGCCACGTGGCCCAAAATTCAAATTTCCCACTCAAAATTTTGAACTAAAAGTTCCCATCCAAAATTATGTGTTTTTGAATTTCATATTTGTTTATGGGCTTTGCCAGCAAAAATATGCAGAAAAACATATGCCCATAAAATGAGACCTATTAATCAACGAATGGGCAGAAATGCATCTAATATCCAAATAGACAACTAAATTAGCATTTATATCACGAGAGTTCAACTGAAAATAACAAGCATGTTCCCAAAAAGATATTCAGCGAGTACCTAAGCAAAATGATAGTTCCTAATAAGTTGCAAATAATGTCATATCTGCTGCCAACGTTTCACAAAAATTCCATCCAATGTTGAGTACAACAACATCCAAATCAATAAAAACATTCAAGGCTCTGTATACAAAAAAATCCCTAAATCATCATCATATAAGCCACAAGTTGATTTATAAACCCCAACTCAATAAAACAAATGGAGCAGTTCTTACCTTGGGTTTCCTTCCCCTTTTCCTTGGTACACCACCTCGATTACCGGATGTAGCTTCTTGTGCAGAACTTGATGCCTAAAACAAATAAAAGGATTTCAGGATTTACGAAGTGTTAAATCAACATAGAAATCATATAACTATGTAAATGGTTATATTCCACCTCTTGTCTTGTAGGAAGATGCATGTGACGAGTCCTGGTACTCTGGCCCTCTTCTTTACAAATCCTACATTTGAGGGTCATTTGGCCTTTTCTTGAGAGCTATTGTGGCTGTGGAATCTCCACTTCTGTTAGTGGCTTCATTTTGTGTAGAATCAACTTCTTTTGCCCTTTCTGCAACCTTTTTGTTTCTCTTCTTCTTGCGTCTTCTAGGTTGTCTAGTATATAGAGGAGGCTAGATAGGTGGATTTTCAGTGACTTCCCACATAGACATCCCATTCATTGGCTGGATCAAGTGAGAATATATTTCCAAGTACATGGACTTGGAATAACATCAAATCCACACAGTTCTTTGGCTTCTTTCTCTTATAATTAATGGCAGCAATAGCATGGTTGCATGGTATGCATGTGAGGTCATATTTTCGACATAAACATGTATGTTTAGTCAAATCAACAATATATTGGTCACCTTCTCCAACATCCACTTAGAATTTTGTCTCATAAGACCATTGAGCAATACATTGAACACACTCCATCTTTCATCCTCCAACTTCTTCTTAATCTTGGGGCACAAAACTTTATGTTGTCTTCCCATAACGCCTTGTTTTATTTGAATTATTTTCATCAAACATGGATATGAATGATTTGAAGCATAGTTACAATTGGATTGAACCTTGTCTTCACTATCACAACATTGAAACTTTCACACAAGTCGTTAACTAGCATTTCACACTTGGTAAAAGTTAAAAAAATGAGACCTACTCCAATGAATGGCATGCATCTTTAGGAGCCAGTCAAATGCATTTTTGTTAAAACAATCTAAGTGTCTCCATGACTCTTCTGAAGTGCGGAATTATGTTGGTTTTGGCAGCAGCCCATTAAGCATCTTTTATTGCCTTGCCTTTAAATTGATCTTTACAGCTTGTATACAGATGTCGCACACAAAACTTGTAGTGACCATCAGGAAGAACCCTCAAGAATGTAGGAATTAAACCCTTATCGATGAATGTTGATTTACAATAAAGGTCCAACCATGTTGATTTACAATTTCAATGTTCTCAGCTAAAATGTTTGAAAACCAAATCCATGAATCCTTGCTCTCCATCTTAACAACTGCATAAGCTATCACCTAAGTCTCATCATGGAACATTGGGATCTATCCCTACAACAATAAAAAATTGACCCCTATGCTAAGACTTTAAATGACAACCATCTAAACCAACCAAAGGTCTACAATCAGCCCTGAATTTTTCCTTGCATGCAGCCAAACACACATACATCTTTTGAAACCTTCCTTCATTCAGTATAATTTTCACGGTGCTCCCTGGGGTTGTCCTCTTGATTTCGTCAACAAAATCCTATAATTTAGTGCATTGCTTAGCATGTTTACCCATCATAATCTTCAAAGCAATAGTCTTTGCCCTATAGGCTTTCATCTTCGAGCAACCATGTTTCAATTCAGCTCCAATTCCACAAAAGAATCAACAGGCCTTATTGGATTAAGCTGGATCCTTTCGAAGTATATTTCAGTAAGCCAAGCCTGTTTCATATTCTTATTGACCCACAATCTACTATATGTTTGAAAATCCAACAATTTCTTCATTTGCATGTTGTTTGAATTACACATCTTTCCACACTTAACAAACCAAATACATCCTTCTTTGCAAACTACATCAACTTTAAACCTTTCATTTTGTGGAAAATGGACATCCCTATACGTGCATTACTACTGCCCTATGAAACTGTGCAACATCCCTAAATATCAACCCTATTGACAGATGTGGGTTCTTCATGTAAGTCTTCTCGTTAAACTCATGATATAGCTCATTATTGTTTTGATAACCATCTCTATCTTCATGGACACTCCGAATGCTATCTGAATTGTAGTCTGGCTTACTAACATCTACATCAATCTCTTGTTCAAAAATCATTTGCTACTCAAATCCCTTCCCTTGTTGATTATTCTGTGCCCTAATGCTAGCCAACACTTCATCTCCATGGAATTCATCTTCCACAAAGCCACCATCAATTCATCTTCAGCTATTCAACACATGACGATGCATCTCTAGCTTCATCAACATTAAGATCACCAAACCCTAATGAATCAAGGCCTTTTTATAGCTTATCAAAAGCCATTCCTTCATTTGTTCCACTTTCAAATAGCAAAGGTTCAGATTTGGCTCACTTTGAAAATACACCCTCTGATTCACAGATTGGTAAGACACACTACAATCATCACCAAGCCCACTTATTGGATATTCAATGGCTAGCTTGCCCTTTCCTATATTAACTTACACTAGCCTCTTTTGGTCATCCTCATCACCATTAATTTCTTGAATAACGACACTGGTTTGAGTAACCGGTTCAAATGACTTAATAAAATTTATCTCTTGAGAGGCACATTCTTCATGTATTATTTTCTTAATGTAGACATCAATCATCATGTGTTTTGGCACAAATTTGCACGTATTGATCACATAGGAATCAGTCTTCAATGGCTTCAACCCATTTTGAATCTCCATCCCTGGGAACCTATAGTGGTAGCTCATGAACAAATTTCCATATCCTAGTTCCTCAACCATATTATGAACCTCTAGCAATGCTATCACGTCTTTGTAACAAAAGAAAAAAATCAACCTTTCCTCTGACATAGAAGTCATCACTAAGCTCCCCGCCATGATACATTTTAATTGTGAAAATTTCGTCATCCCCTGAAATTCTAGCATAAAAAAAAACCCTAATTAAATTGATGAAAACCCATACTTCAGAACCACAAAGCATAAATTTCAAGACCACAAAGCACAGAAAAAGACAGAGATTACCATAAACAAACATTACCCACAAGCATTTTTCAGACAGGATCAAACAAAAACTCATATGTACTTATATGAGCATGCAACACATGTCATATTTTTCATTGATCTAAACCTAATTAATGGAAATATTGTATTGATTAAGTTTAGAATAAAAATTGGCCATTGATAAATGGCTAATTAGTAAAATTTTCATTGATTTATGGCTAAAAAACCTAAATTGTTTCTAGTTTATGGAGCTAGGATATATGAACGAATGTAGTAAGAAACCAAAAAAATAAAACAGAAAACACCCAAAAAAGGGCCCAACCAGGTTCGAACCGGTGACCTCTTGATCTGCAGTTAAATGCTCTACCACTGAGCTATGGACCCAATCGTTAACAATAGTTCTTTTTGTAGATTATATATAGGGTTCATCATTAGGTTCTGAGTTCTAAGGGCTTCGACAGATCAAATTGTTTTTTTTTTATTGGTTTTTAATTCTTTTTAATATAATGAATTACATCTATTCAATTGGTATTGTAGCAACCAACTTATAATGTTCCTATGTTATAAGTTATATGGCTCCTATCCAAAAAAAAAAAAAAAAACTTATATATGAGTTTAAAATTCAGATGCAATGAAGAGGTGAAATGTAATGTTTGAACTCAAAATTAAATTTGAAATTAACTTTTCAATGTGTCGGAAGTGGTCTCAACATTATAAGCAAAAGCAACAAGTCACTCAATTTAGTGTCATAAAAATATAATTCGTAATAATGAGACAGAAATTTATTGTTTTTCTCTCTTATAAAAAATCATAAAAATTACAGCAATCACATATTCACAACATAATTGAACCCAAATCCCACGAATGGAAAGGCTTTCGTTATTGATAACAAAAAAAAAAAGGAAAAATTAAGATAGAACAAGCACAAGTTATTGAGCCCAATACGTAATTCAGTTTATTTTCTTCCTTCCCAAGCAACCTAAAATTGGAAAAATCCCAATTCTCAATCCTCCAGCTCTTCCTCCTCATACTCTCCCTCATCTTGTGCCACAGCATCTTGGTACTGCTGATACTCAGAAACCAAGTCATTCATGTTGCTCTCAGCCTCAGTGAACTCCATCTCATCCATGCCCTCACCTGTGTACCAATGCAAGAAGGCCTTTCTCCTAAACATGACCGTGAACTGCTCCGAAACCCGCCTAAACATCTCTTGAATTGACGTTGAATTCCCCATGAATGTGGAGGACATGGCGAGCCCGGTTGGTGGAATGTCGCAAACACTTGATTTCACATTGTTTGGAATCCACTCCACAAAGAATGAGGAGTTCTTGTTTTGTATGTTGATCATTTGCTCGTCCACTTCTTTTGTGCTCATTTTTCCACGGAACACGGCCGATGCTGTTAGGTATCGACCGTGGCGTGGATCTGCGGCGCACATCATATTCTTAGCGTCCCACATTTGTTGAGTGAGCTCGGGGATTGTGAGGGCTCTGTAGAATTGGGAGCCGCGAGAGGTCAAGGGTGCGAAACCAACCATGAAAAAGTGGAGGCGGGGGAAAGGGATGAGATTCACAGCTAGTTTTCGAAGGTCGGAGTTGAGCTGGCCCGGGAAGCGAAGGCAGCATGTGACTACACTCATGGTTGTGGAAATCAAATGATTCAAATCACCGACTGTAGCATGTATAATGCAAATGGACTTTTTAGTATTTAGAAGTGCAATAACGAAATGATAATGTTTTTTGTTTCTTAGCTGACAAGTTATGTTATCAAACTTCCAATATGGACCTTAATATTGACAACTCAATAACATAGCATGTCAGACTATCTGAAAAGAGAACATGTGAATGCATGTTAAGTTGTCACACTCTTAACTTAGGTCAAATGTTTAAATAAAATCATGTAATCAAATGATTCAAACAACTCTAATCCGACAACGCAACATATTAGATTGTTGGAAAACTTGCATTTATATGACTAAAAAGCTATTACTGATTAATACATACAGCTTGGATTTGTGAGCTTCAGAGTTCTGAAACAGATATCATAGAGGGCTTCATTGTCAAGGACCATGACCTCATCAGCATTTTCAACTAACTGGTGAACAGAGAGAGTGGCATTGTAGGGTTCAACCACAGTGTCTGAGACTTTTGGTGAGGGGAAGACTGAGAAAGTCATCATCATTCTATCTGGATACTCTTCCCTGATCTTTGATATCAGTAGGGTTCCCATTCCTGACCCTGTCCCACCTCCTAGTGAATGGCAAATCTGGAACCCTACAACAGATTATTAAACACTTAATTAAATTTTATTGATCATGATGAACATAGCCAAGATCTTGTGCCTTGCTTGTGATTGGCTTTTTAACCAAAATAGTCATTGAGATTTGCATAACACATCACTTTGGTCATTGAGATTTGAAATCAATAGAAGTGGTCTCTAAGATTGTCCACCATCAATCATTTTGATTATTCCGTGCAAAACTATGTTAAGTAAGGATCAAAATTACAAATATACCCTCAATTTAATAAACAATGACCAAAATGATTTGACAAAATTAAGGGTATTTGGGTCATTCTATTCTTATTAGAAGATTTTTCAAGGAATGACGAAAATGATTGATGGTGGACAAACTCAGGGACCAATTCTATTGATTTCAAATCACAGGGACCAAAGTGAGGAGTTATGCAAATCTCAGGGACCATTTTGACTAAAAAGCCTTGCAGAAAGATATGAATAAACAAAAGTAATTTGTTTGGAAAGATTAAATTTAATAAACTTAATTAAGACCAAACCCAAAAATGAAAAAATAATTAAGAAAATCAAAATAGCCAGCCAACCATGTTGTCTTTGTCATTTTTTTCGGTTTTATCTGCAGTGTTCTTTTCGTAGGTAAAACATACAAAAAGGGGAAAAATTTATTGTCTGGTATTGGAACATGATCACGTAATATAACTAGTTAAAATGTTATAATATGAGTTGAGGTTCATATATTTTAAAGGGTGTATATCAATAGATATTCATTCATATTATAACACGTGAACTGATTATACAACGTCGCCGTATTACAGTACCACACAATAATTTGTCCAAACTAATTTTGATCTATCTTTAGAATCTAGCAAAACCACATTTTCTAGTAAATCTTTTATTTTGGATCCAACTTTCTAGAAATATATGATCACATCAATTAGGACTTTAGAAGAAAAAAAGAAGAATTAGAAAGAAGAAAATGGCCAACAATCTCAAATTACAAATTAAATACCTTGTAAACAATCACAATTCTCGGCCTCTTTTCTAACCACATCAAGAACAGCATCGATCAACTCAGCTCCTTCTGTGTAATGCCCTTTAGCCCAATTGTTTCCAGCTCCATTCTGACCAAACACAAAGTTGTCCGGCCTGAAAATCTGCCCATAAGGACCTGTTCTTAAACTGTCCATCGTCCCCGGCTCGAGGTCCATCAGCACTGCCCTAGGCACATATCTCCCTCCATTTGCTTCATTATAGTAAACATTCACCCTCTCAAGCTGAAGGTGAGAGTTCCCGTTGTATTTTCCCGTGGGATCGATCCCATGCTCGTCACACATCACCTCCCAAAATTTGCCTCCAATTTGGTTCCCACATTGTCCAGCTTGAACGTGCAAGATTTCTCTCATTTTCTAAAATGTACTAAAATAAATAAATAAATAAGAGTTTATGAGGCTAAAGAGAAAACAAAGGAAGAGAAGAACAATGGAAAATTATGAAATGGTAATGACCCTTTTTGTAGTTGTTCAAGTCTCTCTAATTTTTTTCTTCTGTTGAAATAATTGACAATATATTTAGATAATAATAATTTTCATTTAATAATTTCATGTGGTTTGTTCAGAGAGGCATGTCAAAGCTCCAACCAGGGGGTCGTGAGCTGGATAAGGGAAAGCGACAACAAGATTCATGCTTGCTATCTTCTGGCGACATTCAATCTCACCTATCAACCCCTTCCCATTTCATTTCACTTCTGTCATTAAAAATACCCATTTTTTGATCGGGGGTTTTGTTTCTTTCTCTAACCTAATTTGAGTTAATTATTTAACACATTATGAGGATCATTGCCATTAATATGCTATACTTATCCTCTATTTTAATATAATCAAGGTTATGGTATCCAAAGAGAAATGCTATATTAATTCAAATATGAAAAATATTATGTCATGACAAGAACAAAACATACACCATATCATACATGCACATGTACGTAGATGTTATATTTACTTGGTCATGCGGTTGTTACAAGTTTTTGACAAATGAGCCGAAGATAGTTGTTTACTTGCATGTGAATAATTTGTTGAAGAATGGAATCTCACATCAGAAATGGAAGATTCCATGCTACTAACAACAGTGCAGCATTTTTTGATAAAATCCAATACCTGTCGAGTTGTGTAGGTGGTTAAGTTGCGGCAATATTAGTGTGATTAGTAGTGGGCCACTTGCCTGACTCTGAAATCTTGACATGGTATCAGAGCGGGTTAACCTGACCCTACCAGACCTACGTTCCAATTGTGAACAAGACCCTAACCTGATCCTGACTTGACTTAGCTTGACTTGGCCTGAGGACGAATCTTCCGCTGCTTGAAAAAAAAAAGGAGGTTACCGACGTGGAATTGGTTGCACTTGTGGCCCACTAAAGACGTGGTCCCACGTCAGTGGGAATGTTGAAGAATGCAATCCCACATCAGAAACATAATAATACTTTACTACTTGAAAATGAATGGTTTCACTATTGATAACACGGAGACCTTTTGTGATTAAAGTCAACACCTGTTGGGTTGTGCATGTGGTTAAGTTGAGACAACATCGGTATTATTAGTAGAGTGCCGTTAGCCCGACTTTAAAATCTTGACATAAGTGTCAATCATTGATGAGTGTCAAATGGTAAATTCTATGGTCATCAACAATTGACAATCAGAGGCCTGTTGATGCCAAGGATTAGTAATAGCATCAGTAGAAAAGTTAATCCCTCTAAAATTACGATGAAATGAAATAGAAGAGAAATCACTAGTTAAGTATAGAAAGTCCACATATGTGCAAACTATTCTAATTCGCCAATGCATCAAAACATTGACGAAGAAGATAATTAACAAGAATTTTGGAATCACCCTCCAGAAAAAGTATTTAAATCACTAGTTGCTCATGTATGTTGAAATCAAAGCTCTTATTTATTTTTTATTTAAAAATAATGCGTACTATATTCGAAAATGTTGTTTCTTATCGATCGAATGATGCCATGCATAGTATTCATAAACAGATTTCTACGAAAAAAAGAAATTTTCATATTAAATAAGTTTTCTATCTAAATTGAAGTGTTTTTTTTTTTTTTTTTTTTGGATATTGTGTTATGGCGGATTTGATCTGCTAACCAGAAATCGAAAACATGTCCTGAAAACAAAGTAACTTAGATTTACGTTACTTTGATCCTATACCAATTACAACAAGACATATTACCTTTCGCAATACTGTATAATTATGATTGGTAACAATAAAACTTCGCAATAATGGATTTTTTTAGTCAATGATCGATAAGTTATGACTTGCACCAGAAGAATGTGATTTCCAGATCAAGTTTTGGTGCCTTGTGGCAATATATATACGTATAGTATAATGTGTGTGTACACATATATGTTTGAGAGAGAGAGATATATATAGGGGGGCAATTATTGGATGCATGGGAGATTCGATGTCAGTCTGTTTCCAATACCCCACTAGTTGCCTTGGCTGCTTGGAATCCAATGTTGACTCTTGAGCGTTCTTACACTAATTAACCAAAATATAATTTCGTAATTAGGTAAGTGTTGATTTTTCCCACTAATTATCTTCACATCCATTGCGATTTGTGTTCTGTTTTTTCTTTTTTAAACTATAAGGGGAAAATAAAACATCCTATCAGCTTAAAAATTTGGGAACTAGTGGGTTGTAAAATATGATATTAAAATTTTGGTTCTTGGAGGTCTTGAACTTAAAATCTCCATTTCTCTGTTTTTTTTTTTCTTTTTTTTTTTTTTTGCTTTTTTTTATCTGTAATGTGCAGTAAATGTCATGATTTCGATATGCAACGGTGCTGAATATTTAATCAAAATTGGAACCACATATATAAATGCAACTTGTTGCAAACTTCCGTTTGATAACCCATTTTATTTTGTGTAAGATGGATGAAGACGGATAATGAGAATATTGGGGGGGGGGGGAGGGGGGGAGGGAGGGAGGGCGGGAATGAGAATATTGGGGGGGGGGAGGGGGGGAGGGAGAGAGGGAGGGAGGGAGAGAGAGAGAGAGAGAGAGTATGCGACAAGAGAATTAGCGAAAAGAAAATTTTGAAAATATAAATAACGTCAAAATAGTTTTTAGTTTTTAGTTTTATTGTTATATTTTTCATCTCTCCTACCATCCTTCATTTGCTCGTTTTTATCTCTCGTTTTCCCATGTACTCTCTCTATTATTAACACAAAAGTAAAAATAATAAACGAATTAATTATCAAATAGACCCAAAATAAAAGTAATCCAATAACGTAGAGTAAGAGAGGGGGGGGGGGTGAAGATATCAGAAATATAATTTTTTATTTATTTAACGAAAATATGATTAAACATATGGGCTGTTGGAGCGTATCTTTTAAAAGTGATTAAGAAAATAAATAGACTTTGATTTGGTAAGTACAGTTATATAAGTCGGATGAACCATCCACATCTTAAGTTATCACAAAATTATGTTGGGATGTTCTCTCGACAGCAACCAATCACCCATCATTCCAGGTGGGCAGATGCATTTGGCATAACCCCCCACAATTCCTTCATTTTTTGTCTATTCTTCTCTTCTTGTATGTATCCATTTCAACCCCAAGACTTACTAATTACCCATCCAAATTTACAGATTACAATTCAGCTTAGATTTACAAGTACGCTCACATATGACATGTTCACTTACTTCGAATAAGATGGATTATGAAAATAAAAAATAGGGGAGAGAAGGAATCTGGATGATCAGATTAATTATCCTACCCTTATCAATCTAGTTCCTTACTTTTTAGGTTTTGGATTATGAATTGTAATGTGGAATTTGTTGGAAATGTGCCCTAAAGCCAATCATATGATGATACTTTACGGACATTTCATATGTTAAACTAATCTAATTTAATATCAAGGGCAAAGATTATTGTTTAAGCTGTCTCATATAAATGTTATATGCTTAAACGATAAGTCCAAGGAATATGTGATTGAGAGAATACGATCTAAAGAAGTTAGATTCATGAGACCATTCTTTCGTAGACACATCCTAAACGTTCCTGATCATAGGATTGCCAATTGGGCATTGACAGTCCGTTAAGATCAGTACGTGCTGTGTCTTTTCTCAGGGAGAGTGACTAGTCTCGAGTCATTGGTGTGTGTGACATCAAGACAAGTACGTAGGTGCTCAATAGAGAATGAGTTCACTGAACACGATCAACGAAGAGTTCTCATATTCATGTCACATGAGAACTCATGGTTGGGATAATACAAAGTAGTCCTTTGACCTGAGGCATCATAGTTGTCTTGTGGTTAGGTCCTTGATCTTTGATTATGTCAAACGTCACCCATACACGGGTGTCCACGGCATCGTTGGGGTTAAGCCACTTAGCTATGGAGGCAATTAAATGCGCAACAAGGGATCTCTAACCTTCAAACCTTTTGAGGGAGAATACT
Source organism: Malus fusca (assembly GCA_035220775.1). NCBI lineage: Eukaryota > Viridiplantae > Streptophyta > Magnoliopsida > Rosales > Rosaceae > Malus > Malus fusca. The sequence goes on from CM069072.1 coordinate 17,763,236, forward strand.
CTATGATATGATTAAGAATCTCTGGCCAGAGTATGAATGAGATTAAGGAAGGCGTTCCAAATCACATTCAAGGTAATCATATAAGCAAATGAATCACATTGGATAATAGACATGAATAAACTATCAAACCAAACAATGTGGTCAAGAGTATTGTATTAGAGAAAGACCGTATTGCATTTGTAATCCTAAACTGAATAGGTTCTCTACCTCTTCTGATTAGCTTGGGTAACCATGATATGCTGCTAGGTGTCACTCATGGTTTGTGGAAGCCCTAAACGTGTATAATCACTAAAGGGAGAATAGAAAGTAAGTTTCAATTCACAATCGATTAGAAAGAGTTTTAATCGCCCACTGCCTCGCTAAAAGGAACCTAATGGATCGTACACCGTGTAAGGTGGAGATTGAAGAAACAATGGAGATGAGTAAGAATAATTAAATGGTTTAATTATTTATGGCAATGATTAATTAATATGTTAATTAATCAAACGAATAAGTTCGTTAAAGACCTCGGGATAGTTTTGGACCTTAAGGCCCAATGGGCTTCGAACATCAAGCCCATTGACTTAAGTTGTATGACAACTTAATGAATAATGATTCACAAAGGCCTAAAAGGCCCAATGAAACCCCAAGGCCGGCCATGATGCTTTTGGAGTGGGTTTTGGACTTATTTACAAGTTTGCCACTCCAATGAATTAAGGTATAAATATGACTTTATAGCCAAAATTCATTTAGGGTTTCTTTTGGAGAAAATTGGAGAGAACATGTCTCTCCATTTCTCTCTAAAGAGGCCGGCCCCTTGGAGGGTGTATCTAGCCATACTAACTACTCCAAGGTCACTCATTTTCTTCTCCAATCTCTCCTTGGTGTGGAGACTTAGAGGTTCTCATTTTTTTGGGAACTTGGAGAAACCTTTTCATCCATCCAAATCCATAGATTTTAGATGCAAGGAATGAAGGCCCTCTCTTTGGGTGATTAGCCTTTGCTTTTGCAAAGAGGAATCTACAAAGGTATATATATTTCTCAACTCACTTTGATTTGAGTTGAGTCTTGGTTCACCAATCTACTAGGCTTTGAATTTCTTGGTTAATGTTTTGTTTTTGAATGCATGCAAGCATGATTCCGCCTTTTAATTGTTAATTGCATGCTATAGATGTTATTCAAATGAACATGTTTTTCACAAATCTTCCTTCAAGTGGTATCAGAGCCTAGGTCTAGTAGTTGGTGAATCCTTTTGGGTTTTGTAGTTCATAGTTTGTGATTTAAAAGTTGTAAATGTTACAAGCTTTATTCTTGTTTCTTTGAATGTAAATTTTGCTAGAAAATTTGCCATCTCAAATGTTGTAGATGTAGTTCTTATGAGCATGAATATTGGAGCTAAAATTTGGTGCCATGACTTTGGGGATTTTCGGCCAAATCCAAAGGGTGGATTTTTGGGTTCTTGTTTGACTTGTTAAAAGTGTTTTCAAGTGACTTTTGGAACCCCTATGTACCCTAGTTTGATTAGATGTTATTTCCCTTAAGTTTGAATGTTTTTGGAATGTTTTTGGGTGAAAAAAGTTCATGGAAAAATTTTGGGTTTTTCATGAATGTTCTTCATTGTTCTTGACATTTTTGCCAAGAACAAAAAAGTTTGTGTTTTGATTCAAAGTTTTGATTTATTTCATAAAGTTTATGTTTTATGCATTTTCAAATGTTTAAATGTTTTGGATATTTGTTTAAATGGCAATAGAAATAATGGTGGGTGTGAAAGGATTAATTCCCTTTCACACACACCACTTGTGCACTTGCATGCTTTATGTCAAAACTCACAAATCAACACACACATCACTCCATTTCTTCTTCCAAAACCGGCCACCCCCTAGTGGGGTACTTTTGGGGCTTTTATGCAAATTACATAAAGTTTTGATACTTTTGTGTAATTGCACTTTGGCCCAAAAGTTTACGTTTTTACGTTTAGGTCCAAAAACGCTAAAGGACAAATTGTTTTGATCCTTTAATGAAGTTTTTGCATTATTAAAATTTTGGGTTCTAGTTGTATTTACATGAAGTAGTGGACTTTTGTGTTTTTACAAAGTGACCCCAAAAGTTTTGAAATATAGCCCAAAGGTTGTGGTTATTGCATGATGGCCCAAATTAGGTTGAGAACAAAATGGTTTTGTCTCTTTAAATGAGAATTGGATTTTTATTTCATTTAGCTCCATTTAAATCAATTTTATGGATACAAAAACCAAATGAAAATGTTGCATTCAATTAATTAGTTAAAGTGTTGATTAATTAAAGGGTGATTATGAACCTAAGCCTACGATAATTGAGCTATGTGAAAGGCCGTTTCAAATTTGTTTGAACCATGGGAATGTGTAGATTAATTTTGGTTGTAATTTGATTTGATCAAATGTTGTAAAAGAGCATAAGCTCTTCTATACTTTAAAGTAATTTATTTTGATCAATTGTTGTAAAAGAGCATAAGCTGTTCTTTACTTTAAAGTACTCCATTCTTGTTTTATTTGATATGCATGAAAAATGGAGTAGAGGGTCCAACGCCCCTAGGAACAACACGCCTTAATGTGATTAAACGCGTAACTAAAATCAATCACCATCCCTAGTCCGAGATTCAACACTAGGCTCGTGTTGAATCTAAACAAAGGTTCATAGTCATTCTAAGGCCCTAAGGCAACTATATAGTCCATTAAATGAATGCAAAGCTTATGTTAAGTAGTATCATATACTCTTGCTTTAAAAACCGTTTTATAAGCATAGTGGGAGTATTATATACAACTAAATTCAATCAAATGGACCAATAGTTGTAATAGGACCAAAATTGTTTTAATAAAGATTAAAATGAATATTTGTGTATGATGAGACCTAAAACCCTCAACCAAACCATTATTAAGTTGATAAGCGTGAGAGTGCTTGGAACACTCTTTCGTGGCCTTCCACCGTGGTGGGATCCAATCGTTTATGACTTGTACACCGGCTTCACCCTATCATGGGGGAGTACAAAGTGCATGCTTATACTCAGGAGGAATCCATAAACATATGATGAGGTTGGTGTAGGCAACGAGGATAGCCAATATCATATCATTGTGAGGCTATTCTTGAACCCCTTCACGAACTAAGCATGGTGGGAATGACTTAACTAAGAGAAATGGAGCCAATATCATATCATTGTGAGGTGACATTTTCTAGAGGCCAAATTGATGGGTACTTGCAAGAGATGCAAATGAGTAAGCGTACTCTCTCATTATTATTAATGCTAGCCAATATCATATCATTGTGAGGTGGGCTTGGTAATAGTGAGTCTCCCATACCCTACTAAGAGTTTCATCCAAAACTCTCGAATTCCAATGAGGGATATGGAATTTGCCAAAAATAGTGGGTGGTGCTATTTGATTTAAAGACCCGGACCAAATGGCTTAAAATCAATCAATTTATATTCGTTATGTATTTGTTTACCAATATATTTGCAAACGCTATCCAACACTTGACAAATAAAAACCGAATGTTTTAGTTTCCGGACTTGGTACCACAATCCCAAAGAATGTCTTAAAAGGATTGGATGGGTACCTAAGTAGTCTCATCCTCACAATCTTCCTAATGATAATGAATCATTGGAAGAACATGTTAGAAAAGTCTATCATGAAGAGGACAACACAAACAACCAATGCTTATTCCTTCGTTATATGAACAAAGGAACTTACGAAGATTAGCATAAAGACAAGGACACTTTTAGTGTTATTAGTTCTTCACTTACAAATCGTTGTATGAAGAAATAATGAGTTGCTTTGAACAACCCTTAGTCAATGCAAACACTAGTGCTTGTTTCTTTGTTAAATGAACAAAGAACTTAAGAAGAAAGCACAATGGCATGGACACTTTATGTGCCATGATTCTTCACTTACAAATGTTGTATGAAGAAATTAGAGTTGCCTTAAACAACTCTTGAATGTTTGTAATTATGTTTAGAACATAATGGTTGGTTGACAAAAATAGTCCATCAACATAGACTTATAATGATTTTGAATCATTGAGTGTTGAAGTGATTAACCACTTAACGAGACGGAAACTAAGGCGAGGACTTCACCTTTATGTCCCTAACCTAATGGTTCACTAAGTTTATTGTAAACTATGTAGTGAACAATAAACACATGCTCTCCAAATTGTTTGATGTGTATAACACAATTGAAATAAGTTTCAAGAGAGATAGTGGGAGTTTAGGGACTATGACTATGGTAGTCAAAGGAGAAGTCAAATGAAGAAAGCGAAATAACTCCAAGGGAACAAACTTTCTTTATGAAAGGATGGACATTGGAAGGGGTATTTGCAAGAAATGTCTTGCAAGTGTCAAGAACACACCTTTCGAAGGTGTTGTAAATTGTTCTTGAAAAGTTCAAAACAGTTGGTTCTTCTACTTGAATGCTTGATTCCGTATTAGTAACAATGTTTTACAATCGTTGTAAAAGTGTGGCTAATAAGAAGTAGAAGATTAATGAGAGAAGATAAAGTACTTCACATTCGGAAAGTGAATCAAACATAGATCTCTGCGAAAGCAGATGGTACTTACTTCCTCATATGAACTACCAAAGAAATTGGAAAAACATAGATTGTCTTTATATTCCAATTTTAAGGAACTTAATTCCGTCACTATAGTAGAGATGGATAATTGTTTTGTTTGACAAAACATTGTTCTTTATTAATCAATGATTGGATTATAGTAATCTAATTGATTGTCTCTATAGCAGAGATAATATGGTGGTGTTAACTGTTTAGAATATAACGATGCTTAAAACCCAAAAAGGTTGCAAGGTAGTGACTAATCCCAACTAAATTTGTGATACCTCTAAAAACATAAATTACGAGTTAGTCATAGATGGATACTATGGATCGTTAGATCCGGATCCAATGCCTTCTTGTTAAAATTGTATAGAGGCAAAATGTTTGAAATCTTTATTCTTTTGGAAAGAACAAAGAATCACAAAGTTGTTGAGGTTAATTCACTTAGATGTTAGTGGCATTTGTCCACAACATAATACTACTCATGTTGTATGACATTCACCGAAGATCACCCTCGGTTGGACTATAGTTTATTTTAAATAAACACAAGTCCGAATACTTTGCAAAAGGTTTCAAAGAATTCAAGAAATGTAAGTTGATGAGTAAGACGTCTAAAGTATTTACATCCTTAGATTTGATCCAAGGAATGGTAACACTTTAGAATAGTTTTCTTGAAAGATATAAAGGAAAGAAGCATTATATGATAATGGATTTCTCCATAAGGAGAAGAACGAACTTGAATAAGATTTAGTTCGTTGGATATTATCAATTACCCATATATATAGGATATATACTTCTAAAACAATATGATTGTCAATTAGAAGATCTTCCAAAATTTTCATGACTCCATAGGATGTAGTTAGAAAGAAAGACAAATCTTAATCATGTTAAGATTTGGGGTTGTGTGCCAATAAGCAATATTTGTTTGAAAATTATCTTAAGGATATCCTCAAATTAACCTTTGGATATCACTTCTATAAACCAACTAACAAATGTTGTTTTGTTGGGTAGTTCATTGTAATCCTACAATATGATTTGCCTACGATAGAGCAATGAACGAAAGATAGAACTCAAAGAATGAGTTCTTTGAGAGACAAGATGATAATCAACAAATATAACAACCTAGTTCCTATACCACAAGCTCCAAGGTAGTCAAGAAGGATTTATAAACCGTCTCAGTTGAATGGTTTGAACTTTATGACTATGTCATAGAGTTGCACCTCTTAATTCGAAAGAAATAAGAATGAAAATCCTTATGACTACATTGAGTGTATATACGATATATACTCAAGGGAATGGTAAAGTACCATTTGACCCGAAATAATGAAACCTTCATAAGCTAATTGGTAGCTTAAGGTGACTACAATAAAAGAGAATGGTTGACTTTGAAGGAACCATTTTTGACGTAGTCTTAGTTTCAATTAATTCGAAGATAGCTAGCTACAACTAAATGTTGATTCAATGTTTGGACATAATATAGGTTTCCGAAACCATTATTAAGATAGTCCTAATAATATATGTCTAAAACTATGAATCACAAAACATGTAAGTTGTAGAGATCCAACCATCATGGATCTTAGCAAGCTAGTGGGAGCCATAAGCGTCTTATGAGAGAAAGATCAAATTGTTTGATTTCTCATATAGATGTAAATGAATCTTTTGTTTACTAGGTTTACAAAAGATTAGTGGGAGTTAATCATATTCCTAAAATTGTATATATATATATATATAAATATATATGTATGATATATATGAATATATATATGATACATTAATTTTGGAAATGGAATGAGTACTTCTTCGTTAAAGTTATGACTTTAAACATTCTATAACGATAGAATGTATATGGGAGACATAGTCTATATACATGGGATGAAAATCTATAATGATAGATTTTAGGATATAATTGGATTATATCATGCCCTAATAATAGACAAAATGTGCTAGGAAGTTCCTCATATGATGATAAACTTCAATTAGGAGGACAACTCTAGTTAGACTAAGTAGTTGCTCTTCTCAAAGGGAACGTACCCTTTGACTCCCAAAGAAATAATGCATAAATAGAATCCTTTATGCATACGCAGAAAGGTGATTTATGTATTTCATATTGTATGAAAAACATTGGTATGAGTTGTACCTAGAACGGTACAAGACAATATTAATGCAAGCCCAGGATCAGAACCATGACAATTGTCAAGTAAGTCCTTAAGTATTTAAGAAATACTAAAGGATAGATTCTTCAAAGAATGAGGAAAAATTAGAGTAACGTAAAAGAAGCGTAAATGTATTAGATTATGAATCTAATCCATCATTGGATGTTTCTTCATTATTAATGAAGAGATAAACAGATATCTCTTTATTATGACTAAAGAGATATTTGGATGGAAACATTAAAGTAATGACTTTAGTGTGTTCCATTATGAATGCAAAATATATTGCCATATAGAAGCTTACAACAATGTTGTTTGGATGGGAAAGTTCATTTATGAACTCTCTATTCGATTCCAACCAGAAAGTGTATCTAGTGTACTGACACTATGACACTAATGGGGCGATAGCTCAAGCCAGGGAATCAAGGTCTCATCAAGATCCGAACTCATATGAGAGACTGAACCACATGATTAAGAATCATGTATAATGGTAACGTCGTTATTCTCAAGGTTGCTTCTATGGATAACATATAGATATCCATTGTCTAGGCCTACTACTCAGCCATTTTTGAAATGACTACAGAAGAGGTATCATCACAGATGACCAAGCTGATTGGCTCTAGTGCAAGTGGGAGATTGTTGGAAACGTGCCCTAAAGCCAATCATATGATGATACTTTACGGACATTTCATATGTTAAACTAATCTAGTTTAATATCAAGGGCAAAAATTATTGTTTAAGCCGTCTCATATAAATGTTATATGCTTAAACGATAAGTCCAAGGTGATGCGAAAATAAGTTAACGCACAAATTAAACCCTATTTGTGACAATTGTAGTAATGATGTAAGTAGGGATCGTTCTAACCGGGGATTAACTAGGGATGCTAACCAAAGTAAAATTAAATTAAAAACGTAAAAACAAAATTTAAAACACTAAACTAGACTCAAAACACTTAACTAGAATCACTCAAAATAAAACTAACAAATAAACTAAAACAAATCAAAAGACTCAAAATAATTCAAGACTCAAGAAAACACAAACTAAATTGATTTCTAACAAATCTAACACTTTAAAATAAATGGGGGATTGATTTTTTACGAAATTGAATTTAAAACAGAAACTTAAAAACAAACTTCAAAGAAAATATATTTTATAGAATGATGAGACGTTAGTTAGAGGGGTCCTTATCCACACATGAACATATGCATATAATTTGATTCCCAGTTATGATTTCAACAAACGAGTAAATGACAATGCTCCAAGTTAATGGGTTGGATGATTGCATACGACAACCCAAAACATTCCCTACAAGTTCCCTACACGAATTGCATAATAGAGATACAAGCAAGAATCATTAAGTTCTATGAAAATCATAAGCATCGACTAGGCATTCATAACTATGGAATACGCATGTTAATCCAACCTAGGGTTTACTAAACACAATCGTGACTAGCGATTTTTGCTACTCATGAATATAAATTCATAACGATTAGGTGAAATTCCTTTATATCCTAGCATCAAGTCTAAGCATGCAAATTAAGTGTCGACCCTCAACCCACATACATAAACAAGTTCTTAATCAACACAGAAAAGTAAACCACATCCAACATTCATAAATTCATAACTGGAGTAAATCAAATTATAATAAACAAATATTCATGGCTTCAAATTCACCTCTAACCAAAACGAATTTAGTTATACATTATTCTTAAATTAAACCATAAAATAAAACATAAGTTGAGGAAGAATAACACCGAAGTGAGAAGAGTGCCCGTGCTTGAGCTGTTTCTTTGGTATTCGCTCATCCTCGAGGAGCCCCCTTCTCTCGCTGCCCACCTCAGTGGCTGCCCTCGGTGCAGTTCCTTTTCAGAAGTTCTCCACTGCGTCTGCTCTTCTGCACTCTTCACTGCGCACGCTGCCTAATGCAGCGCCTTTTTAGTCTCTTCTGACCTTCTTCCTCCGCACAGTTCTCTGTGCTTCTCTCCCCCTCTCTCTCTTTCCGCCAGCTGCTCTCTTCTAATCCCTTCGTTACTTTTTCTTTTTCTCTTTTCTCAGTGCCTCACCAGCTGCCTAAGGCAGCTTTCATTTTCCTTTTTTTATTTCCTGTCTTCCGCACACCTCCACTTCCATTGTGCACTGCTTTCCGTCCCATTTCTCTTTTCTGTTTTTTTTTTATTCTTTCTGCATTCCACTTCTTTCTTTCTTTTATTATTTTGTTTGCGTTGGCGTAGTGGATCTTGATCTAAATTTGCCAATAGCATTGTTTCTGTCAGGGCTTTTGCTTTTCTTCTTTGTGAGCACATGACCCCTCCATGACAGTAACCTCATCATCTTCTCGCTGGCTTTTATTTTTCTGCCAAAATGTTTTCTTAAGTTACAACAATAAAATAAGTGAGCAAGGTAGAAATGACGAATTTATTACTTAAAATCACACTTGTGCTATTTTTATTTTCTTAGCTAGATAAATTCGATAAAACACAAAAACAAAGTAAATAACTCAAAAATATAAGAACTAACTAAGAAAAGATAAGAGAATTTGATGTAAAATATATATAAATATGAGCTTATCACAAGGAATATGTGATTGAGAGAATACGATCTAAAGAAGTTAGATTCATGAGACCATTCTTTCGTAGACACATCCTAAACGTTCCTGATCATAGGATTGCCAATTGGGCATTGACAGTCCGTTAAGATCAGTACGTGCTGTGTCTTCTCTCAGGGAGAGTGACTAGTCTCAAGTCATTGGTGCGTGTGACATCAAGACAAGTACGTAGGTGCTCAATAGAGAATGAGTTCACTGAACACGATCAACGAAGAGTTCTCATATTCATGTCACATGAGAACTCATGGTTGGGATAATGCAAAGTAGTCCTTTGACCTGAGGCATCATAGTTGTCTTGTGGTTAGGTCCTTGATCTTTGATTATGTCAAACGTCACCCATACACGGGTGTCCACGGCATCGTTGGGGTTAAGCCACTTAGCTATGGAGGCAATTAAATGCGCAGCAAGGGATCTCTAACCTTTAAACCTTTTGAGGGAGAATACTCTATGATATGATTAAGAATCTCTGGCCAGAGTATGAATGAGATTAAGGAAGTCGTTCCAAATCACATTCAAGGTAATCATATAAGCAAACGAATCACATTGGATAGTAGACATGAATAAACTATCAAACCAAACAATGTGGTCAAGAGTATTGTATTAGAGAAAGACCGTATTGCATTTGTAATCCTAAACTGAATAGGTTCTCTACCTCTTCTGATTAGCTTGGGTAACCATGATATGCTGCTAGGTGTCACTCATGGTTTGTGGAAGCCCTAAACGTGTATAATCACTAAAGGGAGAATAGAAAGTAAGTTTCAATTCACAATCGATTAGAAAGAGTTTTAATCGCCCACTGCCTCGCTAAAAGGAACCTAATGGATCGTACACCGTGTAAGGTGGAGATTGAAGAAACAATGGAGATGAGTAAGAATAATTAAATGGTTTAATTATTTATGGCAAGGATTAATTAATATGTTAATTAATCAAACGAATAAGTTCGTTAAAGACCTCGGGATAGTTTTGGACCTTAAGGCCTAATGGGCTTCGAACGTCAAGCCCATTGACTTAAGTTGTATGACAACTTAATGAATAATGATTCACAAAGGCCTAAAAGGCCCAATGAAACCCCAAGGCCGGCCATGATGCTTTTGGAGTGGGTTTTGGACTTATTTACAAGTTTGCCACTCCAATGAATTAAGGTATAAATATGACTTTATAGCCAAAATTCATTTAGGGTTTCTTTTGGAGAAAATTGGAGAGAACATGTCTCTCCATTTCTCTCTAAAGAGGCCGGCCCCTTGGAGGGTGTATCTAGCCATAATAACTACTCCAAGGTCACTCATTTTCTTCTCCAATCTCTCCTTCGTGTGGAGACTTAGAGGTTCTCATTTTTTTGGGAACTTGGAGAAACCTTTTCATCCATCCAAATCCATAGATTTTAGATGCAAGGAATGAGGGCCCTCTCTTTGGGTGATTAGCCTTTGCTTTTGCAAAGAGGAATCTACAAAGGTATATATATTTCTCAACTCACTTTGATTTGAGTTGAGTCTTGGTTCACCAATCTACTAGGCTTTGAATTTCTTGGTTAATGTTTTGTTTTTGAATGCATGCAAGCATGATTCCGCCTTTTAATTGTTAATTGCATGCTATAGATGTTATTCAAATGAACATGTTTTTCACAAATCTTCCTTCAAAATTCGCATACTTTTTTTATTCTATATATGATAATTACCACATGATCATCGTGAATCAGAATAATTTTAATACACATACAAACGTAAACACAAAGAAAAATCAATAGACTAGAGTATACAGACATTGGTAAATAGGTGCAGAAGCACAAAAAAAGTATGACGGTAATGTAGGTTGTTGGACAGGAAGCAGGAGCACATGGCACATATTGGTAGCCACATGACCTTGGCATGGAGTGCCACAACAAACCATTATCTAGGTAAGACATACAATTGAATTCATATCAAGAAATTTCCCATATTTTTTCACCAACCATTTCATAACATGAAAAAAGTTGAGGTTCCACTATAAAATTAATTGATAATTTATGGAGTAGTCCAATTATTAATTGGGAGCTTTTGATATTGGTGCCTCATTCCCCAACTTGTTTGTTTAAACATCTATAGGTTTTACGTTTTAGATTATACCACCTCCTCTAAATGAGGAGCCAAGTAGATTAAAAAAAATGATTTCATTTTTCTAAAATTTACGAACACTGCCATTCTTTCAAGTGTTGGGAATTTATTTATTTTTACCAGTAGATTTTTTCCTTCTGAATTTAGTATTTCAATTCCATTAAAAATTGTCATCATCCTTTTTATTTTGTTGTTATCCTTGGAATCTGGAAGTATTATCTCAATGGCTTTTGAATTTGAATTGGTAATGGTTGCTTACTCAATATATAACAACAATTGTACCCAAGTTAAATATGATATACAAACCCACTTGTTACACTAAAAACGTATACCACTGTTAACGTACCTATTTGGAAAACTATCAATAAATTTTTTAAAACATATCTAATAACTTTAAATAGATGTACCCAATTATTGACAAACGTACCAAATACCTTCCAACAAAAGTACTAAATTATAACTTCTAACGCACATTTTTCTAATTAATTTGATTCTTGGGTGCATTTTATCCCAAATGCTTTGGTATATTTGAAGGCATAACATGATCAATATTTCGGTACATTTATTATGTAATGTTATTTTGGTGCATATCAATGATTTGAGATGTATAAAATACGTTTATTAATTTATTCGTACAAGTTATTTGGTACATAAAATAATAATATTGAAAGACGTATCACTCATATGGTATGTTCTATACTGCCCAAATGCGTTCTCCGTCCTTCTTAGAAGCATGCCTCTTGGGCGAGGTGGTTCCTATTTGGTATGTTTGAAGATATTGCCTCCTACAAACTTCTGTTTGACTGGCTAATGCGGCCGGCGGCACTCTCATTTGTAGTGATATCATTTTTACCATACCAAACTAAGGGTTGCTCACCAAGCATCACGCCCCCAGATCAAAAGCATCGGTTAGAGAACAAGGAAAGAAATATGCTGAAGAAGAGTAGAAAAAAAAATAAAAATTAAACAACAACTTACCAGCCACACCCACAAGTAGCAGAAAACATCGAAAACATCAAGCAGCAAGAAACCTAATACCTCAAAAGTGGATTACTATTCAAATGTGAATTAATAAATTTATGAAAGCAACCACTAATTCAAATGGAAGAGCCATCCAAATTTTAGACGTGAGAATGAATCTGGATAAACACAACTAATAATTAAAAAAAAAAATCCCTGAATAAAAGGCCATGCCAGGAAAAATGAAAATGAAAAACCTCCGAAGAGGAGGATAAATTCGGAATTCAATATGTAGCATTTTAATTTGGAGAAATATAGTAATGACATAAAACTTGATTAAATAAAAAAAAAACTGATGTGGCACCTAGTCAAAGCACCTTAATCATAATTTGAAAAGGCATAGATGTTTGATCAAAACAATGTAAAATTTAAGCACCTTAATTTAATTATCCCTTATTAATTATAAGCACATGCAAGATTTTAGTCCCCAATGTGGGACTCATACTCTCAACAGGCTCCCTCATGTGTGGTGAATTTTCAAGCCTAATACATGGACAACATAAATGGGGTAATGTGAAGTGCGTGTGGCCATTGGGTTTCACATGCATGACAACTTGCTCTAATACCATGAAAAAAGTTGAGGTTCTACCATAAAATCAATTGGCAATATAGAGAGTAGACCAATTACTTATAAGCACATATAAGGTCTCTTTTATCCTCGACGTGGGATTCATACTCTCAATATGGAACAATAATTCACTCATATAAAGAAATTTCCCTTATTTTACACATCAAATGATTTCTCTCAAGTGTGAGGTAATGATATATAGTAGTCTTACTCAAACTTCTCTTCCACGTTGAAATTAGAGAAGATAATATGATTTTTTTTTCCTCTTCATAAAAGCTAAAATTGCAATTTTTTATTTAGGGTCGGTTTGATAATTATTTTGTTTTACGTTTTTATATATTATTTTTTAGTTTTCAAACTACTTTCAATTTTTTGAAAACCAAAAAGTGAAAACTTAAGGCCGAATTTTGAAAACTCAATAAAGTAGTTTCTGTTGCAGTCCTGATTAGGTTAGGAATATGATTGTGTAAATCCTAAGAAATCCTTATAGGATTCTATCATATCTTTTAGATGGTATCCTTGTTTAAGTGGTAATACGTAAAGGGTAAGAAATTTACTTCCCTACTACTATAAATAAAGGCATAATGGGGGTGAGAAAGCACAAACACATAAGTCTTTCTATGCTTGCCACACCCTCTCTCTATGCTTGCTGCACCCTTTCTCTCCATCTCTCAATAATACATCAGTTAGATAGGCCATATAACACATTATCATCACACCTTTGATGCTACGTTAAAGAGAGTTTGTTCATATTTCAGGGGATTACTATGTTCTAATCATTATTATTATGATTAACTTTTTATTTATTGAATTAATGTACTTCTATTGATTCAATTTACTTTTTCTGTGTTGAACATGATAGAACGCATCAGAGCTGAAATTCTGGATTCCTAGAAGGATTTTCTACAAATTCAAAGGCTCAATTTCGTTTTCTGCCAATCAGATTCTCCTAAAGCACAAGTTTGATATTTTCTTCGATCTGAAGCATAAACACATTCCCCATGATGCATGAACCCCTGATATATGATGCGAAAATTAACTTAACACACAAATTAAACCCTCTTGTTGACAATTGTAGTAAATATGTAAGTAGGGATCGTTCTGGACCGAGGATTAGGAGGGATTGCTAATCTATGCTAAACTGACTTTAAAACACAAAACCAGGCTTGAAAACACTTAACTAGACTCAAAGAATGGAAAACTAGACTCTAATACACTAAAACAACTCCAATGACTCAAAACAGCACAAAACAAGCTAATAGACTCAAAACAGACACTAAGAGTGAATTTGGACGAAAATTGGTTTTACCTTGACTCAAAACACTTAAAAACACAAACTAAAACAGATTCTAACTAATTTGACACTTTAAAGTAAAGGGGATTGGGTTTTGGACGAATTTCAAGTAAAAACAAGTAACTAAAGACTTAAGACATATTTTGGACGAATTTGGGATAAATGGATGATGGGCTAGCTAAGGGTTATTCTCCACACATGACACACTTTTACATGAATCGATTTCCAATTGCTTTTCAATAAATTATGAAGCTCAACACCCCAGATTAACCGTGATGCACTAATTAACCCTCATATTTTCCTTTACTTATTGAATTGGATGAATGCATGCGACAACCCAAATCATTCTCCAAAGGTCCTCTACATGAATGCATAATAGAGATACAATAAGAGATCATTACATTCCATGAAAATCATAAGTGTTGACGAGACATTTGTAACTATAAATGCATGATACGTTTGACAAGAATTTAATTAACGCGATTGTGACTAGCAACCTTCACTACTCATGAATATAAATTTGTAACGATTAGGTGAAACTCATTTATATTCTAGCATCAAATTCATGCATGAAAACTAAGTATGCATCCTTAATCAACATACAAGAATCAGTTTTGAAGAAAACAGTTAATTGAATTGCATTCACAACTTATCAAATCACAATTGGAAGAAATCAATTCACATTGCAAATATGTTCATGGCTTTGAAATTCCCCCTAGCCAAAAAGGGTTTAGTTCCTCATACTTGCAATTAAATAGAAACAATTGAAATTAAACATTGAAAACCAAAGTAGAATACACCTAGAATGCTCCATCAATCCAAATTGAATGGCTAGCACAACTCCAAGCAATCCTCCTTCTTCTTCTTTGCAGCGGCACAAGGTAAGGGATGATGGATGAGTGGTAAGTTATGGTGGTGGATGGATATAGGTGAGTTATGGTGAAGGGTGGATGGGTCTCTCGCAAGGAAAAGAGAATGGCTGGAATTGTGTATGGGAGTGAATGGATGTGTAGAATGGTGAATGATCAATGAAATGCATGGCAATGGTATTTATAAGGAAAGGATGGATTGGGTGAGTTAGGTGAGTGCACATTCCATTCAATTTAGGTGGGTTAGATGAGTGCACCAACAACTCAAATTTTGGTAGGTTAAATGAGTGCACCATCCATTCAATTTCTGGTAGGTTAAATGAGTGCACCATCCATTTAATTTCTGGTAGGTTAAATGAGGGCACCAACAATTCAATTTCTGGTAGGTTAGATGAGTGCACCAACCATTCTTGCAACTTGCATTTGTTTCTCCAGATTTTTAGCATGTTCCTAGCCTCATTTAAGCACCAAAAACGTCCATCTAACTTGCTCCACATGCATGCACTCCAATTCAGCCCAAAACTGCACCAAAATGCACTTTCTTGCCAACTTTGTCATTTGAACCTACAAACACACGAAAATAGCTTAAATCACTATAATAAGTAGAAACTAACTAAATAAATGCCAAGAAACAAACTAACTAAGTCGCATAAATATGCTCCTATCAATATATATTCTTGCTATATATATAGGGAATTGTTATTAACACTCCAAAAATCTCATTCAACACTCCAAACTTTCTATATCAGGAAAGAAAAATACACTTGTGAGGAGTGTAGAATGAGATTTTTGGAGTGTCAATAATACTTCCCTATATATATATATATTGTATATTGCATATATATGTCAGTATATATATGTTCATGCATATACAATTTATAATTGCTATGTGGTATTATTGTGAGTCAAGGAAACGAAAGAAAATAGAAACATGAATTTTTGGGTTTGAAAACTCTAGAATTAGAAAAAAAAAAAAATATGGGACATAGCGTTGAGTCGTAACTTTAAGCCGCGTTGAGCCAGACAGGCTGGCCTGAAGCCAAGTTGTGTCGAGCCGAGCAAGACAACTTCGTTCTGACGCCAGGACCACTACAGTAGCCCCTGGGCTTCGCTGCGTGCGTCACCACGCTTGTGTGCCTGAGCCTTCCGCTCTGGGCTTACAACCTCATCCGGTGGCTCGGCCTGCATTCTAGAAACCAGCGTTATGTTGGGCTTTTTGCGCCGGCTTACTCTTGAAGCCAGCAACCTGCTTGGCTTTCCGCTAGGGGTAGGTTCGGTTTCATTTGGTTTAGTTTTTTGTCAAAATCGAAACAAAACCAAAATTTTGGATCGGTTTAATTTTGGTTTGATTTTTCCCGGTCCGGTTTCGGCTTTTTTCTTTAACAATACAGTACACATCAATCCTTTAAACCTTATGTCTATACGTTCATGTAGAAAACTTGCATAAAGACAAGCTACAAGCTAGACCTGCAATACAAAGTAAATATAATCAAAACAAGTTGAAAGAAATTTCAACCCGAATCAAATTAATGTGATATTTGATCATTTGTTTAACATATAATTAGATATAAAAATGAATTAGCAAATGAGAAAAAAATAGCAAAAAACGCAACAACAAAAAAAATGAGAAATTAGATATGGCATTCCGAACCACAATTCATACCCCAAAAATATGAACAATATGCAAAACCCCATCAAAATAATTTTAAAAAATAACCCACTTTAATTCAGCAAACCTACATTATAAATCATATCCATTTCAATTCGAAAATTACCTGAGAGATTGGAAAGTCCGAATTAGAATCTTCCAATTTGGAAGGGGTAACGATTCGAAAGGGCGGGGGAAAATCACAGCTTGGAAGAAGGAATTTGCTAGGAGAATTGGAGAAGATTGCGAGAGAGAGAGAGAGAGAGAGAGAGAGAGAGAGAGAGAGAGAGAGAGAGGGAGTGTGTGATTTGGAGGAAAAGAGGAAGAAAATAGAGAGAGAAAAAAGAGAGGAAGAGACTAAGAAAGTAGAGAGGAGGGTGGGAGAAAGAGTGACTGAGAAAACGAAGAGGTGAAATAGGAGTGGACGGCTAGGATTTGTAAACTAAAGAAATCTATAAAGAATTAAAGATCCAAAATATTATAAATGATTTACTCATACAATTATAGCAACACAAAGCCTATAGTCAAGTTGGCTTGAAACAACTACTTTGAACCTAAAGTGAAGGGGTTCGAACCCTCACACCTCCATATTTTGATTATTTGTATAATTAATAATATATCGGTTCTGTTCCGCTAGATTTAGGGTTTAGTTGCTTTTCTAGGATCATGCTGCTGGAAATATCATTTCAAGAGCTTAATTTCTCTCATTAAAGGTTTGTTCATACATATGCATTTCACGTCATTATTTCCCGTTCGTTATGTCTAGTGGTTATGTCTAGTCAAATCTTATCGCTGCCTGGGCACACACTTTAAGGCAACTCACATGGGCTTTCTGATAACCTTTTCCCCGAGAATCTTTTTCAACCCTAGATCTTTTCTGATTGCTTTTGCACATGAAACATGGCATTTCCATCCACTCTCTTTGTCTAAAACAAAGCCCTCTATTAATGTTTCATCTAGGGTTTCAGCTTGGAGCAGTCCTTTGGTTATCACTTGAAAACCCTCGCCACAAAAATCACATTCATGCACTAAATTCTCATATCACTGCATATTAGGGTTGCATTGTTTTTGTGACTTTGATCTTTGTTTTAGGTCAAGCTTCTTTAGTTTCAAATCTTTGAGCTGACCTTTTTTGGATTGTCTCAGTTTCATCTTTCAAGTGTTTGATTGGTGAAACTTACTAGGCGATTGAATCCAGATTTGCATCAACTTCATCTTAACATCATTTGCATAAGTTGATTGGATTTTGGTGCCATAAGGTGGAGAGCTTAGGAGGAGCTGCCACTTTGTGAAGACTAAAGGAGTCCACCTTGTGAAAGGCAAGGTTGCATAAAAGTATAAGCTGCTCTGTAGATTAGGATCTAGGAATTGAGCTTGTGTGGTTACTTTGTAAGAATCTTGATTTCACTAGTGGATTCGACTCAGTGGAGAGTCCTTGGTTTTTTAACCCAGAGTGGGTTTTTCTGGCCAAAAACATCTCGTGCAATTTATCATTTTTCTAGTTTACTTATCTTACCTTTTGCTTGTATTATATGTCATTATTATTTGCAAAGAGATAAGTCCATGCAACTAAGATTGTCAGAGTTAAAATGTGCACTAAAATGGATCTTAGTTAACGTGGAACATTTTAGTAATTGAGCTTAAACTTGACTACTTCCGTTGTGAGTAAACTAACATATCTGATCTTAGTTAATGACTTAGTTGATGAGTGTTGCTGACTAGTCAGATAAGCACATAAATAGATTTTAAATTACATGTTATTCCACCTAGTACCAATTTCAATTGGTATCAGAGCCGTGCTCTAGATATACATATAGTGGTCTATGGGAGCTTCTGGTATTGAGTGGATTCTCACCATGGATCGTGATCGTGTTGCAGGATCTTGCAACTTTCATTCGTTCTTTGATGGAACAAACTATGCCGCATGGAGTGAGTAGTTTAAAATCCTTCTGTAGGCATAAGATCTAATTGATATGGATTATCTTACTTTTGAATGGAAGGCTCTTTTGAGGATAGTTGATGGAGAATGTGGTAAATGCCAAAAGTGAGTGGAGTTAAGGGGAGATTAATTCCGCTATGGCTAATAGAAAAGCACGGAGTGCCATTGTTTTTGCCATCTCACCAACTCAATTTGCACATATTCGTTATTGCACTACTGCAAAACAAGTATGGGACAAACTCTGAATTCTACATGAAGGTGACAAACAAGTGATGGGTCTTAAACTCCAAATGACTCTTTCAAAGTTTGAAGATTTAAGAATGTTGGAGTCTGAGACTTTCTCGGTCTTTTATGAGAAAGTTGAAATGTTGACTAATAAGGCATTGGGCTTAGGAAAACCTATTAATGAGACAACAATTGTCCAAAAAAATCTTGAGGACCTTACCTAAGAGATTTGAAGCAAAGAAGGCTGCTATACAAGAATTTAAACACTTAAATAAAATTAAATTTGGAAAGTTGGTTGGAAAACTCATGACCTATGAGATGAAGCTGGACTTGGATGAAGGTGAGTCAAAGAAAAGAAAAGAGGTTGAGTGTTGACAAATCTAAAACAATGGATGAATCATGTGATCAATCCCCTGATGAAGATCTAGCCTTATTTGTTAAACAATTCCGAAGGATTCTTAAGAACAAAGGAAAAGATGATAAAAGGGTTGGGGAGTCATCAAACAATTCTTTCGGTCAACATCATGATAAGCTTACTTCTGGATGAAATCAAGGGAGGTTTGTTGATAAAAGGTACAAGTCTTCTCCAAGTGTATTTGGGCCATGTTTTGAATGTGGTAGAAGAGGACATCATGTTGCTGAGTGTGCAAATAACAAAATGTCCAGTCAGAAGCGTGACAAAGCTATAATGCCCACATTGAGTGATAGTGAAGATGAAGATTCTGTCTGTTTTGACAAGTCATCAGAAGATGAAGAAAAGGTTGTTGCCTTTGTTGCATCTGTAACATAAGCCTCTACTAGTGACAATGATGATGTTTTGAATGTTTCTGAAGATGTAGTGCATCATGATGTGTGACTTTTTGTTCGAGGAGACTTGTGTTTTAAAATTGGAAAATACGGAGCTAATCAAGAAGGTGTCCGAGCTGCAAGAAGAAATCGAGTCTCTTCGTCTAGTCAGAACAAAGTTGAATGAGAAAGTCACTTTTCTTGAAGCTAAACTTCATAAACTAAATGAAATGGCTCCTATTTGCATTGGTGAAGATGAAAAAGATGATCTTATTGCATCCCTTGAAGCTTAGGTTCAGGAATTGATGACATCTTAAGAAAGACTACTACAACAAATTCAAGAGTTGAAGGTGAACAATGAAATGCTTCATGAGGTCAACTTAAAGTTATCATCTGAGTTGAATGAGGTTGTGTACAAAATGGATTATTTGACTCTTGATGCTGAAAAATTCATCAAAGTTTCATGTGTTAGAAGTCCATATGATGCCAAGAATGCTCTTGTTTTTGTGGATAGTGGTTCATGCTTAAAGAGCATAAACTCTCCAGTTGTGAAGGAATCTTTGTTTGTGACTCCTATGGTCAGTATCTCTTCAAAGACAAGATTTATTTCCATGTGTCATCATTGTGGTGAATTTGGTCATATTTGACCTAGGTGTAGAAAACTATTCTGATAAAGGAAAAATGACTTGAAAAGTAAAGTTGATCAACTAGCTGTGGAAGTCAACAGAATGGCTCAATTGGTTGATTCTTCTAGCTCTGGCAAGGTTAAGTCATGTCTGAGTCATCCTCAAAGGGTTTTTGATAAATGTCTAGTAACTCACTGTGCTCCTTATGCTCGTAAACCAGATGTTTAGTACTTTGATAGTGGATGCTCCTATCATTTGATGGGTGACAAAGAGGCCTTCCAGTCACTTGTACCTGCTAACGGCAATATCATTGAGTTTGGTGGAGATTGCATGGCCCACATTACTGGAAATGGTACT
Organism: Malus fusca; assembly: GCA_035220775.1. Lineage (NCBI taxonomy): Eukaryota > Viridiplantae > Streptophyta > Magnoliopsida > Rosales > Rosaceae > Malus > Malus fusca. The sequence goes on from CM069072.1 coordinate 17,783,965, forward strand.
GTCAAGATTCCTAAACTTCCCCAGCTTGAAAATGTCTGTTATGTGGCTGGGTTGATGACAAACCTTCTGAGAATCAGCCAACTATGTGATGATGTTGCTGATGAAGTTCTTTTCTCAAAGAGATGTTGCAAAATTATTGACAAAGATGAAAAGAATATGCTGGTTGTTCACTCTCTTGTCATTCCTAAAGGTGGTGAGCATACAAATTGGAACAAAGAAACCTATATATCATGTGTTCTAAGGGGCAGCCACATCTCTTATTCTCTCAAAGTTATTTGTGTGAATCATCCAACTTGGAAAAACACTCTATGATGTCTCACATGAAAACAGTCTCTATTGTCAGTTGCATTGAAAAACAAAGGTATGTCTCTCTCTGTCATACGATTGTAAACTGTGACCTTGTTTTGTCTATTCGTGATATTCGGTTGTGGTTGTTGTATCTGTTGCATAACTTTGGTGTAAAACTATTGGTTGTTTGATTTCATTGTAATAGTACGTGTGAAATTGATTTTTGGAATAGCCCCATCTTGCATTTAACCATAAATCAGTATAGAACTCAATTTCATTTCATTGATGAGTTTATGGAGAGAAAGGCATGTGCTTCAATCTTAGTTTCATTTGAGAAACAGCTAACTACCTATCTCACAAGCACTTTGGACAATTAATGGCATGAAAATCTTCGATGGTCCGTTGCTCTTTGTGCCATCAACTAAATAGGTCGAACAACTATGCTTCCAATTTTCTTTACTGTATGTATAGTTTAATTAGTTGTATGTGACTAGACAATCTTCTCATTAGTAAATTCTGCTGTTCTTGTTTTGCATCTCTTAACTATCATGCATGGGTGATATTTTGTGGATTAACCTTGAATAATATTTCCACTATGATGTCAAAGGTTCTCCCTAGTTTGGTTGATAGTCTCTAAAAAATCATTCTTTCATTTAGCAAAAAACTTATGTTAATTGTGGGGTTAGGCTTACTTTGGTTGATTGGATTGTAGTGACTCTACTTAATCCATAAATTGAGTTTAAGTATCAATTCCAGTGCCAAACACCATATGTTGTTGTCTTGCTTTCTTGCTCAATGCTTCACAAAAGAAAAATCATTAATTTGAGTATCATTACCATCACCTATGAGCAATCTTCTCAAAAGTTTATCCAAAAAGGGGAATCTAAATCATTTTTCCCTACAAATATGTTCTCACATGCAATGTCATGTTCAGTCAAATCATTCACAGTCATAAAAAGTTCAAAAGTGTTTTGGGGTGGTTCAAATACATCTTGCACCAACCATATCAAATGACTTGGGTTTCTTACTTCCATATGCCATTTCAAAGTTCCATTTGGCTTTGGCTTCCCATTGTGTATAGTTTTGTGTTTTGCTCTTTACCCCAATTTATGTTCCAAGTGTTGTTTCTTGAACTTAATGGATTATTAAAAGTTTGGTTAGCCTTAAAATTAACTTTGAGCCTAGTGGAATGATGTTATGATTTAAAGATGGCTATCTCCAATCCCATTCCCATACCTTGACACATAATGGTTACCTTATGAACATGTGTTAATCCTTGCTTTACTGTCCATGTATGACTTTGAAGACTTATAGATAGCATTGCATATCATATTTCATTTCAAGTCTTTATTTAAGTTTAGTTCTTTTGCTTGGAAGCATAGACATTGGACCTGTTTTTTTTTTTTTTTTTTATCCTGACTCTCCTTGAGAATTGTTTGGATAGTTGTAGCTTAATAGTACCAAGTTTGTGCTCGTCTTCTGTGTTATTTTCTGGTCCTGAGCATGGTATGCTCTTAGGGTTATTATTTTGATACTAAATTGTTCTCAAAATGGGGGTTTGCTTTTTCCGTCCGATCACTGGAACTCATCGGAAAATAGATGTTCATTAAGGGTATTTATGTCTTTTTCCATTATGTTTTAACCTTTCTAATCTCAATTGTTGATTTCATCTCTACGGTTCAAATTATTTCACAGAGTCCAAGGTATTTACCCTTTCTAACTTTACCAGGTTTTACTTTCCCATTTACTTGTGTCGTTGGTTTTCGTCTGTACACCCCTTTATTTCTCAAGCTCCGATCAACTGTCGTGGGAAATCTTTGCCATCATGTCTTCGCATTAGGCATCACTATATCACTCCAGTGCTCAATCCTCTCTTCCTTGTCGTCAAACTCGATCTTAATCCGTGAAACTTGCAGCCACCTCTCCTGAATCATTTGTCACTCCAACCTTTCCTACAACTTGAGCTGCGAAATTCTATAAGGGGGTGATTGCTAAGGTTATTGTTCCAAAGTGTCAAGTAGTTTAGGATGATCTTCCTGTAGAAGATGCCATAATTGCAGATGATCTCATTGACCGTTACAAGTTACATAAGGTGAATTCCCCTCATCCCACTTTTAATTTGTCAGTGGCTCAAGAGTTCTATGCCAATGTTCCCTCAAAATTTCCAGATTATGGAGGTCAAGTGTATGTATGTGGTGTCAATATTCCTTTTGATTCCAATGTCATCTGTGATATCTTAGGTTTAGAACCCTCCAACGCATTCAACATGCATTCCTTTGATTCAATCACCTGTCATTATGATATTCATGCCTACCACCGTCAAGCTTACTTAGACTCTTCTATACCTCTAGTCAAGAATCAAGTGTCAAAGTCTCACCTTAAGCCTTTATATAGATTGTGGGCATATTTTATGCATAGGAATGTTATAGGATCCTCAAACAATGGAAATTCTACTTTCGAAACTGCTAGGGTTCTTTATGATATGATTAGTTTTTCTAATATCCCATTTGGTTTTCCTGATTTTCTGTTCAATCATGTCTAAGACCAAGTGTCCCGGCAAATAACAGCGTGGTTCCACTGTTTATCATTGTCTCATAACTTTTATCTGTTAGCCTGCTGGTGTCTCAATCTAAGGAGTTCTATATTATGGATGAGTGAGCTTTTGGGGGGGGGGGGTATGGTTTATAAGTGTAGGACTTTTGTAGAGCACGTGTTTTGGGGGAGTTCAACTTAATTGTTGGTTGTTCGAACAATTTCCTTTTGCAATTGAACACATTTTTGTGTTGTATCTTGTTTGTGCTACTCTCGGCTCAATTGTTGTTGCTAATCCTAAACAAATGGGTGTTTTGAACAGATTTCAACTCAAAACACTTAAAAACACAAACTAAGACAGATCTAACTAATTTGACACACTAAAGTAAATGGGGGTTTTGGTTTTGACGAATTTGAAACAAACAAACAAATTGTAAAACTAAACAGATTGTAAAACGAATTTTTGGGAAATAAGATGGTTGATGTATTAGCTAAAGGTCCATTCTTCACACATGACACACTTGTACATGAATCGATTTCCAATTGCTTTTCAATAAATTATGAAGTTCAACACTCCAGATTAATCGTGATGCACTATTAACCCTCAGATTTTCCTTTACTCATTGAATTGGATGAATGCATGCGACAACCGAAATCATTCTCCAAAGGTCCCCTACATGAATGCATAATAGAGATACAATTTGAGATCATTACATTCCATGAAAATCATAAGTGTTGACGAGACATTTGTAACTATGAATGCATGATACCTTTGACAAGAATTCAATTAACACGATTGTGACTAGCAACCTTCACTACTCATGAATATAAATTTGTAACGATTAGGTGAAACTCATTTATATTCTAGCATCAAATTCATGCATGAAAACTAAGTATGCATCCTTAATCAACATACAAGAATCAGTTTTGAAGAAAACAGTTAATTGAATTGCATTCACAACTTATCAAATCACAATTGGAAGAAATCAATTCATATCTCAAGGATGTTCATGGCTTCGAACTTCCCTCTAGCTAAGTAAAACTTAGTTACACATGTTCACAGCAATTGAAAAGCAAATTGAAATAAACATTGAAATTAAAACAAGGAAAGAAATAACTTTTAGAACTCCCAAGGATGCAGGTGGCTTGTGCACAAGGTCCTCCTTCATCAATGGAATGCACTGCAAGACTCCTTCTTCTCCAAAGTTGCAGCAAGGGGTTGTAGAATGGTTTATATGGTTCGGCATGATGTGTTTCTGAATGGGATGGGGGGTGGTTTGTATGGGAGAATGGCTAAAAGTATGTGTGGTGGTGGATGGATATATGTGAGTTATGGTGAAGGGTGGATCGGTCTCTCTCAATGAGATGCACGGCAATGGGTATTTATAGGGAGATGATGGATTAGGTGAGTGAAGTGAGTGCACATTCCATTCAATTTCTGGTGGGTTAGATGAGTGCACCATCCATCAATTTAGGTGAGTGCACCATCCATTCAATTTCTAGTAGGTTAGGTGAGTGCACCAACCATTCTTGCAACTTGCATTTGTTTCTCCAGATTTGTAGCATGTTCTTAGCCTCATTTAAGCACCAAAAACGTCCATCCAACTTGCTCAACATGCATGCACTCCAATTCAGCCCAAAACTGCACCAAAATGCACTTTCTTGCCAACTTTGTCATTTGAACCTACAAACACACGAAAATAGCTTAAATCACTATAATAAGTAGAAACTAACTAAATAAATGCCAAGAAACAAGCTAACTAAGTCGCATAAATATGCTCCTATCAAATTCCCCCACACTTAGCTTTTGCTAGTCCTCAAGCAAAATGAAACAAACAAAAGAAACAAAACACAATCTAGACATTCCAACAATTGTCTTATAGATTTCCAATGAACATGACATGCTAAAAATCATTATTTACACAGATTTTGGCCATCCCTACCCTCGAGCATACACTTAATCATAGTCACCATTCACTAGCTCGCATTTAATCAATTAAAACAACATTTTGAATGTAGTAACATGCCTTAGAGAGTTCCCTCAATTCATTACTAGATATGCACTCATTTTTCCCTCAAATTTTCTGACTACACACCTTACACTAGGTATATGTGAGAAGATTGATGTAAACATGAAAACTAGTACTCACATATGTTATAACAAAGAAAGCAATTTTCTGGAATTATTAATGCATGTATAAATATGATCTCATGAACGGAATGCCACTACTTAGAAGCGAGAACCAGGGATTCCATATGCTCATACCACTTCCAAACTCCACAAATTGAAACACAAAACACCCAAGATAGAAGTCAAAGGGTTGTAACAGGGCTTAGGTATTGGCTAACAAGGAAAGGTAAGGGTAGACAAACGTTCTTAAAGCAATAGTAAGCAAAGTAATGAAATTGACACTTAGAATTCACTTTTGAATGCAAAAATCCACCTTAAACACAAAGGGAAGGTTCATAAAACACTTAGGGCCAGATTCAATCTTTTGGACCATTTCTTCAACAACCAACACTTGTGAGCTCATTCTCACTTATTTAGAACTCTTTTTCTTTCTTTCTAACCCGTGCCCTATTTCTTTGGCACACAAAACACACACTTTGAAAACCCTTCCCCCATACTTGTTTCTGCAATAATGTCGCCCAAAAGGAATTCTTTCTAAGTTATGCTTCACTATACTTTAAGAACAAGGGTAAGGATAGTTTTATTCTAGGCTTGGTAGGGATAATGTGGTTAACAAAAGAAACAGGCTAAACAAGGCTCAAAGAGGTTAACCCTACAAAACAAATGCATGGGATGAAGGCTTTTTGGCTCTGGTGGTAACTACTAAACAACTTCATCTTGTTATGTGTTATGCATTCAATTTTAAGCTTTGAATGGAACGAGCATGAGTTTTAGTATTTGGAACTATAATGATGAAAACGTATTCTAAGTAGCAACCAAGCAAAGAATAATGAGATCATGCAACGACTTAGAAAACAAGAATGCACAGATTAATAACTCTCCAAATAACGTTTAGGCTCAAGTCTCACAGGGTTGTAGCGTTAGTTTGAGTTCATTCCTTCAAGCATGTTACAAAAACTGATTTTTTTTTCTTTATGATTACATGTGAATTCGTAAACATCAACTATAACAAAGTATTAGCCAAAGAGCATATCAAACTTCCATCCATGTTTGTAACTTTCTTTAATAGTCATGCAATTAAAAACCAAATTCTCATCATTGTGTTGGAAGGTACCCTAAAACAAACAAACACACAAAAACAACTCTTTTTGGGTTTTTCAAAACTTTTTCTAATTTTTTTTTTCTCTCAAATTTTTCAAATTTTCGTATTTTTCTTTCAAGACACACTAAAACAGTTCAAAACACTTAAAAACAGTGAGAAACAACTCTAGTTATGCTAGGTGGTAAAATCCTACGAATTTGCAATAAAAACACTTGTTTTACCCCCCCACACTTAACCCAAACATTGTCCTCAATGTTTCAAACATAGACTTACACTCAACAAGCAAACAACACAACTAACAAACATGACAAGCATGGCAAAGTAAAAACAAGAAAGTGTAGAGTTTAGGAATGCAAATCTGTTTATGGAGGTAGATGATATTTGGCTTCGGTAGTGAATGAATCGGCACGTATTTTGTCATGCTTGTTGACTTTCCACAGCTTTGATCTTGAACTGGATTGGAGTTCTGAGCAAGGAAGAGGAGAATTCCTTGGTGTTGGTGATTTGATGGCATTATACGGCGAGGCTTTGCTCTTTGGCGACTGATGCGTCAATATGTTGTTGAAGCTTCTCGAGTTCTTGGATTCAACTCTGACTCCTTCTGCTGGGTTGATTGATTGTGCATGCTGCATTCTTCTCTGCTTGTTTCTTCTGCACGGCAGGCAGGCACGAGGTAGAGGTGATGGTTTGTTTCTTTGTTTAATCTTTCCAAATGCCGACCAATTGTTTTCTTTCTCCTTGTCCCGCAGGCAAGAGCAAGGGTAAAGGAAAAGCATGCCATGAGATATCTTTTCCTTCGACTCTGATGATATAAGGTACTTTTGCTTTTGAAGAAGTATCTTTCCACATGTTTATTATTGAACTGGGTTGGGGAGCTTCTTAGCAAGGAAGAGGAGACTTGATCTTGAAAGAAATCGGACCATGAGCAGTCTCACATGGCAAGTGATCCTCAGCTTAGTTGAGGATGAATTAGCATGTTGTCTCCACATGCTTCAAGGTATCATTTTCACTTGCCTTATTTATTATCCAGGCAGATGTGGCATCTTCTTCGGAAGTACATCAGCAGTTGAAGATGAGTACTCGAGAGCAATGCTAGGTAAGCAATTAGGAAAGGGTTCCAGGCAGTCGGTTCTAGATTGGAAGATTGATACCAAGTGCTGGCTGATTGCTCTCTTTCTCCTTGTCCCGCAGGTGAGAACAAAGACAATGAAAAGAACAGGGAGAAAGCCTGATATGAGATACTCTTGCTTTCAACCTTCATGATATGAAATACTTTTGCTCTTGATGACTTGTTTGCAGAGGCACCCCAGGGGATGAGGAACACTGAGTAACTTGAGAGGCTTCGTTGGGAATGCATTCTCGGAGATGAAGAAATGTTGAGTAAGTCTGCCTTGCTATGGAGGGTGAAGGTTGACATTTATAGGAATTTCTTCATAACCGGTAGAGGTACTATTCTTTTACTTTTGTCGGCAACCGTTGGGTGATTGAACAGTAAGATTCACGCGCTTTCTACTTTGTCAAAAATCTTTGACAAAGTTGCCCGTAATTCCCGCAAAGCTAAGGTTGCGTGTGACAGGTGCTGACAAGTCTAGAAAAGTTGATTTTTTGAAATTTGGAGGTCGGCCCGTGATTTTTGAGCAGGCCCAGCTTTTGAGAAAGCAGGCACCTCTTTGATTTCTGAGCAGGCGCCTCTTCGATTTCTGATTTTTATAGAGGCACGCATTACGTTCCAAATGAAGGAAAAATTTTGTCCTAGCTAAGAACATGTGAGAATATTTGAACACATATGCAAACTATTAACACATTAAAGTAGGCATGCATTAAAAAAAATTCTAAAACCCATGACTTTCAAAGCCTAGTGAATGGTGAACCACAAGACTCTTTAACAACATTAAAGAGAAAGAAGGTTTTAGAGATTCATTACCCTTGAAGCTCATCCTTGTTTACACAAGGGATTCACTCAAATGGAGGGCCTTCAAGTCACCTCCTAGCTCATTGGATCTTCCTTGTGATTTTCTTCCTTTTGATGCTCCTTTTCTCCTTGAGGATGTGAGGAAAGGATCTCCAAAAACACCAAAGATTTGGTGTCTCTAAGTCTCCACACCAAGAATGAGGTGTGAAGATGAAATGGATGACTTAGAGAAGAAAAGATTGCTCGCTATATCTTCTCTAAGTGGCCGGCCTCCTTTAGAGAAAAAGAGAGAAAATATTTCTCATATTTGCCTCAAGAAAACCCTAATGAGGTAAAAGCTATAAAGATGCTTTTATATCTCTTTTCTTAGGTGAGTGGCAAACTTACAATTAAGCAAAACTTACCACTCCCTCACTATGGCTGGCCTTTTTTAAGTGATTGGGCTATTTGCCCATATTTGTTTTAGTTGTCATATAACTTAAACATAATGGGCCTAGTGGACCAAACCCTTTTGGACCCCGAAGCCCAAAACTAACTTAAAAGCCCAATACGAACCTTTCGTATAATTAATTAACCTTGACCATATTTCAATTAAACCATTTAATTGCTTATCCATTTCATTTATATTTCTTCACTTTCATCCTTACTCGGTGTACGATCCATTAGGTTCCAATTAGCGAGGCAGTGGGCGATTGTTACTCTTAACGATCGATTGTGAATTGAAACTACATTTCAATTCTCCCTTTGATTAAGATTAGTGTTTGCTAATCTTCAGGGCTTCCACAAACCATGAGTGACACCTAGCAGCATGTCATGGCTACCCAAGCTAAATAGAATTGGTTGGAGAACCTATCCAGTGACAATTACAATGCAATACGGTCATTCTCTAATACAATACTCTTAATCACATTGTTTGAGTGATAGTTTGTATCATGTCTACTATCCAATGTGATACTTCTCTATATGATTCAATTGAATATGATTTGGAACATACTTCCTAAGTCATATTCGTATGCTTTGGCCAAAGACTCCTGAATCATATCTTAGAGTATTCTCCTTCCACCATGGAAGGTTAGAGATTCCTTGTTGTGCATTCATATGCCTACATGACTAGATAGCTTGACCCCAACAATGCCGTGGACACTCTCGATGGAATGCCTTTGACATGATCAAAGATCAAGGACCTAACCATTAGACATCTATGATGCCTCAGGTCAAAGGACTACTTTGCATATTGCAACTTACGAGTTCTTACATGACATGTATGTTCGAACTCTCTTTTGATCGCTATTCAGTGTACTTGATTACTCTTTCAAGCACCTACGTGTTTGTCTTAGTGTCCAACACTAAATGACTTGAGACTAGTCATACTCACGCTTGAGTTGACGTAACACATACTAACCTTAGCGGATTGTCAATGCCCAATTGGCAATCCTATGGCTAGGAACGTTTTAGGAATGAACATAAGAGAAAGGTCTCGTTAATCTAACTTATTTAAATCACTTCTCTCTTAGATAAAAAACATTCCTTGGATTCCCTTATTGCTTAAACACATGATACAATAAATAGTGATTAACAATAAGTTTTGCCCTTCATTAAACATATAATATTTTAATACAATAAGTATTCCAAAAGCTATTACATCAAATGAGTGGCTTTGTGGGCATACTTCCAAGACCAAAGCACACTTGAATTGCCCCTGTAGAAGCTCCCTTCTAATATCTTGATTTGTCCGAACTCTTCTTTTTCTTCAACACCTTCGGAAATGTCTTGCCCATCTGACCGTTGTCTTAACTTGAATGTCAGGGAAGATATTGACATGTCTTCTCCAGACAACATTTCGTCCTTCTTATCCCTCAATGGTCCTCTTACAATTGGGGACTTTGTGATGAAGAACGATACAACCGCTTCGGTGATGGCTAGAAATCTTCTCACTTCAAAAGACAGTAGGATACTTTCCAAGCGGTCCGACGAGCTGGCTGTTCAAGACTCTATGGCATTCAGGGTCCAATAAGAAGGCTCAGTATCAAACATGGGCCAACGCTTTCTTGCTCGATCTCGTCAGGTTGAGTCTTTGATGGCTAAGGTGGCTAGTCTTCGGCAAGAGATCAGAGGGCTCAGGTACGAGAATAAAGAGTTGCACATGCTCGCAACTAGTTACTCAATGAGTATGAAGAGGAAGCTTAACCAGCTGTAGGAGTCCGAAGTTCGGATTCAGAGTGATTATCAAAGGTTTGTGGCGTTACTCCAGAGGCAACTTTTGCCTTCGTCATCTGGCGTTTCACCAAATGTTGAGGCTCCGGAAAATCAAACTATGGCGCTTCGTCTTTCTGGAGCTCCGTCGAGTGCTGAGGCACCACCTGACCAATGAAGGCTACTTCCTGTTTGTTTGCACATTCTTGTAATAATTTTTTTTTTCTACCTAATGTTCCTTTCCCACGAAAATCAATGAAAAAAACAACTTGTTTACCTGACAATGTTTCAAACATAAACTCACATAAAAACAATCAAACAAGCAACAAATAAACATGGAAAAATAAGGGCAGCAAGGAGAAAGGTTGAAAGAAAGCAAATCTGGATTTAGAGCCGATTCTAGGTGCTCTTTATTGGCATGGGTTGCCTCCCACGAAGCGCTTGCTTTAACGTCTTCCAGTCGGACGATACTTCCATTCAAACTCCCCTAGGTCCCACGGCATGAAATTGATCTTTGAATGGAAGGTGATACTTGAAATGATCCGGTAATGGTTTAAATTTTAGAGTGGGTGCCTGAATCATTAACAACATGTTAGTATAAAGCAAAATTGAAATTCGGGGATGTGGCTTACCTGTTTGCTCCAACATGAATTCAAGAATAAACACCACTTATTTGAAAGTTTCAGGAATGTACTTGGTCAGATTTAATGTGATGGTTGTGACTTGTCCTATGTCATAAAACTCAACTTCTTTGGGCTTTGTTGTCTCACATACATCCTCTTTGATGCATTCTACATCTTCCTTGGCTACTTCTTTCTCTTGAATCCTTCTTCTTGATGTACAATTCTCTTCAAGAAATTCAACACATTCTGGAACTTGTTTTGTTGTAACAAGAATCAGGATAATACTTGGCACCTTTGGGAGGGCTTCCACGATATCTTTTTCACTCTCTTCTTCCTTGGATTGCATGATCCTGCAAGGAATAAGGATATTTGGTGAAACAAGGTCAGGACGAATTGAATTTGGGCTTACCTTGGTTGTAGTGGACGACATAGAGGGCATATGAGGCTGCGGCAAGGGTGGTTCTTCCCTTGCCGTGGCCTTGTTATTCTCCTATTCTTCGAGCAGCAGTTGTTCATCCATGTTTTGGCTTAGTTTGGACGTCTTGGGTTCACCTCCAACCTCCATACCACTTCCCAAAGTGATAGCTTCAGCGATTTCAAAATCTCCCATTGGATTGACAATGGTTGAGTTGGAGAGTTCACTTTGTTCTTGAATTTGTCCCATGAATTCCGCGATCTCTCTATTTTGATTCTTCAATTCGCTCATCACTTGGTCTTGATTTTGTAATTCCTGCATCAAAGAGGTGAGTAATTGAATAACTTTATCATTATCCAAAGACATACCTGAATTTGATTGGAATTGTTGTGGGGGAGGCTGTGGTGGATGCATTGGCGTTGTATAGATCTCCTTATATGGCTGCCAATATTCTCCTTGTTGAGCCCCCTTGGCTTGATTTTGGGAGCCCTGCGCCAAAGAATTTAATTCATCAAGAATTTGATCATAATCTATTGACGAACCTGAGTTTGGTTGGGCATATTGTATATGAGGTTGTGATGGGTGCGCAGGGCTTAAATAGAACTCCTCATATAGCTGCCAATATCCTTCGTGTTGAACTGGTTGAGGTTCCCACCACATAGTGTTTGAATGATCACTCCAATCTGAATTGTACGTGTTGGAAAACAAGTTGTTCCTTGATTATTATGATCATGATAACTCTCCCAACTTCTTTGCGGATGTTGATCAGCTTGATATCCTTACGTATATTGAAGGAAATTTTGTGACAAACATGTTCAATTGAGCAACATCTATGGCATGCAATTAACATTTAAAGGCGGAATCATGCTTGTATGCACTCAAAAACAAAACATTACCCATGAAATTCAAAGCCTAGTAGAAGGGTGAACCAAGACTCAACTCAAGAACAAAGTGAGTTGAGAAATCTTATACCTTTGTTGATTCCTCTTTGCATAACCAAAGGCTAATCACCCAAGGAGAGGGCCTTCATTCCTTGCTTCTTAGCTCCATGGATTTCTTGGATGAGGATGGTTGAAAGGATTCTCCAAGTTCCCAAAGTTGAGAACCTCTAATTTTTCCACACCAAGGAGAAACTCGAATAAGAGATAAGTGACCTTGGAGGAGGGAAGATTGCTAGCTAATCTCCTCCAAGGGGGCCGGCCTCCTAGAGAGAAAGGGAGAGACATTGTGTTCTCATCTTTTCTCCAAAAGAAACCCTAATGAAGAAAAGGCTATAAAGTCATATTTATACCTACCTTCATTGGAGTGGTAAACTTGTAATAAGTCCAAAACCCACTCCTTTATCAATATGGCCGGCCATAGGGTTTTATTGGGCTGTTTGGGCCTTTGTGAATTATTAGTCATTAAGATGTCATACAACTTAAGTCAATGGGCTTGACGTTCGAAGCCCATTGGGCCTTGAGGCCCAAAACTAACCCGAGGTCTTTAACGAACTTTATTCGTTTGATTAATTAACATATTAATTAATCCTTGCCATAAATAATTAAACCATTTAATTATCCTTACTCATCTCCGTTGTTTCTTCAATCTCTACCTTACACGGTGTACAATCCATTAGGTTCCTTTTAGCGAGGCAGTGGGCGATTAGAACTCTTTCAAATCGATTGTGAATTGAAACTTACTTTCAATTCTCCCTTTAGTGATTATACACGTTTAGGGCTTCCACAAACCATGAGTGACACCTAGCAGTATGTCATGGTTACCCAAGCTAATAAGAAGAGGTGGAGAACCTATTCAGTTTAGGATTACAATGCAATACGGTCTTTCTCTAATACAATACTCTTGACCACATTGTTTGGTTTGATAGTTTATTCATGTCTACTATCCAATGCGATTCATTTACTTATATGATTACGTTGAATGTGATTTGGAACGACTTCCTTAAATTTCATTCACACTCTGGCCAGAGATTCTTAATCATATCATAGAGTATTCTCCCTCAAACAGTTTGAAGGTTAGAGATCCCTTGTTGCGCATTCACTTGCCTCCATGGTTAAGTGGCTTAACCCCAACTATGTCGTGGACACCCTTGGATGGAGTGACTTTGACATAGTCAAAGATCAAGGACCTAACCACAAGATAACTATGATGCCTCAGGTCAAAGGACTACTTTGCATTATCCTAACCATGAGTTCTCATGTGACATGAGTATGAGAACTCCTTGTTGATCGCGTTCAATGAACTCATTCTCTATTGAGCGCCTACGTACTTGTCTTGGTGTCAGTCACACCAATGACTTGAGACCAGTCACTCTCCCTAAGAGAAGACATAACACGTACTGATCTTAACAGACTGTCAATGCCCAATTGGCAATCCTATGATCAGGAACTTTTAGGATATGTATACGAAAGAGAATGGTCTCATGAATCTAACTTCTTTAGATCGCATTCTCCCAATTACATATTTCTTGGACTTATCGTTTAAGCGTATAACATTTATATGAGACGGCTTCAAACAATAATCTTTGCCCTTTAAATTAAAGTATATTAGTTTAACATGTGAAATGTCCGTAAAGTATCATCATATGATTGGTTTTAGGGCACATTTCCAACATATATGACACATCGAATGTAGGGGTGCTTTGTATTGTGGTCCTTTCTATATACTGTGACAATTGAGAAGTAAGATTTGCTATTTGAGCTTGAAGATTAGCAATTGCCATGTCTTACTTCTTTAGTACCTGATATCAAAGAAAGAAAACTAAATCAAATATCATAAGTAAACAAAACAGGGTAATTAGCAAAACAAAGAAAACAAGAAAACAAAACGAAGTCAGAAACTAAAAACAAAAGACACGAAAATAAACAAAAAGAAACAACGGGGGATTAGCAAAGTTGCTAATCCCCGGCAACGGCGCCAAAATTTGATGCGAAAATTAACTTAACACGCTCAAATTAAACCCTCTTGTTGTCAAATTGTAGTAAAGATGCCAGTAGAGATCGTTCTGGACCGAAGATTAGGAGGGCTTGCTAATAACCTCTAAACTGACTCAAAAACACAAAAATAAACTTAAAAACACTTAACTAGACTCTAATGACTCAAAACAAACTTAAAAGACTCAAAACAACTCAAAACAACTAAGTAGACTCAAACTAGACACTAGGAATGACGTTGGACAAAAATTGATTTTAACTTGACTCAAAACATTTAGAAACACAAACTAAGACATATTCTAACGAATTTGACACACTAAAGTAAAGGGGGGGTTTTGGTTTTGACGAATTTTAAACAAACAAACAAATTGTAAAACTAAACAGATTGTAAAACGAATTTTTGGGAAATAAGATGGTTGATGGATTAGCTAAAGGTCCATTCTTCACACATGACACACTTGTACATGAATCGATTTCCAATTGCTTTTCAATAAATTATGAAGCTCAACACTCCAGATTAATCGTGATGCACTAATTAACCCTCAGATTTTCCTTTACTCATTGAATTGGATGAATGCATGCGACAACCGAAATCATTCTCCAAAGGTCCTCTACATGAATGCATAATAGAGATACAATCAGAGATCATTACATTCCATGAAAATCATAAGTGTTGACGAGACATTTGTAACTATGAATGCATGATACGTTTGACAAGAATTCAATTAACGCGATTGTGACTAGCAACCTTCACTACTCATGAATATAAATTTGTAACGATTAGGTGAAACTCATTTATATTCTAGCATCAAATTCATGCATGAAAACTAAGTATGCATCCTTAATCAACATACAAGAATCAGTTTTGAAGAAAACAGTTAATTGAATTGCATTCACAACTTATCAAATCACAATTGGAAGAAATCAATTCATATCTCAAGGATGTTCATGGCTTCGAACTTCCCTCTGGCTAAGTAAAACTTAGTTACACATGTTCACAGCAATTGAAAAGCAAATTGAAATAAACATTGAAATTAAAACGAGGAAAGAAATAACTCTTAGAACTCCCAAGGATGCAGGTGACTTGTACACAAGGTCTTCATTCATCAATGGAATGCACGGCAAGACTCGTTCTTCTCCAAAGTTGCAGCAAGGGGTTGTAGAATGGTGTATATGGTTCGACATGATGTGTTTCTGAATGGGATGGGGGGTGGTTTGTATGGGAGAATGGCTGAAAGTATGTGTGGTGGTGGATGGATATAGGTGAGTTATGGTGAAGGGTGGATCGGTCTCTCCCAATAAGATGCAAGGCAATGGGTATTTATAGGGAGATGATGGATTAGGTGAGTTAGGCGAGTGCACATTCCATTCCATTTCTAGTGGGTTAGATGAGTGCACCATCCATCAATTTAGGTGAGTGCACCATCCATTCAATTTCTGGTAGGTTAGGTGAGTACACCAACCATTCTTGCAACTTGCATTTGTTTCTCCAGATTTGTAGCATGTTCCTAGCCTCATTTAAGCACCAAAAACGTCCATCCAACTTGCTCCACATGCATGCACTCCAATTCAGCCTAGAACTGCACCAAAATGCACTTTCTTGCCAACTTTGTCATTTGAACCTACAAACACACGAAAATAGCTTAAATCACTATAATAAGTAGAAACTAACTAAATAAGTGCCAAGAAACAAGCTAACTTAGTCGCATAAATATACTCCTATCACCTAGTTGTGTCAGAGGTAAACTGCGTTTGTCTTGAGCAGCTTTATATCATCCTTGTGTAGCTGTGTGTTGACTTTGCTTGTTCCAGTTTCGAACAGGGATTGCCCATTCTTTCTTCTTAATACTTGGATGTATCGAAAGACAGGTGTGTTTGGTCATTTTGAGGGTGTCACACTCCTTTTGGTTGTTGTGGGTTTGGCAAGCTCATTATCGTCTTTGTTTGAAGATGGCACGGCTTCCCCTTCTTGCTTCTTGGGCGTAGCTTACCACTCTTGTTTCTTAGGTGCGACTTTGCCTGTGGATTTGATCTCCTTTGGAAAAGCTTCGAGTACCATGTTTTCATCCATGTAGAACTTAGCATCCGTGAAATGTGATTCAACTTCGGTGAATGGCTTGGTGTCACCTTGTACCACATTTACTCATTCTCGATAGAACTTCAAGCATTGATGAGGGTGGACGACACCAATCCATTCTCATGGATCCAAGGTCTTCCTAAAAGCAAGCTGTAGGAAGTTCTTGCATCAATCTCATGGAATAGCGGGCTTGATTTGAGTTCGCCAATGGTCATTTCTACTCAGATCATGCCCATCGCTTTTTGTCATCCTTCGTTAAAACCTTAGATTAGGAGGCGGCTTCAGGATAATTTATCCATCTTGATGCTGATTGTGGTCATTATTGACTTTGGCATGATGTTTATGGCTGATCCACCACCATCCACAAGCATGAGGTTGACTTTGTGCTCCCTTACGTACCTAAAGACGAAAAGATGATGGTTGTGAGGCTTTGATCCCAGCAGCAAGTCTTCGTCAGTGAAGTTGATTGTGTTATGGGCAGCACAACACATGGCATATTCGTGTGGTTGAAGCTTCAAGTCTTCATCATTGCTTTCTTGCACTTCGTGGTTGTCGGGACTCGCCAAGACCGCTACTAGTGCTTTTCGCATCTCCTTGGGCAATCGTAGTGCTTCCTCGATGCTAAAGTGTGCCGACAAACCTTCTTTGGGCGTAAGGGTCTTCTCTTCCTCGATGACGAAAGTTTTACCTTTTGAGGGCTCTTCTATCTCTACTTCAACCATGTGACAGGCAACGGTAGTGCACTGTTGGAAGAATTCCTTCAAGAAGTACTCGTGCAAGGAGACGGGAATGGACGACTCTTGCTCTATAGGTTCCCCTACGTACTTTGGTTTAGCAGCTCTTACGCTCATTCTGAGCTTCCTATTGTTGCGGGCAGTGCGTTTTCTCTTGTTCCACCTTTGGTCGTATGGCTTGTGGTCTTGGCTTTCTTGTCCTTTTGTAGGTCACCAATGTCCATTATTCTTCATCATCAGTAGGCTCATTTTGGTCGCTTGCCCCCAGTGATTGTTGTACGGAAGATGCATATGGCTTGAGCATGGATGAGAGTGGTCATACATCACTTGGAGAGGCACGGGATCGAATGATCTGAACACAATCATGGTAGTGTGTGTTGCAGATGTGTCTTCCAGGTCGAGTTCAATTTGCCCTTGTTGTGCTAGCTTCATGATGAGCTCCTGGAGGATGAAGCACTTGCCAACAGGATGACCCACGATACGATGATACTTGCAGTACCTAGGATCATTAACGCGATTCATCTCTTCGGGGCACTTGTATTCAGGTAACTCCATTACCTTTTTTTCCAGCAAGTCGTCTAGTACTGCAGCCACGTCAGAGTCGGGAAAAGGGTACGTCTTCTGCTACAGTTCCCTCAAGGTGTCTGTGTACATGTCTTGGGTGGGAGAAGGCTCACATTTCATCTCATTTGTTTTGCTTTTGGAAGAGATCTTGATGGACGCAGCAGAGGTCTTGATATGGGTAGTATGGATGGCAAAAGTTTCCTTGGCGGGCTTTTTCCTAGTCTTATCTACCTTTGGAATAAATCCTTTTTTAAGCCGATGATCGACTCCTTCTTCCCATAATTGTCAATACTCAACTCCATGTCATGGGTTCGAGTTGCTAATTCTTCAAAAGTTCTTGGTTTTATGCCTTGGAAGATGTAATGTAGCCCCCAGTGCATGCCTTGAACACACATCTCAATGGCAAAGGTTTCAAAAAGCTAATCTTTGCAATCCAAACTTAATAAATGCCACCTATTGATGTAGTCGACGACGGGTTCATCTTTTCACTATTACATACTCGTTAGCTCCAGCATCCTTACGGTGCGATGAATGCTGTAGAAGCGGTTGAGGAATTCCCTTTCAAGCTAGTCTCAGCTGTTATAGACTCGGGCTCGAGGTCGGTGTACCAGTCAAAGGCATTACCTTTTAGTGAGCGCACGAACTACTTGACGAGGTAGTCTCCCTCCGTCCCATCATTGTTGCAGGTTTCAATGAAATGGGCAATATGTTGTTTAGGATTGCCCTTTCCATGCATGAATTTGGGTGGCTAATAACCCATTGGCATCCTCAAGGTGTCAATCCTTTTAGAGTATAGCTTTTAGTACAACACGGAATCATGCGAGCTTCCTTCATATTTCGCCTTGATCATGCTTGTGATCATCTCTTGCAGCTCTTAGATAAAGAGAGATCCCATGAGCGTCGCAGCTCGGTCCACTTTTAGCTTCTCCTCAACTTTATCTATCTGAGGCTCTTCCTTTTTGTCAATTTCCTCTTTTAGTGGACCAACCTTCGGGTCAGCTTTCTAGTCATGTTGCGCCTCCAGACAGTTGACGAGTGTAGCAATTTGCAAGTCTTTTTCCTCCATGGTCCTTGTCAGCTTTGCAATTGCTTCGCTCATTTGTGCTAGCTGCTCTTTGATTAAAGTCGCACCAGTGATCATGGGCTAGTACCTCGGGTGCTCTTGCTCCTCCGGCAAAGTTGATGTAGGGGTGGAAAGCACAGTGGAGAGAGATTTTGTCTTGCTTCGAGTTATGACGCCCAAAGTGCCACCACTTAGGGCAAGGATGTTCTTGTTCTTCGCATTGGTTACAGGAACAACTTGATCATTTCTTGATGCTATGTGTGTTTCTTGTGGATTTGAAGACATAGATGAGAGGCAAAGACATCCCACTGGGCGTGCCAAATTTGTGAACACGAAAATTCTGTAATGAATGAAACGAGAACACATGTACAAAGTAGATTTGTATTGATGAATTTGTAGGGTTACAATCTCTGTTTACAATTTTCCTCTGATTCAGTCTTCAAATTTGATGTAGATGCGTAGGTTATTGGTCTAAGGGTCTTGGTGACTTGATCTTGAATCGAACGTCGTTACAAGTTTTAAGCATGTAACAAAGTCTTGAAGGAATCGGCACAAGTGCTTGTTGATTCTTCAAGGGAATGCTTCAGCTTTGGTCGAAATAAAGCTTTCGCTTTGGTTGTACATTCTTTGAAGAGAGCTTTGGCAGCATATTAGTCTTCAAAGATTTGACAGAGGTTCTCCTTTTGTGAGAATTTCGACCCTTCAATGTAGAAATTGTCCACCCTTTATGCTTGTCTTGGGACCTTGTATTTATAGACTTCTCAAAGCTTGCCTTTGGATGGATTTGGCTTTGATTTGTGTCTTGATTCATCCATATGAGAATTCAGGCATGTTTTGTGTCTTGTTTTAGCCACTTTCCCTTACCTTGGCCGAATTATACGGCTTATTATAGAAGCTTACAGAGAAAGCTTAGAAAGAAAGAAAACTCTTGACTAAAAATACTTTGTATTTCTCATTAAAAAATAATTAGTTATACACTTGGTATTTATAGTGTTAACATACCTGACACTTTACACATATACCCTTAGTACTATGAACAATTACACACTGAAGAATAACATCTATATAGAGAAGAAAATAACACTACAACTATTTTATTACTCTTTACACCCCCTCAAGCTTAACTTTGAGACTGAGAATAACCAAGTGGAAGCTTGGACTGCAAATACCTGAACTTGTGTTTTGTCAATGCTTTAGTATGAATGTCTGCAAGTTGATCCTGACTGTAGACATATTGAACTTTGATTAACTGAGCAAGAACAAGTTCTGGGATGTAATGATAATCAATCTCCACGTGTTTAGTGTGAGCATGAAACACAAGATTAGATGCCAATGAGATAGCAGAAATGTTATCACACCATAAGTCAGGAACTTTAAGAAGTGGCAAACCAATATCATGCAAGATTTTACAAATCCAGGTAATTTCTGCAGCAGTGTGAGCTAGTGACCTATATTCAACTTTTGTTGAACTTTGAGCAACAGTGGATTGCTTCTTGGCACTCCAACTAATCAAATTGGATCCCAGAAAAATGCAATAACCACTGGTAGACCTTCTATCAAATGGACATCCTGCCTAATCAGCATCTGAAAAGGCAGAGAGATGAATGAACCCTTTTTTTAACCATAAACCTTGTGTGAGAGAACCTTTAAGAAATCTTAAGATCCTTTTGGCTGCCTACAAGTTAGATTCCCTTGGAGCATGCATAAATTGACAAACTTGGTTAACTGCAAAAGACACATCAGGCCGAGTCCAAGTCAAATATTGTAAGGCACCAACTATAGACTTATACTCTGTGGGATCTGAGAGAAGTGGTCCAGTGTGATCAAGTTTGATGCTACTCAGAGGAGTTGTACAAGGTTTAGCACCTTCCATTTTGGTTTTCTGAAGCAAATCCAGTAAATATTTACTCTGATGCATAAATATACCTTCAGGAGATTTTTGAACTTCAAGACCAAGGAAGTAATGTAGAGAACCAAGGTCTTTAACTGGAAAATTTGAACTGAGCTTCTGAATGAAGAGTTTGCAGACATTTGAATTGGGTCCAATCACTAAAATATCATTGACATAGACCAAAACAATTATCAACACAGGGGCTTTGAGTACAAAAAGAGAGGCATCATAGTTTGAGTGTTGAAAGCCAAAAGATGTTAAAGTGGTGAATGGCTTGTCAAACCAAGCTCTATGAGCTTGTTTAAGGCCATAAAGGGACTTGTTAAGTTTACAAACATGGTGAGGAAATTGTGGGTCACAGAAACCTAGAGGTTAAGTCATAAAAACATCTTCATTAAGATCACCATGGAGGAATGCATTGCTAATATCAAGTTAATTCAAGAACCAGTCATGTTGAATAGCAAGTGACAAAAGAATCTTAATGGT
This sequence comes from Malus fusca, assembly GCA_035220775.1. Taxonomy (NCBI): domain Eukaryota; kingdom Viridiplantae; phylum Streptophyta; class Magnoliopsida; order Rosales; family Rosaceae; genus Malus; species Malus fusca. Next base: position 17,804,909 of record CM069072.1, read on the forward strand.
GACAGGTTTAGCCACTGGGCTAAATGTTTCTTTGTATTCTAGTCCCTCTTGTTGATGAAAGCCTTTGGCTACAAGTCGGGCTTTGTATCGATTAATACTACTATCTGGATGTGTTTTGACCCTGAAAACCCATTTACAACCAACCACATTTTGTGTAGAAGTAGAAGGCACTAATGACTAGGTACATGTGGATTGCAATGCATTGAATTCCTCTTGCATAGCATGTCTCCAGTGTTCAAACTTAGATGCTTGAAGATAGGTAGTTGGAACAGAGACAATGGAAGAGGGCAATGGATGCTTGGTTGCTGAGTAAGCCTTTGGTCTAAAGATTCCTGCCTTAGATCGAGTGACCATGATATGTGTGTTGATAGCAACCTGGGGAACTATGACATTTGATGGAGCTATATTGGATGAAGAAACAGAATCTGCATTTTGTGAAGATGCAGCAGTAAAAGAGTACTTGTAGTAGAAGTTGACATTGAAGAAACTTGATTTATAAGTGAGTCACAGTGAGGAATAGTAAACTCAAGACTGAAGGAAGAAGGTGTAGAAGTGGTTGAGGAAGTAGATGTTGCAGCTGAAGTCTTGTGATAGGGTAATTTATATTCATTAAAAATGACATGTCTTGAAATATAAATGCACTGAGTAAGATGATCTAAGCATCGATATCGTTTATGTTGAACATTGTACCCCAAGAACACATAAGGTTTACTCTTGCTTTCCAATTTGGAAGATATATAAGGTATGAGCCATGGGAAACAGCTACAACCAAAAAATTTCAATCTTGAATAATTTGGAGACAGATGAAACAGAAGTTCCCAAGGTGATTAAAGAAGACTAGAGATAGGAAGCATGTTGATCAAGTAGACAGCAGTGGAGAAGGCCTCAACCCAAAACTGATGAGGTACTTAAGATTGAACTAGCAAAGTGCGTGCAGTTTCAACTAAATGTCTGTGTTTTCGTTCAACACAGCCATTTTGTTCAGAGGTATGGGGACAAATGAATTGTTAGAGAATACCAAGAGACCTAAGATAAGATTGAAACTTTGATTTATTACCAAGAACATTTTCTACATAGTATTGAAAGGTTACAAAGGTAGAGTACACATCTACCTTAGACTTCTAAGGAAAAAACCAACAGTACCTAGTGAAATCATCAACAATGAAGAGGTAGTACTTATAACCACTCACAGACAACACATATAAGGGTCCCCACAAATCACAATGTAACAAGTAACAGTGTGATGAAATTGACCTAGTACTACCAAAGGGAAGTTTGTGATTCATAGCTAAGGTACAATCCTTGCAAAAGAAATCCACTGTGGATTTTCTTGAAGTGTAAGTTGAGTAGTTGAGAGTACTTGTCTAAAAATGGCAAAAGAAGGGTGGCCAAGTTTGTTGTGCCACACCTTGGCAAATGTTTTATTACTTACTAATGCAGTAGAAGAAGAAACTGAAGAGTGACAAGAGGTAGATGAGCTTTGAAGAGGAAAAAAACCATCCTTAACTGGTCCCCGCAAAAGCATCATCCCCGTAGTATGATCCTTGACATAGGATCCATCAATATCAAGAGTCAATGAACATTTGTTATCTTTAATAAACTGATAAGCAGAAAGAAGATTGTGCTGCATTTGAGGCACAAGTAAAACATTGTGCAACTGATAAGTACAATGTGGAGTATACAACAAGGAAGAACCAATATGATCAATGGACATACCTTTACCATCATTGATGTACACTTTCTTTTCACCACGAGACTGAACATTGGAGATATCATTTGTGATATGAGATGTAGCACCAGAGTCAATCAACCAGGATGGAGAAGTAGGCTAGACAGATTGACAGAATGATGAGCACACATTGCAACCAGTTTGGCAGATGGTACTTTACTAAAAATCTCAGGATTCATACGATCATAACAATCGATAACCTCATGACTAGTGGAACCACATATTTGACATTGTATATGATAACCAGATGAATTGAAGAACGAGAGCCATTATAATTGCCACGGTGATTGGTGTGATTACCTTTGTGATTGTAATTGGAACCACGATTACCATGATTAGTGTATGTACGGCCTCGATTGTTGTAGTTATTGCCTCGATTACCACGATTGTACTTCACAAAAGACTGTGATTGAGGATACTGAGCAACAAATACTTGTGGAGTAGAAAGAAGATGAGCCTGAGAGTCCTAAGTATGAACAGAAAAAGCTTGAAATGGTTCTGATGCAGTTGAGAAGGCAAGTTTCTTTCGCCTATACATAGACAATTCTTTGGTGAAAAGCAAGCCGTGCAATTCATCAAGTGTTGTGGAAGAAAGACGAAGCATGATAGAATCGATAAACGACTCATAGTCATCAGGCAGTCCAGCAAGTGTAGCAGCAATCAAGTCACAATCGGTGGCCGGAGCACCGGCAAGGAATTATAAATTTCTTTGATTTGCTGCAAATACTCAAAACTTGACAAAGAGTCTTTCTGAATAGATTAAAGACAAGATCTCAATTGATGAATGTGTGCATCAGAGACACCCCCAAATCGCTGCTCCAACTTAATCCACAGATCACGAGATGATGAAACCCCAACTGTAAACGGAATAACTTCCTCAGAGAGCGTATAATTTAGCCAAATAAGGAGATTCTGATCTTTCTCATACCAAAGTTCAAAAGTTGGGTTGAGAGAGCGATCTGGAAGCAGATGAGATGGACATGGTTTTGTGCCATCAATAACGCTAAGAAGTTTGTAACAACGAAGAATCAGAGCGAACAACGCACGCCATGGTAGGTAATTGGAGCGTTTCAGCTTGATCGACACCATACTGCCAATATTTTGAATCGTAAGAGAAGTATATGAATTCGAGAAGTTAGGGTTTGAAGAAGATGAAATTGCGGCTGGATTTTGCACCGACTCGTGAGAGGAATCCGATGGATAAGTCATAGATACACACAATACAGCTTCGCAAGAACACAGATCGAAGAATTAGAGAGAAAATGACGGCGAGAATCAGAGAGTGCGAGTGGAATTCAATCAGATCGAAGTCGCTGAGAGGCAAAAGGCGATTGATACCATATAGAAGCTTACAGAGAAAGCTTAGAGATAAATAAAACTCTTGACTAAAATACTTTGTATTTCTCATTAAAAAAATTAGTTATACACTTGGTATTTGTAGTGTTAACATACCTAACACTTTACACATATACCCTTAGTACTATGAACAATTACACACTGAAGAATAACAGCTATACAGAGAAGAAAATAGCACTACAACTATTTTATTACTCTTTACTTATTACCTATTTTGTGAGCAATCTTCAATTATTGCTTGTTTTATGAAGATGCTTTAGCCTTCTTTTCGGTTTTGGGAGCAACTTGGACCCCTTGCCAATTTTAAAAGGGATTTTCTCCCTTTTGCCGACTTTTGGAAAGGTTTTGTACTTATTTTTCTTGATTTGTGCCACATGTCTTTGATGACTTGTTTATTTGTGATGGGTCAATAACCATGTGGAGCTTTTTGATGCAACATTTGTACGCAATGAAATTTACATGTCTACAGGAACATTTTAGTAAACTGAGCTTAAACTTGACTACTTCCGCTGTGAATAAACCATGGTCTAAAATATCCATAATATCCCGATATTTCCATCGAAATTTCCGTGTTTTTGGACTACCGATATTTTTTTGGACTACCAATATTTTCGATAGCATCAATATTTTAGACCTTGCTAAGTCACTCATGTATCTTATCATGCAATGTATACAGTGTAAAATATTGTACTAATTCACTATATATAAATAATTATGGTGTGTTTAAACTTCTTTCATTAATTACTACATATTTTCTACACTCACAATGTTTGCCAGCTCGCTATATAATCAACTTAAATCAGTTATATCTATCATGCAATGCATTTCCTTCCAATTTTTTGTGATAAACTAATAGATAATTGACTAAATAAACATCCTGCAAAGCTTCAATAAAAATTTCCAAGTTTTTCTTACAATTTCCGTGGTTTTTATTCAATTTTTATCGATATCGATAATATCCCGATATTTCCATCGAAATTTTCGTGTTTTTGGACTACCGATATTTCCGATATCATTGATATTTAATACCTTGGAGTAAACTAACATATATGATCTTACTTGATGAATGTTGCTGACTAGTCAACTAGTCAGACAAGCATGTATATAGATTTTAAATTGCAGGTTATTCCACCTGATACCAATTTCAGCATGTATCTTTGATGTAGGGCCTTGTGTCACGATGTCACCTGTGGCCATCAATTCTTGCTTGGATGAGAAACTTTTTCAACCCAATGCCACGTTTCGGCCCCCGTTGCTTTTTAGGCACACCTAAGTATTTAAGGGCGTCCCTCGACTAAAGGCCTATTGTTGGAACCAAATTCGCGCACCGCTGCAGGTAGTGGAGATGCACAAATCTGAGTAACCTGTAAAACAAAAAATAATTGTGAGCAAGCCTAAGACCGCCGGGGGAGGAAGGTGTGCCGAGTAAAGACTCTTTGATGGTCAAGTTAGTGAGCAAGTATAAGACTCAAGTAGTGGGTCAAAGAATTAGAATGGAGAGATTGTGTTACCAGAGATGAACTCTAGATAGGTATATTTATACCAGTTTGGAGAGAGACATTTTTTTTATGGAATCCATGTTCTAAGCTAGGAGAATCCTATAGGATATCTAGACGTAGATATTGCAATTTTTCTAGGAGTGATTATTTGCGACGCACACCAATCCCTAGATTATAGGAACTCCAAGACTTATTAAGACCTGGCTGATTCCATATCAATGCAGATCCTATGTCATAAGGGATAAGCATGGTCATTCTAGCTAAGTCGTTTGGACTTTGGCCATTGCCCCTGAACGAGGTGATGGTGACACCACTGTTCCGTTAGTCCAACTCCGCTCGGAGTCCTTGAGTCCAGGATCGGACTTTCGAGGTAACTTTATTCCATTCGGCCTTATTCTGGCCCTAGAAAATCATGGTCCCACAATTTCCCCTAATTATGTATCTGAAAGGCGCTTGGTCCCCTTCAGGATGGATAGTTATACAAAGACCATACCTTTTAGAGTAAGTTGAAAGACATACCGTTTAGTCTTCTACCTTCATATGGTGATCTGGTTCTTTGTAGAGTAGTGGAGACATTTCAAATTCAGAAGTGCAGTCTCGAGTATTGTGTAATAAAGCTTGTAATGATGAAGATCGATGTGTGTGCACATTTTGCAAGAAGTTACCATTTGTATCTTTGAGTAGCTTCGGTCTGTGTATACTCCAATGTCTAGGTGAAAGACTTTTCATCTTCAACAATGAGACCTCTCAGATGCATTGTCTTTAAATAACCCTATAATGACTAAAACCTTTATATTTCCTTATTTCTTTCCTTCACTTCTTACAATGAAGCATCATCTTTCGTTTCCTTATCCTCTTTTCAAACCCACTTCTGTTTTTGAACCTTCGATATTTAGAACTCTCTACTCAGAAATGTACCATTACCATATCAATCCTTGTCAAATAAGGCTGGGCATGACATAATTAAGCCATAAGCCATAATAACTTCCCTTGCCTTTTGCTACTTGTTCCGTAATATTCACCCCCATGTGACATCCTCCTCACTGTTCCGTACGTGTTCAGTCTCAACAAAGTATTAAGACTCTTCAGAGGGTTCTCCATGAGAATCCTCTTTGTCTTCATTTGGGAGCAGACACTGGTGACGACTGAATCTCATCAGAGTTGATGATCCTGGCGAAACCTGCTTTGTAGTCTTCATGGGAGAATTTACATGCCAGGGGTGAAGGTTTGTCTCCCCCAAACAATTGTACTTTTTCATGCCTCTTTCCATGGGACTTTGATAATAAACATGTGTTTGCATGAATCTTCTATTTTTCTCATCCCTTGCTTCCTTGTAAACGAACTTTTAGAGAAAATGAGTAACTAAGCGAAACATGGGTAAACTTGTAGGCTTGGGATAGAGCTTCAAGCCCCTTCGGTGGTGTTGATTCAAAAAAATGCCACCTCTTAAACTTAGTGTTTATAAAGATTCATATCACGATATTTGGAGTACCACCTTACTCTAGTACCAGATATTAAAGTTAGACCCATGGAAGACTTTTTGCTCCGCACTTGCCAAAATGCATTTATCAGACTGAGGATAAGAAAACCTTGAATTACACCTGAAACAACTTGGGAAAACATTTTCACTCTCACTTTGCCCCACTTCTAGGGTCATAGATTTTAGTAGGTACATCGTGACACTAAGGTAGGATTCCCTTTTTAGTGCGAATTACTTGTCCATCTAGTGAATCTTAAACAAAAGTTCTTTGGAAACTTGGTCGCCCGCATATGGGTCGGAAACACCTTTAGAATCATTTTGTCAGACTCTATGCATCGAACTTGAGCGCTTCTGATCGAACTAACTTGGCTAATCTAAAGCATTTCTGTGTATCGGAGCTCCGTTGGAATAAAATTCCTCTTAGGAAATTTCTAGTCTGGATGCCACCTTCGAACTTACTGACACATAGCGTCGCAAAACACTCTTAACTTAGTATGTTGGTCAGGGATATAAGTAGTCGTACTTTGGGTTAGAGTTCAAAGCCACCATCGGATGATTTCCAGGTCGTCTTTTGGCTATTCCCTCGAATGCCGTAAAGTCTGGGTTTGAATGTTATAACCCACAATCTTACTGGTTGTATAAACTTTCTGAAGGCCAGATGTTGCATTAGACTTTCAGGTTAGGGTGTTATATGCCCATACCCGTAACTCGCTGATCATAACTGCTATTATTACTACTCGAGCCTCTCAATCGTCTAACCGAATAATATGAAATGGGCTAAAAGAGACTTCTTTGACAGTATTACTATGAACTTTTAAACTTACGGTAGTGCGAAGTTTCAAAGTGGTTGGTATTGGAACCAAATTCGCGCACCACCGTGCATGGAGGAAGTACTCAACTATCTGCAAAACAATAAATAACCGTAAGCAAGCCTAAGACTGGGAAGTGCTACCAAAGACTCTCCAATGGTCAAGTTAGTGAATTGTTTTAGACTCAAGCAATGGGTAAGAGAATTCAAGTATTTAGATTGCTTTACCGGAGATGAACCCTAGATGGGTGTAATATACCGTGGGGAGAGAGACCTTTTAGGGTTGAATCTTTGTTCTAAACAGGAAAAATCCTAGAGGATATCTAGAAGTAGATATTGCACCTTCTTAGAAGTTATGATTACTTGCAGCGCACACCAATTCCTAGATTATAGGAACTCCAAGACTTAAAGAATCTAATTGTGTCCATTTTCGGATCAGATCACATGTCTTGCAGAACAAGCATAGTCATCCAACAAAGTCGCTAAAACTATGCCTATTGCCCATAACAGGGCGATGGCAGCTCCATCTGATCCAACTTTGCCAATAGCTGGTGAGTCCATAACCAGACTTCTGAGGTATCTGTATTCGGATCAGCCTTATTACCCTTATTATAGCCCTAGAAAATTATGGTCCCACAAATGCCTCTAACTATGCATCTAAGAGGCAACCTATTCCCTTTGAGGATGGATTGTTATCTAAAGCCCATACCTTTCGGAGTAAGCTAGAATACGTACCGTTAGTCTTCTATCTTCATATGTTGATCCGACTTTTGGAGTTAAAATGGGGTACTTAAGTCGCTTCGATTTTTGTCGCGCGATCTCAAAAGTCATGCAAAGCCAATTGTAATGATGACGGACGCCTCCATTTCATGTACACACTTCACAGAAATCAACCGCGTGTTTCTTCAAGTGGCTTCTATCCTTGCACGTGTCAATCTCAAGATGAAAGACCTTTCATGTTCAATGGCGAGATCCTCAAGTGGCTTGCTTTCAAATAGATGCCTCCTCTTTGAAATTTTTATAGCCATTTTCACTTCACACCATAGAACTTCTGCGTTTTAACCAAAGCTTTCTCTCCACACCTAGTTTTTTCTCTGAATCTTTAATGTTCAGAATCCTCAAACCAAAAGTCCATTTTTTCCTCACCAATCTTTGCCAAATGAAGCTAAGTAATACCCAATTTAGCCATAATTCCATACTAATATCCCTCGCTTCTTGCGATTTGTTCCATAACATTCATCCCCTCGTAGCACCATTCATGTAGTCTTCACATATGGATTGAATCTCAACAAAGTGTTGAGATTCTTGAAAAGGTTCTTCATCACCGTTTTCTTCCTCCTCCTTCACTTATGGACGATGATGGTGGCAAAACTTCATCAGAATTGATGATCCTGGGCAAGTATGCTGCATAGTCTTCAAAATTTGCTTTTGCCAGGGGTGAGTGCTTGTCTCCCCCAAACTGTTGTACCTATTTGAGTCATTTTACTCGAACTTTGATAATAAACATGTGCTTGCACGAATTTTACTTGTCTTGTGCCTTTTTATACAAAACCCCACATGTTGCCAACAAGCTTGAAATGTAGCAGTGTAAGAGCTACTGGCCAAACACCTTGCGTTTCACAAGCGAATCGAGTTCGACCTAGACTGCTTATTTCCAATTTGAAGTGTCATTATTCAGCATGATTTTAGAAGTTACTGTATATGCTAATGCATCGTCGATAATCATCTCATTTCTATTCCAAACATCATCCAAGCTAGCATAATGGACCAAAATCTCTCAAGTTTCGGGAGGTGAATTCGTCTCTTCCAGGACGCTTTTGTAGTCTAGAATTTCCTCATGCATTGGATAGGATGAGTAGGCGATGGTCATATTCACACTAGTTTCACTAGCTTGTGACGTGGTTCTCTTATTCTAGAGTTATGAATCCTTTTAACCAATAGGTCTACCAAGCTTCTGGTAGGAGCAGATGATTGGTTAGTCGCCAATGTGCTAAGATCGGCCACGTTAGTGGCATCTAGTCATTCAGGGGCGAAGGTTCGACATACATTAGGTATACACAACTTTGCAGGCATGCTTGCAGCTGGTATATGTGATCTTGTCACTCTTACTAGATTGGTAAAAGCATCCAGCATGCTTTGAGCAACACTCTGAAGATTTAGGATTCTTTGCACTTCAGTTTCTGAATGTGCGGCACGGGAATCCAAATGAGACATAGTCAAAGTCATCCATAATAATTCGCATCGTTTTTCAAGAACATTGACGTTCTTATCTCCCCTAATGACGAGAAGACTGTCTCATATAAGTAACAATCCACGAAATGAGCAGTAAAGAGATTGCTTGTCAAAGGTTCTATGTAACGAATAATTAAAGGAGAATCATAATTGACATAGACTCTCATACTTCTTTGATGACTTGTTTTTGTACGTAAAAGGGGAGTAATCTGCACATAGACCACACAACCAAAGGCGCGTAGATGCGAGATGTCGGGCTCATATCCAGTTACCAACTAAAGCACAAAATAAGGTTGGATCGCGGCGAGCCTCAGGACCAACATGGCTGTGTGAATTATTGCATAGCCCTAAGCAACAATCGAGAGTTTGGTACGTATGACTAATGATTGAGTGATCATTTAAATGCGCTTAATGAAATCTTCTGCCAGGTCGTTCTGGGTTAACATAGGGTACAAGATGTTCAATTATCGAAGGTTTCCGAAGCCCTTAGCTTAGTAATCTGAGCTAACAGTTTGGAGAATGCAACATTTCGGGTGGACAAAAGACACATGTTTCACCAATGAGTAGAAGCATCAACCAGTACCATAAAGTATGTAAATGGTCCGCAAGGTGGTTGAATCAGTCCACAAATGTCCCCCTGAATCCTTTAGATAAAAATGGGAAGATCCGGTCAGATCTTATCATAGAAAGGTCGCGACCTTTCTTATGGAGCAAGTTTGGCATGTAATGTCTTGCTACATCTTCTCCAGAATACATTTTTAGGCATATTCATATGAAGTGATGCACATAAACTTAACTCCATTTTCTATAGAGGTTTCAGTGTTATAAATATTATCTCGAATATCTTTAAAACCAGCAATGTTCTTTCAAAACAAGGGCCTTTTTAATGGTCAAATGCAGTACCATTGAATAACATTATACGAGATTGTCTATATTCTTCAATCAAGTTGGATAAGCCTGAGAGGGTTGTTAGAGGTGAATTTTTAGGTACGAAGTTAGTAAAGGAGATACGATCACGCAAAATGGTGTGTGTAGTTGCACTATCTGCTATACAACTAACTTCCCCACTAGTCATACCTAGAAATAAATTAATTGACTTGATCACAAGTATAAATATATTCAAAAGTAAATTCCATTCATTCAATTAATCATTCGAGAAAATAATTCATAAAATTTAATTCAAAAATTAAACACCAACAAATTATCCAAACAGAATGGAAATTATTCAAAACTTAACCAAAAAAACATAAAGGGGTTCGACCACATAGGGAGTTCGACACCCAGGGGGTAAAGTTTGGCTAATATGTGGGCCTATATCCAAGAATCTATTATTAATGCTTCCTGAAAGTCAGAAATCTCCATCTTCGTTTCCTCAAGTTCCACTACTTGATCAAAGTTTAATTCAAACTTGTTACGATGAGAATGATACTTAGCTACGACCTTAGCGGGAGCTCGACATACATGAGACCAATGGTCCTTCGAACAAAAACGGTAGCACATATCCACATCCATGGTGTCAGGTACTTTGCCCTTATTCTTGAAGTTTAAGGCCTTGGGAGCGAGGTTAAAACATTTTGGGCTTAATTTCCTCCCTTGGATCGGCCTTCACTTTGTTAACCTTAGGCATGCTACTTCTAACCACACTTATCATGCTTAGAACAACGGTTCGGGTGTCGTTTCTCGCTAGTGTGTGCTTCAGGCACAATAGTCGAGCCGTTAGATCTAGCTTGATAATTCTTCACCAACAATTGATTCTGCTTTTCAACAATGCTTTTCAACAAAAAGTAAAATAGGGATCTAATCTGAAAACTTAGTGAAATTTTATACCTTATATTGTTGCTGTAAGACAATATTGGTGGCATGGAAGGTCGAATAGGTCTTCTCCAGGAGATCGTCTTCGGTCAAGTCCTCGCTACAAAACTTGAGAAGTGATCATATTGACAAACTTCAGAATTGTATTCATTCACGGACTTAAAGTTCTGGAATCGCAAATGCTGCTAGTTGTGTCTTGCTTCAGCCAAAGCAATCTATAAAACTCGTGGATCCTCCTAAACGAGGTACTCGATTTGCAGCGCGCTGTGCATATGCTTTCGAATGAAGATCATGGCGGTGAATTTGTCAGCTTCGCCAACCAGGACATCCATCTCAACTTTTGTAGTGGCTCTAAGCCTCTTAGTAGTGAGGTGGAGCTTCACATCTTGGAACCACTTTGTGTAGTTTCTTCCAGAGACTTCCAAAGCGGTAAAGTTGAGTTTTCTCAAATCCGACATATCCTTGTCATAAAAATGGACAAGATTGTGGTTAGTGCAATAGAGATAAAATTTATTTTCCATATAGAACATTCGGGTTCTATTAAACATGTATTGGTTAAAATTGGCATGAAAAACCCAGGGTTTTCATAGGTGTAATGTTTTAAGAAAACTTCGAGTTTTCAATGCACATTATTTGAAAACTTATGAACTTCAAGTTAATGGGTTCCTGCAAACAAATGCAATATATGCAGAAAAATGTGCAACAGATAAATGCATGTAGGTCTTGAGGGCCTATGACAATAATTTAATGAATCGATAATCTTCGTTATTGAACTGCAGGCCAATAAGGAAAGACGGGCAAAAAATAATACACCCAATGAATAATGTCTGAAAAATCAAGGTTCAAAATTGGACCAAAGCCCACACAGGGATGGTAAAAACAAAAATCGAGCCCATGCCCAAAACTGGGTTGGGATCAGGTGTGGGCCGAGCAAGGAGCAGGGGCTGTAGGCCTTGTTGCGCGTGAAGGAGCTGCAGAATGCAAGCCCAGGCCAGATAGGGCAGCATTGGGTTGGCCCATCAGTTGGGTTGGGCTGCTGCAGGCAGACCGAGAGAGAAGCCCGGGGGCTGTTGTTGCCGACCCAAGGAAATTGGGCTCGGATTAGACCCAAGAATACCCAGCGTCGTATTCTGGTCGGCATCATCGGGGTGAGGCACGGCGTTCAACAGAAACCCTCGATTTTGGACGAAAAAATTAGTTTCAACGTTGAGGGTGTGAAAACCATAAGGATTCGAATTGAATCCCTCGAAAAATCAAAGAAATTCTTCTGGATTTTCTAATAGATTGCATGTCGTGATTCCCAAAGCTCGACCGCAGGCGGGCTAAGGTTTGGGTTTGGGGATGACGCCAGAATGGCGTCGTTTGGCTTGGTTTTCAGATGGAGCAGCTCTGCTCCAGCGCCTCGCTGCTCGCCGTGATTTTTAAAAACCCTAATATTTTTTTTAATTCTTAATATCAATTCACATAATACCAAAATTATGAGTATAATGTATGCACAATTATGTAGAATCTCAAATTCGTAAACGTAAAGTTGGATCATGGTGAAGGTTCGTCCAATCAAGGCTGAAAAAACTATCGAGATAAACACGGTCGTTTTGAAACAACCTGAATTGAGTGATGATATTGATGAACTGATTTGTAGCAGCAGAAATTCCTTTCAAGTGTTATGACATATATTTAACTAAGGAAAAAAGAGAGAGAGTGGAGAAATTGTAAGATGCTTAGGGATTTTGTGTGTATTCCTCCTTACGCAGTGCCTTAATTTATAATAGAATGAGAGGAGAGGATTAACTTGTCTTCAAGTAAGTACAATCCTATAACGAAGGAATAACTAGAGTAATAGATAATCTAGAAACCATACCTATCTAGAATTTATACAATCACAATTAAAAAATATCCATAACAGTTTTTTATATTTATAAATGGTGTTAGGCTCACTTCTTAAAATTTGTTAGTTGTTTAATTTGTTATTGACTATTGAACATAAATATATATTTTGTTTTCTTAATTATTACATATGTGTTGTTTTAATTATTATGTATGGTGAATGAATATTGATGAAGGCGATTAATTTGTTATATTATAATTTGAATTATTATTTTTAATATATGCATTTTTTAATTATACGTTTATTATATTTCTCCGTGTTCTAACCGTGTCTATATCCTTATTTTTTGAGATTTGCCGTGTTGCCTTGTTGTGTGTCGCCGTATTCACGTTTGTGTCTGTGCAACCTAGCTGCAACCTACTTTCCAATTATTCTCTTGGTAGTTCAAACATTCCCTTGTATTAATAGCTCTGCTACTTTCCTTTATATTATTGATTTCCATGTATTAAAGTCCCTTCTCAAAGCATTGCTAATTAAGTAACTGCAAGAACTTGCCTGACATGCATTGTAACTTACCCGAATAGGTTTAAACTTTGTCCAATTGCTTGTATTTATCAATTATTTTTAAATTATTTGCCTTTCATGTTATTTACTGTCATTTTGACTGACACCCCAGAAGGGTTTGCAAGCATTTTTCTTACCGCTCTTGCTTTATTTCACTTTGCTTTCTATCTTTATTATTCTTATAAGGATTGCAAATTGATTTGGACCAACACTGATGAGTTTGTGGTCATTACCTTGGCATGCAAACTGAAAGTAGTTGGAACAAAAAAATGAATTCAAGCGATTTAAACTATGAAAAAATGAATTCCAACTTTGATGCTATTCAACCGTAAAAAGTTGAAGGCAATAACAACTCCAATGCAAAGACTAACTGGCCGGTGATCACCAGAGAGTGTCCGACCATCAAAATTTCGGTTTTCGGTCGTGTTGTGTTATCAATCTATTCTTGACGCCGATCAACAAGAGAAACAGAAAGTAATAGGCATATCGGAATTTCACATCATGGTTGTTTCTTCCCGTCACCTACAACCACCCTCTTCTTTTCGGTTGATAATGCCGGAGCTTGACAAATGCATCGTCCAAAGCAATGAGCTTAGAGCCCAAGTGGTTAAGCACGTTTAGTTTACCACCACATCGAACTATCTACCATGAGATTAGACGCTTCCACTTTTACCACACTGAGTAGCATAACTAGATGTAGATGTGAGTTAGGTCAATTGATCAGGGCAATAAGTTCGCCTGCTTACACCCAAGTTTGAATCCCCCATAGTTTAAAACATTGCATGAAAGAAAAACAAATAACAGAGCTATTCAAGTGGGATGAAACAAAGATGAACTTGTGTTCATTTTCTCTCCCACAAAACATCATTAGGTTGTACAAATGGATTCATCTGAACAAGTTTGAATTATTTTTAACCTTCCAAGACTAAACCGGGACAATGATTCGACTATGTTCGGTCCAAATGAAACGTGAAACTCCATGCCTAAGATTTACATCACAAATTATTCCTGTGTAAAGGCACAAACTGAAAGCAGCTAAAGATAGAAACTAGGGTTACACCTGAAAATTTGAAAAGGTTATAACACGAAATGACACCGTTGTCGCACTTCAAGCCTCAGTAGAGTAGCTCTTCAAAAACGGGGTCCATCTGTTGTCCCCATTTCCCATTGTACAACTCCAATAGCTTCTCAGCTGGTGTTACACCTGCAATATAATCAACGTTCAACGTAAATGCCAATTTCCCCCAAAAAAGAAACAGAAAAACCTATAGAAAGTATAGCACACATCCTGGCCGATAATAGAAAGTTGGCTTGGCTTTTCGAAACAAGAGAAGAAAGATAATAAAAGACAGGAGGGAGGAACTCCCGTTTACGTACCAGCTCTAACCAACTCCACCACCTCATTCAAGAATCCTGTTTCTTTGAAACCTCTCCTTTCCAGGCCATCCTGCAGAAGAAAAGGATGCCATAATCTAGTCATGCACAGACACAGGCTCACGCAAACACAAAGAGAGCACCGAGAGAAGCCCAATTTACCTTTGCCAACTTTACAACATCTTGAGCTACATGCTTGAGCAATCCATCCCTAAATGGTGTCTTTAGACCAGTTATGGGGACCTACTAAAAATAACTTCACAATTAGGTTTGCAAACTTAATCACTGTTTAGAAATGTACGAGGTCTGTATCGCTAATAAAGAACAGAAGTATGAAATTTATCCTGAGGTCCAAACTTCAAACTTCATGAATAAATATTGAATTGAAGGAAAGCTAAACTAGCGAATTCCAAAGCCGTGTTTAGCTAAAGATAGAAGGTTGGGCACAGGTTCAGAAGATTGGCAAACGAAAAGGAATTTAGTAAAACATATCGCTAAATCACTTTAGCTGGACTTTAACCAGAATGGCTAGGCCATTTATTTTCTGTAGCTACCCAAACTGTCATTCCATTCCAGCACCAAATGTCTCTTCCTGGGCTCCAAAAGTGGCATAAAACAAGTTACAAGCGAGTGCAAACAATTTGCAATCTGACCACATTATATGCCATAAGTGCGAATGTTAACCACTCCACAGGGTTTTTTTTTCTTTACTTTTACAAACAGACATAATCTCTAGCATAAAGGTTAAACAATGCAAATTTGAATTCATGCATGCAAAGGAAAGACCAATGCAAAAAATGTTTTATACTTTCATTCACATTAAAAAATTGGCTTTGTCGTGTAGGATTTAGCATCACCTTATTTCTCAGCAACTGTCTTTCTTCAGGAGTCCAATCAGCTGTAAGGTCTAATACGTTTTGTAGGGAAACCTCGTCGTACAATATACCTACCTGAAATTTGAGACAAGCAAAATCAGCTGATGTCACTGGATATCAGTAGTGAATAACATAACCTGAAGAAGCTAGATCGCTGTCCTTCAGATACGATTTAGCAATACACAGACAACATATGAGACACCAAGGACAAAAAGGAAACACCAGTAGATATAAAAGGATGAATATTTGTTCTATCTGTACATAATTAACAAAAATAATGTTAACAAGATGTGAAATGTAAACATATGATTGTGAGTCAAATGACTTACCCAAAAGGCGGGCAAAGCACATAATCTCCTCCAAGGCCCTCCATCAGCACCCCTCATCTCCAAGTATCTCTTTAGCCTGACCTGAATGTAAAAATAGATATCACATAATTAGGCAATAGCATAAAAAACATGTGGTGATAATTTGATTATTGATGCTCGAATGAACCTCAGGGAATATGGTTGTCAAATGATTCTCCCAATCGTTCAGGGTTGGCAATTCACCCGGAATGCAAGGAAGCTTCCCTGCCAAAAAGTCCTGCATGTAGATAAAAAGTACCAATGTCTTCTAGTAGCTTCAGACAGACAAAAACAGCTACAGAAGAAAGCCTAAAATTAAAAGACCATAATGGATAGATGGAAACCCGGAAGCTCATTCCAGTGCAATCGATATACTTCTTTTGCCGATAAACAAAGTACATGGGAACATCGAGAGCATAATCAACATACTGCTCAAACCTGCATAACAAATAAATATAATAAACAATACATACAAAAATAACTGAACCATTCTCCATTCATTACATATTATGTGCAGAGCTAAGTAGTATAGCTACAAAAAGGGTTAAATGAAACCACTCAGAGTTAAATAATATATATATATATATAATATCATTAAAAACCATTTTAAATTCATTATACCATTCATGTACTCTATAACAGTTCCATAGTTCATACAAACCCATTCGTATAAAAAATGCATTAATCAAAACACAAACCAGACATAACTCCGGTTTTAGTAGACTTGGCAATGTCTTAACACGACCTGCAGGATAAATGTAATACTTAAAAACAAATGTGTTTTCATGTTTTGAAGTAATATTTATGTGACAATGTGGTATGTAAATACTAATTTAGTATTATGTTTTTCATTTGATTATTTATTGATTTAAAATATATTTTCTTTAACGGGTAATGAGTCGAGTCATATTATTCGTTAATATTAATGAGCCTATTTCGGGTTGAGTCGATTTCGGATCAGGTCATATTACTTGTTTATTTTAACGGATGTTACACGAAACAACCCGTTAAGATATTGGGTGTGTCATAAAAACAACATGAACACACAGGAAACATGACACAAATGCTAGGTCTAGTTTTTAGCATCCAAGTAGAGCAGTGAAAGAAAATTTGACCAACGAAATTATATTTGGTAAACAGCTAGAAAATTGATGTTATCCAAAATTGCACGTAGACAAAATGTTGATGGAGAATGTTCTCTCATCAGGTTTTGATTTGTTTGGCTGAGATTCTTAAGAACAGTATATTAAGAACAAACAAATAAACAGATAATGCATAAAAAGGAGATCAAGGACCTGTTTCTTAACAAACACCAGTGTTTTAAAAAAAACGCGCCCCAATGCACACCTGGCGGCTGTGGACGCTGGGCGGGAGTGAAATCACCTCTACCCAGTGGGAGTAAGCAAAAACTCACCTAGACGTGGTTGAGGCGCGCCTTACGGCGCTCTGAGGCGGCCAAAATCCTTGCCTAAAATTTGTTGGGGACCCTCGAAATCGAAGGCTGGGCCTTTGAGGCTCTGCCCTCTGGGTTTTTTTCTGTTGCAAAGGCTGCCCTCTGGTTTTCTTTCTGTTGCAGCGGCGGCGTCTTCATGAAGAAGACGACCGTGAAGAAGAAAAGAAATTCTTTTTAAAAGACTTGGTTCAAAACGACGCTATTTTGGCCAAGTCCTTTTTTTTTTTAATGACTTGGCCCACAACGACGTTGTTTTGGCTAAGTCTAATTTTTATTTTAATATAAATTATAACCCCTAGCAGATCCTCTTCTTCCCCATCCTAATACCCGATTCCCATATTCCCATCACAATTCACCCAATCCCCAATCCCCATCCCAAATTCCCTAATTCCCCAATTCCCCAATTCCCCAAACCCTAAATTCTCAATCTCAATCCCATATTTCAATTTTACCCCAATCTCATACTTCAATTTGTTTCAAAATTATCCACACCACCCAATTTGTTTCAAAATTCAATATGTTTTTTAGTATTCTAATCTCAATTTGGTCTTGATTGCTTGCTTGATTGTTGAATAATTTGTTTCACAAAGTATTATATTATATTAAAAACTTTAGGTCCTGTGAAACTTTGCCTCACACCTCAAGGCTTTTGCCTAGGTGGGGCTACCCATGAAACACCTTCGCCTTTTAAAACACTGACAGACATTGAACTTCGTATACTCAAAGTGATGTAACCTACCATCAAATACTTCGATTCTGAAATACAAAATTCTAGTCACAGAATGCAGGAACTAGTTCATAAGTACAAATAAAAGCCTTAGCCCCCCAAAAATATAAAATAAAATACTTACCCAAAAGAGTCATCAAAAACAAAAGGAAGCATGCCAGCGCGATTATTATCCGTATCGGTCCAAATTTGGCTGTTACAAAAAGTAGAAGAATCAATACAGATGCTATGAACCAAAAACAACACAGATAACACAGAAAATTTAGTAGCAATATATGACAAAAACATGAGAACAATAGAAACCTTCTCATGCTTAGAAAACCATTTGGCTTTCCTTCAGTGAAAGGTGAATTTGCGAATAGAGCTGTTGCTATCTGTTTCATTTGTTGATAGGTTAGATCCCATATAAGTAACAGTTTTACATCAAAAGAAGATACCACAATTCCTCACAGGCTGTAAAGCAAGACCAGCACGAAATTTCCTTATCATGTCTGCTTCAGAACTGAAGTCCAGATTAACCTACAAAGGTGGGAAAAAAATAAGGTTTTGCATGAGCTACAAAGATCTGACTCACACCAAATCAATGGAATATCAGATTATGAAACATAACTACGTGTAAGAAGTATTGATCAAAAGTACCTGATTAGTAGTAACAAAGATCTTACCTGTACAGTGCAAGTTCTGAACATCATATCCAGCCCAAGAGTGCCAACTTTTGGCATGTAATTTCTCATAATATCATATCTTCCCTGAGCCAAAATACTCGATCAGCAGCATGCATGTAATCGAAGTATAGAAAAGTTACGAAAAGTGGCGTTATTAAAGTTATAACTAGACCAAATCGGGACATTGAGTAAATGCAGTATGAAATTTCAAAAGCAGCATTGATATCAGCATCTAACGTTAAGAGTTACTGTAGAAGAGTGATGTGCTTTGGTGTTCCTTTACCTCATTGCAAAACTACTAAGAGGCTGTTTCAAGAAAATTATTAGAAGTTCTCCATCAAATAAAGCTGCAACCCTTCAATAGCCCTCCAATAACCAGTAAAGTGGAATAAAGAGGCATACTTCAGCAACTGTGCGGATGTGCCATCTCAATTTCTAATCTAAACAAATGATTGATTTGTGCATTGTCATATGGTTGAGAAGAGGATTAAACAATACCTTGGGCATTATAGGTATGTCCTTAAGTCCCCATTTAGGCTGAAAACCAATTCCAAGAAACCCGATTCCCATTTCCTCTGAAAGTGCTTTGACCTAATAAAAGTTAATAGAGTGCAAATTTACTCACCAAATACAAAACAACAACAACAAAAATATGACAAACAGAGACTTCATTTGTCAACTAGACTTTACTTAAAATCAATTTATGCATGAAATATGACCCAAGTTTGCATGTTAATTCCAAAGTTCTGTAGTTCTTCTGACCTGATAAAGGTGTGAATTGACTTCGGCACAAGTTTGATGCAGAGTCTCAAGAGGTGCGCCACTAAGTTCAAATTGACCTCCAGGCTCCAGTGATATGCTTTGCTTACCCTGTCCCATAATGTCATACTTTTTCAAATGACAAACAATAAATGACAAGGGTTTCATGATAACTGATTTGACATAGAAATATGAGGATGCAAGAGTTATAAAGGGTTTCGAAATATTACAATCCGTATGACAGATAATAAAAGGAGGTAAAACAAATTACAAGCATCATCTAAAGTTGAAGAGTAAAAGAAGATTACCTGTTTGAGGCCAATAATTTTGTCGCCTTCCATAACTTTTTCCCAATCATATCTCTCAGAAATTCCATTAAGCAACTCGGCTATTTGTTCATATTTTATAGGACGTAAGGTTTTTCGATCAAAACCAAATTTCTCGTGCTCTGTGCCAATTCTGAGGATCAAGCATGTTTAAATTTTCAATATGATTGGTTATCCAACAAACTGGGTATATAGAGGGAGGTAGCATACAGACATAACAATCTGAAGCCTCACTGACTTTCAAACCACATTGTATAAACAATGAATCATGTAACTACACCACTCTGGTAAATGTAAATAAGGCAATAAATACCTCCATTTGTCCTTAGACTTGCATCCAGAGGCAAGATACGCTACAAGATCCTCTTTTGTCAGTGGCTCAGTAGCAATTACTGCATCTTCTGTTGGAGGACTGGCAGTAACTATCACACTATGTCCTCGTTTCTGTCCTACTCCTGCATTGGCTATATGCAAAATCTGTGCCTTACTAGAAGAAGAATATAATAGAGAAGAGAAGCCAATGGAATTTTCCTTCAACTTGGATGCATCTATACTGTTTGCCCTACTGAAAACCACATTTTTCCCAGATTTATATCGAAATAGCTCAGTACGGATGCAGTATGATGACCCCATCTGTAAAAAGAGTACCATGGCAGCCCCTGGAGAATCTGCATACAACCTGTCAATCAACTACACTTTACAAATTCAAGGGAATTAAATGAAAATTAGCCATCCCAGAGACCTACCATTGCCCCTCTCCTAGTTAAGGCCTATCTAAAATGATATACTTCTTGCATTGAATTTCCATGTCAAAGCTCAGTAAACCATCTTAAAGTTTAAAACCAACAATAATTTATTTATTTATTTATTTTTAATACAGATAATATATTTACACGAAGACCATACAATGGGCTAAACCACACAATGGGCTGCCGTAATAATTTGGTGTCTAACTCGCTTCCACCATAGTCGAACCTAAGACCTCCCACTTTCTAGGAATATCACCAGACGGTAATACTAAGTGGCAAAAACCATTGTCATTAACAATTTCAATTCTCTTTCCATGCATAATTTTCCACTTTTTCTTTCCCTTAAAAAAATCAAAACTTAATAACCCTACTAACAAATTAGAATATTCAATCACAGCCACTACAGAATACAGAAGGTGCATAACTGTATAATTGAATGGCCCAACAAAACAAGTATTTATAAAAAAAAAAAATTATAAAAAAAAACCCTAAACAGCATCATCATAGGATATCAAAACTGAAAATTAAACATTTAACGTTTGAAATGTAAATACAATCAAATCATTCGAAATCCAAAAACTGTGTGTGCAACCTCCCACTGTAATTAACACAACCAAACTTCAAAATTGAGGCTCTGAAGATTAAAACTTGGCATAGTGTAAAATTAATCCAACAGTAAATTATCAGATAAAAATTTATTGGAGGATTTACCTGGATAGCTGAGAATTCAGTCGCAATTCAAATCAAGGATTTTGAAAGAAGCTGCTGACTAGGTTTTTGGATTGCTCTCTAATAGAGAGAGATTCAAAGAGACAGAGAGAAAAATTCAGAGGAGAGAGAGACAGAGAGAGCCTCCCCTGTGCTGCTGATGAAAAGAAAGCCCAAGCAGGTTTTTTTGGATGTGAAATTAAATAGTAGTGCGGCGGCTCAAATGATCAAGGTCCACCAGTTATCTCCGAATCAAATAATATAGAGAAATTTAACGAAAATTTATATTTTTATACTAAAAAATTAATTTTGGTACTATTCATTTTACTATTTATTTTGTCATTATCGTTAAAACTCAAAATTTTTAAATCATTTTCATTAGTTTTTCTTTTTAATAATATATAGGGAAATTTTATTTAAACTCGTATAATCTCTTTTTATCCTAACTTAAATTTTAAATCTTAATTGTCTTTTTTACTCTGTTGCATACTTACCGTCAAGTTCCAAAATGAAATTAACAATGAAACTACAATTTATCAATAAACACGCACCCAATAATTAATCTCTACCATCATTCTTTGTTTATACTACGTTTATTTCATCTAAAATCCTAAGAACTCTTATAGAGAAAAACAAGCTCTTTTTATCGATGGATAATGATTTTAAAGTTTTGAATCTTCAAACTAAGGTATGAAGCGATTTATGCAAATTTTGTTTTCATTTGATTTCAAATTTTTTTTAGAGTTTAGAAGATAGGATTTTGGTTCATATTAACGTCAGTGAATTCGGTTCATATTAGCATCAGGTTTTGGTAGTCTAATCTCATATATGTTTCTGAGAGAAGACATAATGTAATATGACATCTTTTGCTGCAATAGTGAAGTTTCTTTGAAACTTTATGGAAACAAGTCTCCCTCTTTCTCATGGAAACCCAGTTTCTTTGAATACACAACATTTGAAGTATCTTCTGCTGCTCAAGCAATTCCATTAATTCTTACACGTCATTGTGTTGTACTATATCAACTATGAGCGTATTGTTGTACTACATTAACGAAAGCACTAATGCAAATAAAATCACGGGGCCAAGGATATTCAAGAAAACAAGAAATTGAAGAGTTATGCGTATGGAAGATTCATAAACAAGTAGAAACTTTACTGAATTATTCAACTTGTCCACAGAAGTCGAATTCCAAAAAGTTTTCATTCCCATCAACAATTGAAACTTCACCAAACTATTTAATCTGAGATTTATTTTCTTTAATTAAATGGGTATAAAGATAAATTTATATTTTGAATTGGGTTTGGGAGGATAGTTTAGGTAGTAAATTTGGGTTTAAAGAGATACTATTTTTTTAATTAAAAATAATATAAGTGTAGAGAATAAATTGGATGTAGAAAAATGCTAAAATCATGTGGGATCAACTCTCTACAGAACTTTCCGAACCGAATAAAATTAGTCATCAACTTAAAATCGTGCGGAATCAGTTCTGTCCTCGTGTGGGATCAGCTCTCTCCAGAACTCTACGAACCGATTAATCGTCGACCTAAAACCATGCGAGATCAGTTCTATCCAGAACTATCTGAACCAAATAATATTAGTTGTTGACACAAACTGAAGAACTTGCAATTTGTCTTCAAGTAGAAAAAGGTAAGCAAAAGCCTCCATTTCATTATTGTCAATGTCTGTTGCTACCATTTGTGTTCAAGTAGTACTTATATGAAGCTGTTGTGCGTTATGAGCTCCTAAAGTCAATCACCAACTATAACCTAATATAGAAACAAGAGCATTAATCTAATGACCATCAACTCATATTTATCCAATCTAGCTTTCGACATTTAGAGGAAATTTTTTTGGAACAACATCTTTGTCGATACAAATTTCCGCCGTCTTTAGCTTTGATGAAAATGCACATGCAAAACAATCAACACATTTGATCAAAGACCTAAGCCTCACGAGCCCACGAGGTGGGGGAGGGGGTTAGGCCAATGGATCTCTGATGCCTAAGTTAGTTTATCTGAGAAGAGTAAAGTGTCTAGGGCTTCTAGGAGTATCAAAAACTTATCGAAATTTGGTAGAATAAGGGGTATATATAGGGGAGTGGCCGACCATGGTGTTATAGTTTTACCCTACCCATGGCGACATCCTATTGGCTAAGGTTTTATAGAGAAATATTCTCAAGATATTAAATAGGAAATAATATCTTGAGATAATGGAGTAATTATCCCTAATTGATTTAAATAAGGATTACTTATTACTTACTTGAGAGCAACTCCACCCATGGAGCCCTCCCCCCTGGCAATCCACTATTGAATCCACCATTTTGAACAGTAACTGCCATTAATGAACAGTAATTGTCATTTGCATCTCCATCCTTGGAGCCCTCCCCCTGGCAATAGGCAATAAAATATTAGTTTTTTTTGTTTGTTTAAATAATACAAAATAAAATTATTTGTAATTTCGGATAAGATTTTTTAAATCGTTCTCGTTGCGCCACGTGTCATTTTATAAAAAAAAACAATTATTTAGCGATGGATTTCGATAAGATTTTTATCCAATGTCATCGTGCCACGTGTCGTTATCTTTTGAGAATCTTTGACGATAGATTTCGATCAGATTTTAACTCGTTGAAACTTTGAGAGAAAGATAGGAATTTGATTGAAAGTAGTTGATAAAATATGAAATTGTGGTGTAAGGTAGATGGAGAAGAAGTGGTATTTATAGAAAAGTAAAAACAATTTTTTACAATTTTTTTTCAGATTTTTTACAATTTTTTTCGGATTTTTTCCATTTTTTTTTAATTTTTATTCAAATAATTAATCTCTGCCGTTGGATTTAAAAAAATTTGAATTCCAACACTCCAGATTGTGCCACGTGTCACAACGGTAACTTTTCTTAATTTTAACACTATTTTTTCTTTATTTATAAAGCATATTAATATCGACCGTTGATCTCAGATCGAACGGTTGATATTAAATAAGATTTTTTTTTTTTTTTTACTGTTGAGATCTAACGGACCATGGGAAGCCACGTGGCTTCCCAACGGTAACTGAGCCGACTGAAAAGGCGCCTGATTTTTCTGAAAAGTTGTCGGGCGACGCGCCCCCACGCGCCAATGGGGTGCACGCGCCTGACAGAAAAAAAATAAAAAAATGGCTGAGAGCTCGGGCTGCTGGGCTGTCACAAATTGACAGGCCCCTTGCTCGGGCCTTCTCCACGAGCTCGGGCTCTTCATGGCTGGAGGTGATTGACAGGCCCTCGGGCCCTTTCTTCTCCCCTGTCCCCCGGCCTACATGCAAGGCTGGACTTGCTCTGAATGGAGTCAATCTTCAATTGGGAATGTATTAAAGATATGACTTGGGTAATTAATCCTTATTTTTAATGCTTTGACTTTTCCTTGCCAATGGAAGGTGAGCTATGGGTAGTCGTATTCAGCTGCTGGGACCTTCAGGGGTGTGAGCTGCGCATGAGAGTATTTGAGGAGCCTGCCCATTTAATGAGGGCAATCTTGTTTTTCTTGAGCAAAAGTCCACATGTAGCCTTTAGAATTTTTGGGATTATTTTAGGCTCCACAAATACCCCCCACACCTGCTGGGTTGTAAGTAGAAAAAAAGGCAGTAGGTGTAGAAATCTCAAGCTGCATGGGCTTATAGAGTTGTTTTCCAATTTGAACTTGATCTCCTTCCTTGATTTGGAGATAGACTTCTTCTGGGAAAAGGAAACCAATTGCCCCCAATATCTATTTAATTCTTCCTTAAGCAGGGACTTAAATAAATTTGGACAACAATCATTATTCTAACAAGGAAGAGAAAAGCCAGAGGAAATTTGTTCCCCCTCCCCTACCTTTCTTCTTCTCTTGTCCTTGCAAAGAGTCGTCTCTCGTTGTTGTTCTTCTTCTCTGTGCCACACCAAGGTAAGAAAATTTTGAATTTTCCTATTCTTAATTTTTTGGAACTCCGGGGCTTGAAAAATTAGCTCAGCGAAGGCTGATGAGGCGTGAGAAATGTGGCAGGGGTGCCACGGGGCTGTTGTGCTGCAGTGGGTAGCGTGGGCTACTGGTGGTGCGGCACAAGAATCCTCTCGGCTTAAGCCGAGGTGCTAGAAGCACGAGCAAGGCTCGGCGTGCGGCTGGCGTGGGCCAGGTGATGGCTCGTCACAGGTTGATGGAGGGGTGCATAGCTGGGCTTGGGCTTACTGGAGCTTGGAAGATAGGGATAGAGGCATGGGGCGCTCGCCCCCTCACTGGTGGACTGAGCCAAGAGGCCCTTGGGCTGGTAGTGGCGCGTTGGGCGCGAGAAAAAGAGTTAGGGTCCAGGCCGTGAGGTTTGTCGTGCTGCTGGGCTCCTGTGGTTTGGGCCTGCGCTAGAGGATAGATAGAGAGTGAGGACTAGGCCCTCTTATGGCCTGGGCGTGTGGGTGAGCTGGGTCATGAGGTTTGGCATTGGGCTCTGCATTCCTCTCTTTTTTATGTTTTATTTTTATTTTTTTGTTTCTCTTCTCGCGAGCTACCTTCTAAATATTTTTCTTCATACTTTTTGCAAGGATTTTGAGATGTCTTCATCTGATTGCAAAAATGACGAATACCCTTCATTTTTTTACCGTCAAGGTGGTTCTTCTGGCAAGGTGGGCTGCTTCAAGGCTGCACATGTCAAGATCAATTTTGATGAGCGATTTTGGGATTTTCTTAAGATGTACAAGCATGCGATTTCGTCAGGGGTTCACGTCAAGCGGGTGAAGGATGATAGCGGCCA
This sequence comes from Malus fusca, assembly GCA_035220775.1. NCBI lineage: Eukaryota > Viridiplantae > Streptophyta > Magnoliopsida > Rosales > Rosaceae > Malus > Malus fusca. The sequence continues at coordinate 17,830,949 of CM069072.1, forward strand.
TGAATCGTGTGGCGAGGGTGACACTGCTAGGAGGAGGGCTATCAAATTCCATTCGTATTACTTTATGTTGGGATTTACTTGAAGGAAATATTTGTGAAAACTAGTTCATTTGAGCAACATTTATGCATGCGATTAACAATTAAAAGGCGGAATCATGCTTGTATGCACTCAAAAACAGAACTTTACCCATGAAATTCAAGGCCTAGTGAGTGTGGTGAATCAAGACTCAACTCAAGAACAAAGTGAGTTGAGAAATATTATACCTTTGTTGATTCCTCTTTGCATAAGTAAAGGCTAATCACCCAAGAGATAGGGCCTTCATTCCTTACTTCTTAGCTCCATGGATTTCTTGGATAAGGATGGTAGAATGGATTCTCCAAGTTCCCAAAATAGAGAACCTCTAAGTCTCCACACCAAGGAGTGCATTGATGAAGAGATGAGTGACCTAGAGGAAGTAAGATTGCTAGCTAATTTCCTCTAGGGTGGCCGACCTCTTAGAGAGAAAATGAGAGATTTGTGTTCTTATATTTTCTCCAAAAGAAACCCCAAGGATGAAATGGCTATAAAGTTGCCTTTATACCACCTCACAATGGAGTGGCAAACTTGCAATTAAGGCAAGTTCACTACCCCTCTCTATATGGCCGGCCATTGTAGGTTATTTGGGCTTTGAAGCCCTTTGTGTTTTCAAGTTGCCATACAACTTGAGTTATTGGACTTTGACATTCAAATCCCATGGGCTTTGAGGCCCAAAATTAACCCCGAGGTCTATAACGAACTTATTCGTTTGATTAATTAACATATAATTAATCCTAGCCATAAATAATTAAACCATTTAATTATCTTTACTCATCTCCGTTGTTTCTTCAATTTCTACCTTACACGATGTACGATCCATTAGGTTCCTTTTAGCGAGGCAGTGGGTGATTAGAACTCTTCAAATCGATTATGAATTGAAACATACTTTTAATTCTCCCTTTAGTGATTATACACCTTTAAGGTTTCCACAAACCATGAGTGACACCTAGCAGTATATCATGGCTACCCAAGCTAATCAGAAAAGGTGGAGAACCTATTCAGTTTAGGATTACAATGCAATACGGTCTTTCTCTAATACAATACTCTTGACCACATTGTTTGGTATGATAGTTTATTCATGTCTACTATCCAATGTGATTCATTTACTTATATGATTACCTTGAATGTGATTTGGAACAACTTCCTAAATCTCATTCATACTCTGGCCATAGATTTTTAATCATATCATAGAGTATTCTCCCTCAAACGGTTTGAAGGTTAGAGATCCCTTGTTGCACATTGACTTTCCTCCATGGCTAAGTGGTTTAACCCCAACTATGCCGTGGACACCCTCCAACGAAGTGACTTTGACATAGTCAAATATCAAAGACCTAACCACAAGACAACTATGATGCCTAAGGTCAAAGGACTACTTTGCATTATCTCAACCATGAGTTCTCATATGACATGAGTATAAGAACTCCTTGTTGATCGTGTTCAGTGGACTCATTCTCTATTGAGCACCTACATGCTTGTCTTGGTGTCAGTCACACCAATGACTTGAGACCAGTCACTCTTCCTAAGAGAAGACATAACACGTATTGATCTTAATGGACTGTCAATGCCTAATTAGCACTCTTATAATCAAGAACGTTTAGGATATGTATACGAAAGAGAATGGTCTCATGAATCTGACTTATTTAGATCGCATTCTCCCAATTACATATTCCTTGGACTTATCGTTTAAGCATATAACATTTATATGAGACTGCTTTAAACAATAATTTTTGCCATTTATATTAAACTAGATTAGTTTAACATATGAAATGTCCGTAAAGTATCATCATATGATTGGCTTTAGGGCACATTTCCAACATTAGTTTTCCCATGCCGCGTCTTTTTCAGGAAGTAATCTGCCCTATGAAATGCACATCAGCTCAGTGCTCCCCGAATGTAGTTCATGCGATGGTAGGGTTGTCAAACTAGTCTGACTCCTCTCATGAGCTACGTGTTTCGACTGTCTTTATCAGTGGTAAGTGAACTACTTCATTCCTGGCCTGCTTGAATATTTGTTGAGCTGCTCCATGACTTCAGTTTATTGATAATCCTTCTTTCTTTGTGTAGATTCGGAATTTGGCTCAACTCCAACAACTTCGGCGGATATGAAAGTGTACATCATTTTGGCCATTCCTGCTGAGTACCGTGAGTGGTGCTGACTGCTCAGTCTTCTTCGTCTAGAGAAAGGTGGTCTGCCTCCGAAGGAAAAGATAAAGTGGATATAAGATGAGGCACTTGCTCGTTCGATCACCGCTGTAGAGCCTGTTGCCAATGAAGGTAGAAATAAGAGACCTTCCTCACCTACTTGTGAACCTTCGGCTGAGAAGAAGCTAATGACTTCTTCTGCTGCTCGCGGGGGCTCATCTGCTACTGAGAAACTTGTCATCGATCTGACTTCTCCCAAGATGACGAAAAAGATCGTTGAGTTAGAGCCTGTGAAACCTGCTGAGAGGATTGCCCAACGGAAAGGTTTGGTGGTGCCCCTGGTGTCTGCGTTTATGTCAAAACGCACGTCAGGAGCTAAGTCCGGTTTGGCTTCTGAGAGGCTTATCGCTATGAAGTGCAGGAAGGTGGATTCTGCTACTAAGATGGCGTTTGGGCCTGTTCCTTCTTCCATTGCGACTGATTTGTCTGCTGAGAACAGGAAGTCTGCTCGCACAGGCAGTTATAAGAGATCTACCAAGTTTGAAGCTGGGGAGTTTCCTGAGGTTTGTTCGATGCTGAAGGCTGACCTGCTTAAGGACGTTGATGTATGTGCCAAGTTTGTTGATAGTGTTGGGAAAGTTGTCATCTGCTCAAACTCTTTTGTGAAATGTTCTACCTACTCGATGAGGTCCTCCTTGATTGCTACAATGCATAAGACTTTGATGATGTGGTAGAAACTCACACACAAATTAAACCGTATAAATTATGCAATCATAGTACGAGTAAGTAGGGATTGTTCTATTCCGGGGATTAAAAGGTATGTTAATCAACACAAATTAAACTTATAAAACTGAAAACTAAGTTAAACTAACAACAAAATAATGAATGAGGGGATTTTGGACGAATTTAATTAAAAAAAAAGAAAATGGCAGCAAGTAAATTAAGTTGTGAATGAAATATGGATGAAATGATAGCTAAAGGATTATTCTCCACACATGAATCATATGCATACAAATCAATTTCCAATTATTCTTCCTATAAACTGCGAATGACAATGCCCCAAATTTATTATGAACAACACTAATTAACTCTCAAATTTTCCTAAGTTCATTGAATTGGACTCAGCGATGCAACCAAATTATTCTTCTCAAATTTCCTTACTATGAAACGCATGATAGAGATACATCTTAAAGATCATTAAGTTATGTGAAAATCATAAGCATTGACAAAGCATTCGTAACTATGAAAAACATGATACTTTTGCCAAGAATTTACTTAACTCAATCATGACTAATGACTTTTACTACTTACAAATATAAGTTCATAACGATTAGGTGAAATTCCCTTATATTCTAGCATTAAATCTCTGCATGCAAACTAAGTGTGCACCCTTAATAAACATACAAGAATAAGTTCTCTATAAAGCAAATAAGTAAATCGCATTCATATTTTATGAAACAATAACTGGATATAATCAATTTATATAAAACATATAATCATGGCTTCGAATTCACCTCTAGCTAAAAAGAAACTTAGTTACACATGTTTATCATAACTGAAAAGCAATCTAAAATAAACATTGAAACTTAAACAAAGAGAGAAAGAACACTAAAAAATCCAGCAACTTCAATGGATGAATGGCAAGCACGACACACCCTAAATCGCTGCAAGAATTTCATATATATATAGGGAGGGAACGACTGAATCCCAAGAGGAAGGGGTTTTGGCGTTTTAAATTATTTTAGAACTCTAAGAATCGGGTAGAAAGTGTTGGATTGTGATTAGGATTCCTCCTTGCAGCTAGAGATAAGATAAGATGATGTTGGATAAGATAGGATAAGATAATGTTCCTCTCTAACTAGGATTCCTCTTTCTTGTGTAATTCCTTGCCTTCCAAGCCTCAACTTTAATTTCTCCAAAATTGAGCACAGTCTAGCACCATTTAAACACCAAAAATGTTCAGCCCATATGCTATCCATGCATGTTATCCAATCCAAGCCCAAAACTGCTCCAAATTGCTCCATTTGGCTATTTATTGTTATCTTTACCAATTGGACCTACAATAATACGAAAATAACTTAAATTACTACAATAAATGGAAATTAACTAAATAAATGCAAAGAAATAAGATAACAAGTCGCATAAATATGCTCCTATCAAATTCCCCCACACCTAGCTTTTGCTAGTCCCCGAGCAAAACAAAGAAAACAAAACAAAACCTAAACCTTCCAACAATTGCCTCAAGGATAGGTAACGGGTCTTCGTCATGTACCAAACGACTCAAATGGTCAGCCACTACATTCTAGCTTCCTTTTTTGTCTCGGATTTCCACGTCAAACTCTTGGAGAAGAAGCATCCAGCGAATAAACCTTGGCTTGGCTTCTTTCTTTGTAAGTAAGTACTTCAAAGCTGCGTGGTCAGAGTAAATTATAACTTTAGTTCCAAGTAAATAAGACCGAAACTTATCTAAAGCAAACACAACAACAAGGAGTTCTTTTTTAGTAGTGGAGTAATTCAATTGAGCATCATTGATAGGAGCATATTTATGCGACTTAGTTAACATGTTTTCTTGCACTTACTTAGTTAGTTATTGCTTATAAGAGTGTTTTAAGCTATTTTCGTGTGTTTGTAGGTCATAATGGCAAAGTTGGCAAGAAAGTGCAATTTGGAGCAATTTGGAGCAGTTTTTGGCCAAGATTGGATAGCTTATGCATGGAGCAAGATGGATGGACAAATTTGAAGTCAAAAGAGGCTAGAAACACTCACCCACTACACCCATTACATCCACTCATTACCACAACCCACTACACCCATTACATCCACTCATTACAACATTCACCCACTACACCCATTACATCCACTCATTACCACAACCCACTACACCCATTACATCCACTCATTACCATAACACTCACCCACTACACCCATTATATCCACTCATTACCACAACATACACTATCCTCTCCCTAGCCTATAAATACATCCACCATTCCCTTTCCTAAAGGATTCCATCTTCATCCAAAGACACTACATTTTCACATCTCACAACTCCATACACTTACACTTTCATCCCTTGTCGTGACCTCCATTTAGCCACTCCCCTTTCTTGTGCCACAACAAGGTGGTGAAAAAGAAGGTCATTGGCGTTTCAAGCTTGAAGATTGGAGCGTTTTAGGTGTACTTCGTTCTTGCTTTCAATGTCTACTTTGTTATTTTCTGATTTTGTTGCAACTATGAGTGGCTAAACCCCTATTTAGTTAGGGGGAAGTTTGAAGCCATGAACATGCTTGAGATATGAATTGATTTCTTCCAATTGTGATTTGATAAGTTGTGATTGCAATTCAATTATCTATTTTATTCATAATTGATTCTTGTATGTTTATTAAGGATGCATACTTAGTTTTCATGCATGAATTAGATGCTAGAATATAAATGAGTTTCACCTAATCGTTACAAGTTTATATTCATGAGTAGTGAAGGTTGTTTATCACAATCGTGTTAATTGAATTCTTGGCAAATGTATCATGCATTCATAGTTATAATTGCCTCGTCAACACTTATGATTTTCATTGCACGTAATGATCTCTGATTGTATCTCTATTATGCATTCATATAGGGGACTTTTAGAGAATGATTTGGGTTGTTGCATGCATTCATCCAACTCAATGAGTAAAGGAAAATCTGAGGGTTAATTTGTGCATCACGGTTAATCTGGGGTGTTGAGTATCATAGTTTATTGAAAAGCAATTGGAAATCGATTCATGTACAAGTGTGTCATGTATGGAGAAAGACCTTCTAGCTAGCCCATCATCCATCCAAAACAACCAATTTCGTGCAAATCTGTTTAGTTCTAGTTTCTGTTTTGTTTTACTTTATTTTCGTCCAAAACCCAATCCCCCTTTACTTTAGTGTGTCTAATTAGTTAGAATCTGTTTTAGTTTGTGTTTTTAAGTGTTTTGAGTATATAGAGTCTAGTTAAGTGTTTTTAAGTTTCTTTTTGTAATTTGTATGCAAGTGTGTCATGTGTGAAGAACGGACCTCTAACTAATCCATCCATCATCGTATTCCTCAAATTTGTTTTACAATCTGCCTAGTTTTATAACTTGTTTGTTTGTTTCAAATTCATCCAAATCAAAACCCCCATTTTACTTTCTTGTTCCAAAGTGTTTAAAATCTGTTTTGTTTTTATGTTTTTGAGTCAGTTTAGAGGTTTTAGCAAGCCCTCCTAATCTCCGGTTTAGAACGATCCCTACTTGCATTTATACTACAATTTGACAACAAGAGGGTTTAATTTGAGTGCTTAACTTTCATCGCATCAATCATTCAAGGTCCAAGAAGCGTAGTAGATGACATGCGTGAAGGGAAAATTATGAGATTCTAGAATGGGATTTCAATATGACTATCATGCATATACAAATCATATTTCATATACGAAAGCAGCGGAAGCATTTATAACATATTATCAAAGCTATAGTCATGCAAATCGCCTTCAAGGTTCATAGGTTTATATATGATGCATCAAAAACAATTTTATAAAGAAGAACAAAGTGAAGGTTTAGTCTTATACCTCTTGATCTAGACTTGAGACCAATGATGGACCACCTCCAAGCCCTTTGTTCCTTGAATTCCTTGAGCCTAGCTTCCCTCCTTGCCTCCTCCACTTTGTTAGAATGAGTGCTCCTAGGTTCTCTTCAAGTTTCCAAAGTAGGAAACCTCTAAAGATCCTCACCCACTAGTGTAGTGAGAAGGATGAAGGAATAACCAAAAGGGTGTAAGATATGTTAGTAAAAACACCCCTAAGGTGGCCGGCCTTTGTGGTTCAAGAGAGCTATTTTCTTTTGCCTCTTTGTTGTTCAAAACTCACAAAAAACCCTAATGAACAATATCTTTATAAAGTTCCTTAAATAGACAAAAGAAACCTAGTCAACAACTTGACTAAATATCTCACCCTTTCCCACCTAAAGTGGCCGGCCTTCTTTGTGTTGTTTGGGCTTTGGGCTTTTATTATTTCAAGTCATCTAATGCTTGAATAAAAGCCCAATGGGTTTAGGCCCAATGGGCCCAATTAAACCCGAACGTTTCTTTAAGCCCAAAACGATCTTTATCGCTTTTATGATTTATTTAGACTTTCTAAATTAATCACAACACATAATTAATCCAATTAATTGTTTCCATCACCCATTAATTACTCAATACAATAGTGTATTGGTGAACAATCTTTTAGGTTCTAATTAGCAAGGCAGTGAGGTGATTGGCATCAATTCATTTGATTATGTTTAATGCAATCACTTAGTGAATTGAAACTTCATTTTAATTCACCTTCTTCTTTGATGACTACATTTAATCATCTAGAAGAACTCACAAGCTATGAGTGACATCTAACCATATGTCATAGCTACCCAAGCTAATGTAGAAGTTTATTCGGAGAACCTATTCCGTTGGAATTACAATGTAATTCGATCATTCTCTAATACAATACTCTCAATCACATTACTAGGGTATGGATATTTTATGTCAAACCCCTAATGTGATTATTTCTTCTTATATGATTCATTTGAGTCGTATAGGAACGCTTTCCTTTTAATACGCTCGATACTTCGGCCGAAGATTCCCGAATCATATCTTAGAGTATTCTTCCTCTCTTATCGAGGATTAGAGATTCCTTGTTGCGCATACACTTGCCTTCATGACTAAGTGGCTTAACCTCGACTATGCCGTTGACGCTCTGATAGAGTGACGTTTGACATAATCAAAGATTAAGTACTTAACCACAAGACAACGACGATGCCTCAGGTCTAAGGACTACTTACATTATTCCAACCATTTGAGTTACTTGCTTGACATGTGAGTAGACCTCCATACAAGTACTCTCGTTCGATTGTGTTCAGTGAACTCATTCCCCTAATGAGCACCTACATACTTGTCTTAGTGTCACAACACGAATGGGATGAGACTTTCCATCCTTCCATTTGAAGCAGACACAGCATGTACCGATCTATGCATTGTCAGTATCCCTCCGACAATCCAATGACCATGAACCTTTTTGGACATTTGGTTATGTGAAGAAGGTCGCTGTAGTCTAACATCATTAGATTACTTCTTCAATCGATCCATTGTCCATGGATACACTATTTAAGACATATATCGTTCATTGAGATAGTCCTAATTCGTGTCTTTGCCATTTGATGTATAAGAATCATCTATACATCCATTCATTTGTCCTGAAAGGTTTCTTCCAAAGATTGACTTTCAGGGCATATTTCCAACAATCTCCCACTTGCACTAAAGTCAATCACTAGTGTATCTTATACATCTAGTCGAGAGAGCTTATGCTCGTAGGTTAACTTGGTTATGTATTAATCCCCTTTTTATTTAAAAGGGATTTTCTTATCAAATGTTTCCAAAACATTTGATGATGTCTCTTTATTGTGTTCGAATATTTTGATGTTGATTCCATGGCTTGAGCTATCGCCCCATTACATCGTAGTACCCTACTAACGACCTTATGGTTTGGATTCAATCATTGGTTCTAAAAGAACCCCTTCCATTCAAAACACCTTTTGAAGCAGTTTCTAAAACTATATATCGATATATATATTTCGTTTGTATACTTTATACAAACGTTGCTCCAACCTTGAGACCATTGTAGTACAATACTAACAATTCATTCATATGATTAGTACTTCATCCATTATGAAGTTCCATTTGTTAAAATGGCTTACTTTCACTTTGGTTAACAACCTAAGTGAATGCACGCTTCCAGAGTCCCACTCTGATGTTTCTTTCTTAAAGACAATAATACTCTATCAGTTGCTTTGGTTATGATCCTGGGATATAGTAATATCTTAAAGTGATAAACTCAGTGGTTTCTTCACCTTTGGATATCTACTTCCAAGTCAATACATGTGTCTCTTTTGTGATTTTATGACACATTCATTATAAGGGTTATGAAAGTGACTTCATATCACATAGGATAATGCTTTCTTAAATCTTCAACATTTGAGATTTAATTCCCATATAACATTATTGAGATAGCCTTGTTATATCAATAAGTCCAATTTCAAGTCCATACTTCAAAATTGACCGTGTCATGTTTTGTCATTTTTCGAGTAACATCAATGTTTAGTCAAGTCTATTAAATAGACTTTATCTACATAATGTTGCTCAAATTATAACATCACTCCCACTGGCCTTGTCGTAACTTAGCATTCATTCAAAAATTAACAATTATATTTTCTTGATTTGAATGCATATTGCTCCCTTTAACTTGTCTTGGATCTATTGACAATCATTAAGATCCTTTTAGCTTATTGATGATGTCTTAACTATTTTGAGAATATCAACAACTCTAGCTAACACAAGTTTATTTAAACGAATCATACACAAAAGAATTTCTTCTCAAGTAATTCCATGAAATGTGTGACTTACTTTATTAAGTCTATTCATTATATGGTGTCATACACCATATTTCAAGTTTTAGTCATACTAAGACCTTGAATGTAGTCATATAAGAATTATCCAAGTCTTTAGTGGAAGCATGGCTCCTACTAAGGATATAGAAATTCAACCATTCCTTCTAGGTGGTTGATATAATTCATTATCAAAACTACATAGAGCAATATCGTTACATGAGGTGTTGAATTTGGATTGTCTCTTTGTTAAACCATATGTTGTGACTTATTTTGAAAATAATTCCCTTTTGTTTTATCAACTTGTCCAAATGCTTTCTTATTAGCTTGTTCTCATAAAAGAGAATGATGGACAACTCCCAACATATAACCATTTTATGCTAGGTTGACGAAACCAACATTCAAAGACTATTCTTTAGAATGTCACACAACATAGAATTTTAACGTTTGAAGAGCTTGAGTCCTTTAACAATTAAAATTGCAAACTCTTTAATAATAGTCAAGTACTATTATTCTTTAGACAACTATAAACCAATCATATTCAAGTTTATATCCATTTTCACACCTCCCACTATTTCTCATGACTTTAATGAGAAATTATTTCATACATACAAAATGTATAAAAGTGGATTATATTGGTATAAGACATTGTGTAGTAGCTTTAAAACATTTCAAGCTTATTTGTTTCAATCTTCACTAAGTTAATGTCTTGTTATCAAGTGACTAAAGTCTTTAAACATTTTATAGATTTAGACACTTCTTTCTTGGTTTAATCACTAATACAATTGACATTTTAAAATATTTTAAACAATGCCCAATTAGTTGTTCAAAACTACTAATTGAATCAAGAGTGATCTTGATCATTGTATTTCAAGTGACAACCATATAAGAAACGTTTTTCTTATCATTTATATCATTATAATGTGATCTTCCTTTTCTTCAAGAAAGGAATCTCTAGACTTTTTGTCAATTCATATAGAACTCATAGGTAGACAATTGGAACCAAATCTAAAGATTTATTGTATCCTTTTATGTCCTACATGTGAGATCTATCCATAATTGATAAATCTAAAGTTTGGTTATCACATTACAATAAGTGATATAACTTTTGTATCTCATCAAGGATACTATAAGACAATTTTCAATTTATAACACTACTTTAAGGAAATTGTATATTAAAAGGGCATTCTTCATATTACATTAATATGATAATTCAAACATTCATAATGTTTAATACAAAAAGAATTAGCTCTATACATTTAGAGACTAATTTAAATACCTTTATACATTTAGGCACTAATAGTGGTATTCCATCATATGAATCCACTTTAATAAGTTCTTAACAAAATAAGAAATTTTAAAGACAATCTTTAATGCCTAACGAACTTCATAAGTAGTAAGCAAAAAATATAGTGGCCAAACCCTTCACCACATTTTCCTTGCTTGTTCATCTTCTACTTGGCTTCTCCACCTATATACAATTATACAAGTGATTAGCACTTTATATCAAATATAAATATTTAGAAGATCTAAAGCGACGGTTGCGCGTCCCTTCACCATATAACTCCGTAAGATGGAGTATTATGGAAAATGCACTTTCCATGCCCTCGTGCTGTCTCTGTAGCTCCTCATTCATAGAAGCCAACAGATAGCACTTGGCTTGTATGTCATCCTCAACGTGCTTGTCATACTTAGCACGTTCATCCTCAGTAGCCTCAGGGCTAAGGGGTATGTGAGGTGGATTCTTGTCTAGTACGTAAACAATCTTCTCCAATGTTAGGAGAATCTTGACATTACGATACCATGATGGGAAATTGTGCCCCTCTAGGCAATGCTTGTCGAGTATTTTCGCGAGTGTGCTTCCAACCATATCTATATACATAAACAATAAAATAATTAGATTGATTGTTGATTAAGTCAAACGATTCGGGTCTTTAAACCGAATGACACCACCCACCATTTTTGGCAAATTCCATATCCCCCATAATGGAATCCGGGAGATTTCAAAGAAAGCTCCTAGCGGGTTATGGGAGGCTCACTATTACCAAGCCCACCTCACGATGATACGATGTCGGCTAGCAACAATAATAATGAGAGGGTACAATTACTCATTCACAACAATCTTTTGTGATTACCCATCTTTTTGGCCTCTAGAAAATAATGCCTCACGATGATACGATGTTGGCATCATCTCTCTTAGTTAAGTTCTTTCCCACCATGCCGGTTTAGCTAGGGGTTCAAGCATGACCTCACGATGATACGATGTTGGCCACACTCGTTGCCTACCTTAACCTCATCAAATGTTTTAAATAAACTCCTCCTGAATATAAGCATGCACTTTGTCACTTCCCCATGATAGGGTGAAGGCGGTGTACAAGTCATAAACGCTTGGAGCCTACCATGGTGGAAGGCCACGAAAAAGTGTTCTAAGCACTCTTACGTTTACAACTTAATATGATTGTTGTTTGAGGGATTTTAAGGTCTCATCATTTTATTTATTTAATCACAATCAAATAAATAGTCCTATTATAACTACTAGTCCAAAGTTAATGAAATTAGTAGCATATAATATCCCCACTATTCGTTTTCATAAAACAAATCAGTATCAAAACATTTTTCAAAATATTGGAGATATATATAACTACTAATAGTCTTCATTATAATTTAGTAGCGTATGATACTCCCACTATTTGTTTTGAGAAAAACAAATCAATATTAAAAACGAATTTTTTAAATATTGGAAGTAACTACTACTACTAATCTTTTTGCATTCCTTTGAAATTGGACTTTATAGTTATCTTAGGCTCTTGGATGACCATGGACTTATTAGGTTATAGCAACAACGAGCCATCATTGTTGAATATAAACTCGGGGAGGTTGTGTCATTTAATTACGTGCTTATCAATCCAATTAAAACATTTTCATTGAGCCATTAGAAATGAAAGACAATCATTCATTGCTAATTAGGGCATTGGACCCATTTAATCTTTAATCTCATGTCAAAACCCTCTTTTAGTTATGTCTCCTTACCAATAGTTAAAGAAACTCTAGTCTAACACTAGAGGAAATCAACTAGTGAATAGAGATTAAGAAGTAATAAGAATTACAAACCGATTTGTACAAATTCCTATAAATTACATATACTAAAAGGGGAGAGATAGATTAATGTCAAACGTGACAAGGTCCAATTAAACAGTAATTAAAACACATTCCCAAGGTTCAAACAATTTGATTTTAGCGCCTTATCTCATAGCTCAATTATCGTTTAAGGCATAAGTCCATAGTCACCCATTTTCTAACTACTTAAACACATTTAAATAATTAAAATGGAATGCAACATAAACATTTAGATTTAGTGCATATGGGCATAATATAATTATGAGTTTAAACAACTAACAAAATTAAAATCAAATATTTCAACTTTCTAGTTAGTAGGGGCCTAAATGTAAATAAGAAAAGTTAGGGGTACAAACGTAAATACTCAAAAGTATAAAATATCAACTTTTCAAAGATTACAAAAGACCCCCCAAGTGGATAAATCCACTAGGATGGCCGGCCATTAAATGGGGGGGGGGGGTGGGAAGTCTCACCCACATGCAAGAATTCAATGCAAAGAAGAAAAAATCCAAATTTGCTTGTCACTTGGTTTTGGCATTAAATGGTTTTAATGAAAAAGTGATGGAAATATCCTAGACAAGTCTAGGGTTTTTAAAAGGTTTTAATATGGTTATGGATGGTAAGAACATCATCCAAAACCATGAAACCATGCATGAAAAACAACTAAAAACATTTTCACCCAAAACCAAACTTTGAACACCAAGAACAAAACCATGAACACTTTTTTCAAGATTTGTGTATTCTTGGTGATTTTTCAAACCCAAAAACTTAAGTGACAAGTTTTCTATTTTCTAGCTTTAAAATGATGTGTGAGTGTCTTACAATAAAACACAAACACATGCTCAAAAGTCCCCAAAACCGTGCCAACCACAAAGAACAAAATCCCAAAATTTTATTCATGACTTATTCTTCATTCATGCATACAAAAAACCTTTCACATGCATATCTTTTCAACTATTGATTTATATTTTTCAACCATTGAAAAACAAAAGATAAACATACTTTAAATGAAGAAATAATATGTCAAATTAGTTTAAAACTCAATTTTCATTCATGCATACAAAACAACTTTTGCATCCATACCTTTCTCAACTATTGACTAACATTTTTCAACTATTGAAAAACAAAAGATAAATATATTTTGAATGAAACAATAATATGTCATACATAACATTAATACCCATATGCATAAAATCCAAAAGGACACATTATACATAAACCTTTGGCTCTGATACCACTTGAAGGGAAAATTATGAGATTCTAGAATGGGATTTCAATATGACTATCATGCATATACAAATCATATTTCATATACGAAAGCAGCGGAAGCATTTATAACATATTATCAAAGCTATAGTCATGCAAATCGCCTTCAAGGTTCATAGGTTTATATATGATGCATCAAAAACAATTTTATAAAGAAGAACAAAGTGAAGGTTTAGTCTTATACCTCTTGATCTAGACTTGAGACCAATGATGGACCACCTCCAAGCCCTTTGTTCCTTGAATTCCTTGAGCCTAGCTTCCCTCCTTGCCTCCTCCACTTTGTTAGAATGAGTGCTCCTAGGTTCTCTTCAAGTTTCCAAAGTAGGAAACCTCTAAAGATCCTCACCCACTAGTGTAGTGAGAAGGATGAAGGAATAACCAAAAGGGTGTAAGATATGTTAGTAAAAACACCCCTAAGGTGGCCGGCCTTTGTGGTTCAAGAGAGCTATTTTCTTTTGCCTCTTTGTTGTTCAAAACTCACAAAAAACCCTAATGAACAATATCTTTATAAAGTTCCTTAAATAGACAAAAGAAACCTAGTCAACAACTTGACTAAATATCTCACCCTTTCCCACCTAAAGTGGCTGGCCCTCTTTGTGTTGTTTGGGCTTTGGGCTTTTATTATTTCAAGTCATCCAATGCTTGAATAAAAGCCCGATGGGTTTAGGCCCAATGGGCCCAATTAAACCCGAACGTTTCTTTAAGCCCAAAACGATCTTTATCGCTTTTATGATTTATTTAGACTTTCTAAATTAATCACAACACATAATTAATCCAATTAATTGTTTCCATCACCCATTAATTACTCACTACAATAGTGTATTGGTGAACAATCTTTTAGGTTCTAATTAGTAAGGCAGTGAGGTGATTGGCATCAATTCATTTGATTATATTTAATGCAATCACTTAGTGAATTGAAACTTCATTTTAATTCACCTTCTTCTTTGATGACTACATTTAATCATCTAGAAGAACTCACAAGCTATGAGTGACATCTAACCATATGTCATAGCTACCCAAGCTAATGTAGAAGTTTATTCGGAGAACCTATTCCGTTGGAATTACAATGTAATTCGATCATTCTCTAATACAATACTCTCAATCACATTACTAGGGTATGGATATTTTATGTCAAACCCCTAATGTGATTATTTCTTCTTATATGATTCATTTGAGTCGTATAGGAACGCTTTCCTTTTAATACGCTCGATACTTCGGCCGAAGATTCCCGAATCATATCTTAGAGTATTCTTCCTCTCTTATCGAGGATTAGAGATTCCTTGTTGCGCATACACTTGCCTTCATGACTAAGTGGCTTAACCCCGACTATGCCGTTGACGCTCTGATAGAGTGACGTTTGACATAATCAAAGATTAAGTACTTAACCACAAGACAACGACGATGCATCAGGTCTAAGGACTACTTACATTATTCCAACCATTTGAGTTACTTGCTTGACATGTGAGTAGACCTCCATACAAGTACTCTCGTTCGATTGTGTTCAGTGAACTCATTCCCCTAATGAGCACCTACATACTTGTCTTAGTGTCACAACACGAATGGGATGAGACTTTCCATCCTTCCATTTGAAGCAGACACAGCATGTACTAATCTATGCATTGTCAGTATCCCTCCGACAATCCAATGACCAGGAACGTTTTTGGACATTTGGTTATTTGAAGAAGGTCTCTGTAGTCTAACATCATTAGATTACTTCTTCAATCGATCCATTGTCCATGGATACACTATTTAAGACATATATCGTTCATTGAGATAGTCCTAATTCGTGTCTTTGCCATTTGATGTATAAGAATCATCTATACATCCATTCATTTGTCCTGAAAGGTTTCTTCCAAAGATTGACTTTCAGGGCATATTTCCAACAATGCGGCTTCTTGTCCTTTCTTTGTCCCAAAACAGCTCCTAAAGCATAATCTAAAGCATCGCACATAAGCTCAAATGGAAGACTCCAATCGGGTGGGACAATGATAGGGGCTGAATAACATCTCTTTGAGGTGATTGAATGTTTTCTCACATTCCTTATCAAACACAAACGGCGCATCCTTTTGTAGCAGTCAACACAAGGGTGTTGAAATCTATGAGAAATCTTTGATAAACCATCTATAGAATCCTGCATGTCCAAGAAAAGAACAAACCTCTCTCACCGAAGTAGGAAAGGGTAAGTAGCGTACTAGATCTATTTTAGATTTATCAACTTCGATTCCCTTTTCTGAAACTATATGACCTAAAACGATGCCTTGTTTTACCATGAAGTGACATTTTTCCCAGTTTAAAACAAGGTTAGTTTCGATGCAACATTTCAATATCAAAGTGAGATTAGTTAGACAATCATCAAAAGAATCACCAAAGACACTAAAATCATCCATGAAAACTTCAATCTCAACAAAATCTGAAAAGATACTTACCATGCATCTTTGAAAGGTGGCTGTTGCATTACATAAACCAAATGGCATTTGACGATAACCAAAAGTACCAAATGGACAAGTAAAAGTAGTATTTTCTTGATCATCTTGAGCTATAACAATCTAATTGTATCCCAAATAACCATCAAGAAAGCAATAAAAAGAATGACCAGCTAACCTTTCAAGCATTTGATTAATGAATGGTAGAGGAAAATGGTATTTCCTTGTGGTGGCATTGAGCTTCCTATAGTCAATACAAACTCTCTAACATGTTTGGATACGAGTGGGCACAAGTTCATTCTCTGCATTCTTTACCACAGTGACTCCAAATTTCTTTAGTACTACTTGAACCGGTAAAACCCAATGACTATCCGAAATTGGATAAATGACTCCACAATTTAGAAGCTTGATGATCTCATTTTTCATAACTTCCATCATTGGAAGGTTGAGTCGGCGTTGAGCCTCTCGATTTGGTTTAGCCCCCACATCTAGAAGTATGTGATGCATGCAGGTTGTAGGACTTATTCCCCTAAACCAAGTCCATTAAATGGCTGTTTTTTACTCTTTCAACACCCTAACCAGTTTCTCCTCCTCTAATGCCATGAGAGTTGAAGAGATTATGACTGGCAAAGTCTCTTTGTCTCCCAAGAAAACATACTTCAAATGATTCAGTAATGGTTTAAGCTTAAGAGGGGGTGCCTAAATCAATGAAGGTAGCAACTTGTTAATAGAAACGGAAATTGGAATTTGATGAGGAGGCTTACCAATATGTTGTGGCAAAGACTCAAGGGCAGCCAAAATATCAAAAATTTATGCAAGTTTAGGCTTGGCCATATTGGTTTTGAGTCCAATTCCTTCGACAATGGTTGTCTTAAGTGCATCGCTATTTAAGAATTCAAGATATTCATGTGCCAAAGAATCAACTACATTAATAGAAAAACAAGAATGATCATCAATAGGATACCTCATAGCTTCAGAAATATTAAAGTCAATGACATCGCCATCAAATTCCATTGTTAACATCCCCTTGAACACATGTATCTTGGTTCGGGCTGTTTTCATGAAAGGTCTTCCAAGTAATATTGGCAATGGTGTAGAGTGGGTTGAATCCTTCATCTTAAGCACATAAAAATCTACTGGAAAGATCAAGCGGTTAACCTGTACCAAAACATCTTCCAAAACTCCTTTCGGGTATGCATTAGATCGATTAGCTAATTGAATAATATCACCATCATTTTTAAGCTCTCCCATATTCATAGATGCATAAATGGAGTAAAGCATGGCATTAATTGAATCACCTAAATATAACATAGCACGTTCAAACTTGGTATTACCAATAACACAAGGAATTGTGAAACTACCTAGATCTTTTCATTTAGGTGGCACCTTTCTTTGCAAAACTGTAGAGACATGTTCACTTACCCGTACCACTTCCTTTTTCGAGATCCATTTTCTTGTTGTACAAAGCTCATCAAAATCTCTTGGTGTGGAGTACTCTAATTCCAACTTTCTCTGCAGAGTTCCTGTTTAGTAACAGAGTCTACTAACTTCTCCTCTGGTTTCTTGAATGATCTTCTTCATACTTCTCAGGACTTGTACCGTAGTAGCTTGCAAATCTCCATTCGTAACTTTTCCACCTGATTTCTCAGAAGAAGTCGGGCTTTCCAAAATGGCAGGATCTCGTAGGAAGGGAAAGTCTTCCAAGTGATATGTCTGATCCTTTTGGACAATGGGGTTGCCCGTACTTTTTTTTCCACCTGAAAGTTCGCTCATTTCTTCTTCTTGGCATACAAGGTTACTATGATCCCACAAGCCGTGCCAAAACTATGTTCGAGCAAGATTTCCCTCGCACAGCTCCCCGATGAGGTGGCATTTTGTTGGTTATCAAGCAGGTTTTTGCTGCTTGGTGCATTGCAAATAGAGTTTGTAATTAGTTTGAAATGTGCCTTTATAGGGACTTTGGTGTAAGCCTTGAGGCTCACAATCAAAACTAACAAGAATTTGAGCATTCCACTGTTATCTTAGTATAACATATTGTTGAATATGAATGAGTTAAGTTGATTACTTGAGCCCCAAGTTACTCTAACTTCTTGTTTATCAAAAGATTGTCACAGATGGGTTAAGTATGTATTAAGTTCTTTTCTTGCCTCGTAAACAAGGACTTTTAGTTCATAATCTTGTATGTCTAAAACAAAGGGAGTTCAAGCCTCTTTCAAGCACTTCCTCGATCACAATTTGTTTTTAATGAAACCAGGTTTATTAACTTAACCAAATTTGAATACAAATGGAACTCTTAAGTAGAAAACAGTTGATAATAACTTGAATACAATCTGGAAAGTATATTAAGCAACAAATCTGCTAAATAAAAGTACAAACAAAGAGACTTAGGCAAGATTTCACCTTATCGGGCAAGGTTGAACTTCTTGCAACCACTTTTCTTTGGGTTTACAGAAGGTTGTATGCTAAAAGGGATGGAAAGTAAATAGGTTTTACATAAGGGAATCAATACTACAATACTAAGGGAAGGTAGCAGAGCTTTTACACTAGACAAATGATGGCTTTTCCTAAGGGAACTATAGCTAAAATGACTTAATCTTGACAAGTTTAAGCTTTCTGGGTACGAACTGGCTTGAGAGCATAGTTTGTATGTCTTTTGATTGGTTGGTTGAATGTCCTTGTCTCTGGTGTCTCTTTCTCCTTTTATAGACAAATTGGCCCAACCCTTCTTGCCTTGCTTTTAACTGACATTATTCGGAGGGCAATGAGTCATTGCTTTATTTACTTGTCTTGCCCTTGAAAATGTGCTTTTGGCTGGTGGTAAGTTGGTCTTTGTCACCCATCACTTCCATAATAGGCACATGGTCTATGACTTAGCTGAAAATGGCTTTAATTCACTTCAGGCCCATCGACTGGGCTTCGGGCAATTATCGTTTGTTTTAGTGCCTTTGGGCTTTCACTAGCTGATAAGCTCATATTTATACATATTTTACATCAAATTCTCTCGTCTTTTCTTAGTTAGTTTCTTATATTTTTGAGTTATTAACTTTGTTTTTGTGTTTTATCGAATTTATCTAGCAAAGAAATTAATAATAGCTTAAGTGTATTTTTTTTAGTAATAAAATCGTCAAAATTGCATTGCCCACTATTTTTGGTTAATAAAAATAAGATAGTAATAAATATAAATATATATATATATATATGATGTTGATGGAGCGTGCAGAAATAAAAGGAAAGCAGCTTAAATAATGGGACAAGGGGCACTAATAAAAGCTCGGACAATGGAAGAATAGAATAAGAAAAAGAAGGGATGGCAGCTGGAGGAAGGTTTTAAAGGGAAGTGGGAGATTAGGTCTCAGCAAAAAGAAATAATAAGTGGAAAACAGCATGCAGAAAGGTGAGCTGGAAAGTTTGGAAGCATGCAGAAAATAATAAGAAAGAATAGAAAAGAAGGAACAAGGAAGAATAAATAAGCTGCCTTTGGGCAGCGTGAGAAATGGGGGGATAAGGAAAGAAAGACAGCTGCCTTTTGGCAGCTGGAGGGGGACGTAACAGCAAGCTGCCTTGGAGCAGCGACACGCTGAGAGCTCGCGCGGGAAGGAAGGCAGCAAGGCTGCACGTGGGAAACTTGGAGCGAGAAGACAGAGAGCAGCGTGTCAGACGTGAGGGAACTTGAAGGCAAGTGCTGCCTTGAGGCAGCGACAGGAAGGCGAGACAGGCCTGACGGAGACACGGGACTGGCAGGAAGAAAGTTGCCTTAGGGCAGTCAGTGCAGAAAACGGGCGGAGCTTGACCACAGTGGCGCTAAAGCACTCTCCTCTCTCGGTTAATTCGTTCCAAATCTATGTTTTATTTTATGTTTTAATTTATGAATAATGTGTAATTAATTTCTATTTGGTTAGAGGTGAATTTGAAGCCATGAATATTTGTTTATTATGATTTGATTTACTCCAGTTATGAATTTATGAATGTTGGATGTGGTTTATTTTTCTGTGTTGATTAATAACTTGTTTATGTATGTGGGTTAAGGGTCGATACTTAATTTGCATGCTTAGACTTGATGCTAGAATATAAGGGAATTTCACCTAATCGTTATGAACTTATATCCATGAGTAGTAAAAATTGCTAGCCACAATTGTGTTTAGTAAACCCTAGGTTGGATTAACATGCGTATTCCATAGTTATGAATGCCTAGTCGATGCTTATGATTTCTATTAAACTTAATGATCTTTGATATGTCTCTCTATCATGCGTATTTCATAGTTAGGGAACTTGATAAGAATAATTTAGTTGTGATGCGTATCCCGTCCAATTCAATGAATCTAGGGAAATCTGAGGGTTAATTTAAGCGTACCTAATTAACTTGGGGCATTGAGAATTAATAAGTTATTGAAATACAATTGGAAATCGTTTTGTATGCAAGCAAGACATGTGTGGAGAAGAACCCCTTAGCTAGCCTTCCATCCATTTATTTAAACCAAATTCGTTTTAAAACTTGTTTTGTTTTCCAAAGTTTATGTTTTGTTTCTAAATTCATCAAATCCAAATCCCCCTTTACTTTTAAAGTCTTTTATTTACATTTGTAACTTTGTTTTTATGTTTTTGAGAGGAAAATTAACTAACGCACAAATTAAACCCTCTTTTTGACAATTGTAGTATAGATGTAAGTAGGGTATCGTTCTAGGCCGGGGATTAGGAGGGATTGCTAATCAAAGTAAAATTTAATTAAAAATGTAAAAATAAAATTTAAAACACTAAACTAGAATAACTTAAAATAAAACTAACGAATAATCTAAAACAAATCAAATGACTCAAAATAATTCAAGACTTTAGAAAACACAAACTAAATTTATTTCTAACAAATCTAACACTTTAAAATAAACGGGGGATTGATTTTTTAAGAAATTTAATTTAAAACAGAAACTTAAAAACAAACTTCAAAGAAAATATATTTTATAGAAATAAAATGATGAAACGTTAGTTAGAGGGTTCCTTATCCACACATGAACAAATGCATATAATTTGATTCCTAGTTAATTGCGTTTCATAAGTTATGAATTCAATTTACTTATCCGTTCGTATAAAAACTGATTTGTGTATGTTGATTGAGGGTCGACACTTAGTTTGCATGCATGAATTTGATGCTAGAATATAAGGGAGTTTCACCTAATCGTCATGAACTTATATTCACAAGTAGTGAAGGTTGCTAGTCACAATCGCGTTAAGTAAATTCTTGGCATAAGTTTCATGCGTATTCCATAGTAACGAGTGTCTCGTCAATGCTTATGATTTTCATAGAACTTAATGATTCTTGCTTGTATCTCTATTATGTAATTCATTTAGGGAACTTGTGAGGAATGCTTTGGGTTGTCGTATGCAATCATCCAACTCAATAAAAGTAGGAAAATCTGAGGGTTAATTTAAGCGTACCTAATTAACTTGGGGCATTGAGAATTAATAAGTTATTGAAATACAATTGGAAATCGTTTTGTATGCAAGCAAGACATGTGTGGAGAAGAACCCCTTAGCTAGCCTTCCATCCATTTATTTAAACCAAATTCGTTTTAAAACTTGTTTTGTTTTCCAAAGTTTATGTTTTGTTTCTAAATTCATCAAATCCAAATCCCCCTTTACTTTTAAAGTCTTTTATTTACATTTGTAACTTTGTTTTTATGTTTTTGAGAGGATTTAGCAAGCCCTCCTAATCCCCGGCCTAGAACGATACCCTACTTACATCTATACTACAATTGTCAAAAAAAGGGTTTAATTTGTGTGTCAAGTAATTTTCACATCAAATTTTTGGCGCCGTTGCCGGGGATTAGAAAATTTGCTAATCCTTTGTTTGTGTTTTATGTTTTTGTTTGTGTTTATTTTTGTGTTTTGTATTTTACTTTTGATTTTTGATTTAGTTTTATTTCTTTGAAAAAAAAAAAATTTAATAAAACAAAACAAAAAAACAAAAAAACAAAAAATAAATAAATAAATAAAATAAAAAAAAAACAAAAAAAAATAAAATAAAATAAAATAAAAAAAATAATAAAAAAAAAAACATAAACATTCATATAAATAAAACACAAAAATATTTACATATATATATATAAAAAATAAAAAAATAAAAAATAAAAAAAAACTTAAATGCATAAATATTTTACAATAACTTTTTAAACTAAGAGCTTTCATTGGTCATTGGTAGGTGGTGCCTCGGAGATCGACGGAGCCCCTGAAAGACGAAGCGCCAGAGCTGGATCATTCGGAGCCTCAATACTTGGTGCTGCTCCCGAGGACGAAGGCAACATAAACCTCGGGAGTAACGTCATAAACCGTTGATGATCACTCTGAATCCGCACTTCGGACTCCTGCAGCTGATCAAGCTTCCTCTTCATGCTTGTGGAGTAATTGGTTGCGAGCATGTGCAAATCCCTGTTCTCATGCCGAAGCACTCTGACCTCCTGCCGAAGACTAGCCACTTCAGCCATCAACGACTCCACCTGACGAGTTCGTGCAAGAAGGCGCTGGCCCATGTTTGATACTGAGCCTGCGCATCGGACGCTGTAGGCCAAAGAGTCCTGGACAGCTAGTTCGTCGGACCGCCTAGAAAGTATCCTAGTGTCTCTAGGAGTGAGCAGATTTCTGGCCACCACCGATGCGGTTGTTTCATTCATCATCATGGAATCCCCAACTGTAAGAGGACCATTCGGGGATATGAAGGACGGCTGCCAAATGTTGGTTGGAGAAGATATATCACTATCTTCCCCAACATTCAAGTTAAGGCGACGGTCAGAAGGGCAAGACATTTTCTGAAGGTGTTGAGAATGAAGAGTCGGAATGATCAAGATTAAAAGAAGTGCAAGAGGGAGTGTTTACAGGAGGGAGTTTTACAGGGGGAGCTTAAGTGTGTTGTGGAACAAAAATGAGCGTTCTTATAAGAAGAAGAAATCGTTGAGGCATCACTCAGCAGTCGAAGAGGTGCCTTCTCGCAAATCGAAGAGCCGGGCTCCTTTCTTAAAAGCCGGATTCTGTTCTCAAAAGTCGGGCGCCTTTCTCAAAAGTCGGAGCGGTCAGGAATCACGAGGCGAGCTGTTTTTCCAATTTTGTCGTCACTCGTCACGCGCGCTGTCAGCTTTGCGCAAATTACGGGTGGCTTTTTCAGAAAGCGCGTGACCTGTACTGTTCATCCATCCACCGGCTGCCGACAGGGGTAAAGGAATAGTTTCGGTTATGAAGAAAAGTTCTATAAACGTCTACCTTCGCCTTCAACAGCAAAGGCAAACTCTCTCAACACTTCTTCATCTCCGAAATTTTTCATCTCCGAAAATGCCTTTCCATCAAACCCTCTCGAGTTTCTCTGTGTTTCTCATTCCCTGGGATACCTTTGCAAACAAGTCATCTAGAGCTAGACTATTTCATATCATGAAGGTTGAAAGCAAGAGTATCTCATATCACGCTTTCTCCCTGTCCTTTTCCTTGTCTTTGGGGCAAGGAGAAAGCGGGCAATCAACCAGCACTCGGTGTCAATCTTCCAATCTAAGAACCGACTGCCTGGAAATCCTTCTTGATTGCTTACCTAGCATTGCTCTCGAATGCTCTTCTTCAACCACTGATGTACTTCCGAAGAAGTCGCCACATCTGCCTGGAGAACAGACATGGCAAGTGAAAATGATACTTGAAGCATGTGGAGACAAGGTGCTGCTTCATCTTCAAGATCAAGTCTCATTTTCCTTGCTAAGAAGTTCCCCAGCCCAGTTCAAGCATACACCTGTGGAACGATACTTCTTCAAAAGCAAAAGTATCCCATATCATCAGAGTCAAAGGCAAAGATATCTCATGGCATGCTTTTCCTTTACCCTTGCTCTTGGCTACGGGACAAGGTGAAAGAAAGGAAATCGGTCGGCACTTGGACAGATTGAACAAAGAAGCAGACCACCACCTCTACCTCGTGCCTACCTGCCATGCAGAAGAACAAAAAGAGAAGAATGTAGCCTGAGACTCAATCAACCCGGCAGAAGGAGTCCGAGTTGAAACCAAGAGCTCGAGAAGCCTCAACAACACCACCAATCAAGTCTCATTTTCCTTGCTAAGAAGTTTCGAGGCCAGTTCAAGTTCAAAGCTGTGGAAAGTCACCAAACAGGACCAATGATCACTTTTAGTTTTATTCATTGTCTTTTATTTTCATTTTCAATTTTTCGTTTGCATTTTCTACATTTTCTTGTGTGCTTAACTGAATTATTTCTTTTCTTTGCAGGAACTTTTGGTTATTTCCACCCTTGAAGTTGATTGCAGAATTTTAGCTTGGGAGTCATCGCTTGATTTTTCTGCAAATTAGGGAAGTTTTCAGTCCTATTGCTTTATTTTATTTCGTTATATTTATCTACTTTATTTTTATTTGCATTTTATTATATTTTCTGACATTGGGGACAATGTCTAGTTTAAGTGTGGGGGTAAAAAGTTTAAAAATGACCAAATTGAAATTTTTTGTACCTTCGACTTTGAACTGGTTTCATTTGTTTCCATGTTATTGCTTTGTGTTTTCTTAATTAAGTTGTTGTTGTTTTTTTTTTTTTTTCAAAAAAAAAAAAAAAAAAAAAAAAAATTCGAAAAATTTAAAAAATCCAAAAATATTTCCTTGTTTTCCTTATTGTTTTGAATTAGATTTTTGTTAGTTTCCCGACCCAATGATTTAATTGGATAAAATTTGAACCATGATGATCAAGAACTTAGTTAACATGTGTTGTGTGAAATTCCTAATTCTCGTGTTAGTTTGTACATTTTTGATCATCTTTGAAAAACCAAATGCACATAGCCTTGTTGATGTGAAATTAAAGCATGATTTAAAGCTCCATATGTGAATTTAGTGACCATATACATCCTATGTGAGTTTTTGAGCTTATTGAAAGTGTGTGCATTTTTCATACACTCCTATTCTTTCATGTGTGATGAACTTATGTGAGATACTTCTCTAGAACTTGCATAACGATCTTTCGAAATATTTGTCTTTGATTGCATGAACTCGAAAATGATAGAGGCATTAGGTTTACCACCATGGCCCAAATAACCTTGTTTCCCAAAGAAAAATGATATAATTAGATTGCCAATTTGAGCCGTATTGTGAGCCTTTTATTTCTTATCACCAGATATGTCTACCCTTATGCCTGAAATAAATATTTTTCCTTACCCTTTCCAAGCGAGCTAGTGAGCAATGTGAGATTGTCTTATGAGAAATGTTTGTGAAGTACTTTGGAGGGTGTTTGGCAAAAGAATAAGTGTGGGGGTTTTTCATATTTGTTTCTGTATTAAAAAAAAAAAAAAAAAAAAAAAAAAAAAAAAAAAAAAAAAGAAAGAAAGTTTGTTTACAAAGAAAATAAAAAAAGTGTTTAAAGTTTCAGTTTAAAGTTGTGGTTGGAGGTGACTTGTAGAATAGCTGGAAATGTTGAGTTCTTATAAATCTAAAGAAAAAATTGTTTGCAATGTAGCTTGGAACTTGTGTTTTCCTATTCTTTCTTTTCAATAACCCTCGCCCTAAACCGCATTACGTCCAATAAAAGTCCTCTTGATTTAAGTTTTGTAATTATGATTGTGGAGAAGTGATCTTTATGCAAGCTTATGGTAGAACTTTCACATTTGATTCTTTGAGAGAAACACATTAAAACTAAACACATGTGTGATTGAGTGTAAATCCCTTGAGAAGGTTGCTAATTTGCATATGGTGATTTTAAAAATAAAAATTTGAAATTGCATTAACATGGCTATCTCACACACTACACTTCAAGGATGTTTCAAAGATTACTGCTAATATTTGAATAAGGAAAATGAACTTGGATTAGCTTGTTGGTGTAGCTATGGTTCTTGATGATTGTGTTCTCGAATGAAGTTCTATGAGGGTCACATAGGGGGAAGCTAATATTTTCATGGTATTATTTTTTCTGTTTTCATTTGTTTTGCTCGAGGACTAGCAAAAGTTAAGTGTGGGGGTATTTGATAAGCTCATATTTATACATATTTTACATCAAATTCTCTCGTCTTTTCTTAGTTAGTTTCTTATATTTTTGAGTTATTAACTTTGTTTTTGTGTTTTATCGAATTTATCTAGCAAAGAAATTAATAATAGCTTAAGTGTATTTTTTTTTAGTAATAAAATCGTCAAAATTGCATTGCCCACTATTTTTGGTTAATAAAAATAAGATAGTAATAAATATAAATATATATATATATATATGATGTTGATGGAGCGTGCAGAAATAAAAGGAAAGCAGCTTAAATAATGGGACAAGGGGCACTAATAAAAGCTCGGACAATGGAAGAATAGAATAAGAAAAAGAAGGGATGGCAGCTGGAGGAAGGTTTTAAAGGGAAGTGGGAGATTAGGTCTCAGCAAAAAGAAATAATAAGTGGAAAACAGCATGCAGAAAGGTGAGCTGGAAAGTTTGGAAGCATGCAGAAAATAATAAGAAAGAATAGAAAAGAAGGAACAAGGAAGAATAAATAAGCTGCCTTTGGGCAGCGTGAGAAATGGGGGGATAAGGAAAGAAAGACAGCTGCCTTTTGGCAGCTGGAGGGGGACGTAACAGCAAGCTGCCTTGGAGCAGCGACACGCTGAGAGCTCGCGCGGGAAGGAAGGCAGCAAGGCTGCACGTGGGAAACTTGGAGCGAGAAGACAGAGAGCAGCGTGTCAGACGTGAGGGAACTTGAAGGCAGGTGCTGCCTTGAGGCAGCGACAGGAAGGCGAGACAGGCCTGACGGAGACACGGGACTGGCAGGAAGAAAGTTGCCTTAGGGCAGTCAGTGCAGAAAACGGGCGGAGCTTGACCACAGTGGCGCTAAAGCACTCTCCTCTCTCGGTTAATTCGTTCCAAATCTATGTTTTATTTTATGTTTTAATTTATGAATAATGTGTAATTAATTTCTATTTGGTTAGAGGTGAATTTGAAGCCATGAATATTTGTTTATTATGATTTGATTTACTCCAGTTATGAATTTATGAATGTTGGATGTGGTTTATTTTTCTGTGTTGATTAATAACTTGTTTATGTATGTGGGTTAAGGGTCGACACTTAATTTGCATGCTTAGACTTGATGCTAGGATATAAGGGAATTTCACCTAATCGTTATGAACTTATATCCATGAGTAGTAAAAATTGCTAGCCACAATTGTGTTTAGTAAACCCTAGGTTGGATTAACATGCGTATTCCATAGTTATGAATGCCTAGTCGATGCTTATGATTTCCATTAAACTTAATGATCTTTGATATGTCTCTCTATCATGCGTATTTCATAGTTAGGGAACTTGATAAGAATAATTTGGTTGTGATGCGTATCCCGTCCAATTCAATGAATCTAGGGAAATCTGAAGGTTAATTTAAGCGGACCTAATTAACTTGGGGCGTTGTCATTTATTCGTTTGTTGAATTCATAACTGGGAATTAAATTGTATACATTTATTCATGTGTGGATAAGGAACCCTCTAACTAACGTTTCATCATTTTATTTCTATAAAGTATATTTTCTTTGAAGTTTGTTTTTAAGTTTCTGTTTTAAATTAAATTTCTTAAAAAATCAATCCCCCGTTTATTTTAAAGTGTTAGATTTGTTAGAAATAAATTTAGTTTGTGTTTTCTAAAGTCTTGAATTATTTTGAGTCATTTGATTTGTTTTAGATTATTCGTTAGTTTTATTTTGAGTTATTCTAGTTTAGTGTTTTTAATTTTATTTTTACGTTTTTAATTAAATTTTACTTTGATTAGCAATCCCTCCTAATCCCCGGCCTAGAACGATACCCTACTTACATCTATACTACAATTGTCAAAAAGAGGGTTTAATTTGTGTGTTTAGTTATTTTACACATCACTAGCACGAAGCCCAATGTTAAATATTAATCCAAACAGTAAGCGCTTCCATTCGTATCTAATAAGATATAAAAATAAAATAAACCCCAAATTCTCTGTACTTAAAACTTTGAACTTGTAATATCAGAAACACAAAACTTCCACCTTCAATCCCAAACGACATACTTGATTCTTAAACTCAGTCATGTACTAGGGTCGCAACCCATGATATGTTTTGAAAAACAACCTCAGTGAAGACCTTCAAACCTAACCTCCTAAGCCTCAACATTAACTTTGGGGTGCATTTAACAACCATTTTGTTTTTCATTAACTTTTTTTTTTAACAAACGATATTATCTACACTAAGGGAGTATGGGAGTGAGCTAAGTCTCACAATTGACTAGCAATAATGTTGTTCAAATTGCCCTTGACGAGAATCTAACTTAAGACCTCTCACTTACAAGTAAGAGAAATACCAAGCATACTCAAAACTGTTTTAGCTTTAATGTTCAATTTTTCTTACTAGAGATGCATCATTGCCGTTTTCCTCCATCATTCATTCCTCGTGTTTCCTCCTTTCTTCTAACCAAAAAAAAAATTATTAAAAGCTAAAATCAACATGGTTATCAAACATGCCCTTAGCCCTTTGGAGAGGGCTAAAGGTCCAAAAACAAAAAAATTGTCTGATTACCCAAAAACTCATCTCCAATTGATGGCTAGGCTATAACTCTATAGAGCCCACCAGACTATTATTTGGCCAGCCCCTCTTAGCCCTTTTTTGGGGGTCAGCTTCTCAATTGCAATAATTGATTCATATTCAAAGACTAAATTTGAAAACATTCAACGAGTTTAACTAAATTAAACAATAAACTTAAAACTAATAAATTATTGAGAGGACTATGTTTAGCCCTTTCGGTTGGAGATAGCCTTAGCTTCATCTAATCAAATCAAAGCTTTGCACTCAAAGTCACAACACTAAACGGGGGCCTTCAAATCCCAAACCTTAACACCGGCATTCCAAACTAGAATCACACATTTTGGGCAGACTATTCAATGAGCGCCAAGATCCATTCCATTTTTCAAAGGCATCTATTTTCTTTTCTTTTTGTTTTTGGAAACAAAAGGCATCTATTTTCTTCTCAACAACAAAATCTCAAAAAGCAGCCCATTGTTTCCTTGTTTGAGAAAATAAAGTATTTTCCTAGTATCTTATGGAACAGTTGGGGTATGACGTTTCTTTAGCATCTAGTAAGCTTCCAGCATATCTGGTAGTGAAAATCGAAAACCATAGCGATTATGGCAAAATCTTCAAATAAATGAATGCTGCAAAGTTTTATAAAAACTAGTACCTCTATTGATTACATTTTAGGCTCTCTCTTTAGTCATGTTTGGCGTCTAGGATTCTGATTGAATAACTCATTATATTCAATGTACGCTTACGAAAGATGAAAAAGATTTACCCAACTTATTCTACCAACGGATAAAAGTTTCATTCATGTTTATTCCCTCTAATCCGTTCAAAACGAAAAAATATTCACCTCTACCTTCACACGTACCTTGAATTACAAGCTCTAATCAAATCAAGTCCTATCACAAAGAATTGTGGCAGAAGCAACACCAAAATCATCTTAGAAGTTCTAATCATATATATATTGTACAACAAATACATACATTGATACATGATAACATTAAGGGAGTCCAATGCAGACCACCTGAAATCTTTTTTCCTTTTCACTTTGTTTTCCCTTTTCTTCTTATACACATCAATGTTGATATAAAACCATATCTTCATGAATCAAATGACAAATAAACATATGTACATTTTACAGGGTTACCAGAAATTGTCATCGAATACTACCCTGGTTGACGGAGACGGATCCTCCTCTTCTTCCATTTCAAACTCTGACTCTCTAGACCTGAATTCAGACTCAATAGCAGCAAGATTCTTCAAATCAACCATTGATAGCTCATCCAGGCGCCTAACCACCAAGTATGCAGCTGCAAGCTCGTATACAGGATGCTTGCTTGCAACAACCACACACTTGGCATCATGGGCAGCCTCAACTGTCTGATTCAAGTTCCCAAACACAATGCACCACTCAAGTGTGAACTTTAGAAGTTGTGCTGCGTACTCAAACATTTCAAGATTAGGTTTTACCCTTTGAACATCTTCTACAGCTAACATCACACTAAATTATTCTTCAAAACCAATGGATCCCATTGCAGCCTCAAGAGTTTTTCGATGGCGTGTGGAGACCAGTGCCATTGGTATCTTGTAATGCATCAAGACATTCACAAACTTTCTTGACCCAGCTCGCAATTGATATATTCCACCATGCAAAGCTTGGTAAATGTCTTCCTTTCGAGCAGCCATTCTTCTCAAATGCGCTGGGTCTCGAGACCAACATAGAACTTCCAACATTGCCTGTTCATTCTTCATACCTTATATTCTTCTAAGCATGAAAGCCGAGGGAGGAGATTTTCCCTCTTCTTGAGAAAGAACTAGCCATGCTTGCTTCTCAATATCAGTTTTGTCTTCAATCAAAACTCCTTACAACTAGCCAACCATTCCCTATCCGCTCCTGCCAAAGCAAAGGATTGTCTAGTTGTTACACCCCACCCCGATTTTTATTTAAAAATGGTTTTAGTTCCTAATTGGTGAGCCCAAGGGACCCACCCCTGATATCTGTCCCCGGTTTCCCATCTATCTCCTTCCTTTCTCTTCTATTTTCCCTTCTCTCTCCCCGAATCTCTCTGCACTCACTCCCTTCTCTCTCTCAGCAATCACTCTCATCTCTCTCTTTCTCATCATCCCGTAAGCCCATACCCACACTCACGCACACACATCCATCACCAACCCCGTACATGCAACACCTTCATCATCATCATCATCACCCTATAGTATATTCATCTCTCTTTCATTGCTGCGAGGCACGGAGGAACCCAGAAAATACTCCAGCGAGTTTTCTTAAATTTTCCGGTTGGGTAAGCTTTAGATCTCATCTTAATCATTGTTGAGGATGCATGCATGATGTTTGATGGGTTTCATCTTGTTTTTATCAAGGTTTTGAAGAAAGGGAACGGCGCGGGGGAAAACTCGCCCATTTTTCCGACGAACCCGTGATTTTTCGAGGAGCTTTCTGATCACATCCAACCGTTTCATGGTGAAACGAGGGTATATTATTACTCCTCTCTCTCCCCTCTTCATTTTGATGTGTAGTTTGAAACTTGGAAGGCACGATTTTCGCCGGCCGGAGATGTAGTAGCTCCGGCGTACTTCCCCAATCAGCACGCAAACCCTTCAGGCAGTTTAGGACACCCACGGGCCTTGGGCCCATAGACCCAACCCAAAACCATTTTAGTTTTATTTAATTTTTGTTTTTTTGTTTTAAAAGCCCATAGGGCCTTGGGCCTTTGTTATTTACAGAGGGCTTAAGCCAGCCTTTTTGACTGTCTGGCATGCGGGCCGTGCTTTACATGAACTGTGCGGTGTGTGTGTGTGTGGACCATGCGTATTTGTGGTGTGTGTGAGTGTGTCCATGCGTGTGTGAGTGGTAGGTGTGTGTCCGTGTGAGTGTGTTTGTGTATTGTGCGCGTGTGTGTGCGCGTGTGTTGTGCTCTGTGTGTGTGTGTGTGTGTGTGTGTGTGATGTGCAGTGCGTGTGTGTGTGGGTTTGTGCTTAAGCCCAAACCACTCATTTTTACCCTAATCCTTTTAAACCAAAACCTTAGGACCCTAAACCCAAAACCCAATAGATCCTAACCTTATTTAATCTAAACTTAAACCCTAATCCGGATCCAAACCCAAGACCCATTTCCATTTCTTGAAATTCTATAGTTGGGTAGTTTGAATAATTGTACATTTTTGTGCTTAGGTGAAGTTGCTAGTGGGGATTTCCTTAATCCTTTTTCCGCACAATTATGCTGCTAAGGAGTATCTGTGAGTGGACCCCTTCTAAAATTACATAATTTTATAGTTTATTTGCATAAATGAAATGCATGCCTTACGAGTTTATGAACTGATTTTATGTTAAGCATGTTTACTGAAATGTTGATTATCGTCTCGTTATTTTGTAAGGAATTAATTGTTGGCCTATATTGAGCTATATTTTAATATATCGTATTTTCTATAAAAACCATGAACTGGTAGACTATCTGATGGATGACGATAGGATACTAGAACAAGTTTTAGAAACCCCTCTTCATAATATAGACGATGGATGACTTTATACTATGAAGTGGTTATTTATGATAGACGTAACTATTTGTGCGTACCTAGTGGACACTATGCCGCCTGAGGCGAGGATCTGGTGTTGGCAGTTAGGCCTGGAGAAATAATCCCTAGCTACAGGCTGAGGGTCACGAAGCAGGCATTGGGCCGGGAGTTGGTAATCTCTGGCTACGGGCGCAGAGACCACGGTGCTGGCATAGGGTCGGGAGTTATATTTATTCAATGATCTTACTGGCAGCACACCGCGATTACGAGACGAATGGTGAGATGATTGATGTTTTGATTTCTGCGATGTTTTTCCGCTATATGTCTTTTGAGATGTTTTTGGCATGCTAAGGTTTTCAGTAAAATTATCGCTTATTATGCTAGTAGTTTTCTTTATATAAACTATGGGGGTTAGTATTTGATAACTGTTTTATTATTATTGTATATATGAACTTGGTCCACTCACCTTTGTTTTGCGCCCCCATTCAGGACTTAGAATCGAGGTATACAATCCCGGAGTCCAGGCACTTCAGCATCGGCATCTTCGAGTCCTCTCGGTGTAGGACCCATTCTTTTATTCATTCAATTTTACATTAATTCTTTTAGTATTCTAGATTAGATGTGTGCTCTGAACACGTTCCTTAAATGCATAGTCTTTATTCTTTTATATTTATAAGTCTTATATATCCTTTGTCTTCAGCATTTGCACTCAATAAATGGCTTTCGTCACCCTCGGGTGTCGGCCAGCACGTGCCTATCCTGGTATTTGGGGAATATAGGGATTGGGGCGTGTCACTAGTGAAGGGTTATATGCTCTATTCTCTGGTGGCCACAACCCAGGTTTTCGATCTATACCAGTATTAGTAGGATAATTCCATTTATGAGGAAGTTTATCCTCCTTGAATGAATACGTCTCATTCACTAGCTCCATTACAAGGGCCTTGATCGAAGAATTCTTTGATTGACCAACCCTCAACCTTGGCAAAGGAGAAGCCATAACAACCCTTCTACCAAGAACTTCCGCTACAGGAAACCGACAGTTATCAGGCAATCTCCTTTTGTTGGAGAAATTCTTAACGAAAGCTCTTGTATATAGCAGTTGATGTCCAAGAAAAGACGTTGAAGCAATTGATTCAGCCATCCTTGATTCACTGACAATACCTCAACAAATGTAGACTTGTATAACTTCACAAATTATCCTTATTCAACAAACCCTTTTAACTTTCAGCTGAATTCCACAAATAAACCTGATATCAAACCAATCTAACACTGATAAACCCCTTTCCAGCTAAGGATTTAGAACTCTAATCCAACTTTCCCTCTTCAAATCCACTCAACTTTCGCCCAATCCTATACATATATGGTTGAGTACCCCATAATTTTGCTAAAACTTAGTCCTAATTATGCTTTACCAAATCCAACTATGTTGTCAAAGAACCATACAAAAAAATCCCTTGACGCAAAAACTAAGCATAACCCATTAGACCCATCAACCTAAATCCCCAAATTAACAATACCCACAGCTTCAAATGTATTAAAAATTCAACCCCAGAAAGTAAAAAAAGCTTAAAGATAATGGGGAAAAAGGATTAAAAATGTACAGAATATACGCAGCAATTCAACAGAAACCCACCAAATTTCAGCCAAAATACAAGTCTTATAACCTTTAAAATTAATCAGATTTTAACTCACAAACCAACCCAATTAGGCAATAACTATATATATATATATATATAAAGTGAGAGCCCCAGTTTGGTGAAGCATTCTAAACCCGTAAAATACCCTTACTTAATCACAGAGTTCAAATCAAGGATTTAATACCAAAAGAGGGACAAAAAGGTAAAAACATTAACTCCAGCATTTGAAACGTGGGAGGAAAGTGAAAAAGAATAGACAGTTCTCAGTTTATCAGTTTTACTTCAACTTCCCACGATCGAAACCAGAGAGTTTGACGATTCCCATGATCAAAACTAGAGAGCAGTTTATGATTCCCACCATCCGAGTTCAATTGAAGGTTACACAATAACTACCCACATACCACCACTATATACAAATTGTTGATGTACAAAATCAGTGGGGACTTTGGTACAACAGAAAGTGTTAAGTTTGTGACCTTCGCTAGATTGCTCCGATCACTAGTATGGATAAGTATGTAAATGGATAGAGACAGGGAAGCAAACACAAGATGTACGTGGTTCACCCAGATTGGCTACGTCCACGGAGTAGATGAGTTCTCATTAATTGTGAAGGGTTTACACAAGTACATAGGTTCAAGCTCTCCTTTAGTGAGTACTAGTGAATGATTTAGTACAAATGACATTAGGGATTATTGTGGGAGAATGATCTCCTTTTATAGAAGAGAGTTTCTAGCTTTGTTCTGGCCTTGACACGTGTCATGTTGTGATTAGCTGATCGGATCATATTTATATATATTTTTACTTTAAATTCACTCGTCTTTTCTTAGTTAGTTCCTTATATTTTTAAGCTATTTACGTTATTTTCGTGTTTATAGGATTTGTTATGCAAAGAAAATAAAAAATGGCACAAACTTGTTATTTACTCACTAAATTTTGTCAGGTTGGAATCAGAGTTTGCACTGGGGTTTTTATTAAACTTAAAGATGTTTCAGGTGGAATGGTGAGTAACGCACAAAGAAAAGAAGCAGCAAGGCTGCCAAAAAGAAGAATAAAATAAAAGAGGAAAAGCAGCACTTGGCTGCCTGAGTGGAGCACGAAGAAAAGAATAAATGAAAGCTGCTGAGTGCAGCGTGGTAGGTGGGCAGCGGGTGAATAAGAAAACAAAGCAGCGAGAACAACGCGGGGGGGGGTTCAGACGCAAGCTGCCTGAGGCAGCTACAAAAAAAATAAGAAGCAGAAGTCAGAAGTGACAGGGGGACAGAAGCTGCACGCAAGGCAGAAGGAAAAGAAAGGCACTGCAGCGTGAGGAGTGCAGAGGGCAGCTGGGAGAAGTTAGGGAAGGCAGCACGCTGCCTTGGGCTTGGAAAAGAAAGAAGGACGTGCGGAACTTGGAAGGAGGCGCTGCCTTGAGGCAGCGAGATGGGAGATAAGGACACGCGGAACGAGGGGAATAAGCCTGGTAAAGAAAGGCCTGTGCTGGCAGCGTGCGCATATATGGGAGCTTAGTGAAGCGTGAGGGTCTCGGCCTGGGGGGGGAAGACGCTGCCTTTGGCAGCTTGGAAAGAAGGGGGACAACTTGCAGGAAAGACGAAGCGCGAGAAGAAGAGACGACAGCTGCCTGGCAACGGGAGACGCAGGACAGCAAGGAAAGAAGGAGGACACGCGGAACTTGGAAGGAGGGAGAGCTGCCTGCCTTAGGCAGCGATATGAGCTGAGAAGCGAGGTGAGTGAGGGCAGCTGGCGAGACGTGCTAGGACTTGAAGAGAAAGGAGGGCTGCCCTTGGCAGCTGGGAAGAAAAGGCAGCAGCGCGGAAGGAGCTGAGACGCACGGGAGTGTGCGCACGGAAAGAAGACCGACAGCTGGAGGCAGGCGCTGCCTTTAGGCAGCGAGAGGAAAGAGAGGGGGGACGGAAGTGTTGCCTCGGGCAGAAGCAGGCGCAAGGAAACACGGATAGAAACACGAAGGCACAAGCTTAAGCACAGAGAAAGGCTTTCTCATTTGGTTTTATTTTTCTTAAACTCATGTTTAATTTAATTTGCTTTTCAATTATATTAAACATGTGTAATTAATTTCTGTTTAGTTAGAGGTGAATTTGAAACCATGGATAAATGTTTATTATGATTTGATTTACTCCAGTTATGAATTTATGAATGTTGGATGTGGTTTACTTTTCTGTGTTGATTAAGAACTTGTTTATGTATGTGGGTTGAGGGTCGACACTTAATTTACATGCTTAGACTTGATGCTAGGATATAAGGGAATTTCACCTAATCGTTATGAACTTATATTCATGAGTAGTAAAAATCGCTAGTCACGATTGTGTTTAATAAACCCTAGGTTGGATTAACATGCGTATTCCATAGTTATGAATGCCTAGTCGATGTTTATGATTTCCATTAAACTTAATGATCTTTGATATGTCTCTCTATCATGCGTATTCCATAGTTAGGGAACTTGATAAGAATAATTTGGTTATGATGCGTATTCCGTCCAATTCAATGGATATAGGGAAATCTGAAAGTTAATTTAAGCGGACCTAATTAACTTGGAGCGTTGTCATTTATTCATTTGTTGAATTCATAACTGGGAATCAAATTGTATATATTTATTCATGTGTGGATAAGGAACCCTCTAACTAGTGTCTCATCATTTTAATTCTATAAAATATATTTTCTTTGAAGTTTGTTTTTAAGTTTCTGTTTTAAGTTCAATTTCGTAAAAAAATCAATCCCCCGTTTATTTTAAAGTGTTAGATTTGTTAGAAATCAATTTAGTTTGTGTTTTCTTGAGTCTTGAATTATTTTGAGTCTTTTGATTTGTTTTAGAATATTTGTTAGTTTTATTTTGAGTTATTCTAGTTAAATGTTTTGAGTCTAGTTTAGTGTTTTAAATTTGTTTTTACGTTTTTAATTTAATTTTACTTTGGTTAGCATCCCTAGTTAATCCCCGGCCTAGAACGATCCCTACTTACATCATTACTACAATTGTCACAAATAGGGTTTAATTTGTGCGTTAAGTTATTTTCGCATCATTAGCCTTTGATATTGACATGTGTCGTCCTGTTATTGGCCTCTTGGTTGGAGGGAAACTCTTCTGGGTCCTTAACGGTATAACATTGACAGGTACTTGGTAGTTTCAGGATTGGTCAAGTATGGTACAAACAGTGCTCCCCTAAGTTCCCGAGTGAGGGAAGCTCCTCGGTTGGGGACTTGCAAGATCCGAGCTGCTGAGTAATCACGAAACTTCTAAGTACTGAAGTGTGGTATCGTTTTCACTTACCTGTCTCATAGGTAGATGTGGCATCTTCTCTGGAAGTACTTTTCCTTCATCCAGGGGAGGTATCTTTAACCGATGGAGATGCACAAGGTAATGTATCAATTTCACTTGAAGCTTACTTATAGTTTCGGGCTTGGTCAAGCGCTATACAAACCCTATAGTAGGAGTCCCCCAAGTCTCTGAGCGAGGAGATCTGCCGAAAGAGGTGACAGACCAGTAAGCAATCAAAGTTCCAAGCAGTCAGTCTTAGATCGAAAGTTTGATCTCATGTTCTGGCTAACTGTTCTCTTTCTCCTTGTTCTGTAGACATCAACAAAGACAAAGAAAAGGACATGGAAAATAGATGATATGAGATACTTTTGCTTTTGAAGAAGTAACTTTCCACAGGCTTATTCTTGAATTGGGTTGGAGGGTTTTCTGGTTTCCTCTAGAGTATAAGGCCGACTCAAGAATTTGAGAGTCAAAACAAGTCCATCAAATCAATAGTGCGTTCGACCTTGATGATATGGGATACTTTGCTGTTGACAAAGTAATAGATGAATCGGCACGTGTTCTATTGTGCTTGTCTCCACCTGCTTCCTTGTATCCTTATCACTTGCCCTATCTGTTCCTCAGGCAGATGTGGTATCTTCTCTGGAAGCATAAGATGTTGAACATGAGTACTCGAGAGCAATACCAAGTAAGTAATCAGGCAAAAGGTTCCAGGCAGTCAGTTCCTGACTGAACGCTTGATTCCAAGTGCTGACTGATTGCTCTCTTTCTCCTTGTCTTGCAGGTAAGAACAAGGGCAAATGAAAAGACAGAGAAAAAGAATGATATGGAATACTCTTGCTTTTAACCCTGATGATATGAGATATTTTTGCTTTGGTGTGGCTTATTTGCAGAGGTATTATCGGGGGGAAAAGAAGCTGAGTATTTCGAGAGAGACTGCTGAGAGTGCCCTCTCGGATGTGAAGAAAAGTTGAGCATTTTTTTTTATTTGCAGGTCTCCCTGGCTGTGGAGGATGAAGGTCGACATATATAGAAATTGTCCCAACAGCGAGTAGTAACGCTGTTCTTTTACCCTTCTCGGTCATATCAATGTAGTGGGAGCTGCAAGATTCACGTGTTTTAACTTTGTCAGAGCACTTTGAAAAAGTTGTCTATGGTATCTGGAAAGCTAATGTTGCATGTGAAGATTGTAGACAAGCTTTATCCAAGGAAATCTGGCTCTCGAAGTTCAGAGAGCGATGCCTCTTCGGTTTTCGAACAAGCAATCCCATCGGGGATCTGGCTCTCAAGAGTCGGAGAATGGTGCCTATTCGATTTTTGAGAAAGCAATCCTGTTGGGAGTCTGGCTTTCGAGATTCAAAGAGCGGTGCCTCTTCGATTTTTGAGAAAGCAATCCTGTTAGGAGTCTGACTTTTGAGATTTGGAGAGTGGTGCCTCTTCGATTTTTTAGCATGCAATCCTGTTGGGAGTGTTTTCTCAAATATGAGTAAAGGTTGGGCATTTTTGCCAGTCTGCCTTGCCACGGAGCACGGAGGTTGACATACA
Source organism: Malus fusca (assembly GCA_035220775.1). Lineage (NCBI taxonomy): Eukaryota > Viridiplantae > Streptophyta > Magnoliopsida > Rosales > Rosaceae > Malus > Malus fusca. Next base: position 17,869,863 of record CM069072.1, read on the forward strand.
TAGGGACTTTCCAATTATCAAGCAGTGGTGTTGTTCATTTACCCTTGTGGGTAATAGTAGGGTAGTTGGACCTTCAAAATTTATGTGTCTAAACTTTGTCAGAGATCTTTGGCAAAGTTATATGTGGTACCTGATGAGCTGATGTTGCGTGTAGAGATTGTCGACAGATTTTACATAGGAAAATCTGTTTCTCAAAGTCCGGAGAGTGGTGCCTTTTCGATTTTTGAACCAACGGCCTTGTTGCCTTTTCTTTTATAGGGGCACCAATTGTATGCAAAACGTACGTTATTGCTTGTAGGAATTTTTCCCTTATTTTTATACTTCAGAGATTTATTGGACCTCATTTCTCCTTCATCATTTCTGAAAATGTTTGGCCCATCCGACCGTAGTTTTGACTTGAACTTTGGTGAAGAGGCAACCATGCCTCCTCAAGACAACATATGGCGCCCATCCTTCTTATCCCCTACTGGTCCTCTTACCGTTGAGGACTCTGTGATGAAGAATGATATGACTACTGCGGTGGTGGCTATGAACCTTCTCACTCCTAAAGATAACAGACTACTTTCCAAACGGTCTGATGAGTTGGTTGTTAAGGATTCTCTGGCTCTCAGTGTTCAGTGTGCAGGTTATGTGTCTAATATGGCCCAACGTCTATTTGCTTGAACCCGCCAAGTTGAATCATTGGGGGCTGAAGTGATAAGTCTTAAACAGGAGATTATAGGGCTCAAGCATGAGAATAAACAGTTGCACAGGCCCGCACATGACTATGCTACAAACATGAAGAGGAAGCTTGACCAGCTGCAGGAATCTGATGGTCAGATTTTACTTGATCATCAGAGGTTTGTGAGTTTGTTCCAAATGCATTTATTGCCTTCGTCTTCTAGGGTATATACCACGTAATGAAGCTCCAAATGATCAACCTCCGGTGCCTCCTCCTTCTGGGGTTCTGCCCAGTACTGAGGCTCTGAATGATCACCATCTGATGCCTCCTCTTTCTGGGGCTTTACCGACTGCTGAGACTTCTCATGAGCAACCTTTGTAAAGGCTTCATCTTGTTTGTTTATTTTGATTCATGTATATGTACATATTTGTAACTTATCGGAGATATCAATAAATAAGCTTTGCTTCATTTCAACGTATTGTGTTAAATACACCAAGGCCTTCTTCACTAAGTTATTTGAATTTTTTCTTTTGTTGAAGCTTGTATGTTGAAGCTTTATGAATGAAGCATGTAGGTTGAGGTAGTGCTCCCTTAATTTCCCTAGTGAGGAAAACTTCTCGGTTGGAGACTTGAAAAATCCAACTTACTGAGTGGTCGTGAGACTTCCGAGTATCAAGGTGCAGTAGCATATGGTAGGAGTGTTGGAAATGTGCCCTAAAGCGATTCATATGATGATACTTTACGGATATTTCACATGTTAAACTAATCTAGTTTACATATAAAGGGCAAACATTATTGTTTGAGACGTCTCATATAAATGTTATATGCTTGAACGATATAGTCCAAGGAATATGTGATTGGGAGAATGCAATCTAATGAAGTTAGATTAATGAGACCATTCTTTCGTAGACACATCCTAAACGTTCCTGATCATAGGATTGCCACTTGGGCATTGACGGTCCGATAAGATCAGTACGTACTATGCCTTCTCTCAGGGAGAGTGACTAGTCTCGAGTCATTGGTGTGTGTGACATCAAGACAAGTACGTAGGTGCTCAATAGAGAATGAGTCCACTGAACACGATCAACGAGGAGTTCTCATACTCATGTCACATGAGAACTCATGTTTGGGATAATGCAAATTAGTCCTTTGACCTGAGGCATCACAGTTGTTGTCTTGTGGTTAAGTCCTTGATCTTTGATTATGTCAAAGTCACCCCATCGGGGTGTCCACGACATCATTGGGGTTAAGCCACTTAGTCATGGAGACAAGTGAATGCGCAACAAGGGATCTCTAACCTTCAATTGGCTTGAGGGAGAATACTCTATGATATGATTAAAATCTCTGGCCAGAGTATGAATGAGATTGGGGAATGCGTTCCAAATCACATTCAAGGTAATCATAAAATGCAAATGAATCACATTGGATAGTAGACATGAATAAATAAACTATCAAACCAAACAATGTGGTCAAGAGTATTAGATTAGAGAAAGACCGTATTGCATTTGTAATCCTAAACTGAATAGGTTCTCTACCTCTTCTGATTAGCTTGGGTAGCCATGATATGCTGCTAGGTGTCACTCATGGTTTGTGGAAGCCCTAAACGTGTGTAATCACTAAAGGGAGAATTGAAAGTAAGTTTCAATTCACAATCGATGTAAAATGGTTTTAATCGCCCACTGCCTCGCTAAAAGGAACCTAATGTATCGTACACCAAATAAGGTGGAGATTGAAGAAACAAAGGAGATGAATTAAATGGTTTAATTATTTATGGCAAGGATTAATTAATATGTTAATTAATCAAACGAATAAGTTCGTTAAAGACCTCGGGATAGTTTTGGACCTTAAGGCCCAATGGGCTTCGAACGTCAAAGCCCATTGACTTAAGTTGTATGACAACTTAATGAATAAAGATTCACAAAGGCCCAAAAGCCCAAATCCATTAGAGTGGCCGGCCATATAGTGATGAATTAGGGTTTTTGGTTCTTTAGGTCATTTAAAGAAGTGACTATATAAAGAACTTTATAACATAAATTCATAAGTTGTTGATTTTAGAGAAAATTGGTGAGAACACAAAGCTTCCATTTCTCTCTAAGAGGCCAACCACCTTGGGGGATATTGTCTAGCAATTCTATTTCCTCAAGGTCACTCATTTCCTCTCCAATCCAACCTTGGTGTAGAATCTTTAGAGGTTCTCAATTTTGGGAACTTGGAGAACCTATTCTTCTAACCAAATCCATGGAGCTAAGAAGCAAGGAATGAAGGCCCTATCTCTTGGGTGATTATCCTTTGCATATGCAAAGAGGAATCTACAAAGGTAAATATTTCTCAACTAACAAATTGTTGTTTTTAAGTTGAGTCAAGGTTCACCAATCTACTAGGCTTTGAATTTCATGGTAGATGTTTTGTTTTTGAATGCATGAAAGCATGATTCCGCCTTTAATTGTTAATTGCATGCTATATGATGTTATTCAAATGAACATGTTTTTCACAAAATTTCCTTCAAGGAGTCCCCCAAGTCTCATGTCGAGGGAGTTGACGAAGGAGGTGTCTTGCTAGTAGCCAAGTTTCCAAAGTAACAAAACTTCACCATTTTTCTTTCTAAGTGGTAGCCCAAAACTCCTCCTTCATATATATTTGTTATGAAAGTTGTTAGGCCCAAAGAAGAAGAGGCCTAGGCTTTTTTTTTTTTTTTTTTTTTTGAATTTTGAATTTTGAATTTTGAATTTTCGAATTTCCGAATTGATTTTGTTGGGTACCATGAATTGATTTTGTAGGTGAAGCTTTGAGGTTAAAGCTTTGTTGGGTACCATGAATTGATTTTGCTTCACACTATCTTGATCAAGAGTGTGTGAAGCTTTTGTAGGTGAAGCTTTTGTGTTGAAGCTTTGTAGGTGAAGCTTTTGTAGGTGAAACTTTTGTGTTGAAGCTATTGTAGGTGAAGCTTTTAGGTTGAAGCTTTGTGGGTGAAGCTTTTGTAGGTGAAGCTTTTGTGTTGAAGCTTTGTAGGTGAAGCTTTGGTGTTGAAGCTTTGTAGGTGAAGCTTTTGTGTTGAAGCTTTGTAGGTGAAGCTTTGGTGTTGACGCTTTGTAGGTGAAGCTTTGAGGTTGAAGCTTTGTTGGGTACCATGAATTGATTTTGCTTCACACTTTCTTGATCAAGAGTGTGTGAAGCTTTGTAGGTGAAGCTTTTGTGTTGGAGCTTTGTAGGTGAAGCTTTTGTGTTGAAGCTATTGTAGGTGAAGCTTTTGGGTTGAAGCTTTGTGGGTGAAGTTTTTGTAGGTAAAGCTTTTGTGTTGAAGCTTTGTAGGTGAAGCTTTGGTGTTGAAACTTTGTAGGTGAAGCTTTTGTGTTGAAGCTTTGTAGGTGAAGCTTTGGAGTTGAAGCTTTGTAGGTGAAGCTTTGGAGTTGAAGCTTTTGTAGGTGAAGCTTTGGAGTTGAAGCTTTGTAGGTGAAGCTTTGAAGCTTTGTAGGTGAAGCTTTGGAGTTGAAACTTTTGTAGGTGAAGCTTTGGAGTTGAAGCTTTGTAGGTGAAGCTTTGGAGTTGAACCTTTGTAGGTGAAGCTTTTGTGTTGAAGCTTTGTAGGTGAAGCTTTTATGTTGAAGCTTTGTAGGTTAAGCTTTGGAGTTGAAGCTTTTATAGGTGAAGCTTTGAAGTTGAAGCTTTTGTTGGCACCATAAATTGGTTTTGCTTCACACTATCTTGATCAAGAGTGTTTGAAGCTTTTGAGAATTGTGGTTGCCCTCCATTGATGAAGCTCTTGTTGGCACCATGAATTGGTTTTGCTTCACACTGTCTTGAAGGCTTTCCATGTGGGGTTTTCTCGTGGTTTGAATTTTGAATTTTGAATTTCTTTGGCCATGTTGAACCCTATAAGAATGATACGTTTCCACTATTTTCATTGTCTTCATTTGCTCATTTTGTAGTGATTTTTGGAGACAGAGTGCTCTTATAGTTGAGATGGATTCCAACATTGCTTTGCACCATCTTCAGGTTGTTAGTCTTCTCCACTAGATCGCATGCTTTCATTCTTGTTGAATTGTTTGAGTGTTCATGTATTTGGTTGAGAACATAATGAACCGATTGAGCTTTTCTCCATGCCCTAGGAACTTCCTTATGTTTCGATCTTTCATGTGGTGATAAAGTTTGTTTTTGTTTGTTGTAGATGTCAAAGTCTGGAAGTCCTAGTGATAAGGGCTCCCCTAACTCTAACTCTAGGTTTGAGCTTGCAATGTTAGAGTCTTCAGGGCCTTTGTTGGAGTCTTGTACAAAAAATTCGAGATTGGGTGATCTTCGCAATTGTCAAGCCTTAGCCAATATTGGTTCTTCCTCCTTCATGTCAGTGGGTGACGGGGTTGTTTGTGACCCCATACCCATATTTCGCTCTGAGTTCACAGTAGACCATTTAGTGCAAAACTTGTTAGATAGCGAAAAGCAGCTTGAGGCCCTAAGGTAATCATGTAGTATCCCCCGTAATGTAGGAATGCGTTTGGTGCATCATGAAGAATTGTCTTCTGAACCGCCCAAGGGTCATGTTATGTTCTATACCCAGATATTATTGACTTTAGGGGTGAAGCTGCCTTTGCACCCGTGGTTGCAACGGATGCTGTCTTTCATTGGATATGCGTCTGGGCAACTCTACCCTGGTTTTTGGGATACCTTGATCGGGTTTTATATTATTTGGATGGAATGTGGGTTAGGTGAGCCTCCCTTTCATCAGTGGCGCTACTGCTATAAGATGCGCCCGGTGAAAGCATGCACTGCGTATGCCAAGTGTGCATGTCAGAATGAGAGATAGCATATTGTCTTTGGTAAGAAAAAAATGTACTGCACTTGGAAAAACCGTTGGTGCTTTCTTTATAATGATTGGGAGTATGCTAAAGGTGTCACGCCTGAGCGACGTGTTCCTACTCACTTCCATACTATAAGTTGTAATGTATCCATTGTTTGCATTATTTGTTATTTGTTGTGATTTTCTCTTGCTTCTACATTTTTCTTCGTGCAGTGAATCGATGGACCATCAAGCTGTCCGGACGGGAGCTAGCTGACGTAGAGAAGGTGTTGAGGGTGCCTAAAGAGGATAGACATTTGGGCAAGCTACGACCCTTATTTCGAAAGTACGGTTTCCAGCCCCTAGTGTCGAAGTGCCAGAGACAAGCAAGTAAGTTGTATCTTTCATTTCGCCCCCTCTTTCTTTTACAAAGTTGCATTCCTTACTTTGATTTTTCTTGTTCAATGGAGAAAGTGGGCAAGAAAGGGGAGACTAGCGCCAAGAAAGGGAAAACACCCATGTTAGTTCCCGTAAATGACATTTTGTTTCACAATGGAGCTCGTAAGCACCAGGTTAGGCCAGCCCCTAAACCTAAGTCGCAAGAAGAGGTTCTCATGATTGCTGCCTCAAAGAAGGCTGAAGCTGAGGCCATCAGGTGTGCTGCTGCCATAGTTGCAGGGGAGGAAAGACGAATGTTGCCTCCTCTTCCTACCATCAACCCTATCTTTCCTCCAACCATGGAATCTACTGACCAAGAAGATGACCCTAGCTCCAGCCGTAAAAGGAAGTACAAGGAAGAGGTTGGCAGCATCCATTGGAAAGACTTGAAGGTTGCCATGCAGCCAAGTAGTTTTAAGTATGTCAATAATTGCCTGGCAGGACGTCGATCCACTGTTGATGAGCTTGGCGAGCCACTAGATAAGAACGAATCAGATCGTGACCGGATGATGAGGCTATCTTCTTATGTAAGTGTTACTCTGTCATTTCTTTACTTTCTCCCCTCTTTTTCTTGGTAGTGACGATCATCTTGTCATATAGGTCATGATCGAGTACGATGACAGATTACGAGAGGTCGAGCGGTACAAGGCAAAGTTTAAAGAGAATAAGCAGTTTGTGAATGATGCCAGAAAAACGAGCAAAGCTTTGGCTGATGCCATCCGCCTTAAGGATCAAAACTTTGAGAGTTTGAAGAGGCGGAATGGTGAGAACGTGAGGCTCAAGAAACAATTGGAAGCGACTAAGGAACAGTTGGAGACAACCATCCTTGAGGTTTCCAAGGTTAAAAGGGGAGTTGGATAGTGCCTTGGTTGAGGTTTCTGGGCTGAAGATGAGTATCCCAACTGAGAGGGACGCTGCCGTGCAGGAGTTCTTAGGTTCCCAGGCCTTTCACAATGCCTTTAGACCTCACTGCATCCGGGCAGCTAATTTTGAGAAAAGGAAATGGTCGTCCTTGAGCGTTACGACAATGGAAGCATTATCCAAAAGTACGGTGATGAGATTGATGAGTACCGACAAAAATGTGAAGCTTTCGTCCTCGCAGTTGATCCTAGTAGTGATGATGACTCTGATAATGAGGCCAGTATTGGTGAGCAGTCTCAAGAGAGATGATGGTCTTGGAGATGCTGAGGAAGGTGGTGATGGCGATGGGGTTGAAACGCAGAGTGACATTGTCAGGGGTTCGGCCTCAGATGAGGATGACTCGTAGTGCCCTCTTTTTCTGCATGTACTCTAGATGTATGAGTTTGTTGTTTGTGTGGCATGTGCCATGTACTCTGGATGTACTAGTTTGTTGTTTGTGTGGCATGTGCCATGTACTCTGGATGTACTAGTTTGTTGTTTGTGTGCATCTGCCATGTACTCTGGATGTACTAGTTTGTTGCTTGTGTGGCACGTGCCATGTACTCTGGATGTACAAGTTTGTTGTTTGTATGGCATGTGCCATGTTGTAAGCCTGAGAGCTTTTTATTTATGGATGCTTACGACTTTACCCTGTTGTTTGTATGGCATATGACCAAGTATTTGCATTATCATTGATGAATGCCTGGCTATGTTTGAGCAAATCCTTTGTTTGGATATAAGCCATAACTTGGGTAAGATTAAACGAATATACTGTGGAGCTGTTCTTTTATTTGTATAGTCTTGTTGACATATACTTAGACTTTATTTCCTGTTGGAAGCATTCATGTTGAAGCTTTGAACCCGAGTGTTTCATTGCTAGGAATGTAAGAGGATTAGGACCGAGTTGTCTAAATCACCTCTTTATTGAATTCATGCCAAATGGTCTTCGTTACATAGGATGCCGAACGGCTGAAGCTTAACACTTGTACAATGTGAGTTTACTTGTAATACTACTTCAAGTTAGGGGTGGGTTCGGTTTAAATCGGTTCGGTTTTTTGCCAAAACCGAAACCAAACCGAAATTTCGGTTCGGTTCGGTTCAGTTCATTTTTTTTTCGGTTTTTTTCGGTTCGGTTTTTTTTCGGTTCGGTTTTTTCCGGTTCGGTTTCGGTTCGGTTTCGGTTTTTTGTTTTTTTTTTCTTTCAAAAAATGAAAAACATTGAAATTTTAAATTTTAATATATTTAACACAATCATAACATAAGCATTCTAACTAGAATCAGAGACAATGGAAATAAACATTTAAATTTGAACTAAAATCATCAATCAAGTCTTCCAAAGTCCAAACTAACAACCTCACAACACAAAAATCGTACAAATGACTTAGAAAAGTTAAATTGTATGATGTTGTTCAAAGATCAGGGTTGTTTGCTTGTAACTGCATGTTGACAACTTGATTAGTAAAAGTAATGCGTGGGTGGATTTATTTAGTGTGTGTTGGATTCTTTTCCATCACAAATTACCCAAGTAATCTACCCGAAATAAATGTTTATGGATTCTGTTACATGTTATATGAGAGTAGATTTGGAAAAGAAAGTTGGGGCAGAAGTAGACAGTGCTATGGAGATGGATGTAGGTACTTCAGGAGGAGGTTTGGTTCCGGAACCTTATATGGGGGAGAAATAATAGGTTAGGATTTAGAGTTTTTATAGGCCTTTTTTTAATATTTTGAGCTTAAAGTTTGGCAACACATTGGGTTTAGCACATTTTAACTTACAAATTGGGTTTAGAAAATAATACCCAAAACAAATAATTAAATAAAAAATTTAATTTAATTAATTCGGTTCGGTTCGGTTTGGTTCGGTTTCTAGATCACTAAAACCGAACCGAACCAAAAGAATTCGGTTCGGTTCGATTTTTTCAATTCGGTTCGGTTTTTTCGTTCGGTTCGATTTTTTCGGTTTCGGTTCGGTTTGGTTTTCGGTTTTTTTCGGTTTTCGGTTTTTTGAACCCACCCCTACTTCAAGTGATCAGCGCTCCATGGATGGCCAAGGGTCTTGTCATCGGAGCTTCTAAGCTTGTAGGAGCTAGGGCGACTGATGCCAACAACTTCAAATGGTCCATCCCAGTTTGGACTAAGTGTTCCTTCACTCGGGACTCTGTCGCAGAGTAATCTTTTCTTCAATACCCAGTCCCTCACTTTGAAAAAACGAGGTTTGACCCTTGAGTCATAGTAGTTGGAGATGCACTGCTTGTAGGCGACATTCCTTAAGTGAGCCTGGTTTCTATGTTCCTCAACTAGATCTAAGTTGAGGGTAAATTGTTTGTCATTTTCGCTTTGCACGTAATTCTGGACTCAGAACGTTGCTTGCTCAAGCTCAACTAGGACAACTGCCTCTGTACCAAAGGCAAGTGAGAATGGGGTTTCTCCTGTTGACGTCCGATACGCAGTGCGGTATGACCAAAGAACTTGGGGTACAAATTCTGGTCAACAACCTTTAGCCTTGTCCAAGCTGGTTTTCAAAGTTCGCTTGATTATTTTGTTGATGGCTTCAACTTGTCCATTAGACTGGAATGAGCTGGGGAGGCAAAACATAAGTTGATGTTGAACTTAGAGTAGAACATCCTGAACTTATTGTTGTCGAACTGTCGCCCGTTATCAGTGACTATCGCATTGGGAATGCCGAATATGCAAAAGATGTTCTTCCATACGAAGTCTTCTATTTTTGCCTCAGTAATGGTTGCCAAGGATTCTACTTCGGCCAACTTTGTGAAGTAGTCAAGTGCAACAATTGCATAGCGGACCTTGCCCTTCCCTGCATGCATTGGGCTGATCAAATCAAGTCCCCATTAGGCCAAGGGCCAAGGGCTGATAATAGGAGTGAGCGGCTCGGGAGGGGAGTGAGAAATAGTTGCGTAGCGTTGACACTTATCACATGAGCGGGATATTCTGATGGCATCTTGGTGGAGTGTTGGCCAGTAATATCCTTGGCGAAAAGCCTTGTGTGCTAGGGATCGAGATCCAGCATGATCTTCGCAGACTCCTTCATGTATTTCCCGAAGGACAGTTTTCGCCTCCGCGGGCGTAAGGCATCTTAAGTATGGTAAGTTAAAACCCCGCTTGTAGAGTTGGTCATTAATGATCAAGTAACGGGTAGCCTTGTATCGAATCTGCTTAGCTTGGACTTTATCATTTGGGAGGGTCCCATGCGCAAGGAATTTATAAATCGGGGTAATCTAACTATCCTACTGTTGTAAGTTGTACACTTATGTGGTCATGGTGCTTGGTGCTGCCAACAATTCGACCTGAATTTTTCTCCCAATTTTTTCTTCCACTGCTGAGGCGAGGCGAGCCAAAGCGTCTGCATGACTGTTTGCCCATCGAGGAACTTACGTGATCTGGTAGTGGAAGTGTTTGAGCAACAGTTGTGTTTGTGCAAGATATGCTGCCATAGAGCTATCCTTAGCGTCAACGTTGTTGGTGACCTGGTTAACCACCAATTGGGAGTCACTGAAGATATCAATTCATTTAACCCTGAGGTGTTTGGCCAAACGTAAGCATACTAGAAGGGCTTCATATTCGGCCTCATTGTTCGATGCCTTGAATTTGAAACGAAGAGCATACTCTATCGCCACTTTGTCAGGGGTAGTAAGGACTAGTCCTATTCCACAACCTTGTTGGTTGGACAAGCCATCAACATATAGACTCCATGTTGGGGCTGTTGGTTCTATTTTCTGAGCTTCCGAAGGTAACGAAGCCACTACTTTAGGCGTAGAAGTAATGTCAACAGGTTATGTGAAGTCGGCGATGAAGTCTGCCACTGCTTGGCCCTTCTCAGCTGGCTTTGGTTGGTAGGAGATTTCAAACTCACCCAATGTTATCGCCCATTTGATCATTCGCCCTAAAGTGTCAGGACTTTGGAGTATCTGTCGAAGATGATGATTGGTAAGCACGATGATGCAGCGTGCTTAGAAGTAAGGGCGAAGTTTTCGAGCAGACATGACCAATGCTAGAGCCAATTTCTCAATGTTAGAGTATCGTGTCTCTGCATCTTGTAAGGCCTTGCTAGCGTAGTAGACAGGTCGTTCGACATTACCATCATTTCGAATGAGAACGGAACTTACATCCGTTCGACATTACTAAGTTGATCTTCTCTGATGTAACCATTACCATAGGGGGTTGGAAATTTCATCAACAACATATGTGTGGATACCATGGCCTTGAGATCATTGATGTCTGTGCGTCCGAATATGACATTGTATGCCGTTAGACAATCAACCACCAGGAAGTTAGTGGTAATGGTAGATGTGTAAGGGTCTGTACCAATGGTGAAAGGTAAGTGTATGCTCCCTAAAGGTTGCACGATATCACCGGAAAAGCTTATCAGAGGAGAAATCGAGCGATCGAGCAAGTGTTCAGATACATTAAATGCCCTGAAAGCTTCAGCAAACATGATATTGACTGAAGCCCCCGTGTCTACCAAGATTCTTCGTACTTCAAAGTTGGCTATGTGAGCTTCCACGATCAGTGGGTCGTTGTGAGGGTAGTGTCCCTTACTCCTTTTACTAAAATGAAACTGGTGAGGATGGAAATCTTTCCTTTTGCCCTGAGATTGATATGTCTGTTGACTTGGCAAAGTATTAAGTAAGGTAGGGGGAGGCACTGCTGCCGTTTGGAAGGTTGAGGTCTTCTCATTTGGGTGGGTCTTGCTTCCACTTCCCACTTGCTGATAGGGGATGGTTGTTGGAGGTTTCTCTTGGTATGTTTTTGCCTCGGCGGAGGCATGGTTATAAGCATGCGCCATCACCTCAGAGTAAGTCTTCCAAGTGTTGGCATTGATCATGTACTTAAAGAAACAGTCACATAGGCCTGCCGTGAAGGCTTTGAGGGCAATCTTGTCGTCTGCCTCGGCACAATGGGAATACTCATGGCTGAAGCGGCCAGCATACATACGTAATGACTTGTCTGGCTTCTAGTGAATAGTGTACAAGTCATCCGCAGAGTGCAAGCGATCATCTGGAAAATGTGTTGAGAAACAAACAGTTTCCTAAATTTCTCAAATGGGTCTACCGTCTCAGGTGGAAGACGACAATACCAGTTTAGAACTCCGCTAGAGAGGGTGGAGGGGAAAATAAGACATCGCTCTTCGTCGGTGTGCATCCGGTATGCCATGGTGGATTCAAAGAGGTTAAGGTGTTCAATCGGGTCCTTCTTTCCAGTATAGAGTTGCAAGCCAAGCTTCTGCTTTGTCTTTGCTTGGAAGGGGTGTCGAGGATCCTCTTTGTGAGAAGGCCAGGCCTGGGTTGGTTCCAATCAGGTATCTCGGCCTGACGTTCGGCCTTCAACTTGTTTACTTCCTCAATGAGCTGTAGGATAAGGGGGTCCTGAGTGGAGTCATATACCACTGGAATTTTCTTTCGTAAGTCTCCATCGCCTCTTGGAAGTAAGAAAGTTTGAGCAAGAGCGTGTGGTTTTTCCTTGGACTCGCCGTACTGACTTCTAGGGCAAGTCTGTCGGAATACCTCCAAGTCCCTTGTACCTTCATGTTCCTCTGGGACCTATCGTTCCTTCCCTAAATTGGCAGCTGGCCTGGGTCGTGGGAGAGGACCAAGTCTTTCAGAAACCCTTGGGTCATTGATCTTCGAGCATCTGTGGAGGGGATTTTCTCGACGTTGCTTTAGGAAGTCTCGGCAGTCACGATAAACGGCTTTCGATCCTTCCAACCCTTCTGCAAGTAGGTGTCTTCCTCCACTTCTCCTACTTCGGGTCGAAACAGCTGGGTTGAGAGAATTCTCATGTTGATCAATGTTTTGATGATTAGCTCGCTCCTCATCAGGGATACCCATGTCGAATGAAGGTGACCCTCCGTGTTGGGGGGCACCCAGATAATGGTTGATGTCCACAGGGGTAACGAGCTCGCGTGTTTGAGTATGCCTAGTTTCGTGGAGCGTCTCAAAGAGTTTCTCATACTGCTCCTGGAGGACCTCATTCTTCATTGCTATCTTGTTGTTCTGAGCTTCTAACTCATCGACTTTAGCTTGAAGAGCAACCCTATTTCCTTCCTTCTTTCGTTGCTTTACACTAGGTGCAAGAGAGGTGTCATTCTGTGTGTTGTGGCTGCATTCGCTCCCCATGTTAGAGAGGGGTGCCTGGTCAAAAGAGAGTGTACGAATGGTGGAAACCAACTTGACAAAGCTGAAGAGAGTGGGAATAAGTGTCGTTCCCACAGACGGCGCCAAATGTTGATGCACAAAATCAGTAGGGACTTTGGTACAACAGAAAGTCTTAAGTTTGTAACCTTCGCTAGATTGCTCCGGTCACTAGTGTGGATAAGTATGTAAATGGATAGAGACAGGGAAGCAAACACAAGATGTACGTGGTTCACCCAGATTGGCTACGTCCACGGAGTAAAGGAGTTCTCATTAATTGTGAAGGGTTTACACAAGTACATAGGTTCAAGCTCTCATTTAGTGAGTACTAGTGAATGATTTAGTACAAATGACATTAGGGATTATTGTGGAAGAATGATCTCCTTTTATAGAAGAGAGTTTCTAGCTTTGTTCTGGCCTTAACACGTGTCATGTTGTGATTAGCCTTTTATGTTGACACGTGTCACCCTGTGATTGGCCTCCTAGTTGGAGGGAAACTCTTCTGGGTCCTTGACTGTATAACGTTGACCGGTGCTTGGTAGTTTCGGGATTGGTCAAGTATGGTACAAACACAAATGAATAATCGAAAAGAGCCCAACTTTCGGAACCAGACTCCGGGACGCGCCTTGGAATTTATCCTTCTTCACACCTTCGATCCCAGACGCCCACTTTCAGGAGCCCAGTCTCCTGGTCGTTGCTCCTCTCTCTCCCGATTGCAATATTTAAGTAAATTTTCCATTTTGTGCAAATCTAACCCCAACTGTCCTTACTATTTAGCTTTTGATTTCAACTTTTCATTCAACAAATGCATGCTTTTAGGGTTTCTCAACCTTAATTTAATTATTCTTCATCCAATTTTCACCAATTCATATCACTAATTTGGTCCATCTCTAATTCATTAGCTGGGAAAGGACATTGGAATACCCCGAGTGTTTAGTTGGGGTTTCAATTTGATTACTATTGGTTTTAATTTTGTCTCTGCTGCATTCACCATTGCTAAACCTAGGTTTTGTGCTCTGCATGCAAGGGACTTTTCAAAATCAGGTACACCACCTTTTGAATTATGTATTAATTTTGTTTGTTGCATTGATTTCAAATGGAATTTTGATTCAAACAAATTAGATCGGACAAGGAATTTCCACAGTTGAACCAGAGCCCGTACCCGAATATTGAGCGGTATAGTTCCTGGTTTCTTACGCTTTCGGATATCCACACAATCTATTAGGAACAATCTGGAAATCCCCACGGCCGTGTGAGTTGCGATCGTTCTTCTTAAAGTTTTTTATATACAACTTTGAAGCTTTTCTTCAAATTTATTCACTATATAGTGTATTTCTTCAGTGATTAGAGATTCTGAAAATTTAGAACACGGGGATTTTTAAATCCTCTCAATCAAAAAAAGATTGAAAAGGAATTTTGATTCAGACAAATTATAGCATGTTTATCATCTTACTATAACACAAATTATAGCATGTTTATCATCTCAGTATTACAATAAGAGGCTCAATAGGTTACCACATGATTCTTTAAGGCTTTTCCTCAACTGGGTTCTCTGCTTTCTTTCTTTCGTTTAAAGATTCGGTTGAATTGGTCAAAAAAACAATGCGGGTACTCAAGGTTCTGTTTAGAATCATTGTTGAGTTTCTGAACTTTCATCTATGGTTTCTGATTAATTTATCAATTGGGATTATTTCTCACCAATTTCCTTTTGAGATTCGTGCGTTTGTTTGTTAATGCTCTGTTTCTTCGTTTTTTACAACAAATGAAACTGCTCTCTTCCTCTTCTTCACACTCACGTTGATAACATTGATCTTCAAGAGCTAAATGATAGGTCTCATCTACTTTCAGTCCCTCATCAATAATTTTTTTTGCCATCCCTTTTGCAAATTTATTTTTGTAGATTTTTATATCAATGGATTTTGTTTTTTTTTTTGGCTTTAGGGAGTTTTTGTTTATAATAATCCATTTTCCGATTAATCGTGCTTTTTCCATTAGGTTTTCAAATTATTTGTATTCAGTGCTGGCGGTGGAGATAAATGTGATGTGGTGTTGTGTGGCTGAGACATTGTAGGGTTATTAGTTTGAAATTTTTCCAATTCTTTCTTCATTAGTCTATGTATTTTATTGATTTTTGTCCTGCCAATACTTTCTACTATTTTGACTTATTTGAATTTCATTATCTGAACTCTGTTCTCTGAATTTGGTTACCTAAATCGTGCCTGATATTTGATGTGGCCGGTGGCTTTGTATGGCTGGCTGGTGTTATTTGGGGGTGATTTTAGTTATAATGGGAGACAGGGTATATCTGTGCTCATGAACTGATTAGGATTAGAATAGTAGAGTCTTTGCTAATTTATGTGTTTTTATTCTCTGTACTATTATAATCGTCCTTACGTAAATTGAATAATGATGTTTCCTTTTCTTCTCAGTGAAAACACATACCAAAGCAACAAAGCTATGGTGGTGGGAATAATCGTTCTCAGGTATGTATGATATGAATGTGTGATATGAATTAGTTTGCCAAAGTTCACTGTAAGTAGATTGTACATATTTGATTCTCTGGGATATTGTAACTGTATTTCGGTTCATACTGGGGAATGGATTGCTTCTAATTAGAGTCTTTATGATGGTTACTATCAGTTCTCACATGTATTGGGCAATGCAGTTTTGTTGGTTCATGTTAGGGAATAGGTTGCTCTTACTTAAAGCCTTTATGATGGTCACTATTAGTTCTTGTAGATATGGAGATTAGAGAGTTGTAGACAAATTTGTATCCAACTCGATTGGATTTTCTTCATTCTTTACCTTTTTCTCTTTCTTCATCTATGTTTCTATCTCTCTCTCTCTTTTCTGAAACCAAGTCAAATGCTATTTTACCACTCTCATCCTTCCCTCGCCCCTGTTCTTTGAACATGTTTGTTAGTCTTGATCAGATATTGAACATACTAATTATACATGCCATGCAATTTTAATTGATTGCAAGCTTATTGGCTTTCTCTGATGTACTTTAAATTTCTCTCTTGGCTTCGTTTGCAATCTTTTTTGGATTAATTATTCATATTCTCCCAAGTTTGTATCTGTTGGACGAAGAAATTGTTCTTTTATTTCTATCGTATGTTTAATTGTTATTTGTTGATGCACAAAACCGGAGGGGTCTTGGAACAACGTAAATCCGACCGTGAATCTACAAGAAAGTAAATAACACAAGATGTATCGTGGTTCACCCCAATGTTTGGGCTACGTCCACACTGATATTGTATTTCTCTGTTTGTGAGAAGATTGTGAGGGTGAGAGCTTTGTAATGTGAGAGTGAGGCTTGAGGATTGTGAGGGTGAGGAGGCCCTTTTATACACTAAGGGCTCCTCCCCTTTTTACATATTTGCCCCTTCATTTATTACATAATTACATTTGAGTCCCCTGAGTATTTATACGAGATCTAAATACGGAGGCCCTAAGTATGGTACAAACAGTAGTCCCCCAAGTCTTCAGTCAAGAAAGTCTTTTGGCTGGAGACTTGAAATTCAGTCCATG
This sequence comes from Malus fusca, assembly GCA_035220775.1. Lineage (NCBI taxonomy): Eukaryota > Viridiplantae > Streptophyta > Magnoliopsida > Rosales > Rosaceae > Malus > Malus fusca. The sequence continues at coordinate 17,886,312 of CM069072.1, forward strand.
TGTGGGCCGAAGTAACTAGATGTTGTCTTGAACCGATATTTGATATGAGGTGGTGCTCAAAGTGAAGTGATGCTCAACTAGAAGTAGCACATGTTGCGAGACTGCTCGGTTTGTGGAGTCCCTTTTATAAAATAAGGGTTCGCTCCTCAATACATAAATAATGGGCTAAGTCCCCCAAGTATTTTTTATGAGGCCCAATTGAGGCCCAATATATGGTACATAATGTAATCCCCCAAGTCTTCAGTCAATAGGGTATGTTGGCTGGAGACTTCAAATTGAATCCATGTATGGGCTGAAGTGGCGGTTGTTCGGAGGCGGTCTTTGTATACCATGCACTGAAGCTTTATAGGTGAAGCTTTGAAGTCGGAGCTTTGTAAATGAAGCTTTTGAAGCTAGAGCTCTGTAAATGAAGCTTTCGAATCTGATTGACATGAGTGATGCTCATGAATGTTTATGTTGATTGACATGAGTGATGCTCATGGATGTTGACATGAATGATGCTCATGAATGTTGACATGAATGATGCTCATGAATGTTTATGTATGATTGACATGAGTGATGCTCATGTATAATTTTGGAGTACTGGACGTACTTTTGATCACCTGGTTAGTGGTAATAGCAGCAGGCTGCCAAATAATTTTGGAGGACTGGACGTACTTTTGATCACCTGGTTGGTGGTAATAGTGGCAGGCTGCCGAATAATTTTGGAGTACTGGGCATACTTTTGATCACCTGGTTGGTGATAATAGCGGCAGGCTGCCGAATAATTTTTTGTAGTACTGGACGTACTTTTGATCACCTGGTTGGTGATAATAGCGGCAGGCTGCCGAATAATTTTTTGTAGTACTGGACGTACTTTTGATCACCTGGTTGGTGAAAATAGAGGGCCTGGCTCTTTTGGGCATATGGGCCTTCGCCCTCCACATAAAATTCCAGCCCATTATTTTGGGCTTGCCATTTTTTTATTTTTTTATTTTTTATGATTACCCTCTGATGGGGTTTATACATATGTCTCCACAAAATAAGAAAAGTAAATGACATCATTCAAAGATAAGAAAAGTAAATCACATCATTCTGGTGGGGTGTTTATTCCTTGCTTTTGCAGTGTGGGTGTTTATTCCTTGCTTTTGCAGTGTGGGTGTTTATTCCTTGCTTTTTGCAGTGTCCCTATATGCTCTCGCAGAGGAAAGCCTCTCTTTTGCTTTCTGCTTTTTCTCGGTTTTTTTCTGCTTGCTTTCGTTTTCGTTTATGTTTCTTCTTTTCTCTTTTCTTTTCTGCTTTGCTTTTGCTTTTGTTTCCTTTTTTTCTGCTGCATGGTCCACGAGTCCACCGCAATTATCTCTCGTCCTCCCTCACTTTTTATCTTCTTCCCTTTAATGCTTTTCCAATCAAGTACCTGACAGCCTTCTTCGTGAGTGTTTCCACTGGTGGATGGTAGGTAGCCTCTGTAACAGTTTTTTTTCTTGGCTGTGGGACTTATTCTGGATGACAGCTAAGTCAGTCTGGTCTTTGCTGTGTATCCGCGGTTTTTCTTTGGGCCGCCGAACTGCACCATCTCTTTCACTGCCAGGTAGCTCAGCAACTGGTTGGAAACGTTGCATTGGTCTTTCTATGTTTCCCTTCAGTTCCTCTTATTCCCTCCATAGATCCTGCGAAAGGTACCAACACCAAGACCACCCGTCAAGTAGATTTTGTAGTACCAATCAGGCTTATATGCTGCAAGCTCCTTGAATGTGGTCGTCTTCAAAATGTCGGTCCAGTCAGGAAGCTCAATTCGGCCGGAGCGAGTTGCCCGAGGAAGGACGGAAGGCCGGTAGAGGGCAGAGTTGGGACGCCGGCAGCGTAAACTAAAGGGAGGAGCTGCCGAGTTGTACTGAGACCGGTGCAGCAGAGGGAAACCAACGACAGCACAGTATATAACCAAACGTTCCTCTTAGTAAAACCGTTAGTTAACGAACTAGGAGTGGGAAGGATACTCTGTGTAGCTGGTGTTGGTTGCGCTCGATCAGTGTGTTATCTCAGGTTTTGATACTGCTGATGAACCTAGAGAGAGAGAGAGACAGAGCTCTGGTTTTGTGTTCTTTGATTCCCAAAGAGGTTTGGCCAGACCCGACTGCCGTCAAAGTATGCTTGATCTGCACTAGCTTCCCTGCATGACTAAAAGTGGTGAGAGAAAACGAGTACTGGCTGTCTCTCATTGTTTTCTAGAGAGAGAAAGACTGAAGCTTTTTATTTTCTTCTAAGAATCGAAGAGAGAGAAAGAGAGAGAGAAATTTGAGGGTGGTTTTTTGGGTTTTTCTGGAAAAGCTTTGGGTTCCTGGGTTTTTGCAGATTCACGGCGGATGTGAAAAATTGAGAGAGAACCGACATAGCTTTTCGTGTCGATTCCCACAGATGGCGCCAAATGTTGATGCATAAAATCGGAGGGGTCTTAGAACAACGTAAATTTGATCGTGAATCTGCAAGAAAGTAAATAACACAAGACGTATCGTGGTTCACCCCAATGTTTGGGCTACGTCCACACTGATATTGTATTTCTCTATTTGTGAGAGGATTGTGAGGGAGAGAGCTTTGTTTAGGGGATGTGAGGCTTGAGGTTTGTGAGGGTGAGGAGGCCCTTTCATAGACTAAGGGCTCCTCCCCTTTTTACATATTTGCCCCTTCATTTATTACATAATTACATTTGAGTCCCCCGAATATTTATACGAGATCTAAATACGGAGGCCCTAAGTATGGTACAAACATTATTATTTCAACGTATGTCCTTCCTGGCAGATTCTAACAGATGCTGCTATTCTCAAGCGTCAAAAGAAAGAAATTGAGGAGCTTTGAGCTAAATTGTAGGTAAATTATAAATATAGTTTGCCTACGTAAGGAATTTAAATATTCCACATGTTTTAGGAATCTCATTCAGAAACGTTGGGCAGAGGACATCCTCAATCTGCAAAACATGTTATTGCAGGTTTGGAATATACACTTTATGTTTATTGTAATTAGTTGAAAGTGTATTCTGGGACATGTGTACTTTCTGTGCAGACTGAGTTAGAGAGGTAGCGTATGGCTTTCAAGTTGGCGGAGGAAAAAAAAGCCCAAGTTGAAAGAGAGAAGATGGTGCAACATCAAGCTAAGAAAATTGAGAACCTGAGCTCAATGGTGTTGTATTCAAATAGAGATGAGAATGAAAAATAAATACTTAAAAGTGTAAAATTCTATTATCTATAAACACAAAAATATTTGCTCGATATTCTAATGTGCCGTTGCCAATGAGATAAGATTTAGTTAAACACTCTTTGTTGAATCGATAAATTTAGCACGTTACAGGTTATGAGACGTGGTCGACGGCCGCCAGTGCCAACTCAAGAACTAAAGACAAGCCTCCAATTTTGCCTTCACACACTTCCTACTTTTTATTTGGAGCAATTGGAGATGGCGACCCAAAATAATTAGCCAAGGTATACTTCAGTTTTCCATTTTATTAATTGTCATTTGCAGAGAGATAAATAGAGCAGTTATGTATGAGTATCAGATTTCTTCGTCAACATTGCGGGTAGTCAAATGGTTGAAACAGTTTGTTGTTAAATGGCTTTATTTGCATTTTACAACTTTCATTGGAATAATATTTGATTGAGTTAAAACTGTGATTTATGAATTTACACGTTTTTATTTGTTTCTCTGTCATATATGGTTGGCATTATTTCAGTCCAATAACTCTCGACATAGTTAAGTTGAAGAATTTAGCGCTGATGATTTCCTTTTTTCCTGTTGTTCATAGATCTGCCTCTCATTTTATTCATTGTTCATGTTAACTTTGTTCTATAAGCTTCATGTGGCTTAAGCATTGAAGTTATTCAATTTTAAAAAAATATATATTTAGGCGTTTTGGAAAAGGTGTTTTATGTGCGTAAAGGCTGTTAAGCTTGACAAATTGTACTCGCTTGCTAGCTTCATCAGCTTATGTTTGTGAGGCAAAAAGGAGATGACTTGGTTGTTTAATCAAGTTAATAATTTGATAACAACAATCCATTGTGGCTACATATTAATTGTTATTTAATTGAATTTGGTTTTCTCAAGAATCAGGATTATGTTCACTTCACTTCGCGGCGAATTAGAAAAAATTGATCGACTATGAGGCAACATGGGATTCTATTAAATTTTAGTTCTGGCTCTCATTATTTTCTATTTTCTCTTAATTTCTCTTTTATAGAAGAACATTGTTAATTGTCTTCATATGTTTAGATTGACCAAAAGAAAGAATAATTTATATTGAATTCTATTTTTCTTGATCACTTGCATATACATTGTTTATTCGGCTTTCATGAATTTTCTTTCATTCTTTGTATTTAAAATGGTGAATGACAACCACTATTGTTCATGGACTTTAGGTAGGAACTTGCATCCAAAATCACATGTTGTTTGAAAATTGCATGAATAACATTTAAATCATTACTTTACACAAAGTGAAAACGAAAAATATGACAACTTTTTAAAACGTGCATGGTAAAGAAAAAGTTTCTTTTGCACAATACATTTAAAATATATCTTGACAATTTCAATGGAAAAAAAATTAACACAATACACCTTTAGTGGCGCGTAGCGCTCGTGATACAAAAATGCCTCTCGCATGCACGTTAGTGTGTGCGGAGAGGCTAGTATATATATAAACACACACAAAGACAGAGACTTTTTGGTATATTACAATTATATAAAGTAAAACATGGGAATGACCAAAGGGTTGGATGAAGGATTGGAGGCCAAAGATGTCACAGAGAGAGAGAGAGAGAGATTGTTTGGAAAAAGGATTGGATGAATCTCTCCCCTTTTTGCGTTTCTTCAAGGGAGGTGTTTTTCTGTGGCTTATAAATTGTGCTCAGAGAGAGAGAAGAGCGGTCATGTCGGCAAAAGTAACCGCCTTATGGACACATGTCGGTGATTTGGTCTGATAACTTGCTCCTTGGTGACTGGTCAGTATTAGAGTACCGAGGTAGCGTTTGGGTAGAAAAGTTAGAATTGCTCTTGCATGTAAGAAAATGTATTTTCAAAGGAGGTAGCATTTTCTCAAAAAAAAAAAAAAACAAAAAACAAAAAAAAGGAGGTAGCACCTTTCATTTACTATTTGAGTTGCTATTACTTTGTTTAAAATGCATTTCTCTTACGTGTCAGAAAATTTATAAGGTCAATTGCTACTTTTTTAAGTTAATAAAGGGGTGTGTTATCCACACACCCCATTTTACTTCTCACACACCCTTGATAATTTATGTCTGTTGATCTTCTTCAATTCATCCGATCGGACTGCCGAAAATTAAAAAGGTGTGTGAGAAGTAAAATAGGGTGTGTGGATATCACACCCCTTAATAAATTGTGTTGTGCAATATATTTTATTTAAAAATATTGTTTAGCAAAGAGTTTGGAATAAAAATTGAACATATGATATTAAGATATTTGATTTTTTAAAATAAAAAATAAAATTTGAAGAGTGTTATTTTTAGCTGTGATTGTGTAAATCAAAGATGGATTTGATTTCTAGTTATCTGTTACTCTAGTTGTTCTTTCCCTATAGGATTGTATTTACTTGGAAAACAAGTTAATCATCTCCTTTCAGCTACTATAAATAAAGGCACTATGTTGGGTGGAATACACACAAGAATCCCTAAGCATTCTACAACCTCTCCACTCTCTCTTTTTACATTTTCACTAACCTCTTCAAGAGGATCGAGCACATTTAGGCTCCTTGATATTATTTTGCCTAACTTTTGAACGAGAAAACAAAGGATTTCTCCGGAAGGCATTCGTCATACTTAGGTGATCTTCCAGAATTGGGCCCCTAGAATTTTGTAACCCGTCGAGCTTTATGCTCACTTCGTTTGAATACTTATTCACGAGTTTCTGTAAATTTTTGTTTATTCTCTTTCTTCAATACCTTATTTTTGTGTCGAAGATTTAAACCTTGGGAGTTTATACTTCGATACTTCTGGCTTGTAGGCGTTGACTCGTGTTTGCCACAGAAGCCACACTTCGATTACTCAAAAGACTCATGAACGGCTTGTGTGTCCGTTGTTGTTACTAAGAAATAGTTGATCTTCTGGAATAAGAATATCTTTCAATATGCTTTTGAGGAGCAAGATTATTTGATATCATGTCATTAGGGAGAGAGATTATCTCATATCATGTTTCCATCTTTTTGGTAAACATCATGTTTCCATCTTTGGTGAACTTCTTTGGTTCACCAAATGCTGTTATCAAATTCAGCTAGTTTTCTTGACCTTGCAAGACCAAGATATGACAGAAGAGAGAGCTTGCATTCCAAGCATATTACTTGTATCCTTTCTTGATTACTTACCAAGCCTTTTCTCTAGCACTTGAAAAGAGTATCAGATTATTTGCATATAGTTTCTTAATTCCTCCCCGATTGCTAAAGGGAAAAATGCATAATTTCCTTTCCCCATCAATTTAGATGAAAAGTTTCTTAGCCTACGATTTCAATCAAGCTTGTTTCAAATTTTTTGTTTGAATCCCATGTACATTGATGAATTCTTATTAGTATCGACATTCCTTGTACTTGTACAAAGATTAGTGATGTTGTCGAGCTGGGATGACAATGTTGTGCTTGTAAGCATAATAATAAAGTTGCCGTCTTGTTTACGGCAATTGTACTTGGGAACTAGTACTTGGAATTGTTGAACTTGTTGGTAACTAATTGTGTGGATAGTTGTTAGGATTGGTACTGAAAATTTCGAGGATGAAATTTTTTTTTAAGGGGGGAAGAATGTGAAATCCCGTTCCTGGATTTCACTGTTATAATCTACATATTTGTATTATTGAGATTTTATATTATTTTTCGAGAAATTATATTAATTTATTTGGATTTAGATTTTAATTAAACTAGTTACGAAGTTTGAAGTTTGGAAATTAATTATCAAAAATTCGTTGACCTTTCGAGGTCACAAGTAACGTTTTCGAATATATCTTGAAACTATAAGCGCATAGGTGAAAGCCGTTTGTGAGTCTGGATTATAACGGTATAGATACGGACATTTGAAGTTGTGTTACTAAACTATAGATTTTAAATTTATTTTAAACTCCTACCTTGTGGGAAAGAGGCCAATCAAAATTTATGTTAGTCAAGGGAGGACCAATCAGAAAGAGGGAAAGGAGGTGAAAGGAGAGAAGAAGAAAATAGGGGGAATCGGGTAGCAGCCAACCCGACCTGACGACTTGCAAACTCGACACCATTCACGGCATTCCACGACGAATCGATGCAAATTGCCACCTGGAAACAACTCTCTAGCATTCCCTCTTCCATTTCCAACCAAATTGTATTGGGTTTGAACACGGGTTCGAGAAGAATGAAACCCGTGGGTTTCGGGGGTGTCATGGCGGAATCCAACGATCGTGAAGGTTATGTCGAGCACCACCACCATCAAACCACTCCCATTGAGGTCAGGAACAAAGCCCAATCAACATTTGGGGCGGCGGAGCGACGGAATGGACGAATCGATGTTCACCCTTTTAGGGTTTTCCGGCAGTTCTTGATGATTTCAGGTCACTTCCCGGCCAAATTGGACTTGGTCACAGGTATGAAAATTGTTCTCCACACTGAGATCTACATGCCTATAAAATTTGGTAATTTTTAGAAATAGTTGAATTTTCCGGCGGGTAGCGGCGGCCGACCACCACACACGGCGGCGTGTGCGGCAGCGCGTGGCCAGTAGGCTGATGATGTCTTCCTAAGTTAAATTAGATGCCCTGATTCCATAATGGATGTTTGTATGACGTAATTTGATTGTTTGAAATTATTTTCATTACGATACATTACTTGATCAAAATATGAATCGACAATCCGACCGTTGGATCATCACCAAAACTTAATGCGTTATAGAAAATAATATTTGAGGATAATTGGAACTAACGGATCGATAATCTGACATACAGATCTTCTCGAATTAGATTTCTAAGTTAGTAAAATTAATTGTTAACTGCCACTTAATTCTAGCAATTGGCAGAGATCCGACCGTCGGATCGTGATGAGATTTTATTATGTTGTTATTTGAGCATAATGTGGATCTTAGGAAGTTACAAATCAAGATTGTGATGTACGGATCTTCCGGATTAAATTACTAGGGTGTGGACCCCACCGTTGACTTTTGGACAACAAGTCGTGAACCATTTGAATTACTAAAATTAGTATTACTAGAGACTCAGTGAAGCTTTGCGGACTTGTCTTGGTGAGTGACTTTAATATATGTGATATGGTGATTACCCGATTCCTTATATTAATATCCTTTGTGGATATGATTCGGTTTTATAAATGTGTTTTCTGTTTAGATGTGATTCTTTTATAATTGGCCATCTATCTATTTTTATTAAATGTGATTTGATTCATGAATTGGTAATATTTGTGAAAAAAGTGATTCGAATTGCATATTGAAATGTTTGTTAAATTGAGGGCTAGTAGGAGACCATAACCCTGCTTGGTTAATCCACGATAGGGGGTCACTAGTGGTCCTGATTGGTTAATCCGCGATGGGGGACCATATTATTTATGGATCACGCTTGGTTAATCTGCGATGGGCGCTCCTTATGACCATGTATACTTTGGAGTGATCATGTTTGGTTAATCCGCGATGGGTGATCATTACCTAACAGTTCTGTAGGTGTGACTCTGCCTATTTAATTTGCAATGGGGGGTCACTACCTACTTGGTTATCATGATCATGCTTGGTTAATCCGCGATGGGGGTCACTAGTGGTCCTGCTTGGTTAATCCGCAATAGGGGGCCATATTATGTATGGATCGTGGTTGGTTAATCTGCGATGGGCAATCCTTATGGCCATACATGCTTAGGGGTGATCATGCTTGGTTAATCTGCGATGGGTGATCACTGCCTAACAGATTCGTGGGAGTGACTCTGATTGGTTAATCCGCGATTGGGGGGGGGGGGTCACTACCTACATGGTTACTTAGGGGTGGCTCTACTTGGTTAATCCGCTATGAGGGGCCACTTCCTATTTGGTTACTTATGTAGGCTTCGGCCGAACTGCGTCCCTCTAGCCCTAGTTTTAATTGTGATCGATGGTCTGTTTTAATTAAATATCACATACTTGTATTATTGTCACTCACATGAGCTTCGCAGCTTATTTGAGTGTCTGATGTGCCCAGTGTGCTATCTCCTTAATGTAGGCATGATTGTACATATGACAGGTCTGGGTAGATTACGGGAAACAGCTTGGTATTTTAGTTCCGTTGAGTGGTCCGAAATCCTTGCTCTTGCTCATTTCCATAAGGTTAGTCTAGAACTCTAGATTCAAGTGAATGAGAATTACCCCTAATAGACGTTGTGAATATAATTAGAATTACCATGTTTATTACTCATAATCCAAGTATGGAATTATATAGAGTTCCTTGGTTAAATTCATGAGATGATTTGTTTTTGCATTGATTGATTAACGTAATTAAATGCTAAGATCGTGCATCTTTGATTCATGAATTGATTAATTGATGGGATTGTGGAATGATGCTGGATATGATTGTTATTTGTATGATTGTTTAGTTGATCGATGTGGCTAGAAAATAATATTGTGCTTTGTTGATTCTTTAATATGTTACATGCTAAGTATTGTGATTTTATGTGGAGAAACATGATGATTTATGCGATGGATGAAATGGAAATAGTAATGGTCATGTGGGATTGTTATGTATCCCTGAACCTAGAAATTTCTAGCATGTCAAGTTCTATTACTTGATTGATGAGTGCTATGATTTTCCACTTAAAAGTACTATGATAAAAGTTGAGGATAATGTTTGGGTGAACTACGAATGGCTTGATCCTTATTGAGGGTACGTAGGCAGTCTAACGAGAAGGTTAGATGCAGCCATAAAGTATACGAAAAATTACCATGCGATTCGATTCTTGAGTTATGCTTCGTACATATCCCAAAGGCGAGATCTGTTGGATATATGGTTACTTGATAATGTCACATGTCGATCCTGGACGTAGGTCGGGATCGGGGCGTGACAGCTTTGGTGTGGATGACACAACACATGTATTTGTTGTACTTGTTGATTCTTTACGAGTTTGATGAAAAACATGAGTGTTTGAGCATCTTAGGGTGTGTGTATGTAAGAGGTCTTCTTTGTCTTAAATTCTCATATTTATAGGCCTCTCCATATCTTGATTGAGGCTTCATTTGGTCTTAATTTTGGACTTGATTAAATGACAAAAGAATCAAGACTTGAATTGGAATTGATTCATTGAGAAAAGAACCAAGACTTATTCGTGATTTTGATTTCATCAAATAATCTTGATTTAATCAAATAAATCAATCAACTTTCATCTTTAATTTAGCTAATCTCCCCAACTTGACATTCATTTCATTTGTTGATTATTTTCTTTAATTTAAATCAAGGTTAATTAAAGATCATTCCATAATTATATTTCGCCTAATGTCGATGCGTGCCACTGTTGGTGACTCATCAGGTTTTGATAAGTCGCATGCCACGTGTGCAACGTGAAACCGATACTTTGATGTCTATACAATATTATTACTCTAAGCTAATCTACGAGAGAAAGAGAGTTTGACTCCAAGACGTAGTGAGTTAAGCCATTCAATACTACGGCCTAATAATATTCATCTTCACTTGTCAGTGAGAATTTCGGGTAAGATTCTCGTCAGATGCGAGTTTGAACCATATCATTACTAACTCATTGTGAAACTAAAATCATCTCTTTTTTATTATTGAATATAATATCATTTGTTAAAAAAAATGTAATGAGTTGAAAAGAAATGCATTAAACATAAAAATCATTCACCACCCTTCAGATTATATGTCGAAAACATTATATATACTAAAACCAAGGAAGAAAATATCGGTAATATCGGAAATATCGGTAGTCCGAAAACACGGAAATATCGATGGAAATATCGGTAAAATATCGATATCGATAAAAATTACATGGAAACCACGGAAATTGTAAGAAAAACTTGGAAATTTTTATTGAAACTTTGTAGGATGTTTATTTAGTCAATTATCTATTAGTTTATCACAAAAAATTGGAAAGAAATGCATTGCATGATGGATTTAACATTATCAAGTTGATTATATAGCGAGCTGACAAACATTGTGAGTGTAGAAAATATGTAGTAATTAATGAAAGAAGTCTAAACACACCATAATCATTTATATATAATGAATTAGTACAATATTTTGAGGTTTTATTTAGGATATTAAAAAAAAAAAAAAGGAAGTGAATAAAATGATGAAGAATAATGTGCCGAATTTGACACTTTAAATTTCTTACACATAAGCATGCGTCTAGGCGTTGAAGTTCCAAATTATAGTATATCAATTAACGATTGAAAATCAATACATTGAATAAGACTAAACTTTAATTTGGATGCCGATTATGTTTTTTCAAGTTTATATAAAGTAAAAGAATTGAATTTTGGAAGTCAGGAGTGTGTCAATTGTTTTATAATTCGTCTGAATACATATATCAGGTTGCTACTCAACGTAATTTGAAAGTATATCTAGTGCAAGGACTTGTCTTTTTTTGTTGATAAGCAAAGGGTTTGTAGCTTTTTTTGCTAAGCAGTAGAACATATTATGTTTGTTTAATCTTTAGCATTTGATGGTTGTCCACAAATATAGGATAGAAGGCCCCAAATTAGATCTGGCTCTTACCTAGTTGGAGTCACAAGTTCACATGTACCAGCCCTTGAGGCAAAACGTTTTGGTTTTCCGGCCAAACCACGGCGAGTTGGCCGGCGTGCAAGGTATCAATCTCTTCGTCTCGTCGAGTAGTACAACTTTCCTTTTTGTTTCACTCAATTTCGTTGAGTATTGAAAAAGTTATACTCAATTGAATCTTACCCAGTTTCCGGCGACCTCAGTGGCTTTCGAGGCAATTTCCGGCCAAACCACAATGAGTCATACATTGTGTGAGGTACCATTCTCTTCGTCTCTTCGAGGGCTACAACTTTCCTTTTTGTTTCACTCAATTTCGTTGCGTATTGAAAAAGTTATACTCATTTCAATCTTACCCAGTTTCTGGCGACCTCAGTGGCTTTCGAGGAACTTTCCGGCCAAACCACGGCGAGTTGGCCGGCGTTCAAGGTATCAATCTCTTCGTCTCGTCGATTAGTACAACTTTCCTTTTTGTTTCACTCAATTTCGTTGAGTATTGAAAAAGTTATACTCATTTGAATCTTACCCAGTTTCCGGCGACCTCAGTGACTTTCGAGGCATTTTCCGGCCAAACCACGATGATTCAGACGTCGTGTGAGGTACCATTCTCTTCATCTCTTCGAGGGCTACAACTTTTGTTTTTTTCTTGCTTGATTTTGTTGAGTTGTGACAAAGTTATGACCGTTTAAAGTGGGTGTGATGAAACTGGCCGAAATTCCTATTTTCTTCCTTTGAGAAGCTGGTGAGTGTGAGGTTCTGTCCCACATCGCCCAAGGCACAAAGAGAAGCTGGTGGAGGGGACTATAAAAGGGACCACTTCAGTCCCACATCGCCCAAGGCATAAAGAGAAGCTGGTGGAGGGGATTATAAAATGGACTATCAGCCCAAAGTTGAAAGCGTATCAGAAAATCATTATCCTTAACAATAATTTGCGATATTATCGGTAATATCGCGATATTATCGGTAATATCGCGATATTATCGGTAATATCGCGATATTATCGGTAATATCGCGATATTATCGGTAATATCGCGATATTATCGATAATATCGCGATATTTGGACGATAATTAAAGGATAAGTGTGAAAATATCGGTATCTAAAAAAAACGATAATATCGGCGATATTTCGTCGATAGTATCGATATTTTGTTCCTTGACTAAAACTCAGTTGGAAGTCACTGTTCATTAACAGTGATTTGACGAAATTGCCCCTCATTTGTTACCTAATTCTCAGCCTTTTTCATCTGTTATACAGTGAAATCACGTATTTGCCCCCATTGTACACGTGTTGGTTATCGTGGAAGGAAATGAGGTTGGATGTACGCGTGTTGGCCATCTAGGAGGGGAAGCAGTGTTGGGGATGGTGCAAGCATGTTCTCTCCCTCAGATCTCTCGAGCTCTCTCAAATGTTCCAATAACTTTTCCATTTGCTTCCCCTTAATATCAATCTGAAACCAACAAATCCCAAAAACCCTCAAGCCCTCCAACAAAATCGGAAAAAAAACACCATCTTTGCCCAAAATTTTGAATTTTCTCAGGAATTCTCACCTATTCCTGAGATTTTTTTTGGTGGGTTTTGGTTCTCCGGTCCCGTATGGGCTTTGGTAGCAGATGAAGATCGATGACAGTGATCGGAGTTCGTCACATGACATTGTGGTAAGCTATCAGATCTAATTGGCGATTTTTTTGTATGATTGTTTGTTATTGGGATTTAGGATGTTGGGGTTTTGGGATTAATTTGTTTGGTTTTTGTGTGGATGTAGCTCGGCAACGAACACGTTAATCACATCGTGAGTTTTCCGACTGATTTATTCAATCCTATTGGTTCTAATTTTGTCCCTCCATAGCATATGTAGCACTATCTGCCTTGCTCTCATCACAGCTTCGCTTTCAGTTCCTCAGGTAAAGTTTCCACCTTTTTTCTTCAGGAAAATAACAAAGATTCCAAATTTATTGAATTATTTAGTGATTTTCTGTTGAGTTTTTTCTTAATTTTTTTTTAATTGGAATAGGGGGAATGGTGGATGTGAAAGTTTCTTTTACATCAGTTTAAAGGAAAGAGCTTGAGAGACAATGGACTCTTCCCCTATTCCTCCACAATCGCTTTTACCAATTTCCAAGAACACATTAAATTCCCTCAAAATATAAGCCGAGGTATGGAAAAGCTTCGAATTCCTTGGTTTCCTCCAATTAGTATGCAGAACTCTCAAAAAAGAAAGAAGTGAGGGTTGAATGTCTACCCTCATAGATACACAGAAAGATATGGAAAAGCTTAGAATGGTGACTTATTACTCATTTTGGTCTATTTAAATAAAGTTCGTTGATTGCTTTGATTGGTGTTGTGTACATATACTTCTTGGGTATATTTCTGTTTTATGGACTTATTTGTTTCTGTATCGGTTGCTGACAGAATGGATAGGGTGCCAAAAAGAAAGGTGGCATTAGGAATAATGACTTTTTTGAGAGAATTAATACTGGTTTGGTACTGAGGTGCTTTTATAAAAAGTGGGAATCGAAAAAAGCTGAGCTAAAAAATGTGTTTGGTAAACATTTAAAAACAGCTTATTTTCACAATTTTGGATGGAAAAAAAAGCTGAAAACGTGGAGCAGCAAAAATGAGTTTATTCTCATAGCACAGCAGAAGTAGTTTTTTTTCAAAGTATAGCAATACCAAACTAGCTCTAAGAGTTTGATCTCTTCATTTGGGTTGTGCCTATTTCATTTGATCTCTTACTTTGGGTTGTGCAGATTTCATTTGAATTAATTTGGGTTGTGAGGCAGTGAATAATTATTTGAATTAATTAATTTCTCTTGGGTTGTGCACATTTCCTTTGAATTAATTTGGGTTGTGTTTGAGCATTGTACATGCATGAACGTGGGTAAAGAGTATCAGGATAAAGGGAAGAGAAAATGTTGCGATCATCCACCTCAATTGATTTGTTGAGGTATTTTTTGTACCTTTTTTCTGTTTAAAATTATATGTTTTTCATCTTTTAGGAGTATGTAATCGAGGATTTGCCACGAATTTATGAGAATTTGATTTCATCCAAACAATGGGCGTTGAAATGTTAGTGCCTCTTTATTCAAAATTTTCTTTATTTGAATATTATGTGTTTAGAAGTGCAAATTTGTATAATTGAATCTTCGCTCCAATTTTATATTTCATTTTTTGTGACTTTCTGCAGAACTTGGAACCAGCTTTTCACATAACATGGATGATGAATATAAGAAAGTCATACACAGAATTACTCCACCAAGGTATATACAAATTAAAATCATAACTTGCATCAATATAGAATAAATTATTTTATAGCACATAACTTTGACATAATAATTTTTCTCATAATTTATAAAATATTGTACAGATTTATGCTACATGGCAATCAACAACTAATATTACTTCCAAGAAGGCAAGACCAACATATGGTATGTCACAACGGTATATTTTTCACAAACAGATGGTAAAATTGTACACATTACGTTAGGCAAGTTTCAATCTTTTTTGCTTCCATTGTAACACATTTCTAATTAACATTTTGTACTAAATTTTGATTATACTTTATTTAAATGTTTGATTTCAGAATTTCACAAGTCGAATTACCACCTCAATAATAAGAAAAAAATACATTTGATCTTCGGTTATAAGGTGACTTCACCTCTCTCACTCTCTCTCTCCACTCCCAAAACTCAATTTTGAACTTTTATGCATTTTTTTTTAATCATTGGCTGTCTTTATTATCTTTTGCAGTTGTATTCACAACTGTCCAAGAGAGTACAACAAAAGGTCAAATTTTCCTTGGAAGCATCTCAAGCTAGGAACAAGTCTGGTATCCAATTACATTCATGGCATATAACACTTGAAAAAGCTAGTGATGTTTTTCAACATTGTTTAGCATGTAGCAAGCTTTGTTTGACTAATATACTCTCAATACTGCATTTGTAATTTTATCATTGGTCCAACTTTTTGAATAAACAATTTCTCTTCTTTGCACTTTGAAAAAATAGACTTTTAATTTTTCTTTTGGTATCTAAATTTGTTCCGTTCATGATAAAGTTTAGCAAAATATCTCATATGATTTTTAATCCCGCAACATCGCGCACGTGCAAATTTCTAGTGAAACTAACTAAACCACAACAAAATAGGAAAAAAAGAAGTAAGAATTGACACCAAATAATAGTACAAATTAAAGACTACTATTTTAATAGGTGGACTAAACGTGTGGTCCTAGGACCCTATGCCTATGGTGTAGAAAAATAACTAAGAATTGACACCAAATAATAGTACAAAGGGAGATTATATTCACACTTCAAATTACTTCTCTCACATCTTTTTAATTTTTTAATATTTTTTTATCAAATGTTAGTGGAATGTAGAAAATATTAAAAAATTAAAAAAGTGAGAGAAGTAATTTGAGATGTGTGAATATAATCTCTCTAATACAAATTAAGTGGGTGGGTCTGAACCTGTTTTGGTATTCCAGATTCATCATCTCTGCTAAACCCGAGGCCACACAAAAGCCAAGTCGGCCACTTCAACTTTCAACAGCGTCCACACTTTTGCCACCCATGCCACAAAATTTGTTGGAGCAGCCGCCTTTAAGTACGGCACGTTGGCACTACAATCTTACAAAAACTTCCATGCAGTTGTGAAATGTGGAAGATAAATTCATATACAAGAGAATTAGGTTGGGGGTGAATTCTAAGCATGTATTTCAAATTGTATATTTTGAGTTCGATTTCTGCATTTGGTGAATTGTACGATGGTGGCCAGAGTAAAGCTGAAATGTCTCTATGAGTCTTCACAGTCTTCGAAATGATGGACTGCCGAGACGAAACCACTAGTTGGTTTTTTTTTTTTAAGTCATATACGGGAGAAAAGCCAAACTTTGCATGAGTTTATTTTTTTTATTTTTTAATTATAAACAATATTTTACATTAACCTACACTAACTAGAGAGGAAGGAAAATTGTTTGAACTCGGGACATAATGGGTTGAACATAAAGACTTTAACAATCAAAGCGGTTCACCAGGATTTATAGAGAAAACTCGACTTTCTTCTTCAATATGTTTCGTTTAGTTAAATTTTTCATAAAATTATTATTACGAAGTTTAAAAGAGAAAGAAAAAAAAAAGTGTAATGAAACCAAAATGAGTATATAACGTGCATAGACGTGTTTTAGACTTTTAGTGCAATAGGTAAAATTTTCTCTCGATATTATAATAATTATATTAATTGTCAATTGTCACGAACTAAGAGGAAAAATTGTAACGATTTCATCTAATTACAATACTCATCACCATTCAAGTGAATCGGCTATGATACATCTCATTTACTGGTAACAAGAATATTGTTACATTGTAGGCAAGTGACAATTTGATTTGTTTATTAGAAAGCAATCTTCTAATTAAGATTTTAATGGTAACCGGACATAGTAGACTATATTGATTTCCTTATTAAACACATACACTGGATCGACAAAATTGATAATCCAAGGACTAACTGGTGAACAAGTTGATCCGATCCAGTCTATTTGTGCAAAACATTCGGGTTGGTCGATTTCAGTTTGGTTAATAATGCTTCCACCCAACTCAATTCATTTATTGAACGAGTGATTGGATCTTTACCCGAAAATAAAATTTTAAATTTTACAACCCAACCCAACCCAAACCATTTCGGTTGGTTGGTTGGGTTTGTCTGTAAAACCACTAAAATGCCCACACCTACAAAATTCGACATTAATCGAAAGCATGCCAAACAAAACCTTGCTTAACTCGGCATGTCCGTTTGACTCCCTAAATATAACATATGAAGCTTTTGGGTTTTTTTAAAAGAAAAAAAAAAGAAAAAAATAAAACTTGCCTCTTACTGATTAGGTTTATAGATTCGAATTGAGCAAATGACGAGTTTTCAACCAATTTATTTTTCATAGTATAAATACATATTTTTATCAAATAAAATCAAAGCTTTATGGCGGATTGAGTGGGATTTGGGCCAAGTTGCCAACTCGACCCATCGGGCTTGTAGATTTGGGGGTGAAGATACAAATATTGTCCATACCATGCGCATCATTTGGCTTGATCGAATCTCGGCCGTCCAGGTTTTCAAATGAAAACGAGCGGCCATGATGAAGTTTGAAGAAGAGAAGAAAAGCAGTAGTCTAGTCCGCACGGAGTCCATCGAATAAATCAAATAAACTGTGCAGCGGCGCAGTCCAACCGTTGGACAAAAATTCCCCAAAACAAAGCACCGCCATGGGCAGGAGAGGAGGAGGAGGAGCTCAGAGGGCGCCAAACACCGCATTCGCGTCTACCAATAACATATCACTGAGAGAAGAATTGACCGGGAAAAAGCAGACCAAGGGCGGCTCCTCCATCAATGCCAAGGCCGCGCTGAAGCTCGAGCACTTGCAGAGACTCGCTGTGTGGACTGGCGCGGAGACTTCTGTTCCTTCTCTGGGTGCATTCTTTGGGCGCACCTTGGCCGCTGCCCAAGAGGCCATCGGTGTGCCCCCTAAACCTTTTCTCTTCCCTTGCCAGAGGTATGCAAAAATCTTTAGATTTTTTATTGAAAAACCCCAAAAGAAAAAGAGGGTTTATTGTATTTGAATTTGGTGTGGTTATAAGTGGATTTAATTGCAAATTTAATTGCCTTTTTAGTTCAATTTTGTGGGTTTTGCATGTTGTAGGATTGGTTGTCAAAAAATGGTGGAAGATTTGAATTTCTGTTAGGAAGTGATCATGAACTGCTTACTGTTATGGTGGGATTGTGAACCACTGGTTTCATATGATCATTGTAATATTTTTGTGATTGAAAGTTTGTTGTCACTGATACAAAATTAGCTCCTTGAATGTGGCATGACTTAGAGCTGTGGAGAAAAAGAAACAAGAGAACAGGCTATTCGCTTTAATCCCATCCAAGTCGTTTGGATTGGATTGCAATAGAAATTTATAAAACCAACGAGATAGATTCTTTCTACCAAAATGAACCAAACTAATCCAGCTATAACAGGCATTATTGACTTGCGTATCTTTATAAGGAGTCTTGAGTTTCATGGGATTGCGTATCTTCTGTATGATTTCATAATACAACCTCATATTTAGCTTAACCATACCCGCATTCCACAAAGATAGTTGATTGTAATCATGATGCTTACTGAAGCTACATTCCACCTTGATTAAGCTTAGTACACCTTAAAGATGGAAATCTTATTGGTTTGGATAGGTTTGAAACTGTTTGGCATGGCAATGGGGGTAGCATTTCTGGTCACGTAGCTAAACGTGTTGGAGTTCTGAAATTCTTAATTGTTACATAGTTATATGGGAACAACATGCATCTAGGATTCACCATTGAAAGTTAGATATATAAACTAAGAAACATCTAATGGAACGTTAGGCTCGAAAGGTGGAGAGAGAATAGGATTCTGACTCGTCTAACCTGAAAGTCAGATATATAAACTAAGAAACATCCAACGAAGCATTCTCATCTCTGCTACACCCATTTTATGTATTTGTTGATGCATCACCACCCAACATTCCGTGCCATAATGTTATTGGTTAACCCATGAATAGATAAAATCCTAACAAAGTTCTCACAAACTGCAATTGCAGGGCTTTCTTTTCCGCTTAACTCGTTTTGCACTGTATACCGTATTGACATGAAACATGAATCTGACTGAGACATGTATCATTTTTTGCTTTACTGATGCTGGCTTGTCCTGTTTGTGTTATTAGCACACAACCGTGACAACACAAATAAAGAAATTAGTACGTGTTTTGGATTTTATGTCACCTTGAATGTATGTTTTCAAACAAACTGAAGTGCTTTTGAGATAAGCATAGAGCTTAAGTCCCATGACTTCGACTCTGAAATGTGTCAGCCATTACGTTACATGAAAAAAATTATTGGAATCAATTTGTCTTTGGATGCGTGTAATGTGTGTTGTAGCCTTGTAGGTTTTATAATTTTGGACAACATACATTTTGAAATGAATGATACTATAAAGTATATTAAAAGGTACGACCCGTAATCAGTGTTTCACTATTTTGCAGATGTGAAACAGTTCTTCAGCCTGGCTTCAACTGCACTGTTCGAATTGAGAAAAATAGAGCAAAGGTACAACAACGAAGTAAGAAGATTACTAATTTCTCTCAAAACAATGTAGTGTATACATGCCACTTCTGTTCACACCGGAATGTGAAGAGAGGGACTCCGAATGGACATATGAAAATGATATGCCCCCCTAAGGCCAAAACAACTTCGAATCTGAAACTTAAGTCCATCTCCAAGAAGTTTATCAACTCAAGGGAGATCACAGCAGGTGATGAGGTTAGTAAAGCGGAGGAGATAGCTCCTTCCGCAGGCAGAGAGATTCCTGCAGTCAACACTCCTGCAGGCGAAGGCGAGGTTAGTAAAGCGAATGAAATAGCTCATTCAGCAGGCACAGAGATTCCTGGCGTGGATACTCCTGCAACTCCAGCGGTGAAGACTGGAATTTCTTTGTTGTTGGGAGGGAAGAAGAGAAGGAGAAACAATTCGGCAACCAAGAAACCAGCTGAACGTGAGAGCAGTCCCACCTCAATAGCTGAAAACACAACTAGCACGTCAAACAAACGGAGGAGAAAATCATGGACCAGTTTGAAGGAGATTGCTATACGCAGTGATCACAATAACATCCGAAAAATCAGTTTGATTTGACAATCCCTTTCGATGGCCCAGGAGTGCATAACAATTTTGTAGTTCGGTAGATCAAATTTCGAATGATATGAAATAGCATGTTGATTCTTTGATTGAAGGAGAAGGGAGTTTGCCTGAAATGAAGCCTGCTGCACGATAAGAACCCACCGAATAATTCTACTGAGTTGTTCCGAGTCGACTAGGAGGAGATATAAAGCAAAGCAGGACGAAGAAAGCAGGACGAAGATAGAAATTTAGGAGTCGTTTGATAATTATTTGTTTTTTTTATTTTAGTTTTCAAAGTGAAAACGATTTGAAATAGTTTTTTATTTGCTTTTTGTGTAACCCTTATTTATTTATTTATCTCATCTGCCATTTTTCCTCAGCTCTTCTTCATTTCTTCCTTATGTTGGATATTTTTCCTTTCACAAGCACAAAATGTGAAAAAATAAAATTTAAAAACAAAATGGTTATCAAACAAAAAAACAACTGACTCATCGTATTACGGTATTAGTGTTTATTAATTTTTTTTACTCAATTTTTTGTTAACAAGTGGGCGCTAGTAATAATGTGGTTTAAATTCACCATTGGCAAGACTCAAATTTAAAACTTCTCGTTTACAAGTGGAGAGGAATACCACTAAATTGTAGTACTAACAAAAGATATAGAAAATATTGTGCTAATGAATTGTACATCCAAGACGATAAGGGTACAATTGTGAGAGATTTTAAGTTCGATTCTTGTCAAATACAAATTTGAACCACATTATCGTTTGTTAAAAAAAAAATAGACGATAAGGGTACAATCGGTACAACTCTCAAGCAAGGAGAGCACCCTCATTTCTTGCTCTCGGTCTCAATCCCAACTAGACTTGTAAACAGATTAGGTTTATTGGGTTTGGGTCGGGTTGAACCTAATTGATAAGCTCATATTTATATATATTTTGCATAAAATTCACTTGTCTTTTCTTAGTTAGTTCCTTATATTTTTGAGTTATTTACTATGTTTTTGTGTTTTGTGTGATTTATCAAGCAAAGAAAAGAAAAGTAGCACAAGTGGGATATTAAGTAACAAATTCGTCAAAACTGCCTGTGCAGATTAGCTGACTTTGGAAGCATGTTACGAACAACTCGAAATGAATGAGAGAATGAGCCTTATATGCTTGGAAAGCTACGGATGTCTATTTTCTGGAGCAATTTAAGGATTGTTAATATCATTTTTCTAGAAGAAGGTATGGGCATTGTAACACTGAAAGGTTCAGAAAAGGGCTAAGCAGATTTGGCTAATAAAATGAGAAAGCAAAGGCACTTGGTTTGTGTTTTGCTTTGTCATCAACACTCAGCAGCAAATGGGGTTATGATTGCACTCATTTGGCTTTGGAGCAAGTGGAAATGCACAGCTAGAAAGAGAAGGCACAGCACATGCAAAAGAGAAACATGGACAGCCAACAAATTCGTCAAAACTGCCTGTGCAGATTAGCTGACTTTGGAAGCATGTTACGAACAACTCAGAATGAATGAGAGAATGAGCCTTATATGCTTGGAAAGCTACGGATGTCTATTTTCTGGAGCAATTTACGGATTGTTAATATCATTTTTCTAGAAGAAGGTATGGGCATTTTAATACTGAAAGGTTCAGAAAATGGCTAAGCAGATTTGGCTACTAAAATGAGAAAGTAAAGGCACTTGTTTTGTGTTTTGCTTTGTCATCAACACTCATCAACAAATGGGGCTATGATTGCACTCATTTGGCTTTGGAGCAAGTGGAAATGCACAGCTAGAAAGAGAAGGCACACCCACATGCAAAGGAAAGGAGAAACATGGGCAGAAAATGGGTGGATTGGTGGCTGAAATGATGAAGCATGTGTGTGCAAAAGGAAAGGAGAAACATGGACAGCACACACCCATGCAATCTGCACATGCAAAGGAAATGGAGTGGTCCTCTCCCTAGCCTATAAATACATCCACAATCCCCCTTCCAAAAAAGACCATCTTGATCCACAATTGCTACATCTCCATACACTTCCATTCCATGCCGTGAGCTCCATTCCATTTCATCCATACATTCAAACACATCTTCATACACTTCCATTTCCATGCCGTGAGCACCATTCCATCCATACATTCATAAATCCCACATTTCACAAACACAAATACATTTTCCTTCCCTTGGCCGAGACATTCACCAATCCTAAATACATTCCTAACCTTTCCATGTATCCATACACATCATAGACACTTGAGCTGCAACAAGGTGGTGGAAACGAAGGTCATTGGCGTTTCAAGCTTGGAACTTTGGAGCGTTTTAGGTGTACTTCGTTCTTGCTTTCAATGTCTACTTTGTTATTTTCTAATTTTGTTGCAATTATGAGTGGCTAAACCCCTATTTAGTTAGGGGGAAGTTTGAAGCCATGAACATGCTTGAGATTTGAATTGATTTCTTCCAATTGTGATTTGATAAGTTGTGATTGCAATTCAATTATCTATTTTATTCATAACTGATTCTTGTATGTTTATTAAGGATGCATAATTAGTTTTCATGCATGAATTAGATGCTAGAATATAAATGAGTTTCACCTAATCGTTACAAGTTTATATTCATGAGTAGTGAAGGTTGTTTATCACAATCGCGTTAATTGAATTCTTGGCAATTGTATCATGCATTCATAGTTATAATTGCCTCGTCAACACTTATGATTTTCATTGAACGTAATGATCTATGATTGTATCTCTATTATGCATTCATATAGGGGACTTTTAGAGAATGATTTGGGTTGTGGCATGCATTCATCCAATTCAATGAGTAAAGGAAAATCTGAGGGTTAATTTGTGCATCACGGTTAATTTGGGGTGTTGAGCATCATAGTTTATTGAAAAGCAATTGGAAATCGATTCATGTACAAGTATGTCATGTGTGAAGAACGGACCTCTAACTAATCCATCCATCATCGTATTCCTCAAATTTGTTTTACAATCTGCCTAGTTTTATAACTTGTTTGTTTGTTTCAAATTCATCAAAACCAAAATCCCCCTTTTTACTTTCTTGTTTCAAAGTGTTAAATTTCTGTTTTGTTTGTGTTTTTGAGTGTTTTGATTCAAGCCAAAACACTAAATTCGTCCAAAATTGTGTTAGAGTCAGAAACTGCCTAGTTTGTGTTTTTAGGTAGTTTTAAGTGTTTTTAAGTTGTTTTGAGTCTTGGGAGTCTATTCAAATGTTTTAACTTTGTTTTTATGTTTTTGAGTTAGTTTAGAGGTTTTAGCAAGCCCTCATAATCCCCGGTTTAGAACGATCCCTACTTGCATTTATACTACAATTTGACAACAAGAGGGTTTAATTTGAGTGCTTAACTTTCATCGCATCACTAATCAGTTAAATTAACGAATCATCCAGACCCAACCCCAATGGCGGAGCCATCTTAAGACTACAGTAGGCTCATGCCTACCTTGATTATTTTTTGGAGTTGGATTTTTTCCCCTCCTATTATCATTCCCTTCCATCCAGTCCTCTCACACTTTTCTTTTTGTCATATTCTCTATGTAAAATTTTCAAAACAAGATGTAGACGTGACGTAATAGCAACCATTTAAATATGAGGGAATGGAAGGGGAGAGAGATTAGAAGGGAAGATAATCCTACTCCTTATTTTTTCTTGCAATCTCTATTATCTGTCTACCATTGATCAATTTTATAATATCACTATTAACTTGAATTTGTTTCAATCCAACAAATACAAAGCCTATAATTTTCACTCAACAATTCTATAAGAATATTAGTTGATCATATTCTCTGTTTCTTGCCTATATGCAATTTTTTCCTTTGCTTGCAGACTGTTATTTTTGTTAGTTTCTTATTTCCTTCTATATCATCTATATGAAATCAAAAAGAGAAAAAGTTTTTCTTCGAATAAAACCTTTCAAAATTCTCTTATGCCTTAACGTTTTTACAAATAAATGTATGATCACTCACATTTGAATTTAATAAGAATGTGCAATAATTAAATAGATATGCTTTTAATGTTTTATTCTCCACCCTTAATATGAAATTCACGAGTAGTTAACCATGTATCCTTGGTCACAAGGTGACCAAAAGAACGAGGCTATGTTTCTTTATGTATTATGCCAATTTTAGTTTAAAGTGTGCCCCTCCTAACATGAATTTCTGACTCCATCCGCCACTGCCCAACCCGCTAAGCTAACAGATCACCCAAATTCAACTCGTTAAGTTAACGGGTCATCCGTTTCACCCGTTAACAATTTTTTTTTTTCAAACCACCAACCGTCTCAGCCTTTCTTTCTTCACCAACAGCAGCAGCATCCACTAAATCATTTTTGCTCCCCTGCTCCTGCAAATTTTCCTGTGTCTCTATTGCCTCCTCAAAAACCTCATCTTCGGCGTCATCCTTGAGTCCATTAGACCCCTCTACAACCCTCTCCTCAACAACCTCAGCTTCCACACTCCTGTTCTCCCCAACTTCAGACCCACCAGCAATCTTATCACCATTTTCCATCCCCAAATCCTCAAAATGCAGCCTCAAAACCCTAGATTCACAAAAACCCGGAAAATCCCAATTATCAAACTTTGGAATGAACATACAAAAACCATTTTAAACCTATCGAAATTACACAAAAGTCCTTAATAATGGGTGTTAACGGGTTTCGTGGATTCATTCAAAATGACCCGTTATTTAACGGTGTTGATGCACAAAACCGGAGGGGTCTTGGAACAACGTAAATCCAACCGTGAATCTGCAAGAATGTAAATAACACAAGATGTATCGTGGTTCACCCCAATATTTGGGCTACGTCCACACTGATTATTGTATTTCTGAGGGAGAGAGAGCTATGAATATGAGAGTGAGAGCTTTGAGAGAGCTTAGAGCTTAGGGGATGTGAGGAGGCTTCGGGTTTGTGAGGGTGAGGAGGCCCTTTTATAGAATAAGGGCTCCTCCCCTTTTTACATATTTGCCCCTCCATTTATTACATAATACATTTGAGTCCCCCGAGTATTTATACGAGGTCTAAATACGGAGGCCTTAAGTATGGTATAAACAGTAGTCCTCCAAGTCTTCAGTCAAGAGAGTCTTTTGGCTGGAGACTTGAAATTCAGTCCATGTGTGGGCCGAAGTAACTAGATGTCGTCTTGAACCGATATTTGATATGAGGTGGTGCTCAAAGTGAAGTGATGCTCAACTAGAAGTAGCACATGTTGCGAGGCTGCTCGGTTTGTGGCTTATGTTGCCTTGGTTGGCTCGGCTTGTGGCGTTGAAGGTGAGGGAGTCCCTTTTATAGAATAAGGGCTCGCTCCTCAATACATAAATGATGGGCTAACGTTCATGCTCACGGCGAGGCGGTTGCTCTGCTGGCGGCGATGCTCTCTAATGATGGTGAGGGAGTCCATTTTATAGAATAAAGGCTCGATCCTCAATACATAAGTGATGGGTTAGGAGTGATGCTCGCGGTGAGGCGGTTGCTTAGCTGGCGGCGATGCTCTCTAATGATGGTGAGGGAGTCCATTTTATAAAATAAGGGCTCGCTCCTCAGTACATGAATAATGGGTGCTCTCTAATGAAAGTGAG
Organism: Malus fusca; assembly: GCA_035220775.1. Taxonomy (NCBI): domain Eukaryota; kingdom Viridiplantae; phylum Streptophyta; class Magnoliopsida; order Rosales; family Rosaceae; genus Malus; species Malus fusca. Next base: position 17,912,243 of record CM069072.1, read on the forward strand.
GGAGTCCCTTTTATAGAATACGAGCTCGCTCCTCAATACAATAAATAATGGGCTAAGTCCCCCAAGTATTTTTCATGAGGCCCAGTTGAGGCCCAATATATGGTACATAATGTAGTCCCCCAAGTCTTCGGTTAATAGAGTCTGTTGGCTGGAGACTTCAAATTGAATTCATGTATGGGCCAAAGTGGTGGTTGTTCGGAGGCGGTATTTGTATACCCTGCCTTGAAGCTTTGTAGGTGAAGCTTTGTAGGTGAAGCTTTACAAGTGAAGCTTTTGAAGCTGGAGCTTTGTAAATGAAGCTTTTGAAGCTAGAACTCTGTAAATGAAGCTTTCGAAGCTAGAGCTCTGTAAATGAAGCTTTTGAAGCTAGAGCTCTGTAAATGAAGCTTTTGAAGCTAGAGCTTTTGTAAATGAAGCTTTTGAAGCTAGAGCTCTGTAAATGAAGCTGTCGAAGCTAGATTGACATGAGTGATGCTCATGAATGTTTATGTTGATTGACATGAGTTATGCTCATGAATGTTGACATGAGTGATGCTCATGAATGTTAACATGAGTGATGCTCATGAATGTTGACATGAATGATGGTCATGAATGTTTATGTATGATTGACATAAGTGATGCTCATGTATATTTATGTATGATTGACATGAGTGATGCTCATGTATAATTTTGGAGTACTGAGCGTACTTTTGATCACCTGGTTGGCAATAATAGCGGTGGGGTGCCGAATAATTTTTTGTAGTCGTACTTTTGGTTACCTGGTTGGTGATAATAGCGGCAGGATGCCCAATAATTTTTTGTAGTACTGGACGTACTTTTGGTCACCTGGTTGGTGCTATTTTGGGCTTATGGGCCTTCACCCTCCACACAACATTCCAGCCCATTTATTTTGTGCTTTGCTGTTTTTATTTTTTATTTTTTATTACCCTCTGATGGGGTTTATACAAATGTCTCCGAAAGATAAAATAAATTACATCATTCTGGTGGGATGTTTATTCCCTGCTTTTGCAGTGTCCCCATGTGCCTCCCTTTTGCTTTCTCTTTATTTTTCTTTCTTTTGGCAGATGACAGACAAGGGAATAATCTTTTGCTTTTGCTTTCTCTTTCCGCTCCTCTGTCCACCCATGTTCTATGGCCTTGGAAACCATCTGACTTTAAGCTTTTAATTGCCATTGCTTTTCTTGCTTTTCTCTAAAATGACAGCTGCTTGGACAACCCAAAACCACATGGAATATTGTCAGCCTTGTTGAACCCCAAGACCCATGCATGTAGAATGCAACCGCCAAGACCCATGCCTTCAAACATTTGATGGAAGCAAAGCGCAGCTACAAGACCTTTAATTGTGCAGGTGTTGTTCACAGTATTGCCTGTAAGAAACCAAATTCAGAGTATGGCATAACCAAACCCACTCAATGTCTATAGGAGGATGAATCACAAGAACCGCCGCTGACTCCGCCGTCAGATCAGAAACCAACGGCATCCAGAGCTCATTGTACCTTCTAACGGCTTCAACAGCTGTTGCCCTTTGATGAAGCTACTGAGACTCAGCCACCGTTCTCAGGAACCCGATATTTCGCCTAGCGGCCGATACAAGATCCAATTCGAGTTTCAACGTCTCCATATCCGATATCACGCTAAGGTTGCTCGCCGCGGACATGGAGCCGCCAGTACTCAACGACATGTCGTAGGTGGTAGGGAGAGCGAGCTCCGTGCGAATCAGATAGACAGAGGTAGGATTTTTGGTTTTTTGAATTAATAATGTCCCAGGAGGAACAGGAATAGAGAGAATATTTAAAGAAACATGACAGGAGCAAAACAGTGGATGGTTACGTGGAACCGAGAGAGCATTCTCGCTGGATCCTCTTGCCTCCGAACCACCCATCTCCGGCCACGATGGCGTCAAGCCATGGGCACTCTGGCTGTCCCACCATCTCCTTGTAGGCAGAGTTTGCTATCCTCACTTTGTTGTGCGAGTCTGATATGACTGCTGGCAGGGCTTTAGACTCCATCTCTTCCTCAACGTCCTCTGGTTTCTTAAGAGCTTGTGCTGCTAGGGTTAGACTTGCGTTTGCGCTGATGCATTCGACACTTATGTTGGAACCCACTAGTCGAATTGGCTACGGCTCTATAACATTGTTGTTTGACGGACTCCGGGATGCAGGTGACGATATTGTTTAACCACTTCGGTGTGGCGCTGGTGCAGCGTATGCCGCGGTGCAGAATCGGGTACATCCACGTGGTGAACAACAACTTCACGCCTGATCTCCGTTAAGTGGCAGGAGAGACGGTTCGGTGTCTGCAACTGCACCACACTTGATGCTGCTCAGACTAATCTTTCTGGAAGGACCGAAGGATTTCAGATGGGTTGGTGAGGAGAGAGAAGAAACTGTGGTTGAGTTTAGATGTTTTTATTTCTGCATTTTTGAGAGATGGGTTCTGCAAATTCACGGTGGACAGTGATGAGGTCTCGCGGTGGTGAGATGAAAAAATGAAAGAAAACCGACATAGTTTTTCGTGTCGTTTCCCACGGACGGCACCAAATGTTGATGCACAAAATCGAAGGGGTCTTGGAACAACGTAAATCCGACCGTGAATCTGCAAGAATGTAAATAACACAAGATGTATCGTGGTTCACCCCAATGTTTGGGCGTCGTCCACACTGATTATTGTATTTCTGAGGGAGAAAGAGCTCTGAATATGAGAGTGAGAGCTTTGAAAGAGCTTAGAGCTTAGGGGATGTGAGGAGGCTTCGGGTTTGTGAGGGTGAGGAGGCCCTTTTATAGAATAAGGGCTCCTCCCCTTTTTACATATTTGCCTCTCCATTTATTACATAATTACATTTAAGTCCCCCGAGTATTTATACGAGGTCTAAATACGGATGTCCTAAGTATGGTATAAACAAACGCGTTAACTCGTTAGCTGCCTAACCCGTTTATCACTCATTCGAATACTAATTTTAACAAGTTAGGCCGGGTCAGATTAACTGGTCGGGTTGAAAATGTCAGGTGTAATCCCAACGAACCCCCACGTATATTCTCCAATATACACGTAGTCGCTACAGTGGCAAATCCGATATTCCGTCAAAGTGGTCCGTTTTCGCATCCCAAACGGCGTCCGTATAAATACCGCAACGACCCACGTCATCGTCCTCAGAGCTCCCTGTTCTGAGACACAGCAGAGAGAGCGAGAGGAGCCCTGGACAAGCAGGTTACCAAAACGCAGCGTTTCGCCTGGAAGAAATGGGGAATAGGAGGTTCGTGCAGGTCTCCACGAGCGACGACGAAGACGACGACGTCTCGCCGCGGAATCACCAGCAGACGGCGCGGGAGATGTCGTCGCGGAAGAGGAAGCAGGTGAAGATTCGAGAAGGGGACGACGAAGAGTCGGAGGAGGAATTGAAGCAGAAGAGTAAGAAGAGGAGGGGAGGGAAGGAGAAAGAGGCCGAAACAGCATCGGGCAGCGAAGACGAGGAGGAGGAGCCACACATTGAGGACGCGAAGCCGATTGGCGAGGTGGTTAAGCTTTCCGGGAAGGGAAGGGGGCGGAGGCAGCACTACAAGGCGTTTGAGTACGACGGGACCCGATTTGACCTGGTCAGTTTTCGTTTTCTGGTCGGGTTTTGTGATTTTGTGTTTGTTGGTTGGGTTTTAGGGTTCTTATTTTTCTGGCATTGTTTGATTAATTTGTTCAAATTGCAGAATTATTAGAATTGTGAAATTTGGGTACTTTGTTATTTTTTGTGTATCTTGAAATTTTTGGTTTTGATTGTTGGGTTTGTAAGGTTTGGTGAATTGGGTTTTCGTTTCGTTCTTTTTGGTGGAATTTTTGTTGGTTTTGATTCATTGCTGCACAGTAGGAAGAATTTACACTTTATTTGTTTAGAAATTGTTGCTGTTTAAGCTGGCATTGTGGTGTCATTTACTTTTGGAACTTCTCTGTCCCTTTGTAGGTCAATTCAAGAAATGATAGAATTGCGATTTGCATTTTCGTCTAGGACAGTTACTGTTCCCGTGAAACTTACTGTCAAAATTTCCAAAGAGGGAATGATTGAGTTTTGTATGCAGACAAACACGTTGTTGTCGTCTTCTTGTGACTAGGGAGGCAATTGAATGTTCTAGAAATTTTGTCTATTACTTTAAACACAGCTCCTATTTTTCCCTATTTTTTTGGACATTTTATATGTTTCCCCTCCCGGATAAATTTCTACATGCGATTTGTAGTGTAAAAGTAATTTTGCATGTTGGATTCTGAACCAGAAAATGTTACGATGTTGAAGCAAATAGGTCCTCAGCTGATTGCTATGGAAACATGGGATGAGTGCAGCTCTGGATACATGAAAGCTTTCAGATTTCAGTGTTTTTTTTATAGACTTTCTGTGTTTTGAGTTTCCAGCAGCCTTACTCTTCTTGTCCCTTGACAAGAAGATGCTATAAAAATTCAAATTACATGTCTATGTAAAGATTTTTCATTGAATATCTCTTCCTTCTGTTTCTTGCTGTTGGTATAATGTATGCTTTTGTACATGCAGAAATAATTCTCATAAAGTGTTTCATGTTAATGTAATATTTCTATATAGTTTTATGCTCAGGATGTTTGACAAATGTTGTTGTCACATGAACATCTGTGTACCTGATGGTTTTATGTACTGTCTTCCCCTCCCCCCCCCCCCCCCCCCCCCCCCTTATGGCATTCTAAGATTCATACCACCGACCCCACTTAGTGGGATAAGGCTTTGTTGTTGTTGTTGTTGTTGATATCGTGTGACAGGTGCTTGTGTGTATATAATTTTCAAATGGTTTAGATTTGAAAAGTTCATTTATTTGATTCATATACCCTAGGTTTTGAATACCTCTAGATTTTTCATATGAGGTATCAGTCGTTTATTTCATTTAATGTTTCATGCTGATCATGTAGTCACTCTGTAGGAGGATCCCGTTCTTCTAACTCCTGAGGATACAAGACAAAAGCCTTATGTGGCAATTATCAAGGTACTTGCTTTATGAAATCATATTATCACTTTTGTCTATGGATATTATTTTTTATTCTTTTAAACATTTTGCCTTTCACATTGTTCAATGTATTTGCTTTTCATTACTTGAGGCCCAAGTTTCTAAAATTTATAGTAGATCAGCAGTGAAATTCAGGTTATGATTAGTTGTTCAGATTGTGAAACATGGCTACTTTTTAGTAAGTAAGGTGGTGAAAATTTGATATCTTTTTGGTTGAAAACAACTAACTATAGAGGTTTTTATATGATGAAGGTTTCCATGATCAGGTCACCTACTTTTCTGCTAGTAGATGTTGATTTAAGATCACGTTGAGAAAACAACTAAACTATTAGCAGGTATGCATTTTGTGGCCAAAGGACATGTATAGATATAACAAAGATATAGGGGTTATATATACATCGAGACATTCTCAAATACAGGCTAACTGTGTGGTGATAAGCATGTTGATTGCTTCATGTATTGTTATTCACTTTTACCCTGTGATTCACTTTATCCTCACCTTTGACCATTTAAATATAGGGAGTTCTAACGAAACACTCCCGGTACTGTTCACTTTTAACGAAAAACCACATTTTTACCTGGTACTATACACTACACCTTTATTTGTCCTTTTTCATTAAAACTAAAGTTTTTTGGACTTTTCGTTAGTTTTCCTTTAAATATATATACCTTTTGCTCAAATATTTTGCCTTGAAATTCTTGGCATGGTGGTCTGTGTTCTATTAAGCTTTTTGGTGGGCTTCTTGTTATTGTGAAGTTATGGGCAGCAGATTTGCTTTCTATTTTTTTCTTTGTAAGCAGTTATTCTCTTTCATCTCCTTCATATTCACAATGACTTTATCTTTAATTTTCTGATTGCTGGAACTGGGGATTAATTAGGATATAAGTAGGACCGGAGGTGGGAGCATGATGGTATTAGGACAGTGGTTTTATCGTCCTGAAGAGGCAGAGAAAAAAGCTGGGGGAAACTGGCAGTCAACTGATACAAAGGAGTTGTTTTATAGTTTCCATCGTGATGAGGTTCCTGCAGAATCTGTAATGCATAAATGTTTGGTTCATTTTGTTCCGTTAAACAAACAGCTGCCAAGTCGTAAACAGCATCCTGGCTTCATTGTGCAAAAGGTGTATGACACCCAAGGGAAAAAACTCTGGAAGCTGACAGATAGAGACTATGAAGAGGATAAGCAACATGAGATTGACTTGTTAGTTAAGAAAACTATTAAACTATTGGGAGAACTTCCTGATATAGAGATTGCAGATAACACTGGTTATCAGGATGATCATTTGAAGACTAAAAGTGGTCAGATTAAAAAGAATATATCACCCCTTGACGTTTCTAGGGTGGAAGAAGCAACTGCTAGGCCTGGCCCAAATAAAAAAGCTGAAACACCTGGAAGCTGCACAACAAGTAACTCAGAATATCATTCCATTTTAGCCAAGTCCTCACACTAACTGGAGACACACTACGTGACAGATGGATGGAGAAACTTCTTCAAAATATTCGGCACCATGTATGCAACTCTGCTGACACCACGAACGGTGTTGAAAAGAGAAAATCTGGTTCTGATGATATTGATCATGAAAGTGACCATAAGTCCACAGAAGTTGGGAATGGATCTCAGGATAATCTCAAGGTATGCAATTCACCCTCAGATTGGCAGCTCTATATTTATCCTTTGGTTTGTTCGACGAAGGGGGTGCACTGGAAATCAGGAGTGGAGTATCTGGAGATGTTGTAACTCACTTGTTAACTTTACTGTATTATTCAGAGTGGCAACACGTCTTTTCTCTGGCCAGAGGATGCTGTTCGTGCAGTTACTTCTCTAGAGAAGGCTTCACATGAATCTCTCTCCTCTGATTTCCAAAAGTATAACCAGAAGTTGCGGCAACTGGGATTCAATCTCCAGGTCAGAAGGTTCTGTGTGTTTGTATGCTCATGGTCATGCATATGCGTGCAGATAACATATTCTTGAAAAGACCTTCCAACTGTGTTATAAAGAACAATGCATTTTTCCATTTAAAAAAATAACACTATATTTTTGTTTGTTTGAGGTCCGACCTTCTTTTCTTCTTCAAATGTCTTTTTTCTCTCCTTTTTTTTGTTCTTATATTTATTCTCCTCTTGGCAGAAAAATTCGTTCCTAGCCCATCGTCTGCTAAATCAAGAATTGGAACCTTTAACAATAGTGAACATGTCACCGGATGAGTTAAAGGTATGGTCTTTATCATGGCTTGATTTATAGGTGGTTCATTTTTGTGATGATTCTCAAGGAAGATTAAGTATTCGATTTTGATCAGATTCAGTTTCCTTTAGCTGCTTTTGGTCTCACTGGACATATTTGTAACATCTTTGCTGACTAATTCTTCCTTTTTAGCCTAACTTACTGTTTGCTAATTTAGGAGGGATGGAAGTATGTATGCCAGCAGCATGCGTGGACACATGTCTCTTATATCTTTGGATGTTGTCATTTTTTTCCTTCCTTTCTTTTCATTTCCATGTAAGGTTTTTATCAGAGAAAAGTTTGTTAAGGCTGTTCAACAGGTGGGGAGCATTTATCGAGGAAAGTGAAAGATCATGGATATGTTTGATATTTGGGTGTTTGGGTTGAAATGGGTTATTCATAGAGAATCTGTTGGTACTTTTAGCTTTAGATCAGACTAGTCTTCAAAGCAGATAGCCATAGAAAAATTGGTGGTACTCTTAGCTTTTAGGTTCTGCATGTTGATTTGTTTGCTTTTAAAATCAAGGAACTTCAATTCCTTTTGTGGAAGCAAAAACATGCTTAGTGAAGAATTTGTCCATAACATCTAAAGAGGTCTATTTTTTTCATGAGTGCTCCAATTTTTTCATTAAAGATGACAATTTCCTGGGACGATTTGGTCATCTGAAACAAACTTCTACTTGTTCAAGACAGATAAATTTAATGAAAGGTGACCTATTATGGAATAGCACAGAAATTCATGTAAACTATTTCATTTATGTTGAATTAAGGTGTGTTCGAGTTGGTTTGTTCTTTTATTTTGCATATTTTCGATAAAGTTCATAAGATCTAAAGAGTAACTTTGTGGATGTTTGTATGTGGAATGAATACATTAGTTTCAGGTGAAAGATGTAGAGTCAAGATTGCTTCAGCAATTCTCTAGGTATTTATGCCTTAGCTGGGAGTCTGGGACTAAGCTTACTTGTTCACTTTTTCTCTCATTTTGTATGAAGGTCTCAGTTGAGAATAGAATAAAATGCGTCTGTACTTCCCTCTGCCCTGGGTTGAGTATGGCCTCTTGACATGATACGTTTTGAGTATCCATGTATGATCAGACAAGATGTAGTTGCAATGGCCAACTCTTGGTGTATGCAAAAGGGATAATACTATAGTTGCTCTTGCTTTCATGGTTTTTATTTCAGGAGGGTTTAACGGCTGAGGAGAGAGCAAAGAAGGAGCCTGATGATTGGGAGCGTATGCAGGTGATTTTATTTGTACCTGTAGTCGGTTTTGAGTACCTTGCACTCTGCAGTATATATGTTCTGTGCTCGTTGTTGATTTCTTGCCTGTGAAGCAGATGACTGATGCTCGTTGCTCAAGATGCTCGGAGTTCAAAGTGGGAGTTAGGGACATTATTCAAGCAGGAAATAGTGCTCGCTATCAGGTTTGTGCATATAGAGATTAATATATGATATGGTCACCAACCAGAGTCTGAAGGCAAGTGGCAATTGCTTTTGCCTCTACATTTTTCTTTTTAAACTGGGATTATACACTGTTGGGAGCATACAAAATAACGGGTAATGTTTGGGGACTAAGTCTGGCATGCAATAGTCCAGGTCCGACGAAAATACCAAAAAGAAAAGATGTCTCTGGTATCATACCAACGGCGGAGTAGGGGTTAAGTTGAGTAATCTGAAAGTCTTACCTACTGTCTAGGCTCTATAGGCAAGCATCAACTATGGGCTGGTGGGCATTGATTTGGCAACTCAAAACTACTTTTCCCATTAAATTATAACATTGGATATCTCGCATGTATCAAAGCCTATGATCAGCTTAATTACACATTGTGATCACTACATCAGTTGTTCTATTTGGTTTCTTATGTTGCCTTGTACCGCCCCTAATTTTGCCAAGGAGTTCGGCTTTGCTGGCTACGTTCCAAGTTTGAATTTCATACTTTTCAGTCCCTAAACTTTTGATATTAGCTGTATTCTGACTAAAAGTAGGTGATGATGATGGATGAAAGACGTTTGTACATTATCTCTATCTACCAATTTTTTTTCTGTTTCTGGCAAAGTATCATTGAGTTCTCTTTCCAGTATTTGATTTTTTTTCACTAAAAGATGATATCGCCATGGATGTCTGTAGCCTCGTTTGCTTTTCAGTCCCTAAGCTTAATGCATGAACGTTGTTTCAAGGGCAATTTAGATTGTAACAGCTATATCATTTGTTTCCTTCTTACAAATGGAATTTACTTTCTCATTCATTTTTCAGCTGGAGTGTATTTCCTGTGGTCATTCATGGTATGCCGCCCGGGATGCGGTTTCAATGCTCACAATTGACGCACCCAGTTCTAACAAGAACGTGGGGACGGCTCCTTTGGCCACTGCCAAGTTCGAAGAAGAAGCTGGCGAGCCCTCGTGAGTCTGACAAGGCAACCAAGGACACTGTAAGAAAAACAACTGAAGCATACATGCCGGTCTTGGAAGCGCAAAGATCATTTAGTAAGTCTAAAAAGGAAGAAAATTCTGAATCTGCAAAGAAACCTGAGTAGAAATGCGGCGTTTGTCATAGTTTTTGGATCTGGAAAGTTTAGGTTGATGGATTATCTACGGAATGCAGCCTTGGTAGTTTTGTACAGTCGTATACATGTGCATATGTAAATCCATGGTTTCTTTCCCAGACTTGAGAGAATAGAATTAACCAAGTTAAAGCGGTTTCCTTGTGTAGGAGTAGGATATTCTGAGGCCTCGGAACAGGGTTTAGGATAAGATAAGTTTGACGTGATCATGAGCCCTTTTTTGTATCTGCTGCTGATGCTCCAATGATAGAAACACTGACCCACCGGACAAGTCAGTCAAGGAGATGGATGCATTAAACCTGTTTTCTGTTCCACCATTCTGTTGAATGAGTTTTTTGGGTTTAGCAAGTTCCATTGTGTCGTTGCAGTCTTTATTTCGCTGTGTATGCTTCTGTGTGGGTGGCATTTGCATCAAATGGTAAACAGAGTTAATATTGTACTTGGTTTAGTATGCAGTGACTGAGAAGTAAAAAGTGAGGGAAATAATAATTAGAATGTGAAGGATTTTAAGTTGATGTGTGGTGTGTGGTGGGTGGTGGTGGTGGAGCTCTAATTAAATATGTAAATGCATATTTGGATAATTGGTAGGTGATTGATTAATTGATAAAAGTAAGGCAGCTAATTCGCCTACTTGTTGGAGCAGAGTCTTGGTTGAAATTGTTTGTAAGTGTAGTGTAGTAACTATATTGTTATCAAGTGTGTATAATTAATAAAAGGCAGCTAATTCGACTCCTTGTTCCCCCAGCAGGGCCCCTCCCTCTCCAGTGATATTTTTCTTCATTTATAAGTGAAAGGGCTTAGGTTCAATTCTCGTTAAAGGTGAATTTGAACCGCATTATTGCTAGCTCATTGTAAGGTTTAGCCTACCTCTCATCCCCTTACTGTAGGTACTATCGTTTATTAAAAAAAAAAAAAAAAAAAAAAAAAACCAATTCTCCCGTTCATAGTTCACTCAATCCCCAATCTCTAATTCCTCAAACCCTAAATTCTCAATCCCCATTCTGTATTTATTTCAATTTTATCCAATCTCATACCTCAATTTGTTTTAAAATTCAAGTAAGTTTTTTAGTATTCTAATCTTAGTTTGCTCGCTAGTCAATTTGATTGCTTGTTTGATTTTTGATTAATTTTTTTTACAAATTATTATATTATATACGTAATTATATATTATTCAAAAATTTTTAAGTCCTGTAAAGCTATCATGCCTCAAGACTTTTGGCTAGACGGAGCTATTTATGACACGCCTCGCCTCCACCCTCACCTTTTAAAGCATTGCGATCACCAATAATCCTTTGAAGCACCTCCACCACAAGTTGAAACATAACAATAATACTAAGTACCATAATGTCAGTTTCAACATATATTACAAGGACACATGAGATTATTCTCTTGATTTAACACTTTTTCCGTTTCAAGAACACAAATATCAAGAGCTTTCTTAAATTGTTATTATTGTTTCTCTCTAAATGCATCACGATGTTTACACGATAATCCAATAATATTAACCAAACTACTAGTCGTTGCGAAGAAAGTGGCAACATCATCATTTCCCTTTGCTAGGGCTACAAGAGCTAGTTGAAGTTGGTGTGCCAAACAATGAACAAAAAATATTTAAGGATATTTGTTCAAAATATTTTTTTTAAGAGCATTTAGCTCTTCATATTATTAGCTCCATCATAGTCTGGTCCTCATACTCAAATTTGTTGTAGCAAATAACCTCTCAATAGCCTCTGCAAGTTTGCTAGTAGTTGTATAGGAGACATGTTGAAGACTAAAAAACCTTTCAATTACTTCTCCTCTTTTGTTCACATAAAGTAGAATCTTTTTGTAGTGTTGTACTTCAACCACTCAAATAAATCATATCAATGGGTGATAAAACATTGATTGTCCTTCCCTATAACTTTTCGTTGTGCTTTGTGGGTTTAAGGTTGACAAGGACCCTTTTGTAGATAGTGTCTACGAATTGTTTTACGATAATTAGGCTTATAATTACTCATTTAAGGTTTATGTCCAGTGTCTGCAAGAAGATTAGCAAAAATTTCATCCAACTTAGCGACATCACTTTATTGTGAACTAGCGGTAATATCCGAAGGAGGATTTGGACTAATTGAAATATTTGAAGGAGGATTTGGACTACCTGAAATATTCAAAGGAGGATTTGGACTAACCGTATTATTTGAAGGAGGATTTAAGCACTGTTTCTTATAATATTGTTCTTTTACAATGACATGCCTGATTGTTTGTCTAGAATCAATTTCAACTTTTGTGCGTGTAATGGGGGACGAGTGATCTTCTTGTTTTGTTATATTTTTTTAGAACTAGTTTGTCGTTTTACTATTCTTTTTTTCCCAAGTTCAAATTGATGTCGTTTTGACTTGGTTTTTTTTTTTTTTTTTTTTCTTTCAATAAAAGGCTCCTCCGGTCGTCGAAAATCTCCATGAAGAGCGGAGGAGGAGATTTCTAATGACCGGAGAGACGAACACCCTCCTTGCGCTACTGTCGCTAGTGGAAAACAATAATATCTACGCACGCAGGTGCATGTTTGATCCCTTGATCTCCCTTTCCCTAATAACTCACAATTGCATAATCCAAAGTTTATTTCAAATTTACAGTTTATACTGCTTTCTAATTAGTAGGTAATTAGCAATAAAAAAAAAGAAAAAAAGTTGGATTAAAATAGAAAAAATGGGATTTAGTTGAGTCGAGTCAAAGATTTCGTGGGTTTGATGTGACCGACCGACCGCTTGAGATCTTTTAGCTCACGCCTAAACCCAATCATATGCACACACATTTACCATTTTCTCCTTTGCCTTTGGGGTCCTTGCTTTTCCCATTCCCCAACAGTACCAAATGTAAGAGACTGCCCATTTTATCATCGACTCACTTGTGTTTTTTTCCTCAAAAGACCACTTGACCAAAAAAGGAACACTCAAGAAACATCAAGTTAAACTTTACAAATTATAGCATATGACATTTTACTATTGTGAAGAAAAGTAATTATGTCTATACATTTTAATGTGAGTTCAATTTTCGATGATTTTTTTTCTTTTGACAATTAATTAATTGACCCACTAACGCATTGCTTTACTAAAAAAAAAAAACTATACAATTTATAGTTAATAACTATACAAAACCCATGTCCTATGTTTAAGTACCATTGGATCAATGTTAAAATTTAATTAACTTATTAATTATACAAACCCACATTTGTTTACAACACAGATGAACAATTGATTTGAAGATTCATAATGTAATATTAATTGTCAATTCCCTTACTATAACATAAACTGATTGATTATATCACGTATCGTTGTTTGAATGCACTTTCTTTGAACTATTTGAATGAAGTAGGTTTCTTTACTAATCTTTTTTAGTGTTGACTTTGTGCTTATCCCCTTTTTTCACTAAGTTTTCTCATTTTTTTTAACAAACGACATTATCTACACTAAGGGGATGAGAGAGTGGGTTAAGCCTTATGATAGCTTGTCATAATAATGTGATTCAACTTCGCCTTTGGCGAGAATCGAATATAAGACTTCTCACTTACAAGTGAAGAGGAATACCACTATACTACAGTACTAAGTGGTTCTCATCCATTTGAAATCATTTAAGCAAAAAAAAATCCAATCCAAAAGTGATTCAATTGAGGAGACTGCATTTAAACATATTAGAGGGCTTCTTGTCAAGCTAAAATTTAGAAAAGAAAAAAAAAACTACAAAAAAAACCTTAAAGGTTATTTTAGTGCTTTGGTAAATACACTGAAACTAGCCCTTTTACATAATTGAAGATGAAAAGAAGCTAAAAAACTGAAGTAGCAAAATGTAATTTTGAAAAATCAGTGTTTTTTTTTTAAATACAGGGTGAATAGTATCAATTAATGAATTTTTTTTAAAGGAAAACTAATAAAAAGAGCTTGAAAACTTTGAATTTTAATCAAAATTACAAAAATGTATTGTAAGTGAATACTACCAAAAGTGATTTTTTAGAGTAAAAATATCATTTTTCGTTAAAATGAACAATACCAAGAGTATTTCGTTAAAACTCTTTTTTTAAATGTCCATCCTACCCTCCCATTCGCTCTTTACCTTACCTAAATTTTGAAAGTTTGAGGAATTTAGAGTAATTATAATTAATTTATACTAGGGCAAGATCTGCATATCACTAAATTAATTTAGTGATTAGATAATCAATTATAGGGAACCGTCAGATTAATTGTAGGATTCCGGTCCTTGGTATTTGCAATATAATTTGTGGCAGTGCGACCTAAAGGACACCAACGTTATTCAAATAAATGCCATCAAAATTCCAAAAATACCCCTCCTACCACCATTATCAATGGTCCAGAAGAATGGCTTTATAGTCTTTCTACACATGGGTGCTCTCTCCAAGGCCGCCACATGTACAAATAAATTATTAACCCAGAAAATAAAAAGTTTAAAACAATAAAGAAACTAAAAAGAAACAAAAATTAAAAAAAAAAAAAAAAAACAGCATATGATGAGTTGAAGGAGACAATGAACAGAAGCGCATCAGCTCCTTGTCTCTTCAATGCAACAAAACTCTTTGTGTGTGACTTGAGAGACTCAAAGATTTTCACTGTGAAGTACTCTCGCTCTCTTGGCATGCTTTCTCTTCCTTATTACATTGTCTCACCTCCAAGGTCTAAAATATCGATGATATCGAAAATATCGGTAGTCCAAAAACACGGAAATTTCGAAGGAAATATCAGGATATTATCGATATCGATAAAAATTGAATAAAAACAACGGAAATTGTAAGAAAAACTTGGAAAATTTTATTGAAACTTTGCAGGATGTTTATTTAGTGAATTATCTATTAGTTTATCACAAAAAATTGGAAGGAAATGCATTACATGATGGATTTAACTGATTTAACTGATTTAACTGATTTAAGTTGATTATATAGCGAGCTGGCAAACATTGTGAGTGTATAAAATATGTTGTAATTAATGAAAGAAGTTTAAACACACCATAATCATTTATATATAATGAATTAGTACAATATTTTACATTTTATACATTGCATGGTAAGATACATGAGTGACTTAGTACCACATAGAGTTCCTATCAAGGTCTAAAATATCGATGATATCGGAAATATCGGTAGTCCAAAAACACGCAAATTTCAATGGAAATATCGGGATAATATCGATATTTTAGACCTTGCTCACCTCATCATCTTCCTTTTTCTCTCTCGCTAGACCTCACTTTTTGTGTCTCTCATGCTTTACTGCTCTTGGCCTTGTTGTCACATCCTGGTCCGGGCTGCACCACATTTCGGGTTCGACTCCGTCGTAGCACGATATTGTCCGCTTTGGGCCCGGACTACGCCCTCACGGTTTTGTTTCTAGGAACTCATACGAGAACTACCCAGTGGATCACCCATCCTGGGATTGCTCTTGTTGCGAACTCGCTTAACTTCGGAATTCCTAAGGAATCTGAAGCTAGTGAGCTCCCAAAAGGCTTCTTGCTAGGTAGAGATGAGAATATACATATAAGGCTTACATGATCCACTTCCCTGGGCGATGTGGGATGTCACAATCCACCCTCCTTAGGGGCTCGACGTCCTCGTCGGCACACATCATGCTAGGGATTGGTTTTGATACCAAATTGTCACATCCCGGCCTGGCCCCCACCACATCCCGAGTTCCACTCCGCCGTAACACTATATTGTCCACTTTGGGCCCCGACCACGGCCTCACGATTTTGTTTCTAGGCACTTAGACGATAACTTCCCAGTGAGTCACCCATCATGGGATTGCTCTTGTTGCGAACTCGCTTAATTTCAGAGTTCCTAAGGAATCCGAAGCCAGTTACCTCCCAAAAGGTCTCGTGCTAGGTAGAGATGAGAATATACATATAAGGCTTACAAGATCCACTCCCCTGGACGACGTGGGATGTCACACTTGTTGATTTGTTTCTTCTTTTCCTTTTTATTCTAAGTGATATATATATATATATATATATATATATATTATTATTTTTAGTACACTTTTGGGAGTTTGGTGTTTTTTTGCTGTTGAAGATTTGAGGAGACTTTGAGTGGAAGAGATTGAAGAACATGATTGCATTTGTTGGTAGTTTGGTGGGTTTTCCTTTGGCTTCACTTATCTAAGAGATCTGCTGGTGGGGTAAGCTCATTTTCTGCAACTATTACTTTTTTTGTTGGCTTCAAAAGTTCAAATGCATGTGAAATTACAAGCAAGTTCTTTTCTTTCATTTTTAATTTTTTAGAGAATATGTAGCTTTTAGCTGTACTGCTTTTCTCATTTGGGTGCTTTTGTATTCAATAGAATTTCTTGTGTGCGTTTGGTTTATGGGTTTTCATTTTTGGAGAGATCAAGTTCTGGTTTTTTGAGGTTTATGTGATCTCAAAGTTTGGAATCTTTGATGGGTTTTGTGCCTTTTCAAAGAATGGTTTTTGCCAAGGTGAGAATTATTCAACTATTATTTTTTCAAGAATTTTAGGAATTTTGCAAATTAGGATATCTAATTTCTGCAGATAGAAAAATGCATTGCCAAGTATTTTTTGTGTAATTCAATTGCTCTTTAAAATCTAATTTCTTCTGTTCTTATCAATATTTGCAGAAAGCATATTCCTTTCCAATTGTCTGTTGCAAAACATGAAAAATAGATGAAAAATCTGATTTATTTGGCATATGAGATGTAATAACTGCCATTGGTGTCAATTTTTGTTGCAGCTGAATGCTTTTCTTTGGTGTATTTATTTTTATTCAATGTACTGCCTATTTTCTTTAGTGTATACTCCGCCTGTGTAAGTTTATCTTACATTGTTGGTCACAAGCCTAGATAAAGGAGGAGGGGAGGGGGAAGGCGTTTGGTAGTCGACAGCCGGCACTCCATTCTTATGTCGAATCCTTATGATAATGAATTATATACGAAATTGCGCTAACGCTAGGTCGTCACCCGTAAGTGGCATGCTGAGCAGACCCCCCTTAGTGGGATAAGGCTTTGTTGCTGTTGTTTGTATTTTCCTGCCTATTTTGGGGAAAGAATTTTGTTGTGGAAATTGCATGTCATTTTTAGTAGTATCAGTATTGTTAGGATTAAATTCAATCCTGCAGGTCTTGATTTTTGTTCTTGTTATTGTTTCCATAGTTGTTGCAGAGTTTCCGATCTGTCAATGGGACTAGAGATGAACTTCGATAGAAGTTGCACGGTGGATTTGAGTCCCAACACTGTGCTTCCGACTCATGGTCATCGTTTCGATGTTGAAAATAGGAGCACAAAAGGGAAATTAAAATGTAAAGATGATTTATTGAGCATAAAGGAGGATTTTGTGTAAATTAGCTTTCACCGCTATCGCAGTGCTTCTTGTAAAAGTGTTCCATCTAGGCATGCTGTTAACGTAGACCTTAAGCATGGTTCGATATATCAAAGCTCCAAAGAGGTAAAATATATTAAGAAAATGGGCACTGTCGAAGGAAGGAGAAAGGTTCAAATGCCGCGTAGTAGTGACGCCTCTTTCTCTTACCGAATTGTTGACACCATGTGTAGTTCTGATGAGGAAAGCTCACATAATAGGTCTTCAGTAGTATCTTTGAAATCGGACTTGAATGCACCATCTGTTGGACGACCTCATGTTGAACCATGTTCGTCAGATAGCTTGATTGATATTTGTATGGATCCAGATAACAGGGAAAAGCACTCTGCTGAAGCTTTACGAGACTTCTCAGTAGATCCGGACCTCTAAACAATGGTAATGCACTTCTGGAAAGAGACCAAGTTCACACATTGCACAAGTCTTTCTCCTCTAAGGTGGAAATGCTCATTTTTCCTTCCTTACCAGATAGTGCACTCTCGTCCAGGGTCAACTCAAAGACCCGGTTCAGCCCTATTAGAAAGATGTTTGATCCGTTCATGAAGTCCAAGTCTTTGAGAACTCCGAGTTATGTAGTG
Source organism: Malus fusca (assembly GCA_035220775.1). Taxonomy (NCBI): domain Eukaryota; kingdom Viridiplantae; phylum Streptophyta; class Magnoliopsida; order Rosales; family Rosaceae; genus Malus; species Malus fusca. The sequence goes on from CM069072.1 coordinate 17,929,975, forward strand.
GAACCTGGTGGAGCCAAAACTACTATGCCGGCAAACATGATGGGAAATAGGTCACATCAAAAGTCGGTGTTGCCAATCTTTTCAAATACTGCAGAGAGTCCAGATTGTGAACCCCAGTTTATGAACCGAGATAACCACCAATCTTCTGTTGCATGTTCACCAGTTCACCTACATGGCCATCTCAAGTTACAAAATAAACACGGAATGCCATTTTTTGAGTTCTCGTTGAAGTGCTCAGAAGATGTCTTTGTGGCTAGGACATGGAAAACAGATAATGCGATTAATTGGGTGTATACCTTTCACTCCATAGGAAGTAGAAAGAAGAGCAATGCTAGTGGTTGGGGATTATAAGGTAGTGACATAGATTCTTCAATGGTGGGACAGATGCAAGTTTCCTGTTATCTATGTTTGGAACTTAAAGATGGAGTTTTCGAAAATTTCATGGTGACGGAGTTTGTATTGTATGATATTGCTCATGCAAGGCAAACATGTGCTGCCCCAAGAAAACTCAAGTGTACCCCTGATGATGTTAAACCTCCCAAAGGTTCCAATCCAGGCACAGTAGGGGCAACTTTAAAGCCGGATGAGTCTTGTCCTGCCAAGGTCAAATTTCAACAAAAACATGCTTCCGAAAACAGTGATAATGATTCTTCAGCCTGGCCATCTGCAGATTTGCATCCAAACCTTGAAATTGCAGCCATTATGCAAGTTCCGTTAGAAAAGAGAGAGAGCTTGAAATACAAGAGAGGGGATAAAATTAGTGATAACGTACATCGAAACCTATTGTCTATGGGTGAACAGAAGAAAGAGGTTGCCCCTGATAGCCGAAGTCCAGGAAACTTACTGGTGGTAGTACCGGCTGGAAACCATGGCATGCCGAGTGCTGAAAGCAGGGGTCATTCATCATTACTAGATCGATGAAGGTTGGGTGGAGGCTGCGACTATGGTGTCTGGGACATGTCCTGTCCTCTTACTGTCTTAAGCAATCCCCACACTCAAAGCGCTGATAATCAACTATTGGTGGAGAATCAGAAGCCTATGGAACTTTTTGTTCAGGTAAACATCTTTGATGTTGGAGAAAATTTTCGTGATGATAGCTTGAATTGGATAAATGAAGTTCTGTTGTTAAATTCTAAACTAAGAAGAATTCTAGAGACAACGGGTTTGATTTTGCTCGTTCCTCATTGAAGGATTGTAGTTGACTTGCTGCTAATTTCGTTCTTCATCCTTTTTGTTCATGCTTGGTAACAGATGTAGGCAATCTCATGAGCTGTTGCTCGATTTTGATTTGTTTGCAAGGATCAAAGGAGAAAGCACCGGCATTAACTATGACGATGGTTGAAGAGGGACACTATGCAGTTGATTTTCATGCTCAGTTATCTACACTACAAGCATTTTCTACATGTGTTGCCATTCTGCACGGTACAGAAACATCAGCTGCCGCGGGGCAGGAGAGGAACACACAGTTGTCACAATGCAAATCATTGAAAGTACTGATTGAGGAAGAAGTGAAGTACCTAATTGAAGCAGTTACCGCAGGGGAGAAAAAGGAAGTAGCTACGAGGGTGAAAAAAGTCCAACCGTCTTATGTACTCAACCCACCATTCTTTCCAATTGCTCGGGTGTAGATTTCAAGAAGCATCTACAGTTTGCGACAGAGAATCCCACAACGGATTTAGAGATGATCCCGAGTCTAGCCAGTAACCAACACCAAGTGGAAGGGCATTGGCAACAGATGGCAAAGGCGATGATACAGTGATAGTGAGGGTCATTTGTTATCAAAAAGTTGTGGCGCGGCTCGATGGCCAGCTCAGTCAGGCGAAAAGGGCTTCCTGAAATCCTTACAGACTCTGAAGCCACCAAGGCTTGCCATGGCTGGAGGGTTAACACCACGGAGGGGTCCAAATCGTCTCTAAATCATCTCTAATGTATCGTTCAATTAGTTCTTGAACGACGTTTAAAATCAAAATGGCAACAGCATACGAAACTGTTCATATGGAAACCTGTAGGGAAGGAAAAAGTAGAGCATACGAGAATTGGGAGATAGTAATTAGCATAGCAGTCCTTTCTGTTTTGCAAATAATATGGATGGAGCCATTACAAACTTTGTTAGCAAATAATTTTCCATAAATTCATGACTAATTCAATGGATTATTGCTTTACTAATCTTTAATGTTTTTTGCAAACGTCTTTGTTTCACTGTTAAAGTTTATCTGATGAATATTATCTTTTATCAAGTGGCGTGTTATTTTCCTATGTACTTTTATTTCTAGCAAGTGCAAACCCACCAGTTGTGCAAAAGAGAATTGCAACCTTTTTTTCCCGTAAATTTTGTATAATTCTCGAATGCAAATAAGGTTACACTGCAACAACAACAATAACAAAGCATTTTCTCATTAAGTGGGGTTAGTATGAATACTAGAACATCCATGCGTTCGGTTTTGTGCTAAGTCTTCCGTTTAGCTCAAAGTACTCCAAGTCCTTTCTTAGATTTTCTTTCCAAGTCTTCCTAGGCCTTTCTCTATCCATTTGGCCTGAGCCTATCTAATGATCGCATATTCTAACCGTAGTGTCTGTAGGTTTCGTTTCACATGTCCAAACCACCTTAACCGATTTTCTCTCATCTTATCTTCATTTTCGGCTACTCCTATTCTACCACGGATATCCTCGTTCCTAATCCTAACTTTTCTTGTGTACACAAACAAAACATTCTATCACTACACTCATTTTTTGTACGTGTTAATGCTTGACCAACCAATATTGCCGTACTATAAAATTTTCCCTTGAGCTTTAGTGATATACGACGGTCACCCAACACACCTGATGCACTCTTCCACTTCATCCATCCAACTTATATTATATGGTTAGAGGTCTAATTTTATTTTCCAGTAATAAACAAAATGTATATATATGGATCCACACTTGCACATATTGATCCACGTTTGCACACATCGGATGCACATTTGCACCTACGGTCCCCCGCTAACTGTACATCCTTTTCTTTTCAACAATTTTCACAAACAAATTTTGAATTCAATCATTCTCCTACCAAAGCTGAAGAATTCTTGTCTCTCTCAAATGGTCACGAGTGCAGACCATGTAGTTCAGATGATGCTGGTGAAGCTGGTGACAAGATTGATGATGGCGACACCCGATCATTTTCCCATTTTGTTGGTATTGGATTGTAAAGAACATCAGCTTGTGGACTCTCCAAACTCCAAAGAGAAAAATCTCTTGAAAAATTCATATCGCTCCTTGAGACATATTGATAACCAATCTCAGTCAATCCCCTGACAACGATGATAAGAAAATCGGGTCATGCTATCGTCATATCAAGCATACAACTCAATGGAAATTTTGTTAAAAATGGCTGGGTAGGACAAGAGATGAAAACGGCTCATGGATGATAAAAAGAACTATTCTTCCGGCCTACAAATGAGCAGAAACGGAATAAGACATACCTGTAGAGGCCTTGCAGACCTTCATTATTTCCTATTCCTGAAGGCCATGAATCACACCATTATACTGGCTAATAGACCCCGGAATCTGCATTACACATGCTTTATAAGAAGCACTGACATATATAAATTTCGGTATATAATATTTACAAAGCGTAAAAGTCCAGGTAACACGCGACCAGTTGAAACTCTACAGACACCAAAATGTCAAAACAAATGTTATCCCGAGTCGCACTTTACTTCAATAGGCTCAAGTGCATAACATCTTACACTTGCAATGCTCTTAGAAAGATATTTCGGGAAGCTGGTATTGAGTCTATGGACAAAGTACAACAACAACAAAGCATTTTCCCACTAAGTGGGGTCGACTATAGTCTATGGACAAAGTGCGAAAACAAAAATGTTATGCATCTTGTCGCTTTAGCATTTGGAGAGTTGTTGAGGAGGTTATGGGTTTCTGATGCAAGGCCAGTGGCTCCAACAATGTTGAAGTTAAAACTTGCTAATTTTGCTCCCCAATTCAGTGGCTATAATCAGCATGATTCCCAGGTCAGTTCTTTTTATGTTTATTCTCTCTTTTTTTCTTGGTGGGAATGTTTAATTATGTTGTGTGGGAAATAGGTTTATTAATTGTAAGTTGTTGAAGTGCCTCTTGTAGGAACTTCTTGCTTTTTTGTTGGATGGTCTCCATGAAGATCTAAATAGTGTAAAATTCAAGCCATATATTGAAGCTAAGGATGTGGAGGGTTGTCCAGATGATGAAGTAGCAGAAGGATATTGGCAAAATCACCTTGCTCGGAATGACTCAATCATTGTTGATGTGTGCCAAGTAAGCATTCTGGTTTAAATGCATTTGTAGTTTGGTGATTTAAGTTTTACCTATACCTTCTTAAGTTTGATAGGATTAACTTCATTCAATTATTTTCACTATATTGCAATATATGTTCGCTTTCCAACTGTAGGGTCAGTACCGGTCAAAATTGGTTTGCCCTGTTTGCAACAAGGCGTCTGTTATCTTTGACCCATTTATGTACCTTTCACTACTGTTACCTTCAACATCAATGCGGACTATGACTTTTACGGTCCTAAGCACATATGGGACTTGAAGGAAATTTTGTGAAAAACATGTTCATTTAAGCAATATCTATGACATGTAATTAACAATTAAAGGCGGAATCATGCTTGTATGCACTCAAAAACAAAACATTACCCACGAAATTCAAAGCCTAGTAGAAGGGTGAACCAAGACTCAACTCAAGAACAAAGTGAGTTGAGAAATCTTATACCTTTGTTGATTCCTCTTTGCATAAGCAAAGGCTAATCACCCAAGGAGAGGGCTTTCATTCCTTACTTCTTAGCTCCATGGATTTCTTGGATGAGGATGGTTGAAAGGATTCTCCAAGTTCCCAAAGTTGAGAACCTCTAATTTTTCCACACCAAGGAGAGACTCGAAGAAGAGATGAGTGACCTTGGAGGAGGGAAGTGTTGGAAATGTGCCCTAAAGCCAATCATATGATGATACTTTACGGACATTTCACATGTTAAACTAATCTAGTTTACATATAAAAGGCAAACATTATTGTTTGAGGCGTCTCATATAAATGTTATATGCTTAAACGATAAAGTCCAAGGAATATGTGATTGGGAGAATGCAATCTAATGAAGTTAGATTAATGAGACCATTCTTTCGTAGACACATCCTAAACATTCCTGATCATAGGATTGCCAATTGTGCATTGACAGTCCGTTAAGATCAGTACGTGCTATGTCTTCTCTCAGGGAGAGTGACTAGTCTCGAGTCATTGGTGTGTGTGACATCAAGACAAGTACGTAGGTGCTCAATAGAGAATGAGTTCACTGAACACGATCAACGAGGAGTTCTCATACTCATGTCACATGAGAACTCATGTTTGGGATAATGCAAATTAGTCCTTTGACCTGAGGCATCACAATTGTTGTCTTGTGGTTAAGTCCTTGATCTTTGATTATGTCAAAGTCACCCCATCGGGGTGTCCACGGCATCATTGGGGTTAAGCCACTTAGTCATGGAGACAAGTGAATGCGCAACAAGGGATCTCTAACCTTCAATTGGCTTGAGGGAGAATACTCTATGATATGATTAAAATCTATGGCCAGAGTATGAATGAGATTGGGGAATGCGTTCCAAATCACATTCAAGGTAATCATAAAATGCAAATGAATCACATTGGATAGTAGACATGAATAAATAAACTATCAAACCAAACAATGTGGTCAAGAGTATTAGATTAGAGAAAGACCGTATTGCATTTGTAATCCTAAACTGAATAGGTTCTCTACCTCTTCTGATTAGCTTGGGTAGCCATGATATGCTGCTAGGTGTCACTCATGGTTTATGGAAGCCCTAAACGTGTGTAATCACTAAAGGGAGAATTGAAAGTAAGTTTCAATTCACAATCGATGTAAAATGGTTTTAATCGCCCACTGCCTCGCTAAAAGGAACCTAATGTATCGTACACCAAATAAGGTGGAGATTGAAGAAACAAAGGAGATGAATTAAATGGTTTAATTATTTATGGCAAGGATTAATTAATATGTTAATTAATCAAACGAATAAGTTCGTTAAAAGACCTCGGGATAGTTTTGGACCTTAAGGCCCAATGGGCTTCGAACGTCAAAGCCCATTGACTTAAGTTGTATGACAACTTAATGAATAAAGATTCACAAAGGCCCAAAAGCCCAAATCCATTTAGTGTTGAATTAGGGTTTTTTGGTTCTTTAGGTCATTTAAAGAAGTGACTATATAAAGAACTTTATAACCTAAAATTCATAAGTTGTTGATTTTAGAGAAAATTGGTGAGAACACAAAGCTTCCATTTCTCTCTAAGAGGCCAACCACCTTGGGGGATATTGTCTAGCAATTCTATTTCCTCAAGGTCACTCATTTCCTCTCCAATCCAACCTTGGTGTAGAATCTTTAGAGGTTCTCAATTTTGGGAACTTGGAGAACCTATTCTTCTAACCAAATCCATGGAGCTAAGAAGCAAGGAATGAAGGCCCTATCTCTTGGGTGATTATCCTTTGCATATGCAAAGAGGAATCTACAAAGGTAAATATTTCTCAACTAACAAATTGTTGTTTTTAAGTTGAGTCAAGGTTCACCAATCTACTAGGCTTTGAATTTCATGGTAGATGTTTTGTTTTTGAATGCATGAAAGCATGATTCCGCCTTTAATTGTTAATTGCATGCTATATGATGTTATTCAAATGAACATGTTTTTCACAAAATTTCCTTCAAGTGGTATCAGAGCCTAGGTCTAGTAGTTGGTGAATCATTTTGGGTTTTGTAGTTCATAGTTTTTGATTTAAAAGTTGTAATATGTTACAAGCTTTATTCTTGTTTCTTTGAATGTAAATTTTGTTAGAAAATTTGCCATCTCAAATGTTGTAGATGTAGTTCATATGAGCATGAATTTTGGAGCTAAAATTTGGTGCCATGTTTTTTGGGAAATTCGGCCAAATCCAAAGGGTGATTTTTTGGGTTCATGTTTGTCTTGTTAAAATGGTTTTAAAGTGACTTTTGGAACCCCTAAGTACCCTAGGATGTTAACCCTCTTTTGAGTGATGAAAATTTGAGTTTTGGTGAGTGAAAACATTCATGGAGCTATTATGAGTTTTCATGAGTGTTCTTCAATGTTCTTGAAGTTCTTGCCAAGAACAAAAAGTTTTGAAGTTTTGATTCAAAATGTTTTATGTTTTTACATAAAGTTTTGGTTTAATTTTAGTGGGTGATTTTAGTGGGTGATGATTATTTGTAAAGTATTATTAATGGTTTTAATGGTAGACAAACTTTTTTAAAAGTTTGACATAAATTCAATTAATGGTTATAATGGTAGACAAACTTTTTTAAAAGTTTAACATAAATTCAAAATATTTCATCTTTACCTCACCTAATAAAACCCACTTACAAAAACTTTGTAAAAATCATATTTTTTCTATCATGGCCGGCCACCCTAATTAAATAGGGTATTTTTGGGTCTTTTATTCAATTACATAAAGTTTTGATACTTTTGTGTATTTGCACTTTGGCCCAAAAGTTTACGTTTTTACGTTAAGGCCCAAAAACGTTAAAGGACAAATTGTTTTGCTCCTTTAATGAAGTTTTTTGTATTTGTTGAAATTTTTGGGTTCTAGTTGTAATTACATGAAGTAGTGGACTTTTGTGTTTTTTACAAAGTGACCCCAAAAGTTTGTGTTTCGCAATATAGCCCAAAAAGTTGTGGTTATTGCATGATGGCTCAAATTAAGTAGGGAACAAAAATTGTTTTGTCTCTTTAAATGAGAATTGGATTTTCATTTCATTTAGCTCCATTTAAATCAATTTTATGGATACAAAAACCAAATGAAAATGTTGCATTCAATTTAATTAATTAAAGTGTTGATTAATTAAAGGGTGATTATGAACCTAAGCCTACGATAATTGAGCTATGTGAAAGGTCGTTTCAAATTTGTTTGAACCATGGGAATGTGTAGATTAATTTTGGTTGTAATTTGATTTGATCAAATGTTGTAAAAGAGCATAAGCTCTTCTTTACTTTAAAGTAATTTGAATTATGCAAATGTTGTAATGAGCATAAGCTCACCTTTACTTTAAAGTACTCATTTTCTTGTTTTATTTGATATGCATGAAAATGGAGTAGTTGGGTCCAACGCCCCTAGGAACAACACGCCTTAATGTGATTAAACGCGTAACTAAAATCAATCTCCATCCCTAGTCCGAGATTCAACACTAGGCTCGTGTTGAATCTAAACAAAGGTTCATAGTCATCCTAAGGCCCTAAGGCAACTATATAGTCCATCAAATGAATGCAAACCTTATGTTAGTAGTATCATATACTCTTGCTTTAAAAACCGTTTTATAAGTATAGTGGGAGTATTATATACAACTAAATTGAATCAAATGGACCAATAGTTGTAATAGGACCAAAATTGTTTTAATAAAGATTAAAATGAATATTTTTATGTGATGAGACCTAAAACCCTCAACCAAACCATTATTAAGTTGAAAAGCGTGAGAGTGCTTAGAACACTCTTCCGTGGCCTTCCACCGTGGTAGCTCCAATCGTTTATGACTTGTACACCGGCTTCACCCTATCATGGGGGAGTACAAAGTGCATGCTTATACTCAGGAGGAGTCTATATACATACTTGATGAGGTGAGTGTAGGCAACGAGGATGGCCGACATCGTATCATCGTGAGGCTATTCTTGAACCCCTTCACGCACTAAGCATGGTGGGAATGACTTAACTAAGTGCAATGGCGCCGACATCGTATCATCGTGAGGCAACATTCTCTAGAGGCCAAATTGATGGGTACTTGCATTAGTTGCAAATGAGTAAGCGTACTCTCTCATTATTATTAATGCTAGCCAACATCATATCATTGTGAGGTGGGCTTGGTAATAGTGAGTCTCCCATAACCTACTAAGAGTTTCCTCCAAAACTCTCGAATTCCAATGAGGGATATGGAATTTGCCAAAAATAGTGGGTGGTGCTATTTGATTTAAAGACCCGAATCAAATGGCTTAAAATCAATCAATTTATATTCGTTATGTATTTGTTTACCAATATATTTGCAAACGCTATCCAAAACTTGACAAAGAAAAGCCGAATGTTTTAGTTTCCGGACTTAGTAACACAATCCCAAAGATTGTCTTAAATGGAATGTGCATGTACCTAAGAAGTCTCATCCTCACAATCTTCCTATTGATAATGTATCATTGGAAGAACATGTTAGAAATGTCTATCATGAAGAGGACAACACAAACAACCAATGCTTATTCCTTCGTTATATGAACAAAGGAACTTATGAAGAAATAAGAGTTGCCTTGAACAACTCTTGAAAGTTTGTAATTATGTTTAGAACATAATGGTTGGTTGACAAAAATAGTCCATCAACATGGACTTATGATGATTTTGAATCATTGAGTGTTGAAGTGATAAACCACTTAACGAGACGGAAACTAGGCTAGGACTTCACCTTTATGTCCCTATCCTAATGGTTCACTAATTTTATTGTAAACTATGTAGTGAACAATAACCAAACACTCTCCAAAATGTTTGATGTGTATAACACAATTGAAAAAGGTTTCAAGAGAGATAGTGGGAGTTTAGGGACCAAGACTATTGTAGTCAAAGGAGAAGTCAAATGAAGAAGATAAAATTAACTCCAAGGGAACAAACTTTCTTTATGAAAGGATGGACATTGGAAGGGGTATTTGCAAGAAATGTCTTGCAAATGTCAAGAACACACCTTTCAAAGGTGTTGTAAATTGTTCTTGAAAAGTTCAAAACAGTTGGTTCTTCTACTTGAATACTTGATTCCGTATTAGTAACAATGTTTTACAATCGTTGTAAAAGTGTGGCTAATAAGAAGTAGAAGATTAATGAGAGAAGAGAAAGTATTTCACATTCGGAACGTGAATAAAATATAGATCTCTGCGAAAGCAGATGGTACTAACTTCCTCATATGAACTACCAAAGAAATTGGAAAAACCAAAGATTGTCTTTACATTCCAATTTTAAGGAACTTAATTCCGTCACTATAGTAGAGATGGATGAATGTTTTGTTTGACAAAACATTGTTCTTTATTAATCACTGATTGGATTATAGTAATCTAATTGATTGTCTCTATAGTAGAGATGATATGGTAGCGTTAACTGTTTAGAATATAATGATGCTTAAAACCCAAAAGGTTGCAAGATAGTGACTAATCCCAACTGAGTTGTGATACCTCTAAAACATAAATTACGAGTTGGTCATAGATGGATGCTTTGGATCGTTAGATCCGGATCCAATACCTTCTTGTCAAAATTGTATAGAGGCGAAATGTTCGAATCTTTATTCTTTTGGAAAGAAGAAAGAATCACAAAGTTATTGAGGTTAATTCACTTAGATGTTAGTGGCACTTGTCCACAACATAATACTACTCATGTTGTTTGACATTCACCGAAGATCACTCTCGGTTGGACTATAGTTTATTATGAATAAACACAAGTCCGAATACTTTGCAAAAGGTTTCAAAGAATTCAAGAAATGTAAGTTGATGAGTAAGACGTCTAAAGTACTTACCTCCTTAGATTTGATCCAAGGAAAGGTAACACTTTAGATGAGTTTCCTTGAAAGATATCAAGGAAATTAGCATCATAAGATAATGATTTTCTCCATTAGGAGAAGAACGAACTTGAATAAGATTTAGTTCATTGGATATTATCAATTACCCATATATAGGATATATATGCTTATAAGACAATATGATTGTCAATTAGAAGATCTTCCAAAATTTTCATAACTCCATAGGATGTAGTTGGAAAGAAAGACAAATCTTAATCATGTTAAGATTTGGGGTTGTGTGCTAATAAGCAATATTTGTTTAAAAATTATCTTGTGGATATCCTTAAATTAACCTTTGGATATCACTTCTATAAACCAACCAACAAATGTTGTTTGTTGAGTAGTTCATTGTAAATCCTACAATGTGATTTGCCTTAGAGCAAATGAACTAGGAATAGAACTCAAAAGAATGGGTTCTTTGAGAGACAAGATGATAATCAACAAATATAACAACCTAGTTCCTATACCACAAGCTCCAAGGTAGTCAAGAAGGATTTATAAACCGTCTCAGTTGAATGGTTTGAACTTTATGACTACATTGAGTGTATATACGATATATATACTCAAGGAAATGGTAAAGTACCATTTGACCCGAAATAATGAAACCTTCATAGCTAATTGGTAGCTTAAGGTGACTACAATCAAAGAGAATGGTTGACTTTGAAGGAACCATCTTTGATATAGTCTTAGTTTCAATTAATTCGATGATTGCTAGCTACAACTAAATGGTGATTCAATGTTTGGACATGATATAGGTTTCCGAAACCATTATTAAGATAGTCTTGATAATTTATGTCTAAAACTATGAATCACAAAACATGTAAGTTGTAGAGATCCAACCATCATGGATCTTAGCAAGCTAGTGGGAGCCATAAGCGTCTTATGAGAGAAAGATCAAAATTGTTTGATTTCTCATATAGATGTAAATGAATCTTTTGTTTACTAGGTTTACAAAAGATTAGTGGGAGTTAATCATATTCCTAAATTTGAATATATGTATGATATATTAATTTTGGAAATGAAAAGAATACTTCATTGTTAAAGTTATGACTTTAAAACTTTCTATAACGATAGAATGTATATGGGAGACATAGTCTATATACATGGGATGGAAATCTATAATGATAGATTTTAGGATATAATTGGATTATATCATACCCTAATAAAAGACAAAAGGTTGCTAGGAAGTTTCTCATATGATGATAAACTTTAATAAGAAGAACAACTCTAGTGAGACTAGGAGGTAGCTCTTCTCAAAGGGAACGTACCCTTTGACTCCCAAAGAAATAATGCGTAAATCGAATCCTTTATGCATACGCAGAAAGGTGATTTATGTATTTCATATTGTATGAAAAACATTGATATGAGTTGTACCTAGAAAGGTACAAGGCGATATCAGTGCAAGCCCAGGATCAGAACCATGGCAACTGTCAAGTAAATCCTTAAGTATTTAAGAAATACTAAAGGATAGGTTCCTCGAAGAATGAGGAAGAATTAGAGTAACGTAATGGAAGCATAAATGTATTAGATTGTGAATCTAATCCATCATTGGATGTTTCTTCATTATGAATGAAGAGATAAACAGATATCTCTTTATTATGACTAAAGAGATATTTGGATGGAAACATTAAAGTAATGACTTTAGTGTGTTCCATTATGAATGCAAAATATATTGCCATATAGAAGTTTACAACAATGTTGTTTGGATGGGAAAGTTCATTTATGAACTCTCTATTCGGTTCCAACCAGAAAGTGTATCTAGTTTACTGACACTACGACACTAATGGGGCGATAGCTCAAGCCAGGGAATCAAGGTCTCATCAAGATCCGAACTCATATGAGAGACTGAACCACATGATTGGGAATCATGTATAATGGTGACGTCGATATTCTCAAGGTTGCTTCTATGGATAACATATAGATATCCATTGCCTAGGCCTACTACTCAGCCATTTATGAAATGACTACAGAAGAGGAATCATCACAGATGAACAAGCTGATTGGCTCTAGTGCAAGTGGGAGATTGTTGGAAATGTGCCCTAAAGCCAATCATATGATGATACTTTACGGACATTTCACATGTTAAACTAATCTAGTTTACATATAAAAGGCAAACATTATTGTTTGAGGCGTCTCATATAAATGTTATATGCTTAAACGATAAAGTCCAAGGAATATGTGATTGGGAGAATGCAATCTAATGAAGTTAGATTAATGAGACCATTCTTTCGTAGACACATCCTAAACATTCCTGATCATAGGATTGCCAATTGGGCATTGACAGTCCGTTAAGATCAGTACGTGCTATGTCTTCTCTCAGGGAGAGTGACTAGTCTCGAGTCATTGGTGTGTGTGACATCAAGACAAGTACGTAGGTGCTCAATATAGAATGAGTTCACTGAACACGATCAACGAGGAGTTCTCATACTCATGTCACATGAGAACTCATGTTTGGGATAATGCAAATTAGTCCTTTGACCTGAGGCATCACAGTTGTTGTCTTGTGGTTAAGTCCTTGATCTTTGATTATGTCAAAGTCACCCCATCGGGGTGTCCACGGCATCATTGGGGTTAAGCCACTTAGTCATGGAGACAAGTGAATGCGCAACAAGGGATCTCTAACCTTCAATTGGCTTGAGGGAGAATACTCTATGATATGATTAAAATCTCTGGCCAGAGTATGAATGAGATTGGGGAATGCGTTCCAAATCACATTCAAGGTAATCATAAAATGCAAATGAATCACATTGGATAGTAGACATGAATAAATAAACTATCAAACCAAACAATGTGGTCAAGAGTATTAGATTAGAGAAAGACCGTATTGCATTTGTAATCCTAAACTGAATAGGTTCTCTACCTCTTCTGATTAGCTTGGGTAGCCATGATATGCTGCTAGGTGTCACTCATGGTTTGTGGAAGCCCTAAACGTGTGTAATCACTAAAGGGAGAATTGAAAGTAAGTTTCAATTCACAATCGATGTAAAATGGTTTTAATCGCCCACTGCCTCGCTAAAAGGAACCTAATGTATCGTACACCAAATAAGGTGGAGATTGAAGAAACAAAGGAGATGAATTAAATGGTTTAATTATTTATGGCAAGGATTAATTAATATGTTAATTAATCAAACGAATAAGTTCGTTAAAAGACCTCGGGATAGTTTTGGACCTTAAGGCCCAATGGGCTTCGAACATCAAAGCCCATTGACTTAAGTTGTATGACAACTTAATGAATAAAGATTCACAAAGGCCCAAAAGCCCAAATCCATTTAGTGTTGAATTAGGGTTTTTTGTTCTTTAGGTCATTTAAAGAAGTGACTATATAAAGAACTTTATAACCTAAAATTCATAAGTTGTTGATTTTAGAGAAAATTGGTGAGAACACAAAGCTTCCATTTCTCTCTAAGAGGCCAACCACCTTGGGGGATATTGTCTAGCAATTCTATTTCCTCAAGGTCACTCATTTCCTCTCCAATCCAACCTTGGTGTAGAATCTTTAGAGGTTCTCAATTTTGGGAACTTGGAGAACCTATTCTTCTAACCAAATCCATGGAGCTAAGAAGCAAGGAATGAAGGCCCTATCTCTTGGGTGATTATCCTTTGCATATGCAAAGAGGAATCTACAAAGGTAAATATTTCTCAACTAACAAATTATTGTTTTTAAGTTGAGTCAAGGTTCACCAATCTACTAGGCTTTGAATTTCATGGTAGATGTTTTGTTTTTGAATGCATGAAAGCATGATTCCGCCTTTAATTGTTAATTGCATGCTATATGATGTTATTCAAATGAACATGTTTTTCACAAAATTTCCTTCAGGAAGATTGCTAGCTAATCTCCTCCAAGGGGCCGGCCTCCTAGAGCGAAAGGGAGAGACATTGTGTTCTCATCTTTTCTCCAAAAGAAACCCTAATGAAGAAAATGCTATAAAGTCACATTTATACATACCTTCATTGGAGTGGCAAACTTGTAATAAGTCCAAAACCCACTCCTTTATCAATATGGCCGGCCATAGGGTTTTATTGGGCTGTTTGGGCCTTTGTGAATTACTAGTCATTAAGTTGTCATACAACTTAAGTCAATGGACTTGACGTTCGAAGCCCATTGGGCCTTGAGGCCCAAAACTAACCCGAGGTCTTTAACGAACTTTATTTGTTTGATTAATTAACATATTAATTAATCCTTGCCACAAATAATTAAACCATTTAATTATCCTTACTCATCTCCGTTGTTTCTTCAATCTCTACCTTACACGGTGTAAGATCCATTAGGTTCCTTTTAGCGAGGCAGTGGGCGATTAGAACTCTTTCAAATCGATTGTGAATTGAAACTTACTTTCAATTCTCCCTTTAGTGATTATACACGTTTAGGGCTTCCACAAACCATGAGTGACACCTAGCAGTATGTCATGGTTACCCAAGCTAATCAGAAGAGGTGGAGAACCTATTTAGTTTAGGATTACAATGCAATACGGTCTTTCTCTAATACAATACTCTTGACCACATTGTTTGGTTTGATAGTTTATTCATGTTTACTATTCAATGTGATTCTCTTACTTATATGATTACCTTGAATGTGATTTGGAACGATTTCCTAAATCTCATTCATACTCTAGCCAGAGATTCTTAATCATATCATAGAGTATTCTCCCTCAAACGGTTTAAAGGTTAGAGATCCCTTGTTGCGCATTCACTTGCCTCCCTAGCTAAGTGGCTTAACCCCAACTATGCCATGGACACCCTCTGACGGAGTGACTTTGACATAGTCAAAGATCAAGGACCTAACCACAAGACAACTATAATGCCTCAGGTCAAATGACTACTTTGCATTATCCCAACCATGAGTTCTCATGTGACATGAGTATGAGAACTCCTTGTTGATCGTGTTCAGTGGACTCATTCTCTATTGAGCACCTACATGCTTGTCTTGGTGTCAGTCACACCAATGACTCGAGACCAGTCACTCTCCCTAAGAGAAGACATAGCACGTACTGATTTTAACGGACTGTCAATGCCCAATTGGCAATCCTTTGATCAGGAACATTTAGGATATGTATACGAAAGAGAATGGTTTCATGAATCTAATTTCTTTAGATCGCATTCTCCCAATTACATATTCCTTGGACTTATCGTTTAAGCGTATAACATTTATATGAGACGACTTCAAACAATAATCTTTACCCTTTATATTAAACTATATTAGTTTAACATGTGAAATGTCCGTAAAGTATCATCATATGATTGGTTTTAGGGCACATTTCCAACAATCTCCCACTTGCACTAAAGCCAATCAGCTTGGTCATCAGTGATGATACCTTTTATGTAGTCACTTCAAAAATGGCTGAGTAGTAGGCCTAGACAATGGATATCTATATGTTAACCATAGAAGCAACCTTGAGAATAACGACGTCACCATTATACATGATTCTTAATCATGTGGTTTAGTCTCTCATTTGAGTTCGGATCTTGATGAGACCTTGATTCCCTGGCTTGAGCTATCGCCCCATTAATGTCATAGTGTCGGTACACTGGAGACACTTTCTGGTTGGAACCGAATAGAGAGTTCATAAATGAACTTTCCCATCCAAACAACATTGTTGTAAGCTTCTACATGGCAATATATTTTGCATTCACAATGGAACACACTAAAGTCATTACTTTTAATGTTTCCATCTAAATATCTCTTTAGTCATAATAAAAAGATATATGATTATCTCTTCATTCATAATGAAGAAACATCCAATGATGGATTAGATTTATAATCTAATACATTTAGGCTTCCATTACGTTACTCTAATTCTTCCTTATTCTTTGAGGTATATCCTTTAGTATTTCTTAAATACTTAAGGACTCACTTGACAGTTGCCATGGTTCTGATCCTGGGCTTGCACTGATATCGTCTTGTACCGTTCTAGGTACAACTCATATAAATGTTTTTCATACAATATGAAACACGTAAATCACCTTTCTGTGTATGCATAAAGGATTCTATTTACGCATTATGTTTCTTTAGGAGTCAAAAGGGTATGTTCCCTTTGAGAAGAGTTACCTCTTAGTCTCACTAGAGTTGTTCTTCTGATTGAAGTTTATCATCATATGAGAAACTTCCTAGCATCTTTTGTCTATCATTAGGGCTTGATATAATCCAATTATATCCTGAAATCTATCATTATAGATTTATATCCCATGTTTATAAAGTATGTCTCCCATATACATTCCATCGTTATAGAATGTTTAAAGTCATAACTTTAACGAAGAAATATTCTTTTCATTTCCAAAATTAATATATCATATATGTATATATATATATATATATTCAAATTTAGGAACATGATTAACTCCCACTAATCTTTTGTAAACCTAGTAAACAAAAGATTCATTTACATCTTTATGAGAAATCAAACGATTTGATCTTTCTCTCATAAGACGCTTATAGCTCCCACTAGCTTGCTAAGATTCATGATGGATGGATCTCTACAACTTACATGTCTTGTGATTCATAGTTTCAGACATATATTATCAAGACTATCTTAATAATGGTTTTGGAAACCCATATTATGTCCAAACATTGAATCACCATTTAGTTGTAGCTAGCAATCTTTGAATTAATTGAAACCAAGACTATGTCAAAGATGGTTTCTTCCAAGTCAACCATTCTCTTTGATTGTAGTCACCTTAAGCTACCAATTAGCTATGAAGGTTTCATTATTTCGGGTCAAATGGTACTTTACCATTTCCTTGAGTATATGTCGTATATACACTCAATGTAGTCATAAGGATTTTCATCCTTATTTCTTTCGAATTAAGAGGTGTAACTCTATGACATAGTCATAAAGTTCAAACCATTCAACTGAGACAGTTTATAAATCCTTCTCGACTACCTTGGAGCTTGTGGTGTAGGAACTAGATTGTTATATTTGTTGATTATCATCGTGTCTCTCAAAGAACCCATTCTTTGAGTTCTATCTCTAGTTCATTTGCGCTTAGGCAAATCATATTGTAGGATTACAATGAACTACCCAACAAAACAACATTTGTTAGTTGGTTTATAGAAGTGATATCCAAAGGTTAATTTAAGGATATCCACAAGATAATTCTCAAACAAATATTGCTTATTAGCACACAACCCCAAATCTTAACACGATTAAGACTTATCTTTCTTTCCAACTACATCCTATGGAGTCATGAAAATTTTGGAAGATCTTCTAATTGACAATCATATTGTCTTAGAAGTATATATCCTATATATGGGTAAGTGATAACATCCAACAAACTAAATCTTATTCAAGTTCGTTCTTCTCCTAATGGAGAAATCCATTATCTTATGATGCTTCTTTCCTTGATATCTTTCAAGGAAACTGTTCTAAAGTGTTACCTTTCCTTGGATCAAATCTAAGGAGGTAAATACTTTAGACGTCTTACTCATCAACTTACATTCTTGAATTCTTTGAAACCTTTTGCAAAGTATTCGGACTTGTGTTTATTCAAAATAAACGATAGTCCAACCGAGAGCGATCTTCGGTGAATGTCATACAACATGAGTAGTATTATGTTGTGGACAAGTGCCACTAACATGTAAGTGAATTAACCTCAACAACTTTGTGATTCTTTCTTCCTTTCCAAAAGAATAAAGATTCAAACATTTTGCCTCTATACAATTTTAACAAGAAGGTATTGGATCCGGATCTAACGATCCAAAGCATCCATGTATGACCAACTCGTAATTTATGTTTTAGAGGTATCACAACTCAGTTGGGATTAGTCACTACCTTGCAACCTTTTGGGTTTTAAGCATCGTTATATTCTAAACAGTTAACACTACCATATCATCTCTACTATAGAGATAATCAATTAGATTACAATAATCATATCATTCATTAATAAAGCACAATGTTTTGTCAAACAAAACATTTATCCATTTCTCATACGGAATTAAGTTCCTTTATTCAATTGGAATGTAAAGACAATCTTTGTTTTTTCCATTTTCTTTGGTAGTTCATATCAGGAAGTAAGTACTACCTCATTTCGCAAAGATCTACATTTGATTCACATTCCGAATGTGAAGTATTTTCTCTTCTCTTATTAATCTTCTACTTCTTATTAGCCACACTTTTACAACGATTGTAAAACATAGTTACTAATACGGAATCAAGCATTCAATTAGAAGAACCAACTGTTTTGAACTATTCAAGAACAATTTACAACACCTTCGAAAGGTGTGTTCTTGACACTTGCAAGACATTTCTTGCAAATACCCCTTCCAATGTCAATCCTTTCATAAAGAAAGTTTGTTCCCTTGGAGTTATTTCGCCTTCTTCATTTGACTTCTCCTTTGACTACAATAGTCATGGTCTCTAAACTCCCACTATCTCTCTTGAAACTCATTTCAATTGTGTTATACACATCAAACAATTTGGAGAGTGTGTGGTTATTGTTCACTATATAGTTTACAATAAACTTAGTGAACCATTTGGATAGGGACACAAAAGTGAAGTCCTTGCCTGGTTTCCGTCTCGTAAAGTGGTTTAACACTTCAACACTCAATGATTCAAAATCATCATAAGTCCATGTTGATGGACTATTTTTGTCAACCAACCATTATGTTCTAAACATAATTACAAACTTTCAAGAGTTGTTCAAGGCAACTCTCATTTCTTCATACAACAATTTGTAAGTGAAGAATCATGGCACATAAAGTGTCCATGCCCTTGTGCTTACTTCTCAAGTTCTTTGTTCATTTAACAAAGAAACAAGCACTAGTGTTTGCATTAACTAAGGGTTGTTCAAAGCAACTCTTATTTCTTCATACAACAATTTGTAAGTGAAGAACTATGACACTAAAAGTGTCCTTGTCTTTATGCTAATCTTCATAAGTTCCTTTGTTCATATAACGAAGGAATAAGCATTGGTTATTTGTGTTGTCCTCTTTATGATAGACTTATCTAACATGTTCTTCCAATGATACATTATCAATAGGAAGATTGTGAGGATGAGACTACTTAGGTACATATACAATCCATTTAAGACAATCTATGGGATTGTGGTACCAAGTCCGGAAACTAAAGCATTCGGCTTTTCTTTGTCAAGTTTTGGATAGCGTTTGCAAATATATCGTAAACAAATACATAACGAATATAAATTGATTGATTTTAAGCCATTTGATCCAGGTCTTTAAATCAAATAGCACCACCCATCATTTTTTTGGCAAATTCCATATCCCTCATGGGAATTCGAGAGTTTTGGAGGAAACTTTTAGTAGGGTATGGGAGACTCACCATTACCAAGTCTACCTCACAATGATATGATGTTGGCTAGCATCAATAATAATAAGAGAGTACGCTTACTCATTTGCATCTTTTGCTAGTACCCATCTTATTTGGCCTCTAGAGAATGAAGCCTCACAATGATATGATGTTGGCTTCATTGCACTTAGTTAAGTCATTCCCACCATGCAAGTTCGAGTAGGGGGTTCAAGAACAACCTCACAATGATATGATGTTGATCATTCTCGTTGCCTACCTTCACAACATCATGTATGCATATAGAACTCCTCATGAGTGTAAGCACGCACTTTGTACTCCCCCATGATAGGGTGAAGTCGGTGTACACGTCACAAACGATCGGAGCCTATCACGGTGGAAGGCCACGAAAGAGTGCTCAAAGCACTCTCACACTTATCAACTTAATAATGGTTTGGTTGAGGGTTTTAGGTCTCATCACATATAAGCATGCATTTTAATCTTATTAAAACAATTTGGTCATATTACAACTATTGGTCCATTTGATTGATTTAGTTGTATATGATACTCCCACTATGCTTGTAAAACGGTTTTTAAAGCAAGAGTATATGGTACTACTAACATAAGGTTTGCATTCATTGATGGACTATATAGTTGCCTTAGGGCCTTAGGAGGACTATGAACCTTTGATTCGATCCAACACGAGCTTAGTGTTGAATCTCGGTCTAGGGATGGTGATTGATTTTAGTTACGCGTTAAATCACATTAAGGCGTGTTTTCTTATTGGGCATTGGACCCTTTACTTCATTTTCATGCATATCAAATAAAGCAAGAAAGAAGTACTTCAAAGTAAAGAAGAGCTTATGCTCTTTTACAACATTTGATCAAAACAAATTACTTTAAAGTAAAGAAGAGCTTACGCTCTTTTACAATATTTGATCATATCAAATTACAACCAAAATCTAATCTACACATTTCCATGGTTCAAACAAATTTGAGACGGCCTTTCACATAGCTCAATTATCGTAGGCTTAGGTTCATAATCATCCTTTCTTTAATTAATTAACGCTTTAACTAATTAAACTTGAATGCAACATTTTCATTTGGTTTTTGTTTCCATAGAATTGATTTAAATGGAGCTAAATGAAATGAAAATCCAATTCTCATTTAAAGTACAAAACTATTTTGTTCTCAACTAATTTGGGCCGAAAAGCAATAACCTCAACCATTGGGCTATATTGCAAAACATAAACTTTTGAGGTCCCTTTGTAAAAACACAAAAGTCCACTACTTCATGTAATTACAACTAGAACCCAAAAATTTCAACAAATGAAAAATCTTCATTAAAGGAGCAAAACAATTTGTCATTTAGTG
This sequence comes from Malus fusca, assembly GCA_035220775.1. NCBI lineage: Eukaryota > Viridiplantae > Streptophyta > Magnoliopsida > Rosales > Rosaceae > Malus > Malus fusca. Next base: position 17,951,196 of record CM069072.1, read on the forward strand.
ATTTTGGGCCTTTACGTAAAAACGTAAACTTTCGGGTCAAAGTACAAATACACAAAAGTATCAAAACTTTATGTAATTGCATAAAAGCCCCAAAAGTACCCTATTTAATAGGGTGGCCGGTTTTGGATGAGAGATGGTGTCATAAAACTTTTGAATTATTCAACAAAAGTGAACGGTGATGGTAGGTTTGAAAACAGTGATTTCCATAAAACATGGTTCATTGAAACAAGGAAAATGTGTAAGTGATTGGTATGGTGTTGATTGAAAAATGACAAATCATGTCATACCATTTATTACAATAAAGTCACACCAACCACCATAAACAAAACTTTATGAAAAACATCAAACACTTTGAATCAAAACACCAAACCTTTTTGTTCTTGGTTAGAACATAACAAGAACAATGAAGAACATCCATGAAAACCCTTAAGAGCTTCATGAACATTTTTCACCCAAAGACACCCAAAAAACTCTCAAACTTAAAGGAAAACATATTACCATACTAGGGTACTTAGGGGTTCCAATGTCACTTTAAAACACTTTTAACAAGACAAACATGAACCCAAAAATCCACCCTTTTGATTTGGCCGAATTTCCCCAAAAACATGTCACCAAATTTTAGCTCCAAAATTCATGCTCATATGAACTACATCTACAACATTTGAGATGGGCAAATTTTCTAACAAAATTTACATTCAAAGAAGCAAGAATAAAGCTTGTAACAATTACAACATTTAAATCATAAACTATGAAAATACAAAACCCAAAATGATTCACCAACTACAAGACCTAGGCTCTTGATACCACTTGAAGGAAATTTTGTGAAAAACATGTTCATTTGAGCAACATCTATGGCATGCAATTAACAATTAAAGGCGGAATCATGCTTGTATGCACTAAAAAACAAAACATTACCCATGAAATTCAAAGCCTAGTAGAAGGGTGAACCAAGACTCAACTCAAGAACAAAGTGAGTTGAGAAATCTTATACCTTTGTTGATTCCCTAATCACCCAAGGAGAGGGCTTTCATTCCTTGCTTCTTAGCTCCATGGATTTCTTGGATGAGGATGGTTGAAAGGATTCTCCAAGTTCCTAAAGTTGAGAACCTCTAATTTTTCCACACCAAAGAGAGAATCGAAGAAGAGATGAGTGACCTTGGAGGAGGGAAGATTGCTAGCTAATCTCCTCCAAGGGGCCGGCCTCCTAGAGGGAAAGGGAGAGACATTGTGTTCTCATCTTTTCTCCAAAAGAAACCCTAATGAAGAAAATGCTATAAAGTCACATTTATACCTACCTTCATTGGAGTGGCAAACTTGTAATAAGTTCAAAACCCACTCCTTTATCAATATGGCCGGCCATAGGGTTTTATTGGGCTGTTTGGGCCTTTGTGAATTATTAGTCATTAAGTTGTCATACAACTTAAGTCAATGGGCTTGACGTTCGAAGCCCATTGGGCCTTAAGGCCCAAAACTAATCCGAGGTCTTTAACGAACTTTATTCATTTGATTAATTAACATATTAATTAATCATTGCCATAAATAATTAAACCATTTAATTATCCTTACTCATCTCCGTTGTTTCTTCAATCTCTACCTTACACGGTGTACGATCCATTAGGTTCCTTTTAGCGAGGCAGTGGGCGATTAGAACTCTTTCAAATCGATTGTGAATTGAAACTTACTTTCAATTCTCCCTTTAGTGATTATACACGTTTAGGGCTTCCACAAACCATGAGTGACACCTAGCAGTATGTCATGGTTACCCAAGCTAATCAGAAGAGGTGGATAACCTATTCAGTTTAGGATTACAATGCAATACGGTCTTTCTCTAATACAATACTCTTGACCACATTGTTTGGTTTGATAGTTTATTCATGTCTACTATCCAATGTGATTCTCTTACTTATATGATTACCTTGAATGTGATTTGGAACGATTTCCTAAATCTCATTCATACTCTGGCCAGAGATTCTTAATCATATCATAGAGTATTCTCCTTCAAACGGTTTAAAGGTTAGAGATCCCTTGTTGCGCATTCACTTGCCTTCATGGCTAAGTAGCTTAACCCCAACTATGTTGTGGACACCCTCTGACGGAGTGACTTTGACATAGTCAAAGATCAATGACCTAACCACAAGACAACTATGATGCCTCAGGTCAAATGACTACTTTGCATCATCTCAACCATGAGTTCTCATGTGACATGAGTATGAGAACTCCTTGTTGATCGTGTTCAGTTGACTCATTCTCTATTGAGCACCTACATGCTTGTCTTGGTGTCAGTCACACCAATGACTCGAGACCAGTCACTCTCCCTAAGAGAAGACATAGCACGTACTGATCTTAACGGACTGTCAATGCCCAATTGGCAATCCTATGATCAGGAACGTTTAAGATATGTATACGAAAGAGAATTGTCTCATGAATCTAACTTCTTTAGATCGCATTCTCCCAATTACATATTCCTTGGACTTATCGTTTAAGCGTATAACATTTATATGAGACGGCTTTAAACAATAATCTTTGCCCTTTATATTAAACTATATTAGTTTAACATGTGAAATGTCTGTAAAGTATCATCATATGATTGATTTTAGGGCACATTTCCAACAGGACTGCAATGCCATCTACACTTACGGTGACAATGCCCCAGGGTGGGAGGTTGATGGATCTTACTAATGCCTTAAGCACTGCATATTGCTTAAGAGATGATGAAATTCTGTTGGTAGCTGAGGTCCCTCCTTAGGTTTTTCGACGTGCCGAATCTGAAATCGTTGTTCGTTTTTTGAAATTCGATCATTTTAATAGAGTTTTACTAAGTAGCCTCTATATGTGGTTGGTGCATCCGTGGGAAGTGACACCATCTTCGCTAGTTCGAGCGGCTCTCGGGCAACAAAATATCTGTGAGTGGATCCCTTCTAAACTTACATATTAGCCTAGCATGCATTTCACATTTCATGATTTGAGTATGTTTTATATTATGCTTTACGAACTTCTATATTTGTGGTTTAGGAAATCATTATGATTTATTGATTTTACGTTTTACTAAAGGTTATGAAATATTGTGTTTTCGCTTATGAAATTCCATGGATTTACGATTGTGATTTATTTGGAATTATGGATATGATTTACCATTGATTTATGAGATGAGGATTTGAGCTTTTGAGTTCCGGATTTGGATATGAGATTTTTAAGGTATGTTCTTGGTGCTTATCTAGCAGGTTATCATACAACACATCCACACAACACAGGTATGTAGACGTCTATGGCCATAGGACACAGTTGAGGATATCTATGTATATATTTCTTCTCCGGTGTAACCCAGAGTTGTACAACTTCACCTTTGGGTGATGGGGCCTATCATGTTTCTTCACTGGTGTAACCCAGTGTCGTACAGCTTCACCTTCCGGCGATGGACAGGTATTGCCTTCGGGTGAATGAGGAGTGAGATATTTATGCCATACCCCCAGCTTCACTGGCGAAACCAATGTCCTTATATATTTTCTTCTCTGGCGTAACCCAGAGTCGTACACCTTCACCTTCGGGTGATGGGGCCTATCATGTTTCTTTACTGGCATAACCTTGTGTCGTACAGCTTCACCTTCGAGTGTTGGACAGGTACTGCCTTCGGGCGACTATGATACCCCTAGAGAGTACAATATTTATGAGATTATGGATTTACCTGCGGGCGACGATAGCACCATTGTTGAGCATTGTTTTACACGTACATGTTTTACGAATGTTTTCATGGCATGTAGAGTTTTCGGAAACTTACTATATGTAGTATTATATATGTTTTCAAAACAGGGGGTTAGTATGTTCAGAAATAAAATGGTTTTCCTCTTATTAGTATTAATATAATTACGGTCCACTCACCTTTTCTGTTTTGTGCCCCCTCAGGAGTTAGAATCGAGGCACACAATCCCGGCGTCAGGGCAATTCCGCTCAGGCATCCTTGAGTCTCATCTGTGTAGGACCCATTCCTCGGTTCATACCTTTCTATCATAATTCTTTCGCTTTATTCTTGATTAGTTGTATGCTTTGAACACGATTATGCACTATCTCTTTCTAATTACATATTTTATAGGTATGCATGTTTTAAATTGCTTTGTCACCCTAGGGTGTCAGCTAGCAAGTGCCTATCCTAATATTCGGGAATATTGGGGTTGAGGCGTGTCAGAGAGGCAGACATTTAAAATGAAAACTAAAATAATGTTCCAAACACATACTTTCAATCCTAGTGCATTTGCGTAATTTATGTCCTTCCGGTAATCCCCTAGAAAGTAATCAACCAGCTTCGGAGTATGCACCAAGCATTGCATGGCACTGTTCATAAAACAAGTATTCCCAAGATTCTCTAGTCCAGTAACTTTGCAATGCAAGGAGTTAGTTGGAGTTAAATAAGGATTCAAATAGTCAGTGCTTCCATTCATCTTAATAGAGCCACCATAAGTAGAAGTAGAACCATCCAAACTTGATTCTTTATCAGCCAGTTCATCGCTCCTCCAAATAAAATTTGGATCCTTGAGAAGAGTGCATCATGTAATCTTTTTTCTGAAAAAAAAAAAAAAAAAAACCAAGACTTGATGTAATCTACTCCACATTTACAACGAATCAATGCAGACGAATGGCATCATTATCACCCATTCCCCCTCCTCACCAAGAATGGGCCATGGCAGCCATAACTAGGGGTGGTTCGGGTCGGGATCCCGAACCGAAACTCCTTCCCCAAATCCCAAACCAAAACATTTCGGGATGGGATTTTATATCCCGAAACCGAACCAAAAATGTGCATTTCCCGAAATTCGGGATTCCCGAAAGTGTTTCGGGATTTTCGGGACACTTCGGGATTGGGCCTTGAAGCCCAAAATGTTGGACTTTTAAAACTTTTTTGCAATTTTAAATTCTTTAACAAGTAAGCCCACCCATTTTTTAGAACACAAAAAAAAAAAAAAAAAGGTCAACAATTGCAAGCTAGCAGCCCACTGCCTTGCCCGCACAGCCCACATTTTTCAGTTTCACAACTTCAGTTTCACAATTTCAGTTTCACATTTTCAGTTTCAATTTTCAGTTTCAATTTTCATACCAAGGAAGCAACAACTAACAAGTTAAGCTTAAGTTCACAATTGTCTACCAAACTAGTTAATTAAAAGTGCATGCAACCAAAATGAAATAAGTTAGTTTTACAAACCAAACTTCCGAATGAATTTAGATTAAGTTACAAACCAAACTTCGTGAAGAGGTAAACAATCCTTGAAAATCTGACCTGAATACAAAAACAAATTGCCAAAATTAAGTATCACACTCAAACTCATCCTTGTATGTATTCCAAAGAGTGGTCCATTGTATGACATAGAACTCAAAATGAGAATAAAAACTAAAAGAAGTAAAGTTAAAATGTTATTCACCACCTCAGATATTTTGTTTGGCATGGCAAAATGGAATAAACAATCAAATGCTTTAAGCGAGTTTGAAACTAATGAATACAAAAACTCAACAATCAGAACAGTTTCTCTGCAATTTACTCAAGAATGACAACAGTTTCTTTACAAAACCCGGCTTCTCTAAACATGTTCTGAACAAAGTAACTTGTATTGCAATAAAACTACATTTCCATCTCAATCTAATGCTTCAATCTTCAAATGCGAAAAAATAAATGCACAAATTCGCTAACCCACAAAATTTGAGGCCATATTTCAACATGCGAACAGCAAAGGGTTGCCATAATCAGAGAAATCAAATACTCCAAAAGTGGTAGATATTTAAACAGAGTCACAGACAGAACAACAACATAGAATTGGGATAAAACACTCAATACCGTATCATTTGGACCCACCCTAATTCGAAACCCAGAGTCCTCAAACCCTAATTCAAAACACATAGAACCATATCCTGCATGCAGGTCCTGCACAGACCTACCCTAATTTGAAACCCACAGTCCTCAAACCCTTACACATTCGACAAACTAATCACTCAGAAATCAAGTTAATCAACATGAAATTTGACCCTAAACACTAAAGAACAAAACCCCAGTGAAAATCAGAAACCCTAACCCGGATTTTGGGACTCGATTGGTGTCGGATTCGAGTCTTCCTTTCTGCGTTTGCCTGAGTCGATGGAGGATGACGAGCGGCGTGGATTCGACGGAGGAGTGGAGCGGCAGGACTGTGAGTGAGTGAGAGTGTGTGTGAGGTGAGACTGTGAGAGAGAGAGACTGAGACTGAGAGAGTGACCGAGAGCGACTGATAGAGAGTCTGAGAGACCTAACCTAACAAATGACCTAACTCAATGGACGGTAGGATTATATAGATCTGAACAAATCCAACGGTTCAAGTTAAAAATTAAAAATAAATAAATAAATATATATAATATTCGGTTCGGTTCGGGATTACCGAACGCTTTCAAAGTTGCGGCCGAATCCCAAACCGAAACTTTCGGGACGGGTTCGGTTTCGGGTACCGAATATTTTGGGAAATTCGGTTCGGGAATTTTTCGGTCAAATTTCGGGACGGGTTCGGGACGGTTCGGATTTTCGGGAAAAAATTCCACCCCTAGCCACAACAGTGTTTTTTAAAAGAAGTTTCAAATTTAAAACATAGAAATAGCTTGGGGGGAAATGGGAAGAAAGGGAATTCTTAAACCTTGGGGCCCATTTGTTTGGCTTCACTAAACTTCCTTGGACTAGACTGGACTGTAATCTGGTGTTTGTTTCACGCGGAGACTACGTTTAATGAGACTCGCCTAGACTGAGTCCGACTAACATCTTCGCTACATGGTCTTAGCGAGACCCCCGAAATTGGGCGGACTGCTAAGACCACTCTACTCTGCTTCACTCCTACCCGCTTCGTCCTCCCATCTACCTCTTCCTCGTGTCCCACAACCCATTTCAAACCCAAATCTTGCAAAATCCAAAACAAAAAAGCAACAAAATTTCCTAAGGTTCCCTTTTCAAAACTAGATCCAACTCCCAAAATTCGAACCCAGATAACCCAGAAAACCAAAAAAACATTTGCAGTGGGATGAGCTTGAAAATTTCACCTAAAAAACCCAAACTAGATCCAACCCTCATCTTCTACCTTCGAGCCAATCACACATGCACCTCACCTCCTTCAATCTCTTTCTTGTTATGTGTTTTGATTTTAAGATTTGCAACCGATTTTGTGAGAGGAAGTGAAGAGGTAGGAGGCAGAGAGGAATGAAGAAGCATAGAGGATTTGCTTTGAAAATATTGTTCTGTTCTTCAAAAAATAAAGGTTGTTCTTCTAAAATAAAAGTAAAGGTAGCAAATGAAACATTAATTAGGTTTTTAAAAGTTAAATAACTACAAATAATATTTTAATATTTGTTGTTTTGTTGTTTTTAAACGCAAAAGTAAACAAATAATAATAATAAATAATTAGTCTGTAGATTAGTCCAGACTACACCAAACACTTCACTATTCTTATCCAGTTTAGTCCAGGGCAAGCCAGTTCAGCTTAGTCCCTGAAGCTAGTCTAGTCCGAGATAGTCCGGTGCAGCAAACGCATCCTGGACGTATTAACGTTCATCATGGTGCAAATACGAGTATCCAAAATTAAATGAGGCTAATGAGAAACTAACCCTTGTTTCCAAACCAAAAAAGACCAATCAGATTCTCACCCAAAAAATACAAGAAAGGGAGAAAGAAATCTATATATCGATAAATGTTGCATACATTTAATCACTCACTTTGTTCAGCTGTACAGAAGTATAGCTTGGCAAATCAACTCTGTCATTCATGAAAAATTAGGTTGTCTGCCCAGAAAAATCCCAAATAAGCAATTGTCCAATCAATTCTTGAATGAGTGAACATCAACATTCATTTTACTCTCCGGCTGAGCTAAGCCGACGAGTTGGCACGCCCCGCATTCGACCGAAGAACGTAAGGGGGTGTAGTCAAATTAGGATTTGATAAGATTTGAATAGACTTTAAAATCTGGGTGTAGTCAATTAAAATTTTAAAAAAGATTTTAAAGGACTTTGAAATCAGGATATAGTCAAGTTAGGATTTAGCAGGATTTTAAAGTATACATTCAAATACATGGGTAGTCAATTACGTTTTCAAAAAGTTCATCTAAATCTAGGTGTAGTGATAATACCAAAGATTTACTAAGATTTGAAGGAATGGGGGATTTTGATGGAATGGAAGGTGGGTAATATAAATACTAAATGCTATCAACAATCCAACCCTCCCCCTTCTGATTTCTTTCACGCCAGACAACAGAAGAGGAAGAGCCATGCTCGCATACTGAAGACAGAGAATGAGGGTGAAAGGGCATCTACATCAACCTGAATCCACACCTGCGAGTACATTTTTCTTTCCCATTTCTCATCTACTTGGATTATTCTTTGCATTCTGTTTGTTTGCCGAGAAAGTTCAGGAACCCATATAGAATATTGAAATTTCAACAATAACAAGAAACCAATTGAAATTCAGAGCTAATAAGGTAGAAATTTCAATACCATGACCTAATTCAGTATCAAGGTCTGTTAGCTTTCACTTCTTAATTTTATTTTATGATTCTTAATTTTGTTTGCTCTTTGAAAATTGAATGTATGTGTAGAAAATGTAGTGCAGAGATAAAGGAACGATATATAACAGCGAATTGAGAATTTGTAGAAGACTCACTTTCTTCACTGATACTCACGGTATATGTAGATTACAAAGGATAAGAGTCCTATACAAACAAGCGTGAAAGTGGAATAAGATGGGGAACAAATGGAAGTGGATGAAGAGGAGGAAGAAATGAAAGTGGAGGAAATGGTGGAAGAACAAATTGAAGAAGAAGAAGAAGAAATTAATGAAGAAGAAATTGAGGAATAAGAACTTTATGAAACCATTAAGTATTTATTGATGGCAATTCAAGTTGTAGTCCACAAGCTAAAAGAGTTTATAATCACAAGTGGACAACCCTTTGAACGTCTTGTAAATCACGACCAATTACAATAGAAGGTTACAATTATATACTTGTATTAGCTTTAAGATATATCGGTGAAATCAACTATCTTATTTTTGTTGAGATGCCTAGAATGATACAAGGTACACTACTACAATATTAGCTTTAGGTGGCGGATATTAGAAAAATCTTGTCGAATAAATTATATTCGACACATCATTTAATTAGTGACGGATATTAGAAAAATTATATCGGTTATATCCGACATAAATTTCTGACGGATATTTAATGACGGATATCAAAAAGATTTTGTCGGTTATAACCGACAGTATTTTTTAATCTTTTTTTTTTAATATTTTTTACTGATTCTGGCGGTTTTTAAGTTAATGGTGGCAGTTATAACCGACAGAAATTGACTATTTTATTATTTTACTTTCTGGCGGTTATTATTTTAGTATTATGGCGGTTATAATCGACAGAAATGAAAATTTTATTATTTTAAAATGTTATATTGATTAAAAATAAAAATAAATAAACACAGATTTAAAAATTTTGTTTTCACTAATGTCCCTAAAATCTAATGAACCCAATTTCCACGAGCCATAAATTTTCTGAGAGAATAATAACATCAGACTACAATCTGAAGCTCTATCATTTTTGTAATAAGGATTATGCTCCCTCATAGGCAAGCAACAAGATACAAAGAAATTCAAACAATTTTTTTCAATGCGTCACAAAGCACATTGGTTAGCACATAAACATACATGAACATCTGGTATACTTTATCATGTCTGATTTTATTATTTTACAATGTTATATGGATTAAAAATAAATAAATAAACAAATGTTTTAAATATTATTTTTTTTCACTCATGGCCCTGTCGGATATAATCGACATGAACAAAGCAAAATTTTGGACAGTCACCAGAATAATCTCTAAATGTTTTTTTTTTACGATTTTTTACACATGCTATCTGGGAGTATATACAAACATATTTAACTGTTGGATCGTTGAAACTAGTTTTGTAGAATGCATATCCTATCAAATTGATAGATTTAACAAACACTTGAGAGTTAATGTTATACTTCCATTAAGTATAAAATAAGATTTATCTGTAAATATTTTAAATTGAAGATCGAATTCATTCATTGCATTCTTATGGGGTCGAGGAGTGTAGTTGTAAATAATCATCAAAATCGGAGCTAAAATAACCGTTAAATTGTGATATTTCGTTTATAACCATCGAAAACTTTTCTTCTGTTACCTAATCTCTGAATGTTTGTTTTTTGCCATTTTTTATGTATGCGATCTCGGAGTGTGTACAAACAAGTTTGACGGTTGGATCATTGAAAAACGTTTCGTAGAATACATATCACATCAAAACGGTAGATTAAACAAACACTTAGAGTTAATGTTATACTTCCCCATCAAGTTTAAAATAAGATTTTGTGGTATCCAATAGTGTAAATATTTTAAATTGAAGATCGAATTTGTTCAATACATTCTCATAGGGTCAATGAGTGTAGCTGTAAAAAATCATCAAAATCGGAGCTAAAATAGCTGTTAAATTGTGATTTTTCGTTTATAACCGTCAAAAACTTTTGTTCCGCTACGTAATCTCTGAATGTTTGTTTTTTACGATTTTTTATGTATGCAATCTCGGAGTGTGTACAAACAAGTTTGACGGTTGGATCGTTGAAAAAAGTTTCGTAGAATGCATATTGCGTCAAAACAGTAGATTAAACAAACACTTAGAGTTAATATTATACTTCTATTAAGTATAAAATAAGATCCACTAGTGTAAATATTTTAAATTGAAGATCAAATTTATTCATTACATTCTTATAGGATCGAGGAGTGTAGCTGTGAAAAATCATCAAAATCGGAGCTAAACTAACTATTAAATTGTGATTTTTAGTTTATAACCGTTGAAAACTTTTCTTCCGTTACCTAATCTTTGAATGTTTGTTTTTTACGATTTTTTACGTATGCAATCTCGGAGTGTGTACAAATAAGTTTGACGGTTGGATTGTTGAAAAAAGTTCCGTAGAATGCATATTGCGTCAAAACGGTAGATTAAACAAACACTTCGAGTTAATATTATACTTCTATTAAGTATAAAATAAGATTTTGTGGTATCCACTAGTGTAAATATTTTAAATAGGATCTAAAATAACCGTTAAATTGTGATTTTTCGTTTATAACTATCGAAAACTTTTGTTCCGTTACTAATCTTCGAATTTTTTTTTTTTTTGCGATCTTGTAGTATCTACAAATAAGTTTGACGATTAAATCATGGAAACTAGTTTCGTATGCATATCTTCGTTAAATTTGCCTAAATTTTGAAGTGGGAAAAGTAATTTGTGCTAAATTTTTATTTATGTTTTTCAAGTATTGGTTAAACAAAATTTAGTTTGTGTGATGACATTTTCATTGTACAATTATCGTTTTGTTTCTTTATCGCATATTTTACATGGGTTATTATCTATTAAATCAAACAATTATTTATTTAATTTTTAAAAATGTATTCTATTTAAATACATATTATTTATTTATTTATTAAACCAAACAATTATTATTTTATTTTTTAAAATCGTAACAAATTTTGGTGGGGAATTTAAAATTTTGGGAGGAAATTTTGGTATTGTTGCGGCCATTTATTCTGTCAGTTATAACCGATAGTAATGAAAATTTTCAGTCGATTTTTATTTTAAAAAATGTTACTGTCGGTTTTAACCGACAGTAACTAAAATTTTCCAAAATAAAACCTATGAAGTGGCAGAAAAAAGAAATGGAAGCTGAGCCATCCAGAAGAAGATTGAGAGCCCCAAACCCTCTCTCCGATTATACCAACACCATTTCCTCCACCACCGCCCTAGCCACTGCTGCCTCTTCGCAGTCCTCGTCTTCCTCCACCGTCAAGCTCAAACACTAGAATCCCAAGCTCGCCTTCGTCACCGATAACCTCCTCTCCACTTTAGATCCTAAGCCCTCTGTAGTTCCGCCTCCGGTACCCTCCACTCATCCTCGCCCTCATCCCGTCTCGTCCTCCACTTCTGGTAATTTATCTGCTTCGCTTTCGATTTCTCCTTTTCTCGCCTTGGGTTTGGGCGTGATTTCTGCTTTGTTCTGGTTTTAATTTCAATTTGGGAATCTAGGGTTTCTGGATTTTTCTAGAAGAACATGAGGTCACTTGGAATTTGTCCGTTTCAATCCTTAATCGTACCTTAAATCTATTGATATTAGTTGAAACGTGTTACTCTGTGTTTGCATTTGAGTGCGTATTTTGAATGCTTTGTTTGAATACTTGAATTGAACTTGATGCTATGCTTCAATAGTGGGAACTTTAATGAAGTACTGTTCAATTTCATCAGATGGTCAGTTCATGGTGGTCGCGGAACCTGCAGATTTTGTGCATATACATACATACATACATACATACATATATATATACATACATACATATATATATATATAGCACAAAGGCAGATTACAAAGTGCGGCAAGAGATTGATTTCTTTGGGGAGATATCTGGTGTATCAATGAGTCCCGATGACGAGTCTCTGTATATAGGAATCTAGGACCGAACCATCTGGAGAGAAAAACCTGCAAGATGAGGAAGTAACCTTATCTCTTGGTTTTGCCGGTTTGAGGGTTGATTTTTGTTTCTGTTTTCCTTTGTTTTTGTCCATTGTATGAGAGGTTTTGTTTCCTAGTGGAAGATGTAGGTTTTCTCTTCTGTTTTTCTGGGATGGATTGTTGTGTTTTGTGTTGGGAAGAAGGTTGGTGGAGTTGGGTTTTGGATCTTTTGAATTCGAGCTTCAAATTCCATCGTGCATGGGGGTTCAAGCATGTTGCCCAATGGTTTGCTCATTAGCTGCATATTCTGATTTTGAGCAGAATGGGAGAATAATGCTCAACGAGAAGAAGAAGGGAGAATGCTCTCATGTCCTTTTTATTTTTTTATTATTAATATATTTGTTGTCGGTTTTATCCGACAGAGAATGTTTTACTTATTCATTATTAATATTTCATGTTGGTTATAGCTGACACAAGTTCTCTCGGTTATATGTATTTTATGTCGGTTTTATCCGACAGAAAATACTCTTATTTATTCATTATTAATATATTTTCTATCGGTTATATCCGACACAAGGTCTATCAATTTTAGAGTATTTTCTGTTGGAAAATTCATTTCCTGACGCTGGCAAATTTGTCGCTTATTATATCCGCCACTGCATCCATTTTCTGTCGGATTTTGCATAATATTCGACATTAATATATGTTTCTTGTCGGTTTTTGGACCGCCAACCAGTGGCGAAGCCAGGAATTGACGGGGGGAGGGGCGAAGTCAGGTAGTGAAAGGGGGACACGCGGTCCCCCCAATATATATATTTATTTATTTTTTTTTTCGAAACATACGAAACGGTGCCGTTTCAATTATTTTTTTAATTTTTTTTTGCCAAGACCAAAACAACGTCGTTTTGGCCTGGATGATTTAAAAATAAAAAAAAACGCAGTATGCTGTTGCGCGCAACAGAACCACACATCACCAGACCACAGGGAGCTCTGAACCCAGTGGCGGATCCAAGATTGTAAGATTGGGTGGTCCAAATCTAAAGTTCCAAAAATTATTAGACGAAAAATAATATTAAAAAATTAAACAATAAACAACTTTTATTCACAATCTTCGTACAAACAACATTACAAATTACAAAGACTAAATATGTCCCCAACGAGATTTCATACTAAAAAATACGTCATGATAGATTTATTGTCAACTAGAGCAAAAACATCCGTATATGATTGAAACCATCCAATATTGAAATTCAACTATTTGATCTGGGTACATTGGAGAGGAGACTAGTGTTGCGCTGGTGGGGGTGGGGATAAGGAATGGTTCTCTATTTCAAATTTGAACTGTTTTGTTTTTGTTTTTTCAAAAAAAAAAAAAAAAATTGTGAAAACTATATATTAAAGAAGTGCACCAAACGCACCGTTTTACTAAGGGTGTTTTCAAACCCCCCGAGCCCTATGTAAAACATAGTATTCTTCTTCATTCTTCTAATTTGCAGAACACCAGAACTCTGCAGCCCCGCTCCTCTTATCCTCCACCTTGTGCCCAGACTTGGGTGGTCCTCGACGTCCTTATAGCATATTATCTGGACTTTCAGGTGGTCCCGGGACCACCCAGGTCCCTTAATAGATCCTCCCCTGAACCAGTGGGTTTTCCGGCGAGGGGAAGGGCGGACCCATAAATCCAGTCCTGTTTTCCGGCGAGGGGAGTGGCGGCCGCCCTCCTCGCCCTCACGTGGCTTCGCCACTGCCGCCAACAATAGATAATTTTGTAGTAGTGGTAGCTCTTGCAATCAAATTGTTATTGTTTCGAGATGCCTAGAATGATACAAGGTAGCTCTTGCATTCAAATTTTTAGGAGTTAATGATCTTTATTTTGGTTAGTTAATTTTTTATTTTTTTTTAAATCACAATTCCAGTGACAAAGATGTACTTCCATATCAATATATATACATGCTCCTTTCTTCATTTTATGTTATAGGAGTCAACTAATAAATCCAAAGAAATCCATACACCAATTACATCTCGACATGTGGCACTCAAAATTCTATCTGAAAAATTATTGAGATTACATATCGACAAGAAATCTGGAGAGTTACTCACTTTAGCGACATGTGTCACTCGACAAGAAATTCTATGAAAAATCATATTAATTCAATTAAAATAATAAATTATGTTTGACATATGACCCTTTGGCCCCCTTGGTTGGAGATGGTACGAAATGTGGTCTGACATTCTTCATTAAAATATAATTTCTTCGAGAACTAGAAGGCTCCATTCCTTCGGTTGGAGATGGATTAAAGTTTCATAATGTAATCCTCAAAAAGTTTATCTTCTTTTTATTTTATTTTTTTTAATTTTTTTCTATTTCAACATAAATTACGGAGATGGAGGAACCGATCGATCGACATATATATATATGTATGTGCTGAGACGATAGTCATACACTCATGGAAGATGGCGCACGATCGAGACGGCTCAATTAAGGACGTCGTTACAGAACTAAATATCATTAAGGTAACATCCTCTCTCTCTCTCTCTCTCTCACTCATAATACAACACTTTTTATGAAAAGCTTGTGCTATTCTGCTGGTCTTTTCAAAGAAGAACTAACCCTCTGGAGATGCTCTTAAGGTTTTAACTTAACATTCAGTTTTTGAGTGTTGCTGATAGAATTAGAGTATACAACCCTCTGGAAGGGGAGGTCTAGGATATTTGAACAATCAAGCCTTTATTTTAGTGTCTAGAATTATGTCTTTTGAACTTCTTCTTCTGTTTTTTTTTTTTTGTTAGCTGTATTAATGCAGTTTTGTGGAATTTTTGCAAGGAGGTAGAACCATTTTCTTTCCCCGTCTCCCTCCTCGCCTCACTCTTCTCCTGCACCAAGCAGCTCGATTTAGGGCTTCACCATTTCTCTTCGAATCAAGGTCTCTATTTCTCTCCCTATTTTTCGAATCTAGGTTTCCTCTCTGTCTGTGGAAAAACCCTAGATCTCGCCACTCCCGGAGAGTCCATGCTCGGCCTTTCAAGCTTCAATCCGCCTTGCCGATCGGCCCCTCCACCTAAACCCCTCTGGTAAATTTCCCAACTTTTCCCCAATTCTTTTTTCTCTATTTCTGCGCTTTCGAAAGGTTTCAGATTTTCGCCTTCTTAAGCTTATGTTTCTGAAAGGACCTTGATTTTGTGTTTAATTCGGGTTGTTGCGTCGTGAATTTTGAATTTTATGTTTAATTTGGGTCTTTACATTGTGAATTTTGAATCTTTAGCCTGATTATGCTGTAATTAATTTTAATTTTGTGGGTTCGAGTAAATTCCTCACCTTTTCTTTTCGTTCTTTAATTTTTGAGTTCGATCTGTTAAATATGTGTGATTACTGGGGTTTTCCGATCTGTTAAAGATTGAGATTTTTGTTCTACCAAATTTGAGTTGCAACAGAAGGAAGCTAGGAGGTGCAGCAACTGGAAGTCGGATTTCACTACCGTCGCTGCAATCAGATCAAGTTCTGGCTGATTTGATCTGAGCACGCACAGATTGTTTTCGTGGTTTTTTACTCCTACCCTCCTAGAAACTTGAGGTACGAAAATTTCAATTTTTTTTTGTTTTTGATTTATTTTCAGTGTTAATTTCTGATATGCGTATGAGTAATCAGGTTGCACGACCAATTAGCTACATAGTATTAGATGAAAATATTATTAAAATTAATCTCACCAACCATATATATGCAGAAGGAATTCTTTGAATTTAGAAGGTCATCATGTGCAAACTGATGCACTCAGCCAATGTAGGGCTGTCCTTCCTGTGTGCTGGAAAGATTGTCTGGACATAAATGACTGGATTAAAACTAATTCCTAACTGATTTGTCTCAGAAATCTGTTTAGGTGTTAATTAAATCCAAATCCCGGCTGATATGTCTTAGGAATCCTTTTAATTATTCCGTCTGAACTTGACTATTTCCCATCAATTGGACTGATACTCTAAACTCTGTTTGGTGAACATGTAAGGTTTGATATTATCTGGGTTTGGTGTTAGTGGGGATGGCAGTGTCGCGCAAAGTTAGCTGTTTGTGGCTCACCGGAAAACCCCCTGATTGGGCTTTATCATTAGGAACTCATAATTTAGTAGATATTCCTCAATGCAAAGGTCCCAATCCTAATGGCTTTATATTTGATATTTAATCCTTGGATTAGTGTTAAATTCTATATTTTTTTAGTTTAATTTGTGTTTTCTTTTCTGTTTTTGCAGCTTATCGTCCAAGTATAAATGCTGCTGTGGAGCTGCTTAAACAAGGTCCCTTTTCGGTTATTAAAACTCAATGTTACCTGTTTTCATTTCCAGTTTTTAAGTCTTCTATTTGTTTGCTTGCTGCAATTATTCAACTTATGCCACTATAATATTTGTTTCCTTCTGTTTTGTCCTCTGTATTAACCACCATTTGGATCATGGGAATGACAACTTTCATGTATATTTCAAATAATGAGCAGTTTATGCTGTTAATCTTTTGATCACTGTATATGTTGCTAATTTACCTTCTCAAACAACTTACATGTAAACATTGATATATAAAACTTATATATATGTTAATAGTATGGTTTCTTTACTTTTGAGATTGGTTGAACAATAGCATTTTCTACTTTCTAGAGTTCATCCTCTTTATTTTAGCCCAGGCCGACTCACTCCACTTTGTTCGAAGCTCTTCAACTTTTTCACACAAATTGCTCAAAAATTCGTGCTCTCAAACATCTTAGATCCCTCACTCACCCTTCTGGCATCAACGCCCCAAAGGTATATTTCTCTTATTGCTTTCAAAATTCAGTGTGTATATATATATATATATATATATATATATTTATTTATATGCTGACATGTATATGAAGACATTCACATATGGTAGAACTAAAGGGACGGTAGAATGCTTGAATAATGGAATAGAGTCGAGATTATGGTGAGAAAGGACAGTAAATAGCTATCACTATGTGAATGTCTTATTTTCTTTCACTATGTAATAGCTATCACTAACTTTTGTTTTTACTGTCTTATTGTATTTTCCATGTTGAGAGATAGAACTAAAAGGACAGTAAAATGCTCGAATAATGGAATAGAGTCGAGATTATGCCCGAGATATCTGGTAATCTTTCTACTTTACCAAAGCCAAATTGCAGTTTGTTTTGGAACAAAGAAAGATGCTCTGTTAATCTAGGGATATGGCACCCCTTTGGTTTTTGGATAGGATTTGGTGCATTATAGAATAAGAGCTTTTTTTCTTTAGAATTATTGAATCAGTGCTTATGTATGCTGTTTGCAGATGTTACAGTAATAACTGCAAATACAAGTTGAGAGAAAGATCATATTCCTTTTGTGGTGCAGCTGGAGTTTGTTATCGTATGTGGTGCTTTTAGTTGTATGGCCATATGAAGCTGCAGATGCAAATATTTCTTAAGATAGTCTTCTTCATTATGAATAGATTCATACACACATACTTTCGCACCTTCATACAGACTTTGGGGTTGCTAAGATTTTCCTTTGGCTTTCATAGGTACATGATGATCCTTCTAATGCTCCAGTTTGATGGTCCAACTCAATGGGTGAGTAATGCCGTTTATTTTCATGGGCATGTTTTCTGGAAGTTCATTCCTGTTTTGGGATGTTTGAATATACAGGCATTGTTTAAATTACAATATTTTATTAAGTTAAACTGTTTAAATTACTTTTTATTTATAATTTTAGCCCTTGCGCCACTTGGAGGGACTGCTGGTAGAGCTCATAGCAATTGATGCAAGTCCGTTACTTCTGTAATACGGTACTTGGAGTGACTGCTGGTAGAGCTCATAGCAAGTACTGTCAGTCCCTTACTTCCGTAATACGGACAATTACGTTTATGATAATTTTTATGTTAAGACGATACAATTATAACTTATAACCGTCTTACATAGATCAACACATATGTATATCGAATTTACCTGCATTACTCGAACAATTTGCTTTTCGATTCCCGAAGGGAATTAATAAAAACCCAATATCTGTGTAGAAGTTTAGTTTCCAACTTTCTAGCAGTGAAAATGTTGCCCGTTCAGTAGACTACACCCTTTTACACACTCACTTTGATATGATTAAACATATATATTCAAGATTTTGATCTCTGTGTGATTTGGCAATACTTTTCACCTAATATTCCTCTCTTTCTCTAATGAAGGCACTCATTGCATTAAAAAAAGGCTCCCAGTTAATCAAGTATAGCCGAAAAGGGATGCCAAAACTTCGTCCATTCAAAATTTCTACTGTGAGTAATTTCCTTAAGAGAACGAACAAGTTTGAATCACTTTTTTTTTTTGGAATTGTGTTTATTATAGTTCTTTGAATGAAAATCCT
Source organism: Malus fusca (assembly GCA_035220775.1). NCBI lineage: Eukaryota > Viridiplantae > Streptophyta > Magnoliopsida > Rosales > Rosaceae > Malus > Malus fusca. The sequence continues at coordinate 17,970,054 of CM069072.1, forward strand.
AATTTGTACAAATTACAAGGTATGTTACCACTCTCCTTAGTCTACATATATGCAATGTGCAAAATTACATCTGTTCTCAAGAATGAACCTGTTTTGTTCCATCCTTCTGTTATACTCCTATATAAACAAATTAACATAATTCATCCTAGGGCTATATAAATTAGGTTACTAATTTGTTTATGCATTTCTTTGTTGATCATTTCTATTTTCACCAATTTTTCATCCTTGCCAAGTAGATTTTTGTCAAGAGTTACTATGATCAACTTCCTTTTTACAATTTCTGTCTTCTATCATTTTCTATTATGTAATTAAAATGTCATATCTTACTGAAAATAATGTCACTGTTGATGACCCGCAGCATCGCGCGGGCATCAGTGCTATTGCTCTCTATTTAGTATAACCTTGAAACACTTGGAAAAATTTGTATTCAGCTAAAAACATCAAAACTTAAAAAATACAAAAAAACTACTAAGCCTTATCCCATTAAATAGGTTTGACCGTATGAATTCTATAACGTCACTGCTCTCGATTTTGTACCAAGTCCAATGTTAGCTATAAGTGCTCCATATCTTTTCTTATAGTCTGTTTCAAAGTTTTTCAAGGTCTTCCTCTACTCCTTTTGCTCTGAGCCTCTGTCTCATAGTCACGTCTTCTAACCGGAACATCTGTAGGTTTTCGATTCATTTGTCTAAACCATCTTAATCGATTCTCTATCATCTTATCTTCAATTGCGGTTTATCGTATCAACTCCTCTAATTAATTGACATCGGGCATATTGTAAGCCCATGTTTTGGAGACTCCCAATGTATGTGGGCTGGCTTTGCGCAAAATCCGCAAAAGCGTTAGAAGGGGATTTAGGCTCGGGATTACAATCTAGGGAAAAAAAACAATATGAGGTAAGAAGAACAGGGTGGAAAATCTGTGGAAAACCAATGCAGATATCAAGGGAAATTAGTATTATAGGATAGTGATGCGAAAATTAACTAACGCACAAATTTAAACCCTATTTGTGACAATTGTAGTATATGGATAAGTAGGGATCGTTCTAGGCCGGGGATTAACTAGGGATGCTAACCAAAGTAAAATTAAATTAACAAACTAAATTGATTTCTAACAAATTTAACACTTTAAAATAAACGGGGGATTGATTTTTGACGAAATTGAATTTAAAATAGAAACTTAAAAATAAACTTCTAAGAAAATATATTTTATAGAAATAAAATGATGAAACGTTAATTAGAGGGGTCCTTATCCACTCATGAATAAATGTATACAATTTGATTCCCAGTTATGAATTCAACAAACGAATAAATGACAACGCCCCAAGTTAATTAGGTCCGCTTAAATTAAGCTTCAGATTTCCCTAAATTCATTGAATTGGACGGGATACGCATCACAACCAAATTATTTTTATCAAGTTCCCTAACTATGGAATACGCATGATAGAGAGACATATCAAAAATCATTAAGTTCAATGGAAATCATAAGCATCGACTAGGCATTCATAACTATGGAATACGCATGTTAATCCAACCTAGGGTTTACTAAACACAATCGTGACTAGCGATTTTTACTACTCATGGATATAAGTTCATAACGATTAGGTGAAATTCCCTTATATCCTAGCATCAAGTCTAAGCATGCAAATTAAGTGTCGACCCTTAACCCACATACATAGACAAGTTATTAATCAACACAGAAAAATAAACCACATCTAACATTTATAAATTCATAACTGGAGTAAATCAAATCATAACAAACATTTATCCATAGTTTCAAATTCACCTCTAACTAAACAGAAATTAAGTACACATGCTTAACATAATTTAAAAGTAAATTAAATTAAACATGTAAATAAAAATAAAAGGAATAAAACCAAATGGAGAGAGTTTGCTCCTCTCTGTTTCGTGTCCACGTCTGCGTCTGGCAGCTTCTGCGCAATCAACTTCCCGCACTCTTCACTCCGCGCCAAGGCAGCGCCTGCTGACCTGCCAGACTCCCTGTTTCTCTCCGTCTGACCTGCTTTTCCGCGTGCCAAGCAGTCTGCAGCTGCACAGTTTCTCCGCAAGCCTTCTGCGCACGTCTCTCACCTCCTCCCCGCGTCAGCGCCTCGCAAGCTGCACAAGGCAGCGTGCCTGCTCCTTGCGTCTTCCCTCTAACTCGCCAGCTTCCTGCGTGCGCCAGTGTCTCCTGTCCGTCCCCCTGTGCTGCAAGCTGTCTGCCCGAGAGCAGCTTCTCTTCCACGTCTCTCTGCCAGCTGCCTAAAGGCAGCCTTCTTTTTCTTCTCGCTGACTGCCCGAGGCAGTCACCCTGCTTCTTTCCTTATCCCCCCCTTCAGTCCGTGGCTGCCTTCCTCCTTTTATTCTTCTTTCATATATTTTTTATTCCTTCCCCCCACTATTTCCTTCTTTATTATCTTGATGTCTGCCATGTTCCCTCTTTTTCTTTTCTTATTCTTTCTGCGTGCTGACTGCCTTATCTTTCTTTCTTTTTTATATTTTTCTTCTTTTCACCTGCCAAGGCAGGCAGCACCCACATGCACATCCTCTTCTTTTATTATCTCATTTTATATAAAACAAACATGATATGAATTATTATTATTATATATATATTTTTTTTTTTATTTAATTTAAAAGCTAAATAGTTTTGACACGAATTTATTACATAAAATCACACTTATGCTATTTTTATTTTCTTAGCTAGATAAATTCGATAAAACACAAAAACAAAGTAAATAACTCAAAAATATAAGAAACTAACTAAGAAAATACAAGAGAATTTGATGTAAAATATATATAAATATGATCCGATCAGATAGCCAATAAAATATGATGTCATTTCTCCTTTTCCAATAAAAAGAGACTATTTTACGATAAAGTAGTTATCAATTGATTTTACAAAATCCCTCAAATAGATTATTAAAACGGAATTGGATCCACTCCGGACCCGCCTCACACAAATCGTCGACTCCTATTTCATTTCTACACAAATATGTGCTTATACGGTTTATTGCCCCTTGTCATTTTCTCAAATCCGTATAATCTAGACTACACGCACGCTTTGGTTGCCCATAACTTCTTGTTGGCTTTGGCTTTTCTTGCCAACGTTCTTCTTTCCTTTTTTTCTTGCTCTGGCTTTTGCTTTCATGACTGTTATGCCCTAATTGGGTGCTAGGGTTGTTTCCCTGGCTTATCTTTCCCCTCCTGGGTTCTATGTGGCCCTTCTTGCATACTTCGTTCATGATTACACTTTGTTGAACTTTAGTTGTCCAGTCGCCGTATAGTTGATCCAGTGGACTCGTGAACACAACATGGAGATAGCTTTTCCTACGTAGGGAGAGCAAACCATTGGTTTGGTCCTTACACAATCTGAACACGTTAACATAAAACTTCAACCCCATCTCGGAATCCCAAAAAGGATGTCTGATCATGAATAAAGAGTGGTCCTCTTCTGACATTAAACCTCTCCCAAGTTTATTTATGGAAATAAACGCATGATATCTTTTGAGGCATGTCAAGAGAGAAGGATCTCTGGCCCTCCCAATTAATTGGAGGACAAGAGCTTCAATGTAGCTAAAGTCGCTTAATCTGTTTGCAGATGCAATTTTAAAGAGATAAACTTGGACGTGAGTAGATACACATATGCCATCCCTTAAATTTCCATGCCAAATTTTTTGACTTTGCATGTTTGCAACAATAGTCCCAAACTCCTGAAGGATTTGTTATAAATAGTTTAATAAAATGACGATAGATGCATTTCACTAGATAATCTCTATGTAGCATACCTTAAATTTTAGAGGTATTCATCAATTTCCCCCCTGAACTTGTGACTATTGGCCAATTTCCCCCCTCAACTTTAATTTTGGCCAATTTCCCCCCTCAACTCTCATAATTAGTCAATTTCCCCCCTCAACTTTAATTTGGCCAATTTCCCCCATCAACTCTCATAATTAGTCAATTTGCACCCTACTGTTAATTTTTTAATTTTCCATCTATTCTTTTTTTTTTCTTTCAATCTTTCTAATAACTTCCAACAAAGTACTAAAATTAATATAAACTCACCTGCATAATATAGGGTAAAAATGTACAAAAACATAATACAATTAGTATGTAATATGGGTTGATTATAAGAAAAAGTTATGAATCGGGTTTAAAGCATGTAGAAGAAAAAATAATAATCCTAAACTCATGGATCAGACCTATTTCAATAAAATGGGTTATTCTTAATAAGGAGTCGAAAATTATGAATTGACTAGCCATTTTTGCACTAAAGCTCGATTCTCCGCAATTTACTTGAACTTAGCTTTCACTTTTATAAAGAAAATTGTATTCACATACAAAAATGTACACATCAATCCTTTTCGTTATCAATTTTGTATAGTAAAAAATCAAATAAAATTACTCCATACTGATTTATTATGACTAATAATATTATATATTATAAATTGTAAAATTCTAAATTTTAATCTATTTGTAATAGGATAAGGACATAGGAAAATGATTAACATACATCTTATTTAGTTTCTTACACACACTTGTTTAATTATGATCAAATTAAAAAATTAACAGTAGGGTGCAAATTGACTAATTATGAGAGTTGAGGGGGAAATTGGCCAAATTAAAGTTGAGGGGGGAAATTGACTAATTATGAAAGTTGAGGGGGGAAATTGGCCAAAATTAAAGTTGAGGGGGGAAATTGGCCAATAGTCACAAGTTCAGGGGGGAAATTGATGAAATACCCTAAATTTTATTGGAAAGCTTTCCAATTACTTGCATATATGAAATGTGTTTGGAGTTGGACATGGCATATGCTACACAGAGATTTTATAGTGAAATGCATCTATCATCATTTTACTAAACTATTTATAACAAATCATTTAGGAGCTTGGGACTATTGTAATACATGCAAAGTCAAAAAATTTGGCATAGAAATTTAAGGGATGGTATTTGCGTATCCAAGTTTATCTCTTTAAAATTGCCTCTGCAAACAGATTAAGTGACTTTAGCTACATTGAAGCTCTTGTCCTCCAATTAGTTGGGAGGGTCAAAGATCCTTCTCTCTTAACACACCTTAAAAGAGATCATTCGTTTATTTCCATAAATAAACTGGGGAGGGGTTTAATGTCAGTAGAGGACCACTCTCTATTCATGATCATGCATCTTTTTTGGGATTCCCATCATTGTGTTTACGAGTGCACTGGATCAACTATACAGCGACTGGACAACTAAAGTTCAACAAAGTGTAATCATGAACGAAGTATGCAAGAAGGGCCACATGGTACACAGGAGGGGAAAGAAAAGCCAGGGAAACAACGCTAGCACCCAATTAGGGCATAACAGTCAGGGAAGCAAGAAAAAAGGAAAGAAGAACGTTGGCAAGAAAAGCCAACCACAAGTTATGGGCAACCAAAGCGTGCGTGTACCGGGGATCGGTAGTCTAGATTATACGGATGGATCTTACATCCCGCTCTTTGCCCACAATCTGCACAAGCATTACTGGGAAAGAGCGGTAGAATTGAATATGGCAAAAGCTAAGGTAAATCCATCTCAAATCTAGACAGTGATTTCATGAAAATTGAATAAGCCTTGATGTGAGAAATATATCTGTCTAGTTGAATTTACTTTTTTTGCTGTTTGAAGATACCGAAGGAAGTTCATCAAGAGTTTCTACGAGTTTTTGAAGGGGCAGATGACGATGTATATGAGGCACTTTACAAAGCCTACCGATCCGGTTATAGGCATCCTCAACACACATTGAACGAAATACTAGAAGGAAGAATAGGATGTTAGTTGTGGAGAGATAAAACTGTATTTAGCAATAGACTAAAACTCAGCAAAATAGAGAAAACTAGAAAACACACAAGACTTATACTGGTTCGTCAGAACTTTTGCCTAAGTCCAGTTGTGATTTTCCTGGGTAGAGAAATCTTGACTTCTTCAATTAATAATAGAGTATATAGTACTTATCTCTCTCTTCTCTTGGTTGTCACAGATTTTCTCACACTGTTTTAAGTCTTGCCGCACCCTATTTATAAGTATAGAGTGCAGTTAACATGTCCTTTACAAATTATAATTCCTATTCTAAGTGGAATAGGACATTAGACTTCCTTTCCAATTCCAAAGCTCTGGTATGATTGAAGTGCGGCAAAGGTATCAACTCCTCCAATTAACTCACATCGGGCATATTGTAAGCCCATGCTTAGATACGCAGATGTCATCCCTTAAATTTCCATGCCAAATTTTTTGACTTTGCATGTACTGCAACAATAGTCCCAAACTCTTGAAGGATTTGTTATAAATAGTTTTGTAAAATGATGAAAGATGCATTTGACTAGATAATCTATGTGTAGCATATGGCATGTCCAGCTCCAAACAAATTTCATATATGCAAGTAATTGGAAAGCTGTTAAATTTTGTTCAAGGATGAAAATGAAGAATACCTTAAGACCTGCCAAAGGTCTCCATCTTTATACCTTTCTATTCAAGAAGAAATGGGGGTTTTGTAGATTTAGGGATTGTATAATTCCAAATTTCAGAAAGAAAAAAAAAAGCTTTACTTTACAGCGAGTGAGAGCAGTATGCTGGTAATTAAAGGGGCAAACCCTCACATCAGCAAAAAGACAAGTGTACTTCTAAATCTCTTAGCCTTTTGCCAATATCTCTCTTTCTCAAAAGTTTTTAAGTACACCAATCTCCACCTTTCATGGCGGTCACTAAAATTACAGATGGGAGTAGTATTAGTGATAAAAATCAAAGCAATAAGTATGAGAAGAGGAACCTTATAGTTTAACAGTCAAGTTAAAAAGTGTCGGTGTTTTTTTTTTACCTGTCATTGTTACACTTTGCCCGACGAATTCTTACAGTTTAATGGACGAAATTTTTGTCGAGCAAGATCACAATAGTCGACGAACTCAAATTTTGTCAGGCAAGATGTGGCGAAATACACGCCAAATTTTTTCCTTGGCATCACCCTTTTGCCCTACGGAAATATATTGCCCGATGAGTTTCTTTCGTCGTCTAAAGCCTTTGTAAAAAAAATAAAAAAGTTGACCAATTTTGCCCGATCAATTGAAATTTTTGTTGGGTAAAATCTCTTTACCCCTCAATTTTGGTTCGTTGGGGAAAATTTTGTGGGGCAAATAGTAATTTCCAATAGTGAAACCAGCAAACTAAGAAGAACTTTAACGAAAAGCTCCCGGTACTGTTCACTTTAACGAAAAACCACATTTTTACACTAAAAAGTCAATCCTGATACTATTCACTTTACCCTTTATTTTGTCCTTATCATTAAAACTCAAAGTTTTCAAGCCTTTTTCATTAATTTTCCTGGCGTTTAATCATACCACGTTTTGAAAAGCGCCTTTTTATTTCCTTATCAAATAGGTAACCAATTAAACGATCGATTTCCAAATCCAAACCGGTTTAATATTCACATCCTACAAATAGCCGGTCATTCTATTTCATTTATCACCAAAAGGCCAACAGTTATTCTCTCCCTCCCCCTCTCTCTCTCCATATACAGTGAAGTTGCAGCGATAACCTACAGATGATGGATATTATCACCAGAAACCCTAGCTCTGATGAGGTCTTTGTTTCTCCTCAAGAACCAACACACTATTTTGTGTTTCACCCCATCTTTCAATCTTCAAGAATGATGGAAGAAGTGGACGAACAAGAAGAGAAAGTCTCCACAGAGCTAACCCTAGCGCCTGCTTCCAGTACTTGTCAGTACCCACAATATGATCACAAAGTTTCAACAACTCTGACATTAGGGTTTCCATCTTCAACGTTATTCGCCAACAAGAGAGAAGCAGTGGATATTCATAACCCTTCTCCTTTACGTTATCCGGAAAGTTGACAACTACTACCACTCGACGTGAACATCAATATTAAGCAGGAGGCTGAGCAGGAGGAGGAGGAGGAGGAGGAGGAGGAAGGGTGGAAAATCAGGAAGACCCTGACGACAGGTGATTTCTGAAGCACGTGTAGGTTTGTGGAGACAACAAATTTGGCGCAGAAGCATCTGTTGCTTTGCTGGAACGCCGAGTTTGTGGAAAGAGTTTTGGGTAGCAAGGGTGCCGGAGTTATAGTTCGCGACTGTGATACGAATTCAAACCATAAATTGAGTGTCAGGTACTGGAAGAGCTCCCACAGTTACGTTTTGAATAGAAGGTGGGGCAAGTTTGTGAGGAGGAGAGGGTTGAAGGAGGGTGCTGAAATTGGACTTTACTGGGATACTCCCACTTCCAGGTTCATGTTTTCGGTTCTCCGGCGGGCAGACCAGCCAACCAGCTCTTCATCCACGACAGTCTAATGGTAGCGAAACAGATCGAAGAAAGAAGAAGAAATTTAATCAATCCTCTTATTTTAATGTTTAGTGAACTAATTGACTAATTTTTTTTTTGGTACATTAAGAACGACTTAATTTCTTTGACAAAAATGTTACTCTTAATACATATTTGTACCATCATTTCTATTAGACATGACACCTATAGGCCCTACTTCTATTAGGAAGATCTCATAATTTTTTTGTTTCTCAACTTGTTTACCTTCTTTAGTTCCTTAGATGTATTTATGTTTTTTTTTCCTTTCTGAACAAACGATATTATCTACATTAAGGAGAAGGCAGACTTAGCCTCACAATGTATTCAATATGTATTTAATATGTTTGAATCATATAAATTTTTACTTTATTTTTTTTATACAAAGAGGTATCTAATATGACAAAAACAATATTGAAATGCACCAAGATTATAGAAAAGTTATTGTAGACCGTTACATGATATAATCAGTTCAGTCCACCAATGTTATAACAATGGGGAATAATATTTTAAAGCATAAATATGTCGTTTACGCATATTGTAAGCGCATGAATATTGCAAGCCTGAGCAAGTCTGGACAAAAATATAGGCAAGAAAATAATTGGGAATGTTTTATGGATACAATTACAAACCATAGTCATTTAGTAGGCCTAGCATTATACTCGCAACAACCAAACCATATCCTGGTAAGTAGGGTCGGTTTTGTGTAAAACTTGAAACTCTAGAAGAAAAAAAAAGGAGGATTACGATAACTATACTTGTAAAGTTCAAATAGGGAAAAGAAATGGTAAAACTGTACAAAAAAAGAAATGGAGAGATCTAAAAAATCGAAGGTTTTTATACTATTCATTGTTTAGAACATATAGTACAAGGTCAAAGTCTGTAGTCTCCAGTTGCCATTTTTTCAATATAAAGACAAATGGAAACTACTAATAGCCTAATAGGAGGAGCAGTATTAAAATCGCATTGGTACAGTGAGTTTTTAATGCCAGCGTTTGGAAGACCTCACTGATGAGCTGCTGCCGGCAGTAGATTTCCAAGGACCTGAAATGAATTAGGGGAATGAGTTGAGAGAAGCGGCGTCGTCGAAAGGAGGAAATGAAGGGGGGACGGGGACGGGGGTTTGGAGAATTACGGTGGCTATGGCGAAAGTATATGAATCACTGCTGGTCTAAAGGTTGAATACAACATAACGGTTATATGTAGACGGAAGGATTCAGATACATACTTGGCAAAACCTTTGAGGAACTTCTGATCACAGACGTCCGAGTAGCTTTTGTTTCTGCCGACTTAGGTGATGGCTTTGGAAGTTTAGATGGTGCAAACCTTGAATCCAGATAAAAAGAACAATTGAAGCATTAGATTCATAGGAACAAAGTGGGTTTAATGACTAGAGAGTCGGGCAAATATTAAAATTTCCAAATTAATCACCCTCAATTTGAACTCAATTTTTAAAACTTTGACCAAGTAACAAATATAACAATAAATGGTGCATAAAAAATTTGGGAATTTAATCTTACTAACAAAATAGCACGTTATCAATCACATGAGGATGTGAGGAAATGAGAAACTTACCTTACTGTGCGCTGGGATGGTGTCTTTTCGCCTCGAGCATTCTCAGTTTGAGTTTTCATGACTTCTGTATTTCCAGCATTTGTACTTTCTGTTGGTTTTGTAACATCAGGGAAAAGAGTAAACTCCATAAAACTGGCCATGGAACCCTCAGTTTCTGTTCCCATTGAGAGACCACCATCAGATATGTCGCTTAATCTCTCCCCAGAATCTTCCTCACCAAAGCCCACGAGCTCAAAATCTTCAGTGATGTTTTGACTTGACTCATCTCCATCCTTTTGTTGAGTCGAGTGTTCCTTATGACGTCTAAAGTCATCTATTGACTGCTCAGAACTGCCTTCAGAATGCTTTCCTCCACCTCCATACTTTGGTTGAGTTGAATGGCCTTTATGATTTCTAAAGTCATCTAGTGACTTATCAGAACCAGCTTCAGAATTCTTTGTCTCACCTCTGTGCTTTGACAGAGGCGAATGCTCCTTATTATCTCTAAAGTCATCCATTGACTGAGAACTACCTTCAGAATCATTTGCCTCTCCTCCATGCTTTGACCGAGGAAAAGCTTCCCTACGATTTCTAAAGTCATCTGTTGAAAGCTGAGAACTAACTTCAGAACGCTTATCACTATAATATCCCAAGCCTCTTCTACCTGGGCTCTTTTGGCTCAGTCGAGGAGACCCAATTGAATGTCTTCTTGGAGAGGAAGACGCAAATCTTAGTGAGCTCATGCCATGGTGTAACCCATTACTATTGACCTTCAGCAATCGTTCAATCTCTTCATCTTTCTTAGCAATTGTGTCCCTGAAGGATGCCACCTGCAAGATTTAACAGATAATTAGATATTGAATAAAAGCATTTCCTGACTAACTTCTGAGGGGATACAGTATTTGTCAGCTTTGCACTGTTGCAACCCCAATATTTCATCCTGCCAGCGGATCATGTCAATTTCTTTTATCTGTTGAATGCAACCCTTATTCTTGAAAAAAGAAAAACCTCGTACAATCGTTGAGGTTTTATTCTCAAAAGCCAACAATTTGGTAGGTCGAAATATGAACTGTGGAAAATAACCCCTCCTATAAGCTTCCACGGCACCAATGCTTTCAAACAACATAACCGATATCATATAGAGAGTCAATCAGTATGCAAAGTATTTTCAACAGTCAACCAGGAAAAAAAACCCAGAGACAATGCTGGAAACAGCATCAGTATAGGGCGTCCAACCAGAGAAAGGCAGGTTCATTTTAGAACTATTCTCTATGAGTAACAAGGCACCAGCCCACATGGCAGGAGGATGCTCTCTCAGCACCAATTTTAAGTGTGAAGCCAGAAACACTTAGCATTAAAGAAACTCCCTGTGCAGTTTAACCGCTCATTATAGCAAATCTATTCCATTGATGCATGCAGTTCTCACTAAACCGCATCAGGGGTCAGCGAGCTTTTTTATCTTCTTTTTTTAAAAGACCAGCATTCCTAATTGACAACCCATTACTTTCATTGGAAACGAAGAAACAGCATCAAAAGGACCTATTCAACTTTCTATAACCTCTACTTATTTGACAAGACAGTAAACTAATTTGAAAAAGCAATGGAAATTTATCTCAAATTAATCCAAATGGCAGAAAGACACTATATCTAGGTAGACATACTTAAAGAAAATAATAAGAATCTGTACCTGCTCCATAAGTTCTCTTACATATCTTCCCTCTTTGTTGCTCCGGGCAGCACCTAATTCAACACCAGAAACCCTCTCTGCAAACTTCAGTGTACTTATAGTCTGAGCGAAGGATTCAACATCCGGATTCAGCTGTACAAACATGAGTGTCTTTGCTTGACCACCTACAGTTAGAGAAGCAAATCAATAAATAAACAATCCATAAATTGAAGATAGCAAGAGCTATAGAACATAACTTGCATACTATAACAATGACCTTGTCATCTCATCAAGAATGAAACCAAATAATTGAACAAGTACCTAAAGAACTCTGAAGCACTTGAGTTAATTTGCTGTTTCTATACGGTACATGTGAAGACTTCTGTGCAAGAGCAAAAATCACATCCCCGAGAGCAGACAGTGACTTGTTTATATGCTGTGCCTCCCTAAGCCTATCTCCAGTAGCTTCAGATCGATCCACTCGTTCGCTTCCGGCAAGATCCACGAGATGTAGACTACCACGCAGAGAAGTGTCAGACTTCAAATCCACTCCACGAACATGAACAGTCAAAACACTGCACCATTTTAATTGATTAAAAATTATGTCTCATGGAAGAAGACAATAAATATAATGTCGTTAAAAAACTTTGTATTCAGAATATAACCTATGAGATCGGCTACTTCGTTCATTTAGGGCAGTAGCACCGACTGCCCGGTTCATCAACCCAATATTCATTAACTTTAGGACATCTGCAGTTGAGTTAACAGGATGCATGCTTGCTTCAGGGACAGCTAACCCATTTGGCTGGGTAGTATTCCAAATCCCAAGTGTGCGCAAGTTAAAGGAAACAAAATCTTTTGTAATACCAAAGTGAGGAAGATAGGATCAATATCATCAGGAATTATAGCAAATAAATAAGAAGCAAACTATTACTCAACGCAAGCATCCTAATTCTCAACCGTGGCATTTTAAAAGGTAACACAAATTAACGAAATGAAGGATATCTTTTTTGAGGACCCTCACTTGAGAGTAGATCACGAACTTGTTCATTATATATCTCTACCATTTGAACACCAACTTCATAAGCTATGGAGCTTTTCCTGCTCTGAGATATTTGGAAAAGATCATTTAATGCTCGATAGTTGATACCCCAGTCATCTGTTGAGGATACACTAGGCCCAGACTAGAAGCAACACAAAAAATATGTCAAGACATGGGTAAGAATAATGTAAATGGTTGATAAGAGAAAACAAAAACATACTTAAACTCTTACCATCGTATAGGTCTTTCCTGAACCAGTTTGACCATAGGCAAATATACAAACATTGTATCCATCAAGGACAGAACGAATCAATGGTTGGGTGTCTAAAAATACGTCCGCTGTTGACATAGGTAAATATAAGTTTGCCAATAGTAATGACAAAAATCAATGCCAACATCCATGTTGTACAATATAAGATATTAAATACCTTGTGTAGCTGCAGGACCAAATACTTTGTTAAATTTAAACAGCCTGCGGCTGTCTTTTCCTTGTTTAGAGGGATTTGCGATAACTAGATCACCATTTTCACCAATATATTCTATGGTGGTTTCCTTTTGGCTTTGACCCGGAAGAAATGGTCTTATTCGACAGTACACTCTAATATTACCTTCATGCGAAAAGAAAAAAAGCATCATAATCAAATAACAAGAAATCAATCCAAATATGACAATAACACAATTGTATTTGATAATATACCTTTCAAATCCTGAACCTCATTATACAATTTCCGATTTTCATCGAGAACAGCATGATACTTTTCAGCAGCATCTGTTAGTTCTTTAAGCTTCAAACCTTCAATATTAAAGGCATAAATTGTGAAGAGATACCCTTCCCAAGAAAAAATTACAAATAAACAGAAAAATTAGAAATTAATTATCAGTCTTACCCAAGTAATTAAATTCTTCAGAATAACTGCTTTTTGTCTTCAAGATTTCACGTCTAGTGGACTCCAAAGTGGCACTTAATTCCTGTCAAGCATCAGCATATCAGGTTGTAGAATCAACATCAACACATTGAGTCTAAGAGACTAAATTAAAGTCAATAACGGCAAACCTGCAAAGCTCCAGATTGGCAAGCTATGAAGCTTTGATAAGTGCGTTCTTTATTTTTCCATCTCCCTGATTCATTTTCCAAAGATGTCTCTAGTTCTTTCTGGTTCTGCTTTGAATCTGTTAGTATACACTCGAGTTCCTTTAACTTCCTTTCCAGTTGAAGTTTAGCTTCTTTTGCATTTGCCTCTAACTTCTGGCAGTAACTTTCATGTCGACTTGTGGCCATTTCTAGTTCCCGTTTCAGTGTTGAAATCTGTGAATCCCTGTGATCCTTCTCTTCCTTTAATCGCATTGCATCCTCCTCCTCAAGTTTTTTCTGCTCCTCTATATCAAACTTCTCAAGCTGCAAGAAAAAATAACCATATTATAAAAATTATATAAAATTTTCCTAAAACAAGAACTAGAAATCGCCTGCCCTTTTCTACATATAAAACCATATTTTACAAATCGTATCTGAGAGTCTTTTGGTTCGTTATTTAATCAACATTTTCTTAGTTTAGATGAGAATATTAGAAAGTTAATTATCCTTCATTTCAGTAGCGGGATCTTCATCAAATCAGGTATGAACACATAACAAACAGAAATATAGTTTGTGGAGATGAAATTCATTTGTTTAATGCATGGAAAGAAGATTAATAAAAACAAATCATACAAGCTTCCCCAACAGGTGATATTTCATGGAATGTCAACCAAGAAAGCATACAAGACTGGTGTACATGTTACACATATTACACAGCTATCTACACAACGTCATAGACTCATTGGCTGGGTTTGTATTGCAGAATCAGGTTTCCAGACTTTTGAACCTATTCCTTGAAATGGGATTCCTAATAAGTGAAAAATAGCTATTTTCATTCCAAAGTTCTAGAAATAATTGGAACGTAAGTATTTTTTTTATCAGGATACCAATGACTTCTAAAGAAGTACAGATATAAGGGCACGGTCATCATTATGAATCATTTATGAAGTCAAAGCTAATTGGTTCAGGAAACCCACTTCTTTCCTAGTGTTTGCAAAAACTTTTGCATAGATGCTCATGGGAAGCAAAACCCAAACTAATTATACTAACCAAACATGGAAATTGAACAATAAACCCATTCCCTAACCATGGTACAATAACAAAAACACACTCATAGTTCATAATTCATGCAGATATATTATGTTAAGGAAAAAGGGCATGTGAATTTGAATGGATGAGATATTCAAAAGACAGGTAAAAGTGAAGACATGGAAGAAATACATGTGTTTCTAAGAGTTTTAAGACACAAAAAGTCATTGAAATAAAAGAATCCACAATATGAAATGCTTCATCATTGCTAAATTTAAGATAGGAATAAAAGATTGAAATTGCACCTTGATATTCTGAAGCTGTTTCAGAACAACCTAAAGGAAGATGGGAAGAAGGAACAACAAATGAGATCGATTAGATTAATATCCAAAATTTAAATTTAAATTTTCTCAAAAAAAAAATTAATTATAAATTTAAAAAGGGAAGCACAGCCAAATTTATTTTATTCAGTGTACCTCATTTTCTTCGGCAGTCCCAGATGTGAGGGTCTCAAGTACTTTTATTTTCAATAGATACTTCTCCTCACGGGCCTTATATATATTGTTTTGCTACAAGAACCCAAAAATTGAAACCCTATAACTAATGAATAGAATAAGAAAATTATATTCTCTGACAAAAACAAAGGCAGAAGAATTTACAATTCTCAAGTTAACTGCCTGATTTGCAAATCGCTGCTCAGTCACTTGCATGACTTTTTTCAGAAGAAATGCTACACGCTGAAATTTTTTATTACAGATAATAATTAGACATACAAATTTAAATGTACAGCACAAACAAGGACATAAATTTATAACTGTTAATATATGCATGAACGCTTTAAATGGTGTCCATGTATCCTCTTACTGCCATACATGAGGTACATCACCATTGTTTCTGTCAATACTGTCATCCAGAATCTTATGCCCAACATTGAAAAGTGATCGAGTAGATGCATTCTGCAACAAAGAAAAATTGTAATATGGAACTAAAGTTTCACTAAAATACAGCAACAACTTATAATTATATGTACATCTAAAAGAAAGTAACAAGAACGAAAAAAAGGTAAAGAGATTACATCTAAACTGGTTGATTTGATTGATTCCAAAATCTTAGCATTAGAAAAATCAACAAAAGTCCCCTGCTTCAGTTGCTGTCCAATATGATGTACTAAATCAGCTGATGGATCTGAAAACAAGGGAGAAAAGGAAAACAAAAGTGATGTATTAACAATATTGTCAGCACATATGCAACAACAGAAGCAAAATAACATATCCAATTATATGCACAGCAGCACAAGCAGCACAACCCGCCACCCTTTCACTCCAAACATCCAGTCTAACTTTATAAGGTTGTTGCACTAACGTATCCACAAAAGTACCCCAAAGAGAGAGTTCACACCTCTAGCTTCACACCCTACCCCCTAACTCCTAGATTCGTCCAATTAAGGACTTATGCTGCATGGCACACAATATACAATATCTCATATATGCAGCATATGAATTGGAATAAAAATTACCACAGACCAGCATCATGGACAAAATTATATGACTACGAAATCATAAAAAAGAGTATCTTTCCAGGGAGGATTTCTAAATAAATGTTATTCACTTCAGAGTGGTAACGCAACAACTTTACCCCTAAATGACTTACAACACTTTAATCTATGTATGCTCTTCTTGATCATGTTCTCAAGCAAAGCCGAGAAAAAAGTTGCCCAAAGTTTTAACAAGATAAATCCAAAATCCAAGTTGAGATCCATTACTTGTGATTTCACTCATGCGCACCAGTTAGATGACCATAAAAGACTCTTGAAAATACTAAAGCATAATAAACCGAGATATTAAATTTCTAAAATTTGTTACTACATGTAGGTTCATACAAGTCTATGATTTCCTACCTGTCACTTGAGATGTTGAATCAACTGAATTTCCTTGTGTCTCTTCTCTATTTTGAGTACATTGTTGTCCAAATGTTGAGATATCCCCTCGGGAACAATCAATTCCCTTTAAAGATTCTATCTCCAACAAATCACTTCTTGTCCTTGTTAGGTGTTTACTGTTCTCTCCCCAAAAACCAAAGTCAAAAGAAGATTTAAGTGCACCAAGGCATTGCAAAACTGGTACCAGAGATCCCTGCAATTTTATCCCAGACCATCAATTGATACAAGGAAGTTAAGTGTTAAAAAAAAATAGTGAGGAACCAAAGGGATTATTTTCCCACGCCAAATATTGGTACAGGACAATCCATCCAGTATAATTCTGAACAAATCTAGGAATTATTATTGGGCTGGTCACATAAAATACAATATGGTTTTATAGTGAAAAAGTTTTCTTTCTCGGTAAATACACCCTATGTATAATAAACCCAGAACTCTGCGGATAACAGAGCCAAGGCCAAGCTGTCCGCACGATGCTTAGTTTCAATTTATTGGATGTCACCAAAGGTACCAGGTTACTCAGTTTCATGATGGTGCTGAGGTTAAAATAGCTTCTATGAAATCAGACGTAAATAATCCATGACTGGTTTGAAAAGGGTTAAAAACCGAAATAGTCAAAGAAATATCAATTTAACTACCTGCTCTAGGTCTATCAGGTCAAAGCGGGGGAATCCTAATTCATCCACAGCCACCAGAAACCTCTTGACATTTGCGAAACCGGGGTCCGAACTCCCTCCCTAAATCAGGGAAAAACCATTCAAATGAAGAATCAAGAATGCAACATAAAAAACCATGTACCGGTACAGAACTAATACAATTTAAAATAAAAATAAGGGAACATCCTTAACAATTGTATTTATATACCAAGATGTTTATAAGCAAACAAAACAGAACAGTAGTCTACCATTTCAACTGAACCAGGACACAGCTTATTTAAAATTCTGCATAGAACAGTGCCATCAATTAAGCAGGCTCTGAGTTCCTCCTCGGTAGCATCCAATGGCAATCTTAAATAAGGGACAATAAAATTTAACCACTCCACCAGAGATAATATCTGGTTGTCTGAAAAAAGAAAACGGAGTTGGTAAATCATGGAGAAGGAGGAACTCTTAATGGGGCCAATTTTGTTTACATAACTCCAGGTCCAGGGAGAGAGAGAGAGAGAGAGAGAGAGAGAGAGAGAGAGAGAGAGAGAAACAGTTTACTACCTTCAACTGTGCTGCTGAAACTTTCCGCTGGTTCAGTATTTGCAGTTGAAATCCCATTTAAATTTTCACACCCCTCCTTTTCATCTTTGTGTGACTTTGACCCCCCATTCTCATCTTTATGAGACTCTAACTGAGTGTTCATGATATAATCTCCAGGAATGTCCTGTTCTTGTTATCAATTGAGGACACGCAGCTACAAGGAAACAATAATACAAAACACATACACCAAAAGGAAAATACATGAGTCTCTGTAACTGGTAAGCAACAAAATCTTAAGAATGGAGACAAAATCCATTAAGTAATTTCCCTGAGAAACAATTAATGCAAGGTCATGCACGTGTCCCATTATGCATAAATCAACGAATCATCAAAAGTACCATGCCTCAGTTGAAAGTCAGTAGTTCATAACTTCATGCCATCGCAATGCATGGCATTCCAACTACGTAATCAAATAACTTCAGAAAGATTGAAAATTTCATATACCAAATTCAACAATTAATTAATTTCCACCATGTGTAGCCAATATAGTATCATTTTTGTCCGTTGCAACTTTACTTAAATAGCATTTATGTAAATAGAATTGTGCTACAAAATATTGAAAATCGCTTCACCTATGCCTCAAAGTGAACTCTTTGTTGCTTTCCGAGATTGATAAAATCAACAAAAACCCAACAAAAAACAAAGAAAGCAAAGTTTATAAAGTGCATTGATCCTTTTCTTCATATACACTCTATATAATAAGAAAATCACACTCAACTAGAACACACACAACACACGTACAAATATATATATAATTATAATTATACACAAATATATAGAATTGGCTGATATCAAACAATTACATATCAAACAACTACTCTCCTTGTACCTTATCCTATCCTCAATTTTCCCCGCAACCAAACAGACCCCAAATCATCCACCATCAAAAAAAAAAAAAAAACCAAAGCGCGAGAGAAATGACAAAAAAAATCCCAAAGCATTCCAACTCAAAATCTCACCTATAAAATTAGACAATTTCCAGCTGCATTGTGGAATTCTAAAACCCCAAACAGAAGAAACACAAGTCCCAACAATCAGATCGCCAAACAAAAACCCTAATATTTCAGTGAATGCGGTACGAACCTGATTGGACCACAACGCCAGAGAGATCAAAAAAAGAGAGAGAGAGAGCTAGCTTCGGAGCCGCCGGCCGGAGGAATTCGAATTGAAATTCCTCCGAAAATTGCAAATGCCGGAAGGCGAAAAAACAAATGCTGGAATCCTGGGGAACGATCTGTTTCAGAAAACAAAAAAAAATTCAGAAATTAAAACTAAAAAATAAATAATTTTTGTAATTTCATTTTTTTTGAGGTCCGAGAAGAGAGAGGAAGCAAACTTTTGGGACAACAGGGAGTGAAAGGAAAGATAGGGAGATTGGTTGGGAATTGGGAATTTTTTTATTTTCTTCTAATTTTTTTTATTTCGGATTAAGGACCTCTAATTTTTCCTAATTGCAGTTTGGTCCCCCGGCCTCCCCCTTTTGGAGTGGGGTTCCCGCCTTGTTATTTTTGTCTGTTGCTGCTATTCGGATTTTAAATTTCCAACTTAAGCCTTTTTCATTCGGACAACCAAAACTAACTTATTAAAAAACAAATTAGTTAATATTTTTATTTATTAATTTAAATTTAGGACTGCGCGTGCATGTGTACGCGCTTCCCCCGGTGCAAGTACAGCTGATGACAACATCAAGCTTATCTATTTTTTTTCCATATTTAGTAATTTATTTAACACATTAATTGCCCAGGATAAGTAAGGAATGTTTCTATTAAGGGAAAAAAATGTAATTTCACATCTGCAAAATTTTAAGGAGATATGTTACCATAAAAGCACAAATGTAATTATTGAATTAGTTATTGATTTAGCGATGATTTTTTTTTTCATTTCTTGCTATAGTTTCTTTCTTGCGCACTCAACCATCCCCTGGTCAAGCTCTGGACAAAGTTTGCGCTCGGCCCCTCAGTGGAAGCTATTGGGACAACAGCTTTGATAGCGTTTCTCAAGGAGATATATCATATCGCGGTAGAGCCCATATGGAACTATTCGCCTTGGTAGTGGTCGGACAAGTTTTTAGGACAAAAGGCTTTGAACCCACATTTGATCTGAGCTTTGAACCCATCTTAAACAACACTCATGCCTAAATAGCTGACAATGTTATTAATTGTCTTTAACGTTTAGTTGAAAAATATAAGAGTGGTGCTATCCACATACTACTTTTTACTTTCACCACACACCTCTTAATTTTTTACCGTAAGATAAAGCGAATTGAAGAGGATCAAATGACAAAATTAACAAAAAGCAGAAGATAAAAAAAGTGTGTGGGGAGCGGCACCACCCAATTATTATTATAAAAGGAATGTGAGTAATGATATTCTCACATTTGTGACCTGATGCATGTTATGTTGACTGTTTAATGAAGCAACTTTTCACAATTTTTTCATTTAGCTAGTGATACAATTTTAAAATGTAAGCATTATTTCTTGAGTTTTAGAGCATCTCTACAATGAAAATGACTGGCAATGGTATTGGAGTTTACCATTTTAATAGGTTTTCCGATTTCAAATCTCAACTGACAAGCCATAATCTATTTGTCAATTTATTTTTATTTTAAAAAATATATTTGTTATTATTAAGGAGATGGATGATTCGAAACTATTATAATAATTTATATGAGGATGAGTTTCAAACTCGAGATGCATGGGTGGAAACCCAACACCCTATTTGCCAATTTACTTTTTTAATTCAATTGAAAATGTTGTTTTTTAAAGAAAATAAATGATTTATGAAACCCTATGTACTCATGCCGGAAAATGTAAATGGTATTATACAAGACTTTGATTAGACAAAAAAAAAAAACAAAACAAAAGGACCAAGATTGTCACCCTTCCCACTTTCCATCCCCTCCTACTTTTTAAGTCATTGATTTCATGCCAAATTAATTTAATGCTCTAGATTTTGCCACCTCACCAACAACACTAAAGAATCTTTCAACCCAATTTTCCTGACTTTATCTGCCTTCCTGGCTCTTCACCTCCCGCCATTTCGATTTCTGGGTCACAATCACAGCAAAGTTGATCATCTAAACTTTTGCAACTCTATCCTTATGCCATTTTATACCACTGCATCTTCATTGGGTCTTCCCAGGTCTGTGTTTTATGTTTTTTTTTTTTTGCTTGTTTTTGCTATAGGATTTGTATTTTCTTTTTTTATAACGTGTTGGGGTCCTCTTTTTCTGATTGAACGTGTCCAATTATTTGTTTTTATAGAGTAATTGAGAACAATTTTAAAGTATACAAATTTTTTAGTACTACTTAATTAAAGCCCACATCCTACAAAATTTGATATGATGATTTTTTTTTCTCTCCTATATCTTTTTCTCTATTGCAGATAGGATGGAAAATGATTGATTTTGATGATTATAGGCTTTGAGTTTGAATGTAAGCGGTGACCGCTGAAGATGAAGAGAGGAAGCCAATTTATTGTTATTTTGGACTTCTTGAGTCTGCATTACCAAATGCTTAATTGAAAACTTTGCTTCTATTGTAAGTACAAGAGATTGTAGGCAAAGTTGTTGAGTTAGATAGGTTTGGATCTCGTTGGTTTTTGCAAAACAAATATTTTGTGTGTAATTTTGAATCTGCATATTCTGGTGCTACAATCCATGCTTATTAATTTTGAATATGCAAAAAAGTTATGCTTGTATTGCAAGCATGTATTAGTACTCCAATCCAGGCTTGCGTAAAATGCATTTCAGAAACAAAGGCAGACAAGAGGGGGCGGAAAGGCAGCAGAAAACGTTGGGAAATTTGGGCTTGAAAGATGTTTTAGTGTTGTTGGTGAGGTGGCAGAATCTGGAGCATTAAATTAACTTGGTATGAAATCAATGGTTAAAAAAGTAGGAGGGGATGGAAGGGGATGGAAAGTAGGAGGGGAGACAATCTTGGTCCGAAAAAAAAATGCATGGGTGAGGGTTGAGTCTTGAAGACAATTTCAAAGAAACAAAAAAAAAATTAAATTATTTGATTTGAATAGTAGGACAAGGCTTAGGACATATTACAGAGAGTTAAAGCATCTCCAATGTTACATCATGCCTCAAAATTTGTTGTGTTTTATCTCCAACAATTTGAAATACAAAAATGCCCTTGATGGGCTAAATTGGAAACCTACATGGACCTATGAACGCTTTTCATAGTTTGCCTCTTTTCTCGTCTTATTTAAGGAGTACTTGTCATCATGAATGGACGTAAATCGAACGTGTAACAAATGATTTGCACATGTTTCAAGGTTAAGTGTAAAATTGCCATTTTGCACCATCGAGAATCCACAACTTGTTTTTCAAGACATCATGGGCTATCAGTATTGCAGCCTGATAGGGATTTTACTACTAATGTGAATGGGTTAAAAACTCCTATTATACTTGCAAGAATCACAAGGTTGTTGTAGTATAAACGGATCTTGCAAGATCATTCTTTATTAAATAATTCAAAGCAAACCAAATTCCAATTAATTATTGTAAAATAGAAGTTTAGGTGACTGATTTTATAACCTAATTAAAAAAAACGAAATTAATGAATTAAAATAAACAATCTGCAATATTAGAGCTAGAGAGAAGAAAACAGTTTTGGGAGAATAAAATTAAGAAAGCACTAGGGTTCCACCATCACCTAGCAATCCTATGAATTTTTACCAATTACTTATGATCTACACATACTACTTTGAAGGTTAGATTTTCCTAATTCATATTCTATTTGGAGCCTCCAACATAGAACGTATAACTAACATGGAACCCGTCCGGACGTTCGAATCAAATCTGAACATGAAAGACTCATTATGCTTTATGAAAATCCTTTGAAAAACCATGCAATCCTTAAGACGTGATATTCATCCTAAGTGAAATTACAATTATTAATCACAAGAAGCCAGCGTCAAATTCAGGGAACCTTCCGACCAAAATTGCACCAAATTACTTTTCTAAAGATCCTAATGGTGATCAGGCATTAAGACAATTAGATAGTTTTTATCCCAGTGATTAACAATTCAAAGTATGCATGCAATCAATCATAAGCAATTAAATAAAAATCACATATTCATGTTAAGGCTCAAGGCTTCGCCCTAGCAAAAGAAATTAGTTCCGCATACTCATAATTAAAATCATAGAAAATATATTCAAGAAAATGATTGAAAGCACCTTCAAGTAAAAAGTCTCCAAAACCCTAACAATTCTCTCTGTCCCCAAAATTGCATAAAAGAAAGCGTTGCGAAAAACTGTAGACGGCCAAGCAATATATCTGCTAAGCCCCCCACACAAACCCTAGGAAAACTAAAATTAATAAAAAAACCAATAAAATAGGAAACATAACCCTAAATTAAATGGTAAAATTCGCCTAAAATCTGAACAGCCACGTTTTGGACCCATAAGCTGCTCCAAAACTGGCCCAATATAGCTGGATCTAATGTTTGGAATATTCTGAACACTTCTCCAGGAGGCCACGAACCCATCCGAGGTCATCTTGGGCTCCAAAAACGCAATTTAAGCACAAAAACGTCATTTTCCAACACTGCACACTGCTTCTTTATTCCATCGCCAGAAAATAACTGCGTGGTAGAAAAATCCCAAATTTTGATACGATCAAGCTAAGTGACTCACGAACGTCCTCCCACTGGAATTACTCCAAAATTCGTCCATTTGGTCCTGTTTTGCTCCAGAGGAAGTCGAAAGTCCTATATTGAAAATACAATTCAAAGTATCAAACTTCTTCCAAAATATTAACCAAAATATACTAAGATTAGGGTAAAATATATAATATAAAATCTACTTATCACAGCCTGCTGACTGTGGTACTGATGCCTAATTAATTTGTTGTTTGGGCTTGACCTAAACACACACACACACACACTCACAACTCACTCTGTCTCTTAGTCAACCTTCAATTCAACCTCTCTCCCCGATTTCCTCATCTCTCGCTCTCTCTGTGTTTGCCACCACAGAGTGTCATCACCACCCTAAACCTCATTCACTGATGATGAGACCATCATCACAGAAACCATCTTACCACATCGAACCAACCTAAGCTCTCGTTTGGTGAATTTTGAACCCCCAAGCCTTCAATTCAAAGAGCCATGTCCAGACTTGATTTCCCTTGGCCAAGTTCTCGATAACTATGACCAAGGTAAACCTCGAAACCACCCTTGATTGTCTCGAAATGTTGTTCAATGCAAGATTCTGCCCTTGCATGTGAGGTTTGGCTCCACATTTGGAAGTTTCGAACGAGTCATTGTCGTTTTCGTTTTCCCGGCAAGCTATAAAACTTTCTGATGGGATACTAGCTTAATCTCATTTTCTTGGACAAGATTGGCACCACCAACGAACTCCCCACAATCCCAGGCACCATATTTGAGCTTTGCATACTTGAATATGTCACTGTTTCAAAGAAACCATATAGGGTCGTGGCCTTTGGACCATTATTTGACCATCTTTGGCCACTGCTTGGCCTCGAACTATGTACAAACATCTTCCTCTCAGTCCTAGTTTCCTTTTGACATATTACTCATAAAAAATGATTGAGTATTGACTGAGATATAACTCTACAAAAATTCCGGCGAAATTTCAAGATTTTGGCAAAATTCCGGTTGGCGCACGACGATGTTAACGACCTATACCATTGGAGAAGATGACGAAATATTCTGTCAAGTTTGACAGAATCTTCCTTATGACGTCAACATATCTGTCAAAATCAAATATATTATATCAACTATAACCCCCACCGTCAACGTTAACATTACCATCAACTGTGACGAAATATTATGTTCGACAACAAAATAATTCTATTTCCAATAATGTAATATTTCGTATGGTGACATATTCCTTCTTCGACCCGTGTACACGTGTCGAGCCTTGACAACACATGACGGCACGTACAGGTACGTTACGGCGCATGGTAGTGTGTGGCGGCGTGTGAGCCACTTTTCAAACACCTTAGTTCCAAAACAAGCAAACAAAGGGAAATATTTAGGTTCTTTACATAGTGCTTATTAGTGTAATGATTAGTGTGACAATTTCTCATTTAGGAGAAACTTACCTCGAGAACAAGCTAAGAAAAGCAACTACGACCCCACAATGTAATTGTGAGTAGGTCTTTACTTTCAAATTATATTGTTTAATTTTCTTTTGTAAATTATGATTGAACGTACGTAATGCCATGTTTTACTTAAATAATAATAATGACTGTAGTGGAGCTTGGATTTCTCATTGTTGCTCTTCTGTTCTATCCAGATTGGTGGATGAAAAAACCTATATTTTTCGGAGATTGGTCATTCCACCATTTATACTCGTTTTGAAAGGCTTTTGTTGGTCTCTATTTACTACACTGGGCAAAATATATATTGTTCAGCAGAAATGATATGCTTAGGTGCTTTTCAATTTGATCTCTTATGTATTTGACAATGCCATTACGGGATTTTTTATACATTAAACATGTCCTTAGTTTGGTTTGTGAAAGAAATGGAAAGGGTTTTACCAAACTTTTTCTTAACAAAAAATCACCTAATATTTAATGAAAAATACTTGAAATTTAATGAAAAATGAAAAAAATTTAATATAATATATTGATAGAAAAATATTAAAAAATTTAAAAGGTGTGGAAGAAGTAATTTGGGGTGTGTAAATATAATCTCTCTATTAAAAAATTGAAAATGAGTTGCCGCACGCCACGCGCATGTCCTCACCTTTCTTTGTCTCTTGCCGTCCTTCACCCGTCTCCCCTTTTTCTCTCTCTCTCTCTTCACCCATCACCATCTTCTATCCCTCCACCCATCGACATCATATCTCTTTTTCCTCCTTCATCCATCACAATCATCTCTCTCTTCCCCTTCACTCATTACCTTATCTCTCTCATCTCTCTCATCTCTCTCTTATGTCACTCCTTCCTCCCTTCCCTTTTCTTTTTATTTTTTTTGTTATTTATAAAAGTTAAACATAGTCATACTTTTCAAAACATAATAATATGCATTATTTGTCACAAAATTCAACAAAATTATTATCAACAATTTTTTAAGACAAAGTACCTAATAATTAATTTTATTAATAAGAAATATTTATTTCTTAAAAAAAATTTATAAACAATGATCACTATTTCTAAAAACAGTGTTATTATTTTTAGAAACAACTATCATTATTTTTTGAAACAATGACATTGTATTTTTAAACAGTCATCGACACACCTCAACCCGGATTGTCCACCTGGACTCTAAATCGAGCTATATTAGCCGACACCTAGAAGGTGACGAAACCATAAAGTGTAGTGAGGTGAAAAATGTGAATAAATTTAAACCTAAAAGTGCCTAATGCTAGACCTGGCATTCTCGTCGTGTTTTTCGTGTTCGTGTCGTTTTCGTATCATACCCGATATCTTAACGAGTCGTGTGGTGTAACACTCGTTAAAATAAACGGGTAAAATGACATGACCTGATAATATTAACAGGTAATATGACCCGACCCGTTACCCGTTAAGGAAAATATATTTAAAACCAATAAATAATCAAATGAAAAACATAATACTAAATAAGTATATACATACCATATTGTCACATCCAAAACATAAAAACACAATTTTCTTTTAAGTATATATTGACATATCCAAAATAAGAGCATAATTAAAAAAACATTAGGACATTACAAAATATCAAATGTCCAAAAGATTTGCAAAATTAAGGACATTGGAACATTAGAACATTGGAACCTTGCACATTTTCTTCCAATCAAACCCTTCAATTTTCCTCAATCACCATGGGAAACAATATTAGAACTTTGGCTTGATATATTGTCTTCAAAGCAATCCTCACAATTAGACCATTTTTATGCACAAGATCCAAGATACCCCATCCAAACAAAAAAAATCCTAAAACTTCTTATCCATCTCAAAGCAATTTCAAAACGTATCCTCCAAAGCAATAATCTCAACTGACGCAAAACATCGAGCCCCACCAGAGCTCGTATTTGACCTTTATCCAATAATTGACATCATATATTACAAAGAGGTTGAATGCTCTTCAACCCCTACAAGATAGTCCAGTGCGCATAGGAGAAGCTTGATGTAATCGTAATCCGCCCGAGCCCTCGTCGGTTGCAAAGTAGCCATGAATTGATTGATTCTCTCACCGACCCCAAATTCAAAATCGAAACCACTCTCTGCAACCCAAATTCTAAACCAAAAAATCAACAAAAATCAAAACCTAAGAAACTGCAGGAGACAGCAGCGAGAGAAAGAGAGAGATGAGAGAGAAACCTTTCAAAGAAGCTTGTAGCAAGTGGTCGGCGGCGATGTGAAAACGATCCAATAAATTTGGGAGGCGACGTCGGGTTTCAGGAATTCGAGTTTTTGAGCTGTCTGTATAATATGTGGGATCTGATCATCATCATTAATTCTTTCTTGATGCACAATCTTGTATTCCTTACCTACATTCTCAACAGCTAAACCAGAATCAAATTAGTTGGAGCAACATGGAAGAGGAGCAATACTATAGGATGCAGGAAGCTCAGCATCTGGTTAAAGATAATGAGAATATCGCAAGCAGGCTCACATGTCCAACCCCGAGGCACCCCCATTTTGAGGTGCCAATCTCTAATCGGCTTGAACAATCTAATCAAGAACGAATATGAAACAATTATGGAGAAAGGAGATGCAGAGATGTAAAGACACAATCGAACCTAGAGTGGAATCTGGAGAATGAAGATGCAGAGATGCAGAGATGTAGAGACGACCAGAGATGACAAGGATGATTCCGTCCACTGCACGAGGGAGGAGAAAAGAGAGACTGAGAAGGGCTACTGGAAGAATTGAACATACGACGGGAGAGAAGGGCTAGGAAAAACAGACGACGGGATCGGGAGAAAGGGTTACGGCCTTACGGGAGTGGGGAGAGAGAAAGGGATTAGGGCTTTTGTTTTGATCAAATGGTAAAATTGGAAAATAATGGAATAAAGAAGGGATTTTTTCGTCCAAAAAAGTTCTAATAATATAAGTGAAATAGAATCCAACGGTACAAATTTATTCTAATTTATCTTAGGGCTATTATTTAAGTAAAGTCTTTAATAGTTTTTTAATTAATGTAGAAGTGTAAAAAAATATAGAAAAAATATATAAACGCTTGTAATGACAAGCTTTACAACTTTTGTGAAGAACTTAACTTCGAAATTCGTCACTATAATCATGTAAATCATAGATCAAAATTTAACCGTTGATTGTTGTTTACATTTACGTTTCATTTTTCTCATCAAACTTTGTTTTTTCGGATTTTCTTTTTTGAAAACATGATCTATTAGAGGATCCAAGAAGATGAACAGTTTGGATCGTTGATATTATGTTCAAAGTTTTACGGTTAGTGAAAATATTGCTTGATGTTTATAAAGTTTCTACAAACTATATGACATCGACTTATATTTCAGTTAACCATAAATATCGAAACGTGATATCAAAGATTTGAACCATTCATCTTCTTACATCCGCCAAATGATCATGTTTTCAAAAATGAAATTCAGTAAGAAGAATAAAGCGTAAATGACAATCGACGGTTAAGGTTTATGGATTATAGTGTTGGATTTCGAAACTGACCCCTTCATGAAAGTTGTAAAGCTTGTCACTATGTCACAACCCGTCCTGGAAATGTACATTATTTTGTTATCGTTGATGTGAAAAGACTAAAATGCCCTTGAGCATTTCTGGCATTGTGGGATTATGTATAGTTGAGGACCAATGTGTTAAGTTCCTATTATTTTGGACCCAATTGGAAGTTAGAAAACTATTGGTTGTGAGTGGTGTACATTGGAACCACACACACACATCCATACCCTTTCTCTCTCTTCTTTCCCGTACTCTCTCTTCCCTTTCCTTCGTACGGACAAGGTCGAACCAAGCCAAATCTTCACGGATCGTGGCCAAATTTAGTATCATTGTGTTCGTGAGGACCATATGAGTTCAAAGGTACCCATTTCAGGTAAGAACTCGTTCGATTTCATGTTGAAAACTCAAACTCCGAGTTGAGCACTACTCATAAACTTTGGAATGGTTGTGTTTTAGGACAATCCAAGCTCATAGCGAGCTTAGTGAGGTCCCAAGGAAGCTCGGAGTGCTTCGTTTGAAGGTTTTGGACGTCGGGATCACGAGGTTCGAAGGTGGCCGGTTTTGGTGAGATTTTCCCGACGTGTTTTCGAAGGATTTGAGACTCCAAAGAGGTATAACCTTCTTCCTCTTGAAATTTGTGACATTTGGGTGAAAATTTCATAGAAAATGGTGCAAAAACGAGAGAGAAATGGGCAGTTGCAGGGCTGCCCAGAATCCGGCGTCGGTGGCACTATTCCGGCGCGTGAGCCACCTAAAAATTTATCTAAAAATATCACGATGTTCGTGAGGTTGTGTAAATCACTGTGGTATATTCATATACCCATTTTGAGCAATGTATGAGAAGTTATTAGCTAGTTTTGCCTATGTGCTTTAAAATAACGTTTTTATAGTTAATTCGCATATAGGTGAGACTTATTCCTAGGACGAGCATATCCACAAGCGACTCGGGGGTTACGACCCGTCGACATATCAGTGAGTGGGCTTTTGTTTTCAGTATATATTTATATACTTGATTTATTTCCTAGAAATGTGTTTTAAATTAAAGTATGCTTTGAAACAATATGCCAAATGCCTTTATATTCTGAATATACATTTCATGGTTGCATATATATATATAAATGTGGTGCTGTGGAGGCACATGTAAGTTCAGGTAAGTTATGTTTGATTAGGTGAACTACGAACGGCTTGATGAGTGGTGGCAGTTCCAGCTCTTCTAGCGGAGGCTTGAGTACTAATATGCAAAGGAGAGGTGGCAGGTTCACTGGAGGCTCGAGGTTCCAGAGGCAGAGAGATTTTGGTGGTTCAGGTGGATCAGGTGCTCCCGTATGCCGCATGTGTAATAATCGGCATTTTGGGGAGTGTAGGAGAGGCAGCAACATATGTTTTACTAGTGGCCAGATGGGTCATAGGGCTGCTCAATACCCTCAGAGACCCCAGCAGCCTTCTTTCCCACCACCTGCACCTACCTAGCACATTTCAGGATCTGGTGGTTATACTCAGACATGACGAGGAGGTGCCTACTACTACCAGGGCGATGCCGCTCCCTACACCTCAGGACAACAGCAGTACTATCAGGATCCTCAGTATCATAGTGGGTATCCTCAGTACCAGGGATGATCTATGTCTTATCAGCCTCATTCAGTTGGAAAATCTCAGTGGTGCTAAGGGGGACAACCCTAGCAGAAAGAGATTGCTGCTAGTAGTGCAGGATCTTCGAGGCAGTCAGGGCAATAGAGGCAGGGACGTGGTATTCACGCCAACAGAGGTCGCAGTGGACGACAGCAAAATCAGGGGCATATCCACAACATGTCACTGCAAGATGCCCAGAATAATCCAGATTTAATCATGGGTACGTTAAATATTCTTGGTCACTTTGCTAGAGTATTAATTGATTGTGGTGCTACACATTCTGTTATTTCTCATACATTTGCTCAAGTGACACAACCTCATCCTACATATCTAGAATATGATTTAGAGTTTTTTATGCCTAGAGGGGATAGATGTTTTGTGGATCGGGTATATCCAAGATGTCCAGTGATAGTAGAGGATGTTGTTATGCCGAATGATCTTATGCCGTTGGATATTATGGATTTTGATGTGATTTTAGGCACGGATTGGTTGCACTATAATCGTGCCAAGATAGATTGTTATGGGAAAACAGTCACATTTCATTGTCCTGGATTACCTGAAGTTACATTTGTAAGAGAGCCTAGTGGGGTGAGACATGGTATTATTTCAGCCATGAAAGCAAATAGAATGTTGTCGAAAGGTTGTCAGGGATATTTGGCTCATGTGGTGTTGAATGATGATGCTTCTAGTAGTGTGGAGGATGTTCGAGTGGTCAGATATTTTCCGGATGTATTCCCTGAGGATTTGCCTGGATTGCCGTCAGATAGAAATGTGGAGTTTGTTATTGATCTGCTTCCAGGTACGAATCTTATATCCTTAACTCCTTATAGAATGGTTCCTGCTGAATTAAGGGAATTGAAAGTCCAGTTGCAAGAGTTAGTGGATAAAGGTTTTATTCAGCCGAGTACTTCCCATTGGGGAGCTCCAGTTTTATTTGTGAAGAAGAAAGATGGAACTTTGAGGCTGTGCATTGATTACAGGCAATTGAATCGGGTAACCATTAAGAACCGTTATCCATTGCCTCGTATAGATGATTTATTTGATCAACTCAGAGGTGCCTGTGTATTTTCTAAGATTGACTTGAGGTCGGGATACTATCAGTTGAAGATTAAAAATGAAGATGTCCCTAAAACCTCATTCAGGACTCGATATGGTCATTATGAGTTTCTTGTGATGCCATTCGAGTTAACCAATGCACCATCAGCTTTTATGGATTTGATGAATCGAGTATTCCAGCTATATTTGGACAGGTTTGTTATTGTTTTCATTGATGATATCCTGGTATAATCTAAGTCTAAGGCTGAGCATGCTAGACATCTGAAGTTGGTGTTGAGCAGTTTGAGGGAACACCAACTAGATGCTAAGTTTAGCAAATGTGAATTCTGGTTGAATCAAGTGGCATTTTGGGGGCATGTCGTTTCTGCTCAAGGCATTCAAGTGGATTCTCAGAAAGTGGTAGCTGTGGAGAATTGGGAGCAACCTCGAACCGTCACCGAGGTACGGAGTTTTCTTGGCTTAGCAGGCTATTATAGACGGTTCGTTAAGGATTTTTCAGTGATTGCTTTGCCACTGACGAGGTTGACTCGAAATGATGTTAAGTTTGAGTGGGATAATAAATGTGAGCAAAGTTTCCAGCAGCTGAAGTACTACCTCACTCACGCACCTGTTCTAGCACTTCCAGATGATATCGATAATTATGAGGTCTATAATGATGCTTCTCTGAATGGTTTAGGTTGTGTATTGATGCAACATGGTAGGGTAATTGCTTATGCTTCGAGACAGTTGAAACCCCATGAGAAGAATTACCCTACGCATGATTTGGAGTTAGCAGCTATCATCTTTGCCTTGAAGATTTGGAGACATTATCTTTATGGTGAGAAATGTAAGATCTTCACAGATCATAAGAGTTTCAAGTATCTGTTTACTCAGAGAGATCTTAATCTTCGTCAGCGGAGGTGGATTGAGTTACTTAGTGACTATGATTGCACAATTGAGTACCATCCTGGTCGTGCAAATGCAGTGGCGGATGCACTTAGCAGGAAGAATCCAGCTAGACTTAATACCATCTATGATTGTCATGTTCCTCTCCTAGCGGATTTGAGATCCGCTGGAGTGAAGCTAGGAGTAGGAGATCGAGAAGAAGCTTTCCTTGCTAATTTTCAGGTTAGGCCAGTTTTAATTGATCGTGTGCTGGAGGCTCAGATGATTGATGAGGAGACCCAAGAAATAATTCAAGCAAGGAACCAAGGCAAAAAGAAAGATTTTGAGATTCGAGAATCCGATGGCATGCTTATGCAGGAAAGCAGAATGTATGTGTCGAGCAATGCAGAATTAAAGAAAGAAATTTTGGATGAAGCACATATATCGGCAAATGCGATGCATCCAGGAGGCACTAAGATGTATCATATCATTAGACCATTTTACTATTGGCCGGGTATGAAAAGAGAAATTGCCGAGTATGTCAATAGGTGTGCCATCTGCCAACAGGTTAAAGCTGAAAGAAAGAAGCCGTTTGGATTGATGCAACCACTTCCCGTTCCACAGTGGAAATGGGAAAATATTACTATGGATTTTGTGTACAAGCTTCCTCGCACACAGAATGGTTATGACGACATTTGGGTGGTAGTTGATCGGCTTACGAAGTCAGAACATTTTATTCCAGTGAGGGAGAAGTATTCGTTAAGCCGATTAGCTAAGTTATTTATATCACAGATTGTGAAGTATCATGGTGTGCCAGTTAATATTATCTCGGATCGGGATCCCATATTTACTTCCAAGTTCTGGATAGCATTCCAGGAAGCTCTTGGTATAAGATTGCTTTATAGTACGACATATCATCCTCAGACAGATGGATAATCTGAGATGACCATTCAGACATTAGAGGATATGTTGAGATCTTCAGTGCTGCAGTTTGGAGATAGTTGGCATGATTGCTTGGATTTGATGGAGTTCGCCTACAACAACAATTATCATTCGAGCATTGGTATGGCACCGTTTGAGGCACTTTATAGGAAATCTTGTCGTACGCCTCTATGTTGGTCAGAGGTTGGCGAAAGAGTTTTAGTGGGCCCTGAGATTGTGGACGTGACTACTCAAAATGTTCAGGTAATTAAGTCTAACCTGAAAGCAGCCCAAGATCGACAAAAGAGCTTAGTAGACAAACATGCCACTGATCGGAAGTATGATGTAGGTGATTGGGTATTTCGAAAGCTATCACCTTGGAAAGGTGTTGTATGATTTGGAAAGAAAGGAAAGTTAAGTCCTAGGTACATTGGGCCATATATGATCACCGAGCGAGTCGGTGAGGTTGCTTATAGGCTTGAGTTGCCTCTAGAATTGTCAAAGTTGCACGATGTATTTCATGTTTCGATGTTTCGACATTATGTTTCAGATCCTTCACATGTGATTCCTCATCAACCTTTGGAAATCAATTCGGACTTGACTTATGATGAGAAACGAGTGACTCTATTGGATTGGAAGGATAAAGAACTGAGGAACAAGACAGTTCGTCTGGTAAAAGTGTTATGGATAAATCATTCAGTGGAAGAAACTACTTGGGAGACAGAGGATCGGATGAGAGAGATGTATCCACAATTGTTTTATGATTATTAGTGGATGTGGTGGTTGTATGTAATTTTGAGGATGAAATTTTGTAAGTTGGGGAGATTGTCACAACCCGTCCCGAAAATGTACATTATTTTGTTATCGTTGATGTGAAAAGACTAAAATGCCCTTGAGCGTTTCTGGCATTGTGGGACTATGTATGGTTGAGGACCAATGTGTTAAGTTCCTATTATTTTGGACCCAATTGGAAGTTAGAAAACTATTGGTTGTGATTGGTGTACATTGGAACCACACACACACATCCATACATTTTCTCTCTCTTCTTTCCCGTACTCTCTCTCAAACTCACTATCTCTTCCATCTCCTCCGTACGGACAAGGTCGAACCAAGCCAAATCTTCACGGATCGTGGCCAAATTTAGTATCATTGTGTTCGTGAGGACCATACGAGTTCAAAAGTACAATTTCAGGTAAGAACTCGTTCGATTTCATGTTGAAAACTCAAACTCCGAGTTGAGCACTATTCATGAACTTTTGAATGGTTGTGTTTTAGGACAATCCAACATCATAACGAGCTTAGTGAGGTCTCAAGGAAGCTCAAAGTGCTTCGTTTAAAGGTTTTGGACGTCGGGATCACGAGGTTCGAAGGTGGCCTGTTTTGGTGAGATTTTCCCGACGTGTTTCGAATGATTTAAGACTCCAAAGAGGTATAACCTTCTTCATCTTGAAATTTGTGACATTTGGGTGAAAATTTTGTAGAAAATGGTGCAAAAACGAGAGAGAAATGGGCAGTTGCAGGGCTGCCCAGAATCCGGCGTCGGTGGCATTATTCCGGCGTTTGGATGTTGAAGATGATGCGCGTGTTTAGCGCGTGAGGCCGTGCCCTTCCCGGCGCGTGGAGGCGCATGAACCACTTAAAAATTTATCTAAAAATATCACAATGTTCGTGAGGTTGTGTAGATCACTATGGTATATTCATATACCCATCTTGAGCAATGTATGAGAAGTTATTAGCTAGTTTTGCCTATGTGCTTTAAAATAACGTTTTTATAGTTAATTCGCATATAGGTGAGACTTATTCCGAGGACGAACGTATCCACGGGCGACTCAGGGGTTACGACCCGTTGACATATCAGTGAGTGGGCTTTTGTTTTCAGTATATATTTATATACTTGATTTATTTCCCAGAAATGTGTTTTAAATTAAAGTATGCTTTGAAACAATATGCCAAATGCCTTTATATTCTGAATATGCATTTCATGGTTGCATATATATATAAATGTGGTGCTGTAGAGGCACAGGTAAGTTCAGGTAAGTTATGTTTGATTAGGTGAACTACGAACGGCTTGATCCCTGTTTAGGGTACGTAGGCAGTCTAACGAGAGGTTAGATTAGGGGTGGGCACGGGCCGGGCCGGGCCCAATTTTGGAGGAACCGGACCTTACCCGTTTTAAACAGTAACGGGGCGGGACAGGCCGGGTAGAGGGATTTTGAGTTTAGGAACCGGACCTAACCCGGCCCGTTTCAAACGGGCCGATTCGGGACGGGTCCACGGGTCCAACTCTTTTTTTTTTTTTTTTTGTAATTTATATACTGCACAGCAACAGAGACATGTTTTAGAAAATTACAAGATCTGTTTCACAAGCTTCTACACACATGAGCTGTTTTTTTAAATTGAGGATGCGCAGCACCTCAATTCTTATATATTCTTATACACACACACACATATTAATAAACCGGATGTGGGAACTCGGCAAGTTTCATTATCAGTCACCAATAAGGCACTGAACTCAAAACTATATAAATCCTTATGTAATGGACTGTACAAATTCACTGAATTTCTAAATCCTCAGCAACTTCATCTCTTCAACTAGTGAAAGAGTACAACCATACTATTGTTTGGCATCATATAGAGACTAAGAAAAGAGGGAAAAAATGAAAACAAAACATTTTCCTTTAATAATAACAATATTTGGTATTACAATAGCACCTTGACAAGAGGATACACATACCCTTGATCCTATCATTGTAAAATAAAAGGCTAGAAGAAGTACGATTCGACATAGCCTAGTCTCCCACTAAAACAAATGACATTTTTGCATTCAATGGACAACACTAGATTTCATTAACGAAACATAAATATAATCGTAAAAGAAAGGCAAAATTAAATGTACCAGTAAATGAATGAAGTTCTATAGCCAATTTTGCACCATGTCTCAATGCCAGTTCAAGCATCTGTGGTACTTGAGCTAAAAAAAATGTGACAGTAACAAATTATAAGGGAAAAGTAAAGAACTCACAGTCTACCTCTGTTAGTGCCAGTTCAAGCATCTTATAAGGGAAAATGTGACAGATTACATGTACAAAGGTTGGTTTAATTTGTTAGTGTTTCACAGAACTTCAAGAACTCACAGTCTACCTCAGTTTGCTTAAGATTTGTCCTACTATATCCTAATCGTTGTTTGGTATGAAATTATGAAAAGGTTGTGGCATTTCTTGCAGCCATGTATCCATGGCTGAGCAATTTCCTGGAGCCTTCTCTGGGTATTCTCTACAAGTACTTTACTTTTCCCTTATAATTTGTTACTGACACTAAATATATTATAAGAGAAACTCTAATTATTTGATAAAAAAGATCATTTTCAGTATAATATTGGCATTCAAATGAAAAGAATGAGAAAATGCCTTGCGTGAAGAATTAAATCCAAATAACAATTAGCTTAAGAACTACAGTCCAATTCAAAACGAAAACCCACATTAGAATTACATACCTCCCAATAGATTAAACTACATACATCCCAATACATCCCAGATAACAATTAGCACAAGAAATAATGCAAAATTTGGGAAATAGGTTTAGATTTGGCACGTTTAAGCATCAATTAACATCATAGGTTTAGATTTGGCAGGTTTAAGCATCAATTAACATGAAACCTTAACAAAAACTAGAAGAAAAGAAAACCCAAATCTGCAAACTCAGTTCTTGATCCAAATTCCAATTAAATTCAAAATTGCCTACTCATATTGAAATCCCAATCACAATGGACCCAATCCTAACCAGCTGACCTAGCTTTTCAATTTTTGGAGAAGTAGACTTACGGTAGCAGTGTCGTCGACGGCGCTGGTGTTGTCAAAGACGAGAGAATCGCGGTTCTGGGTCCTGGGATGTCGTCGGTGATGGGGTGATGGTGGTCGTGACGGCGGTGATGGGCTGGGTTCTTTGGGATGTCGTCGGAGTCGAGGCAGTCGAGGGAGAGGGAGTGACAGATGGTGGAGAGGTGGTGGGAGACTAGGAGTGAGAGTGACAGTGAGAGTGTGAGACTGATTCTAGGGCTCGGGAACTAGGTTAGAAATTAACGGTTAAGATTGGATGATAAGGTATCATTCAATCTCGACCGTTGATTATAATTAGAAACGGGTCGGTCCGGGGCCCCGTTTTTCTAGGGTTTAGGACCCGCCCCGCCCCGTAAATGACATGGACCCGCCCCGCCCCGCCCCGTTTATTTTCTACAATATTTGGAACCGGCCCGTACCCGCCCCGAACCTACATTACCCGCCCCGACCCGCGGTTCCTCTACCCGTTTGCCCACCCCTAGGTTAGATGCAGCCATTTAATAAATGAGATGAACATGTTGATTGTCTATATGAGATGTGATTAAGCCGAAGGCCTTAGTTGTGAATAGAATGATTATAAATGTATTGATGAACATTGAACTCATAACCTACACCAGGGTGATTGCGATTTAGACAGAGAGAGTTGGCACATGCCTGTATATTATGTCACATCCCGCACCATATGCTCACATTGGATCCAATTTAGGTGCACAGTCTTGTCGTACAGACCACTATAAGTGGTCCGACTCGTAGGTGACTAACGATTTATCGCACAGCTAGCATGAGGGCGTAGCATTGAGCATAACTATATTACACCCAACCTTGTCGTACAGACCCTTTCTAGTGGTTCCGACTTATGTGCAGTATATTGCCGTATAGGTCATAGTAGTGACTCCGGCTAGATTGAGTTTGAGCTATGAATTCAGCCGTACAGACTACCACAGGGGTTCCGACTAACATATCACATTTCTATGAAATTATTCTTACCTGAATTATTTACTCTATTATATCTTGGCATGGCATATATACATATGAATATGATTACGTGAAGCATGAACTGAATTGATATGATTTCAGATATATATATGTATATGCTTACATCTTGATTCTTGGAAAATTATACATGATTTACAGCGAGGGGTTAGATATGTTGATTAGTGAAATGGTTTTGTAAAACATTTGTTTTTGCCCACTCACATTTTCTATTTTGCGCCCCTCCAGGTTTTAAGTAAGATTACTGTTGGTGGCTAGCGGACGTCGGCAGTTCTGACTTATCCATATTATAGTAGGACATTCCTGGTACTGTATAACTAGTACTTATCCTACTGGACTGCACCTAGACTTTATGCTCTGAATTAGGAGTGTTTACTGTTGTGATTAACTCCTATTACCTTCTGTTTAGGAGTGCACTTTAATTGATTGTGGTTTTTATGATTATTAGTATATTTGCTATCTTTATCGCTTCCGCATTGTGCACATGGCTACATCACTCTCACGTGACGACCAGCATGCCTTGACTTCGGTCGGGGTGTGTCAACTATGAGTGATTGTATATTTTTTTTACATTTTTTACACTTCTACAATAGTTATTATTGATTTTATTAATTTTGCGTTCAAATAAAAAACATTATTCATGAGGGTTTGGAGGATTTTAAAAATCTAAACGATAATGTAAGTGTAACCATTATCTAGTCGTGGAGGAATAATGATGAATCACGAGTGTTTATATATTCTTTCACATTTTTCATACTTGTATGTATGTCTTCTTTGTTATTGCCTATACAAATGCTATACTAGTTTATTTTAATTTTGGACAACAACATGTTAAGTAAAATTTATCCTAGTAATGATAATAAGGAACTCTCATAATAAAAATAAATGATGACTAAATTTTTTTTTCTTCTTAACTTATATAGAATAATAATACAAAACCATATATTTAATATAGAATGTATTGTATATAGTAATATGGCTATTGTATTTTATAATAAATCTTTTACTAATTAAACTTTAAA
The DNA here is from genome assembly GCA_035220775.1 of Malus fusca. Classification (NCBI taxonomy): domain Eukaryota; kingdom Viridiplantae; phylum Streptophyta; class Magnoliopsida; order Rosales; family Rosaceae; genus Malus; species Malus fusca. Next base: position 18,008,857 of record CM069072.1, read on the forward strand.
ATTATCAAAATAATTTTTTTCTTAACGGGTCGAAATAGGTTACCCACATGTTACCCGCTTGTATACCCGTTAAGAATCTGTTATTAACAGGTTCTTAATAGGTCACCCGATAATGACCCGATTAGTTATCGTGTTGACTCAAAACCCGTTATTTTCGTGTCGTGTCAGAAACTGTCGGGTTTACCTAATGCAAGAGTGTGCATTTGAGTGGGAATGAACCTATTTCACACGTGATGTCAGAGCATAAGTAAAGTACAGTAAAAGTAGAATGATAATTATATCTCCTATACCAAGATTTGCCAAGAATCATCGTCGACACGAAAGCTTTACCATTAAAACCTGGAGGGGCGAAAAACAAGGGTGAGTGGGCCTAAAAATAAAGCTTTGTAAAACATTTTCGAAAACGTAATAACCCATTGCCGTAAAACAAGTATAGTTTCCAAATATAACATACTACGTATAGTATGAAAACACTTACCGCAAAACAACAATATTTCAAAAGTACAATAAATCACAATATTTCACCTATAAAACGTATAATAGCCGGTAATCGTAATATCTCGCATAAACGAACATATAATATTGCGTGCTCATCGACATATGCTGACACATGAGTTCATGTAGAGGGATTCTGACATGAACATGACTGGGTGTAATACCGATTTACGCTCTAGTACTACACTCACTTGAAGACTGGCATTATGCGCATCACATACGAGTCCTAATTGCCTATAGCAATCTAGGACTGGATTGGCACCTACAATGGATCCAAAGTGAGTGTATGGTGCGATGTGAACATACACGTGAAGCTTGGCCCTAGCCCGGGCGAGTACTAACACCAGTGTAGCACACGATGAGCAAATAACGTAAAATACAATCATGCAACGGTAAATCGATAATTCACGTCGACATAATAATATTCAATAAATATTAATCATGGTCATAAATAAAACCCCATAATAGTACACATACATGTGCATCCCGTAAAATTTAGGATAATTTCAAAAATTCTGTCATTTCGCTAATTCTTATAAATGTTAGTCTAATCTAGGCATACGTAGACAATTCTTTATTAACTATATAGATGGAAACTAAATAAATATATAATATTTAAAAGCAAAGACCCACTCATAAATCATGTCATTGAGTCCAACCTGCCTTACAGGCATCAAAAGTCTTTGCGATGCGTTTGACCTAGAAACGAAACCATTCACATAAATATATAACGTACTAACGTATAAATGCGTTTTCGTATAAAGTACGGATAATAAAGGAACTAATTAAAAAACGTTTGAATTTTGAAAAACGGACGATGGATTTGGGTTCGGCACATCGAGAAACCTAAGGAGGGACCTCGGGTTCCTCCACGTGTCGCCGCACGCGCCGCCACAAGGTGGCAGCCACATGCTGCACAGGCCAAGGAAAGGGAGCCACCCACGCGCGTCCAAGCGCTGCAAGTACCAATGTACTCGCCTTCCTCGCGAAGGCCTGCGTTTTTGCAGGTTGCAAAGTTATCTTTCAAAGCAACAACCGATCTCATTTCTCCACCAAAATCTATGATTCAAAAACCTAAATAAAGTTAGAAATGCAAGGAATAGATCTATACCAAAGGGGGACCGAGTTATGGTCGGCGTTGGCCAGAAAAATGATTTGAAAGTGGCTCGATGGCCACGGTTTCCTTCCTCCAAAAATCTGAGGATATTTTCCCCGAGGTGTTTTTTTGCATCAAACTCTACAAAGTCACATTTTGAAGGTTAAAGACATTATAATGAGTTCAAAAATAATAAAGATTTGAGGTTGAGGGATCTCAAGGATCACCTTTGGTCGGAAAACCGAGAACTCGTCGGAGTTTTCCTCCTCGATGGAGCTTCACGATTTGAGGGTTTTTCCCTTCATGCTTCTGGTTCTGAGTTACGAGGGTGGTTTAGATGGTGCTCGCTAGAGAAGGTGAGTGGTGGTGGCGTTGTTGTTGTCAATGTTTGTTTATTTATGCCTTCATAGAGAGGGAAGGTTAAAGAGAGAAAGAGGTGAGAAAAATGAGAGAGGAGAAAGTGTTAGAGAGAGAGTTAAAGAGAAGAGAGAGGTGAGAGAGTTAGATAGAGATCCTAAGAGATTGGGAGACAATGGGGAGAGGGGGAGAATGGGGTGTGGGCCCTTCTAGCACACAAAACAAGATCACAAAAAGACAAAACAAAAAATATCTCCCGTGACTTGAATTTACTAAAATACCCTAGGTATTATGTGTTTCGTAAAATCTTTGTCGTAGTTCCGAATTCAATTCTGCTTATGCCCACGCGTTCGTGACATCGAGTACGACAAAGATACACTAAAAGAATGTTTTGTACGTCTCACTATAAGCTGGTCAACGAAAGTCAATATCCTCTCCTCTAGGGGTATTTTGGTCACTTCACTCATTTAAAATTAATAAAGTTGTAAAATTAGGGACGGGTTGTTACAATCATACTATTTTTAAGAACAAAGACATTATTTCTAGAAACAGTGACACTATTTATAGAAACAGTGACGCTATTTATAGAAACAGTGGTCACCCCTATCTAGATAATGACACTTGTTCTAAAAGCAATGGCACTATTTTGAGAAATTGTTTCAATATTTATGAAAGCAGTGTCACTATCTTTAGAAACAGTGATCACCATTTTTGGACAGTGACACTATTTCTAAGAATATTGACATTATTTCTAGAATGATCAATATTCCTATAAGCGATGGACACAATTTCTAGATAGTAACACTATTTTTTTAAATAGTGACAATATTTTTAGAAAATTAACGTACAAAATTGTACTATTTTAAAAACATTAACAAACAATTAAGCCTTTTTTAATGACTAAGATTTTAGGAAAAATATTTTACAAAAGTTTACTGTTTTAAAACCATTAATGACACATTTAATTATATTGCAATCATTGTTTTAGAGAGTATAGAGTAGAGTTTAAAGTATGGACCTCAAGGTTTATTATGGAGGTTTTGCTTTTTGTAATAAGATAGAAACTTTTTTGTAGAAGAGAAAAAGAGCCGAAAGAGAGGGTAAAGAGAGATAGGAGTGTGGGGGTTTTTTTTTTTTTTTTTTTTTTTTTTTTGTAAGAAAAGACAAACAATTTGAAAAAAAAAATACAAGTGAAAGAGGGAGTAAGATTCTCTCCCTTTCTCATCCCCTTCCTTTTCCTTCTCTCACACTTTGTTTTTTGTCTCTATAAAAAAATCAATATATGATGTTGACGTGACTTAATCGTAACCATTCAAGTAGAAGGGAAGGAAATGGAAGAGAGATTAGAAAGGGAGAGAATCTTTCTCTTTAAGAGAGAGGGACATGTAGGGCCCGAGACCTTTTCACAAGATTAAACAAAAATTGTATAAGCAAAAAGAAGTTTGACAAAAAAAAAGAGAGGAGTATGTAAGAAAGAGAAAAGTGGAGCCAATCTTGCACACGCCTTTGGTTCATTTTTTTCTTTTTTCTCTTTTGCTCTAACCATTAAATAAAGTTATTAGGTTGTTTTTGGTTAAATTTAAAGTTTTGCAAACCTTTTGACTAGTTTTCCTTACAATTATATTCATGCTTTGCTTAGTAGCAGGACGGGACCTTGTGGTTAAACGATGGGAGGTGATTCTAACACACCATTTTTCTCTCTAACACCCCCTTGTTTTTTTTGGCCGTTGGATTAGCTAAATCAAAGAAGAGTTAAGGGGTGGATTTAAACAGGGTGTGCATAAGGAGAAATAAAGTGTGCGAAAAATTATTTATAAATGATTTGAACAAAAAAAAATTGAGGTGGAACCTACACTAAGGTCTTGTTTGACATACCGTATAAAGCACCAGATATGATTTAATATTACAAAAGTAATTATTTGGTGCTCGCTCATACTAAATAAGCACCCGCTTAATTAAATGGGTCCACCAAGTTTTATACAGCTGACACCAGACAATTTGAACAACCCAAAAGCTCGGTATAATTAGTCGGGGTGCTAACCTAAAACACCCTTGCTTCCCTCTTCAGTTTCACACATAAGCTCCTTGGCGAATTCTATCCATATTCACAAGGTTGCCCTTTCTCGACTTCTTAGCCACTCTGCAAACCAACGATCACTTTCGTCGTCAAAAGCAAGTGAGAAACCCACTCCAGCAAATTGATCAAGCAAGAGTTTTTTTTATTCTTTTTAAAAAAAATCACGCAATTTCCATTCGAATTGTAGAGTGCGAATTTATCAAACAACTCTTTTCTCCTCCGTCTCTCTCATTCTCTCTGTTCCCCTACCCAGCCTCTCTTTCATCAGTATCTCAATTCCTTTTTCTTTTCTACAAATTAATTTTCTATGATTAGTATTTTTCTCTCTTTAAATTGTTTAATTGACTGTATAATTTAGGTTGAATACAAATTACGTTGATTATTTGCTACGATTTCTTCTCTATTATACTTCTGCATTTTTTTGTTGTTGGTGCCAATGTTTTTCTACATTTTAAGGCAAATGTTAATTTATGGATGAAATTTTAAATTTGAAAAAGAAAATATAGAAAATACTAGATATTGTCGATGCAAATTTCCGCCTTCCTTTGATTGATGAATCTGCACCTGTAAAATAATAACACCTAAAATTAAAGCCAAAAGCCTCACGCGCCCACGATGAATGAAGGGTTTTGGCCGAAGAATCTCTTATGTCAAAGTTAGAATTCTGAGAAGAATGTGTTTGAGTGTTTGTGGGTAGCAAAAAACCTCTTTAGGGGTAGCTAAAGCCTACTGAATTTTGGAGATAAAGGGTGAATTTATAAGAGAAATGAGGGAGATGGTCCGGCCCTCTAGGGTTTAGGGATGGCCGGCCCTAGGCTTGTGTTTAAGTGGGAAGATTCCAAGATATTTGTGCAAATAAATATCTTGAAATAATTAGGTAAATATCATAAATAAATGGAATTAGGATTACTTACTTGAAAGAGGTTTTCTCTGATTAGGAATGTATTTATGATAAGAATAAGGGATTATTCTATCATAAATACCTTTGACTTTTCCTACGAGCAAGGGCGCCTTGAGCAGTCGTTGATCTCTGACTGCTCTACCTCAGCTGCGCGTGGTAAATGATTCTGGTCCCTGCTCATTTAATAAGGGCAGTCTTGTCTTTCTTGGGAAATAATTCACGTGTCAGCTCCATAATTTTTGGGATTATTTTTTGCTCTACATATATGGCTTGTTATATTGTGCTCATGTGTGTGTTGGCTTGTTGTAATATCTTCGTATCCATGGTGGGCAGTGTGTGTGGGTCTTTGCCTTGGAAGCATGCTATTATTGGGTTTTCTAAACCACATATTAATAAAACACAGTTTGTCAACCAAGATAATAACACCTAAGATTAAGGCCAAAAGCCTCACACGCCCACGATGAATGGGGGGGCTTTGGCTGAAGAATCTCCGATATCAAAGTTAGAATTCTGAGAAAAGAATGTGTTTGAGTGTTTTGTGGGTAGCAAAAAGTGTCACATCCGGGCCCCCACCACATTCCGGGCTCGACTCCACCGTAGCACGATATTGTTCGCTTTGGGCCCCCACCATGCCCTCACAGTTTTGTTTTTGGGAACTCACACGAGAACTTCCCAGTGGGTCACCCATTCTAGGATTGCTCTCGCACGAACTCGATTAACTTCGGAGTTCCGATGGAACCCGAAGACAATGAGTCCCCAAAAGGCCTCGTGCTAGGTAAAGATGGGAATATACATATAAGGCTTAGATGATCTACTCCCCTGGGCGATGTGGGATGTAACAATCCACCCCCTTTAGGGGTCCGACGTCCTCGTCAGCACACTTCTGGCTAGGGATTGACTCTGATACCAAATTGTCACATCCCAGCCCGGGCCCCCACCACATCCCTGGCTCAACTCCATCGTAGCACGATATTGTCGGCTTTGGGCCCCCACCACGCCCTCACGGTTTTGTTTCTGGGAACTCACACGAGAACTTCCCAGTGGGTCACCCATCATGGGATTGCTCTCGCACGAACTCGCTTAACTTCGGAGTTCCGATGGAACCCGAAGCCAGTGAGTCCCCAAAAGGCCTCGTGCTAGGTAGAGACGGAAATATACATATAAGGCTTAGAGGATCCACTCCCCTGAGCGATGTGGGATGTAACAAAAAGCCTTTTAAAGGGTAACTAAAGCCTACTGAAGTTTGGAGATAAAAGGCGTATTTATAGGAGAAATGAAGGGGATGGGCCGACCCTCTAAGGTTTAGGGGTGGCCAGCCCTAGGCTTGTGTTTAAGTGGGAATATTCCAAGATATTTGTGTAAATAAATATCTTGGAGTAATTAGGTAAATATCCTAAATAAATGGGATTAGGACTACTTACTCGAAATATGTTTTCTCTGATTATGAATGCATTTATGATAAGAATAAAGGTTAATTCTATCATAAATATATTTAACTTTTCCTACGAGGATGGATGTCGTGAGCAATCGTTGATCTCTGTCTGCTCTACCTCAGCTACGCGTGGTGAATGAGGCTGCTCTTTGCTCATTTAATAGGGGCAATGTTGTCTTTCTTGGGAAATAATCCACGTGTCAACTCCATGATTTTTTGGATTAGTTTTGGCTCCACAGATATGGCTTATTATATTGTGCTCATGTGTGTGTTGGCTTGCTGTAATATCTTCATATCTATGGCGGGCAATGTGTGTGGGTCTTTGCCATGGAAGCATGCTATTGTTGGGTTATCTGAACCATATATTAATAAAACAAAAATTGTCAACCAAAACTTCGGCAAATTACCACTTTAACCCTCTCACCGGAATTAACAAAAATAAATAACGTGGACAATTTAGCAATTACGCCTAACACAAATTTTACTGTTTTTTATACTAACATCACAACCATGTAAATATAGCATATCACATGTAAAAATTAAAAAAAAGGATAGTTTAGTTGTGGTCCTTAGTCCCTAACTGTTATAGACTCAAACCTTATGCATTTTAGGTTTTTGATTGAAATCCCTCCCTTACCACATAAATGACATAATAATAAATAAATAAAATGCAATAATACCAATAAAAACTCAACCCTTTTTTTGGCTTTCATTTACACTACCAATTCAATTATTCAAAATTGCTTATTGGGTTTTCATTAAAAAAAATTTGCTTATGGGTGCATTCTAGTTATAAAAAGTGGGATTTTATTTTATTTTTATAAAATATGAGTACATTTATACAGGCTACACTTTACATTTAAAAAATTGGTACATTGGATACAATTTACATACAAATTGATACATTTTATACAAAAAAAGGGGGGCGTTTTATATAACAAAAAATGGGTACATTTTATGTAAAAAATAATGGATACATTTTATATATAAAAAACAATGGTACATTTTAGATTAAAAAAATAAATAGATTTTACATTAAAAAATGGGTACATTTTACATAAAAATGGTACTTACAAAAACAAAGGATACATTTTGCATATAATAAAGGGGTACATTTGTAATGAAAAATGGGTATATTATAAATAAATTATGAGTACAAATAAAAGGTTAAAAACATTATGAGTACAAATAAAAGTTAAAAAAATTATGAGTACAAATAAAAGTTAAAAAATTAAGGGACAAAAAGAAAATAATGTATGTGTCACAGCCCGTTCCGAATTAAAGTTATCGATAACGTGAATTGACAAAATTGCCCTTGAACGGTTGGTGGTGGTGTGTGTAAATGGGCTAAGGTTTGGGCTCAATCAAATTTTAAAGTTTTAGTTGTTTGGTTGGTGACCCAATTTGGACCACACACACACAAAAGTACCTTTCTCTCTCTTCTCTCCTGTGCTCTCTCCCTTGGACTCACTCTCTCTTCTTTTCTCCCGTACGGATTAACAACAAACTAGTCGAAAGTTTGCAGATCGAGGGTTTAAAGGACACCGTTGTGTTCATAAGGTTCATACGAGTTGAATGGTACCATTTTTAGGTAAGAACTTCTTCGAAAACTCGTGAAAACCCTAACTCGATTTATGTTACTATTCATGCAATCGTAAAATCGTGTGTTTTTGGGGATTTCAAGCTTACAGGTAGCTTAAGGAGGTCCTCACGAGGCTCGGAGTGGTTCGTTGGAAGAATTTGGACGTCGGATTATCGAGAATGACGGGTTTTAAGATTTGCTGGAATATCGAGGCTTTTTCCGACATGTTTCTGAGGTTTCAGGGCTCGACTCAGGTATGGTTTTGTTCGTCTTGGTGAGATCTTCAAATTGGTTCAAATTTCATGGAATTTGGTTAAGAAATGAAGAAGATATAAGGTTTTGAAATAAATTCCAGAAACCGGCTAAGTCACCGGCGTCCGGCGACTCGTCGGAGAAGACAAGGGCATATTCCGTCAGTTTTGACGGAATATGCTAACGATGTTAGATGACGCCGTTAATAATTGATGGTATATGCTTGCTTTTGGACGGAATATTCCTGACGGCGTTAACTGCCGCCGTCAGTGTGCCTGGCACGTGCCAGCGCGTGGGCGGCTCGTCTGGCCGTGCCTTGGCCGAGCATGGCGGAGCGTGAGGGGTCGGAAAAATTTTCTAAAAATATGGGGATGTTCGTGAGGTTGTGTAGATCACGTTGGTATATTCAAACATCCCATTTGATCAATGTATGAGAAGTTATTAGCTAGTATTGGTTATGTGCTTTAAATTAACGTTTTTATAGTTGTTTCACATATAGGGGAGACTTATCCCGAGGACGAGCACAGTCAAGGGCGACTCGGGGGCTACGACCCTTCGACATACCAGTGAGTGGGCTTTTGGTTTTAAGTATATATGTATATGCTTGATATTTTCCAAATGAGTTATGATTTGAATTGCCATGCCAAACGCTTTATATTTAGAATATGCATATGATGTTTGTGTGTGTGTGTATATATATATATAATTGTGGTGCTGTGGACGCTCAGGTAAACCCATGTGAGTTATGAATTATGAATGTGATTAACGGTTGTGATTAATTGAGAAGCATGAAGCTTATAAACCTGCACCCCGGGTGATTGTGAATGACTAGAGATAGAGTACGGGCCTGTTTATAATGTCACCTCCCGCATCATATGCTTACTTTGAATCCAATTTAGGTGCACAATCTTGTTGTACAGGTTCAAACTCGTAGGTGTATAGAGATTTATCGCATAGCTATCATGAGCATTGAGCATAACTATGGAGGAAGACGGAGGAGAACCACCTCAACTGCCCCGTCCGACGAGCTCCAAAGCTCCAATCTCAGAGCCACGCCTCGATCCGCAGTCCACTTGTCCCGAATCCACACTCGACCCCAGTGAGGACGATCGCACCGATTCGAAACTCACCTTGCTGAACCAGACCGAGTTATTCCGAGCTCTCGAAGTGGTCGAGAGAGACTCCCTGGCCATCGCCGATAGCTTCACGTCCCTCTTCGCCTCCCTCCGGCTGGCCCTCTCAGAGGTCTCTCCCTCCTTCCATCTCAATTTTGTTTTGTGTTTGGTTATCGAGAAAGTGATGAAACGGAAGGAAAAAATTGTGTTTTTTTTTTTTTTTAATTTTTAATTTTCCCTTGATTAGACCCTAATTGAATGATTTGGTAATTTTTCTAATTACGAAGGTTACTAGCAACTCAGCTGATCACATGCATTGCTTTGGTGAGGCTGCTGGCCGCCTTCAAGAATCTGGTATCTGTTTATACAAATCATAATAAACATTTAATTTTGGGGATGAATTGTTTGTTATTAATTCTGATTTCCCGAATTTATGAAAAATAAAATTGATTGGATTTCCAATTTCAGTTCTTGATGCTGCTACCAAGGGAAACCGGTATATAAACTCATGTCTCAGGTATATTGCTAAACGCTTTGATCATCTCGTTTTGTGATTCGATAGATGTTGGGAGATTACAATTCCGAGTGGTATGATCACGCAGAATTGTTGATGCATATGATGTGATATGGTTGTGTAATTTGAATAGCGGTTTCTGCAACTTGGTTTCTTCATATAAATTGATGGCTTGTTACCTACTAATTTTGTCATCTGGAAAAAGGATTTTTGCAGTCAATGAGTTATATAGAAACATATAATGTTTGCCAAATTCTGTTTTCCTTTAACAGTGTGGCACATATTCTTGTTGTAACCGGTCACGGAAGTACTTACTCAAGGAAGTGTTTCCCTGTGTTGGAACAAATCTGGTGATGCCTTGCATCGATAGCCGATAGCCGGCTGTATCTCAGTAACGCTGTCTTACGTCGCTGTTGGGTGCTTGGTTCTAGGATGGTTAAACTTTTAGGTCCCTCTTAATGATGGCTTTTATAAGCAAGATGTTGAATTTTCCTTTTTTGGCAGATTAAACGAAGAAATGAAGGGCGCTGGCAGTCTAGCCTTGCAGCTGTATCCTTAACAGTTACTTTGGTTATATACATATGTGTGTTTAATAGTTTATGCTTTTGCCTTCCACCATATCCACCGTACCGGTGGCAGTCACTTGCGCTGAAATCAAGCATTCATTTCATCCTGCTGTATGCTCGGTGGGTTACCAACGTGCTGGCGGTTGATAAAAACGTCTCATCAACCCTTTATATTCAAGCATGGTTAAGAATTCAGAATTCCCTTGAATTGCTATACCTGAAGAAGGCTGTGGTTTTGTGATCTGGGTTTTCTTTTGGTTCCTTAATGCATGACCAGAAAAATCTTGAGGAGAAATGTTGACGCTCTCGACTCAGGCGTGAACAAGCTCCTTCGCCTTCCATGATGTCGATCTGCCGGATTTTAGTACCGAATTAAGTGTGTGAACTGGTTGAGAGCATATATGAACTGTTATGTTGAAAGAAATATTCATGCATGTATTCTTTGTTGTTGGACCTTAAAAGTCCCCCTAGTACTCGAAGATTGACTCAAAAATGATTGTAAAGATTTAATCCTCTACCTTGTTTGGTGGTTTCCTGACCCAACTTGTTACTGGGTTTTGAAAGCAGGTCCAAATAATATAGCTATCAAAAGGGCCCTCTCTATGGCTATAAGTTGAAAATCTTGAAGTTTGATGCATATTTATCACTTGACTCATTGTGCGATTTATATCAAATCCTCGGTAGAATATCATTGTGCACAAAAGAGTGGAAAGAAAATGTTATTGGCACAAGTTTGGACAGGGTCCAATTATCTATCCCACATCTTCAATTACACGTGGTAGTTTATTCACGACCTAATTGTGCCACGTTGTTTATCCAAAATATTTCCTTGGATACCTAAAGGCACTACGTACCAATACAAATTTGATTATTATATTTGATCTACTAATAAATTGAGTGACCGAAGCCGCTAATTAAATCAAATTAAACAGGCAAATATGTTTGAACGTTGAATATCTGTAGGTACTCAAAAAAAGTTGATGAACAACCGACAGTTAAAATTAGGGTTTTTATCACAAATGGTCCCTGAAATTGATTCTCACCATCAAGATGGTCCATGAAATTGAAAATCAATCAATGTAGTCCCTGAAAATACCTGTTAAGTGCTGATGTGGCACATAAATGGGCCCCATAAGTCTTTTTTTTTTCTTCTCACAAATGGTCCTTGAAATTGATCCATGACATCAAAATAGTCCCTGAAATTGACATGCGACACCAAAATTGTCCCTGAAATTGAAAATTGATCGATGTAGTCCCTCAAGTAAGTGTCTCAAATCAATATAGTCATTCCGTCACAATTCTATCAAAAATTCTGTTATGTGCTGATGTGACACATAAATGGGTCACACAGGTCTAACTAAATTAAAAAAATTAACAATTTAATACTTAATAAAAAAAATTGTCAACCCAAAAACCCACTCTTGCAACCACCTCCGATTCCAGTCCACATTTCTATACCTCCTTCGCTCTCTATTCTCTAAAAATAAAAAATAAAAAAACTCAATACACCAAATCTTTACACACTTCGACACTCTTCACTGAATTGAACCTGGATCGAGATCATCTTTGGTGACGGCTTGGCCCATTGGCAACGACTTCTGGGACATCACTGTTAACATTTAGGCGATCAACATCCTCACAACCTTAATCTTGGAGAGTTTGTTCGGCGCTTTCCTGGTTGTTTGGTGATGCAAAGAACGATGAGGTTTGCCTTGAGATAATGAGGTTATAACCAAGGTGCGTCAATTGTTGGTTGAAAACTTTTTCAATAGCCCATCTTAGGCTTTGGTTAAGCTTTGTGCCTTTGAGAATTTATGGAAGGGAGCTCTCTTTGGAGTAGGCCCTACTTTAAGAAAAAAAAATTCCATTATGCAAAAAGGTATTTAGACAATTTTTTTAATTGATCATTAAACCCACGTCAACACATAACACATTTGTTTTTTTTTATAGAAGTGTGGCAGAAGGATCACATTGATTTGTGACACCTATTTTCAAGGACTACATTCATTGATTTTCAATTTCAGGTACCATATTGATGGTGTGGGTCAATTTCAGGAACCATCTTGATGGTGTGGGTCAATTTCAGGGATCATTTGTGATAAAAACCCGTAAATCTTGTGGGGCCCATTTATGTGCCATATCAGCACTTAGCCAAAATTTTAACAGAATTGTGACGGAATGACCACATTGATTTGCGACACCTATTTTCAGGGACTACATTGATTGATTTTTAATTTAAGGGATTATCTTGATATTGAGGGTCAATTTCAGGGACCATTTGTGATAAAAACTCTTAAAATAAATATAGAGTAAATTGTAGCTATGGTCCCTTAACTTTAACTCAATTGGAGCAATGGTCCCTCAACTTAAAATTCATTACCATTGGTTCCTCAACTCATCAAAACGTGCAGCTATGATCTCTCAACTAAAAATTCATTACCATTGGTCCCTCAACTTTAATTCAACTGGAGAAATGGTCCCTTAACTTTAACTCAATTGTAGCAATGGTCATTCCAACATAACTCGTTTTGACAAATTTTTTGACGTGGTTGACGAAAATGACCATAATTACATACTTTGATGAGCTGAGGGACCCTAATTTTATAAATGGTTATTCCAATATAACTTATTTTGGCAAAATTTTGACGAAATTGATGAAAAGGTTAATAGCTACACATTTTGATAAGTTGAGGGACCAATGGTAATGAATTTTTAGTTGAGGGACCATCCAATTTGATTAAAGTTGAGGGACCATTACTACAATTTACTCATAAATATAAGGGATTAATGGGATAATAGTCGTGAGTTTTAGGCAGATTAAAAAATTTGTATGGTGAACGATGTTGAGTTCCCAAAGGCTGATGGGTTAATTAAAGCTTTGTCTTAGAGAGATTTTGTAGTGTGCCAGAAACACGGTTCGGTATACTAAGTGTCATAATACAACTGGTTGGAAACTTAAAAAAAAAGTTTCAACCAATTATATTATGACACTTGGTGTATTGGACTTGAAGGAAATTTTGTGAAAAACATGTTCATTTGAGCAACATCAATATCATGCAATTAACAAATTAAAGGCGGAATCATGCTTTCATGCACTCAAAAACAAAAACATCAACCATGAAATTCAAAGCCTAGTAGATTGGTGAACCTTGACTCAACTTAAATCAACATTTGTTAGTTGAGAAATATTTACCTTTGTAGATTCCTCTTTGCATATGCAAAGGATAATCACCCAAGAGATAGGGCCTTCATTCCTTGCTTCTTAGCTCCATGAATTTGGTTGAAAGAATTGGATTCTCCAAGTTCCCAAAATAGAGAACCTCTAAAGATTCTACACCAAGGTTAGATTGAAGAAGAAATGAGTGACCTTGGAGTAGTAGGATTGCTAGATTCACCCTCCAAGGTGGTTGGCCTCTTAGAGAGAAAATGAGAGACATGTTCTCTCTAATTCTCCCAAAAGAAAACCCTTATGAATTTTAGGCTATAAAGTTCTTTATATAGTCACTTCTTTTAGATGACCTAAAGAACCAAAAACCCTAATTCTACACAAAATGGATATGGGCTTTTGGGCCTTTGTGAATCTTTATTCATTAAGTTGTCATACAACTTAAGTCAATGGGCTTTGACGTTCGAAGCCCATTGGGCCTTAAGGTCCAAAACTATCCCGAGGTCTTTAACGAACTTATTCGTTTGATTAATTAACATATTAATTAATCCTTGCCATAAATAATTAAACCATTTAATTATTCTTACTCATCTCCTTTGTTTCTTCAATCTCCACCTTACACGGTGTACGATCCATTAGGTTCCTTTTAGCGAGGCAGTGGGCTATTAAAACCATTTTACATCGATTGTGAATTTGAAACTTACTTTCAATTCTCCTTTTAGTGATTACACACGTTTAGGGCTTCCACAAACCATGAGTGACACCTAGCAGCATATCATGACTACCCAAGCTAATCAGAAGAGGTAGAGAACCTATTCAGTTTAGGATTACAAATGCAATACGATCTTTCTCTAATCTAATACTCTTGACCACATTGTTTGGTTTGATAGTTTATTTATTCATGTCTACTATCCAATGTGATTCGTTTGCTTATATGATTACTTTGAATGTGATTTGGAACGCATTCCCTAATCTCATTCATACTCTGGCCAGAGATTTTAATCATATCAAAGAGTATTCTCCCTCAAACCATTTGAAGGTTTAGAGATCCCTTGTTGCACATTCACTTGTCTCCATAACTAAGTGGCTTAACCCCAATGATGTCGTGGACACCCCGATGGGGTGACTTTGACATAATCAAAGATCAAGGACTTAACCACAAGACAACTGTGATGCCTCAGGTCAAAAGACTAATTTGCATTATCCCAACCATGAGTTCTCATGTGACATGAGTATGAGAACTCCTCGTTGATCGTGTTCAGTGGACTCATTCTCTATTGAGCACCTACGTACTTGTCTTGATGTCACACACACCAATGACTCGAGACTAGTCACTCTCCCTGAGAGAAGACATAGCACGTACTGATCTTAACGGACTGTCAATGCCCAATTGGCAATCCTATGATCAGGAACGTTTAGGATGTGTCTACGAAAGAATGGTCTCATTAATCTAACTTCATTAGATTGCATTCTCCCAATCACATTTTCCTTGGACTTTATCGTTTAAGCATATAACATTTATATGAGACGGCTCAAACAATAATGTTTGCCCTTTATATGTAAACTAGATTAGTTTAACATGTGAAATGTCCGTAAAGTATCATCATATGATTGGCTTTAGGGCACATTTCCAACAGGACTGTGTTATCGAAAAATACTAGAGAGACTACCTTTTTAGTGCATTTTTGCTCACCTCCCTTAAGTGGTGGTGATGCTTATCACCTTATTAATTATTGTCAGATAACTTTAAATATTGTGATTTGCGTGGTAGGTAGATTAAATCAAACTCATCCAACAGTAATCAATGAAGCGGTGAGCATTACCACTACTTAAGGGTGGTCAGCAAAAATAATTCTCCATCTTTTTAGACTATATTTTGTAAACTAAATGATATGGCGGTTGATAATTGTATTCTATTCTTAATTATTTAGAGAAAGAATCCAGTTATCAATCACCACATCATGTGGACTACAAATATTATTTTAAAAAATGGTATCTTTCTCTAGCATCACCCTAATAATATTCACATAGAAGAAAATTACTTCATTAACCTAGCTAGTTTGGTGAGGCCACTGTTAGAGTATTTTCAAGAGCAAGTTCAAAATTTTTGTTAAATTAGCAAGTGAACAATGTCAAAAAACTAATTTAGCTACTCAATTTAACTTTTCATCTTCAACAACACTCTTTATTTTAACTAACTTTGAATATTTTATTATTGACAATTTAAACTGAACTCGTTCATTTACTAAAACTTCTCTCTCTTTCTTTTACTCCTTGGTTCACGAGTCCACCATTGAGTTGTAATTTTTTTTACATTTAGCATATGAACAGTGACTATAAAAATTTAAAGAACAATTGAGTTGTAATTTTTTTACATTTAGCATATGATCAATGACTATAAAAATTTAAAGAACAATTATTCATTTTGCTATTATATAAAAGTCCTTTAGAGATTCTCTTGGAAATGAGTTTTTTAGAGTTAACTCTTTTAAATAGAGTTTAAGTGGTTTTACAGCTTCTCTTGGAGATACTCTTAGTTCATCAGTTAGCAGAGCATGGTATGAATTCTAAAGCTTGCTTAGGGATGCTTCTAGAAAGGCTCTTGCCAACTAAAATTAATGCTGACAATGTTTGACAAAAATGTTTATAAGCGTTTATGGGTGGTAGAAGTGTTTTCAAGAGAATCACCTCTTCCAAGTGGCGTTGTTTCAAAAACTACATAAATTTTTGTGTTGAAATTTTAATTTGTTTATAACAAATTAACTTCTAACAAAAGGGCTAAAACAGAAGTACTCATATAAAAGAAAACGACGACTAGTAATGTTGCTACTACTTCTAAAATAGCTAACAACGCTTTTAGAATTTGACCCAAAAATGCTAAAAGTGATATTCAAATCAATACTTAATCTACAAACCGGCACAAGTTTTACGAGGGGGACGAAAATCAAACTTAGTGTGTGTACATGCCCAAACTATCACTTGATCAAATATATAGGTCGGTCTTGTTTGAAATTGTTTTTAAAATGATTGAAAATGTTTTTTGTGAAAATTTTTTAAAAACCAATCTTTAGTAAAAATGCAAGTAAATTCTAGAAAAACACTTGATCTTGAAGTGCTTCCTATAAGAAGCACATACCTGATATTTTTTGCAGGAAGAACTTTAAGTACTTTTGGAACCCAGAAACATTTTCTTTAAAAACACGCTTCTAACAAGCCCACAAATAGTTATCATCTCCCATGATTTCACCGTATTAAGCGTCGACATATCCCTAATTAATGTCAAAGTCACAATTATAATTTATAACACATGGGCGCACAGTTATTTAGAACTAAAAATAAGCAAGTGGTCCTTTACCACAGTGGTGGAAAGGAGTTGAGCCATTGTATGGTGGTGTGGGTTCAAATCCGTCGGTGACTAATTTAACATCTAATTTAACAAATCCATCGTTTGACAAAAAAAAAAAAAGAAGTGTTTTTGTGTACAGTGATGTTTGATACATAGCAATTCACAACTTGAGCTAGCTACTGTGTTTTCAATGGTGACAATCTAAATGTATCAATTTTTTTCAATAGTCTCGACAGTAGTACATTAAATAAACGGTCGTATTGAATTAAGAACATACTATTTTTTCTTACTTACCAATATAATAGATAAAAAACAGGACTACTCAGAGTTTAGACTATTGAAAGCAAACTCCTAAATACAAAAAGAGCCATAATTCAAGGATATGAATGTGGTCCAGACCCTTTCTAATGTTCCTCTGTGGAGGTGGAGGAGTGGCGTTGAGCTAGCATAGTCCCACTTTGCTCGACTACAAGTTTTGGAATATGTAATAAATAAGGACATGGACACCCTTTCTTTGCAGGCAGGTTTGGCAAGGAGGAAATTCTACCTCAGTATGGGAACGGCTCGATTGTCGGCTCAAACCTACCACCGGACCGGAAGAGGCTGTTGGAGGAGGTGGAAGAGATGGAATTAGGGTTCAAGTTGGAGATGATCTGCTAGTTGCGAAGCCCCATCAGAATATGACAGCTGCTCGAATGGCGCAACGTGTATTTAAAATGTCTTTACTAAAAGTATTATATATCAGCTGGTGGACAACACAAATCGGATGGCGTGGAGCATGTGTGACCATTGGACTTCATACGCGAGACAACTTACTCTAATACCGTGAAGAAAGTTGATGTTCTACTATAAAACCAATTGCTAATATGGAGAGTAATCCAATTATTTATAAGCATATACAAAGTCCATTTCTTTTCTGATATGAAATTTATACTCTCAACGTAGATTGATAATCTGCATGTACCGTAATCAGCCCATGCAAATGAAATAGACCGAAACTGTTGTTTGAGTGTTCGAGAAAACCCTTCCAAGAGGTTGGCATAATAATTGAATTTCGCTACTGAGATGGAGTTGAAGGGATTCATCAACTACCTCCATCAAGAAAGCATGTGATACACATTTCACTCAATAGGTGTCAAAAAGTGTCAATTTCTCTATCTGATGCTATATTTACAATGGTCCCAATTCCCTTTGAACTTCATACGTTCCATCAACATTTCAACTCAACTTTACTCATGAAATTTAGCTTGTAACAGTGAGTGAAACATGATCCTTGAAAAGCAGAACCTAAGAAAAAAAGGTAAGAACATGCAAAACAGTACAACAAAAGATTAGAAAAATAAGAAAAAACACATCAAGAGGGAGCGATAAATCGGGATACACTAAAAATTTGATTCCAAAGTGACAAAAGATGCGACAATGTACCGTCGTACCAAGTAAATGAAGAAGTAGTCGAACCCCAATTAGTTAGTCGATCAACAACAACATTACTCCCACGAAAGATGTGTGACCAACACACGGATGCGCTCCATTAATTTGCACTCAACCATTCCTATAAAGAACGCGAAGAGACAGTGGAGGAGTAGGAGGAGGAACTCAGACAAGAAATAAAACTGGAGTCACCTTGAATACATGTGTGTGATGATTTCTGGGATGGAAACAAATGAACGAAGGCTTGAACTTGGGTGCAAATTTGGAATCTCTAACAACATAAACCATGAATTTGGAATTAGAATTTGGGTGATCAAGATACTGGCGGCCATTTTTTAAAAAACATAAAGACACGTGAACTTATTTTTGAAGAAGACGAGAATGCCCACATTAAATGTGCAAGGTTCACAAATATTCTCACGCAGTCCAACAAACCTGGAGGCTTGAGCAGCATACTATGATATCACCAAGTTCCCTTGCTCGTGGGAAGACTGAAAAGTCAAAGACATTAAAAATATGATTATTTACTAAATCGTATCTTTAATACTTTACTGATTTAAGATCAACTCAAACAAGTAAAGAATCCTCATCACAATCAATCAAGAATACTTTCATCATCATCCCAAGAAATTATCTCATAGATAATATCTTTGGGATTATTATTTTGTCATCTATCTTACGGATGACACACCTTAACCAGTGAAAAACTACCATGTGTATGACAAAACTCTAAGACGATGGAATTTCGATACCACACTTAGGAACTGATTCTATTTAACTAAATTGAAATGTCTACCACCGACTTATAAACAGTGGCGATTGTGTATTGGAGACTGCTCGACGGTGATTTAGTGGCTGCATGGTTGCTAATAGGTTTTAACACCGAAAACAGTGTGCAATGAAGCAGTTGACACCAATAGAAAGGGTGTTCTCTGTAGCCAGTTTTCTTGTAGTGATATGTAACAAGAACTTGAATCTATGTACCACGATCAATCCCTCATTTTAGCTAACACATCCGCAACTTTATCTTGTCACATCCCGGCCCGGGGCGGCTCACTTCCCGGGCCCGCTCCACCACCGTAGCACGATATTGTCCGCTTTGGGCCCCGACCACGCCCTCACGGTTTTGTTTTTGGGAACTCACGAGCAACTTCCCAGTGGGTCACCCATCCTGGGAGTGCTCTGGCCTCCTTCTCGCTTAACTTCGGAGTTCCTACGGAACCCGAAGCCAGTGAGCTCCCAAAAGGCCTCGTGCTAGGTAGGGATGGGAATATACATTTAAGGATCACTCCCCTGGGCGATGTGGGATGTTACAATCCACCCCCCTTAGGGGCCCGACGTCCTCGTCGGCACACTTCCGGCCAGGGATTGGCTCTGATACCATTTTTGTCACAGCCCGTCCCGAGATTTTCATATCGAAAGTATGAAATGACGGGAATACCCTTGACGGGTACTAAGGTACGTGTATATGTGACACTAATTTGGTTCCCATATTAATCAATTGGGTATATGTGTATATTAGTATGTTGGAATTAAATTTAAAGGATAATTATGTGAATTGGGTTATTGTGAATTAGGGATAGGAAATGAAGGGTGAGGATTGACTTGGACAAACTCTCACTCTCTCTCCCTAACCCGTCACTCTCCCTCTCTCTCTCTCTCTCCTCCCTCTCGACGGTCTCTCTCTCTCTAGACACCCATTTGTACGGCCCACACCCAAAACCTTGCAAATCTCGACGGATCGAAGCAAACAAGGTATGTATCTTCATCCCTAAGTCCTTGTGAGTCGATTGGTACTAGTCTTAGGCCGTGAAACCTTCGATTTCACGTAGAATCCGAAATCACCATTTTTGGGTACTGTTCATGCAAACATTAAATGTCGTGTTTCAGGGAATTCCAAGCTTGTAGTGAGCTTTAGGAGGTCCTAAGGAAGCTCGGGGACGTTCGTTGGACAGTTTTGGACGTCGGGATCAAGGGTTTCAAAGTTGGCCAAAATTTTGGATTTTACTCGGTGAGATTCCTTAATTTTTAGACCCTAAAACTAGTCCAACGTGATAGTACACTCTTAGGGCTTCAATTTGATATAAAATACGAAGAAAATGGGTGAAAAATGAAGGAGATATAGAGGTTTTAAGTTTGGCCGGAATCGGGTCGCCGGAAAAACCAGTCCGGCGAGCCCCGCGAAGAAGAAGGACATGTGTCGCGCGTGGCCGCGCGTAGGGCAGTGGCTGTGCTGGCGCGTGGGGGCGCGTGCTAGCTCCAAAAAATTTTTCTAAAAATTTCCCGACGTCCGTGACGTCGAGTAGGTCGATGTGGTATATTCATATACCCAAATTGAGCATCGTATGAGAAGTTATTTCGAAATGTTGGTGATGTGCTTAAAAATAATGTTATTTTAGTTATTTCTCATATAGGTGACGAGTATCCCGATGACGAGCGTATCCAGGGACGTCGCGGGGGTTACGACCCATCGACATATCAGTGAGTGGGCAGTTTTGATTTCATATTTACCTATATACTATTGTTTTCCCAGAAAATGCTTTTATATGAGAAAATGAATTTAAATTGCCATGCATGAAAACATTGAATATTTGATTTGATAATGGATATATATATGTACATGAATTGATATATGATGCATACATGTTGCATGGTGCTGTGGAGGCGCAGGTAAGTCAGGTGAGTCATTATGCATTGATTTATTGATATTGAAATGTTTAAGCTCATAACCTGCACCCTAGGTGTTAGTGCTTATATTAGTTTCACCACACCGCACGCTCGTCTTGGATCCAAGTAGGTGGATGTCGTACAGAC